>OX459190.1:23180750-26037375 GCA_949775195.1 Diarsia dahlii
TTATTTTAATAGGAACACGCCGTTAATTCCAGGTAAGATAAGGCCCTTCTTATAATCCGTATCATATCGCGAAATCCATCCAGGATGACAGAGGTCGGTAAATAAAAGATCGTTGATCCCACTTAAAACTTAATTGTTCAATCGATTCGGAATTCGAGTGGCGATCGTCTTTATTAATTACCCACATATGTACTGATATTGACTGATTACTGTATTTCTAATTACTTAGTTAATTGAATTTGAGATGAGTTTAATTACTGACTAACTAAAATTTAAACTCCCGAACATTATTAAAAAGGTGCGTTGAAAAAACGGGAGATTAAAGAAAGCATAAAAAAGTAAACATTGCTATCTGGCAAATGTAAACATCACGGGGTGTTATTAATAGAGCCCTAACTATGGGATCATATGTTAGGAGTACATGCACATGCACGGTGCACCGTGACTCGAGCTAAGGCTGCCTGTAAACTTGCTACTGCAGCAACTCGAGAGTGATTTGTGACGATAAAATCGTAAAACCGGCTTTTATGATCTATCTGACAACGTTGTAATCGTTAAATGAAACGATTTTAATAGTCCTGCCACTTACACCGACTTACACGACAAGTAAATGCGATTTATTTCTTCGGTCTTTTTGCATAAGCTTGGTTCAGACTTAACGATGTTTTAATCGTTGCCTGTGTAGCTCATACGATTAATTACTACCAGATGCAGCTTTTACTGAGGATGTTATTTGCATGATTTAGGTCCATTCCATGACAGAGCGGGCGTGATGTTTGAATTTGCATCTGTAGAACCTTCAACTTGCATGGGTGTGATTCAAATCAGACGTATCTTTCGTCCAATATAATGTGGGAAACCCATAATATCAACAAATATTTACTATTTATGTTGACTTGGTGATGATTATAACGATTTAACTTATTTGTGTAAATTAAAAATTAACACAACAAATCTACGTCAATGAGACTTTATGAAACATGTATTAGATTTCCCCAAATTTTCGAGCTATAGGTATTACCTTTGTACTACTTAATTATAAGATATACTAGATATACTACTCTACTTAATTAGGTTTAAGATTATAATTTGCACCTGATGGAATTTTCCTGCGGTATAAAACGCAAACTGGTTCCCTATTAAAAATTCTCCTTTATGCCTGTAGCACACCTCCGCTGCGAAACAACAATTGCGAAACCGCTGCGCGAGTTTCGCTGTACAACAGTACTACGGTCAACGGGCGGAGATGTAGACGGCTCCTGAGCAAATGAGCGAAATCGTGTTAGAAAGAGACAACATCATAGTCAGTTTAGTACGTTAGAGCAGGCATTTTCGCTCCTGTTTCGCCGCCAAAGAACTTACAACTCACAGCGAAACTATTGCGGTTTCGCCCTTTGAGTTTCGCAGCGGAGGTGTGCTACAGGCATTAGGGGATGAACTTTCAAAAACCCTTTCTTATTGTTCACTTTCTTTATAAAAGGAACTGGAGTGTATTTTTTTTTATCTACCCAAATATCATAAACCCTCTCTAATGCGTTCAAAAACCATAGGCAATGACCAGCATTACCAACCAGCAGAAATAAACAGAACTGTAATGAGCTCATAACCTACTGAAAACAGTAGGTTATGGAGTTTAAATTTGGAACAGGTGTCAAATTCAAGTGAGTGTGCTATTCTAGTATCTACATTAAAACAAATACCTATCGATACGAAACCCCATTCAGTATGATTTTAATTATAAATCGCACGACATTTTGATCTCGAGTGACACAAGAATAGGTAGTGACTTTGTTCGTTTGCATTTAAAAAAAATGACAGATATCCGAAACGCCGCCATTTCGAGCTGTCATTTGTTCATTAGCTTTTTATTTCCAGTTACGAGTAGACAAATTTTCTGATAAGTTCTTTAATTCTGTCGAAAATGAGTGATAGTGACTCAGAAATTGACATGAACACTCCGCCAGATATCGTAAATGCAGCGACGAATGCAACTAATAACCTGTTTATTTTTTATTGCATTACACTGGTAACAATGCTGGTCATTTTCCTATGGTTCCTGAACCCATCATAGAGCCCTTATGATATTTGGGTAGATAAAGTAGTGTATGCAACTATACATAATTAGGCATTACAACACTCGTGTGATGCTATTAAGAAACTCGCCTTCGGCTCGTTTCTTAAACCCACACTTGTGTTGTAATGCCCTTCATTATGCACAGTCGCATAAACTACTATTTTGCTGTTATGCCAAGTCATTTAGGCATTGCGCTAAGTAGATGAGTTTTTAAAGCCGCCAACTTCCCAGTCGCACCATGAACAGGCTGCCTTAGTCCGCGGCCGGACGGGGGCGGCCGCGGACCGACAGCCGGACTTTATTTTTTTACTTTTTACACTGTTACCTGTTCCCTGAACGGGTATCGTATCGACTGGCCCGCTGCCCGCTGGTTAGCTTAACAAGTGCACCCGCCAGAGGTGCCCTATCTTTGGGCAACACTCTTTTATTATAGGTACCACTTCTGATTTATTAATGAGATCGGGTGCTTGTTTATTTTTCGCAATCAATCAATTTTGAACCATATGCTTAAGCTATGAATCTGACCAGCTATTAAAGAAATTTCACTTTCAGATTGTAGGAATTTGATGTGCTGACGTCTTTAAATAATAAATGCACCCACAAAATCGTATTATTATAGTTCCGTTGCTTAAATTGTGTGAAATTTTCATAAAATCACACCTAAATAGACATAAATAATAATGCCTATTGGAACTCTAAAATTAGAAGGAATATCAGTCTTAATTAATTAGATAAACGTTTTATGTTTCATTCTGCAAAAAAAGAAGTCAGATTGTGACTACATTCGGGTGTTTCGCGAACATCCACGGTCATTCGCACGTCTTATCACAGGATGCAACCGTCTCATTCACTGAAACTGTCTGTCGGAACTAAAATACTTATTACCCTTTTAGCTTTATTTTTATTCCAGATTCAGGATCCAAGCTGATTATTAAAACTTAAAATTAAAATGGACTTCATCGATCTATTTGTCAAAAAGAACTAATTTTATTATTCATAGTTACTAATTTGAACAGCTTTCGATGAAAGGCAGACAGATAGATAGACCATGGTCCAGGTTGGGACACGGATACGGATACAGCAGCATTGTATCCTGGTAGTACGTTTCTATTTCCTGTGGGCTGTTGTCCGGTAAATAGGTGTTACATCTTAGTAGACTTCACTCTATGAACTAGTCATCGCCGAGTCGAGATGATGATGAACAATAACAATAACTTGTAGTTACGTTAATCAATAAATTAAAATCTTCTTGACAATAATAGTCAATTCACAAGCGTACGAACGCTCGACTCTAGTCTAAAATTACCTAAATGACTGACAATTTGTTAGTCAGTCGAGCCACTAATAAATTCCCACTCGGAGTTAATAATATCTGCATATATGGTACACCGCAAAAATGAACACCTATATATTCACTGGCTTTTGCGGTAAGGTACCATTACCCAGAATGTGTTTCATTTCATTTGATGACAAGTAGGTAACATTTTATGTACCTAAGTACACATATACACATATATTATTTTTCCTGACATATCTTTTCTAAAAATTACAACCAGCCATATTTTTTTACCGAGTTAGAAGTTTACACTACAAACAATATTAATTACAAAATAACGTTATTTACAACTAATAATGATTAATGATAATTGCGGTAAGCTATGCTTATATTATATTATGTTTGGTCATAGATTAACAGTTTTCTTTATGCGCCGACATGCACTCAGTGTCAAGCAAGACAAATATTTGAAGTGCTCTTGGTTTGCGAAAGCTAACTTTGTCGTTAAGTATACTGATAATCCTTTAGGCCGTGGGAAAGGGCAGAAATTATTCACAATACTTGTTTTTTTTTTATTATTTGCTTCAATTACCGCTCTGGGCAGAGCGGTAGGGAGTGTCAGAAATCTACTGACTAAAAACCACCCATGTACCTTCTTAGCCCTTTTTGTCGAGGCCGCGGTATCTCTTTCGAACAACCCACAGCCCCAACGGGGGTCGACCCTTGCGGGCCCAAATGGCCTAGCTTTGAACAATTTATAAAATTATTAATGACCGGAACGGACGTCGCTGCCTTAACTGTATCCCAGATTCACAGTTTTTACTAATCCAAACCACTTTTCCTTTCTTTCCTAATTAGATACTGTATCGTAAATAGATAATTCTAAATACAACGTAATAGATATGGCAAGTGTAGTACATTATGTATATGTGATGTGTGTCAATCATCTATGTATCAGATGACATCGACGTCTTATAACTGACCTGCATAATGCCTAGCACGTGGCATGTCATACTGCGAACTATAATTATTATTAGAAAATGCAACATAACGTCACGGCGATTTTCCCTAAAGCGTTGGACAGAGAAGAACCTTTTTGTTCAATTTTCGAGGGTAACCTTCGAAAGGCGACCGGTATTTAGGGATAAGACTGCAGAGTGTGGATTTTCTACCTCATTAAAACCACCCCAGTCGTCAAATTCTGCCCTTGGGAAGAGGCACCAATTCCTCTTAAAAGACTGTGAAACACCTGTTAAGGCACAGCCCGTCGGGGCTGCGGGTTCTTCGAAAGAGATACCGCGATTCGGCGTGTAAAACGTCAAGACTATCCTATCAGGATCGGCTCTCTTACGATCCCGTTCGGCAGCCACCTTCTAGACCATGACGGTCTCACAGACTCCGCCAGTATAGCCCCAACTACGGCTGGTAGAGACAGGTCTTGGCCACGTCCAGGTGTTCACAATGGTGGCAATTCGCAGTGGCCTCTGGCTCACAGGTACTCAGAAATTCGCCGAAGCAATCGTGCCCGGTAAGTACCTGGGTCTATTTTAGATGCTGGACAGAGAAGTACCTATCGACTTATAGAAAGTTGTGTTCAATAGAGGGCGAGTCTATGATCTTGATCATCCACCGGGCACAAATTCAGAATCCGTGGGTACCTCAGGAAATTAAAATCCAATAACACTGCCCGACCTGAGAATCGAATGCATGCACATTATAATTGGCTAATCAATTAAGTTTAATGATTATTTATACTTATAATAATTATGTTTTATCTAAGGTACCGACCCCGCTAATTTGGGGTTATCACGCAAATAAATATTGTGATTTCGTTACAACACAATTAGATAAATGGCGCCCGAAATATTAGATTTTTTATTATTATAACGTGTAAACATTACTCGACCTTATGATAAAGATGCTCTATTTTACGAAATGTAAATAAGTTTGGTAAACTTTGTACTATTTAATTGGGCCATAAAAATTAAATATCTAGTCAAAGTCACAAGAGGTCAAAGTGTGACCCCCCTAGTCATTTAGAAGATTTGGTGTGGGAAGGTTAACAACGTTTAAGACAACAACATAAAAAATAAATAAAACAAAGTTTCCGAGAGCATGGATGACATTTAAGCGAAAAAAAAAAACAGATTTTAAAAAGGTACTGAAACAAAAGCAACGTAATTGCACGTGTTAATTTTGTAGCCATTTCTTTTTCCTTGATATCTTCGTCTTGATTAATTTAAACACAGGAGATACGAATTTCTTGTGTGTTTATAACTAGTACATAGATAGACAACCCTTTGTATGCGATCGGGGTAAGTAAAGTCGTGTCCGTTATCTTTTATGCCTATTAAATCTTGATAATATCCTAAGGCATAAAATAGTTAACCGGAATGTAATCTATTCATGATTGGGTACGAGCTCTATTTGCGGCAGTAAATTCACTACCACATTTTATAGTCAACAGTAATTTACAGAGCTACCTTTTGGTACCTATAACTTTTATTCTAGAATAGGTCTTGGTGTATCATATATGTATACCAAGGGACATAGGGAGGATTACTCCAATCAGCTGTAATAATTATTAGAAAAATCTTACAAGTTTAATAGCTCCACAAATTGTAACATAACATAGTCAAAATTGTTGTGCACCCCTACTCCTAGAGCTATTGGACTCTTCTTTTTTGTTAACACCTTTTGTACGTATAATTTGACACCGGGAGCGAGTAAAAAAACTAGTAGACATTACTTTTTGACAGGGGATATTTAATGAAGTTGTAGCTTTTTTAGTTTCGACGGGCGTTTCTCACGATAATACCATTGTAGGAGCACGTCCCAAACGGTCTCAATCAATTATGTTAACTGTGATAATTTTGTTTTTCTTTACTTTTTTTTCTTTGTGGCCGAGGAGAGGTTTTGTATGGTCGACAAACAAATTATACGCCACTTACACGCTTATTATTGGTCCGCGTTGGACCTTTTTAATGGAATTATGACATATTTTAGGTGATAGCCGTCGGACTGTTAATTGGACACTCGGGAACGATTCGGTTTTAACGTTGGAACCGGACTCATCCAGAGTTTACGACTCGACATTTTTTATTGAGTTTTAATCGAGATGATGAAATACGATAACTTGTTGAATTCATCTTTTTTACTATTTTATTGGAATTTGAGTAAATCAGGATTAAAATTTGGAACTTTAGAAAGATGGATATTATAGGCTTAACAACCTAACAGTATTAGATCTTGAAAAGGTGCGAGACAATACAGATATTGCGGTGTACCTAGGTCCTAATGTATTTGTTTGCCTCAGGACAGAAGCAATTGAGATAAATCCCACGACCGCTAATATAAGCACTAAGTATATCTACACACATTAGCATGGCCAAATTCCAAACGGAATTACATGACATAATATCTTTTATTATTAACCGACTTCTAAAAAAAGAAAGAGGTTCTCAATCCGGATGTTTAGGTATATATATATTTTTTTTTATGTTATTTCGGGAAAAACTCCGTCACTTGCTAACCGATTAGAAAAATTCTTTTTTTGTTGGAAAGGCTATACTTCCCAACTGGTCCCATAATTTTTTTATTGAAATCGGACTAGCGGTTTTTGAAAAATCAACAAAATTAAAAAATATATTGTCCACATTATGACCCATGAACATGTGAACTTACATGTGAACCACAAAAAAGTGAAAAATAAAAAACTTTTTAACAAAAAATAACACCGACTTCAATAAAAACACAAAAAAGTGAAAATCATACATAAAACCTCAGAATTTAATTGAAGAACTAAGTCTCTTTTTGATTGCGGTGGAATACCCATCAAGGGTGCCAGCTCTCCTGGCTGGTACAAAACTTTCAACCTGATCAACAACCGTTAACAAAGTCCCAAAAAAGCAGGTGTCAAAATATTGGAGAACATCAGAGCCATAATATTATAAACTGATGAAAAAGTTGTGTCTGAGAACACAAATTGAACAAAAAAGTTCCTATATGTCAAAACATACCAATCGAATTGAGAACCTCCTCCTTTTTGGGAAGTCGGTTAAAAATATTGTCGACCAGACCTATGGCACTGTTTGATTTGCAACGTACAGCGTTGAGCAAAGTCAAGATATCATACTAAGCTAGTTCATCCAACTTCTACCACACCTAAAAGCTTAGTTGACTGTCCTCAGCATGTGGCGATCGGCTTCGATGGGCGCTCGACTGTGTGCCGGGCTGGCGCTGGCCATGTCGCTGGCACTCGGCGCCGGTCGTCGCGACTACAGGGACCCCGAGGCGAGGCACCACTCCGACCTCTCGCTGTGGATCGACGAGCGACAAGTCCGGATGTTTAGCGGTAAGATTGTCCCTTTCAAGTTTAAGATCGATTGATGATTCCTGGGGTCTAAAATAGCCACCTTAGCAGATAATATGGTAAAATGGTCACAAACCGCAGCGCAGTTACTATTATGAATAGTCCATTTTACGCAATTTATATTATGATCTGCTAAAGTAGCCATTTTACCTTGAGACCATCTGATCTTCTGATCATCCTATCAATGCTTCATTTTTTATCCGACCAAATCCGTAGCAATCTGAAAAGCATTGTCGTTTACTTCAAGGACTGGCACTGAGCCCTCTATATCAAAAGATTATTTTGAGACCCATGTAACAGAACAAGGTGAACTAAACCAAAATTCCTGATGCACCATCAGGCGCAGATCCACCATTGTGGGTACTATAGGCACAACCCTAATAGACTTGTGACGTCACACTTTCACGGTCATGACCCCCTAAGTTCTTCAGAAAATAGTTATCTTTTGGAAATGTAATAAATTATTAACTTTCATGCAGCACAACAGAAACTAACCATTCCAAAGCAGCAAATAAATATTGTAAATTCGCTTCGCTCGCTATTCGCTTTAATAAGGCCTTTATAAGTTGACGTTTACTTTTGGAGTCATCTCAATATGAATAACCAAAAAGAACCCAATATATATGCTTAAATTTTGAAGCTCCCTTCTCTCACTCCTGCATTCTTGTTATTATCAAGATCGGATTCAGGGGCTTCTGCATTGGAAGTCTTGGAACCTAATCCTTTCGGGGGCCGGCTTGCTCCTCGAGCTCTTGTGTTGTCTTCATTTTGACATATGAAATTCAAACTCATCTCGGGGAACCTCCTCACCTTCCCCCGAAATCGAAACAATCAACGTATCCGAAGCGGAATGCTAAAAAATTTCTCGCTCGCTGCGCTCGCGAATACATCCTGTCCCGTTTCTGCAAAAATTGCCAGAGTGCCTTCTATTCTCAATCTTGCATGAATTAAAAGAATCTAATTTGTCCGAAGACGTTAAAGTAGTTACTAATAGTGGTTAACTCATCCCCTTCACCCCTTCTTACCAAATTCCTGGCTACGGCCCTATGTGACCCCCTCCAAAATCGTAGGCTAGAACCACCAACTCCCACTTGGCCGATTTTCGGGTGACTGCGCCCACAACTTTATTTGAGGGCTAGATCCGCGCTTGTGCACCATAACATAACTGGTTAAATGTTCACGAGTGTCATGCGTGTGAATAAATAGTTAACGAGTTGCGTACAATTAGTATAAGTAGCCGTTTACATGTAGATTGGTCATTTAGGTAAAATATTTTGTATCCTCAAAGTAGGTATAGTTAGCTACTATAATATATTCAGTATTTCATATCGTAATTAATATTAGGTAAGCGTAATTGAGATCATAATATATGAGTATGTGAGCAGTAGAAATTCCCAAAAGGTGAAATAAGCAATATTGTACCTACTTACTACATGAGCTGTAAGGTCAGTAATTTCCTCCTAGTTGTATACCTATGACTCAGTCAACATGTGGCTTAAATCCGCCATGCACTGCCTACCTTGGGATCGGCTGTATAAGCAGATGCAGCTGCATACCAGTATTTTACATGGACCGTCTACCTATCAGACCTCCACAACCATCAAGTCTGGTTGCCAGACTAACTTATCCACATAACTAACTAATATAAACATCTAATTCCAGGTATATCAATGCAAGTATTCGCAATAATCAACGGGCACGTGTCACCGTACGTGTTGGACCCGAACTTCTCCAACAAACTGCCGGTCATACCGTCAGAAGTCGGCTATGTCAACTTCACGTGGAAGTCCAAGAAAAGATACTACTACGACTTTGATATTCTGACGTCATCGGACCTGACTATATTGAAGCCGCCTGTGCTGTCGATTAAGACTAAGGGACGGGTGCCTAAAGCATCTAAAGGTAAATAAATACATTGTAAAATGTTCATAGTGTTATGGTTAATTGTCTTTTCAAGTTTATTTATCGCTGATTTTATATCCCTATCAAAAACAAAGTTCAATATTTTTTCTTACAATATGGTTCCTGTTTTAGTCTCTTAGAATCACACTGATCTTTATTTTCGTCAAAATAAGATTGTTTTTGGGTTGCCGGGACATTATTGCAAAAGGACTAGTTGGGTTTTACTGTCCCATTCAACGTCAAATGACGCTGGTAGTCGACAAGCGACCCAACAAGTCATGTCATTAGGTCATACTAATATATTTGTCGGTCACAAATAATTTGGCCAGGAAATAATTATATCGTTTACCTTTTTGGCAACGACCACTTTCCGGTCCACAAATAAGCAAATATTATCCAAAAATAAAAAAACGCGTTTGTTCCACAGAATTCAGTATAATACTGCCATGTGTGGGCAATAACAGCGGTGTGGCCACATTTGAAATAGGGCTAGTGCTTAAAAATGGGCGCGGATTGCCGCTAAAAGGCACCCCACTAAGGTTACACCTAAAGAAGGAATGCGCACATAGAGGTGTGTATTTAGAAAGGACAGGTATTGTATCGCCAACGCATTTTTAACACTTACACGCCTGTGTTTTTGTAGCTGTCTTGTCCGCATGTATTTTTTAAAACTAGTAATCAATTAAACTTGTCTTTAAATACATTAACAGCACCAAAAACACAGACGTAACGCTTATAACTTGATTTTAAAATAACTTATAATTACTTCTTCTACGCAAACACTGCAAAGAATCTATTAGAGTCCCTTAGCTTATTAATTTAATTTCTCGTGCTTAGCGTTTGGAAAAACGAATTATATACTGAAGTACCAGAACCAAAGCACTAAACATTGCATTTCATCTATTTCGAGCTCATATTGTTATGCTTAGGTACCTGTCCTATTGCTGGCGATTGGCGGAAAGTGAATAGAGGTTGCCTACAGTATGGACAGTTAGCGATCAACTATTATTACCTCTTTTACTTGCACAGGACCTGCAATCTTTTGCAGGTGTCTTGAGCCAGAAAATTTTTCGCTTCTCGTCAGCAGTGGGACCAATGCCTTACGCTACTAATAATACATTTATGTGCAGTTGGTATGAGCGATTGCTTTACCACCTTTTAGCGTACTGTTCACAGCATACGTCAGCTCAGTGTTTGTGCCCATACGTGCGGTCAGAACAATACAGCGATTGACATATTTATTAGCGTTTTGTATTCGATTTTATGATGAATTATTTGAGAAACAATCGATATTTTAGAGGAAACGGTTTGAGGTTGCAGTTTTACTCTGAAGTCCTATGAGTACACTATGAGTTAAGTTTCCACAGAGAAATTAAACATCATTTTTTAGTAATATTTGTGCCAAACTGCAAACTTATTGTCTCGCAATTTTTTTTTAAAACCCAAACAAAGACAGGGCAAAGACTTCCTGCACTGTTTTTAAGTTTTTAGTTCCTTATTTTTAATTTCATCAGTAGGTATAACTATAATATTAAACAGTATGTACAAAATGAGCATAACGTAGACTAGAGAATCTCCCTCTATAGAATCAAGAGCTACAAAATATATAGTTTCTTTTTTTAATTTTCAACTTTTCAATGGCTGTACTGTCTCCAGCACTGTCTCATCGCTCATTCATTCATTATTACTATACTATAGCTAACTACATTATTATGTCAGTGTGTCTGTGAAGCCTGCGATGAGCGCCAGGTGCCCGCCATATTAACCGAATGCCTTATTTTCCGGGTCCCTCGAGAGTGCTGGCGGCTGAATACGGTGCCTCTGCTCACGCCATTTAGCGTTTTTTAGGTTCGTATCATATCATCATCGCTTGCTTTACCTAACTAATCATTATTTTAAGATAATGCATATTTAATTGCAATATGTGCTCCAGCAATTCATTATCATTGTACGCATTATTCAATTGCCATTCATTCACTTTACAAGCCTATTTACACGTTTTGTTTTCACTTCAGTAATTCAGTTTAGATTATCACTGAAATTTTACATCTCACAGAAGCCTATACCAAACTCTGGTTACAACAAAGCAACGCTTGATTTAAACACAACGTGTAACGGGCTTCCTTCCATTAGAAATTCATAACTTTAGTCCAAATTTGTTATTCTATCTTTAAATATTAGACAAAAATAAACCTTAGCTTCTCAAAAATTATGTTTTATAATCAATTTTCTACACAACAGGTCCAGACCCAGAATGCGACAAAAAATGTGCGAACCAAGGCTGGTGCAATAACGAGAAGATCTGTCAATGTCCGGAAGGGTACATGGGACAGGACTGTAGGACCGCGCTATGTTACCCGCAGTGCATGAACGGAGGCAACTGCACCGCGCCTGGAGTGTGCTCGTGTCCGCCGGGCTACCAGGGACGGAACTGTGAAGGAGGTGGGTACCCCTATTTTTTGGAGGTTGGGAAATCATTAAATGACTCGTCCCGCTCTATGTGGAGCGGTAGGGAGTGTCAGACTTCTACTGGCTAAAAACCACCCATGTTCCTTCTTAACCCTTTGTGCCAGGGGCCACGGTATCTCTCGAACAACCATTCTTTAGCTATTTTGGTTCTTTGGGAAAGGACAGTTGTTTCGATCCAGCTCAATGTGGATCATTGGTCATTGGATTGGTCCAATCTACTATTGCTGTGATGAAAATAAACTAGAATCGGTTTCATGCAAAATGTGTTAGTACAAAGAGTAACGAGTGCTTAGTTATTTATAGAAAACGAGAAATATATGTTTTACATAATTTATTCATTTAACAAAAATATACAATGGGCTTTAAGTTTTCTAGATAAACAATATTTATAATCCTAGACTCCTTCATGGTATTATTGGTCGGTAACTATAGTAACAGCTAAGGAAATAATACTTTTCTTTATTTTGTCTATTCTATTGCAGTCGACGTTTTATAAAAGCTACATAAAACACGTTTCATCAGAATTAAGGGAGAAACGTGTTTTATATTTTATTCTATTATTTCATAGTGTTTTTGATAATATAGTATTTGCTTTGACTTACACAGTAGAAATGACTGGTCTACTTTGTACGAAAATAACAACTACGCCAACTATCAATTGTTTGCAAATGCCACGACATATATGTAAGTAAAGTCGGCAAAGAAAGCCAGCGCACACTATGAAATTTCGCGCAACCTACTTTATTTGCTGACTTTACCTTTATTTATTCGGTAAATTAACGACATTATTAAATAAGTTCAGTTGAACTACTAAAAGTCATGATTGTTTTAGTGTATTTACTAATCTAAACTCTAAACTATCTAGCACTTATTGGCTCTGAGCAAACGTTTAAACACTCCTGTCTAAAAAATCAAAAGTTTCTTGACTGAATTCTTCCAGAACTTGATTTCGTGAGTAACATTAATTTTATTAAGTGTTAGTACTCACGTGCATTATTTTCTCTCTTAATTCAGTTAGTTATACAGGAGCCAATTTTTCAATCTTCTTTTTGTTTTTCATGTACCAAATCCTCTTTTAATCTAAACCCTTTTCGAGATAGCAATAGCAGCCTTACATCCAGCCATAATAACTTCAGTCATAGCTTTATAGAACGGAGCTTGTTCAGCGCCATGGTCTATCCCTGTGTCATGGTGTTCCTGCTCCTCATTTCTGAAGGCGACGATGGTTTCTAGGATCTCCTTGTCGATGTTAGGGTCCTCCATGAGAACTCGGAGCTGGTCGTTGTAGTGGTCCACTATGACGGTCTCTACGGCCACTGTGCAAGCCATTGCTGCTTCTTTGCCTAGGAGAGCTGTGCCTGTAAGTGATAAGAGATAGGATAAGTCTTATTTGAAACTAGCGACCCGCCCCGGCTTCGCACGGGTGCAAATGGATGTTATTATACATATATATAAACCTTCCTCTTGAATCACTCTATCTATTAAAAAAAACCGCATCAAAATCCGTTGCGTAGTTTTAAAGATTTAAGCATACAAAGGGACATAGGGACAGAGAAAGCGACTTTGTTTTATACTATGTAATGATAATGAAGTGGCGAAGTGAGAAAATATTGCCATGGAATGAAGGAACTAATGGCTTAGTTGGTCTAGTGGTCGCAATCGAGCATAAAGTCCTGGATTCAATAGGGATGTTAACTAAAAAAATCTAATTAGTCCGTCAGATAGATTTCCATAAAATATTGGACTCATATTTTTTCTTTTTTCACGTAAACAAACAATGAAGACGATACAGTGCTTTGAAAACTCGTGTGACGTCATATTTTAAGATTAGTATGACATTTCTTAGCGAACAGTGACGTCACAACCTCCCACTCAAATCTTGGACGCGTTTTATCTTCGTCAATTTTTATTAATTTGATTAAACAAAAAATACGTATCCAATATATCCGTTTTGTATGCCTTTTGGCGGGACTCAGCTCGGGTCTTATTTATTTTAACATCTTCTGTACCCTGTGTTCACAAAATAAATGAATTTGAATATTTTTCGATAATTTTACAGACGAACTAATTAGAATCATATTTTTTTTAGTCAGTAAACATCCCTATTCCTGGGTAGGGCGGATTGTGCCACGGAGTCCGGGTTTCTGTCCGGTGAATGGCAAAAGACTCGCCTCCTATTACATGGGACGTAAACATAACTAGCGAAATATGGATGTATACAGTAAGCTTGGCTTAACATCATCAGCAGCCAGGCAGCCTACAGCAGACCAGGGGGTCTAAAATGGCCACTTTAGCAGATCATAATATGAATTGCGTTAAAAAGCGTAAAATAGAAGTTTCATAATAGTAACTGCGTCTGTGAAAATTTTACGAATTTTAACGCAATTCATATTATTTTCCTATTTTCCTAAATGGTTATAGACCCAGTTTCCATCATGAAAGGTCCATTTTACGCTTTCTAACGCAATTCATATTGTGATCTGCTAAAGTGGCCATTTTAGATCCCCAGAGCTGGACACAGGGCTCTGCGACAAGGCGCCTTTTAACTCGATTCTCGGCTATAACATCGCCTAAACCACAGAACATAAAGGCCTAAACCAATATTTTGTCTTCTCTTTCCAATCATCATCTGCCTAGCTTTTTCCCAACTGTCGGAGTCGGCTTTCAGTCTAACCAGCTGAATACCAGTTACTGACTTACTAAAAACTACTTACTTTACTGTGCAATATGATATCCCCTTTTTTTTTTTTGGTTGGTGGAATATCATCAAATAACCCCCCGCTCTTGGGCAGAGCGGAAGGGAGTGTCAGACTTCTACTGACTAAAAACCAACCCATGTTCCTTCTTTGCCCTTGTGTCGGAGCCGCGTTATGCCTTTCGATAATCCACAGCCCCGACGGGGAATATGATACCCCTTGGTAAGAGTTGTTGTCAGGCTTTCGGGCCAGAGACCCTCCAACGACTGTCAAAGATCTACAAGTGACAAGCTGACAACGTACAAACCTAAGCTTAACCTAAAGATCGACATGGCAGGGCCAAGGACTTCCTTTTCTCTTTCCATTTATTCCTGTCTTTGGCTGTTTGGGTCCAAACCTTTTGATGAGAGTCCAGTTCGTCTCCTTTTCTTCCTAATTCATACTTCCATATCCATACTAATATTATAAATGCGAAAGTAACTCTGTCTGTCTGTCTGTTACTCAATCACGCCTAAACTACTGAACCAATTTGCATGAAACTTGGTATGGAGATATTTTGATACCTGAGAAAGGACATAGGCTACTTTTTAATAAAAAAAAATAAAAAAACTTTATTCAAGGGGTTGAAAGGGGGGTACGAAAATATTACTTTTGGTCGCGATAACCGGCATCGGTAGCGATAACCGACATCCGCGCGGTTGAAACCGCGGGCATCAGCTAGTATAAAATAAACCAGAAGCCAACTCACCAGCCCCCAACATAAACCCAGCAACATTCCATATCGGTGTCAACGCTGTGGGCCTAACCCTGTACTCGTTGATGAGCTCCTCAAACTTGGCGCGATGCTTCTTCTCCTGCTCCCACATGTGCTGGATGAGAGGACCCTCAGCCGTGGTACCCAGCACGGCCATCTGCCCGGCGTAGATACGGTCTGCGCCTAACTCCCCGGCATGGTCCACGCGGATGATCGAGTCTAGCTGGAATGGGAAAAGAGTTGGTTTAAAATAGTACTTGTAATAATGGAAGCTTTTAGTTTTGCTAAGATTTAATATAATTATATATTAGTCTTGTATAAGTAGTGCTAGTTTTGAGGTAGACGACAAAGGTTTATTCTATCGTTGTACTTCTTCAATCTTCAATATTAGATCTGCTGGCTGTACATACACTTTCAATATCATAAATCGAATGTAGTCCACATATTATATTCATCATCATCATCATCATTTCGGCCAAAAGACGTCCACTGCTGGACATAGGCCTCCCCCAGGCGTCGCCACATTGACCGGTCCCGTGCGTCTCTCATCCAGCGGGTTCCTGCAACCTTGACCAGGTCATCGGTCCACCTAGTGGGGGGCCTTCCAACGCAACGTCTTCCGGTTCGCGGTCGCCATTCCAGAACTTTTCGGCCCCATCGGCCATCCGTTCTGCGAGCAATGTGCCCTGCCCATTGCCACTTAAGTCTGGCGATTCTTCGGGCTACGTCGGTAACCTTGGTTCTCATGCGGATGTCCTCATTTCTGATTCGATCACGCAAGGAAACTCCGAGCATAGCCCTCTCCATTGCCCTTTGGGTGACTTTGAGCTTTCTGATAAGGCCCATTGTGAGCGACCACGTTTCGGTCCCGTATGTAATCACTGGCAACACACACTGGTCATAGACTTTCGTCTTGAGACACTGGGGTAAGTTGGACGAGAAGATACTGCGCAGCTTCCCGAACGCTGCCCAGCCGAGTCGGGTTCGACGATTGACCTCTTTCTCGAAGTTAGATCTACCCAACTGGACCGTTTGTCCCAGGTAGACATAATCGTCCACAACTTCGAGCGTAGAGTCTCCGATCTTGATAGGAGTGGGTGTTACATGAACATTCGACATAACCTTGGTTTTGTCCATGTTCATTTTAAGACCCACTCTTTCGGAAGCTCTACTGAGGTCATCGAGCATTTTACTGAGGTCTTCCATGTTCTCAGCCATGACCACTATATCGTCGGCAAACCGAAGGTGAGTGATGTACTCGCCGTTGACATTGATGCCAAGTCCTTTCCAATCCAGAACCTTGAAGACATCCTCCAATGCAGCGGTGAACAGTTTCGGAGATATGACGTCTCCCTGTCTCACACCGCGCTGCAGAAGGATAGGTGCCGTGGTCTGGTCCTGAATTCGGACTGACATGGTGGCGTTTTTGTACAAACACTTCAACACCTCGATGTACCGGTAGTCGATTTGGCACCGTTGGAGAGACTGCAGTACAGCCCAAGTCTCGATCGAATCGAAGGCTTTCTCGTAGTCCACAAACGCTAAACAGAGAGGCAGGTTATACTCTTCGGTCTTCTGTATAACTTGCCGCAGCGTGTGTATGTGGTCTACGGTACTGAAGCCTTTTCGGAATCCGGCTTGTTCGGGAGGCTGGAAATCGTCGAAACTGCGTGCGAGACGATTCGTGATGACTCTTGAAAACAACTTGTAGACATGGCTTAGAAGTGAGATGGGCCTATAGTTCTTCAACCGGGCATTGTCACCCTTTTTGAAGAAGAGCACCACCACACCCCTGCACCAAGCCTGTGGCGTTTTCCCCTCGAGTATGACGGAATCAAACAACTTCTGAAGGGCCTTAAGGACCGGTTTGCCACCCGCCTTCAGCAGTTCGGCCGTAATTCCGTCATCACCCGGCGCCTTGTTGTTTTTAAGCTGTTTCAGAGCCATCCTAATCTCGTACAAGCTGACATCCGGGATGTCTTCGGTATAGTGTCGGGTCAGTCTAGCTCTGGGGTCTTTCGCTAGATTTTCGACGGCTTGACTAGTTGACGTGTACAGCTGCCCATAAAAACTCTCGATCTCTCTCTCAGAAGCTCCGGTTTGGCGGACACGATCCTGCCATCGTCGGTCTTCAGTTTCGTGAGCTGGCTCTGCCCAATAGCCAGATCTCTTGCAAATACCTTGGAGCCTTTGTTCCGTTCAATTGCGTCTTTAATACGCTCGGTATTAAAGCGGCGGAGGTCGCTCTTCAAAGATTTGGAGATCCGTCTATTGAGCTGCCGGCATTGCCGAGCCTCGTCCGAAGACTGCAGGATCATCTCACGCCGCTCCTTCATGAGCTTGAGAGTCTGATCTGAGAGTTTCTTGATCTTATTTGCACGACGTATCTTAAAAAATTTAGACCCAGTCGTATGGACAGTTTCCACGAACCCGTCGTTGTAATCGTCCACTGAGCTTCCTAGGCATTCGAAGCGATTCTGGAGTTCAAGCTGAAAGCTCTCGGAGTTATGGATTTGGATCTGTGCTGGACGGAGCGTAGACTTCATCAGTCGTGACCTTTCTAGCTTTATATTGATGTTCAATGTGCCTCTTACCATTCGGTGATCGCTTCCGGTTTTCACCGAATTGATCACAGAGACATCATTGAACATTTGCTTGTTGGTAGACATGATGAAGTCAATCTCATTTTTATTCGCACCATCGGGGCTCTGCCAGGTCCACTTCCTGTGCTCACGTTTTTTGAAGAAGGAGTTCATCATAAAGAGTGGCCCTCCTTCTCCATAAAACTGGCCAGTTGGTGACCCCGGTGATTCCGCTGTCCAATTCCAAATTGCCCCACCTGAAGTTCATCATCGCTTCGTTTGCCCAGTTTCGCGTTGAAGTCCCCCATGACAACGGTGAAGTAAGTTCTGAAACCATGCATGGCTTTAGAAATATCCTCATACAAGGTTTCTACCTCATCGTCGGGGTATGCCGAGGTCGGGGCGTAAACCTGTATGACCTTCAGCGAATATCTTGTGGATATTCTGAGTATAAGGTACGCCACCCTGTTCGACACACTCTCGATCTTCACCACGTTATTCACGAGAGACTTGTGGGCGATAAACCCAACACCACCCTGTGACTGCCGGTCTCCCTCTCGGAAGTAGAGCAGGTTGCCGGATTTCAGGATTATCGTGTCCTCCCCCTCTCTTCGGACTTCAGATAATCCGACAATACTCCATCGCAGCCTGCTTCTTTCTTCCTCGAGTTCCGCTAGCTTCTCGTCGGCCCGGAGTGTGCGCGTGTTGAATGTTGCCAGGTCCAGTCGTCGGTATGTTTGGTAGCATATTATATTGCCTTCTCGATATCGTGGTATGTATATTTTATCAAGTAAACAATAACTTACTGCAACCGCTTCCACAGCGCAAGCAAGGTGCAATGTTCATGTTACTAAGGACACAGGTCATTTAAAAACTGGCCAAGTGCAAGTCGGACTTGCACATGAAGGGTTCCGTACCGTGACTTCTTTAGAAACTTCCTGTAATCTATACGTGTTGAACTAATTTCCGTATTTTTTTCAGTATTTTAGGCCCAGTAGTTTCGGAGATAAGGGGGGGGAATGGTTGGACAGACAGACAGACACACGAGTGATACTATAAGGGTTCCATTTTTTCCTTTTGAGGTACGGAATCCTAAAAACATTCTATCTACGTTTTTCCTACTTACATGAGGATTCTTCTTCCAATACGGCCGGCCACTAGACGACACGGTACTGTGTGCGCAGCGTATCTGTTGCAGTAACAGCGGTCGCAGCATCTTGCTTCTCTTCTGAAATCAGTAAATAAAAGATTGTATAACAAGAGTCTTTGTTACAGGTATATGTGCACAAAAATGTTTGAATGGAGGCAAGTGTATACAGAAGGACACTTGTGAATGTCCTAGAGGGTATTATGGATTGCGCTGTGAATTTTGTAAGTATCTTCAATGACCAATCACTATTAGCTTCTATATAATTTAAAGCATTGATATGGCCCGATTGGGCCCGATGCTATTATTTTCAAGTTGAAGGTTTTTGAAGCCTCTGTAGTGAACTCATAATTTCTGTAATGACCATTAAAAGATATGAGTAAAAGGGGGAGAAAGAAGAAAGGGCAGGAAGATGGTGATTACTTTTAAAAGATGACAGGGTGAGACTGAGTTCCGCAGGCGAACGACAGCGTGTTGTGGAACAACTTGGGACAAGCATAGACCCAGTAAACTGCCACAGACCGAATTTTATTGTATGGCAATAGGGGATCGGACTGGGTCAAAATAATATGATTCCATGTTTAGTCCGTAAGTTAGATTATCGAAAAATATTGAATACGTGTTTTTTGTTTTATCAAATCAACAAAAAATGACGAAGATAAAACGCGTCAAAGATCATGGAGTGGGGCTTGAAACGTCACTTGTAGGTACAAAATGTACTATCATATGACGTCACACGAGTTTTCGAAGCACTGTATGTCTGTATTGTCTTCATTTTTTGTTTACGTGAAAAAAGAAAAAATACGTGTCCAATAATTTTTGGAAATCTATCTGACGGACTAATTAGTTTTTTTATGTCCGATCCCCTATTCAGCAGTCACACAGATTTCCCTGATGAACTCGTTCCCATTTAAGACATTTAACATAACATGTGTTTCCAGCAAAATGCGTAATCCCGTGCCTGAACGGCGGGCGTTGTAAAGGCGTGAACAAGTGCCGGTGTCCAGTGGGGCTGTACGGCAACCACTGCGAGGTGGGGCGGCGCGTGGGCGACTGCACGTGTCGCGGCGAGGCGTGCTCCGGCCCGCACACGTGCCGGCACGGCCGCTGCGTCAGCGGCGCCTGTGTGTGCGAGCCGGGCTGGAGGGGACGTTGGTGTCATCGGTCCACAGGTATGGGAGGAATCGAGGACTATACAAATCCAGTTATATTAGACATCACATAACGCCCTGAGGAGTTAGGCCGAAGTGAACATCCTTATTCCAATTGCATGATGTAAAAATTCAATACCGCTTTGCACTTCCCCATGCTCCAATTTTCATGGGTAATTTCTTGGTGATACTTTAATTTGGCTAACTGGGATATACCTGATGAATCTGTCCCTAATCCTGTGTGAAATACTTGGTGATGTAGATTATGTGAAGGAACAGCGTTTAAATTAAATGTCTTAGGTCTTATCAGTGTTCAAAAATTGCTCAATTCCAGTTTAATTAGGATGACTTGAGATCTTGAATAATTGGATTAAAAGTGAATTCTTTGATTAATAGGAACCTGAACCACTATATTTGTTTCTTTTTTGCAGGATCATCTGAAGAGTCTGGCGAATACAAAAGGCCACGGTGAAAGAAAAACAAACAGTTGACGAAACTACTTAATAATGATGTGATTTCTTTAATTTTATGAAAAATAAAATAAAATATACATATTTTGTAACATTGATAAATTAGTCATTTAGATGATAAGCTCTACGCCACCTAGTTTATGTATTTAGATTTAGTATTATGAAATAATATAAAATATTAGATATATTTTGAACTTGTTTCATTTTGAAATTGTAGCTAAATAGTTATATAACATCACGCCTGTAATGCCCAAATTGCAAGTCAGAGGTGTACCCATAAGTAATCATGATGGAAAAACTCAATAACACTTTGTCCAACCTGGGAATTAAACCCCAGACCTAGTGCACAGCAGTTGCGCTTGCGACCACTACACCAATGAGGCAGTTGAAATAATAACATAAAACTGTGCCTTGCATTGTGGCAGTCCGCTTATAGTATCACTATTGTGCATGAAGTTTAAATAAATAAACAAACATGTTGGAATTAGCAATAAAAAGGAGAAATGTTGACATTTATTTGCTAATTTATAATGGCTTGGCCTTTTGCCCAGCAGTGGGAATAGTGGGATGACAGTATTAGTAAGTTAGGTATGTATGTACTACTTGTTGAGATCTATTAATTAAATGTAATTTTGATAGGTGTACAGAGTTGACTTGGCCAGGCATAGCAAAAACACGAAAATAATGAAGAGGGGAGGCCTAACCTCAATGATAGAAAATAATGCAGGTGTAGCACTGCAATATTCTCTAAAAAAAACAATTCCAATCAATGCTATTTTTTTAAACTTTTCCTGAATTTCATGTGGTAAACAAAGGGAAGAGGGATATATCTAAAGAGCCCAAATAGGCCAAACCAAAACATTGTTTGCCTTACTGACGGAAACGTACCAAATAGTTTTTAATTCAATAATAGTTTTAACTTTTTGTACTACTAGTGGTGGACAATAAGTCAAGGAACTTCAAACATTAAAATTGTATGTAATTATTGTAAGAAATATACTAACTCACCGTTTTTATTTAGTAAATATACGGAGATATGTTACGCAATCTTCAAATATTATGAAAATAACAAAATCAACACGCGACGCGAATTCACAAAACTTGTTTACAATCATGAAACGTCAAAATAAGTTACTGAAAAACTCACTAGATGGCACTACAGTATGACGTGAAATGATCAATTTCTAAAATAAACTAGTGATTTTTCCTGAACATCACACAGCTTGGGACGTCAGAATAAATAAATAGCATTATTTGGCCGCCAAAATTGGTGAGTATCTTTCACAAAATAAGCTTTTATTTACTTACGAAGCTACGAATCCTTTCCCCCCTCAGGCAGAGGGGAGATTTCCCTTTCCATGCGAAAACCACACCGCGCAGACTCGTACAAAATGGCGACCCCTAGAAACGAAGTTTATACGGTCCACATACCGCGCTTACCGATCGATACTAATGGAGGACTTGAATTTTTCGGGGACTCTCGTGCACTCCGTAAAATTCGTGGATTCAGTGACTGGCCGAGTGCAAATATCTTAAAAAGTGTTGTTTTGGACGGGTTACATCACAGCAAGTTTGCAAGACTTCTAATTGGATTGCAAAATGTGCTTCAAATCACGCAGGTGCGTACGCAGCCGTAGTTTCACCATTCTGTCTGAGCCTGCTCGAACGCGCGACTCCCCTTCATGATGGCCATTCATTTTGGCTTATCCTTTACGCCGCCGCAAAGAGCTTGCGCCATGTCATGCGTCTTCGAAACTGACCCGTCGCGGGGCACCATGCACCGTATAAACAAAACATCAAACAAAATGCGTCATTGGTGTATGCGACTGCATTTATTCGCGCGTAAAAGGCAGAAAAATGTAAGTTGCAGTTAAAATTATGCACACGTAAATAAAGATGCGATTCCTGAAAACATAAATTCATGCATTGAATTGTATTCCAAGACTTGTATGATAAAGTTTCTAGTTAGATATTCGGTGGATGTGGGAAGCTCGAGTATTGATTTTTCTTAGCTAGGTGCCACAATAGAATAGTCCAACATTTTGTATTCCGCTTCGTCGGCTTCGTAATCTGACTGTAGCTGGAGCTGAGTGGAGCTGCCAAACGATGGTTCCGCTTTATGTAGTGGACGAAAAAGCAGTTTCCCGAGCTTATTTGACAAATTCCTGCTGAGCTAACATAATTTCCAATAAGAAAATTCGTTCTGAATTTTCAAACTCTGTTCTGATAAGTTGAGGAATAGGAAAGGCGACATTTTCTTGAGGATATTTTTGCAATTAGGTACACTAACATAGCCAAAATCGAAACAGATTAACCATGTATGTTGAATAGTTACAAGTTCCTATCCCACAAAAATGTTTGTTCCAAAATCAATAAAGCTTGATTGTTGAACAGTACATTATTTATTTATTCAGACAGACATTAAGCTAGACTTATAAGGTCAGGGTTGGGTTATGAAATATTAAGGGCAGATTTTAGGCTTCCTAATTGGTCTACTAGAAAATAGGGTGAGATTGGTGTCAGGAGGGAGTCATTGACCTCTATTGATTTTCCAAACCAAGCTTTAGCTATTGTCCATTGATAATGGTGTTACTTAATTTTTTTATGAGATCAGGCACAGCTCAGTAAGAGAAATAAAGCTTTACATTTACATGACATATTTCATAAATGGAATGGCTTTATATTTATGTCTGTATGTGTGTTTATCTTCTATGACCTAATTTTGGGAATCTATATCTATAAAAGCGAAAGGTCACTCACTGATTCATCACGAAATCTCGAAAACCGCTAAACGTATAAAGATGATTTTTGGCAGGGAGGTAGTTTATAGTAAGTAGACGTCCGCTAAGAACGGATTTTGCGACAGGGCTGGATTAGGGTGGTCTAAGGGCCCTCGCAAGTTTGTATGAAAGTCCTTCATTTTTTGTGCTACAATCTAGATTTTTGGCAAAGACGTAGTTTATAGTCAGTAGACGTCTGATATGAATTAATATTGCGACAGGGCCGGATTAGGGTGGTCTAAGGGCCTCACAAGTTTGTATGAAAGTCCTTCGTTTTTTGTGCTACAATCTTGATTTTTGGTTGGGACGTTGTTTATAGTTAGTAGACGTCTGCTATGAACTGATTTTGCGACAGGGCTGGATTAGGGTGGTCTAAGGGCCCTCACAAGTTTGTATGAAAATCCTTTATTTTTCGTGCTACAATCTTGATTTTTGGCAGAGACGTAGTTTATAGTTAGTATACATCTGCTATGTATTAGTTTTGCGACAGGGCCGGATTAGGGTGGTCTAAGGGCCCTCACAAGTTTGTATGAAAGTCCTTCGTTTTTTGTGCTACAATCTTGATTTTTAGCAGGGACGTAGTTTATAGTTAGTAAACGTCTGCTATGAACTGATTTTGTGACAGGGCCAGATTAGGGTGGTCTAAGGGCCCTCGCAAGTATGTATGAAAGTCCTTCATTTTTTGTGCTACCATCTAGATTTTTGGCAAAGACGTAGTTTATAGTCAGTAGACGTCTGATATGAATTAATATTGCGACAGGGCCGGATTAGGGTGGTCTAAGGGCCCTCACCAGTTTGTATGAAAGTCCTTTATTTTTCGTGCTACAATCTTGATTTTTGGCAAAGACGTAGTTTATAGTCAGTAGACGTCTGATATGAATTAATATTGCGACAGGGCTGGATTAGGGTGGTATAAGAGCCCTCTCAAGTTTGTATGAAAATCCTTTATTTTTCGTGCTACAATCTTGATTTTTGGCAAAGACGTAGTTTATAGTAAGTATACATCTGCTATGGATTCGTTTTGCGACAGGGCCTGATTAGGGTGGTCTAAGGGCCCTCACATGTTTGTATGAAAGTCCTTCGTTTTTTGTGCTACAATCTCGATTTTTGGCAAGGACGTAGTTTATGGTGAGAAGAAGTTTGCTAAGAACAGATTTTGGTACAGGGTCAGATTAGGGAGCTCTAAAGGCTCTCACGACTCTGTATGTAAGTTTGATTTTTGTAATACCGGCCTGAAACTTAGCAAGTCCATTAGCTAACGGACCTGAACAAAGGGTACTAAGGGTCCCACAAGTATATACATGAAATTCTTGGCTTTTTGGAGCCGAAAATATTGGTAGAGAGATAGAATATAGTTAAGACATATGTATGTGTGGGAACATATTTTTACGACAGCCAGTTTAAGGGAATATAACCGCTTCGATTGGCATTTGTCATTTGATTTGGCATAGTACATCCAGACGCAGTCCCACACATACATACACGTCAAAATTTCTTCGCGAACGAAGTCGCGGGCAACAGCTAGTAAATCAATAAAATGCTAGTCATATCAACTGGACATACTGATTGAATAAGTAATATTTGTATCTTATATTCTTGCAAATATCATACTGGTTTATTTTATAGAGGAAAATAAATCCAATACTTCTATCTAGTTTAAGGCTATTTTTAACCGACTTCTAAAAAAAGAAGGAGGTTCTCAATTCAAATGTTTTTTTTTATGTTTGTTCGGGCGTAACTCCGTCACTTGCTAACCGATTTGAAAAATTCTTTTTTTGTTGGAAAGGGTGTACTTCCCAAATGGTCCCATATTTTTTTTATCGAAATCGTACAAGCGGTTTTTGAAAAATCAACAAAACTCAAAAAAAACTACATTGTCCACATTATGACTCATGAACATGTGAACTTACATGTGAACCACTAAAAAGTGAAAAAAAAACTTTTTAACAAAAAATAAAACCGACTTAAAAAAAAAAACACGAAAAAGTGACACGTTTTCGTTTCACTTTTTCGTGTTTTTTTTAAGTCGGTTTTATTTTTTGTTAAAAAGTTTTTTTAAACATTAAAACTGTTACAAATCTTGGTAGTTCAACATTATAATTCATGTAAAATAGAAGCTACCAAATCACTAAGCATTCCTTAAAGAATACAAAGTTATGTAAACTCTTGAAAATAAACAACAAGCTAAGTATTGATCTTGTTAGAGGTAGCTACAACTTACAAGGCCATGCCCTTTAGTACATAAGTAAACAGAATGGTTGGACAATTAGACCCAATTATCTATGTGTCATTCTTCCTTCTACATTTTCTACGGGTCAATCTTGAGGTGATGCAGGAACAAGAAGGGTTAATATTCACAATCTAATGTTACACATAATATTACAATTCAATCAATTACCATTCATTACTACTTCCACAGATGTTTGTCTTAAATCCTAGGTTTTTTGGTTTCCAAGCTTTAATAAAAAATATACTGATCAATCTACATTACATTTAAATGCAGTGAAGACAAGGTTGAATTGGCACAGCATTTCTGTGCAATATGAGTATATCAGCAATCCTTTATCTAAATCGTTTTTCAAGGTAAAGACATAAAATAAAACAATAATAACATAGGTAATGGCTATTTTGGTTTAAAATCTAAATCAAGCCAAAATGCAGAATATGGTCCATATGCAGAACCATCCATTATTTAAATTAGATGATGACTCCCTCTTTGGATGTTGTTGTTGATGATGTTGTTTTGGTTGCTTGTTGAGCACAGAAAATATTATTAAAAATGTCGAAGTATTTAAAAAAGAAACACTGGTAGTACTAAACAAGATTAAGCGCTATCTCTTTCATTTATCATGCCTCGACGAGCAAGAGCGCCAGAGGCGAATGGCAGGTCGCCTGACGCGTTCTTCATCGGTCAAGTCGTAACCCGGAATTAGTCTGGTCTATTACCAGTCAATAACATTAAAAATCTGTCCCACAGGTCATAAAACTTTTGAAGAGTGCAGATCGTGTGACTTGAGCACGCCGCGACAAAGGTGCACAACCCAATGGTTCGGCATCTGAGCGGGCAAGACGACGACCCTGACTACGTCATGAATTCAGCTGTCAGCTCTGAATCCATGGATATGGAAGGAGAGGTAAGATATTGGCGATGAGAAGACGATTCATGATTTAGGTGTGGGCTGCTGAATCATCGCTGCTAAAAAGGGCGTGACCCAACGCAGACTCTTTCGATGTGCACCATGCACAAACTGCAGATAAAGGATTTCTCCAAGATTTTTTGCTTGAATGTAATTTATGTATCGCATTCCAATGAGAAGACATGTGGTCTAGGACTCAACGAGTTTTGTTTTCTAGGCGTTTTTCTAGTTTTTTCGCCTTTCAGTTCTAGCGTAGAGATAAAATTATTTAGTAAGAGACGTCGCAAGTTTGGAGTGTTGTGTTGAGGCAGACCGTGAAGGTGGCGCAAGACAATCTGAAGTGAAATAGCTAAAAGTAATGGAGGCAGGTTTTGCCCAGCATTTCGATGATTTACACTTCAGTAATACCAGTTTAGTAAGAAGTAGAAGATAATAATAAAAAAGACGACGATTCCGATCGAGTCGCCTTCGTAAGAGCACCTTGAACCTTCCGCGATACAAGGCCAATTCAACTAGACACGTCTTATAGTACGTCCTTGGAAGTCTGATATCTCGTTCTTTTGCGTACCTATGTATAGTAAGAAAATCGATAGCAAAGATTACACAGTCGCTGTCGGAACTACTCGCTGACTATCTTCTAAAATCGGATTCAAATATGGCTTCAAGTCTCACCAACTGTGTGTGAAATTCTGCAAAACATTATTATGTAGTAGTCCTAGTAGGTACTTACTAGCAGTGGCGGATTTACCCTAAGGCCAAGTAGGCCCGGGCCTAGGGCGGCCAGATACTAGGGGCGGCAAATCGTGAAAAAAGAAAATCAATAATAATAACGAAAAAATAACTTTAAAAAAAGGGTACCCACTAGCGCAGCGCGGTGAGGGCCGGGGCCTAGGCCCCTGCGGCACATTTCAAGGGGCGGCTGAAAGCGAAGCAAGGCAGTGTCAGGTCATGATTATCAGATCTGATAATGACTATTGTCATCGGGACTATGTTGTAAAAACACAACCCTCCTTTTGGGCTTCGCCGCAGTCGGGTAAAAATAAGGACAACCAAGCACTGGCGTATTTTCCTTACGCTGCTCTGGGGCGCGTTTTCGAACTAGCTTTACGTATATTTCGGACTGCTGCATGGCCGCCCCAAAAATAAGCACCCGCTTAATTTTTCTGGATCGCTCTCGATCGTCTTCTGAATTGTCCGATCCATCAAATACCTTCAATACGTTAGTAGTAAAAGTAAATAAAAAAAATTTCGAGCTCGCTTCGCTCGCTCTTGCATTTAGTGCCCTCTTATCTGAAGCTTCAGGCATAATTCGTACAAAAAACTTCTCTATCTCTATGAATTGTTGCAGCAAAATGTAATTTATCCGTTGTGCAAAATGTAACATTTTTTTTCAAATAATATGAAACTTGACTTTAAGGTTGATGCGACGAGGTAGCCCACAAAATTCGAATTTTCTTACGTTTTTCAGTCTCAGTTCATGCAATCCTCAAGAATGACGAAGGCATTCTTGAGGATGATTGTATGAACTGAGACGGTTGTATTGATGATTTTAATCATTATTATTCAGTAAATAGACATTTGTTACTGCCGTGAATCCCATGTTATTTAAGAAACTGACCGGTAAATTGCAAAAAAAAACTTAACTTGGTTAAAGATTTTTTTTTAAATCCATTTCCATAAAAGCTGAGAAAGGGGCGGCACATGTCCTTGGGCCTAGAGCGGCCAGGGCTGTAAATCCGCCACTGCTTACTAGTACAGCGGTAGTTTAGTATTACGTAATATCACTGGTAGCTATTGATTATATGACTCGGGAGCAGACAGTCGTACTAACGACTCCTGCTGCACTCGGTTCTGTATTTCAATAATCCTGAAATGGCGCGTGCATGTATGACTAGATGTTTGTATGAACGTGATCGAAGCTCAAGTTAAAAATGCTAGGACTGATGGCGTTCTGTACTTTCTACCTAGTCCCTTGGCAAATAGACGTGAGGGTACATGTATGTTCTGTCTGCGTCAATGTTCATATTTATCACACTACCATTCGTATTAAATATCCAAACACCAGTTATACTAAGACTTATTAAGATCCCTAGAGGCAGCAAAATATCTACAATAACCTAATTTAACGTTGTTTGTAATCCCGACCGGCCCAGACTTGCCACAGACAGACTCACGTAACAGACAGCTGCAGTTCAACAAACGTAGTACCTATGTAGACCGAATTCGCGAAAATACAATTTCCACGAACTTGTACCTATACCTTTTTGTACACTATGAGAAATATTTACCAAACATAACTGAAATGCAATACGGAGAATCCGATATGATTGTGGACCGGTAGAGAATTCAACTTTTTACATTTTTGGGATTCAATATTTTTCGAATTCAACATAGTAGGTAGTCCAGAATAGATTTAGAGCTGCACAAGCCGACTATGCTGCGTATTTTTTCTTCCATTTTCTCATGAAAATGGAAGAAAAAATACGCTGCTTTCTCAGAATCAGTGGTCAATATCATTCAACTACATAAATATATCTTTTCTATTTATTATTTATGGCAATTTGCGCCGAGCATCCAGAAATATAATAGCTGTTCGATACCTTGACGGGGGGGCTGTTAGCGCAGGTATTGAGAGATTGCCTATGTGTTGTGGTGTGATTCTGCACGGTAAACATAATATTTGTATCGGTTACAGATAGTAGTTCCAGGTTCTAAATACGTGCGTGTATGATTTGTTTTAAAACGCCGACCTAATAGATGGAGGCGGATGAAAATACTGCTTTAGCTCGTTTTCCTTCTGGATGTTAACAGTGCAAATAATTCGCAGGACATGTCACAAGTAGACGGCTGCGGGCTGAGCGGGGCGTCTGACGACGATGAGGACTGCGCATCATCACCCGCCGGCTCCAACTACGAAGATAGCGCCGATCTCATCAAGAATGCCATGAGTGATGAAGTTACCAAACAGTTGGCGGCCGCTGGTGAGTGTTGTTCATGGTATCATGCTTACAGGCAGCTCAGGGTCACAGCTACGACCTGCCTGACGGGAAATGCAGATATTAGAGGCAGGAGCATGCTATGCTTATGTGCATTGAGTATAGTTCGTTAAACTACGAAGACGCGCCCCTTTTTTTTTTCGATCACTGTTATACACGTAGTTACTCAATGAAGCTACCTAACACCCGTATCTATAAACAAGTCATAGTGATTACTTGAGTAAATGTCATTATTTAAGATACGATTTTTTCTGTGTAGTTTAGTAATTCCTTGATGTTAGAACTAACAAAGGTTAGAATTCTTAGGTTTGCTTTCATTGACGGTTCTAACTTCGTTTAAATTCTTGCCCATTGCATAAAAATGTTTGCATAAGTAATTACTTAAGTCCAAGTAATTACTTTGACTTCACTATAGATACGTTACGGCTGTAAGTCTCCGCCGCCATTGGTGATCATGCTTTATTCGTATTAAGTTGAGATCAAACGTAGTCATCCAATTAAGGGGTCGATCGAAGTACTAAAATCGGAACCGAATCGGATCATCATAAACATCAAAGATTAGACTGATAAAATTCGAGAAGCGTAGTTTCGTCTAGCCAGAGTAGCTATCACATTTATGGGCTGAGAAGTTATTTAATTTTTAATTTCAAAATAGTTCCCAGTTAGTTTGGCATGTGAGATCTAAATATTGGGTAGATTTTCCCCAAGTAGTCCATTTTTCCTGGGCTTTTTTATACTATAAATAAAGACTTTCGTATGGCCGCAACTCGCCTGATGTGAAGCGATAATGGGACCTAGCGTGGAGCACGCATGCCTAAAAGAAACCGATTCACTCAAACTTTGAATACCTAGATCTAGATTATAATGAACAGCGAAGCCATATTCTTCAGACTGGCGTTTCACTTGCTTTAGGTCTTCTATGTTTTCAAATATCATCAACCAACAGGTCCGGTCGGCATGGCCGCTGCTGCCGCTATAGCGTCGTCCAAGAAACGCAAGCGGCCGCACTCTTTCGAGACCAACCCCTCCGTCAGGAAGAGACATCAGAATAGATTGCTTAGGAAACTCAGAGTAAGTTACGCTCAGTATAATCTATATTTGTGTGGGTATTTTTTACTAGACTAGTATTGGGACAAAGGCATGCTATATAGAGCCAGAAATAACCAAAGCCTTCACAAGGAACGCATCAGCCTGTAGCAGTCAACTGTTAAACACGGGTGGCTGAGCTCTGTTAAACTCGAGCTTCGGGTACCCTGATCCAATACTACTGAGCATTGATTTATTCAAATCTTTCAATCAAGTTTGTTCGAATTTACCCTAAGACCCGGTTGTCACCAAACTCTAGACAAACAGAAAGGAGACTTGACTTGCACGACCCGCGACACTAGAGACACTATGTGGGCTCCAAACTTTAATTGATGGATTCCCACACGTCTGCTCTCTGCTCCGCTAGCTTATGTGGAAACCTGAATCTTAGTACAGTCGCCGTCAGATATATTGTAGCAGACAAGGTGACCAAATACTTCTGAACAATTTAAAATGTCAATAAGTTCCATACAGTACAAGTTACCATTAATATCTGAACATTCATTAGTTCATTAATATCTGAGCAGATACTTATCAATAATTTCTATACACACAACTAACCAAAAATATCTGGACACTTCCAAAACTACCAAGCTCGAAACTAACAAATGACTGGACAAACCACAGATAGTCAAGACGATAGTCGTTTTTGGTTCGTCTTCTATATCACGCAGTAACGAACTGAATCACAGCGTTAAGTGTATCTATACTTGTTGTTCAGATATTTTTGGTTAGTTGTGTGTATAGAAATTATTGACAAGCATCTGCTCAGATATTAATGAAGTAATGAATGTTCATATATTAATTGTAACTTGTGGTATATGGAACTTATTGACATTTTAAATTGTTCAGAAGTATTTGGTCACCTTGTCTGCTACAATATATCTGACGGCGACTACCATCCGAACAAACCCTAAGATCTTTTATTTAAACCATCCACCTGCCCTAACAGCAAACCATCGAAGAGTTCGCAACCCGCGTAGGGCAGCAGGCCGTGGTGCTGGTAGCCACGCCGGGCAAGCCCAACACCTCGTACCGCGTGTTCGGCGCCAAGCCGCTGGAGGATGTGGTGCGGAACCTGCGCTGTATGATCATGGAGGAGCTGGAGAACGCGCTCGCACAACAGGTAAGTCGCGTTCCTGCATCATATGTGGGGCTTGATGGTGAGGGGTCTTTTGTTCTTGAATGACTGAGGACTAAACAAAAAACAATGTCGTCATCATTCTCTTGCCCTTAACCCCATACATTTGGAGTCGGCGCAAAGTATCAGCTTATAAAAAGAATTCGATGACAAATTCATGACCTCCTGTTTTTTTTTAAAGACAGTTAAAAATATGTTGTTATAAGATACTTAAAATCATTAAGGAACCCACATCATCAAATCCTTCAACATATTTTAATCTTATCTTAAATGCTTACTTTGCTAACTTTTAACATGTATACAATTGAATGGATGATCACTGAAAGATAATATTATTTCACTTATAAAATTCAAAATCTATGTTATTAGATTTTTGTACATTCTTAGCTAAAAACATCTACGTATTTTTCACCCCATAACAGTTTAACGTAACCAAAAGGTACGTTAAACTGTTAGCACGATATACGAGCTATTAGCACTAATAACATGACCTTTGTTGGCTTCATTGAGTTAGATTATCACACCACCAGAGGGAGACTTAAAGCAAACTCGTGTTGGTGATACTTGAAAAGATTTGAAAATCCACTAAAGTTATTATAAATGTTTAATTCTTTTCTTCAAATATAAGCTTGCTATCCTTGTTTTGCTTCACTTAAGCCTCATTTAGAACATCGCAAACTAAAACGTATATTATCAATATGTTCTCTGTAACTCTACATCTACATAAATCTAGTATTCATGGGGTTAGACTGCCTAGTGATTGTAAAGGCGCAGTATTAATCTCGCGAACCGCGTCGGAAAACTATTTGCTATCTGCCCAAATGGTTTTGTTTCGAACGATATTGCAAATGATTCAAAAACTTGTGATGTTTTTAGAAATATTTAATTCGTCAATTCAATCACGCGAAAATCTAAATGAGACTTAAACGTACACGTTGACTTTTTGGTTATAAAAACGGCTTGAGCTGATTCATACAAAAGGGAAATTATTATTGAACGAAATGTACCTATTTCGAGAAAAAGGGCCGGATTCCACCAATGCAGCCGTGAGAGATATGCCCATATCACCACTTTGTTTGGCAGAAACCGGTCCTAAACTTAAATTATAATTGAATAACAATAATTAACATCAGTAAGATACTAATAAAATTAATATCAGGAATTGTAGCAAAGATTTTTCCTATTATCCAGCTCAAACTCTTAACTAAACGGTGAACGGGTATATCGCACAATAGTTGCTGTATATATCACAAGCGCTCGCCAATCACAACTTGATATAATTCAATGAAATTTAATTGTTTGACGTAGTCTGTATACTTATAATCGTGTAAATAAATACGCGTGAAGTGAACTGTGGCAATTTAAAACAAAAAATCTATGAATTCTTTAAAACCGATGTACACGGCCAAACAATAAGAAGTGGTCGGCAATAAAGACAAGAAGATTTTTTTACTTTGTTTAATTAAATAAAGTTACAAATGTAATAACCTAATAACGAGTGTGACCTCCTCTTGCCAAAATCACAGCTTGAATCCTTCTGGGCATGCTTTCCACGATGTTTTAATGACGTTTTGAGGAATACGTTCCCACTCTTCTGCAATGACTCTTTTTAGCTCCCTGATGTTTTGTGGAGCATGTTGCACTGATCTTACCCGTCTCTTTAGAACATCCCAGACATGCTCAATTGGATTGAGGTCAGGACTTCGAGCTGGCCAATCTAAACGACGGATCCCAACTTCTTGCATGTACGCTTCCACGTCGCCAGAACGGTGCGGGCGAGCATTGTCGTCCATAAAAATGGAATCTTCCCCAAGTGCAGTCAATGCGGGTTGTGCATATGGAATTAGGACTTCCATTATGTACCGGTGTGCATTTAATGTTCCATTTTCTATGAGAACTAACTCCGTACGCCCCGTCGAATTAATTGCTGCCCAAAACATAACGGAGCCTCCGCCATAAGGAGTGATTTCTTCGAAACACACTTCCGCATAGCGTTCCCGTGGTCTTCGTAGCACTCGCCGGCGTCGGTCCTCTCCACACAAAGAGATTCTAGCTTCATCAGAAAACAATACTTTATTCCAGTCCTCCAGAGTCCATGAAGCACAGTTTCGAGCAAACTGAAGTCGAGCAACACGGTGCTCACGGAGTAATTTAGGTCCCCGAGCCGGGAGGTAACTCCTGATATTGGCAGCCAAAAGCCTCCTCCTGACGGTCCACAAGCTAACTTCTACTCCTCTTACTTCTTCAAGGCTCTTCTTCAGGTCCACACTTGACGCCTTACGATTCCGCAAGGCCTGACTCACCAAAAAGCGGTCATCTCTTGGTTCTGTGCGTCGTTTTCTTCCCGAACCGGGTCTTCTTTTGACCGAACCGGTCTCTTGATACCGTTGCCAAGTCCTCTGGACAGTTGAACGACTCACATTTAGCCGCTGAGACACGTAAGTTTGCGAACAACCTTCTTCAAGTAGGGCTATAATTTTACCGGCCCTTATCGCTTTATCACTCATGTCAAAAAGTGGTATTTAATGTAAAAAGAAAGATAAAATTGTTTAATTTGCAGAAAATATCCAAAAAGTTTTAAAATTTTAGTAATCAGTAATAAAATCGTATCAGCAATTCGCGCCATTAGTAAAGCAATTTTATAATAATCTACAATAATCATTATTTTCCTTTTGTTAATTTCAAAATTTAAATTTGGTACGTACAGAATCATGCCAGGTTTCTTCAAATAACATGCCAATACATCGTCAAATTAATAAAACCTCTTACTTGTCCTTCTTCATTGAAGTAGAGAAAAAAATATGAAGTGCCCGTTTTTTTTGCAAAAGAGTTTACATCTTACAGTTAGACCGGGAGATGGTGACACAAAATATTAAGTCATTTGTACCAGTATCTACAGGGGTCAATGACAAAAACGAAAATGAGGGTAGCAAAAAAAAATTACTCCTTTGTGGTGGTATGGCGGCCATTGTGAACCGTGGGAAAAGTATGGCAAGGTGATTTTCGTGAATGGTTACTCGACGACGATTAGCTGCGCAAAAATTAGCCTGGTACAAATAATAATAATATATAATAATATTCCACAACTATCACACAACGCCATCTAGTCCCAAGCTAAGCAGAGCTTGTGTTATGGGTACTAGACAACTGATAAACATACTTATATATTTCTAAATACATACATATTATAGATAAATTACACCCAGACACAGAACAAATGATCGTGCTCATCACACAAACATTTGTCCTGGGTGGGAATCGAACCCACGACCTCCGGCATAGCAGTTAGGGTCACTAACCACTAGACCAACAGGCCAGTCAGATGGTTGAATTGTTTTTTTTTTAATTAATGTGCACTATATAATTATTGGTACTACTATTACGGTATGGCTGTAAGACACACCGGAGAAGTAGGTATGGCATTACGCTACCGCCCACTTCTTTTTTTATCGACTCTCGGAAAATACATGCATTTTTGTGGAACAAATCCGACAAGTTCAATTTACGTCCACGCAATCGGGCCGCCGCCGGTACCAGCGCTATGACCAACATTTTCGTTTTTGTCATTGCGTAATTAGACCCCTGAAGAACCGTCATACTGGTTCAAATGACCTAATATTTTGTGTCACCATCTATCGGTCTAAGTGTGAACAGCAATCGCGGGATGTAATATATATAAATATATTTAAAATGTCACTTACGGGATATCTTCCGTGATTTTTAATTTCTTTTGAGTTCCCGATATTTCGACGCTGTTGCAAGCGCCATGATCGCGGGTTAACTGGAGAATGCGGGTGGATGGAAAAAAATTGTTAGGAGCAGACGAATCTGTCTACCCTCTTTCTTTGTCTTTTATTACGCGCACTACTGGAACTCGACACTAAGTCACGGCAAAACACACTCACAGTATCACCAGGTTTTTTGAATTCTTTAGTATGTTGCTTGCTGCTTTTTAGCAATATATATAAACTCTTTTGCAAAAAAAACGGGCACTTCATATTTTTTTCTCTACTTCAATGAAGAAGGACAAGTAAGAGGTTTTATTAATTTGACGATGTATTGGCATATTATTTGAAGAATCCTGGCATGATTCTGTACGTTCCAAATTTAAATTTGGAAATTAAAAAAAGGAAAATAATGATTATTGTAGATTATTGTAAAATTGCTTTACTAATGGCGCGAATTGCTGAAACGATTTTATTACTGATTACTAAAATTTTAAAACTTTTTGGATATTTTCTGCAAATTAAACAATTTTATCTTTCTTTTTACATTAAATACCACTTTTTGACATGAGTGATAAAGCGATAAGGGCCGGTAAAATTATAGCCCTACTTGAAGAAGGTTGTTCGCAAACTTACGTGTCTCAGCGGCTAAATGTGAGTCGTCCAACTGTCCAGAGGACTTGGCAACGGTATCAAGAGACCGGTTCGGTCAAAAAAAGACCCGGTTCGGGAAGAAAACGACGCACAGAACCAAGAGATGACCGCTTTTTGGTGAGTCAGGCCTTGCGGAATCGTAAGGCGTCAAGTGTGGACCTGAAGAAGAGCCTTGAAGAAGTAAGAGGAGTAGAAGTTAGCTTGTGGACCGTCAGGAGGAGGCTTTTGGCTGCCAATATCAGGAGTTACCTCCCGGCTCGGGGACCTAAATTACTCCGTGAGCACCGTGTTGCTCGACTTCAGTTTGCTCGAAACTGTGCTTCATGGACTCTGGAGGACTGGAATAAAGTATTGTTTTCTGATGAAGCTAGAATCTCTTTGTGTGGAGAGGACCGACGCCGGCGAGTGCTACGAAGACCACGGGAACGCTATGCGGAAGTGTGTTTCGAAGAAATCACTCCTTATGGCGGAGGCTCCGTTATGTTTTGGGCAGCAATTAATTCGACGGGGCGTACGGAGTTAGTTCTCATAGAAAATGGAACATTAAATGCACACCGGTACATAATGGAAGTCCTAATTCCATATGCACAACCCGCATTGACTGCACTTGGGGAAGATTCCATTTTTATGGACGACAATGCTCGCCCGCACCGTTCTGGCGACGTGGAAGCGTACATGCAAGAAGTTGGGATCCGTCGTTTAGATTGGCCAGCTCGAAGTCCTGACCTCAATCCAATTGAGCATGTCTGGGATGTTCTAAAGAGACGGGTAAGATCAGTGCAACATGCTCCACAAAACATCAGGGAGCTAAAAAGAGTCATTGCAGAAGAGTGGGAACGAATGCCAGACTATAATATGCCAGACTTATCAGATGATGATATCGATTTAGTTATTCAATTAAAAAAACAAATTGAGGAGCTCACAATGAAATTATGTGGTGCAAATGGAGAAATAGACGCATTGAGCCTTGAAAACGCAAACTTAAAGAAGGAAATTGAAAATCTAAGTCGGAAGAATTCCCTCTATAAACAAATTGCTAGCACAAGTACATCTAAATCTCCAACACCTAAAAAAATGATGAAAAAACAAACCAGAAAAGCGGGGTGTAACAATAAAGAAACGCAAACTGATTCGGACTTTTTAATGACAGAAAAAGTGACTAAAGGTGATGATGGACAGCAAAATATTAGTACAGATTCCAGTCCACAGATGGCGCCGAAAGCTGCGAATGTACAAGAGACGAAGCAGAATACACAAACAAACAATAATAAATTGAAAAATAACCTATGTGTCTTTAGTACTAATAAAACAAATAAGAATATATTGGGTTTGGCAGAAGATTATTTTCAGGATAGATATCAAATATGTCATTATCTTACACCGGGCGCAAGTATAATGTATCTTTTACGTGATATTCAGTCCAAACTCAGATACTATACTAAGAATGATTTCTGTATAATTATGATCGGCGAGGAAGAGTTTAAAAATACAAAATGTTACTTAGATATAATAACATACATGAAAAACACATTGCTGGATATAAAGAACACAAATATAATTATTACATTGCCAACTTTTAAATTTAACAATAACTTCAATATTTTATACAATTCACGACTAGAAATTTTCAATAACATGCTATATTTAGACAATTTTGTGCATGAGTATGCATATATCCTGGACTCTAATTTAAACCTAAGCTTTCATCATTCTACGTATACAAGATCGGGAGCTTTAAAAGACTACGCCATGAAAACTATCTTTGAGGACTTGTACAAGCTTCAACTGGAAATTTTAGAGGAAAATACGCTAAATACAATTAATGAGCCAAAAGAATTGTTTTTTCTCCAATAAATTTATTAGCATTTTACATCAAAATATTGCAGGTTTGTTAAATAAATCAAATGCACTTACAGTATGCTTAAATGAACTTTGTGATAAAAATATAAATGTGGATGTAGTATGTATTACCGAGCATTTCATCATGAAGGGACTCGAAAAACAACTATGCATACCAAACTACAGTTTGGCTGCATGCTATAGTAGACAGGATAAAAAGAGAGGGGGAGCGTGTATTATTGTTAATAACTGTCACCTATGGAAAGAAATGCCTCAAATAGCTAAATTGTCATCACCAGGGGTTTTTGAGTGTTGTGGTGTTGAGCTAATTAATTATAAATTGATAGTCATATGTATCTATAGAGTACCAAATACTAAGAATATAACTGAATGTTTTAATAAACTTGAATTGTTACTTAAAGATGTATCCAACCGGCGTAATAAGAACATTGTTATTGCAGGCGATTTTAATATCGATATCTTAAAACCGAATGGAAATTCAGTTGCACTGGAGTGTATGTTACTGAATTATAACTTAAAACTTGCTCTTAAACAACCGACTCGAATGGCTAGTAGGACATGTATAGATAATTTTGCGCATAACTTTAAAAAATCTGTGAAAACAGACGTCTTTGAATTTGCTTTGTCAGACCATACAGCCCAGCTGCTTCAATGTCCAGTACCCACTGTATGTAAAATAAAATACTGGCATATAACTAGAAGGGATTACTGCGACGAAAATATGGCGAAATTTAAAAACTGTTTAAACAGTGTCAAATTTTCGGAGATATATCTAACTGAAGATCCTAATGTGGCTTATAATGAGTTTATTAACACGTTTAAACTGTTCTACGATTTATGCTTCCCGTTCAAGGAAATCAAAATCAACACATTTAATAAGCCCAAATGGCTATCAAATGGTATTAAATTGTGCAGTAAGAGAAAAACAAAACTCTTATGGCAATTTAGATTACATCCTAACCACGAAAATAAAAAGAAATTTGCTACTAATTTCATTGAAAAGAATAACATATTATGTGAAGAACAAAAAGGATTTAGGCAGCATAGAACCATCGATATGGCAATTTAGGACTTTTTGTTTCCGGTTATTAGAAATATGGATAAACGATTACCCATATGTGCCATATTTTGTGATATGACGCAGGCGTTCGATTATGTCCATTATAATACATTGTTAAATAAGTTAGAAGCCTACGGCATAAGAGGCAACATACTCGAACTAATGAAATCGTACCTAGAAAACAGAACACAGATAACCGAAATTAGTCGCATCAATGTAATTAATAAACATGAAGAGATATCACGGTCACGAGAACGCAAAATTACATTCGGTGTTCCACAGGGAAGCGTTGTGGGCCCGTTTGGATTTATATTATATGTTAATGATATGCCCACGTCCATTGAACATCCCTTAACTATGTTTGCTGATGATAGTACCATTACGATCCCGTGTAAGAACGTAAATACATATGAAACGGACATAAATAATTCTCTTGACAATTTGATTAAATGGCTAGATAAAAATAATTTGAATATAAATTTAAGTAAGACTAAGATAATTCACTTTAGACAACGTATGCCTCGTGTACCGAACCTTCACATACACTACAAAAATTACGACATTGATGAAGTAACTGATACTAAGTTTTTAGGATTACAAATTGACTGCAGTTTAAACTGGAAAGCACATATCGACGTGTTGTGTAAAAAATTGAGTTCGTCTGCATTTGCTTTACATAGATTATCCTCCATAGTAGATACAAAAACACTTCTTGCGGCTTACTACGGTATAGCTGAATCTCACTTACGCTACGGTGTCATTTTCTGGGCGAACTCCACCGACAAAGAGACAGCATTTAAGGCTCAAAAAAGATGTCTCCGGTCAATGTTTAAGCTAAAAACCACCGACAGTTGCAAGCCTTATTTCAAACAGTACAACATATTGACACTTCCTTGTATTTATATTCTTGAAGTAGCGATGTTTGTGAAGAACAATCCAAATCGTTTTGAACGTTTGGCCGACGTATACCCAAGAAACAGACGTGACAATTCAAAATTAAATAATGTACCGTGTCAAACCACTATGATGCGCAAAAGTATTTATTGCATGGCCTCAGTTGTTTATAATAAATTGCCAAGTGCTTGGAAAGACTTGAAAACGGTGCAATTCAAAAGTACACTCCGTAAATTATTAATAGATAAAGCATATTACAGTGTAACTGAGTTTTTAACGGACAAGTTTTGTCAAACTACCTCGTAATTTTTAATTATTTACATTTTTTGTTTATTTGTAGGTATTATGTGTATTGTCTGTGACCTGAAATTTTAATGTACGTTTGTTTATTTATCTTTGGACTGCGATTTTGTATTTCTTGTTACTGACAATTTAAATTTTTTCTTCTACGGTATAATGTAATAATTAAGTTGACATTTTTAATGAATATTTGAATTTGTATTATAATAATTTTATTGACATAACTAATTTAGTTCCAATGAATTTTAAATTTTAACAATGTTATTTAATGAAAATGTTTGCATGCCGAATGGTGAAATATGGCAGAACTGTGTTAACAACCTACTACCTACTTATGTATAACCCATATTTGCAAATAAATGATATTCTATTCTATTCTGAATTCCTCAAAACGTCATTAAAAACATCGTGGAAAGCATGCCCAGAAGGATTCAAGCTGTGATTTTGGCAAGAGGAGGTCACACTCGTTATTAGGTTATTACATTTGTAACTTTATTTAATTAAACAAAGTAAAAAAATCTTCTTGTCTTTATTGCCGACCACTTCTTATTGTTTGGCCGTGTACATCGGTTTTAAAGAATTCATAGATTTTTTTTTTAATTGCCACAGTTCACTTCACGCGTATTAATTTACACGATTATAAGTATATACAGACTACGTCAAACAATTAAATTTCATTGAATTAACTCAAATCGACCTTAGAACGTAAATTTCCTAAGGTGCCCGTTTTTTTTGCAAAGGAGTGTCTAAATAATGTTAGGAATCAGAAGTGAAATACGTGAACAAAATAAACAATGTTTATTATCTTTTAGATTACACTTTTACAAAAATATCACGACAAACATTTTAAACAATAATCAAATGGAAATAGCACTAGCAAAATGGAATAATCAGTACACGAGCAAAAACATAAACCAAAAATAGCTAAGCACACGTTAAGTCGGGTAGCAAGTCCTTTCCGAGCGCCGTCCAAGCAAAAAGTGACCGTTGCCACGCCACTCGCCTCGTTTTATAAACTTTTGTCGGTTGCCGCACGACGACCGCACGTTGACCGCACGGCTACTGGCTGATGGCGTGACTTTGAGCCAACAATAAAATATATTACATCCCATAGTCAAAAGGCGGCTTTAATTGTAATTTAAACCTTACGTTAGGCCGGCACTTCACCAAAGCGGAGCAGAGAGGAGACGGCGGTAATCAACCAATAACATTCGTTGAAATCCTCATCGCACCTCTTTTCTCTACTGTGATTCGCTTCACTTGTCTCCGTTTTGATGGAATCTGGACCTTTATAGTGAGAATGGTGTAGCGCTCGTGTGTGTGTAGTTGGTAGTATGTGTCGTATCTCGTACGAAGTATATAACGAGTCAGTTCGGGCTGGGCGGCGGCCCGCAGGCGCCGGCTCCGCCGCTGGACGACCCGTCGCTGTTCGAGCTGCCGCCGCTCATCATCGACGGCATCCCCACGCCTGTCGAGAAGATGACGCAGGCGCAGCTGCGGGCCTTCATACCGCTCATGCTCAAGTATTCTATGGGTGAGATACACTAATTTTAAAATTAAGATCTAGATATCAAACCAAAGGTGTATTTTAAACATTATTGTCGAATAAAATAATAGCATTTATTCGAAAATGTCTCTGGGGCTTCGCCTAGTGGGAATCAAAGCACCTGTGAGCTTGCGTGCACCGCCAAATCTATGCGTGTGGTAACCGCTACCTATCTAGGTGGTTCTATTGTTTGGGGTGGACAGGAATTAAATCCTATTTCGAAAATATTATCGCTTCTGAACCATCTCTGAGGCCGGTCATTGAAAACTAACCCTGTGTATTTACCCTATGACCCTACCTAAAGTTTGGAAACAGATTGAGAAAAATGGAAAGATGGAAGGGAGACCTTGGTCCTGCAGTTGCTCTTAATAATCCTTATTGAAATATAACAAGAAGTTGCAGTTCGTTATTGCAGAGTAACTAAGGTTATTCAAAATAAACAGAACATAGATGAAATCGCTTAAAAATCCAAACAGTTATTGATGTTGCTGCCATTATTATTAATCCAAGCAAATAAATTACGACGTACTATGTATGTACAGTGCGCGGTAAGCCGGGTTGGGGTCGCGAGTCCACTCGACCCCCGTGGTGGCCCAAGGACCTGCCGTGGGCCAACGTTCGCATGGATGCTCGCACGGAGGACGAGAAGCAAAAGGTAAAGGTAAACATACTCTTGATCACCATCATTCAACCAAAAGACCTCTACTGCGGGACACAGACCTCCCCAGAACATCGCCAGATCGATCGGTCTTGCGCTTCTCGCATCCAGTAAGTTCCTGCAAACTTCGATGGATAAACGGTTCGCCTTATGGAAAAGTGAGGGTACGTATTAACCACTCCAGAACTTTTCGGCTTGCAACTATAAAGCCAAAAATTATACTAATACAAAGGACAGTCAAAAGTCAGTTTTTAGTACACACTTCACACAAGTGATTAGGAAAATTCTCCAGTTTTTTCCACCAGATCAGGTAACTCACAGGTAAGTTAAGGTAATAAGTAAAGGATTAACGTTCTCTTTTCGTCTTTGGTTGGGTACCGGAGACAAAATGTGACTATTTAATCAACTGACCTGACTGATTGTTTTTTGTAAGACTAGTTGTAAGGCTAAAGTAAATAACTTAATACAGAGGTTAATATTTTCAGATGTCATGGACGCATGCACTGCGTCAAATTGTGATCAACTGCTACAAGTACCACGGTCGAGAAGATCTGCTTCCCGCATTCTCTGAAGATGATGATAAACCTCAAACACAGCCCGTAAGTCGCTTTACTACTATACTTGTTGAGACTGGCCTGTAAGTACTGTCATGGGCCCTAGTTTGTCTTAGGCCAAAGTTGTTAGGCTAGTTCTCACAAAAAGATAAATCATAGAACCCGCTGACTGGCTAAAGTTAGAACTGTGACCGAACACGACAGTACATCCAAGTTTTTTGCAGTGTAAATGCTTTATTTAAAGGCTAGACTTAATGCCTCATGGCTGATTTTACTCGTTAGTTTATTCCGAACGTTGCCTTGAGAAAAGGGTGTCGAAAACTAAGTCTAGACTAAAATACCGTTAGCGTATAATATGTCCTTCATTTTAACCACGCCATAGCAACCATTCGATTTAACGGCGATAGCTAATGAACACGATTATTCATCATCAGCCTATAATGTTCCCACTGCAGGGACTCAGGCCTCCTCTCTAGGAGAGGGATGGGCTATAATCCACCACGCGGGCCCAGTGCGGATTGGTAGATGTCACATATCTTCGTATTTTTTGTTTATTATATAACACGATTATTGAATCATCAAAATTGTGTGTTTTAGAGTTATAACAGCCATAATCGCTAAACTGCACTAAATATTAATAAATATACAAACAATACAATAAATTAAGTTATCGCAACAATCAAACATTTAACATTATCGTATACGTCAGCTAGATTGTATAATTCGACAAAACCAGGAATCGAATTGACAGCTTCATGTTCGTCCGATTGCAGACCAGTCAAGGCCATTTACTACTTAATTAAGTTTATCTACTTAGCCTTCGGCTTCTTATCTAGCTAGGCTAAGTTAAGATTAAGTTTCGTAAAACCACTTTTTGCTTTTCATTCGTCATCTTTCACTCGGAAGTGAAATGTCTCTGCACAAAATGAATCAAAGATAAACATTTTATTAGGAAAATGATTTGGATGTTACTCGCCTACCGAATGATGAAATAAAAAACCTTTCATTATGAATTTTCTCGTTAATCCCTAGGAACTAGCGATAGCAAAAAGTGTGCGATTTGAGGCTTCATGTAATTTTGACCGATTCTCACCTTCATTTGAATAATTGACATTCGTTTTGTTCAGTCCTTTGTAACTGTAAATTAAGCTCCTGATATCCGCTACACGAAAATCCAAAGTTATAACTAATTTAGCTCATACAATAATTGTTTCCAGAAGCTAATAAAAACGTTTGTCGTGGCTCCCCGGAGGCGTAAAGTGCGTCATAACTACATTTAGGTCGTCAAACAATAAGTAACGCCCACACTACTTATTTGTTACAAACTTATTAGTGAATCGTTACGTCATACTTTTTTTATTACACGCCAATATAGTCGAATATAAACTTATTTAGACGAGGTATTCCCTTGAGGAAAATATTATTTAGTTGTAAAATGATAAAAATTGGAACAAAAGACGGTTTTAAATCAAATCACGACGATGAGGCAGATACGGGTCTGTATGTGTTAAAATATTGGGGAAAAAGCAGGGTAAATAGATTTTTCAATGCTCGTTTTGCCAAACACTAGGCGATACAAAAAATCATTTAGGGTGTTAGTAAAGTAAAAGCGGCCACAATACTTTACTTATTTCATCTTTCCTTATTTAACATATTGCTATCTTTATATAGTTATCTATTTTTGGAAGTGAATCTAAATTATATTTACTGTTTATTAATGCTATCTCACACGGAATGCTGCCTGGATATGGTAACACTTTTCATTTTTATTTTCGACTCTTTCTACTACAAATAAAACAACGAAAACTACGTGTAACAACACATCCATTGCTTGTTCCGTTCGCGTGAGGTATATCCGCACTACATAGGTATCGGCTTGCATGCCGAACGCGGGCAACAACTCGTCGAGCGGCTCGTCGTCGGGCGCCGGCCGCAGCAACCAACAGCAGCAGCAGGCCGTGCTGACGTCACAGCAAGTCTGCATCGACCAGATGACCCTCGCTGATGTTGATGTACGGATTTGTGGCAAACTCGTTTATCATCATCATCATTTCAGCCGAAAGACGTCCACTGCTGGACATAAGCCTCCCCCAGGTGTCGCCACATTGACCGGTCCATCCAGCGAGTCCATTCACCAGGTGCACAGTCCACCTAGCCAACGCTACGTCTTCCGGTTCGCGGTCGCCACTCCAGAAATTTCATTTATATTCATTGACTAGCTGATGCCCGCGGCTTCACCCGCGTGGATGTCGTTCAAATTATATACTAAAACCTTCCTCTTGAATCACTCTATCTATTAAAAAAACTGCATCAAAATCCGTTGCGTAGTTTTAAAGATTTAAGCATACAGACAAACAGACAAAAATAGCGACTTTGTTTTATACTATGTAAGGAAGGATAATGCTCGAATTTAAAGTGTTTCCGTGTTCCGAGAAAGAATGTCTATGAAGAATTATGTAATTAACGCCATTATTGCGATATTGGCGTCATGGTAACAAAATCTATGAATTACCACAATTTGTCTATGCATCACCTAAAGGTTGACTAGTTGAGAATGCCTTTAGAATGAAGTCAGCTACTACACTTGTTTCTAATAAATTCATGCAGATAATGTGTCACCCCTCACTTATAATGTTGCACAAATCTGCGTGAATGCACTTATGAAAGCTATCTCCTCTTTATAAGACATAAAAAAAAGACAATTCCAATAGATTCATCTTCTTAAAACCAAGTAAGAAATTGGTGTGTTTGACGTTTTTGTGATGATAACTAAGAATACTGTCTACTATACTCCACACAGATGTCCCAATACGCGCCAGCAGTGCTCCAGACCATCACGAACCCGGACGGCAGCGTGTCTCTCATCCAGATGGACCCCAACACGCCACACATCATCACACTACCAGACGGTACCACTGCGCAAGTGGTACGTAACATGGTAATATCACCTTCTTTCATCATTATAATATTGTCCGGTCGTGACTGTGGCCGTCATTCAATTCTACCCTGGACATCACATTTGGTTGTTGACTGGGAGTAAGTTTAATGGCGGTACAGTACTTCACCGATGGACAGTTTTCGCAAATGACGACCGCAATCGACGACGTACGCTTCGATGCACGACGGTCGGTGACACACTGTATTAGCCTACGCCTAGTGGTCTAAGTATTGAACATTCATGTTTACTATGTTGCTCACATTCATATCGTATGATCATTTAATCACCTGATAGCCTTGAAAACACACAGTAAAAAAACTTGCAAACATAGACTATCTTGGTGATTTTTGCGAGTATGTCATTTCACCTCATTCAATTCCACATTCCAATCATTCTAGTTGTTAATTTTACCAAAAGACCGCATTTTCTATATCTTTAAGTTGATTGGATTGTAAAGACAACGGTATTATGTAACAAAAGATATATTCGTCTTCACAGATTCACTCGACCGAGGGCGGCGCTCACTTGCAGGCGCTGGAGGGCGACGGCTCCGTGTCCGTGGACCTCAACGCCGTCGCTGAGGCCACGCTCAACCACGACGGACAGATCATACTCACTGGAGAGGACGGACACGGTACGTACACAATATGCTCCTGTTTTGTTAAGGCGGCCGATCTCAACAGAAACCAATGCAAGAGATATTATAAAGTAAATAAAATGTGAGCGCAAGCACAGTTACACTTCTATCATAATCATAACACGATGGGACGGCAATCTGACCTGCACGGCCCGGGAGAGATCAGTCACTGGATCAGCGCCGTATCCAGATTTGGGTGGTAATGAGGAACAGGGTGTAAAGCTCCTCATCCCCCGTTGAAAAGGGAGGATCCTCCGACCGGACGGGTGCTGTGTCCGGTGGGCTAACTGCCCGACATTTGTAAATCGGGATTTTCTATATAGGCTAATGTCGCGGATAATGTTCATAGCGCGATGTAGGAATTTCGCCAATTAGTTCGCAGGTGTTGCGATAGATGTCGCTAGTCGCCACAGTAAATAAAGTGTGAGCGCAAGCACAGTTACACTCCTATCATAATCATAACACGATGGGACGGCAATCTGACCTGCACGACCCGGGAGAGATCAGCCCCGTATCCACACATCTCGCTCGTTCCTTATGCCTACATACATAGGCATAAATGACTTGCCGAATTAGTGTGAAGTAAATTACAGTATGACACATGATACACATTCCAACTATACAAACAAACCTTTTTCGTTCATTGTGCATACAGCTCAAAACATAGCTCAATGCTGGAGTTTTGATGTCCCTGTAGCTTTAACCTAGAAGTCTTCTAAACGGCATTTACAGCCTCTTAGACCGCATTGATTTTTAGTTTAGATACAATTGTATCCGCCAAGATAATAATTATGCGATTTGACCTTTGACTTCTTTTAAAATGACTTGCAGGTGCAATTGTAACTGACCAGTCTGTATTGTACCATTCCAGCGTACCCGGTGTCAGTATCAGGCGTGATCACAGTTCCAGTGTCCGCGTCAGTGTACCAGTCCATGATATCGTCCATGCAGACGCAGGACGGCGGCGTGTGCGTCACTCCTCTGGTACAGGTGCGGCCCAAGCTCGAACCTATCGACCGAGACCATGTCACCGCTTAGCCGCTCATGCTAGCCTAGTACTCACGAATACCAATATGTACACACAAGCCTAAATTCAGAAGAGATATAGTGGGATAACGATTCTTCTTATCGTGTGGGCAGTAAGGTCTAACGACCCCACACACACTCGTGTCAGAGTTTCTAAACCACCTCAAGGGCCTTCCCATCTTTTTGTCTGAAAGTCGGGTGACTCAAACAATAATGCTACTAACTTGGGGATAAGACATTACAATATGTAATTGCAATTAATAAGTAGGCAAAACTACTTCAAAGGTGTTAAGTGTATACATATTGGTACTTGTGATACGTCTTAGCGCAATGAGACACGTTTTAGTTTGCGTATACCGCCGACATTTGCTTGCTACGCTAGAATACATCGTGGTCGAGATATGGATCGTAGCAGAGGCATTCTGTAGAGTTTACTTGATGACAATTTTTAGTTCGTTGACCACTTAAAAACTACGTATGCACTTCATCACCCTGGTTTTTTTGTGTAGTGAAGAGTGCAGTAACGAATGAATTTCCGTGTTGATAGCAATAAGTTTGCCGCAACCCAATTAGATTATTCCTAAAAGCATGTTTCAATTTCCTGTAGGAGTGTTTTTAGAACCATACATACATAGTACATAGAGACATAAAATATGTAGAACAACCAAATTATTTATTTACTCAGTTCTACATTATTTTGACTAATAGAAATCAAACTTTTAGGTAGAGTGCTTCAGTTCCTCTGAAAATTAACTCCAAAGAACCTTAAGCTTTATTTAAGAATTCTAAGGTTAAAAGTATATTAGTTAATTTATGAAGTGGTCTGGTAAATAGACCCTAATATAATACATGTCTTGAACCTTGGCGATACTGTTCCAACCAGTCGCATCATCTAAATACTGGTATTCAGGTACAACCATGGGAAAAGGCTAGGCAGATAGAGATTAGTATTCATAAGAGACTTTTGTCTAAAAAACACTAAGATTCGAAACTAGCATAATAAATAGTATTAATTTAAATAATATAAATTCGTCCACGAATGCAATATAATAAAACATGCTGCCAAAAATAACATTTTCCCAAAGAAAGAGTATGTATAGATAAATTATAAATAGCGGAACTTGGTTCAAAAATGCGTGCCATTAGTTTGGTTAATAAATAAAATTACTTGTGATATTTTTGTATATAGAGGATAAACGAGTACGTTTGTCGATCTCTGAGTGCTTAATAAGCTTTTATTGTTTATAGTTTAGTTCAATTATTTAAACGAAAATATCTTATCAGTAGTAAAATACTGCAAATGATGTATAAATTTGACCTGTAACAGACAGTTCTGGTTAGTTGTCTGCAGGTAGATAGTATGACCACTTAGTGACAAATGCGCTGTACGAATTGTTCTTTTGAATATTTTATACTATAAAGTATGCCGATATTTTTCTGGCGAATTATGATAGACTAGATATAATTGCTTGTTTTATTCCTTGATAAAATTGAAAGTATTATTTTACGCGGATCTAGCGAGATCTTGCTTATTTTTATGATTTTTGTGTTTTAATTTGACAAAAAGAAAATTAATTGCTAAAGTATAATGTCTAGTGAGCAAGCTACTGCCAAATATGCATGGTTTTCGTGTATTTATTTATTGCCTTTATGTCGGTAAATACGCTTTCAAAATGTTATAATGACCGTTTTCAGAAACACTACAAACACCAAATTGAATGTACACTAAAAAGGATATTCAACGCTCAGTTAGCACTGAGAGTTGAAAATCACAGTACAATAATATTTGGGCATTGAATTAGGTGTAGGGTGATAAAACAAGGCAAAATTAATGATACCTTGTTTTATATTTATTAGGAATCGATAAAATGAATCCCACTATCGCATTTGCCCATGGAGTATTATTATTTATTTAATTAAATGGGGAGCAAATATACTTTATAAAAATGTATAAATCCCAGTAAATTTTGAAAGCGTATTTACAACAACCAACCTAGTATTAATTTAGTCACATGTTTTTTCTTTGCACATAGTGCTTGTTTTATGCCTCATTATATTTCGTTGCCTATGATTTATGCTGACATTGTAAATATGTCGAGAATTTAAAAAGTGTGTGTGTGTGAGATTCGTAAAGTTGCCAATCAGTGTTAAGTTAAGCTAGAAGAGCTGTAGTGATATGCTACTAAAATTTTGTGAAATTAAAACATTATTACGACAATTTAGGATAAATATGTTGATTTATTTTATTCTGATTTAATCATGGACGAGAATAAAGGAATTTATTGCCCTTTAAAAAGTAATTAACATCAGTGGTACCGGACATTTTAATTTTTCTAGTGAATTGACTTGGACAGTCTGAAAATTGGCAAAGTCGCAAATAATTATAAGCTGTCAAATATTTTTTTTATGTTTTAATGAATTCTTTAGTGTTCCTCAATTAAGTTAAGGCATTATTCTAAATTCTTAAAGCTAATACAAACAACAAACAACTACAATAAACTATTGTTAAGCTTGGATAGCCAAGGAAAGAAATTAACCTGCAATAAAACATCTGTGGGCTTGCGTGAGAACCTAAAGCTAGCGGTACTTTACAGTTAACTTATAATATTAATAACTAATTAATGAAGACGCCACAGTATGAAATATAGCTTAACTATAGAGTACATGGTACACTAAAATGGTGATTATGAATTGCAAAAACCGACCCCAATATTGTTGGAAAGAGACTAGGCAGATGATGATGACTTAGTTTTAGAATAAATATTTGACAGCTATTTACGACATTGCCATCTTTCATTATTGCACACTGCACACACTTAAATTGTCGTAAATGTTCATGAAAAACTATATTTGTTATATTTTTTTAAGGAGTTGTTTATTTTATGTTGTGCATGATATGAAAAAGGTAATGAAATTGACTGCCTATGAAAAAGTTGACTACTATCGGACTGAAAATATTTCTTATATTCTTATAGTCTTATTGAATGTGTATTTATTGCAATTTGCCATAAAACTGCCATAATAATAGCGTGCCAAAGACTACGCAATTTTAGTACATCACATATTGAATTTACACATTAATTTCAGTTCAAATATTATTTTGTTATGTTTTGTGCCTCAGAATATATTTACATTGTCTTTTACCTTGTATAAAGTATTGTGTAGGGTTATATTTTATTATACAGTTTGTATATTTGAAAAGAGTACAAATTCCGAGGCATGACTTGTACATTTTATTTTCAGTTGAAGCTTGTTATGTTTTGTGTTGTAGTATTAATAGTTTACTCTAATGCAATACCGTTTAAGTCTTAATTAAGACTACTGTAGAAACCAAGACTCTTGGCTGTGGTGGTCATAAAACGTGTGTGTAATTTAAAGGGGGACCGCCAGGGATAGTTGCGAAACTTAAATTTTGTCAAAATATACTTTGATACCGTGACAATAAATTATTTATATAAATAATTGATAGTCATTTGCTTAGATAGAAATTGCCTCAAGTTATTCAAATATCACCTTTCAATATTACTATTAACAACTTTTACAACATCTACATAAAACTTATGAATCACTATTTCCTAAAATCGTCATTCAAGAGTGACATGAACTTGGAAAACTTTATACTCTCACGAGATATATTCAGATCAATATGCAACCTAATACTAAGGTGACAATAAAATTGCGAAAAAATGTTATAATTATATAACACTAGCTGCTGATGCCCGCGGTTTCAACCGCGCGGATGTCGGTTATCGCTACCGATGCCGGTTATCGCGACCAAAAGTAATATTTTCGTACCCCCCTTTCAACCTCTTGAATAAAGTTTTACTCGGGTATCAAAATATCTCCATACCAAATTTCATGCAAATTGGTTCAGTAGTTTAGGCGTGATTGAGTAACAGACAGACAGAATTACTTTCGCATTTATAATATTAGTATGGATAGGAGTCCCTGTCTGTGTCGGTTTTCCCGAGTTTATATAACCCGAATCTTTTTATGTCGCGAGTAAAATAGACATCTTCTGGGTTAGCTCATTCCATCGTCGACGTCATCTCTGCCCTTAGGACAAGGTTGAGGGCAAGAGTAGGCCTATCTCAAAAAATAAAAAAAAATCGCTGGCTACAATAGCACCCTCGCCTAAAAAAATATCCTGTATTTATTTAAACTTTAGCACAACAGTGATAAATAGGCGGACTTAATGCCAGTCAACCTTTTATTTTTGGTGGGCGGGAAGTCATCAAATTTTAATGACGCCTCTCGTTCACCCATGTTCCTTCTTAGCCCTTTCTGTCGAGGCGGCGGTATCCCTTTCGAACAACCCGCAGCCCCCACGGGCTACCAGTCAACCTTAAGGTTAAATAAGACGGCTTCGGCCGTCTACGAAACCGTAGTTTCGTAACTGGTTTCGATGAAGGAATGATTTGTCCTTGTACGTAACTGGTTTCGATGGAGGACATATTTGTCTTTGTACGAAACCACGGTTATCTATCATGGTTACGTACGAAGAATTTACTATTAAGGTTTCGATGAAGGAATGATTTGTCCTTGTACGTAACTAATTTCGATTGAGGTATTATTTTGGTGATTGAAGTAGTTCAGTAGACGCGTTTGCTGTCTACTGAACTGACCTTCATCTTGTAATTATTATTGAAACAAGGTCAGTTGAAATATAGCACCGAACTACTGACACTCTTTAGTCGCAACAGTACGGATTCTTTTAGAAAATAAGAATAGGTAGTAAAGTCCCACAAATTACCAGGAAAACAGAAGTAGGCAGGAGGTATTGGAAATTGGAATCTTGAATTCAAATCTTTATGCCTTTCTAATACCAGGCCGTTTTTTTTTGTTGAAAATGAGAAACAAGGATAGTAATAGTAAAGTCCCACAAACTACCAGGAGAACAAAAGTAGACAGGAGGTATTCATATCTTTAAATCAAATCTATACTATGCCTTTCTAATACCATGCATTTTTTTGTTGGAGATAGGAAACCAGGATAGTAAAGTCCCACAAACTACTAGGAGGCCAGAATGGTAAATTAGTGGGGAAATCACCAAATGCCTCCTTCCAGTCTGGGCAGAGCGGTAGGAAGTGTCAGACTTCTACTGACTAAAAGCCACCCATGTTCCTTCTTAGCCCTGTGTCGAGGCCGCGGTATCTTTTTTTGTAATACAAAACCTCCTTCCTACTTCTGTTCTCCTGGTAGTTTTTGGGACTTTACTACCTATTCTTATTTTCTCAAACAAAAAAAAAAGAAACCGAACTGTTGCCACTAAAGAGTGTCAGTAGTTCGGTGTTATAATTCAACCGGACTAACAACCGGACTACTGCAACTAGCCTGATATTTGCGGCTATGAGATCCTGGACCAATTATCACATGAATCAATAGTTTCGATAAAAGAATTATTATTCCTTGTTCGTAACTAGTAAAATTTCATATTTTTGCAAAAATTCCTTGTACGTAACCGTGGTTTCGTACAAAGACAAATATGTCCTCCATCGAAACCAGTTACGTACAAGGACAAATCATTCCTTCATCGAAACCAGTTACGAAACTCCGGTTTCGTAGACGGCCGAAGCCAATAAGACAACATACTTAGTTGAGTTTCATGACACTCCAACGTTCTATGACCACCGCTACCATGAACTTAATATGACTTTTCAGTGTTGCCTACGAGTAGGAATGGTTTTATCTTTTGTTTACGTGTGCGAGTGCCGCCGCAATAAATACGTGAATGTATTCGTGTTGTTTTATTTGCACGAGCCGCCGCTTGGTCACTGCGTGTGATGTACTTACGTGTGTCTGCATGACAGGTGTGTATTCAGTTTTTATTTTTGAGTTGCTGCTTCATTTTTGAATCGTTTAGTTCTGTCACAGTTATTTGATCTTTGACTTTGGATATGTGGTCATAATTAATTAGATCTATTTCTGTAATGGCAAAGAAAACATAATATTGTGTTATTAAATAAATAAATAATCAATGTTTCGGTCGATTGCTACCACTGATATGTCTGTTAAAATACAGTTGTTCACTAGGCTGTTGTTGTCGAAGGTAAAATTACTGTGACATGACTGTATACTCGTTTCGCAATGGAAGTCCAAACCGGACTATGTAGCGAACATATCGTCCTTCTGAAGTTCTGATTCGCAAATCATCGTCAGCTATGAATCACGTTTGTTAAGCTGTTGTTGGCCTACCATTGTGTATGGTAAATATTGATATGGTCTAGTTAGTTTTTATTTGAACCTTTTAAATGAAAAGATAGATTACTAGGTGAGAACAGTGTAAAGCTAGATGTTTCTTCTTTCCCATTTTCTGACCTGACAGCGGGTGCAGTCTAAAGACGGAGCCTGTGTTCATTTTGTCAGTAGATGGATTATCAGGTTAATCCGCAGGGTCCGGCGCTAATCCAGCGGGCTGCCTAAAAAATATCAACGTATACTAAACGTGCAAAATTTTGATACTTGTTGGGCAGTGGCTACTTTGAGTAACACAAGAGTCACGCCGGCCCTCACGCGTTATTGGTACATTTCATATCAAAATTTTCGTCCCCCAATAACCACGGTGTGAAACAATGAATGAATTCGAAGCGCTGTGTAACGTATGCTAAAGTTTCAACACCAGGTGGAGCAGAACGGCGAGGGGCTGGAGGCGATCTCCATGGGCGGCGGGGTGGCGCAGGTGATGCTGCAGGGCGGCGGCGAGGCGCAGGTGCTGCAGGTGCTCAGCCTCAAGGACGCCACCGTGCTCAGCAAGGCCATGGTCAGTACCCTTTCTACCTACTTATTTTTTTATGGGACTATCTTGCTGTACTATTCCCAAACCACTGTAACTCCTTAAAGCCAGAATCAATAGTGGCGACCTCCAGGAAAGCGCCTGCTTACTTATGCGTACAGTTAGCGTTAGGAGTTACGCAGTCGCAAGCAGGTTTTTTTATGCTCCAAAAACTAGCAGACGACAAGATATTTGTGAATTGTGCCCTGAACAAAGGGTACACGGGCGTCAATAACGAGATAACGAATCAGTTTTGCTGTCTAGCACTGATCTTGAGACACCCTTTGCTATAATGATTAGTTGTATCATCATATCATGGATAACTTAACTTGTCGATAAACTATATTGCCCAACATTTGTGTATTCTAGCTAACCTGTATAAACATATTTATCTGGTGTTATATTTGTATAGTAAATAATCGTAACTTATTATCACTTATCAATATTGCCATGCCAATGCTTACGGTACTCAATATTTTATTACTGTCCCGATATAATCATTATAGTTATCTTCACTGATAACTACTTAGCTGGAGTCACAGATGACAGAAACAACAGGAGATATGGCAAGGAGGCGTGGTACATGCGAACTCATGTGGCCACGACGGGGCCTTAAGCCACTTTCAATAATAAGTCGAATGTCAACTTGCGACGTCTTCACTGCTCGTGATTTTTTACAAAATGCCGCGTTGTTCAGTGAATGTTTGTAAAAATAATAGCTGTATTGTGAATTACACGAAAGATGGTATCTCATTTCACACGTAAGTACTACAAAAATAATGTTTTTCATATTAAATTCATTAAAACATTACTTCGTGGTACGAGAAACATGATGAAAAACCAAATCAATTGTTTTCATTAGGAACAAAAACCATTGCTTGTTTAGTACAAATCGACCAGTGAATCGGCTGATCTAATAGCGCAATGGATAGGTGTTTTACTGATGCTCTCACTCACACAATATTTTCGAAAAGCTGCTGCTGTCAGTCTTTGTGAGCTAGAGATGTCTAATTGTGATGTTTGTAGTTGTCGATATTTTATACGATGATTCTGCGTATACGTACGAATGATTATACATATTATGCATTATACAATTAATTACTCTACACAATTGTTACTGCAGTATATGGCGTATTTTATGGCGTTACTGAGCGTTGCCGTAAATGGAGATAAGAAAAACCAATATTCTGTATTATGTATTTACTAATAAAATATAAATTTATTTTTAGTTTAAACAACAAATTATAAATATAGGTAGGTACTAATAACAACGTTTATATTATCACGCTTTCTTATTTTTGCAAGCAATACTGAAAATAGAAAGTGCTTTTTATTGCTTAATATTGACTGAATAAATAGTATTCATTGGTTGCTCGAGTTATTTTTTTTTTTTTATTTATTTATTCAACAGTTTTACAATTACACATAAATAATAAAGTTGGTGCAAACATAAACTCATTCGAGATTAACCGTGCACCAAAATCAACGACGACATAATTCAAACAGATTAAACAATCTTAAGTTCTACAATATTTAAGTAACAGCAACAAAACAGCAGCGAGGGTGGGTACGCACCGAAATATTTTCTGTTACCTTACAAACTTCAAGTAACGAACATCGGTGACCATCGTGAACGTAGGAATGAGGCTCAGCTCGATACAGGTTGTTGCAGAAAGTATTATACACCTACTAATTAGTTATCACTAATTTGTAAGTAATGTTGTTTTAATTTGTGTTTTATGTTTTTATATACTTAAATAAAAAGAGAAGTCCTGACTGACTGACTGACTGACTCATCAACGCCCAGCCCAAACCCTTGGACCTAGAAAGCTGAAATTTTGCACAGAGGTTCCCTTTATAATGTAGACAAGGAATAAAGAAGGATTTATTTTTTGAAATTCAACCCCTAAGGGACTTAAATAGGGAATGAACGTTTGTATGGAAAATCGTCATTTTTGTAGTTAAACCGACATCCACGCGGGCGAAGCCGTGGGCAAAAGCTAGTCTTTTATTAAATCAATAGCTAATGGGAATGCATGTAACTGGGAACTTCAGAATTCGGGCATTAAATAGCCGATGAAATGTAAAAAAGTATTGTGTAAAAAACTTACTTATTGTATTGAGTCTGGTTCATCTAAACTAACAGACAGACAAAAGTGCTGCTTATAATCAGCACTTTTCGAACGTCAAAATCTGTTGCAACACATCTGTGGTGTAAGTTAATATTACGATTTACTACAGACACAAATCAATATATTGTATACCATACCTACTCTAAAAAGCTTATTTTATTCTCGCAAAACAGTGAATAAATAGGCCTTTTAATCACTGTTTTGTTTTTATTCACTATTTTGGTCTTTGAATTTGGAACACAAAAATATATCCGGTCTCTATTTCAATGCTTACACAAACTCCTTGTGCTAAGATTCGAAATTCAAAACTCTTTGGTGCAAATAAATTCTCGAGATTTGATTGGTCGATATTTGCGACAAGGAGTTTGGCATTAGATTAAAAACTGTTTTGTGTTCTTTGCTGCCTTTATAGAAAAAAAAATAGTGAATTGGCGCCATTTCAAATACTTACTGTGAATAGGGGATCGGACTGACTCAAAAAAATATGATTCTGTTTAGTCCGTCAGTTAGATTATCGAAAAAAATTTAATACGTGTTTTTTGTTTTATCAAAACAATAAAAATTGACGAAGATAAAGCGCGTGAAGGATCATGGAGTGGGGCTTGAAACGTCACTTGAAGGTACAAAATGTACTATCATATGACGTCACACGAGTTTTCGAAGCACTGTATCGTCTTCATTATTTGTTTACGTGAAAAAAGAAAAAATACGTGGTTAATATTTTTTGGAAATCTATCTACTGACGGACTAATTATTAGTTTTTTTTTGTCCGATCCCCTATTGTACGGACACAAAGTTTAGTGAATTATGTCTTTTCTCGTAGTCATGGTATAAAGTATAGTATGCAACTCCTGAATAAAGTAAGAATTTATATCGAGGGCCATGAATCACTCGCGTCGTTCAGGATTCTAACAGTTGAATCACTCGCTACGTTCGTGATTCAATCATTAGAATCCTTCACTTGCTCGTGGCTCATCTACGGCCCTCGCTTTAAATCCGTCCTTTATTCATTAGTTGCATAATATACAATTTTTTTTAATCAACCTGTTTTGAATAAATGACTTTTTTTTATTTTGAATGATTTCTGGACATATTGTTTTTAATTTATAATATATTATTTTCAGGACCCCAAAAGAACTTTATTACAATACTAGCTTTTGCCCGCGACTTCGTCCGCGTTATACTAAAAATGTTATCTGTTATCTTTGGTAAGTAGATCTATCATTGAATTTAATTTTAAAAGAAAAACTCTTGCGATAATATCATGGCGGTCATGCGGTGCTTGACCCTCAAGAAGCTCCCGAGTGATTTCATCCCACTTGGGCTTGGTAGTTACTTTACAGTAATAAATAAGTCGGGACGTCCATATTTTCTTACGTAACAAAAAGCATCTTGAGTACGTAAATTTTACTCAAAGGAAACATTCCTTTATTTTTGAATAGAAAGCAAACTGCATTCAAAAATTTTCGAAAATTCTCTTCGCCCACACCCGGAAATCGAACCGGCTAAAATCTGGAAAAAATATACCCTGTACTTTTATTGCATCGATCGTTAGGGTCAATTATAAGGATGAAATCTCTCTAACAAACATGATAAATTAAATGAAAAGAAAACCAGGAAATCTTAAATTAATTTAATTATTTACAAAAAATGGTAAACTAACTAATTAGTTGCTCGATATGAGCTCCATTCTCTTGGATACACTAATTTTTCTAGTAACCTTTAATAAAGTGTTGTGGTGAATATTATAAATCGTATTCTGAACTTCAACTCTCAACTCGTTGTCATTCGCATAAGTATTCATGTAAATTTGATTTTTTACATATCCCCACAAAAAAAAATCTAATGGGGTGAGATCTGGCGATCTCGCAGGCAGGTTTTCCTTTCATTTAATTTATCATGTTTGTTAGAGAGATTTCATCCTTATAATTGACCCTAACGATCGATGCAATAAAAGTACAGGGTATAATTTTTTCAGATTTTAGCCGGTTCGATTCCCGGGTGTGGAAGAGAATTTTCGAAAATCTTTGAATGCAGTTTGCTTTCTATTCAAAAATAAAGAAATGTTTCCTTTGAGTAAAATTTTCTATCTGCAGTATTAAGAGTACTTTCCCTCCAGGTGGCATTACAAAATTTCACCCTGTATAATCAGAAAGCTCCGAACTGCTAAGCTATCGGGAGTTACACGTGTTATTGTGAGTCAACCATAAAAGATAAACATATGATGTTGTGGGATATTTTTTAGATAATTTTATGTAGAACATTTCCGTCATAAATGATTTCTATGTAGCTTTAACCATTAAGGCTGCACACGCGACGGAAGCTTAAAAAATGGAGCAACTTCTCCCGTTTTCCCAACATTTCCCTTTACTGCTCTGCTCCTATTGATTTTAGCGTGATGAAAAGTATACTATAACCTCCCCAGGAGTATGAAGAATAATTGTACCAAGTTTCGTTAAAATCCGTCGAGTAGTTTTTGTTTCTATACGGAACATACAGACAGGAGGACAGACAGACAGACAGACAGACAGACAAAAATTTTACTGATTGCATTTTTGGCATCAGTATCGATCACTAATTACCCCCTGATAGTTATTTTGAAAATATATATCATGTACAGAATTGACCTCTCTACAGATTTATTATAAGTATAGATAATAATAAATAGAAGAATCGATAACTTTTCGATTTAGTCAATCACTAGCGTCGAAGTAAAACAAAATGTATTAAGTAAATTGTGCGGTGCATGATAAATACACGCTGTGACTGAAGGGATAAGGTTTATAATTGATTGTGTAGTACGTAATGTTATAAGAAATGCGGATGTGTTTGCAAATGCGTATATCTATTGTTTTTACTGCTCTGCGTGTGTGAACTGACGACACAGGTCCCCATACATTTTCGGCTAAAGGGCATATCTCCTGTTGTTTCTGTCATCTGTGGCTGGAGTATTAGCGCGACCTCATTCTATCGCTTATATTAATAGTGTTGTTGTAACAGCAGGTTAAAGCCGAGCGCGACGCGGTCGTGACGGACTCCTAGCTACTAACTCTGGTGGCTCCAAGCTCGCCGCCTGAAGCTGCCCGCGACTGCCCCGACCTCATGGGCGACGTAGAGTAACTCCGCCAACACTCCACTATCGACCTAACACGATTGTTACTAATATTTGACTTCACACGCTAATCCAAATGCGATATACTAGTTCCAAAATTAATACGCACTAAAGGTGACTCGATTGCACCACCCGACTCGGAACGACGAGTGCTCAGCTGTTATTGTTATTCTAGAATTTATGAAGTCTAGTGTTACCGCCAGTGAAGTCGAAAACAATTAAGTAAAGACGCCTCTAGCGCAAGTACCGCGCATTACTGCCCTTCAATTGCGCCGCTGAGTGATCGCGTTGGCAGAAACAGCATGTTAACGATTAGCAATGTCCAGTGATTTTGGATTCACTTTGAATTCTAGAAATAAACTTAACCATTAGGCTTAAAATTTTGCCATGAAATGGGATTTAAATTATTTTACCTTCGATGTATCTAACTTATTTATTTATTGATATGAAAAATAAGACTAATTTATTTTAGATGCAAATCTGCTATGGTGGGGAAAAGATTTGTGCAATATATACCAGCCAGCCGCGTTTATTTTGTATAGATAACTTCTTGTGCGGTAGAAGTATTGAAGGCAACGTGCAAGGAGTTTCATATAAATATATACGTAACGTAATAATCATATACATTCCTGTAATTTTATTGATGCGAGTTTGTTGTGTACATTTGTTATGTTTAATTTATCTTATGTTTGTTACCTACAACCTATTTACTTATTCTAGTCTAACGAAGTCAAGGAAAACCTATTCTAGTCTGAGTGAAATATATTTAAGAACTTTACCGAAACTTTTCTAAATGTAAGTTTTGTAAAATAAATGTAATTTAACTTGTCCTCTGTAATGTAAAGTCGTTAAAAGAACAATATTATAATTCCTGCGCAGGGTCACTACATAGATGGCATTAGTACTTATCGGTGTTTGAAAACTTAGAAATGTAAAGACTTAATTCAGTTTAGTGATGTTCGGTACAAATCTAGCACTTGGGGGCCTACCACCACCTCTTAGGCTTGAAACTGCGTAAAGCGGACGCCCGCGCGGCTCCATACAAACGTGCTGCGTTTGTACCCGCTAAGGCCGATATAAGAAGAGAGAGAGAGTGGGAGAAGGCTCTGTGCGACGGACGCCCGCTTAACGCAGTTTTAGGCCTTATAGCAGTGTTATCGAACCTTGCTTCATGGTTTGGTACAGTCCCAGGTTTCTGAAAGGCTTATTAACTCAAAAATTTGCTACACTTACACTTGCAATACTAAGTGCTACAGAGCGGACTGGCCGGATGAGCTTGAAAGAAAGTGTTTAGCGAATTTATCAGTTCAAAACATCCTTTCAGGAACCTTCAGTAAACGTAGTGTTCCTAGTCATTGTCCTACATTCAACACCAAGATTTCTTATTTTTTCAATATGCCTATGCATCTTACTTCTTAGGGTTTCCAATGTAATTCAAGTAAATGTTAAGATTTATAGTCGGGACTAATATGTAAGGTAGAGGTCATAGAAAAGTACAAAGGAAGTAAATTACGATGTGCGAAATGAATTACTTTCGTTTTTTATGACACGAGCGGGAGAATAGTATTATTTTATATAGATTTGTTTGATTCTGTCCATATTTTATTTTTGTTTATTTTTATTTTACCAAAGAACGTTCATGTTTTGTCCTCTATTCTATGATAGCATGATAATAGCACAATTTTGTTGATATGTACAATTTGTGATTGTAAATAATGGTATGACTGTGTGAATATGGCAATCATTAAAGTATTTACGTACATTTTCTTGTTTTTTTTATTCGGTAGACGTGCTCGTCTTTTATTACTCTGGTCTTTTCATTTAACAGTAAGGGCCTTAACATATAGCGGATTGCGAACGTTCTCAAAGCAGAGCGGCTGCGCAGCGAATTCGTTGCGGACGCGCAACCGATAATGGATCTTCCCAAATTCGTCGATGCTTTCGTTTTCGTCTCCGGCGTCATCGAAGTAATAAAGCCAACAGGAGTGTTTCAGAGCCACATTATTGTACGGCGATAATTTGCAACAAACACGCGTCGAAAACTTAACGTAGGTATTCGCCACGCGTCCGCGACGTCTTCGTTGCGCAGCCGCGGCGTGTTCGCGACGCATTCGCTGCGCGTCCGCTCCGCCCCGCATCCGCTTCCAAACCGCTAGTGTAATAAGGCCCTAAGAGCAAAATTGTTTGACTTATTCCCAACTCAGGGATCGTTGCATACGAATATGAACCTTATTCTGATGAAGTCAAAGTGCAATCTGTGAATCTCGTCTGCCTATTTTGTATAGTTCAAAAGTGTTTCTTCAGATCTGCGTGCAGTTGCCATTCTATGAGAACCAACAAGGATGACAGAACTTGAATCAACTTGCCCTATCGACTACCTACATATAAAATAATAATGATGTTTCACATCTCTGCAGATCTATGTAGATGCAACTATTCAGTCTTTTGGATATAAAATAGGGTCATATACATCCTGACTGTTGGCCTTTGTGGCAGTCACACAGTACCTATTTTTTTTTTTTTATTTAATATGGGCTTACTCTTGACCTCAATCTTGCCCTAAGGGCAGAGATGAGGTCGACGATGGAACGAGCTTACCCAGAAGAAGCCTATTTACTCGCGACTTAAATAGATTGGGGTTATATGAACCTATATCCGAAAAGCGCGGAGTATCGATTAAATTGTTTACCATTGGCCGTTTACACACAATTCCACTCCAGTCAAGCGCTAGGTTCTGGGTATTACAATGCATCCAGCACAAGATTGGATCGCAGGGCTCAGGGCTGGAAGCAAGATGTCGCCACCGCCAATCGCCGCTACCGGGTTCTGTACGTGTACATACCTCACTTCTCATTGGTTGTGAAAGGATGGAAAAGAGAGCATACGCAGTACGCACGCGCACTTGTGTACCATGAATTCTCTTTATCTCTTAACGGTAGCGTTTGGAGTCCTAAGGTACTTAACTCTCCTGGGCACGATGTGGCCTCGAGATGTTAAAAAAACGGTCACTTATCCAGCACGACAAAAAAGTAGATCTATCGATATGTGGCTCTGGTTGGCTGGACATTTCTTCAAAACTGCTCGCATTTAAGTAGGTCAATAGGGCACTTTATGTGACGGCTAAACACCCTTATTTCAGAATAGGTGACGCTACAGAATCTTAGATAATCGATCGAAAGCGTGTCCAGCCAGCTTGAAAAACCACTTTTCGCTGGTCTCTCAATCTCCGTAACGTAAGTGATTTTGACGACTTTTTGCATATCAACGGGCGTCACATAAATATGTGACAGGCATCAAGCTAAAAGTTTTGTGATACGTACAGTGGTTTAGTAGAAAAATGCAAAAAACTGTGTCCAGCCATCTTGAATTTACGTAGAAAACTTTTGGCTGGCACTTCCGAATCCCACATAACGGGAGCGTTTTCGAATATGGTTCCTTTACTAATACTTGGTGACGCAATGTGTGACAGTAATAACGTTTGATTTATGCCGTCACATGCAAGGGTTTACGAGATATCAATGAAAACTTAATGTATACTTGTGTCCAGCCATCTTGAACTCAGGCTGGCTGGACACCTGTATCTCCGCTGCCTGATGATCTACGACCTTCAAAATGGTATCAAAATGTTGTGACGGGGACGATAATGATAACCTGAATTTATGACGGAGAAACTTTGCGTAGTTTCAAAGATATTGATCATTTAAATTTTCCCATACAAACATCCATTAATATTGTGAGGTGACCATAATTTTTACATAAATAAAGGATTTCTTTTTAATCGACTAATCGGCCGGTAGCAGCCACGCCTGCTTTGTATTTGATTTCTCCGTGGGAATAAAAGGTTTTCCTGCAGTAAAAAGCGTAAGTATGTGTTAATTCAAAATAATAATTAAAAACACTAACAAAAAAGAACAAAGTGCATTGCACTCAGTGATGGCAATTTAGCATTTTTTCATGTTGTTTAGCAAACTTATTAGTTGTTTAGCATATTTTTAGCATATAAAATAATTATAAAATAAAATACATTAATGCGTACGCAATTATTTCCATTTAGAAAAAAAATCCCTTTACTATATTGTTGGCGCTTCTGGTGCCAACATAATGGAAAGAGTATTTGAGATCATAGTCGATTAAAACAGTATGTATATTTTGTTAAATAATAAAAAAGTTAAAACTATTTTACGTTTCATTTGACACTGAAAAATGTTAGCAGATTTTTTAGCATTTCTATAAAGCAATTGGCATAATTTTAACACCATTTTAGCAGATTCTATATCGGTCTTGTTGGCAGCACTGATGCACTGACACTGAGATTGTACACAGGCTGTGAGTGTGACAGCGTAATAATGGTAGTACGTAATAAAACCAAATGAAAACTGATGCTGTGATTTATTTTGTGTAATAATTTTATTCTTTTCCATAAATAGGTATTGAAGAATATTTTAGTTTATTCAGCTATTTATATGATTAAAATGACGACCACCGGCTTCATTTGCGCTTCAAACACTTAGGGCGGCGGTAAAAACAACGCTTTGGTACAAGGCGGGGGTTATTGAAGTGCAAATGGAGTTGATCGTCGTCATTTTCGTCATTGAAACGCTCTAGCGCAAATAAATAAATGTGATTTTATTTACCTACATTATTTTTTCATTTAAATACCTTAGAGCATTAGTCTGTTATCCTGACACAATATCTACCTATGTACTTACCATAAAAACACCAATAATTATCTACTAAAAAGAGTAGATAGGTATCTGCACGTAAATAATCAATAACATTAAAAAAAATCTCCCCCCCCCCCCCCTTCCTCACTTCTACACTTTTGTCTTCTATTGATTAAAATATCTACAGTTGTTCGTATTAGTATCACCAATACGCGAATTTTCGTCCATTAAAGAAAACACCTTAAATACTTAGTCCTACATAAAACCTACAATATTGGTAACCCTACTACAGTGTTTGTATGGGAAAATTTAATAGATCAATATCTTTGAAACTACGCAAAGTTTCTCCGTCACAAATTCAGGTTACCATTATCGTCCCCGTCACAACATTTTGATACCATTCTGAAGGTCGTAGATCATCAGGCAGCGGAGATACAGGTGTCCAGCCAGCCTGAGTTCAAGATGGCTGGACACAAGTATACATTAAGTTTTCATTGATATCTCGTAAACCCTTGCATGTGACGGCATAAATCAAACGTTATTACTGTCACACATTGCGTCACCAAGTATTAGTAAAGGAACCATATTCGAAAACGCTCCCGTTATGTGGGATTCGGAAGTGCCAGCCAAAAGTTTTCTACGTAAATTCAAGATGGCTGGACACAGTTTTTTGCATTTTTCTACTAAACCACTGTACGTATCACAAAACTTTTAGCTTGATGCCTGTCACATATTTATGTGACGCCCGTTGATATGCAAAAAGTCGTCAAAATCACTTCCGTTACGGAGATTGAGAGACCAGCGAAAAGTGGTTTTTCAAGCTGGCTGGACACGCTTTCGATCGATTATCTAAGATTCTGTAGCGTCACCTATTCTGAAATAAGGGTGTTTAGCCGTCACATAAAGTGCCCTATTGACCTACTTAAATGCGAGCAGTTTTGAAGAAATGTCCAGCCAACCAGAACCACATCTATCGATCGCTATACTTGTTATTATTTACATTTAGCTATGAGGGCATTATTATTACTGATTACGGTATGGGTGAAGTACACCCCATCAGTAATAATACTTCCACTCCCTCTACATTAGTCACTGTAGAGGGAGTGGAAGACCAAGGAAAAATTGAGAAATGATAGCCTTTTTTTTTTTTTTTGGTGGGTGGAAAATCATCGAATGAGCAGAGCGCAGGGGAGTGTCAGACTTCTACTGACTAAAAACCGAACCCATGTTCCTTCTTTGCCCTTGCGCCGAGGCCACGTAATCTAGTACAAAAATCCGCGGCCAGAAATGATAGCCTGACGGCATATTATATGAATATTGCAGGTAGCTGCATTAGACGACAGTAAAAATAAATACGAGACATCATGCCGTACAGCAATGTTACACATTACTAATCTATACAAAAGCATTGTCTACTAATACTGTGGTTAAAACTCAAAATCACAGGGACTTAATTTATGCCCCTTGCTATTAAATTAATTTTGTTTTTCAATAATAAATGTAACTGATACAAGTAAACAAGTTTCTTTTTAAAAAAATCCTCATCTACTTTATTCATAAAATAATATGCACTTACAAAAAAGAAAATTGATGTAATGCTATTATATTTTTATTGATATTACTAATAAGTACATTGCTATGAACGGACAAGGAGTTGTATAAAAGGAAAGAACAGATAACATAGAAAAATGAAACAACGTTCATAATTATATCATATCATATTCTTCTAATGCTTGCACATTAGATAAGTAAATCGATTTTTTTAATGGTTGACCAAGAATGCTACTAACTGAAGACGCAGCTTCCCACAGTTAAAAGTAAATAAAAACTCGACAACAAAACTATTATACAAATTTTCTACAGCTTAATTTGATATTTAACGGTGACCTTACATGTCATAAACATTCTCTAAAGCTAGTTCTGGTTTGTCGTAGCCAAGCTCCTCTGGTGTTTCAATGCCAAGTTCAGATAATGTGGGTTTAATTTCCTGGATGATGTAGGGGTAGATTTCATTGACTTTGGGGCCGCACTTGTCTTTGCAGGCCTCAATGAACCTGACGGCGAGCGCGTAGTCATTGACTCTCCTGCATGCGTGCAATGCCGCCTTGATGATCCTTGGGTCGGGTACAAGGTCCATACCGCACAGGTCATTCATGCCCTTGCGGATTTCCCATCCGTCAATGTCTTTTCTGTTGAAGAAGGACTCATATCTGAAAACAAAATAAAATCATGTTACGTGTCTTTGAAGATATAATTATGATTGGAAAGGTATGAGGTGGCCTTTGCCCATCAGTGGGACAGAATCAGAAGTTAAAAAGAATATTCTTTATTGGTCTGTGTCTAAATGCAGGCTTCAACAGCCACATATAAAAATCTAGCTAAATAGTAGTTGATACTTAGGATGTACTCATAAACTAATGAGACTTATCAAACAGGAAAACTACTTGATCTAATGACCACCATGCTAAAGCTGGATATTAGTTCAAATATGTAATTTTAATGTTAAGTGCTGAAGTGACATAAATTTTCCAATTCATTTTTTTCTTAGTTAATTTTACATTTGAAAGAGAAAAAAACAATTATTAAAAAGATAATGTTATTATCACCAACAAATCAGGGACTACAGGTATAAACGATTTGAGTCAGTTATTGGTCAGAGGGGATTATTACTACTTTATCAGATCAACTATTAACAAAAAGACAATGAAAACTACATGAAACTTCACTCTTATCTATTTACTGAATGGATCACAATAGAACAGCAGTGGTGATGTGGCATGCAAAGAAAAAAACAATATTCAGACATAATTTTCAATTCCCTCAGGTATCCGAAATGTTAAGCAAAGTAACACTTGAACCAAAATCAAGAATAACAATGATTTAATCCAGGTTATAAAAATTACTCATGATCATTTCACATCACACCCAATTTGAAAATCTGTCGGGGTTTACTATTATGGGTACAGAAAATACCACCAAGCCAGACGTACAATGGAATATCACTCAAGCATGCTGAAAGCTATAAATCACCGACAAGATTACCACAATTTTCAGTTACATAACGTCAAAAGTTCCGACAAGGGACTTACTTTGCATCAAATTCCTCATCGGATTCGACAACCGCGTGCGACCGCCGGACGGGCACAGCGGTGACCCTGGCGGCCGGCACCAGGGACCTTCTAAAGATATTGACCAATGCACCAGAAGTTGATTTCAGCATTTTGATCGGACGTTACACGGGAACTTTGGCAAGGATAACAAATGGCTGCTCAACTAAAACTATAGACTAAAAAATCTTAGTGCCAGTTGCGACCAGAATGTGACGTTTTTAGTGATGCGCACAATTATTGATTTTAGTAAGTTCATAGATGTTTCATAGACTATTGTTAGTGGTTTCTAAATAATAACAAGAGCAATAAAACACCCAAATGTTTATATTAAACTTAAAATAATTACATTTGGCACGCAAAACAGTAAAAATTTAAAAAAATTGAAATAAATGTATCGTAAAAATAGCGTATCGTAATATTTACGATAACGAATGATCGTAAAGGTTTACGATAATCGCCGATATACGATTAGGTATTTAATTTTGCACCGGATTTATTTTGAAATGGTTGGTATCTTCTAATAATTATTATTTAAATATTTGATGTAGATATTTAATTCCTTTCGTGTGGTTATTGTATACTCGACAATGAAGAGGAATCATGAACTGAATGCATTCGTACTCACTAAAGAAACAATAAGAACATGATTGATTCTGATCGATTATTAAAGATAAATAAAAAGAGAAGTCCTGACTGACTGACTCATCAACGCCCAGCCCAAAAGCTTGGACCTAGAAAGCTAAAATTTTGCACAGAGGTTCCTTTTATAATGTAGACAAGGAATAAGGAAGGATTTCTTGAAATTTTTGATAAGGGATGAAAGTTTGTATGGAAAATCGACATTTTCACGCGGGCGAAGCCGCTGGCAAAAGCTAGTTAAAGATATTTAGGCAGAAACGAAGAAAACTTGTGAGCATATAATGAAATCAGTGCAACCTATAGTTGTTGAGATATCAACGTACACTTCTAGAGAGAGAGAGAGAGATGGACGTACACTTGTAGAGATCGACGTATACTTGTAGAGAGATCGACGTACACATGTAGAGTTCGACGTACACTTGTAGAGAGATCGACTTACACTTGTAGAGATCGACGTACACTTGTAGAGCGATCGACATATATATAAATATATATTTTTAAAAAACGTTGCCCCACACTAGGAATTTCTCCTGTATCGTGGGTGCGTTTACAAACATTGAAACTCACATACACAAACACGCCCAGACCCGTAACAACTATCTGTAGGCCATACAAATACTTGTTCCGTGCGGGGATCGAACCCGCGACACGTAGTGCAGCAGTCCAATCGCTTAGCCACTGCGCCAACCGTGTCGTGACGTATATGTACTTGTACAGGGAGATCGACGTACACTTGTGGAGAGATCGACGTACACTAGTAGAGCGATCGACATATATGTACTTGTAGAGGGAGATCGACGTACACTTGTAGAGATCGACGTACACTTGTAGAGATCGACGTACACTTGTAGAGATCGACGTACACTTGTAAAGATCGACGTACACCTGTAGAGATCGACGTACACTTGTAGAGCGATCGACATATATGTACTTGTAGAGGGAGATCGACGTACATTTGTAGAGAGATTGACGTACATTTGTAGAGAGATTGACGTACATTTGTAGAGATTGACGTACCTACATTTGTAGAGAGATTGACGTACACACGGCTACACATCAAGCTATACAAAACCAGTATAATCTGATCGTTCATAGTGCGAAAAGATCTAGTAGAGTGAGGCCAAGATTAACTGGTTTTGTATAGCTTGATGTGTAGCCGTGTGTACATTCGTAGAGAGATCGACGTACATTCTTAGTGAGATCGACATACATTCTTAGTGAGACCGACGTAGGTACATTTGTAGAGAGATCGACGTACACTTGTAGAGCGATCGACATATATGTACTTGTAGAGGGAGATCGACGTACATTTGTAGAGAGATTGACGTACATTTGTAGAGATTGACGTACATTTGTAGAGAGATTGACGTACACTTGTAGAGAGATTGACGTACATTTGTAGATAGATTGACGTACATTTGTAGAGAGATTGACGTACATTTGTAGTGAGATCGACTCGACGTACATTTGTAGTGAGATCGACGTACATTTGTAGAGACATCCACGTACACTTGTAGAGATAGAATTATAACGACTCGTCACCGAGAGTTCTCTCTCTCCCGAAAGGTCTCGAGAGACAGGCGGGTAGTAAGCGACAAACACATGAAACACAGAAGTTAGACGAGCACTACAATGTGTCGGCGAGAGTGTAAAGTAAAGAAAGTCGTGATATGTTTTTTTACAGAATAATATTCTGTAATTTAATATATTATGTTATTTTATGTTTGTTTTTTATATTATGTTTTTATCAACCATACTGCGATCGCCAACCCGCCTGCCAAGCGTGGCGATTATGGCAAACCCCCCCAAAAATGCCTGGGGGAGGCCTATGTCCAGCAGTGGACGTCTTTTGGCTGAAATGATGATGATGTTATTTTCGACATCATAAATAAAACGATTCAAATATATCATAATACTTTATTCATATAGAATGTGTTGCCAGTTAACAAAAGAAATATACTGTTTACTATGAAAACAACAAGTAAAAAATTATTAGTTATTATGTCTAGTAATACAAAACAGGCTTATACTTATGATATAAATTTATATTTGATATTACCTCTTTATCAATCTTGGTATTCACAATTACCTATGTAAGATATAAGGCGCTTTGGTCCTTTACATTTTTCTTCTTCTCTTTTTCTTGTGGGCAGTGATGCTTTCTTGTCCACTATCTTCTTCTGAGCTGTTGGAAGAACTGCTATCACTATCGCTACTAGAAGAACTACTATTAGATGAGCTGTCCGAAGCTACACCAGTGCCTTGGCTTAGGTCCATGCCACTAGCGATCTTATATAGCTCAGGTTCTTTGGTCTCCAACACTTTGATCCACTTTTTGGAGAGTTTGGGGCGGCCGCGCACGGTCTTGTGCCAGACCACCGGGAAGTTGGTGCGGCTGCAGAAGTTTTGAGTGACAGCCATTGTGTCATCTAAGTTCAGGACGACATGCCACCAGCCACCTGGTACAAATACGGTCTCACCCGGTTTCTGCAGAATCTCCACCTGTAAGATAAAATAACATAAATTGTAATGATTTCAAAGTATATCTGCCAATAAGACATAGGAAATCTGTCTTTTCCAAGTAATCTAATATTATAAAGCTGAAGAGTTTGTTTGTTTGAACGCGCTAATCTCAGCAACTACTGGTTGTAATTGAAAAAAAAAATTATGTTGGATATTTGATTCATCGAAAAAGGTTTTATGCAATATTATGTGACGCAGACGAAGTTGCATAGGTCGGCTAGGGTCTGAATGCAATTAGTGTGGAAATCCAACATTATAATACAGAAACAGAATATGCATTTGAAAAAAAATATAATACATACTGGTTTAAATTCTTTGGGCCATGTATCTAATTGAGTCTTAGGATAAATAAGTTTGAACCATGTGACAGCTTCGTCTCTTTGTTTCCCGCCCATGGCTCCAGTCACCTTAATCAGTTCTCTAGGAGTCTGGGTCGGGAATAAGCACCATCTCTTATGACCAAAAACCAAAGCGTTCCAAGCACTTGTTCCAAGGGGGTCTATATGGATGCCAGTCCCAGAACGCTGTGGTCCCATAACAAACCAACGGTATGGTGGTCTCCTTTCTTCACCGCAATACTTAAACAAATCATCCCTAAAATACAAAGGAGCTTCATAGTCTTCCAAAATTTTCTTCCTCCTCACATGCTCACCAAAACTGCTATCAAAAATATAAAGCGGACTGTCATCAGTCGTTGTCCTCATGTACTCTACATAATACTTCATTTTCATCTTAACACTGTAACCCTCATTGTCTTCACCACACTTAAATTTCTGGTTCCTATACTTTTTGGCAAGTCTTTCTGACGTCCATTTATGGTTAGCTTTCCAATTAGTCTGTACATTAGTTATGACTACAGGTTTGTATATTTTTTCATATTTCTCTATAAATTCTTCGGGTGTCACCTCAGTTTCACTAATTCTGTCAACATTATCATTACATTTGAGAAATTCGTCAAAGTTTGTGACATACTTCAAGGCTGTCCATTGATACTTGTCTGCTAGTTCTGTAACAGAAAAATGTTTGTGTTATATGCTGTGTTGTACTTGTAGCTGTTGTGTTATATGCCACTTCTAGGCAAAGGTCGTTTCTTTAGGTAATTTTATCCATGAGTTATTTCATAAAAAATCAAAAATATTAATGAAACTAGCCTAAACTGGAGATTTTTTTTTTTATTAGAAATTGGCTTGCTCTTGACCTCAATCTTGCCCTAAGGGCAGAGATGATGTCGACGATGGAACGAGCTTACCCAGAAGAAGCCTGTAGCCAGATTTAGTTAGTAAAAGCTTAGTTAACATCCTCATATGAAATACTTATATATTTATCTAGTAGCATCAGCTCATAAATGTTAGGTTATAATATCAGGTATTGTATAAGTATAATGATTCATTATATGCCAATTGCCACTAGCTTCTTTTTCTTTCTAAGTCTTCTTCTTAGCGTGTCGATGGCAAACCGTCACTAAATAAATTATATTAATTTGGCCCAATATTCAGCTATGCGAACTCCGCTCGCTGATGCAGTCATTAGATCATCAAGTGTGCAGGTGTCAGGGCATGCAGCGCAAGATGGAAGGTGGGCCATTTCTAAGTAATGAGTTGACAATGTTTTATAGTGCTTGCATGACTGGTTCATACTGTTACTTCAATTGCTTTTGCAGCACATAGTAGAGCAGCAGAACGATGATGATACCTAATGAAATGCAAACAAACTAACAAGACAAAATTTTAAAGAAGGTGGAAAGGAACACTAGCAATAAAATGGTTACCATATATTCAGTATATAATTTATTTCAGCCAAATAATTGTTAGTGACATCCTGACACAGACCGAAAACCCCACAACCGATTTTATAGAAGCTGGTGAGACAAGCTGGACAAAATCTAAAACTAGTGACCTGTTTAGAGGCCTTCAACAAGAAGTTTGATGATGTTACTGTATATTGTAATTTTGTGTGCAATAAAGTTAAAGAAGGAGCTTGTGGCCTAATAATAACTGCCAATTGTGTCAATCTGTAGTTTAAGCCCTGATTGCCTAGGTTGTTCTGTGGATGTATGACATACCGAGTTACCTCTGTGCTTGTGAAAGCATGTTAAGCTGTTGGTTCTGGCTGCCATATACAGATCTTTGGCAGTTGTTACAGGTAGTCAGTGACCTGTAGACCTGACAACCAGTCTTACCGAAGGTATTGTATTACCCAGTATTAACCGGGTTGTGGCGAAATAATCCACAACTAGGGTTACCATCCGTCCGGATTTGTCCGGACTTCTAGACCTTTGTCCGGTTCTTTAATATGTCCGGATTTTTTGGCTTACATGGAGTACGAATAATAAAACTTATATAAGAATATCATAAGTCTTTAATCTGTATTAACTTCTCATTCATCTAAAAACAACTTCTCTAACATTCAACTTAACGAGATAAAACATTAAATCTTCTATTGCAAACAATCAACTAATTCAAACATATAATATCTTCTTCTCCAAAAAATAGTTTTACGTAAAATAATCAAACTTAACGCTAGTTTTCGGGATATTATTTTGTACCTATATTTTTTAGTGCAGATACCTACTTGACAGAGTAATTTGCATTTTTTGACTAAAATGTCCGGACTTTATTGAAATGTCAGGCTTTTTGTCAGGACTTTTCAGATTTCTAAATGGTAACCCTATCCACAACGAAAGGACTGATCGCCCGTCTGGTGTCTGCCGGCGTCCCCGAAGATAAATAGAATAGAACTGGGTTGTGGAGGTCAGATTGCCAGTAAATACAGTCATGTAAAATACTGGTATAAAGCTGCATTTGGTTAGACTGGAAGCCGAACCCAACGTAGTTGGGAAAAGGTTAGGCAGATGATGATAAAAGAATAAAAAGAATGAAGGCTAACAGTAAAGTTAACTTAAGCATGTAATCATATCTCATTTTTTGATTTTATATCAAAATCGATGTCTTTGTTCAGGAAGCATGAGGTTTAAATTCATATCCATGATTCATGTAACCAAAGATGAAAGTCTAAGCAATCATCATTATATTTTATGCAAATATAATAGAACTGAAGTATTTGTATTGTAAAACTTGAGACATATTATTATTTTATTAATCTTTTTATTTTGTTATGCAGAAATTACTGTATGATTTACAAGAACTGTATGAATAATTATTATGCATGCATGCAACATTATTCCTAGCTAGCACTACTTAAAGTTTTTTTACAATTATTAATTGGTTGGTGTTGGTTTTATTTACTATGAGATAAGACACCCAGCCGATTCTTGACATTTCATTCTGCAAAACGTGATGCTATGTAAGATAGTAATTAGCATCAAGGCTACAAACTCCAAAGCCATCGTGATAACCGAATGCCACGCTAACGGAGATCATTCTAGAATCGGTCGGCTTGGTACTGATAGCCTTAAAGGGCTCCCAAGATGACTCATTAAGGTAAAGAGTCCTCATCAATACAAATATTTTAACTAAAAATGCTGCTTTCCGAAAGTGTGCCAATTACCATGAAGCTTTGGGTACCGTTCACTTACCGGGTCTCGCTTTCCTTTTAACTTCCTTTATACGCTTTTTGGCTTTATGAGACAATTTGTGTTCACTGTCCATTCTACAAATAATAAACAGTAATAAATCTAATAGATGCGATAGGTACAATTGATAAAATAAAATATTGAACAGAACAGCGTTGAATCAAATTGACAAATTGATTGAATTTGACAGGCAGCTGATGCTAAAGGCAGCTTTTTCCTGTTGTCTATGTTTCTAGTGATGCGCCACTTAGTCAATTTTATAACCAACGCATTGATCAAATAAATGTTCTCTGATTTATTTATTTTTAAATGATTTTACAGTTCTACTAAGTTATAAGTTCTACTAACTGAAATAAGTGTGTGCAGAAATCCTCAAAATTACGTGAACAAATTCCTGAAATTTAGTTTTTTTTTAATTCAGAAAATCAAAATGTTTAGAATCATTTTTTTAAAGCTGGCAATGTAACATTTTCGTTTCGACGCATTGGCAAACTCATAAACTGATAATTTTAGAATTTCGCGTTTTTAACCGAAATAATTTGAACAATTCTGGTTTTTTCGGTTTTTATTTACTTTATACATTTACAATTTTCAAATCAATCGCGTTTTTTCGAAACTAATAATTTAAAGTGATTGATTTGACTCTTGTAGTGAAACAAATTTCAAACGTTCCAGTCTGAAGTGTGTAGCTAGCTCGATATAACTGTCAATCTGGGTGTAGAAATTTATTTTGTAATTTTCACCGGTTCTCATGTGTAATTTCTCAATGTGTTAGACTATTTTTGAACAAAGGTTCTTTGAGAAATAATGTTATTTAGTGTATGTGGTGCCTAAATTTGTGCGAAAATGGATGACGGTACAGTGAAGATTCAGTCCGGAATTAACATCAACATAAAAAGAACAGATGGTAAGTACTAACGTACTTAGAATATCTACAATTAGTGTGTGTTTTCACTTATTTCGTCGGTGAAGTTGTATTTGTCGGCGTTGCATTATGCTGCGGTCGATGACTTGAGGGTATCCTAAGAATCATTAGCTGGTCTTGGGAGCTGCTTTTCCCTGAAGGCAGTGGCACTACAATGATCTACATCCGTTAACCAATTACCTGGTACTTTAATACTCATGAAAGTGAAAACGGTTTCTTTGATTTGTTCCTAACCAATTTTGGGAACATAAGTTTTTTCTAGAATCAGAATTGCACAAATTCATAAGTTCTATTATGAGCTATATGAATCATCAACACTTGCACTAGTCATAATCCAACAGAATATTTAAAATAATATCCGTGACCTAGTCTTCTTAGCAAAAATTTTAAAAGATTTGTAAAACTGTTTAATAATTAGAAGAATTTGTGTGTTATTGGGTTAGTCCTTTGTAGTCTACTTGAATTTTCTCTTTTAAAACCTCTTCACACATCTTATTACAAAATTAAACTATATTAATCAAATGTAACTAACTTTGATAATACTCAGTCATTCATGTAGCGACTTGTTTCATCAGCCATATTAATTCATGTTTCAAATACAAAATCATATAGATGCCTAAAGTTTGGTACACGGTTCCAATTGGTTTGGGATTTCTTAGATATGGAGAAGAGCTAGTTTTTTTTATAATACCTGCCTGTTACTGTCCAACTACTGGGCAATGTCTTCTCATAGAGGAGGAAGAAGCGTTGATCACCATGCCGTGCTTGCTCAGAAAATTTTGGTAATTTCGGACTCAAATTAAATACTCGCTGTGCACCATGGTTGTCGCCTGTATGAAATTATTATAAAATTGCGTGGAGGCCTAACCCTTTTACTACATAAAAGTAGCATAAGTTACTCCTTATGAAATCAGATATCTGTAAGAAAAATAATATGCAGTTAAAAGAAGAAGGGGCGAAACATCCCTACCCTTGTAACACTTTCTACTATATATCAAATGAAAGAGCGTAATAAGTACATCATTTTATTGCATTACAGTAAATGTGTGAATAATGGGGGAAAAAAGTTATTCACTGATAAAGATAGAAAATATATTTTAATTTATTTTTTCATCGAACATACTTGAGTGGGGTGTCTATTGATAGGTATTTTAAAATGAAACAGGTTTCTAAAACAATTTTTTTTTCAAAGTCAGTCGTGAGTCGTTTGAAAAATAGACACTTCCAAAGTGCTAAAAGGTGTCCCCAACCCCTCTAACTTTAAACTAAGAGAGTGAAAAATCTAATAAAAATATAAGCTGTAGATCGCAATGAAAACTCACAACCGAAGTTAGTTTGAACGAGATATAGTTAGCAGTTTTTGAGATATAGCACATTTAAAAAACCGCAAATCGGCCCTTGGCGGCGTGCGTGGAACACGAACTCAACGTCGAGACGCCTGTCGTCGTCACGCCTGTCGTCGTCATAAGACGGACGGGCTGCGAGCTAGCCCATTACTCACCAGTCACCGTCCTCAGGTCCGCGTCTATGGTGGCCGGAAGCCATCACGTGGCCCCCGACACCCGGAGCGTCTCTCGCGGCGGCTATGACGAGAGGTTCTCTCCCTCTCACGTTCCACCACCTCCTTCGCTAGTATCACTGCTTCGCAGAAGTAGGTGACGGCGTCCCATTCCCTCTCGCCCCGGAACATGGCTTGCACCAGGGCCGGACGCGAGAGGTCACCGCCGCCGATCGCCGCTACGAGATCACGGCGGCGGGGCTCCGCTCAAGCGGGGTAGACCTCCACGTTGTGCTCCACCGTATCCTCCGGCCGATAATCGCAATAGTAGCATTCAGGTGTTCCATCCGCCTGATTCGGTGCAGGTACCTCCCGAAACAACCGTGTCCACTGAAGAGAGCGCCCGTGGTGCCTCTTCAGCCACTCCTCAAAGAGGGGACTTACCGCCGCTATCGTGGCGTGCCCTATGGTACGGAACCCTTCATGTCTGAGTCCGACTTGGCAAGGTTTTTATCCAATTCATTTTTTTCCAATTATTCTCACGGGTACTGTGTGAATAATTGGGGAAAAAAGTTATTCACCAATAAAGAATTGAATTTATTTTTTTACTAGTGACCCGCCCCGGCTACGCACGGGTGCAATGTGCTACTTAGGAACATTCTTCTTGAATCACTCTGTCTAGTCTGTCTATTGCTGAAAACTGCCACAAGCTAACTACCCTCTGTGTTAGGATTGAATAAAATATAAGTTTTTTTTTTTGATACGTGCCACAATAAAATGCATCCTCTCAGCAACACAAATCCGTCGAATCTGATTTCTTAGTCAGTCATTCTTGGACTTTCGTTTAGACATACTTCTATGGTGTATACACCATAGAAGTATTCCATTTCCTCAATTCAATTCTTCAATTATTCACACCATTCAGTAACCGTGTGAATCATTGAAAAAAAAAATTGGGTAAAAATACTTTCCAAGTGTGAGTCGGACTCGCACATGAAAGGTTCTGTACCATCGTAGTAGGGAAGTCCCCTTTAATTTGTATTATTTGTTGTTAAAGCGGCAACAGAAATACACATTTTGTGATAAGTTTGTTTTTCATAGTGTTTGTATGAATGACAAAGTTATATTTGCGGTTTTTTAAATGTGCTATATCTCAAAAACTGCTAACTATATCTCGTTCAAACTAATTTCGGTTGTGATTTTTCATTGCGATCTACAGCATATATTTTTATTAGATTTTTACCCTCTTAGTTTAAAAGTTAGAGGGGCCCCACCCCCTCTAACTTTTTTGCACTTTGGAAGTGTCTATCTTTCAAACTATTGACTTTGAGAAGAAATGGTTTTAGTAACCTCAGTTGCCTCAGTGTCATTTTAAACGACCTATCAATAGACACCAAAGTCAAGCAGGTTCTATGAAATAAAATGTTTAAATATATTTTCTTTCTTTATCGGTAAATAACTTTATTCCCTCATTATTCACACATTTACTGTCATACAATAAAATGAAGTATTTTTAACGCTCTTCCATTTGATATACCTATAGGAGAAAGTGTTACAAGGGAAGGGACGGAGTCTATACAAATATGCCCCTTCTTCTTTGTCCAGCGGTTTCAGAGATTGGCTGGAAAAAAAAGAGACGAAAATTAAAAGTAAAAGGAAAGTACATAATGTATTTAAAAAGTCATAATTAACCTTGAACCTCGTGCATGAGAGGTGCAGGCTTAAACCATTGCCACCAAAAAAAAATGTTTAATAAATCTGGACACTGACATGGACAGGAGGAGGCAGATTTATCATTAATTTGCATAAGTCTCCAACTCTCCATCCCCATGGCTCTCCGAGAGACCAAGAGTTTTATCTCGGAAAAATAAATAGTTTCATCGGCAACACATCATCAAAGCATGAGACCAAATGCTAAGCTTGCGCAAGCACTTTCAAGACATACAATAAGGTTTTTTTACAAACAGCATTCTTATTCTATCCACATTACAATAATTATTATGTTTATAAATAACACTAACCATTCTATGAAATTCTCAATGTGTATTGCAGTGATGCAATAAATGGTTATTCATAGATGCCATGTGAGTAATAATACCATGAAGTTTTGAGGTGATTTTTTAAATTGCTATAGTAAGTCATGATCTGACTATTGATCAAACTAATACAGGTAGTCAACGTTTGTTGATCATGAAGAATAAAAAAAATCTACAAGATCTTATTATTAACTTTTAAACTTAAATAAATTGAGTCATCTTTCTCAATTCTACTCTCATGGCTGGCGCCTGAAATCGCCTTGACATTACCAATATCCACTCATAAAACAATTTCCGCATTTTCATCCCGAGTTCCTTTGAAAAACTTCAATATTAAATTTAAAACCCATTGGTGGATGAGGAGTTTAAAATAATTTTAAATACAATGATGGCGTTGGGGCGGCGACTGCGCGACCTTGTTGCGTACCGCCAGCGCCATATACGGCAACCAGCGCACGCGCCGACCGCAACTACAGCGCGGGACGATTGGCTTGCCATTAATTGCTTATTACGAGTTCACTTTAAAAATTGCTATTACTAATCTTTCTTTCAAATATTTAATCATTGAAAAGGAATTTATTTTTGCCCTGTCATCAAATTCGAACTGTGCAAAACTAATCAATTTTCCTGGTAACGCCTTACTATAATACTATTGGTAAACTTATCCATCAATGGTCATGGGGCAGAATCTGACCCAGTTAACGATAGTCTTCCTACAAAAACCAAATTAGTTTTATATTGTTAAGTATTAACCTACATTAAATTTAAGATGGTTTTTTTTTTTTTTTAAACCATGGGAATAAAATGTTAAAGATGAATAAAAAAATAGATAATAAATGTATAGATAAAACAATTTCAGTGAAGCATTTTGTTAAATAAACAAAAGAAGCGCTCGCGTCAGCGTCATCTGCTACGCGGACGATACGCTGGTGCTGGCACAGGAGGGGTCGTACGAGGCGGCGGCCGAAACGATGACGCGCGGGGTTACGATAATCGTCGAGAGGATCCGGCAGCTGGGTCTCGAGGTGGCACTTCACAAGTCGGAGGCCATGGGCTTCCATGGACGTGGGTAACTGCTGCCGTCGGGATCCCAGCTAACGGTGGGAGGGGTTCCCATCGGCGTCGAGTGTACTTTGAAGTAGGTACTAGGGCTCGTCCTCGACAGCCGGTGGAACTTCGTGGAGCACTTCCGACGTTTGGCTCCCAGACTGGAGCGGGCCGGGGCTGCCTTCAGGTGGCTCTTACCCAATTTGGGGGGGCCAAACGCCTCCTGCCGGAGGCTCTATGCGGGGATCGTGCGGTCCATGGCCCTCTACGAGGCCCCGGTGTGGGCGCGTGCTTTGACGAAGCAGGCCGCCCACTACTTGAACGCGCCCCAAAAGGTGCTGGCCGTTAGACTAGTCCGTGGGTACCGCACGATCTCCCGCGAGGTGGCGAACCTCCTTGCCGGATTGCCGCCATGGGATCTGGAGGCGATAGTCCTCGCGCGCCTGCATGAATGGCGCGCGGAGGCGCTACACCGGGGGGTCACTCCGTTGCCGCGGAAAATTGCCGCTCTGCGAAGGACCTCTCGGATGTGATCTCATGGCGGCATGGAGACAGCGACTGTCGCAACCCCGTGCAGGACATGCCATGATAGTGGCGGTAAGTCCCCTCTTTGAGGAGTGGCTAGAGAGGCGCCACGGTGCCCTCACCTTCCGTCTGACGCAGGTCCTCACCGGACACGGATGTTCCGGGAGGTACCTGCACCGAATCAGGCGGGAAGGAAACGCCCGGACGCTTCCACTGCGAGGATCGGCCGGAGGACACGGTGGAGCACACTGTGGAGGCGTGCCCTGCTTGGGCGGAGCCCCGCCGTGTTCTCGTAGTGGCGATCGGCAGCGGAAACCTCTCGCGTACGGCCCTGGTTTTTTGTCTTGGGCCCGACATCAAGATCAAGTAGATACGCCTGCGGCGTTATTAAACGATACAATTATTTCTGTGGACATTGATCATGTCGAAAGTTGAAGTCGGTTTTATTTTTTGTAAAAAAGTTTTTATTTTTCACTTTTTAATGGTTCACATGTGCTTACCCCTTCACAACGTACCAGCGTGATGTTATGTTATGAACTGGTGTAAACAATAGACAGACATGAGATTTCAGCAATCCCAGTCCATTTGCTATCATTTCTATCCGAATCAGGGTTGGCATGTTTAAAACAAGTTGTTTAAAACATGTGTTTTAAACAGTGTTTAAAACAGTTTAAAATAAAACATCGTTTTTTATTAGGTGTTTGAAAACATTGTTTAAAACAGTTTTTAAACAATGTATAAAACGTTATAAAAAAACAGGGTTTAAAACAAATTTTAATTGCAAAAATAAATGAATACTACTTATTTTTTTCCTTTTTTCTTTAATTAATCAACTTTAGACCATTTTTATAAACTAATTAAAGTGACTTTTTAACTTGACATTTAAACATATACAATTTTTAATATTTAAAATCCTTAATCAAGCAATAGTTAACAATTTTTATTATAAAACCACCACGTACAATCATATTTGTTCGTTAATACGCAGATTAGACAACATTTTTTATTTTTTATTTAGGTATTTAAAAACTGTGACAAGTTTTGCAGCTTTCTCGTTACCAAGTTTGTTTCGTACCTACATCGGAATGAATAAAATTCAAATGTTGAAAACAGTCTTTCAATTCCGGCACTTGAAGCAACTGTGTCACTAAGTCTACAGTCTGGCCATTAATTTGGGTTTTTAATGACAACCACCATTCTAGAGGTCCAACGTGATTCACTACGTGATCTTCAAACAGAGACTTATGAAACGGATCCGTCTTTGCCCTATTGTCATGCAGTTTTTAAAATAGTATTGTGAATTATATCAGGCATAATGAATTAAAAAGGGATGATAAATAACTTAGGAAAAAAAAAACAAAAAAAACACCTGTTTAAAACATTTTAAACTGTTTGTTTTATAAAATGTAAAAAAAACTGTTTTTTTTCCAACCCTGAATCCGAATTTATCTCCGAAGATCTTCATCAGATCTTCACCAAATTGAAATGGAACCACTTTCAGAAAGTACTCTTCCAAAAATGGGGGAGAAATCGGTGAAAATACATTTAAAAAAATGTGTATTGTACACATCTGCATACCCCCTCAGAGCATACAGGCGTGATGTTACGTCATGATAATGTATATTCAATAAACATCCAAGCGATTCCAGCAATTACGACAGATTTGCCGTCTATTTTTGAAGAGTTCCATTGTATATCTCCGAAGATCAGCACCAGATCTTCACCAAATTAAAATGGGACCACCTCAGGAGTTTACTTTTTAAATAAAAAAAGAATTTTGAGAATCGGTCCACAAATGGGGGAGAAATCAGGTAACATACATAAAAAAAAACCTCCTTTTTTGAAGTCGGTTAAAAACTTAAAAACTCTTCTATACTTGTTTTGTTGTTTGTATTTTTTTTCAAATCATGTTTACTATCAAGAAACCAATAAAATGTACTAAGTCTTGTTATAATTAACATAATCACTGTTTTTTTATTTTTTAGATTAATGGTTTTTTACCGGTATCTGCGTTCATGCGACATATATATTCGTAAACTAGAGACGTTTATCTAAACATCCTACCTATTTTTTTTTCTGTAGGCTCTGGGTATAGGTTCCATACTTAGTTGCCCAATGACCTTTCCGCCGGTCAAAGGTCACGTAATCCGTAACGGGAGTCTAGCAAACTCTTAAAAAACTTCTTACTAACAATTTGGGTTAAATAAATGTTATTCAATGACCAAAGCATAATGTGGGCGTAAGCGCCAACCGCCACTTCTTGGTTGGTTTAGAAACGATTTATGGGATTAATTTATGTTTTTGACATACAGAATAATTTAGGTACTTGATTGTTGTTGAATTTTGGCCCACACAGAATAACTATCTCCATAACAATAATTTTTCAGGGCAGTATGTTTAATCCGCAGGATAATTATTATTCTTTTGGAATCACTCACAAGTCAAGAGAAGTCATCTGTTGAACATTATAATTATCTACATAGGTCCCTGAAATTGCTCGTTTTACTTCTAAATCTCCGACTATTCTCATCCAGCCACGCTGCGAAAATATTTCTCCACCAAACCTGAAGGCGTCTAACTCCTAAGTTCTACACTTCGTTTACAGAAATTAGTAAACCAAAAATGATATGTCGAGTCCAATGCGGTGAGCATACTGCACCACAGGAAGCCATCAATATTGCCCGTGTGCCACGCATGGCAATAAATAGGCAAGGTTACGACCAACTAGTCCAACTCGCGCTTTGAACGAATCTCTGATGGTGGATTTTGCAGTCTTCAGGTTGAAGTTGTGAATTGTGACGTCTCAGTTTTAGATAAGGTTTGCATTAGCTAGCATTAACAATCGGTCTACTGATATCTTTATGATGCAATCGGTCCACATAACTTCGATTCAGTTACGAGTTGAGTTGGTCTTACAACGGGCTTTCGCATTCCAACATTTATTGAAACTATTCAGCCAAAATACTAGACGGTTTCATTAATTTTTATTGTAGGAAACTAATCATACAGTAACAAATCATGAGAGAACATGTTCATTTTGTGCTCACGTTCGTGTCAGACCATTTCCTGGTCGCCCACTAGTAGCCTATCCAAGGTTGCGCCATCGATCTGAGGGCCTCTGTCCTCTACAAAAAAATGACTCTCAGTATTCTGTTTGTGTGATTTTGGCATTTTTGGGGTCTTACGTGAAAATTAAGTGTGTATTAGAAGATACACAATTACAGTTGATTCAAAATGTTGTTTTGTGTCTTGTGAGCCTTTCTACCCGAATAAACTTCAGACACTTTTTAGTTTAGTTAATGTTTCTTTAGGTCCATTATAAACATAAAGGACTGGAGAAAACGAAGTTCATTAATATTCTTTTTTGTTAAGGATTTCAATCTCGTCCGAGAAAGCAACCGTCTGTGTTAATTACTTTGACGATGAGACTCCTCAATTCTAAGTCTAAACGTTCGTAGTTATGGTTTCTTTCAGACGGTAGGCTTTACTTGAAGATCAAAGTGAAAAGCACTGACCTGTGGGCTATGCTTTTACACCCTTCTTTTAAAAAGTTGGATTATGTTGACTGTGAAGACCAGAGTCTAAGTACTCAGAATTTTATTTAAGAAACTTTTTATGCGAAACTTCCAAACTTCTATTTTTATCAAAAAAGCTTCGTCTTACACCGTTTACATAATGTAATATTATGCCGTGTTTTTATTATCATTGTTATATCTGCAACAAAATAACGCATCAAGGTCCCCGATTGGTACGCGTGGCAACGTTGCGAACAAGTAGTGAGTCACTGTACAACGGCTTCCCTCGCTCGGCGCTGACCGACATACGAAACGAGAAACCCGACGTAACAGTACTATCAACGTTTTTATACTTTAATCATAGACATTGATATTATAAATCTTTAGTGAACTTGTATCATGTCTCCTCGTAATGCGAAGTTTATTCTTCCACACATTATTATTGTCCCTCGCTAAACACTAGGATTGAGTGAAGAGCAGGGGTTTTGGAAAACAGTCTCTCTTTAGTAATATACATTAGTTAAACGAATCTGACTACGATGTCTCCTTCCTAACGAATAATCTTCTGAAAAATTAAAAATAATAGCTAGAGTCCTGTACATAAAAGAATTAAAATTCCGAAATGTTCAGCTTTTTAATGTTTCAGAAGATTATTCGTTAAAATAGTCCTTACACTCCATTATCATGTAGTTACGAGTAATATCTAACAATTTTTTATTAAAAAAACAGTTTCGAAACTTTGAGTAATGTTAATATACTTCTGATGCTGACCGTACCATCGAATTGAGGTACCGTCGATGTAGCGTACCATCGACGCGATGTAGTGTACTGTCGATATAGCGCACCGTCGATTTGGTGTACTGTCGATGTAGCGTACCATCGATTTGGGGTACTGTCTATTCATTAACCCGTCGATGGACCGTTGTCGATACAGCGACCATCGATGTAGTGACACGCGATGTTATGAACCAGACCCATATCTTTCGTATCAGTAGAGCGGCTGCTCAAGTTGGCTTTGTTTATACGTGGGTGTCGTAAGTCTAGTCCTGTTGTTATAATGGTATGCGCCGACGCCATTCAATCTATTCTAACTGCTAACTTCACGAATCATATTTTATGCCAGGTGACTTGTGAATGCGTTTCATATGGCTTCACTACTTGTGAAGGATTAGGAGATAGATAATAATTCTTGTGGCTGTCAACAAGCGTGCTGTAGCCAATTAAATGTGATAGTAAACGTGTGATATTTCTTCGAGTAAGAGGTTTTGAGTAATTTGTGGCATAGTCTACAGACGAAGCAGTATTAACTTGGTTGATCTTACTTACTACGATCTCTTTGATCTTGCTATATATCAGATAATTTATGATCGAACACAGTTGTTCACAGGCGAAATGTCTGGGTATGCATTATATCATTCCACGATTTTCCAAATCGTACGTTCCACGTCGCAAATCTATAGCTCTGATTGCTTTTTCTGCTTGACTAGACTACGGTGTACATCTCCCAACGGCAATATTAAATTTTTTGCCATGTTTGATACTTTCGCGTTTGTTGGAATTTCTCAGTAACAGCCCGGAGTCATTGAACACTCTCATTAACAAATTCCTGAACTATGTATTTACATGAATAACTCAATGAGTTACATCAAGAAGTAGCTGGTCCAGTAACCTACACGTGTTGCGTCAATATATTAAGTGGGTGATATTGTCCTGTGCTCCAATCAGCTGCCCGCAGCGACCAAACGAATTGATTCCGCACGGTCATTCACGAATTGGACGCAACTCGGCGAAGTTCGGCTGATGATGTTGACCTCATTGGTAATAGACTTTTTATTCGTTATTCATCTCCCTAATTACTAGATTCTAGACTAACAACGGTAATTTATTTAGGGTCATTGTTTCCAATTGCTCTTGAAATAGTGACGAATATTTTTTTCTCGTTGATGATAAAGTCAACAAAAAGTTTACGCTTGGAATGGTTGATTTATCTTCGCAGACTGTTAACTTATTACGGCAATTATGATCATTCAATGAAAGAGCATTGGGTTTCCAGGGACGGGCTTGCTCAAGTCGCATGTTAGCCGATCAGCTGGTAATTACCGCGGCGTTTCATTCCGTTAATTGCAACCACTGATTCAAATAGAGATAAAAACCCACTTTCGATTGTGCTGATGTCATCAGTAACTCATGTAGGCGTAGTTACTATTAACGGATAGGTTTAATAAGCGGTAGTCTTGCGCCTAGAGACGTCCAAAGTTATTATAAATGACTAAAAAACAAGACCAAGCATTGCCTGTTTTTTAGTCATCTTTCATGGGGTACTGTTTAAAATGTTACAATAAAATACCCCCTCACATTCTTCAACTGAGTGAGACGAAATTTAAAACTTGTGTAAAACGCACACTATGTAGGCAAGCATACTATAAGTTGGGGGATTACATTGATGATAAAAATGCTTGGCTCAATGCTGGTCCTGCTCCACAACCTTAGGGGCAAATAAATCGACTATCATGTGAAGTTAGTGTAGAGGCTGCAGAAGATTGTAAAATATCTTTGCATTGTATAGATTCAATGTTTTAATATTGTATAATTGCATGGGACATGTGTGAGTACTATGTACCTACTATACAGCCACTTTTTACATTTAGTTATATTTTAGTGACGTTGCCCTGGTGGCTGGGAGAATGTCATGCTCACTCAAATGTCTCGCTGATGGTGGCGGGTGTGTCGGATCATTTAGTTCCCTTCAAAATGGTTGAGTTAGATGGTGCTGATCCATGCGTCATGTTCGTGAACGGGCGCTGTCAGTGGAGACTGGTCATCTCTTAGCTGCCATGGTTTATATATTTTTCTTTGATTTGTTTTTTATATCTTTTTACTCTGGACGCTCTTAACTTGCACGTCTTGCTACATAGTTCTCACATAATATACCATCTCAACATGAATGATATAATGTACCAAGATTTTGTAACAAATTCTGATTTAAAAGAGTGTCCATGGAGTTTCTTGCCCGTTCTTCTTCATGAGATCTACGTTAGGGAACTGGCAACTGCAGTACTTTCACAAGTTATTATGCCTTGTGATTGTGACTGTAGCGTAGGAGTGCAATGCGTCGTTTCGGGAGTTGCTGCGTCGGGCTGCGCGGCGCCGGATGTTACCGGCGGCGAGTGCTGTGGGTGCGGGGGCGCGCGGCGGTGTGTGCCGTGGCGGCGGGTGTGCGGGGCTCCGGGTCGCGGGGCGGCGGTTGCGCGTTGCGGCGTTTATTCGTTGTTCCGTAATTCGGGGTCTCGAGCATTCGTTGTTGCGGTTTGCGTCGCTGCGTGCTTTTGTGCTCGCAGTGTTCGTTGTTGCGGGCATTCGGTGGCGTGTGGTTCGGCGTGGTGGCTTTCGGAATGATGTATTGCACTCGTAGTTTCGTTCTTCTTCCGTCCTTCTGACATTCAAAAGTGCCTGTAATGGCTTAATTGAAATAAAATATTTGAGTTTTGAGTTTTTTTGAGTCCGTTAAAAATGAAGCACAATCTATCTTGGAAGATCTTAATTTGTCACGATAGCTTTGGAGTCAATTAGTAGACTCTAATTAAGGAAACGATGTCAGAGAGAGATAGTAAAAATAACGAGAATGCCAAACAAATCCGAAACTCTTTAGAAAGTAGCCCATCAAATACTTTTCCTGTAATCGATAAGAAATTGGGGGTAATACAGGGCGAGTTTATTTCAGGTCAATAGGAAATCAACTTAAGAATGAACCTAGTGTGTAATGAACTCATGATGAACTGGCTTATCCAAATTACTATTATTTGATGAAACCTAGTTCACCAGCCATTAATGTTATTGTTCGATTTTGGGACAGGAACAACCTTCATTCTTTTGAAACTTTGAAAAGTAGTTTTAGTTCTCGACAGTCTGTTGCCTTGCCTCCCTATTTTTATCGTGAATAACTTCGGCAAAGTTTTCGATCCTGAGCAGCGCTTGCCTAAAGTGACACAATACTTAGCTAACAAAAGACGAGCCTAGACGATCGTCGACAATAGAAAGATTGCTGTGCCTCTTTCAACTTTCTCTAACACTGTCATAATCTATATCTATAAAAGCGAAAGGTCACTCACTGACTCATCACGAAATCTCAAAAACCGCTGGACGTACAAAGATGATTTTTGGCAGGGAGGTAGTTTATGGTTAGTAGACGTCCGCTAAGAACGGATTTTGCGACAGGGCCGGATTAGGGTGGTCTAAGGGCCCTCGCATGTTTGTATGAAACTCCTTCATTTTTTGTGCTACAATCTAGATTTTTGGCAGAGACGTAGTTTATAGTCAGTGGGCGTCTGCTATGAATTAATTTTGCGACAGGGTCGGATTAGGGTGGTCTAAGGGCCCTCGCAAGTTTGTATGAAAGTCCTTCATTTTTTGTGCTACAATCTTGATTTTTGGCAGAGTCGTAGTTTATAGGCAGTAGACGTCTGCTTAGAACCGATTTTGTGACAGGGCCGGATTAGGGAGGTCTAAGGGCTCTCGCCAGTTTATATGAAAGTCTTTAATTTTTTGTGCCACAATCTTCATTTTTGGCAGGAACGTAGTTTAAAGTTAGTAGACGTCTGCTTAGAACCGATTTTGAGACAGGGCCGGATTAGGGAGGTCTAAGGGCTCTCGCCAGTTTGTATGAAAGTCCTTCATTTTTTGAGCTACAAACTTGATTTTTGAGACGGACGTAGTTTATAGTCAGCAGACGTCTCGTAAGAACAGATTTTGTGACAGGGCTGGTTTAGGGAGGTCTAAGGGTTCTTGCAAGTTCGTAAGAAAATCCTTAATTTTTTGTGCTACAAACTTGATTTTTGGCAGGCACGTAGTTTATAATTAGTAGAACTCTGCTAAGTACAGGTTTTGTGGCAGGGCCGGATTAGAGAGGTTTAAGGGCGCTCGCAAGTTTGTTTAAAAGTCCATCATTTTGTGTGCTACTAACTTGAATTTTGGCAGGGACGTAGTAGGTGAGTAGAAGTTTGCTAAGAACCGATTTTGCGACAGGGCCGGACTAGGGAGGTCTAAGAGCTCGAGCGAGTTTGTATGACAGTCCTTCCTTTTTTGTGCTACAATTTTGGCAGGAAGGTACTTTATAGTTAGTAGACGTTGACTAAGAACAAATTTAGCGGGTTTAGCAACATGGCCAGATTAAGGAGATCTGAGGGCTTTCACATGTTTGTAAAAATGTATTGTTTTTTTTGTACTAACAACCTGAAATTTAACAAGTCTAGAGTTTAGGAGTAGGAGATCTAAGCTAAGAAATTTGTAAGGAAGACCTGGACTAAGGGCTCCCGTAAGTCCATATGAAATCCTTGGCTTTTTGTACCTCAAAAATTGGCAGAGAGATAGAATATAGTTAAGACATTTCAGGTAGGAATAGATTTAACGACAGGGCTGGTTTAAGGGAATATAATCGCTTCGATTGGCATTTGGCATTCGATTTGACATAGTACCATCCCATGGAGCAAAATAACCAGTGGAGAAAGTATGGGCACGTTTTTGTTCTAAATCAAAGTCACTAATATACTGCGGGGGGAGAGGTACGTTTCGGACTCTGTGATTGGTTGACGAACTGACAACCAAATGACAACTCATTCTCTAGGGATTCCATAAAAGTAATTGAAAAAGTATCGATATCGATAATTGTTTGACTTATTAGTATTATAACGATTTGTTTGCAATACAGAGATTACGGGTTCGATTTTGAAATAAAACAGGTAATTTTTAAACTTAGAAAACTGTATTTAAAAAAAATATAATATATTTACTGGTTTTTAAAATGGATTAGTTTTGAATATGTTTTTCATAGATAATCCTTTGGATTTGTATTATTTTTCGTAATAAATGTCAGTTGAGTATCAATATATTTTTTTGCTACACATGAAGCTAAATCAATGAAATGGTTAGTCGATTTTACGTCAAATTAGTGAAAAAAAAAGTAAAATGACCTCAAATTAGTTCAAATTAATTTTGTGTGTTAACATCATGATATCACGGGGGTAGCAAAGGGGGGTTAAAATTTCGGTCATTTTTTGCCTAGGACGATCCGTTTTCAAGATATTATTTGTATTTAACTTATTTTGGTACAATAATTTAAAACGCCCATAACTCGGAAACGGTGCATTGTAGGACCATGCTTATAGGACCCTAAATGGTGTATATGGCGCAGGTTAACCCGATACTGCAATAAAATTGGTAATAAAAAAAATTAAGTCCTCGTTCCATAGTAGGCTACACAATCCAACCAAATTTTTTCATAGGCCTTTGCCTCCGTTTTTCTGCACGCATGCCACTGCCAGCAATGTGTTCACATGCCGATGCGCGTATTGGCCACCTTTACTCCAAAACTAAAATTGATAACGTCTGTTCCATACCTACACTGGCCTGTAAAAAAACATTTAAAAAAACATAATTGTCTAGGATTGCAATGATTCAAATAGATTCCAAGCAACGCGTCTAAATTTTGTGTAAAAGGCAGGCAGAGATATCATACACTTAAATTTTTTACTGTTATGTACAAGTTTATGCCAGTATTATACACATTTGCGAGTAAAGCCAAGTGAATAATCATATTTGAAAATATAGCAATAATGAAACTAAAAAAAGGTATTTTAAGAACTTATATTTTAAATTATATCGATACCATAAACCGTCGCGATACTGCGAACTCGAACATCACTATCATGAAAGAAAGAGACAACTGCATTAGTGCAAATCAGTGTACCAGAAAGAGACAGCAATTATATGATTCTTTTTTCATTGTTTTGATCAAATTGAATAGAAAACCACATAACTGTGCAATGTTATCCCATCTTTTGTGTAACTTGAAGTTGTAGTACACTTTCCACACCATTTAATTGCACAACTAGGCATTATTTTTCGTAATAAATGCTTTCAAAACGGGAGCGCGTGACGTTCGTGCGTTAGCCTACAATTTTTGCGACTGAGCAAAATTTCGCCGCGTACGCTTGATATAGCGAATGTTTGGCGCCTGCGGTAGCCCCCGCACGCGCTCTCCACTGGTTATCGTTCTCCATGTACCATCCACAGGCAGTCCAGACAAGAGAGTCAAAATTTCTACGCGAACGAAGTCGCGGGCAACTGCTAGTACTTAGTATATTATTGAATAAAAAATATCCAACGCGTAGAGCGGTTTGCGGTTATAACTCAGTATTTATTAGACCTGATATTTGCAACTTGCGGCTTTCTTCATACATCGTGATTCGTGTGTTATTCGAGATCTTGGTCCTATTCAAGTATCGTAAAAGGTAGTATTGGTAATGGTATTTGTATTCTATAGGATATCGACCAAATAGTCTGCTCTAATTTCGTCTTTTAAACGGGTGTTCAGATTCTCATGTTCTAAGTTATTAAACTTGATACTCTTTGGAGTCTTGGCTATGTTTTACGTATTTGTAACTAGTTTTCGACACCCACGTTTTAAGATGTACGCCGGTTGTTCTATGGTTATCAAAGAGCAGTACTTGACTGGCATTGCGTTAATATGGTCCCAAATTTTCGATTATTTTATGTGGTGCAACGATTTTTTCTATCAATTTTCACATTTCTATGGCGATTTGGTAAGATAATACAAATCTTTGTTTATTTCATCAAAATTATTAGGAAAGAATTGTATGTCATGTACCGTATGAATCGTAACTGACCTACAAGGTCGAGAAGACCGATTGGTATGACGATGTATTTAAATGGCATTCAGTCATTTGAAATGCTCACAGCCTTTATCTTAAATGGCAGTCTTCATATTCAAATATTTGTCGATGAACTCATGCGTTTGAATTATTAATTCCACTCTGTAATGGACGTTGTTGCTTGATTAAGGATCTAGCATGCTTTGTCAATTTAACATCAGCTGCATGTTGTCCGAACTGCATCACTTAATAAAAAGTAATTTGAAACTATCTAACATGTCAATGTGTCGCTTTAGTTGTTAATACATCTTTTAAACCACATTATTGAAATGAAATGAAACTTATTACTCATTCTTATTTATATTCCCTGGTCTAGATTTGCTTGAGAATAAGCTTGTTTCAATCATGATCTAATATTAATTCTTCGTTCTTAACACATGTGCGTGACGTATCTCTATCTCTAGACTTCAGTTCATCGACACAAGTCGTTATCCTCAATTGGCTGAAGCCGTTTGCAGGAACAATTATTATCTTGTGGACTTTTGTCGTCCTATTTATTGGCGTTGAATCATCGCTTTTCGTCTTGTTAGCAAGATTTATTTGTCTCTTCGTATATTCTGGTTCTACGACTTAACGTGTTTTTGTCACATTGCGATGAGATGATAAACGACTATTTGAAATGTCTTCCTATTTTAGCTTTGGTCTTTACAATTAATATCTAAGATTTATTTGAACAATAACCACCCATTAAAGCATATTAAAGTTTATTGAATGACGGCGTTGGATTTATCAATCGATTGATTAACGATCAAGTTTATTGCAATTCTCAGTCAATTGACACCAGTTTCCTTTCTAACTGCACAGTTTGTGTTCACTGGGCTGTTGTTGGACACTCAAATTAATCACAATTAGGAATCAGCTCTCTGATCGTGATTGATGGTATTTGAATCTAATGAAGCTCTATGCAAGACAATTTATTTGTGTTATTGAATTCAAATTCAAATTCAAATCGTTTATTGCAATCCATAATGTACATTTTTACAGGTGGTATAAAATAATTTTAGACACAATTATGGACCCTGTCGGGCACAGCAATTTTATAAAATAATTAGAGAGAGGAAGAGCGCTTTGCTTCTTTTAATATTAAAGTTGGTATTATTTCTATACTTATCTTATATCTATTCATCTATATATCTATATTTATTTACTTATTCTATTAATATTTTAGCTGTCTATCTATTCTTTAATTATTTAGTTAGTTATATTTATTAAATTACTTATTTGTTTACCTACTTGGTTTCAAAAGTTTTGTTTTAATTTTAATTTTATTAGTACCTAGTTAAACGTTATAATTATGTATTATCATCGGATTTATCTGTTAAATATTCGTGTATTGTATAGTAGCTTTTTTTAATTAAGTATTGCTTTACTTTATTTACAAATATATTGGTTTTCTTTTGTTGCTTTATGTTTTCTTGTAATTTATTATATATTTTTATGGACATGGAATATGGACTAGATTGGTGTAGTTTAAGACGGGAAGGTGGCAAATTCAGTCTATTTTTGTGTCGCAACGAATAATTAGTTTGTACGTCTCCCCGTGTGCTGTAAGAATCCGGATATTTGCGGACTAGTTTACATAATTCCAATACATATATACTAACTAACGTGAGAATCTTGTGTTTCTGGAAGTAAGGTTTGCAACTGTCTGTTGATTCTATATTTGTAATTATTCTAATTAACTTTTTTTGGAGGGTAAATAATGAGGGGGCGTCTGTGCTGTTTCCCCATAAGATTATGCCATAGTTTAACCAAGCGTGGGCATACGCGTAGTATGTGGTTAAAGCGGTTTGTAGGTTTGTTGTCTTTTTAATTTCGCGGAGGGCATATGAAAACTTTTAGATTTTTGATTTAACTGTCTGTATGTGTGTTTTCCAGTTTATGTTTGTGTCTATAGTTAAACCTAGGAGAGTGAAATTACTAACTGTTTCTATTTTTTGTTGGTTAAAAGTAAAATTTACATTTATTTGGTTTTTCTGCCAGGGGTGAAATGTTATTAATTTAGTTTTAGTAAAATTTATTTCAAGATTATGGTCATGCATCCAGTTTATAGTTTTCTCGAGAATAGTTGTAAGTTTTTCATGTAAATTAGCATTTGTTTGGCATGAGGTAAGGATTGAGATATCATCCGCAAAAAGATCACAAGGGCCGTCTATGGTTTTGGGGAGGTCGTTTATATAAATTAGGAAAAGGAGGCAACCTATTACACTTCCCTGGGGAATTGAAGCGTGTACTGTTTTTACATCAGATCTAATTAGCTGTACTTCTTTTGATTTTTTATTATAATATTCTATCTCGACTAATTGCTTTCTATCCTCTAAAAATGATGCGAACCAGTCATGGGCTTTCCCGCGTATTCCTATTCCATTTAGCTTATTTAATAGTATTTTAAATTGAACTTATTGCCGTTGAATTTTCCAAAATTGTATCTTAATCGAAGCTCTTGCTTCAATTAATATGAGCAGGGTTTTCTTTTGCAAACTTGGGGTTGTGCAGCTTTCGGCATAAAACCGCTTGGCGTGGCTGCGTATTTGTATTTTATATGTAAGTTCTTAGACTACTTCTCTTGTATTACTCAAAGCTCACGCCATCTTTCAAGCCAGTCGACCATCTGAGCCAGGGTTTCGCAAGGCTCTCGCGTCGTGGGCGGCGTGTGGGTCGCGAAGTGGTTCCGTCTACTGATGTCATCGTGCGGCCTCTCGTTCGCAGGACTTGATGCCCATAACTCGCGGTTGACGTTTAATTTAAACCTCTTTCAACTTCGTTTCAGAAAAATGTGTTATATTGGTATTTGGTACTGGCAGCCTATAGTTTAATTTTGGCTCGATTCATAATAAAACCGGTATTGTTTATACAGTATTGTATTGTGGTTTTAATTTAGTAACCCACAACCATTATTTTCTGTTATAAAATGGTTAAATGAATAAACAAACTTTCAATCACGAATTCTTCAAGTATTTAAGTATGCAATAAATCTCATCTTCGAAGAACGAAACTTGCTGAAAATCAAACAGCTCTTTGGATTCGGTACGATCCACTGGCTTCCGATATTGCTTTTAAAGCGGGGTTTTCTGTACCTATCGCGTCAGGACCAAATGGAGAAAAACATTGTCGTCTTGGTCTTGGTGTGATTGATTTAACTCTAAGGCTTCAATAAAATTGTGCTCCTTAGAAAATGTTATTTTTCACCATGGCTGTTTAGGAAGTCTTCATAAATATGACGAAGAATTCTATTAATAACGATGATGTTGACCAAAACGGGCAAAGAAAACGTACATAATAAAATTGAACTATTGAAACCTAAGAACTTAGTCGTTTCGAAAGGTACAAGATCTTTAGATTTCATCATGTTACGGGCGATTTGTTTCGGCTTATTCGGATAAATGTGTTGTCTCCAACAAAATTGGTGTGATTGCCAAATTAACATATTGTTGACTACGATTTACTGTGACATCTGTTGTATATGCATTAGCTCATTATTTTGGAATTATCCGTGTTTGTGGTTTTCCATCGAATTATCTGGATATCTCGTAATACTTATTTGTTTATTGCTATTGAAGTTCAAGGTGCTTACTGAATTATTTGTTCACTTTTACCTATTCAATCGAATAGTCTGCTTCTACTATCACCTCGTCTTCCAGGAGTATAATAACAATATTCAAATCTATTTTTCCCATATCCAGTGGCACTAGTTTCCATTTCGTTTCTATTTGCGTGCCTACTGTATGACGTGATCTATAAGCCGCCTGATATGTTGTGCTATTTGTTTTATTGCTTTTCTAAAGGATCCGATGTCTGAGGCCTTTACGATGCTTTGAAATTTCGACCTTGTGTCACTATTTCATGTTTATTACGTACATTAGGCTTATCTAGTCCATCATTTCAATCTTTGTTTTTATCTCACATGTATATCATATGTTTGCTGTAAATTAATGTGCATAATATTGTGTGTCATGGTCAGCAGAAAAAAATATACGTTATTCACTATTTACCTAGTCTGTAATTACAGATCTTTTTACACTGTTTGTTTATCCTCATGGCGCTTTTTATTGCGAGTAAGATCTCCGAGTGTCAATGCAAGATTACCGTTACTTGATGTGACTAGAATTATTAATGTGCCAAGTTTAGTTGGCTTGGTCTTGTATAAAACTACATAGCCACTACCTACCGTTGGCAGCATTTCTACGTAACTATTGATTATTTTATCATTAACATTGAAAACGGGATATTTGTTTTGACTTCCCGATTATTTCACCATGATCACGAATAACCCATGTTTTCAACAGTGTTATTGATATTGACCAATGTGACCATGTCAGTTTAAAAACTTATATTAATCATTTGAAGGATTTTCTATCTACTTGGAGACGACTGTTTCCATTCACCAAAAGAGGACGAGGTAAACCCTTTTATCTTCCATGGACGAAGGAACATTGTTTACTGTTTGTCTCGACACTTGCGTGAGAAATAAACAGTTGATCCATTTCTATGCAGTTCCCAAAACATTGAAAACAATGCAATCCTTAACCTAATTGTGCACGATTTGAATAACGATGCTCCATCTACACTTGTAATGCGCTCGTATTATGAAAATGGCCAAGAAAATGATGGTAATCTTATGATTTATGAGCTGTTGAGCCAGCTACCAATAAAATATGCGACCTTCAGAGGCTAACACACTTTTCAGACCGTACGCTTCAAGAACTTCTAACTTGGTACAATTATTATGTGCCCAAATGGGTTCTACGTGATTTAGTAGATGGTCAATAAAATCTTCAGAAGACTTTATCATTGTAATAAAAATCTAAGTTATTTAAACATTTGAGCAATGTTGCCACCTTTTTTGCTGGTGTGTGAATTTTATGAGGAAGTACCTACCTACATGGTTTTCGAATACCGTTGCTTATTTATGATTGATGCTTCTAATTCCATGATTCGTCGCCTTTGATAATGGCCTTCTTAAAATTATTCCGCAAATAAGTATTTCTGACTTTAAATGAGACTTGAGAGCATAGGTATATTGATATCAGAATCACCTAAGGGTGCAATGCTGTCGTCCCAATTATCATATTGTATTGACTGGGATAAACAAGACGAAATATTTAGATTAAAAATTTTTCGGAATGTGGTCATCATTTTGCTTCTGCAGTTAAAATTAATTTATTGTAGATTTTGTTCAATGAACTTGCTCTAGTTACACTAATCCAAATGTTGCGGTCTGTCATTCATTATCATTTCTGCGAAATTAAATCAACAAGTTGCTGTTTTTAAATGGAACTATTCGAGAATGAATTGATTTAAAAGTCTTTATATTATGCGGCTTTTAAATCATTCGGTTTTAGTTCTGGTCTTGTTCTTCCTTCGTATCAATGGTGCGTCTTATCAAATGACTTGAGTCCAGAAAAAGGCTGCGTTGGTCTTGGCACCTGTATCGTTTAGAGTGCTCTGCAGTGCAGGTGCTGGCTACATTGAATGCTTAGCTGTTGAGCAAGGGAGTCCTGTTAAAATGTTAACATTACACAGCTTACCTGGAGGCAAAACCATGAATAACAACCGTGAGATAAATCATTACCAGCTTCACTTTGTTTAGAACACTCGACCAGACCCCCGTTTCCAGGAATCCTTATCAAGATCGATCATGATGTCATAACTAAATTAACCTATAAAGTGACGTGTTTATGTATAGTGTTCAGTTTTATTTATTAGCTGCTCCACAACATCCAACATCAGCAATCTGTGCAGTCAGTGGGCATGCGCGGGCGCCGGCCGTCTAGCCGGTTTGCGCCGGATCGTCTGACTCACAAAGTCACTGTGCAATTGAAAGGAGACAGAAGGTGCAGTGGTGTCCAAACAAAATGCGGGAACGAACACTAAGATGTTTTTGAAACATCATTGGTTTAGAGTGATGTAGATAGGGAGATATAAACGGCGAAAATCAGCATATCTCCTTCGCAAGGGATGAATGAAGTTGGCCTTTTCTTTACCCGACTACGGCGAAGCCAAAAGGAAGGGTAATGATTTTGGCAGTCTATGTATGTTCCACAGTAGCGCCTAAACTACTGAACGGATTTTAATAAGTTAGATGTCAATAGATTCGTAAGAATAGCCCGGGTGTCAGGCTATATAAATTTTATAAATTCTTTTTATGACGGAATTTAAATGTCAAAAACTTACCTTAAAAAATATTAAATTGAGATAATCATTGCAAGTTTGGTATCAAATGAAAGGTCTTGGCGAGCACATTACAAATATGTATTATATTATAGTTTAAGTACACACAAAAATAAAATTCAAATAAAAAAAATAAGTTCAAAAATCTAAAACCCGACTACTAACAAAATCGCGGTCTTACAAGTAGAAAACAAGAAAATTATTCTTGTCTGATATTCTTCGTAGTCGCATGCCACCTTGCTAATGGCAATTAGCAGCTGACTTCTGTATCAGTGAAAACGCCATGAAGGAGCATCAGGTATCAGTGGCATGCGACTACGAAGAATATCAGACAAGAATTATTTTCTTGATTTCTACTTTTAAGACCGCGATTTTGTTAGTAGTCGGGTTTTAGATTTTTGAACTTAATTTTTTGGAGGTTCATCAAATGACTCCTCCCGCTCTGGGCAGACCGGTGTCTGACTTTTATTGTCTAGTCTAGAACCTACCCATGTTCCATCTCAGCCCTTAGTGTTCCGGGGCCGCAGATCTCTTTCGAACAGTCCCGCAGCTACGTACGGGCCTTCAAAATCCCTGTGAAGTGTGCTTGTCATCTAGGATCCCGTTTTGTTTAGACCTCATTAGACCTTCTCTAACTTCACTTATCGTGAAGTAACCATCTAACAAGCACTGTAAAATAATAACTAAAATATGTGCCATTGATTTGCGACAGGTTTCCGTTGCATTTATGAATAGGGTAAGAATGAATAAACAATGGCATTGGTTCTGCTTGTTAAGATCGACTGCACCATTTGAAGCATGATTAATTACTATTGACGTGTTAAAGCTAAGGACTTCATGCGATAAATGTTCTGTAACGTTTATCTTACTGATTACGTAGGCTAATTGAAGTGTAACAGGGTCCTAATTGGTGTATCTGCATGCGGATACCAGTGTATAACGACCAAGAGATCATCTTGAAGATTTTGAGCCGTTGATTTGAACAGTTTCAATAGTTTTTGTGTCTACATACTACTACTTTATTTACGTCGTAAATAAATTAACTTTAGTACACGTACTCCTTACAATTTGCTTAATATGAAAATTGAGCTGTTCCATTCTTGCGTATAATTTAATCCTGTGTAACACGGGTCTTCCCAGTTCCACCCACCCTCGGCTCATATAGCAGTCGGACTGGCCACGACTCCACGAGGTCTTTGAACTCCCTGGCATTCGTCAGGGAACCTATAGAACAGATATAGTCTTACGCGGTTAGACTGAGTACCAGTTTATGGGAATCTTACGTCTGTTCACATATTTGTAATAGTTTTAAGGAAGTTATAGTTGCTTGCCTTGGAGAAATATTAGATTGCATGCTATGCGTTTGTTTTGCATTAGTCACGTTGTGTACGTTTGTCAAGACTCGTTTATCCGATGTTTGTTTAAGGATTATCTGATTCGTAAGTTGTTCGAAGATTTTTATCTTAAGTTATGCTGGATGCACCTCGGACCAACGCTTGTATTTTGTCTCATTCCTTCTTGAAGTAAACCTGATTAAGATAAAGTCAGCCTAATGCCAGTGAAGACCAGAAGGTCTGATCAAACATAAAAATGAAACCACCAAAAATTAACAGCTCCATGCTTACACTGTTTATAAAAGCAGAAAAAAATATCGTGGCGTTTAATGAAGCATCCAAGATTTATATTGTTCGCTTTAGAGCGAAAGTTTAAAGCAGAGCGGAACGTTTGTCTGTTAATAATGATGTATTAAACATCGTCTTCACTATGTGGGCCACGGTCGACTCGCGAAATTACCGCTGAACTCATTACCGGTAGCTGTGATTGTACTTTTACTTGTGTTTAACATACTTGGACGCAGACTGCTGAGTGTCAAAGAATTTTATATTGCGATCGTTTTAAAAGCCCAAAGGTGTCTTGTATTTCATCTCTTGCAAGGACGAAGAGGGCCGTCCTAAAGCTCGTTGGGTCGACGATATTGTCATATTCGCTGGAAACTACTGGATAAGAGACGCACAGAACCCTGAAGTGTGGCAGTAAAAGGGGAGGCCTATACCCAGCATTGGGTGTTTCCGGGTTTATATCAACCCGTAATCACCTCTTTTGATAGACGGAGAGAGAAAAATGAAGAGTGGAAACCGATCATGGTTCCTTGGATTTTGTACTCCGAAGTCTACTTCTACCAGTCTACTTCTACCAGTCTACTTCTACCAGTCTACTTTCTGCATTCCTTCGCGTTCAGCCTACTGAACAAATCACTACTTAGTTAAAATATTTGTCTACACAAATATCTGCCTTTATTTGAGTAACCGAATCTCGTTAAATACTTATATTTATTTGAAATTAAATACTCCTACTAATTACACTCTCAGCACCAAATAAATTCGTTAATTAGTTACTGAAGGATGGATATTCGTCTTCGAACCCATTCAAGAATAGACTTAACTAGAGGATATTCTGCAACAATCACTAAGTTGGTGAAACTGGATTCAATCTTAACTTTGCCGCTAAGCAATGGTCGTTCTATCAAGTTTTGAAGCACTCTGTTGTTACTTGTTGTTTTGCTGAGCAGATTCGATACGTTATAGTTATGTTTACACAGAGGTAACGGGTATTGGCTTGCCGCCATAACTTCTGATTAAACAGTCCGGTTTAACAAACTAAACTTATTCTTTGGTTTGTTTTTGACACAATCGGTTGTTTAAAATAGTTTTCGTGACAATAACCGTAGTTATTTTCATCGGACTGATACGATATTTACGAATCGGCCTGTGTATTTAATTATGTACGTTATATTGCGGAAAAAGAACTGATCAATAAGGAAAAAGCAATAAACATGCTCACATTTAGAACGGAAACATTGAAATAAATAACGAAAACTTCATGTATAATCCCCCTCTTTTTCTTAACCCTAATGGAAGGCTATTCAGGTTCCAGTTTTGGCTATGAAGCAACCCTGATTGCAATATTCTCTAATTTCATGAACTCATATCCTTGTATCAGGTTTCGATGCCCCAATTCCGTCTTTATGTAACATAAACCGAAACCACTCTAATGCTTTAATCTCCCATCTAAAGCTTTACAGAAGCTTCAACTTTGACCTCGTTTTAATTCTTATGATGAAACCGATCCTAAGCCATCTAGATTCAGGTTTAATTTAGTGGAATTATCTTCGGACGCAGTATGGCATACTAATGTCTTATTTCGATAAAGAAAAGTTCCTAAAAAATCTATTTTGTTAACTTCGCAGCAATACTAAAAGATATCCCTGCTCCAGAAATTCTGATGCGGAAGTTTTGCGGCGAGAGTCGCTATTGACCCTTAGAACTAGCTGTTTGTTGTCGGCCCATATACGGAGTAGCTTCGCCTACTGTCGCCAAGATCTTTGACCTGTGTCCTCGCTAGTTTGACGCTAATACCTCGTTTATTCAGCTTGTTAGATCTTGTTAATGAAGTATTTGTTGGTTTGCATGCAAATTATTGGTTACAATGTTTGCTTGTTTGAGAACAAGATGAGGAAAGAGAATCTTCTTGATTGTTTTGAGAGATTGCAATATTTTTGGACCTCTAGAATGGGTGCAAGATTCTTCCGCACCGAGTTTTAACTTTAAAATATTGCAAACCAGACCTCTCGTTTCATTCAATGCTTGACAAGTTAATCAAAGTTTAAGTGAAATTACTCTTCTCTTTCAAAGAAAAGTAGATACAAGTAAAATACTTGTAAAAGCTTTGAAACTTAACACTAAAGTCACGAAACGCCGACTAAAGTTTAATTACACGAAGAAATTTCTTTGCCTTCCTAGTAAAGCCACCACAGTTGTTCATTGAAACTCAATCTATTAAAATTATACGTATAAATGAATGATTGCATTCACGCTTCTCTAGTAATTGCACGCCGCTTCGCCGTCTCCCCCTTGTTGCGATCTTGACCGTGGGAATAAGTACTGTGAGCTGGTTTCTTTTCTACTTTTACCTGTCATGTAATTATAGGTTACAATGTTACATCGTGTTGCTTTGTGGCTGTTTTGTTTAAATTGAGTTATTGTTTTAGGTTTTTAAATTTTGACTTGATTGTGCGAGAAATTTGTTCATTTGTGAAATTCCTTTCTAAACTTTCTTCTATTGGTTATATCTTATCTTGTCTTAAAAATGTTATGTTGGTTTGTGTACGCTTCAAAAACTCAAAAAGTTCTGCACCGATCGAGCTGAAATTTTAGAATGATATATAATCCGCATCAAGGATTGTTTTTACAGTATCCACGCTGGCGAAGCCGCGGGCATCAGCTAGTACTCTAAAACTCTCGTGACTCGATAGTGTTCCCCTCCGGCATAAAAGTGACTGTTTCCCACTTCCTTGTTCTGAGATCTTACCATTATTATTCAAACATCAGGAACTAAAAATGAAATGCATTCGTTTTCAAGCATATTTATGTGACAAGCTTGAAGCTTCTGTGTTGGATTAGTCACAGTTTTAGTCTCGCGATATGCATATTTACCACATGCTGGTTTCTTTCTTTATATTGCAACTTCGCAGCGTTGATTCTTTTGAATGCAATCCGTGCTGCCAAATATTATATATATTGCTGAAGAATCTCTGGTCATATACTTTGCCCACATTGACTTTCAAACCATACTTTCGACAATTTCTTTCGCTTTATCCATTATGATTTTAATTGCTTTTCATATTATTAATGTAATTTATTCTTATGCTCGTGAGTCAGTCTTCAGGAAACTCTTTCACTTGAAAGCAAATTCAAAACATGCTATACATTAAATACTCCTCTAATTTTACTTTCCATAAAATCTAATCCTGGCTCACATTTTACGAGCATGTTATAAGCCGGAATGGGCTAAGCAGAAAACCAGAAACTAAAACAAAATAAGCTCACATAAGGAAACCCACCCGATTTATAATTAGCTAAGCGATGTGTTAACGGGTCAATGACACGGCGGCCTGATGCCATACGAAATCGTCACTGGCCATGCGGCCAGCGCATAACGACCTCTCATTTCCTACAATATACGAACAATGAAAGTTTTTCGGAGTTTGGTCACAGGTACGCTTTTGGCAGTACGCCACGTATCCCATGGTTCAGCTGGTGTTTCCTAGGATTTATTTAGGGATCGATCACTGATCATCGATCTTGGACTACCGTTAGACACTTGAGTATTCAGTGCGTAAGGTAATGTAATGTTACCTAGTGAACGGGAACAGTACACTTACCGGAACTTCGTTTTCCATAAAAATGACGGTACGGGCACTGTTAGGTCTATGATTGTGGTTTCCAGTTAATATTTAAATGTCAACTTAAAGAATCCAATTCATACTCATCACGTCCTTATTAGCTTATTAATTAGCATGATTAGTATATCCTCACCAACGTCATGTAAAACGTCACACGCTTTACAATTGATGCAATAAACTGTACTGAACACATGATACTCGTAAAATATACAGCTTTTTTCGGCTCTAGTTTTACAGTCCACTGCTCCTCTAACATGCTAATTAGCTTTTAAATGCTTGTTGCCTCTATTACACCTGTAAAAGTAACGACTGTGTGTTGAGTTGTTTCTATTGTGCGATGATCATTTAATTTTTTTGTTGCTTATCTGATTCTTCTTAATGCGATATATCATTCTCACCATGTTCATTTATTATGGGTACGAATTTTAGCCCCTCAAATTATCTCTCCGTCTCGTATCAAGGTATCGTCGTATCGGCTTTTCAAATAACACTTCCTTAGCAGTCGGGCAATAAAAAGGTGCGTCAAGTCATTGATTTTTAATATTATTTCCTTGTGGCATATTGTGATTCTTACCCAAACAAACACGAATCATCGCTATGACGCGGATACGACGCAAAACTTTGCGTGACTCATAATCTTCAACAGCTATAACAATTTCTACGTCAGCCCCAGAAACTGCGGAGCTTATCTTTTTTTAACACGGCACAGCGTTAACGATTTCTTCGTCAAGAGTTTATGCGACAGGTGAAGAAGGAACAATGGCTATGTATTAATTACTGTCATCTTCGAACCGAATGCTTTCAATTAGTGACGTGTTGCGTGCACCCTCTCATGCGATGTAGTCATAATATCTAGTTTTTGCAATTTCTTGCCTCTGTGATTTAAGTAGCTAATAGATTTTTGTAGTGCTCGTTTGTTTATAGGTCAGGTTTTTGTACCCGTTGTTTTTTCTTGCGTTATTTTGGCTGTTTACATCATCAATTCTATATGTTTTGGATCTGTCTAGTCTTCTACTAAAGTAGCAACGAATACACCATAATGGAACTTGTCGAAATCAGCTGATGCAGAGAAAGCAAAATCCATTATCAGTAGAGGCACGTGGAGATGCCGATGCCATCCATCAAAATTCAAATATAAACCAATTGACCTTGACACAGTAATCGCGTAACTGCCATACTTCAATTGGGTCAGATGCAAGCCCGTGATAAATTGGAACTACACGCCCTCCACCACCTTGGGCTATTAAATTGATTACATATTAATTAGCAACTTTACTTCGTTCCCAGACAATAATTCTCAGAGCAATAAATAGTAGATATTTATTACATGAGAGCAAGCTGTATTTATTTATCGCTGTAGGAAGTGAAAATCGATTAATGATGCGTATTATATTATCTGGTTCTTCGATATTATAAAGACCATTTATATTCATGCCATGTCTCATCGCGTTTAGATCAACTACAAATATTATAGCTATGCATAAAATGCTGTACGTTTCTTATCCATGTATGCTGGGTACTAACTTGTTGGCAAAAGTATAAAGCAGAAATTCTGTTTTATTGTTTTTTTGTTCAGCGCTTGATTGTCTGCAAACCAGACCTCTCGTTAAATGAATCGGAATTTTGGCGACATCCGGAATATTCTCTGCACTACTAATAGTAGTCTGGCCCAGGAGTATGAAATTGCTAGTATCTCTCCCCAAGCGTTTTCTGGCACTTTGCCAGATTCTCTTTTGCTAAGCAAGGATGCAAGCTTACAACCACTTCCTTAATTAAAGATATGGCTAGTTTTAAGCGAAATTGTTAACGGTTTCAATTAGTGTCTTTAATTATTGGCAATTTTAAGGCTATTGTTTGTTTTTTTGCACCGAGTATCAATATCCTGTCTTGTTCGTCAATAACATTCTCATGGTATCAGCTGTTTGATATGTTTGTTGATAGTTAACTATTTTAATACGAAAATCCGGTGTTGAAACACAATTACAATAAGAATACCTTTCATATTGACATATTAACAACATTAATTCCATTATTTATGTGTTACTGTTGTAGAGCAGACGAATTTGTTCAAGACTTGAAAGTCGTATCATTTCCACCAGTAGTCCCCAGCGACTACGCAGCAAACATCGCAGATTTTTCACAATGCGAAATGAGAGACGATAAACATTTATCTCGAGGTATCCGACATTTACTACTATCGATATCTTTTAAATGTGCTGATTTATAGACAGCCATTGTTTATTTTCTTTTCTCATACCGAAGTCCTGTCATTGCCATAGCACGTCGCGTCGTCGGTTATGAAAGCCGCTGATATCCGGATGTTCGCACTTTCGCAGTTGCTCCAAAGAGCTGCGATGCGAACTAGATTTTACTGTTGCTTTTTTATTGATTGCTATCGTTTAAGATTAAGCCAATTAGGCTTCAGAAAAATTAGCCTGTTTTTTTACTTGATTATTTTTAGTTTTGGCGCACGAGGTCTCAATTGGCGTCGATTTTTTTAAATCACGATTTAAAAGCGATCGTTTTGGTTTTTCTAATGTCAGTTGAGTTCTATTCTTTTGGAATGTCACCCACAGATAAATGATAATTTTATACGCCTTTTGGCACTCCAATGTTTGTGTCATGTGTGTTTCCCTATGGCTATTTAATTAGTGTCCTTAGATGTTTCATGTGTGTTTCCAACAATTAAATGCCTTCTTTCCGTGTATTACACAGTCTTTTGATCCTATTTCTTTGAAGTAAACCCTTGTTTACCTTACATTAGCGTGCACAAGGCTCAAGACAGTAATTTGGAGCTCCATTCTCGAGGCCAATTTTCGCAAGGCACCCCAAAATTGTTAGCCGTTTTGCAACGTAACCCATTTGTGCATAACGAAGGTGTTGGCTAATATTTGCATATATTACACCCACATAATGTAAGTTATTACGATACCTACTTGTGAACTAATGTCTATATCCCGATGTGTTATTTAGGACCTTGTGTATTATTAAGTTTGATTTTGTAGCCGGTTGATAGCAATAGGCTGGCTCCCCATATTGATATGTGAACTGTGGGTGTTCTATAGGTACCTCTGTCTGTCTGACCCTTCGGGGATTTCAAGCGTGATTTGTCATGTGTTATTAGTATATTGAACAGCACGATTTCGAGGTGTCGTGACAATATCCATTCAAAGCGTGTCTATGATTGAAATTAATCATGGTCCTAACGGTATAGTAAACATGACAACGGCAATTCAAATGACAATGCTATATTGCTAATTGTGATAAGTGGCGCCATCTATGATAGGTAGTGGTTGTGAAGTTTCCAAATGTTTTTAAACTTAGGAGCTTTCATAGCATACATATTATGTAAATCCGTAATTCCCAACAGGTTCGGTAGATACATGTACAGTCTGTACCTATTTATACAACCATATTTTACCAGTGTAATACTGGGTGAACCTTAGCCTGTCGTCGATAGCACTGAAAACCCACATTACAATATTAAAAATATACAACGGGAAGTGCTGTATATTTTAATCTGTATTAACAAAGAGAGTCATTACAATATTTTACGTTAATTAGTGTAATTGAAAAAGCATCCTATTCGTTACAAGACTAATCAGTGTTTAACACGTAAATCAATCTGTATATCAGATTGGACAGCGCACAAAACACGCCACACTAATAAAATATTGATTGATTTAACGCAACAAATGAAATTATCAGGTGAGAGTGAAATCGGTCGTTGTTCGAACTTCTAGCGGCCTTGATAACTGCGGTTATCACTAGGCACGTTTTATGGGAAATACGAACACTATAAGCAGTTAATGGGGGTCGTGTTTTGAACAACAGAGCGGCTGAACAGTATTATGGAAACCGAACTTATGGTAATTTAGTAATAGGAATATATTAAACAATACTAGGTACATATTTTCGGTGCTGTAGTAGTTTCAGGTAACACAAAATTGAAGCGTTAACCTGATCTTATAAAAATTACAAAAACTACTAACGAATGAGGAATAAAGTACTCAAGCACGGTAATGATATTTATACTGTGACTCAAGCTACAAAACCTTGCTCTAGTTTTAAGTTGCGTCAAAATGGGTATGGGAAGTAAACCTACCTAATTTAATTTTACTTGCGGGTGGAACATCGTCATGGATGTCCTCCGCCTTGGGGCGAGCGGAGGGGTCTGTCGAAAAACACAACTAAAATCCAACCCGGTATTCTTTTCATGGGGACTAGTGCGCCTTCCACGATCCCCGTCTAGCTTGTAGACAGTAACTCCAACCATTTCTGAGGAAAATTATTTGATACTTTCAACGATGGGATTTATAAGATCTCTGCAAAGCTAACCAGTCTAGCCTTCTAGCTTAAATGTAGCTTACTGTTAAAACCACAGATCACAGAAACAACAGGAGATATGCCCTTTAGCCGAAAATGTATGGGGACCTGTGTCGTCAGTTCACACACGCAGAGCAGTAAAAACAATAGTTATACGCATTCGCAAACACATCCGCATTTCTTAAAACATTACGTACTACACAATCAATTATAAACCTTATCCCTTCAGTCACAGCGTGTATTTACCATGCACCGCACAATTTACTTAATACATTTTGTTTCACTTCGACGCTAGTGATTGACTAAATCGAAAAGTTATCGATTCTTCTATTTATTATTATATTGTAATAAAGTTCTTTTGGGGTCCTGAAAATAATATATTATAAATAAAAAACAATATGTCCATAAATCATTCAAAATAAAAAAAGTCATTTATTCAAAACAGGTTGATTAAAAAAAAAATATTGATTTGTGTCTGTAGTAAATCGTACCTAATATTAACTTACACCACAGATGTGTTGCAACAGATTTTGACGTTCGAAAAGTGCTGATTATAAGCAGCACTTTTTTCTGTCTGTTAGTTTAAGTCCCTTAGGGGTTGAATTTCAAAAAATAAATCCTTCTTTAGTCCTTGTCTACATTATAAAGGGAACCTCTGTGCAAAATTTCAGCTTTCTAGGTCCAAGGGTTTGGGCTGGGCGTTGATGAGTCAGTCAGTCAGGACTTCTCTTTTTATTTAAGTATATAGATAGATAGATAGATAGATAACTCGAGCAACCAATGAATACTATTTATTCAGTCAATATTAAGCAATAAAAAGCACTTTCTATTTTCAGTATTGCTTGCAAAAATAAGAAAGCGTGATAATATAAACGTTGTTATTAGTACCTACCTATATTTATAATTTGTTGTTTAAACTAAAAATAAATTTATATTTTAATACATAGTACAGAATATTGGTTTTTCTTATCTCCATTTACGGCAACGCTCAGTAACGCCATAAAATACGCCTTATACTGCAGTAACAATTGTGTAGAGTAATTAATTGTATAATGCATAATATGTATAATCATTCGTACGTTTACGCAGAATCATCGTATAAAATATCGACAACTACAAACATCACAATTAGACATCTCTAGCTCACAAAGACTGACAGCAGCAGCTTTTCGAAAATATTGTGTGAGTGAGAGCATCAGTAAAACACCTATCCATTGCGCTATTAGATCAGCCGATTCACTGGTCGATTTGTACTAAACAAGCAATGGTTTTTGTTCCTAATGAAAACAATTGATTTGGTTTTTCATCATGTTTCTCGTACCACGAAGTAATGTTTTAATGAATTTAATATGAAAAACATTATTTTTGTAGTACTTACGTGTGAAATGAGATACCATCTTTCGTGTAATTCACAATACAGCTATTATTTTTACAAACATTCACTGAACAACGCGGCATTTTGTAAAAAATCACGAGCAGTGAAGACGTCGCAAGTTGACATTCGACTTATTATTGAAAGTGGCATAAGGCCCCGTCGTGGCCACATGAGTTCGCATGTACCACGCCTCCTTGCCATATCTCCTGTTGTTTCTGTATCTGTGGTTAAAACCATAATTTAATTCGCTGAACAGTAAATCCAATGCACAGTCAACGTGACCGATGGACGTATCGCAAAGCATATTTCCAATAACGGTGTTTTTTTGCTTACTTTATTTCGGCGATTCGTTCCACTTTCGTTGGGTCCACCGAGCGTAACCATGGTGACGGTAGTGTGTTCAATATCAGTAGCTAGAGCTACGTACTGCGAAATGGGGAGTGAATAACGAATGCTTTTTTAAGTATCTGGTGTTGAATTTACTTGTAACAGTCTGTTCGATGTTGCTTTAGACGTGGCAGCTGTCAGTCCAGTCAACTCCTGATAATAATCTTTTTCTCCAGCACTCTTGAAAAGTTTCTTCTTCGCCTGTTCGCTGACGTTTTTATTTTAAAGATTATTTGTTTCTAAAAGAATGGAAGACGGTTTTGTATATGATTAACTTCGTTTCTATAAAAACGTAGTTAATCATATACAAAACCGTCAAGATACATTACATTGACCTTTTCATGAGAGCAGAACATGTTTGTCACATCTGAACCACGTGTTTTTTGTTTATTCTCTTAATTTACATAACTAGCCGCGTTATGGGTTTGTGTAATAATGAATGAATATTCTATACAAAACTCTTTATGATATATTTCTTTGTTATTCATAGAAACATAATATGAATCTTAAAAAGAAGTCATTCACCTCGAAAGCCCTAAAATATTTGTTAAATCCTCATACCATACCTTCATTTTAGTTTACAGTTTATGCACCTTGGTCTGCAAAGCCTTATTTTGTTGCTTTCACCGAGTTCATCTTAACCATTGATAGCTTTGTTAACTTGTTCCATTCGCTGCTGAGAACAGGACTCCGTTTTGCCGTTTTCATCTGGTCGTTGAGGTCGCTTTACCCGTTTATCATTAGTTTACAGTAGTCCAGTGCTATGATTCGTGAATCTCAATGAGGCTTCATGTAACCCGCTTTCTTTTCCGCAACCTAACTTTCCCAGCAGTCCACTGGCACTCATTTCGACTCTCGGTAACTCTAATCCAGCTTCAACCAGCCACTCTGCGAAGATCGACGCTCTACCTAACCTGACCACCTTGCAAGGTTACGTGCCCCACGTTAGAGGACCCAAATACAAAATTTCAATTGCAGTACAGTCCACACAATCGGCATTAAAAGTGTTATGTCTATATTGCCTACACATGTGAAAGCATGAATTCTTGCAATGACAGTGTAATGTGTCGTTGTGTCTGCGGTATTCCGCTCGGATAATTTATTACTGGCTCAGTTGATGCGGACGACCTTATCACAATGCTCTGCGAACACAATGTAAGCATAATCTGTTCTGCGTACATGGCTTTTGTTCGGTTTTTTGTATAAAAATCCGCTTTCTAGGTACGTTTGGAGGTGACGATTGGTTTTTGTGATCGTTATAGGTATAGCACTTGTGAATCACTCAATATTCTGGGTAGTTACAAGTAAAGTCATGAAATAAAACTTAATTATTCTGTCCAAAGCATTCATGATCATTGATCGTGCAAAAGTGCCAGGGTTATTAACACTCATCAAACCTGTGCATCAAACGATGAGGTTTGCCATAGACAAATTGGAAATGTTCGTATTAGGATCCCCCAAATGTATGTACTACTAGATTTATCTCACTGTTATTGGCTATATGTACTATTTCTGATTGTTATGGTATTTTCTTCATTTTCTTTTTCATTAACACCTTTTTCTTACATCGTGTCATTTTAATTATGTGTATCTGTCTTCTTCGTCTCTATCATTCAGATGCTCAATATTCTGTAAATTATAACTGTCTACGTCGTCACTTCAATGCAACGCACGATACACGTTGATTATGTCGGTCGTCCGTCACAGGTCGACAGCCTTGACCCGATAATAATATTTCAGCGTTTACATCATACTGGTCGTTGGCCTATTATTCAATAATACTTGCCTTGTTTACCTATGACTAAACGCCAACTGTTTTGACTTTCAACCGTATCTTTTTCTTTTTAGTTATTTTATTGCCTCTCTTTGTCAATCCTTACGTTCTCAGTTGAGAATCGCTCCGAAGTTGAACCCCGGTTAACAAGTTAGTTTTTGTAAAGGATTTTGTTAAAATGTTGGCATTCCATATAGCATATTCTATCTATCTATCATTATTCTCTAATCGTTATTTCTTATGTCCAATTAGAAATATTTTTCTCATGTGTGTGAACATCTCAATGTTACCACAGGTCTTAATATTTCATGCTGTCTGCTGCTAGGTCTTCAACTACCACTTGTCTTATCCTTATTACCCGTTGAGGCGATGACTCGCAGCTATCGAATATGGCAATAACTTGATGCAAAGCGGTTTCTGATCGATGAGAAATAGCTAGAGTCTAGCTAGACAAATCTCAACGATCATGTAGATGTAAGCATTCGTGTATAAATCTAAAACGTTAACGTAGACTACATGAGGAAGTCAATTTGTGTTATTAAAATTATTAAAAATGTAGGCTACAATCAATGTCAATAACTTTTCAAAAGTTTGAGGTATTTTTTCACAGACTGAGTCTGAAATAAGAATGAGAATATTCGTAAATACTCGGGAAACGCTCCTGCGATGTATCTTCGTAAAGTACTGCCCCAATAAACCTGATAAAAAGTTAAAAACCTTCGAAATGCAGCATTTAAATACAATCAGACGCCTAACAAAAAACCACTTGATTCTGAACAAGGTCGGAAAACGAAATTAAAACTCCCTATAGTGGGAGAGCCGGCTGCAAAAATACCTACCTCATCAGGTACCCCAATAGGCTATCTTTAGATCGTTAACCGACACTTAAACACGTAAAAAAAATCAGGTCTGCCAGTGCCGATCCTGCCGGGTCATGGAAAAAATTCATATTTTTTGTCGTATTTTTTTGGTGAAAATTACGTCACAAGGTACCCGAATTAAAGTGCTGGCAACAGTTAACCATTGATTAATTACCTAAAAAAAAGTAGGTCTGCCATTGCGCACTCTGCCGGAAGTACTTGGCAGACCTCTAAAATATGGCCCCTCCAGCACCATGAACCTACCTCATCGAGTACCCTGATGGAACCTACGCCAAATAATAGCCAAGATGCCCTCGATAGAGGATCAAAAGGTCTGCCAGGTCTAATCTTGCCGGAACTTAGTGTTCAAAGCATTTGAAGTTGGTATGGTAGGTAGGCAGCATTATTTCATACAAAGAAGAAGGGGCGAAATGTCCCTTGTAACACTTTCTCCTATATATCAAATGAAAGAGCGTAAAAAATAGATCATTTTATTCCGTAACAGTAAATATGTGAATACTGGGGGAAAAAAGTTATTCACCGATAAAGAGAGATAATATTTTTTTAATTTTTTTCATCGGACATACTTGGGTGAGGTGTCTATTGATAGGTCTTTTAAAATGACCGTGATGTTTCTAAGATCATTTTTTCTCAATGTCAATCGTTTGAAAGATAGACAGTTTCAAAGTGCTAAAATGTGTCCCCACCCCCTCTAACTTTTAAACTAAGAGAGTGAAAACTCTAAAAAAATATATGCTGTAGATCGCAATGAAAAATTACAACCAAGATTAGTTTGAACGAGATGAAGTTAGCCGTTTTTGAGATATAGCACATTTAAAAAACCGCAAATATAACTTTGTCATTCATACAGTTACTATGAAAAACAAACTTATCACAAAATGTGTAGTTGCCGCTACTTTTGTCTATTGCTGAAAACTGCATTAAAATCCGTTGGGTACCATCTATCTGGCAGAAACTTGATGCTCCGTAATTTATTTGGCATACCACACTTGGCATATTCTTCTTTGAACGAATGTGTTTATGGCAGATCAATTATTTAGTAGAATACTCATTTCGCAGAATGTTTAAATGGCCGAATTTTCAAAGGCATACTTTTAAGATGGCAGAATTTTATTTGGTAGATTTTTATACGGTATAACGACCGTCTCGCGAAAGTATCCTTTATGGGCGGCATGGGCACCGGGCCTTAGGCCGACGAAGGAGGCCGGCGGAGGCCCGGCACTTCGGGGACAGAAGATATTAGTGTTATTTAATTTGCGAAGCGAGCGCGCGTCATGGAGTACATGCGTTGCATGTATGAGTGACGTCATTATTATTATTAATAATAATAATTATTATTATTTTTGACATACATGACTGGCCTGTTGGTCTAGTGGGACTGGCCTGTTGGTCTAGTGGTTAGTGACCCTAACTGCTATGCCGGAGGTCGTGGGTTCGATTCCCACCCAGGACAAATGTTTGTGTGATGAGCACGATCATTTGTTCTGTGTCTGGGTGTAATTTATCTATAATATGTATGTATTTAGAAATATATAAGTATGTTTATCAGTTGTCTAGTACCCATAACACAAGCTCTGCTTAGCTTGGGACTAGATGGCGTTGTGTGATAGTTGTGGAATATTATTATTATTATATATTTAATGTTCTCAGCTAGAAATTATAGCCGGGGTGAGCTGATAATAATAATTAATAATAAAAGTTATTATTATTATTGCATGTTACACGTATGTATGAAATGAAATGCGTGCCAAAAGACGATTCTGATTATGAATTTTCGGCGAAATGATGGTTCTGGAAATGAAGTTTATGCTCAAAGATGATTCTGACTTACAAAATTATGCGTTTTGAATTTATGGTAAATGAGTGTATGCCAAATGATTTTCTGTGAAATGAAGTTTCTGCCATCCAGTGTTATGCAAAACAAAATTCGGGTATAAAAAATTCTGCTAAAAAAGGTAGACCCAAATCCGTTACGATGTTTGTGTGTTTATGAGCAATACACTCAAAAAGTATTCGTACTTTCTACGATGACATCGTCCCAAGCACGAGCAGGGCCAACGAAGTTTTGAAAATGGCGGCGATGTGTTTCTGTGTGATTTCTAATCATCATTATTTCATCAGAGCTGTGGTGGCCCAGTGGCTGCCCCGACTTACGAACAGTAAGTCGTGGGGCTCGAACCCAGGCAGGCACATTACTTTGTGTAATTTATTTCAACACCACTGCTCTCAAAACGGTAAAGGAAAATATCGCGAGGAAACCGGCATATCTTAGAACCAAAAAATTCTAAGATCTGTGACATCTACCATCCCGCACTGGGCACGCGTGGTGGATTATAGCCCATCCCTCTCCCAGAGAGGAGGCCTGAGTCCCTGCAGTGGGAACATAATAGGCTGAGGATGATGATTATTTTAGCCGAAAGACGTCCACTGCTGGACATAGGTCTCCCCCAAGTGTCGCCACATTGACCGATCCCGTGCATCCAACGGATCCCCGCAACCTTCACCAGGTCATCGGTCCACCTAGTGGGAGGCCTTCCAACGCAACGTCTTCCAGTTCGCGGTCGCCACTCCAGAACTTTCGGCCCCATCCGTCATTCGTTCTGCGAGCAGTGTGTGGTTTTATAAATATCCTCATGCATGGTCTCCCCTTCATCGTCGGCGTGGTGTCCCGAGGTCGGCGCGTAGACCTGTATGACCTTCAGCACACATCTTGAGGATATTCTGAGTATAAGGTACACCACCCTGGTCGACACACTCTCGATCTTCACCACATTATTCATGAGGGACTTGTGGACGATAATCCCAACACCACCCTGGGACTGCCGGTAACCCTCTCGGAAGTAGAGTCGGATTTCAGGATTATCGTGTCCTCCCCCTCTCTTCGGACCTCAAATAATTGCACAATACTCCATCGCAACCTGCTCAATTCCTCTTCGAGTTCCGTTACTTTTAGGTAGCCGGACCTTTTCCCTTGCCACGCCGCTGCCTCGACCGCTACCGTAGTCGAGGGGTACTAGGGGCCATTTTTGTGCGCTCATTTCCATTTGGGAAGGTTTGCCATAATCGCCACGCTTGGCAGACGGGTTGGCAAGCACAGTAAGGTCATAACAAAGCACAGTAGAATGCTGCTGCCCATTCTCTGGTACGTCCCTTAGTCGCCTCTTGCGACACTCACGGGTAGATATGGGATGGTGCTATTCTTTACGCCCGACACCATATGGAACGCGTTTCTACGTTTAGATCTTGTAAACTACGCAATGGATTTTAATGCAGTTTTTAGAAATAGACAGAGTAATTCAAGATGAAGGTTTATATTCAGCAATTTCACCCGTGCAAAGGGCGGGGCGGGTCGTCGTCTTTTGGCTGAAATAATGATGATGAGAAATTCGGACGATGTCATCGTAAAAAGTGCGAATACTATTTGAGTCTAAAAAATTAAAAAAAACATTTCTTTAAAGGTGAATAACTTTTCTCTCCAATTATTCACACAGTAAACGCGTGAAAAATTGGAAAAAATAAATCAATTATTCACTCACACAGTAAACGTGTGATGGACAGTGTGAATAATTGGAAAAAAATAAATTGGATAAAAAAAAACTGGCCAAGTATGAGTCGGACTCGCACATGAAGGGTTCCGTACCATCGTAGGAGCCACCTTTAATTTGTATTATTTTTTGTTAAAGCGGCAACTACACATTTTGTGATAAGTTTGTTTTTCATAGTAACTGTATGAATGACAAAGTTATATTTGAGGTTTTTTAAATGTGCTATATCTCAAAAACGGCTAACTTCATCTCGTTCAAACTAATCTTGGTTGTAATTTTTCATTGCGATCTACAGCATATATTTTTTTAGAGTTTTCACTCTCTTAGTTTAAAAGTTAGAGGGGGTGGGGACACATTTTAGCACTTTGAAACTGTCTATCTTTCAAACGATTGACATTGAGAAAAAATGATCTTAGAAACATCACGGTCATTTTAAAAGACCTATCAATAGATACCTCACCCAAGAATGTCCGATGAAAAAAATTAAAAAAAATATTATCTCTCTTTATCGGTGAATAACTTTTTTCCCGCAGTATTCACACATTTACTGTTACGGAATAAAATGATCTATTTTTTACGCTCTTTCATTTGATATATAGGAGAAAGTGTTACAAGGGACATTTCGCCCCTTCTTCTTTGTATGAAATAATGCTGCCTACCTACCATACCAACTTCAAATGCTTTGAACACTAAGTTCCGGCAAGATTAGACCTGGCAGACCTTTTGATCCTCTATCGAGGGCATCTTGGCTATTATTTGGCGTAGGTTCCATCAGGGTACTCGATGAGGTAGGTTCATGGTGCTGGAGGGGCCATATTTTAGAGGTCTGCCAAGTACTTCCGGCAGAGTGCGCAATGGCAGACCTACTTTTTTTTAGGTAATTAATCAATGGTTAACTGTTGCCAGCACTTTAATTCGGGTACCTTGTGACGTAATTTTCACCAAAAAAATACGACAAAAAATATGAATTTTTTCCATGACCCGGCAGGATCGGCACTGGCAGACCTGATTTTTTTTACGTGTATAAGTGTCGGTTAACGATCTAAAGATAGCCTATTGGGGTACCTGATGAGGTAGGTATTTTTGCAGCCGGCTCTCCCTCTACTATTGTTTACATGATACGTTTTGAAATTGTTGGTCGTTTTGTTTATACTCACGCTAATAAAGGGGCGCGTCGGGATCTCAGGCAACAGGGGAAGGTCGGTAACCTTGTCCCGACTCCATAATTAGCTCTTTGTTTCCTTTGACTTTTCACTGTCATTTATTACCTCTTTATGCCTGTGGAATTGTGGGAGGACTATAGCTCTATTCTCTTTGCATATTTTTTCTGTATAATGCCAGTTTTCCCTGCCGTATTTATTATTATGCTTACAAAATCTCGTCCTCCTGTATCAACAACGTAAAAAAAACACTGTGTATATCTCAAGGGTTCTTTTTATTAATTTATGTAGGTTCATTCGCGTTTTATGTTCAGGTATGATGTGTGCCAAAAATCCGCAGCGGTGACTGACAGTCACGCCAATTCTTTGCTTATATCTTGTCCGTGAGTAAAGTGATATCTTTGATGTTTCGTGTGGTGTTCGTAAAGATAATGTTTTGAGATTCTTTGAAATTAGTACATTATGGTACAAGTTTGTAATGTTGGTGATTACCGCCGAGGCGCCATTGAGACCCGAGCCGTCAGGTGAGGGTCTTAAGATAGCCGAGGACGGTAATCATCAATACACACGTGTATCATACGACGTTTTTCAACACACTTGTGAAGAAAATAATACTAAAAAGTCATCTTCAACAGTTAGAGCGAGTTCTGAATTTTTTTTCACAATAGCGGGAAAAATTTTTCGGTTTTCCTATGCGCGCGCATCTACAGTTCGACCAACTTATCTGTGCAGGCGGGAAAACACGGAACTAAAATAAATGTACTAAGTTTGACGTAGCGATGCATATTTCTTGACCAGTGGCGCCACCATGAAATTGAAACTTAAAATGGTCATACTGTAACAATGACAATCGACCATAGACTAAAAGAATGAGGTTAATTTATTTAAAAAAAAAGTTATATTTATAATATTACAAAAGTTATTTTATTGGAGTGAAAGTTTCATTTATTAGAAACGTACAAGTTAAATTTATCTATGTAAATAATTCAAAGTTGCATGAAATGAGCAAGCACTAGGTACCTAAATTAATTTATTTTTACTATTGAACACGATCTTTTTTGTATCGAAACTGTTTTAAGAACATAGCAACTCAACCAATAAAATTAAAAAAAAAAAACGGTATTACCCGGTTAAATTGAAAATGCTCTGTTTACTCGCATAAAATTTGCAGTAAGGTACTAACTTTACTTTGTAGTGATACTTCTATTATGCACTAGTGTATAATATTATTATGCACGTGTTAGTTATAGTTCGGTTTATGGCCCTAAGAACGATGTAATAAGGCTCACTTTACGAGCAAGTGTGTTGAAAAAATTATTACTTCACTGATGCGAACTTGCAATATTTTATGATCTTATTGAACCGTGTTTAAAATAGAAAATCCAATATTTTGAAAAGATAGAACTGAAATTAACCTTTAGCTACTGAGGTGGATTTAAATTCACGTAAACACTGACGTGGGGGCCGCAGAGGGTCCGTACACAAAGTGCTTATATTTAAAAATCTTTAGGTTTGTTAGAGATTAGTGTTTAATAATTAGTTTGAGTGGACACACTTAAATAAAATAAAACTATTTTTGTATAATTTATTTGTGTATAACTATTATTTCAAAGTTTGGAAAACACTTAGTTTTTTTGGCAAAAATCGCATGAGATCATAAATCACAAAGTATTCATTAAAATGATTAAAACAAACAACTAATTTATTTTAAATCTTAATTTTTAATAGTTTTTCTAGTACATAAATGGCAATCATAAGTTATTATAATACGAAAATGGGAACAAAAAAATACAGACATCATTTATTGTGAATTACATACAGTCTGGGCATACTTGTTTTGCACATTGAATTTCGATAGATTTTTTTTGACTATTCAAAGAAGTATCTGAATAACGCTCGTGAAGCTCCGCTGCAAAAGTGCCATCAATATCTTCGGCTTCCAAACCGCTGGAGTCTTCACGATCCATCCAGGCCCAAATTCGCTGTTCACCGGCACTACGGTTCTTCTATCACTAAATGTTGGTTTTTTTTATATTACCGAGAGACCATTTTGTCCCAGACGACGTATTGGGCTCCATACTATAAAAGTTTTCACAGTACTGCAAAAACAGACAATAACTAAGTCGAAAGTATTTACAAAAATGTTACGTAATTTATACTGAGGTGGGGTCTGAGAGGCCCACGAGAAATTTCAAAATGAATTTACTTACCGAAATTGAGGGTGCAAACACGTGCATAGCCGTTGACAGCCTCCACCTAACTAAACTCGAAGGTACTAGAAGGTACGCGTCTGTAGTGCACGAGGGAAGAGAGTAATTCAATAATTTTACTTTCTGAAGGCCTGAGAGGCCCCCACGTCAGTAGTTAAAACGAATATTTATTCAGTAAACATAGACTGAACTCATATTTAGAAAAACACCAACTTCCTATATTTTTATAAACCGTGCAGCCACACAAGGCAGTTTGTTTAATGCGTCTAGTCACCCCCCTTTGTCCCAGACGACCCTGCCCTCTGTGGACGTATACACAGATGTATCGTCGATGTATTTAATTAGTCTGTGACCTAACAGTTACCTTATCATGTAGCCCTGGTACATGTTGTGTAATAGACTTCCCTTGTTGTTGTTGTGTGTGTTACCCCGAGTCTTGCTATTCATTGATTGGTATGCGAGGGTTATGCGCCTACCACACGCTCACACTTCCCCACAGTCTTGCCTGCGCGATTACACGGTGCACACAGTACATCGCGCGTGTGGTTTGTAATGGTAATACAGTTTTACCAACCATACGCGCGATGTACTGTGAAGTGTGAACGAAAAGTGTGGTGAAGCTTGAGCGTGTAGTAGGCCCATTAGTTAGAATCCTGTAACTCTGATGAGTATGGGGTACTGTGTTACCCAGTTCCTTGGTTGTGGAGGTCAGACAGTCAGTCGCTCCATGTAAAATAATTATATTCAGCTCCATCTCATTAGACTGGAAAACAAGTTCGTCACAGTTGGGAAAAAGTTGACATGTAACGATGATCAACGGACGGCTGGCGGAGAGAATAATATTTTCAGCTTTTAAACTGCACTTTCAAAGTTGTTTCAAAGTTTCGGGCTATCTTCCTGAAACGTTAATATTTCAATTTAAGACAAGACATTAAGAAAGTGTATATTGCAAGTTAGTCTATCCTCGCATGACCAAAACTGATTACAAACTTCTCAAGCGGGATGCTCGTAATTTATCGTCGGACTTTGCACCAGAATTGTGGCGCTAGCAATTTCCATAACGGTTTTGGCATCATATTTTGGATAGTCATGTCTGATGAGTTTACATTTCACCCTGTTAATAGATCAGTGTCAGAACTTATTTTTGCCATTTTTTCCGATCTACATGTTTATGAAAAATCTATTCATGGTTTTACTACAGCAACTGTTTAAACTTAACCATTGTTAAGTATAAACAGTGAGTTTTGAATTCAAGCATATCATTCTCGTTACCGTGCTGTCTTTTGTTAATTAAATGAGATTTTAATGAAAGAAAGTTACGACAATATTTACTTGAGGGTTTTCCGCAAATTGACAAATGCTTTTATCTGTGCTTTATTTAGGAACCCGTTTTTACCGAAACATTTCTACGTCCTTGAAAACAGTTACTACTTTTAGAAGGACCTTGCAATAAGAGTTTATTTTCACCATTTCCAGGCCGGGTCCATTCGGCGATCGTCTCCGGGGTCAACATGGAGACTAGGTCGGTCACAGTGGAATGGTACGAGCGTGGCGAGACCAAGGGCAAGGAGGTGGAGATCGACGCTATCCTGGCCCTCAACCCGGAGCTTGCAGCCGGACCCCCCAGACACCACACACCACACCTACAGCCGATGCCTAACAAACTCGCCAGGGTAAGACAACACCTCTTCACAACTTCTTCGCTCCTGGTACTTCTATAAGAAGTAGGTCTATGTTAGAGGTCGTTTTATTGTTTCCTTTTTCGTCAAGCGTGATCGATTAGTGAAAAACATGTTAATAATGCTTGCATTAGAATGTTTTAGTACTTACCATCTCTTATGGATTCTTAATATTCTTATGCGCCTAGCACAAAGTGAAACATGTTAGTATTTTTAGTATACATTTTTCGTCAAGCGTGATCGATTAGTAATAAATATGCTTGCAAATTAATGAAAGTTAAAAACAACTCTTTAGAACAATGCGTGGCCAGTACTTAGTTTAGAAATTGAAACGAATGTGTACAACTCATATGATGGATTAGTTCTATGCTTGAATTAGTTACCTATGTGTTACTATTAACATCATCTAAGTCAGTGATATAACTAAATGATTTCATTCATTCATACACCCAACCGTGTACTAATTTGTAATTAATGCATTGCATCATGACTTGTTTTGAAATTAATATTTATAGCAATGAGTACATTATGCACGTAGGTAATGCAGGAACGTGGCAGCCTTGCTTTCATTACAGTCCAATTTATTTTAGCCCCGTTAACTCTATTATAAACTTCAGTGCAATAAATTCTAGTTGTTAAGGTCTGCTCATATTGCTTGGCACGGATCGGCGACTTCAAGTTGCGAAACATAACGTAGCCTATTTCATGTGAAGGTGATTCTGATTACTAATCTTCCGAACCGCAGTACATTCACGATATCGTGAAAATTATTATCCATCTTTGTTGTGTACTGTATTATTGTTCAGTTGGTTTTCTGGAAACAGACAGTATACTTTTACTCTAGCATAGGAGTAGGTGGAAAATAGAAACTTGCTCTAACAAACCGTAAAAGAAACGCAACGTGTAAAATTGCGATGTGACCAGACCTTAAAGCATTTCCTCACGGCAACAACAAAGGTCAAATCGACCTAATTTTTGCTGAAAGCCTGCAGTCGCCATTTGCTTGCTTTCGCCTACAGTTTGTGCCTCTAATCGATTGTTAACTTTAGCGATAAAGCTAAATGAAAGCTTTAGTTAGTTTTATCGATTACTAAGGGCGTCCGAATCGCGTACCAAGCCGCGATCACTCTCATTGTTTGGGTTTTGGAGAACAGTTGCTAATAGACACCAAGCCACAGTTGAGTCGACATATCCGCGTAAGGCGAATGTGCCCTCTGCTCATGCCGCCACCACACCTGTCAGATCTTATCATTATAATATTCATCATGAACTTTTCTAAATCGCTTATATAGCCAAGCCGGCTTTTGCTGAGTGTGCAGTGACAAAAAAAACGAAATCCTGTCAATGCGTGACAAAAATTGCAACGGTGTCACGGCTGTCGAACAACCGCTGGAGAAAATGTAGACATGTTCCCATACATCTACAAGTGGCAGGTGACTATTTGTAGCTAGCACGGTAGCGATCACAGCTTGACGAAACGTTTTTTTTTTTCTGTAAGATGCACCGTTGCCAAGGCGACGTAGTATGTTAGAGCACGCCGCTGTGTAATCACGATAAAGGTCGAACACTGTTTAGAAATAGGTAAACACAGAACAGTGGTAGTTATTGTGACGTGTACCTAGATAATATCGATGTTCACGAAAACACCAGCTGATGGTCGCGTGTCAAGTAGTGGCCGGCTCTCGGTCCCACGATGATTGATGGTTAGACGTAGAGACGACCTTCCAACCAGTATGGGTACGTTTGACGCATGCCGGACACCGGTCGCATCGATTTTCCACAAGCCGTGCAAGCATTTCAGTTTCACTTTCAACTCAGAGTCCATTAGGGACGCACCTCGTTTGTGACTCTTGTTTATAATAAGCAGGCGAAGGGCGAAGCACCGGAGCGTTGTGTAAGTTGTTGCACCCTGTTTTGTCATGTATCATTGGCACGTGTATGTTTGACATGGCCGCGAAGGACCCGTCCGGCTCGTCGTCGGACGACGGCGGCTTCCTGCGGGAGAGCGCCGAGGGCGACGCCGCGGCCGACTCCGGACACACGCTGCCCGTGCGCAACTCACGATCGGTACAGTCTACGCACTTACTAAACGCATCATTCGCACGCCGGAGCTCAACGCGCACGCATCTCTTGCTGCGCCGCTCCGATACCACCTTATTTTTTTTATTTTCACACTTTTTCGATTACGTTGCTCCACGATCTATGATTTGCACACGAACGGCTTGTTATGGTGTTTTGTTTGACTGTAATGGATTGTGCTTTTGTCACGCCTGTAACTCAGTCGACAATGCGATACGGTTTGCGCAGCGGCTTCGGCGTAACAAAAACTCAGTCCACTCGTTATAATGTAGTAGTTTGAATAATGTCTATGTACTGTATATTTGTTGCACTCATTCATTGGACTTTTTGACCGACTCGGGTTTTGTAAAAATTGAACTAGAAATCCAATTTTCTATCTGTATTGCAGAGATGCAAATAAAGTGTTTATGGCTCATTTATCAGGTGTTTACAATAAGTCTAATTTGGTCATCGTCAATGATATCAACATTTACTGATGATTCATCTTCCCACGCCGCTCAGAATTCTTATCGGCTCTTAACGGAAATTTTCTTACGTTTGTTGTAAATAATGACCAATTGCATTCGCCTGTTTCAGGGTAATTGAATCAGCTTAAGCTTTTTGGTTTTATGTTTGAGAGCTACTACAAAACTAAATGGTTTGGATTTGCGAAATAATCTAAATTCGGTGGATTGAATGGTTCTTTCTGCCATATTTATTTTTTACTTTCTTACGGATTTGTGTTGAAATGATATGATTATGTATGAGAACAGTTTTATTTTGCGTGTACTGTATAATTATAAGCTTCATTCCTCAATTACATTAAAATGAGCCTACTGAAAGACGAAATACTAGACCTACCTGGTAGTTAATTTAATCCTGTGTAGAAACTTATCTACTAACAACTACGCAATGTAATAGAAATCTTTCACTTGCACTTTTCAAATTAAACCTTATGAATGATAGAATAATCAATAGGCAGCCGTATAATGATACTGACATTGAAGAAAGTCGTACCTTGCAAAGAGAATACATAATGACCAACCAAGCTAACACACATAAAGAATTCCTTGCAAGGCTGACGCAGATGGAAATTACAATCATTAATAAGGAATCTTCCTTAGATGATGCCTACGTATAGTATTATTTTAGAGATTTTACAGATATCTTTACAATTTCACTCTCATCGGCATCCCTGTTGAGTTGAACCCCACTGATCTAACTGTGTATTCCCAGGATATGTCAATTATCCTTATTTTTTCTGAGCTCCTCGCTAGGTTTCTTGTTTTTTTCATTATTCTATTGCTAATCCCAATTTATTTGGAGTCGGCGCTACATGTCTTCTTCCATACTTTCATTCATTGATCCAGATGACAGCTCGAAAATTGATACGAATTGAAATGGTATAGTGTTCTATTCTCACAACTTATTTCTGCCGTAGTAAATTACTAGTTTTCAATTCAGAACTAATTTGTGTCACATTAATAAATTGAATCGACGTGGAAGTTAATAGAGGGATCATTCAAAGTAGTGACGTAGGTAATAGGTACAGAAGTTGTGAAGAATAAGGTTTACTGAAAAATCAATACTTAGTCAATCAAGTGGCGTGTTTAATAGACGCTTTGGTTTCTGGTGAGCCACAAAACATCTGCAAGCAATTCATATTGTCGAATCCCGGTTATATGGCAAGTTTTTGATTATCTAATTAATTCCTGACGAAGAAAGAAGACCACCATGAAATACTAACAGATATAATACGAGAAACCATGTTAGAATAACATCTCTACATATAATAATCAGTTAAGCACATAGACAGAAGATGAGACAATAGCATCCATTAATAAACTTTAATACTAGGATTAAAGATATAAAGCTGTCCACGCAGCTCAGCTACTACACGTGGAGCCATTACTATTCATTGTTCCTAACAATTGTTGTAACAGACATCCCGTTGTTACGGTAATCAACTTGCGTCCTAGTACTCGAGAAATACGGATAAGACGATACCGGATTTCGTACCGAGATCCCACTTGATCTCCTTTGTGGTTTGATGAGTGTCGTATCATTGTTTGTTTAATCTAAGAGTGGAGCAAATGCGACGTTATATCTCAAACAAGTCATCAGCATATCTGCCTAATTCACCCACTACTACGTATAGGCTTCCTCTTTCTTCTGCCACACTTCTCGGTTCTCCGAGTCCTTAATCCAGGTGTTTTCCGCGATTTTGTCGATATCGTTTCTTTGGCCTAACCTTGGCCACCACTTAACTAAGCCTTGCTTCATCGGCCATCTCTGCGTCTAGCTAGATGTCCTACCCATGTCCACTTGAGGCACAGCATCCAGGTCGCCCGGCAGAGTATTATTTGCTATTATCAAGACTTGAGAGAATCGTCAGTAAGCATTGTCGGTGATAATTTTTCCTATTGTTCTCCTTTGCTTATTAAAAGTATTGACGATGTGGATTAAACATTCCCTCTAAAAGTAAGTCAGACATAATACCCATTGGTGCCACTTCTGAAGACTAAACCAACCACACAAACTATAAACATGATCCTCGAGTCAGAAATGATACGTTTAATAGTCCAAGTCGTAATATTTGATAGTCTTACAAACATTTCGAATCCATGTTGCACAGTCTGGCTGGAATCCTTTTAAGGGCCATTAAAGACATTTTGATCAATTGGCTAAATACGCGGCCTCGACATTAAGGGTTAAGAAGGAACATGGGTGGTTTTTAGTCAGTAGAAGTCTGACACTCCCTTTCGATCTGCCCCAGAGCGGGAGGAGTTATTTGATGAATTCTCACCCCCGAATTTACATTAACGAATACGAGTATCTTATCAAAAAACGTATTGGATTTAGATATGATAATGTTTGTTCCGGTATGAATCAATTAGAGAGATTATCAGATATTTTACTTGAAAACATCCAAGTCACTGTATACATGATATGTACTGATGAATACTTTCACCACATGCTAAAAGGTTGAAATTATTTGATTACTGGAAGATATTTGGAAAGCATACTGAAATGATGATGTTGACTTGGCAGGACACCAAATTCCGCCTTATGTCAAAATACATACTTAGATCCCATGACAACATAAAGTAATAGAAACTTATCCCACAAACTGTGCTCTTAAATTCGAATGAAAATGTTTGTGAATATCTCCAAACTTGGGAAGTCATTAAATGAAATATATGAGCATTCTCACTGTTGTTAGAAAAGAAATAAGAAAATGTTATGAAAAGACAAGGTAAAAGATGTTTTTATAGCCCAAGGATGCTTAAGGAATTTTTTCTACTCAAATATGAAAATTGTGAAAGCCAAAGACGAAAATTCGACACTTCCTGCTTTTAAGAAGTTAAAATCACATTTTTTCTTCAAGATTAAAAAAATAAAAACCTTGTTCCCGCTTCCATCAACGTTTTTACTTAACAGTTTAACGATTTAGTGGTCTACCGTCGCCTGGGAAATTGCCTGTGCGGTACCCACTCCGCTGGAAGAGATTAGAGTCCTGGCGTTACGGCGGGACCCAGTTGGGCGCCATTCATTGCCTCGCCATCCGACCGTGATAAATTGCTTCCCGCTACCCGCTAATTGCTTCGTACTTATTTCCGGAATGAAAATAAGTTATCTGTGTTCGAAGACGTTTTGTAGGAATAATCGTTGAGTAGGTTTAACAAGCAAACCTTAAGGAAGGAAGTAAAGAATTCTAAGCCTTGGATAATTTTTGGTCTAATCGAAAAAGATGTTCTAATTTTATGATTGTTTCTGCCTTTCATTGAAGTTTTTCATCATTCTGTATTCTATCTCCCATCTGATATTCATTATGTTTATTGCTCAGATGAATCTTTATCGACACCCGTGTCGTTACTTTTTTATCTGTCTGGTTTACATTGGTTTGTTTTATTTATCTTGAACGGAGCGACCGTTTTCGATTCCCAAATCCGACCCAATTTAACATTTGATGTGCTACAAATGTTTGTTTTCAATTTAGTAGGTTTTAGCACCCAAGTTCGGAAGTAAGGCTAAAAACAAAGAAGAAGGGGCAAAGTGTCCCTGCGCTTGTAACACTTTCTCCTATATATCAAATGAAAGAGCGTAAAAAATACATCATTTTATTGTATTACAGTAAATGTGTAAATAATGGGGGAAAAAAGTTATTCACCGATAAAGATAGAAAAAATATAATTTTTTTTTTTCATCGAACCTACTTGAGTGGGGTGTCTATTGATAGGTCTTTTAAAATGACACTGAGGTTATTAAAAACATTTTTTCTCAAAGTCAATCGTTTGAAAGATAGACACTTCCAAAGTGCTAAAATATGTTCCCACCCCCTCTAACTTTTAAACTAAGAGAGTGAAAAATCTAATAAAAATATATGCTGTAGATCGCAATAAAAACTTCCAACAAAAATTAATTTGAACGAGATATAGTTAGCAGTTTTTGAGATATAGCACATTTAAAAAACCGCAAAAATAACTTTGTCATTCATACAAACACTATGAAGAACAAACTTATAACAAAATGTGTATTTCTGTTGCAAATATTACAAATTAAAGGGGGCTTCCCAACTACAATGGACAGAACCCTACATGTGCCAGTCCGACTCACACTTTGCAAGTATTTTTATCCAATTCTTTTTTTTCCAATTATTCACGCGGTTGTACTGTGTGAATAAATGGGGAAAAAAGATATTCACCGATAAAGAATTGTATTATTTAATTTAATTTTTAGGGTTCCGTACCTCAAAAGGAAAAAAACGGAACCCTTATAGAGCACTCGTGTGTCTGTCTGTCTGTCCGAACATTCCCCCGCCCTTATCTCCGAAAATACTGGACCTAAAATTCTGAAAAAAATACAGAAATTAGTTCAACACGTATAGATTACAGAAAAACCTATAAGAAGTCATGGTACGGAACCCCTCATGTGCAAGTCCGACTTGCACTTGGCCAGTTTTTACTAGCGATCCGCCCCGGCTTCGTACGGGTGCAATGTGCTACATATAAACCTTTCCCTTGAATCACTCTGAAAACTGCATTAAAATCCGTTGCGTAGTTTGTTGGTTATGGATACTCTGACGTCGAACATATAAGAAGAGGCACCCCGGTGCATGCTGTTTGCCGCCGACATTGTTCTTGTTATTGAAGATGAACCTGAGATCCAGAGCTGATTGGAGAAATGGCAACAAAAGCTGGAGAATGTTGGCTTGAAAATCAGCAGAAGTAAAACTGAATCCATGTTTTGCGATTTCGGCGGTCTCTCCAGTTTTGGAGCCATAGCGATAGCGTGCTTCTTCCAGTTTGCTCTGACTTTCGGTATCTCGGTTCACTCGTGCAAAGCAGTTCACGGGAACAATATGCAACTCCTGCATTACCCTTAAATTCAAGGGGAATATTTATGGCCGCGGATTTTAGTACTAGATGACGTGGCCTCGGCACAAGGGCAAAGAAGGAACATGGGTTCGGTTTTTAGTCAGTAGAAGTCTGACACTCCCCTTCGCTCTGCCCAAGAGCGGGGGGGGTCATTCGATGATTTTCCACCCACCAAAAAAAAAAAAAAAAAAAAAAAAAAGGGGAATATTTATAAAACCATGGTTAGACCTACTGTCGTGTATGGATCGGAATGTTGGGCCACAAAAGGGATAAATGAAAGGCTATTGCATATGGCTGAGATGAGAATGGATAAAATAAGGAATGAGTACATACGGAAGTCTGAAAGTGGCGCCGGTGAATGAAGAGTTGTGTGGTAATCGATTGTCGTGGTATGGACATGTGATGCGATCGAATCCATTCCGGATTAAAATGTTGAGTATGAATGCAGATGGCCCTAAGAGTAGAGGAAGACCAAAGAAACGATGGATGGACTGTGTAAAGGATGATATGGCTAGAAAGGAGGTGACAGCTGACATGACGAGAAATACAGAAGTATGGAAGACATGTTGCGCCAACCCCAAATAAATTGAGATAGGGGCAGGAGAATTGTTGAGGGGGCGCATTTTATGGCGGCACATATCAAAAAAAAAATTCTTATATTTTGTTCAGTCCTAACACAGAGAGTTGGCACACAGAGAGCTTGGGGCAGTTTTCAGCATTAGACAGAGTGATTCAAGAAGAAGTTTTAGCACATTGTATTGCATTCAAAATTAAATAAAAAAATACAATTCCTTATCGGTGAATAACTTTTTTCACCATTTATTCACACAGTACAACCGCGTGAATAATTGTAAAAAAAAAGAATTGGATAAAAATACTTGCAAAGTGTGAGTCGGACTGGCACATGTAGGGTTCTGTCCATTGTAGTTGGGAAGCCCCCTTTAATTTGTAATATTTGCAACAGAAATGCACATTTTGTTATAAGTTTGTTTTTCATAGTGTTTGTATGAATGACAAAGTTATTTTTGCGGTTTTTTAAATGTGCTTTATCTCAAAAACTGCTAACTATATCTCATTCAAATTAATTTTGGTTGAAAGTTTTATTGCGATCCACAGCATATATTTTTATTAGATTTTTCACTCTCTTAGTTTAAAAGTTAGAGGGGGTGGGAACATATTTTAGCACTTTGGAAGTGTCTATCTTTCAAACGATTGACTTTGAGAAAAAATATTTTTAGAAACCTCAGTGTCATTTTAAAAGACCTATCAATAGACACCCCAATCAAGTAGGTTCGATGAAAAAAAAAAAATATATTTTCTATCTTTATCGGCTAATAACTTTTTTCCCCCATTATTTACACATTTACTGTCATACAATAAAATTATGTATTTTTTACGCTCTTTCATTTGATATACAGGAGAAAGTGTTACAATGAAAGGGACGGGGTCTATACAAATTTACCCATTCTTCTTTGCTCCGTTATTAATTGCCTGAAATAAATAATAGGATTCAGCTCATTTGATTCGTAGAACTACTGCTTTATGTCATCCATTCTGTCATACTTCTCAGAAGTCCAAACCCATAAATAAGAGCAAATAAAGATACAAATCTGCGCTGAAGTCAGATAGGCAGGAAGAGCGCCATCAAAGTGGGTTTATACTGCATTTCGCGAAGGAAACGCCCGTCAGGTGCCGTGAATAAGGAAGTACGGAGCATCGTACTATTGGCCTCAATACATTTCTAGGCCCGCTTTGGGTGTGCCTTGATACTGCGAAGTGCTGAAGATAAAAATGTCCTTTGAGATAAAGAAATAACTAAAGGGGAATGTGCGGCTTGAACTTAAACATTGGATTATCTTTCGTTCTTTAAAAACTAAGAAGAGGTATATGACGATCATGAACTGGTCTTAATCAAATATAAAATATATGAGTCGTCTTGCATACGTGGACAGGAAAAGAAGTCTTCTTCTATATTTTACCCCATTACTTGTTTTGTGGGCAAGAGAATATTTCCGAAGCCTTGGTAAAAAATGTGACACTGTTACATTATATTACAGCTACAATTAAATAAATCGTTAGTCCAAGTGCTGGCATGTGGGTTGGTTATCATGACAAAAGCTTTTATGAATGTTTGCTTTTGCCGTATCACCATAGTATCCCTTTCAGTAGGCGATGGTGTTGGTCGATACTCACAATCACTAAGTTAGACACGTTGCTCGGTGGAGTAAAAACTCGGTTAGTGGGCCACGGATTAGCATTAATCAAGGGTAGTTTGAGCTATTAACTAATGGAGGAATGTGTAAAGTAGCTTTGAATAATTTGGCGAACTACCTTGAAACACAGTCGTAATAGTATATTTCATTATAAGTGCGGAAAACCTGTCATTGCAAAGAGTTCCGACAAATGTCTACCCGAGCCGAGGCACAGCCGACGGCGAGGGTTGACAGTCGGAACAAGTTGCAATGACGGTTCCGCACGTGTACTGAACAACTATTTTTAATACAGTTGCGAAAAAATGAAGCAATTTAATAAAATAATAAAACCGTAATTAAACTAGCAAAGAACATTTTTGGAAAATGGCGCCAACCGTAAAAGAATATAAGCAGAGATTTTTTTGTTTTCTTCACCCATTCTGGGTAGGCAAAGGGAACTATGCCCATACAGCCAAGTCTTCAGTAGATTTTTTTTATTGATATGAAATGAAAATGAAATTTAATGAGATGAAATGGAATGAAACCTTTAACTCATTGAATCAAATAATTAAATCTGATATTGAAACAAATTAGTAGCTTCTTTAGAAATATTTGCATGAATCATAAAAACTTCTATGATTTTTTTTTGTTAAAACTTCGTGGTTGGTTTTTTTTATTGGACATTATTTTGACAGTTGGGAAAGAGAACGCACGAGTTCGGAAATGGTAAAGAAAAAGCACGAGTACGTAATAGCCCACATCCCGAACGCTATACGTCCCTGCAATACGCCACTTTTTGAGCAACTGTATTAAAAAATGTTTTATGATCTAGCTTACTGCTCTTGATGTTCTGTAAAACCTTCTAGCTACCAGAACGTAACATTTACTGTTAGCCTGAATCATTCCACTGCTGGATAAAGGTCTCTCCCCCTGATTTCTAGTTCTTTCAGTCTAGGACCATTTCAAACCTCAAGACGTTTGTTTTGTCCAACTCTACCCGTAATCTTCTGCTAGCATGTGGTCCCGGATTAATGTTTCTACTGGAAATTGTTACATTGAGATAAAAAAAAAATCCCTTGAACCTCATGGTTCACTGTGCTTTTACTACAGGAAGTAATGGAAATGTGTCCAAATTGAAGCCAACATTGTACTTTTATCAAACAAGCAATTAGTTTTTCGATGCCACGCTATCAGAACACCTATCGCAGTTAAATATAACTTCCTATCGATTCATGGAATTCATGTGTGTGTCGAAAAAGTTTATTAGAACCATTTATGAATATGTCGGCAACAATACCTGGAGGGCGGAGCGACATCCCCTTATCCCAAAAAGTATAAGCCATTTCTTCCACATAATACTCTTTTGTCACACAAACATTGAAAGATGGGAACGAATTACAGAATAACAGAATTGCCCGCATAAACAGACACTTTTCCAGATTACGAGAAGGCTTTTCGAAAGCTGCTTTTTTGTATTGCCAAATGAAAATGTTCTGTCAATGCGGGTGTAGGAAACTATAACACACTATCTTCAAAGTTGATTTTTACTCCTGTTTTGTTTTGAAAGCTTTAATATATTTTGGAATGGAATGCTCGTTGTTGATTTTTTTTTGTTTGGGCGATTCAGCTTCTGTCTAGTCGAAGTGTTGATCTACACTAATATTATAAAAAGGAAAGATTTGTACCTATTTTTGTATGTTTGTAATGAATAGGCTCAAAAAGTACTGGGCCGATTTCAAAAATTCTTTCACCCTTGGAAAGCTACATTCACCCTGAGTAACATAGGCTACTTTTTATCCCTGTATTCCCACGGGAACGGGATCTACGCGGGTGAAACCGCGGGACGTCCGCTAGTAATAAATAAATAAAATATACGATGATTATGATTACTCAATGTGAAGAAAAGGAAGAGACACCGATTATAATATGTGAATATTTTCTCAAATCGTTTACACTCTTTGGATTGAGGGCGGCAAATTACTTTGTAAATATATAGTACCTTTTTCTTTTATTTTGCCCTGTCCTGCAGCTTTTTACGATTATTTTGCAAGTAAAAACAATTTAGTGCGAAGATGATTAATGTGTGGTTTCTGTTTTAGGATATGACGCGGCAATCCATACCGGTGGCTACAAAAGGTGAGTCCTACTTATTTGCTTGATAATGTCAACACCGACAAAGTTTTTACCGGATGGAAATTACTGTTATGCGTTTGACTACTACTATTATTTATAAACATTGTTGCAATGGATTTACTTGGATCCTAAAATAATGAAACTATATTAGTTAAATTACTTGGCTTACAAGAAATACCATACCCATACGATACCATTGCATTATCAGTTTAAGAAATGACTTCATCTTAAATGATATTATTATCATATCTTACAAATAACTCTCATTTCAAGACAAACAGTGAGTCTTTATTACAACAATGTTTATAATAACAAATCGTGTTTACTGGTTTCGCAACACCTTCACCAAAAGGACGAACAAATCTTGCTTGTATTGAGTCATACAACTGTTTTCATGTCTGTGAATCATTCTGCAAAATGTGCAATATGTCCTATATTCTATGTATCATGTTACAAATAAACATAAGCCACGTGTTTCCTAAGGATTTCACCCAAACAGAACAAAGGACTTTCAAAATGTCTTCAACTGCCAAAAATATTGAATCTTACTCATCCGTTGAATAAATGCTGATGGATGCTTGAAACGGAACTTTGACGTCACTGAATATTGATATTTTATGCTTAATTTAATATTTCACAAAACAATTTCAAGTTAACTGACCTTGAAGTAACGGAAAAATAATTAAAGCAATTAATTCCCCCAAAAAAGGATTCCCCAAAAACAGTTGATGACATCACACTTGCGTGAACCTCCTTTTAAAGTGCTCAAACTGGCATGAAACAAAAATAATGTCTCCACAGAGAAGTAAGACGTTCTAATGAGGCGAGCGTTGCCCTAACGGTCGGGCTCAATCTTAATAGCGATCTTGAACTGGCATGACGTGTGTCTCGCAAGACTTTATCACATACTTCAGTTCCATTTTAGCTGATGATTCGTATTGTTCGTGATTTTCTTTAAGTCGGCTTCTGGATTTAGGGTTATTTTTGGATCAAGTTTTAAAGGTTGTGTGACTAGGTGTAGGCATTTTGTGTCGTTTTCTTGCTGAAGTTTCTGAGGTCTCTAAATTCCAACGACGATGTGATTTTGGTCAGGTTTACATTTGTGACAGTCCCTTCTAAATGACCATAAAGGACATGATGTGTTCGAAAATATGTAAAACCCTCTAAACGTTGCTCTACATACATTTTTACCTTAAAATTGTCCTCATAAAATTCCGTGAACATGACAATATTGTGTCCACAAATATTGGTGATGCATTGTAATGAGGTCGAAACACCGGCTTCGTTCACGTCACGCTATGATTCATTAGGTCGTTATCTACTGCATTACGTTAACCTAGAGAATGCCTGACTACTGTCTAAATTATAGGTCTAGTATTATCTACTATTAGGTCCTTTATAGGTTCCTGTCTGTAGGAATACTGCCTGCATTTTTGTAAATACATTGTAAATATATTTGGTCAAAACCATGGAGCACGATAACCAGTGGAGAGCGCGTGCGGGGGCTACCGCGGGCGCCAAACATTCGCTATATCAAGCGTACGCGGCGAAATTTTGCTCAGTCGCAAAAATTGTAGGCTAACGCACGAACGTCACGCGCTCCCGTTTTGAAAGCATTTATTACGAAAAATAATGCCTAGTTGTGCAATTAAATGGTGTGGAAAGTGTACTATAACTTCAAGTTACACAAAAGATGGGATAACATTGCACAGTTATGTGGTTTTCTATTCAATTTGATCAAAACAATGAAAAAAGAATCATATAATTGCTGTCTCTTTCTGGTACACTGATTTGCACTAATGCAGTTGTCTCTTTCTTTCATGATAGTGATGTTCGAGTTCGCAGTATCGCGACGGTTTATGGTATCGATATAATTTAAAATATAAGTTCTTAAAATACCTTTTTTTAGTTTCATTATTGCTATATTTTCAAATATGATTATTCACTTGGCTTTACTCGCAAATGTGTATAATACTGGCATAAACTTGTACAGTCGAAACACCTATTAAGTATACATTTTGCATGTGTGAGTGAAGTTATAGTTATACGCACACACACTAAGTAAAACGAGTGAACTATGTTTCTAATAGTGTGCGTTATGTGCGTTTATGTCAAAACTGGCCTACCGCAGGCCGACTTTACATCACGCACTCATCGGTAACTTTTATTAATATTGTGTGGGTATACGTATTAAACATACACGGGTAAAAATTCAAGAAACGGGCTCACAGTGAAGGAATATGACCCAATATTTTAGATACGTCTAGTGGAACATCCGTGGCAGAGTGGTGTAAGCGCTTGACATAGTTATTAGTCTACGCTCGATGTCGTGAGTTCGATCCCCACTGAGGAGTTCAGTTTTACTGTTTTTTTACCTTTTTTTACTTTTTGTTTTATAAAATTAAGTTTGTGACCAATAAAATCACTTAAACAAAAAAGTAGAAAGGTAATTAAATAAAAACAATAAAATAATTTGTTTTATTTTTATTTATTAGTTAGACAATTTATTTGTTGCATAAGGATGGACGTAAATAATTTATTGAAGTAGGGTGGTATCTAAATTGAATCGAAAGTAAAATTAGCTGGGAAGTGAATCAACATGTTAGAGGTAGTAAGAAATTATGGCAACTTCTATCTGTATAACAATAACATCACTTCACCAGACTTTTAACAATACGAATTGTTGTTTAAAACAGAGGAATACAGCAAGTTGTTTATGTAACAAATAAAAATAATGCTAAGTTTTACATTTGTTCACACAAACATGAACATTATGTATATAACGATAAGGTTCACAATCGTTTAATATTTAAAATAAATTCTACTAATTTAGTTATTACATTCATTATAATATCTTTCACCACCTTTTCTCCATAATATTTCACGCCCATCCTTATTCAACTTAAAAGTTTTTTCGTCGCTACAAATCACCACATTGTTCTTCCAATCAAAATTAAAATAATTATGACCTAGCGAACTGTAGTCGGCGTCGTCGATGCGCAGTGGACTGGACAGTAAAATCTTCCGCGCTGGCTTGCTGCAGGTGATTTCTCACCGTTTGTAAGCACACATTGTGTGCTGTAGCTGTGACGCGTGTTGGCAATCTGAATGAACTAGCTTTGTGCTTTGCCACGATGTCGTGGTGTCGAGCTGATGAATTCGCTTTTGATTTTGGCCCTCGTCGAAGATTTTCCACGTCTCCAGAATCCGCATATCGGTAGACCCATAATTGCTCGGTTCTTCTCTGTGAATATAAAACAAAACAGTATTTAAAATACCTACTTCTACTAAAATACTTATGATAATAGTTATTTTACAGTAAATAGTAATATTTATGTATACTTAAAAAATAAAATTATGCTTTCATATAGGTATATATAATTAATGTTATTTATATACAATAATTATATAAAACACTTTTAAAAATATACCTATTATATACCTTAAACTATTAGCAAACAAAATGGGCTATTATAACAATGGTTAATGCACTTTAGTTAACTTAATGTATACCTATCTATTAAATGATGAAATAATATTAATTTGGTTTATATGTAACTATATATACCATATATAAACTATAATACATACACACTTCCATATACACCAAATTAATATTATTTATTTTCAATAATCATATGCATAGATACACTACAAGTTAAAATACTTTTAGATATGGTTTAAATATACATTAGCAAACAAAAATGGGCTGTTATAACAATGTTAATGCACTAAAGTTACGTTAATTTTATTAATTCCTACGTAAACATAAAAGTTATAGTATCTGTTACTTACCGATATCATTAAGCGCCTTGCAATTTCACTAATAAATAAGGTTTGCTCATGCAAAAGAACGATTTCTGCCTTTTGTTTGGATCCACAGAAATAAATTACAAACGAATATATCTAGAGTAATTCTGTGTTATCAATAAACTAAGTAATGCAAATAATCGTAGATTGACCACTAAGACGGCAATTTTTATAAATGAAGGTGTTTGAAAATAATTTTATTTTTAAATTGTCGGTAGTTAGTTTATAAGCAGCCGAAATAAAATGGACTGAGAGTGTCGTAGTTCTCAAACGTTGCAAACTTCATAACTCATCCATGAACGGGATTGAATCGTTAAAGATTCTACTTTAAATAATGTTTTAACAAAATAATGATTACAAAAAGAAAAGCAGCACCCGTGGTTTGATCTTACGATTCCTCGTTCGTTAACCAAAGGTGTTAACTATTGTGCCAAGATTGCTATAGTTGCATTAGCGAAATATTATATCTGATTCAGTGACAAATGAATGATTACTATATTGGTATATGGTATTATTGATGTGCCGCACGCACACTAATAAAGACAGAGCTCGCTTGCTTTACTCAGTGTTTGTGTGGCATAACTATTTCACACATGTAAAGTGTAAACTCATTAGCTAGTGTGCGTGATGTATATCTAATAGCTGTGCAGACTGTACATAACAGTAAAAAATTTAAGTGTATGATATCTCTGCCTGCCTTTTACACAAAATTTAGACGCGTTGCTTGGAATCTATTTGAATCATTGCAATCCTAGACAATGTTTTTTTAAATGTTTTTATATAGGCCAGTGTAGGTATGGAACAGACGTTATCAATTTTGGTTTTGGAGTAAAGGTGGCCAATACGCGCATCGGCACGTGAACACATTGCTGGCAGTGGCGTGCGTGCAGAAAAACGAAGGCAAAGGCCTATGAAAAAATTTGGTTGGATTGTGTAGCCTACTATGGAACGAGGACTTAATTTTTTTTATTACCAATTTTATTGCAGTATCGGGTTAACCTGCGCCATATACACCATTTAGGGTCCGATAAGCATGGTCCTACGATGCACCGTTTCCGAGTTATGGGCGTTTTAAATTATTGTACCAAAATAAGTTAAATACAAATAATATCTTGAAAACGGATCGTCCTAGGCAAAAAATGACCGAAATTTTAACCCCCCTTTGCTACCCCCGTAATATCATGATCTTAACACACAAAATTAATTTGAACTAATTTGAGGTCCTTTTACTTTTTTTTTCACTAATTTGACGTAGAATCGACAAACCATTTAATTGATTTAGCTTCATGTGTAGCAAAAAAATATATTGATACTCAACTGACATTTATTACGAAAAATAATACAAATCCAAAGGATTATATAAGAAAAACATATTCAAAACTAATCCATTTTAAAAACCAGTAAATATATTATATTTTTTTTAAATACAGTTTTCTAAGTTTAATAATTACCTGTTTTATTTCAAAATCGAACCCGTAATCTCTGTATTGCAAACAAATCGTTATAATACTAATAAGTCAAACAATTATCGATATCGATACTTTTTCAATTACTTTTATGGAATCCCTAGAGAATGAGTTGTCATTTGGTTGTCAGTTCGTCAACCAATCACAGAGTCCGAAACGTACCTCTCCCCCCGCAGTATATTAGTGACTTTGATTTAGAACAAAAACGTGCCCATACTTTCTCCATTTGCTCCATGGTCAAAACAAAGCTGTTCTGTCTTTAAGTGTTGACAAAGAAAAGCAGTTTTACTTGTCGGGTTAACATTGATAGCTTATCTTTGTCTGCCGCTGCGCTGGGAGTAAACGTGTCTTCTAACAAATGAAATCTTTGGTGTTATTTTAGTTTATTTTTGACTTGACTTTGAGACCTCTGATGTCGTCGTCTATATCCTCTATCTACACACTTGCCGGAACCTCCTTTGATCTTTCTCACCTTACATGTAATCCTTGGAATTTGGAGTTTTATAAAATAGGTTTCTTAGTGGTTTGACACTGACTTTGAAACCTTTGATCTCGTTGTCTATCCTCTATTTACATACTTACCTTAACCTCTTTTGACCTCTCTCGCCTTACATACAATTCTTCGAATTTGGGGTTTTGTAAAATAGGTTTCTTACTGCTATGACATTAACGCTTCGCTCTACCAATAGCCATTAGCTGGCCACCTCTTCAAAGAAGAATCAGTAAATAGTAAATAACAATTATATGTACACACACATCCTAATCACGCTAGAGTGAGACACAGCTAGTTTGATTCGTTGTGCATGAGCGTCGCTGCGTCTGGCTGGCGGGTTCAACGGTCGTGGGTCATCGGTTACAGGTGGGGCACGCGAAATTATTGTCACTAAGGTTCTGTTTGTTTTACATGTTACTGAGAATTCCTGTACTATCCAGGTGGTGTTGTTAATAAAGCTAATGTTCATTTCGCAAAACAAGCGCGGATAGTGGAGACAGCGAAAACATAGACGATGCTTCATACTGAAAAATTAAGTAAGTAATTATCAGCCATGTAATGCCTGTAAAAGTAAAGGTAGACCCACGTCGCCAGTTGTTTATGTCTCACTAGCTTTTGCCAGCGGCTTCGCCCGCGTGAAAATGACGATTTTCCATACAAACTTTCGTCCCCTATTTAAATACCTTAGGGCTTGAATTTCGAAAAATCCTTCCTTATTCCTTGTCTACATTATAAAGGTATCCTTTGTGCAAAATTTCAGCTTTCTAGGTCCAAGGGTTTGGGCTGGGCGTTGATGAGTCAGTCAGTCAGTCAGGACTTCTCTTTTTGTTTATATATATGTATAGATGTAGAGGCTATCAGCTGGGCAGAATTCCAGGCTGAGATAGTCCTGTTGTAAAAAACCAAAAAAAACTGCCTGTAAGCACCCTGCGCTATTTATTTAACTAAACATTGTTTCTAAAACTTCAAATGCCTATTAGATACGGCTATACATAAATGTAATTTCACCCCAGACAACGCTTCTGATCCCTATACGTGTAGGTAGATACTTACCTAAAGAAACGTTGTATTGACCAAACCTAGGTTAAATCCTTATCGGGTACGCTGTCCCAAGCTGATCACTATTTATTGGTTACGGCTCTAAGCCCAAACTCCTCGAATATTGCACCTGTACAATTTATAGACCCCAAGAGGGCTGTGTACTAGGGTTCTCAACCTTCGTGGAAACATCAGGACTTCAGCATGAAGTGACACACATACATACAACCTGCTACGATCTTTCATTAGATAGTGTTTTTGCTTCCATACATCTTAGCAAATACGCACTCCAGCTGTAAGTACTAAGCACCTGAAATTTTGAAAGAGCATCACCAACAGGGTCAGTGAGGAATACGTAGAAACATCATTTATTCAGCAAAGTGCTAATAAAATTAAAAAGATCGTTGAACCCAAAAATTACTAACTAATTAAATTAAAAGAATTAGAACAGGAAAGAGATGCTTGTAAAATTCAGGAGCAAATTCCGGCAGTTGTAAAACCTTCATGTACGTGACTTCTCGTCCGCACGTCTGTTGAATACTTGAATTCCACTCGGAGTAATTTACTAGTATTTTAGAAGGGTTTAGCGCCTTGAGGAACTTTCAGTAATATATTGCCTGCCGCTCTATGTCTTAAGTTTTCACTCCCTATCGGCTGTACGATTATTTTTAGTAAATCTTGACACACAGGTAGGCGATGACCTGAATGGCCTAACAGGCATACTTTTTATCCAAAATTATCGAGAAAGTACTGCATTTTCTCGTGGATAATCACCGATATTCACGTAGCTTAAGCCGCGGGCGAGAGCTAATGTCATGTACCTATTCGGAAAACAACATTGTTTTGTTCCGTTGCAGAGCCAAAACAAACATATCAAAAAGATAGCATTTATTTATTTATCAAAGATCGATCTAGGTTAATTTCATCGGTTCTCTCGAAATTTCCCCAATCTTCTTTGTTCCTAATAGTCACGCGGGGCATTGAACTGATAATAATTGTGTCACCTGCGGCGCGGGCGCGTTTATTTTGTTATTAAACAATCGTAGCGGCTTTAGTAGGACAAAGTGTTTATTTTAACTGATATGTCTGCTTTTTTTTTAGTTGTTCTGAAATAATAATAAATTGTCTGTTATTTACAGTAGTACTAGACCTTTAATATACGTCTGACTTCTGGCCAAAGGCCTCTTTCCTTTCCTTCCATCGGTGTCATTCTGAGGTACCTACTTCTGACTGATTTTCAACGAAGACATCCAGGTCGTCCCGCCATATAGGTACTTATGGTTTGGACACAGGAATGATAAATTCATTAAATTGTTAGTTGACCCGTAAATTGATGGTGAGGGCTGTTGATGAAAATAAGACTTGTGAATGACAAGCATGTCCTGTGGTCACCTGTGTCAGTATTACTTTCACATAACCGCTCGCTTGCTTTCGATTTCAAGAAAACCGTCGAGCTTTGCTCGTGACATTTGACCTAAACACTCGGCGGAGCCGCCCCTCATTAAAACTTGATTTACAATCGATACGAGAGACCTAGCGTAATTTTGTTTATTGTTTTGTGTAGACAAAAAGATAAGGAAAAGAGTAACGTTTGTTATTTTGACAAAAGTTGAGTGTAAAATATTTTATAAGAGGCTAAAGTTAAGGTCGAGCATATTTTGCCGGTTTGTCGAATAACGTGAAATTGCGAAAAAGTTTGCGCGATAGGTATATAGTTTTTCGTCATTTTTATAAACTAGACTAGTTATTTGTACTATTGAACAAGAAACAATAACGATTGTGGTTAAAAATCGTCATTAAAAATAAAAGGACACAAAGCACAAAGAAACACAAAATGTCGGACTCAAACTTCAATAATTAATTGTAAAAAAAAATTCGTCGGGTGATGTTGCAAACTTGCGTCTAAATGATAAACAATCTAATAATCTATGGTTTAAAGGCGTTTTGAAAGGACTTTACAGTCTTTAAAATAGAGTTTAGAGTTGTTTAACAAAAAATATATTTTGGCAACGATCGTTGCCGAGAGCAAGCGAGAGAGTTTTGGTTTTGGAAACAATCGTTGCCAGAAGCAAGCGAGTGGCTAAGTGTGTCAAAAGCCTTGTATAATGCTTAACGTACCTCATCAATCGAACGTGATTATCATGATTAGTCTCCTGACCAGAAGAAAGCATGCTGCGCTGACCCTCAATAGGGATGCCTAATTATGGGGGGTCAGCGCAGCATGTCTCACACACAAGATATATAATTCAAGACATGACACAATCTCAGCAGTGGGTGGCAGTGGTCTCCAAACTCACCTCATATAATATTTTATAAATAAATAAATGTCGCATCTCCCTTGGGTAAAATATTGATATAGGTATCAATATTTTTATAATCCAACATAATCCAGATACCTTTCACTACATTGACGTAATGTATGTTATCTTTATCTGTTTGTAAAACAATCGTGCTCATGGCGCATGCTCTTAATGTTTTTAGTAATCTGAGTAGGAAGCGAAGTATGAATTGTTTAGTACCTGATATGCGGTAGGTGCAACGTTGAACGATTTTACGGCTTACAGTATTGTCACGAACTAAAGTTCACTGTTAAAAATTATGTAATTTTACTAAAAATTATGTAATTTTACATGCAAAAAATTATATAATCCTGTAAAATTTCGGAAAAATCTGGGAAATTTACGGGAAAATATGAAATTTTACATACCTAATTTTCGTCAATTTTACATTTATTTATGTAAAATTTCATATTTTCCCGTAAATTTCCCAGATTTTTAGGAAATTTTACAGGATTATGTATTTTTTTTGCATGTAAAATTACATAATTTTTTACAGTGTTATAGAGGCAGTATCCATCCATAGTGTCCCCATACTACTAATATTATAAATGCGACAGAAGTTCTGTCTGTATCGTCAGTTACCTTTTCACGTCTCACAGGGAAATTGAACCTTATTTAAGATTATATCCCATTACAATATTTTTATTCCCGTAGAATTATTTTCGACCTCCACGCTTGTGAAGTAAAGAAATAAGCTTGTAATGTAATATGATCGTAAAGTTAGCCTGACTAGTTAGGGTGACTATGTATATTTATTCTCCTAATGAGACCCTTCTAACATCGAATTTCGGCTACGAGATTTTCGTATTCAAGTCTTGTTCAAAATTAACTTGTCCTTTGAGACTCCCGAGGCCGCGAGGGTTAGTTGGGTCCCCTCAGCTTGAAAAGTGTGCTTAGTTTCCCATAAGCAGAATACTGCTGACGTTTTGTAATAATATTTGTTGCCGAAAAGCCGAAAGAGATTTTGGCAGATCGCTAAGTTTAGTGGAGATACTATTATTAATAACAGTTCTATTCAAACTAACATATATCTAAACATGTTGATTATCGCTGTGTTTGAAACAACTTAAATAGTAGAATATTCCAAAACTGTCTAACGTAAAATAAATAATGAACGAATGACGCACGACGAAATTCGATCTTCATTAGACTTCATTCCATATTCGGCGCGTCCTTGTCTGAACCTGACCTATACTCACCTGTAAATCTATCAGTACAGCATAAAATAATTATTAAGTTCATTGGCCGTCTAATAAGTAGAAAATAAATGGTTACCCGAATCGCGTGCCAGCTAACATACCCTCGAGTTGCGTCAATCCATTGCGCAAGATTTATTTGGCAGCCAACGTGATCTGAAATGTCCCAATTTACTGTCACACTTGAAGAGTGCAGTGCAGTTGTGTCAATTGGTTAATTTCGTTTCTTTGGAGACAGATTGTTTTCCCATTAATCCTCGGAGGGAATTTGCCTTCATAACGTTTCACGAGGTTTTTTTCAATGGCACAATTTCTGCAAATAATAATTCATCCGCAGAATCTGTTCCTATTATAAGGCTTGGTAAAGAAGTTGGTTACTATAGTTTTCGAGCTAATCAAATCTCCTGCTGTGTATTACACCAAATGCAGGTTTTCTAACCATTATCTGTATCTGCAACCTCTAAGTTACTTTACTGGTGGCAGTTATCATAAACATTCACTGCAATTGACAGGTGTGTAGTTATCCTTATTATTGCCCCATAGCTGGGCAAAGGCCACCCCAAAGCCTTCCCCATGTGCGGTTTCCTCCTGTCAATCTCCCAAAAATTACTCATACATACCGTAGTTTATCCCACCTTAATGAATTGAACCAGTAACACTTGAGCTAAGGTAGGGTCATTGTCGAAATGTTACCGCTCTTGACATTGTACTCCCGCGAAGGCCGTTAGTGTAATTGTAACGCGTTGTTGACCGACTTTGTGAACCAGCCTCGTAATCATGCAGATTGGATCATTCTCTACCAGCTTTGATTGAAGTTTGCCATTAAATACTACTTTGGTATTCATGATTGTGTCGATGATAAGGATACAAACTTTTTTGGCGTTGGTTCACGTTTAGAAATGACTAGATCAGCCTAAAAAAGTTCACTGATCTTGGATAAGGAGTAGTAGGCTGAGCCGTAATCCCCCTAAGCAGACCTATATTGCTGGCTTGTATAATGTCACATGTTTCCGTTTTGTTGGTTCTAGGATATTTTACTTCACCTTTTTGAGGCGTTAGATTATAACTTTCAAGGAAACGACAAAATGCAACTTCCTGCAAGTTTAGAAAAACTAATCCAGGTAGAATTATTTCTCAACGTTTTATACCTGGCTTGGGTAATGCATAATTCAGAAAAGTGACACACATTACTAGGCCTCTAGTCCTTCCGCTGTTGACGACGTGAATTGCAACATAGGACAGCAATAAAAATGGCTGCCGACACCGTAGTAGTGGCGTAGGTAGAGGTATTGTCTTTGGTTTATAGGCCATATAGCAAAGCAGTACATACATCAATCTTTTTAAAATGACCTTATATCATGGAATCTTACTAGAACTCTACTCGTCCGTAATTGCTCGACATAAAATCAACAACAATCTAGTACTAGTATTGTCGTTAGCCAAATCTTGGCCATCTCCGTGTTGCATAATGCATTACTTTCTTCCGATACAAATGAAAATAAGATTCCATTCATCCGATACACCATCAATCATAGCTATCGTGTGATGGATCTCGGAAGAAAATCTCAAGAGCCAATTTGCATGCAAATACTCCATTATTGACGCGCACTTACTGGTAGCAATTTATCTGACAAAATGTTCGAAATCGTCACGATTTCGTGACCGTTCATAAAAGTCTAGCAAAATAGCGTCAGCCGGTACAATGGCGTGCTATGTATTGTATGCCTATGCAAGTGTGCAGCTATGTCGGGCGCCGGTGGTGGTTCACACAATTAGTGGACGTGTTATAATATATTTATCGTTCCCACCCCGCATGAGAATGCCACTGACAAGTGCATTGCACCGGCTTTTAATGATTTTGTAGATACGGTTCGGTGTCATTGTACGACTCGTTTGTTTAGACCTAGTATGCCATACATTTATGTATGCTATGTAGAGTTGACAAAAGCTTTTTGATGCCAACTAACTACACCCCTTCAGAATTTTTTTCGTCAGCAAGATAGGATTAGACAAAGATACGCTCCTTAAAGGACCCAGGCTGTTCAAAATCGAATTTAAGAAATGCTGAACGTGGGAAATCCCCATTTTTGGTAAGGCAAAAACTGAATGTAGCAAACATACCTGAGAAATCGTATTTTTGGAAACAAAGTAAAAGTTTGCATCCGGCCTGATCAAGTGATCAGTGTTATGTAAGCATTCATAATAAAAAAATGAATTTAAAACTTTCTAATCTTCATAATTTTCCACAGCGATTACCAAAGGTTGACCTTGTATTAGGAGGGCTCTTAGAATTCGTCGCACTAAAATAGCTGCCTGATGAAATTTGAAGCACGTCTCGAACCTTATGTAAACCCTTTTATAGCGGAAAGCTTTCTATACGACGGGTTGAGAGCATCAGATATCACCCTAGAACGTGAGGTTATTGTTGCAAAGGTCATCTTAACTTTATGTCATACAATGCTATTCTGGACTTGACCTTTGCCTTTATCAAGTGCTATTTCCCCAGTTTCTGCCACCGCAGGAAGTTCAGACCTAACATATGGCTTCCTAAAGCCACGTATATAGCATTTTTCTTTGTTTATCTTCATAATAACACATGGTGGTGGCGTGTCGCTATTAAGCCGCTTATTCGGGGTTGTATGAATTTTACATGGGGCGGTCAACGTGAGTCCGTTAGTTCCATCGCTATAAGTGTGGGCCGGAGCAGTGGCGCGCGGGCAGTGCGCGACCGGCCGTGTACCACAACACTGGCTGGCACCGGTGTTTCAAATTCAAATTTAACCAATCACACAAATGGATTACACACAATAGTGCTGTTAACCTGACCTTGGGTTGGAAATTCTACTATTTTTGTTACATTTTCATCGATATGCCAGTGCGATGCGTTCAGCCGAATCTTCAGGCGCGGCGGGCGACTGTCGGCCGTAAGTTCAACCCCCTTGTCTGTCTGTGATGGTGTTTGTGCAATACTAACCCTAAATGCATTGTGTTAAGGTCGGATTTCGCTCTGAATTGTGGAGGAGTCCCGGGAATTGATTCCGGGCTGCAAGTGTCGCTTATTGTGCTGTAGATGGAAAAGTTTCCCTTTTCGGAAAGTCTTGACTGGAGGTTTATTATGATAATTGTTGAAGCTGTTGACATTACCAAGTTTGGTTTCTGTACGACCTTCTGGGGGATAAAGGCTGAGCTATAAATAAACTTTGTCTTTGTCATGTCGATCGATTTAAGTAAATAAGCTGATTAATAAATGAGTGTTCACCGACTTCCGATTCATTGTTCGAATAACTTCGTTACATTTTTGATGGACAGCCTAATAATTCAATGATCAATAAGTCGAAGCAAGTTTGTTTTGAACTGACCCAATAAAAACTTGGTATCTTTTGACTGCTTGTAACATTGGTTCTTCAAGAATTTTCTTAAGCTTCCTGAATTCTAATACCCAGTGTCTCTTTGTGTAAATACAGCCCATCCTGCTCATTAAAACTCATTAGGGAGTCAATAAAAACTTTGAAAACGTCAATGCTGGAATTTGTATTAATGTTACAAAATGCTGAAATGCAAATACGAATTAAAATGTCTGAATGTGAGTTTCAAGCCTCGAATTTGTTCATGAAGAATGGCAGTTGGTTTATCAAAAGTTGATTTGACTTTTGCAGCGTACTACTATAACTAAAACTATCCGCAACATTCAATAGTAGTTTCTACTTTAGCTTCAGAAGTACAGTCAGCATCAGAAGTATATTAACATTACTCAAAGTTTCGAAGCTGTTTTTTTAATAAAAACTTGTTAGATATTACTAGTTACTAAATGTTATTGGAGCATAAGGACTATTTTAACGAATAATCTTCTGAAACATTAAAAATAATTGCTAGAGTCCTGTACATAAAAGAATTAAAATTCCGAAATGTTCAGCTACTTCTGATGCTGACTGTACACGCTATAAACCAAAAAGTTTTATCCAACTTCGACAAATCAAAAACTTCCTAATTGCATCTTAAAACGCGATAGACAGGGTTCATTGATCACCCAATCTTTTTATTCCCATCCCACGTGCAATGAGTTTGGTACACTGTTTATGAATTTATGATGTTAATATAAAGTAAAGGATAACGCACCGTGAATCATTTGCGTAGGTGCTGGGTAACGACCCGTGAGACGTGTCGCGACCCCCTTATGTCCATTAATATTTTATCGACTTTAAATACAGACACTTAAAATGGAAGTAGTGTAGGGAGGAAAGGAGTGGGACAGGAAAGGCTAGAAAAAAAAAGGAAGTGGTAGTCTTCAACTAGGTGTATTGCTGCTTCAATTGATAATGGTTAGTGGGTCCCACTGTCTTGGATATCGTTTGGGCACGCTGTTACGCGTGACTTAGATGAGACCGTCTCGTCAACCATCGGAAAAAAATGCACTTGAAAAGTAACAATTCTATTCCTGTATTTTTACCCGACTACGGCGAAGCCAAAAGGAAGGGTAATGATTTTTTGTAGTTTCGGATTTCTATCATTTCCTGCACTGTTTTCATCAAATGGAAACGTTGTAACTGCGAATTTGGCTATTCCAAATATTACGCAAAGGAAGTTTACATGAGTTTGTCAGAAGAAGAGAAAGCTCAGACTTGACTGACTAATTTCATTTCAAATCAAGAGTTAGATGAGACTTTTAACTACTAGGTTAGGTCAAGTGAAAAATCTTAGTACGGTCACAAAAGTCGTGTGATCCATCATTGGCTTAATCAAAATTTTGCATGCTCGGTCATTCTCTAATGCGATTCGTTGCACCCAGTCTTCATGTCGACGGGTCATTAGAATTATGTCGTTTATTACTCGTTTAGGAGCAATTGAATAATGAGGCTTAACTTGACAGTAATTGGCAAATATTTATTATGTTGCAAGTGGCCTGTTAGCGTGTCCTCAACTCCTCACACTTCAACTTTTCTTTGTAATCTGCGTCCTTGTAGTAGCATCGTTCGGTCAGGGCGGTTGACTTCAGAGAAGTATCCTTTCAAAATCGATCCTTTTGGGACTAAGTAGATGGAAAGGGTAAGGCTTAAATGATGCATAATATATACACAAAGGTCTTCTTAGTGCCAGGACAAAGTAATATTCTATTGGAGCTAACAAAGCCAGAAAAGACAAAAGTGTATCGGTTTGACATAAGCTTCCGAAAAGTTTATAACTTTTCTGTTGCAAGTCGTTGTTGAAATTTTGATGGTAATTGCTAGATGCACCGGCCCTCAATAAAGTAAGTAACTACCTACTTTAGATATAGGGTCGTAATCTAGGAGTCAACATATACTTAGAAGAATGCATCTTTAATTGAGCTCATCGATCACTATGAACTCAGCTGATCACCTAACCTATGATCTAAATAGCGTATTGGCAGGCACCGCGGGTGCGCCAAAGTTCACCTAAAATTTCAACTCCGATAATTGGAAATCCGAAAATGTTCTTCCTAACATTTTTCATCCTAACAATCGCAATTCCTAACTTCTCTGTCTCTAATGTTTTAATTCCGAAGCATTCAACTTCATAATGTCTGTAGCAATAAACATTTATTACACTATTATTTGTTTTCCTATATTTTCTCAACATAACCATCTTTTACACTATTATTCAAAGTCATATCTTTTTTTTTGTTTATATTACTTTTTACTCATAATAATCAGTATTATAAAAGGTCCCATTAAAATAGGTGGACAAAATTTTAGAAATCATTCAGACCGCTAAAATAAGGACAATAGCAAAAAAAAATATAAGAATAAGAAATAAAATACCTACTTTTATAGGATGAGTTTGTTCTAGAGTGCCGGCAATTTATTATTTTAAGTTAAAATAAAATCACTTTATATATAGTGTTTTTTTTTTGTTTACATGTCTTTAGTTAGGCTTACTAAACGCTGTGTTAAAATTTGTCCACCTATTTTAATGGGACCTTATATACTATGCAAAGATATCCATAGGTTAGGTTAGGTTAGAACTGTGACCAACTACGCGCGAGCCGAGCGAGCGAAGCGAGCGGTGCCGCGGCAGCGGCCGGCGAGCGCTACCTCGAAATTGGTCGCGAAATTTTTCTAAGTATTTTTTTCATAGTGCCCCCAAGACGACACTCTGGCCTGAATTTAATTCATTTATTTTATTTCAAGATAAAAATCAGTGAAACGACCTTTAATCATTCTAAACAGTTGTATGAGTGAAAATATTATGGTAATTATGTTTAGGAATAAAAGCGTTAGGATAAAAAACAGTAGGAGTTTAAATATATTTACACTAATGTTATTATGAATTCCAATTTTCGGAAACATGAGTGTTATGAACATCGTCGGTAGGACTACAAATAGTATGAATGAAAACTTTAGGATGAAAAATTTTAGGAAGAGTGATCATTCGGATTACAAATCGTTAGGAAGAACAATTTCGGATAAAGAACTTTAGGTGAGCCAATATGGACCCAGGCACCGCTTCCCGTCCGTTCTAATTAACGCATGAGAGATAAGTGTAAAGCGTGGGTGATCCTTGTAAAAATCTTGGGAACTAAATCTATTTGGATTTTGGGTTGGCTACAGGTTATTATATAGACAGACATAGAAAAGTGTAACTATATAGGCTAACTAGTCTTGAGGGTCTTCTGTGAGCTGAGAACCTGGCTATTTATCTATTGAAACAATTTCAATTTGACACAGCCGTATGGTGGAAACCTTTCTCCTTAATTTCTTACGCACCTAGTTATAATGGCATCCTCGCCCATCTGTGGTGGAAACGCCTGTCCGCTGGTCTTATAACGTTCAAGTTGAACCAAATATCTATTCTTGTCTAATATCCAAGTCCAGTCTAAGTCCAGTTCTATTGGATGTACAAACATTGGTATCTCAGAAATAATCATTCCTAGTACTGTTATGATGACATTACCCAACAAATGCTCCAATAGCGATTCCTTCATTACTCTGCGGCCATTGACAGCTGTCATGTTACAAAGCAGTTTCCACTAACGACGTCTACTTAATTCCGGTCTTCCGCAAGGCATTACATAAGTTCTCTTCGCGTTTCATGTAGAAAAACATTACATACACACGATGCCTGGTTATCGAACGTAGTATCAAGCACGCGTCGCTGATAAACACGGCTGATAACGTACAACGTTGTAGACTAGGAAATCCCGATTATTTAAAGGAAAGGAACGATGTCAGGATGTTGGGGTTGTTTTCGTGTTCAAGCAGAATTAAATACTGGTATTCAATTGAATGTGCTACTTAGCAATTATACTGGATAAGTAAATTTACGTCAATCGTTAATGTGTCATGGTGGCAAACCACTTAAGACCAAACTTGACTTGGCTGGACCAGCGCTCTTTGTATTCCTTTTGAGAAACGTTTAGAATACTAAGCAGATATAACCTGAAAAGATTTTAAACTTTTGGTGTAGTCACGATGGTTTTTAATTTTATACCCTCATTATCCATGTTTTGGTTTAATGATATATGGTACTGCTTATACTTTTAGAGCCCATATCAAAACAAACGTACACTACTGGGTGAAAATTACTATAATTGTAAAAGTTCGTGTTGATAGCAACTTTTATGGTCAGCTACCATGAACATTACGCGTGTTGGCTCGTTTACTAATAACCACTGGTTAAATCGTCTGATATTAATAAGTTTAATGTTTGTAAACATTACAGTAATGGAGCATTTTTCTTCACTGCAGTATTGGTTCCTGAAACTTGTTGGATGATAAAAGTAGTCTTTTGTTTACGAAATAAGACTTTTTGAGTAATTGAAGTCCCCTTTCTTATCGCGTTTTTTTCTCGTCATATTGCCTGGAACCCTTTGGCGTCTCACTTTCTTAGTCTCTCATGAATACGTGTCTTGTCTATACTGATAATCTTGTCTAAATAATGTTTTCCTCTGAGTTTCGAGGTTCAAATACAACCAAAACACGACATTTTGTAAATCAAGATCAGCTAGATCTTGATTTACAAAATGTCACATAGCAAACTCGCGATCTGGCCGCGAAACACAGTCCCAAAAGCCACACGGGTGAATTCGTTGGCAACAGCTGCCTTCAAAATATGCAACGTGGAAGCAAATCCCAATTGATCAATGCATCGTCCCGTTGTCAAGAGAACCGTTGTTATGCGCCAGTGGTTTTCTTTTTGCCCCATATTCAGGCAAAGGCACAATGTTCTACAGGTTAGGCCATGTGACAGTCGACGTCATGTCGTTGTTAGGCGACCGTATTGTTATATTAGCAGCTGTGGAACTGAAACATTTTGGAGCCTTTAAAACTATTTAGGGAAATCGTATTTGATGGTACATGGATGTTAAATTGAGACAAAGGTAACAAAAATGATAATGAGAGAACGTGCAGTAAGGAGGTTGATGAAGCTCCCAGCAATGAGGTAATAACCTGCCAAGAGGTTATGCGAATCGATGACCCAGATCATAATATTGATGTACGAAATTTTCGTGAATCAGTTTGGTTTCGGAATGTTGCAAGAGTGCATGGGCGTTTCAGTGTTTAGCCTAAAATAAAAAAGTTGATTTGTGTGCTTAAAAACGAAAATTCCATCACATGAAATTTTAATTAAGCATGCTGCATTTTTGAACAACATGTAGCATAGGCCGAGGTCATAACAATATTTTAGTCAAAAGTTAATTTTCTTAAAAATGTTTTAAGTAAGCTGTTTCATATGCAAAATGTGAAGTTTATGCGAACGTGTAAGGAGTTGCTTCGTGTTTTGTAGCCTATTTTAATTCGTGTGTCCTTAAGTTGAGCAAAAACAGTATTTTAGCGAAATACCCAGGTGGGCTTTTAGATTGGATTGGTTCATTCAGTTTTTACGGTTAATAACAGTCGTTTTGCTAAATTACCGTTCATAGTTAGGCGTTACTTTCTAGTAATTGGTGTCGTGGGTGGCTGACATATTATTCAGAAAACATGTAATAGAATATTGACGTGCCTTTAATAAAAGCCTGTAGTGCACAAGCTTATATAAAAATAAAACTCATCATTTTTATCGGTTATCGGTCGACTGCTGTTTATTTTTACTTGCCACCCTTTTGGCGCCCAACTTGGGAAAATGCACAGCTGATACAACAGAATGTCAAGTTCAACCCCAAAATTTTCGTCATTACGGAACTTACTCACCCTTCCTAACACCCCACTGCCAAGTTCAGAACCCTAAACTGTCACAAGTCACAACTATCGATTAGTCACATAGAAGCTCATGAGATTACGTCATTTCGCAGTAAATGTTTCATTAGACGTGGGGACAATAATGGGCCCTATTATTTTCCAATTTTAGTCGATTGTCCAATGGATTGATAGACGCAATCGATCTGGCGGTATCGAGTAGTTTTTCATGCCAGTACACCGTAAGCCGTTGGCTTGCTTAGGTTTTCTACCATATTAGGTGGTTGATCGCCTAGTTCCTGCATTAAATGTAACTTGGTTTTTGTTGCTGTTTGAAATAATTTGTAGGTTTATTATAATTAAAACAGTTTTGTTTGAATGTTGACCTGAGATTCATCGTTGCGTTGAGACTTGCGGTTTTGTATTTACGAGTATTCCTTGTGAGATTAATTCAAATGTTTGTGTTGAAGGCAATGAAGGTTTCTAAGCTATTGTGTTGAGTGTAATGTTTATTGTTAATAAGACTGATTGAAAATTTAAAAGTTACAATATTTTCTAGTGTCAAGTACCATTTATTGAAAATTAAAGTGTAGTTCGAAATCGAATGGCAATTTGTAAACAGTTCTGCACTCAAATGAAACGAGTTTGTGCGCCCTTTAAACCTTACCGGGTCACCGATTACGACCACTTTTGATGCAAATGTCGATTTAAATAGTATGTGAACTATTTCGGTTTACCAATAAGGTGGATATGTGTTTTCACCTTCACACACGGCCGTGCCTGGCGCGTGCGTCACGGTTCATTGCCTTGACTACGGAAAGAGATCCTAATATGGCGGGCGGCGCAGGATTGCCTTGCGCCGACGCACACTGAACTCATTCCGAGCAATCAGTCTATCAGAGCAGCACATATCATGTAATAGATAAATAGACGAATGATATAAACAAACAAACAAAAAAATGTGCTGTTCGTGGTTGAGATGTCGAAGGCGCGTCGCCGATTCGACGGAAAACAATGAACCGATGGAAGCTTTTGAAAAATCTGAAACGCCCGCTGAAGAGGCGTCGGAAGAGGAACTAAAGACGAAGTCACGTAAGGCACTGTTCATATCGCACCTCTATTGCGTTCCTACATCTCATAACGTTACGCTTTTTGCACATTTTTGGACATTTTCTTTCCCGTCTAGATTTAAGTATTACGTCAGTATGATTCACAGACATTTTAGGCATTGTATGGACGAATATAGACAAAGTAATGTCTTTGCATGACGAGTGTTTTGCTTACGATGTTGAGTTGAAAATTGCGTGACTTCAAATGTTTATGAGCTACTTTTAAGGCTTGAGATATTGCCTGTTAAACGCGTATCCGAAATAGTTATGAACCAGTTTCTGATTTGTTTGAAAGGAAACCTTCTAAAATGTTAAGACACAAGGTCTTCTTACGTATAATCCTTTACTAAACACTGAAACGGGCAAAGGATTAACACACATTTCTATAGTTTTGCATATCATAAGCCATTTGTATTGTATGCGAAATATCTGCATGCCATTTATGATGACGTGGGCGATAATGCCTTAAACGCAATATTTCAAGCACACACGCTTTCTTTTAAGGATTAATCCACCTGCTATTATAAACAACAAGCATTGTTTTTGACGTGCTAAGAAAATATATATTTTGTAGAAAATGTTTGATGTCAAGGTAGAAAATCGTTTTATGCTCGATTTCTTTGTGTGGTAGCAGAAGACGGCAGATGTTAGTTAGATGGCTAAAATTACGATTATCTTAAATATACCTTGGTTTTGTAAACCTACCCATTGCATTATGGTAGAATCTTTATAGTAAGTAGTATACGTGTACATTAGTTAGTGATGTTTTTGCTGAAGTCTGCTTGCTCTCGTTCTACAGCAATTTCCCAATTTCAAGAGCGCCTCTTCTGTTCCATATTTAACTAGTCTCTCATTGTCAACAGCGCCGTCCCGAGTGACACGGAACAACCAGATGCGGCTGTCGAACGCGGCCGGCGCGTACACGAACGGTCACGGCGGCGACACGACCGGCCGGCGCGGCGCTGAGAACGTGCCGCCACCCATGCAGCCGGCACAGGCCACGGTTACCAATACTAGGATTACGCAGCAGGTAAGAGCAACCTCTCACAACTAGGGAAAACTGTCCGAATGCGCACTTTAAATGCAAATGCAAGTTTCGGTTACTTTTAAACCTACATGGGCACTCATGAAACGTCAGAAGATAGGTGCATGGTTGTTACCTATAAATCCTAGAACCGAAGATGCGAAGACCGATGACATCTGCCAATCCGCAGTTATAAGTCCTAGAACCGAAGATTCGAAGACCGGTGGAATCCGACAACCCGCTTTGGACTGCCTTACAAAGAAAAGACCTATGTTCCGGCTATGGGAACATTAGAGGCTGAATATATCAAAAGACACAGATTCATGGACCACTGGAAACCAACCCCGGAAAGATGCACCACATCAAAGCAGCCTCGCACCAAAGGAGCAATGGTCACATAGTAAGACCAGCATTGGAATAGAGCAAAGTCTTCTTTCTGCTCGATTCCAATACTGGTTCTACTCTGGACCTTCATCATCATCATCATTCTATTGCACTTATCCCCATTCGGTCGAGGTCGGCGCTGCATGTCTTCTTCTTCGATACTCCTCTACTTGGTTTTTCTCTGGAAAACTGACGGAATATTCAGGTAAGATTATGTCGCCATCGCCAGGATTCTTCTGGAGTTTGGATTGGTCTGATAATACCAACGACTGTGTAAAATAGTAAGACGTACAGGTCTGATAATACCAACGACTGTGTAAAATAGTAAGACGTACACTGTATAATGTTAGTTTTGTATGACTTCAACAATCTCAATTTGAATTAATCAAGACTCAAATCGTCATCCATATCATACTCAAATCCTTCTCCATCATCCCCTCATCCCTTCCCTAATCCTAGCCCTACGTATACCCTGGTCGTTCCCCAGCCGCCCCCATCCGGCGGTCGTGCCCGCGCCGGCAGTACCCCGAGCGCCGCGTCAGTACCGCAGGGCCTGCAACAGAACTCCCCCTACATGCCGCATCTGCAACGGAGGATGCATAATGCTAAAGAGGTTCCTGTTTTCCTTTCCTAAATCCTTGTTTAGGACGGATTTCACCAAAACCGTTGAGCCACAGATTATGTTGAGCGCGATCAGTACATCTTGAGCTGTATTCATGAGCGGTATGCAGTGTAATCTTTGTTATGGAATGTTGATATTAACAGTACTTGTACGCCGTTTAAACGAGCTGATCGCGTTTTGAGTGTTATTGGTAAAATCCACTCTTAATCCTTCCTTCATCTTTGTATTGTATGAGTACTTTGAACACAATCCGACAAGTGTATACTGTAAGAAAGCTGGAAGTAAAACCTTCAGCTTTCACACTTAAAACAAATGCGATTTTTGCGAAATTTATTTATTTTACGTATTATTTATTAGTATTCACGTGCAAATTGATTGAATTTAATGTTATATCGAGCCTTTTCAGGAAGAACATCGTAAGCGCCAAAATTCCCAAAAACCGGTTTTAATTATTAACCGCCAGATAAACTGATTTTGAATCTTTTGTCATTACTAGAAATATTAAAAAAAACGTTCTCCTGTAAAATTATGCAAATGGCGGTTACGATCTTCTTACTGAAAAGGCTCGATATACTGTTATTGTCTGCCACGATTTTCACATTGTACACGATAACCACCAGCAAAAACCTCAACTAACAATTCACTTCCCCGGTCAGTTCACAGCGACAAGCGTGGCAGGTAGCGGCGGCGCGGCCCGTCCTGCGGCCGTGTCGTCCACTGTGTCCGTGCCGCACGCCGTCGCGTCGGGCGCCGTGCGACGGTCCAACGTCGTCAAGGAGGTGGAGCGACTCAAGGAGAACCGCGAGAAGCGGCGTCAGAGGCAGGCTGAGCTTAAGGAGGAGAAGGTATGGACGGATAAAGATTTAAAGCTCTATTTTTCCATAAAATAGATTTTACACGATTTATTAAAATATTTTTTATATTTTTTTTTTATTATTTTAAAGAAGTTGTTGACTTCTTTAAACTAATAAAAAAATACCATGCAAAAGTCATTCCTATGGCGAAAGGAAATAAATAAATTAAAAAAAATACACATAAAATTAAATGTAAAGTGATTAAGAAAAAGAGAAAAGAAGATACTGAAGCTCAGTGACATAAATGTTTAACATACTGTGATGCATAGGAACATTAGGAACCACTGCTGGTTCCTATGGTAAACACTTAGCTTAGACAGTGTTGCTGTCATCCCAAGCTAAGACACACAACTTTAGCCATGAATTGAAATCTATCTAGGCTGCTTTAGATTCTATAAACTTCCATATATTTGGGATAATTTTAGATTAACCCAACCATTTATGAATATTATATAAATACTATTTTATTTTCTTAAATTCCCAGGAAGCCCTAATGAACATGGACCCCGGCAACCCGAATTGGGAGTTCCTAGCCATGATCCGCGAGTACCAGAACAGCATCGAGTTCCGGCCGCTGACCGGCAACGAGCCCGTGGAAGACCATCAGATCACCGTCTGCGTCAGGAAGAGGCCGCTTAATAAGAAGGAGAATGTTAAAAAGGAGGTATGTATGGTCAAAAGATTTTTGTATATATAGTTCTGTTCGCCGGACAAACTGTGGGCCAAAATAGCAGGAAACTGGTGCCCTGACACAGTGAGGCGGGGTCGCGGTAGGCCACGAAGGAGATGGCGGGACGAGTTAAACAGGTTCCACCAGAACTGGAAGGAGGACTGGGGGTTCGAGAGAAGTGGAAGGAGTGGAGCGAGGCCTTTGCCCAGGAGTGGGAAAGAGTAGGCTAGAAAAAAAAAAGTTCTGTTCAAACTAAATGGCGGCTCGGAAGTTAGCTGCGAGTGACGGTCTGTATAACGGTTCAAACTTCATGGCTGCAGCACAATACAGCTGCGTAGAACACAATTTAAGGTATCAGTGGGGAGCAGGACGCATCGTCTTGACTATAGAAGTAGACCGTCACTTGCTAACTTCCGCGCCTGCTAGATTAGCTAAACTAGGACTAATTTCGAACCCTGGTAGGACACAAACATACTGCTCCAAAAGACACTATAGTTACTCAAATTGCACATTGGAGAAATTAGAATCTTGTCTTCCCCAGTCTCCTCATACCACGAAAATGCGCCAACGTTTATGAAACACATAGCTTGTGCCAGCGGCTTCGTCCGCGTGAAGTTCGATAATTGTCCCACAGGATCATACTACCGGGATAAAAAGTATCCTATGTGTTAATCCAGGTTATAATCTGTGTTCTAAATTTCATCCACATCCGTTCAGTTAGTTTTTCCGTAATAGAGTATCATCATTTTACCCTCTTTACTAAGAAATTCGTGGCGTATATTCCAGGTGGACGTCATCAGCGTGCCGACCAAGGACCAGATGATCGTGCACGAGCCCAAGAACAAGGTCGACCTCACCAAGTACCTCGAGAACCAGAAGTTCCGCTTCGACTACGCCTTCGACGACACCTGCACCAATGAAGTTGTTTACAAGTTAGTATTACACCTACGTGTAACTTCCGTCGGGGCCGCGGGTTGTTCGAAAGAGATACCGCGGTCTCGGCACAAAGAGCTAAGAAGGAACATGGGTGATTTTTAGTCAGTAGAAGTCTGACACTCCCTACCTCTCTGCCTAGAGCGGGAGGAGTCATTTGATGATTATACCACCAAAAAAAATACTAGTTTTTCCCGGGTATTACTCTGGTATCGAAACCGGGTATCACATGCCTTAGTCGAGAAATATCTTGTTACTGAGGTAAAGTTACTTCATTCAAAAAAAACCCTTCCACTGACCATAATGTCGTATAAAGTTAAGTGCGGGTTTTTGTCCACTGGAAAATAAGTAAAAATATTGTTATGATATTTGCAGATATACGGCAAAGCCGCTAGTGCAGACGATATTCGAGGGCGGCATGGCGACGTGCTTCGCGTACGGACAGACCGGCTCCGGCAAGACGCATACCATGGGTGGCGACTTCCAGGTAACATATCGTTCTGATACTCCCTTCCACTCCGCCCAGAGCAGGAGGTCATTTGATAATTTCTCATCACAAAAGAAAAAAAGTGACAAATCACAGCAGCTTTGCCCCACAGCAGAATACCGTAGGACATAACGCTGTGAAAATAACTAAAGTAGACTAACCGTGCTGTATCAACGTCAGTGTATTGTCTTACTTTTCTGACGGCGTATGCGGCCGAACTTAGCCTTCCTGCTAGGCATATCGTGATATCGTCATACCAAACCTTTTTTAACTCTTCTGTTTCTTGTTCGATAGCAAAAGTTATACCAGAAGTGGTAAGGTTAGCCAAGAGTCTATGTTAATAGTGAGGCTGATTGCGTAAGGTACAGAATCGTTACTTGTAGAGGTTTTAGAAAATGGGAATTTAAATGAATGTTAGTTACGCTCATACCCATGCCTTTTTGGGGTCACCCATGGAGGTAGGCAGAAGATACAGAACGCGTTTCTACTGAGGAAACAAGATTCCTTTAGTACTTACACGCTATTGAAGTTTTTCTTTCCTACTACTTGTGTGTTTTCGTTAAGATTGTTCATTTGAGACTATTTATAACTTATGTTTAATATTGTGTTCCAGGGCAAAACTCAAGACTGCAAGAAGGGTATCTACGCGATGGCGGCACGCGACGTGTTCGCGTACCTCAAGTCTCCCAAGTACAAGCCGCTCAACCTCATCGTGTCCGCGTCCTTCTTTGAAATATACTCCGGCAAGGTAACACACTACGCCACATTGTTCTATGGACCTGAAATAGCATTCAAATTTGATTAGTTTTTGTTGACAAATTCCCTGTGATTCATTTTATGACCACATTAAACAGATCACAGACGCAGATCTGACTGGAGTTGTCGATACAATAGTATCTATGTACAATAGTGTCCATCTATACTATTGAATTGACAGTTCCGTAGTCGACACAGTCTACTTCTACACAGTCAATGTTTGTCTGGACCCAACCAACCATTTAAATAGGAAAAAATGATAAGACAACTTTTAAAAAGTAAAAATACTACACTCGTCGAGAGTGTAGTATTTTTACTTTTACCGCATTACAGATACCTCCTTTCGATCTTCAAATACGTCTATTATTTCAGGATAGATTTTTTGATCTTTGTGAAGTATCATTTACTAAGTTGTCCTCTTGAACCGCAGGTGTTCGACCTACTAGCGGACAAGGCGAAGCTGCGAGTGTTGGAGGATGGCAAGCAACAAGTGCAGATTGTGGGACTTACGGAGAAGGTTGTGGATAATGTGGACGAGGTGCTCAAGCTTATACAGCACGGGAACGCGGCACGGACGTCCGGACAGGTAACAACTAGTAGCATAACATAGCATAATCAGTTTATAATGTTCCCACTGCTGGGGCTCCAGGCGTCCTCGCTATGGGAGGATATGGGCTGTAATCCACCACGCGGGCCCAGGTACCAAAAATTACTGATATCTAAAATCAAAAGATGCCTATAATTCCATTAGTGCTAATGAAGATAATACAATGCGTGCATTTGTTAGTTGCTACAACCTTGGTCATCATCATCATCATCAGCCTATAGCAATCCACTGCTGGTTATAGGCCTCATTAATCTCATGCTCAGCTCAATTCTCGGCAACTCTCATCTAGTTTCTACCAGCCACTGAGCGAAGATCGTCACTCCACCTAGCTTGAGGGCAAATCTTGATAATTTTTGGGCTATTTTAATTCACTTTGTGACTTAAACATGTCATCCGGCTCGAAGGACCATGAAGAGAAATGGGATAATATCCTCAAGGTGTTAGAGGACTTCAATAAAGTGGACTGTATAATATAAGTAAGAATTTACTGGAAATAAAACGAACGGTTAACTAAATTCGAGTAGGCGACATATAAATATGGTAGCCTAACAGCCTGGCCACGGGACATTCGCCATAGCGAAAATTCGCGCGGTGCGAACGGCGAGGCGTCTAGCGACTGAAACAAACTCATAGAAATGTACTGATCAAGCCACGGGGAGCGGCGACCGGCGAATTGTAACGCGCGAATCGCACCGGCGACTGGCGGCGCGACCGGCGACTGAAACAAATACATGAATCAGTACGGCGCGAGCCACGGAGTCGGGCGGCAGTCGCGGCGACTAGGGAAGGGATTAAACATTTTTAGTTGTATTCGCCGCGAGTAACACGATGAAATGAACACCGAGATTTTTACTTCTGAAATTTTAGCAAGGCCACCTATTTGGAAGTCTGGCCACCCACACCATAAATACAAACATGTGATGAAGAGATTGTGGGAAGAAATTAAAATAAATTTTCTCGTACTTCTTGTGGAAATCGCCATCTATACCTCGATTCCTATTCAAATAATATACTTCACAATCTCTTCCAAATATTACATCTTGAACCAAAAAATGATTACTTTGTGAGCAATATCGAGATAACTTTGATAAAGACATTTTGGTCTCGGACTTCCTTATTGGTCGCGGCGGCTCCGCGTCTCCCCGGCCTGCAAGTGCCGCCGCGCCGCCCGTGGCCAGGCCGCTACGCTTGGTATAAATACCGGCACGGTTCTTGAGCGCTCGGCGGAAGAGTGGGGATCGTAGTGCGCATCGTACACTATATGACAAATAAAACGCACACCCGTTTATTATTTATTGGTCGTGAGGTAAGTGCAGCAGGAGTAATAATAATAATAATTCTTTATTTCTCCTCACAATGACTGCTTATTCTAGATTTCTTCACAATATTGTTTGCTTTTGAGCAATGTGAGGAGCTGGTGTCTGAGTTAGGCGTAAATCGCCTGTATTACATATCACCAGGTCCCCACCCCACGGAAGAACAGAAACAGAAAGTTTTACTAAAATAAAATAACAATTATTCTATTACCTACTATCTAAACGTTATATGGAGACTTAAAATTTAACACAAAGTAAAGGAGTAAAGAACAAATCCCGAGTGACGGCTATGACGCGATGCGCTACGGGCCAATCACTGCACTTTCCCCGCCCCGCGTCTCACTTCATACCACCAAAGGGACCCAATAACTCACTTTTGCGTCAGCGCTCAAGAATCGTGCCGATGATAATAGCGAGGACTAAGACTGCGCGATTCGCCGGCCGGTGCGCACTCAGCTGGAGTGCCCCCACCACGCCTCAGCTTCCGCCCAAGGCTTACCAACGTTTTCAAGATACTTAATAACATTAGCCCTTTTTATTCCGTTCCAGACGTCAGCGAACTCGAACTCGTCCCGCTCGCACGCCGTGTTCCAGATAGTGGTCCGCTCGCCCGGCATGCACCGCGTGCACGGCAAGTTCTCGCTCATCGACCTGGCCGGCAACGAGCGCGGGGCGGATACCTCGTCCGCTAACCGGCAGACGCGTATGTACCAACACTTACTACTTATTATTATGTACGAGTTTGACAACACTATGTTTTTCATCTAAAGTAAATGGGCCAGAGGAATTTCTACTGTATCGTGGGTGTGTTTACAGACATTTAAACTCACATACACTAACACCCAGACCCGAAACAACTATCTATAGGCCATACAAATATTTGTTCCGTGCGGGGATCGAACCCGCGCCATGTATCTCAGCAGTCAACTGCTTGAGCCACTGCGCCAACCGTATATACCGTCAAATTAAACGGTAATAAAAAAAGTAGTCTTTTATAATGTTGCTTTTTGTCCCACAGGCATGGAAAGCGCAGAAATAAACAAATCCCTCCTCGCCCTAAAGGAATGCATCCGCGCGCTCGGCATGAAGGGCCAGAACCACCTACCGTTCCGCGTATCCAAGCTCACACAAGTGCTGCGCGACAGCTTCATCGGCGACAAGTCCCGCACGTGCATGATCGCCATGCTGTCGCCCGCGCTGTCCTCGTGCGAGCACTCGCTCAACACGCTGCGCTACGCCGACCGGGTCAAGGAGCTGGGCACCAGCGACCCGCAGCGCCGCCCGGATGAACCGGGACCCGATGTTGATATGGAGCCTGCTCACGATCTAGCGCAGTTGAGGTCACTCAATGTGAGTAGCTTGTGAATTTATTCTTAAACTTTGCCTTTGCCAATCACAAATGGAATTCCCTTTTTTGACGTGATAACGTCTTATAATTCGATGACCGGCTGCACGCACGAAAAAAGATGACGTCATGCGTCGTTACCTCGCTCTGAGGCGTTCCATAGCAACAGCGTGTCAATTGTTTTGTTTTATTTTCTTATGACGTTGTCACGTTCAACTGTCGTCAGTAAACCGATTTTACAGACAACCGATTTTTTTTTAAATGAGAATTTAAATATCGTGCACACTGGCTCTATTTTCCATGATTAAGCCTGCAATAGATATGTCATCTTGAATCTGTAATCTTGTAAGTTAGGCAAAGTTATTAGTAACAAAAATGTTATTATTATTAACTTAAATAAGTAATCTTAGTAATTTAAAATTAAAAGAAACTAGAAACACCGTCTATCTCTTCTCAGTAAGCTCATGGGTCTCGCAATACGTGGAGTTCGGTGAACCTACTAAGCGAACAGTTTCGTTTCTCTCGCCTATTATCCTTAGGACACTATTCGTTATACCTCTCTTTGATTTAAGTTACAAAAGGGAAAACAATATTATTTTAATGTATTTTTTTCCATAGGAGGGCGACATGTCAGCTGAAATGTACACGTTCCACGAGGCAATCGACGAGATGCAACGAGCAGAGGAGGAAGTACTAGACAATCACAAAGCCATCTCCGACTACCTGCAACACGCATTGCAACGTTGCAACCAACTGCTCGGCATCACACGCGACGTGGACTACGATCAGGACGGTGAGTTGTTGCATGCCTACTGTAATGTTGCTGTAACGTTGTACCTGTAACGCTCGGTGCAACGCTGCAACCAGAGTATAAAATAAATATTTGCTCAAGGAAATTTCAACATCAAGGCGGGATAAAATGACACGACTCGACTCGTCGATTATTGGTTCTGCTTCCTTATAGTGTACAGTCACAAACACCATTATGTATACTCGAAGCAATTTTATAATTGTGACTAGGTATTCCCGGCATGCGTTGCAATGCTCTTTTTCCTACTCTACCTACCTACTACCCTACCTACTACCCTACTACCCTACCTACCTACTACCCTACCTACCTACTACCCTACCTACCTACTACCCTACCTACCTACTACCCTGCCTACCTACCACCCTGCCTACCTACCACCCTGCCTACCTACCTACCACTTTCTCACCGTTTAAACCTTCCCTGGACTTCCACGAATATTTCAAGACTAAAATTAATTAGCCAAATCGGTTCAGCCGTTCTCGAGACTAACGAACGGAAATTAATTTTTATTTATATAGATTTTCCACAATTTCCCAAGAAAATAGCTTTTCAAGTTTGCTAAGTGTATTCGTATGCGCTCATAACAAGATATGTGGCTCACGGACGTTACATTTTCACAGTGTTGTCTTTTGCCCGTCAATTCGGATCGCCATTTACCGAATTAATTTTTATTTTTATGGTGTAACTAGGTTAATGCATATAACTTGTGTATAGCTGCTACTGCGTACTTGCATGTCTGTCCGCATGCGTGCGCGTTACATTACATGTTCGTCCGTATCTGCATAAGCATGCGTGTTACAGGCGTGCACGTTCGCATCAAGCGGCTCCGTTTCCTGCCGAGCGCCAGTGTTGGCTCGCGACGATCGCGCCGACTGTTAGGTTTGACTTACTGTTGCAACACACGTTGCTGCAACGTTCTCTTGTTACTGTAACACTGGTAGAGGTCGCGTTGCATTCTAAATTACGACATTTGGTGCGTCCACTATTCTTGTACACCGTGAGTAAAACCACGTATGGCAAAACTTAAATAAGAAACTTCACCTTTCAAAACATGTTTGAATGAAAATAAACACAATATTTGCACAAAACACAATAGTGCAGTCACAATTTTGAGTTTTCAAAGCACCATGTTTTTAGAAACACATTCTGTCCAAAATCACTCACTGTTAAATTCAGATGTCCTCTTTTCCCATCGCGGCTGCGGGTTGTTCGAAAGAGATACCGCGGCCTCGACATAAAGGGCTAAGAAGGAACATGGGTGGTTTTTTGTCAGTAGAAGTCTGACACTCCCTACCGCTCGGCTCGGAGCGGGAAAAAAGTACTCTTTCACCGAATGATGTTCGTTTCTCATCATCTCATCCAGTTTGTTCTAAAGAATACTTCATGTAGTGTGGACGATACCATAATCAAAAGGTTTCATTGTTAACCGCGCCACAGATATTATAATACTTCGTACAGATACCCAATCCCATACAAAGAAATGACACCTCCCTAAGTCATCTTATTGCTCGTTTTATATTCTTTCCTCCATTATTTCAACAGATGGCAGCACCAGCGTCGCACTAAGTGCCACAGACTGGAGTTTTACAACGCCATCTAGGAGTTCACGTTTCGTGTTATGTAGTTCCGGAACTTTCGGGTTCAGTAAAATGAGAAAAATATGTAATTATTTCGCTTAGAAATGTTAAAAGATGTGTTATATTTCTATAAACAGTAAAACATATGCTTTTTAATGGTTTTTAATTAAAATTATACAGCAGTTACGATTATTGTATGTGGCAAATTGAGTAAAACGCCATCTATTGCAAACAGCTCTAGAGAAAATGATTTACAGATGGCTTACTTTTGACAACTTTATCAATCTATGGGTACGAATTGAAGTAAAAGTCCTCTACGTGATAAATGAGTGTAAATAGATAAAAATAAGCGTTAAACATGGAACTTTTGATTTTTGCAAATCTTATTTCGGCCGAAATCTACCGTATAACGCATTTAAGCGATTGTTAATTTCATTACTGCTACCTATGCTGCCATCTATTGTGTTTTTTTCAAGATTAATTATAATTTGTTCGAGTTGTGACCCCATGACCGCGCCGATCATCACGCTGCCAATGCTGACGCTCATAGGGCTAATTGGTTTAATTTAATTGCTTCAAAATTTTATTTTAACAATCCGTGTGACCCGACTTTCCATCGATAAAAACTCTCCTCTATAATTATACTAAATAAATATTTTTGAATAAAATTTTACAATAAACTACGTTTTGAGTTCAACGAATCCTCATAATTATACTAAACTGTTTCTAAAAAAAAAACTTACCCTGCAACTATAATAAAAAACTTAACATAAAAAAAACGTAATATTTCTTCGCTTCATGCTGATTTCATATTGATCTTACTAAACCTTTACACCTAACACTCAATCCATATCTCCACCAATATCTAAACCCACCTTCATCCCCCAGCATACGCGACCCAATGGGAGGAGCTCCTGAACGAGCAGCTAGCAGTCCTAGCGCAGTCACGTGACCTGGTGGCGGAGTTCCGCTCCAAGATGCAGCAGGAGGAGCACATCTCGCGCCACATCCAGCCTCCCCGCCATCACTAGCTGTGCCGCGCAGCGCAGCGCAGCGCAGCGTCGATACCGTACCGGGGAACGTGGTCAGATACCATCCTTTACCTTTTAAATGGACAAATACGTGTCTGTTTGTCCAAAAGTATGTTTTAACAGTGACTTTTTAACGTCGTTTTATTGTATGTACGTCACATGACAACACGATGAAAGACAAAATAAGTAAGACCTCTAGCACGGACATTCGAACATGACCTACGTGTTTTAAATTAACGAACTTTTGTAATACCGTAAATATTGCCTGCCAGGTGCTGCTATTTCTAGACTTAATTCTGTCCATGACGATATCATTACTATGACTTGTTAGACCGTGCTATGGGTACTGGCTTAGATTGGCGAAAGAAGAGAGGTTCGTATTATAGTAGGATTTCACCAAAAGAAAGTTTGCAAACAATTGCTTATTCAAAGATTGCATTTATGTAAAGTACCTTCTTTTGCCAGCGCATGAACGAAAAATATAACAGACTGACCACTAGTCGTTTCAGTGTTCGCCTTAATTACGATAAAAACATTAAATAAAGTGCATGTCTTGAAAGTGTATTGAAGAGTAGAAATCTTGTATGCTCCGGTTAGAAATGTACAAAAATGGATCATTTTGAAAGTGACTATAAAAATGAGATATTTTGAGGGCGGAGCTTAGCGAATGTAATGTAACAATTTTAAACCTTGATAAATAATTAAGATAATAAGAATCTCGATGTTCGGTTGTTAGAAACCGAATTTTATCCCCTTTTTATCGACGCTGCGTAGAATGCGCGCGGTACCGTGTCACGGCGAGTTGTCGCCCAACACGTCACAACATCGCTAACACAAATTACAGTGTCTATAGAATCAGTATTGAGACAAATTCATTGTTTGGTGACCGTGTGTAGCTGGCCTACTGTATAATCGCTTCTATTTTGATTTGCCCGCGTCTCTGAAACTGAGTGAGTTTTGACCACTTTGTTCGATATTATTGTAAAGCTTAGTATACCGAGGTATGTGCCGTCGTGTTGAAAACGAGAGACTGTTTATTAGTAGTGTTTGAAGCACAAAGGATGGCCGTGCGGCCGGCAACTGTCCCACATGACTCGTAGACGCGCTATTTTGACGTGTATTTTTAACTTAATAACGTCCAAAACGGCTTGTCGGTATCAGTCGTGTTGCCGAGTGCGATGCGGTGTGAGACAAAACGTGCTATTACGAGTATCGATAGTAAAAATGTATGTTTAGTTTCTGTAATAGTTTATACAGTACTAAAGTCTATGAAGGTCCGAGTTCACTTGTTGGCATTATACGTAATTTGTTTTGAGATTTTGCCCTAATACTTAGCTGATACTGTCCACGCGATTGCCAGCGAGTGAATTCCCTCCTTTACTCATGCTAGAGATAAAACTACGTGTTAGACATCGGTAGATACGATTATCGATCGATACCTAACATGTAATCGAATCATGTTATTGTAAGGTGCGAGACATTACCCTATTAAACGTTAAGTCACTTATTCTGGATGCATTTAACTTTCGCTGAAGGCCTATCGTCGAACTGTAGATATTTTTATATACCGGGAGATGAAGTACAAACGTGGCAATGGGGCGGATCCTGTGATGTGAAGTCCTCATTGGCGCGACTAGCCGGTGTAGCGGGAGTGTGCCGGATCTGAGGCTAGCTTGACTAAATAACGCTTAAATTCATCCGCTTTAAAGTTTCTAGCCTTGATTTTAAACTAGAGTTGTGAATCTAACTTCAATTTATTGTGTTAGGGGTCGTTTTTTAGACCAAAGCCTCACTTCTCCTGTAAACTGTTATAGCATGTGTCGAAAGGCGCAACCCAAATTCATTTTATTAGATACCCTAGAAGCGTCAATGTCTATAAATGAATGTATCTGTCAAATTCCTATCCTTTGTTATACCTAGATACATTCATCCACATACTTGGCCATGCTTGGACAAGTATTGCTATCATATTTCGAGCTTTTTAGGATGGTTTCAGTGTAACTTGGCCACTTGCCCAATATGCCAAGATATAAAAGGTTTGACAGATGAATACTGTGTTGCTGTGATTTGTTTTCATGACAAAATTGTTAAGAATAGTATTTGGCATAACGAAGTACTCGGAATGTTGTGAAATAGTTGTTTTAAAATTAGATATTTTGAATGTAAAAGGAGTTTTAAAATACTTTGCGCACCGAATGAAGATTGCTTTTGTCTTGACCTATTAATAATGATAGTAGGTATTTCCTGTTGTAAAAATATATCTTCTTGATTTGACTTTACTTTCTTTAAACTCTTCTAGTAAAAGTTAAAAACGGATCAAGACAAAATCAATATTTTAAAATAATAAACTAAAACGAAAGTATTGATTGAGAATGTATAAATGTTGAGTATCATGTGATGATTAACATATCTGTTGCATATAAAATCGCTTGTTATTTGCTCGTTGTAAACGTAACTATTGACCCATGCCCATATTTCCTATGTTATGTGACAATACAAGTGCTTCAAGTGTGAGTATTTACGGTGGAAAATGTACGTTCACTCACAAAACTACGTATTTTTAGAAGTAAACTAAAATCAATTACCAATTTAAATGACTTTTTTTTTCGAAGTTCCTCCCACCTTTTGGTTTATGTTTTTTCAATAGCTCTCTTCCTTTTTCTTTCTTTTTATAAAAACTTTTACCAACACTAGGAATTTCTCCTGAATCGTGGGTACGTTTACAAATATTTAAACTCACATAAACAAATAGCTGGACTCAGAACAACTATCTTTAGAAATACCCGTTTAAATGTTCTTACTTATTTCTGCCCACGACTGCAGCTCTGCACAATTTTTTGGTGGGTGATTTTTAATAGATTGACCGTCGCCGACGGTCAGAGAGGTCCCGAACAGAGGTCCCGGTTCCGGTTGACATTCGTAAATCCTTGACAATCGTTACGGGTAGCCAGATCCCAGAAAGTCTAATCACTAGCCTTACTATAAGGTTTCGTGTAGCAGTGGCTCCATATAAGTTGTTGGTATTCAGCTGCATCTGATCAAGCTGGAAGCTGACCCCAACATAGCTGAGAAAGGTCACTGTTGATGGTGAAGATTTATAATGGTGATATTTATTCTCTTAACATATAGATACGGGAGAAAACTAATTTTTTTCTACCGCAGTAAATGGTCACACATGAAACACGAATAATTTTTCATCGATTATGTAAATGATTTGAGTAGTTCGGCTAGAAATGTAAAAGTTGGTTCTTTGTGTCGTAATATGGACATCTGTAGAGTTAATATCGAGGGCTGTAAAACATTCCATGACTTGAGATTACAATTTAAATACCATCAACACCTTTGACAAGAGAAATGATTCAGTTTAGTTATTAGTTTGAGAACAGGAATATCTAGAAAAAGAAAGTTACAAGCAGTTTTAATATTACTGTTGGCATTTATCATCTCTTGATTATATCCTTACAGTTGTCCATTATTTTTCAATGATAGAGCTATATTGTGTAAAAATATCAAGTTATATCATGTCTTGACAAACACTTACGATTTATTTTATATTTTTAAAATCAGAATTTCATTTTTTTTTTACGTTACTCACTGATAATTCCTACTTAAGGTGCTTGAATACGTTAGGCCTTTAAAACTTAGGCATGGTATAACTCGATGGATGATTGTCTATGGTTTGTTGCTCAGCTGTAGTGCCACCTCTTTGTATCGTCAAGTCAATTGTGAACGGAGATTGGAAATATCTCTGCTATTTTATTTAATAACTCGGAAATAAGACGTATAGGCAGTGACTTGACTTTAATTAAAGTGAGCAGGAGCAAAGCTCTTTGCTAGTTTTAAACTCGAGTTTGTCTTTGTCTCACAGTTTCCTGCGTTTCTTCGGGAAATTAGTACTAACACGGCTTATTTTGTGATTTAAGGTAAATTGTGATGATTTGTTTAGTTTAATTTGCCGCAGGAATGCAGATTAGTGATTTTATTAATGACGACTGCCAGTCGCACCCAGGGCTGGTGAGATAAATTTGTATACACAGATATTTACTGCTACCACTAATATTGTAATTTATTTTTAAATAAAAAAAAAACATTGTCATCTCTTAAAAATCGTAAAAAAACTCATTTTTATGTATTGTTAATTAATAAAAATAGTAAAACTACTTAAAGACTATGTAACTATGTAAGTTTTGCAAGTCAGTACATTATAATATTTTTTCATTTCTTTTGTATGGGATTTTATTTATTATGTTGTGATAGTATGTGCATACACCTAGTGTTTGTGTTCGTGTGACGCACGGTTAGACGCCTCACCGCCTCTGAGCTGAACCGATGTTCCATTACAGAATGGAACATAGAACGCTGGCCGCTCTGTGTGCGTAAATTTTTCGTTTTTAACTTATTAACCACGATATTATAATGTCTGCGAAATAATAAATAAATGTGACCCGAATCTGTTTTGTGGTTTAATATCTGCTCATCTGGTGCTAGGTTCAGACTTGCTTTTAACCTTGATCCCTACCGCCTTATTACAAAACGTAGATAAACCTGGTTTAACTTAGACTTGGTTTATCTCGCATGACGTCTCACTTCAATAATATTCAAAAGAAAGTGACAGCATGCGAGATAAACCAGGTCTAAGTTAAACCACGTTTAACTACCTTTTGTAATAAGGTGGAATGGGTCTGAAGGGGATTGACAAATATTCGCTTTTATTTCAAGTTAATACGTTAAATATTGATTTCTTTTGTCGTAAATTGTGGGAAATATCGTGGGTTGTTAAGAATAAAAATAAACAACGAAATCACTCGAGTATTTGCATAAGATCAAGTCCACAACAGTTATGTATTTAGGTGCTAGTTACACTTACGTAGAAAATTGTTTCAGTACTTACCTGAAGATTTTCTTGTTTGAAATTACTAGTGACATTTGGGTTCATGTTGTTTATATCGAAGTTTGTGTGAATATCCGAGTGCAGTGACCACGCCCCCACGCCTCTGCGACTGCGACCCTCTCGAGGTAACTATGTATACTGTAGCTTACAACATTATTAGATAGCGCTTATTAATTAATAATTACTTAAAACAAAACGAATCGGCCCTCTGTATCAGAGTGGCCGCTGCGCCGATGTTTGATCGTACTGAACAAAATCTCTCTTACTATAATTATTATTATACGTTTTTTTTAATAATTGTATTATCGTCGAGATTGTAAACCGCGTTGGAATGAATTAGTTTTTGTATAGGAGCGTTGAGTAAATGAACAAGTGTCGAATGCTAGTGCGGCGCATTCCCGCTCTAGTTGTCTAGTTAAATGCTTTATTATAAACTTTATTTTAACATCGCACATTATAATAAATTAATCAAAATTGTTCTGAAGTTTTATTTTTGGTTGACCCGTTCGAAATTACCCCCTTTTGATGAATTAGGTATTCAATATTACAATTTAGAAAATCTGCGTCGTTTTTAGTCAAACATCAGTGAGGAGTATTATAGAGTTAAATAAATCAATCTTTTTGAAAAGGTAAATAAGACACAATAAATACTGAAAGTACTTAGTTATATTTAAGAGCAAGTTTGTACTGGTATCATGGAAATGCAAATAAATAGTCACACATAAATACTGGAAGACAACACAAAATACTTCCTAAGTACCAAACATGCACAAGTTCATAACATGAAAAGGTTTTTTTGCAAATTGAATCCAGTAAATTAGCTTATTATTCAAGGTGATTTACCAGAAGGGAAGGGTCATTCCACAAATAACCCCTGATCACAGGCTAATACATTTATACAGAATAACAATTCATAAGAAAATAAAATACAAAAATATAATTTCATGATAATTTTTAGTAGGTAAGTTCAATTTATAATTATGGCAAAGGACAATAATTTAATTTTCAGAATCACTGAAAATCGAAAATAGCACGCTTGTGTCTCAACTTAGAGTTGACATTTTAATTTATTTACTATTATTATGCTACCTCTATAAAAAACAAACTAATAATCTTAAGGCCAACTTGCACCACAAGTCACTAATCAAGTTTAACGCTAAACGAATTAAAACGTGCTGCTTCTGTCAATAGTTTGAAGATGACAATGATAGGTTTAGTATTAAATTTAAAACGATTTGTGGTGCAATTGGGCCTAAATCTACTAGTCCAAGATCCCAGGGCTGCCAGACGTCACGTATTTTCTGACGAAGGAAATGTGGACGATTGGGTAGCGTTACTATGTACTAAGAACGCACGACTACCAGCTAGCTATCTGAGACGGCCAATTTGCAGGTATCAGGTACTCAAGGTACATAAAAAAATTACGTACTTCACGTATTTTCTCCAAGCTGATTTTTACTTATATTTTAGGCAATATAATTAAAAATAAGTCGCCAATACTCCCAGACACTTTCCGTCGGCCGTATTGCCTAACAGACGCTTTTAAAGAAAACTAAACTCCTTATGATTTAATACTTAAAGCTAATTGATCGAGTTATTGCCATGCTATATTGGGCAGGCGCTCCAACATGCACCCGGGCGTTAAAAGCAACGTTTTCAACAAAATTCTGAAGACACAGGCAATGGGCAGATCCTGTTGAATGCCCACCGAATGAGTCCAGTGGAGGTCTGTATGTCAGCCACACGAGCGATGCAATACGTTCTCGGGTAAACAGCCACAATACGTTTAAGTCTCCACTTTTTGGGAGCTTTAAAGCGTCTGTTAAGCAATACGGCCACTAGAAAGTGTCTTGGGAGTATTGGGGAATTATTTTTAAGGATACCTATTGCCTACAATATAGGTACGTAAAAATCAGCTTGGAGAAAATACGTGAGGTTAGTAATATTTTTATGCACCTAGATAGCCTGATACCTGAAAATTGGCCGTCTAATGCCCGGTTTCTGAGGCACTTTATCTGTGGTTTATCTATTCAAATGTACGCATATGAATAGATAAACCACAGATAAAGTGCCTCAGAAACCGGGCATAAGCAAGCTAGCTGGTAGTCGTGCGTTCTTAGTACATACTAACACTACTCAATCGTCCACATTTCCTTCGTGAGAAAATACGTGACGTCTGGCGGTCCTGGGATCTTACTCTATACCTCCACACCCAAAAATTTGTGCAATCCTAATTAGAAATAATAAATAAATAAGTTATCAAATATCACAGCACAATTCTAGTGATTGTCTTAGTACACATAGCGGTACATCAAGCTATACATTTCCAGTAAAACAGCCTCGCTTTGTATATAGATTTCCAATATAATGAGAGGTCCGTAAAACTGGTTTAGGCTGAACGCCCACGACAGACTTTTTGTAGGTGACCGACTTAAATTTGTTCGTAAAAATCGGTGACCGATTTTTTTTACGAACAAATTAAGAAATCGGCCCGACAATAAGTCCATCGTGGGCGGGAGCGCTTAGTGTAGCTTGATTGTTTGCAGTGCGTACCGTTTCCACCGCAAATGTCTAAATATGCGTTTAACGTTACACATATTTTCATATCTATAATGTTCAAACGATTATCAGGAACAAAGTTAACAACAATGTTTTGTTTCTGTCAATCCTTTGAAGCAAACAGAAAGAACGATATTCTGAATTTGTGAACCGCTAAACGTGTGGTGCAAACGGGCTCTAATGTGAAGAAAGTAACAATTTTGTCAAGTCAAGAATTTTTTCACCAATTTTTAAAATTAAATCATTTTACCAACTTATTTTCCTGTAAATGCTTTAATTATCGTGTTATGTATGTTTTTTCTGCGTGAGTTGAGATTATTATGTAATAACGTAAATAATATGCGAGCGAAAGAATCGATTTTTAACACTATTAAGCGAATCGCGAAAAAACAGTAATTGATAATGGACGATGTATTATGGTTAAAGTTCCAAGCTGATGATATTATTTATAATTAAAGCCAGTTTATGTTTAATGTTCGTCAATGACTGGAAGCGCCAGTGTGTTCTCTTATCATATCATAAATCTCAATAGTCCTGCACCTTGTTTACCACAAGCGTTCTCCTAAAGAATCTTGATACACTATTTCATACATTTATACTCAATAGCATAAATTGTTGTCTTTGGTTTATTTAATTTAGCTATACACTGTCATGGCCCTTTTACGGATGAGCACTATACTAACACGATAATTATCTTATGTCTCCCACGTATACAATGTCATAATAGACGTTTATTTTTAAGCAAATCGCGTGAGGAACTCATGATTAAAGCCTACGGTAGAATCCGAAATCAGTCGGCTAACCCGGTAAAAAAGACTGGTGTATAAAACCACATAAACTGTTAAAATATCACTAATTAAACGCACGACTAATACCTACTAAACAACGTCTGATAAGCCACTGTATTTAAGAACTTACTCCACCAGCCAATAGGGCATAATAATAATGATGTATTTTTGTTTTTTTAACACAAATCGTTTGAACTTTTCATGAGCGAGAAACCATTCGAAACTATTCGATTGCCGGTCGCTAAGAAGCGACTACTTAGCATCGGAGGTGGGACAGATGTCTTATGCGATCTAAGGCAGTGGTCCGACTCCCTCGGGGCTGCGGATTATCGAAAGGCATAACGCGGCCTTGGCACAAGGACGAAGAAGGAACATGGCTTGGTTTTTAGTCAGTAGAAGACTGACCTTCCCTTCCGCTCTGCCCAAGAGCGGGAGGAGTTATTTGATGATTACCTACCTCCGAAAAAAAAACCGCTCTCAGGAGTCCCAAAATTCAAAAAATTCATCTCGAAACCGAAAAATTAACATAAATAACTCCTGTACAAACTGCTGTTTCCGTGAGTGTATAGGGCCACTAGTAACCGCCTGCCAGCAGGCGTGTACAAACAATTGGAAGAAAACATTCCTTTATCAACATTATTTACAATTTAAAATGCACCACGACATTATATTTACACTAAATTCTATATATAATACAGGGTATAACGCGGATAGACCAGTGTAGAAGTTTTTCGTCCGAGCCTTACGACCGACGTCACGGTCAATATGTATGGAACAGGTGTTTTCTTATAGAAGCAAATTCACACTTTAATGTCCCTAACACTGTGTATATAATATGACCTTAATTATAATTAAAGTCATATTTTCGATCCAAATGCTCGCGTAATCTGCAGGGACCATTCCTTAGCTCCGAAACCCCGATTTGGCTTTGATTAGGTACGAAAATGGCCTGGTACTGTTACCGTCTTCGGTGGGAGTCGTCATCACAACATGTCGTCCTCGAATCCTTCTCCAGTAAGTATATGCGGGTCGCCGATGGCGGGGACCATGTGGGAATACTCGCTCGTCGCCCAGAGGTATAGGTTTAGCGTTCGTTCCGTACACTGGGCTATGAACCTGAAAGGGAGAGGTATACAATTTAGTTATTGTTGGAATTTACTAAATTATGAGGTAGTAGAGGCAGCATCAAGCCTCGCTACACGATAACTTGACGAGCTGGAAATGATTTTTAACGCTTTTTACCGCGACAGCAATGCAGTGGTTACTCTGCCTGTTTATATATCTGCCGCTGTCTTGAATTCGATTTCAGCATGGAACAAATATATAAAATGCCTGAGTGAGGTGGAGGACAAGCAGTTTTCAATTCATCTCCAGATACTGCGATGAGGCTATTAAAAGGCTGAAAAGTCGTCACGCATGTGAACCTCGATGAATAGGTTGACGCATTAAATGTAGATTCAATCATGTGCCTACGAGTATGAGTAGCCAAACATCTGTCATAACAATATTATGGTATAGGCGCTAACAATGCAGTTATTGTGATCTCGATAAGAATTGGAACCAGTCATACAATCATGTTATATAAATATGAGAGAGTCAGCTGACTTCAAACGGCGTACTTTTATCCTCCTACGTATTTACTTGAGCATATTTATAAAGGATGATAGATTGGCTTAGCAAATTACGATGCAATGTTTGATACACGTGTTTGTAATATATTCCGAATTGCCATTCATTGATTGAAGGCTTATTGTATGACTTATTATTCTGCTTAGCTTTTGAAATACTGACAGATATAATTATTATGCTGTTGAACTGTTCTTAGACAAACGATTGATTAAGAATTTAAATAAATAAATTGCTATCCAGGGTTGTAATTTGAAATAGCACAAATACTTAAACACACAACAGTTTTTAGCAGACCAAGCGTTTACATGTGGTTCTGGTTGGCTGGACATTTCTTCAAAACTGCTCGCATTTAAGTAGGTCAATAGGGCACTTTATGTGACGGCTAAACACCCTTATTTCAGAATAGGTGACGCTACAGAATCTTAGATAATCGATCGAAAGCGTGTCCAGCCAGCTTGAAAAACCACTTTTCGCTGGTCTCTCAATCTCCGTAACGGAAGTGATTTTGACGACTTTTTGCATATCAACGGGCGTCACATAAATATGTGACAGGCATCAAGCTAAAAGTTTTGTGATACGTACAGTGGTTTAGTAGAAAAATGCAAAAAACTGTGTCCAGCCATCTTGAATTTACGTAGAAAACTTTTGGCTGGCACTTCCGAATCCCACATAACGGGAGCGTTTTCGAATATGGTTCCTTTACTAATACTTGGTGACGCAATGTGTGACAGTAATAACGTTTGATTTATGCCGTCACATGCAAGGGTTTACGAGATATCAATGAAAACTTAATGTATACTTGTGTCCAGCCATCTTGAACTCAGGCTGGCTGGACACCTGTATCTCCGCTGCCTGATGATCTACGACCTTCAAAATGGTATCAAAATGTTGTGACGGGGACGATAATGGTAACCTGAATTTGTGACGGAGAAACTTTGCGTAGTTTCAAAGATATTGATCTATTAAATTTTCCCATACAAACACTGTAGTAGGGTTACCAATATTGTAGGTTTTATGTAGGACTAAGTATATTTTAAGGTGTTTTCTTTAATGGACGAAAATTCGCGTATTGGTGATACTAATACGAACAACTGTAGATATTTTAATCAATAGAAGACAAAAGTGTAGAAGTGAGGAAGGGGGGGGGGGGAGATTTTTTTTTAATGTTATTGATTATTTACGTGCAGATACCTATCTACTCTTTTTAGTAGATAATTATTGGTGTTTTTATGGTAAGTACATAGGTAGATATTGTGTCAGGATAACAGACTAATGCTCTAAGGTATTTAAATGAAAAAATAATGTAGGTAAATAAAATCACATTTATTTATTTTCGCTAGAGCGTTTCAATGACGAAAATGACGACGATCAACTCCATTTGCACTTCAATAACCCCCGCCTTGTACCAAAGCGTTGTTTTTACCGCCGCCCTAAGTGTTTGAAGCGCAAATGAAGCCGGTGGTCGTCATTTTAATCATATAAATAGCTGAAAAAACTAAAATATTCTTCAATACCTATTTATGGAAAAGAATAAAATTATTACACAAAATAAATCACAGCATTCAGTCTTCATTTGGTTTTAGTACGTACTACCATTATTACGCTGTCACACTCACAGCCTGTGTACAATCTCAGTGTCAGTGCATCAGTGTTGCCAACAAGACCGATATAGAATCTGCTAAAATGGTGTTAAAATTATGCCAATTGCTTTATAGAAATGCTAAAAAATCTGCTAACATTTTTCAGTGTCAAATGAAACGTAACATAGTTTTAACTTTTTTATTATTTAACAAAATATACATACTGTTTTAATCGACTATGATCTCAAATACTCTTTCCATTATGTTGGCACCAGAAGCGCCAACAATATAGTAAAGGGATTTTTTTTCTAAATGGAAATAATTGCGTACGCATTAATGTATTTTATTTTATAATTATTTTATATGCTAAAAATATGCTAAACAACTAATAAGTTTGCTAAACAACATGAAAAAATGCTAAATTGGCATCACTGAGTGCAATGCACTTTGTTCTTTTTTGTTAGTGTTTTTAATTATTATTTTGAATTAACACATACTTACGCTTTTTACTGCAGGAAAACCTTTTATTCCCACGGAGAAATCAAATACAAAGCAGGCGTGGCTGCTACCGGCCGATTAGTCGATTAAAAAGAAATCCTTTATTTATGTAAAAATTATGGTCACCTCACAATATTAATGGATGTTTGTATGGGAAAATTTAAATGATCAATATCTTTGAAACTACGAAAAGTTTCTCCGTCATAAATTCAGGTTATCATTATCGTCCCCGTCACAACATTTTGATACCATTTTGAAGGTCGTAGATCATCAGGCAGCGGAGATACAGGTGTCCAGCCAGCCTGAGTTCAAGATGGCTGGACACAAGTATACATTAAGTTTTCATTGATATCTCGTAAACCCTTGCATGTGACGGCATAAATCAAACGTTATTACTGTCACACATTGCGTCACCAAGTATTAGTAAAGGAACCATATTCGAAAACGCTCCCGTTATGTGGGATTCGGAAGTGCCAGCCAAAAGTTTTCTACGTAAATTCAAGATGGCTGGACACAGTTTTTTGCATTTTTCTACTAAACCATTGTACGTATCACAAAACTTTTAGCTTGATGCCTGTCACATATTTATGTGACGCCCGTTGATATGCAAAAAGTCGTCAAAATCACTTCCGTTACGAAGATTGAGAGACCAGCGAAAAGTGGTTTTTCAAGCTGGCTGGACACGCTTTCGATCGATTATCTAAGATTCTGTAGCGTCACCTATTCTGAAATAAGGGTGTTTAGCCGTCACATAAAGTGCCCTATTGACCTACTTAAATGCGAGCAGTTTTGAAGAAATGTCCAGCCAACCAGAGCCACATGCGTTTACAGATTGGACGCTACGTTTTTAAACAGGTCTAGGCACTTCTATTCGATTCGGTACTGGCAGCACATTTATTCGGGTTAAATTCGTCTCGTGCCGATCGGCAAACTACCCAAGCCTAACTAGCCAATTTTCCCGCCATTCTGTGTTTAATCATGCCGATCGGATATAAGTAGTACACCAAACGATTAAAATAACGCTGAAGTAGTTCAGGCTAGGAGTACAAATTACAAAAACTGTTTGGTGTTCTAGAATATCATCATCATCGTCCACAGCCCGACTTAACCAACTGCTGGGTACAGGCCTCTCTTTGCTTGTGCCAAGCTCCACGCTCTTGTGGCAGCCTCATCCAGGATATACCCGAACAAAGTGATTTGAAATCCTATCTCACCTGACAAAAGGTCTGACATCGCCTTCATTGGCAGTCTGTAGATGTTGATAGTAGAGATGACGATGCTGCTTAGCGATGATCACTGGAGGGTAGCCGGCCTGCATCAGTAGCAAGTTCATCAGCAACCGGGAGGTGCGGCCGTTACCGTCTACGAATGGGTGGATGTGGACCAGTTTGTAGTGGGCTAGCGCTGCGTATCTGGAAAAATGGGAAATAGATGTTAGTGATAGTGACATTCATATACCAAAATACTCCTCATCAATGGCCTGGTTTTCCGATTTTAACGGAGCAACATCGGCATTGTGAAAGCAGGACCGTCGCAAGATTGACGGCCTTGAGATGTGGTGTATAACATAACAACAACTACACAGCTGTTAGAAGCAATTTGCTAAATAAAGTTATTTTATGATCATACTGTTAACAAGCTATTACTAACATATAGAGTAAGATCCCAGGGCCGCCAGACGTCACGTATTTTCTGACTAAGGAAATGTGGACGATTGAGTAATGTTAGTATGTACTAAGAACGCACGACTACCAGCTAGCTTGCTTAGACGGCCAATTTTTAGGTATCAGGCTATCAAGGTACATAAAAACATTACTTACCTCACGCATTTTCTGAAATCTGATTTTTACGTATATTGTAGGCAATATCCTTAAAAATAAGTCTCAGCCAATACTCCCAGACACTTTCCAGCGGCCGTATTGATTAACAGACGCTTTAAAGCACCCAAAAAGTGGAGACTTAGACGTATTTTGGCTGTTTACCCGAGAACGTGGCATCGCTCGTGTGGCTGACATACAGACCTTCACTGGACTCATTCGGTGGGCATTCAACAGGATCTGCCCATTGCCTGTGTCTTCAGAATTTTGTTGAAAACGTTGCTTTCAACGCCCGGGTGCATGATGGAGCGCCTACCCAATATAGCATGGCAATAACCCGATCAATTAGCTTTAAGTATTAAATCATAAGAGGTTTAGTTTTCTTTCAAGCGTCTGCTAAGCAATACGGCCGACGGAAAGTGTCTGGGAGTATTGGCGACTTATTTTTAAGGATATTGCCTAAAATATACGTAAAAATCAGCTTGGAGAAAACACGTGAAGTAAGTAATTTTTTTATGTACCTTGAGTACCTGATACCTGAAAATTGGCCTATGCGTTCTTAGTACATACTAACGCTACCCAATCATCCACATTTCTTTCGTCAGAAAATAAGTGACGTCTGGCGGCCCTGGGATCTTGGACTAATAGTAATATTCATCATCATTCTCCTGCCCTTATCCCAATTTATTCGGGGTCGGCGCAACATGTCTTCTTCATTCATACTTCTCTGTATAGTAATATTAAATAAGAAAATAATTATGTAAAAAATAGTATATGTAGTCTTCAAAAGAAAGGCATACTGTGCAAGTTCAGTAACCCACAACACTTTTACTTTCTATTTGTTCACTGATGACTATGCCATGTTATTAAAAACGAGGAAAATTATTGCTGTGTTTCTAAATTAACTATAAATAAAAATGACTACCTCATTGGTCTAGTCTAGTGGATGCAAAACTTACTATTGACCATGAGATATAGGCTTTGATGCCCAGGTTGATGAAAGTGTTTGACCATCAGAAATATTTCAGTAGTATTATTGGATAGCATGGTTGGCGCAGTGGCTGAGCGGTTGGACTGCTGTGATGCATGTTCGCTCCCCACACATAACAAATATTTGTATGGCCTACAGTTAGGTGTTTCGGATTTGGGTGTTTGGTTAGTGTATGTGAGTTTAAATGTTTGTAAACCCATCCACAATACAGGAGAAATTCCTAGAGTGGGGGTAATGTTTCTACAAAGAAAAAAAAAAAACCAGATATGCCATTCCAGGTAAACCTAGATAAGTCGGGCACAGGTATGTGGTAATTTGAACAAGCAGAGGCCTTTACCTAGTAATGGGTAAATTCAGTCTGTGAATGATGAGTTCAGTCTGGATTTGTACCAGGTTGACTGCAAAAGGCTTGCGACATACTTAGATATAATTAAACAGGCATTTATGTGAGGGTACTCTAAATAAGTTGTGTGTAATCTCTGAAGGCTCAGGCTCGCTGTATCTAGACAGCCTAACTGCGTGCCTGAGATTACAAGAGTAATAAATTGTTATCTTATACACAAATTTGCTTACCTAACAGGATGCAGATCTAAAGCATCTTCAGAATTCAACCATTCCAGAAATTGAATCATAAGCCTCTGTATTTCAGATGGTCCTGGTGGAATGTGACCACCAACGTAGACTTGTGTTCTACGAAACTGACCTCCCTCAATGGGGTCTACATGACCCAACACTCGTTTATGAATCTCTAGTATATCATTCATTGTGATAGCCCGTAACCGGTACAACAACGTGGAGTTAATGTACTTCATTGCTGCGTCTAGACCTAAGATTTCATTATGCTCATCTATACTTTTTCCTGAAACTGCTATTCTAGTTTCTAAGACACTTCTGGTCTGTTGCAATGTCATGGTGTTTCCTTCTATAGCAACCGTGTGGTAGATATGTTGGAAGTATGCTTCTTTTTTCGCTCTTCTTAGAGCTGAGTTGCTTTCAGGTATTGATGACAGTGCATCCCTTTTATCATCTATTTTTCTTAGCATCTCTCGGTCTAAGTTCTCTACAATGCTGGCTGTGCGTTGTCTATTCTCTAAGGCACCACTGTGCTCGGGATAATTAGTTAAAGCTAAGGTATACAGCTGGTCAGCCCTGACCACATCCTTTTTGGTGTCTTCCAAAAACTCTCCATAGTGGTTGAGAATGTCAGCGTGTTTCGGTGATAGCGCGAATGCATGTTGAAACAATTTGAGTGCTTTCTCATCTTTGCCTACCTTTTTCATTTCCAACGCAGCGTTCAGGGAAACGACTGCTTCCGCATCGCGAGTTTTATCGAGCGATCTCAGCGGGGGTGTATCTGGATTTTGCTCAGAAATAGGTTCTAAATAGTTACCGTACAAACCATCTGGTATGGGCGAAAATGGCTTCGCGAATTTCACTTCGTAATTTACCAATTTGTGCAATGATATCACAACAGCGAACGTACACACCACGCTTGATAATATTAGCACAGCTTTACATCGATCTGCGATCATTTTTGTGTTAATTTTCCATTTACAATTAAACTTCATGTTTTCAGTTTCGTTCGTCGTCCTACCTATAAGCAACATGATTGCGACGTTCACTGAAGCATATGTTCTCCGATAAAATCTTTATAATGACTGTATTAGTTTTAGATTTCATCGTGTATTGCAATTGTATTACTAAACTCAAATAAAATAAAACCACGTAAGGTCACTACTGACATTTTAGCTTGGTATTTTGCATGGCAGAATGTGTCACTGTCAAACTGACAAATAATTTGGTGTTGCTACAGTAGAATCATGGCCAGAACCTAAAAAATATACTTTGTTATGTCGATAAATAATAATGAAATAAACTTTAGAAAGTTGTAAAAAATATTATGTATTGACAATTTAATAATAATCGTGTTGAAATACCTTCTAAACAAAAATGTTGTCGACATAACTTGAAACTATGAGTTTAACTCAGGGCAACACAAATATTAATGACAATTTGACAGTGACAGTTTTCAGAAATGCGTTTCGTTCTATGCATTATAATATAACGCCTGTTATACTTGAAGGTTTAGACAGAGGTGTACCTATTGGTACACTAACATAACACGGCGGGCTTATTGCCATCAACCGGGCACAAATTCAGACTCCGTGTCCGCTACTGAGAAATTCGTAATGGAAAAACCCAATAACACTTTTAGGAACAGACCCGGGAATTGCACCCAGGACCTTATCAGTCGCAGTCGCGTTTGCGACCACTGGACCACGAAGCGGTTCTATGCATTACGGTCGACAGATTAATATAAATAGGTATTCGATTCGACGATCACAACCATTTATGTGTGTGGCTAATTTCGCTAGCAGATTTGCAGAATAATTCTTAAAATGGCTGGTACATACTGCAATGCTTAAAATATCGTATGCCTAATCAAATTGTTGCACTGGTGTTGTGACGCCCCTTTTTTTCAGAGCGAAAGGGAGTGTCAGACTTCTACTGACTAAAAACCACCCATGTTCCTTTTTAGCCCTTTTTGTCCCCGCAGTATCTCTTGTAAATAACCCGCAGCCCCAACGGGTTGGGGACGCCCCTTGTTTAGCTTGAATAGTACCTAATAAATTAGACTCTGTGATGTGGGAAATCGACTAGGTAATTTTCATCCTCATCCTGAATTTATCCACTGCTGGGTATAGGTCTCTGTGTGTCTATCATCACGTTCTTTTGTCAACCTCATCATAATATCACCTGCCCATCTCCAAATCGAGAAGGTCGTTACTTTTTACTTAATATCATGATTTAGTACCTAAGTTTAATGGTACCGACTAGCAAGACTGGGCGTCTGCCTTCGAAGTTTAAGCATGTTTAAGTAGATCTATAGGAACTTGTTGTTGGTAAGTTTACCACGTGCTACAGTGCGATCAAATTATCTTGGCAGCTCTGAACATAGGCTTTGTGAAATTTTACGCATGTAAACTTGTGAATAAAACTGTTATTGCCAGATAAACCAATACTTAAACGATCAGAAAATGTGAGAAATACAAATAAAATAAATATCATAACACTTTTATTACATTCGTTGTAACAAAATGACCTGCACGAAGTTCGGAGCTGCCAAGATAATTTGATCGTACTGTACCTCGGTATAAAAGAATCCTAATTTCTAAGGAGCAGCGGTGGCCCAGTGGTGTCGGCCCCGACTTACGAACAGTAGGTCGTGGGTTCGAACCCAGGCAGGCGCATTACTTTGTGTAATTTATTTCATCACCGCTGCTCTCAAAACGGTGAAGGAAAACATCGTGAGGAAACCAGCATGTCTTAGAACCAAAAAATTCGAAGACATGTGACATCTGCCAATACGCACTGGGCCCGCGTGGTGGATTATAGCCCATCCCTCTCCTAGAGAGGAGGCCTGAGTCCCTGCAGTGGGAAAATTATAGGCTGATGATGAAGCTCAAGGTGTCCACTGTCCAGTTGTTGACAATCTTTTAGGTTGTTTGTGATAATAGCTGATAGGTTACTGAATCCCTATAGCTAAAGTGGCCTTTAATTGAGGGAGTTTAGGAACGGGAGGTATATAGGTACGAGGTACCAACATATCTCCAATCTGTACCCACCTACAGGTAAATAAGTAAATAACAAGGCAACATTTCATAATATTATTAAGTATAATAGTAATTTATTTTTAATTTTAATACTTTTTTCGTTCTCTCACGTCTCAAATAAATTATAATCCCACGTAGACACTCAGATCATTTACGAATAATAAGTAAACAGAAATCACTAACTCGTATTCACATTAATTGATTAAATAAATTTATTTCTAACTAAACTTAGGTAGTAATTATAAAATTATGTTACTTAAAATTAGCTAAACAAACCCTCTGCCAATAAGGCATAAGCTGCTTGACGGTTAAAAGTAATCATTTAAACATGTTCAATAACAATTAACTTGGTTAAATGCAATACTTTTAAGCCCAGTTTTCATGAACGCGCGATCCAGTAAAATGGCGATTTTACGATCGCAGCGTTCGTTGCTGACTAGACAATCGAGTCGTCACAACGATAAAACGTAGCGAGCATCGTCGCTAATGGCAAGTTCTGAAGACACATCAAACATTCTTAGAACGTACGTAGCGCTCTGCTACAAGCTACAATCGAATTTGATTCAACATCAAAAACGTCGTAAAAGTTGCGTGCTCGTAACTTCCTGCGTTCAAGGAGCATTTTAACGATTACTTGCGACAAAATGCTTGGCGAGAGTCTATACTACTTATTACTACACTTAGCGCTATACTATGGCAGTATTGCAGGAAATTAGAGAGCATACAACATGAGTTTCATAATATCAAGCAGCTTAGGAGTTGGGCTCGCTGCCTCCGACGGCTAACCGATGGAACAACGCTGTTAACGTTTGGCAAGATTAATTTGATTAGGTACTGCAATCTATACTGTTAGTTGCTGGCAAGGTAGTGTCATTTTCCTATAAATTCGATGTTAGAATTTCAACTAACAACCTTGAAAAAGGCTTGTGTTAATAATCTTATTACTTCAATCGTTGCGTTTAGGCACGTCCTCTACAGTCACTTAATCTAAATACAATTTGGAACGATTATCTCACAACGTTTCTCTAGGAAACAATTCGTGCGACCAACGCCTCACACACCTCAATCCTTGTCGAGTCACTCTTTTCTTTACGAATGAATAATTTAATACTATATTTTTTAATAAAAGCGTACAATCGTACATTGTGAAAACAGACCTCACAGCCTGAATGGAACTAGGACAGTAATGCATTTATGAAATGGATCCTTAACTTTTATCGGTGGTATCATGCTATGTAAACTCATTTTAGATTTACTAATCACTAAATACTACAGTCGTGACTGCTACAGAAATTCTTTCAGTTTTCAGTTATACAACAATCACATTTTCATATCAATTGATTAATATTGAGAAACAAATCATTCTATTACCAAAAACTTTACAAATCCAAATACGTAAAACAGACGTTAACATTTCAATTATTTTTTTAATAAAAAAAAACTTATGAAATTCAAAACTTTTCTTAGTGGAAGTTTACAATTTACACAGCATGCCAACGGAACTTTTTAGTGTATTTTTTTTCCAATAGTTCCAGATGTTTCGATTAACGGCACATGGAGTCGACGATGATCATGGTTGAGTATAATGAGCAGCCGAGGGCTATCATAGTGCCCATGGCTATACTGGAGTGGTATGTCCTGAAGGTCTTCAGGACGCGAAGGTAGCGGGGACAGTGTGCGAGTTCACCTAGAATTAGGCGACCGACCTGTAACAAGAGAAACACATGATTTAGTAAAGAATCCTTGCGAAAACAATCTACATGGAGTATTTTGATAGTCGACTGGGGAATCTTTCTAGGAAGCATTGTGCCCTTCAGTAAAATATATGACAAATGCAATTAACAACTTTGTGTTCACGTGTGAACACATACGCGAATTCACGTGTGAATATAGTGATAGTATCTAGATAACAAAGATAAGACAAAGTTTTTGAAGAGGTAGAAGAGCCTTCGAATTCAAGAGCAGTGACTGTCAATGTCACGGGTATGGGTAGAAACATGTTTCTTTTAAGACAACGTTATTAGAATTTCTCAACAAATTAGAAGAAACCAAAGTTCTAAGAACGCAAAACTATTGCAAAATCGAATTATTGCATCACAATTAATCAATAACATTCTTTAGTTTTCACGACGTGTGCATATTATCAGTTACTACGAACTAAATAATTTCTGCATCGTTGCAGAAAGCACGTGCAACGGTGATTCACAGGCCACCTTGCAATGGCGTCGGGTTTCCGTTGTCAAGTGGATTGTTTTCAATTTTTATGCTATTCTCAGTATTATTTCAACAATGTATGTCAGATATATGCTGGTGAAGCAAGTGTTAGAGGTATCCTTGAACTTTAGATTTTTCTACATTGTCTCGTACCCATTAGAAATCACTAAGATGGAAGGGTTCTATAATTTATGAAAATAATATGTTGTTTTTTTTTTGTCTGTCGTCACTGTTTGTGTAAATATTAGAATTGTTTTCATGGATACTTAAACACCTTGTCTTCTAAGACCATTTGAACCACCCCTTTTTCCAAGATGGCGCCCGTGGGACAAGGGTTGCAACCCCACAAACTTAGATTTTACTTTAAACTGACTTCCCCATGATATCTAAAAAAAAAATTACGTCCTCTAAAAAATGCACGCTAAATGTAACATTTCAATGGACTATTATATGGACTTTTTGAGAGGCAGTGCTGGCTTGCTCTTGAGCTAAGGTTCACTCTTTCGAACTTTATTTAAAATGCTTCAGTTATCAGGTACACACGGCTACACATCAAGCTATACAAAACCAGTTAATCTTGGCCTCACTTTACTAGATCTTTTCGCACAATGAACGATCAGATTATATTGGTTTTGTATAGCTTGATGTGTAGCCGTGTGTACTATAGTGCTAAAACATCAAAATGCCAGTAGTATTGTATACTCACTTCTTGTCCGCCACCGGCTGCCTCCTCCATCTGAGTCTTGATATGCTTGGCGCGCAGCATGGGGTGCACGAGTCGCAGGCGTACGTACGACTCGATGCTGAATACGGCTAGCAGCAGCGCTAGCTGGAACAAACAGAATAACGACGTTTAATATCAGGTTGAATTTGGAAGAGAAGAGACAATTTGTTTCTTTTTTTTGTGAATGGCATCTCGCAATTCTACCAAGGAGGTTGTCGTCTGCTTAACAGCCAGGGCGAGGTAATTTGAATAAATAGCCAGCTTTGTAAATGGATCAACATTTCCCCTTCCCCCCAATGTTTTTGTGTTTTTTTTTTCGTTTAACAAACAAATTGCATTGCCTACTTGACCTAACCTGTCACTTTAACAATTAAATGATTAACAATCTCTTTTATAACAGATAATTCCTTGCATCCGGTTCCGATATAATAAAAATGGCTGTTACTTTTTAATCTGTGCTTTATCCAGAATGAGTTCAAGCGAGTTAATCCGACCTTTTGAGACAACCTTGCGTTTACTTAGGATAGTGTCTTGCATGGAATAAAAAAAATAAAGTATCAGTTTGAAACGAAGAATCAAGGTTTTTGCCGTCTCCCATGCAAATTATTTGCAATTGACCATTTTTATATATATTAGGTTCTATAGTATTGCATTTTAATCTAATAGTGTACCTATGCTTCCAAAATAATAGTTGCAATTATCAAATATTTGGTTGCAAATAACAAATATTTACTCATGAATCATTTTGGCAATGATATTTTTTTGTGCATTCTTAATTTAAGCTACACTTCTATCGCTAATCAGGTACATTACCAAATCAAAATTGACCAAGGAGAACCATCATTAATCAAAATTTATGATGATAATGTTTGCCCAATCACCCTGACATTTTAAATAACAATAAATGTAATTAGTAAAAATAGAACTTGAGTCACATGGAAGGACCCGATTGTAAATTTTCGTGCATTTTTATTTCCTTGGCCGTTGTCTATTAGGTATTCTGTGCCGTTGTTTAAAACCTTAATCATAATTAATCAAAGTTATTCGGTCAATTAAGTTTAATTTGATAAGGCAGGTCATTAACTGTCTACGTTTAATAATGAAAAATAACACCAAGAATAATTACCTACATTAAAAAAATAATACATAGGTACACACGGCTACACATCAAGCTATACATTTCCAGTATAAGCTGGTCTAGCATTGTATAGGATTTCCGTACAGTGCGAGATCAGTGTAAACTGGAAATGTATAGCTTGATGTGTAGCCGTGTGTACCAATGACGTATAATTAATTATATTGACAGCTCCTGAACAGTTAGATGTAACTGATCACGATCAATTTCATTTGTGAAAGCCCTTGATAATTAAAATTAGCAGTATTTACATTCACTAAAGTCTAGACAATCCCGAGCTTTTTACCCGACTACGGCGAAGCCAAAAGGAAGGGTAATGATTTTGGCAGTCTATGTATGTATGTATGTTCCACCGTAGCGCCTAAACTACTGAACGGATTTTAATAAATTAGGTGTCAATATATTCGTAAGAATAGCCCGGGTGACTTAAGCTATATTTTAAACTTACCTAAAAAAATATTAAATTGAGATACTTAATCATAGCAATGGCAATTAGCAGCAGACTTCTGTATCAATGAGAACGCCATGAAGGAGCATCAGGTATCAGTGGCATGCGGGTTTTAGATTTTTGAACTTAATTTTTTTTTACACAAATAATAACAACTCCATTAATTAAAATACCTCATATATTAATTCCAGTGCCCAATAAATCGAAGTAATTGATCGAACGTGTGAAGACCCTCAGATAACAGGACATAATATTGTGTCTCAAACATTTAATCATTTGATTTATTGTTCAAGCAGAAGGGCATAATAACTCCTTAAATATATACAATGTAGCTGATTGAGTTCGATATAAACTTAATTGTAATGGGCTAATTACATTCCGTAGTTAAGTGCTAGTCAAACAAGTGCTCAGGTACGTAGTATTTGTTCATTAGAAGCTGAAGTTACTTTTTATAGCTTTAGCTTGGATTGGATATAATGTTTTTTGTCCATTTTAAGTTCACTGTGTACCAGTTTGAGAACTGGTACACAGTGAACTGACATTATTTTTATGGTATTTAGGTTATTCAGGGGACGTTAACAAACTTCTAGTCTACTTGGGCAGCAGGGCCAAGTTTCGGATGTGTGTTCGATGTTTTGTCAGAAGGTAGGTACCTAGTACATATTATATCTCACAGTGAAAGTGAAACACTTTTACTCCGTATGTGTGCAAATATTCAATAATCGGAACATAATAATTTCAATTAATGTCAATGACAGCTACTCGAGCATAAACTGCACTTTACTTATTGGCGCCATTTAATATATGCCCACGTTTTATTTACTTTATTATTATATGGTTGTAGTTTATTGCAGACCTGCGACCTTTTGCGTATGTACTTATGTTTACAGCACTTGGTTGTAACTCAGTCAAGTATATATTTGCTAATTTGTTTGCACAGGCTGGTATATAATGGAGGATCGTTTATCACGTATTGCTTTATACCTGTGTCTGGCTTTGTTAGCAAGTATTTACTTCGGTGACAGTTACCATTTTTGGTCGAGTAGGAAACGAAGTGAAGAATTAGTACTTTCACCACCCACTTTCGGGTGCGCCAAAGTTCACCTAAAATTTCAACTCCGATAATTGGAAATCCGAAAATGTTCTTCCTAACATTTTTCATCCTAACAATCGCAATTCCTAACTTCTCTGTCTCTAATGTTTTAATTCCGAAGCATTCAACTTCATAATGTCAGTAGCAATAAACATCTATTACACTATTATTTGTTTTCCTATATTTTCTCAACATAACCATCTTTTACACTATTATTCAAAGTCATATCTTTTTTTTTGTTTATATTACTTTTTATTCATAATAATCAGTATTATAAAAGGTCCCATTAAAATAGGTGGACAAAATTTTAGAAATCATTCAGACCGCTAAAATAAGGAAAATAGCAAAAAAAAAAATAAGAATAAGAAATAAAATACCTACTTTTATAGGATGAGTTTGTTCTAGAGTGCCGGCAATTTATTATTTTAAGTCAAAATAAAATCACTTTATATATAGTGTTTTTTTTGAAGTGAAAACTTCTTTAGCGGCGCTGAGCACTTTTTTGTATGGGTAAAAACTTTCAAACTCGCGTCAGGGTCACGTGATGCTGATCGAAAAAGCGTAAGATTTTTCGATCAGCATCACGTGACCCTGACGCGAGTTTGAAAGTTAATATTGAAGTTTTCACTTCTGCCGGCACTCCCGGAGTGCTACCTTTTTTTTTTGTTTAGATGTCTTTAGTTAGGCTTACTAAACGCTGTGTTAAAATTTGTCCACCTATTTTAATGGGACCTTATATACTATGCAAAGATATCCATAGGTTAGGTTAGGTTAGAACTGTGACCAACTACGCGCGAGCCGAGCGAGCGAAGCGAGCGGTGCCGCGGCAGCGGCCGGCGAGCGCTACCTCGAAATTGTTCGCGAAATTTTTGTAAGTATTTTTTTCATAGTACCCCCAAGACGACACTCTGACCTGAATTTCATTCATTTATTTTATTTCAAGACAAAAATCAGTGAAACGACCTTTAATCATTCTAAACAGTTGTATGAGTGAAAATATTATGGTAATTATGTTTAGGAATAAAAGCGTTAGGATAAAAAACAGTAGGAGTTTAAATATATTTACACTAATGATATTATGAATTCCAATTTTCGGAAACATGAGTGTTATGAACATCGTCGGTAGCACTACAAATAGTATGAATGAAAACTTTAGGATGAAAAATTTTAGGAAGAGTGATCATTCGGATTACAAATCGTTAGGAAGAACAATTTCGGATAAAGAACTTTAGGTGAGCCAATATGGACCCCCCACTTTCATAGGGTGAATTTCATAAATAAAACTGAACGCGATCAGCGCTTTAAGGCGGGGTTGCAGTACTTTTTAAGATTTTTGAACCTTTGAAAATCGAACTAAATATGAGTTTTTTAATAAATAAAAATCATCACATAAAAATTGAAAATACTCTCAAGTAAATCGTAAAGATAGAAACGCGATTTAGAATGATCGGCTCGATCATTTTTTTTTATCAAACGCGACTCTAAATCACAATTTAAAACGTGTACTGCTATGACATTTCATCATGAATTTATATGAAAGTTATATCAGTAGATAGAACTTTTTATTCTGAAGTAAATGTTGAAAACAGATTGTATAATTTCTTTATCATTCTCCAAGAAGAAAAAACAGTCAAAATTTAGGCATTTTATCGCTCGCCGGGCAGTGCGGGGGGTGAGGTCGTGCGTTCATAAAAACAAAGTACTGCAACCTCACCTTCAATTACATTCAAGAGCTGTCATTGGCATCATCATCATCACTCTGCCAGCTCTTGATCGCAGTCTAGATGTCCCTGATTCCGATAAATTTCGGTCTTATACTTTCTGAACTTAAAATAAGCTTAGGTTTCGATGCATACCTGTACCCAGGAGGTATGCTCGAACTGTGTGAGGCACTGCGTCCTGTAGTAGGCAAGCAGGGCCAGTAGACTGATCACAGCGTTGAAGGCGTAGTACACGGGGAACAGCACTGTCTGGACGCGGCCGAACTCGTGCCGGGGCAGGTTGAAGTACAGCACTATACCTGAGGGACAAGAGAGTCTATGGTTAGTTAACAGCCAGAAAAGGTACCGTATAAGGCAGCTGTAGAACACATCTCATGAAAGAAGCTTGCAATGACAGTTAAAATTGCATGTGCGAACCAAATACGGCAAGAAAGACGAGCGAGACATTCCGGATCGAATAGTTGAAGCCATATTGAAGACAGGAGTAAATATACGTAAGCTGTAAACTATTCCAGTCTTCCACTAAACGTGTGACTTATATGTTTGACGTACCTACCAAATGAAAGTGCTCGTAAACAAGCCCTCATCCACTCGATCTACTAACGTCAATAAATATGGAGTAGGTACCTTTACACGCTATAAGCACAATATAAACTATAAGTATACGCATGTCATGGTCCTGCGTCCCTAGTACTTATATAATGACACGACCAGACATTGTACAAATGTCTGGCGTCCCCACAAATATTTGCTTCTATGTGGTTGAACCTTTGTGCGCGGCCCTGACTGAGGTTGACGATCTTCTACATTATTATGGTACCCTAGTAGCTGATGAAACTTGATGGATTTATGACTTGTGACTTTGTTACAGGTGAATGATCGTTTCAGGGTCCTTTTATGTTAGTTTTATCTACATATTAGTAACCTAATTATTTTGTCATGATTTTAGTTGTGGTGTTATTATAGATTTCTTCAAGGTTTGCATAGCTTTTTACGTTCTACCTAAATATTGGAAAAGACTCGGTGGCGAAGAAAATAGTCTATAATTACGATTAATATCATTTTATTTTTTAATGTTCTCCTTACTTTCAATTGACTTTACGCAACATTTCAAGCTGCGTATGACAATATATTCTCCATTAATAATAATTGAATCATATACAGGAACAAATCACTAAGGTCATTTCAATGGGCCGTGTCACCCGGAACGCGCAATGCCCGCGAAATCGTGCATCAGTCGGTTACCGCTCCAAATAAATTGTTCTACACAATTCACAAAGGATGTTGATGGTTTCGTTATATACCTACAGCTCAAACTGTTCTGTTTTAAACATGCAAAACTGTTTGGTGAATCATTTCATCAAATATCGTCAGTGTCTCCCTATGATTTTATGAAATGATATGATTAAATATCTCGTGATTACAATTTTTAGGGAATGAGGAATGTTTTTTTTAAATGAATAGGTTCATTTTAGATGGGACCTTTACTTGTCCTTAATTTAAATACTTACGAAAAGAAAGGAGGATATTCTCAAGGAGTCTTTTATCCAATATGGAAAATAGATATTCAGAAATTAAGTCGAGAACATGAGATTGTCGTGAACGTGAATTTATTCATGATTCAATAATGGTCATCTACATAAGCTCATGGCTTAAAACTATCCAATCAACGATTATGGTGCACACAGCACAAGTTTAATTAAAACCAGAAAAAATGGCCAATAAACAAAGATTTGTTCTGCGTAATCAAAATACGTCACATTACTTAGGCGTTTTTAATGCTGAAAACGTAAACTTAAATTATAATATAGGTACACACGGCTACACATCAAGCTATACAAAACCAGTATAATCTGATCGTTCGTTGTGCGAAAAGATCTAGTAAAGTGAGGCCAAGATTAACTGGTTTTGTATAGCTTGATGTGTAGCCGTGTGTACCTATAAGAGTATGAATTCCTTCGAAAAATCCTTGTAGGATACTTTGTGGCCAGTTTGTAAAGTGTCAATAGTTGTTTTTTTAAGTGCCATTGTGCAACGTTAACTGTTTCTTTCTGGGGGCATGGCGGTAAAAATAAAATCTTATTAAAAAATTCTTGGAATTCTGTTCCGAAAACCGCTCGGATTTTGATAACAACGTAACAATCATTTACAAACTTGTTTAATGGTTAAAAGGAACTCTAAAAATCACGGTACTTTAATACCCAGGTCATGCGATTCCCAATTAGTTCTTATTACGCAATTATACTTAATTACTTATTGTAATAGTCTGCGAAGAATGTTACTGGTAACCAAAACTAACATGAATGAAAATACTGAAAACCAACTTTAATGCTACAGAAGAAGGTTTTTAAATTAATTGGTTTCGGTTTGGTCGGTTAAAATTCCTGTGAGTCATTAAAAGCATCATTTGGATCCTGAATGAACTGTGTAGACTTGACAGGTGACTCCGCCTACCGCTTCTGATTTTCTTACTCCTAAAAACGGTATGTCTTTGTAGTGGTTTACTAAGTTTTGCAATCAAATTAATACTATGTCTCATAAAAGCTTTTGAAGCGTTATCTTTAGCACTTCGTAAAGCTAACGCTTAAACGTCATTACGACGATGACAACTATTTTCACAAAGAAATTATTGGAAACTTTATGTTAGTGCTAATTGAAATTTGTTGAAAAACATCGTGGAAAGAGGTTATAGTTCATTTTCTAGCGGTTCCCCAAGGTACCTAAGTACCGGGTCAGGAAATCTTAAACAGGATGGAGTTTAAGAAGACATCAATTTCTGTCTCTAGGTACTTAGGTATTTTTCTCAACGCGTTGTAAAATTAAAATAATTATGGGTATAACACATCACTCTGCAATTTATTAAATTAGAAACCTGCATCATTGTTGTAATAATTATCATAATTGCATTTAATTTGTTTTATTATGATCACACTAAGCCTGTCCTTGTGGAACAAGCCTAAAACCTTGAAAACTTTGGGTCAGAAGCTGGTTTTATGGTAAAAAACAAACATATTATTATTTGGGGACCATAAAGAAAAAAACAAGAGACGACAATTACGTAAATTATAATTTAAAAGCTTCTATGCTTATTTTATACAGATTTTGGAATGCAGCAAATTCGATGACTGTTACTGTAATTCAACTGCAGATTTACCAGTTACAAAATGTATGCGTTTGAAACAGAATTGCTAAATAAAAATCTAAATATTTTCTCAAGATTCAAAATGTTTGTAAGGATGAAACATCAAGAGAGGATGGCCTATGAAGTATGATCATATTATAGATTGATAAATATTTGCTGATATCCTGATATCATATTAAGAAACAAAGGAATGAAAACAATTTCAAACATGGAACAATAAACTCGCTGACACGTGTATGTGTAACCGTGGTCGGTGGAATGGCCGCGATGGGAATAGCGACAGCAGTTTACGACACTCGTGATCTGCTATTTTTATGTGTTTGTTAGTACATAGTAGTTACTTAGTCGTGTAAACTGTAAACATTTATGGTGATAATTAATTTTATATGTCAAATAAAAAAAACTATAAGTAAACTAAAGTAAGTGACTGTAATTTTATTAAGTTAATCAAGAGTCGTGAAAAGCGCATTGCCCTCTAAATTCATTCATCATTCACTAAACGAATTTAAATTCTTGAAGAGTTTTCGAACAAAACCTCTTTCCTTCCAACAATTACAATGTTCCGCCTTCTTCAAATACCTTCTTTCATAAAAAAAAACTACTGTTTCTCAACGACAAGGCGGTAACTTTTTTATTCGAACCTCGTTCCTTCACGTACGTAATACGCATGCTCGAGAACGTGATAAAGTTCTTCGAAATTTGAACGAGCTGGTTTTGGATGCTGATTTTGAAATAAAATAAAGTAAAAAACTGTAATTTGTTTTGTGAGAACAATTTGCGATTTGTTCTGGACAAATTTTTGTGTTTCTTATTATTTATCTAGACTCTGTTTGAGACCTAGACCTAGACACTAATGTAACTGATAATGACAGACAAATCTTGGCACTCTTCGTCTTTTTCAGCTTCAAATGAGTAAGGGCATATTTTTAGAAAACCTAAAATAATTACTAAAGTTAAGTAACTTTTGGCAATCGTTGCTGTGTGATAGCGACATAGGTGCACTACAGATTACAGGCATGATGTTACAATGATGATGTTCCAGAACTAAATCTTACCAGAGACAAGAGTCATCCAGACTTGTGCTCCGAAATGCGTGGCGACGGCGACGACGTACAATGCCCTCCATCCGCGGAGACTACTGCTGGAGCCAGGCCGGCTCAGCCAGGCCAGGAGGACGACCAGGGCTAGGGCCACGTGAAGAGGCTGCGAGGTCTTGGTGGCGATACTGTGGACAAGAGAGAGAGGAGATATAGAATAGGGTTTCATAGAGTTTATACACAGACACCCAACTTTTATAGTATATATTGCGCGACAGAAATGGAGCTATGCAGGGCGCACCTATGAATAATTCGTCTCTTTGCTACTTTACTGAAGTAGGAGATGTAATGGTAGGCCCTCTTGAATTAATAAGTCAAGCGGCATGATATTCTCGCAGCACTGAAAACATATTTTTTTTTGTAGAGAGATAATCTGGTTCTTAAATAAAGGTTTTACAACTGAGCTATGATTTGACTTGAATAAAATCATACGAGCGCGAACAATACAAGTGTTAAATGTGCAATAACCGTCTAATCAAACCGTTGTTTCGTAATCAACCAAGGTTGTTGCCAACTGCCGATAAATACGTACTTGTAGTGTAGAGGCTATTATATTGCCATTTCGTTACTGAAGCCTTATTATTACAGGATGGAGAAATTATAAATATAACATGCTATTGAACAAATAGCGTTATTTACACACATGCAAAGTTTTACGAAGCATACAGACTGACACTGGTCGAAAAATTGCAAAAAACGTAAGAAAATTTGAATTTCGAGAAGCCCGCGCTTCCACCTTAAATTATTATAACATTAAAATAGTACATGGTAAATAGTGGTGACGAGATTAAATGCAATTTTACCATCGGAAAAGAAAGCGCCACGAGAAAAAAATATCAAAAACTAATACACGTGCACCGCGCTACGTTACCGACCGAATGTAATCGATTTTGACTCGTGACACTATAACAAAAGGCCGCATGAAAATTTGATACACGTGGCGAAAAAAAAGATAATAATTATTGTGACGTCCATTTACGATCATTAAAAAAAGTGTGTAAGTACATGGTATTTTTAAGCTATTGCATAGCTTCTATCGCGGGCCTTGAGCGTGGAGAGCGAATCCAGAAATTCCGTAACGAAAATATTTTCAACCAGGTTGCTATGGTTACGGAAAATAACAAGGTTGTCAAATTAAATAATTAATTATTTTCATAAGTTGAAAAAAAATGCTATGCAATAGCTTTACCGCGGCAGTCTCCGAGTGCCACACGTTTTTTTTTAAGCTATTGCATAGCTTCTATCGCGGGCCTTGAGCGTGGAGAGCGAATCCAGAAATTCCGTAACGAAAATATTCAACCAGGTTGCTATGGTTACGGAAAATAACAAGGTTGTCAACTGAGGTTCTCAAATTAAATAATTAATTATTTGCATAAGTTGATAAAAAATGCTATGCAATAGCTTTACCGCGGCAGTCTCCGAGTGCCACATTTAGTTTTTTTATTTAAGTATGCTTTCAAAAGCTTGGGAAATGTTCTTAACCTTTTAATATAAATCGTTTGGTAAGTTAACGGATATACCATTAAATTGAAACTGACAGTTGATCCAAATTCACCACATAAACACGCTTTAGGTACTTGCACCATAAAATTTAATTTAGTACGTGTCAGTTATTGCCCTCAAGGCTCATTTAATATTATTTAATTTTACATTCCACAATGCGAACGGTAGGGACAACCAAGGAGGCTCATCTAAAACTGATTCGAGTTGCAAAACGTGCTAAGGCCTAATTGGTTTTTTAAACTTAATTTTAATATTTTGTTGAAGTTAGCCATGTTAGTCAACGTGTGAACGATGTCATTACAGTATTTAAAGCGATATCACTTTCGCCAGTAAAATCAAACGACTATGAGCACAAAATTCGCGGTTCGTGTGAAAAATGTTTATTTTGCGAATAAGAAAGCGGAGTAGCTTTTAAGTTGAACCAAATTAATATTGGATAATCACGAAAACCGCTGATGTTAACAAGTCGTATAAATACACGAGCCTTAAATTTTAGCACCAGCCTCATTTGAAACTACTTGTGAAATGTAAAACATTGTTGACGGAAAAACGCCATAGTAAGGCGCCTGATTGAATTATAACGTTAGAAAGAGGGTAGACCGATTTGTCTGCTCATAAACATCCACCCGCAATGACTTCAGTTTATCCGTGATCATGGTGCTTGTAACAGCGCCGAAATATCGGGAACTCGAAACAATAATCAAACATGGTAAATATCCCGTTTATGATATTAATAGTAGTATAACGTTAGATGTTATAGGCGATGATAAAAATCACAACAAATAACACCTTGTTTAGTATTAAACATCACATGGTAGTAGGTACACTAAATCAAATTCAGACAAGCATCTTATTGGTCAAAGCAAGCTGCACGTTTCCGTGATCATGATATGTTTTCCATTTTCTATAATTCCACACAGCCGCGTAGGAAACAATACTATCTTTTAATCACGTGAAATTCTTTAGCCTAGTGTTTTGTATTGTACCTTTAGGTATTATTGTAAGACCTAGATTAAAATAATGCATGGAAATCACGTATCCTCATTGTGTGAATCGGCTTTCATAAATTTTTAATTTCTATCAGATTAAAAGGGGTATTTTTTAAAGGATATTGATAAAATTGTTATTAATAAGATTAAGACGTTATTAGTGCCTTCAGGTGCTTGTCCTTGAATTAAGAACTTTAGTTTTGCACCTATAAAATGTGTTTTATGTCGTTGCGAATGTCACTGAAACAAGGGTTTAATAGCAAACATTAATAAAAAGTAATGCAAAGCTTTTGACATTTACAATTAAAAACGATTAAATAAACTAAACTAACAACAAACTATACATAAAAGGGCATCAACAAGTCCTCCAGTCCAAGTTCAGATTTAATTTTGTTTGTTTGTATTGATTTTCGATTTTGTTGAACGTCATTACTGTAAGTAGGCTCTTAAAGTACTTGCGTTTATCTTCCGTACGTAATGAATTGGTTTGTTTCAGTTTGAGTAAACAAAATGTATTGATGGCCTACCTATACCTATCAATTTATTTTTCTTAAACATATAATACGTTATAGATTAAAGGAATTGTTGATGAAAAACCTTTTCATCATTCACAAACCAATCAATTTATTTTCCCTTTTAAATTAGGTAGGCTGAAAGATATAAATCTGTCTGATTTGTGACAGAAGTATTTTATACTTCATTGTTTATTTTGCCAATATTCTACGAAAATACCTATTTTTGTTTGTTATTCGTTCCCTTTTAAGATAAGATAAATCCAAATATTTATTTGGGATGGCAAAACAAAAATATTTATGAGATAAATGTGTGCAGAAAACGCGTGATTTTGGCGATACGCCACGTCACGAGATGGCTGCGTTATTTTTACCAGAAACTATGCGTAACAAAGTAAATAATAATTGTTTGTGTTTATTTTATATTACCTTTTAAAACAATAATATGTAGGTACAATTTTAGTTCGGGATTTTTGATTTTTAAAATGAAGAAATTCAGATCCTACTGGTTTTCATTTTCAGACTATTTACTAAAATTAGCATAAAATACAAATGTGTTATATGAGGTTATTTTGAGGACACAGTGCAACACTTGCATTCATTGCCAAGATCTTTCACGTGGTTTGAGCATAAAATGAGGTAACAAAAAACACATTTGGAAAATAAAAATATGTGATTCACGGAAGCAATTACTATGGTAATAAAAATAATTCACTTAATATAAGCGATAATGAGGACATAAATTTATATCAACCGTAATTGGTTCTTTCAGTAATTAATATTTTAGATCTAAATTTATACTGTCATTTAAGGGATATCTTCCGTGACTATATCCATTATTTTGTGCTCTCTTGTGATGAATCGGGAGTTAATAATAATGGATATGGATGCAGTATGTTTAGTTATAAACCGTGAAAGCTTAAACAATATTTTCGATGTTTTACGGACGTTTACCTTTACCTATCACGTAGCAAAAATAAGATCCTTCAACTGTATCGCTGCGAAATTACACATTGTAATATCAGCATGACGTTTATTGCTAATTTATCTCTTATCGATTAGGAATTAACGGTTGCCGACGTGCCTCCACCCACGTGCGTACCTTTTAATTAGTTCGGCCATATGTAGAACTCCTCATTAAGTCAATTGATCAGTGTCATCGACATATTTTGAATGATTTCGAGGTTACTCTGGTTTCTTTGGCAGGTGATTGTATTTGGCGCGTGAAAGAAATTCGAATTTCGATTCGGAAATCAAAACCAGAGACAGGTTTCTCCACTCTAATATTTTTATTTCTTCTTGATTCAAGGGAGGTGACTCCCCCAGTCCTCAATCGACGTTTTTTTGTTGTTGTTGTTGTTTTTGTGGTTGATGAACGTAACAAAAGTGATTTCTTCATTTTCACATTTTGTAAACGTCGTCAGACATCAAAACACTTAACTGTTTTGTTTTAAAAGTAATTGACGTCACCTTGGAGTGACTTGTGACAATCTTTTTAAATAAATCTAATTATAATATATTTCCACTGGGCAACAAGGTATTTTAGTTTTACGCTGTAAAACGTTTTAAAGCCGTTTTTTGTTTTTATTTTACGATGATCGCCGAGGTTTCTGACTTATGACGATGTGTAAGTGATATAGCAACAAATTAATGAACGAAGAAAAAACTTTCACTCATAGTTTTGGTATAGGTACCTACACAATTACTCCGCGTTTAATGAACCCTTGAAATTAGATACCTATAACTTATTATATCAGAAGATCAAACTTTATGCATTATGTTTTTGTAACTAGACAAGAAAAGGATGCTTGTTTGTAAAAAATATTGTTGCAATTTCCTATCTTTGTTTTTTATCTGTTTTTTTTTTACAAGGTTAAGTCGTCTAGAAGTCTAAAGTTAACCGATATGGGATGGAAAAAGTCCAATAATTCATTTTATACGAAGAGCATTTTTTTAAATTATCTACAGAACTCTCTTATATCGCAAACATTATAATAAAAGTGTAAAATTTTCCCAAGATAAGCTAAGATAAATAAATCATATCGCACGGAAAATTACAAGCAAATTGATTTCAGGATGCACATTTCGAATTAAATCGATTGGACTGGGTATCGATTCCAAAATTCCAAACAAAGTTGCGGTTAATCGTTGGTCAGATTGCATACAGAACGGGTGACGCTAAAAAAAAAAACAAAAATTCAAAAAAAGAACTCTCAGCGGCCATCATTGTGAGCAAAATGGCTTTTTGTGTGGCGGTTCTGTTTGTTTCGGAAGAAATCGATTTGCAATGCAATTTTGAACTTGAACTTGGGAATTCGAACGGCCATGATCAGACCGGACCGGAAGGTTTAAATTTAAGACCACATTTCATGAATAAAAAAAAAAAAAAAAAAAATAAAAAGGTTTATTGCAGAAACTTGCACAACTTTTACAGTTTATCTTACATAGGGACCTCCTTTTAAGTAAAAGATATACCTGTGCTAGGTGAATGTATTAAATAATTTGTTTCTAGTTTTTTACTGGACTTCAATCGCATTGGTTTTTTTTCTGTCAGATGTGGGCATCACCTAGAAAGATGCGGAAGCGAGATTTGGAAGTCTAGGTTGTCACCATGCAGTCTTAGTCAATAATTTACTCTGTATAGGATTTTTGTTTTCACTTTTCTGATTCAAGACACGGAAACGTTTATATCTTGACAAATTGAACAAAGTCGTTACTTTTAAATAGGTACACAAGATTTCATGCTAGAACCGTGGGCTACGCTTTTTGCTAAGCTTCAATCATCAATATTCGATCGCTTAATCAATTACAGTTTTTTTCCGCATGACAACATGCCATTCGGAAGATTAGCCATTACAGACATAAATATTGATGATAATAATCAAAATCAAAAAATTAAAATCGATTTCGCATGGCAATATTAAATACATAAGTAGATTTCTCTGTGGTCAGACAGTGAGTTTCATTACATTTGTATTGCTACGACCTTTGTAGGTTACAGTTATGTAGCAATACTTATAGCAGTCAGCCTTATGTACCCATAAAAAATAAAACAAATACCTACATAAAATAGTAGTCAAGTCATTAAACTGCAAGACGGTAGCATTAGAGTCTGAGTGCAATCATTAACTACAGTAAATCAATCTTTATTGCTAACCTAAGTAATTACTTAAAGTAAAACCTATCTGCAAATGAAGTCCTGTCTTTGCAGTCATAAAATGTAATCAAAGCACTGATGTTTTTATGCGCTGTGCGCATTTAAAAGGCTCAGAAGTGAAGGGAACATTTAAAGGTAGCTTTGGAGTTTCCAGTAACGATCGGTTTGAAAGCTTACCCAAATAGGTTTCTGAGAAACGGGTCACATAAATTAGACCCTGATTTCTAAGAATACAAAGGGATAAAATCACAAATGGCCTACAATTCATGTTAAAGTAGCCACGCGAGTCAGATTTTAATCGTCGATTTTGTTCCTAAACTAATCTTAATGTTTGGTTTACTTAATCATCAAACTTGTCCTTAAGTCGTCACCATAGTATAAATAGGTACCTTGTAGGGACGTACATAAAAATATTAAGTTACCTGCCTACATCTATTAAAATATCTCTCTCTAATGACAGTCAGTCATCCGTGGCTGGATGTTACCGGTTAATCAATTACTGGCGCTAAGCCGACCACAAGATTATGAGGCCATGTTTTATTTTATGGTCTGGTTCTACCGGATGTGGTCACGAGCGCTAATTAGGTATTGATTAGTTACTTGTTATTATTTTATTGGCAATTTAAGTCCATTTGACATATCGCTGTTATTTTGACATTTGAAAATAATATATCATGATGCAACTTTAAAATGGAGCTCGAAAGTAGACCGTTTTTATATCAGTCATATTTTTGCAAACTAAATATCAAATGGATGGAATTAGCCACTTATACCCACATGTTGCTAATTGAAGATAAAAAAAGCTGCGGTGGGTAATCTGTCTGGGTCAATTTTAATAAGTGGTATATAGATAAAAGAGTAATGATAAATTATAGTTCAATACTAATTTATGGGGCCAAAAGTTTATCTTATTTATCAATGCGCCCCGATTCATTTAATTTAGTTAGGTAAGAATAAAGTAAATAAGCGGTCTTAAAAATTTCGGTAATTTGCGATAAAAAATATTTAATTACATCTTGTGCGTCAGCCGCGTTTTCACGTGTTCATACATACATATTTGCGAACAGTCTAATTCCGTATTAATTTAACTTTATTGAAAAACGACGTCAATTAACATCACAAAATAATGATGCGAACGTGTGTTGTTTTGATTTGACGAAAAAAGGCAATAAAACTCGTTAAAGGCAATTTGTAAATCAGGAATATAATAAAAAGTAAATCGTAGTTTGTTATTAATAAAAAAAAAATGCAAACCAAATAATCTCTATCATTTATTGATTATATTTTTTCATCATCAGATAAATATAGCGTATAAAAAGATAAACGCAAGGAAAAACTACAGTAAAAATCAACAATTTCAGCATCTCTGTCATCTTGACGTAGAATATGTGCATTATTTAAAAATAACTGCCTCAAAAATAGAAGTCGCTGTACGATATACTGTAATGATTATAACTACAGTGCACACTGGTTCAAGAATAAACTGGCCGTTAAATAAGAAGCTGTAATTACGTATTCTACATATCTAAGGCAAAGGAAATCAGCTGTGAGCATGTCGGGTCAAATAACGCTGCGTGACATGACCTTGTTACAGCGCTACGCCACATGACGTAGACGCTACGTCACTGCCACAGTCGTAACTCGTTCGAGACGTAGTCGTGATCGAGCGACTTTCAAAGGTCACGTCGCGTCGTCGTGAAACTTTTGCAGTTGATTCTGAATTTGAAATGCAAATTGGAGCATTTATCTAGTGACCTTTTTAAATCGGAATAAAAATAAAGTAAACCATAAAGTATGCTCTAGTTTTTCAGAAAGCAACTGTGGTTAATTTTAGAACTAATTTGGTACAGTTCAATGACATTTCGACTTAATAACTAAGTGTGTAAATGTGAGAATTGATCATGATAAGTACATAATAGATACGTAAATAAGATTTACATAAATCAGTTAGTTGCCAGGCGATCCCCTCACACGCCTTCATACTTACGCGTTGTTTAAATATTAGTTTTTCATACGTTTATTTGCATTTACAGTCATATTACTCCATATACCTAGTGTGGAGTAAAACTAACATAGTGTGTCGTAAGACTGTCGTACCTAAGCGTAATTATTTGCTGTTGTTAAGAAGTAGAGTTGTGATTAATCTTAAAGTAGTCCTTGAGTTTGAAACCTTGAGATAAACCAAGGGGATATTAAGGAAATAGGATGTTATGTACCTATCCCTTTTAAGAGGTAAGCTTTGGAAATTGAGACTGAATTTTTAGCATATTGTGCATTTTTGAAAGTATTTTAAGAACTTCTTGAAGCTATATTGTTCACAAATGTAATTACAAAATGACATTCTTATTTAAATTAATTTAACGTTGCAACACACATTACAGCTGACTAATTAACGTGTCATGTCAATTTCAATAAATAAAGAAACGTAAGTAAGCGGATCTTTCAAAGAACACTGCCTTTTGTGAAAGTTGTACTTCACACGGATTGTTTTAAAAGGCGCCTCTGACATTCTTAATTGCACCTATCCAGACAATTATAGTCCTTATAACGACCCTGTAATGGCTAATATTGCAGATATACTTAATACCTTAACGGGTAGGCCATGCCATATATATTTATCCAATAGAACATCAAGAATCGATATTTCATTTTTCGAATGCCATTTAAAACCTTGCGTTCGGATTCACATCCAATCCATAAACAAGATCTAGACCGTTGCGTGCGTGCTCCATTCGCTTATCGTAACTGCATCGTTAAGATCTGTAACATATGGCCATTTTTTACCAAATACAGCAGTTATCGGAACCTACTTGCGTTTCCAGTAGCGTTTCAGTCAATTGAGTGCACATTAGCGCTTACAATTAGCAATTACGGCTAATAACTCATTTAGTACGACACTAGAGCGATGTTTTTAATTAAATCCATTACAAAACACCAGATAAAAAGTACCTTGATGCGTTTCCGATCGCATTAAAAACTATAAATTATAGAGTGAGCAAATACCTCTTTTTATTTAATTTATGTAAGGAATGGCAGAACTATTTCAACTGCTTTATTTTCTACAGTTTACAAACGATGTTATAGAATTCTTGATTATATAACATGTCATTACAGCTTTATATTTAAATGTTTGTTGCTTTCAAACTTGATTCGAAGAGATTGACATCTCGTCATGCATGCATGAGAGATCTTTTACCGACTAATCTAATTAACTTTAATTAAAACATAAATAGTTTCGTTCTTAGAATGAAATGTAAAACATTTACTTCATCTGAAGTCGGTCTAAATGTAGTCATGGCGCTGACACTTAGTCACCTGCAGCCGCTGTAGCGCTTAAAATATCGGAAAAGATCTTTTCTTTTATGGCGTTCAGAGAAAATGCATTCCTGATAAAAATAACTGCTCGTATTGAATACGTACAGACCGGTCAGTAATCACGAGTTGCGCAAGCAGAAAATTATTGCTTTTTTGCGATAATGTATATGGAATAGGTACGTTTCTTATTTCGTAGTATCAAATTCTCTATGGTTTTGGATGAATGGAATTTCTGAGAAATTTTTGAAGAAAAGCCCGCTTGTGGAGTCTTTTGGTGGGAAATGCCAATTAGCGAAATATAATTTCCGTTGAGGAGAACTAATTTGATGAAAGAAGACTCTTTTGAACTTTTCATAAAAATGCCAATTTTTATGATTTTAGAATTGCTCAAAATAAAATAAACACGTATTTTGGTACCTTTGTCTTGTATATAATTTGTTTCTTAAAATATTTATAGTGTTGGTGTCAGAGAATAATCGTATCTTCTACAATTCATCGCACAGCTACAGTACACGACCTCGTTTTAAATTGTGCTGCTAACAAGCTGCCAGGGATGTTGCACTACTTGCAAACTATTTACAGTTTGCATCGACTCGGTAAATCAGAGAAAGCCACGTGTATCCTATATCCTATACCTTGCTTGCTTTGAAATGATCTTTTTGAGAATAGAACCAACCCCCGAAAATGCAAACTTGATCTATTGATCAACGGCTTTTTATTGAATCAAATATTAGAAGACAAGAACTTCTTCAAAATCGGTAGTTGCTTTCAAAGCGTTTCTTATGTACAAAGAATTTCGACAAAATTGATGATAGCTATTGAGAAGTTTTTGTTAATCCAATTTACGAGTATTTTTGACTTTATTTTGATCGCTTGTAGAATATCACTTTCTAGATCTTCCGTTTTCAAATAAGACGAAGGCAGACTTAAAACAGAGCAAGGCGAACGATAATGCACCAGCAACTAAACCACCGATTACACATTAACTACCAGACGAGGAAGACCAAGTTCAGCGTCCACATCTAAGGACCGATGTTATTATAAACCAAGCCTTCAACACCAAGACTGTAGCACGTCTAACCAACTAATAGGGATGCAGAGAACCTTGCAATCTTATCGGGTTATCATGCAGTACTAGCAAAATACTGGTAGCTCGCACACTTGGTACAACGTGACTATAAGTTTAAACATCTTTTTCTTGCTTTATATTTTTGAGAAACTTATTTTTGTCATCAATGAGACTGGGTATTGATTGGGGTTGGTTTTGTTTTAATAATTACTATTGGACTTAATATGTCTGCTTTGTAATAATGTATTTTTACATTCCTGGTAGTTCGTTTTCGTTGTGACGTTCATTATAAGATGTTACAATGTGCATTAAGATTTTATTTTCATCTGTTTCTTTCTATCGTTTTTTCATCTACAGCTATAATATGTCCTCAGTCTATCCTTGACTCTATCACGTCTTGTGACTTACACGCGCCGTCGACTGAATCATCCCTAATGAGTGCTAACGTCAGATAAAAGGAGATGGAGATCATTTTGACCGATTGATGTGAATGCATATAGCATTATCATTATCAGCCAGCATGTTTACCTATCAGTAGATATTGACTACGTGGGTGTAAGAATAATTAACGAATCGTTAAGTCGACGAACTTACGATTGTGGGTTTGTAACTCACATGTTGGTACGTGCGTTATTCGTTTATCTTTTAGTGATGTCTTTCGGTATCTATTGCGGAATCTAGATTAGCGTTTTTACGTTCTTTCTTATAGATGTATTGTGTTCGAAGTGCGATGTGATACTTATAGGAACATTTCCAATGAATTTACAGGCACTACAGTCTTTGTTTTAATGTTCTGAATCGGTTCTTCTCTTTTCATGTTTGCTTTAGATCAAAATGCTGGTTGGGTCCACTAAGTGCACATATCTTAATTAGATGTTTGAAATCCGTATGTTGTCGAGTTTTCTTTGATTCTTTTCTAACAATAGGCACAGCCCTGCCCCACAATTACATGTAAATCTTAAAGAGAACATACTTCACAGCCACGCAGTCTTATTCCGGTGCCAACTGACAAGAGTGGGCCGAAATCGCTGCGAAACAAGTCGTTTGATGTACTTTGAAACAATTAGCTACTCGATATCGCATTGATAAATGTATTGCATGTATTTAGGCTATTGTAAATCAATGGATAATGCAACAGATTGAATTCTTGGAAAAAAATCGTTTACTTCAAGTACATTAGCACGTTTGCATGGAGGGCAATTCTGAAATTATTTAAAATAATTAGCCGCTGATGTTTCCACTGCACACTGTGGACCACGATTCACGAGTTCACGACACGTGCTTTGTAGGTACGCGTTGGTAGATTTTACATGTCTCCGAATGTTTAGTTCCACTTTTGAGGTTTGATACGATTTTACAAAGACTAATAAGTTTCTTTATGTATGTTTGATAGGCTTGCTTTTGACCACTACTACCTGTGACTACTACCTATCTATCCTGATTATATCTGTAATTTGTCGTGTGAACTAGATAAATATTAATTAATTAGGTGCACTTCGATAAGAATAGTTTTTATCACGTAAAAGGGTTTTTTTTTAATTGACTGAATAATCATAATGACAAACCGGGTTTTGTTTTGATCATTATTTGATCAAAACAAAACCCGGTTTGTCATTAGCAGCTTATTTTTAGATTATGTATGCATTATTGGAAAAAATGTTTTTTTTTTCTCTATTTTTGACAAAATTCAAAGTGTAATTTAGTGTCAACTCAACAGCACTTTCCACGCGAGTATATAATATTATGTACCTGATGGGCCAGTATTTTTTTACAGTAGGTAGTTTTTATTGGAGCAAGTTATTAAAGGTACTGTGAAACTTCGTGTTTGCCAGTAATTGATTAAACAGCAATGAAGGTTGTTCGCGAGAGAAGGGGCAAGTTTTTGCTGTTTAAATAAGCGTTTGAAATGATTGATGATTGCAATAATTTGGTCTGATTAGAATATAATTAGCTGCTGAAGGCGAAGGCTTAATAAGAAACTGTCTCACTTGCACTTTGATTACAGAAGGAATTAAAGTATAAAGTTTATTTTTGAAGTTTTCGCAATCTTGACTGATAAATCCAAAAAATACGTGCGTATAAAACTTACGTAATCTTCTAAACCTCGTGTCGAACTTTGAAGTGGGATCATAAGATTTAGATACTTACAAAATCTAGCTGCAATTATACCTCGATAAGCCATTGTTTTAAAATCATAATATACAGATTATCGATTACGTTTCTATTTTCACGACTCGATAAAATCATGCTAATCTTTGATACGAAGAATAACGTCAAATGATAAATAACAAATGTATTTTTTGTCGTTATATGAGTAATTAAAGTACACTTGTACACACGGCTACACATCAAGCTATACAAAACCAGTATAATCTGATCGTTCATTGTGCGAAAAGATCTAGTAACGTGAGGCCAAGATTAACTGGTTTTGTATAGCTTGATGTGTAGCCGTGTGTACCTATGACAACAAATTTTTAATTGTGTGTTTTAGTGTTAAAACTAGTACCTACACCCTATAAAGTGAAGGAAGCACGATGCGTTTGAAGAAAGCATGAGATTTGAATATAGAACTTTACGTTCTGAAACATATTTTGACAAATAGACCATCTGTGCGTATATATACTTACATCGTGTGATTGAACTTGTCCGTATGGTTGCCAAATTCAATGCGACAATTTACAGTTTTATAGTTTTTACGATTTATTCTAACAATGATAGCATTATTAGACATTTAACACTGACATTTCGAGTATCTTCTTGTTTTAAATAATGTATGATGCTTATATAAAAAAACTCGTTTCTAAGCTGAAAATTGTTAATATCACTTATCAAGAAATCTAGACTTTGTTATTTATTTGTTCTTAATTGTTTTCTACGTCAAAGGGATTTTACATGAAGAGTTTATAAAGACAATGGCTGATTGCTAGCTTATCGACTTAGTAGATCATGTAAAATATGAATGTTACCTAACATTTTACACCGTGTTGCCTGGAAAAGCTTTAAAGGAAAAGGAACTCAACTTGCATACTGTCAGAAATGTCATTTTTTTTCTTTTATCTGTTTAGGAGGTTATTCTCACATTGCCATAGAGTACAATGAACTTCAAAAATGAGAAGTATCGTAACTTTGACTGATTTCTTATCACTAAGAACACTGTAGCTTAGTTTTTATTGTCTCAATGCAATTGCAATTCTCAATCACTTTGATTCAATGTTCTTTATCAAGGATTTGGTTTCTCTTTAAGTTTATTGATGTTTGCTGATATTATCAATCACAAATTGTTGTCAACTCAAAAGTGAGACAGGGAAAGCAGAAAATGATAAAAGCTTAAGAGAGAAAGAGATGAATTAAGTGATTGCGTAAGACCTAAATTTTGACATGGCAGTGGTTTTATGGTTCGTCAAGAAAGAGGAAACACGATAAGATATTTAATTCAACTGTATCGGTATCAATTTATGTCCGCGATGAAAACTAATCATTGAAGTCACTGTACATCAGACTAAGGTCAACAGTTTTGGCTCTATCATATTTTCTTTCATTTAGGATGTTATATTTTTCACAATTGTAATACTTTAAATACTGGTTTCTTAGTCGTTAAATTTATTGCTTGTTCTCTTCATTAATTTCAATGAAAAGCCGTCGATTATAAACATTAGAACATGGAGTCAGTTGTGGAAATACTTAGACTTTCGTTACCAAGGAGATTTAAACCGTATAACGAAACGATAACGAAAGTTGGACTATTTCCCAGTTCAAGTTTGTACGGCATGCGTTCAAAATTAAATGTTAAAGCATTCTGCACGATTCATTCATCGTTGCATAAGGAGTGTCAAATGCCTCCCATTCCAAACGATGATAGCATAGCAACGGTTTATCAAGCAATCTTAATAATCGATTAATCAAACAAACAATCGATTAAAAGTAATGCAAACAATCGATTAAAATGCATGTCTGGCTGTGATAGCGTTATCAATGCAGGTTAAGACTTTCTTGTTGGTTTTGCTAACGTTTATTAATTTACGAACTTACTATTAAATAAACAAAAAAATAAAGTTGTCTATGAATTTATTAATCGAAACGCTGGATTATGTTGGTTGCATGAAAAAAAAATCGAAAAAGAGTGTTTAAAAAGTGATGAAAAACCAACCAGTATTTATTAAAAAAAAAACAGATACAACCTTCTTCGGTCTGCAACTCTTAGATAAATATTATACGAGTACGTAAGCTAATCAAATGCAAAAGTAAACGAACAACACTCTCAAGTAAATAAAATCGAGAAATTTCTCTCATGGGAAAGTCTCCTTCATAAACTATTGTTCTATACTGTCAACAACAAACATGATAAGGTTATCACGGACACAGAAAGTGATGTTTTATCTCTAGTAACACAAACGTATTGGGGATAATTGCATAATCTTACACACGTATGCTTTGTAAGTCTGTAATAATCACTTTCATTGGCGCGAACAAGGTAATGAATCGTTACTGAATGCGAGAAAACGGATCAAATATAATTAGGAAGCCGATAAGATAATCTCAATGTGGTATTATCTTAATTAATAGAATTTCTTCTTAACTTATCACTTAGTGCTTTAATTTTCATGGACTGTGTGAAGGATGATATAGCTAGAAAGGAGGTGACTGCTGACATGACGAGAAATAGGGAAGTATGGAAGAAGAAGACATGTTGCGCAGATCACAAATAACTTAGGATCATCATCATCAGCCTATAATGTTCCCACTGCAGGGACTCAGGCCTCCTCTCTAGGAGAGGGATGGGCTATAATCCACCACGCGGGCCCAGTGCGGATTGGCAGATGTCACATGTCTTCGAATTTCTTGGTTCTAAGATATGCCGGTTTCCTCACGATGTTTTCCTTCACCGTTTTGAGAGCAGGCGGTGATGAAATAAATTACACAAAGTAATGCGCCTGCCTGGGTTCGAACCCACGACCTACTGTTCGTAAGTCAGGGCCGACACCACTGGGCCACCGCTGCTCTAACAATAACTGCTGCAATAACTTAGGATAAGGGTAAGAGAATGATGAATTATCAATTTCAGTCTTCAAGCTACAGTCTATTTCAAATTAGCATAAAACATAGCAACTCCATTATCATAATTTCGTACTTTTTGCATCAATTCGCTAAGGTTCTTGCTGCACAAATAATTTGGCTAACGGATTATCGGTAAATGACCATCGGCTATTGTGAAGAACAAGTCAGAACAACCTTAAAATCAAAGTCAAAGCAATGAAGGTTGAAGTAGATAATTCTAATTCTTGATCACTTACAAAGATGATTAAATTGGGATGTAAGGTAATGTTAATATTTTACTGGGTACATCATACATAATTAGAAATGTGTTGCTTGCTATGAAGTTATTCGTAGCAAGCTACACATTTCTAACTAAACATGGCCTCGTTTTGGATAAATTTTCCGTACTGTAAGAGATCTGTTTGTACTGGGTTGTATAGTTTGAGTGGTTGTCGTGCGTACAAGTTAAGAAAACAACAGTCGTCACAAGATTAGATTGATTGATTACATAATTGTGTAGTAGAGTGTCGCATTGTTGCGAAATAACTGTTTTTAGTCCTAATTTATCTTGTAAAAGATCTAATAGCTTATTTGCATAGGAATAATGTATGGAAATAATATTCTCAGTCACAGGAAACAGCATAGCACGATTGGACACTGTTCTCTTTTTTGACAGATATTGTAAAAACAAAGAAGCACATGGTTTAGGTATCCGATAGTATAACAGCATCACATCTTTCGATTAGATTAAAAGTGACGGTATAGGTAGAAGTACCAACTGTGATACCTGTCTAAATTTTCCAGAAATTGCTTTAAGAGATTTAAGAATATAAAAATAATATACTCAAGCTAGGTTTATCGTGAAAGAAGCCTAGGTCGGTGGGAACTGGGGTGGAGTAGCTTCGGGGAGGCCTAGTCACAACAATGGACTGCGACAGGCCCAGTTTAATCTAATTTAGATTATAACTGTATTTAGAGTGAAACTAGACTACTATCATTAAAGATCAATGAACTTGAAACATGATCGTTAAGTGCGATAATCATGAATCGTGAAGTTATGCAATGATAATATGACGTTACCTGCATGAGGTGAGCCACGAGGTTTATGGCTTGATTAAATAATACTTTGTTTTACCTACGCAACGCATACATAATCTAAAAATTAAGAGTGAAAAGAATAGCCAGAGAGAGAAGCTAATTTGATTAAATTAATGAGTAGTGTAACACCCGACAAGGTATAATATTTTACCGTGGCGTTATTTCAAGAAAAGAAATGTATAAAAGAAGTCATTTGCCAATAGCAATAGATCATCAATACGTAAACCAGTTTAAAAAATGCTTTCACCTAATAGAAATTAATGAAGAGTGTGTTCTTGCTTCTTGCAATTGCGAAGTTTTTTTAGAATCTTTTATGTTTCACGGTGTGTACTAAATGTACTGTAATCAGATGTTTTTAACATTTGAGTCACGTAGATAAGTCTTATTATCTGTATGTACTAAAACAAATTAATTGTATAATTTTGACTCACTAGAGGTGATTCTATTTATATCCTTATCTTCGTCAGTGCTGAATCAGCGTGTATATATTTATTAGTTTTATTAGTTTTATTACTAAGTTTCAGCAAATTCGTGAGATAATGCAGACTTTCTTTGTAAATACAAAACAAGTTTATGCGTGAAAATAAAAATGGAAAACCTTGTCATTTTTACGATTTTATATGTTTTACGGTTCTGTTTTATTTTATAGGTCGCGGTTCTCGGATTTTTCATAGACAAGGTCTCATTTTTTAAAAAACACGTAAAACTGACACCTAGTCGACTATTTGAATATAGAAACAGTTAAACTCTACTTAAGTTGATTTTTAAGTAATATTAATATTCAAAACTTAAGTGGATTTTGACAATTAGCTACTAAACTTTGAATTTCTCAAACCAGAAATCTTAAAAAAAGGTTGTAACGCCTGAAGAACTTCCTGAACAGTCACTATTGTTGAGACATCCGTGAGAACGTCTGCACGAGTCGCCATTCATTGGAAATAGCCAAGCAAACAATGCGTTATATACCGTTCTAATTGAATGAGTGCAGGGACGATTTTTCTCTGCAGTTTCGACGGCAATAACTGCAGATACCAATAACACGATCACGAGGGGTATAAACAGTCTTACGTGCCTGTTGACACGTTTTCAGACCACGTAGTCGCTCAGTATGATGTTTAGAGAGCAGTTTCATCCGTCACAATCGCTATTGGGAATTGAATAGAAAATGGCGTACGCCGCTTAACATTGTATTCTAACTTTTTCGTTTTACGATTGTAGTGCTCTTTGAGTTTTACGATTTTGTAGCTAATTCTGTAGTAAACTATAGTGTTTGATGATGATTTTACGACTAAACGATGGTCCATTTAGTTTTAGTTGTCAATTTTGCTACTAACTTGCAAATAGTTTACGGACTTATTAACGTGGCATTGGTCCCAAAAGTAATGCTAGCTTCTTTTTTGGTTCATGTGTGATGAAACCTGAGTGATAGTTTATTTAGAAGTATAGTTTTCTACACAATAACACGCCATTTTTGTTTAAACTATTTCCGCAACATATAATGTCGACCTCGTTTGTCATCCTGGGCACAGTCCAATAGTTTCTTCCGTGTTATCGTTTACATAAGCCGGAACACAATGTTTTTTTCTTTCCTGTTTATCTTTTTATTATTACTACAGAATAAATAATGGTTACTTTACTGTTACTGTTCTGTTGTCAATTGTTTGCATATTTAGTGTAAATAAATATTTCATTACTGTTTATGGAAATAGTTGACGTTGTCTAGTCGATGCAGAAATAAATAAAAATAAGATTGTTTTGTTATTATTACAACAATTGTTAATCTCAGTTTGTTTAAATAATTAACGAGTAAATATAAGTTATTAAGTCGTAGTGATTAACTCAGTAGAGTAGAGTACATTGAGAAACGTTTTTTTACATGATTGTTTAGTCTTGATATTATGTTTATTCTATGGCGTAAAAATAATTTAGAAATTACTCTATAAGATATCCCATACTCATTGACCATCATATCAAATCAATTCGAGAAAGTTTAACATCTTCATGACCAATATAAATATATCACAAGGTTTATTTTCAATTGACACTGATGCATTTGCCCTCCGTCCGCGGCTATCAATTAAAATTATTTAACGGCTATCGTTGCTATGAGCCTATGACTGGCCTATCAAAGGCTCGAACCGTTGCATCATACAGTTGCATTCCTGAGTAATTGGCTATGTATGTTAAATTTTATATAATTAGTTCAATACCTCTACGTAGAGAGAATGTTTGCTTCGGCTTAAAAGTATTCCTTACCTATGTACTGACCACCAAAGGTATTCTTTAAACAAAATTAGCTTTCAGCTAATTTTGTTTAAAGTTTAAATGGGAACAGCTAAAGCCGAAGTAGGCTATTGAAATTATCATAATCATTTTACAACTCCGAGGTATGCTTTATCCTCAGAAAGATCTACATTCAATTTCTTCTTTCGACTTTATCTTATTATGCATAATTTATCCAAAACAGTCTACCTGAACCACGAAACAATCTATTTACTTTAAGAAATGTACCATCGGCATATTTATCTCAGGAACAGCTCTGTAATATCCATGTCACACACAGTTTGACCTCGGTTTAGGCTAGACATTTAGAAATCTAGATCCGTTCTACACGATACCTTTCATTAGATAGGAAGTTAGACACCTAGAAAGGAACCTCGAAAGACAAATTTTAAGCAAAGAGTCTTTCATAGACCAGTCTCTTGTTTCAACAAAAGAGATCGCTCAAAATTCGAAAAATGTCCGAATAATCCTTGATTTTTCTGCGAAGTTTAATCCTTAGTTTAATCCTTTATATTTTCTCAGAAAATTTTTGGGTTCCTTATTATAATAGACAGACCATATTTGCAGAAAAATACTCTTTTGGCCTAACTATGCTGTGTAATAAGATGCTATTCAAATTCTAAGTATTCATCAAGCATGAATTAAAACTAAAGATGATGTTGTCATCATTAGATATTTCTGTGAATTATCACCAGCTAATTTAATTTGACTTTTATGTTGACACTAGTAGTAAAATAGTTATTTTTACCATCATATGAAGTTACGTTTGTGATTAACGTTTAACGTTTTGTTTATTCACACCTACAATACAAGCAATTAACACCAGTCTGAAAATAACGAAAAACTATTTTTAAAAGTCTACTGACCTCATAATTATGCCTATAGCAGAACTGGGTAAATACTATCAATATCTATCGATTAAAGTCCAGAGTGTGGAACACTTTCTTTTCACTTGACACACTGATAAGGGTGCTTATGGCTTTATATATGACGTTATCACTGAACATTTGAACGCGAGTCAGTTAGAACTTTGATCCTAATGACAAATAGTTGATACTTTGTACTGTTGTGTCATTTTAGTGTAGTCCACTTCCCGGTTCTGTGGTGAGTTTGGTTTAAGCCGCAACTAGATTATGTTCATTACAAAATACAAAACTCCGCTTTAATAGACTGGGAATAATTGTACTAATGCTGATTTTCGTCATAAATAATAACATTCATAGGAGTGCAACGACTGGAAGTCATGAGGAGAGGCCTTTGCCCAGAAGTGGGATGATGCAGGCTAACAGTTGATACAACTGATGTATAGGAATAACTATTATCGTCGATCTTAACTCAAACAATCATGCAAATATTCTGTTTAAAAGCCTCCGTTTACAACTTCCCACCTTTAACTTACTGACGAGGCATAAATGCCTAATTAATCTCCATTCCAAGGTAAGTTTGCCAGTAAGACGCCATTAGACGCAAGACATAATTTAAAATTACAATTAATAGTCTCATTGTTCTCAAATCTAAACTTGTCTGAGACGGTAGTTGGGTAAATCCTGTTCTAACATGGACTGTGTACTTAGGGCATCAAGTGGCTAAAGATACGGATCTAGGAAGTTTTAGACAAGATTACCTATCGTAACTGTCAATTTGACATTTATATATACGTACGTGATGTTAGATTTTTATCGTCTAAACTGTTATGTTGTTCTAAGTACTATCTTTGATTAACACAGCATTTTTGTTTGGATAGGAATTGCCGTTATATTTTTGCTACAAGATTGAAGAAAAATACAGCTTTGATTATTTGATTTTTCTCCAAGCAGAGATTTCTAGAAAAACCATAAAAATAGAATTGAGTGCTACACTCCATTTGCGGTAAGGTTGAGTACGGTTAGTTCTTCAGGTTTTCATACAATAAATGTTTTATAAATATCTGACATTCGTAAGCTAAGATATTCAGGAAATCATGTGACTGGAGTGGAAAGCCTATTGAAATAATATTTGAAGATATAGAGTATTGTGTCGGCAGGTTTCAGAAGGCTATGGATACATACATTGCAATTGGAGGCAAAAAAGCAATAACAACTGATTGTTGATTTCTTCATGGATTCAATCCTTATTTATTATTTGGGCTATAAATCAGCATCATCGTTACATTTACAAGCAAGTTGCATGACTAAAAAGGCAGGTCCATCAGATAAGGACTTTGTACCGATCACGACATTTAAGATTAAGAAGATCCAGTCAACCTGAAATCCTTTGTGATAGCATCACGAGTTACTGATAACGACTGAAACGTTGCGCTGAAGGGTCATTCTTATCACTTGCATAGCATGCCGTGAGAGAATGAACGGTAAGGGATATTATTGGGGGGTTGGGGATTGAGATAGTATTTTCCAATTTTTAAAAAGTGGTTTCGGCAGGTAGCATTATCTCCGATTCACCAAAGCAATATCTGTGACCAAAGAATCGAAAGAAATTAAGACACTGACAGATTATAAAAAGATTTTCACAGTGTGATCTCAAACATGTAGAAAAATATGATATGGTTTTTTTTACCAAATATTATATATCAATTCTCGGTATACAATGTATAATGATATATTTTTAAATATTCTTGAAGACATCCTTAAAATGTGTTTAAGTATACGCGTGCTGAAACATGACCTTGTAAACCATTTGAATAATTTCAGTTCAAAATATTCCTAAGGAGCTAGGGGTTTTTACTAGTTAAACTGAAAAATTCTATCCCCTAATCGGTAGTAATGAAAGAAAATTTTTCACACTTGGAAAATTGTATCGACAGCTAACGCGAGGCAGTCACGACAATCGGAAACTCCACAGTTACACGTTATCATTTTCCACCCGCTGTCACATCAGAATTGGGGAAATTAATCCAGATTTGAGCCACTACCATGAAGATTAATGATGTACTCATTAGTAAAAGGCATTTAGCATTTTTGCGGCAAATTCCTAAAAGAGAATGTCGTACATAACCAAACAAAAAAAAAAAGAAAGTACTTACACGTAAGCTTTCGTCTCCTGCAGACGGACGAGCCCCTGCTTGAACAGGTCATAAGCAACCTTGGAGTACTTCGTGGACACAGCCAGAAGGTCTGGCTGGTACTCCACCTCCTTCTGCATCTCCGAGTTATGGGGGTCGGTGACGATATTGTGCTTCTTCTTCATTCTTTCTAAGGTACGCGAAGGTTTCGGCGGCGCCGGCACCACGGGGGCCGTTTCGATCACGTCACGGGTACACATATTACACATCTTTCTCAACTAACACGCTCTACGGTCACTGTAGGTTTGGAGTGCGCGGGCGCTGTTCGCGTATATAAGTCGATGATTTCGCTTCCCCCCACCACGCTTCCCCCCTCTTGTGACGCAAGGTGCACGGGCAGCGCGCACGCCCCTGGTATCGACGATTCGGTGAATATAGACGTGTAGATGTTGCATGGCGCATGAAAATAGTATTGCGCAAATTAAATTTTTTTTTTTTGCGTGATTCCGGTGAACCGAAAAATAAACAAGTAAAATAAATAAATGTTTGATGACATTCTCTTCTCTTCATTATACTGTTTCTGGGTATTAGTTAATACCTCCTAAAAGTAATGAAGATTTGTCTTGATTTTGTTTTAGCGCCTTCCGTGGTTGGGTGTTCTTAGTTTTTTTTTTAAATAGGTACTTTTATTTTAATTTGTAATTATTTTTCGTAAATGTTGAAATATTTATAACGACTTTGTGTCAGCAGTTTTTGGAAAATCTTCCAGTGTTTAAAGTAGTTTTATGTTTATTGATTGGAAAATCAATCATCGAGTAGGTTATGTCGGCCAGAAAAAAAACTTAATTTATAGGAATAATACATTTTCTCCTTTTACAGGATGTTGCCTGCTGAGTGTTTTTGAAGACATCTGCCCAAAAATGGCAAAGCCCCAGCAGTTTCTTAGATTGAAACTTAGCCCACCCCCAAAACTACGTCATAAAACTAAACAATCAGAACAGTGTTGTCATCTGCAACACCGTTGTACTTATGATCGATTTACGTACATAAAGCATAAAATATATAAGTACACTTACTTGTGGAATGTGCTTTTATATTTCTTTACGTTAAAACCCGACATTTTGAATAATTTCTCACGAGCGGTGATGGTCAGGAGGAGGCAGTCAGAACTGACGGCTCGTTTAAGGCACATGGCCATATTTATGTAGATTTTGCTAGCATCGAAAGTGAGGCACAGGCCTGTGCTAGGTGACTTTTGATGCTAGAATTTTCGAATCAGCATGTACTGAGCACTCCGCGGTTCGAAATGACCGGATAGTTTGAAAACGCGTCATGATTATGGCGTGATCATCAGAAGTGGGAATTTTGAACCCTTCGGGGGTGCGGGTTCTTCGAAAGAGATATCGCCGCCTCGACACAAAGGGCTAAGAAGGAACATGGGTGGTTTTTTGTCAGTAGAAGTCTGACACTCCATAACGCTCTGCCCAGAGTGGGAGAAGTCATTTGATGATTTCCAAGCCCCTCAAAAAAAAAAGTGGGAATTATGAATAATAAAAAAAATATAGCTTACGCTTCTGTGATTTTGTGGATGTAGTTTTCTGAGAAGATAAAGCGACAAATGTGTGCTAAATGGTTTGGTCATGTGGAGAAGATAGTGAAAGTCGCCTGACAAAAGGTATTTATAAGGCAGATTCTGATGTGAGTGGCAACGCTGGGAGGGGACGCACTAACCGTCGCTCGGGACTGCGGGTTGTTCGAAAGAGAAACCGCGGCCTCGACACAAAGGGTTAAGAAGGAACATGGGTGGTTTTTAGTCAGTAGCGAAATAGAGTGGGAGGAGTCATTTGGAGATTTTGCAGCCAAAGAAAATGGTGTCGCACTAAAAATACTTACTTAGATTGTAGTAAGTAAGTATTTTTAGTGCGACACCATTTTCTTTTTTTTTTGGTGGCTGCGAAATCTTACCGGTGAGGTTAGTGTTATTCGGGTTTTCTTCAGAAGGATCAGGTGCGTAGGTCTCGCAACCGACGTGCGTGTATGACTAGCTAGATGTATGAATGCAACCAGGCAAAAAGAGTATGTATTGGTCGTAAGTAGCTGGTGGTGTTCTGTGGTTTCTGCCTTCCCCCGTGGGAAAAGTTATGTGTATGTGTATTTTATGCATTATATTCTTAAATTATAACTTCATTAGTTATATCCTTTTATAGTTCTAAAGTGGAGATTATTGCATGAATTTATAGCCTTTTATAGTGATGGCCCATGACTTATTTAGGTGTACGTTCTGAACTTTGAATTGATTTAACATTGAGCTAATTATTATAAAACCTAGACTAGTTTTCGACCAATCCAAAAAACATAATAATAAGATTTAGGAAAACTGGACAAAATAATGCAAACTTTCATAATACAAAGAAATTGAATACAAAAATTATTTAATTAAGTAAGATTTTGTGATGGATTCTCTTCCTTGTAATTTGATGATATTGAAGAAGATTTTTCGTTTATTGATTAAAGCATCAGCCGTTAATATAAGAAACCTATTAGTTATTAATATTGCTTTTCCTCTTCGCTGCAGAATATGCAATGTGGTTGACAACACTTAGGAGAATTTTATAAATATGGTGTTTGTGGTTGAAGACCGCATGGATTTCAAAGTATTTATTTTAATTTCTGTACAACGTTACCCGTGAATTTCCTATAACTTTAATGTTGTTGCAAAAGTAACATAACACAACAGGCAGAGGTGTGCCCATTAGTACACCACCATTGCACCAGTTCCATGTAATAGGCTTATTGCCAAAAAATCCAGATTCCTGACAGCACTCAATACTTTACCCGTCCCGGGAATCGGACCCAGGACCTCGTGCTCAGGAGTCGCGTTTGCGACCACTAGGCACTAGTGACTAGACCAACGAGACAGTCTTGCTAATGTAATGAGGTCAAATCTTGTGATATAGGTTGAGACTTTTTACAGTTTTAATATACTTTCTCACGAGAACTACTGTTTCGAAAATCTTGTAGGACAATTTTCACGAATACCTTTCCGAATTTATCGTTTATCTTTGTTGGACCGAGTTTCTATTTATAGTATTTTACAGTGGTTCACGCTTCTGTATAACAGTCAAATAGTCACGGATGACGGAACTGTTTTTTTTATATTGATTTGCGGATACGCCTGTTTGTTTTTATATGGTTACATCCATGTTTTATGGCACACGCACACCCACAGGTTAACGGTGACGTATGTGTCATGTGACGACAGAAATGTAAACATATATGTTTGTTTAGATCTACGTGATGCATGTGACTTGTTACTAGATCTCTATTTGTGGCGGGTGAAGGTGTAGTGGTACCGTGTGTAAGGTAACGGGTGACTACTGTAAATGGATATCGGTCAGGTGAATCCTCCAACCAGCCCGCGAAATTCAAATTTTCTTAAGTTTTTTGCAATTTGCGGGCAAGTGATAAGTTGTATGTTGATGAACATTTGATTCGCGGCTGTAAGACGTATGTAGTTACAGAATTATAATCATCAAAATCATTAATACAACCCTCCGAGCTCATAAAGGTTCCGGAATGACTTTGACCTTTTTACTTTTGTGCTGAATTTATCACTACATTTTATAAAAAGTGAAAAATAAAAACTTTTTTACAAAAAATTTTAAAATTAGACTTTTGTTTCTTTGATTTCATTTTTTTGTCACCGACTTCAGAAACTGATTTTTCTTCTCATGTTTATTTTTCACTTTTAAGTGTTTTTTTTGTCGAAGTCGGTTTTATTTTTTGTAAAAAAGTTTTTATTTTTCACTTTTTATAAAATGTAGTGATAAATTCAGCACAAAAGTAAAAAGGTCAAAGTCATTCCGGAACCTTTATGAGCTCGGAGGGTTGTATTAATGATTTTGATGATTATAATTCTGTAACTACATACGTCTTACAGCCGCGAATCAAATGTTCATCAACATACAACTTATCACTTGCCCGCAAATTGCAAAAAACTTAAGAAAATTTGAATTTCGCTTGCCCCGTCGGGGCTGCGGCTGCTACGGGAAAGAGATACCGCGACCTTGACATAAAGGGCTAAGAAGGAATATGTTTTGGTGGTTTTGGTTTTGGTGGTAACCTTACTCGCAGACGTAGGTATTTACATAATTCATTCGTAGAAAATTTCATAGGAGCCACTTTATTTTGCAAAAAGATCTCAAAAATGACAATAATAATGCCAAAGATTTGACCAAAGGTAAATCTTTTGACGAAAGGAATTTATTTTAATTTGAAACATTCCCAACATCTTCTAAGTCCGTTTAACGCTTGTAATCTCGAATGACATTAACAAAAGGAGTATTTTATCTGTATTTAGTCCTTTAAAGTAAGTGACGTACTGTCTTACCATTGCATTGTTGCGAAGCAAAACTGTGGTTTATCATCCATTATCTCCATGTCTGGAGATAAGTCATTGTTACTTGTTCAAAGACTTGATATTCCTTCACTTTTGGTACATTAAGTCAGTAATGTTCGGAAAGAAATTAATTATCTGTTGTGTGTGTATCGGCGCCTAGTTTGATAACAACAACTATAATTAGCTAATGAAAGGGTGGAATATGTAGTTAAACAACAACGCATTTCTGAAATCCTCGGGTGCGCCAAAGTTCACCTAAAATTTCAACTCCGATAATTGGAAATCCGAAAATGTTCTTCCTAACATTTTTCATCCTAACAATCGCAATTCCTAACTTCTCTATCTCTAATGTTTTAATTCCGAAGCATTCAACTTCATAATGTCTGTAGCAATAAACATCTATTACACTATTATTTGTTTTCCTATATTTTCTCAACATAACCATCTTTTACACTATTATTCAAAGTCATCTCTTTTTTTTGTTTATATCACTTTTTATTCATAATAATCAGTATTATAAAAGGTCCCATTAAAATAGGTGGACAAAATTTTAGAAATCATTCAGACCGCTAAAATAAGGACAATAGCAAAAAAAAATATAAGAATAAGAAATAAAATACCTACTTTTATAGGATGAGTTTGTTCTAGAGTGCCGGCAATTTATTATTTTAAGTCAAAATAAAATCACTTTATATATAGTTTTTTTTTTTGTTTAGATGTCTTTAGTTAGGCTTACTAAACGCTGTGTTAAAATTTGTCCACCTATTTTAATGGGACCTTATATACTATGCAAAGATATCCATAGGTTAGGTTAGGTTAGAACTGTGACCAACTACGCGCGAGCCGAGCGAGCGAAGCGAGCGGTGCCGCGGCAGCGGCCGGCGAGCGCTTACTCGAAATTGGTCGCGAAATTTTTCTAAGTATTTTTTTCATAGTGCCCCCAAGACGACACTCTGACCTGAATTTCATTCATTTATTTTATTTCAAGACAAAAATCAGTGAAACGACCTTTAATCATTCTAAACAGTTGTATGAGTGAAAATATTATGGTAATTATGTTTAGGAATAAAAGCATGTGGTTCTGGTTGGCTGGACATTTCTTCAAAACTGCTCGCATTTAAGTAGGTCAATAGGGCACTTTATGTGACGGCTAAACACCCTTATTTCAGAATAGGTGACGCTACAGAATCTTAGATAATCGATCGAAAGCGTGTCCAGCCAGCTTGAAAAACCACTTTTCGCTGGTCTCTCAATCTCCGTAACGGAAGTGATTTTGACGACTTTTTGCATATCAACGGGCGTCACATAAATATGTGACAGGCATCAAGCTAAAAGTTTTGTGATACGTACAGTGGTTTAGTAGAAAAATGCAAAAAACTGTGTCCAGCCATCTTGAATTTACGTAGAAAACTTTTGGCTGGCACTTCCGAATCCCACATAACGGGAGCGTTTTCGAATATGGTTCCTTTACTAATACTTGGTGACGCAATGTGTGACAGTAATAACGTTTGATTTATGCCGTCACATGCAAGGGTTTACGAGATATCAATGAAAACTTAATGTATACTTGTGTCCAGCCATCTTGAACTCAGGCTGGCTGGACACCTGTATCTCCGCTGCCTGATGATCTACGACCTTCAAAATGGTATCAAAATGTTGTGACGGGGACGATAATAGTAACCTGAATTTGTGACGGAGAAACTTTGCGTAGTTTCAAAGATATTGATCTATTAAATTTTCCCATACAAACACTGTAGTAGGGTTACCAATATTGTAGGTTTTATGTAGGACTAAGTATATTTTAAGGTGTTTTCTTTAATGGACGAAAAGTCGCGTATTGGTGATACTAATACGAACAACTGTAGATATTTTAATCAATAGAAGACAAAAGTGTAGAAGTGAGGAAGGGGGGGGAGATTTTTTTTAATGTTATTGATTATTTACGTGCAGATACCTATCTACTCTTTTTAGTAGATAATTATTGGTGTTTTTATGGTAAGTACATAGGTAGATATTGTGTCAGGATAACAGACTAATGCTATAAGGTATTTAAATGAAAAAAATATGTAGGTAAATAAAATCACATTTATTTATTTGCGCTAGAGCGTTTCAATGACGAAAATGACGACGATCAACTCCATTTGCACTTCAATAACCCCCGCCTTGTACCAAAGCGTTGTTTTTACCGCCGCCCTAAGTGTTTGAAGCGCAAATGAAGCCGGTGGTCGTCATTGTAATCATATAAATAGCTGAATAAACTAATATATTCTTCAATACCTATTTATGGAAAAGAATAAAATTATTACACAAAATAAATCACAGCATCAGTCTTCATTTGGTTTTAGTACGTACTACCATTATTACGCTGTCACACTCACAGCCTGTGTACAATCTCAGTGTCAGTGCATCAGTGTTGCCAACAAGACCGATATAGAATCTGCTAAAATGGTGTTAAAATTATGCCAATTGCTTTATAGAAATGCTAAAAAATCTGCTAACATTTTTCAGTGTCAAATGAAACGTAACATAGTTTTAACTTTTTTATTATTTAACAAAATATACATACTGTTTTAATCGACTATGATCTCAAATACTCTTTCCATTATGTTGGCACCAGAAGCGCCAACAATATAGTAAAAAGATTTTTTTTCTAAATGGAAATAATTGCGTACGCATTAATGTATTTTATTTTATAATTATTTTATATGCTAAAAATATGCTATACAACTAATAAGTTTGCTAAACAACATGAAAAAATGCTAAATTGGCATCACTGAGTGCAATGCACTTTGTTCTTTTTTGTTAGTGTTTTTAATTATTATTTAGAATTAACACATACTTCCCCTTTTTCTGCAGGAAAACCTTTTATTCCCACGGAGAAATCAAATACAAAGCTGGCGTGGCTTGGCTGCTACCGGCCGATTAGTCGATTCAAAAGAAATCCTATAATTATGTAAAAAATATGGTCACCTCACAATATTAATGGATGTTTGTATGGGAAAATTTAAATGATCAATATCTTTGAAACTACCCAAAGTTTCTCCGTCACTAATTCAGGTTATCATTATCGTCCCCGTCACAACATTTTGATAACATTTTGAAGGTCGTAGATCATCAGGCAGCGGAGATACACGTGTCCAGCCAGCCTGAGTTCAAGATGGCTGGACACAAGTATACATTAAGTTTTCATTGATATCTCGTAAACCCTTGCATGTGACGGCATAAATCAAACGTTATTACTGTCACACATTGCGTCACCAAGTATTAGTAAAGGAACCATATTCGAAAACGCTCCCGTTATGTGGGATTCGGAAGTGCCAGCCAAAAGTTTTCTACGTAAATTCAAGATGGCTGGACACAGTTTTTTGCATTTTTCTACTAAACCATTTTACGTATCACAAAACTTTTAGCTTGATGCCTGTCACATATTTATGTGACGCCCGTTGATATGCATAAAGTCGTCAAAATCACTTCCGTTACGAAGATTGAGAGACCAGCGAAAAGTGGTTTTTCAAGCTGGCTGGACACGCTTTCGATCGATTATCTAAGATTCTGTAGCGTCACCTATTCTGAAATAAGGGTGTTTAGCCGTCACATAAAGTGCCCTATTGACATACTTAAATGCGAGCAGTTTTGAAGAAATGTCCAGCCAACCAGAGCCACATATAAAAGCGTTAGGATAAAAAACAGTAGGAGTTTAAATATATTTACACTAATGATATTATGAATTCCAATTTTCGGAAACATGAGTGTTATGAACATCGTCAGTAGGACTACAAATAGTATGAATGAAAACTTTAGGATGAAAAATTTTAGGAAGAGTGATCATTCGGATTACAAATCGTTAGGAAGAACAATTTCGGATAAAGAACTTTAGGTGAGCCAATATGGACCCGAAATCCTCTTGTTATTCTCAGGGATTAAGAAGGAGAAGATGGTAAAAAGTTCAATTAACAGCCAAAATTCAGGTACGCCAACTTTGCTTACTGATGCAGTCAAAAGGTCATCGAGAGCACAAGTGAAAGAACATTAAAACAATGCTCTTCATCATCGACCCAGTCTTCACTTTCTAGTGTAACTAGAAGCAGTTGTATACCTGTATTTGTGTTCTACTAGCTGATGCCCGCGGCTTCGCCAGCTGGATGTCAGTCAAATTATATACTAAAACCTTCCTCGAGAACTACTCTATCCATTGGTGCAAACAGCACGAACGCGGACAAACAGACAGATAGACGCGGCGGAGGACTTTGTTTTATAATATGTGAATTGCATGGCACACGTGTGAGTACTGAGTACTATGTACTATAAAGCCACTTTTTACATTTAGTTATATTTTAGTGACGTTGACCTGGTGGCTGGGAGAATGTCATGCTCACTCAAATGTCTCGCTGATGGTGGCGGGTGTGTCGGATCATTTAGTTCCCTTTAAAATGGTTGAGTTGAATGGTGCTGATCCATGCGTCATGTTCGTGAACGGGCGCTGTAAGTGGAGTGGTCATCTCTTAGCTGCCATGGTTTATATACCTATTTTCTGATTTGTTTATTATATCTTTTTACTCTGGACGCTCTTAACTTGCAGTCTTGCTTGTCACATAATATACCATCTCAACATGAATGATATAATGTAGGTACTGTCAGCATCAGAAGTAGCTGAACATTTCAGAATTTTAATTCTTTTATGTACAGGACTCTAGCTATTATTTTTAATGTTTCAGAAGATTATTCGTTAAAATAGTCCATAAACTCCAATAACATTTAGTAACGAGTAATATCTAACAAGTTTTTATTAAAAAAACAGCTTCGAAACTTTGAGTAATGTTAATATACTTCTGATGCTGACTGTACCAAGATTTTGTAACAATATTCTGATTTAAAAGAGTGTCCATGGAGTTTCTTGCCCGTTCTTCTTTATGAGATCTACGTTAGGGAACTGGCAACTACAGTACTTTCACAAGTTATTATGCCTTGTGATTGTGACTGTAGCTTAGGAGTGCAATGCGTCGTTTCGGGAGTTGCTACGTCGGGCTGCGCGGCGCCGGATGTTACCGGCGGCGAGTGCGGGGGCGTGCGGCGGCACGTGCCGTGGCGGTGGGTGCGCGGGGCTCCGGATCGCGGGGCGGCGGTTGCGCGTTGCGGTGTGCATTCGTTGTTCCGTGATTCGGGGTCTCGTGCATTCGTTGTTGCGGTGTGCGTCGCTGCGTGCTTTCGTGCTCACAGTGTTCGTTGTTGCGGGCATTCGGTGGCGTGTGGTTCTGCGTGGTGGCTTTCGGAATGATGTATTGCACTCGTAGTTTCGTTTTTTTTGTGAAATGTTCTTCTGACATTCAAAAGTGCCTGTAATGGCTTAATTGAAATAAATGCTTTGAGTTTGAGTTGAGTGATGTCTGTATCTGGATTGGTTTCCGCACTTAATCCTACAATTGGAACTTTGTACAGCCACGTCAACCACGAGCGCAAATATGTACTTCGCACTTTGTCAATTTCCTATATTTAAACGCAATTTTCGCGTGAAATAACGATTGTAACTTGGAGATAAGATATTTTTCATAAAAGTACTAGTTCCAAATTCGTAACAATATGAAATTTTAATGAAAACAGCAGGAGAAAAACACTTTAAAAACTGTTAAGTGTTTACATATTGCTGCTCGTGCCGTACGGTTATGGTGGCCGTCGTTGGTAAATACTACCCCTAAGGATGGAGAGGATCAGTCGATCCTCTTCATCCTTCTAACTTAAGTATTATCTCCAGTAGCTACTGATTTTAGGTTTCTTAGATCACATCAAGCTGCCTAGGACCCTAAGATGTCTCTGTGTCTAGTGATATCTAGTCACCAGTAGGTGGTAAGAACCTACATAGGTAGGTTTTATATCAGGTTTCGTAGCAATCATATTTACTTGAGAATAGATCTTGGTGTCATTGTTCTGAAACATTGGCCATCGGACTAGGGATTCACATAATTTCTCAATACATTTCATAAGACAACATTGATTCATTTCTGTTTGTTTGCTAGATTAGCAGAAAAAGTATTGATTATAGAGCGTTATCTTGAGGGTTATAAATCATTGGTTTTATAACTTTTATTTGAGAGATAACGAATATTAAGTATGTCTTACACTAATCATGTTACGCTATGCTAATCATATCGTAGCGTAAACGGTCACTGAACGTAGGCGTGCCCCTGGTATTTTTTTTTAAACTTTGCCCCGCCCTAAGAATTTCTCCTGTATCGTGGGTGGTGCGTTCACAAACATTTAAACTCACGTACACAGATACCCAGACCGAGAACAACTATCCGTAGGCCATACAAATATTTGTTCGGTACCAGGATCGAACTCGCGACACGCAGCTTAGCAGTCCAATCGCTCAGCCACTGCGCTGCGCCAACCGTGCCGTCAATATTATGCTGACATACTTCGTCTCTTAATTTATTGCCTCTACATACATCATCATCATTTTTCTGTATTTATCATATCAATTTATTTAAGGTAGTCGCAGCATGTCTTCTTCTTCTTCCATATTTCTTTATTATTGTCTCTACATACATGTGGATGTGAAATTACGTTACCATATTGAAGCGAATAGAATACTGCTGCTATAATTTTTTTTTTTTTTTTTTTATTTAGCCGTTATTGTCCCACTCCTGAGCAAAAAGCAAAATGAGCAAAGCCTCCCCCCATTCTTTCCACTTCTTCCGATGGTGTGCTTCTTCTCGCCAGTTGGTCAGAAAGCCATCCAAAGCGTCCCGCCATCTTCTCCTCGGTCTACCGCGACCCCGTCTAGCTGTGTCAGGGCTCCAGGGCTGCTATAATTATTTCTGTATAACAGTATTTTAAGTCATTGTGAAACCTTTCTGTATGTCCAAATCTAGTCTTATTTTCTGCCATAATCAACTAACCCCAATACTCGGGGGCTGCAATGATCAAATGACTCCTATCCTCCCACTCTGGGCGGAGCAGAAGGAAGTGTCAGACGGACTAAAACCTATCCGGGTCCCGTCTAATGCCATCTGCTTTCCAGGTCCGCGGTGACTCTTTCGAACGATTTCCGCAACCCTGGGTCTGCCTGGCCTGTAAGTATATGTAACGGGTATCCCGTTACAGATTCTAGGTAATAAAGCAAATCTGTATAACCTTTTTTTTTTTTGGTGGGTGGAAAATCATCAAATGACCCCCCCCCCCCCCGCTCTTGGGCAGAGCGAAGGGGAGTGTCTGACTTCTACTGACTAAAAACCGAACCCATGTTCCTTCTTTGCCCTTGTGCCGAGGCCACGTCATCTAGTACTAAAATCCGCGGCCCCGAATCTGTATAACCTTATGTGTATATTCTGTGATGAATAGATTTAGACTGTGACCGAGGAAAGCAATAAGTACGTAACACAGTACCTGACAGAATGATTAATGTGCTGTTTACAAACTACACCCTAGACGAGAGGTACTAAAGATAAAGTTCCACCAACAGCCGTTAGCCCAGTCAGCGTGTAAATTGTTCCACAGAAATGTTTGAACTACGTATTTCTAAAAAGAGCAACATAGTAAGTCAGGCAGTAAATCATGGAAAACTTGACCTGCGAGGCCTCTGAAATATCTCAGTTATCTTATTTACAAGATATTAGTATCGGAAAGAAACGTCGGCGAATATAAAGGGCTTGGCAAAACAGTTTATGTAACACAAGGTTACGGGTTTTCAGGACATATCAAACGACGACTAGCCTGTGTTTTCACTGTGTTCCGCCCTTGTTCCGCCTACGAACTGCGCAGTACCTACATATTATTGATAACCAACATTTAAAATGTTAGTCAACTAGGTTCGTCATCTGTTTATGTGCAAAACTATGACGGAAAAGATATTGACGAACAGTTGGAAAATAAGATACTAAAATATTGATGAAGTATTGGAAAATAAGATACTATCTGTGAGATACCTCGATACCCACTTATTTGATTAATAAATCTTTTATCAGAGTTTTCTTAGATCTAAATACAATAACATGTGGTAGTCATGATAATAATTATTGTTTGGTTTCTCATTTTGTGAACTATTTGTATGTATTATAATATATATTAGTTGATTTAATTCCATCTTTATATATTATGTATTAGTATGTACGATTTGTGGATTTATGTAGGTATATTAATTTATGTTACAAAATAGTATTCTCCTAGTTTATTTATTATTGAACTCTACCACAATGATGTCCTGTTTGACCCTAAGGTTGACTGGTAGAGAATGCCTTGTGGCATTAAGTCCGCCTATGTACCACGTTTGTGCATGAAGTTTAAATAAATAAATAACAAAAAAAAAATGGTAATGAACTTTTATGCACCAAGAAGTTTCTAAAATGTTTAATAACATGGATTTAGATCTGTGGCAATAGGCTCACGCCTATTACAATATTATAATACCCAGACAACGTTATTTTAAAGTTTAAGACGTAAAGTGCTTATTAGCTTATCCAAAGGCATTTACAAGTTAATAGGTACGTCGTTATCGCAGACATAAAGGACACACGTTAAGCACACACTCTATTTTTATAATCTCCGGTATTTAAGTGATAAACATCATAGCATACGCTCTAGGTGGCCGCAAGGACTGCATTTATAGGGACTGCATTAGTATAGTCGGTTTTTATTTGTTGTGCTGACGATGCATGTAAACATACCAGAGAGATGTGCGACCATGTGTATCTGTTATTTGGGGAGCTGAAAAAATTGCATCTGTTACTTGCTACTGGTCCTTTAGATTCTGGCGTTTTAGATGTTGATGTCTTCTCTCTATCTCTTGTGTTCCTCTCCAAGCCTCCCTCCATTCTTTCTATTTCTGGTGAGCCTGCGCGTCCTTCTCTGGTTCAGACGGAACTGGTCTTATATACGAAAATTCGAATTCATGTGACATCCATCGACACTGGGCCCACGTGGTAGAGGTGTCCTTTGCAGTGGAGACATGGCCAGTCCTGAGCCTCGGGATTTCAGCGGAATCCTACGTTCACCTTGTACCTTGCCTGTTTTCTCTGTCCATTTTGAAGAAGGCCAATTGTGTTTATACTATCGGAAACAATATTAGAGCGAGGTTATAACGTGATCCTTCGGTAAAATGTAGTTGGCGTGAAAACCAGCACTTTACACGACAATCAAGCTACAGTTCAGTGGTTATTAGTTACTGTGACGACGATACAGTGAGACAAGTTGTTTACCTGATTGTGGTTTGGGAGAGAGAATGGTGTTGAGAAATGCAACATATTTTTTTACCACTTTTTGAATAAAAAATCACCTTTTTACGTGACAACGTGACCTTTTTCAAAGAAAGCGATAATACTGCGATTTAATGACGACACATTTGGTTAAACTGGAATGTGATTCTAAGTTTCTCATATTCTCAAATATGATGCAAACAAGACAATATGTTTGGCACTTTTTGATTTTCGGTGTCAGGAGACCAAAATAATTGGGATATTTGACGCCAAGAGAATGATGATAGATCAGGAGCTAAAACGAAAATCTTATGTTCGGTAAATATACGGATAGATAAAGACGGAAAAAATGTTTGCCAAAAAATAACTGACCTCGGTGGTGATTACTCAAACAAACAAAACTCATCGACGACTACCGAAAGTAAAGTTAGTTTTAGTCGGTCAAAAAGACATTCTCAATTAGTTATTAGGTTAAAAACTGACGAAGTGATAAGAACACACATTGATCATGAGCTGAACGCAATCCATGAATAACAAAGTAAACACCAAGAAACCGCTGCTAACTTTAATTACGTCGATAAAATACAAACATGGGTTTCTCTAACGCTATCCAATACCGCAAAAACAATAAGTCCCTATTTCTGACTCTCCACCAATAGGGGATCGGACTGGGTCAAAATAATATGATTCTGTTTAGTCCGTAAGTTAGATTATCGAAAAATATTGAATACGTGTTTTTTGTTTTATCGAATCAATAAAAAATGACGAAGATAAAACGCGTCAAAGATCGTGGAGTGGGGCTTGAAACGTCACTTGTGTCGTCAAAATGTACTATCATATGACGTCACACGAGTTTTCGAAGCACTGTGTCGTCTTCATTTTAAGTTTACGTGAAAAAAGAAAAAATACGTGTCCAATAATTTTTGGAAATCTATCTGACGGACTAATTAGTTTTTTTTTGTCCGATCCCCTATTCTATGGAATGTCCAGCATCTACCCATTCTGAGAAAACCTGTAAATATTATTGAACCGCAGTTGATTCACAAACGTTAGGTAGATAAAAGTTTAAGAGTAATCAATTTGTTATCAGTGCGTTAATGAGTCACGTACCGATAATACTTTCCACTATCTACGACTGCCCTATTGCCCCACATGACACATGGCTGGAGTCCTTGGTTTTTAGTCAAGGCCAGACATTGTTGTGGCCAGTAAAGCCGACTGATTAGTTCAATATTGCCTTTTATGGTTCTAGCTTTTAACTGCAAAAAATAAGTACGTACAGGTCAACTCCTTATAAGTTCAGGATGTCTCAGAAAGGAAATTATTTTCTGCTCATCATCTTCGTCCCCTTGTTCCATGTTACTTAAAGTCGGCCCAACATTTTTTTTCTTTCTTTCTCTTTTGTCAACCGTCATACTGTCATTTACTCATTTTTCTTTCATATCATTCCTCACACAATCATAGTTTCTTTGGTCTCAACAACTTTCTGTATGGGACCAAAATCATCAACTGTCTCATACAATACTTCAAAACCTAGACGACCCAAATGTATCCAGCTGCTTCACAGATGCTACCCTGCATTTATTGCAGTCAGGAGAAGAGTCTTCATTCTTCTTGTGGGTTATTTGGTTTTTGTAAAACCCTAAAAAAAATACAGAGGAACTTTATAGTTACTAAAGAAGTTAGCTGACCTTATAACATAGTGAACGATTTACAAACAGACTGACACTTCTTGCAGTTATGGAAATGATAACCTTTCGGGTCATAGATAAAGACACTCCTATGCGTTTCGCATTATATTCAATAAGTAATTTAGTGCAGCAATTAATTGAGATGGATCAATTACGTGAGGTGGATTCCAGGATCAAACTACAACGAAGTTTTGTTGCTGGACACTTTTATTTCTGTCATCTTTGATTTGCAATTTTAAAGACTTCACTAACCTGTAGTCAATGGAAGACGAGGACCCGAGTAGAACGGACGGCATGATGATAATGTTTATTGAATAGAATGAAGTTCTTCTAACTTCATGATCAACTGCCTAGGCTTTAACCTACTGTGTTGAAGTCTTCCAGTCTAACTGGAAGTAGCTGAATATCAGTACTTTGCCTGTCTGACTTCTGCAACCGATACCACTTCTAACTTAGCAAACATAATATGTGTTGCTCGATAGTTTATTCCGGTTACTTTATTCTTAGGATGGTTTGGGAGTCTGTCTCTTGCAATTTTGTCCAAAGATTCCCCCTCAAACTTGGCAAAAAACAGGCAGCAGGTGTTTGTTATTTTTATTTACAGAGGGCAAAGACAAATGTCGTTGCCGACTTTTTAAGATAATATGATAATATGAAGATTGTTCATATCATGATCATCACTAAGAGACAAAGTGCACACGATCTCTGGTAATATTCAAAAATATCTTGGAAAATCTGCCGAACATGCGTGACGTCACGATAATTTATCAGATAGTTATGAAAATGTCATGATATTGACAATGGATTGAGAGATAAATAAAGAAGACTGTACTATCTGTCTATCTGACCAACACACCTACGGGGGGCCTGTGAAGGTTTCAGTCAAATGCCCTTGTGTGACTCCGATTACTGAAAGTCAAATCTTTCGTAAATTAACATAACACGACGGCGACGCCTGTATTAAGATTAAGTGGATTGTTTAGGGGGCGAGCCCATTGCCATTAACCTGGCACAAATCTAGACTCGATGGTAGTTACCGAGATATTTGGGAAAAACTCAATAACACAACCCGTACCCGACCTGGGAACCGGACCCAGGACTTCATACTAATAGGGTAGTTGACAAAAAAAATCTAATTAGTCCGTCACATAGATTACCAAAAAATATTCGACACGTATTTTTTTCTTTTTGCTCGTAAATCAAAAATGAAGACGATACAGTGCTTCGAAAACTCGTGTGACGTCACATCGCACTGCATTTTTTACCACGTAGTGCCGTCAAAAGCCCCCACTCCTGATCTTTGACGCGTTAAAACTTCGTCAATTTTTATTAATTTGATAAAACAAAAAACACGAATCCAATATTTTTCGATAATCTAACTGACGGACTAAACGGAATCATATTTTTTTTCCCCGGACACATCCCTATTGTCGCATGTCGGTTTTACTCTCGATAACTAAATAAACTGTAGAAAGTAATAGTGAGTTCTGGATGTAGACCATGAACAAGCAAACGTAGTGCGGGACACTGAGTGGAAATTAAAGGCTGGGGCACACTGGATGCGGATGGCTGAGGATAGAGTGCTGTGGCGCAGCTTGTGAATGTCCAGTTAATGTTGGGGACAGCGACATACAAAAAAAAAAATATATATATTATCAGGCATCAAGGGCCATAGGGTGTTAGTATTACATTTTACTTATAAACTATGTTAGTAACATGCAGGAACATTAAAAAGACAAACAGTGTATCACAATAACAAACACAAACACGGGAATGTTTGACAAGCTTTGTTGCCAACATGTAGCTTGATAAACCTGGGGATTGTAGGCCCATCCAGCCTATCTGTAAACACCTTCAGAAATAAGTGTCCACTACCAAACCAAGCGGTTCACCAAATGAAGACAACGTAAATACAAGGATGGCACGTGAGCCATTGCCGACGTCTTTGTAAATCTACAGTCACGTTGCTTCCAATCATTTCCTGATTGCGATTGTCTTGTTAAAGCCAGGGTAGACATGACACGATTTAAAAGAGTTTGATTAAAATCACCTCAGAGTTGGCTCTTGTAAGTTACTCTTTAAGATGATTGCATGTTTTGTTTCACAAGATCTATTCAATCCGTCTATTAATTTTAAAAGATCCTCAAAAAAATACATTAAATTCCATTAAATGGAACTAGGGGCACATATGTAGGAATGATTCCGACTATGACAAAAAAATCTATAAGAACTTGAAAAAAACGTAAATTATTCTATAGTCAACATGTTTTTAAAACAATGGAAACAATAACAATGCCCACTGGAAACATACGACTGCCTTTTGCTTTTGATAAAAATCGAAAACAAACTATGTTTACGTACCTATTGATTACTATGAATGAAATCGAATATTAAAACTCCAATAAACGAATATAAGTACCTAGTCAAAATCTTGAAACAGTACTTCCAACTTGGCCTACTGCCTACCTCTCCACAGCATCATCGTCACTCTAATCAGAACGGCGCACGTTCTCAGAAGATGTAGCGCTTATCTCAGTAGGTACTCGTACTTCGGGAAGTACTCGCTCCATCGGCACTTGCGCAGATAGCAATGATCATTGAAATGCATATTATAAAGTCTAGTTTCTACGAAACATTTCGATTTTTTTATTATTTTAATGTTGTTGACGTAGAGATGATGCTTTAGAATATTTGTGTGTTATTGGATCGTTAGTGGTTCTTTTAAAGTTTACGTTTAATGATTACTTAAGCCATCACTTAGTAAAGATTTTAACACTTTAGTAAAGGTTTTGTAAGTCTAATCTTTACTACGTGACGGCTTAAGTCATCGGCGTCATCTGTCCATTGAAGAAAATAGCAAGAGACGTCTCCAAGAACGAAATAACTTGACCAAATCTGAAGGTCCAACATCTTATCACGTTTTCAATATAAATGGGCGACAGTCAACGGCAGGCTTTGAAGATGACGAATATTACCGATTTGAGGCAACACATATGTAATCAGTCTGCCTTCTAGATATCTCTTTAAGATTGTTTAAAGAAACAGCATCACATTGCTCTCATCTCGTGACTTTGGGAATACCCACACTTATTGACGTGGTGGAGCTCGGGGCTAGATAATAAGAGCCGCTTAGATCAATCTTCATTGCCTGGGTTGGTCCGTAGATGAGTGACGACCATCCATTACATACCGAGTTTATTTATTTATTTTTTTACACACAAAATACAAAAATGATAAAAACATAAAAAAATAGAAGAGTACAAAGGTACTGCTTATTTCATATGAAATTTCTTCCAGCAGACCTGAGAGAGGAAAGTTGGATTAGACACGTAGACACAGTGTGTAGAAAAGACAAACAGGAAAATTTTAGTTTGAATTACTAACAAAAGCATATAAAATAAACATACATACAAATATATACACAAATAAAAATAAACACTAATATTATGAATATATATATATTTAATTTATAAACATACATTTATATGAAGAATATTACGGTATAGAGGAGAGGTAAATGATCTTTGACTTGTTTTTTGAACATGTGTAAAGATTTAGAGTCTAGAATTTTAGGCGGAAGTGAGTTCTACAAACGTACTGCGTGAACAGAGAAAGAGTAAGAAAAGAATTCGGTTTTATGGGATGGAAAATTAAGATGATGCTTAAGGTGGGATCTACACAGAGCATCAGAGGGACGGGTAAAGGAAAAACGATCGCGAAGGTAGCTGGAATATGCAGGGAAGTATGTTGTAAAGAAGACATAATATGCGAGTGTTCCGGCGAAGACGGATAGGGAGCCACTTGAGTTCTTTACGGAAGTGAGAAACATGGTCATATTTCCTCAGACCAAACACAAAACGGATACAAAGGTTCTGCAAGCGCTCAAGTTTATTTAAGAGCTCCTCGGTGGCATCCAAATAGCAGGCATCAGCGTAATCAATAATCGGCTGGATCAGAGTTTGAGCTAAGTAAATCTTGGTTTTAAAACGTAAGAAGCTCTGTAGAGATTTAAGTGAGTGGAAAGAAAAGTGCACCTTTCGACTAACCTCATTCACTTGAGCTCTCCAAGAGAGATTACTGTCATTATTAAGACACCAAGGTCCTTGGCTATTTCAGCATAAGCAATGGTCGAACAGCCCAGAGATAAAGGAGGCAAAGATGACAAGACAAGTGTATTGCGATAATATCGGCTGCCTATGATCATGGCCTGTGACTTAGCAGGGTTAATCTGTAGTCCGAACGATTTTGCCCAGTTTCCAGGTCATGATTCATGGCAATGATTGTCGATTCCGCATCAGTCAGCAAGAAATGCCGATACAGCTGCAAATCGTCAGCGTAGAGGTGGAAGCTGGAGGTGATAATTTTGGTAAGAGTGTTAATAAATATAGAGAAAAGAAGAGGAGAGAGAACGCCACCCTGAGGAACACCAGCAGTAAGATCACACCAATCAGAGAATATCTCATCTTGGCGGACACACTGAGAGCGACCTTTACTCCGTGCCTCAGAAAGCACGTTAAGTCGTTGGTCCTGGTTGTGATTTGTAGACCTTTGAGAGTTGCCACAGGTAGTCAGTGTCTCGAAAACTTGACAACCAGTCTTTCCAAGGGGTATCTTTATACCCAGAACCTGGGTTGTGGAAGTTAGAGAGGCAGTCACTCCACGTAAAATACTGGTATTCAGTTGCATTCGGTTAGACTGGAAGCCGATCCAAACATAGTTGGGAAAAGGCTAGGCAGATGATGATAGCACAAATAGACACAAAGACCTTTCTGATCGTCTCATACCGATTCCCTGTCGATAAGCACTGTCACACCCATAATCTACAATAGTCAACCATCTAGCATGACTTCTGAAACAACAGTAAACAGATATAAAGATCTGCAGAATTAATCTTTTTCATCAGAGAATTCTTGCCATTTCACGATTGGCTTCACCTAAAAGATAACGAATTACCAATTTTGCGCAATACATGTGTAATCTCCCAGTACAATCCTATATATTTATGACTGACTAACGGACGTCCCGCGGTTTCACTCGCGTAGTTCCCGTCCCCTTGAGAATACTGTATTCTCAAGGGCTACTTATCGCTGTACTAGGCTTTTTATCCCTGTGGATAAAAAGCCTAGTACAGGGATAAGTAGCCTATGTTCTCAGGGTGAATGTAGCTTTCTAATGGTGAAAGAATTTTTGAAATCGGCGCAGTAGTTTTTGAGTTTATTCATTACAAACATACACACAAACATACTAATCTTTCCTCTTTATAATATTACTAGCTTTTACCCGCGACTTCGTCCGCGTTATACTAAAAATGTTATCTTTGGTAAGTAGATCTATCATTGATTTTAATTTCAAATGAAAAACTCTTGCGATAATATCATGGCGGTCATGCGGTGCTTGACCCTCAAGAAGCTCCCGAGTGATTTCATCCCACTTGCTTGGGCTTGGTAGTTACAGTAATAAATAAGTCGGGAGTCCATATTATCTTACGTAACAAAAAGCGTCTTGAGTACGTAAATTTTACTCAAAGGAAACATTCCTTTATTTTTGAATAGAAAGCAAACTGCATTCAAAAAATTTCGAAAATTCTCTTCTCCCACACCCGGGAATCGAACCGGCTAAAATCTGAAAAAAATATACCCTGTACTTTTATTGCATCGATCGTTAGGGTCAATTATAAGGATGAAATCTCTCTAACAAACATGATAAATTAAATGAAAAGAAAACCAGGAAATCTTAAATTAATTTAATTATTTACAAAAAATGGTAAACTAACTAATTAGTTGCTCGAAATGGGCTCCATTCTCTTGGATACACAAATTTATTCTTTTAACGAATTAATTTCTAGTAACCTTTAATAAAGTGTTGTGGTGAATATTATGAATCGTATTTTGAACTTCAACTCTCAACTCGTTGTCATTCGCATAAGATTTCATGTAAATTTGATTTTTTACATATCCCCACAAAAAAAAATTTAATGGGGTGAGATCTGGCGATCTCGCAGGCAGGTTTTCCTTTCATTTAATTTATCATGTCTGTTAGAGAGATTTTATCCTTATAATTGACCCTAATGATCGATGCAATAAAAGTACAGGGTATAATTTTTTCAGATTTTAGCCGGTTCGATTCCCGGGTGTGGGAGAAGAGAATTTTCGAAAATCTTTGAATGCAGTTTGCTTTCTATTCAAAAATAAAGGAATGTTTCCTTTGAGTAAAATTTGCAGTATTAAGAGTACTTTCCCTCCAGGTGGCATTACAAAATTCCACCCTGAATCAGAAAGCTCCGAACTGCTAAGCTATCGGGAGTTACACGTGTTATTGTGAGTCAACCATAAAAGATAGACATATGCTGTTGTGGGATATTTTTTAGATAATTTTATGTAGAACATTTCCGTCTTACATGATTTCTATGTAGCTTTAACCATTAAGGCTGCACACGCGACGGAACCTTAAAAAATGGAGCAACTTCTCCCGTTTTCCCAACATTTCCCTTCACTGCTCTGCTCCTATTGATTAGCGTGATGAAAAGTATACTATAACCTCCCCAGGAGTATGAAGAATAATTGTACCAAGTTTCGTTAAAATCCGTCTAGTAGTTTTTGTTTCTATAAGGAACATACAGACAGGAGGACAGACAGACAGACAGACAGACAGACAGACAGACAGACAAAAATTTTACTGATTGCATTTTTGGCATCAGTAGCGATCACTAATTACCCCCTGATAGTTATTTTGAAAATATATATCATGTACAGAATTGACATCTCTACAGATTTATTATAAGTAAGAAAGATAAGATAAGAAAGATAAGATATATATTATTAGTGTAGATGTAGATAGAAATTGTGTCTCGTCTCAATGAGAAAGTACAAAGTTTTCTCTCACAACGACATATAGAGGACGAGACAGATCAGTTTTATTTGTAACACGTTTTCATGCACGTGTTGGTTAGCAGACCAATTATTTTTTTAAACTAATATTATACATACAGGTTTTGTTTGTAAGTTTGTATGTAGGGGATAATCTCCGGAACGAATGATCCAATTCTAAAAATCCTTTCGCTGGCAGAAAGCTACATTGTTCGTGGGCGTACTGTAGAGTATGCGCAGACCGATTGGCGTGGTAGACTTGTTTAGGCATACAGTATTTTTACATAAGTGCCAGAAACAGTGTTTTATTGACATTCAAAACATTACAGGTACTAACTATAGCCTATAAATTATATTTATATCATGCATATTAGCCGCTATTTCAAAATGTTTGCAGACGAAGTCACTTGCAAAGCGCTAGTTATCAATAAATGAGGGTACCTCATCCAAATGTCAATTAACATGGTACCCGTCAACCGATTTGTCAGAAAAAACTTGCGTGGGCCCTGTGCGTGGGCCTCAAATACAGACTGGTTTAATCTTAAAATCTTGTTCTATTAATTAAGATTATTTGGACGACTTTTATAGTAATGATCGGCCTATAAACATAAATTATAATTATGAAAACGACTCCTCTTTTTTAAAACCTTCCCAAATATGTGTGGATCACAACATCTTCTAAGATTATGTCATGGATCCACGTAAATGATAACAAAATACTTCTGAACTTTGTTTAATAAATTAATAAGGGATCGGAAAGCTACCTGATTTATAAAATAGTGACCACGGAGTTTCTTGCCCGTTTATATCTATACCAACATATTACGGTTTGGAATGGGGAAATCATTTCCTTTTTCTGACAGTGCAGTAGCCAGTAAAAGTGACATGAAGTCACTTTAAAAATTCAGTCGCAGGTTCAATTATCTCTCACCCACAAAGAACAAATATTTAGGTAAAAAAAAAATTTTAAGTCTTTTTATAAGATAGGCCATCTATTTTCCTCATATAAAGAAATGTCTGTAACAGAACATATTTTGTACGTACTTTCCCAATTACATGTCTGCTTACCTTCCCCTTTAAATATACCTACCTAAGAAGCAGCTAAATACCTTAAACCAAAGAAACTGCACCAGGGATTAACCTTGTCCATGTGTTCCCCTTTCCTCTTACGCTCAGGTATAAGATATTAATTATATCCATAAAATCTCTTAACTGTGCACTGTGTGGTTTTGGACCAATTCATTGTACTGTGACCATGACTTATCAGGTTAGAATTCTTAGATTTTAATGTCACATCATTATTTCAGGTGATTACAGAACAATTCCTTTGGTGGTGAAATAACAATATCACTTTAGCTCGGCTCGGAATAAAGTGTATCTAAAAGGTCTATGAAAAAAAATGCAACGACATACTTTTGTCGTTACCATTTCAGATTTCAGCTAGAGATTTCAGTGCTAGACATCGGCGTCAAGCGTCGTCAAACTGGTCATACGATTCGTCATGAGTGCTTCTGATGATTGAATATTATAATTTACTGAGAACGTCTGAGTAAATTATGATATAAATCATGTAGGTATCATTTATATATGTTAATTTGCCTGCAAAATCACTGAACATGACTTAAGATTACGTAGAAACTGCACCTCTACAATTTTCACTTTAAAAACTGATAACAATTTAATCAAAATGTATCACAATGGGTTCTTAAAAGTTGACGTGAAATCATCTGAAAGTTGTAAAGTAAGTCGTTAAATAAGTTATGGTTCATTTGTCCATAACGCATTGGAGTTCATGGTCACTGTGATCAATGACGTCAATGTGAACTCCAGTACAGCTACGAGCACAAATATGAATGCACGATGTCCGCGTGGAGTAAAGATTGCAACTTTGAGATAAGGCCTAACGAAATCAATGTTAAAAAAAATAGCACTCCGGGAGTGCCGGCAGAAATGAAAACTTCAATATTAACTTTCAAACTCGCGTCAGGGTCACGTGATGCTGATCGAAAAATCTTACGATTTTTCGATCAGCATCACGTGACCCTGACGCGAGTTTGAAAGTTTTTACCCATACAAAAAAAGTGCTCAGCGCCGCTAAAGAAGTTTTCACTTAAAAAAAAAACAATGTTAAAATGAATGCCTGAACAAAAGCGGTTGGTTTGTTCAGGGGTGGAAAATCCTCATGGCGGTCCCCCACCCTGAGGTGAGCGGAGGGACAGACGGACTCTAACTAACAACCATACTGCTGTTCCTTTTCCACACTTGCACCAGGAATCATGGGAACTAGATCATCTGCCTAACCTTATCTCAACTACATGTTAGAGTCAGTCGCGTCTTTCCGGTTGTAGCTGCCCAGCTCAGCGTGAACAGTACAATAATATTTTGATATACCTACATTTATGTGTCGCTTATTAGCTGAGTGGTGGCCAATGATAGGCCATAGAAACCAGGTCCGTCCTAAAGCTTGTTTGGGTTAAGGTTGATGTTCCAGGGTAGCCCGCGAAATTCAAATTTTCTTACGTTTTTAGCGATTTGCAGGCCAGTGCTAGGTTGTATGTTAGTGAAAATATGATTCGCGGCTGTAAGACGTATGCAGTTACAGAATTATAATCATCAAAATCATCATTACAACCCTCCAAGTTCATGTAACTGTCAAGAATGAGTATTTGAATTTCGCGGGCTACCCTGGAACATCCACTTTAACGACATCGTCAAAGTCGCGGGAAACATCTGGATGAGAGACGCACAGGATCGGTACATTTGGCGGAAAAAAGGAGAGGCCTACACCCAGCAATGGGTGATTTCGGGCTGATATGATGATGATGACATTGTAAGTTAGAAGTGCCACAAGTATTTCATTAAGTATCACAAAATACAAACATAAAATTGCAAACAAAACAGCAGGAGAAAACCACTTTTAAAAGGTGCAAAGTGTATGTCTGTGACTGTACCTCCTTAGGTTCTCGTTTTGTATCCGGATGTTAGGTTCTTTCCAACATCTTAAGATTTAGTCATGTGCCCACAGAGGGTCTGGGGTTTTCTTAGACCCCAAATACTGCGGTTGCATTTACTGACGCACTTAAATTCTTTCAAAACACTTCGGAGAAAAAAATCGGTGCTATTTCTAGCTAAGTATAATTACAGTAAGTTCAACTAATTAGAAATCGTTCGTATAAACAGAGCATATTATTAAACTTCACAAGAGAACGCTTTTTTCCTTATTTACTTTTCTCCTGTATTGCGGTTTCACAATATAAGTATTGCTTCCTCATATTGAGTCATTGTGCAATAAGGCCGTGATTTGGAGGACTGTCATGTAAGTTTCACGTTCGCAAAAGTACATGCATACTCAGCCTAAAAAGTTCGCACGATAATCCACCACGCGGACCGATTCATCACCTGCCTATAGCCTTTTCTCAACTATGTTGGGGTCGGCTTCCAGTCTAACCGGATGCAGCTGAATACCAGTATTTTACATGGAGCGACTGCGGGTCGGGCACGGAATGGCGAAAGCTGGGTGATTCTTTGAATAAATATTTTGACGTGACAACGTCTTATAAATTGGTTTGCCGGGTGACACTTCAAGAAACTGCGTTACGCTCCGCTCACGTTATGCGCTCACAATGAGAGCGAGTGAGAGGCACGCGTCCCTTCCACTCGGGCATGGTTAGCCCGCCTAAGAGCGAGAGAGACAGACATAAAAAGTGAAAGGCACGCGTCCCTTCCACTATGAAATTCAGTGCGAGATTCTTTGTATAAATTAATGTTTTAAATATAATTCTTTGTATAAATAAATGTTTTAAATTGTTACTATTATTTCATCCTTCTTCCTACTATAAATGAATATTCACATTAAAATTATTTTACCACTCAAAGTCGTTGTCACGTAAAACTTTCGCCCGTATACCGACTTTACAGGCAACCAATTTTTTTGATTTTGCAGATGACCGAGTGCAGGAGACTACTTACCTATCAGGTGGTAATTGTTTGTCTACTATTAACATAAGAATTCTTCCATTATCATCACTCCTTAATTTGTTGTGAAAGCATTATTACCTTAAAATTACTCGTAGTATATTAATTTACTCTTATCATATTCCAAAGGTGTCCCAGTAGATACACATGCCACACCTAGTTATAACCAGACGTGTATTTGCTTAAACATTAATAAATTTCTCCAAAGTATAAATATAGCTTCAAAAAAGTAAATCCCCTTTAGTACGATGTACGATAATTACATATTGTTATCTTGTCAATGAGAATCAAAACATCTAGCGATGCGATAGTTTGATTACTGTATCGTTGGTTATCAATAATATATTATAAGATTAACCCACATGTGGGTGTACTCGTAGTACTGGTATAAGTCATGCCTCTACCTTAGAACCCTTCGAGGATGACAGGCCTGGTGTTATGTCAATTATTTCTCTATTAATTTTTTTTACAGCGACGCAAACACAAAACGGTTGCCATTTTTATGCCATGATGTAGTCTCAATGTTGACGCTGGTTGTGTATCTTCGTCGCAATACAAACATGATGCTGTTGCGATGAAAACGGGATTCTGTATCGCTAAAGAAATGCCTGCGAACGCTTCATTTGAAACATAAGTGGCTTAGTAGGCGACTCGACCGCTGGAACTCGCCCGGTCCGGTCGAGACAGGAATTTAATTTTTATTCATATTTTTGAGTGGTGTTTCGGACTATACTTTTTTTTAAGCAAATTTTGTACAGTCAGAATGACAAACATTAGGTTGGGGTCGTGGGGCTTTCGGGACCGGGACCACAGCCGGGACCGCGGTCAATGTAATGTGTTATGTAGTACTAGGGTATCATAGGTTAGTAGGAGATTAATCATTTCTTTCGGGTTGTCACCAAATATAGTTAACAGGAGTAATGAAATGTGATAAGTAGTACTTGGGTATCATAAGTTAGTAGGAGATTAATCATTTCTTTCGGGTTGTCACCAAATATAGGAGTTAACAAGAGTAATGAAATGTGTCATGTAGTACTAGGGTATCATAAGTTAGTAGGAGATTAATCATTTCTTTAGGGCTGTCACCAAATATAAGAGTTAACAGGAGTAATGAAATGTGTTATGTAGTACTAGGGTATCATAGGTTAGTAGGAGATTAATCATTTCTTTCGGGCTGTCAACAAATATAGGACTTAACAGGAGTAATGAAATGTGTTATGTAGTACTAGGGTATCATAAGTTAGTAGGAGATTAATCATTTCTTTAGTCCCACAAACTAGCAGGAGGCCAGAATGATAAATTATATAGTGGGGAAATCATCAAATGACTCCTCCCGCTCTGGGCAAACCGGTAGGGAGTGTCAGACTTCTACTTACCAAAAACCACCCATGTTGCTAGAGATACCGCGGTATCTCTTTTATAATACAATACCTCCTTCCTACTTCTGTTCTCTTGGTAGTTTGTGGGACGAACACAGGACACTAAACCTTATCTATATTATGTGTCTGACGGTACTTTGACTCTAAAAAAGGATTCGTCCGAAACGCCACTCGAGAATATTAATAACAGTGAAATTCCTGTCTCGACCGGATCGGGCGAGTTACAGCGGCCGAGTCGCCTACTGAGCCACATAAGTCTCGTCAAGTACTATCACTCATTTGCATCGATATAGTAGCGTTCCGAACGGTTGTATGACTTCGTCACTGGTTGCAAACCCGGGGCGGCGCAGCAGGGTATTTTATCTTTACTCAACGTAAATTCACAAAAATCGTCTTTGATTTCTCGGGGTAGATCTCTAATTGGAATTTGTACCACTAGCCAAGTGTGTACATGTTGTGTAAAAGATAAAAACCGCGATGCAGAAGCGCGTTTTCAAAACGCGCGAAGGACATCCGTTTGTGTTTTAAAGACGAAATATTAACCTTCTCTAATTGGAAGTCGGTTAAAAATACAGACTATTTGTGTTATGAAATCAGATTTTATTGATTTTGAGTATTAAAATATACCTTATTCTACAAATGTTTATAGTCTAATCTGATGAAAGTCATGTCATGATGATTCGGAATGTTTGAAAATAAATTGTGTTTATTTGTGTTTCATCATGACATATAATATGCGCAAACTAGATTGATTGTTATGTATAATGTATGAGAAATAATAATAAAAATAGGCAATCACTCTTTTTATTGAATTCTAAAAATTCATTTTCGTTTGCTCCAAATTTTAGGTACCTCATATCTTTTTTACCTACAAGGTGAAAACGGACCTTTGACGAATTCGTCAATCAAGCATTCCATACATCAAACTAAGTAACAATTATTGCGGGGAAAAAACACATTTTACGATAGGACTCAATGTAACGCACTTACAATATGGTCCTGGTGGATGCATTTACGATACAATAATATGGGGGTTGTGGAAGTATTTAGAGCTATAATATTAAAAACTTGTACAAAAAATAGTGATTTGGAACTTTGACCACCAATATCTCCGTATCTAGAAGGTAAATGTCGCGATAAGGGGGTGTACTTTTACACCCATTATATTGTCTTGTTATATCTTGAGTTTACATCTGATTTTATTCTCCCAAAAGCAAGAAATAAATTCAAATTTAGCAAATTTTTTAGGGCGGACGTGTCTGTTTCCATGTTTCAAACTAGTTCTCAGATTACCAATTGGGGTCACCAAGTCATTTCTTTAGACCTAAGGCTCACTAATGAAGGCTATATATGGCTAATGAAATGTACTCGTTTGAAAACACACACATTAGGAGCTAATGTAATTGGAATTTTACCGGTAATAAACTTTTTAGGAGAGGGTTTTACTTCCAACACTTTAATTTTTACATGAAATGTATGTAAAAATTAAAGTGTTGGAAGTAAATGATGCACCAGTTATGTGATGCGCTATATGTTTTACCTTTAGAATCATATAATTCTTCATCAATCATTCAAGCTAGTGTTTCAATCAATCATGATCCCAACAGCTAAGCTACGAATTGACAGCCAAAGCTACGAGTTTTGGCACTTTCAGAAGCGTCCTTCAGCTCAAGCAACAATTCAGGCAGGACACGATATCCAGTGTCCCATCGATTGAGGGCAACACCACATTTACACTCCAGGGCAGAGTCTTCTATAAATCTCTACCTGTACAGGTTTTCCTTGCTTCGGGTTCTGGAGTTGTACCAACCAGTACGTAGCAACCTGGACAGCTCTGTCGTTTGCAGCATCCAAGTCCAGTTATAGTTGTGCACGACACGCACTCTCCTATTTAACCTATTTGATCGATAGCCCTACGTGACTCTGTCATGTACAATGAGTTTCAGATAAAATGTATCGCTGAAGTGCATAATATCTGACACAAGCGTGTAAAATAACGTGTTTACCTATTTATAAATATAATGCAAATCACCGTGACTTCGATCGATATATTGATTGATAGGATTTATTTCGATTTCAGTACATTTGTCACAAATATTGTAAACACTTATAATATCGTCTTGTAGACAACAATGATATTGTATTGTTGAATGGAACATGCAAGTCAGTATGATATGGCATCGTAAGGTAATACCGCCAGATTCAAATATACAAAATCTTTATGAGCTACTGAAGTCGGACGAAAATGTCTTTGCGCTGATAACATTGAAATTGCACATCCCATCATATGGAACAATATGAGTGAAAATGTAGGAAATAGAAAATACATTTTGGTTGTCATAGACCGAATCTAATCTTTGGTTATAATCATCTTCCAAGAAACTGCTTCAGATGGCTGGTACTCTGGGGATGCTGGTTCTTCGAAAGAGATACCGCGGCCTCAGCACAAAGGGCTAAGAAGGAACATGCGTGGTTTTTAGTCAGTAGAAGTCTGACACTACCTACCGCTCTGCCCAGAGCGGGAAGAGTTGTTTGATCATTTCCTACGCTCCAAAAGAAAAATGCCTGGTACTTTAAGAAACTTCACTTAGGCCACTTATGCGGCCATTGACCAGACCTATGCCTACGTCACTCCTGACTTGTGGGGCACATTCCACTAACGAAGTAGTGCAGTTGGGTGCGCCAAAGTTCACCTAAAATTTCAACTCCGATAATTGGAAATCCGAAAATGTTCTTCCTAACATTTTTCATCCTAACAATCGCAATTCCTAACTTCTCTGTCTCTAATGTTTTAATTCCGAAGCATTCAACTTCATAATGTCTGTAGCAATAAACATCTATTACACTATTATTTGTTTTCCTATATTTTCTCAACATAACCATCTTTTACACTATTATTCAAAGTCATATCTTTTTTTTGTTTATATTACTTTTTATTCATAATAATCAGTATTATAAAAGGTCCCATTAAAATAGGTGGACAAAACTTTAGAAATCATTCAGACCGCTAAAATAAGGACAATAGCAAAAAAAATATAAGAATAAGAAATAAAATACCTACTTTTATAGGATGAGTTTGTTCTAGAGTGCCGGCAATTTATTATTTTAAGTCAAAATAAAATCACTTATTATAGTGTTTTTTTTTTTGTTTAGATGTCTTTAGTTAGGCTTACTAAACGCTGTGTTAAAATGTGTCCACCTATTTTAATGGGACCTTATATACTATGCAAAGATATCCATAGGTTAGGTTAGGTTACAACTGTGACCAACTACGCGCGAGCCGAGCGAGCGAAGCGAGCGGTGCCGCGGCAGCGGCCTGCGAGCGCTACCTCGAAATTGGTCGCGAAATTTTTCTAAGTATTTTTTTCATAGTGCCCCCAAGACGACACTCTGACCTGAATTTCATTCATTTATTTTATTTCAAGACAAAAATCAGTGAAACGACCTTTAATCATTCTAAACAGTTGTATGAGTGAAAATATTATGGTAATTATGTTTAGGAATAAAAGCGTTAGGATAAAAAACAGTAGGAGTTTAAATATATTTACACTAATGATATTATGAATTCCAATTTTCGGAAACATGAGTGTTATGAACATCGTCGGTAGGACTACAAATAGTATGAATGAAAACTTTAGGATGAAAAATTTTAGGAAGAGTGATCATTCGGATTACAAATCGTTAGGATGAACAATTTCGGATAAAGAACTTTAGGTGAGCCAATATGGACCCAGTGCAGTTCAAAGCCTAAAGACAACTTTGTTTTAAACTGAAACAAATGCGAGTAAACGTGACTTTATCTGAGTTCACAAACACATTTTTTCAACCAATTAGAGTGGTCGCGTTGGACCCCCTGAGGTCGCGCATACCTAGAAGTTGATTTCCATATTTAGGTTAGGTTTGTTAACGGAGGATCAACATTCAATTACTAACCGACTCATTGATTTCTAACGTACTTTAACGACCCATTAGCATATTGAGTCGACTTCTAATTCTATAGAGATATCGACACTAACATTATAATCCCTTTCATAAAATTAATCGTTATTAGAAACTGTATAGATATAATTTAATTAAAGCTACAGGTCAACAATGCGTTTTGCAGTAAAACTTTACTGTATACAATAAGGTTTACGACGGTCATAAAACTTTCCATTTCTATCGTGTGGTTCGGCATGTAAACTTTGTTTAGTACATTCCTCGAAATCGTAGTAACCTTAGATGTTTCAAAATAACATCATGCCTGTAGTCCCAGACGAGTTAGGCAGAGGTGATGGCGTGAGCCTATTTTAACGTCAAAGTTGATCACGACTTTGACGTTAAAATAGGCTCACGCCCCATGCTTGAGCCTATTTTATTAGAATTCTTCGATTATTTGACGGCACGGTTGGCGCAGTGGCTCAAGCACACTGCTGCGCTGCGTGTCGCGGGTTCGATCCCCGCACGGAACAAATATTTGTATGACCTACAGATAGTTGTTCCGGGTCTGGGTATTTGTGTATGTGAGTTTAAATGTTTGTGAACGCACCCACTATACAGGAGAAATTCCTAGTGTGGGGCAACGTTTTGTTAAATATAAAAAAAAATAAAAATAAATTGGGTCACTTTTGCTCTCAATTTTGTTCTGAGCACAGAAATCAGGTCAACGATGGATTGCCATCAACCGGGTACAAATCCAAACTCCGTAGCTGCTACTGATAAATGCCTGTTTGAAAACTCAATAACACTTTGCTTGACCTAGGTATCGATACCGGGACCTCATGCTCAGCGGTAGCGCTTGAAGTGGCGCCAGATGACCAAGGAGGCACAAGTCAGTGAACTGGCTATAATACCTAAGTACCAAAACCTTTAGCATTCTTCAATGATCTGAATTAATTAACAACTAGATCTTTTGTTTTTTAAACGACTAACTTTCTTGCCTAAGCAGAGCTACAATAGGCATTGATTATGAACACAGATCACGGCACCGCCGTGCCACCAACTGTGTCAGTAGTCATACAAATAGTTGCGCAGAAAGGACAATTTCTGTCACGAACCGTCATACAAAGCCCGGCTGTTTCAAGAACTATGCGTCCTTTGTGCCGTAGTGTAATTAAACACTAAAACGACTTTTATACTTAAAGTGTTGACAATGCAGCGTCAAACGGCAGCCATCAAGGCGTCTCCGTGCTTTGTGATTATAAGTATGACAATTTCTCAATTCATGTTAGCAATTCCAAAAGTCGGCCACCCTCCCCAACAACGGTTATCGTATTACTTAGGACTAACTGGGTTGTGGAGGTGAGATAGGCAGTCGCTCCATGTTTAATACAAATTTAGCTGTATCCGGTAGGACTAAACCTCGACATAGTTCGGAAACGGCTAGGATGATGCTGATGTTAGTGATTTCAGATTTAAGTCCGAATGTACTTTCTCTCACCGGTAATGACCAGTCCATAACAGATATTGACGTTGACCACAATTTTTGAAATAAAAGCAGTGAGTTCAGGCACCTCCGAAATAAAACGGTGAACTTCAAGGATGACTTCTGATAAATGTTTACCGTGTTAATTTGTCAAAACCATGTTTATTTAAACAGAATTAGTTAAACATCCACGAATACGTTTGAATAAACAATATTATAGGTCAAAGTTACACGTGTTTCCTCTCAAAGGCTGGTCTATGGTTAATTCATTAGAACTACAATGGCATAATAGCTGAATAAAATTGTTTGTAGTAAGAGGTTTTTAGTTCTTTAAGATTTAATGTCCATATTGGCCAATGTATTGATTGAGTCATCCACCGAAAAATCTTTCAGTAACGGGAAGTTATATTATCTCCGCGTGTCATAGGTTACATTTATACTTTCAAAAGCCACTATCAAAAGCTAGTTTATCTAAAAATCCATAATTATTGAGCTTTAATTAAGAATTTGCGGTTTCAAACCAACTTTACCTATATTTTGCTTGAAACTTAGTGTTTCTTCCTTTTAAATCTAAGAATAGACTGATTCATGAAAACGGTTAATAAAGGAAAACCATGCATAAAATATTATGAATTTATGACCGAATGAACTGTGTATTTAGTTTAGATCAATGCGGTTTCTTGTGAATGGAATTAATGAGTGCATACTTATGATTAAGTTACAAATGTGAAGCAGGGACGCGGGGCGGTCCCGTTGGCTTGGTCTTAGTGGCAGTGATCTGAAAATGACTCAGAGTTACTTAGAATTTTGAACTTTATTGAATTTGCATTTCCAGGTATATTTTTGATAATCATTTTGTAAACATTACATAACATTTTACCAGTAACTTTTATCCCCGATGGGTTAGGCAGAGGTTTAGGTCTTCGCTCGGACCTGACTATGTTGCAGGTAGACAGAGACCCTATGAGGGGGGCGTTTGATGACATGGAAAATAGTATGGTCATTCTGGAGCAGAAAATAACAACGATGAATGACTCGGGAGCGGTTGAGGACTTGCTTAGAATTCATTAATTGAAGAATTGAAGGGCCCGTTTGCACCTTGAATGCAACGCAGTGGGCAAAGAAGGTGACGCAACTCTTTGACTCCTTGGTAACCAAAGTCTCCTTCAATTGATCGTGCATACCAGTGCATACAATCAAACTATCAAAAGGAGAATGCAACCAAAATCTATAGAACGTCTACTTGCCTAGCTAACAAGGAGCCAATTGTGGAAAATAGGTCAAGGTATGTTCCAAGACAATTTACTGATCCACGTTACCCGCTCCTCTACTTACTATTTAGACCATGGTTACATTGTAATAATCATTGTATTGGTTATTTACTGCTTTAGAAAAGTAAATATTTGGAGAACTTGATATTATTACGTGTTCATTGATATTTTGAGAGAGACTGACGTGTGGTCTCCATATTGATTTATAGACGTATAGAATTTCCATTGGAAATGTAAGTTTGATGTGTGTGATTCTACGGAAATCATGGAAAAACCTTACCTGCTCGTCTTTATTGATCGAAGCTGCTCGTAGAAATAGACCAAGTACCTATTGTTTCCGAGTAATTATTAGAAAATCCAATTGGGTTTTGGTTCGTTTCGTGATTAATTTGGCCAGGGCTGCGGTGAGATACCTGTTGTTTCCATGAAATTGATTTTAGTGCTAAATCCCAGTTCCAATTCTAATAATGAGAAAGATTTAGAGAAGCCAACTTCATGACGTCACATTGCACCCAATTCTGCTTAAATACCACCTACGAAATAAAGGGGAAAAGCTCTCTTGCGACGCAAATCTTTTAACGATTGACAGTAATTAGAAATATAATGATGTTTGCTGAGTTCCATATGCATTTCCATCCACCGGGCACAAATTCAAACTCCATGGCTGTTACTAGGGAGGGAGGTATGTCCGATTTTTTGCTTTAAATCAATCTTTTGGATCGCGTAACCTCGCAAATCGATTCACGTTCTTAATCGTATTGTATTGAATCGATCTTGCTCGATCTTGATAATGATATGATTGTATGCATGCAAAATTATTAATTATAACTATGCTACTGAGAAATTCCTGATTCCCTGGAATCGAACCCGACCTTCCGGGCTCAACAGTCGCGTTTGCAACCACAAAACCAACGATATATTACTCGGCTCGGCAGTACCTTTAGTACTCGTACTATACTGATACTTTAATTGAGACAAGTATTAGAAATAACACATATTGATGACATACTAAGATTTTAAAACCACAGTTTTTCATCTTGCCTGTACCGCTTGTGTTGTGTTACTGGACCGTATGTTACCAAACTTTGAACCTACGCTCTCTCTTGCACGTAGACATGGAAACAACTCCAAATGTAATACCTATGTACAATGTGGATGTGGTTCACTTATCATGGTTAACTATTGGTTTAGCGATAACCTAGCTAAGTACCAATTAACTGTTAAAAGGTTTGATAATAAATATGTTACTATATCGTCCTGGTTAAGTACATATATGAGGAAATATTATGACGTGGCATAGTTATCTGAGCTGTAAAACTGAGGAATTTATGGGTAACTACAAGATTAGTTATGATAATGACGGAAAAGGAGAAAGCTTTTGAACCTATGCTGACCCAATCTGCTTTTTTTTGTATTGGCATTCTATATTGTGTTTTGTTAACCCATAAAGTTTATATTGTGAACTGCCACATACTCCTGCATAAGTGTCAATCGCTTCCAATTATTATTAGGTATTATTCATTATTCTACAAAAATATTGAACAAGATTGACGTAAAGCCTTTTGGAACTTTACTAGTACGACTGCCTCATGTGCCGATTGGTCATAAGCGCGACTGTTGAGCATGAGGCGATTACCGGTTCGGTTAAAGTATTTTTGCGTTTTTCCATCAGGAACTTCTCAGTAGCAGCCACGGCGTCTGAATTTGCGACCGGTTGATGGCAATAGGCTCCCCCTATTACATGGGATTTAAAACATAAAGGTACAAGTTGGTAGCCGACTGCACGCAGCAGCAGCAGACGACATGTCGTCGCTTCATGTCGTCACGACACGTCGTCTCGTCATGTTGCTGCAGTCATGATTTCGAACCCGACTCCAGACGGCAACTGCAGATGGCATCCAGTTGGTGTAAACTGCATGAAGACACAGATTCCGATACATTTTCGGCTAAAGGACATATCTCCTGTTGTTTCTGTTATCTCTGGGCACTGCTGATCTGCGGTCGGACGACACGTGCGTCTGCCGCTCGACGACGCGTCGCTAGCTTCATGTCGCTAACTACGGAGGGAATTTCATAGAAATACGTAGAAACCAGTCGTGTCGCCGCGACACGTCGTCTGCTGCGGCTTCGTGTCGCCCGCTACCAACTTGTACCTTAACTCGTGAAATATGGGTGTACTATTACTTACACCTTTTTTTTTGGGGTGTGGGAAATCATCAAAATGACTCCTCCCGCTCTGGGCAGAGCGGTAGGGAGTGTCAGACTTCTACTGACTAAAAACCACCCATGTTTCTTTTTAGCTATCGAATAACCCGCAGCCCCACTATAAGGTACACATCTGCCCTTTGGAATCAGGCCTGATGTTGCACCAAAAATTCAATGAAGGAATAACTGAGCAAGTCCGCTTATTGAACCAAGAAACATCCAGTTTATCCTTCTATTGCTGATGCTGATGTCTTAATAATGTCACATGATTTTTTACTAGTCTACCTAGAAAACATTGCAATACTTGGATGTGTACTGACAGTTATGTAAAATCTGTCAACGCTTGGCGGTGTGCCAGTTAGAAAGCATTTTTAAAGGAGATATTAAAGCGCATGACTGCTGAGCATGAAGTCCTGGGTTCGATTCCCGGGTCGGGCAAGGTGTTATTGGATTTTTCCATCAGGAATTTATCAGTAACAGCCACGGAGTCTGGATTTGTGCCCGGTTGATGGCAATAGGCTCGATTTGTTCTCATATATTATTACATTCGCAAAATACTACGGAAAACTACAAAACGATATGGTTCAACTGATAAGAAATACTACCTAAATAATTTAAGCACATTGTTTTATAGGGAACTGTGATCACCTACCAATCATTCGATTTTTTACGGACAAGTCTGGTATTTTGTCCCAGTGCTGTCCAGTCTTAGTCTGGCGGCGTTAACTTTTGTCTAATTTTTTCGTCATGGGAATTATATCGTAAATAAAAAATTCTAAATCATCATCTGCCTAGTCTTTCCCTAACTAAGTTGGGGTCGGCTTCCAGTCTAACCGGATGCAGCTGAATACCAGAGGCCATATATGGCTGAAGGGAGGCTCGGAAGAACTCGGTATGTTTTAAATACCCTCGAAATATGGTTACCCTACTAGGAAGTATATTTGAATTATGTAACTGCGTATCTACTTCGGATTATCATTAAAGGAAGGATCTTAGTATATTAAGAAGGTATCATATTATTATCAGCTATTCTAACTAATAGCTGATATGATACTTTTTTAGCACAGTTTTATCTAAACAGAAATGAGGAAATAGGCTTCTTAAACAAAATTTATAGTAAATATATAGTAAATAGTTACTGCTGTCTATTTATAATTAGTCATTCTACAATGTTCCCACTGCTGGGACACAGCCCTCTTAAAAGAACCCTTAAACGTACTTGTTCTCCCTGTCACTGCATTTTTTTTTGTTCTAGACCATACCAGGGAACTTTCTGGTTACGGAGATATCGGGGGTCAAAGTTACGAAAATTTTTACATCTATTTTTTTAAATACAAGTTTTTTAGGAAAAAACTTTACTTACATTATCCAACCCGTTTACTATTCTAAACATTTATTAGCACAATGTTTTAAGAGTGCTACATTGAGTTTTCCCATAAAATGTAATTTTGGACGCCAAATCTTTTTAACAAAAAATAAAATCGACCTAAAAAAAAACACAAAAAAGTCAAAAATAAATCAGTTTCTGAAGTCGGTGGCAAAGAAATGAAATCAAACAAACAAAAGTCACCGACTTCAGAAACTGATTTATTTTTGACTTTTTTGTTTTTTTTTTAGGTCGGTTTTATTTTTTGTTAAAAAGATTTTGAAAAGTTTTTATTTTCCAATTTTTAGTGGTTCACATGTTCATGGGTCATAATGTAGTTTTTTTTTGAGTTTTGTTGATTTTTCAAAAACCACTTGCCCGATTTCGATAAAAAAATACATACATAGCCAGTCAAAATAATAACCCTCATTTGGCTTTGCCGTAGTCGGGTAAAAATATGGGACCATTTGGAAAGTATACCCTTTCCAACAAAAAAAGATTTTTTCAAATCGGTAAGCAAGTGACGGAGATATGCCCGAACAAATATGAAAAAAAATATATAAACATCCGAATTTAGAACCTCCTTCTTTTTTTAGAAGTCGGTTAAAAAAAAATCGTTTTCCAGCAATAATTTTTGCTTAGGGGTACCTACTTAGTTTGATATACATAATGCTTGGTTGACGGCTTCGTGAAGGGTTCGTATACAGCCTGTGTATTTATTTTTAGGTCGACATGAGCTTTAGAGGAACAGGCAGTTACCAAGTTTAGTTTAATAATTATACAAAATACGAAGAAAAATCAGAGGTGCGTGTCTTGGAATTCAAGAACTATGACTTAACTGTCAGACGGTCAAACGCCTAGACAAGAACAGCTACTTGAGTTAATCAGTCTTTATCAGTTCAAATACTTACCCTGTTGCTACCGCACGGTAACCTAGTTTGTATTGTTGTTAATTTAGCGAAAACTGTTTGATAACAGATTAACCACAGTGATAAGAAAAATATTAACAGCGTACCATACGTAATTAATAACAAATAATTATAGTAATATTATATTATGTAAACAAGCTAATGATTTCGTTAATTTAAAAAGTTGCGAACGATCAATCAAGCATTGCGCCACTTAGAAAACGATTAGTTTACTCTTTTATATGAAAGACACCGTAATAATGAGAAATTAAAGAACTACATCAAATATTACCTACTTATTTATAACACTCTCTGTGATTCTTAATATACTAGAAACAAGTTATTAGCCATTGTGTTACACAAGGCAGTATTCTGAGCCCTCTGTATTGTTAAAAAATTTACTATTTACTTTTCAATCTGACAGTTTACTGAAGCAGACTTCTTGTATCATCATTGATTTCAGAAAGAATAAGTTTTTTTGACACTTCCCATAATAATTGATATTTATGTAAGCTGTTTTAGTAGTCGAAGTAATTAGTTTAGCAGTAAATTTTTCTGATAGCATTCTAGGAACCAAACATCTAAATTGTGTTGCTGCCTGAAAAGCGGTTCTCAAGTTCAATAATTAATTATTGTGTCTCAGAGGCTCTTCATACTAGCAACGATGACCCGTAGCTACTCTTTTTTTATGGAGGGTGGGAAATCGTCAAATAACCCCTCCCGCTCTTGGGCAGAGCGAAAGGGAGTGTCAGACTTCTACTGACTAAAAGCCACACATGTTCCTTCTTAGCCCTTTATGTTGAGGCCGCGGTATCTTTGTGTCCAACCCGCAGTCCCGACGGGACCTCGTGAAACCCTTACACCACCATACGTCATAAAGGGACAGGTCACAAGCCGGGCGTTCATTATAAATACTATCTATAAATAAACAATTATTTCTGTCCGTTAGTTGGTCACGTCGGCTTGCCGGTCATGTGAGGTGGTCACGTTTCACGTGGCTATTCAGGACGGCCACAATGGAAATAAACTTCTAGACTCTTGTGCTGTTATAATAAACGATGTAGGAATGTGTGTGACAGGTGGGACTGGCTTTTGTGTGGTGAAAGTAGAGAAAATATTAGATATTTTAGGACTTGCAAACAGCATTATAGACTGACATGGCCACTATTATCATTAACACTGAATGCATGTTGCAATGCATTGTTGCATATTAATCCGAGATCATGGTTGGTTGGTTGGTTGGAGAACAGCGCTGTTTCGGGAACTTGAAACAAACAGTAAATATCCCGTATTCAGTGTTAATGATATAGCATTAGACAGTATGCCATGTTTACTAGCTAGAAGCTACCTGGATGACTAGCTCAAAAAGGTGGCTGGGTCAGAAATTAAAGCGGAAGATGTCAGAGATAGTTTTGTTGCGGAGCTTGAGAGAGGCTATCTCCAGCAGCAGTCCTTAGTTGTTAACATTCCGTTGATTGAATGCTGACCGATAGTGTAGACACGCATTTCTACATTAACTATATCTCTAGAGTTCGATGTGGCTCATCATGCTGGGTGGGAATGCTATCGCACGTGGCAGCATAGACGATCGTATCGATGCGCTCGGCATGGCGGTACCCTCTATTTCTCGCTCTAGCAAATGAGCGACAGAAAAGGAGGTGAGCTTTCAAGTTTGCCAATCTAGTCAGTTTTTGCCTCACCTTTCTATATGATGCATTTTTGCAAATGATCTGCAGACGTTTCATGAAACATTGCGTAGTAGGTATCAAATGGATCGGGATAAGAGCAAGAGAATGATCATGCGTAGTACATAATACTGAAAACGGGCAATAGACGTCCTCATGAAATACGAAACCTAAAATATTGTAACGTTTTCTGCTACATTATTTTACTTTTCAAAACAAAGTTCGATGACATAAACGTCTCGTAAAGCCGACAAAATCATCAAAAGAGCAAAACATGTAGTTACTCACATAATGTCTGTCGCGTGCCAAAACTGGTTTCTTTTACAAATCATGTGAGTTTTATAAAAAAAAAACGAAATTTTTTGGCGTTCCGTATGTAAACATGAATGGCGTGTCCTCTTACGTCTGATTTATATTACATAGTTACATTTGCTTACATTTTTTTAGTGACAGTTACATTTATTTTAGAGCGCATTTACTCATTCATTTAACTAATTGAGTTAGAGTGAATTCAATTAGTTAAATTTTAACGGACTCGGCTCATTTAAACTACGTTTAGTTTTACTGGTAAAATTCGCTCCTAATAGTCGGAATTGTTTAGGTACCTATAAGTCCAATTTTCCAAAAAAACGTGTCAAAAAAGCTACAGACACAAAAGTACAATAGACTTTCAAACTAAAGCACGTTCTTAATTAAATTAAAATAGAGTTCAAATTCATATTCTTAAAAACTGTTACACTGATGATCAATCATAAACCAATGCAATGGTGGGATTCATTATACTACAATCACGTATAACAATACAGTGTACGTTAGAGTCCTTTAATCGAAGATATGGAGACGCCTATTATAGCTGAAGACACACACACATGACGTAGACACCTTCAGTACTAGACATTTCAATGTTACTACGTGTGCATAAACAAATAAATGGACATGACATCAGAAATACAGTCAGTAGAGTACTTAAACAGTATTCGATTCATAGCCTCAACTACGAGAAAAACGATAAATCTACGGACCATTCATTTTATTTACCCTGAATATATTGAATGTTTGAAAACAGGTAAAATCCAAATGGTGATAAGGTATTTGGCGATTATGTCACGTACGCGAAACCGTATCTGTTGCAACAGATCAATAGGTACTTTGGACACATACTCGAATTAAAAAACAAGATTAGAAGCCAAATCCATATAAGGAGTGCGGAAAATAGGCTGAGTTTACAGATAGTTCTCTTCAAACTTTATGGGGGCTAACATTTTAATGGTGCGATTCCACCAAAAATGTGCACGAACATGTGTGCCCCACATATTTTGTTCGCGAACATTTGAACAGTTCAACATTATTCATCATGTGGGTGCAGCACTAAATATTCCCGCATTGAGCTGCTGAAACTTTTCAACCTGCAAACCTATGTGTAACTTTTGTCACGCACACAGTGAGCGCAGCCCGCAGCACATTTTTTAGCATACATGGCCAGTACGAGAGCCCATGACCAAAATATACAATAATGAAAAAATAACTAAAAAATTAAATAAATAAAAATATACACTCCGCACTCTTAACCTCATAGCTTGTGACATTGATTTATTTGGTTGTTCTCTGAGTGAGTTCACAAAAAATGCTATCTTTGTAATTAGTTATAAAATTTAAATGAATATTGTTATTGTGTACATGACTATCGCTTTAGGTAACTCTGTAAAGATAGTCGTAAGATGGAGAAAATAAATAAATAATTCTTTTTTTTCTTTCTTTTTCTTTAAAAAACGTTGCCCCACACTAGGAATTTCTCCTGTATCGTGGGTGCATTTACAAACATTTAAACTCACATAGACAAATACCGAAACCCGGAACAACTATCTGTAGGCCATACAAATATTTGTTCCGTGCGGGGATCGAACCCGCGGCACGCAGCGCAGCAGTCCAATTGCTCAGCCACTGCACCAACCGTGCCGTCAAAATTATTGTTTCATTATCAAACCCAAACCCTGTACGTAAAGTAGTCAATTTAAAAACTACTACGGAATCTCTGGTAAACGGTCTCTACTCGCACCTTACTTTTACTTACGGTAATTATGTACTTTACTCGGCGGTATGAAAGTCATTACATGTTGTGCTGGATGTAAACTCGATAATTTGCAGTCCATCACGACTCAGAAAAGATTGTATCTCCCAAGTTATTTTTCTCACGAAGACTTGGATGAAGGTTTCAAGTTTCAAGCCACATTGAAAAAAAATTATGCATCTCGTGGAAAATCATTAGAATCTCCTTAGTAAAAATAAATATTTTTATAGGATTAGAACGTGATTAGAACATTTCATGAAGGACCGCAATGGCCCCAGAATAATTGGAAAAAGTAATTGGAAATTAAATTGGCCTCTTAGTCACAGACCCAAAATAGTAAAGCCATTTACTACAAGGAATTTGGAGGTTATGTAGGTAAAGTAACAATATTCCTCATTTATTTCCATGTCTATTTTCCTGTTCTGGTATTCCAAAACTGCATACCGTTACACATTGTGTACCTGATTTGAAATACACATAATTTTCCTGTAACTACACAATTTATCCTAACCTTTACCTAAACACATTCTGGGAAAATGAATACAAACAAATATACTACGACAAACAATCATGAGCATGGAAGTAGGAAATAATAAACAGTTCTAAAAATATTTGTGACTCACTGCAGTGTAAATATAGGTGCAAATTATGACTAAATTTAGAAGCTACCACGTCATAATCTTTGATCATAAATACCTATAATTGAATTTTGAAGTTCGATTTCTGGGTAGCTAAAAGTGTTACGTGTTTCATTGTCAAAACAATTTTATTCTTGGTAATCGCACCTAAATTGTGTTTGTAGCTTGACCTCCGTAAGGAGGTCAAGCTACAAACACAATTTGGTGTTAATTCTGTTAAAAATATATGACCTATACTGTGATTCGTATTACTCATTGTTTCAGGTATCCTGAAACTTTCTGAGTATTCAGTTTTAGGATACTTGAAGCAACTTGATTTTTTAAGTAAATAAGTATGAAATAGTGCTGATTCTCAGCTTAAATGCCCCCGAAATGTCTCACCCATTTTCTGACTGTTTCCGCGTGGTTATACTATTTTGTCATACCAGTGTGACCACGATGACATACTCATTGCCTTGTCGTCATACCTACTATAATTTTCTTCATACTTGAACTTTCCTAGATTATTAAAATTAGAAACTAGTAAGAGTTGTTAGAAGATCCATTTAATATCTTTTCGAAGCAGACCATTATTATTGTATCACAATAAACATTTATTATCTAACCGCCTCGAAGATCGTCGTATTAAATATTTAAATCTAATCATCTTGTTTAATATATGAAATGCTGAACTTTGCACCTTATTTCTACTACCTATCTAAATCTATAGTCATCGTGTTTCATGAGGTTTGAATGATACTTCAACTAACTCCATAATTTCAGCAGTATTGGAAAAAAAAACAAAAAAACACAGGTCCAAATAATAAAAAGGTGACGATTAACTAGGTAACTAATCTTAGCGTCTTGCCAGAACTATACTGGTTAATGACCTACAAACACCGTTCTACTAATATTGGCGAGACCGACCTTCCATTCATACCTATACATACGTCTGTTTGTTTCTACGTCACAGCAGTGCCTACGTGATCGACAGAGGTCGGTGCACCCAGTGCAAATATCAAAACTATGCCGTCGTAGTATCATCCTAACTCACTCACTTGGCTATGCAAAAACTAACCCTATCTTGGTAATCTAAAGTTGATTTTTCAGTGTATTGGTGGTGTTTTTCAGCTCTTTTGGTATGTAAAGAGTTCTGCATCATTGTAATAGCTGTCTTCCCGGATCGCAGTATGTCATCTGATCACATTTCTTAACTGGCAACTGTTAGGGTGCCTAAGTGTGAGCTGACTGTACTGATTGATATGACTAACCGGATCGAGATTAATCTGTTGATTTGTTAGTCATAGATATGCAGGTTTAAGGGATTTTCAACACTGCTCTGTCCCGAAATTCGTCATCAGAGATCAACTTGTCTTGACAATATATGAAAAAAATAGAATACAGATATGATAACACGGCACCAGTATTTACCGGTGTTGTTACGTATCTCTCTTTACATAATATTATTTACTTAAGCGTAACACCTACCGAACAAACCACTATGAGCAATAATATGATTGTTGCTTTTTCACAGCTGAAGGCCTCCTCAAATCCATTTTACATATTTACACAATATTGCATTTCGCAGCTGGGCAAAGCCTCAAGCAAGCAATGGATAGAGAAATCGCGATAACGGGGATCAAGTGTTCATAATGATGAGAGTCGAGAAAAATCTATCAAGATGATAAAAATACTGCTCCAGTTACAGGAATTGGCATTAAGCCACTGAGCCAATCAGGGCGTCCCACTAGGCAAGACTAGAGTTCGACTATTGGTAGTATTGGTAGACCGTACTATTACTGTGGAATTACTAAACAACTGCGACCACAACCGCAGTGATTTAACATTTGAGTAACTACAAACCAATTGCTTGTACTTATTTCCTACCAAGGATTGTTGCTACAGGGAAACAGTTGTGAGGGATTCCTTGACACACCCATGACCTCGACCCACCTAGTTTTAGCCAGGGTTGCGGAATATATATATATATATTTTTTTTTATTTAAGATAGCGGACGTCCCGCGGTTTCACCCGCGTAGATCCCGTTCCCGTGGGAATACAGGGATAAAAAGTAGCCTATGTTACTCAGGGTGAATGTAGCTTTCCAAGGGTGAAAGAATTTTTGAAATCGGCCCAGTACTTTTTGAGCCTATTCATTACAAACATACAAAAATAGGTACAAATCTTTCCTCTTTATAATATTAGTGTAGATGTAGATGTAGATAGTGTAGATGGGTCAGCTCTTGACCTCGAGGCTTGCCTGAGCAAGGATGAGGTCTACGATGGAGCGAGCCTTCCCAGTAGCACTGGCTCTCCCGCGCACCAACGGAACACAGCGAACTGTTTGGCGCCAGACTTCGGCGGGAGGGTGGTAACTAGCCAGGCGGACCTTTGCAGGCCCTTCCACCAGTGTTGGGATCATTCAGCCGTAACCGCTAACAAAAGTCAGCGATTCCGTTGCCCGGGGTAGACCACTAGGAGGTAGATCCCACCAACCCCAAAATACCCCCACCCCAATATGCTTGAAAGAGTCACCGCAGCCAAAGGCATATTAGTAGAACATCGATGGGTTTTATTTAGTCAGTGAGCCTGACACTCTTCTGCTCCGCCCAAAGCGGGAAGAGTTATTTGATAATTTGTTATCCTAAAAACAACCAGTTTTAATTTTTTTATAAAAATCTAAACAGAACTAGCATAATCAATAACCACTAGTTCTTTCGTTCTTCTAAGTAGGTAGATAGAACCTATTGGTAACTCACCTGAAAAACATAGGTAACAATTGCATGCCATTTAATATTTTTCAGGAAACGAGACTTAGAAATCTCGACCATCTTCCGCATTCCGTATCTTTAATTGCAATGAGAAATGGCTACCATTTCTTTGGGACATCGAAGAAATGCGTGCAATATACAAGGTACAATAATTGTAATAAAATATTATTTGCAAAATGTCTTTTTGTAAATAAATGGCGCCATAATTAACGGGTTCTGTCGGTATTACGTGCCGATACAATCTTCAAGAGCTTTTTAATGTTACTTCTGTTGTTTATATGGTGATATTTCTGGGAATCGCTTTTATGGGCAGATTCAGAAATATACAATAAGGTGAAGGTAAAAATTGGAGTCTTTAGTTAAAGAAATGCAGTTATATTTCTATAGTATTATCTTATTTAATACGTTGTACTTAAGTAGTCAAGCAAAGTGATGGATATTAATGATGATGGATGGAGAGGGACAGAAAGGCCAAAGAAAAGATGGATGGATTGTGTGAGGAAAAATATGAAACAAAAAGGAGCAAATAATGAAAGAAAGAAAGAAAGAAAGAAAGAAAGAAAAATGCTGTGACGTCTGACAGGGGAGAACGGAAGAGGAAAACGTGTTACGCCGACCGTAGGGAGAGTGGGAGAAGGGTAGGAAGATGATGAGAAGGACTTCCCTGGCTCTCTTGGGGAGGATGGTAAATAATGGAAATGCCATTACAAACAAAAACAAAGAATAAATATTTTAGAGGTCCATCGCTTTAGTTTCAGACTTTCAAACCCGATCATTATTGTGGTGAATACTTACACATTTTTTTTTCTTCCTAGGTTTTCTGCCTAACCCTTTTCCCATCTATGTTGGCGTCGGCTTCCAGTCTAACTGAATGCAGCTGAATACCAGTATTTTATATGGAGCGACTGCCCATCTGACCACAAACAACCCAGTTAATACTAGGTAATACTTATATTATGATACCGTTTCGTCAGATTGGTTGTCAGACTTTTGGGCCACGAACCAACATGAAGATTGACTCGACTGGCTGTAAATCTGTAATTCACATACAACATACACACAATTTCCTAACAAGATCGCTACACAAGACGATATATTTGTGAAAAACACACCCCCATAACTGTTTAAACAAAAACATGTTTTTCATAATATTATCTAAATAAGTACCTAAACATAGAAAATAGTGTAACACGCCTATTCATCGCACGCGACACGAGACACGCTAATTGTGATAACATCGTAATGATGATAACATAATCATCACAACGAGCACAATATTTACTGACCACACTGTTAGTACCACCGCGGTGATGATAATGATAACATGTGCTGTGACGTCACACACGCGTGATATGACTGTTGTTGTTTGTAGATCTAAGTAGGAATATAGTTGTATTATTTATTACATATTCACTAACTTATAACCACGGCTTCACCCAAGTCATTTTCTGCTAGCCTTTTCCCAACAGTGTTGGGGTCAGCGTTCAGTCTAACCAGAAGCACCTGAATACCAGTATTTTACATGGACCGACTGCGTATCTGACCTCCACAACACAGGTAGTATAATATACTAGGCCAATATATAGCCTTTTTTTTTTTTTTTTTTTGGTGGTTGGAAAATCATCGAAAAACCCCCCCCGCTCTTGGGCAGAGCGAAGAGGAGTGTCAGACTTCTACTGACTAAAAACCAAACCCATGTTCCTTCTTCGCCCTTGTGTCGTAGCCGCGGTAACCTTTCGATATCCACAGCCCCGACGGGCGTCGGCCCTTGCGGGCCCCTTCCATTTTGCTGACATCTCTTTGAGGCGCGCGTGGAACACGTACGCGCCGCCGACACGGTCTGTTGCCGTCATGACGACGGCCGGACGGCGAGCTAGCCCGTTACTCACCGTCCACAGGCCCGCGTCTACGGTGGCTGGAGGTAATGATAGCCCTTAAGACTGGTTTACAGGCTTTCGAAAAAGATCCATAAATAAATGACAGCCGGGACCAACGGCTTAACGTGCTTTCCGAGACACGGAGAAAACTCGGTATGTAATGGGTGTTCACCCATCCACACCAACCTAGGCAAGCGCTGCTTAACCTGAAGATTGATTCGAGTGACTGTTTTTATATAACGAGCTAAATGGCAATCGAAAATTTGACTCCAGTTGGGAACCAAGATTCATTTGTGGCAAATATTCTGACATTGAATGAAGTAAACAACAGAGCTGTCTAAATTACTACGTACTGATCGGACAAGATCTGAGTCATCGATTCGAGAAGAAGAACATGACATAATTTATCAATATGTAATCAACTTCCATATAATTCTCACTTCTTCAAACAGCGTAAACCGAAGTTACCCGAACAGTCTCGTCGATCTACTGCAGAAATATGCCCTTGACCTCGATGCGTCCTATCGTACCCGTCCGACCTGCCATCATTCGCGATTGTCGTCACGGAGTCAACGAGTGTCAATCAGCCGGTCTACGTGACACATCTCTCCTGGGTGCCTGTCGTGACGTGCTGGTTACGAGTGTGGGAAGATAGTTAGTACCAGGGTACCAGGAACCGATAGAACTTAGGAAGTTGGCTATTACGATTGAGAAGAGATTTGATTTTGTTCTAGGAATTGCGGTCGTTTTCCATTGAACGAACTTGGAAGAGGAAATGTACAATTGTATCTACCAAAGTATGCCTGAAAGCATGATTGTACACAGATGCCAGACGATGAAATAAGGAAAACATCGTGAGGAAACTTACATGTAATTGAAACAAAAATTCAAAGACATTGTGACATCTACCGACCCGCACTTGGTCCGCGGGGTAGATTATAGCCTATTCCCTCTCATAGAGAGGAGGCCTATGTCCCAGCAGTGGGAATATTATAGGGTAATTATGCTATGCTTTTGCAATCGTATAATTTTTTTCTAGTTTCTGCTGGATTAAAGTAACTTTAACCTAGGTACATATAGACGTATATCAAATTAAGACTAGTTACCACCATGTCGTTTAGAACTATACGTTTTATGGCACCCTATCGTGCAATAAATAGGCGTGCCAAGAATTCTGTCATGATAGGTATATTGCCACTTGTGATATGCCAATTAATCATTTAAATTGACGCAGGTTTCGTGTTTAAGAAAATATATCTTCTGGGGAATGTTGTAAAGAGTAAAGATATGACATTTATATACTAGCTAGATAGCTATAAAGATTCGTCTATCGCGTAAGTTAACAAGCTCAAATGTCACTTTAAGATTGTTTGGATGTAAGTCTTACATAAAACGGATGCAGGTAAAGCATTAATAAAAACTTGCATTAAGCATAGTTATGCTGCTTAATTATGCTAAAGGTATTCTTAAGGTATGCATCCACGGTAGTGTGGCGACTAGCGACATCTATCGCAACACCTGCGTACTAACAAACGATCGACAGAAGTTCCTACATCGCGCTATCAACATTATCCGCGACATAAGCCTATAAAGGAGTTCCCGACTTACATATGTCGGGCAGTTAGCCCGCCGGACACAACACCCGTCGGGTCGGAGGATCCTCCCTTTTCTATGGGGGATGAGGAACTTTACACCCTGTTCCTCATTCCCTCAGTAGTAATCCGTAGATCTATCTGTAAATAATTACTTCACACTCCTGTTCACTTCACAAAAACTGACAATTTCATTTTAAAAACTATGTTTATATGAACGAAGTTTTAGAAACTAAAGATACACACTGCAGTGGGTGTGTATGTGTGGCTAATATAAGTATGCTGTACTTCGGCAAAGGCCGTTGTGTATACGTTCATATGTCTGCCCCAATAACTCCCAGAGCATCAGAAGTGCCTGAATCAAATCACGTACACCCCCAGCGATTCAGTGACCAACAGTTTATATTTACGATGTGGAGGAATTCTTTCGCCACACTCAGACGACTGGAGACAAAACATTGAGGTTGTTTACACGTCGGTGTAAACATGGCTGCGGCACCACTTTCATGCAAGTGGAATTGGAAGAGCGTATGAGATTTGTTTATGTGATTTTGGAGAATTGTTTAAGTGTGTCGGTCGGTTTTTTAAATTAAGAATTTAGTTAATGAGTCTTTGGATAGAATAGTGAACATGAGGTAGAGCTAGAGAACACTTTTACGGACGTTGATCCTTTTCGGAGTTAAGAAGGTAGATTTAATGATTTCGTGAAAAGAATTCCTGATAGAAATTTTAGGTAGCGTGGGTTTCTCTCTCTGGAGCACCGGCTTGGGCCTTGTTCCCGATGTTGATGAGACATTTGAAACGTGGCCACCTTTAAAGGGCCATAGCGAGGGACTAATCCTTGTTAGCTTGAGCTTAAATTTAGGTTCATACAAATACTGATTTGTTAAAAATGCATATTTTTTATGTTTTAGGGCAAAATATCCGATTTTTTACAGTTTATTTGCGAGATGCGCAGCGAGCATATTAAATAAGTTTTACGAAAACGCAAGATCCCCATCACCCTAACTAATTTATACAACATAATCAAAAATATAGAACTACACCATGTTCTGCAATTATAATGTTAATTTCCACTGGCCTATGCAAAACAACAAACAATAGTAAAAACCCCATCAGCAAACCTGCAATATTTCCCGAGATAACACACAATACTTACTGCACGTGCAAGTAAACATTGTTGGAGCATACTTGAACGTAATGCTGATGTTATTAGATGCTGCACTATCACAGATTGAGATAAATATGTTCCACATGTGTTTGCGCAAGGTTTACTGCTTCACGCTAGTCTGACGTGGGACTGACGTAGGTAGAACAGAACCAAACATTATACGTCCCTAATACATCTGCATAAGCACCCGCTGTGAAAATCTCACTAGTGTAAAGATTTAGTAGCGTAATAGGAGCGAAGACTCCCTAGCGCCTAGTTAGCATTGAGACATATAAATTTTCATTCGAAACGTTACTCTAAGCAGATGATTTAAAGTAAAGCTAGGTAAACCAGTTTCTGGCAGCTACTTAGGTTTGATTGTCTAAGAGCAAATGAAAGATCCTATAGTAGAAGTTATCGGTGTCGTTATGTACATAGCATTATGGGAACCTTTACTTCAGTCTTGTGAAGCGACCTAATTTATAATCCCTTTTGAATTTTGTCGCTCAACAAGACTGAAGAACCTAGAATGTAACCCGATCAAGTAGTAACATAATCTAGAAGGCAAACCTAGTAATGATTAGGAATGGAGATAATTAGGGATTTAGAGTTCTAAGCCTAATTAGAAAAGATCTAATATCCGGTGGTAGATTACGACACATTACTTATGTGATACTTAGAATTCATGGAAAGCCTTACAGGATACCATTTATGTTCCCAATATTCATTATGAAACCAAACGTTTCTCCTCGATGTGTGAGTCTCGACCTTTGCTTATCTTTAGCATTTAATAACGCTTGCATAATCAAATCGGCAGGTTTCCGCTAAATGCCTGTCTGACTCCTTTATAATACCAGTCGATGGATAAAGTATTATAAGTTGGTGCTTCAGTCAGAGCCAATGGTTTTTAATAAGCGCCTCACAGCGTTAGCTTGAAGAATAACGGAAAATTACTGGTAGGTGTAGGGTGAGAGGAATAGTTGTCGGCTTATGAGGCTTGAGTTAATAAATTAATTAAAAACATCGTGGCTCGGTGGTGTAGTGGTTGCTAGCGCTATTGTTGAACATGGGGTTTTGGGCAAATGATCGAGCAAAGTGTTATCGGTTTCTTTCCCTAAGAATTTCTAGACTCGTACCCCGCTGGGGGCAAATGGCTAGTCGGCTATGCATACTGATGAAATGTGGGAGTACTGTGAGAGTAAACCTCTGTCCAACCCTCCAAGGAATACAGGTGAGATCTGAATAAGTTTGGGAAAGAAATCAGATATAAGTTTAACGCCGTCATTAACATCCATCAGTTCCAGTAACGTGCAAGTAGCGGAAGTCTCTCTCTCTCTTCTTCAATCTTTGGCCACCCAATTTTGAGTGTACCATCGCCTGTAATAATGCATGGGCAGTTCAGAAAAAATACCGTGTGAAGCAAGAAATGACGCCACCTGGCGTAAATAAGTACTCGATTAGCAACATTGATTATATTGTTGATGCTACACTAACTAGAGGGCGCTCACGCTGTATAAAATGTTTATGTAGTTACTTTTTTCTGTTTAAACATTCAAATAATTTATAATGAATTATTTCTATTATATACATTTATTCCTAACTACCTACTATGTTTGTATAAATTGAATATTATTATCATTTTATAACTATCTGATTTTAATTATCTATGTTTTAGTTTTCAAACTTGAGGGTAGGTCGAATATGAATTCGTAAATAAATTTAGTAGGTAGTAGAAATAATTAGATTGAAAAATGAGTTATGACTAAGCTCAATTGATTGTTCGCTAAGTTTGTTTCGATTACCTCATTCGAGTGTGTTTAGCTCAGTTTTATTTTAATTTAGGTGAATTAACTTATTTCATCAAAATGAGTACGCGTTGTAATATTGTTTTCGTTACAAGAGCTCAAATAACTGATTTGCAAAATCAAGGCAAAAACTTATCGACACTCGAAACTTGTCGACTTATCTTATTGTTAACGTAAGTAGTTTTGATTTCAAAAAATTTATAAGAAAAAAAAAATGTTTTAGTTACGACTATACTACTTAATAAATAATCATTATTGCGTATTATATATTTCTGTTATATTGTTGCAGAGAAAAACAGTTATTCTATGGGTACGACGATTTGAAGACGAGGGTTCTTTGCAACACCATCAAAGAACTAGTAGACCACGGCTCATAAACACATTACAGCGTCAAATCGTGTTATGAGAGTATGAAGAAAATGGATTCCTGCCGATGACCGACTATGCTGCTTTTTATGACTCAAGTGTTGACAATGCCCGTCGTGCTCTGCATTATAGGAGGCATGTTGTGAAAACCTGGCCCTCAGAAAACCATAAAAGGGCAAGATTACAATTCGCTTTGGATCATGTTAACTTTGATTTGAGTAATGTTTTTTCATCTTTACAGATGAAAAAACTTTTAAGTCCAGTGAACACGGACGCTTATGTTTGTGGTGCCGAAATAATACGTGCTAAACAAGTGATTATGTAGTGTCCAATATGCTGGTCATATTACGGTGAACGTGTGGGGATAGATATGTTTTGCCGATCCAGGATTTATATTTCATCATACTTAAAAATAATATTAGTTAACTTTAGTACTTATTATTTATATTAACTGGAGACCGGGCTATTATTACCTATTACTACATGACTTACGTAATAACTAAAAAAATTCAAACACAACAATTTTTTTTTACATTACATAAGAACCTTTTCGTATGTTTTTGTGCAATTGTATAGCTGTTATTCTACCTATTTAATTCATTTAACTTTTCACTTTTGTGATAAAATAATCCGGTCTCCTGTTTGTCTTTGTTGAGGTTACAAAAGCTTCAATCCTCTTTCCGATTTTGGAAACGAATACTTAAGCTATGGCCTCAATAAGAAGTTTTATATAATATAATAATGTTGAACGATAATAAATGTCTGTTTTTGAATAAATAATAAACTGTAAGAAATAAACCTCTAAAAGTGTGATAGTGTCTTTTTGTTTGTCTCCGTTCATCCCTGTTGCTAACTGACTACTAACTCGAATATTATATTTTTGAATGCTATGCGCACTTATTAGCTTAATGAAAACATTCCTTACGGTTTCTTTTGTTTTTTTTTTATCATTTAACTTCTCACTTAATCCAACCTAATACGTGTTTCCTAACTTTTTACTTACCTAACCTATTCCCAAGTCAAAGTCCATTTTTTTCTATATCTCAACAGAATAGATTACATTTAGTTAGGACTAAGTTATAAAAATCTACCTCCTTTTTATTTCACCTACAGGTGACACCGGGTAATCCGGATATTGTCATTGCGGAAAGTAAAAACTTTAAAGGTTTAATTTCTTATTATTATTTAAGTAGAAATTACAAATAAAATTGCTGTGAGGTAGAAACAGAAATAAAACTTATGCCACCTACAAGTGACACTGGGGATTGAAGAGTTTAATATCACAGTTGTGCAGAAACCAAATGCCATCTATTAATTATTTTCGAAAACTTGATTTCTACCTTCACAGAAAAATAGGCCCTAAGGTATACATGCACTTGTGTGGGCGACTGTACATCTCTTCCTTTCTCTACTTTTGGCGATGTATGGAGAGGAGACCAGAGACGGGACGGAGGGATATAGGAAGATAACCAACGACTTAGATGAATAGACGATATCATTAAAGTAGCCGGAAGAAACTGAATAGCCAGGATCCAAAATCGCTAATGTATAATTGAAGACAATTTAGGAGCTCCAAATAAGATTAAAACTGGCAGCACATTAAAATATAATGTTAATCCATAAATTGAAACATTTCCTAGTAAGTAATCTAATTATAGCAAACTGTTACGGAATGCATTTCTTCTTAGCCTTGAACTAAACAACTTACAAGGTAAAGCGTTATGTTAATTACCAGCTAGACGTACCTATTGCTCATCGTTTGAGGAAACACCATGCACACATACCTACTATGTATATTACCGTACTGTTGTGACCAACGTATCTTGCTACTTGACAACAGCTGTTATAAGGAAAGACTTACTGCGGTACTCAGAGATGTGATGATTACTTAAGTCGTTACTTAGTAAAGATTTGACATACTTTTGTTTGACAAAACTGTCAAAACCTTTACTAAGTGATGGCCTAAATAATAATATAATTAAATAAGAGAACGTTTGAAATTATACAACTTTCTTGAAGCAGATGTACGACGAGCCTTTATTATTTCAACAAAATAGGACGTCTTCGATGGGCAGGGTATGTCGCAAGATTGGACGAGACCAGAACACCCAAACAGTTAAGTAAAGTTAAGTAGTCGTCACTGTTGGACATAGACCTCCCCCAAGAATCGCCAGAAGCGGTCTCGTGCGTCTCGCATCCAGCGAATCCCCGCAACCTTCACCAGGTCATCGGCCCATGCAGTGGGAGACCGCGCAACGCAACATCTTACGATCCTTACGTACGTCGCCACTCCAGAACTTCTCAGTTCAGGTTCAGCAGGCTCAGGTTTTTGTAATGCGTAAACCAAGATTAAAGAACTGCTAAAGTGAAATATTGGAGAGGAAACCCAGAAATAATATCTCCTTCATGGATGCTTCGTAAGAAAAAGAAAATAAGAAATAAAAATAATAATTTAGAAAAATCAAACTTTTTTCCCCGTTTTCCTGTTACATGATCACTAGTACATATTTAAATGGCGTAATATCTTCAATTACTTATTCAGCAATTTCTTGTTACACTGGCCATAAAACGGTATGTTCTTGGCAGAATACATGGGTACGGGGAATTCGGTAATTCCTTAGAACAATATGTGTGGTGCATGTGGTTTTAGACACGTTCACACTTCAGGATGATGCTGGCTGAACCTAATGTGTTTGGCACAACTTTGGAAGGTAACTTCTGGATATAACCCTGTATCTTCTATAGGTATGAGGTTATTTTGAGCTTAGATAAATGTTTTGAAGCAACATATTTAGTACCGCTTAGAAGGTAGCGAATTCATCATCATCATCATTTCAGCCGAAAGACGTCCACTGCTGGACATAGGCCTCCCCTAAGTGTAATTTTTGCTTAGGGGGGGTTTGCCTAAATCGCCACGCTTGGCAGGCGGGTTGGCGATCGCAGTACGGTCGATACAAAAAGCACAGAGAACGCTGCTGCCCATTCTCTGGTTCATCCCTTAGTCGCCTCTTACGACACCCACGGGGAAGATATGGGATGGTGCTATTCTTTGTGTCCGACACCATACGGAACGAACACGGTACGGTAGCGAATTAGCGATAAGTATTGAGAACGTTTTCCGCGAATAACAATCAGCATAGAGGTTCAAGATTCCCCTCAGTGAGAAGGCACATTTAGGGCATGAAACTCTATGTTTAAATTCTTGCAGTTATTCAACCTCTAACATGACCCTTGTATCAACGAGGACAAAGATCAGAATGATTCTTAATCGAGTTTTTTTTTATTATTTTTTATTAGCCTAATTATTTTTAGATTAATATTGTCCCACTGCTGGGCAAAGGCCTCCCCAATAGTCTTCCACTCTTCTTTCTTTTCTTTTCTTTCTTTCTGGCGTAATGACTTAGAGGATTTGTGCGAGATTGGCAGGAGAAAGCACCACGAAAAAAAAAATACTTAAGTAAAAATAACAAAGCGTGAGAAGCAGGAAACTCTTAGTTAACAATAAGGTAAATTGACACAAAATCCATGCCTACTGTATGTAAGGAAAGCCAGTGACTATGGATGTTACACATTAGTTACACAATAATAAATTGTTTAGGTATACACAAGAAGTCATCTTGAATACCCCAGGGTTGGAACCTGTGTAGGAACACGTCCACTGTCCAGATTGCTGTACCTAATTCTAAGCATTCTAAGGAACAATAGGTTCGAACCTAAACAGCCATCTTAATTTGTGAAAAATATTTACAGATTACGAACTTACATTATAAACTGACCGTATTGATTTTCGTTAGTATTACACTACTCGTAGTGTGATAAAAAAAATACTTGGCAGCATAAAACGAGCCATAACTGCAACCCGATTTAGTACTGAGACGTATAAATCTTCACTCGAAGAAGATCTTTTAGAGCCAGACTCCACCGAAGCAGAGACGAGACGAGAACAGTGTGTTTCAAACTATCAATAGGATTATGGTATTTATTTCTTCTCTCTGTTTAACTTAAATGAAAATTGCTCAGGCAAAAAGGAAAGGAGATATCTTGCTATTGTTTAGGAAAAAGAACACAAAAAGAACGGAAAAGAGACGGAAACGGCGCGCGGCGTGCAGTAAGCGGTGTGCTGACTGCTGTGTGCGGCGCGGCGCGCGGCGAGCCGAGATACATGTGTGCTGTGTGAACATTTCCTTTCCTTTCCGCTTTACATATCTCCGCACAGCTTCGGTGAATACACTCTCCGCTGCACGCAGCTCCATTCGTCTCCACTTTGATGGTGTCCGGGCACTTGCCAATTTGGAGATTGGTCCAGCCTGTGCATTTTCTGTCAGTGGATTTAAGATCTTGGTAAATATGTATTACGCCGTACGATTATAAGCGTATAATAATGAAATAGATATGACGAAGGTAGCTCAACTATTTCGGGTTCATCGTTGTCAGAGTCCAAGATCGGCATGGCGGAGGTACAAAATAATAGTCTCAACACTGATTACAACCGCCTATTTATTAACTTCCGATAACAAATTAACAAAATCTCAAAGGATCAAGCCGATGGAAATGGATTAAAGTACGGAAACGCAGTAAGTTCGATACAGGCGGGCAGAACAACCGTTCGCGCTCGTGTCTCACCAAAAAGTCCCGTCCCTCAAATCAAATGCGTCTAATGTCAACGTCAACCGACCACTGACCACTGACGTCTGACATATCACAACTGACATTTGACATATGACAACTGACAGCTGTCAAACCAGACCTGCCACGCTCTGTATCGACCTCACCCAAGCTCATTGCTTGACGTTTCCGAGTTTTCCGACAAACGATGATAGATGGCGTTATTCTAAATTGTCAACTCTAAATATTGTGCCTCGGTGTTGAATCTGCGACAGATATAACAATAACAAACTACGGATATCCGAAGTAACGAGTTTTATTCGTACTTTATTTCATAACAGTTACTCATCTTAACAAAGCAAAGTGAATCATCATCATCATCAGCCTTGACACTTCCATTGCTGGTCAAAGACCTCCCCCATAGAACGCCATAAAGAACGGCAAAGCGAATAGCACTACCGAATTCTTTCATAGTTGGCTGTCATCAAAGACAATCAAGAATTACCAAAAAGCTAATTTTAACTTCACTTAAATAAGTAAGCAGCGCTTTAAAAATAATAATAAATCCCTAGACGTAGCTACCTACAACAGGTGCCTCCACCTTACCCCCTATAAACGATCTGATAGGCGTGAAATTGTCACCTTGTTATTAAAGAAAATGATTTAGATTGAAGCGCCTATTAACCAGGCTTGGAAATGGATGGGTTACCGCCCCCTTCCGTGTTTTAGGTATTACACTGTCAATTCTATTTGATGTCCATCTGTAGCATTTGTTTTGCAAATGAGGACTGATTGCGATTGGTCGGAGACCTTATATGGAGGGCAGTTAACGATGGAGTCGGGTTGTCAAAATGTTGTATGATTTTATCTTGAGATTTATGTTGTGTATTGCCATTTTGGTTTCTTGGTAGCTTCGTGTGGATCGGCGCCTTGATGAAGAGCAGGGTTGGTAGGCTAAAGATTGAAATTAAAATAATTTGTTGTGGATCATAGGCTCATAAGATGTTGTGTTAGATACAGATTAATCTGATATGTATCGCTATTGAGGTATACATGTTATTATGTTGTTTGTAATTCTCTTTAATTACTATCTTAAATAAACGATAGATTACGTAAATATTAGAAAATTTTAACGCACTTAAGACATGTTGAAGACTTAAAACTACCATGACACCACATACAAGATAACAGAATGGCTAATAATGATTCCTGGGCTGTAAATTATCTGACATACTGGCATTTATCTACATTTTCGAAGAATCTCCTATAGTAAATGCTTTGCGATAAGTTGCTATTATTAACCTTTTGACCGCCACAGTCAAGTATAGATGACAAATAAAAACGTGTCCAATACGCCACCGACGTGTATAGACGACAAAAACCGTAATATTTTTTTTACTTTTATCTGCTGTTTAATACAATATAGTGTGAAATAATATAAAATAATGATTTTGTAGATTTTTATGCCTTGGCGTGGCTTTTTCTGCATGTAGTTATGCTAAAGAACCGTGTAGGTAATAGGGGATGAGCGATAGGCTCATCCCCTGGGGTAAGATAGGATCCGGGCGGGATTACAACGTAACGTGTAACGTGGTAGATTATAGCCCATTCCCTCTCGAAGAAAGGAGGCCTGTGTCCTAGCAGTGGGAACATTAATGGTGATGATGAACCCAATACCACAGACCTCGTGATCAGCAGTAGCACATGTAACCACTAGATCTACAAAACAGGGTGGTTATGAAATTATTATCATACCTAAAACACCACACGATTAAACAAGTGTTGTTGTTTTTAGGACTTTACTTAGATAGTCATTTAAATTGGAAATGCCATGTAGAAACTCTGTGTAAAAAACTAAACCAGTATTCATATACGCTTTACAATCTTGCGAAGATATCTAATGAATCTGTAGTTTTGATAGCATACAAAGCGTACGTCTCATCAACGTTACGTTTTGGAATAATGTATTGGGGGAATTCCACTGACAATACTGCAGGGCAAAGACCTCTCTTCCCTCCTTCCACTTTTCGCGATCTAGTGCAATAGGGGATCGGACTGGGTCAAAATAATATGATTCTGTTTAGTCCGTAAGTTAGATTATCGAAAAATATTGAATACGTGTTTTTTGTTTTATCAAATCAATAAAAAATGACGAAGATAAAACGCGTCAAAGATCTTGGAGTGGGGCTTGAAACGTCACTTGTGTCGTCAAAATGTACTATCATATGACGTCACACGAGTTTTCGAAGCACTGTATCGTCTTCATTTTAAGTTTACGTGAAAAAAGAAAAAATACGTGTCCAATATTTTTTGGAAATCTATCTGACGGACTAATTAGTTTTTTTTTGTCCGATCCCCTATTGCAGGTATTGGCCTACAATTGCACTAGACTTAGAGATGTCGGCATAGTAGACGGGGCCCACTAGGGTCAGTGGCTGCCAGTATTGCGGATTTGTTCAAAAGGGTCACCGAATTCCAGGAACCAAAGGGATGGCTGGATGAAACACGGATGGCTTTTAGTCAGTAAAAGTCTGACGCTGTCTTCTGCTCTGCACAGACCGGGAGGAGTAATTTATAGGCCAAAAAGGCCAATTCTTTGCAAACGTGCTCATATATGTTAAACATATTTAGCGACTGTTATTAATACTTATTTGTTTAGAATATACCGACAGCTGAGTTGATGTGCACGTGCCCAGCCTCTAAGGTTGGGCACGTGCACCAAGATGTGGGTCCCAAGCCACGCACGTGGTTGTGTGCTTGACCCTCATAATTTACAGATATTCAATGGTTAACAGTTCTGAGTGGCCGTTTGTCTTTGAGAGATTTGTGACCGTAATACCAACCCACGATAGAATTCCTCCTAAGCATTGCAGGTGGACTAGAGGTCAAATAATTTTGTTTGATATTCATAACGTTTCTGCTTTTATCCTAATTCGTCGGGGATTGTTTGTTATTAAGTTTGGTATGATAATTGATTAATGTGGTAAGGAAGTTATGTAATTACATCGTGGCCCCATTCTTGAAAATATTCTCTTGAGAAAATATGCATCTAGTTGTCGCAATCGGACACTAAATTCTGGTAGATAATTCAATACATTTTTAATAATCGACTAATGACAATAAAATCAATGTGGCGAGACTTAGATACTAGACCTATGTCCAACAGTGGACTTCTTTCGGCTGAAGTGATGATGTTGATGATGATTAAATAATGTAATTTTGTCAGTAACCGATATCCTGACGTTGATTTAAAGAGAAAATATCTGCATAGTGACAGGCTCATTTAAATAAATTAATAATCTAGCTATGTATACTTATTTCTCACGCTATGGCTCGGTTAGTTTACTTATTTACTCAACGCCTTACTTTCAATGCGCAATGAAAGTAAAATCCTCAGAACGTCATATATTTGTGATGCTAAATCGAGAGTCAACTAACGAAGCTACGTAAATATTATATTATGAAGTGTACGTCTGTTATTTTCTACACTCACCGTTATTTAATTATTGCTAAATTTATCGTGCGGTTGTAGGTAAACTAACCTATTGAAACTACAGAAAGTCCAGAATCCCAATTGCCCAAAATGCAGAAAAAGCATCATTGAAAAAAAATATTGTTGCTCGTAACGTAAATAGCGAAATTACATAGCCATTGCCATTGTCATGCAGATTTTTTCAGGGTCAACGAGTACAAACTTACTACAACAGCTATACAACTGGCGCATCATATCTTCACGAACTAAACAAAGAACTGAAGTCATTAATACAGCTAGTAAAACAAGCTGACGCAAGAGTATAACAAGTGTCGTATATAAGATCAATGACCATTAGAACAGGCAAGGGATTGGCAAGAATGGGTCTATGATAGCTGGCCTGATTTACAAAGAGTACTGTGAAAGAAATTTACTGGGGAGTTTCTGGAGAGTTTTGTTCCGCCACTTCTTCTTTCCAGCTAAAACACAAGGAAATGTCGAAGGGTGGGCGTTTTGGGGGACTGTCTCTTGTAAATAAGTAAAGTAAATTATGACGTTCGAAAAGTGCTGATTATCAGCCTCGTTTGAATAAATGACTTGATTTTGATTAAACATATAATTCTATTGTCTAAAGACTTTTTGATTGCAGCAGACCTCTGTCTTTACAATTCCAGTTTAATTCGTAGAGGACATTTATTCTCATAATCAGTAAGCTAAAAGATAAGCCCTTTTTTTTTTGGTGGGTTGAAAATCATCAAATGACCGGGCCGCTCTTGGGCAGAGCGAAGGGGAGTGTCAGACTACTACTGACTAAAAACCGAACCCATGTTCCTTCTTTGCCCTTGCGCCGAGGCCACGTCATCTAGTACAAAAATCCGCGGCCCCGACGGGAAAAGATAAGCCTTTCCATTAAACTGTAATGTCAATAAAGGTCTCAACCATATCTGCTATCATTAAATCTTCATTTGCCTTTCACAAAACATGGCAATATTTTCAGTAACACGACCTCACGTTATACCAGTAGGTAATTGAAAACTTTCACCTCTATAGTATACTCTAACTAGGTAAGCAACTATTTACAATATATAATGAATCAGTATTAGCGTATTTTCTAAAGTCATGCTAACAATAACAAACTACTGAAAAGTAACAACAAATAAATTATCATAAACACCTCATTTGACTATCAAATTCATGATCATGATATTCTAAAAATAGTTAAATTCTTCTCTTTCTTCTATTTAGAATCAGAAAAGGACAGCAACCTACTCAATAGATTGCTAAACAAACCTATAAATACACTCATTCAATTTCAAGAATTTGCAATTTCAATATAAAACGCGTTGAAGTCTTTTCTTAGACACACGCAATCGTTCTAAGTTCTCAAGCAAATTGTATTTTTAGTTTTCGACTATATAGATCTTTTATATGATTCGTCGTTATAATCGCAAATTTTATTGCGAATCATCGACTAATCGAGTCGTCCGGCCGGCTAGAATGGGAACGAGCTCATTTCGCGCTGTATACGAGATAAAAGTACGTTTCCATTATTTGTCGCGGTACGGCAAATTGCAAGGTTGGTTTGTGAAACTCACTTTCACAAACCAATCTTTGCTGTTTGTTGGGTAATAAATAATTTGATTAATGGGTCAGAAGTATTTTTAAATTGTGATTGATTCGAAACTACAAGGACGCAGTTACTGAGTTTTCATTCGGTTTAAAATAAAGAAAATTCACTTAAGGAGTGCTTACACGTATAAATACAATCCGACGTACACGCAAGGATGTTATAAAATTTTATACGTGCGTTTCTTTTGGGCAAATTAACCAAGCCAGCACCTTTATTAAATTACACACTTACAATTTTATTCATTTTCAAAAAGTTTTTCGAAACACAATATGAATCAAAATTAAAGAGTTTGTGAATGGGACTGAGCTACAAAATTAAATGCAGACAAAGTAACAAGTAGTTTCTAATCAAAATTCACAAACTTCAATCATGCGAAAATTCTCGTGCCGTCCCACAACGCACACGCACACCGAGGGTGGCGTACGTGCTCTCGCGCACGTCGCGTAGCGCCGGCTCCTATTCCACAGCGCGCGGCTCTAACCGCCGGGAGTTAAGGCGATGTTATCTGACACCACCCAGCATTGCCATAATGCCCTCAGATACGCGCTATCTTAACACTAGTTAACAAACTAATGTGTATGACGGAAGAGTTTGCGTGGTTTAATTGCCAATTATTAGGAAGAATTTGTTGCTTTTGAATTGTTTTGGTCTTGTTGCTAACGACTCGATTTCATCGCGTTTCGTGTCTGTATTATGTAATCGAGGTTTTTTTCTTAATAGGGCCACAGATAATGATGTGGTTTTCATAGATTTATGTAGATAATACATACATTAAAAACATACACAGTTACACACAATAATGGAGCCTCGATGTTACGTCTAATTGTTAAAACCGGGCAAATCAGGGGTCACTAGTCTATATTTATAAACTGTTTGAAAGGGGACACTCACTATCGAGAACAGAAGAATCGAGTTGATTGACATGACGGGAATTCGAGCACAGATTGATTAATAGATTACTATACAGTTGCTATGCAATCGGTTGTGGGAGTCAAGTGGCACGGTTGACGATTACTGACTTTACTGTGATACTAGTTAACACTAAATGATATGCAAGTTTATACAAGACTACAATAGAGCTCTACTATCTTTGTTCAGATTACAGCAGATACTCAGATTGTGGATAAATTGATAGTACAGCTATGAGCTCGAATTTGTATAGATTTAGCAATGTTTTAAAGTTATTTTCTCTTATTGTATTGTTTTCCCAAGTTAAATCATATTATTGTTGCTACTGAGCTATACGAGTTGGTATATCTATATAGGGACATAGGTCGTAAAAAATACTAAGCTACTAGTGCTATTATTTGTTGCCAGATAAAGGCTCATGATGATAATATATCTAGACACGGAATGGTTTAGCTATTTGTGTGGTTCTCGTGTAATATGTGCCATATTTAAAATGTCACTTACGGGATATCTTCCATGATTGTTATTTGTTTTGAGTTCCCGATATTACCTTATTTTATATTTTATTGTTTTTTATTCGGAAGATATCCCGTAAGTGACATTTTAAATATAGTTATGAACCGTGAAAGCTTAAAACAGTGTTTAATATGTGCCATGTTATTGCAATGTATGGTTAGATATATGAAACCCTAGATGCAGGCGGTTACCAAGAAGTGAATGCCCGGAGTAGAACGTTATCTAATTTATCATCAGCGACGGTCTGTCTGTAGAGTAGACGATTTTTTAACGTCCTGTAATTCTTCTCTTTTTGATACTTGTATTTTTTCTTTTTATTGTAATTTTAGTCCTGTAAATTGTAGTTTGTAAGTTAAAACATTATTTAACATGACAAAAATGTTTATTTTTTTTAAGTAAATCGTACTTACGTATCGACTGAGAGAACAGTAAATAATTTGTTGTAGTAAAAATAAGCACAATGATCTCTGTATTTTGATGTTTAGCTATTGCTAAATACATTTTTCAGTAAAAATGAGATCATAGAACCTTTTAGTGCCTTATTACATGCACAATAATGCACATCTGTAACCCCCAAAGGGTAACGCCGAAGTGTACCCATTAGTTCACCCACATTTCACCAGTTATGTTTAAGTATCTATAAGGAGGTGAGCCTATTGCCATCAACCGTGCACAAATCTAACTCCGTGACTACTACTGAGAAATTCCTGATGGAAAAAAACAATAACACTTTTTCCGACCTTGAAATCGAACCTAAGGCCTCATGCCGAGCGGTCGCGCTTGCTACCACTAGACAAGCCCACGAGGCCGTCAAGACTATTCCTTTAATTACTTGCTAATTATATTACACAACTCAAAGTTATGTTTTCTGAGATAAAATTAATCGTTTATTGCTTTTAAGATTTTATGTTCAGTGGCGCTTAAATATCTTGTTTCTAAGGCGGCTTTAAATAGCTCTAGTTGCTTGTGAGTTGTTGATTACGGGGATTGCTTGGCTGAATTATTAATGTTACTGCATTTAAATAGCCCTAACGATTGGTGATACTCCAGCTTAGTACTATTAGCTGACTAGTTAATACTTTTTAATACGAGTTGGACTTCAAGTGGTACTTCTTTAGCCAAAGAATTTTAGCATTTCCATTTAACAATGGCAGTGTGGCCAGCCTTTTGATCACTTTTCTGGTTAAAAGTGATGCGAATGAGTAGAACTTACGAAGCCTTTTTTTGCTAGTTATACATAAATTTAATGATACATGGATGTTGACATCCGACTGCTGGGCAAAAGCCTCTCGCCGTGACTTCCAGTTGTTTCGATCGAAGGTCAATGTGGACCACTGGTTGCTAGTCTTGTCCAGATCGTGCCACCATCATCTACGAGTTCTGCCGCGACGCCTTCTGGCTGTGTCGGAGCTCCAGACTGTGGACTCTTGGTACTAGCCTAGAGTACAAGTAAGTATATAATAAAATGTTTTGCAATGCAATGAACTTTTTTTTATTTTATTTTATTAGTCGTTTCCATATGCCTCGGAAAGCACATTAAGCTGTTGATCCCGGTTGCCGTATATAGATCGGCAGCCATTACTGGTAGTCAGTAACATGAAAGTCTGGCAACCAGTCGTACCACCCGTATTACCCAGTATTAACTGGGTTGTGGAGGTCAGATAGGCAGTCGCTCCATGTAAAAACCCACGACGGTAAAAATCTAATTGAAAATGAATAAAATAACTCAAAATAAACATAACTAAGGAATACCCGTCGGGGGCTGCCTTTTCTATATGAAATTTGAACAAAAATTTAATCATACTCATAAGTGTATTTTATGTATTCACGTCACTAGAAAACCTATAGCTGGTTTAATGGCAGCCCCCGACGGATATTCCTTAGTTATGTTTATTTTGAGTTATTTTATTCTTTTTCAATTAGATTTTTATCGTCGTGGGTTTTTTTCAAAATTTTTAATTTTGCTTAATTTTATTTCAGACTTTTTAGAGAGCATATACGAATTATTTGAGAAAATGCATTAAGCTACCACGTACACATTGCTGAAAACAGAATTGTAATCGGATATTTCATTTTGATTATATTGCAACGATTGCAACATTGTTTGGCACTAATACGAGTACTGTGGCACCCCCTAGTGAGTTACAGCCACGACACCTGTCTAAGAACATGAACTCATCGAGCACAAACCCGTTATTGAAAACCGCATCAAAATTGGATCATTAGTTTAGAAGATAGGTGGGAACTTAAAAAAAGTGCACACACATCTCTCACCCTAAACGCATATACCTGCTCCGTTCCGTCGTGGGTAACAATATTGTTACTCAGCTGCATCCGGTTAGACTGGAAGCCGACCCCAACATAGTTGGGAAAAGGCTAGACAGATGATGATGATGAGTCGTTTCCATACGCATAACGAGTTAATATAAAATACCTAAGCTTCAACAATTTTATGGCAATGCAGATGCTCCTGCGGAATTACTGCGGTTTAAGAGCATGAAGTTTTTATCTCGCGTTTATTACGTCATTTTACCGTATCAGTAATGTTTATATTTTAATTAAGAAAGTCTTAAAAATAATCACAGATTTATCGTGTAAATAGTACGATAGATAAGAGTCTAGAGGGGGTGCATATATGAGACACTTCGATGGCACTTTAGATCTTTATTATATTACTTTTCAAACCAATATTTTGACGGCACGGTCGGCGCAGTGGCTGAGCAATTGGACTGCTGCGCTGCGTGTCGCGGGTTCGATCCCCGCACGGAACAAATATTTGTATGACCTACAGATAGTTGTTTCGGGTCTGGGTATTTGTGTATGTGAGTTTAAATGTTTGTAAACGCACCCACGACACAGGAGAAATTCCTAGTGTGGGGGCGTGCATTCGTTGTTCCGTGATTCGGGGTCTCGAGCATTCGTTGTTGCGGTTGCGGTTGCGTCGCTGCGTGCTTTCGTGCTCGCAGTGTTCGTTGTTGCGGGCTTTCGGTGGCGTGTGGTTCGGCGTGGTGGCTTTCGGAATGACGTATTGCACTCGTAGTTTCGTTCTTCTTCCGTCCTTCTGACATTCAAAAGTACCTGTAATGGCTTAATTGAAATAAAATATTTGAGTTTGAGTTTGAGGTAACGTTTTATAAAAAAAAAAAAATCATCAAACCTCATCATTAAGGCACCTTTTTTTTTGGAGGTTGGGAAATCAACAAATGACCCCCTCCCACTCTGGGCAGAGCGCTGACTAAAAACCACCCATGTTCCCTGCTTAGCCCTTTGTGTCGAATGGCGCCGTGTCTTTTTCGAAAAACCCGCAACCCCGACGAGAACTGCAACTTGCCTTTCCTCAAATATTTTTTTGCCTGCTTTGAGTCAAACCTGACTCAGCCTACAGCTGAATACCAATATTTTACATAAAGCGATTGTCTATCTGACGTCCATAACCTAGTTAGTACTGCATAATACGATAAAGTAAGACTGGTTGTCAGACATCCAGGCCACTGACGTCCCGTCGGGGCCGCGGATTTTAGAACGAGATGACGTGCCTCGGCACAAGGGCAAAGAAGGAACATGGGTTCGGTTTTTAGTCAGTAGAAGTCTGACACACAGTCTTTGCTCTGACCAAGAGCGGCGGGGCGGGGGGGGGGGTCATTTGATGATTTTCCACCCACCAAAAAAAAAAGCCCACTGACGTAACGACTGCTAGTTGAAGTTCTACAAATGACAGCGAGAACCAACGGCTCATCATGCATTTCGAGGCTCTGAAGAAACTCGGTAAGTAATGGGAAGTCAGCCATCCAAGGATCAACCTAGACAAGCACTGCTTAACTTCGAGATTGACCCCAAGCGGCCGTTATTATCTTCTATCTATTTAACTATCTATCTATCTATATAAATAAAAAGAGAAGTCCTGACTGACTTACTGACTCATCAACGCCCAGCCCAAACCCTTGGACCTAGAAAGCTAAAATTTTTCACAGAGGTTCCCTTTATAACGTAGACAAGGAATAAGGAAGGATTTTTCGAAATTCAACCCCTAAGGGAGTTAAATAGGGGATGAAAGTTTGTGTGAAAAATCGACATTTTTGATATTTTCCGACATCCACGCGGGCGAAGCCGCTGGCAAAAGCTAGTTTATTCATAAGTGAGATGGCCCATCGACACTAAAGATTCTGCACTTCGTGACGTGTGGCAAACTAGTATAGGACTTGAGAGAAAAACGTCTTATCAAATTACACTCATACTTTTTTTCAAGGGACTCTCGCGGCGATTGGGACGAGAGGTTCTCTCCCTCTCACGTGCCGCCACCTTCTTCGCTAGCATCACTGCTTTGCAGGAGGAGGCGACGTCGTCCCATTCCCTCTCGCCCTGGACCATGGACCATAACGTTATGAGTACAAATACGTAGGTTTTACGTCAACCAACCAAAATGATAGCAGTTCTTAGAAATCTATCTTTAGACCACTCAAAGGCTTGTCTAGCATAATTGGCTTAATATAAATATATTCCAGTTAAATATCGCTAAATAGCATTGAGACTTGACAATTTTGTTTGACAGAACCAGTTCATGAAATTCTGAGTACGCATTAAGATAACTTGTGTCTGCCAAATTAATTTTAACGGAACGCAGTAAATATTGATTGGTGATAACAGTTGTCTGTCGCTATCAGCTAGTTATTCCCCTTCACTTAACGAGGTAGAGGCCGAGAATAGATAGGTGTCTTCAACACGCACGTATAATGGCTGACAAAGGCTTCTTTCCTCTCAATGGCTGCATCTCAAGAGGCTATCGTCAGTTCCCCTGCAATGCAGTTCGTGATTTGGCATGGACGGATGGGGTAAAACATAAGTCCGGCGCACCCTGGAAACTCAGCCTCTTTGTTTCTTAGGGTTCCGTAACTTAAAAGGAAAAATGGAACCCTTACAGGAGTTCTGTCTGTGTGTCTTATCTCCGAAACAACTAAGAATAACATTTTGAAAAAAAAAAAAACAGGAATTAGTTCACCAGTTATAAATTACAGGAAAACCTATAAGAAGTGTATGGTGCTAATATAACATGGAAAACCTCTGAATATCTACCACAATGGTACGGAAACCTTTTTTTTTTTTGGTGTGTGGAAAATCATCAAATAACCACTCCCGCTCTTGGGCAGAGCGAAAGGGAGTCATCATCATCATTTCAGCCAAAAGACGTCCACTGCTGGACATAGGCCTCCCCCAGGAGGGGGGGGTTTGCCATAATCGCCACGCTTGGCAGGCGGGTTGGCGATCGCAGTATGGTTGTTACAAAGACACAGAGAACGCTGCTGCCCATTCTCTGGTAAGTCCCTTAGTCGCCTCTTACGACACCCACGAGAAGATATGGGATGGTGCTATTCTTTACGTCCGACACCACACGGCACAGGAGAAAGGGAGTGTCAGACTTCTATTGACTAAAAACCACCCGTGTTCCTTCTTAGCCCTTTATGTCGAGGCCGCGGTATCTTTGTGACCAACCCGCAGCCCCGACGGGCGTCGGCCCTTGCGGGGCCCATGGTTGGTAGGTACGGAACCCTTCATGTGCAAGTCGATTTTTCGATTAGGTCACACTGATGAAGAAATAAAGTTCGATGCACAAAGGAGTTAAACAAAATGAAACTTATTATTCGTCGTATTTCTTTATTAACAAGGTAAGACTAATCATTAGGTACGATTGAAATCTAATCGAATTAGTTACCAATACAGAGCTCAGATTGCTATTTTTTTTGGTGAATTTGGAAGTGTAAAATAAATATAGAAATACTTACTGTGGTTTTGTCTCTAATTACAGTGACCTTTTGTTATTAGAAATACATTGCGGTTTTTGGAGGACATTCTTATTCTTATTCTTTATTGCACACATAAAATAACAAATATAAACTTAAATTACAAAGCTTATGTACAAAGGCGAGCTTAACCCAGAATTGGGTTAAGCTTGCCTTCGGACATTGGCAGTTAAACGGTGGCTTACTTGTAAATATGATCTTTCGTGATGAGGGATAATAGAAATTACATTGATAATACAGCTGAATGTTTGTAGATAAAGTATTAACAGTTAGGATGAACTACATATTTGTTTTTTTTTAATTTAATTATGCTTCTACTTAAAAATGTGAAATTATATGTGAAAATCAAAAAAGGCTTAAGTAACAAAAATCTAGGCATTTTCCTACACAACTATTTACAAGTAAAATAATTATGGTACTGATCAAGGGCATTAACCGTAGCCAATCCATCTTTTATGAAAGGAAACCCTTGGAAAGGATACCCACAAATAATATATAGCAGATCATCATTTATTACCAATTAGTAATCAACTAATAATCAACTAATAACCCCTCCCGCTCTGGGCAGAGCGGTAGGGACCGTCATACTTCTACTGACTAAAAACCACCCATGTTCCTTCTTAGCCCTTTGTGTCGAGGCCGCGGTATCTCTTTCGAACAACCCGCAGCCCCGACGGGTATTAAAGGAAGCCCTTGGAAAAGAAACAAATAATATAGCAGATCATCATTTATTGCCACTGAGGCTATGCAAACACAGACAGTGTTGCACAACGTCATTGAAAAGCGATTGATAGTGATCGTCATACACTCGTCATTTCTACACTATCTTGTGTGTTCAACTAACATTTGTATCGGTACTTTGAGCGTCTGGTAGTGATAATACTATTTGCTTTGTTAATTGGTAAATAACTATATAAGTATTCTCTCAAAGAAGTTTACAGCTGAAGTGGCCACGTCGAAGAGGACAAAAGCCACTTGGAGGTCCTAGCTTTATGAGCTGTGGGATGTCGAAAGAGATACCGCCGCCTCGGCACAAGGGCGAAGAAAGAACATGGGTGGTTTTTAGTCAGTAGAAGTCTGACACTCCCTTCCGCTCTGCCCAAGAGCGGGAGGAGTTATTTGATGATTTCCCACCCCCGAAAAAAAAAGGTGCTTGCTATAATGGGTTAAAAGTGTTGGGAATTTTTCGCCCAGTTTGATTTTGTGTGTTAAGGCAACAGGCTCGCCCCCTATTGCTGGCGAAATGGTTGATATCTTACGCGATCTTATATTGTTTATTATAAAGCGGGGAAATAAATTGCTCAAAAAAGGGACTAACCATCTTAAATTGTCTGTTTCACAACGGTCGCCCAGCCCTTCATAATATTTGAAAGGGGCAAATATGTTATAGAAAATCAATGTAGAAAATTGACGTAGTTTTTCATTTTTTTTTTTAAATCCCACTGCACATAATATGCAAGAAACACTATAATAAAGAAATTATTGTTTCCAAGTAGTACAACGCTATATCTCTAATTTCAGCCGCCTCACCCCACAGTATTAATGGTATACAAGTTATTGACCCTATCTGAGTCATGATCAAAGCAATGCACGTGAAGACAATGTCAGGTAAGTATTAGAGGTATAAATAGTGCTGTTTTTGTGGATAAATGACCTGAAACTTTTAGACCGTAAAATTCTTTTGGCGCGTGTCTTAGTTCAGAACTCATGTCATTACTTGTATTTTCAACATAGAACCACATTTTTCGCAAAAGTTTCCCAACAACATCCTCTTGATATCTTTTGTCGTTTAAGCGCCAAAAAACTATGACTTTTATTGAATTCAAAGAGGTCCTAATAAAATTTTCCATATCTACAGATAACTATAGATTAACGTCATTTACGTCAACTCTAACTGTCATCTAAACCTATAAGAAAATACAAGTGTAATAATAAAAGTATGTACACTCGCGCGATCCCAATCGTCAATAAATACAGCGGCGTTGGCGGCAAGACTAGTATTCAGGTCGACGTCATCATCCTAGGATGTACTCTCCCGGGGTTGGTGGCCACACACAAACTGCTGAGGAAATTCGGTGACACCATGGACATCGTGCTCTTAGACCTACACGTACCTATCGTTAAACCACGTTCTAGAACCAACGTGGCTTTCATGGAAGTCGCACATGATGATTCTGCAGAGCCAGAAGTCGGACAGTTGATTATTCATGGCGAGTTCTCAGCCAGGCAGAGACTTAACAACGTAGCCAGAACGTACCTTCTTTATTATTCCAATGAACTCAGAGTACCGCTACCAAACTCAATCATTTATCCAGAAGGATATCCAGCCTCCGAATCAAATACATTATTTAAAGACGATGCGGATCCAATACGATCAACCGAGACAATAACAAACATAGGCCCGTTACAGAAGCTCTTCCAATATAGTAACGGAAGCACGGTTGAGTTTCTGAGCAATGTACACGACTTCGAGTATTTAAATTTGTACGAGAAATTCGAATTAAATCAATATCAATCGTACTTAGATTCTAGCATGGCGGATCTGTTCCAAACGAGCAACATAAATAGAGAGGTAGACAAGAAGACGTTGTTGTACTACGACCAGACTAGCATGGAGTCAAGTATTTGCTCGTTTCTTTTCTTCTCAACTTCGAGGGAAATCATGAGGGTCATCGTGAAACTAGTCTGTGGAGCTCCAGCTAACAGTGTGTCACTCCTATTTTATCTCCACCAATGTTATAGAACGAGCAGTGCAAAGAACCACCTCGACGGAATGAACACTAGGTTTCGGGAAAAACTTTTGGGATACTGTAGTAAACGTCTCACCAATAAACTTCATAAAAGCGTAGCTAATATCACATTGAAAGTTATATCCATTAAAGATATCCGCATATATTCTGGGAAGGTCATATTAGAAACAATAAAGGGACAGACTATTTACATTTGTAATTTGCTAGCTTTGGCTCTGAGACCAGACGAGATACAGAAAATCAATGTAGAGGATAAATTAATATCGGAAGAAACTAGAAAAATAACTAAAGACGTTAAACCTGGAATAGCAAAAAAATTCTGCGTACAATACGAGGTAAACTTTTGGAGTCAACAGGGATATAGTGGTGATATATTCAGTATGCGAGGCCCCATCGTTTGGGCGATGGAGAAACCTAGAATGTCGACTACAGGCAGCTTGGAGAAATACGCAGGGTTGATTGGTTATCTGATGGTGCAAGATGATAACACAGATTGTAGAGAAGATGTGTTAGAACAACTGGTGAACTTGTTTGGTAGTGAAGCGGCTGAACCCGTCAGCTACAGGGAGTCACTCATAGCTGATGTGTTCGTGCCGCGCTGCGGGGATTACGTTGCTCTGCGAGCTTTGATAAACAGAGGGAGTCCTACGTTTTTAGAATGGGGAGCTTTGGATATATTTGCTGAAGGGGACGTGGCTGCTGCATTGGAAGCCGGACATGCTACGTACTTGCATCTGATTGGCTGCTTGCGACCTCAGGCTCTAACGTTCAATGATGTTACCGCGTGTGTGTGGCCGACGTTCCTGAGGGAAGCAACGTTGACCAGGTATGCGTCGCAGGTCAATGTGTATAGTACTTTAAAAGTATCCGTGTTTGTAACTACACTGTATGTAGGTATCCATCTTCTGCGCTCATATATGAAGAACAAGTAAGGAGAACAGGTTTTTGGTCACGCCTTTTGTAATATTTTTATTTTTACAGATACTCGTTGTTTTTCATCGAATAAATCAGTTTTGTAATTAATATCTAGTGCTTTCTTCTTGGTGTCACAACAATGAGTAAAAAAAATTGTATCTTAATATTTTAACTGCAATGCGATCAGTTTGCGTTGTAATACTGTCCCGAAGTATTTGGGAATATTTGGGCATTTGAACACCTGATTATAATAATCTGCAAGACAATTCAATAACTAGTGCAGCTTCCTTATGGCATGGTTACCAGGTAACTATACTGTCCTACATAGGGCTGAATAGGGATTTATAAGCAATAGAAGGTATTAACATTACTCAAAGTTTCGGAGCTGTTTTTTTAATAAAAACTTGTTAGATATTACTCGTTACTAAATGTTATTGGAGTATAACTTCGATCAATAATGTACTAGATTCCCGATAAGCGCTTCAAAAACGGCCCGAAATATAAGACCACAAACGTATTTGTGGTCTTATTTCAAATTAGTATGGTCCAATCATAGCCAACATTAAGACGTCAAAATACCGCAGTATGCGTTCAAAAACTGCGTAAATAACCACCGTAACATCAAGGTTTTGGAAGGAATATCTTTTTTTCGGTAATTTAATATCATTATGTGCTTTTTCATAATATTTAAACATAAATAAACTGTAAATATAATTAAATCAGCGAATATTATAATTGTTTGGCCAATGTTTGCTACACCGCACCAACTATTGTATCATGTTCTCAGGGAACGCTAGTTTCGCAATAGAATAAGCACGACATTGTACACAAAATACTTTTAACCGTATTCCTTAGAGTTTAAGTTTCATTTTAGAATGAATATTTTTGTACTGATGGCTTTTTATTTTGGAGCGACATTTAACATGTTTTGCTTCTAATCTTTCTCCGATGAAAGGGCTTAAATAAATATACTTTACAATGATAATTAAACGTTATGTTTAAGTGTTAAGGTTTATAATCATCTGAAGTTGTTAATAATATTGAACTTTTTTCTAAGATGATAAGTAGATGTTTACGTGTGTGCAAACGTGGCCACTTGAGCGACTTAGTTTTGTTCCTGATGCTTAATCTCTTCGATCAATAATGTACTAGATTCCCGATAAGCGCTTCAAAAACGGCCCGAAATATAAGACCACAAACGTATTTGTGGTCTTATTTCAAATTAGTATGGTCCAATCATAGCCAACATTAAGACGTCAAAATACCGCAGTATGCGTTCAAAAACTGCGTAAATAAGCACCGTAACACCAAGGTTTTGGAAGGAATATCTTTTTATCGGTAATTTAATATCATTATGTGCTTTTTCATAATATTTAAACATAATTAAACTGTAAATATAATTAAATCAGCGAATATTATAATTGTTTGGCCAATGTTTGCTACAACGCTCCAACTATTGTATCATGTTCTTGAACAGGGAACGCTAGTTCCGCAATAGAATAAGCACGACATTGTACACAAAATGCTTTTAACCGTATTGCTTAGAGTATAAGTTTCATTTTAGAATGAATATTTTTGTACTGATGACTTTTTACTTTGGAGCGACATTTAAAATGCTCGGCTTCTAATCTTTCTCCGATGAAAGGGCTTAAGTAAATATACTTTACAATGATAATTAAACGTTACGTTTAAGTGTTAAGGTTTATAATCATCTGAAGTTGTTAATAATATTGAACTTTTTTCTAAGATGTTATGTGGATGTTTACGTGTGTGCAAACGTGGCCACTTGAGCGACTTAGTTTTGTTCCTGATGCTTAATCTAGTACTATTATTGATCGAAGCTTAATCTAGTACTATTATTGATCGAAGGAGTATAAGGACTATTTTAACGAATAATCTTCTGAAACATTAAAAATAATAGCTAGAGTCCTGTACATTAGAGAATTAAAATTCCGAAATGGTCAGCTACTTCTGATGCTGACTGTACCCGTGGTCCACCTAGTTTCTCCACCGGAAATCGGTTCTGGACTGGAGAGGAATAGGCATCAACGTCAATGCCTACGATATAGTTCATGGCTGAGACCATGGGGGACTTTAGTACAATGCTCGATGACCTCAGTAGAGCTTCCGAAAGAGTGGATATTAAAATTAAAATGGACAAAACCAAGGTCATGTTGAAAATCTGTATAACACCCACACTTATCAAGGTCGGACATTCTACACTCGAAGTTGTAGACCATTATGTCTTCCGGGGACGAACGGTCCAATTAGGTAGGTCTTACTTCGCGAAAATAGGCAATAATCGAAGTCGACTCGGCTGGGCAGCGTTTGGGAAGAGCCCGAAACGTGGTCAATCACGATGGGCCTCATCAGAAGGCTTAAAATCACCCAAAAGGCAATGGTGAGGGCTTTGTTCGGAATTTCCTTGACGGATGGCATTAAGACGAAGATATCCGCATGAGAACCAAGGTTACCGACTTAGCCCAAAGAATTGCTAGAAGCCGTTTAGAGCACGCATCGATTCCATTCATCCAGTCACCATCTTAAGGTCGTCATTCACATTCAAGTCGCGTCCCGTTTACCTTCGCCCGTGGTCTATATATGGGACTGTATATAATAGAATGACCTTTTGACTAAAGACAAGGGCATGGTTAGACAATCGGGTCAAGTTCAATAATGGCGTGAGTTCGAACAGACACTTTACCTTACTGATATTGATACAAGTATCTATTGAAATACCATAGGTGGAAACACGAGGAAGACTTTTGTTTGCCCAGCTAGTGAGCCTACATTTTCTGGTTTATTTGACGGTTATTTTATCTTTCTTATTTTAGTAGGCAACGTATTGTCAATATGTATTATGTTGCTATACTTAATCCTTCAGGCGCTATCATCATAGCCCTTGATTTAATTCACTTGCACATGACGTTATACTTATACATAATATTTCGAATTTCGATATATAGTTGCCTATATATCGCGATGCGCGATTGAAAAATACCACCGTATCGTATTATTTTTCCTGTGTCTTCTATCTCTGTAGGTTATCCAAGTCTCATTAGATTTTGGATGTCAAAGTCAAAGCGTGGCCTAGAGTAATATTTTCTCATTAACTTATATACTATTATACGTATTGCAGTAGTGGTTAAAGACGCCATTTAATGTAGATACCGATTGTCGATACGCCTGTAAGAAATAGTGAAACAACTAGGCGAGTGATTACTTTTTGCTATAAGGTTTTCCTCAGGCGCTTCATAAGCACAGAAAACTTTAATTCAATAATAATAACTAATCAAAGTTTAGGCTTAGGCAATAGACTTTTGGGTCTTACTTACTTTCTCTTAGCTCAATGTAGAATACATAATACCTTTGCGGATCTCATCCAGCAATCAATTTACCTACAAATTGTCGTAGCACATTGTTTTGGTTCCGTAATAATAGCGTTTTATTTAAAGTTAAGTAGGTACATTCAGTTTTTTAGGGGTTTTTTCTAGGGGAATGCGCGGTGTTACGCGAATGGATAAAATAAGAAATGAGTACGTAAGAGGAAGTCTGAAAGTGACGCCGGTGGCTGAAAAGTTGTGGGGAAATTCGTCTTTTTTAGGGTTCCGTACACAAAGGGTAAAACTGGCCAAGAGCGTATCGGGCCACGCTCAGTGTAGGGTTCCGTAGTTTCCCGTCCGTCACAATAAGTGTTCCCACTTATGAGTTTAAAGGTGGGTATATATCCATTATGTTTTTTTTATATATATATATATATTTTTTTTTTCACTTTCAAAATGATTTTCCTAGAAAGTCCTTATAAAGTTCTACTTTTCAGATTTTTTTCATATTTTCTAAACTTATGGTTCAAAAGTTAGAGGGGAGGGGGAAACTTTTTGTTTTTTACTTTTGGAGCGATTATTTCCGAAATTATTGACATTATCAAAAAATGATTTTAGTAAACCCCTATTCATTTTTAAATACCTTTCCAACAATATACCACACGTTAGGGTTGAAATAAAAAAAAAATCACTTCCCACTTTACATATAGGGGGGCTACCCTAATAAAACATTTTTTTCCAATTTTTATTTTACCACTTTGTCGACGTGATTGATACACATATTGGTACCAAATTTCAGCTTTCTAGTGCTAACGGTCACAGAGATTAAGCGAGGACGGACAGACGGACGGAAGGACGGACGGACGGACAGACAGACATGGCGAAACTATAAGGGTTCCTTGTTGACTACGGAACCCTAAAAACGGGACCCTTTTACTAAGACCTAAGACTTTGCTGTCCGTACATCTGTCTGTCACAAGGCTGTACCTATCTCAAGAACCGCGATAGCTAGACAGTTGAAATTGCAGCTATAACAACAAATACTACTAAAAACAAAACAAATTAAATATTTAATGGCATACAACAAAAGCGATTTTAAAACGCTTTGGTACGGAACCCTTCATGGGCGAGTCCGCCTCGCACTTAGCCAGTTTTTCAATCAATTGTCAACCTCTAAGTACCGGAAGTACTTCCGCGGCAAAAACACAAAATGGCGGAGTCGGAAGAGGAAACGTTTTGTTTTTATTTATTAGATACGCTTCGACGATCTGTAATCGTGATAAATATAGAAGAATGGTTGTTATTATTTGTCGTCCCGGTGGTCGTGGGTTCGATTCCCACGGGAAGCATACTTTGTAAAGTTGTTTCCAGTTTGGTTAGGACATTGCAGGCTTGAGTCACCCGATTGTCTGATACAAAGATGATTCCTTGCTTCGGAAGGCACGAATAAGAAGCCGGTGGTCCCGGCCGCCAATTTTTTGCTGGTGGGTCGAAAGGGGCGAAAATCATGAAATAACCCCCCCCCCTCTCGCTCTTGGGCAGAGCGGAAGGAAGTGTCAGACTTCTACTGACTAAAAACCAACCCATGTTCCTTCTTTGCCCTTGAGCAGAGGCCGCGTTATGCCTTTCGATAATCCGTAGCCACGACGGGCGTCGGCCCTTGCGGGCCCTTCCATGTTGCTGACATCTCTTTGAGGCGCGCGTGGAACATGAACGCGCCGTCGACACGGTCTGTTGCCGTCATAAGACGGCCGGACGGCGAGCTGGCCCATTACTCACCGTCCAAAGGCCCGCGTCTACGGTGGCCGGAAGCCATCACGAGGCCCCCGACGCCCGGAGCGCCTCCCGCGGCGGCTAGGACGAGAGTTTCTCTCCCTCTCACGTTCCGCCACCTCCTTCGCGAGCATCTCTGCTTCGCAGAAGGAGGCGACGGCGTCCCATTCCTCTTCGCCCCGGACCATGGCTTGCACTAGGGCCGGACGCGAGAGGTCGCCGCCGCCGATCGCCGCTACGAGAACACGGTGGGGATGTCAGAGGCCCTTGAGGCGGTTTATAAACTCTGACATTAGGGTTTGGGTGTGTGGGTTCGTTAGACCCTAATGTCCACACGATAAGAAGAAGAAGACTTGAACCCAAATAAATTGTGAAGGGCAGGAGAATGATGAGTTGTTATTACTTGTACACCGACTCACGTGAGGTCGAGGGTCACTTAAACTAGAAAGTTGCAACAAACCTAAGCCACCCCGTATAGTTTTAGTCGAATTCGACAGATGGCGTTGTACTATTCGAGCGGAATCCTGAGTCGTCCTTATGGTTTTGTTACCACTTTACACATGCCATGTCAGCTATTTAATTAGTTAAATTTAGAGTAATATATTTTTGAAAAATCTGTAAATAAAAACGGATCTATTATGTTACAAGTCCGGTGTGCCTGCTGCCACCGCTGCCGTTTCCCATTGACTAAGTGCCTTATCATTTTAGCCGGGAATCACCCACCTTGGGGATAAGTCCTTAGCCGAGAAGTAGGTAGGAACCTACCTATGGCAGAAGAAAGGTCTTCTGCCATGTAACTTCCAGTATAGTTTGATGTACATGATGCTTGGTTGACAGCTTCGTGAAGGGTACGTTTACACCCTCTTTTTTCAGTTAGGTATTCTGCTCAGTGCTAAATTAATAAATGCAGGTTTTAATTGTTATTTACTTCACAGGTAAAACCGCAGAACGAGTCCATTATAATGCTATTGTGCCATTGATACTACATGACCAACATTTCAATCCTCACTATCGACCCACACGTCAAATAAACGCACGGTTACAAACAATCAACAACATATTTCATCCATCTCACATAAAACTGCCACAAAATAAACTGAAATAAATAAATGGCGACATTCCATCACGTAACTATTATAGACTGACCATGTTAACTTGACACTTAGAAGTGGCGCTGCTAACTACGGGAACTGACAAACGAAACGTCAGATTACATACTTTGGTTTTAGTTCCAAGTGTCGCCACGGGCCAAGTTGTCTTTGGTTTTTAAAATGTATCACAATCAGTGGGTCAGTATCAACACGCGAGCCACAATAGGCCAGGCATTACAATTAGGCACACTGACCGCAGTTGCGTAAATACTTTCCTTTCGACATAGCCAAATAGATCATATTGTTTAATAACAATTAAATATGGCATACATTATAAATTATAAATTGTTGTGTGGATTATTTAATTATATGAGTGGTTTCTCTTGCAGTGTGGTCTATGCGAAACGGTGGATATGTGGGACTCAACGATGAGTTTGTTGATTGTTATTTGTATAAAACATAACATAACATTACACCAGTAATCCTCGAAGGGTTAGACAGAGTTGTGCCGAATAGAACATACACATTTCGCCAGTTATGTTTCAAGTCCTATGTAATAGGCGGGTCGAGTGGACATTTTTTTTTTTTTCATAAAATTCTCCAGTTTTCATACGTGGTGTTCCATCACACGCGTTCCGTGCAAGTTCCAAAGGTTAGATGTCTTCCATTTTTTTATTCTAGGCAAGATGTTTTCTTACACCGTTTTAGAACAGCGATGAAATATATAAGGTCCCATTAAAATAGGTGGACAAATTTTAACACAGCGTTCAGTAGGTCTAACAAAACATAGGTATCTAAACAAAAAACAACATTAAATAAACTGTTTTTTTTTTTTACTATAAATAATAAATTGCCAGCACTCTAGAACAAACTCATCCTTTATGAGTAGGTACTTAAATGCGTTTTTCTTATTATTTTTTTTACCATCGTCCTTATTTTGGTGGTCTGAATCATTTCAGAAATTTTGTCCACCTATTTTAACACAGCGTTCAGTAGGTCTAACCAAAGATATCTAAACAAAAAAAAACATTAAATAAAGTGTTTTTTTTTTACTCTAGAACAAACTCATCCTTTATTTTTTTTTTACCATCGTACTTATTTTGGTGGTCTGAATGATTTCTGAAATTTTGTCCACCTATTTTAATGGGCCCGTATATAAACACAAAGTATTGCCTGACGTGGTTCGAACCCACTCGTGGTTAGGAGACAGTCGTCCGTCACTCAATTGTTAGCCCCATTATTCTTGACCTTCGTCCTACACTGCTTCGCATGTGACTCAGTCAGACCAAGGCTCTTTGACTTAGACCTTCAATTCTTTACTATGGGCTATCAGACCTGTGTTCTATTTTCCTGCCGACATGATGACAATGACGGAAGCTATGGTAGTGGCCATGTTCTTTATTTATATGATGATTGTCATGATAGCCATACATAATACTTTATTATGTATTCGTTCATTATTAAACAATCTACGTACGGTAGAACGTAGGGCCTATGCAGTAAATTGTCGTAACAATAGTCATCAGGGCGGCATTATTGCCAACTGCGGTTGCCATGTGAATACTTGCTGATCTTCCGGGTACGTTCTTTAATCATACTGCATACAATTATGCTTCTCTTTATTCATTTTTCCTTACATACTAAAATAAGTAAAAAAAGTAGTAGTCCGCCGGTGTCGGGAGCATGGTCCAAGCTACCGGTGGTAAGGGCTCTAGAGACAGGCACCTCCTCACAATACGGGCCGTATCGAGATGTACTGCCTTTTGAATCAGGCCCTACTGCCTTCTGAATCAGGCCCTACTGTCTTCTGAATCAGGCCCTACTGGCTTCTAAATCAGGCCCTACTGCCTTCTCAATTATACTTATTATTACTGGTTACTATAGACATAAGCGATACATGCAATGGAGTCACCACAGCAAGATTACATTATGCATGCTCTACCGAAGCGTTAGGCAGATATGCACCTACCTACTTGGGTACCTCCATCCATCACACAATTCACACACAATTTGCCAGATAGATAGTATCCCATATTACAAAGAATCTCTTGTGCTCCTCTTCTTTTGCTGTTCTGTTCTTCATAGGTCTTCAAGTCCTGCCAAATCTGGAACAGTTTTCTGAGATAATCTCACGTACCCCAGGACCTGAAATTATACTAATGAAATCAACTCCAAGTAGCTAGTTACAAAAGATACGCTAATGTTTTCATTCCGCGTAGTAGGTGCACTTGTACGATGTATAATTAGTACGCGTCTCATAAACAATTTCGAGACAAGACCAAGTGTCATGCTTATATTTCTGGGAAACCGCTACACGCAGGCGCCTCTGGCAATAATAGCAAACAAACGGTTACAGTCAACAATACAGTGGAATGATAACATTATGGTACTTAAAGGCGTTGCGCAATGATCGTGCGTACCTGTGGAGGTGAGGTGGTGGGGTCCATCGTAATCTACTTAACCATTTCCATATTTCCTAACAAAAACTGTCAAAACCTTTACTTAGTGATGGCCTAAATAATCATTAAAGCTCTCTGAGTGCGGCAGTAAGTCCACATGAAAATATTTTATTTTACTAAGGCCTTCTTGGGCACATAAAAAACGTTGAAAAATTTACGCACGGTTCGGGTTGACGGTCGTTCAAAGTCAAACGACCAACCAGTGGTGGGGCTTTTGGGACCGGGACTGTGGTCTCGGATTCACCTTATAGATACAATAATTATTTTTAAGTTGGGACACAACGAAAAAGAAATTAACGGACAGTTTACAAAAGAGTTGATAGAATATTTTGATCAAAAATTACATGAATATCAGTACCGGTAAAAAATAAAGGTTACTCGCGTACACTCAGTGAAACTAACCAAAATATACCATTCACAACAACTTAAAGAAAACCAGTCTAGGTACACACTCTTCACGTGACTGCACCTAACCTAATAATAACACTGGCAATCAAGTTTTGAAGTTGTTATTCAATTCATTGTTACGAATTAATAATTATATAGCTGCGCGTGCAACGGTGTTACTACACTAGCGGCACGCGGAGGTCAAGAAAAGAACGATGAACATACTTCAGAAGATCAACTGCATTTCTGTTCTGTGGAATACACTGATAAAAAAAAACGATTTACTAGCAAAAAGGTGAGTGGTGGTGAAGAGCAATCGGGAAATAAAAAAAGAAATTGACGGTACTGTCAGCAATCAGCATCATATAAAATTGCAGTTGAACGTAGCTTCAGTGTCGTTGTGACTCCAAAAGGGCTGTCTCATTGGGCAACATCCTCGTTCACCATACGAGTTTTTATTCAACTCTGATTTCATTAAGGTCCAATAGCCATTAAGTATTTCAGCGTAACCTGCTGACTCTGGTTGACTGAAGTTGTCCATCTACTTACTGCTTCACAATCTCGTTGAGACGGTTACTTCGTTGTCACACGTTCGGTGTGAGTGGTGTGACGACCAGCACGTTACGCATAGACGACACTGGTCCTTCTGTTCCAGATATCGATGTATATACACTTAAGTATGGACTAGAAGTGAGAACGTGCGCGTGTGCTTCATGTAGAGGTCGTAGGCGTGACGATGACGATACAGGACCGATTTGATAACAAGGACGTGTGTGACGGTGGAACTGTCCTAGGAATTGACGATACTGATTTAGGTACTTGATGAACCAGTACGTTAACAAAGTGTATTTATAAGCAGATGTTACTCTTTAAAAGTTTTTTTCAGAAAAAGGACAATTTAGCTCAGGAAATGGAGAGAACACAGAGAAAATTTCAGTTGACGAACTGGCTTGTAGTAACTCACGAAAAGAGTACCTGTAAGGATATGATGGGGGCCTTTACCCGTCTCTAAGACATTAAAGGCTATAAAAAAAAACTTGCTGGGTACTTACTTCAAACTAGTAAAATGAATGAAGCAGCATAGGGATGGAAATTACTTGAACCATAACCATAATGACCCGCCATTTTAACCGTGGCAGGGGCATAAGATCTAAGCTAATCAATAACGTATGTTAGACGTTGTCATTAAAGGAAAATCATTGACCGCCATGGAAGGAACACAACGTGTAAGTGAAGAAGGAAAAGGTTATGGTCTGTTGACCGTGGCCTCGACACTCCAAAACAGCTGACAGTCGACAGTAGGTACTGCAGTGAATGAATAGCGAAAGATCTAGAAAATCGAGAATTGTAGGAAAGATAACAGTGGTTGGAAAGTTTTCGCAGTCATCGGCTTTTGCATGAATATCATTGTCTAATTTTTCACAAAATAAAGATTTCTATATCCCATAGATGGCTGTCCAGCGCACTGGGCAGGGTGTAGTGTACTGTGTACCTATGTACGAATTAGGTTATCATGAAACATAAGAATTCTGAAGTAGGTAGTTAGTATGACGATTTTATTGTCATAAAATTTCTTACTGCATACAGTTACTGTTCTTATGCGATTTTGGTTACGACTGGTCACGGTCAAACTAACTAGGTCTTGTTATGGCGAAATAAGGCTAGTTACGTAGAGTAAGTAATTACGGAAATGCTCGGAAACTATATATTTGCACAGTGTGATGTTATCAACGGATGCTGCTGTCATCTAAGCGATTTATTGGTAGCCGACGAGAAGCTTATTGCCTGCGTTTACAGCTAATAAGGATCTAATAAAGATGTGACGAGATAGGCATAAACCTACCTAACACACGAATTAAGAAAGTGAAATTGACAGTAAAAGTCGATTTAATTTTATGAGTAACTCTGTTCCTCATTCACTCACATACCACTCCTACCAGCCACAATTCTGTGTGATGCTTCCTAACCTGTGTTTACAGACTTCTGTAACAACTTCCGATCTGTTTTTTTTTATATACTCTTGGTGTTTTCTCATGACGACTGGGGGTTGATTGAAAAGAGTTTTGGCCCCATAGTAAAACTAATTATTTCCAGGTTACTACTGGACGTAAACCAGGTTTCGTAGCCCTCATCACGCTCTACTCAGCTATCAAGTTTTCGTACTTACTACAATTGCTGAAAGACTCTCTTGAACCTAAGTAACATTTTCAGTAGGTTACATTTTGACCATCCATTATAGCACAGAGCATCAATTATTGTCCTAATTAATTCGTTCTATTAACTTTTATAGTGACCACAGATGATAAAAACTGCCGACCACTAAAAACGTCACCTTGCCTCGACCATGGTTTTTACGGACAATCCGTGGTTCATCATCAATGAACTGAAACTATGGGAACTATAAAATTTAAATAATACGGTTGATTGTATTGTAGAATAAGTTAAATAGGTAGTGGTTGTGAGATGTCTCAACCATTGATTTATATTTCTCAATGGCAAACAACCAACTTCTGGTCCCAAAACATAGATTGTTATTTGTTTCCTGGCTGATGATGTGTTTTCATAATAGGGTATTTCACCAAAAAAATCTAATTAGTCCGTCAGATAGATTTCCAAAAAATAATGGACACGTATTTTTTCTTTTTTCACGTAAACAAAAAATTAAGACGATACAGTGCTTCGAAAAGTCGTGTCAAGTCGTGTGACGTCACAAGGATAGTACTTTTTTACCCACAAAGTGACGTGAAAAACCCCCACTCATGATCTTTGACAGGTTTCATCTTCGTCAATTTTTATTAATTTGAGAAAACAAAAAACACGTATCCGATATTTTTTGATAATCTAACAGACGGACTAATTAGATTTTTTTGGTAAAATACCCTATTATGATCACAGAACACTACATCAGTTTAAAACGTTCCCAGCAATGGGTAGGTAACAATAGATCCAGGGATCATAATAGGATCACAATATGAATTACGTTAAAATTCGTTAAATGGTCACAAACTTTGTTACTGAAAATTGATTTGCAAAATTTTACTTGCAAAAAGGTATTACTTAATTGAAGATTTTCCTAATGATGACTCACTGACTGATTGATATGACATGATTAATATGACATATTGTTATTGACTGATTTATGATATACCTACCTTTACTTTAATTGACATTGTTGTTATTCTAGTTGGCATAATTTTATTCCGTTTGACATTATTGATTGATAGTATTTTTTCTTTGTCTATTTTTACGCTGACATTTTTAATTTAAATTGTTTTTCTTTTAATTACCTGTGTAATTTTAATGCTATTTTTATTATAGTTATTTGACATGCCACTCACTTATTTTTAATTTAGGTATACCGTACTACTGTTAATCCAATTATTTGCATGCCCATGTGACGGTAAAATGTGGAGATCTATATTATATATGAACATCTATGTGCCTATTACCCATGTTTGCAAAGTAATAAATGATTTGATTTGATCTGCTAAAATGTAAATTTTAGACCCCCAGATTATTAATGTACTAGCTGACCCGTGCCCACTTCGTTGGGCATAATGTTAATAATCCTTTTTTTAGTACAGAGTGTTATGTTTTAATTTATAACTGCCAAAAGGAGGGTTATACGTAGGTATAGTTTGTATTTGCATGCTAATAGAAAATTCGAAAGTAACTGTCCGAAAGAAAAAACATTTTCTGCGGGATATACGATAAACGAATTCCATGAGGACCAAGTCGCGGGAAAAGTTAGTTTGGTTATGGTAATTTTAATTGTTCAAAACTTCTCTGTAAACTATATTGGATGTAATGTTATCATTTGGTAGCAAAATATATTGTCTATCAGGAGTTCCAACCCGAGATAAGCCAACATAATTATAACTGCCCATGGGAAAAACACGGCTTTCTCAGGTCAATGCCCACCAGAGAGAATGTTTGACCTTGGGATTTGTTAATAATGAGGGCAAAAGAGATCTTCACTGGAAACTGTAGCCTTTTAAACGGTATGGGTAAATCAGTGGGAATCATGGGTATCCGCGGGAATATAAGCCAGTTGTCCCACTGCTGGCCCTGTGTGAATGGTCGCCACGATTATATTGTCCCGTAACTCTTTTGTAAGCAGCCTTGTCGCATTACACATGTTGGGGGGGCTCAAGTTTCTTAATAGCATGATAGGAAAGAATAAGATAGATATAGTTCTGATAAGAACTTTTTATTTAAACAATGTCGAAAGTATGATAATTACGTTTCGAAAAATTCAATTTCGGGGACGTCCGCTGCGTTAGGAGCCGACCACGCGACTGAGCCGCGCGGGTACCTACCTCTCAGATGTAAAAGGCCACGCCCCTTTCTCCCAAAGCGAGCACAAACGCGAACCGAATTAAACCCGAAACCATCGCGCGCCGTCCGCTGCTTTGGCTTTTCTCCGATTCACTTTGCAAAACGGACTACCACGTAAAAGCCTTTTTAATTTTCGGTTTTTTATATAACCTATGACACTCAGCAATAATGTGGCTTACTATTGGTGAAAGAATTTTTAAAATCGGTTCAGTAGATCCCGAGATTACCCCTTACAATTTAACAAACACACAAACTTTACTTCTTTATAATATTAGTATAGAAGTATAGATGATTTATAAGTACCTACTTACTTAGTATAATTAGACCAATAATAAGTCAACCAAGGTTGTCCTAGCCTCACAGGAATCCGTGTTATTGATAACGGTTAACTACATATTAGTTTCGTTTAACTACATATTATATGTATAGTTAAACGAAAATTTCCAAATTCATTACTAAACGGGGGCAGAGGCAGACCAACACCAAACTACTAACTTACATTTGACTAGAATGTATATATTAGAATAGAGAAACTATTGTAAAACAAATTGACTTATGTTCATTTTAAAATGTTGGAAGTTGAGGCCTTTTCTGACATTTGAGTTTTTTTTTTGTGATGTGTCTTAAGCTACCACTACTAACTTCGACTATTTTTATTTTAAATAATTTTTAAATAGAATCAACACGCGCTTAAATAATTAATTATTATAAGATCGAAAAGTTTTTGGAGGACCTATAAAATATTTCCCAAAATGCACTTAAGGTTGATGTTCCAGGGTAGCCCGCGAAATTCAAATTTTCTTAAGTTTTTTGCAATTTGCAGGCAAGTGATAGGTTGTATGTTGATGAACATTTGATTCGCGGCTGTAAGACGTATGTAGTTACAGAATTATAATCACCAAAATCATTAATACAACGCTCCGAGCTCATAAAGGTGTAAAAATGACTTTTTACAAGGTCAAAGTCATTCCGGAACCTGGCCGAACACTGGCCTGCAAATTGCAAAAAAACTAAAGAAAATTTGAATTTCGCGGGCTGGTTGGAGGATTCACCTTAATCCAGGTGCTTTCGCCATCTGATAAATTATAATTATTTCGCCATCTGATAAATGATATCTTGTGGGTAATGTAAACACGTTCGATTTTTAGGGTTCCGTAGTCAACTAGGAAGTAGGAACCCTTATAGTTTCGCCATGTCTGTCTGTCCGTCCGTCTGTCCGTCCTCGCTTAATCTCTGTGACCGTTAGCACTAGAAAGCTGAAATTTGGTGCCAATATGTGTATCAATCACGCCGACAAAGTGGTAAAATAAAAATTGGAAAAAAATGTTTTATTAGGGTAGCCCCCCTATATGTAAAGGTGGAAGTGTTTTTTTTTTTAATTTCAACCCTAACGTGTGATATATTTTTGGAAAGGTATTTAAAAATGAATAGGTGTAAACCAAAATCATTTTTTGATAATGTCAATAATTTCGGAAATAATCGCTCCAAAAGTAAAAAACAATGTGTGTCCCCCCTCTAACTTTTGAACCATAAGTTTAGAAAATATGAAAAAAATCTGAAAAGTAGAACTTTATAAGGACTTTCTAGGAAAATCATTTGGAACTTGGATGGAAACAACAGTTTTTGTACAAAAAAATAAAACCGACTTCGACAAAAATAAAACACAAAAAAGTGAAAAATAAAAATCAGCTTCTGAAGTCGGTGACTTTTGTTTGTTTGATTTCATGTTTTTGCCACCGACTTCTGAAGCTGATTTTTATTTTTCACTTTTTTGTGTTTTATTTTTGTCGAAGTCGGTTTTATTTTTTGTAAAAAAGTTTTTATTTTTCACTTTTTAGTGGTTCACATGTGCTTACCCCTTCACAACGTACCGGCGTGATGTTATGTTATGAACTGGTGTAAACAATAGACAGACATGAGATTTCAGCAATCCCAGTCCATTTGCTATCATTTATTGAGGAGTTCCGTTGTCTATCTCCGAAGTACTTCATCAGAATATGTTCACCAACCTTTGTAGTGAGTACAGGCGTGATATTATGTTGTGTGATGGCGTAAACAATGCTTAGATATGCTATAGCAACAATCGCGGTTAATCTGCTGTTATTTATTGAAGAGTTCCCCCGATTTCTACAAGATCCCATCATCAGATATTGAAATGATGACAATGGGACCACACGGGAAGCACCAGCTTTCAAATGAAAAAAGAATCATGAAAATCAGTTCACCCAGTCGCAAGTTATGAGCGAACAATACAGTCGAATTGATAACCTCCTCCTTTTTTTGAAGTCGGTTAAAAAAGACAAAAAGTTGTACAAAATAATTTCTGGACTGTTTGTAGTATAATCGTATATGCAAGCATTTTTTTTAACTTCGTTTACATATTTTATTATCCTGAACGTATCTTTTTTCAAACAAAAAAAGAATGATTAAAATCGATTCTCGCAATCCAAAATTACCACCGAAAGCTTCTGGCACGTCTATGATGTATTAATTAGTATCCCAAATCCCCGAGAGATGCCGCTGTAGGTACTTATTACATTGGGTCGGGTATTATCGAATTGTTCGGTTGGTCTCTCCTTGGCATTGGCGGTATCTTTTATCTACATAAAACTTCTATCAGGAACATGCTAAAGGCAATAGGGGATCGGACTGGGTCAAAATAATATGATTCTGTTTAGTCCGTAAGTTAGATTATCGAAAAATATTGAACTTACGTGTTTTTTGTTTTATAAAATCAATAAAAAAATACGAAGATAAATCGCGTCAAAGATCTTGGAGTGGGGCTCGAAACGTCACTTGTGTCGTCAAAATGTACTATCATATGACGTCACACGAGTTTTCGAAGCACTGTATCGTCTTCATTTTAAGTTAACGTGAAAAAAGAAAAAATACGTGTCCAATAATTTTTGGAAATCTATCTGACGGACTAATTAGTTTTTTTATGTCCGATCCCCTATTTAATTAAACTCATTAATAAGGCAACATAATGGATACCCACCTTTAAACTCATAAGTGGGAACACTTATTGTGACGGACGGGAAACTACGGAACCCTACACTGAACGTGGCCCGACACGCTCTTGGCCGGTTTTTTTACATTTGTTATTATTGAGTGTCAAAATAGTGATTGTAGGTAACAGTTTTTAGCCAACTTCTAACTGTATTCTCAAAAAACCATGTCGCGGCTTCTGTCCGGCTCTTAGTACCTGACCAGCAGACCTTGAGGGTCTGTCCGAAATCACTAAATTTGTTGCATTTGACTGCCATTCAAGTGACCGAGGTTTGGGGCCGCCATGGCTTCCGCCCACCGTTGGCGCGGGCCTGTAGACGGGAGTAATGGGCTTGCTCACCGTCCGTCCGTCTTATGACGATGATAGGCCGTGTCGACGGCGCGTTCGTGTTCCACGCGCGCCTCAAAGAGATGTCAGCAACATTGCAGGGGTGCGCAAGGGCCGACGCCTGACGGGGCTGCGGGTTGTTCGAAAGAGATACCGTGGCCCCGGACACAAAGGGCTAAGAAGGAACATGAGTGGTTTTTAGTCAGTGGAAGTCTAACACTCCTTTCCGCTCCGTCCAGAGCGGGAAGAGTCATTTGATGATTCAACACCATTAAAAAAAAGGCGTCCAACAGACGAGCAACAGAGGTCCAGAGGCAACTGCTATTGTCTACAAAAGCAACTGCTACGTCGACAAAATTAAATTATTCGACACACTGACCACCATGTCGACAGAATTGTTGCAGCGAACGTTATTATAATAGGGGAGACGAATGGCTACAAAATTAATTTCGAGGAAGACACGCTTGCTTGCGCTGCTCTCGTACCGTCGCTATTTGCTTGCTAATCACGTGTCGACGGTAAATGCAGTTATATACCGTCAAACGGAATTTAATAATTTTTATAGGAGCTACGATTATTTCAAAGAGATTTTATCAAAGCGTGATGACTAATTAGCGATGCTATAATAGTGTAAGCGTGCATTTCATCTCGGCTGCAATGGCTTGCGCACCTGTATCAAAATCCGTGCCCGTGTGTGTATCTAGGTAGGTACTCTAGGTGAGTAGAAAGGTATAGGTACTCTGCCTAACCTTTCCGAGAAAATACCTAACCATGATGAAAATTTAATCGAAGTAGGACAGCTTTTTACCTGCAAAGAGGGAACTACTTAACAATATAAGTAAGTAGATATTTTTACTGTGTAAAGCCAAAAAGGGGACGAAAATTACCTACTACCTACTTGGCTATTTGATAATTATGTAAATTAAACTTTTAGAAAAACTACTGACACAGTGGACTGGAAATACAACTGCCGTTCTAACTAATGTGCTTAGTGACTTAAAGAAAACACACACCTACGCAGACGATAAGAAACGAATGTTTTGAACTAGTTCTGAAACATGGTTAGATATTGATGAACACATTTTTAATTAACTTTACACCAATTTAGTGTTCCAAAAACTGGAGGCATCGTAAATAAATATGAGACACAGACAGACGTATAAAAGATGTTAACGAAGAAATTATGTTTTTATTTCTCAGTAAATAGAGCAGTTTAATAAATTTTAAAGAGTCAGTCCGATAAAGCGTTGTTTGTTAGTTGTAAAATACCTACTAGGAAAATTGGTGATAATATTGTCAGAGTTAAACAAGTGTTTGAAAGCAGTACACGTATTTTTGAGGTCAAGTGTCCAGCCTCGGAACAACGTGTTACAGCATTTCAATTCAGACAAGCGACGTAATGTAAAAAATCATTGCCAGATAGACTTTTAAAAATAAATTGAATAAGTAAACCCTTTTCGTCATAGTCACATTGAGATCGACAGTAAATAGGTGCCCACAGGAGCATGTAAGTTTGATTTAGGTACTTTTTTCAGATTTAGTAAACAATGGGTCCAATAAAATTAAAATTAAAAGAAAACCATTTCATATTTATGATTTTCAATCGACGTTTGATATTGTTTTTAGTTTATGATCACTGGTTGAGATTAATTAACTGATAAGTACCACAGTAGAGAAAACAACCATTACGCACCTGTGAACAGTTTTCCTTTTCATTTCCAATACTGCACTGACCGGAATTAGTGCTGTCGCCTCGTCGGCCTCTAAAAAACGTTCCTTTTCATACCTATCCGGAGATATATGGATGGCTCTAAAATTATCTTTTAACTTCCTTATTTCTTCTTTTCAGAAGAAATAAACTTCCTATTTAGTATTTATTGTTATATTGTTTAAGATGAGCTCTGGTAATTCTGCGGTGGATCGCACAATGCACCTCGCCTTCACCCCGGCTTACGTTCTGATTCCGACATTGAAACAAAACGTTTTTTCACAGTGCGGATCTGTTGCTATAATTCGACCAATTTATATATTCCACTTGCAGTTCCAAGTACACTTAAGTGCAATGTACTCCCGTAGTGGGCCGTATGCCATTGTTTTGTCCGGCAAAACGTTAGGTTTACTTCGTGAACCGTCAGTCGTGTTTCGCCGCAGCTGAGATTGACAACCAGTGTTGACGTGCGCGCATAATTTACGACTACGAAATGTCATCTAATATAATTAGCGATAAATATGCAAACGATACAAAGTTGAATAGTTTTAGTGCGTTTACTGATAAGAATTTGGCGCCAATAAACGGGAGGTATAGATCGAAAAGTTTGTCGAGTGATAAGTTGAATAAAACGAATGCGGATCGAGCAGCGATATTGGAAGATATTGAGGACCATCATGTTTCAGAGAAGTCTGAGACTCCAGGCTGTCTAGTCGGTGGCAGAGTTCCGGAGCAAGGAGGTCACAACACTATGAACGGGTGAGTTTATTATTTACGAAATACTGGTGACATACATTACATTCATTCGAATTTCAAACAATCGCCGCCGTGACGAGCTCTGACACAAATTTGACGTGCAACTGTTGTTTGTTTATTTACTTCTATCTATTCTGACAGTTCTTCGCGTTATTCGTTTGTTTATATTTACATGTATTTTAGGTCACAGCTAGAATGTTTTTAATAATGTTAGTAACGAATTATAATTGTTCGTACCTACCACTTGCTCAAAAAAGTGACATTCTATGCCACAAAAAGCGAACATAACAATAGTCATTTTTTAATCTGTTAAAAACAGGGAAAGAAAATTGTACTGAATTTCATTCATCCTCTAGGGGGAGAATGTGATTTTAATTTGGAAAAAGAAAATTGTACTGAATTTCAATCATCCTCTAGGGGGAGAATGTGATTTCTATCAATAATTTATTGGACCAATGTTTCAAATGTTAACTTTTACTTTTAATTGTCATTATTTTTAATAAATGCTTATCTCATATTATTATTGAGTTAATTTTTTTTGCAAATGGTACGAAAAGTAGAGTATTTTCCTCGGTGATAAAGCTGTCTTAGTCTTGGGTGAACTTAAATTCGTCGCTACACTCAGGACTCGTCTTAAATCCCTCGCTTCGCTCGTGATTTAAGTTTTTAACACCCTCGCCACAGAATACATAATAGTACTACGTACAGAAGGGACACTCACCTCCCCGCGCTCATATTAAATACCGCACCTCACCCCGCACTTCGAGGTATACGTCGTCGCCACTTGAGCAATGGCTCGCGCTCGCATCAGTCGCCGCTCGGCTTTCGCGACGCAGACCGTTGCACTTTCTGCGCCATTTTTTAGGCTACGATAACCCTACTAGAGTTTACGCACACATTTGCACGTGCACGTCGTGCACAAACGTTATTTGTTTATGTAGTAGTAATAGGTAATTATTTTGCGGGCGTTGTATGGAGTGTCCGAGGTGTGCCCTCGCTACGCTCGGGAGTAAACCGAGTGCCCTTCGTTACGCTCGCGATTTAAATCGTCACCCGCGACAGAAGACACTGCTTTATCCCCTTGGTTAATAATCTACTATTAAATGATCACCTAAAATAACAAAATGATAGTCCAATTATTTACGCCATATATAGGTAAGTAAGTTCTTTATTTTATAACATTTTAAATCTATTACTTACAAGTAAGCAAGCAATTATTCTAGTAGCTATTGTGCTAAAACTCATTGTGTTTGATGTGTTTCAATTTCAAATGCCATGAAACAATGATAGGTACTAGTTTTTAGAGGAAATTAAAAGTTGTCACACAAAGAAATTGAAGTAGGTACTTATTTGCCTTTTACTTTACTGAATAACCAATACTTCAAAGTATTTTTTTACTTTGTATTTGATTGTAAAACAGGTCAGAGTTTCACATTAAGTATCCATTTTTATGTAAGTGGGTAAGTTTATTATTCTACATGAAGAAGTTTATTCCCAGAGTGACAATGCATATTTGAGAGAAATAATTACTTACCTAGCTATTACTAATAATTTTATGAATAGCAATTATAAGAATATCGATAGTAAGCAGTTGTTTTTTCAATATATTTTCATCAGGTTTAATCTGATGTGAAACTATTTCAGCCATATTTTTATCCCACTTGTTCCAAAATACAACCTTCCCTAGTTAATCTCACACAAAATTCTCCAAGTCATCACATAAATAAATAACTGTAGACCTATAAAATAAGATACCTATTACAATAGTAGATTGTACACCAAGTGCATAAAACGCACCATTTTGTGCGAGACGTTTATCCATCCGATGCGAGCTTGCGAGCGAGGATGGATATAAAGTAGAGAGTAAAGTGGGTTTTATGGACGAGTTTTACACTCTACTTTTCAGTTCGATTGCGAGGAAATGCAAAAGCAACTTGTAAATATTGTAAAAATAATTATGGTTCCCGCCAATTAGTAAAATCTTCGTCGAAGACCAAAGTAATCGGCACAGGTAATCGGCCCAACAGCCACAGGAACAACTTCAACTTCATAGAATAACCTCTTTAATTTAATTCGTTTCGCTAGTAGGTATTCTAAGAACAAGGGATTACTGCTTTTCATTAAGAATACAAGGAAAGTTGATGAGAATAGGCTTCCCCCAATTACCTAAATCGCTTGATGGCAATAGGCTTGCTCTTAATTAGGTTGGTTGATGGCAATAGGCTTGCTCCTAATTACATCATTTGATGGGAATAGGCTTACTCTTAATTACATTGATTGATGGCAATATGCTTGTTCTCAATTACCTAAATCAGTGGATGGCAATAGGCTTGCTCCTAATTACATCGGTTGATGGCAATAGGCTTGCTCCTAATAAGATTGATTGATGACAATAGGCTTTTCCTAATTACATCGGTTGATGGCAATAGGCTTGTCCCTAATTACATCAGTTGATGGCAATAGGCTTGCTTCTAATTACATTGGTTGATGGCAATAGGCTTGGTCCCAATTACATCATTTGATGGCAATAGGCTTGCTCCTAATTACATCGGTTGATGGCAATAGGCTTGCTCCTAATAAGATTGATTGATGACAATAGGCTTTTCCTAATTACATCGGTTAATGGCAATAGGCTTGTCCCTAATTACATCAGTTGATGGCAATAGGCTTGCTTCTAATTACATTGGTTGATGGCAATAGGCTTGGTCCCAATTACATCATTTGATGGCAATAGGCTTGCTCCTAATTACATTGGTTGATGGCAATAGGCTTGCTCAAAATGTTTTTATAAATTGAGCAGTATGAGTAACGACATAAGTCAGGTGTTATGTCAAGTTTCCTACTGAAAAAAATTAATTGGCGGGAACCATAATAATTATTTTTACAATATTTACAAGTTGCTGTATCATTTCTTCCCAATCGAAGTGAAAAGTAGAGTGTAAAACTCGTCCATAAAACCCATTTTACTCTCTACTTTATATCCATCCTCGCTCGCAAGCTCGCATCGGATGGATAAACGTCTCGCGCAGAATGGTGCGTTTTATGCACTTGGTGTACAATCTACTATTGTTAAAGGTAGGTAACTTATTTGTTTAATGAATTTTCACAAACGAACAATCAAAAAGTTAAATATACTGTTATTATATTAAAAGACAACAGATCTATAAGACGGTGAGATAAACGGGATTCTGTTAACTTTATCTTGGCGAAGCTGCGTCTCGCACGTAGTGTATGATATCTAGACCTATCAAATATTATCAGTTGGTGCTTGATATAATGACATGATCATTTTTGTGTTACCTACCTACATAAACAGTCTTGTACTTCCATCTGTCAATCATTAATAAATCATTGAAGATTGATAACTAAATGCATTGGTACTGAAACGTTGCTTTGAAAGAATATTGATTTTTTTACAAGATGGTCATCAATAGGTTTGACGACAAGATTTAAGACTGTAAGTAGGTACTATATGTTTTTTTCTTAATTCGTAGTACCTATATACCTACTATGAATCATACTAAGTATTCTTTATTTGTACATAAATAAATGAAGTACACAATACTTAGTTCTATGTAGAGCACTCATTTATTTTTCAATGAATAGAAATGTGGAGTAGGAGACCTATAAAACAACAGACGTATTATGAAACTACTTGCTTTGAGTAGTGCCAATGGCCCTTGCATTGACACTCCTGAGTTCATTTCAATGGTAAAGAACATGTTTCAAGATAAATACTGCAATAATTTATCATAAAAAATAATCTGTCATTCACGGTAAGCCTGTCATACTCATCAAATAGTGCACTTCACGCTAGTAGCAGTGCACTTATACCATCAAATTCATCATTGAAGTCAAGTGATGGTGTTATCAGACCCTTCAATTCATTAACATTTTATTGACACGTATACAATTACTATTTACGTTATCTTTTACTGACAAGTGTTATAGTTGCTATGATTTACGCATTTCAATTGACCTCTGGATGATAAAATGATAAGCCTTCACCACTTAATTATTTTTATATTTGTCAAATTGTTTTATGCTGCTGACACAGTATTTGGGGCAGCGCTTAATAATTTACATAATTTTTAAATGAATTTACTAACAATGTTATGGATATTGTATGTCTGAACCAAATAAATGAATTGAATTGAAATTTAATAATAGTCTATATGGCTTGTAGAAACGATCAAGTGGTTTCAAATCAATAAGTTTACAAGGCTATGAGCATATGGCTCATTTAAAGTAGGTATATTGACTAATTTCCGTCAAATGTAATAATATAATAGTTACCAGGTACTTACTCAATTTATTCATTTGAGGAAATCAACCATTTTTATTATTAATTTAAGATAAACTTTTTCAATTACTAAATTATTATTATTCATGACCTAGTAGTTAATGTAATAAACTGATAAAAACATTCACTTACAACATAAATGAGGCAAGTACTCTTACTTTTTTGACTTGTAAACTTTAATTCAAGATTTGTTTCTATATAAAACTACACACATCAAAAGTGTCTAGGGATCAACATATATTTTTGCAATAACTTTTCTCCTGATTGATATTAATTAAAATTTTCTTTAAGGATTCATCAAATAAAGTGTTTTCGTTTGTCACAGTAGCGATAAACCAAGTCACCTTTGCATTAATAAAGAAATTTGCCATTTTCCTAATAAAGGGATTTTTGACATTTGAACCACTAACATTAAAGTTCGAAAAAAAGACTGAAATAACACATTTTTCTGATTAAAACCAACGTTATTATGGAGCGGCGACGTCATTTAAGCAGGGAAGAAATGCTCAGAGCCGTGGGAATGATAGAAGCTGGTTCCCGGCAACGTATTGTGGCTTTAGCTCAGAATACAAGTCAGAGTGTTATCAGTCGACTTTGGACACGTTACCGAAGCACTGGTACCGTGGCTGAGCGCCATGGAGGACGGTATCGCTGCACCACACGGAGACAAGACCGATACATTCAAATCTTAACTCGAAGAGCTCCAACAATAACCGCCATGATGTTAGCCGTGAGGCTTCATCACTCTTCAGGGAACTTAATTAGCGACCAAACAGTCAGAAACCGCTTGCATGAAGTGAACCTTCATTCCCGAAGACCGCTACGGGTACCACCTATAGCAATGCACAATCGTAGGATTCGATATCAATGGGCTCTTGAACACAGAAATTGGGCAGAAGAACAATGGCGTTTCGTGTGCTTTTCTGATGAGTCTCGTTTTGGTATGAGACCGGATACAAGACGTATACGACACTGGAGAACCCCTGGACGCCAACAGCGATTAAAATCCTGCCAGGAAGTCCATCCTTATAGTGGTGGAACCATCATGGTATGGGCGGGTATTTGGATCGGCGGAAGAACTGAGTTGATTTGGATCAGAGGCAACCTCAACGCTCAAATTTATGCTGAGACGATTGTATCAGACGTCATCGTTCCTCTACAAGTGCAAATCGGTCCCTTATTTCAGTTAATGCATGATAATGCACGACCGCACACCGCAAGAGTTGTAAGACAGACTCTCGCCGCAGCTAACATCAATGTCCTGCCCTGGCCTGCTCAGTCGCCAGACTTGAACCCGATTGAGCATGCATGGGATATGCTACAGAGAAGAGCTCTGCCGAATATGGAGGGTATCCAGTCGCAAGAAGACCTTTTTTTGTTGTTGCAACGAACATGGGCGGCCATTCCACAGCGTGATTTGGATGAACTCATTTTGAGTATGCCAAACCGATGTTCTTGTGTTGTTAGTGTTCGCGGTAGAAACACGGATTATTAATTGTTTAAGTTACCCAATAAAATTTTAAAGAAAACTGTTATTTCAGTCTTTTTTTCGAACTTTAATGTTAGTGGTTCAAATGTCAAAAATCCCTTTATTAGGAAAATGGCAAATTTCTTTATTAATGCAAAGGTGACTTGGTTTATCGTTACTGTGACAAACGAAAACACTTTATTTGATGAATCCATAAAGAAAATTTTAATTAATATCAATCAGGAGAAAAGTTATTGCAAAAATATATGTTGATCCCTAGACACTTTTGATGTGTGTATTTATAATTGTTAGTTTGGTACTTATATGTAATTATGTTTTATTAAACTATAGACAACTGGATCTGATGACAAAAATTTACAAAACTAACAGACCTTATTTTAGCTAGATATATGATTATTATTATTATCCTGTAAATCGTGTAAACATTTTTGTTAAATTTAGGTTTTTATGTCAATGTTATGTGTCAATTACCTATGTGTCTAACAAGAATTTGACACCATTAAACTCAAATATGCAGAACAATATAGTAAATTATAAGCTTATCTCTGACCCAGTTTTGGAATTGTTTATTTGTTTATAATACAGTTAGTAGTTAATTAAATAGAAAAGACAGCTACATAGGCAATAGAAGAAACCCAACCTAAGACATAGTATTGAAGAACCGGTCCGCTTAACGATTTAAGGACCAGATTGTTTAAGATGTAAAAAAAAAAATGTTTCTGGATTCGTTAAGCTGAAAATTTACTTATTTAGTTATAGAATTTTCTTATCATCTGCCAATTATTATACGGAAAAAACGTTAGGTATGTAGCCAAATTGACGTAACAAAAGGGACGTATACGTAGGTATGCCATGTAGGTATATGTATGTTCTGATAACATGTTAGTTCTGAACTTAGCAACTAAGATTTTTTACAATGTTGTTACAGATATCGGCAAACAAAGGCAAAGTAAAACTGAGACCTACAAATTATAATAATAAGAAAAGTGATTTTCTGACGGCTAGTTATCGTAGGACCCAATATAATACCCTGAGAAAGTACACAAACCTCTTCTCCTATTCATTGTTACATATGTTGGATATCCCCTTAATCATGTAACTTCTAAGATTGACCACTTAATCATCATTCAGCTGTGTCAAATTAAGTTAATATTATATTAATAATTCAAAACTTTAAAATTAAATCCAATCACTGGCTTCATAGCAAACTAAATCTAGCCATCATCTCTGTATTTGCCATTACTCTTTAGTCTCGTAATCTCGTATTATACTATGAATTTCACATATTATTGACGTATCCAGGCCAGTATTTTGCCATAGAACAATAATATTGATATAATTTACGGTTTGATATGTGAATCATCGGTTGTAACTCTTGCGTACCACTAACCAGATTGAATAATATTGAAGGTACTGTATTACTGATCTGTCGACCGCTTGAATATAATAAGATGTCACGGTCACGGCTATTCTAAATTACGGTGTAGTGTACCATGTCTTTTTGTTCGACTGACTGCACTACTGCAGCTACGTCAGTAGGATCAATAGAAATCTATTGGCGATAGCCGATAATCCTGATCTTTACCAAGGATGAAACTACTGAATGTGGATGCGATCGTATTTGATCGTACTCCTTGTAGTTATTGATTTTCATGAGAAGAACATGATGCCAGTCTAGAAGAACCCATTCAATTATTAAGAGACCAGTGACTATTCAGATAGGCAGTCGCTCCATGTTCGAACAGTAGGTAGTTGCGAGGATCTTAATTTAAAGACTTGACTTTGTTCAATGGGACCTAATCTGTCACCGTGTGGGTGGATATCATTATCCTTACGTGCTAGCCAAGTCAAGATGAATGTCAATATTTGCATCTCAGCGACGCCGACGTTCGATTTGCAAGCTACCGATAGACAACAGTTTCAATTATGATAGATCTATAGTCTCTATATCGATCGTTCCATTGTTTTGCTACACAGACTTAGAATAACAGTAGGTATATTGTTTTCCAATTTAGATTTATGCGCTTAAGAACATTCTCGATACTGAATTGTTTTTCAGTTTTCCTTGATCCAGAGTGTTTTCTTGATTCTCTTTGCTGATAACTTTAAAGATGATCTTCTTCTTAGCGTGTCGATGGCAAATTTTACTAATTTATTGGGCCCAAAATTCCGGTATGCGATCTCCTCGCTCGCTGATGCTGTCATAAAATCGTCGAGTGCGCAAGTGTCAAGGCATGTACAAAATAGAAGGTACAAAATGACGAAACCTCAGACGTAACGTAATTTATTTGTTTTACTTCTAATGGGAAACGGAAACTCAAACTCATCTAGAGGATATAAAAAGTATTATTACGATTCTCGATTTCTATGTGAAGTAGAAAGTTTACCATCGGAAGTAAGTAATACTGCTCATGCTCATTCTATATGTGTATGGGGCGTGAATTGTGCCGGTATGAGTACATGTGTGGTTAGTCCGACCGCAATGCTCGATGTCGTAAATATCTGCACTTTATTGGCTAGATAGAGATACTAGGAAACGCTATCATGCTTCAAAATATATTAATTCATGTACATTATTTGCATAATAGAAACTCTGTTGATTGACATAACAAATAATAACAATGCCCAGTTTCGTTTAAGAAGTGATCATCATTCATTCCATCTTTTATTTTTCTTGTTTTCTGAATGGTCTTTGTCATTTAGTATTTTAACAGAATCCCATGCAAGATAATTATTTAATCACCATATTATTATGTACAGTGACACACGGATTTTCACATGTTAAACGCACGTACTAACATGAGATCTTAGACAGCTGTTTGCTCGTCTTCTTTTGTTCTTTAAAAATGACATACAGACCGTCTTCTATAAGGCTTGTTTACTTAAAAACTTTAAATAATAATAATAATACTGAATAGTTCGTTTTGGACGGTGATAATGATCGTGAAAATAGAATTTTCACGCGAATACATCATAAGTGTGAAAAGTATTGTCCATTTAAGCAGTTTTGAATATTAACATCCTACAGTCTAAACAGCTGAACTAATGTTCAAATAATACGTAACATAATTCATCTGAAACGGAAATTCAAAATGGCGGAATGCCTTTTTCGGCAGTGTAATAATCTTGCATCAAATAGCAAAATCATATTCTTTCGTAGAATTTGCGAAGTAAAGTAGTCTTTATAATCAGTAAGCCGACCTTTGTAATTTTATCCATGGAATAAAATTAACTTCTGGCAATTTTGTATCATCATCGTCCACAGACCGAATTCACCCTCTGCTGGGTATAGGCCTCGCTTTTCTGGTGCCAATCGCCACGTTCATGCGCCAGTCTCATCCAGGTTTTTCCCTCGATGGAAAAATGTTGTATGCCATGCATAAACTAAGACAAAACTGACTTGGTGCGAAAGTTTGGCCGAACTCACCCTAAATCAAATTGTAAGAGCTAGGGCATAAATGAGTACAGGGTCGGGCCGGAGTTCTGAATACTGTCATCACAATCATAATCAATAAGTATTGCATTCATTGTTTTTCTTACTTCTTCACGGTAAGCTAGCACATTAGCTAGTTGTTATAGTAATAACTAAGTCCAACGAGGACAACCGACCCTTAAATTATCAGTTCTAATGTCATAAGTATGAGGTTAATTAAATACTTGTCTATCGCGATGGGTACTTTGTACTACATTGAGGACATTACTATTCTGTGTGACACCAATATGATAGTGAATATCTACATAGACATCGGCCTATATGTCATCTAGTTGTATGACATGATTGGTACTTCTGAAGAAGACAGTTCAGCTCCTTTCATAATTCCATCATTGTCATTAATTTCTCAATCTAGTGGATCATTGTTCTTTAATTGTTCCAGAACCTTCAATAGGGTAGTTGACTTGTCTGACTAAATAAAATATTATTCTGTTTAGTCTGTCAGTTAGATTATCGAAAAATATTGGATACGTGTTTTTTAATTTATCATAAAAATTGACGAAAATAAACCTTGTCAAAGACCATGGAGAGGGGGCTTTTGACGTCATAGTCTGGTAAAAAAATGGACCAACCTGTGACGTTTCACGACTTTTCGAAGTACTGTATTGTCTTCATTTTTTGTTTACGTCAAAAAATAAAAAATACGTATTCAATATTTTTTGGAAATCTATCTGACGGTCTAATTAGTTTTTTTTTGTCAACTACCCTATTCTATGGAATATGACCCCACAAATATTTTTTCACGGGTCTGAAATGCGATATCAATTAAACCGTTCCCTTATTAATGAATGTTTACGAAGTTAGCACATGGTCACGATCACGCCTCGTCAATTAAAATAGCATACGTTTCACACAATTAGTTACATAAACGTGCGAAGTGTGATAGGCGCTAATTATACACTGATTACGTTTCCACACGTTTATTGTCTGCACCTTGAAGGACCATTTCAATTTTGATGCAATAATTTACTAGGTCCTAAGACCTCAACTTTTTTTCATCCCGATGTTTCGCCTACACATTTGGATGGGTAAAAAGCAAGTCCAAAACTTCTACTTTTGTTAGCTTGTTACTTTGGTCAATATGTACCGAAGGCTTGTTATATCTGCTTTGCTTTTTTCGGCATTAGCCAACAGTCAGTACGAGTCTGACATACCCATCCCTTCTCCCGAGGTCGGACATCCATTAAGGATTTCCATCTCTAGAAAAAAAAATAGAACTAGGTTGGTCTCCGAGTAGTATGGAAGTTGGTTGAATAATGTCTTGTATCTGGCTCATAGTTATTAAGAGTTCTGATCTGGTCGACTGTGGTTCTAAGTTACGTGGTGTAAACTGTTCAATTATCAATAAGTTAATTAGAAATAGTCACCAATCGATAGTATTACCGATACTACACTATAAAAATGTATCCCCCTTGACCCTGAACGTACAAATCGAATGTTTTCCATCAGGTTTTCTTTATCAGTGTCTTGGATTATTTATTTCCGCTACGCCAAGCAGGACAAACAAGTCTCCCCTTCGTAACCTGTCCGAAAGTCTGTAGATAAATTTTAATCGTCGATTATAATTATTTGTATAATCCGGGCAGTTGAATGATAAGATAGGCAACATTTTAACGTTAAAATATGGTTCTGTATGCTGAAGACCACAGCGTTGCTCGATCCCTAGTCCCTACTATTTATAGGTACTTGAAAGAGTGAAATACTAAGTAGAGAACTTTTAGTAGAAGGTAGGACACTTCAGACAGCCTCATTTAGATGAATTCGGCAGTCAAACTAGATAATGTAGCCATAGCCAGCTAAGTAGCTGCCTAATGTTCTAGCTGGGCAATCTTCATAAGTTTTTTTTTAGTGGTGGTGGTAGCCATGCGGCCATGCCACTTATTCAACACATGACCCGTGGGTGCACGGAACCATGGAAGATCTACTTACTATGGGATACTTTATAAAACATTACATAAACGGTTACTTTCATATTTCACTACTAGTACATAAAAAAATAATTAGATAATACACCGCTTTACTATCAATACTACATAATCTGTACGATCATAAATGATAAAAAAGATACCGAATTTGTAAATTAATTTTAGCAGTGCAATGTTTTGAAAAACAAGTTTAAAATTGTAAATAATCAGTATTAATCAATCACTGTGTCACCTACAAAAAAGAATCTAACCCTGATTTTGCTAAGTCAAATATTTCATAACATAACTTGAGTGCACGCGTTCTCAAAGCATTTGATTCCAATGTAACTTTACCCTCAACTCTAAAATATCAGTTAGAATATGACAATATTTACATAGCCACGGTTGCCGCCGTGTTATTGCCACTATCAGTTGGTAGTTGCACTTATCTACCTACAATTTGTGCAGGGAGTGGCTCATTCGATGTTTCGAGATAACGTTAGCTATTAGATTTAAATTAGTACTCACTCGAGGACGCTACTAATATGACAGCTTGACGTTACATTTACTCTCTTTCGTAAAATATTCGGTTTTTGTGATTCTAAGTGTGTAGTGAATTATTTGGAACAAAATGACAGACACGAAGCCTTTGCTGCAGTAAGTTTTGATTCTTTAGTTAATTATTGCGTAGGAGCTTATGAGCGTGTTATTATTAATGTTTTAACATGAAATATATTAAGCATTGAGCATGGAATCTGACAAAATTATTTTGTATCTTGAAACTGCTCACCAATTGCAAACCTTCGCACATTTTTATGGTAGTCTGAGTCAATCTTTTAATCTATAACCTAGGTATGACACGGATTTTGTTCCCGTAAAGTAAAATATAAAATTGTTCTGCAGTAGGCAGGTACACATGAACACATCATTATTTGTATCGATGCCATCATCTGTGAATATTGTTTGTTTCTTGATATTTTTCTATTGAATTTGTAATTCAGTGCTACGTTATTGCTGTTGAACTGAATTAGTGTTACCACTGACTTGTTTCCTATTGTATCTGTGCCTATATTGTTTTTGGTATACCTACCATGTTTACAATAGCCGAAGCTGCTCGTCACTGTCCATCATTATTTTTCAAAGACGCTTGAAAATCGTCATTTAAATAGGTATCAATGGATGCGAGGCGTTTCGTTGTTTACGCGTTTAATGACCTCGCCTCGTTTGCTTTTCAATCCTTGTATGTAATGTCTATTAGATAAGTGTCGTATTTACACTACACAATAATAAATGATTATGTTACCTTTGAAATTATTGTAGTTGCTAGCTCCGTAATTTTACTTCAGCAGAATTGAATTTGGGTTCTGTAGCCACATTGTTAACACGTAGTGTGTTCTCGTTGGGATATACTTCTGTACTTTGTCTTATTATATCTAACTGACTATAGCTAATACTGCCCCAGTGCTAGGCAGTGATCTCCTTCTACCTTTTCCCCCACAATTTTGTGGCAGCCAGTATTATTGATCGAAGCAGCCAGTCCTTTGTAAGATTCAAGCTCGTCTTGCTATCTTCGCCTTGGTCTTCCGCTGTCCCGTCTAGTCTTCTTCTGTCTCGTGTGGTTAGTGCCTTACCTGGTGTCTTTTAGTGAACCTAGCTAATTATGGAATACTTCTAGGTTAATATGAGTGAATAAACAGCATTTTAATAAACTGAGTAACAACACGTGGCCTTAGTTTAAGCTTAGTTTTGACATTGTTTTTGATAAGAATAACTTCTTATCTTATGTTAAGATTAGTGTTGTTTAGCTGATTTTATTTCCGTAAAGTATACCCACTTGTGTTACTTGGTCAAGAGCATCAAAACGTAACCATGTCTGTGTTCATAAAATAAATGTAAAGACTAGGTAATATTATTAATTCTGCTATCGTTCCCGCTATCTTTATATTGGAAAAATCGGTGCTTACGAGTTTAACGTAGTTCGCAGGCTAGGTAAAATCCATGTAAAATCCAAAGCAAGAAAAAACGGTTGTAAACAAGTGTCTCATTATTTGTGTAAGAAATTCAATATTGTTCAATTTTCTGACATCATCATGCATCATCATCTTGCCTGCTTCATCACATCATCATTAGACTTTGTCTTATTTAGGGTCGGCGTAGCTTGAACCATGCTTCACTAGTAGTTGTCATCTCAATAGTCATATCTTTTGTAGCTGTAAGAGCTATCCATCATTAATTGGTCTTCCACCTAACTTCGCTGTCAATTTATACTGAAAAGTTTCGTTACGTAGACGTAGGCGTATCATCTCGATGAATTCTAAATAATTGTATTTAGAATTCATCATCTCGACCACGCCGAATGGAACGCATATGATTGTTCAGTCAAATAACCATTGTGAATTATCTTAACAATACCGTACGTCATTGATAAACAATGCATGACAGGCGGTGTTTCCAGTAAAGTAAATTAAAGAGACATTAACATGATGGCCATTCATTAAAACATTGGCCTCAATGACATGGTAGTTGATGGTAGGCATCTCAGTGGCAGCTTGCAGCTTCAAGACGTCATGAATTTACAAAAGTATGCAACACAATAATATGCAAATAAGACGAAAATGGTAAAGAGAACGTTATTGTGTGAATTGATGGTTCTTTACGAAGTTTGTTGAACACCTTAACACCTCTGCTTTAGACCCGTCAGTCAACATTATGTGAAACGACTCCGGAATTGGTAGACTGATTCTCATAGGTAAACTTAAGAAGACCACTGATAAAATCAAAGTTGGGGAGACACAACTACGAGGAGAAGATAGGTGATTTTTACATTCAGTCGCATTTGAGGTAGGCTGGCAGGTACTCATCTCATTCATATGCTTGATGCTAAAAGTGTGATAGGTACTTAATCAAGACCTTTGATGGGGAATGGACGGAGCAATATAAATCCAGTGACCAATAATAACTGTTTAAGTACGTAAAGCCGATTTTGTTCGCCCAAAATAGCCGCCATGGAAACGGTCAGAAGGACCACAACCGTAATTCGTAAATATTACAAGGCTGTTACAACAACATTCCTTCAGTCTCCACAAAGGGCCATTACTCAGGAAATATTACAAAAATAATATGTCCATTGATAACAGCACAAGTACGTCTATTGTTTGTGCTAAATTGTACAATTTGTTGCCACGTGTGTGGTATTGCTCACATGTAACAGATCTACAGTCAACCGCATGTCATAAACACAAGAAGAGTTTAGCAGGGGTGTAGAGTGTACAATTATGCCAAACGTGTTTTTAAGTCTACTAATAGGCGGTGAACCAACAATCGGTCACTAATCTAGACTCCGGTCTGGCAGCTACTGAAATGATGGCAGACTCCAGGAATATTTTGCCTTAGGCCCCGTTTCCACCAAAGCGGAGAGGAGCGGAGTCGAGAGGAGATACAGTGCGGAAATGTCTTTCGCCCTTCCTGTCATTGGCCGAATTTGGCACATCTCTCCACTCTGCTCGTCTCCGCTTTGGTGGATACCGGGCCTTACTTCTACCGCCTTATTAGTAAAAATAAAGCAAGCGTAAGTTAAACCAGGTTAAACTAACCTGGTTTAACTTAAGCTTGCTTTATCTCGCATACCGTCACTTTCTTTTGAATATTACTGAAGTGAGACGGCATGCGAGTTAAACCAGGTTTAACTATTTTTATTAATAAGGCGGCTAGTGTATAGCAGTAACACTTGGTAGTAAAGAAGCGTTATACTAGACTAGACCAACAAAGCTTCTAACAACAAAACATCTATCTTTGTCGCCAGCATCATTATGTCGTTGCAATAAGGCTGATTTTGGTACTGCTACTGTTAATCACCTGTCGCTGAGGTGTACAAATTGTACAATACGCTCCCACAATCCCACGATGCGCAAGAGGCAGTCCAAGACAATATTATAGGTACGCTTCCTACAATAACAATACATATTATGTAATACAGATGTCAGTTACATTTTGTTATATGTTTTGCTAGATGGTTTCATCTGGAATTCTTGTCGTTGAGTTTGTAAATAATTGTCTTTTTGCTTGTCTAATCGGGTGTATTTAACGTCTTGGTTCGTACTGTTCATTTATTCCTTTCTCTTTCATACCATTCCTCACACAATCTTTTCTTTGGCCTTCCTCTCCCTTTCCATCCATCAACATTAATATCCATCACTTTTTTAGTCACGTGCAAATCATCTATAAAAGAAATCAATTGAGTTTATTGCTACGATTGTGATTTTCATACTCACTGAAATGCTGCGATGACGAGAGCCACTAGAGACTAGACCAAACAAGCGATCGAATGCAATGATAACGAAAACATGGATAACAGACCAAATTATCATGGTTACGGTAAATTAGAGTCGAGCGTAAACAATTATATTATCTCATTTCTAAAGCTATAATATACGTTGTTTACTGTCACTGGGAAAAACAATCTGAATATTGTGCGACGGCTAGTAAACGATACAAGAAAAGGAATACAGCTCAGGTGGTTTACATCTAAGTAGATGACTGCCCTGGAGAATAAATGTAGTGTTATTTGAAGAACCATGAGACACTTAATATCATGTCCTGTTGTCTGCACGAATGGAACTGACGGTGAGTAATGGGCTAGCTCGCCGTCCGGCCGTCGTCATGACGGCAACAGACCGTGTCGGCGGCGCGTTCGTGTTCCACGCGCGCCTCAAAGAGATGTCAGCAAGGAGGGGCCCGCAAGGGCCGACGCCCGTCGGGGCCGCGGATTTTTGTACTAGATGACGTGGCCTCGGCGCAAGGGCAAAGAAGGAACATGGGTTCGGTTTTTAGTCAGTAGAAGTCTGACACTCCCCTTCGCTCTGCCCAAGAGCGGGGGGGGGTCATTTGACGATCTTCCACCAACCAAAAAAAAAAAAAAAGCAAGCTACTGAAGACGCTAAACTCGTAAGTCGTAGCCCAATTCTATGCAGCCCCAGTTTAGATTGCCATCGACACGCAAAAGAAGACGAAGTATACAATTAGCCTAATAATGAAAATGGCTCTGTTATTCTTTTGGAAATTCAACCCGAATGAAACAGCGATAAGGCCACTAAACTACGCTAATTCACGACATAAAATTGCATTGACGTAATCCGCAGAACAACTACTTCGTGATGTATTTCAAACATTTCTCCATGCATTTTATTGAGCTCATGGAATGTTATTACCTTCCGCGAGTATAATGGTAGTGGAATATTTCCAGAAATGTTTAAGTACATCAGTTTGAGTACATTCGCAGACAATAGTGAATCAGTGATGAGTGATGACAAACAAGTAGATTATCCCATTGCAGCTGACCAATCACCGTATAACAACGCGTTTACTATCATTGCTGGCTATCAAGTCATCATGCAGGCAAGCTGTTGTTTTGTTCGGTCCTAGTAATACCTATTTTGATATCTGTGGTGGGTTTGGTATCATATCTTTCTTTGGTTTTTTATGGAACGGAAGTGGTATTGCATTTTCCTGTTTGTGTTTTGACCTAGAATGTTTATTTCTAACTTTGGAATACTTACTTGACTTTAAAATGATTTTGAATTGGGTTAAGGCTTCATTTTCAATCAAGAGAAAGGATAAACATTAGATAATAGAAACCTTGAAGACATACACTCCACTGACGGTCGATCACTTTTCAACCTTATTACGTAGAGCATAAGAGTGAAAACTGGTAGAACGTTAGTATCGGTGGTACACAGAAACTGCACATTATAATTATGGTTTTTGATCGTTTGAAACCTTGGTATATCCCTAAGTTCCTTGAGACGAGACATATTGAGATATGTACAATACTATTATGTACTACTTAGCATATTCCATTATTCAGGACCACTTGCACCATTAAAACATTAAATTAGATCTTCAAACTATTGACAGAAACCGAACGATGATTTAAACACGTTTAGCAATAGTGCAAATGACCTCATTAAACTTAAACAATTACTCCAATCAAGGTTACTAGAGCAAACACGGATTGTCGTTTTTGTTACATATCTGTTGATAATTAGTATTAATTATTGTCAACTCAAAGCGATGTATTTGCTAATTTGCATGCAAAGCATCTGTTATCGTAGCTAATATTATTATAAACGATATAGTATTATAAACAATACATCTTATCGTTAACTAACAGTGCTATCGTGAGATTACACGAGCCGTTTAGAGTTCATTTCTATGAAGTCTGGGGATGTCTGCTAAACATTTTATTAAGGTTTAATATCATTCTCCTGCCTTATCCCAATTTATTCAAGGCATCAATTTTGTCTTCTTCTTCCACTTTTATATTGCTCATCATCTCAGTAGCCATCTCCTTTCTAGTCATATCATCCTTCACATTGTCCATCCTTCGTTTCTTTGACCTTCCTCTGCTCTTATAACCATCTACAATAATAATCAAAACTTTTCAAATGTCATTTTCGGTTTTTCTCCGCATCACTAAATTTAAAGACAGATTTTCAAATAAGTATTTTAAATTGTATTTCACAGAAGGGACATAGGTATAAGTAGTAGCCGTTAACTTAAATCAACAGACGCAATAAGTTGAAAACTAGGTTTTATAAAGGATTCCGCAAATATTGCATTAAAGAAAAATGTTCGTTTGAATTAGGCATAAGATTTAAGAAAGAAGAAGAAACAGCGAGATTCCTTTTCAATAATTAATGATCCAGGGCAAACGAACGAAGAACGAAGAAGCATTCACCCAAACACACGAGGGGTCTAAAATGGCCACTTTAGCAGATCAGAATATGAATTGACCTTTCAAATAGTAACTGCGTCTGTGACCATTTTACGAATTTAACGCAATTCATATTGTTTTCCTATTATTACTTACCTATGATCTATTTTCCTTAATGGTCCCAGACGCTGTTACTATTATGAAAGGTCATTTACGCTTTTTGACGCAATTCCTATTATGAACTGCTAAAGTGGCCGTTTTAGACCCCCAGAACTTTGTTCTGAACACACAGCAAAGTGTAACAGTACGTGTTTTTCTTATGACCCATTTCCTTGTGTGTTTACGACTTTTGTTGATAAGAAGATAACCACGTTTTCCATTTGTTATGATTTCTCATAATATGAACGAGCCATATAGAATTATGCTAAAAGGGCACATAGATTTGAAAAGAAACCAAGAGTGTTTGTGATAAATTCAGGACCAATTTCAGCTTGATTGATTAATTATTTCTAGAGTGAAAAATTGCTGAGAAGAACATGGTGAAACCGGTGCAAAGATAATTCTGAATGCACATCATTCCTAGGCAAGCGAATACAAAAGCAAAATGCGCTTAATGTTTGTATGGAGCTGGACATCAGCTCGATATAATACATTAACAATAAATTAAATAACCAGCACTTCCATGTTATTGTTTCTTAGACATTCTTAGTACGTAATGCTACCAGCAGTTAATACTAAGAATAGCTTAGTAGGCGACTCGGCCGCTGATACTCGCCCGATCCGGCCGAGACAGAAATTTCATTATTATTAATATTTTTGAGTGGTGTTTCGGACTAAACTTTTTTTAAGCAAATTTTGTACAGTCAGAATGAAAAACATTAGGTAGGGGTCGTGGGGCTTTCGGGACCGGAACCACAGCCGGGACCGCGGTCAATGTAATGTGTTATGAAGTACTAGGGTATCATAAGTTAGTAGGAGATTTACCAATACCAAAAAAAAAACAATAAACCAGCCAAGAGAAAAAACAAACAACCTATTTTTTTTCTGTTCATAGTTATATCTAAAGCATAAACTCGTAATCTAAAACCATCATCATCTGTCTAGCCTTTTCCCATCATCATCATGTTGGTTTTCTATTGAATTTGTAATTCAGTGATACGTTATTGCTGCTCGAACTGAATTAGTGTTACCACTGACTTGTTTCCTATTGTATCTGTGGCTATATTGTTTTTGGTATACCTACCATGTTTACAATAGCCGAAGCTGCTCGTCACTGTCCATCATTATTTTTCAAAGACGCTTGAAAATCGTCATTTAAATAGGTATCAATGGATGCGAGGCGTTTCGTTGTTTACGCGTTTAATGACCTCGCCTCGTTTGCTTTTCAATCCTTGTATGTAATGTCTATTAGATAAGTGTCGTATTTACACTACACAATAATAAATGATTATTTACCTTTGAAATTATTGTAGTTGTTAGCTCCGTAATTTTACTTCAGCAGAATTGAATTTGGATTTTGTAGCCACATTGTTAACACGTAGTGTGTTCTCGTTGGGATATACTTCTGTACTTTGTCTTATTATATCTAACTGACTATAGCCAATACTGCCCCAGTGCTAGGCAATGATCTCCTTCTACCTTTTCCCCACAATTTTGTGGCAGCCAGTCCTTTGTAAGATTCAAGCTCGTCTTGCCATCTTCGCCTTGGTCTTCCGCTGTCCCGTCTAGTCTTCTTCTGTCTCGTGTGGTTAGTGCCTTACCTGGTGTCTTTTAGTGAACCTAGCTAATTATGGAATACTTCTAGGTTAATATGAGTGAATAAACAGCATTTTAATAAACTGAGTAACAACACGTGGCTTTAGTTTAAGCTTAGTTTTGACATTGTTTTTGATAAGAATAACTTGTTATCTTATGTTAAGATTAGTGTTGTTTAGCTGATTTTATTTCCGTAAAGTATACCCACTTGTGTTACTTGGTCAAGAGCATCAAAACGTAACCATGTCTGTGTTCATAAAATAAATGTAAAGACTAGGTAATATTATTAATTCTGCTATCGTTCCCGCTATCTTTATATTGAAAAAATCGGTGCTTACGCGTTTAACGTAGTTCGCAGGCTAGGTAAAATCCATGTAAAATCCAAAGCAAAAAAAACGGTTGTAAACAAGTATCTCACTATTTGTGTAAGAAATTCAATATTGTTCAATTTTCTGACATCATCATGCATCATCATCTTGCCTGCTTCATCATCATCATCATCATCATTAGACTTTGTCTTATTTAGGGTCGGCGTAGCTTGCAGTTTTTTGAACCATGCTTCACTAGTAGTTGTCATCTCAATAGTCACATCTTTTATAGCTGTAAGAGCTATCCATCATTAATTGGTCTTCCACCTAACTTCGCTGTCAATTTATACTGAAAACTTTCGCTAAGTAGACGTAGGCGTATCATCTCGATGAATTCTAAATAATTGTATTTAGAATTCATCATCTCGACCACGCCGAATGGAACGCATATGATTGTTCAGTCATATAACCATTGTGAATTATCTTAACAATACCGTACTTACGTCATTGATAAACAATGCATGACAGGCGGTGTTTCCAGTAAAGTAAATTAAAGAGACATTAACGTGATGGCCATTCATTAAAACATTGGCCTCAATGACATGGTAGTTGATGGTAGGCATCTCAGTGGCAGCTTGCAGCTTCAAGACGTAATGAATTTACAGAAGTATGCAACACAATAATATGCAAATAATAATAATAATTTGGTAAAGAGAACGTTATTGTGTGAATTGATGGTTCTTTACGAAGTTTGTTGAACACCTTAACACCTCTGCTTTAGACGCGTCAGACAACATTATGTGAAACGACTCCGGAATTGGTAGACTGATTCTCATAGGTAAACTTAAGAAGACCACTGATAAAATCAATGTTGGGGAGACACAACTACGAGGAGAAGATAGGTGATTTTTACATTCAGCCGCATTTGAGGTAGGCTGGCAGGTACTCATCTCATTCATATGCTTGATGCTAAAAGTGTGATAGGTACTTAATCAAGACCTTTGATGGGGAATGGACGGAACAATATAAATCCAATATAATTGTATCTGTTTAAGTACGTAAAGCCGATCTTGTTCGCCCAAAATAGCCGCCATGGAAACGGTCAGAAGGACCACAACCGTAATTCGTAAATATTACAAGGCTGTTACGACAACATTCCTTCAGTCTCCACAAAGGGCCATTACTCAGGAAATATTACAAAAATAATATGTCCATTGATAACAGCACAAGTACGTCTATTGTTTGTGCTAAATTGTACAATTTGTTGCCACGTGTGTGGTATTGCTCACATGTAACAGATCTACAGTCAACCGCATGTCATAAACACAAGAAGAGTTTAGCAGGGGTGTAGAGTGTACAATTATGCCAAACGTGTTTTTAAGTCTACTAATAGGCGGTGAACCAACAATCGGTCACTAATCTAGACTCCGGTCTGGCAGCTACTGAAATGATGGCAGACTCCAGGAATATTTTGCCTTAGGCCCCGTTTCCACCAAAGCGGAGAGGAGCGGAGTCGAGAGGAGATACAGTGCGGAAATGTCTTTCGCCCTTCCTGTCATTGGCCGAATTTGGCACATCTCTCCACTCTGCTCGTCTCCGCTTTGGTGGATACCGGGCCTTACTTCTACCGCCTTATTAGTAAAAATAAAGCAAGCGTAAGTTAAACCAGGTTAAACTAACCTGGTTTAACTTAAGCTTGCTTTATCTCGCATACCGTCACTTTCTTTTGAATATTACTGAAGTGAGACGGCATGCGAGTTAAACCAGGTTTAACTATTTTTATTAATAAGGCGGCTAGTGTATAGCAGTAACACTTGGTAGTAAAGAAGCGTTATACTAGACTAGACCAACAAAGCTTCTAACAACAAAACATCTATCTTTGTCGCCAGCATCATTATGTCGTTGCAATAAGGCTGATTTTGGTACTGCTACTGTTAATCACCTGTCGCTGAGGTGTACAAATTGTACAATACGCTCCCACAATCCCACGATGCGCAAGAGGCAGTCCAAGACAATATTATAGGTACGCTTCCTACAATAACAATACATATTATGTAATACAGATGTCAGTTACATTTTGTTATATGTTTTGCTAGATGGTTTCATCTGGAATTCTTGTCGTTGAGTTTGTAAATAATTGTCTTTTTGCTTGTCTAATCGGGTGTATTTAACGTCTTGGTTCGTACTGTTCGTAGCAGTATAAACGGCTACAGTTATCATTCGTTTTAATATTTTATTTAGACTTTAATATTGGCTATTTGGCTTGAATTCCATAACCTCAGCCCTCAGCCCATAACGATTTCGAAAACCGCAGTTATTATGGCTGTCTTTAGACTTTTACCTGTCACATCTTTTCAGTTGCCTGTCAGCGTGTGTTTGTGCCATCAGTAAGTCAGCTTGTATGACAAGAAAATAATGCTATGGTTTTCATAACATAGGAAAGTGGGATGAGCCATATGTGGAGAGTGGAGGAGAGCGACCAAAAGACCAATAGAAAAGATGAATGAGGATGAATTCTGAGAATTGGGAATTTAAAAAAAAGTAGTGAAATGATAGCGTGACGGTGGATCGGGGAGAATGGAAAATAGAACCTGTTGAAGAAATCCCAAGTAACATGACAGAAGGACAGTGAAAATGAATACGAAATGCAGATGCATATCCATTCATGTCAAACACCCTTTACTACAATATTCCTTATCAAAATCACGTGGACGAAACGTTTCCCCGTTTTGTCCCGAACAAGGTCGAACGTAGCACTTTATGTATAGGTCGTTAAACTCAACTGTATGCTCTTAAAAAACTGTTATCTATCGATACCCAACATTAACGCCGATTACGATAAATAATTGATAAAAATGTGAAATACGAAGAATTGAGCAGGTAGTAGCAATAACTTTAAATTGGTTTTAGATTAACAGTAAAATTGCTCCTTGTAAAATACTGGTGTTCTGCATCTGGTTGGACTGTAAGCTGCCCCAACATGATGATGATGGGAAAAGGCTAGACAGATGATGATGGTTTTAGATTACGAGTTTATGCTTTAGATATAACTATGAACAGAAAAAAAATAGGTTGTTTGTTTTTTCTCTTGGCTGGTTTATTGTTTTTTTTTTGGTATTGGTAAATCTCCTACTAACTTATGATACCCTAGTACTTCATAACACATTACATTGACCGCGGTCCCGGCTGTGGTTCCGGTCCCGAAAGCCCCACGACCCCTACCTAATGTTTTTCATTCTGACTGTACAAAATTTGCTTAAAAAAAGTTTAGTCCGAAACACCACTCAAAAATATTAATAATAATGAAATTTCTGTCTCGGCCGGATCGGGCGAGTATCAGCGGCCGAGTCGCCTACTAAGCTATTCTTAGTATTAACTGCTGGTAGCATTACGTACTAAGAATGTCTAAGAAACAATAACATGGAAGTGCTGGTTATTTAATTTATTGTTAATGTAGTATATCGAGCTGATGTCCAGCTCCATACAAACATTAAGCGCATTTTGCTTTTGTATTCGCTTGCCTAGGAATGATGTGCATTCAGAATTATCTTTGCACCGGTTTCACCATGTTCTTCTCAGCAATTTTTCACTCTAGAAATAATTAATCAATCAAGCTGAAATTGGTCCTGAATTTATCACAAACACTCTTGGTTTCTTTTCAAATCTATGTGCCCTTTTAGCATAATTCTATATGGCTCGTTCATATTATGAGAAATCATAACAAATGGAAAACGTGGTTATCTTCTTATCAACGAAAGTCGTAAACACACAAGGAAATGGGTCATAAGAAAAACACGTACTGTTACACTTTGCTGTGTGTTCAGAACAAAGTTCTGGGGGTCTAAAACGGCCACTTTAGCAGTTCATAATAGGAATTGCGTCAAAAAGCGTAAATGACCTTTCATAATAGTAACAGCGTCTGGGACCATTAAGGAAAATAGATCATAGGTAAGTAATAATAGGAAAACAATATGAATTGCGTTAAATTCGTAAAATGGTCACAGACGCAGTTACTATTTGAAAGGTCAATTCATATTCTGATCTGCTAAAGTGGCCATTTTAGACCCCTCGTGTGTTTGGGTGAATGCTTCTTCGTTCTTCGTTCGTTTGCCCTGGATCATTAATTATTGAAAAGGAATCTCGCTGTTTCTTCTTCTTTCTTAAATCTTATGCCTAATTCAAACGAACATTTTTCTTTAATGCAATATTTGCGGAATCCTTTATAAAACCTAGTTTTCAACTTATTGCGTCTGTTGATTTAAGTTAACGGCTACTACTTATACCTATGTCCCTTCTGTGAAATACAATTTAAAATACTTATTTGAAAATCTGTCTTTAAATTTAGTGATGCGGAGAAAAACCGAAAATGACATTTGAAAAGTTTTGATTATTATTGTAGATGGTTATAAGAGCAGAGGAAGGTCAAAGAAACGAAGGATGGACAATGTGAAGGATGATATGACTAGAAAGGAGATGGCTACTGAGATGATGAGCAATATAAAAGTGGAAGAAGAAAACAAAATTGATGCCTTGAATAAATTGGGATAAGGCAGGAGAATGATATTAAACCTTAATAAAATGTTTAGCAGACATCCCCAGACTTCATAGAAATGAACTCTAAACGGCTCGTGTAATCTCACGATAGCACTGTTAGTTAACGATAAGATGTATTGTTTATAATACTATATCGTTTATAATAATATTAGCTACGATAACAGATGCTTTGCATGCAAATTAGCAAATACATCGCTTTGAGTTGACAATAATTAATACTAATTATCAACAGATATGTAACAAAAACGACAATCCGTGTTTGCTCTAGTAACCTTGATTGGAGTAATTGTTTAAGTTTAATGAGGTCATTTGCACTATTGCTAAACGTGTTTAAATCATCGTTCGGTTTCTGTCAATAGTTTGAAGATCTAATTTAATGTTTTAATGGTGCAAGTGGTCCTGAATAATGGAATATGCTAAGTAGTACATAATAGTATTGTACATATCTCAATATGTCTCGTCTCAAGGAACTTAGGGATATACCAAGGTTTCAAACGATCAAAAACCATAATTATAATGTGCAGTTTCTGTGTACCACCGATACTAACGTTCTACCAGTTTTCACTCTTATGCTCTACGTAATAAGGTTGAAAAGTGATCGACCGTCAGTGGAGTGTATGTCTTCAAGGTTTCTATTATCTAATGTTTATCCTTTCTCTTGATTGAAAATGAAGCCTTAACCCAATTCAAAATCATTTTAAAGTCAAGTAAGTATTCCAAAGTTAGAAATAAACATTCTAGGTCAAAACACAAACAGGAAAATGCAATACCACTTCCGTTCCATAAAAAACCAAAGAAAGATATGATACCAAACCCACCACAGATATCAAAATAGGTATTACTAGGACCGAACAAAACAACAGCTTGCCTGCATGATGACTTGATAGCCAGCAATGATAGTAAACGCGTTGTTATACGGTGATTGGTCAGCTGCAATGGGATAATCTACTTGTTTGTCATCACTCATCACTGATTCACTATTGTCTGCGAATGTACTCAAACTGATGTACTTAAACATTTCTGGAAATATTCCACTACCATTATACTCGCGGAAGGTAATAACATTCCATGAGCTCAATAAAATGCATGGAGAAATGTTTGAAATACATCACGAAGTAGTTGTTCTGCGGATTACGTCAATGCAATTTTATGTCGTGAATTAGCGTAGTTTAGTGGCCTTATCGCTGTTTCATTCGGGTTGAATTTCCAAAAGAATAACAGAGCCATTTTCATTATTAGGCTAATTGTATACTTCGTCTTCTTTTGCGTGTCGATGGCAATCTAAACTGGGGCTGCATAGAATTGGGCTACGACTTACGAGTTTAGCGTCTTCAGTAGCTTGCTTTTTTTTTTTTTTTGGTTGGTGGAAGATCGTCAAATGACCCCCCCCCGCTCTTGGGCAGAGCGAAGGGGAGTGTCAGACTTCTACTGACTAAAAACCGAACCCATGTTCCTTCTTTGCCCTTGCGCCGAGGCCACGTCATCTAGTACAAAAATCCGCGGCCCCGACGGGCGTCGGCCCTTGCGGGCCCCTCCTTGCTGACATCTCTTTGAGGCGCGCGTGGAACACGAACGCGCCGCCGACACGGTCTGTTGCCGTCATGACGACGGCCGGACGGCGAGCTAGCCCATTACTCACCGTCAGTTCCATTCGTGCAGACAACAGGACATGATATTAAGTGTCTCATGGTTCTTCAAATAACACTACATTTATTCTCCAGGGCAGTCATCTACTTAGATGTAAACCACCTGAGCTGTATTCCTTTTCTTGTATCGTTTACTAGCCGTCGCACAATATTCAGATTGTTTTTCCCAGTGACAGTAAACAACGTATATTATAGCTTTAGAAATGAGATAATATAATTGTTTACGCTCGACTCTAATTTACCGTAACCATGATAATTTGGTCTGTTATCCATGTTTTCGTTATCATTGCATTCGATCGCTTGTTTGGTCTAGTCTCTAGTGGCTCTCGTCATCGCAGCATTTCAGTGAGTATGAAAATCACAATCGTAGCAATAAACTCAATTGATTTCTTTTATAGATGATTTGCACGTGACTAAAAAAGTGATGGATATTAATGTTGATGGATGGAAAGGGAGAGGAAGGCCAAAGAAAAGATTGTGTGAGGAATGGTATGAAAGAGAAAGGAATAAATGATGCCATGAGCCTGAAAGGGGAGAATGGAGGCAGAAAACGTGTTGCGCTGACCCCAAATAGAATTGGACAAGAGTTGGCAGATAGTGATATCTTTTTATATCTTTTATAGGTTACACTTCTTTTATCAACCCTAGCTTCGAGTCTATAATGCTACCGAATCGTCGTTAGTGACATTTTCAAATTGGTGTTGTTTCGCAATTAACTGGGTCCTCGAACTTCCCCCAATAGTACATTGTAATACAAGGGCCTAAAATGACCCATTATATACGAGGTAGTTTTAGTAAATAGGAACCGAGTTATAATGGGATTTTAGCGCCGTGTGTTACACTGTACTTTTCACTACGATTGCGAGAAAATAAAATAACCATGTTCAATATGAGTTTATTTTATTAAAAATTTAATTCAATTTAATAATACAATTCCAAAACGGGCCAATGTCTTTTTTTATTTCTCCTGTAGCTGCAATGCAACGCACACATTCTACCAAAGAGTTCGGCATTCAGCGCGTTTAGTTCCATTTTTAAAAATAAAACATTTTTTTTTACTTGAAACTACATCACGCACCAGCTGGCTGAACAAGTTGTCGTACGAGATTTACTTTTAGCCCTAGGGCAAAATATGCAATTTTAGGCCCGCTCTGGTATGCTATTATGACGTTCTTTTTGAGCAAGAGGAGTGAAAAAACTATTATCCACTTTGCAACAGCGATAAATCGAACGTCAGTTTTATCTTAATGGCTACAAAATTGGGACGACTACTCCACTTAATTTAAAACTTGCTGAAACTAACATAGAATTCTGCAATCCATACTAATATTATAGATAAATGCGAAAGCAATTTTGTTTTTAACGAATTTCTTTTGCAAGGAGCACAAGAAGACCAAGACCTGGATTAGGACATATGACTTTTTATTGCAGTAGTAGGATCCCGAGGGATATTTTTCGAATACGTGAGTAAAGCCGTGGGCAATAGCTAGTTCCATATAAAAGCCGTAATAGATATATTATACATTGATTATTACTTTGTCAGGGCAACAATTTGATCCCTAATAACAATTGATTGAAAACGCTTTACGGGTCAAAGCACATACTATCAACAATACAAAAACCGTGAAGCGGAACTAAATGAATTCCGTATTAAAGCCGCACAGCTGTCTATAGTATAGTTCCCGGGTTTTTCAATTAAATGCACCTCACCTTCGGACAATTGACCTTAAGTCCCACGTCCTATATCAGATCTAATTGAAATTGTAAGCCATAGATGTGATACAATATAAATGTATGTATGTATATCGTTGTAATCTGGGATCTTTGTTTTAACAATCTTTATTATTCTGTTTTGATGAATATCAGATCCGTGTGGTGTCGGACGTAAAGAATAGCACCATCCCATATCTTCCCGTGGGTGTCGTAAGAGGCGACTAAGGGACTTACCAGAGAATGGGCAGCAGCGTTCTCTGTGTCTTTGTAACAACCATACTGCGATCGCCAACCCGCCTGCCAAGCGTGGCGATTATGGCAAACCCCCCCCAAAAAATGATGAGCGTTAAACAAAACAGGCCCCTAGTACCCGGCAGCCCGTCTTCCCTCGGCTACGGTAGCGGTCGAGGCAACGGCGTGGCAAGGGGTGCTAAGAATCCCCGGACGGGATCCGGCTACCAAACATATCGACGACTGGACCTGGTAACATATAACACGCGCACACTCCGGGCCGACGAGAAGCTGGCGGAACTCGAGGAAGAATTAAGCAGGCTGCGATGGAGTATTGTCGGATTATCTGAAGTCCGAAGAGAGGGGGAGGACACGATAATCCTGAAATCCGGCAACCTGCTCTACTTCCGAGAGGGAGACCGGCAGTCACAGGGTGGTGTTGGGTTTATCGTCCACAAGTCTCTCGTGAACAACGTGGTGAAGATCGAGAGTGTGTCGAACAGGGTGGCGTACCTTATACTCAGAATATCTGCAAGATATTCGCTGAAGGTCATACAGGTCTACGCCCCGACCTCGGCATACCCCGACGATGAAGTAGAAACCATGTATGAGGATATTTCTAAAGCCATGCATGGTTTCAGAACTTACTTCACCGTTGTCATGGGGGACTTCAACGCGAAACTGGGCAAACGAAGCGAGGATGAGCAGCAAGTGGGGCAATTTGGGATTGGACTTCGGAACCACCGGGGTCACCAAATGACCAGTTTTATGGAGAAGGATGATGATCTCTTTATGATGAACTCCTTCTTCAAAAAACGTGAGCACAGGAAGTGGACCTGGCAGAGCCCCGATGGTGCGACTAAAAATGAGATTGACTTCATCATGTCTACCAACAAGCAAATGTTCAATGATGTCTCTGTGATCAATTCGGTGAAAACCGGAAGCGATCACCGCATGGTAAGAGGCACATTGAACATCAATATAAAGCTAGAAAGGTCACGACTGATGAAGTCTACGCTCCGTCCAGCACAGATCCAAATCCAAAACCCCGAGAGCTTTCAACTTGAACTCCAATCGCTTCGCATGCCTAGGAAGCTCAGTGGACGATTACAACGACGGGTTCGTGGAAACTGTCCATACGACTGGATCTAAATTTTTTAAGATACGTCGTACAAATAAGATCAAAAAACTCTCAGATCACACTCTCAGGCTCATGAAGGAGCGGCGTGAGATGATCCTGCAGTCTTCAGATGAAGCTCGGCAATACCGGCGGCTCAATAGACAGATCTCCAAATCCTTGAAGAGCGACCTCCGCCGATTTAATACCGAGCGTATTAAAGACGCGTTTGAGCGCAACAAAGGCTCCAAGGTATTTGCAAGAGATCTGGCTATTGGGCAGAGCCAGCTCACGAGACTGAAGACCGACGATGGCAGGATCGTGTCCGCCAAACCGGAGCTTCTGAGAGAGATCGAGAGTTTTTATGGGCAGCTGTACACGTCAACTAGTCATCATCATCATCATCATTTCAGCCGAAAGACGTCCACTGCTGGACATAGGCCTCCCCTAAGTGTAATTTCAACAACTAATTACACCCGTGTATTGTGTAATTTCGTCAACTAGTCAACCCGTCGAAAATCTAGCGAAAGACCCCAGAGCTAGATTGACCCGACACTATACCGAAGACATCCCGGACGTCAGCCTGTACGAGATTAGGATGGCTCTGAAACAGCTTAAAAACAACAAGGCGCCGGGTGATGACGGAATTACGGCCGAACTTCTGAAGGCGGGTGGCAAACCGGTCCTTAAGGCCCTACAGAAGCTGTTTGATTCCGTCATACTCGAGGGGAAAACGCCACAGGCTTGGTGCAGGGGTGTGGTGGTGCTCTTCTTCAAAAAGGGTGACAATGCCCGGTTGAAGAACTATAGGCCCATCTCACTTCTAAGCCATGTCTACAAGTTGTTTTCAAGAGTCATCACGAATCGTCTCGCACGCAGGTTTGACGATTTCCAGCCTCCCGAACAAGCCGGATTCCGAAAAGGCTTCAGTACCGTAGACCACATACATACGCTGCGGCAGGTTATACAGAAGACCGAAGAGTATAACCTGCCTCTCTGTTTAGCGTTTGTGGACTACGAGAAAGCCTTCGATTCGATCGAGACTTGGGCTGTGCTGCAGTCTCTCCAACGGTGCCAAATCGACTACCGGTACATCGAGGTGTTGAAGTGTTTGTACAAAAACGCCACCATGTCAGTCCGACTTCAGGACCAGACCTCGGAACCTATCCTTCTGCAGCGCGGTGTGAGACAGGGAGACGTCATATCTCCGAAACTGTTTACCGCTGCATTGGAGGATATCTTCAAGGTTCTGGATTGGAGAGGACTTGGCATCAACGTCAACGGCGAGTACATCACTCACCTTCGGTTTGCCGACGATATAGTGGTCATGGCTGAGACCATGGAAGACCTCAGTGCAATGCTCGATGACCTCAGTAGAGCTTCCGAAAGAGTGGGTCTTAAAATGAACATGGACAAAACCAAGGTTATGTTGAATGTTCATGTAACACCCACTCCTATCAAGATCGGAGACTCTACGCTCGAAGTTGTGGACGATTATGTCTACCTGGGACAAACGGTCCAGTTGGGTAGATCTAACTTCGAGAAAGAGGTCAATCGTCGAATCCGACTCGGCTGGGCAGCGTTCGGGAAGTTGCGCGGTATCTTCTCGTCCAACTTACCCCAGTGTCTCAAGACGAAAGTCTATGACCAGTGTGTGTTGCCAGTGATTACATACGGGACCGAAACATGGTCGCTCACAATGGGCCTCATCAGAAAGCTCAAAGTCACCCAAAGGGCAATGGAGAGGGCTATGCTCGGAGTTTCCTTGCGTGATCGAATCAGAAATGAGGACATCCGCATGAGAACCAAGGTTACCGACGTAGCCCGAAGAATCGCCAGACTTAAGTGGCAATGGGCAGGGCACATTGCTCGCAGAACGGATGGCCGATGGGGCCGAAAAGTTCTGGAATGGCGACCGCGAACCGGAAGACGTTGCGTTGGAAGGCCTCCCACTAGGTGGACCGATGACCTGGTCAAAGTTGCAGGAACCCGCTGGATGAGAGACGCACGGGACCGGTCAATGTGGCGACGCCTGGGGGAGGCCTATGTCCAGCAGTGGACGTCTTTTGGCTGAAATGATGATGATGATGATGAATATCAGATCTATTAATACATAAATTATCTTCTGTCTTACCTGCCCCTGCTACGCACTTCACTACTTATCGGGTCTGAAACTTTCCTGTTTTTGAAGCTGAAACCAACCATACACATTCACAAATACTCATTGAAATCGGTTGAATAGTGTCGGAGATGAATTTGCGTGCATAGAAGCAGGTGATTTTTTAAGTGAAAACTTCTTTAGCGGCGCTGAGCACTTTTTTTGTATGGGTAAAAACTTTCAAACTCGCGTCAGGGTCACGTGATGCTGATCGAAAAAGCGTAAGATTTTTCGATCAGCATCACGTGACCCTGACGCGAGTTTGAAAGTTAATATTGAAGTTTTCACTTCCGCCGGCACTCCCGGAGTGCTACCTTTTTTTTTTTTTTGCAAGGAAGTCATCTACATTACCAATTGCAGAAACAGTTTGCTCATTGCAAGCTTAGCAAACTCCTTTATCTTTACGAGCCTTGCAATATTCCTCTTCTCTTACATATTCTTATGATTCACTATTGAAAACAACGATCAGTCGTTGTTTAGTGAAGTTTTCCTATCTGACTGAGCCAAATTCGAATTGAAAAGGAAAGATTTTAGCACTAAAAGCAAAGGATCGATCCGATAAAATCAGGCCTGTTATCTCCAAAGGATTAAGCAGAAATTAACTTATAGACCAGTATCCTCATTACACATGGGTGATATCACCTAGGTATAATTATTCCTAGGTGAAATGAGGGCACCGCTTATGCCCATTAAATCCAGCAAAGCACCCACTCATGTTTTCTCATTTTATTGAAAGTCTTCTCTTTCTTTTCCAGGTTCAAAGAAGGCAAGGTATCGTACGGCACAGACAGCCCCGCGAAGGGTCGCCGGGTCATCTTCTGTGTGCACGGCAACCCATCCACAGGGTGCTGTGCTGTCATAGAAACCAGTACCGATGGAGACAACGGGGACGGGACTGGAAGCATTACAGAAGTTGAAAGTGAGTATGAGACTATGGTTGATTAAGTTTAACCTAAGGGATTGTAGATTTGAGAAGTGAAGCTTTTGAACTGATTAGTTTGAGATAATTATATTGAATTTATGCAATTAGGAATTATGAGTTTAGGTAATTGATTATTTAAAGTAAAGAATCTTGTTCGTGTTGGTGTCGATTTCTGGATCAATATTTCATCTTATTATTATCTATAAATTATGGAGATTAAATCTACGTTTAATCAAGTATGCATAATGTACCTACTCCGATAAATATCAACTGTTACTAAACAATGTCATGTTTGGCAAAATATTCTAAGATTAAGATAAACGTGAAAAAAATCAGTAATTTTGGGACTTACAAAACAACGCTTGTTGGTATCTATTGAAACTAATAAGTTTTGTAAAAATCGGTAAAAGTTATTCTACGGTAACACCGTGTAATATCTTTCCTTAAAACGATTAATTCCTTCCCAGTCTGTTGGTCGTATTCTTGTTACCTTCACATCACTTGATCTTGTAAATGTTCAAAGATCAGGTAACTTCTCTTCAATATCAGTTAACTTACCACCTGGTCTGTTTAGGCCACCCGTGTGTTTTACTCTCTTGACTTGGTCTCCGAGTAGCTTGGTTACAATGTACAGATACCAGCACATCGAGCTATCCGAAACTGTAAAATTTTCCCAATCAACCATGAACCTAATGCTTTAGCGACAAAGACAGGATTTTTGGAAATTCATCTCGTTATTCATAGAGTAGCTTTATTAATTAAAATTAAATTAAAATATTTTATTATCAGGCATCAAGGCCCGGGTGTTAGTATTACATTTTACTTAAAAACTATGTTAGTAACATGCAGGAACATTAAAAACAAATAGTGTATCACAATAACAAACACAAACACGGGAAGGTTTAACAAGCTTTGTTGCCAACATGAAGCTTGATAAACCTCCCCATTGTAGGCCCATCCAGCCTATCTGCAGACACCTTCAGAATGCTGTTGCTGCTTCCCCTCACTCGGGTTATTACTGAGGCAACTTTCTTCCGCATTATGGCAAAGTAATCGTCAGTGTGCGCATCAGGGAACATGCCTGACCTTTATATATGTATGTACCTATTTGGTTTTATTTGTTTGACTGTGTCGTTGGTCTAGTAGCTGCAATCGCGGTTACTGAGCATGAGGTCTTGGGTACGATTCTCGGGTCAGGCAATGTGTTACCTATTGGTTTTTCCATTAGGAATTTCTCCGTAGCAGCCACGAAGTTTGAATTTGAGCCAGGTTGATGGCAAATAGACTCGCCTAATATAAATTGAATTTAACATAACGGGTGGAATTTTGGTTTATTGTGTATTAGGTACACACGGCTACACATCAAGCTATACATTTCTAGTATAAGCTGATCTCGCATTGTATAGGATTTCCGTACAATGCGAGATCAGCGTAAACTGGAAATGTATAGCTTGATGTGTAGCCGTGTGTACACTTCTTTATCGTAACGTCTAGGATTACAGGCGTGATGTTATATTTTGTTTTATGAATTGTTCTTCTGACATTCAAGAGTGCCTACAAATGGCTTAATTGAAATAAATGATTTGAGTTTGAGTTTGTTATTATTCCCCTACATTTCGTACTGAAATGCTATCGTCTACGTCAAACATTGTTTTAATAATGATTTCTACAACAATAACTGACGTCATGCACGTGTTTAACAAGTGTTTGTGTTGTTTGTTTCAGGACATTGCCACAGATCTAGGAACGAAGAGATAGACAAACGTGCGCGAAGAAAGCTGATCATAGCCAGCATATTATGTGTTGTATTTATGATAGGAGAAATTGTAGGTGAGTGAGAACATCTTGTATATTAATACTAGGTGTTGCCAGCGGCTTCGCCTGCTACAACTCGAAAATTATCCACGGGAACATAAAATCTATCCTATGTGCTAAACTATATGTGTACCAAATTTTATCCAAATCCGTTCAGTAGTTTTTGCGTGAAAGAGTAACAAACATAATTATTACATACTCACAAACTTTCACGTATAAAATACTAGCTGATGTCCGCGGCTTCGCCCGCGTGGATGTCGGTCAAATTATATACTAAAACCTTCCTCTTGAATCACTCTATCTATTAAAAAAAACCGCATCAAAATCCGTTGCGTAGTTTTAAAGATTTAAGCATACAAAGGGACATAGGGACAGAGAAAGCGACTTTGTTTTATACTATGTAGTGATGATAGTGATAAGTAGGAAGTCGGATTTACACCCAATATGATGAAATGACTAAGTAATACCTACTCGGGTCGATCTTTAGATCCTTTAAGGCTGATGTTCCAGGGTAGCCCGCGAAATTCAAATTTTCTTAAGTTTTTAGCGATTTGCAGGCCAGTTGCTAGGTTGTATGTTAGTGAAAATATGATTCGCGGCTGTAAGACGTATGCAGTTACAGATTTATAATCATCAAAATCATCATTACAACCCTCCAAGTTCATGTAACTCTCAAGATACGTCTTACAGCCGCGAATCATATTTTCAATATGAAGGGTACAGAGCGGCGAAGAAAGTCCTCTCCGAGGCTCGTCTGCGGGCCAAGGATCAGGCCCGCGAGGAGATGCTGGAGACTCTCAACAGAGATCCGTGGGGGCGCCCTTATAAGATGGTGCGGAATCAACTCCGCACCCGGGGCCCCCCGCTGACGCAGAGTCTCCGGCCCGAGCTCGTGGAGGACGTAGTGAGCGCTCTGTTCCCTTCGCGAGGGGAGCATCGTCCCCCGCCAATGGCTCCGCCACCAGCGGTGCCGGAAGCGGACGGTTCAGGAACCGATGACGACATTCCGGAGGTGTCTGGGGTAGACCTGAGAGTGGCGGTACGGAGGCTTAAAGCCAAAAATACCGCCCCGGGGCCCGATGGCTTGCCTGGCAAAGCCTGGGCCCTGGCCTCAGACCCAGAGGCTCTTGGGCCCCGACTGGAGAGGCTCTTTAGCGCGTGCATGGAAAGAGGCCAGTTCCCGCTTCGTTGGAAGACGGGGAAGCTGGTCCTCATCCAGAAGCCGGGGCGCCCTGCGGACTCGCCGTCTGCATACCGGCCCATTGTGCTGCTCGACGAGGTGGGCAAACTCTTTGAAAGAGTAATTGCAAACCGCCTCGCCGAGCACCTTGAGGGAATGGGTCCGGATCTTGCGGATCAGCAGTTCGGCTTCCGCAAGAGGCGCTCGACGGTGGACGCCATCACGCGCGTGAGAGCCCTCACGACGAGGAATGCGGTCTCTCGGGGCGGTGTGATCTTGGCGGTGTCTCTCGACATCGCCAACGCCTTCAACACCATGCCCTGGAGCTGCATCAGGGAGGCACTCCGGTATCACCGGGTGCCGGCCTACCTTCGTCGTGTAGTCGGGGACTACCTGTCCGATAGGACGGTAATCTACCCTGGTCAAAACGGAGAATGGAACCGGCGAGAGATGTCGTGCGGTGTTCCACAGGGTTCGGTTCTGGGGCCGCCCCTGTGGAACATCGGTTACGACTGGGTGCTGCGTGCCGACCTCCCTGACGGCGTCAGCGTCGTCTGCTACGCGGACGATACGCTGGTGCTGGCACGGGGGGAGTCGCACGAGGCGGCGGCCGAAAATATGACACGCGGGGTTGAGATAGTCGTGGAGAGGATCCGGCAGCTGGGTCTCGAGGTGGCGCTTCACAAGTCAGAGGCTATGTGCTTCCATGGGCGTGGGAATGTGCCACCGTCGGGATCCCAGCTAACGGTGGGAGGGGTTCCCATCGGCGTCGAGTGTACTATAAAGTACCTCGGACTCGTCCTCGACAGCCGGTGGAACTTCGTGGAGCACTTCCGACGTTTGGCTCCCAGACTGGAGCGGGCCGCGGCTGCCTTTAGGTGGCTCTTGCCCAATCTGGGGGGGCCAAACGCCTCCTGCCGTAGGCTGTATGCGGGGATCGTGCGGTCCATGGCCCTTTACGGGGCCCCGGTGTGGGCGCGAGCCGTGAAGAAGCGGGCCGTCCACTACCTGAACGCGCCCCAAAAGATCATGGCCGTAAGGCTAGTCCGCGGGTACCGCACGATCTCCCGCGAGGCGGTGAATCTCCTTGCCGGATTGCCACCGTGGGATCTGGAGGCGATAGTCCTCGCGCGCCTACATGAGTGGCGCGCAGAGGCGCTACACCGGGGGGTCACTCTGCTGCCGCGGCACATTGCTGCGCGGCGGACAGACCTCCGGTGCGATCTCATGGCGGCATGGAGACAGCGACTGTCGCAACCCCGTGCAGGGCACGCCACGATAGTGGCGGTAAGTCCCCTCTTTGAGGAGTGGCTAGAGAGGAGCCACGGCGTCCTCACCTTCCGTCTGACGCAGGTCCTCACCGGACACGGATGTTTCGGGAGGTACCTGCACCGAATCAGGTGGGAGGAAACGCCCGGATGCTTCCATTGCGAGGATCGACCGGAGGACACGGTGGAGCACACTGTGGAGGTGTGCCCTGCTTGGGCGGAGCCCCGCCGTGTTCTCGTAGCGGCGATCGGCGGCGGCGACCTCTCGCGTCCGGCCCTGTTGCAAGCCATGGTCCGGGGCGAGGAGGAATGGGACGCCGTCCCAACCTCTCAACGTCCCAGCCGCCGCGGAAGGCGCGGAAGGCGCTCCGGGCGTCGGGGGCCACGTGATGGCTTCCGGCCACCGTAGACGCGGGCCTGTGGACGGTGAGTAATGGGCTAGCTCAACAGACCGTGTCGGCGGCGCGTTCGTGTTCCACGCGCGCCTCAAAGAGATGTCAGCAAGGAGGGGCCCGCAAGGGCCGACGCCCGTCGGGGCCGCGGATTTTTGTACTAGATTACGTGGCCTCGGCGCAAGGGCAAAGAAGGAACATGGGTTCGGTTTTTAGTCAGTAGAAGTCTGACACTCCCCTTCGCTCTGCCCAAGAGCGGGGGGGGTCATTCGATGATTTTCCACCCACCAAAAAAAAAAAAAAAAAAAAGGGCAAACAAAATTCCTAATCTTTTTTTAATTTCCTCCTTTCAAACAGAGCATAGCAATAAAAACGTATCCCCAAGTTATGTATTTTATCGTGAATCTTTAACTTTCCAGGTGGTTACTTATCAAACAGTTTAGCAATAGCCACAGACGCTGCCCACCTCCTCACAGACTTCGCTAGCTTTATGATATCGCTGTTCTCACTATGGGTGTCGAGCAGGCCTGCTACGAGACGGTAAGAATAGAATAGAATAGAATAGAAATAGCCTTTATTAACAATCTTATAATCTAGTTAAGTTACACATCTATACTAATATTATAAAGCTGAAGAGTTTGTTTGTTTGTTTGTTTGTTTGAACGCGGTAAACTCAGGAACTGCTGGTTGGAATTTTAAAATTCTTTTTGTGTTGAATAGTCCATTTATCGAGGAAGGCTATAGGCTATATAACATCACGCTACGGCTAATAGGAGCTGAGCATAAATGAAAAATGTTACAAAAACGGGAAAAGGTATTTCCTTTTTGAGAGCTTCCGCTGCGTGCGCTGCGAAAACGGTTTAAGTTACGCAAATATCATGTATGAAGGAATTGTTCCTCTTTAAAAGTTCTAAAAAAAAGTCCGCGACAGCATATATCTATCTTTTAAGATTGACTCACTGTAACCTTTTTTTACTATTAAACTGTTAGGTTAAAAATAATTATTTTTTGCGAAGCTTATTTAACCCATATGGTATTAATCTATATCTAAATAAATGTGTTTGTTAGAAGGAAAACTTAATATAGAATATTTGTGCCCTTTACTCTAAACAGTTTAAACAAATATCTTAGAAGATATCGCAATGTAAAAATATCCGCGCGGCAAAATAATACGCGCGTCGCAATGTAGGGAGATTCTTTCCGGGAAATTCAAATTCAAAATATTTACTGCATCTTAATGTCTACAAGTACAGAGTATTATCGTATATGTATTTAACAGTAAGAGATACCTATAGAAATTCACACTTTAATATAATCTAAGCTGATCTAAACCATCTAAACTATTATAATAAAGAAGAAAGATATTTTTTTTTGTTTGTTACGATTTAGATTAATTTATGTCGGATAGTCGAGATATCGAGAAAGGTTAAAGCTATATTTATGTGACGCAGACGAAGTTGCGTGGGTCAGCTAGTTATTTATATAATAAGAAAAAATATTCTTCAGACACGAGACGGTAAGAATTACTGCTAAACCTGACTTATTTTTTATTTCTAAAAGTGTTTTGGCTTGGTAACTTTATTTGGCTTTGTTTGCCATTGATGTTATGGCTCACTCGTGAAACCAAACCACGCTAATCCCCACATATACCTATGTTAGAAACTAGTAATTTAATATGGCAGCAGATCATGATCAGAAGTTGCGATGACATAATATTAACTTACTAAAATAACTTGCGCAAAACTATGCCGCATGCTTATGGTAGCTTATCGCCCCAGAACCGCAATGCTATAATAACTAAGATAATAATTATAACATAATACACATAACATAACATCACGCCTGTAATCCCCGAAGGGTTAGGCAAAGGTGTACCTAATAGTACACCCACATTTCGCCAGTTATGTTTTTTAAGTCACATGTAATAGGGGGCGAGCCTATTGCATTTAACTAAGAGAAAAGAAGAGCATATGCATAACCAGTTTATAATTTTTCCGCTACTGGGACACAGACTCCTACTCTAAGAGGGTGAGTTTGCCTGATACCCAGGGCCCAGCACGGGTTGAAAAGGACAGATTGGTTGACATGTGTCCGGTGCTCTAAAATATACATATGTTCCATGAGACCAAGAAGTTGTACTCCACATTTAACTCAAACTTTTTCTCAAATCCAGGATGCCGTTCGGCTGGTACCGTGCCGAAGTGATAGGCGCCCTGACATCAGTGCTGCTGATCTGGGTGGTGACAGGAATCCTGGTGTACATGGCCGTGCAGAGGGTCATCTACAAGGAGTTCGAGATCAACGCGCTCGTCATGTTGATTACCTCCGCTGTGGGCGTCGCTGTCAACCTTGTGTGAGTATGAAGTGTGCAGGAGCTTCTTTAGTTAGAGTAACTGCTATTTAGTATCAAGGAAATCCTGCCCGTCGGGGCTGCGGGCTGTTCGAAAGAGATACCGCGGCCTCGGCACAAAGGGCTAAGAAGGAACATGGGTGGTTTTTAATCAGTAGAAGTCTGACACTCCCTACTGCTCTGCCCAAGAGCGGGGGAAAATCATCAAATAACCCCATATAAATGATTTTACAACCGCCAAAAAAAAAAGGCTATAAACCGTAATCAGTTGATATTTCAAGTAGGTAAATAAACCAATATCCGCAAGGTTACCTAAGTAATCCGAAGAATTGCCAAACTTAAGTAACAGTAACAATGCTCGCAAAAAGTTCTGGAGTGGCGACCGCGAACTGGAAGACATTGAGTTGGAAAGCCTCCCACTAGGTGGACCGATGACCTGGTGAAGGTTGCGGGGATCCGCTGGATGCGAGAAGCACGGGACCGGTCAATGTGGCGACATTTAGGGGAGGCATATGTCCAGCAACGAACGTCTTTCGACTGAAATTATGACGACGATGAAATAAATAAATTACTGCGACATCTATACGACCACATACGAACTAAAGTGACATTTGTCATATTGAAACCTGAAAACAACCAACAATAAGACCTATGCTAGCTAGAGGTAAGAGCCTTTTTCCTTTGTATTCACTAACACGTTGATACCTGTGTATTCCAGTATGGGTCTGACACTGCACCAGCACGGACACAGTCACGGTGGAGGCGGCGGACATGGACACTCGCATGGCAGCAGCAATCCCGTGCTTAATAACAAGGTAACGACCATCTTCCTCTTGTATAGATGTTACTTCCCTACACAGTTTGGGCCCAGTAGGGTCACGTTTATTTTTGCCACGGAGGCGCTAGTCAGGTCTTCAAGAGGGGAGGTGAACGGACGTCTGGGACACTCTAACAGGTGGGGCATTGTTTGATCCGGGTCGGGTGTTGGAGGAACCAATAATACCAATAACCCATTATGCCAGATTACACTAGCAGCGGCCTACTTGGGTGCGCAATCGATTCAGCATTTTCCAAATAAGCCCACAGCAAGTTTCTTAAACAGGATATTTTAGCAATAAAAGGTCTTTTAAAATTGTACAATAGGCGAGATACACTCCTTGTATTGTATGCACATATTATATTGGGTTCATGATTGTTTTCAGTCCCCAAGAAAAATAATTTATATTACATACTTTGGCCCCAAAATAAGAAAATAATGATTACATCCCATTTTCAGAAGGAGCGCGGCGACTCAGACGCAGAAAGCTCGACATCTCACTCACACGAACATCACCAAGAGAACATCAACGTGAGGGCAGCCTTCATACACGTGCTCGGAGACTTCCTGCAGAGCTTCGGTGTGCTCATAGCCGCCATTGTTATTTACTTCGAGGTGAGATATAACCTTTACAAACCACATCTCACTCACACGAACTCACCAAGAGAACATCAACGTGAGGGCAGCCTTCATACACGTGCTCGGAGACTTCCTGCAGAGCTTCGGTGTGCTCATAGCCGCCATTGTTATTTACTTCGAGGTGAGATATAACCTTTACAAACCACATCTCACTCACACGAACATCACCAAGAGAACATCAACGTGAGGGCAGCCTTCAAACTTTTTATGGCGCACGCCCATAGGACTTAGCTTTACATGTCATCAAGAAATCTCTCAGGCATGCTGTTTCCTCACGATGTTTTCCATCACCGAAGCAAGTGTTGTTTAAGTGCCCTGTTAACGGTCAAATTGTTTGTCAAATTTTGTTTGTCAAACTTCGCGTTTTCGTCAAACAATAGCTCAAACGATCAAACCAAATATCAAACTAAGTTAACTTTCTAGTACTTATTACTGGCTATACCACAGATTACGCCGTCCTCGCAATGAAAAAAAGAACGTCAAACTCGACATCAATCCAGATTTTCATCAAACACGTCAAACACGTAGATTGTTTGACAAACAATTTGATCGTTTACCGGGCACTATCATGATAGCATAGTTGAGTATGAGTCCGAAAAATCAGAGGTGCATGTCTTGGGTTCAAACTCGTACCTATGACTTGGCAGTCCGACGGTCACATCACCAGACTACACTGCTTTCATCATCATCAGATGTACATTGCACATAATTACTTATGTCTATTTTGAAATGACAAACCAAGTAACATCTATAATTCGCAACTGGTAACAAAACGCAGGTGCGAAAACGGCCGGAGGGTATATTTCTAGTTTTTCTAGTAAACATGGAGGTAGTCCAATCAATAAAAGCTAGCAGGAAAATATGTCCAACTAAAATAAAACACGTTCTAACTATTAACTTTCTTTCCACAGCCGAGTTGGAGTCTAGTGGACCCGATCTGCACCTTCCTGTTCTCAATATTGGTGCTGATCACAACGTTCAACATCATCAAGGATACCCTCCTGGTGCTTATGGAGGGATCGCCTAGAGGCGTTGATTTCCAGGTAACGTTATTATTTCTTATCATACCATTTCTGGACATGTCTATCATATGCCGAACAAGCTGTGGGCCCGTAAAACTCAGGATTGGTGCCCTGAAACAGTGACACGGGGTCGCGGCAGACCACGAAGGATGTGGCGGGACGAACTGTATGTCTTCTTTGAGAATTGGAAAGAAGATGCACAGAATCGTGACCGTTAGGCACGGAGGGAGGCATTTGCTCAGCCTGGCAGCAGCATACAATTATCAAGAAACTACCCGATGTGATTTCACATTGGTAACAAAACGGTGAATGGGTACTTGAATTACCCATTTTAGGTGATGAATTACAAAAAACCTTTCTTCGTGGATTCAATTTCATTAAGTAACTGTGCATAATACTACTAAGAAAATCGATGTATTAAGCAGCTTCGGTGTGATCAACATCTAATACTGCTTGTTGTCATATACAGGAGGTAGCCAACACATTCCTGTCACTCCCGGGCGTGGTCCGCGTACACAACCTACGTATGTGGGCGCTGTCGCTAGACAAGACTGCGCTCTCCGCACATCTCGCCATACGTGAGTATACCAACCTGTAATGTTGGTGTCATTGCTTGGAGACTTAAAGCAGGAAAAAAGTGACAAGATGACTCAGAGGTTGGCTGGTTGATAGCTTCCCAGTAGTCATGTCTCTGCCAGGGTTGCGGAAGTTGTTCGAAAGAGTTACCATGGCCCTGGAAGTGAAAAAAGTAATAAAATCGACCAAAAAATGGCTTAGTTTTAACTGATTTTAAATGACGTGCTAGGTAAACACAGCGCTACAAATATGTGACGTCATATTTATTATTATTATTTTTTTTTTATTATAAATGGGCTTAATGCTCTTGACTTCAATCTTGCCCTAGGGGCAGAGATGATGTCGACGATGGAACGAGCTTACCCAGTAGAAGCCTGTTTACTCGCGACTTAAACAGATTAGGGTTATATGAACTCGGAAAAACCGACGCAGGCAGGGAATTCCACTCCTTGGCTGTGCGCATAATAAAGGACCCAGCATTTCATACCGCCATAGCTACGTAGTAAAAATGGCCTTTCACGCGACAAGGATGGAAAGTGCCCCCCACCTAAAACTTCTAAACCATATAGCTAATCCATTTTATGACCGATTTTATTACTTTCTCACACATCGTGTTATATCTGTTAAGTTTTTAAAATAAAATAACAGTTTCGTGAATTTTTAACAGTACTCAAATAGCCAATTGTAATCGTGCAATAATCCTGAAGACACAAAAAATTAGCTTACCAACTCTAAATCCACAGGTACCGGAGTAAGTCCCCAGAAAGTACTACAAGAAGCGACCCGCCTAGTCCACGACAAATACAACTTCTTCGAGATGACGCTACAGATCGAGGAGTTCAACGACGGCATGGAAGACTGCAAACAGTGCAAGATGCCTCAAGCTTGAATGTTGGTACACAACGACTCTTTGTATCGTGTTCGTTGGCGTGGTTAGGTTGGTAGTGGATTGGGAAGCAAGGAGGTTCAATACAACAAGTTTTTGGTGCTAAAATGGTGCTAGGAATTGAGTAAGTCAAATGTTAAGGCTCATTTTGCCAATTTAAATAATCTAAAATGAATAAACTAAAATTGTTAAAATATTCCCGTGTCTTTAAGCTGTGGTCAAAATAGCTCTAGACTTTTAAAGACTATAAATATGGAAGCTTTTATTTTGATAATATTCTAAGAGAGTTATTAAGATGAACCTTTTGCTTTAACCACGCCAACTGCGTATATAAAGTTCCATCTAGTTGATATTGAGGCCGAGATCTATACGAACAAACTTAGAATTTACTCAAAATAAGTACAGTAGCGTGCCATACGAAAATAAATCTTAATGACATGAAGTCAGGCGATTCATACCAATATCAACATTACCGTTTTATAAATAAGGTTCATTATCATATGAAATGCTACTGGACTTTGCTTGGAAAATTTCAACATTCGCTGTATAGAACTCAGGTCATGCGCCCGCGCACACTGCGCGACAGTATTTATTATAGTTAGAACACAACCACCTCGTGCGTAGTATCTTAGATGTAGTTGTAGATTTGTTGAAAATATATAAGAATATCAAGTATTTTTGTAATGTTTACTCCTATAGGTACCTAAGCGTTTTAGTGTATATTTTGTGCACAAAAATACGCCAAAACTTAGTGAACGAATAGTGTGCCTTAGTAGTAGTACCTTTATTGTATTTGCGTTTTTATTCATATTTATTTGCACACATCATAATTAAGCAATTTTATGAAAGTACGCTATGCTTTTAGCCTTAAATAAGAGCTAAAATCATTTAACAGACTAGACTACCAGTTTTCTTTTATATAGTGATCAAAATAAAATGATATTTTTGTAACTATAAACAGTAAAGTGTTTCTATTGTGTAAGTATATTAACATTTGTGAGGCTACAGCCAAAAACATATTAAATAAGAGGCTATATGTAACACAAACACTTATACTGTTCAAAGATATTATTAATGATGATATTAAGATTGGATATTATCGCTTCATAACCTGAAGACAATAATATGTTAATTATCTAGAATTGAGGGTATTATAGCATTTTAATAACGTAACTTTGTAAAAAATATATACTTATATAATATAAAAGGTTTAGATATTTTTGCTTTTATAATCATCATACCAAAAAGATATTTTTCTATGTCATAGTTTCAACCAATGAGTTCCTACTCATGTTCAATAAAATCCGAATTTATAAATAAAAGTTTAAAAAACAATACTTATTTATAGTAAATACAATGTCATTTGTATATAGCGTAATATTTATTAGTAAGTAAAGTTTAACTTAATTGTCATGGTCCAATCATGTATACAGTTAAATAATTTTAAGTTATTCCAGTATGGATAAAGAGAAATCAATAAATGAATACATTGTTTAAAGAAACTTGTAATTATTTTCAGCTCTCCTATAAATAAGTTGTCGTATTTTTATTGAACCTATAGGTAAATATTATAAAGGATGGAAGGACAGGACATCGACATGAAAACGACCACGTATAAAGTTCATTTTATTAAAAAAAAATTTCAACACGGTCAAAATGTATGAAAGACCTAACTTTTATTAAATTATTGATGAAAAGTTTGTATGTTGAGGGCTCAGAACGATCTACTGAATACCTGGTAACCGCTTTTGCTTTTTATCACTTCGCAGCAAACTGATTTGTTTAAAAAAAAAACAACAATGTTACATCTCAAACAATGGCGACGTCGGATCTTATTTCGACTACGGTCACGCGATAGTTGAGTATCAGTCGGATAAAAGTCACCTTTTACTACAAAAAGTATGATTTACACCCGGTCTCTGTGAGAACATTAAGGCTGTATAGCAGATGACGCTGAAGTCAACAGTTTTAGTTTATTTTATTTCCGTGAGAGTAGTTCGTGCGTTACTCGGAAATTACACTTCATTGAACTTGTTGTTCTAGTAGGTACAAGTAATGCCCTCAAAAGGTATAACTATTTAAAACTGCAACGATTCAAATAGTCATTCTAGAGTCAGAAACCAGGTGCAAACTTTAAAATATTCTTAACAAATACACTTTAAAAACACTTGTAAGTTATAACTAATCAGTACTATATGTATAGTCTGCGTAATTATTGGGCAAGCATCCGGTCCTGGCCACATTGGTGAAGTATTTGGCGGAGAGCCGGGGCGTTCTTGTCAGGTTCGCTGACTTGTAATCCACCTCGTACAGGCCAAAACGCTCGCTGAAACATAATAGGAAAATCAATGATGTACAATTTTCAAGTACCCTAAGTAGGTTTGTAGATATTGTGTACTACTGCTGAAATAGCTATCCTCGGCTGTATTTTTTTCCTGGGTGTGAAAGTGTTATTGGATTGTTCTATCAGGATTTTTTTTGTAGCAGCCATGTCTTCTTTTCAAGGTTTCCAGCGTTTTCCGATTCGCGATAGAACAAGATAACTTGTGTTTTTAGACTAGTTGTAATTTTCGGATATTTACGTTACACGCAAGTCCTAGTCCTAGAAAAACTCCCTATTTTCCTACTCCTTACAATGCAGTTTTCTCTAAATTCTACAAAAATATTCTACAAAAACTTACGAGAATCCTCTTAACCATTCAAAGTTGTCTATCAGACTCCAGTACGTGTACCCAATGACGTTACAGCCGTCCTTATATACAGCAGTGTGCATGGACCTTAGGTACGAGTCTATATAGTTGACCCTCTTCGTGTCGTGAAGACCCGGCTCGAAGGACACGCCGTTCTCAGTCACCAAGGTCTTAGGGTTCTTGTAGTTTAGCCTCACGTAGTTCAGGGCTTTTCTGAAGCCCCAGGGCACTACCTGTGAAAAGGAAATGTAATTTTTAAAAGATTGCCTTGTCTTCAAGTATTAGTCAAATCTTGCAACTGAATTTGAAACCAGTTCTCACCAACCAACTTTTTACAGTTCTTATCAGATTTAGCAATCGCCAATCATTTACTTATTTATTTTATGAAAAGCCGACACACACTTTACATTAACTTAAAAAAATATTTTAACTTTTTACATTACCATATTAAATAATGACGAGATCAATCGATATTATGCTTGTGTTCGGTGGTAGGCACCGAATAGTGAAGTTATCAGCTTTCTCCGTTTGTATTTGAGAATAATTCACTGTTGATATTACGTGGGCTACGGACACCAGTAGGGCTATTGCGTATTTTTTTTATGTCAGTGGCTATCATAAGTGTCCATAAATTAACTGTAAATTGGTTATGGTTTGGTATATTTTATTTTTAAACTAACCATTTACAGTTATAATACCCGGCACGGTTCTTGAGCGCTCGGCGGAAGAGTGGGGATCGCTGTGCGCATCGTACATTTTATGACAAATAAAACGCACACCCGTTTATTATTTATTGGTCGTGAGGTAAGTGCAGCAGGAGTAAAGAACAAATCCCGAGTGACGGCTATGACGCGATGCGCTACGGGCCAATCACTGCACTTTCCCCGCCCCGCGTCTCACTTCATACCACCAAAGGGACCTAATAACTCACTTTTGCGTCAGCGCTCAAGAATCGTGCCGATGATAATATTTGATAGACACTTTAAGTTAGCCACTGTCATTAAAAGATACGCAATAGCCCTGCTGGTTGATTTTGTGCTGGTGGATGTTGCTGGTTGGTGGTTTTGTGTTTCAAACCTTACCTTTAACCAAGTCGAATTAGTCTTAGGCCAATCCTCCTTCTGATAAATTCGAACATTCATATCATCTTCGAAAGACGGTTCACTCTTTATCTTCCTGGATCCGTGCTGAACGAGATACGTAGTATAATGGTTCAGGCCTAGAAAGTCGTACGCTCCTCTCATCATCTTCACTTCTTGGGGAGTGAAGTACGGCAGTCTTGACCGGGAGAAACCTTGCCTCTTGGAATTAGCATCTATGACTTTCCGCATTATAGGAGGGTAGTCGCCAGCTTTCGAGAATATTGGGTTCGCGAACCAACCGAACTGGAACTGCCGAGCAGTTTCAGCAGCTCTCTGATCCTCTACAGAAGTCGTGGCGGGCTCCAACCAGCTAAACGATATCGTGATGCCCATATGACCTGGAACACAAGATATGGTATCAAAGTTTCTCGCTGATGATTGAATACATCATCATCTTTTTACACATTCATCATTAACACGTTTTTTTTTTGGTTTGAAGACTAAGGTATTTTTAGAAGAAGAAGGTATTTTTTCCAAATATCAATTCGGCTGCCTCCTTTATGAGTTACAGGTCCTGCATAACTTTATCTCTTTCCCACATTATAGGAAGATTAAAACAGCTTTATAAGATGGTGGTCCTCTGGGTTCCAAACCCAGGTCTTACAGAAAATGAATGAGTATTTTCCAAGAAAACAAAAACCAATCATAATATGAGACTTCTTCAGGCTTTTTCTGGGTTAGCTCGTTCTATCGTCGAACTCATCTCTGCCTCTGGGGCAAGATTGAGGTCAAGAGTACACCCATCTTATATATAAAAAAAATATAAACTTATCAAATGAGACAATGTTACTTGAAATAAAGAGATATAAAAATAAATAACTAGTAAAAGCGCTACCTCCGAATTTTTTCCGAAACTCCTTATCGAACATGCGGTACACCATGCCATGAGCTCTGAGCACGTTGTGGCCACACAAGTAGTCCTCGAAGCCGCTGGACCTGCCCCCAGGAGCGTCGTTACCGCCGTACCCGTCTTCGCAGAAGGAGACTGGTTCGTTGAAGGTGATCCAGATTTTAACCTGGTCGCCGAAGTTGTTGAGGAGAACCTGAGAGGAAATGGAGTAGGTTAGGGTATTGTTGTTGTATTGTACAGACGCGACTGACAACAGCACATAAAGCTACTGCGATCAAATCATAATATAGGTAAGTATAATGTAGGTAGCTATGTATGTGGGACCGCCTCATTGATCCAGTGGAATTTCTCAGTAGCAGCTACGAAGTCTGGATTTCTGCCGGGTTGATGGGAATAGGTTCGCCCTCTATTACGTGGAATTTAAAAATAACTGGTCAAATGAGTACCTATACCTATGCTTAAACAAGCGTGATGTTACATTATGTTATGTGTATTACCATCAAACATCCAAGTTGGACAAAGTGTACTTAATTGCCTAGTTAAGAGTTAGTTACTAGTCCTGACTTATGACATAGAACCGGAACCAGTTCTGCATTAGCAAACCTGACAAGTTAAGTCAGTTAACCGGTTGGGTTTAGGATAAACTAAGTTTAAACTTGGGTTTGGTAACACTCTCATTAGTGATGCACCCACTAAAATCTGCTTATTTTTTGGCATTCTAGCCGTTTTTTGTCAGAAGTTATCGTTTACTCGACTATTATCTTTAGAGTCTAAATTCTTAAGCCAAGTTACAATAAAGATAGCGTGGTTGATTTCTGGTGACTATACGATTGCCTAACTAAGCACTTACTCTGGCATAGTCGACGAAGTAATCAGCCATGTTCGGGTTGGTCCATCCGCCAAGGTCCTGCAGGCATTGCGGTAGATCCCAGTGGTACATCGTCACCACGGGAGTGATGTGGTTGCGCTTCAGCTCGTCTAGCAACTCCTTGTAGTATCTGATGCCGTCCTCGTTCACATTGCTGGGGAGAAGGAGGTGATGGATTTGGAACCAGGGTAGAACCGCCCTTGGATAACATGCCAATGTAGGCTCATACTGATACAATAAATTATCCTTTGAGTACCATCATCAAATGACTCCTCCCGCCCGCTCCCGCTAGGCAGAGTGGTAGGGAGAGTCTGACTTCTACTGACTAAAAACCACCCATATTCCTTCTTTGTGTCGAGGCCGGAGTATCTCTTTCAAACAACCCGCAGCCTCGACAAGCAGCACCAAACACCTTAGTTAGATGATAAATATTTACAGTACGATATATAACGTCATGGACGTAGCACCAATGTGCCAAATAAGAGCAGGCATTTGAACCACTCACTTGCTCAACCCATCAGGCAGTATCCTCGGCCACGATATGGAGAATCGGTAGAAGCTGATTTCTAACTGCTTCATCAGCCTGACATCTTCCTTCACCTTATAGTAGGATCCACAAGCGATGTCTGCAGTTTGGTGGTCGAATATCCGTTCCGGGTGTTCGTGGGTATACCTGTCCCATATGCTCTCGGTTTTGCCTGGAAAATCAAGCATCATATCAGACGAAAGCTATTCTCTGTTAGACATAGGTCTCCCCTTAACGGCGCTACATTGACCGGTACTGTGCTTCTCGGGTCAGTGAATTCCTAAAATTTCACTGAAAAGTTCTGAGTAGCCTCTAAAACTTTTCAGTCCCATTGCTCTGCGAGACCCCCTGTAACAACTCTTCGAACTACTTCAGTTACCTTGGTTCTCTTCATTTCATTCGATGAAGGGAAACTCAAATCATAGCCCTCTCCCTTGCAATTTGGATAATTTTCAACCTTCTAATGAGGCCTATAAATTAAACGATCACGTTTGAAGGACAAGTCATCACAAGGAAAGCTCTGTTCAAAGACTTTTCTTGGAGAATACTAAGGATACACATATCTTTTATCCAAACAAGTTACCTGACACATTCCAAGCCCCTTCGATCTGGTAAGAAGCTGTTGCCACTCCGAACGCGAACCCATTGTTGAAGCATACTTGCGAATCTAGTACATTGTGGAGATCGCTAGAACTCACGCTGAAAAGAAAAAAAATGCACTGAGTATCTGCGAGTCATGCATGAATTTACAATGGTGATAATTTAAGGTCAGATGTAAAATTTTGGTATACAGCTGCATCCGGTTCGACAAAGAAGCAAAGGTTAGAGATGATGATGACAAGCCCGCCACACTATTCCCAAACCACTGTAACTCCTGTTAGCCAGAATCAACAGTGGCGACCACAAGAAAAGCGCCGAGACAATGAAGCTCGACGAAGTCCCAGAGAAGCGATTTAACTGTCTTGGATCCCGCAACGAAATTAATCAGAAAAGAATAGCGGAGGAGTAGGAAAAAACATAGTTTCCACTTCGCTCCATATCAGCAGGAGACAGAACAGAACAAGGTCCATAGGCACACAGGGACGTATACAACTGAGATAAGCCCAGTTGCCTAGCACCACGGATATTATTGTCATTAATATTACTGGGTCCTAAGTTGTGAGCTGTTATATTTGATTCCAATAATAGGTATGACAAAATTGCTTGAACGCACGGAAATTTGTTCTAGTTTCTACAAGGTCCGTATAGTAAATAACTCCGGATGTAACCTGTAGATACACTATTTAACATAATATTACGTTCATTCTGCCAAAGACTACACTCCCATAAAATGTGATGTGCAGTTTGTTCAAATTCGCAGTCAGATGTAGAACATTGACAATGAATGAAAGATGATGATGAGTGATGATTAAGAGGTAGACATACGACATATTTCACATATTAGATTCGGTTACAATTCGATTGTTAGTGAATAGCTATGCTGTATTAAGGCCCACACATGGATTAGGCCTGCATCCCAGCTGCAGGAACATTATGCTATTGCTTTTGGTTTCTTTGTCGGTATAATTGATTTAGTTGGTAAGTTTTTATTTAACTTGCTTTGATAGTTAGTATGTATTAGTTAAATCTTGTAACTGAATTTTGAACTAGTCTCAGTCGTTTGTGCTGAAATTATTTTGTTTACGCCTTTCGGTCTTGTGGTTTGTGATGTAAAGATTAAAAAAAAAGTTAAATTTATTAATGACTGCAGACGCAGCCCGGAGTCAGATTTTTTGCCCGGTTGTTGGTAATCAGTAATGTCCAAGAACTGGCAAAAGAAATGTAGGTCATCCGGCGGCGAGATGGGCAGACGACATAGTTGCCATTGGGGAAAAAACCTGGAAGAGGCTAGCACAGGACCACGGAGAATGGCACAGGACCGTGGAGAATGGTATAGGACCATGGCGAATGGCACAGGAACGTGGAGAATGGCATAGGACCACGGCGAATGGCACAGGACCGTGGAGAATGGCATAGGACCATGGCGAATGGCACAGGACCGTGGAGAATGGCATAGGACTATGGCGAATGGCACAGGACCGTGGAGAATGGCACAAGAATCGTGAGGCGTATACCGAGCAGTGGGTGAATTCAGGCTGTGGATGATGATGATGGTAATACTGAGCGGCCATGAAAGTTCTATACCTCGAGAAATGTGAGTGTGCTATTCGGTACCTACACGTCTACCGTCGTGGGAATACATGAATGATCATCACCAACAGCCTATAATGTTCCCACTGCAGGGACTCAGGCCTCCTCTCTAGGAGAGGGATGGGCTATAATCTACCACGCGGGCCCAGTGCGGATTGGTAGATGTCACATGTCTTCGAATTTTTGGTTCTAAGACATGCCGGTTTCCTCACGATGTTTTCCTTCACCGTTTTGGGAGCAGTGGTGATGAAATAAATTACACAAAGTAATGCGCCTGACGTGGTTCGAACCCACGACTCACTGTTCGTAAGTCGGGGCCGCCACCACTGGGCCACCCATGATGAATTGATGATAATTCTAATTATGTTAGTCTAGGTTTCATTTCTCAACGGAAATGAAAAATCATCGACACTCTGTATACAGGGTGCTAAGGAAACGGACATATAAATGTAAGTACTGAACTCGTGGTTACCGTTTGTACGTCGGTAGTCGATGTCCTTACCACTTTGTATAGACGTCGGGCAGTCTCAGTATCTAAACAAGTACTCTAGGTAAACTAGTACTACAATAAATAAAACACACAATAAAACAAAGCTACATACCCATAGACCAAAAGGAGATAAACAAAACAGTGCAAGCACATAGAAGTCATTATAATTCCGTTATCACAGCCGCTCGGTTGGCGGCGAACTATTGTCCGGCGAATAGATAGCACGTCGGCGTTGCACTAATAATAAACATATTGCATACAGGCTGATCTACAGACGATAGGATAGAAGTAGATACTGCTGAATAAGCGACAGTGCAAGAATTGATACCTAGGTGGCCTACCATGAGTGACCATGACGCTTTATAGCAGGATTGTTTTAATCTCATTCTCATTGTAGTGTGGGAAAAAGTCAGAGCAGGGTTCTAGCGGGGTGTCTAGCGCCATCTCTTTTTCACACTGGAATAAGATTAAACGATCCAACACTGGTGGCCTGCTTATGTGTAAGAGCTCCACGAACTTATTACACCATCTCCCTTCTTCCATCGAGAGACTAGGCGTACTGCAGATTATCACCCATACCTTGTCGATGTTCCACACATTCGTACGAAGCGTTTTGCTAAATCCTTCATTATTCGTACAGCCAAGGAGTGGAACACCCTGCCTGCGTCGGTTTTCCCGAGTTCAATAACCCCAATTTATTTAAGTCGCGAGTAAATAGGCTTCTTCTGGGTAAGCTCGTTCCATCGTCGACCTCATCTCTGCCCTTAGGGCAAGATTGAGGTCAAGAGTAAGCCCATTTAACATAAAAAAAATATGTCATCTTAAAGCTGTATGAACTGAAGATTTTAGAGCAGGGCTTTCCCTTCTCTAGAATCTTCAGAACACATCTCTTTAAATGTGGCTAGACATCCTGTATAGCTTCGTCTCTGTCTCTCTCTGATATAAGATTAAATCAATAATACGGCTTCAGGTAGGCTATTCACAACAAGCGACAGCCGCCAATGTTGCACAAATGCACACTGCACGGCGTCTGGCCGTTAATGCCTGCATTAAACAATTCCTGGTATATAAACAATGGGGCAGGTATCTCGAAACATAGCAGGTTACTATAGCAACGCCCGCACCACACAGGAGTAAGTATTTGTATAATAAAACCGGTCAAAAATATATTTCGCGTTTTTTGCATTGTCATTGAATGAAAAACAAAGTTTATAAATTTCTTAAAAAATACGGCTGGCCCATCTAAAATGACATGAAATTTTGTATGGGCCAGCTATTCTGTTCCTTCGTGCTTTGTAACTAATAAGTGGTAACGTGGTTTACTTATTTACTGGTATACTTACTACATTATTTATAATTCTAATAATATCGAATTTAAACCACCAAATATCATACAGTAACCAACTTCATGTTATAACGATAATAAAGCATCCTGTATAAAATTTATCAGTAGCCACAAAGTCAACAACTGTTTTAATTTCATACCTAAATAGATATTAATGCCACCACGATATGAATGCATTTAATCATGCAACACCTAACATGTCGTTTTTAAATTTATAACTTTATAAGTATGTAGTAACAAACATTGAAAATATTCCATCTTGCCATTATGTATCTAAATACTTATTGTGTATTGTAACATCAAGCTAGCAATACCTCAAGGGTTAGGCAGAGCTGCACCTACAGAGCACCTACATTTCGCTAAGAGTGAGGGGCGAACCTAATGTCATCAACCGAGTACAAATCCAGACTGATGGTAAAAACTTTTCAACAAGAAAACACAAAAATGTCAAAAATAAATCAGTTTCTGAAGTCGGTGACTTTTATTTGTTTGATTTCATTTTTTGGCCACCGACTTCAGAAACTGATTTATTTTTGACATTTTTGTTTTTTTTTTGAAGTCGGTTTTATTTTTTGTTAAAAAGTTTTTATTTTTCACTTTTTAGTGGTTCACATGTTCATGGGTCATAATGTGGACAATGTAGTTTTTTTTTTGAGTTTTGCTGATTTTTCAAAAACCGCTTGTCCGATTTCGATAAAAAAATTATGGGACCATTTGGAACAAAACCCTTTCCAACAAAAAAATATTTTTTCAAATCGGTTAGTGAAGTGACGGAGTTATGCCCGAACAAACATAAAAAAATATATATAAACATCCGAATTGAGAACCTCCTTCTTTTTTTAGAAGTCGATTAAAAACCAGTAAAAACTAATAGGTAAGTAACACTTCCTGATCTGGGAATCAAAGCCATAATTAGGGTCCCTCGCAAAAATATATACCCTTCCAAGTCCGATTCATAGTGCAGATGAATTTTTATAACAATTCCATGAGATTAAAGGTCGCGGGCAACAGCTAGTATAATAATATGAAAATATCATAACGTTATTGTTCTCTTACCTTTATCTAAAATAAATATTTGGATGATTAAATATTTATTTACTAAACAATAACATTCTTGCCCACAGTTCTTGCCCCATCGAATTATTTAGTTTTACTACTCGCTACAAGATGGCGCTGTACTAAATAACACTATTATACTTGCGCTGTCATTTTCTAGAACCAACATCCAGCGAGATGCACCTCGCGCTTTCTACAACGTTCGGTTTGGAGCCCCGACTGCCCCGAGTGTAGCGCGTTCTCGAAAGAACGCTCCCCTCCACTAACAGGTGGCGTTAGCATCGCCCGAATATATATACGGGGAACGGACGGGAACTCGGCAGTTGTTTACGAAGAAAGTGAACTGTTCAAACTAAAACGAACAAATAAACAAGCAACCCATTACTAAAAATGTCGGTGATTCCTTACTTCTACGATCTTGAGAGGCCGTTCCGCATGATGGAGAGGGATTTCTACAGACCAGAGAATTTCTTCGGCTACTCACCAATCAATCAGCTGATGCCTCGTGATTTCTTCGCTCCATCGTTCCTCAAGCCGTGGGAAAGTGCCTTCCGACCATGGGAGAACTTCATGCAGCCAATGGAACAGCTCTCATCAGCGATGAACCAGCTTGCGGTGAACAGCGTCGGCAAAATCACGTCAGATGATGAAAAGTTCCAGGTTAACGTCGACGTCCAGCATTTCAAACCTGAAGAAATAAATGTAAAAGTGATTAATGGACAGGTGATCGTCGAGGGAAAGCACGAGGAGAAGCAAGATGAGCATGGTTATGTTTCCAGACAGTTTGTGAGGCGGTATGCTCTTCCACAAGAATGCTTGCCTGATACTGTGGAATCAAAATTGTCGTCTGACGGTGTCTTAACCGTCACAGCACCTAAAGTCCTGGCCATGCCTTCGACTGGGGAGAAGATCGTGCCTATCACTCACACAGGACCCGTCAAGAAGCAGCTAGGGTCTGCAGAACCAATACCTAAGGAGAAGTGAAATTGTAAATAATATAAATAATCATTGTAGGTATTATTTTCCTTGTAAGACTGATTTGAATCTGTGCTATTTTTAATTTTTATTTTGAAATAAACGTATTATGTATAGATATCCCTTTTGTTTCATTCAATTAATTATTTGTTTATAAAGGCAGTCCGAAGTTCTATTGTTCAAATAAACATTACACATAATTTAGTTCATTTTAGTTTGATTGCCCATCACAGCACACATTGGCGATAAAAGGTAAATTCAAAGTAGGTAGCTCCTAAAATAACACGTCTAGGTTCGGTTGGTTGGTTTCAATCAACATTTTTGTCTTTTGCAGTAGGTAGGTATCTAATAATTTACAAGTCACCAACTACTCTGTCACAAAGAAAACATTATGCGGGTATGTTGTTAAAAAAATTGTACCTGAAGATAACTGCTTGTTGTGTTTAGTTTTTTATCGTGGACAAGATTTCATTAAATAACTTGACCGTCAATTCGAAGCTTAAAAGATTGAGACAGCACCTTCGTTTCCGCGTAGTTCCCCTCTCTCTTTCTACCCTGTATACCCTTCTCTTTCGCACATCCTTCCCCTCTCCACCTCACCACCAGGTGGGCTCATGGCCTGATGCGTCTGAGCGTCTTGCTCATTGGCGTTTCGTTTCCCGGCGCGTTCGGTTCGACCACGAACCATCTTATATTTCCCCAAAATTAAATTTACAGTTGCTAACGTGTTAAGTGTTAACACCGAGCGCAGTTTATTCACGTAAGTGTTTGCACAGAAAATATTTTTAAACCGTACCTAACAGCTTTGCTGTTCGTTTTATTTATACCCACATATTAGATTACATTGTCTTTATGTGGATAAATTTAATTATTTTTTTTCTGCTGTAGATTATTCTACAAGAATTAATTATCCTACCCTACATTTGTATGATTTTTATTTTCTATTGTTAATACTAGTTAAATCACTGGAGTGTTATTTCGTATTATTAGGATGGAAGGCAGGGCTATACCTTCTGAAACTGGTGATGTGTCAGTTACTCCGGGCCCATCACGCCACCGATCGAGCAGCAGTTCCTCGAGTAGCGCTAGTAGCACATCTTCAAGCTCTAGTAGTTCAAGGAAATCGGTAGGGCGTAAACGAAAACGTTCACGACGCCACCGGCATAAGAAATCAAAACGTTCGCGACGTTCTAGGAACATTAGAGTTAATAAATTATCTAAGGAGGTTGAGGAGCTGCGTGACTTGCTTGGCCGTAAAAATAATAATAGTACTCACACCTATCCGATAGATTTTTGTAATGAGTCCTGCATTGATTTAAATGAAAGCCGCGAATTATTTTGTGATAATGATATTAATGAGGGTAGCAGTGAAGCCACAAAAGAGTTTTCGTTTAGTATTCAGACCAAGCTTAAGGAACCGTCAGTCCCTAAAGCACCTAGCGATTTTTTAGATACCCTAAACCGTATTCAGCATTTTGATAATACTGACTGGTGTGATGTTCGTTATGCCGATACTCAAAAAATGTATAACCATTCACCTGGTTTTTTAGATTTAGAGATTAATGACGAAATCAAAGCCTATGAGTCTACGCGTCATTTAGCTCAAGCAGATAGGGCCTATGCTGCCCAAACTTTCTGTTTATTAAAACTTAGGGAGGTTTTACAAGATTCTTTGAAAAGTTTCTTAACATGGGCAAAAGACGAACGAGATAAATTGTGTTTTGATAATTTACAAGAAAAAATTCTTGAAATATTTTTCAAAGGTGATGTGCATAATGTATCATCCGATTTACTGCAATTACTTTGTGGCCACAGAGCCGAAATTATTCAGATGAGACGTGATGCCATATTGAAATTTATTCGAGATCCTCTTATAAAATCATCTTTACGTAAAATTCCTCCCTCATGCCAGAACCTTTTTAATGCTGAGTCTTTTACAACTGCCCTCGAAAAAATTGGTGGCGTTAAGAAAGCGTTCTTACCAATGAGAAGTAATGACAGCTCTGCCCATCAAGCTGGATCTAGTAAAGCTGTATCTAACAACCGCCCTCCGCAGGGGGCGGTCTGTTACAACAAGCCTTCGCAAGGTATTGTACCTGGATGCTGCCATGCTCACGCTGCACATCCGGCATATAACGCTCCTCCGCAGGGGAGCTATTATTCTCAATGTCCTCAGGGATATGTAAACAACCACTCTAATCGACGAGGAGCCTCCAATACAAGAGGTTCCTTTCGATCCCAAGCCGATCGATCAGGCAAGGGCCAATTCAAAAACATTCGAAATCAGAACGCGTCCAATAGCGCGTCTAAAAACGATCAGTTTAAAAAACGGAGCAACTGACTCGAGTCGCGCGAGCACCGAGTTCAGAGCCGGCCAGTTGACCCGCTTTACCCACCGTTGGGAACACTTGGGAGCTCCAAAATTCATAATAAACATAATAAATGGTTATCGAATACCATTCCTTCGAAAACCTCCACTGATTGTCCCAAATGTAACAAACAGTGCCTTCAATATTCTGACGTCACCAGAAATGTCAATGCTTGTAAATCAAATGAAAGCACAGGGCGTTCTCGAGAAGGCAGATATATCCCCGAGCTTCATATCAACAATATTTTTGGTATCAAAAGGCGATGGCTCCGTCCGTCCAATTTTCAACTTGAAAGCTCTAAACGAGTTTGTTTTCACAGACCGATTCAAGCTGATAAACATTTTTCGAATACCAGATTTTCTACAGCCTCGAGATTGGCTTTGCAAGATAGACCTTTCCCAAGCCTATTTTCATTTGGCAATTTGTCAGTCCCAACGACGGTTTCTCAGAATAATTTACAAAGGAGAATTACTCCAAGTGACATGCCTCCCATTTGGGCTGAGCACGGCTCCAAAGGTTTTTGCGTCCCTGACCAATTGGATCGCTCAAACTTTGTGCGAAGAAGGCATACGCTTAATTGTCTATCTAGACGATTTTTTGATCGCTCATCAGGATATAGGCGTTCTCAGATCACAGGTTCAGTTAGTGATGCAACGGCTACAATACCTAGGTTGGCAGATCAACTTCCAAAAATCCGAGCTCACGCCCCAAAAGAATTTGGTCTATTTAGGTGTTCATTGGGACCCCTGGCTCAATCAAAAACGACTTCCGCTAGACAAATATCAGGGCCTTCTGGCCAAATTGTCACGCATGCGGAGAGACAACAAAGTGGTATTAAAAGACCTACAAAGCCTTGTAGGCCTTCTGAATTTTGCCAGTTTTGTAGTTCCAAAGGGCAGGCTCAATCACCGGAGTTTGTTAGATTTCCTAAATTCAATTCCGAAATCGTCAAAAAGCCTGCATGCCTTACCAGCAGAGGCACAAGAAAATTTGGAATGGTGGATGCAAAACTACCAAGCCTCGACACCAATTCACATTGCACCTCCAAGTCATTTCCTTACAACAGATGCCTCCGATATAGCATGGGGCGCACAGTTGGACAGTCGGTCACTGTCAGGACCTTGGAGCGAGCAGGAGACCGGATTGCATTGCAACCAAAAAGAAATGCTGGCAATTTTAAAAGTCTTACAAGGTCATTGTCAGCTCCTGCGATGCTCCACAGTGCTTGTACAGTGCGACAACAAGACTGTGGTAGCTTACCTGCGCAACGAGGGGGGGACAATATCAAAACCCCTGATGAATATTACAATGAAGGTTTTCGAGGTACTGAACCAACACAGTATTGTTCTAAAAGTTTTTCACTTACCAGGGAAATTCAACATCCTGGCCGATCGCCTTTCTCGGGGTCGGGCTGCCGTAGAATGGCACTTAATATCTCGATGCACCGAAACAATCTTTCGGAAATTCGGAATCCCTGTAATAGACCTTTTTGCCTCGGAAACGGCTCATGTCGTTGCCAATTATGTTTCACTGGACTTGAACGACAAACAGGCCATTCATCACGATGCGTTTTCGATCGAATGGAACTACCAGCTAGCGTGGGTGTTCCCACCACCTTGTCTGGTTCCAAGAGTACTAGCGCACCTCAACCGTGCGACCGGATTTTCCTTTTGGTGGTTCCTCGGTGGGACCGAGTTTTCTGGAGAAGAGACCTGAAGACACGAGCAATAGGTCCTCCCTTCACTATTCGGAACCTGGACCATTATTTAGTGAACACAGCTACCGGCCTTCCACCTCCCAGAGTCCAAGATATAACTTTAGAGGTATGGAAATGTGGGGGTGGGGTCAAAACTTGAAAAACTGGAATTCAGACCAAATAAAATTGTTAGAATCATCCTGGAGGTCATCAACTCGCAAAACCTACAGAGCTGCTTGGTCTCGATGGTTAAAATGGGCAGAAAAACATAAAATTAACCCAGTTAATCCAGAAGGATCTGTAATGGCACAATTTTTAGCGGATTTGTATTTAATTGAAAAATTATCGTATAATACAATACTCTTGCATAAATCTGTAGTTGCTACCCTGTGCAATGCTGATTCAGGTAGCCTTTTAAGTTCCCATACTTTAGTAAAGCATGTGCTAAAATCAATTGCTCTTAAAAAGCCGGTAACAAGCAAACCCCCTATCTGGAACATTGATGATCTATTGTCTCATTTAGCGAATAGTACCATAGACTCCAACAATCTTTTCGCAACATCTAGGCATACAGCTGCATTACTACTCCTTTGTTCGGGCAGACGAGTTCATGATTTAACTCTCCTCTGTATTGACTCTGATCACTTAATTATGTCAGATGATAGTGTGATAATGAGGCCAGTTTTTGGTTCCAAAACCGATTCTGCTACGCATAGACAATCTGGTTGGAAGTTATTAAAAAATCTTGATAACAGGAATCTAGATCCTGTTTATTGGATACGCCAGACTATTGACCTACTCAAAAATAGACGGAATTTGGCTAAATGTCACAATTTATTTGTGAACTTAAGGGGTCAGGCTAGACCTGCTTCTCGAGCTGTAATAGCAGGTTGGATTAGATCTCTCCTATTAGAAGCCAAGATAATAGCGACTCCTGGTAGCTTTCGGTCTGCAGTTGCATCAAAAAATTGGTCAGAAAATCTTCCAATTGATACCATCTTGGCTAGAGGTAATTGGAAAGTTGAAAATACTTTCCAGAAATTCTATAAATGTCAAGTTATGCCAGCTGCCTCGGTTTCTGGTATAACCATAACGAATTTGTTTGATCCTACAAATTAAGTGAGTGATTATGTAATCGTATCACACAATAATTAATGATTACCTATGTAATTTTATAATTTCCTATCTAGATTGTTCCAGTAATATAAATTGTCATTGAAGTTTTCTTATTTTTAGTTTACCTCAATCGAATAGGTAGTGATTGTTAAAGGATTTCTTTTGTTTATGTAAAAATTAAAGTTTATACGCACATCGATGTTTTTTGTTTTTATTTAGGAAAATGTAAAACTACAATATCATAACTCCCCTCTGTATTAGTCCTTGGACATTAAATTCAGATTTAATAACATTCTCACATTGGCGTTCTTCACCACCAGGCGATAACAAACACGTCTCAATCTTTTAAGCTTCGAATTGACGGTCAAGTTATTTAATAGCAGCGTTTTTCCTGAAATAAAACGCTTATTAAATTACTTACCTAAATTCGAAGCTTAACTTAATTCCTGCCTGGTTGATTTTCAACACAATGAGCAAGACGCTCAGACGCATCAGGCCATGAGCCCACCTGGTGGTGAGGTGGAGAGGGGAAGGATGTGCGAAAGAGAAGGGTATACAGGGTAGAAAGAGAGAGGGGAACTACGCGGAAACGAAGGTGCTGTCTCAATCTTTTAAGCTTCGAATTTAGGTAAGTAATTTAATAAGCGTTTTATTTCAGGAAAAACGCTGCTATTTTAGTGTTATTTAGTAGTGAAACAAAACTCTCATAGGTACAAAAATAAATTTATTTAGAATTTTCCGTACATAGAACCATCAAGTTATTATAGAATTATAGAAATACATTTAAATATATATCAGGAATATTGCACAGTTTCGGAAACGATGGGTGAGTTACATCACACACACAATTTGTTTACCATTGAGGGTCATGGTCAAACGAAGAAACTATTCTGGGATTGGCATAGCGCCCATCACAGCAGCTGCAACTGCATTTACTGTCCGTTTTCCTCCTTTAACGGACTTTCTCCGTCTCCTAATTCTTCAGCTTTTGACCCATCAGGCTGGGTCCTCACTGGTCCCGTCTGCACAATTGGAACTATGCGTTCATTCGTAGCTTGGGAGCGCTCGAGAGGCGCAGTGACAGTCAGAACTCCATCCGATGACAGACGCGACTGCACGGCGTTGATGCTGCAGCCCTCAGGTAAGGCGTACCGTCGCCTAAACTGACGAGACACCCATCCATGTTCATCTCTCTTCTCACTGTGACAAGCTTCAATAATGACAAACCCGTCTACAGTTTTCACCGCAATGTCATCCGGTGCGAAGTGCTGCACGTCCAAATTGATCTGGAACTTCGCCCTATCGGATTTTATCGTTGATCCAGAATCTCTCAGCATGGTTGACAGTTGTCTCCAGGGTCGATAGTACTCGTTCGAAATTTGGGGATGCGGAGCTACCATCGTCAAAATATCTTCAGGCGTTAGTGCCAACGCAAAATGTTGGTCTGATAGGCGCCTGGAGCGATCCATATCGAGGAGAAATGGAAACATCGACATATTTTCAGATTATTTCACAGAACATAAAAGGAACAGATTATTTTCACAGCAAAAAAGAAATGCCGGTCCAGGTCCTTCTGACGTTTCTCAATCAATTTGCACTACGCAATTACGCATGGAGTTTTGCGCATTTTTATTTGTCTGTCTGGCCAGTCGTTGCAAACATTCTTCAGAAAAAAGTTTTTATGCAATTGTGATTCTGGTGACTTTATTGATTACATTTACTCTATAGTAATAATCCCCATTATAGCTAAACAAATATTTTATTATTTTATATTATAAACAAATCAATTTTTAAATACAAATAAAAAATAATTAAGCTAAAAATTTAAACTAAAAGTTAATACTTACATATATACAAAGACCAAATAAGACACTTAGGCGTCCTAGTACTCCTCCGCATCGCCGACAACCGGGAACGTGCCCAGAAGACTGGCAGCATTGCCACGTTGAATGGCAATGCTAATCCTTTGACCTAAGAATGAGCCAGCCCTCTGGTCGCGCGAAGTGTCGACTAGACGGCGCGAGATTTCCTTGAAAAGGACACGTGCACTCGGTCCCCATGGCCCGAGCGTCTCGACCCCAAACGGCTCAAAACTATAATTACCAATGAGGTCACAGTATTTGCGCCGCTTGAGGGACTCAGCAGTTGCAGCAGCAGCGCCCGCACAGCCCGCCGTGCTTGCAACGTGAGATGGCGCAAGGGTGTCGACACAAATTGCATCCCACACCAAAGGCCTACCCACCTTCCAAGGCACCAACGTCATGCCATCTGGTCTCTTCCCATCGTCACGTACCAAGCCGTTAGGTTCTAAAACCGCTGGTACGCCGGCGCTGGAAAGAGCTCGACGAATAATGTCGTTAATACTGGCGTGTCGTGCAATGCGACCAGCGCTCCTGCAGCAGGACAGGCCATGGTGTCCGAGGCTGTCGACAGCATCACCGCAGTGACAACGATGCGGAGCAACACAAGGTGTGCCTAAGCGTAGACTTGTAGCGACCCGGAAGGATGAGTCATCCATCATAGTGCCAATGGTGGATGACGGGAGTGCCTGAAGCCACAAGCCCGACTCCCACTCTCCCACAGCCAGCAGACGAGCACGCTCCACAGCATTGATTGACGTGTTTAAAAGGGTATTACGTACAATACTGCAGAGCGGCTCGTCCCACCGTCTCTGGGAGGAGACGGTGGGACAAAAAAAAAAAAAAACATAATTATTATATGTCGCCTACACACTAAACGTATTATTTACTGCCCCCGGCTTCAACTTTTAGCGTATTTTATTTCTAGATACGTTTTCAACTTTTCATTCACGTCATTTGATACATTCTGGTACATAAACATTAACTAACGCCCTTTTTCCATGGGGGTAGGCAGAAACCACGGAAAATCGCCTGCTATGATCTTTACATACTCATTTTGCCTTGCCCACACGTACGATAACGATAACATTACCTCATTACTTGCAAAGTATTTTAAAATAATTATTTTATGAAAACTTTTATTATTGTTAAATATTTTAAAAGTATAAAATCTATTTTAGTTTTAACTTTCTGGTTTTTTCGCAGTTGTTCGTAATAAACGTAGAGACGCCAACACAATAGGCTACCCAAAACTGTCAAATCTCAATTAACTTTGAACCTAATGCTTCAGTTGTAAAGTTGAAATCTTTTAAAGAAATTTGAGAGATTGTAGTAGTTTGATATGCATGCCCCAAAATCTAATAAAAAGGGTTTCTTTAGTAAATGCTTAATAGCTATATAAGGCCCAGGGGTCTAAAATAGCCACTTTAGCACATCATAATATTATTTTAAAAATTCGTAAAATGGATTATTCATAATAGTAAGTGTCTGTGATATTTAGCAATTCATATTCTAAATATCTGCTAAAGTGGCTATTTTACTCGACATGAATGACGAAGGTAAGCATTTACTTAAGTCTCAAGTGCATTAAAAGGTTTTTGTTCCCTGCATACCATTCAGTAACAGGAGATGCATGGTAGTGCCCACAAGCAAACTTAATAGGTACAGGCGTGACTGTTACACATTATTTCAACACATATCATAAGTAGATAGTTTACAGAAGAAGTAGTGCGAGGGATCGATAAATGTTGCAATCTACTTCAGGCATCCATGCGCGAAAACGCGATAAAATATATCGGTCTATCTTATGAACTTTTTTGATTTTTTGGTGGGCCCTAGGAATTTTGGAGAATTCTTCAATATTAAATAGTATACACGAGTATACCTTCAACGCTTAGCCATGAGTTTACCTAACTGATAAGCTGTGCCTTTTAAAAAGCAAGTAAAACTGACCCTGTTTATCAAATGTAATCGACGTTTTTACGGTAGAATAGAGCCATAGGTGCCATAAAAACGTCACTTCTTAAATATTCACCTAAAAGTTCGTAGGTACCTTTAAGTGACTCTCTTTGACCGTAACTCAATATCTTAGGTTTTTGGGTTAAGTCCATACTATTCTGAAGGTGCGATGTAATAATTATGTTTTGACGAAGTTTTTCGTCGCCACGCACGAGACAACCATCTGTACAAACACAGATACGTTACGTTTCTTCCGTTCGTTTTCGTTGTTTTCCTCCCCTAAATACAAATCTGAGGTAGTAAAATTGACTTTTGATTGACGAAAATAGGTAAATCCTGCTTCTGTTACAAATGTCCCCGTTGGCATATCAGCATTTATGGAAACCCTACATTACCGTATACTGTGGTTACCTACGTATACATTAGGATGATTCAACGATGTCGACACCCACACTTTTTTGGTTAATTGAAGAATGCTACTGTACGCCAATCGCCAACACCCTGTAATATACATATTGTTGGCTCAAAGTCACGCCATCAGCCAGTAGCCGTCCGGTTAGCGTACGGTCGATGTGCGGCAACCGACAGAAGTTCATAAAACGAGGCGAGCGGCGTTGCAACGGTCACTTTTTGCTTGGACGGCGCTCGGAAAGGACTTGCTACCCGACTATTATCGTGTGCTTCGCTATTTTTGGTTTATGTTTTTGCTCGTGTACTGATTATTTCATTTTGCTAGTGCTATTTCTATTTGATTATTGTTTAAAATGTTTGTCGTGATATTTTTGTAAAAGTGTGATTTAAAAGATATTAAACATTGTTTATTTTGTTCACGTATTTCACTTCTGATTCCTAATATCAGAAGTGGGATAAATAATCTCTTCGCCCACAAGTTAAAAACTAGTTTTCAGGCTTTTAATTTTAGATAAAAGCGGGTAGTAGTTAGCAATGGATAGATCGAGTTGTTCGCGTTCAAAAACTAGTGCCTTGCGTTCTAAGCGATCTCGTAGCCACCGTAAGCGGAGTGGAAGGTCACGTACGTAGCAAGTTTCGGGATCCGATCGCCGTTCCAAGCGCGAACGAGATCGTCGTAGGAGCCGCGTGAGAGACCTCGCGGTTGAGATGACATCTCCGGACATGATTGTTGATTTACTTTCGTTCCTGATACAAGTAAGATCGAACCATTTTTATATTTCGTTGGTTTAGTAGTCGCAAGCGCGACTACTGCGCATGAAGGTTCTGGGTTCGATTCCCGGGTCGGGCAAAGTGTTATTTTCTGGATTTGTGCCCTGTTGGTGACAATGGGCTCACCCCTATTACATGGTTAAGCTTATGTCTTAACATAATTGGCGAAATGTGGGTATACTGGGTACCTCTGCCTAACCCTTCGGGGATTGCAGGCGTGATGTTATGTGTGTGTTTATAAGGTCACTGGGGTGATTGGCAATGCCTCGGACGCATTGGTGGTTATTTACATGGTGGTGCTAATACGTCGCTTAACGATTGGTTGATGAATAACAGCACGTGGACTCATTTTAAACACGAATTTCGGTCATTGTGTCCGCGTGAAGTCGATATGGTCACTGTGCTATAATGACGTTATGAGTACAAGTATCTGTATGACCTAGTTAGTTTTTTTTCAAAGTCGGGTACTTGTGTATGTGAGTTTAAAATATTTGTGAAGGTACCCACGATACAGGAGAAATTCCTGGTGTGGGGCAACGTTGTGATTTGTGGTATATCTGATGCTAAGCAAAATACAGTCAAAAGTCTTGTTTTCCGTATATTTGAAACCCAAAACTGCAGTTGTTGGCACATCAAACTCAAATAATCATGGTCTGCGTAAATGCAAACCCCTACGCAATATGATCAGTTGACTTGTTTTCGTGTGAAGACGTAGGCCGTATCAGGTTCACTGTAAAGTCTGATAAGTTTTGCTTTATTAAAGAAGGTGCCTAATACACATTATAGGCTAAGAAAGATGCCAATGAGTTACGTATCAGTTGATGTTTATAAGGATTTTGATGAAGTAAAGTTGTGGTTGTAAGCCAATTAAGAGATTCTATCGGCTGTATTGTGTTAGACATTACCAGTAATTATTGTGTAGTCGTAGTCCGATTAAAATTGAAGGTTTTTGAGGAAACTCGAGTAGACAGTGAGTGTGTTTGTTGTATGTTGTGCGTTTAGCTCTGGTTGAGGTCAGGGTCTGGAAAGACCGTAGTGAAGTCAAATAGTGATACACACGGGAGATCGACTTGTTTACTAGTTAGTTATAGATCTGTGGTTTTACTCGATGATATTTGTGAACCTGGCATTTTTTTGACGCAATAATGTTTTTAAGATTGATTTAAACGACAATGGTACATGACCCAGGGTGGTTGATTGTTGTATTTTCGATAATTTCCAGTTTAGCCACGTTTGATTTTATCAACGAGAGTGGGACCTAATTGATGTTTGGTCAGGAGTGACCGAGTGGAACAAAATTCTGTCGTAGATTTGTCTCTTTGCAGAGTAACCATTACATAAGAACGTGTGGTTTGGTCAAGCGCGTGGCCTCAGCTGCGTGTGTGAAAGTCTGTGTGATACGCTAACAATGTGTCTATGTCAACAGCCACTGAGGGGTATGCAAACTTGGAGCCTATGCCTACAGTGTGTGTGGAAGTCGACATCAGAGGGGTATGCAAACTTGGAGCCTATGCCTACAGTGTGTGTGGAAGTCGATATCTGAGGGGTATGCAAACTTGGAGCCTATGCCTACAGTGTGTGTGTGTGGAAGTCGACATCTGAGGGGTATGCAAACTTGGAGCCTATGCCTACAGTGTGTGTGGAAGTCGACATCTGAGGGGTATGCAAACTTGGAGCCTATGCCTACAGTGTGTGTGGAAGTCGACATCTGAGGGGTATGCAAACTTGGAGCCTATGCCTACAGTGTTTTGGAAGAAGTCAGTGTGATATGCTAACAATGTGCTTATACATCCCTATGTGCCTATTGGTATTCTTGTCTGACAAGTTTTGTTTGGTGAATGTTTCTTTGAATTTGATTCTCGACTTGAATGTTCCTTAATGAATGAGATTACTCTCTTGTTGTACTACTCGGTTAGAGAGCCTTGGTGTTAATGGTTTTACTCGATGATTTCAGCAGTTTTTGTTGCAATAGAATTTTTAAGGTTGGTGTGAACGACTATGGTATATGACTCAAGGTAGTTGAGTGTTGTATTTTCGATAATTTCTAGTACATTTGATTTAATTAATGAGAGTCGAATTTGGTGCCACCCAATGGAACTAAAGTTTGGTCAGGAGTGATCGAGCGGAACAAAATTCTGTTGTAAATTTGTTTGTTTGCAGAGTAACGCAACGTGGACGTGGATGCAACGCAACGCTGCTTGGCCTTAGCAGTGGTTGCCAGGGCTTTGCCACAGTGACGCCGTGAACGTGCACGTCACTGCAGGGTGCGAGCGCGCCCTACTGGCGTTGCTGAGCGCGTCGCTGCAAGGCGACTGCGCGCCCCACTGGCGTTGCTGAGCGCGTCGCTGCAAGGCGACTGCGCGCCCCACTGGCGTTGCTGAGCGCGTCGCTGCAAGGCGACTGCGCGCCCCACTGGCGTTGCTGAGCGCGTCGCTGCAAGGCGACTGCGCGCCCTACTGGCGTTGCTGAGCGCGTCGCTGCAAGGCGACTGCGCGCCCTACTGGCGTTGCTGAGCGCGTCGCTGCAAGGCGACTGCGCGCCCTACTGGCGTTGCTGAGCGCGTCGCTGCAGGCCGAGCGCCTCGCTGAAGCCCAGCGCCTCGCTGCAGGCCGAGCGCGTCGCTGCAGGCCGACTGCGCGCCCTACTGGCATGTACAGCGCGTCGCTCCAGGCTGCCAGCGCGCTACTGACGTGTTAAGCGCGTCGCTGCAGGCCAACTGCGCGCCCTACTGACGTGTTAAGCGCGTCGCTCCAGGCTGCAAGCGCGCTACTGACGTGTTAAGCGCGTCGCTCCAGGCTGCCAGCGCGCCCCACAGGCGCAGTTGTGCGTGGCACTCCACGGTGCCAGCGCGCCCTACAGGCGCAGTTGTGTGCGGCACTCCACGGTGCCAGCGCGCCCTACAGGCGCAGTTGTGTGCGGCACTCCACGGTGCCAGCGCGCCCCACAGGCGCAGTTGTGCGTGGCACTCCACGGTGCCAGCGCGCCCCACAGGCGCAGTCGTGTGCGGCACTCCACGGTGCCAGCGCGCCGTACTGGCGCAGTTGTGTGCGGCACTACGCGGTGCCAGCACGCCCCACTGGCGTTGTGAGACACGCTATCAAGGAGGCAGCGAAGACTCAGCCGCCTTGTTGGAAGCTGACGAGGACGTCAGAGCGTCAGGAGAGGCCGTGTTGGCTCAAAGTCACGCCATCAGCCAGTAGCCGTCCGGTTAGCGTACGGTCGATGTGCGGCAACCGACAGAAGTTCATAAAACGAGGCGAGCGGCGTTGCAACGGTCACTTTTTGCTTGGACGGCGCTCGGAAAGGACTTGCTACCCGACTATTATCGTGTGCTTCGCTATTTTTGGTTTATGTTTTTGCTCGTGTACTGATTATTTCATTTTGCTAGTGCTATTTCTATTTGATTATTGTTTAAAATGTTTGTCGTGATATTTTTGTAAAAGTGTGATTTAAAAGATATTAAACATTGTTTATTTTGTTCACGTATTTCACTTCTGATTCCTAATAATATTTTATTACAGTAAACAAGATATTTTATTGGATGTGAATTTCATATTTTAACTTACCAAATATTATTTGTCAACCACTGCTTCATGATGACTGGTGTCTGGTGAGTGCAATACGTCATTACGAAAGTTACAACGTCGAATCACACGGCGCCGAATGTTTGCGACAACGAATACTGTGAGTACGAAAGCACGCAGCGACGAATCACGTTACAACGAATGCACGAGACTTCGAATCACGGAACAACGAATGCACGTTACAACGAAAATCATCACACCGAATCACGTGACCCCGAAATAACGTAACAACGAACGTATCACCGACAGCAAAACAGTAAAACAAAAACTCGGTGTCTGGTAGTGCTTCATTATCATCTTGACTGAATTGTTTACTAAACTATTGTTGCTGTGCTTTCTCTCTCGATTTAAAAGTTCTTGATTCATCATCATTCATCCCAATTTATTTGGGGTCAGTGCAGTATGTCTTCTTTTTTTTCCATACTTTTCTATTACTTGAAAGTTTTTGATTTGTTTGAAGTTGGTTAATTTTAATACAATGTTGTTTATTTATGCATAAGAAGCGATAGAAAGGCAGATAGATTAGTAAGAGGGTTTAAAAGTACTCTATAGAAAACTGAATAAACAGCCGTTCTAGAAACAAATCAATGAACATTCAACCAAAATGTATAATGAATAGGAACCACAAAAGGAACTGATGTTTTTTTTTACCCGACTACGGCAAAGCCAAAAGGAAGGGTAATGATTTTGGCAGTCTATGTATGTATGTATGTTTGTTTGTGTATGTTCCACCATAGCGCCTAATCCACTGAACGGATTTTAATAAATGATGTGTCAATAGATTTGTAAGAATAGCCCGGGTGACATCGGCTATATAAATTTTATAAATTCTAATTATGACGGAATTTAAATGTCAAAAACTTACCTCAAAAAATATTAAATTGAGATAATCATAAAATGTTTGATATCAAATGAAAGGTCTTGGCGAGCACATTACAAATATGTAGGTATATCATATTATAGTTTTAGTCAATATATACGTTTAGATTACGGTCAAACAGTTCTCGCGGTCTAGTCTGTGTTATTTACTCGTATTATGTAAATAACAAACCAATATTTTATTCGTAGTCGGGGTTTAGATATTTAAACTTGTTTTGACTAAATAACTGTGTGTAACGTTGTAAACCAAGGGGCTTGTTAATTCATCAGAATAAAGGGTTTTATTGAAAAGTATAATTTTTTGTGTTCATTTATTTGGAGTCGCTTTGTATTGTTGGGAATTATACGAGTGAATGGGATTAGGGTTTGGGTTGATAATTTTATTCGATTTCGGTTTAGCTAGAGGGTTTTAGCAGATAACAGTTTTAGAGAATGTTTTTCTTTATCGTCTACATAATACAAGACTTAGAGTGCTCACTAGTTTAAATTATATCAAATAATAGTAAACTTGAAAGTACCTGACTAGGACGTGCACTCTTTTGCTAAAGTTGAACGCAAATCTCTTAATTAAAGAATCCTTTACGTATAGTAGGAACTTTATTGGATGCAAATACTCAGTGGCTTTAAGCTACTATAGGGAAGAAAGTATTTTAGTAGGTACTAACACTCATTATGGTAATAAACAGGCATTGTTAACACTAAAAAGAGGAGGTTCCCTAGGTAAATCGGTGAAGATTGCTTGTCTAACTCAATATTGAAAACCTAACGCAATATTCACATAATTTCAACATCGATTCAAAAAACAATTTCGACTTTTCGACTTGCTTGACACGAAAACCAGATCAGTGCCTCAGTGCATAGTTGCATACCTACTTTCGACGTTATAATTCAGATCGTTAAACTTTGAAGAAAACAAATTCCATTATAAGTATAATTTTTTAATTTAATTAGGTAACTTGTTCGTTCTTTAGTACCTGCCCCTAATCTATCTTTATCTACATAATTGTCCATTAAACACCATCCACTTAATTTCCTTATAAATCGTTTATTTTTTTACTGCAGTTTACATTTTTAAGAATATTTTCTTTATTTTAAATTAATTTTGTTCGAGAACTAGTAATATTTGAATGTCTTTGTTCCAGAAGTATCATTATATTCTACTGCCATCTAGAAAAATCTTTTTCGAGTATTATCCCATGTGAAATGGTCCACAGTGAAAACTTCCAGAAATCAGGTTTTCGCTACTCGGCACCAGGCGGCGCGCCGCCTGGTGCCTGCGCTTCGGAGCCAGGCGTAAAAAACATTCGGCGTTGTTTACTGTGAAGTGAAATAATGACGTAAATTCTTTCCATAGGTTGCAAGACGGTAGAATAACATACATACTTACCTACATTCTTTTGCTTTATTAAAAGATCACATTATTTTGAAATTTTCTAGATAAGTATTTTTTAAATATGTTTGATGAGTTCATTACATTTTATTTGAATGTTTTAATAGATACGTACTATATTAAATATTAATAAATCGGAACCGAACTGACGTATGAATAATATTTTATCTAAATAAAAAGTTAAAAAGAATCAATTTCAATAATCTTGAAACTTATTAATTAAAAATGAGTGGCGACAAAATGTTTCAAACATCTGGAACATTGACGCATGCATGCGCGAGTTATCGTCAACATTCTAGATTCACGTTCCAGAAAGTTCTAGTCACTACTAGATGGCGCTGCTTTCAATATAAATATCAAGCCGGCTTTTGACCGGCATTCATTCACACGTCAACATTGAAGCGAGCTAAAGCTAAAGAAAGTATCGGAGTATTTTCAAGAGTTTCTACACTTTTTACGAGATTTTCAAGTGAATTATCCATCCCATCAGTGAAGTTAACTATTGAACCAGTGAAAACTACATAACCAGAGAAAATGTCGCTGCATCCGTTTTTCTTCGACTACGAGCGTCCAAGGCAGTGCCCTCGTCGTTTGCACGACCAGCATTTCGGCTTGGGATTAACCCCTGACGATCAACTGACCATCATCGCAGTTCCTCAACCCCGTCGGGACTACTACAGGCCTTGGAGAAACCTACAAGCCGCGGCACGAGACACCGGTTCTAGTATCAAGGCAGATAAGGACAAATTCCAGGTGAATTTAGACGTTCAGCACTTCGCCCCGGAGGAAATATCAGTGAAAACCGTTGATGGTTTCTTAGTGATTGAAGCTAAGCATGAAGAGAAGCAGGATGAACATGGATACATTTCTCGGAGCTTCAGCCGGCGGTATGCTTTACCAGAAGGTATTGATGCAGACTCGGTCATGTCGAAATTGTCTTCCGATGGTGTTTTGTCAATCACGGCGCCTTTGAAACCGAAACCAAAGGAATCTAATGAAAGGGTGGTGCAAATCGTTCACACTGGACCTGTGAGGAAGCAAGAAGGCAACAAGGAGGAACAGGGATAGAGAAAATAGGTTCCTGAACTGATTAGTGTATAAGTACTTTTAATTAGTCATTCCATTCTTTGTCTGTTACTTTTGTGTTGTGATTGATGTGAATCTGCATTTATATTTGTGCCTTTAATTTAATTAAATGACGTACTAGTCATTAAACTATATTTATTTGTTTTATTTCCCTGATCTAATCTATACAAAATCTGGCAATAGGAACTTTCATTCAGGGCCCCGAGTCTGCTATTCAATAGTGTCAGAATGGTCTATCATTGATCTCATAATTGATCAACAATTATGAGATCAATGATAGACCATTCTGACACTATTGAATAGCAGACTCGGGGCCCTGGACCAGGACTATTTCACAAAGACGTTGGTTGGTCCATACCATAGGTACATAAAATACACCTTAAAACACTACATCATATTATGTACCTATCTAACTACATAATACACAATCATGGTTTTAATACCATAGATTTAGTTTGCTAGAAGTACAGACAAGCAAAGAAACTATACTTTATTTGCCTGACCTAGGGCAACAAACTTTAATCAGGCCTTTTGTTACTGTACAACAACAGTAATTGTTGACTGTGTAATTGCTAGTAGATTCCTGATTCATTGTCAGTTTTTGCCGTTAGTGCTACTCAGATCAACAGTAAATAATTTAATTGTAAATATTACACACAGCTACAGCCAATTATTTTACTATACTCTATGGCTACTACTATTACATACTAACACTATATTTTTACTACTTTTACGTACGTAGTACATTATACCTCAATGCTTTTACTATATTTTTTTAGAAGTTATTGTTCTATGGTTGTATCACTACTCTATGGTTTTGGAATTTAATCGGTGGTTTGTACTGGACAAGTCTCTGTCATAAAAATGTAACTTCAAGAATTTGTAGTTTTAATTATTAAAAGTATATTTCACAAATACAAAACAGTTTTAATAACATTTGAGATAAGCGCCATCTCTTCAAATATGTAGTAACCTCGTTGGAATGGCACATTTTAAGAATGTACTGAGTTCGCCATTACAGGTACAGGCGGCGTTATAAATGAAATACACGACGTAAATAGGAAAAGAACGCATAACTGAGCTGTTCTTTATGTTCTGTGCAACTGAGCGAGAAGCGCGATTACTGGGATATGAGTCCGATTCCCGAAGAGGTTGCGTTTTCTTGTTGCGTGCACCTTTTTGTCGAGGTTTAACAAGTGCCCATGTAGGCCTATGTGAAATAAAATATTTTGATTTTGTCAGGGTATTTTTCAGTAGCAGTCAGGAGTGTGATGAAGTTCTATAAACATGACAGGCTCATCCCTGTGACTGTGACTCTATGTTATGACGTGTGGATTGATCTCGCTCGATGCATCAAACTATGGGTATGAGAGTGTGAGAAAGGATTTCTAAAATGGTTGAACTTATTTTTATTTTAACCGACTTCAAAAGAGTAGGAGGATTTTCATTTTGTTACTACTGGGATAAACGATACACCTTGGTAAGACTTCTGTCAGACTTTCGGGTCGCTGACTACAGCTCGCGCCAAACTTTGTGACCGTCCCGAAACTAGGCTCTTGCATTAAGCAGAACACAAAATCAGGTATTAGCGGGACGCACGAGAGCTTGGGGGCAGGGCCATAATATAATCAAGTATTAAAAATGTTAGAAAACGAAAATTGTTTGGTTGATTACGTATTCCCACTCGACTGTACCATGCGCAAGTTCGGACTCGCGACTATATTCAGGGCGGCCACAAAGTTTGGCGAGGGCTGTACTTAACGACCATGTCAAAGGTCTACAATTTATTGACAACCAGGATCTATATTATTTTTTACTTCGTTTGAGTAGTTTCATCATCATTATAATTCCAGTCAAAAGACGTCCACTGCTGGACATAGGCCTCCCCCAGGTGTCACCACATTGACCGGGCCGGTGCGTCTCGCATCCAGCGGGTCCCCGCAGCCTTCATCGGGAGTAGTAGTTGCAGTTTACCGAGTTGATGCATATTAAAATAAGTTCTAGTAATTCCAAGGCTAGAATTTGTGTTTGGATATCACAAGTATCACAACTAAAAAGGGTAACTTATTTTTTTTTTCACATTTTTTTTGTCTTGTCACCTGTAATAACCGCCAAAGATGACGTGTTGATTGTCTTGATGTCAAGTCTACAAACGAAAGCCGAGACTAACGTAACGAACTTTACGTGCTTGCCGAGGCACGGAGGAAACTTGGTGTCTAATAGATGGTCACGCATTTATAGTGTGGTTTTTAATTTGAGAGAGTAAATTGACACTTGGAAATGTCAAACTCCCATATATTTACAACAACATTGTATGGATGTTTGACATTTCCAAGTGTCAATTTACTCTCTCAAATAAAAAACCACACCTTACGGACTGACCTTAGTGATCATTATTGGTTATGCAACAATAAGTTAGGTTGTGAAACCAGGGTTTCCCCCCTAGCTATCAGTTCGGCAGCTATCGCTTCGGTCACTGCCTATAGTGCTGACCTTTCGAACAAGACTAATGTTTCAATAACAACAATAAATTTATCTATTCTAAAAGCATCGGAAATTCCCCCATCAGTATTGTAATTGCAGGTCATGCCTCTCCTTATTTTTCTTTAGATATCGAAGATCTCAAATCGTGTTAGATCAGTATGTAGCCGACTGCACAGCTCTATCATTTGCTTCGAGTAAATCCTCAAAGGTCGAAGTGGTTGTGCAGGCGATTTACCTATCGAAAATCGAAGTTTCAATTGGACATCTGGTCATTTTAGGTGGTATATACGTAGGTTGTAGTAGCACAGTTAACTGCCCTGTTAGTTTCATGACGACTAGGTCTTGACTTCGTTTCCCATATCGGGCAAAGACTTTAGAAATTGACCGACATTCGTGCTTCGAAAGTAAAGCTCTGCACTGCACCCTCTCTGGTCATTGGACTGTGACAATGAGAGAAGAGAGAGTACAACTGTATCTGCGCCCCTTTTTGTTGTGCGCTGTATTGTCTTCGGCGTCTTTTGCTAATGATAACTATTAGTAGGAAAGTTTTACAATCCCTGAAACTGTTGTCGCAGTATACTTCTTTTTTGAGATAAGTACAAGTGGGTTTAGTGCTTTGCCGAGAATGTTAATAGTTAAAATATCTCATTCGATATCCTAGGAAAGAAATGTCTAGAACAAGATGGAAGACGCATTATAGGATATGGATGTTCCTAAGTATAATTATTCTAGAAAACAAAATGTGTCACTATTTAATGATCTCATTGAAATGATATGATTCATTGAAAGACAGATGTTCTTAATTAAATAATGGAAAACGGGTAAACAATTCATTTTGTTTTTATTGAACATCGAATGTAAAACCGGGTGTACACAATTTTACTTGACTGTTTGTCATATCAAAATGAAATTGAAATTGTTTATTGAAATACAGAAATATTAACAACTAGCTTTTGTCCGCGGCTTCGCCCGCGTGTTTTTCGGAAATAATAAAAATGACGATTTTCCATGCAAACTTTCATCCCCTGTTTCACCCCCTTGAAGGTTGAATTTTGAAAAATCCTTTCTTAGTGGATGCTCACGTCATAACCGGTCGCTATTGTTTCTGGGAACTACAGGTCCCAAAAGATTTGTTTATATTTTAAAACAAACGTAGTTACCTCCTATCTTTTACGCTCCAAATTGTGAGTTAAAACCCAGCAAGTACTAATGTAACTTTTTCAAAGTTATACGTTCCGTACTTTCTAAAAAGTTAATTTTAAGATAAAAGTGATTTTCTAAAATGATGAGATTAATGAAAACAGATTATGATGGCTATTTTCATTATGAAAGCAGATATTTACTTTGAGTGATGTACTGCTTAATAATTGTACTGCTTAATAATATTGTATTAAATTAATATAAGGTGTGCATTTAACCTAATACAATACCGATACCGAATAAAACACCTAACTAATCAAGCAAAAATATACATTAACTCATAGCCCATACAGTCGTAAACAAGAAGACAACGCAATTGTATTTCTCAGAAACCACGACCTTTTGTTCGGAGCAGACAAAATTGCTTGCACAGTCCAGAATGTGACGATAATGAAGATAACCTATGAACCTAACGTCCGGGCATATAAGAGGCAGTGATCAACCCCGCGCACCAGTGATTCACGAAAATTGAGACAACATGATCGCCTTACTAGTGTGCGGACTCCTCGCAGGGGCGTACGCAGCCCCGCAGTTCGAGTTCTCGTTCGGGCCCCCGCAGAGCAGATCACCGTTCTTCTCAAACTACCACATTAGAAGTCATCCCTACGTCGATGAAAATGTCTTCGACACTGGAAGGTTCTGGTCCGACCTCTCTAAAGAACTGAGGGATCTGGACGACATGCTAGCTGACTTCTCCCGCCAATTCCCTACCAGCGTGTCCCACGAAGGAATTGAAGGTACCGAGTACAAGATATCAGTTCCCCTGGCAGAGTTCGAAGACAAAGACATCGTCGTGAAGGCCCGGTCAGGATTGCTGATGATTCAAGCGACCCACAAGTACGCGGAAGGCAGTGAGAGGAACTATTTGGATGTGAGGACTCTGCCCGATACTGTGAACGTGACTGGCAACTGGATCTTCGAGAAGGGAGTTTTGAAGATTACGTTCCCGTTGAAGGATGGAGCGGTCGTGAAGCCAACAGAGGTTATCCCAACAACGACGGAACAAGAGGTTGATGCCACTGTTCGGCCGTACTTCGCAGGGAGTCGGGAAGAAATTGAAACAAATGAAGGAACTAGTGTAGGAGTTCAAGACGTTGATGTCGGCTTAGGGCGTGGAGACTTGAACAAAGAAAGTGAGATTCAAACCAATGAAGTGCCCGACAGGAACACAGTTGAAGCCACTACTTACGCTGTAGATCTGAAAGACGAGATTGAATTTGTTCCCGTTAGATATTAGAAAGTGTTTTGAAATAAAGTTTTAGAACTTATTCTTGTTTTTCTTAATGAACAGTGATAACGAGTTGGTCTTTGTGTTAAGATAGCGAGATATACATAACTGCTAAAGTATGTAACTGCCTGTCTATTATAAGTAATGACGATATAATCTCTATAACGGTTAGCACGTAGTTTGATAACCTAATCACTTTTGTAGAGCTTCACTTCTTGTTTTACCCGACTGTGGTGAAGTCCAAAAGGGGCTATTAATTCATTATCCTATGATTATCCCTCTTGTCTATCACAAACAACAAAAAAATTGGTATTTGTTGTGATTCCTAAACAAAGGACTTTTTCAGTTTTTAAAATATTATTTGCAGAATTAAGTGAACAATAAGAGGCTCCATACGCAGGTTTCGCGGGCTTCATTCTCAAATGGCGGTAAGATGTAAACTTTTTTAACTCTCACCTGCTAGTCAGTTCACCAAATTGCTGCAGATTCTCTCTTTCATCATCTGCCTAACCTTTTCTCAACTATTTTGTGGTCGGCTTCCAGTCTAAGGATGCAGGTGAATACCAGTACTTAACATGGAGCGACTGTCTATTTGACCTTTTTTTTTTTTTTTTTTTGGTGGGTGGAAAATCATCGAATAACCCCCCCCGCTCTTGGGCAGAGCGAAGGGGAGTGTCAGACTTCTACTAACTAAAAACCAAACCCATGTTCCTTCTTCGCCCTTGTGTCGGAGCCGCGTTATCCTTTCGACAATCCACAGCCCCGACGGGTGTCTATTTGACCTCAAGTTAGTACTGGGTAAGACGACATACTGGGCAGAGCGGTAGGGAGTGTCAGACTTCTACTGACTAAAAACCACCCATGTTCCTTCTTAACCCTTTGTGTTGAGGCCGTGGTATCTCCTTTCGAATAACCCCGCAGCCCCAACGGGAAGGGATATCCCTTGGATGAACCCTTTCTCCCATAGTTTACCCACATTTTACGCAGTTATATTCGAGACCTATGTGATAGGGGCAAACCTATTGCTCATAAACACTCTTTTGTCTATTGGACTTTGCTTGTAACCTCTGAAAGAAGTCACAGGTCAGTGTTGTGTACGTTCTTTGTTATTAAACATGGTTTTGTGACGTCATCTCGGCTCTAGTTGGAAAGTTAGACAGATATTATATCTACTGATTGATCGTTACTTTGTTTATAAAAAACCGTGTTTGTTGTAATTAAAATCCAAGCAGAGCAAATATTTATTCGGAAGGGTAATCCTAATCAGACCCTCAATATTTTTGAAAATATGAAAATTCAGTCGGATAAGAAACTAATGGGGCCAATGAAGAAACTATCTATTCGAACAAAATTTTGTGATGGATGGATACTCAATTCCTCAATTACGTAACTTCTTAAAATAAACGAGATACATGAAAGAACTGATATTTTTTCGTGCAGTTTTAGAGAACTCGCAATAGTTCTTTAAACTCTGTTTGTTATTTAATTTAAGAAACTAGTTCAACGATATGGTAGGATGTTTAATTGTGTCTGTTTTAGATAATTGTTGTTTTTTTAGTTTTAGATATTTTTTATTCATTTATTTTTAGGTATTTCTTTAATGTGTTATTTATTTATACTAGTTGATAACCACACTGTCGATCTACTAGGTTAAGACCCATAATGATAGTTGTAAATCGAAAATAAATAAATAAATACTTATCTACAAGGTGTAACACAAAAACAATTGACACAATGTTCGATGAGTTCTTGAAATTGATTGTTTTTTTTTCATGCCAGAGTTGGGGCTATTAATGAGGTTATCTCCAACGTGCCCTCTTAGCTGGCTTAGATACCTACATTCTTTTGCTTATTAAGGAAATTAAATATGCAGATATATAATGGGAGGATAATAGTCTCCTAATAAAGCAACAAATAATTTTAGTTTTGTTTAATTCTCAGAATAGATAAGCTAAAATTTGGTATTACGATTAATTTTCGGGTTATCATGTTTTGATATTTAATTCAAGTTTTCGTGTTTATGATCTCATTAACATAAACTCACGCCTTTTTCCCATGGGGGTAGGCAGAAACCACAAAATGCCGTCTTCAACGATATTCTTTACATACCATTGGCTCAGATAACGTCATACATCTGGTCAGACACGCATGCCGGGAGAAAGTACACCCTGACTTTTCTGAAAATCGTCATCAATAAGATCTGTGTATATCCTTTCTGGAATCAATATGACGAAATATATTATTTACATACATACTTAACCCTTATAATCCCCGAAGAGTTAGGCAGAGGTGTAGCTATTAGTACACCCACATTTCGCCAGTTATGTTTTTAAATTCCACGTAATAAGGGGTCTATTGCCTTCAACCGGGCAAAAATCAAGACAAAAGAAAAAACAAGAAATCTATTTGCACATTATAAACCAAACATATACTAAATAGTCTTTAGTTAACAAGTATTTACTTAACTAACAGTGTAACATGAGTAAGATAACGTATAATGCCTGATGTCGGCTCGTTAATTAGTGACATTAGCTCTAATTATGATAACCTGATAAATTGCCTCGATCTTCGCTCAGACGACACTGTCTACGTAAGCTTGTCGTAATGACATATTATTAGGTATTATGTTTGTCATTGTGTTAGGTCTAGTGGCGAAAGCTTTGCCACTTATCCACGACGTTGTAATTTCAAATCGTGTCCCAATACTTCAAGTGTTTTTTTTTAACTTTGGCTCATAGATTACTTATTTAAGCACCTTTTTTTATTGGAATATCATCACATGTCCCCTCCCGCTCTTGGGCAGAGCGAAAGGGAGTGTCAGACTTCTACTGACTAAAAACCACCCATGTTCCTTCTTAGCCCCTCTTAGTCTAAGTAGAGGCCGCGGTATCTTTGTGCCCAACCCGCAGCCCTGACGGGCTATATAAGTACCTTAAATACTAACTTATATATCGTCAAAATATATTTTCTATAGTAAGTAGAACCTCAAAACTGTGTTAGTAACACTTAACTTGTGCTCTTTGTCACTGATCGCTTACCTGTGGAAGCGAAGAATCTACCTGCGGCCAAAGAATTTATTTATTTATTTATTATAAACAGGTACACCAACAGTACATACATTTCACACTGAATAATAAAAATATACCGGTTAGGGTTCTGATGTAAGTACCAATTACAGGTATACACAACATTCTCAGATACAATAAAGCTATCATCGTAAATTATACAAATGAAATTATACAAAATTATACAAAACAAAACGTTTTTTACATAAACTAATGAGATCAAATAATTAATCATAAAATTAAAATTAACTTACACTAATAACAATAACAGTATAGATAGATAAGTAGTATAGTATAAAAGTAATTAACAGAATTACGATGAACTAAGAAAAAAAAAATCATAACGAAATGGTAACGCCATCTATTGAATTTCTCTACAATTTTTTTACTGCTAGGGTCCATTTCTACTCCAGTTAAAAATGTCCTCAAGTTCTAGCTTGAGTTCAGCACCATTTTACTAGATGCCGCTGTCCTTTACATTTACTTTAGTGTTTATCGGTAATATGAACTTTTTTAGGGTTCCGTAGTCGAATGGCAAAAAATGAAATCCTTATATATTCGCCAGGTCTGTTTGTCCGTCTGTCCGTCCGTATGCCACAGCCTCTTTATTCGGAAACTATTAAGACTACACTGCAGTTGAAACTCGGTACGTAGATGTCAATGTCATTGTATTCTGTGAATTGCTTTACTATATTTATACAAAAATAAAAATAAAATAAGATTAAAGGGGGACTCCCATACAAAGAACTGAAACTAAGCACTAGTGCGAGTCCGACTTGCACTTGGCCAATTTTAAAGTTAGTCTGTCTTCTTCTTGGTTTATCATTGAACTTTTTGTTCTTAGTTCTGACGACAAAATCATGGATAAACTAAAGTTATTTCGTTTTCGGTGGATATTGGAATATATATTATATGTATATATTACACCCAAAAATTGGGAAGTAAAAATAAATAAATAAGTAGTGCAATAAGTATCCCATTTTTTAGTGCTCATGATAGTTTTAGTGACCATATATCAGTCCTAAAAAAAAAGAGTTTCCATAAAATCAAAAATCAAAAGTAATTTATTCAACTAGGCTGATAATCAGCACTTTTCGAACGTCAATGTATAGTAGCGCCTAATGTAATCGAACTTTGATAATTACCTACTAATATGCTCTGATTTACTGCGATTGCGAAAGCTGACTGCGTTCGCACTATAAATTAGATTAGCACGATTTGTTAGCCGCGGTTGTGCTCACAAATACACTAAGCAACCATTATAAGTCATTAAGTGTAGATATACCCAATTATAGCATGCAGGTAAGGGAGGTAATACATAACATAACATCACGCCTGTAATCCCCAAAGGGTTAGGCAGAGGTGTACCTTATAGTACACCTATATTTAGACTGTTATATTTTACCGGGCCCAACCGGGCACAAAATCAAAGTCCGTGGCTACTGTTGAAAAATTCCTGATTGCGAAACCAAAATAGGAGTGACTTTTCAAATTATTTGATACTTTGCTCTACCCGGGAATCAAACGCAGAACCTCACGTTCACCAGTCACATACACATGCGACCACTAGCCGAACGATGCACTCGCTAAGGTAGATAGGTAATGGAGCACAAAAAAATCAAACTTAACCATAAATCAGCTTTCTGCAGGCCACTGTAACTTGCAGACACCATTTTAAGCTCGTCGGTCTAAGTTGGTTGAGCTTCCATCGTTAGGCTAGCTGAAACTTCACTCTAGGACTCGTTTTATTTATCGGTCATTCGTTCGTTTGCTAGTACACGGATTCTTAAGCTGTGTGTACTTTATCTGTCAAGGCAGTTAACTTAAGGCGAAATTAGCTGCCCGCGACCTTGAGCGCGCGCTTAACTCATCGCCTAAACAAATAAGGTTGAAAATGGGGATGCGTTTGATTCTCGTGACTGCCAAAATGAACGATAGTTCGCAGATTTAATTTATAAAAAAAAAAAATACGCTGTAATGTTAAAATATTTTTACATATGTCTTTAGTTGGTTAAATTTCCTTTCAGATAGTAAAAAAAAAAATAACAGTTATCACTCAAAATATTGAGCATTTCGAGACGAAAAAGTATTTTCGTGTGATTTTTTTGTGATTTTGTGATTTTTTTTTTCGAGGTTCTTGATTAATTTTAGAAAATATTTTTGCATAAGTCTTTTACCTATACATTTGACTATACACTGTATTTTTTTTGGAATTGTAATAAGTAGCAATACGGCTAACTCTGCAACGAAAAACAGGTCGTTTTTACGGTGTCCCTCTTATATGCGCCTTAATCGTAGGTGGTGAAACGGGCCCTAAATGTGCTGATAATAAACTCAGAAAATCAGAATAATAGTAAGTGTTGTTCACCTTTCTTTTTGATTTTTTTTGGGTGGTGGGACATCTTCAAATAACCCCTCCCGCTCTGGGGAGAGCGGAAGTGAGTATCAGACGTCTACTGACTAAAAACTACCCATGTTCCTTCTTAGCCCTTTGTGCCGAGGCCGCAGTATCTCTTTCGAACAACCCACAGCCCCGACGGAGGTAATTTAAATATGGAATGTTAGTTAGAGAGATTTCATCCTTATACTATACTTGACCCTAACGATCGATGCAATAAAAGTACAGGGTATAATTTTTTCAGATTTTAGCCGGTTCGATTCCACGGTGAGAAGAGAATTTTCGAAAATCTTTGAATGCAGTTTGCTTTCTATTCAAAAATAAAGGATGTTTCCTTTGAGTAAAATTTTCAATCTGCAGTATTAAGAGTACTTTCCCTCCGTGGCATTACAAAATTCCACCCTGTATAAGACTTTATAAATACGAGAACAGACAAAGTAAGAAAGCATAAAAGTAATTTTATAACTTACTTATGTTCCCAGATCTAGGACACAAACAATATAAGCTGAAAACTTACTTAATTTTAACTTAGATGGCACGAATACCCGAATTAAGTTCATGTCTGAATTAACATAAGGTTACGACTGAGGATTAAGTTACGTTTAAGTTACCACTAACTTGGAGAGTCTGCAGGTTTCTGTTAATTACTTAATTTGCCTAACTTTAGACTAAGTTTAACTACCTGATCCAAGGAGGATATATGTTACAAACTTAGCTTACTTTTGCATTGGAAATAGATGTTGCACTAACTGCAGTAAAATCTATAGATGGCGTCATTTGGGTGTTGGACTGTAGGTACTGTTGGCACACCTCTGCCTCTAACCCTTAGGGGAAAGAGGCGTAATGCTATCTCAAGTTATGTGGTTAAGTGTCATGGTCATGTGTTTATTCCTTCCTAGTTAGGAATAAATGGTGTAGAAAAATCAGTGGTGTGACAAACGAGAAAAAAATTCCTGTTTGTCACACTGGAGTAATAATCTGGTGTGACTACGAGTCGGTAATCGTAGTTTATACATAAAATCTGGAAACTGACTCTTTACAAAACCGTCAACCAAGATTCTATACATCAAACTAAGTAACCACGCAAAAAATGATTGCCGAGAAACAACTTTTTCTGGGTGAAAATAGTAGATTGTACACCAAGTGCATAAAACGCACCATTTTGCGCGAGACGTTTATCCATCCGATGCGAGCTTGCGAGCGAGGATGGATATAAAGTAGAGAGTAAAATGGGTTTTATGGACGAGTTTTACACTCTACTTTTCACTTCGATTGCGAGGAAATGCAGTAGCAACTTGTAAATATTGTAAAAATAATTATGGTTCCCGCCAATTAACTTTTTTTTCAGTAGGAAACTTGACATGACACCTGGTCTGACTTATGTCGTTACTCATACTGCTCAGTTATAAAAACATTTTGAGCAACCCTATTGCCATCAACTGATGTAATTGGGAGCAAGCCTATTGCTATCAACTGATGTAATTAGGGACAAGCCTATTGCCATCAATCGATGTAATTAGGAGCAAGCCTATTGCCATCAAATGATGTAATTAGGAGCAAGCCTATTGCCATCAAGCGATTTACGTAATTGGGGGAAGCCTATTCCCATCAACTTTCCTTGTATTCGTAATGAAAAGCAGTAATCCCTTGTTCTTAGAATACTAACGAAACGAATTCAATTAAAGAGGTTATTCTATATCTATGAAGTTGAAGTTGTTCGTGTGGCTGTTGGGCCGATTACCTGTGCCGATTATCTTGGTCATCGACGAAGATTTTACTTTATGCTCTAGAGCATAAAACGCGACTTTATGTCGCCTACGCACGACATAAAGACGAATTTTAGAGCGAGAGAAGTGAAAATAACATTTTGCAATAGGACTCAATATATTATCATGCATTGCCACTGTAAATTGTAAGTGTATTACGGTATTACCTCACTGGTAATACAATAACATGCATAATACACCAAGTGTCATTTAATTTTTTTTTCATTTCATTTATTTCAGTAACAATTTTTACACTAAAATATAAAATCATAGAATCACAAATATAAAATCATAGAATCACAAATATAAAATTATAAAATCACAAATATAAAATCATTAGGTATTATAACACTACCAAAAAATTATTATGGAAAAGTTGGATTTGTTTCTTTATTTAACATATTAATGTTAAATAAAGAAACAAATAATTAAGATTCCATTATTACGAATGGTTTATTGTATCAAAAATTTTACACAAAATTATTAAACTAAATGCATTACTATTGAAATCATTTGTAGAACAGTAACCAAATACATTAATGAATAAATTAAGATTCCACCATTACAAATGTCAAATGTAGAAATAATGTCAAATAAAATACTAATGTTACAAATTAATATATAAAGAATGTAAAAACAGACCGATTCAGTCATTGTAAAAATTAAATAATAATGTCAAAATATAATTAGTGCTAACCAAACAAATGTCAAAAATAATAAAAATTGGTAATACCCATGCAAATGTCGAATTAAAAATAGAATGTCAATAAAAATAGTAATTATAATTAAAATCTAGATAAATGTGTCACAGAGAAACTTTTCAAGGGTGTAGTAGCACTTTTCTATCAAAAATAATTTTAACTGCTGCTTAAACGTATGTATATTGTATATTGACTTTAAGTATACAGGTAGTTTATTAAACATTTAAATTATTAAAAGTTGTAAGATTTATCATCTGGCTAGCCTCTTCCCAATTATGTTGAAGTCGGCTTCCAGTCTAACCGGATGCAGCTGAGTACCAGTATTTTACATGGAGCAATAACCCAGGTAATACTGGGTAAGACTGATTTTCAGATTTTCAGGTCGCTGACTGCCAACGATCTATATATATGGCAGCCGGGACCAACAGCTTAACGTGGTTTCCGAGGCACGGAGGAAACTCGGTATGTTGGGCGGTCACCCATACACAGACCTAAAGATCGACCCGAGTGGCAGTTATTATTAAACCACGAGCTTCTCAAGTTGTAGGATTACTGATTGCAAAACATCTACTTCAGGCACTAAGACATTTTTATTACGTGTTCTTCAATACCTAGTGTGCAAATAAGAGTACTATCATCTATTATTTAAACAAATGTTCCTCATATGACCTGCTAGCGTGTTTTTTTGTTAAAGAAACTTGGAAGGACTTAAGTTATTAATTTATTGCTTGATCCTTCGACCTTTAGGCTTTCCTCACGACACCCAAGGGAGAGATTACATTGGCACGTTTTTCACCTACCTGTTTTATTATTAATTCGGTTATCATTTTTTGAGTAGGAAGTGAATTGTTTAATATCCATTTTAATATTTGAGTTTGTATTTGATGTCGACTTTTCCGGTTTTAGTAATCTTGGCGGTTCATTCAATCAGAACAGCTTACTTACTCGACATAAGATTTACAGCTATTTTTCTTATAATTTACTGTTTTATCAAGAATGGAGCATACTTTTTACATCTACACTAATAAGATTTTTTTTTTTATTGTCATCTTTGTAACGTATAAACTCAAAAAACTACGTACTGGACCCATTTCAAAAACTCTTTTACAGTTAGAATGCTGCATTATCTCTGAGTAACATAGGCCATATATATTTTTTTTTTTTCACTGCTGAGCAAAGGCCATATTTATTAAAGTTAAACAAAAAATTACCACACACGCGAAACCGGGACGGGCTGCTAGTATGGTAATATCTGTTTCCGGGAAATTAATCGTTTAAAAATAGACTATCAAGTTAAATTTACAGTTTCCGTTACTTAATTAATTTCCGTGAGACAGAAAGTTACAAAAAAGTCCGTAAGTAAAGCGATTTGAACTATTTTCCTTAAAATCGACTTCAAAAATCTGATATCGAATGAAGTCACTTTAAAAAAAAGCAAACAAAGTCATTGTGTGAATCCGACAAAGATTTTTATCTTCATCGACTGTTCATCGAAGAGAATGACGCTATTCGGGATGCTTGCGTATTTTTTTCCGTGAATACACAATTTCAGATATCCGTTTCCGTCAGAGTATGTCCCAGGAGGAAACGATACCATTGAATGTGTTTAATAATGTATGTGGATTTACTTAACCTGCATTTTACGTTATAGGATTAAATATAACCTTTTTTCTTTCTATGTTTACAATATTTAAGAGGAAAAGTTCGTAGGAAGTGTTTGGAAAAAATAATGATTGACAGTCGGTATGATAGACACGAGTGGCTTTTACTAAATTCAGTTTAGTCACACTGGCACTTAATGATCTTATCTGTTAATTTTCGAACTACACGGGAATTGTTTATGCTATAATAACTATGACTGTTATTATAGCATAAACAATTCCCGTGTAGTTCGAAAATTAACAAATAAGAAAAAAAAAACATATGCGTTCACAAAATTAAAGCCTGCATCGACTGTTATGCCTACGACGCGACGTAGCTCTTTTCCGCGTAGCAGGGCGCATAGCACTTTTCCGCGTAGCATAGGGCATTCCTTCGCTACGCGGAAAAGTGCGTGTAGGCGAATGCTCACATAGTGAAACTTGGCTTCATATTACCTCTGTTTATCATTTAGATATCCATGAAGTTGTTATTAGTCTATCAGAAATTGTTTACTTAATGTTAGTTCTCATCCTATGGTTTCACTAGTGACGTGTAAAACGGCACGTGCGAAGGTTCAGTAAGTTGTTTAACAAGTTTCATATATTCGAACTATTTCGTGCTCATGGAGCATTCGGTATTTTGCTAGATAAGCAACTAGGTTTATGTGTTGTCTTATGATTGTTTGTAAATGTATCGCTAAATCTCACACCACCACAACCTCACACTGACTGGTGTCTAATTGTGGCAGTAACTTTTCTATACTGAAAAGATACAAAAGCACTTCACGCCGCAACATCTGCTAACCTGCTAACCTATATATCAAACAGCCAAAGAGTGGAACTCCCTGCCTGCGTAGGTTTTCCCGAGTTCATATTATAACCCCAATCTATTTAAGTAAATAGAGAGAAGAGAAGACACGAGTAAATAGGCGTCTTCTGGATTAGCTCGTTCTATCATCGACCTCATCTCTGCCCTAAGGATAACATTGGGGTCAAGAGTAGGCCATTTCTTATTAAAAAATACATTAATTCGATCCTACTGTTCGTACTTTCAGAATGAATTAGCCAAGTACCAGCTGACACTAGAACCTATTAAGCCACCTATTGCCAGGAGGTGCATTGACAGCGACCCTCTTGTTAAAGCCAAGCTCCAAAACCTGGAACAGCTTTGTGACGTTGCCAGCCTATCGGTTAGATTTCCTAGAGAGTGCTTTAGGATACCACAATCGAATTCCCCATACCCATTCTATCAGCGGACGAAGCACAGATACGGCGAAGTGTCATTGGTATTAAAGTTCCACGAACTTGAACAATGCTTCCATATTTGTTGTGCGAAACGACAGCGGTTTTTTCTAGGGAAGCGTGCTGAGCCCCAGGCCGGATCACCGTTTCACATCAGGCGAGTTACGGAGAAACGCAAGCCTATCGAAACCAATATTATAATTGTAAAAGTAACCCGCGGGCCACGAAATGCAACGCTCCAAGCGAATTCGTCTTTTGCTGCAAGCGTGGGCGTCGAGCGTCAAAAACAATTAATGCGTCTCGGCCACCAAAATAACGCTACGCTTGTGGCGTCAATTGAATTGAATTCAAATTGTCAAGACTTTCAACAACATTCAGATTAACCATTGTATATTATTATTATTATTCTATTTTTGGTAACTTACAATATCTTTTTTTACATATACATCACTGTTATTGCTTATAGATTGTCACCTTGTTCACCATTAGAGGTACACACGGCTACACATCAAGCTATAAAAAACCAGTTAATCTTGGCCTCACTTTACTAGATCTTTTCGCACAATGAACGATCAGATTATACTGGTTTTGTATAGCTTGATGTGTAGCCGTGTGTACCTACCAATACATACAACTAAGTAAAAACAGGAAAAAGCTCTCATATCGAGTCTAGTCATCCTATTTATAAGCAAGTTACCTGTTTCCTATGTAAACTACTTCTAGATTTCCAGTGTTTTGCAATTCTCATCGATGCATTAGACTGCATATAGTCTTTAATGCCGTGGAACACTATACCAGATTGAATTTCTTATTGTTTACAGAAAAAGTGTGCGGCAGCTGGTCATTTTGAAACTCTGTGAAGGAGAAGCAATTCCGATAAACAGTCTTACCTAGAGGTATGCTTTTACCCAGTACTATCCGGGTTGTGAAGGTGAGATAGTCAGTTGCTCCTTGTAAAATTCTGGCATTCAACTGCATCCAGTTTGACTGGAAAAAGACTAGCTTGATGATGACCCAGTTATTTCCACGTAAAGCTGCAGACAAAAGCTAGAAATAAATAAAACAGCATCGCCATAATTTAAAGAAACACCTCCAATTGAAAGTTTTTTATCACAGCTTGTATATCTCCCGGAGAAACATAAAATATTTTTTACACAAAGGTCTAAAACTTCTGGTAATGCCTCACTAAGTTCAGCAATAAACTTGATTTATTGTGTACGCTCTTTTACTTCCTTGTTTTATGGGGACAAGCAGAATTGGAGCCCTGTCCAGTAGTTATACGAATCATTGGGTAACATAAAATACTTGTTTATGTGAATTGGTAGCTGTTAGTTGCAAAAAATATTACTTATTATAACATCACGCTTGTAATCCTGGGTAGGCAGAGGTGTAACCAATAGTCAGCCACATTTCGCCAGTTCTGTGTAAGTTCCATGTACTAAGGGGCGAGCCACGAGCCTATTGCCATCAAGCCGTCACAAATCCAGGCTCTGTGGCTGTTACTGAGAAATTCCTGATGGAAAAACTCATTAACATTTTACCCGACCCGGGAATCGAACCCTGGACCTCATGCTCAGAAGTTGCGCTTGTGAACACTGGACCAGCGAAGCAGCCTGTACCAGTCATACTCCTTAATAAAAGTATGGATTTTAAAAAATTCATCTCTAAAAGAAGTCAAATAAGTTTTTGACATTTAAATTCCGTCATAAAAGGAAATTATAATATTTATATAGCCTATGTCACCTGGGCTATTCTTACAAATCTATTGACACCTAATTTATTAAAATCCGTTCAGTAGTTTAGGCGCTACGGTGGAACATACAACATACATTCATACATACATACATAGACTGCCAAAATCATTACCCTTCCTTTTGGCTTCGCCGTAGTCGGGTAAAAAACCGGCCAAGAGCGTGTCGGGGTTCATTTGAATATTAAATCATGAAATGAAAAACATAGAACTAAAATAGAACCCCGCCTGGTTCCAAGTTTTGTTTAATTTAAAATGTGCTTGTTTTTTGCTTTTCAGTTTTTTCAGTCGGGTATTTTTTAAATACCTTTCCAACAATATATCACACGTTAGGGTTGAAATTAAAAAAAAAAACCACTTCCCACTTTACATATAGGGGGGCTACCCTAATAAAACATTTTTTTTCCAATTTTTATTTTACCACTTTGTCGGCGTGATTGATACACATATTGGTACCAAATTTCAGCTTTCTAGTGCTAACGGTCACAGAGATTAATCGAGGACGGACGGACGGACAGACAGACATGGCGAAACTATAAGGGTTCCTAGTTGACAACGGAACCCTAAAAAGGAAAGGTCGTCAATTTTCTTAAGGGAAATCCAATCAGGGCAAAAGACTTCAAAGAGGTCATAAAGTTATGATTGAAACTATCATTAGGTAATCCTTATTCCCGTCGGGGCTGTGGGTTGTTCGAAAGAGATACCGCGTCATCGGCACAAGGGCTAAGAAGGAACATGGGTGATTTTTAGTCAGTAGAAGTCTGACACTCCCTACAGCTACAGTACTTTCACAAGTTATTATGCCTTGTGATTGTGACTGTAGCGTAGTAGTGCAATGCGTCGTTTCGGGAGTTGCTGCGTCGGGCTGCGCGGCGCCGGATGTTACCAGCGGCGAGTGCTGTGGGTGCGGGGGCGTGCGGCGGCGTGTGCCGTGGCGGCGGGTGTGCGGGGCTCCGGGTCGCGGGGCGGCGGTTGCGCGTTGCGGCGTGCATTCGTTGTTCCGTGATTCGAGGTCTCGAGCATTCGTTGTTGCGGTTGCGTCGCTGCGTGCTTTCGTGCTCGCAGTGTTCGTTGTTGCGGGCATTCGGTGGCGTGTGGTTCGGCGTGGTGGCTTTCGGAATGACGTATTGCACTCGTAGTTTCGTTCTTCTTCCGTCCTTCTGACATTCAAAAGTGCTTGTAATGGCTTAATTGAAATAAAATATTTGAGTTTGAGTTTGAGCTCTGCCAAGAGCGGGAGGAGTCATTTGATGATTTCCCTAACCCCAAAAAAAAAAAGTTAATCCTTATTATTGAACAGTCAGCACTCACCTTTGAATAGGCACTCTACCACACGTCAAACACGATAAATCTAAAAACTCCACCAGCACGGCTCCACAATGAAATTCCACGTTTTTTCCGCGAAATCCGTTTAAAACGTACCGGCTTTGAAATCGGATTCAGTTATGGAATTCCAGCGGATTGTAACAAACGAATTCCGTTAGTTGTACGTGGTTCAAGTTAGAATGCGGTTTCAGGGCCGGAGTTAGCGAGTTTCATCCTAGAATGTAGCTCGTAGTGCTCCATGAGTTGGGAACTGTGAGGCCGCAAATTCGGAGAGGCGTTTCTTGCAGCGTGCAGCGGGGCGTTTAATGGAACTGTCAATGTAACGCCCCCTGCAGGCTGCAAGAAACGCTTCTCCGAATTTGCGGCCTGAATGTTATTGTTAAGTTAGAACTGTATCAAGATACCGCGGCCTCGACACAAAGGGCTAAGAACTAACATGGGTGGTTTTTAGTCAGTAGAAGTCTGACACTGCATATCGTTTTGCCAAGAGCGGGAGGAGTCATTTGATGATATCCCACACTCCATTAAAAAAAGTTTGACCTGTGTCCGTGTTTTTTACAGATAAATGGCATTTGAGAGAATGAACAATGCTCATTAGATTGCTCTCTCGACAAGAACATGGCATACACATAACATCACGTCTATAACCCCCGATCCCCGACCGGGGAATCAGACCCAGGATCAACAAATCAAGAAACCATTGATAACAAAATATCACTTCTTTGTCTGCAATCTTTATTCCAGATTATAACTGTCTACTAATTTCGTTGGTCACTTACACCAAAAAACTTTAAAAAAATATATAATACTTTTTGAAAATAAGTTGATACTTCTAATTTGATGTGTGTAAACACGGGGCTATACTAATTTGAAAATAAAATGTTCTCGATTGTCACAAGTCGAATTTATAAAGTGACATAAAAGCCTTAGGCCCAACGCACAAAGCAAGTTCTCTAGAATGTAAGGCCCAACGCACACCGGCGGAGGCGCGGCGAAGATACTGAGAATAAATCAATTTAAAATAAACCTTAACTCCTATGATATGCGGTTGAAAACGGCATGCAAAGCGAGACGCGCGCGGTGAGCTGTCAAGCTGCCACGAGAGCAGACAAGAACCGCGCTTCGCCGTTTTAAATTGATTTATTCTCAGTATTTTCGCCGCGCCTCGTGTGCGTTGGGCCTTACATTCTAGAGAACTTGCTTTCTAAGATTCTGATGAGTGTGACAGACAACGATGCATAATAATGAAGCGACACGATGTAGCAAGTACACAAAGTACTCAATTCTCTATTGCATTTCACAATATAGGCTTAAGTGGTAAACATTTTTCAAAAGAAACAATCATAGACCCTGTCGGGCACAGCAAAATAAAATATCGCACCGTGGTGGTTTAGAAAATAAGCGTTTGCGTTTATTTGTGTGTGTGTGTGCGTGTGATAGCGCGTTTATAAGATCATTAAAATAGTTAGGTACTTTCTTGGATTTGACGAGGATGCAACCACAGCGTACATAATGAAATCACTACAAACATTTACAAAATAAACACTCATTAAAATTTTAACCGACAACGAGAACAAACTTTAATATTGAATTAATGGAAAACGAAATTAATAATGGAAGCCGTGAAGAATCGTATTTCTGACCGTAACAACATTATTGACGAAACTGATTTAAAGTCGAGGAAATTCATTTTTGATGTAACGAGGTGATTTAATGAGAAATCGGTTAAGTTGAAGACAATTCTAAAGAGAAAATGGAATATTAGTTAATTATTCGGATCGACTTCTGATGATTATGTTCTTAATATAAGATCCATTGTTATGCTAAGTGTCGGCTATGTCTTCAAAGTATAATATGTTGTTTCTACATAAAGTAGTCAGATAGGAAACATTGTTCATCTATTCTGTAAAAAATAAGTGTTTTGAATAACCTATCACCTACATATCATTTCATTGAATATTTTGGATGGATTTTGTGAAAAACTTGAACAGCACTACTGCCAATTATATTTACAGTTACATTAATCTGCTGAAGGTTCTGGAGTAGCAACCGACCAAGTACCAGGAGACGTTGGAAGGCCTCTCACAAAGCCATCTGATGAATATAGCGTGAACACCGCTGGCAGTTAGAAACTCTATACTGGGTCTCTAAAAACGCTGCATTCGCAGAACCATAGAATAATATTCTTATTATTCCTTAGCCTCTCTGGTCGACGATGCGACGCGCGACGTGGTAACGCTTGGGGTTTATGTCCAACAGTGAACCTCTTTCGCCCGATATGACGATGGTGACCCAGTAGTATTGTGCAGTGCATTAATGCCAGCTTAACAGTAAGATCTAAAGGCTAGACCCCTCAGCCATTGTGCCATGAAAACTAAAGACTACCTCTAAGACAAAGAGAAAATACTTTGATAACTTCTCCTATCCACAACAATTGAAACTTGAGCGTTGCTCTTTATTTAATCCTATAAATATTCAACATTTTAAAACATTAAGTTGTGAAGTATTTCTGGGAGAGTGGATCTGAAACGGTTGTTCTTCATAATTGTATATTTTAGGTCATTCGTCTGGAATCATTGTTTTATTTTCTTTGGAAAGTTTTATTGGTAGACGGGTCAGGCGGGAATGTTTTTGCATTGTTGGTTCTGTCTGGATGAACTTTAGAATCTTTCTATTGGCCACTGCTTTCTTTGCTTCATAGTTTTTACTTTGAATGTATGTGCTATTGAAAGGCATTCACGCTAAATGAGGTTGAGAAAGGAAGAATATAGTGTTTATTTGGCATTCATAGCTTAACTTACCTAACTTACTTATTTTGGTATTATTTGGTTTAATTGGGTTTTGCAGACAGCGTAGTAGTTGGTAGTTGGAACTCGGATCTTAAGGTGAAGGCGACGAGCTTCCGATTTTACAATTTCCCGGTCAGTGTCAAGTATGTTAAATAAAATAGGGTTAGCGGTAGTAACAAATGTCTATTTAATGAGTAATAATGATTAAAATCACCAATACAACCGTCTCAGTTCATAAAGGTCTCAAGAATGCCGTTTTCATCAAATAGTGACTCTTTATAGATAGTGTGAAAGATTTATCGTAAGAGAAGAGCTATTGCCAAATAATCACATAAGTTCGTCATGCAAAGATCTGAAATTACTTATCTAATCGACTAAAAAACTGCAAACTTGATCAATCTTTTCAAAAAATGCTGTCAAAGGGTTATTTACCGTCTCAAGTTAACCCTAAAATCCTCGGTGCTTCTACAATTAACATAAAATCTTCAACGCTTTCATCGACACCTCCTCCCCTGCTTTATGACTTAAAAAAATAAAATCCAGCATTTCGTTAATTTCACTTTTGTCTACGCGAATTTTTTTCCAGCATTCTCGTTAAAATGATTAAATACTACGAAGCAAGGGAAAGAGATGTTCCTATTAATGTTTTAGCTTTGTAACAAAGGGTGGGTTTTTGCTCTTTTTAATGCTGTATTGTTAGTGAGATTGTGAAATTGGGCTTTTCTTTTGGTTAGGTACAGTGGGAGAAATGAAAAGGCTAAAAAGGTTTGTTTACTGCGGACTACCTAAGTAATGAATGGAAGTGACACCCTGAAAAAGGTGGGAACTCCCCTTATTAGGAAAGGAAATGATTAAAAATATTGGTTAAAGTTTTTATGCACGGTTGGTAAATGTATGTTTTTTGTCAATTTAAGTAAGTCATCCATTCTTTCTAACCAATTGGGTGATAGGAACAGTTTCTTTATTAATTAGTCTTTATTTAGAAAGCAAGAAAAAATACCTACATTGAGAAATATAAATCTCACCATTAAGTATCCTGAACAACAACAGTACATCAACGACTTACCCAAACCACCGCCCGTCTAAACCATTACTTGACAACAGTCCAAACGTAAAACTTGGTTCAACAACCCCAGGCTATTCTCAGGCACTTGCCGGTTACATCACGTAGTTCTAGAATATCCCCCAAAGAGGGACAAGATACAATCACGGGAAACCACCCTATCACTCGAAGACACGTACGGCCATAAGTCATGGGGTTTAAAGAATGAAGTAAAGCTTCTATAGTTAGTGCTTGGCCACGAGATTCACGCTCAAACTATGAACTACTTGCCCGACAGTTGTCGTCGGCTTTTTCTTGAGTTTAATAGCGCGATACAGAATTTTGATGTTAATAATTCCATGTTCTGTGGTTAATTCTTTATTTACACACTTTACTACACTAAATACGTTACATTATTCATCACAATCATGTTTTTTTATTATCTTATCATTATCTTCTGATTATTCTATTTACTAACATTATTTTTAAGTATGCGTACTACCAAAACTAGGGATCTCTGTTATCTTAATTATGGCGCTGTAAAACTTTTTGAACAGGATTGTCACAAGCTTTGAAACCAATACTTTTTAAAAGCTTTTGTTAAGGTTCTGAATGTAAAAATGGAAAAGTTGAACTCTTATAGAATCACTTGTGTGTCTGTCTGCCTGTTCGTATGTCACAGCAAATCTGATCCGAATAATACCATACTGGTAATCGGCACCATAGTATACTCTTCCCCATGTCGCTAATCATCATCATCATCAGCCTATAATGTTCCCACTACAGGGACTCAGGCCTGCTCTCTAGGAGAGGGATGGGCTAAAATCCGCCACGCGGGCCCAGTGCGGGTTGGTAGATGTCACATGTCTTCAAATTTTTGGTTCTAAGACATGCCGGTTTCTTCACGATGTTTTCTTTCACCGTTGTGAGAGCAGCGGTGATGATATAAATCACACAAAGTAATGCGCCTGCTTGGGTTCGAGCCCACGACTTACTGGTCGTAAGTTGGGGCCACCACCACCACTGGGCCACCGATGCTCTGCCGTCGCTGAAATGATATCATTTTGTTTAAGCCGACGACTTTGCAAACGCAACGATACTTACACAAAGGAAACGAGAAACCCGCGGAAGACGCTGACGCAAATCGTATCGCCTGATGTCGTGTCAGACACGTTAAAGGTTGAAGTATAGCTCCTCTAGTTAAACGTAGCTGGCGGGGCTCCAAGTGCCATCTTGTGTAACGGTGGTAAACTTTTGTTAGTCGCGAGGGAACACCTTTTGTGAAGATTTTGGGTTCTGACACCTGTGTGCTATCAGCTTGATTAAGCTGCTCTGGTGGCTTTTGGATTTCTATTCTAGGCTAGCTAACTATTACATAACATCACGCCTGTAAACTTCAAAGGGTAAATTAGAGGTCTACCTAATAGTACACTCACGTTTTGCCAGTTATGTTCAAGTCTCATGTAATAGGGTGAGCCTAATGCCATCAACCGGGCACAGATCCAGACTCCTTAGCTGCTATTCAGAAATTCCTGATGGAAAAACCCATTAAGCTGGCTATAATTTCGTTTGAAACAAGTTTACAAAAGATTTTTTAAATATTCTTACAGGTGTCTTTACAACATAAAACCTCCTTCCATGAATTTCGAAGAGTTAAAAATGTATCTGTAAACATCTATATTTTTTTTATTATTATAAATGGGCTTGCTCTTGACTTCAATCTTGCCCTAAGGGCAGAGATGATGTCGACGGTGGAACGAGCTTACCCAGAAGAAGCCTGTTTACTCGCGACTTAAACAGATTAGGGTTATATGAACTCGGAAAAACCGACGCAGACAGGGAATTCCACTCCTTGGCTGTGCGCATAATAAAGGACCCAGCAAAGCGCTTCGTTCGAATCTATATCACCAGTGCGTGGCTTATGTTCTGATGTGCCTAATAGGGTTGCCCCCCTAATGTTTTACGTAGTATTTTAGCAGCAGACGATAAACTACATTAAATTGATTACCCCAGTGACTAAGCTTTCGTAAGTTTCAGCAAAGTTCTTAAAGCTCTGGTAAGATTTAATGAACCAATTCTCTCCACCAGGGAAAATAAACAAAAAGAGGGAAACCACTTAAAATTCAATGCGCTCCGGTAGCAAGAACGTAAAGAGGCGTGCACCAGTGGACCGTGAGGACAATAAACCACCGCAGACATCCCATGAGCCACAAATCACGGCATGCAATGTGCTGAGATATGTGAGAGAAAGAGCAGAAGGTCCATTAGTCCATTATGTCATACAAGCTGTGACTTCGTCTGAGTGGAATTACCCCGCCAAACCCTGCTTCAGGAATACAAAGAACACTATGTTTAGCTTTTATTTATAATTTGTTATTCTAGTCTTTGTACCGTATCAGTAAAGTACCGTGTCACTAGGGCGTATTCACAAGGTGAGCTAGAGATGGCACTACTGTCTTCAGATCGTACCAGCTCAATTTTGGAAAGAAATGCGAGCTACCCAGCATATAGGACTATAGAGCAAGAACTGGGCTGTGGAGGGCATATAGGTAGCTCTAAGGGGTGCGCCAAAGTTCACCTAAAATTTCAACTCCGATAATTGGAAATCCGAAAATGTTCTTCCTAACATTTTTCATCCGAACAATCGCAATTCCTAACTTCTCTGTCTCTAATGTTTTAATTCCGAAGCATTCAACTTCATAATGTCTGTAGCAATAAACATCTATTACACTATTATTTGTTTTCCTATATTTTCTCAACATAACCATCTTTTACACTATTATTCAAAGTCATGTCTTTTTTTTGTTTATATTACTTTTTATTCATAATAATCAGTATTATAAAAGGTCCCATTAAAATAGGTGGACAAAATTTTAGAAATCATTCAGACCGCTAAAATAAGGACAATAGCAAAAAAAAATATAAGAATAAGAAATAAAATACCTACTTTTATAGGATGAGTTTGTTCTAGAGTGCCGGCAATTTATTATTTTAAGTCAAAATAAAATCACTTTATAAATAGTGTTTTTTTTTTTTGTTTAGATGTCTTTAGTTAGGCTTACTAAACGCTGTGTTAAAATTTGTCCACCTATTTTTATATACTATGCAAAGATATCTATAGGTTAGGTTAGGTTAGAACTGTGACCAACTACGCGCGAGCCGAGCGAGCGAAGCGAGCGGTGCCGCGGCAGCGGCCGGCGAGCGCTACCTCGAAATTGATCGCGAAATTTTTCTAAGTATTTTTTTCATAGTGCCCCCAAGACAACACTTTGACCTGAATTTCATTCATTTATTTTATTTCAAGACAAAAATCAGTGAAACGACCTTTAATCATTCTAAACAGTTGTATGAGTGAAAATATTATGGTAATTATGTTTAGGAATAAAAGCGTTAGGATAAAAAACAGTAGGAGTTTAAATATATTTACACTAATGATATTATGAATTCCAATTTTCGGAAACATGAGTGTTATGAACATCGTCGGTAGGACTACAAATAGTATGAATGAAAACTTTAGGATGAAAAATTTTAGGAAGAGTGATCATTCGGATTACAAATCGTTAGGAAGAACAATTTCGGATAAAGAACTTTAGGTGAGCCAATATGGACCCAGTTCTAAGCATTCTCTCCATGTAAACACTGGTATTGAGCTAATCTGCATCTGGTTAGTCTGGAAACCGAACCCAACATAGTTGGTAAAATGCAGATAATGATACACTCTGCAACTTGTTGAGAATGTGTAATTTTGCGTCAGTATGTCATTTTGCGAAAGTGGCATTTTGTGCGCATTCTCCTTTCCCTTCCCTTCATAACAAAATATTATATGATTTATTGCGAGAAATTAAACTTCTGTAACTCCATTCTAGATGTGAGGAAAAATAAAGTGCAGCAATGGTGTGAAAGTAAATTGAGATCGGGCAAGCGCCGTACGGAGGCCATTAGTCAGCATCGAATGGGACAGTCCGGGATCCGTTTTTATTGAAGCTGCGAAAATGTAGCCTTCGGCTCTACTGGACTGCGTGAACTCCAAGTTTTAGGTCGGACAGACCCGTCGTAAAATGCGACATGGGATCATTTGACGATCGTAAAGTAAAGTGCGGAGTAATATTTTTGATGAGAGAAAAAGATTGCATTCGCGTTGATCTAGGCGCTAACATATAAATTATAGTACTACAACAATCTTTGGATCCCTGATAAAAGGGCCTTTTTCGTTTTCACTAAAAAGGCAAACAGTTTCCTGTTTTGACATATCGATCAATGAAGGAGTTCGTGGCAAAATAATAACAGCCGCCACAGGTCGATGTTCAAGGCTAATTCAGGATTGCTTACCAAGGGGTTTTCAGTACTAACTGGGCTGTGGAGGTCAAGTAGGGAGTCGCTCCATGTAGGATACTTACTGGTATATACATAGCTGCATTTGGTTAGACTGTATGCCAATCCCAACATAATTTAGAAACAGGCTATGATGATGATGTTTCGAGAAATTGAAAACCAAACATGTCGTGTTAGTGATTGTGATTAGTTCCAATTTGTGACACACGCCACTTTATGCTCATTAAATTACATCATATTAAATTTTAAACTATGGTAAATGATTATATTATTTTGTAATTTAATACTAGTTTCGTGATGCTCAGCAGATTAAACTTAATTAAACTTTCAACATCACAGTACATAGTTCTAAAATGTTTTGTTGTATAAAATGTTGTAAAAGCATGAAAACAGAGAATATAATAAACCTCCAACCAATAGATTGACACAAAAATTGATGATGTAATGCAACTGTTTCGGAACAACTATGAATATTTATTTACTTAAAATCTGCATTGTTTATGGAATAATTGACTGAAAACATTTGAATTATTGTTTACTACAATTAATTTATTACTAGTAATGTTCGTTTGATGAATAAAGCGAAATAAATGATGTTTGTCGTTGCAATCGTTTTCACTCTGTCGAACCATTTAGGTAATAATCGAAAATGCTAGATTTCCCCAGTGGTTTGTTATATTAATTGTAAACGGGCAAGTTAATAATTTAGACCTGATTGTTCGAATAGTAAACGTCGCTATTGTTGTTTATATTTAGTAACATAACATTCCTAGATTCAATAATATACGTAAGTACTACGGGGCATAACCTATATAATAATTATGTGCCTAATAATAATATATATATGTAACATTTATTATAATTATGTGTTCATAGATTACATTGTTATGTAAAATATTGAATCCGCATTACAAATAGTTGAACTCTGTATTGAAGTCATGTCAAAAACAATAAAAAAAAAATAAAAAAAATAATAATAAATAAATAAATAATTATTCTCGTTAATTAAAAATTGGTTGTTGGCCAACTGCAGATAACTCTGTCACAATGACATTGATCTTAATTATAATTACACCGTTGTTTTTGACTGCCCATTTTTACGATACATATTACGTTATATAATATAATAAACAAATTAGATTTTTTTAAACTGTCAAATAACTAAGCGTGTACGCTTTCTTCCTTTACATTCTATTCTGTCCCACAGCTGGACAAAAGCCTCCCCCATGGTTTTCTAATTTTGTTTACAATTTGCCTTTTCCAACTTAATTTTCGTCTGCCAATCATGGTCACACTAGTCCTTACATCTGAGCGCAGTAAAGACTTGAGCGTTCTATTTAGAGTGCGCGGAAAAAAGCAGTCGTATTGAATGTCTGCCGATAGCTGTAAACTTTTAGATAACAGTTTAAATGGACGACAATGGCTGGTTTTTATTCTTTGTTTTTTTTTTTTAAAGGATACTGACTGCAGAATCCCTTAAAAACAAAATTGTTCGAACGTAGGCAAGTGCATTACTTTATTCAATTTATTACATTATCTCTGCTCTCAAAACGGTGAAAGAAAACATCGTGAGGAAATCGGCATGTCTTGGCCCGCGTGGAAGATTATAGCTCATTCCCTCTCACAGAGAGGTGGCTTGTGTCCCAGCAGTGGGAACATTTTAGGCTGATGATGATAATGATTGGGGTCGGCTTCCAGTCTAACATAATATTAAGAGTATTTTGCATCGAACAACTTCCTATGTAACCTCTACAACCCAGCCTGGCAGTCAACCTAACTGACCTGACTGCCTGGCCTGGGCTGGCTGGGTTAGTTAAGCCACTGACTACCGGGTACGACTATCAAACATATTTAAATTTACTTCCCACTAATATTATAAACGTAAAAGTTTGTAAGTATTTAGTTAGGTATGGATGTTTGTTACTCTTTCACGCAAAAACTACTAAACGGATTTGGATAAAATTTGATACATATATAGTTCATAACCTCGATTAACATATAGGATAGTTTTTATCCCGATTTTATCTTCCCGTGGGATAAATTTCGAGTTGTAGCGGGCGAAGCTGCTGGCAACACCTAATAAGTAAAGAAGTATCTAAAATATCTTTGCTTGTTTAGGACTCTACCCCTACTTACAGCCGATGCAATCTTGAAGTCGTCTCCTCTGTCGGAAATAGCTGAGATAGCCTATTAATAGCCCGAGGCTATTATCTTTGAGTTACGGGCCGAAGTGAGGCAATGAAGCGTGTGTAACTAACTATCCAGTAAAACTGTTTTACTGTTTTACTGCCTACTACTAAACGGTCACTATCTTCTATCTACTGTTATTTGATTCTGTTATACACGAGAGTAACTACTTCATTTCAATTGATATAACTACTTTATATAACATCACGCCTGTACTCTCTGAAGGGTTAGGCAGAGGTGTACCTAATAGTACACTCACATTTAGCCAGTTAGGTTTAGGTCACATGTAAATAGAGGGTGAGCCTATAACTTTTTCCTAACTAACATAATCCGCCTTATTACAAAACGTAGTTAAACCTGGTTTAACTTAGACTTGGTTTATCTCGCATTTATTCCCGAGTGAGAAAGAGACGCGCTAGAAGTCCTTTATAGCTCCGTCTCTTTCTCTATTATGTGACCTAAACATCAATCGTGCACGAATCTCGACTACTTCGCTTAGCTTCATGGGGCTAGTGGTCGCAAATGTGACTGCTGAGAATGAGGTCCAGGGTTCACTTCCCGGGCTGGGCAAAGTGTTATTTTCCATCAGGAATTTTTGAGTAGCAGTCACGGATAAATACTTGTTTCTTTAATTCAGTGCCTTGACTGACTGCTGTTGAATGTCTCGTTGGTCAATTGGTAACTAAAGGTCCTGGGTCCGGTTCCCGGGTCGGACAAAGTGATATTAGAATTTCGTAACATCTCAGAGCAGCCACGGAGTCTGAATTTTTGGCCAGTTGATGGAAAAAGGCTCGCATGGGACTTAAAAATACATAACTGGCGGATTGTGGGTGTACTTTAAGATACACCTCTGCCATACTCTTCAGGGATTCCAGGCGTGTTATGTTATTAAATTTAATTGCAGACATAGATTTTTTGGGATGAGTTACTTACTAGAATGTACGACATCATCTCATCTCTCTGGGAGAGGGAAGAGCTATAATCCACTACGCGTGCCAGTTGGTAGATGTCATATGTCTTCGATTTTTTTAAGTTCTAAGAGAAGTATCGTCGGTATGTGGTTTATCATGATGTTTTCCTTCACCGTTTTTGAGGGTAGTGGTGATGAAATAAATTACACAAAGTAAAATGCGTCTGACTGGGTTAAACCCGTACGTAAGTCGGAGCCGCAGCCACTGGACTCACTGCTTTCCAACGTACTACACATTTATGTGCAAATAAAATTACTGAATGAAAAAGATTGCCACACTTAAGAGACTTCTGCTGCTCAACTTGACGCAACAGATTAAAAATGATACCATTATCGTTTTCAACATATAAAATTCGTTCTGTAAAAAGCAGAAAGCTTTAAGAAAAATGTGAAAATATACTTTTGAAAATACTCTGCTTTCCTGTATTCCATTTTCTTTCGTATTTTCCAAGCCAGTAGTTACGTATGTGTAACATCGTACGTGTAAAACTTATTACCTTCTTTACCTCGAGCGCAGTCGAGTAAATTTTTAAGGTGTCAACAAACAAAGAGTCTGCGATTTTGTTTAGTGAAAAATTCTTTAGAAATCGCAAGATATTTTTAGTTTTCCGCTTTCAAATGTTCGTGTATTCTTGATTTTGTTTATTTATTTGATTTTGAACTTTAGAAAAGGTTCTAAATTGAAATGTTTATTGTACTTTCACGGAACAAAGTTTTGTACTACACACATCAAAAGTGTCTAGGGATCAACATATATTTTTGCAATAACTTTTCTCCTGATTGATATTAATTAAAATTTTCTATAAGGATTCATCAAATAAAGTGTTTTCGTTTGTCACAGTAACGATAAACCAAGTCACCTTTGCATTAATAAAGAAATTTGCCATTTTCCTATTATAGGGATTTTTGACATTTGAACCACTAACATTAAAGTTCGAAAAAAAGACTGAAATAACACATTTTTCTGATTAAAACCAACGTTATTATGGAGCGGCGATGTCATTTAAGCAGGGAAGAAATGCTCAGAGCCGTGGGAATGATAGAAGCTGGTTCCCGGCAACGTACTGTGGCTTTAGCTCTGAATACAAGTCAGAGTGTTATCAGTCGACTTTGGACACGTTACCGAAGCACTGGTACCGTGGCTGAGCGCCATGGAGGACGGTATCGCTGCACCACACGGAGACAAGACCGATACATTAAAATCTTAACTCGAAGAGCTCCAACAATAACCGCCATGATGTTAGCCGTGAGGCTTCATCACTCTTCAGGGAACTTAATTAGCGACCAAACAGTCAGAAACCGCTTGAATGAAGTGAACCTTCATTCCCGAAGACCGCTACGGGTACCACCTATAGCAATGCACAATCGTAGGATTCGATATCAATGGGGTCTTGAACACAGAAATTGGGCAGAAGAACAATGGCGTTTCGTGTGCTTTTCTGATGAGTCTCGTTTTGGTATGAGACCGGATACAAGACGTATACGACACTGGAGAACCCCTGGACGCCAACAGCGATTAAAATCCTGCCAGGAAGTCCATCCTTATAGTGGTGGAACCATCATGGTATGGGCGGGTATTTGGATCGGCGGAAGAACTGAGTTGATTTGGATCAGAGGCAACCTCAATGCTTAAATTTATGCTGAGACGATTGTATCAGACGTCATCGTTCCTCTACAAGTGCAAATCGGTCCCTTATTTCAGTTAATGCATGATAATGCACGACCGCACACCGCAAGAGTTGTAAGACAGACTCTCGCCGCAGCTAACATCAATGTCCTGCCCTGGCCTGCTCAGTCGCCAGACTTGAACCCGATTGAGCATGCATGGGATATGCTACAGAGAAGAGCTCTGCCGAATATGGAGGGTATCCAGTCGCAAGAAGACCTTTTTTTGTTGTTGCAACGAACATGGGCGGCCATTCCACAGCGTGATTTGGATGAACTCATTTTGAGTATGCCAAACCGATGTTCTTGTGTTGTTAGTGTTCGCGGTAGAAACACGGATTATTAATTGTTTAAGTTACCCAATAAAATTTTAAAGAAAACTGTTATTTCAGTCTTTTTTTCGAACTTTAATGTTAGTGGTTCAAATGTCAAAAATCCCTTTATTAGGAAAATGGCAAATTTCTTTATTAATGCAAAGGTGACTTGGTCTATCGTTACTGTGACAAACGAAAACACTTTATTTGATGAATCCTTAAAGAAAATATTTATTAATATCAATCAGGAGAAAAGTTATTGCAAAAATATATGTTGATCCCTAGACACTTTTGATGTGTGTATTTTGAGTTGGAGATTTTTACTTTGTTTTTTAAATGAAACTTAGTTTGAGTAGTTTCATCTGGTTTGGAAATTGGTTATTTAATTATGAGTCATCAACACATTTTCTTTTCTAAGATAATTCACGCAGTCGAAAAGGTTTGCAATTTTCTTTATAAAAAGTTTATTTATTAAAAGGCAAACACTGAATTGCCATCAGGGAATGGACTATAACTTTGATAGCTCAAATCTCGGAAACGTGACATTGTAGATGATTTTGTCTCGTTTTAAAGATGTTTGTATTGATGCAAGCTATCGAGTAATGAGAGGCCGCTATTTTTTTATAAAATACCGAAAGCTGGGCTTGTCAGGCTTTATAATTATGTATAAATAAATCTAATAATTATTTTCCTTTCGTATTTACAATATCAACGTGTTTGGGGTTATGGGATCACTCGTGTGTCTGTCTGTCTGTCTGTCCGACTATTCCCCCCTCCCCCATTATCCGAGAAACTACTGAGCCTAAAATTGAAAAAAATACAGAAATTAGTTGATATGTATATATAGTCGTATAGATTACAGGAAAATCTATAAGAAGTCAGACTTGCACTTGGCCAGTTTTTTTTAGTTCGTATTCATATCTACTTCCAGCCAGTCCCACACTAACAGTCGTTTTAAATAACAGTTTTATTTGTAAGCCCACCTGAGGGTCACCATTCGAATTACCCACTTCCATTATTAACAACGGATATTTGTTGGTTTATCTTGGCCTATTGTACGAGATCACGTTATTGTGTCACTGGGCTCACAATTGTGCTTGGTTTCCTAATTTTTTACCTGAGCTGGTTCTGAACATATCTTATTGTGAGATGATAACATTGTATGTATAGATACTTCATTGATCATGGAAAATACAACTTAGTTATCATGATTCAATGGATTACTCTTTAGATTGAAGGCAAAGCACAACAAAAATATTTGTTATACTCAGAATTTCCTAAGATAGCGATATATACGGTATAGCGATATTATTTATTATTAATCAGTTTTTTCTGATAAAAATAAATCCATTTATAATCAATTACAATTACATTATCAAACCATTCAATTACAATATACTATTCAATATAACTAAAATACAACAAATAAAATAAAATTATTACAACTATTAAACAAGACAAAACAAAAAATATTCGACCTTTACCAGTCAGTATGTCCATACGAGTATTATAAATGAAGACTTGTAATTGACTGTCACTTTCACTTACTAGATTATTCTGTTAAGATGTAGGTAAAAGCCTTCTATTGTCTACACAAAATTAAATAATAACATTCAAGTGCCTGTGGGCGATATCAAAATAATAGCTTTTGCACTCCTCTTGCTCAAAAATAACGTCATAATAGCATACCAGAGCGGGCCTAAAATTGCATATATTGCCCTAGGGCTAAAAGTAAATCTCGTGCGACAACTTGTTCAGCTGGCTGGTGCGTGATGTAGTTTCAAGTAAAAAAAATGTTTTATTTTAAAAAATGGAACTAAACGCGCTGAATCGGAACTCTTTGGTAGAATGTGTGCGTTGCATTGCAGCTACAGAAGAAATAAAAAAAAGGCATTGGCCCGAAATTTTTGGAATTGTATTATTAAATTGAATTAAATTTTTAATAAAATAAACTCATATTGAACATGGTTATTTTATTTTCTCGCAATCGTAGTGAAGGGTGACATTGCCAGGTTGAAGAACTATAGGCCCATCTCACTTCTAAGCCATGTCTACAAGTTGTTTTCAAGAGTCATCACGAATCGTCTCGCACGCAGGTTTGACGATTTCCAGCCTCCCGAACAAGCCGGATTCCGAAAAGGCTTCAGTACCGTAGACCACATACATACGCTGCGGCAGGTTATACAGAAGACCGAAGAGTATAACCTGCCTCTCTGTTTAGCGTTTGTGGACTACGAGAAAGCCTTCGATTCGATCGAGACTTGGGCTGTGCTGCAGTCTCTCCAACGGTGCCAAATCGACTACCGGTACATCGAGGTGTTGAAGTGTTTGTACAAAAACGCCACTATGTCAGTCCGACTTCAGGACCAGACCTCGGAACCTATCCTTCTGCAGCGCGGTGTGAGACAGGGAGACGTCATATCTCCGAAACTGTTCACCGCTGCATTGGAGGATATCTTCAAGGTTCTGGATTGGAGAGGACTTGGCATCAACGTCAACGGCGAGTACATCACTCACCTTCGGTTTGCCGACGATATAGTGGTCATGGCTGAGACCATGGAAGACCTCAGTGCAATGCTCGATGACCTCAGTAGAGCTTCCGAAAGAGTGGGTCTTAAAATGAACATGGACAAAACCAAGGTTATGTTGAATGTTCATGTAACACCCACTCCTATCAAGATCGGAGACTCTACGCTCGAAGTTGTGAACGATTATGTCTACCTGGGACAAACGGTCCAGTTGGGTAGATCTAACTTCGAGAAAGAGGTCAATCGTCGAATCCGACTCGGCTGGGCAGCGTTCGGGAAGTTGCGCGGTATCTTCTCGTCCAACTTACCCCAGTGTCTCAAGACGAAAGTCTATGACCAGTGTGTGTTGCCAGTGATTACATACGGGACCGAAACGTGGTCGCTCACAATGGGCCTCATCAGAAAGCTCAAAGTCACCCAAAGGGCAATGGAGAGGGCTATGCTCGGAGTTTCCTTGCGTGATCGAATCAGAAATGAGGACATCCGCTTGAGAACCAAGGTTACCGACGTAGCCCGAAGAATCGCCAGACTTAAGTGGCAATGGGCAGGGCACATTGCTCGCAGAACGGATGGCCGATGGGGCCGAAAAGTTCTGGAATGGCGACCGCGAACCGGAAGACGTTGCGCTGGAAGGCCTCCCACTAGGTGGACCGATGACCTGGTCAAGGTTGCAGGAAACCGCTGGATGAGAGACGCACGGGACCGGTCAATGTGGCGACGCCTGGGGGAGGCCTATGTTCAGCAGTGGACGTCTTTTGGCTGAAATGATGATGATGATGAATCGTAGTGAAAAGTACAGTGTAACACACGGCGCTAAAATCCCATTATAACTCGGTTCCTATTTACTACCTCGCTAAAGCTCGGTAGTAAAACTACCTCGTATATAATGGGTCATTTTAGGCCCTTGTATTACAATGTACTATTTACTGATTGTTCAAACACAGTCGTTGTTCAATCGTGAAACAGTGGAGTTGCGCGAATAAAAAGTATAAGCAAGCAAAAGGTGTTTTTCCTTATGGACTACCATGACCCGAGCCAGCTCGTGCCCATTGCTTAATACACTTTTCTTACATAATACACCAGCCTCAACCAACTTAGCGCAGTAAGGATCCCCTTCAGCGAGCTTATAACAAATGGATTCACATTTCACGTTACAATAAATATGCTTATTGCGACCTTTTATCCGCTCTCTCACAAAAGCGTCTCGGGCCATACGGGATGCTGGAGGGACTGAGTGTCTTCACGCTTCTGCGACACAATGGGAGTGAGCAGAATGGGCGTCGAATGTATTTGGAGTTGTACTGTTTATGAGTGGAAATGGTAAGGTTGAATTTAAATAGATTTGAGTACTTTGCTGTATGCTGAAATCTGTGAAATTCTGTAAGAGCTAGACAAGTATGTTATCGAATAAGTGTTTTCATTTCATAAGTCGTGGGTTCGAACTCAGGTAGGCGCCATAACATTGTGTAATTTATTCCGTCATCACTGCTCTCAAAAACGGTGAAGGAAAACATCGTGAGGAAACCGGCATGTCCGAGAACCTTAAATTTGAAGCCATGTGACATCTACCAACACGCACTGGGCCCCCATTCCCTCTCTTAGAGAGGAGGCCTGTGTCCCAGCAGTGGGAACATTTATAGGCTGATGATGAAGAGGGCCATGAATTGAGTAGTACAAAAAGAAATGGCTGTATAAAAATGGGTAGAAGGTTTCGTTATTTTTGTGCAAACTTGCGAAAAGCAAACAAAAGAGAAACCAGGAGCTCTTTGTTCATTCACACTAGCAATAGTTTGTTTTCGTCTTAAATCATTATAATTAAACAACGAACACTTTGAAGGTGGAAAAATTACAAGGTGTACTTTTTTTTTAAAACGTTGCCCCACACTAGGAATTTCTCCTGTATCGTGGGTGCGTTCACAAACATTTAAACTCACATACACAAATACCCAGACCCGGAACAACTATCTGTAGGTCATACAAATACTTGTTCCGTGCGGGGATCGAACCCGCGACACGCAGCGCAGCAGTCCATTGCTTGAGCCACTGCGCCAACCGTGCCGACTTTTTCTTCTATAGTACCTGAAACGATCTCGGAAACCCATAAAAGTAAAGGAAATGAAGTAGTGGACCTTGTTCCCGATGCCGATGGGCTATTGGTTTTTTTAATATATAAAAAAGATAATAATATAAGAGAGAACGTGAATTAAGGGATAGTATATGAATTAGGGATATATAACCAAGTTGAAGGTTTTCAACTGAGGGTCGACCACTTTTAACCCTTATGCCCTGGATGATAAGATTGCAGTGCGGTTGACCGACACTGAATGCGGTAATATACACCTACCAATGTCATTCAACTTGGACAATAATAAAATGAATATTGCACTTGAAATTAATTAAATAGATAAAAAAAAAACGTGTGGCACTCGGAGACTGCCGCGGTAAATCTATTGCATAGCATTTTTATCAACAAAAAAACCCAAGAATGTCCGTCGGGGGCTGCCATTAAATGAACTAGTTTTGCAATGTTCAGCTCCCGACGGACATTCTTGGGTTTTTTTAAGGCGGGTGTTTTATGTTATTTTATCCTTTTTTCAATTAATTTTTAACCGTCGTGGGATTTTACAAATTTTTTAATTTTGCTTTTTATTTTAAACTTTTTACTTTTATTTTTGTATATAAGAACACGCACCAATCAAACCTAAACCCATAACTGAAAACTGCATCAAAATCGGACTAGTAGTTTAGGAGAAATATGGCAACTTTGATTTGCGCAAAAAATGTTTGCTGCAGCGCCCCCTGGTGAGTTGTCACCGTAACACCTATCTAAAAACATGCATCAATCAAACCCGAACCCATAACTGAAAACTGCATCAAAATCGGACTAGTAGTTTTGGAGAAAAATGGCAACATGTATTTGCTCAAACACACAAACAAACAAACAACCTCTCACCCCAAACGCATATACCGTCTCCGTTCCGTCGTGGGTAAAAATACCCCACACATTTAATCCCATGGTTGCTACTACTCAGCATTAGTTCCTGGGTTTAATTGATATAAATACCTAATTATGCTATGCCCTAGCATAATTAGGTATTTATATCAAGAATTTGTTAGTAGCAGTACAGGTAAAAGCCACAGATTGTCTAGTCTAGATTTGTGCCCAGTCGAGGCCAATAGGCTCGCCCTCAATATATATGTTTTTTTTTTAACTTGGTCATTTTACATGGGATTTTAACATAACTGGCGAAATGTAAGTGAACTTTTATGTTTACTGCCTTATCCTTTGGTAATAACAGGTGTCATGTTGTTGTTGTTGGTGGTGTGTTGTGTTGTAAATAATAAAGAAATAAATGTTATGTTCTATTATACATTGAGTACTCATTGTCTCAGGAAATTAAAAACATACGTACAAAAAACAATTATCCTTATAAACATGAAATATGAGGTGATTTCCTTAGACAGGGACAAATGTTACCAGTCCCTGGATATTAGTAACATCGTGGATCAAAATACGATGCTGCTGTCATCGCTCATTTCTGTCAGTGTTACCATGTCTATTTATCATAGTACCAGTATAAGGGATAATTCGTTTTCTTGCTGGCAATTCTTTCGAATATTACATACGTAGGGAGGGAGAGAATAGGTTTTTTTTTTTATAATATTCCACAACTATCACACAACGCCATCTAGTCCCAAGCTAAGCAGAGCTTGTGTTATGGGTACTAGACAACTGATAAACATACTTATATATTTCTAAATACATACATATTATTATTATAGATAAATTACACCCAGACACAGAACAAATGATCGTGCTCATCACACAAACATTTGTCCTGGGTGGGAATCGAACCCACGACCTCCGGCATAGCAGTTAGGGTCACTAACCACTAGACCAACAGGCCAGTCGATTGAAAGCAGAGTGAGAAAGTCATAAAAATGATTCGGTGATAATTTTATTGTAATCGCTTCACCCTATATACATATTTGACAGCACGGTTGGCGCAGTGGCTGAGCAATTGGACTCCTGCGCTGCGTGTCGCGGGTTCGATCCCCGCACGGAACAAATATTTGTATGACCTACAGATAGTTGTTTTGGGTCTGGGTATTTGTGTATGTGAGTTTAAATGTTTGTAAACGCACCCACGATACAGGAGAAATTCCTAGTGTGGGGCAACGTTTAAAAAAAAAAAATTTTTTTATTGTTAATTTTTTAGTTTATTTTTTATTGTTTGTTGTGTGCACTTGGTGCTGAATAAATATATTTTCTTTCTTTCTTTCTATGATTATTCTACAGAGAAATCTCCAGGTAGCGGGATCCAAGACAGTTAAACTGTTTCTCTGGGACTTCGTCGAGCTTCGTTGTCTCGGCGCTTTTCTTGTGGTCGCCACTGTTGATTCTGGCTTTCAGAAGTTGCATTGGTTTGGAAGTAATGTGGCTGGCTTGTCCCAAATAAAAAAAACCGGGGCCAACGGCTTAACGAGCTTTATTTAGCCACTAGCTCCTCCGAGTCTTTTGTCAACTGGACCCACTCAAACTGGACCCACGAGTTTAGTCGAACAGATCGCATTTGAAATTGTTTTTTAATGTAGTTTTTTGTGGGTCCAGTTGCAAGCGGGTCCAGTTGATCAAAGACTCCTCCTATCAATAAACCAACATAATAACTATTACGTAGGTACATAATATTTTTTATAAGTAAGATTGTAGGAACAAGCTCATAAGTTATTCTATTTTTAGTAATTGACCTGAAGAAATGATAATAATATTTGTACCACATTTTCCTCAAAGAAGAATATTGTGTCGTGTAACTAAGTCATGTGTAACTGTAACAATAATATAATCTTGTAGGATCTAGGTGGAAATAATTCAGATTAGGAAATATTTGTATAGTCGGTCATATCACTCCACTCCGGGCTTCTACTATTCACTACTACTGTTTCTTTCATTTGGCTTTTCCATGCAGCCACGGTTTCCAGTTTTGTGCCCGGTTGATGGCAATAGGATGACTCGTGGAGTGTGGGTGTATTATTAGGTAGGTACAGCTCTGCCTAACCCTTTCAGGGATTACAAGCGAGACGTTGTGTTATATTTACAGATACATAATAAATAATTATAATTATATTGCATATAATTTTAATCATATTTCTTGTGTATTTCTCCATAATTTGTTATTAGATTAATTTCTTCTTAATTGCATTTGTTCACAACTGTGAAGTATGTTCTACTTATACATACCTTCTTATTCTGTTTAGAACTAATCCTCTATGGCAATCGTTGCCATGGTAATTATTCTCTTGAAATAAAAACTTGTGTGTCAAACATATTTATTGTACTAAGATATATTAAAAGGTAATATAAAATGCTTCAGCTTCTTATTAAGAAATACACTAAATTTCACATGGTAGCAGAGCGTTAAACAGAACTTCACATGGTAGCAGAGGTGAAACTGTAAGTACGAATACCAAGTCAAAATGTCGAACATAAAAATCGATCCACTCACGAAGGATAATTACGACACTTGGGTAATTCAAGCCGAAGCCGTCCTAGTACGACATAAATTATTTAAATATGTTGAGAAAGCCTTGACTGCAGATGCAAATGCGGATGAAAAAGAAAAGGATCGATTAGCGAAATCAGAGCTCATCCTTATTATCGCTCCGTCCGAGCTTAAACAAATTAAAAACTGCTGCACTGCAAAAGAAGTATGGGACAAATTAAATAACACCTATGCCAGTAAGGGACCTGCGCGCAAAGCGACCCTACTTAAACAGCTGATCCTAACTAAATTAGACAACCAAGATGTACGAGCACACTTGAACAAGTTTATGGACACAGTTGACAAGCTGGCTGATATGGACGTTACTATAAATGAAGACTTGTTAACTATCATGATGTTATACAGTCTCTCCCCCGAATATGAGAACTTCAGAGTCGCAATTGAAACGCGTGACACTCTTCCTAAGCCAGATGAGCTTAAAACAAAAATACTTGAAGAGTTTGAAGCCCGTCATAACCAAAACATGACCAATGACGACGAACCTGGATCCTCATATCAAGAAGAAGCTTTATACGCGTCCTGTCGAATCTGCAAACGAAGAGGTAACATCTTCAAACACAAATCACACAAAATATGTACAAGCTGCTGGAAGAAAAATAATGGGAAACCGCAACAACAAAAACAAAATTCTACATCTCATCAAAACCACATTGCTACGCAGCAGTGTCTTCTAACAAAAAATAAGAAGATTGAAGACAGCACTTGGATTGTGGACAGCGGCTGTACCTCACACATGACTTTCCAACGAGACCTGTTTAAGAACATTGAGAAAACATCCAGACAACTCAACTTCGCAACTGAAGACTACACTGCAGAGATTGAAGGGAAAGGTACAGTTTCTTTTACTACAAAAAATGGCAGCGGTGATGCACTCACACACCTGAAAGACACACTATACGTACCTTGCCTTTGCACCAATCTACTATCTGTCAGCAAAATAACGGACGCAGGATGTACAGTTCTATTCACAAAAAATAAGGCGATAATAAACAACCCAAAGGATAAGATTACTCTCACTGCCTACAAAGAAAACGGTCTCTTTTATCTAAAACCTAGCAAGCATGAGTGCTACAACCTGACCACTGATGATGATGAAACACTTCCAATCACCACAAAAACGGAATCATCTAACATCGAAGATTGTCATAAGAAATTGGGGCACATGAACCCTAAAGACTTGAAATTAGCACTTCAGAATCAAAACATAATTGGCTTGCATTTTAATCCTAAAGAAACATTACCGGAATGTGAAGCGTGCATTCAAGCGAAATTACATCGAGTACCAGCTGGTACTCGATGTAATTTCGATGTAATTTGTAATTTCGATTTTTTTCGTTCTTTGAGTTGTTTTCTCGCGAGGAGCTCCTCGCGAGAAAACAACTCAAAGAACGACAGAACGCTTACAAATTGTTCACTCTGACGTTTGTGGACCTATTCGAACGCCCACAATAAGCGGAAATAAGTACTTCGTCACATTTATCGACGATTACTCCCGTTATAGTCGAGTTTACCTGCTGAAATGCAAGAGCGAAGTCTTAGAAAAATTCAAAGAGTTCAAAGAGTTAGCAGAAACGTACACGGGGAACAAACTCAAGGTACTACAATCCGATAATGGCACCGAATATATCAACAGGGACTTCCACGCTTATCTGAAACGCTGCGGGATACAAAGAAGATTTAGTGCCCCGCACACAGCGCACCAAAATGGATTAGCAGAAAGGAAAAATCGTAGGTACCCTAGTTGAAAAAGCAAGAGCCCTAATGATTGACGCAAACGCGCCACTAAAGTGCTGGGGAGAAGCAATCATGACAGCGAACTACTTGTCTAACAGGAACTTAAACAGTGCAATAGAAAACAAAACACCATTTGAACTATGGGTTGATAGAAAACCTATCATTCACCACCTGTATATATTTGGCTCTAAAACTTTTGTTCTCATCAAAGGCACTAATGGTCACAAATTTGCACCAAAAGCTATTCCTGGCATGTTTGTTGGCTACTCTGAAACATCAAAAGCATTCAAGATTCTTCTACCATCCAAAAACAAAGTGGTAATATCGAAGGATATCCGTGTGATGAAATCCATGTTTTACGACAACACAAACAAAAACAACATCACCGATATTTTCAACAATGATAGTTTCTTCGAATCTCCTGAATCTTCAAAACCGTCAAGACTACAACGTAAGCAAGTAGCAATACAGCTTGTCGACAATGAAGATGGAGACGTCACACCACTAAAGCCGCTATTCGGGCCCAGACTAAAGGAATTAAGTTCCAGAATGGGACTTAAGAATTTAATCAAAAATTCTTAAAACTTTCGAGGGTGTGAAGTATGTTCTACTTATACATACCTTCTTATTCTGTTTAGAACTAATCCTCTATGGCAATCGTTGCCATGGTAATTATTCTCTTGAAATAAAAACTTGTGTGTCAAACATATTTATTGTAATAAGATATATTAAAAGGTAATATAAAATGCTTCAGCTTTCTTATTAAGAATTTCACTAAATTTCACAACAACTTTCCCAGAAAATTATCCCGCCTTGCCAAACCATCGATCAATGTTGTTACAAGTTATACCATTAGCTGTATCAAGGAAAATGCCGTTTCCTTCAATTCCCCCATTTTCCTATGGGAACGTGAATCCATGGGGGCGAACTTGTATTTCCGTCAAAATCTGTTACTTGCTTGTTTGTTTGTTTGACAAACAAGTCCGCAAAACAGATCTGCAAAATCCTTCCTGTTTGTTTTTATTTGTTTATTATTACTTTTTACAACGTAATAAAAACAGTAGACCACAAAATGCCGATTTATTTTATTTATCGAAAACAAATATGGAGGTAAATACGGTGATGCATGGTAGCCATCATAATTAAAAATTAAAAAAGTATTGTGCTGAACTGAAGAAAGATTTTTAATTTGACCACCAATATATATAGAAAATCGAATAAGTATACTAATAAAAACGTATTCTTTCAATATACCTCAGCATTTACCTTTTTTAACCGACGAAAAATGGAATACTTTCTCAATTCGGCACGTACTTTTGCATTGCAGTTCCAAATCCACAGGTGTAAAACTTAAGTTGACAGTTTTGATCAGTCTACAGCAAAAGTAGAATACAAACGAGTTTGAGCAAAAAGCTTTTTTCTTTTTTTTATTAAAGCGTTGCCCCAAACTAGGATTGCTCCTGAATCGTGGGTGCGTTCACAAACATTTAAACTCACATACAAAAATACCCAGACCCGGAATAACTATCTATAGGACTGGGGATCGAACTCGTTACACGCAGTGCAGCAGTCCAATCGCTCAGTCACTGCGCCAACCGTGCCGGCTTTAAAACAATAACTTCCTCCTTTTAGAAGGTGGCTACCAAAATACGCTTGCTTATTTTCAGATTGTCTTTTGTAAGTGAGACGAAATTAGGGTCAGCCGTATCACCGGGAGTGGCCAAGTGTTAGTCAGGTCGCCTGTGATTATTGTACCTTTTTTTTTTGGGGGTGGGATATGATCAAATGATCCTCCCGCTCTGGGCAGAGCAGAAGGGAGTGTCAGACTTCTACTGACCCCGTCGGGGCTGCGGGTTGGTCACAAAGATACCGCAGCCTAGACATAAAGGGCTATCACTTTCGAACAATCTGCAGCGCCGACGAGGTGATTATTGTACGAGTACCTTTTTTTTTTTTATTTAGCCTGTACTGTCCCACTGCAGGGCAAAGGCCTCCCCCAACTCCTTCCAAGAGCTCTTATCTTGTGCCGCTTCGAACCAGCCCTCATGGTACGCGTCTAAATCGTCACGCCACCTCTTTCTAGGCCGGCCTCGGCGGCGCCGTCCGTCTTCCGGCATCCATCGTGTTGAGGCCTTTGCCCAGCGGCCATCTTGCATGCGGCTGACGTGACCCGCCCAATCCCACTTTAACTTAGCAGCCTTCTTGCCCACGTCCACTATACCCGTTTTGGAGCGCAGCGTGGTGTTTCGTATCCTGTCTTGCCTTTTGACACCCAAAATACGAGTACCTTAGGAAAAAAAAAATATTGTTGTCATTTGAAGGTTGGTTGAAATAAAACCTTCGAAGTCAGTCTATTGCAGACTAAACTTCATTTAGTGGTGATTAAAGGTGGTCATTAGAAAATTACGGAAAGCGTTAATGTTATAATTATTTTGTAGTATTTTTATACGATGTTTCTTAATATCTGTATTTTTTCAGAGTAGGTATGATTAATGATCTACAGAGTGGAATCTTGAAAAGGTAGATATATTAGAATATGTAATTCTAAATCATTGAAACAATTCAACTAGGTTAGATTTAAAACATATGTTAAAATATTTCATTTATATGACAAACAGGAAGAAAATTCACCAGTATGAAAATTGTAGCAATGTGCAACAATAACATTATAACAACGTTCATAGCACTTTTTGAAGAAACATTAAACATTTTCAAAGGCTTAGATTTAAAAACTTTCTCATCACACTAAGGAAAGACAGGCTTAATCTGTACAAAATTCAATTCCTATATCGGGGGGCACGGCAGTGCCCCCGCCGAGTCGAGCGCGAAGCAAACACTGCCGTACCATCCTTTACTGGAACCATTTCGCCGCATTTTCAGGCCCCTATTTGAGAACCTCTGGATAAGACCAGAACGCAGAAATTTTCGACATCCAGTAGGCTTTATAGCTTACTGGATGTCGAAAATTTGAAACTTTTTATTTTAAGTGTGATTTTATAATCACACTTAAAATAAAAAGTTTCAAGTCTGTAGGTCATTTAGTTCCGAAGTTAAGCGAAAGGAAAGTTTCGCATTTATGACACTCACTCACTCATGATCATCAAAATAGAACTAGTACTTCCCATAAACTCAGGGAGCTGAAATTTGGTACAGAGTGAGGGTTTAATGGCCACATAAAGGGAAAACTATAAAAAGTAGGATAATCGAAAATTAAAAAAAAAACTACTACAAAAAAAATATTGTTTAAATAAGAAAATCTAATAAAATAAATCAATATGCCCGGGCGCCCACGTTTCTACAAAAAGAAGTGAAATCCCAACAAAAACATTCTGTAAAAAAAACTAGCCAAGTCTCGATGGAGCTGCTTGTTTATCTCTTGTGTGTCAATTATTTGTTCCAAATAATTATAATCGCTCTAGAAAGCACAAATTATTTAATGTCCCATTTTGTCGCACTGTAGCTCGGTCCACCTCCCCTATACCGCGTATGCTAACGATGCTCAACGCGCTCGTGGAGACCAACCCTGAATTGGATTTGTTTGCTGATGAATGGAAGACGATAATGTTAGAATGCTTGTGGTTTTGCGAGAAGACCGAATAAAAGGATTAGTTAATTTAGTATTAATGGCTTTTGCTGTACTAAATGTAATAAATAAATAAAATAAATAAATAAATAAATCTCTAAAAAGTAATGAAATCTAGACAAAGTCGAGCCAAGTCTAAGGTTCCTTACTGCGATTTCTTTATTATTATTGTTAATATTGTGACGACATTTTTCAAAATTAGACGACATTTTCCTCATTCCTCCGCATCACAATCATGCCCGTACCACGACAACCGATTACCACACAACTTTTCAGTGACCGGCGCCACTTTCAGACTTCCTCTTATACTCACCCTCTTTCTCCCTCTTCCTTTTGTACTCATTTCATAATAACTTCTAGTTATAAGTTTTTAAACTGACATGGTCATGGTCATTTACCATGTTTGATTATTGTTTCGAGTTCCCGATATTTCGGCGCTGTTACAAGCACCATGATCACGGATAAACTGAAGTCATTGCGGGTGGATGTTTATGAGCAGAATCGTGTAGTGAGTGACAATGGTAGTGGTGCCGAACGCAAAAAACGAACTAGAAAGAGGGTAGACCGATTTGTCTGCTCATAAACATCCACCCGCAATGACTTCAGTATATCCGTGATCATGGTGCTTGTAACAGCGCCGAAATATCGGGAACTCGAAACAATAATCAAACATGGTAAATATCCCGTTTATGATATTAATAGTAACTTCTAGTTGCAATGTAAAATAGATTTATGACATGAATTTCCGGATTCCCCTCACATAGTATCGGTTTTCATCTTACAGTATTCTCTCAAAAACCCTCGAAACGGTGACCTTTATTGTAAAAGTTATAGCGTCGAAGTTAGAGTAATATGTTAAAAGAATTTCCAAAATAAAGGGAATAAGGGCTTGGAAACTGTACTCAAGTATTTGAGGTCGCTCGTATATTAAATTCTATGTCGTAATTAAAATGTATGCCAATAAGACGACGCACAAATCTTGCTAGTAATGAGAATGTAATATTAATTTTGTGGAATTATTATTTGAGAAGAGAATTGAATAGGTCGGCTGAATAGAGTGACATAGTTTGTAGGAAGTTATTTTCATGTGGAAAGCTAACTGAAGTTCTATTCTTTAACATTGAAAAGTCAGTTTCCAAATTATCCGTGTACCTATTTTTAATCGTAACTTTATTTTATGATATGACTCGAGTGTAGCAAATTGTGTGTGTCAAACACACAACAAAAATAGATAATTTCCTTGACTGTATTTCCATGAGCAATTTTCCGAGAAATTATCATCAATCCTATCAATTGATTTTATGCATCTTATTCTCTCTCTGGTCAGTGTCCTTCTAGGACTAAATAATATGCAGGATGTTATTGATTTATTATCGGTACTAGTCACGTAGCTATGTACAATTTGTGTGTGTTTGACATACTAACCAAACGGTAATGATACCGCAGCCAAAGTTAGTACCGTTCGCCAAAATTAATTACATAGCCAACGTAATTAATCGGCCCATTGTATAACCGGACACGGCCAGTTAAAACCGGTTATGATCGCCTGAAACCGGATAGTAATTGATTTATGGAGCAGCGGTTTTGATAATTGGCGTTCGATTTTTGAACGGTTGACGATCGGTTTTTAGGACGCAAATAGATAAAATATAAAACTAAGGTGTTGTATCCGACTCGGCTGGGCAGCGTTCGGGAAGTTGCGCGGTATCTTCTCGTCCAACTTACCCCAGTGTCTCAAGACGAAAGTCTATGACCAGTGTGTGTTGCCAGTGATTACATACGGGACCGAAACGTGGTCGCTCACAATGGGCCTCATCAGAAAGCTCAAAGTCACCCAAAGGGCAATGGAGAGGGCTATGCTCGGAGTTTCCTTGCGTGATCGAATCAGAAATGAGGACATCCGCATGAGAACCAAGGTTACCGACGTAGCCGTGGACGTCTTTTGGCTGAAATTATAATAATAATAATATTCCACAACTATCACACAACGCCATCTAGTCCCAAGCTAAGCAGAGCTTGTGTTATGGGTACTAGACAACTGATAAACATACTTATATATTTCTAAATACATACATATTATAGATAAATTACACCCAGACACAGAACAAATGATCGTGCTCATAACACAAACATTTGTCCTGGGTGGGAATCGAACCCACGACCTCCGGCATAGCAGTTAGGGTCACTAACCACTAGACCAACAGGCCAGTCAAATTATGAATGATGAAGGTGTTGTATAGGTGCCTGTCGGGACTGCGGGTTGTTCGAAAGGGATACCGCGGTCTCGGCACAAAGGGCTAAGAAGGAGCATGGGTGGTTTTTAGTCAGTAGAAGTCTGACACTCTCTACTGCTCTGCACAGAGCGGGAGAAGTCATATTTTGATGATATCCCACCCTCCTAAAAAAATGGTTTAGTGTGGGTCTTTTGGTCCCTGAATATCATTGACTGCGGGTGTTTTTGAAAACATTTTCAAAAGTGGTTCATAATTAAAAAAAAAAAAACAAATAGGTATAACCAGGTTACGTTTTATTATTTGAGCAAAAAATATAGATACCTATATGAATTTTTTTGAAAAGAAAAGATGGGATTTCGTTCCCAATTTGGCCACGCGCCAATACATTCTAAAGTACAGCTCTAAAGTTGCTGGATGGATTTGTTCGTAAAACCATACATTCGGAAGCACAACAAGATAATAATATTACTAGAATAAAATTTAACTTCCATAAATAAAAAAACATATTTTCGAATTTCGTTAGGCTAATATTACCAACAATCTAACCAATATTTTTTCAGGATATCGGCCAAACAAATGAATTTCACCGGACGCAGTTGAAAATCCCTCAAAACTAACAGTCGTTGTTACTGTATCTCCATTTTGCATCCATAATGGAATAGAACTGAACCTAACAAAGCTTTAAATCCCTATTGTATCTGTATAAAATTGTGTGCCTTTTATCGATTCAGTGAAATAGCACGTTTCGTATGCGGCGTATTTGAAACCCACGCTATGAAATATTGAAGAGGTGCGACACAGAAGAAAATAGCACAGAAGGTTAGTGTTTGTACAGACGCTAGCACATCACGCTTTCTGAAACTGTCGAATTTTTCCAATGAACCTTCAACTTAATGCTTCACTACATATTATAAAACAAAGTCTGCACTGATCTGCACTGATTTTCATGCGGGTTTCACCAACGGATAGACTGGTTCTCGAAGAAAGTTTTAGTATATAATTTGACATCCACGTGGGTGAAGTCGCGGGCATCAGCTAGTTAGCGATCAAGTTGAAAATCTATTTCCGCCTTATTACAAAACGTAGTTAAACCTGGTTTAACTTAGACTTGGTGTATCTCTCATGACTTCTCACTTCAATAATATTCAAAAGAAAGTGACAGCATGCGAGATAAACCAGGTTTAACTACCTTTTGTAATAAGGCGGTTTAAGTTTAACTGATTGTAATACCTTAATGAGCTGTCTGTGTACAACGAGTGAAACGCAGGATCACGCAGACAAGCTCCCCAGGTAGGTAGCTATGATCTGTAAACGAATTTTGGAATACCGAACAAAAATAATTTGAAATTGGCTTACAAGATTGAACCATAATTATGGCACATTGTCAGGAAGATGAATGTGCTTAATATTTAAACAATGATAAAAAGAATAACAAAATAAGAACTCATTAAATGTTAGTCGCACTAGAAAATTGGCACGAATGCTTTCTGATGCATTAGTTTACCTTTTTATTCAAAAACATTCAAAAACTGGTCACATTGCGATGTTATGTTACAAAATACTGCCGGGAGTCGGTAGAAGAAATATTTTCAGGCCGGAGGGGTTTTAAACTCAAATGATTGCGGGAAAGAGTTGCATAGTACAGAGAAGCTTTGTACAAAAGGGAGGAGGTCCCTGTACCCAACAGTGATTAGGACAAAGTCGCCAATGTTGATGACGCATACGCTATTTTCAAACGTTTTGGGACTGGGCTGGACATGTCTACCGTATGCCCAAGGAGCTGTGGTCCAAATTACTGCTTGTGGAGCCCTGACACAGCCAAAAGGCGACACGGTAGGCCTCGCAGAAGATGGCGCGACGAGCTGGACGCAACAATCGACCAGTGGTTCACATTGGTCCTGGATCGCAAAATTTTGGAAGTCATGGAGGGAGAGCTTTGGCCAGCAGTGGGATGACACAGGCTAACAGTAACAGTTTGGAGAGGAACTTCTGAAGTTTTCTGTAAGTGGTGCGGTATTACAGAGATCTAAATTCAGTGCGTGATACTGCAACCACAAATGTTAGTGTATGTTTAATTATGTATTGTTTAATTATCAAATGGTTACGGATATATTATTTATTAGGCACATATACTAATATTTACACAAAAACAAATAGATATATTTAACAAAAAGTGCTTGAGGATTAGCAATAATTAAATATATTTCAATGTGTTCACTAGAAACACGAGTTAAGGTTTAGAATAAAATTACCAAATTATCAGTAAGGACATGAACTACTTTAAGTGCACCGGGACTGTGGACGATAAGTAAGTTAGCTCGCCGTCCGTCCGTCTGGTCCCTCTACACATCGATAGATGCGTCTGCCAGAAGTCCGTCAAAGTCAACAGATGCATCAGCAGATGTGTGGCCACGAGCCACCAGACGTCTGTAGCTCCATCAGTCTATATTGTTACTCGAGAGACGCAACACGTACGCACACAACATTAAAAAAATGGATAATGAGACCGTAGCTGCCGCAGCTATTTATTTATTTACTTTTAACTATTACTTGTGTGTGCTTTGTGATCGTAGAAGAATTATTAAAATACTCGTAAACTGATTAGCCACGGAAACAACCTTGCCTACCTGCCTCCGAACGATGAATTTTATTGTAAAAGAAAAAAAAATACTGTTTCAGTTTTAAGAGCTGTGCTTCCCATACATTATGTTTAGGAGAATATTTTATACAACTACGTTTTATAAGTTGGTCGACTAATTCACATGCCCAAACACAACCCGTATAGGTGGTTAGGTAGTCACACTCGAGGCTAACAAAAAAATGCACTTTACAGCTTAATATGTATGTTTAGACAAATGAATTTCTTAATCGAAAAATTGTATGAGCAATCTCGCAAGTAGCACGCGTGCACTCTCAGTCGCAACGCTGTACCTACTGATGCGTCCGCAGATGTGTGGACGGACACCGGGCGTCCGCGCTACAAGCCTTTGATGTGGGACAAAAAACCGACGGATTACGGACAAACGGATTTTACGGCAGACGCATCTGCCGACGTTCAAAACCTACCACAGATGACCAAATCACCCCCTCTACACATCGGCGGATGCGTCCACAGATGACGTCTGCCGATGTATCTACCGATGTGTAGAGGGGCCTTTATGACCACGACACGCCGCGCGCCGTGTCAACGGCGCGTTCGTGATCCACGCTCGCCTCAAATAGATGTCAGCAACATGGAAGGGGCCAGCAAAGGCCGACGTCCGTCGGGGCTGCGGGTTGTTCGAAAGAGATACCGTGGCCTCGGCACAAAGGGCTAAGAAGGAACATGGGTGGTTTTAGTCAGTAGAAGTCTGACACTCCCTACCGCTCTGCCCAGAGCGGGAGGAGTCATTTGATGATTTACCACCTTCCAAAAAAAAAAACAAAACAAACACTGATTTTAAATTATTTTTTGTAGTTTTACACTATTACAAGTTCAAAAAAATAAAGTTAAAAATCTAAAACCCGACTACTAACAAAATCGCGGTCTTAAAAGTAGAAAACAAGAAAATAATTCTTGTCTGATATTCTTCGTAGTCGCTTGCCACTGATAGCTGATGCTCCTTCATGGCGTTCTCATTGATACAGAAGTCAGCTGCTAATTGCCATTAGCAAGGTGGCATGCGACTACGAAGAATATCAGACAATGAATTAAGTATTTTCTTGTTTTCTACTTTTAAGACCGCGATTTTGTTGGTAGTCGGGTTTTAGATTTTTGAACTTAATTTTTTTATTAGAATTTTATTTTTGTGTGTACTTAAACTATTATAAGTTTCAGAAGTGGAAATTTATTTAAAAAAAACAATTAACAACAAAAAAACCATTTTTACCTTATAATTGACTCAAATTACAACCAGCACAATTTACTTACAGTCCAGTAAGTCTTAAAATTAACACAACAAAACACAAACTCACTTTATGATTTTTACGACAAACTAAACTCAAAATGGCTTACGTAACATTACAATTGACTTATGAATCTAACGTCCGTCCAGTCCAAGCGTCGAGCAGCAAAGGGACGTTCTACCCGCAGCGCCTTGTTTTTATAAGCGAGGCGAGTATGACGTAACGCGAGCATTCTCCTTACACGGCCTCTCCTGACGAAGTGTCGTCCTCGACACAAGCTCTTGGAGCGGCCCCGCTAGGACCCGCGTTGGGAGAGGTCGGCACTTCGACCTCCACTTCGCCCGCTGGCAGAAGCGACGGGTTGACCGCAGTAGAGGTCCCCGTTTGTTCAGAGTTGTCATCAGTATCTTCATCTGAAAACAAGATCTTGTTAGAAGCTATCCAGCAATTTGTGTAAAAGCGTTCAACCTCTCACTAAGTTCCATTCATTTTCAGCCAACTAATTCATTCATCGTTCTCTCAAATAGTTCATAAGTTTGAATAGACACACACATCCATCTTTCTCAAAGCATTTATAAAAATAAAGCCAAGGCATTGTCCTGTACGTGTCCAGCGCGTAAGAGGCGGTTTCTATGCTGCCGTCTTGCTGACGGTGACCGCAACTGCGACCACGACCAGCGTTCAGCTCTCACCACCTGCAACATGGTCTGACAACCTGCAGACCCGCTTGACACGCAGACCGTATTCATACGTGCAAGCCGCTTAACACGCAGACCGTATTCATACGTGTAAGCTGACTCATACACTGACCGCAATCATGTGTACAAGCCCACTCGATACGCAGACCGTATTCATACGCACGAGTTCTCTCAACACGCAGACCGTATTCATACGTGTGAGACCACAAATTGACCACACATGGTCAATTTTATGCGGCCACCAGTGACTCAGCAACAGGTGCCATCACAACCGGCGACACGCGCCTGCTACCAGCGGCACCGCAGTACAGCACAGCAGCCAAGGCTCAAAGAACGTGGCACACGTTTCTGGGCACCACTGTCCTCAGATCCATCTCTCACAACCAGATCTGCAAACACATGAAAGTGAACACATGAGCAAATAAATAACATGACCACTATGGTTTGATGCCTATTCAAAGCGAAGTAATTTCATAAGTTAGAGTCCATAAATTTGACCAGTGTTCCAGGCGCAAGCGTGCACTCAAGCGACAGCAACAAAGACCACCAATAGTGATTTTTAAAATTGAAACAGCTTCAATCCCAAGAGATTCAATGCATCGCTAATGATTTTGTGACACACCGCGTCATTGAGACTGAAGCCCAAAACTTCCACATGTCTCCACTATGACCGCGGAGCAGAGCAGAGCAGACGCCCAAACGCTCACGACAAATAAGTAGCAGTAGTCCTGCAGCGACGCGCTTGACCAAGCCAGGTCGCGCCAGTAGCCGGGGCCATGCGCTCAACCGCGCCAGTAGCCGGGGCCATGCGCTCAACCGCGCCAGTAGCCGGGGGGCCATGCGCTCAACCGCGCCAGCAGGGCGCGCTAGCACCGTGGTGTGCCACGCACAACTGCGCCTGTAGGGCGCGCTGGCACCGTGGTGTGCCACGCACAACTGCGCCTGTAGGGCGCGCTGGCACCGTGGTGTGCCACGCACAACTGCGCCTGTAGGGCGCGCTGGCACCGTGGTGTGCCACGCACAACTGCGCCTGTAGGGCGCGCTGGCACCGTGGTGTGCCACGCACAACTGCGCCTGTAGGGCGCGCTGGCACCGTGGTGTGCCACGCACAACTGCGCCAGTAGGGCGCGCTGGCACCGTGGTGTGCCACGCACAACTGCGCCGGTAGGGCGCGCTGGCACCGTGGTGTGCCACGCACAACTGCGCCGGTAGGGCGCGCTGGCACCGTGGTGTGCCACGCACAACTGCGCCAGTAGGGCGCGCTGGCACCGTGGTGTGCCACGCACAACTGCGCCAGTAGGGCGCGCTGGCACCGTGGTGTGCCACGCACAACTGCGCCAGTAGGGCGCGCTGTCAGCGTGCAGCGACGCGCTCGGCATCGCCAGTAGGGCGCGCAGTCAGCGTGCAGCGACGCGCTCGGCAACACCAGTAGGGCGCGCAGTCAGCGTGCAGCGACGCGCTCGGCAACGTCAATAAGGCACACAGGCGCGCGGCGGCGGCCTGCGGCCACGTGCACGTTCATGGCGTCACTGTTGCGTAGCCCTGGCAACCACTGCTATGAGACCAGGCAGCGTTGCGTTGCATATCAAACGCCACACGTTCTTATGTAATGGTTACTCTGCAAAGAGACAAATCTACGACAGAATTTTGTTCCACTCGGTCACTCCTGACCAAACATCCATTAGGTCCCACTCTTTTTGATAAAATCAAACGTGGCCAAACTGGAAATTATCGAAAATACAAGAATCAACCACCCTGGGTCATGTACCATAGTCGTTCAAATCAATCTTAAAAACACTATTGCGTCAAAAAAATGCCAGGTTCACAAAAATCTTCGAGTAAAACCACAGATCTCTAACTGACTATGAAACAAGTCGATCACTATTTGACTTCACACTAAGGTCTTTCCAGACCCTGACCTCAACCAGAGCTAAACGCGCATCGCACACACAGTCGACTTGAGTTTCCTCAAAAAAACTCCAATTTCAACCGAGCCACGACTACGCAATAACTACTGGTACGCTCGAACACAGTACAGCCGATAGAAACCATTATTCGACTTTCTACCTCAACTTAACTTCATCAAAACCTTATGAACATCGACTGGTACGTGACCCGTTGGCTTCTTCCTTAGCCAATCATGTGTCTTAGGCACCTTCTTTAATAAAGCAAGACTACAGTGAACCTGTATACGGCCTTCGTCTTCACACGAAAAACAAGTCAACTGATCATATTGCGTAGGGGTTTGAGTTTACGCAGATCATGATTATTTGAGTTTGATGTGCAAACAACTGCACTTTTGGGTTTCAAATATACAGAAAACAAGACTTGACTGTATTTTGTTTTGTTCATAATTGCGGCTTTTATTTAAGCATCAGATATACCACAAATCACAACGTTGCCCCACACTAGCAATTTCTCCTGTGTCGTGGTTACTTTCACAAATATTTAAACTCACATACACAAATACCAAGACCCGGAAAAACTATCTGTACGCCATACAAAAGGTTGTTCCGTGCGGGAATCGAACCAACGACAGTCCCCTGACGATATTCAACCGCATCAAGGACTTTCAGGCATAGCCTGCGTGTGTGGTACATTTATTCGAATTCGTACTCATAACGTCATATAGCACAGTGGCCATATCAACTTCACGCAGACACTGACCAAAATTCGGGTTTAAAATTAGTCCACGTACTGTTGTTGGTCACTCAATCTTTAAGCCTCGTCTTAGCACCACCATGTAAACAACCACCAATGCGTCCGAGGCATTGCCAATTGCCCCAGTGACATAATAAACACACACACATACAACATAACATCACGCCTGCAATCCCCAAAGGGTAAGGCAGAGGTACCCAGTATACCCACATTTCGCCAGTTATGTTAACTCCTATGTAATAGGGGCGAGCCTATTGCCACCAACCAAAAGCATAAATCCAGACAATAAAACTTTGCCCGACCCGGGAATCGAACCCAGAACCTTCATCCTCAGCAGTCGCGCTTGCGACTACAAGACCAACGAATTATAACAATGGTTCGACCTTACTTGTATCAAGGACGAAAGCAAACCTATTCTTCTAGGTAGAACTCGTTTGAACCGGCGGTGAAGGAGTACGTGTGCGTTTTCTATTGCCAATGCTGCAATGTCGCTACGCGAACGACCTACGCGTATCGCGCCTATCCCTACTACACGATTGGTGCCTTTCGGGACTATAAAATCATGCCAATCTTGATTACGCAAGCCATCTCATGGAGTACGACGACTACTACTCGAATCGCGGTACGATCTATCACTATTGCGATCAATGACCCACGGGATCGACGTCGTTTGCGCACCCGTGACTTAATCCCGAGTACGTGACCGTTTGTCGCGAGTATGCGGCTTTTCACGCCCCATTATCACAAGAAAATCGGGATTAAATCAGACAAACAACTAAAACAGGTCAGATAATCGAATAAAAAGAAAAATAATAAAGTGAGTAGTTGCAAAATAAAATTTAAAAGTAAAAGAACGGCTTTTCTGTTCAAAACAATTTTCAGCTACGAGACTTCGTCTAAGTGGGCCTGAAAAGTCCTTTATCCCACTTCTGATATAAGTTTCAGAAGTGGAAATTTATTTAAAAAAAACAATTAACAACAAAAAAACCATTTTTACCTTATAATTGACTCAAATTACAACCAGCACAATTTACTTACAGTCCAGTAAGTCTTAAAATTAACACAACAAAACACAAACTCACTTTATGATTTTTACGACAAACTAAACTCAAAATGGCTTACGTAACATTACAATTGACTTATGAATCTAACGTCCGTCCAGTCCAAGCGTCGAGCAGCAAAGGGACGTTCTACCCGCAGCGCCTTGTTTTTATAAGCGAGGCGAGTATGACGTAACGCGAGCATTCTCCTTACACTATAATATAATACATATTTGTAATGTGCTCGCCTAGACCTTTCATTTGATACCAAACTTGCTATGATTATCTCAATTTAATATTTTTTGAGGTAAATTTTTGACATTTAAATTCCATCATAAAAAGAATTTATAAAATTTATATAGCCTAGTCACCCGGGCTATTCTTACAAATCTATTGACACCTAATTTATTAAAATCCGTTCAGTAGTTTAGGCGCTACGGTGGAACATACATACATACATACATAGACTGCCAAAATCATTACCCTTCCTTTTGGCTTCGCCGTAGTCGGGTAAAAACACTGATTATAAATGATTTATTGTAGTTAAGTTCAAAGCGTGTGTCAGAAACAAAAATATTAAAATACAATACCTCTCTGTTATTTATTATAAGCGCTAAACGAAAACCATTTTCCATTAAAATAACAATTAGGACCATTATCCAATAACATTGGTTCCAGTACCTAAACAAGCACGATGGTAATTTTGATTAAAATATAATTCAATTAAATTGATTAACTAGTTCGGTTTGCGGTTCACTAGTGCTTAGTTTAGCATGTGGGTACACTGGTGGTGGTTATATTGGTACTCAGTTGCATTTGGTTAGATTGGATGCCGACCCGGAAAAGGCTAGACTTTTTATTTTTTTTGGTTTTTGTGGAATATCGTCAAATAACCCCTCCCGCTCTTGGGCAGAGGGAAAGGGATTGTCAGGCTTCTACTGACTAGAAACCACCCATGTTCCTTCTTAGCCCTTTATGTCGAGGCCGCGGTATCTTTGTGACCAACCCGCAGTCCCGACGGGGAAAAGGCTAAGCAGATGATGAGCATAGCAAGTGGGTGGATAAGCCACTTAAAGTCTAGTAGGACCTACGCAAAGTCGAAACTACTTATGAAAATTCATTGTAAAGAAAACAGATCTAACAAAAGAATGACATTTTCAAATCCCTTAGGCATCTTGAAAGTGGGTACCAAAAAAAGGTTCTGTGTACAGACTACGTATTTTTCCATCTTTTGTCGCCCACAGCAGTCATACTTTAACCATAAACTTCGTCTCCTTTCTACGTGTCGATGGCAATCTAAATAGTGAACTACACCAGAACTAAGCCACTCGTTTGGCGGCTCCAGTAATAGCGTCCATTACTTCATGTAATGAACAAACAACAGGGCACAATACTAAGTACCCCATCATTTCTGAAGCAGCATCACATTTACACTCCAGGCCAGAGTTATTAATGAAACTTCATAAGTTCCTCATATTCTTGTTTTGCTTGTCTGTTCGGGCCTGGTTACTTTGATGGTACAGATGTACCCGATCACATTGACTTGACAGTACACTACACATAGTGCCAAGTGCCAACGTAGTGGTTTTAGTCCGGGAGGTAGCGTTGCAAATGAAAAAGTCATAGTAAGCCGGCTGATATTTTCATTGATGGTTGATCTTATATGACCAATAAGTGAACCAACCGTCAGCTGCTCAAGTAGCGGTGGGTGCGGGTGTGGGTGGTTCCGGAAGTGGTAAGAAAAAAAAAATTAAGTCATAGTACGCCGGCTGAAACTTTTTTCATAAATGTTTTACGTTATACTGAGCTGAAAAAAAATCTTCAGCTGCATGGTGGAGGGGGGATTATGCGTCAGCCGCTCGCATGAACTTGTAAAAGAAACACGTAAGTCATAGTACGCCGGCTGAAACTTTTTTCAAATGTTTTACATTATACTGAGCTGAAAAAAAATCTTCAGCTTCATGGTGGAGGGGGGATTATGCGTCAGCCGCTCGCATGAACTTGTAAAAGAAACACGTAAAATTAAGTTATAGTACGCCGGGTGAAATTTAACTACGTGATTGTTTAAATTATCAAAAGTACGAAAACAACAATCAGCTGCGTGGGTAGCGGTGGAAAGACCGTCAGCTGACGCAGCAAAAGTTAAAAATATTGGAGCATTGCTACAACGCTGTCTCCTTCCTCCGCGGAAAGGGAAAAATAAGCCCTTACAATTGTTGCGATAATCTCATGCATATATGCAAGCATTGGTGGAAATTACAAATATCCCGAATTGTACAATGGACGACGTCTTCGCAACGATTGAAGAATTTGTTTGTCGTATGTACGGATTCAAAGGGTTAAACGACGTCAACGCTACACGAGTTGCCACATTTATTAAAAACTATGAAACTATAGATAAGAACGATATTATGCTGAAGTGGAAAAACCGTATCGATGGAGCTATCTTCCCACCATGCAAATCGGAGCTACGCCAGCATTTACTGCGAACGTCGTACATCGCGCACCTTTGGAGCCATGCTCACCTGAAAGAGCCTTCTCAATTATCTCCCATTGACTGGGGATGGGAAGAAAGAGAAGAAAACTATATCTTCAAATGGTTCGAGGGAGATCAAGTACCCCCATCAGTCGGCAGTATAACGGATAGCAGCGATAATATTGCTGGTATGGAATTTTTGTTGGTGACACTTTCTTTGAGCGTATGTATTCTGGTATCCGAATTTTAATGATTAACATTCATTAAAGTTCATTTACAGATGATGAAGAGGATCGAGATCTTCAGGAACCCGAAGAAGATGAAGAGAAGAACTTGACACACGAAAGTTCTGATGACGATTCATCTGGGGACGATGACGATAGCGATAATACCATCGATTACGAATAATTCTCTATCTTTCTATATCTTTTTTTAAATTCTTTTTAGATTAGTTTATGATATTTCCTTTGCACTCTCCAATATATTTTGTATAATGCATTTTTTCATCTATGTAAGTCAAAACAAGAAAATAAAAGCAAAATATTTTCGTACGATATTGTTTTACGTATACAAATAATCTGTATCTTAAGTGCGTCAGCTGACGGTCTTTCCACTGCTACCCACGCAGCTGATTGTTGTTTTCGTATTTTTGATAATTTAAACAATCACGTATTTAAATTTCATCCGGCGTACTATAACTTAATTTTACGTGTTTCTTTTACAAGTTCATGCGAGCGGCTGACGCATAATCCACCGTGCAGCTGACGATTTTTTTTTAGCTCAGTATGATGTAATATATTTATGAAAACAGTTTCAGCCGGCGTACTATGACTTAAATTGTTTTTTTTTTTCGCTACTTCCGTAACCTTTCAATCCTACACCCACCGCGGGTGCGTCAGCTGACGCTTGGTTCACTTCTCAGTCATTCGAGATCTATTGAACAAGATGGCAACCGATCGGCGTAAAAACACTACCTAAAATGAAACGCTACCTCCCGGACTATTTTGTGTACAAATTGAACTAGCGCTGACACAAAGTGCATTCGAACGCCAACCTTTCTGACAGCGTTCTCAAAAAGCGGAAAGTAACTGATCGAGTATCTGTCAAATAAAAACAATTGAAAAGCAACTTTAAAACATGAAGTCTAGGTTCAGTTTAGATAAAGGGCTTGGGTTTGATGTTTGGTATTGACGAAACCGTGTAAGTTTCTGTCTGTGCATTTGGTTCAAGTAACTATTTAGCTCTTTTTGTGAGCCTAAATGTACTCCCGACCCGTGGTACAACTGCGATGTCCAACTGGTTGTACTACGGAGAAGTAAATTTACCCATGGCTCAACTCTTTTTTCTGGTATTTATGATTATGACCCGTGGTACAACGGTGGAATTATGTCCAACTGGTTGGACCACGGGGATAGTATGATCGTGTAAAACAAATGAACGTCTAAAACAAATGACTATCGTTAAGTGATCTGACAAAGTGACAACGATTGCGATTGTAATAACCTCCTTCTTTTTTAAGTCGGTTAAAAAATGGGTGCAAGTGATTGGTGCAATAAAGATGTTAATGAAGTGAAATAATAAAAATAATAATAATATTGACGTCACTCATACATGCAACGCATGTACTCCATGAAACGCGCTCGCTTCGCTCGCATAATAAATAACACTAATATCTTCTGTCCCCGAAGTGCCGGGCCTCCGCCGGCCTCCTTCGTCGGCCTACAGCCCGGTGCCCATGCCGCCCATAAAGGATACTGTCGCGAGACGGTCGTATTATAATTTTGGTTAAAGAACACCTCACTCGAGTTGAACCATTGGTAAAGATATTTTCCCATAGAACAACTAGTTGAACCATGGGTAACTTTACTTCTCCGTAGTACAACCAGTTGGACATCGCAGTTGTACCACGGGTCGGTCACTCCTAAATGTTTTATGAGTGTGCTTATAGAGACGCGCGAAGGGTGGGCGTTATAGGAGACTGTTTGTCTGTGTGTGAACTTTGACGGTCACTTATCAATCAATTTGAATAAATGACTTTTGATTTTGTTAATGCCTTCTAGAATCCCTCCCTTCACTACCCCGCCTTTGCTATATATTCGCTTCTTCGCTAGTCTCTTCTGAAAAAGGCCTAATAAAAATCAATGACCATTTTTGTGACTAAATAAAAACAGCTGCACAAAGGCGAAAGGCAGGGTTGTATGGGAGTTTCGTACACCTAATAAAATGTCGTGTTTTGGGATATTTTTTGTTTTAATTGGTAGTCAATACAATAGGCAAGCCCTTTTAAAATTCTTAGATTTTTAGAAGTTGGGACCTAAAAGTTATAACCAGTTTTATTTTTGAGGTTATGTCCCAATAAATATTAAGTATTACGTGTAGGCATATAAACATTGTTTTGGTGAAAAGGGATAATAATATGTTCTAGATAGTTGGCTTTCTTTGTAGTGTTTTACTTATCATTAAGTTGGCAAATTGACATTAGAATTGTACCAATTCAGTAGGGTGCTTTAGGAAAGACCTGCGTCCAGCAGCGGTCTGCAATAGTTTGATGATGATGATGATAAATGATGAAGTGCTGATGGAGTTTTGAGTGTGGTTAAATAAAACAACTTTGTTTTTGTAGGATCCAACATTTATTTTATTGTTCTTATATTACCTAATTACTTCTTAATATTATTTCATCTAAGCAAGGGGCAGGTCGGGTCATATCTTCATGGCGAGCGTAACTAAGGTACCAAATAATGCTCATAACGTGTGAGCAGCATCCCACTTCTTAAACCTACAATGCAATTACAACAATAACTTTTGATTGCGTCCCGACCATTCATATTTGATTCTGTAACTATGAAAACGAAATAAGTTCTAGCAGAAGAATGGTGGGACTTTATTTTAGCACGAAGCAACATTGGGTTTATTCCCTCTAAGCCATGTATTCTCTCTCGAGTTATCTCTAACATAGATCATACTCCATGAAACCGAAAATGCTCACCCACATATGAACGAGCCTGGCGAATTTGGTATATACCACAAGCAAATAATATTAATTCCTCCATGGATAAATAATATTAATCTCGAGCTTGGCCCCAGCAAACTCCATAATCTTCATGCATGGATGACATCTGTAAATAAATAACATTGATGAAACACAAATTAAACACTGACAGACATAAATTGCGCCCAACATGACCAAGCTACAGAATAGTTCTTGACATAAAAACCCAAACCCATGCCTTGTTGCATTAAGTCCGCCTATGTACCACGTTTGTGCATGAAGTTTAAATAAATAAATAAAATGATTGGTTTTCACCTTACAGAAAATCTTTACCAAAAATATCTATGTTGTGTTAATATAGAGAGAAGGGCTATGTGACAATGGAAAAACCAGTACCCTTTTGTTGTTAGTAGAGCCATCATGATTGTCCCAGATTTAGCAACATAAAATAGTAATTGCCCTTTGCATGACACATTATTATAAGCTAATTACTATAAATATATTTCATATACATATACCTGCTGGTGCTCCATCAAACGAGCAGTGTTGTCGGGATTCCACTCTTGGTCTGATGTTGAGTCGGATATACTCTGACGACATACAGCACACATCAAATCAGAATGATCACCCTCCAGATGATCAGGTACAATGGGTTGAATGTCTTCATTTGGTGAACCAACCCTAGTTCTTCTAGCTCTTAGCCAACACGGCACACAAGCTTCATCCTCAGAACGAAGCTAAAATAAAAAAAATATAAATAAAGAAAAAGTTCCGTTTAAAAATGCATGGTATTAGTGGGAAATAATTTACATTGTTTTAACACACATCAAATCAAGACACCTAATCGATAAAAGTTATAATAGGTATGTGTTGTTATACCTCTCGTGGTTGGATCCAAGTAGTAACTGTGTTAGCCATTCTTTGTTCGTCTTCATTTGCACCTTCAATCAAAATCCTGCGTTGACTGATTCGTAGTATGGATCGTCCACATACAACACAAACACTTTGATGGCCTGTGCGTCTCCTCGGCATATTATCAGAAAACGGGGATGACTAGCTAGCTGCTAGCATGCATGGCAAACATGGTCAGCAGGTGTTATCTGGAAATAAAGAAGTGATTTTGTGTACGGCTCAACATTGCTTTATATGACTATGACACTTTAACAGTCATACTAACAGAGTAATAACTATTATAACAGTGTTAGGCAAACCAAGTTAGGCAACCAAGTGTTAGGCAAGTAAACAATACATGCAAAACGATCACTTATGTGTTTGTACAATACATAGGACAAATTGTAAATATGTAAACAACCACAATAGTGTTTGTTATATTTTTCAAATAATGTTTAGTTTAGTTTTTGTACACACATATTATTTTAGTATGATATCGTGTAGTTTAAATGGTAAGGACTACTTTTTAACACGTAAAAGTTATCACTTCGTAACTGGCACACTCGTACGCAAAATGTTATGTTTGAAACTACTTACATCTCTAGGATATGTCCACAGCCGAATAGTATTGACGAGATCTTCACTCTTATCCGACAAAGCGTGCCTTCATATTCGGGACAAGCGAACGTTGCAATTGATGCATTGCAAACTCGTCATTTTAATTAAAAGCACGTACACACACAGCACAATTAATAAAGCGTCCTTTCGCGAAATTACTAGATAGAGTACGGAGGAGCAGTAGCTGGACTCAACGTAAAAATGGCCAGATAATTTGCTAAATTGCTCAGATGCAGTTACAAACCACAATTTGAATTCAAAACAACAGCAAAGAACTGAACAGAGACTCGGAAAGATTTTCCCAATAAATAATCTGTGATTTTCCTAATCTGTCAAATACTGTCAATAAAATAATTGCCAATACAAAAAAAACATTGATGTCGAAAATAATTTCTATCATTAAATAGTTAATTATTAAGATTGTATGCAATAATTATTCATTGTAAGGTATAATGTGTAATTGGTTAATTATATTTACTGTTATTTCTATTTAAAATAATTATTTATCATTGTGAACCTCGTGATATTTTACAAATGGCAACTTCTAAAAACATAAGTACGTTTAGTTTAAGATTATATTACGTTTAATTACTTAAATCTTTTAATTGATATAACTAATGAATCCAGACTTCTAAAAATACTAATGTTACATGAAAATGAATGGTTTAATTGACTTAGTAAGTGGTACAAATTCTATCACAAAACAACAAAAAAAGTATGTGGTACGAATTCTGCCTTTTGCCTTTAAGCTACACTTTGCCTAGGCCACTCCGTAGATGGGTGACCATACATTGCACATTGAGACCTCTTCAACCTCTTTGGGAAACCCGATCTCGGTTATTTCCCGCTTACTGCAGTTGCTTGCCGCCTACGTACTCATGAATACCGTATGTAGTCCATTACGCCTTCTAAAAGAACAATTAAGTGGCCAGGTCTATTCACAACAGGGGATCGGACTGGGTCAAAATAATATGATTCTGTTTAGTCCGTAAGTTAGATTATCGAAAAATATTGAATACGTGTTTTTTGTTTTAACAAATCAATAAAAAATTACGAAGATAAAACGCGTCAAAGATCTTGGAGTGGGGCTTGAAACGTCACTTGTGTCGTCAAAATGTACTATCATATGACGTCACACGAGTTTTCGAAGCACTGTATCGTCTTCATTTTAAGTTTACGTGAAAAAAGAAAAAATACGTGTCCAATATTTTTTGAAAATCTATCTGACGGACTAATTAGTTTTTTTTTTGTCCGATCCCCTATTCCATACTTAAGACCAAAACATGTTCTAATGCACTCGCCGATACATGCCAATCCCATTCACCACCAAGTCGTACAAAACTGATGTAAATACGTAAATCGTTTTCAATACAATGGTAGCTCATAGTCGAAGTAAAAAGTCGTATAATGGCCCCAGCTAGACAATTGCTGAGAAACAAAGACTGCTTGTAATTTGGGCTCTGAAAATGTGCTGAACATTTTTCAACCTACAACAGGAATAAAATATGCATAAATGCGTCGTTATACATAGCACGAGGTCCTGAGTTCGACTCCCAGGTTGTGTAAAGTGTTACTGGTCACTGGGTTTTTCCATCAGGTATTTCTCAAAGCTGCCATGGTGTCTGGATCTGTGCCCGGTTGATGGCAATAGGCTCGCCCCCTATTACATGAGACTTAAATATAACAGTGCAATGTGGGTGTGCTGCCTTTCTACCTTACAACTTCAGCGATTACAAGGCGTGATGTCAAGCGTAAATATGCACAAATAGATCTTATCTGCAATAAGTGTAGGTACAATTTGTAACTAAGTTGATTGATGGTATTTAAGGTAATGTGAGTTTCAGGTGATAAAAAGCACATAAAATATTACTGTTTTCTCGAAAGGTTAGGCATGCATTAAATAGAATGGCATCACGGGTAAATATCAGAATACAGACTGTTACTGATAAATTACTGATGGTAAAAGCCAATAACATTTTGATAACCTTGGAATCGAATGCGCAACTTCCTGTTCGGCAGTAACGCTTGTGACAAATTAAAGCATCGAGGGAGTCTGAAAAATATTGCGTTTAAATATACTTATCAAAAATCAGTGTAATTGGGAATATGCACGTGACTCCAAAATAAACAAAGTTTTTAATCTTAATGGCTAAAAAAACATACATACACAGCTATTTTTTAAATGTATCATAATTTATATTTGTACGATAAAATAATGTATCATATCCCTTTTCTGATTTATTTGTTTACGTATCCATTTAGATAGCGGTAGATCAATGACACCGTGATGCTAATGATATATATTGTCATATAACATAATTATAATATAGGTGATCAATAAAAATCGTGAATTTATTTAAGTCTGTATGTAATCCAAAGGTTTAGGAAGTAAACGTACGTATTACGTACGACCATTCAAGCTATACAAAAAACCATTTTCTGCGGATCTCTGATTCCACGGGAAATCTATATAAAGCGAGGCAATGTTGTTCTGGAAATGTATTGCTTGATGTGCCGCCATGTATACTTATAGTAGCCTGATTTCGCCTGCCACGTAATCGGTATCGAGTCTATTGATTTTGAGCTTAGAGCATTTATCATTCGAATAATATAGGTTCTATAGAGGAAATGGGAGTTCGTACATGTGGCTATTTGATGAAATTACCGTTCGATCAAATGACCATTTTATTGTATTAAAATGGCTTTCGGTATTCAGGACCAATTTCTATTGTCATCAAATGGACACAAATCCAGGGTGAAGAAAGATTTCCTGATGGGAAAACTGAATAGATAATAGATAACCCAGCAGTACCAGTAGCATTTGCCTTACGATCATTGTACCAGCAGGCCAGTCAATCAATCAGTTTTGAATAACAAAGCAACTGACCGTTTGGAAACTATATAACAAAAGGAATCAATTAACTAAGGGCGAGACAACAAACCTCCTTCGATAAATCGTCACCCATGACATACCATAATGAAAGCAAAGAGCTGTTTTTATGATCTCATTCAATTAACTACTAAAGTGATCGCTTATACGTCTGAAAGAAAATGTTTAGAACCCCTGATTAAAGAAGTCTTAGCTGCCAAAAGTAAGACCACCATAATACGACCCTAAAATTGAGAACTAAAGGTTGAAATTCGATTGGGCGGTTGTCCCTGTGGGGTGAAAGAAACAATTGCCGTCTTTCGTAAGGAATTCGAAAGGCTTGTCTCTCTCCAGGACGATTGTGTTCATTAGGCTCAAAATACAAGCTTTTTCGCTTCTCATTTTGGTACTTTTACCTTATTACGTAGGGTTGGGAAAACCGGGAAAACTCCCGGAATTATTTACGTAAACTCATTGTAGCGGAAATCAATAAAAGATGAATTCTGGCCTTCTTTTAAGAGTGTTTTTTCTAATCTCTCGTTGAAGGAATGTTGATGATTGATAAATGTTTCTTTTGTTAGTGTCACGTTTTAAGCGAATACTGAAAACGGGCGGGGCGTGCAGCGTGCACGCTCAAATTGAATGGAATTTTTAAAAATTTAATTCAACTCGAGTGTGCACGCTGCACGCCCCGCCTCTCCGCATTTGCGGCCTTACAGTATTTCTATGAATATACACATTCTTTGATCAATAGAGGACGTTCTTTGTGTGACTTGCCAACATTGACATTTATTACATTTATTACATTTGACATTAGACTGGCCTGTTGGTCTAGTGGTTAGTGACCCTAACTGCTATGCCGGAGGTCGTGGGTTCGAGTCCCACCCAGGACAAATGTTTGTGTGATGAGCACGATCATTTGTTCTGTGTCTGGGTGTAATTTATCTATAATATGTATGTATTTAGAAATATATAAGTATGTTTATCAGTTGTCTAGTACCCATAACACAAGCTCTGCTTAGCTTGGGACTAGATGGCGTTGTGTGATAGTTGTGGAATATTATTATTATTATTATTATTATTGACAATTACTGTATTGACCTGTGTTAATGATCGCTAACAGACACCGTTAGTGATGTCTTAATTTGTCGATATCGATAAACAATTTATCAAATACGTATAGTGTTTAAAATGGTCACAGACGCAGAAAAATTATGAATTGTTACTCTGTGGCCATTTTAAGAATTGTAACTTAGATCATTTTTTATTATCCTACTGTTTCTGCTAAAGTGGCCATTTTAAATAGCGGCTGAGGGTACTATGCATCCCGTTGGGGCTGCAGGTTGTTCGAAAGAGATACCGCGGCCTCGGCACAAAGGGTTAAGAAGGAACATGGGTGGTTTTTAGTCAGTAGAAGTCTTACAGTCCCTACCGCTCTGCCCATGATGAGTCATTTGATGATTTTCCACCCTTACCCCCTCCTTACTATGCACCTGACTGACTTTCTGAAGATTATCACTGAAAAATATTACTGTATTTAAACATAATTTCATTAAATCTCCTAAATATACTATTTAACTAATCTATACCCCATTTTTTTTTATCCACGATATGTCTTCTTCCAAATCTCTCATTTACACAAAATAAAAGAAGCAATGCTCAAAGCTCTGCTCAATTTGTAAAGAAACGTATAAAGTTAAATGAAAACGGCCAGTAATACCGTCACGGACCGGATCTGTCCCGTTCAAATGTGCAACTGAACGTATTTAAAGATTGCAATAACAGTTTTCTAGTACATTGGCTCCGCCATTATGGTGGACCGTTTGGTTACAGTTTATTTTTACGACGGTTTTTTGTAACAAGCTGTGAGGAGAATTGTCGTATGGTGTATTTTCTGGATAAACATTGTTTTTCTAGGGAGAATGAGTCTGTCTACAGTCATAAAATGCATTCTATTGTTTGGGTGTATAAAAAACTCTCTCTTTTTTGGTAATTTACTGGAAAAAAAATCTGAATTAAATCAGATCGTGTATGGTGTGCAATGAATATTTTTATTTGGTTATTTTTAATTTAGTTTCGTTTTGTGCCTGTGTCGAACTGACATGAAGGTTTTCAACCCTTGTTAGACCACTTCAGAGGCTGAATCTAAAATCCTTTTTATTTATTTATTTATGCACACACAAAATACAAAAATGGATAAAAACATAACAAATAGAAGAGCACAAAGATACTGCTTATTTCAAAAGAAATTTCTTCCAGCAGACCTGCTGATCCTTTCTTAATTTTCACCTATTTTTTTTCATAAAAGTACTCATACAGTTATTCTGACGGACTATAGATTGATGAATTTAAGCAGAATACCGGCATTATCATCATTTTAGCAAAAAGACGACCACTGCTGGACATAGGCCTCCCCCAAGTGTCGCCACACTGACCGGCCCCGTGCGTCTCGCATCCAGTGAATCCCCGCAACCTTCACCAGGTCATCGGTCCACATACTTACAAAATTATAAATACTTAAAAATTATCTGACACTATTAAACAAATATTTTGGGAACATCACTACTCCCGCAGTGTCTGCGGGTGGGGAGGACATCTGCGCCCGCGCACAGGCCGGCAACAGCACTGTCAACACAAATATCATTAGATCATCGACTCAAGTTCAAGGCGTCCTTCTAACAATAGGTACGTGTTGATTACTCGATAACGTTATTTCATACAGTCTACGGTTTTCTCCTTCACAATCAACACTTGATAATAAATCAAATATGTATTGAAAAAACAATTTATGAAAGTTACTTACTTCTTTTGTTGTTGTTGTTATTTTGATAGAGTAAAAGTTATATTATAGTTGTTTAATTTTAGTTAATCACTGAATTTCATCCTGTAACAAGTATTTTTGACTAATAGTATTTTAGTTTTATTTCTGTTTACTTGAAATGCATTTGTAAATCCGCACACAAGTAGGTATATGTTATCAGTCCCAGTGTGAGTGACAGCTGACAAGAGAGAGATCAATGTGTGATAATAGTGGAGTGTAATAAATAGAGGATTCGATATCGACGGAGGGTCACTTCGTATTGTTATTCAAGTCCCAGTGGTGGAGTGTTGTTGTTGTTCAGTTTATATTGAAATCGGGAATTAAAGGTGAGTTTTATACTATAATATGTAATTTTAATTTGTTTACATTACATCTCAAGTGTAAATAAGTTTACGAGGTTATATTGGTCTCATGTCGTTTTGTCGTTAACCTTGACTGTATTTAGAAATTCTATTTTAGACTTGTTGCTTTGTTTGTGGGTGTTTGTAGTTTACAAACAAAACAGTAAAACTACATAGTTTGCGCAAAAGCGCAAAATAATGATGAATGATGATGGGTGTTTGGTTTGTGTATGTTTAAATATTTTTAATGCACCCATGGTACAGGAGAAATTCCTAGAATGGGAAAACGAAAAAGTAAAGGAATTTTTTTCCTTTTAAGATTTGTTTAGAAATCTATAACGTCAGTGTAGTTTCGCGAGCTAATTTAATGATAAACCTTTTAGATGGAGAATAAAGGATTTTTGGTGCAAAAGCCGGGCTTTGCCACTGTTGCCGTTCATGCTGGCCAGGACCCTGACAAATGGAAGTCCGGGGCTGTAGTGCCGCCTATCACCTTATCTACTATGTTCAAACAAGCACCTGAAGGGCACACTGTATGAATTATTTATATTGCATTATTTTTTAATATTTACACAGCTTATCTAGATGATGTGAATGACCCACGTATCGACAATTATAGACGTTTTAAGTTCCTTGGTATAAGGGAACGACCTTTTTGTCATATGTCAGACATAAATCATCTAAAGGACCTTATCTCAGATTTTAAATATGGATATCCTTAATACCATATTAAGTATTCCCATGAGGCAGTAGAGGAGGCATTTGTGAGCAGCGGGGTCCCAGTGGTGGCGGCCCCGACTTACGAACAGTAACGCATTACGTTGTATAATTTATTTCATCACCACTGCTCTCAAAAACGGTGAAGGAAAACATCGTGCGGAAACCGGCATGTCCGAGAACTAAATGTTCAAAGACTTGTGACATCTACCACACTAAACCCGTGTCGTAGACTATAAATAGCCCACTCCCTCTCAAAGAGCGGAGTCTGTGTCCCATTGAGGGAACATTTTTTAAGCTGATGATTATGATGATGACGTGGTAGTGGGGGTTACGACTATTAGATCAAGATGCAATCAGAAGACAAGTTTTAGTTAATTTCAAACTTTTGCGTCCTTTGACCATTTCGTTCTATTTTGCGAAAGAATATTGACTAAAAAAAATATCACTAAGTATCATCTAACTTCTTACCGATCCCAACTATGTCGGCTTCAAATCATCACGGGATCCAACTGAACACCAGTATTTTTTAAGGAGCGACTACCTATCTGACCTCCACACCCAAGTCAGCAAAAAAAAACTTAACATACCTATTATTTTTAGGGTTACAAATACGCCCGATCAGGGAACCCATCGAGGTATACCTTGGAAGAATGTCTAGCAGCGTTGGAAGGTGCCAAGTATGCGTATGCCTACGCTTCAGGTCTTGGCGCCACCACCACCATTGCTTCGCTACTCAATCAAGGAGATCACATCGTTTCCATGGATGATGTCTATGGCGGTACCGACCGTCTGTTGAGGTAACGAATGTCCTAGATTTTGTTTTGGTGAGAATGGCCGATGGCACCAAAAAGTTTTGAAGTGATCGTGAACCGGAAAACGTTGCCGTTGCGTTAACGTTGCGTTGTTGGAAGGCCTCCCACTAGATGAACCGATGACCTGGTGAAGTTAACGGAGATTTGCTGGATGCGAGAAACATGGAACCGGTCAATATGGTGATCGATGGAGAAGGCTTATGTCCAGCAAAGGACGTTTTTGGGCTGAAATGGTGATGATGATGGTGTATTTAGAAGCATGAATACTGTTTCCAGCATACAACCTATACAAAAAACATATCAGCCTGCTCTTACGTTCGTAACTGCTGAGACTCAGGGTTTTCTGTGGCAGGCAGAGGGCCGTAACGTATCCCACCAAGCAAACCCAACGTACGTTGTGTAACATGTTTCAGTATTTTTCGATCTGGTATGCACACCACTTCACCAGTGAAGCTATTCAAAACCAGTTAATGAAGATTTCTCATTGTACACGAAATCTATACAAAACGAGGCCATGGTAAACTGGAGTTATTACTTGATGTGTGTACATTCCTGAATTACTGGATAAATGAAAGTATTATAGGTAATTTCCCAAAACTACAAGGAAATTAGTAATAGAACTACGTTATAAATACGTGATTTAGAGCGTGTTCAAAATTCTAATTAAGTATGGTTCTATGCGAAGTTTCTATTTCTTTATTTTTTAATAGGAACATAAATCATACTCTCATGAAAAAGTCTGTCAATGGAATGAGTGTGACAGGAAATTAAAGCAATCATTTGAATTTCAGGCAAGTTCTAACGAGACTGGGGATCGATGTCACATTCACAGATCTTACAAAGCCTGAAAATTTAGAAAAGGCGATGCAAGATAATACGAAGGTTGGTTCATTTGGTTTCTGTTTTTTTATTTGCGATCTATATTAATATTATATTATTATACAGGTACTGTAATTTGTTAATAAGTTTGTAAGTAGTAATACATTATTTGTGGGTTTTAAAGGCTATAAATTTTCACTTCTCTCGCTCTAAAATTCGTCTTTATGTCGTGCGTAGGCGACATAAAATCGCGTTTTATGCTCTAGAGCATAAAGTAAAATCTTCGTCGAAGACCAAGGTAATCGGCACAGGTAATCGGCCCAACAGCCTTATTAATATGAACAACTTCTAACCTCTTTAATTTAATTCGTTTCGTTAGTATTCTAAGAACAAGGGATTACTGCTTTTCATTACGAATACAAGGAAAGTTGATGGGAATAGGCTTTCCCCAATTACCTAAATCGCTTGATGGCAATAGGCTTGCTCTTAATTAGGTTGATTGATGGCAACAGGCTTGCTCCTAATTACATCATTTGATGGGAATAGGCTTACTCTTAATTACATTGATTGATGGCAAAAGGCTTGTTCCTAATTACATCGGTTGATGGCAATAGGCTTGCTCCTAATAAGATTGGTTGATGGCAATAGGCTTTTCTTAATTACATCGGTTGATGGCAATAGGCTTGTCCCTAATTACATTGGTTGATGGCAATAGGCTTGATCCCAATTACATCAGTTGATGGCAATAGGATTGCTCCTAATTACATTGGGTGATGGCAATAGGCTTGCTCCTAATTACATTGGTTGATGGCAATAGGCTTGCTCAAAATGTTTTTTTTTTATCTGAGCAGTATGAGTAACGACATAAGTCAGGTGATATGTCAAGTTTCCTACTGAAAAAAAAAAGTTAATTGGCGGGATCCATAATTATTTTTACAATATTTAAGTATATTTGTATCATGCATAATATATTATATTAGTCGTGCTATCACAATTTTTGCGGACGTAGTCGCGAGCGAAGTGCTAGTATTCAAAATTGTTGAGTAGAGATTTTACTATCGTAAAAGAGTGAATTGTTCATTAATTTTTAACAACGTACAGTCGCAAGCATCAAGTTGCCAAATGTCAAATTTTCCTATTTAATTCTGAACTAAATACACCAACACACTACATTTCATGATATAAAATCATTTGAAGAAAGACAGTTTATGGAAACTTAATGCACTGGCTACTGTACTTAATGAGTACTAAAAAGCACGTGATAATTTATCTAGATAGTAGAAAATATCTTCACGATAAATGATAAATCGACTGAAATCACAACATTATTACTATCGAATCGTATCGTGATTAATGAGCAAGTAAACAATATTCATTACAAGATAAGGTCTTCAATTGAATCGAGAACTTACCTAGAGATAACCGGCTAATAATACCCACCCACGTAGTTACTACAGCAAGTATTATTGATGAACATAATTATCAATGCCATGTAGGTACCTAAAGGATGATATTGATAGAAAGTATGGAAAAAGACATGCAGAGATACTAAATTGGAATAAGGACAGGAGAAAGATTGTGATGAGTCTATATTTTGTATCTTACTTGGATCGCAGCTTAAAAACTACTGATTCTTTTGTAACATATGAAGTGACTGACTATCTTGTCACTTTTGTAGAAGATAAAAACTAGGACTTTGACGACGATAAACTACAAAGCAAATATTCAATTTCAGATGGTCTGGATGGAGACACCAACAAATCCGAATTTAAAAGTAGTAGATATTGCAGCAATAGTCAAAATAGCGAAGAAACGCAGCAGTGACATCCTAGTTGTGGTGGACAACACCTTCCTCACGTGTTACCTGCAGAGACCTCTGGACTTTGGCGCTGATATAACAATGTACTCTTGCACCAAATACATGAATGGACACTCCGATGTCGTCATGGGAGCTGCTGTCACTAACAGCGAAGATTTAGCGAAAAGGCTTAAGTTTTTGCAAACTGGTAAGTTGGAATATAGCCGTGGCTCTCTCTTTGCAGTCGTATTCTTCATTACTGAAGGTCGTGTCCCTGATGAAAGTCCTTAATTCATAGATCTTACAATGTGTCTGTATAGCCGTGTAAGTTACCATAATCCTTCTCATTCGCACAAGTTCAGCGCAGCAAATGTTTTTCTGTACCAATCTTCTACGGCAGCCGCAGAAATAGGCGGACACAATCATGTTACGGAAATCCTATTTCTTCCTTTCTGTTTAATGTGGTTAGTGCCTAACCTGGGTTCAGAGTTTTCATGCTGCTCAAGAATCTTTGACTTGGTATCTCGTAATAACTCTCAGGTATGCTGGGTCGGAATTTTCACGATGTTTTCCTTTTGAATAGGTACCTACATCACTTTAGAATGTTTTGTATGAATAATTGTAAAGTAATGCTCTGTAGCTCGTTTTCTTAATATGCACTCACTTTCAAGTGTACATTATCTTTCTTTGTCAAAGATCCATTAAACGTTTCAATGATCTTCCTATGCTCTTACCGTTCACACCTAACTCTGACGGTTTGTCCTTCACCTTGAATTTACCAATGAAGTTACCGTAATATCTAAGACTAGTGGATCATGACCTTCAGACTAGTCTTATTGATCTCTCTGAGGGCATTCTACGAATCTGATAAAAATGTAAAAATAACTTTGTCCCGATAAGATTCTGATATTGGATATAGATTTGATTTGTTGTATTTACATGTAATCTTATCTTTTCAGCAATGGGGATCGTGCCCTCGCCGTTCGACTGTTACCTAGTCAACAGGAGTTTGAAGACTTTGTCTTTGCGTATGGAAAGACATAGGGAGACCTCTTTGAAAATTGCTGAATGGTTGGAGAAACATCCAAATGTTATTGAAGTTATGCATCCAGGTATTGTGTCTAATCATTTACTCTTTCACTTGTATTTTTTACTTTGATTAAGTACCTACTAACATAAATACCTACAAACACACTTATAGGAATTTACGCTTTTTTTCCATGGGGCTTAAGCAGAAACTACGGTAAGCCATTTGCTACGATCGCCATGATACTCACTACTTTTGATTAATCAATCATCCCAATAGTGTTCCTGAAGTTGGCTTCCTTTTAACGGGTCTGACATCTACCAGGCTTAGTGGGGGTTGCTTGCTTTGATTAATTATATTATTTACATTATTACTACTATTTTCTTTCCTTGTTTATTATTTTATTTTATTATCTTAGGAAAACTCACAGCTAGGTAGATACAATAGTTTGGTTTTTAAAACAATATGGCCAATTACAAGTTTTCACAAGTAACGGGTGATTTTTTAAGAGGTATAGAATTTGATTTTCAAAAAAAACACAAAAAATTTGAAAAATTTGATGAAATTTTTATTGGAATCGATAGAACGATCAATATAATTTAATGTTTGAAGATGACTTCATGCAAATGCTGGCCGCGGCTCCGGTTTAGATGGCCCATTCGCAAGGCCCAATTTCGTTGGAGGAAGATCCACTTTTTTATCTAAAAATTGTGTTCAGCGACGAAGCTCATTTCTGGTTGAATAGATATGTCAATAAGCATAATTGCCGCATCTGGAGTGAAGACCAGCCAGAAGCATTGCAAGAGCTACCACTGCATCCCGAAAAATGTACTCTTTGGTGTGGATTATGGGCCGGTGGCATCATCGGGCCGTACTTTTTCAGAGACGACAATGGCCGAAACGTTACTGTGAATGGCGACCGCTACCGTGTGATGATTGGCGATTTTTTTTTGCCCAAAATGGAAGAATTGGACATGCCTGACATGTGGTTTCAACAAGACGGTGCCACATGCCACACGGCACGCGAAACAATGGCACAATTGAGAGCCGCCTTCGGTGAACAGTTTATCTCACGTTTTGGGCCCGTCAATTGGCCGCCTAGATCGTGTGATCTAACGAATTTGGACTATTTCTTGTGGGGCCATGTTAAGGCTCATGTCTACAGGGATGAACTAGCAACGATTGACGCACTGGGAGCCAATATTGAAGCATTTATTCGTGATATACCGGCTGATATGTTGGAAAGTGTGTGCCGAAATTGGGCCTTGCGAATGGGCCATCTAAACCGGAGCCGCGGCCAGCATTTGCATGAAATCATCTTCAAACATTAAATTATATTGATCGTTCTATCGATTCCAATAAAGACTTCATCAAATTTTTCAAATGTTTTGTGTTTTTTTTGAAAATCAAATCCTATACCTCTTAAAAAATCACCCGTTATTTAAAAAATAATAAAAACAGCAAAAACAAAAAGACAGTGGTAAGGATCAGTACAAAAATATTAATGAAATGAAAATTAAAAAGAACTAAACAGAATTAATGACAGAAATGGTGACTACTGAATAGGTCCTAGTTCTGATCTCTGAGGGCAGCAATATTTTTTCATTACTAAATTCTCAGTAGCAAAGCCGAGTCTGGATTTATACCCAGTTCTAAACGTGTATTATTTTAAATGTTTACAAAAAAATGTTTTAGGTACTAAACTTTGTCAGTAAATTATTTAGTATGCAATTTTTCCTACTCTTTTGGAAGACACAATAACATCCTTAATTTGATACATTAATTAGAAATTTTAACTGTGCATTAATGCTTATTTCTTCATTTCAGAACTCCCATCTCACAAGCAAAACGCGATATCCAAAAAGCAAACGTACGGTCACTCAGGAGTGTTCAGTTTCAAACACACGGGTGAGCTCGAGGAGTCGAGACAACTCCTGAGTTCACTTCAAGTATTCATTCTGGCTGAGAGTTTGGGCGGGTTCGAAAGTTTGGCGGAAGTACCGTAAGTAGTACTTCAATGTTCGTTCACTTTCTGTGGTAGTTAGTGGACCACGTGTGAGTTAGTTACACTGTGTATAAACATATTCAGAGTGGAAGAGGCACCGACGCTAAAACGGTTACCACGTATTCTGACATCATTCCGAAACCCTCCAAATGAATTTTTACATTTAGTTATATTTTAGTGACGTTGCCCTGGTGGCTGAGAGAATGTCATGCTCACTCAAATGTCTCGCTGATGGTGGCGGGTGTGTCGGATCATTTAGTTCCCTTTAAAATGGTTGAGTTAGATGGTGCTGATCCATGCGTCATGTTCGTGAACGGGCGCTGTCAGTGGAGACTGGTCATTCCTTAGTTGCCATGGTGTATATATTTTTTTGATTTGTTTATTATATCTTTTTACTCTGGACGCTCTTAACTTGCACGTCTTGCTACATAGTTCTCACATAATATACCATCTCAACATGAATGATGTAATGTACCAAGATTTTGTAACAATATTCTGATTTAAAAAAGTGTCCATGGAGATTCTTGCCCGTTCTTCTCATGGATCTACGCTAGGGAGCTGGCAACTACAGTACTTTCACAAGTTATTATGCCTTGTGACTGTGACTGTAGCGTAGGAGTGCAATGCGTCGTTTCGGGAGTTGCTGCGGTGGGTGCGCGGGGCTCCGGGTCGCGGGGCGGCGGTTGCGCGTTGCGGCGTGCATAGTGTTGGGCAATGATAATAATCCGGTTAATATCATGCCGGCTAATAATCGATTAATAGCAGTTAATAGCCATAAATAGCAATTATGGATGATAACCCTGCTGTTAATGTATTTTAGTAATTGAAAAGTTCCCTTCATGGTTTTCAGGCTTAGGACTGTCAGATTAGACTTCATTTTCATCATCTTTCTTTGTGGTAAATAAATGTACAATTTAAAACTAATCTAACCCATTTAAAAAATTACAATCAGCTATTGACATTGAAGTGTTCGTACAAAAACGCCACCATATCAGAACGACTTCAGGACCAGACCTCGGAACCTATCCTTCTGCACCGCAGTGTGAGACTCATATCTCCGAAACTGTTCACCGCTGCATTGGAGGATGTTTTCAAGATTCTGGATTGGAGAGGACTTGGCATCAACGTCAACGGCGAGTACATCACTCACCTTCGGTTTGCCGACGATATAGTAGTCATGACTGAGAGTCTCAGCCATGACCACTATATGATATGATGTCTGAGATATGAGACCATGGAAGACCTCAGTACAATGCTCGATGACATCAGTAGAGCTTCCGAAAGAGTGGGTCTTAAAATGAACATGGACAAAACCAAGGTCATGTTAAATGTTCATGTAACACCCACTCCAATCAAGATCGGAGACTTTACACTCGAAGTTGTGAACGATTATGTCTACCTGGGACAAACAGTCCAATTGGGTAGGTTTAACTTCGAGAAAGAGGTCAATCGTCGAATCCGTCTCGGCTGGGCAGCGTTCGGGAAGTTGCGCGGTACCTTCTCGTCCAACTTACCACAGTGTCTCAACTTGAGACACTGTGGTAAGTTGGACAAGCTCAAGACGAAAGTCTATGACCAGTGTGTGCTGCCAGTGATAACATACGGGTCCGAAACGTGGTCGCTCACAATGGGCCTCATCAGACAGCTTAAAGTCACCCAAAGGGCAATGGAGAGGGCGGGTTATGCTCGGAGTTTCCTTGCGTGATCGAATTAGAAATGAGGATATCCGCATGAGAACCAAGGTTACCGACGTAGCCCGAAGAATCGCCAGACTTAAGTGGCAATGGGCAGGGCACATTGCTCGCAGAATGGATGGCCGATGGGGCCGAAAAGTTCTGTAGTGGCGACCGCAAACCGGAAGACGTTGCGTTGGAAGGCCTCCCACTAGGTGGACCGGGGACCCGCTGGACGCAAGACGCACGGGACCGGTCAATGTGGCGACACCTGGGGGAGGCCTATGTCCAGCAGTGGACGTCTTTTGGCTGAAATGATGATGATTTACATTGATTTTTGATAATTAGATTTTTTTATGTAAGTACTTAGTTTTTTTTTAAATTCTTAATCAGTCATTTATTTGGGATTTTTTTCTTTTTTATTTTCGCTTTTAGTTGTTTTTTTTTTGTTTGTTGCTCTAAAATAATTATCAGGCTAAGTAGAAACACTGGATTCTTCAAAATCTCCTAAGTTTGGTAGGTCTAGGTACCTATATCGATTGGATCGGACGCTAATGGATCTATTTCTGGTGTATTAAGAAGTACAGGTTCATTACAGTCACAGAATATTTCATCGATTTCTGATGTTGGAGAGAAAGGTTCCGAATCCATGTGGAAATCACTTTCCGTATCGAAATTTCATTTTTGTGCATTTAATGCATCTCTTTCTGGCACGAATATTTATTCGTGCCAGAAAGAGATAGCACGAGAGGTGCGGGGATGCATGTTACCTACTAACCGCTCGAGTATTTTCCATTGTTTATAATTTACCTACGTCGTATTCACAGAAAAGAGCTACTAATGCCCGGTTTCTGAGGCACTTTTATCGGTGGTTTATATATTCATTTGCGTTATTGGTTCGATAACTTGTGAAAGTGCGTTTCTGAACACCGCGATGTAAGAGAATCTCCGTTTAAACTGAGATTGATTTAACTGACCAATTTTGGGCGTTTATCGGTTCCATAACTGTTAAGACACATCTGTTTGCAATGAACCCCGGTCACTATCACCTAAAGGAACCCGTAACAATGAGAAGTTTGAACAAAAACAGCAATAAATCAACCCTGGGTGTGGGTCGCCAGCCGAGACGAGAGAAAAAAACGTTTCGTTTAAAAAAAACGAAGATGACCACAGAGTCGAAGATGTCGTTCATACAGAATCATACAGGTGCCCATAAATAATGACATCATATTTTTTTAATAAAACATTATTAAGCCACTAATTTATATTTAAAAAAATATATTTAATAAATAAAACCGGTAATAAAGACGAATTCAACTAATAAAATCAATTTTAGACGCGCTCTCGTAAACAGAGCCATCTATCGGCAACTAAGGAACTACTTATCGGTTAGCTAATTATTGAGTGCTGCGTTTCGTATTCAGAAACGCAGTGACAGTTGACCGACGTTTAACTTGAGCTTTACGTTATTGAACCAATAGTTAGTGGGAAGTTATCTGAGGACTTCAGCAACCGGGCATAAGTAACCTACATAATGTAGGTACCTTACATTTTTACGTATCGGTTAAAATTATTTATAGGTATACATACACCTACTCGCTTAGCTCGCTTTGTTATGTCAAGTAATTAGTCATTATGTAGATGGTTAAATCACAAAGCGATGTGTCAATATTAATTATGGTTTTTATAGTATTGGATCTCTAAATTATTAACAGAACTGAATTTCCCGAAAAATGTGTATTTATTTTATTATAAACACTTTTTCACAAACAAAAAGTGTAAATAAATAAAAAGAATAACAATACATAGAATAACACTGCGTACACGCACCCAATTTAAGTTCATACCCACAGATTATACAATAAAACATTTATTTTTTTAACAAAACATTAATAGCAGGGTTATTCGCCATTGCAAGGCTATTAATGGCTACTTATGGATTATAATCGATAATAACTCAAAGCGTCCGGCTATTTACCCAACTCTAGGCGTGCATTCGTTGTTCCGTGATTCGGGGTCTCGGCATTCGTTGTTGCGGTTTGCGTCGCTGCGTGCTTTCGTGCTCACAGTGTTCGTTGTTGCGGGCATTCAGTGGCGTGTGGTTCGGCGTGGTGGCTTTCGGAATGACGTATTGCACTCGTAGTTTCGTTTTATTTTGTGAATTGTTCTTCTGACATTCAAAAGTGCCTGTAATGGCTTAATTGAAATAAATTATTTGTGTTAGAGTTTGAGTGAATCCTTTAAAAAAAAAAAAAACAGCTGAGTTAAAATAAAACACCTATGAAAATTTTCTTTTTTTTAAGAGGGGAAGGAATTACTGAATACTTAGTAACCGTTTCAGCGTCGTATTTCCCTATCCACCCTATATTGTGTAGGGATGGTGCTGGTGAAATAGAAGTATTATTTCGGATCGTGACCAAACTCTAAGTCATTATTGACTACACACAAAGATTCGCCTTCAAAACAAAAAGAACATAAGTGACAAGGGACCTTGGTAAGATTGGTTGTCAGACTTTCGGGCTACTTGTAACGGCTTTCAATGAACTACAATTAATGACCATCGACATAACGTACTTTCTGAAACATGGAGGAAACTAGGTAATTATGTAATGGGTTGTTAGAGTTACCCATCCAAAGATTAACCTTTGCTGAAGATCGACTTGTGCCGCTACTATCTTTTCTTCAGCGCACATGGCAGGGTCAAGACCTGATATTCCAGCAGTTTAATAATACTTAACTGTCGCTTAGTATAATTAATATATGCAATAATTCACTATATTGTCATTTCTAGATCGATTATGACACATGCTTCGGTCCCTGAACAACAGCGGGCTGAGCTTGGCATCACCGATTCCCTCGTGAGGCTTTCCATTGGCTTGGAAGACGCTGATGATCTCATTCACGACCTGGAGCAGGCGTTCACAACTACATTTAATTAATATAAGCACTCATTTATACCAAAAAAATCACCTTATAAGCACATTTGAAAATGTTTTATTAAACTGCATTTATTTTTTTGTAACCACCTTTGTTTATTTCGAACGCTGTGTCCTTTATTTGTTTTTGAAATTTAACAAGCCTTGATATCCCTGAGAATTTCATTACAATTCTAATTGAGTTTGATACTAAATCCCGCAACAGATTTCCAATCCATATTTTCCCAACGATAAACATCGTCAAACTAAAATGAAGTTATAAGACAGCACCAGAAAGCGACTCAGAAATTTTATGATTCGTTCCTTTAGTACGATGGTACGTCCAAATCTTTTGTAACTCACTAACGCGTGAATTACTCCCTTATTAATCCTTGTTTTTCTTTCCCCAATTTGCAGAACAGACTTCATAAAACAATTTATTTGTCGGGACTGATCCCTTTCCGGGATTCCGGGAAACATCCCGGGATTGCCCACCCCTAGTTCCTTGTTTATGTCTATCAGTCTTATTACTATTTACTGAAGCATGTGGAGTTTCTGTCAACGGTTTTCTCTCAATATATACCTTCTGTCTTTTTACTTTAAGCCTCTGCATTATTTGGGCTTTTAAGCTACAGACATAAGGGAGGTTGGGTAAAAATATTTTGAAGTCAGTTTTGTAGACATGAATTGCGATTTGCACTCTGTTCTGAAAACCTGAAAGGAAATTTTCTTTTATTTTTTTGGTTGAAACATTACAAACGAAGAAAATGTATTTTGTTTCTACTTTCTACATTATTCCGGTAGTTAAATTACTTGCTTATTTAGTTTCGGTCCCAGTAAATTCGAATCGGGTCATTTATTTGTGAAGTGAATTGAAAAGTCTTTTATTTCATCCGCTTCCTTGAAACTCTTTGTTATTTTCGCTCATTAGCTGGCTGGGGTTACACAAGTTGCAATTCTTTGACTTACATAAGGGTGTGTTTACATTGCCTTGACATTTTCGGCACGACTTTGGAATTCATGTTTTGTGTTTTTTATCGTTCAGTAACCGAATAGCAACTGCGCTGATCACGTGTAGCGTATTTAATTTATGAAAAGAGATATTATAAGCACCAGTTTTCAGTAAATTGGAGAATAGAAATGGAAGTAAGTCACCTCGCTTTTCAAAAGTGGAAGAAAAGAGAAAAGACGAGGGTATCGACGAATCACAGTGGTTGAAATCCACATTGCAATTCTCGTTTCTTCTCCTCTCGTCTCTCATCATCATCATCATTTCAGCCAAAAGACGTCCACTGCTGGACATAGGCCTCCCCCAGGCGTCGCCACATTGACCGGTCCCGTGCGTCTCTCATCCAGCGGGTTCCTGCAACCTTGACCAGGTCATCGGTCCACCTAGTGGGAGGCCTTCCAACGCAACGTCTTCCGGTTCGCGGTCGCCATTCCAGAATTTTTCGGCCCCATCGGCCATCCGTTCTGCAATCCGTGTGGCAATGGGCAGGGCAATGTGCCCTGCCCATTGCCACTTAAGTCTGGCGATTCTTCGGGCTACGTCGGTAACCTTGGTTCTCATGCGGATGTCCTCATTTCTGATTCGATCACGCAAGGAGCATAGCCCTCTCCATTGCCCTTTGGGTGACTTTGAGCTTTCTGATGAGGCCCATTGTGAGCGACCACGTTTCGGTCCCGTATGTAATCACTGGCAACACACACTGGTCATAGACTTTCGTCTTGAGACACTGGGGTAAGTTCTCGTCTCTACTTTAGTGAAATCCGCAGCAAATGAACGCGTCCTAACAAGCTACTATATTTCCATGCACCGAGGTCTTGCCCCCGAGCTATTACTAATTTAATTTCGTCTTATTTGCTGTTGCGAAGTCTCAGCGATCCTCAACGTTGCATGCAACTTCTTAATACCAACACTCTGGTCACCTAATGCAGTCTCTTTGTAGTCCTTAAAATAATTGAATTTGGTTTCACGACCACAATGAAAAGAGAAAGCCGGGATGAAGCATTTAGTTGGTTTTGTTTTATTTTGTGGAGGAGTTTTATGACGCCTTAGATCAGCTTGATAAGTCAGTTATGAGGTTAAGTGTATCAATTGACCTAATTAAGAAGATTGGGTGTTGAGTGAATCATGATATCTTAATATGTATTGGGTCAATTGCTTGATTACTACTACACACAGGCACATACGTTCATTGTACTAGTAGGCTGTATGAAGAAACGAGCATGAGTTTCTGGGGTAGTCCCAAGTTTTTTCTTTTTCCATTAGGAATTTCTTAATCAGACACGGAGTCTAGATTTGTTCTCGGTTGATGCCAATAGGCCCGCCCTCTATTACATAGGATTTAAACATAACTGGTGAAATTTTGTGTACTATTAGGTACACGTCAGCCTAATCCTTCGGGGATTATAAGCGTGATGTTATGTAAGGAAGAAGGCTCCGTTCACGGCCTCGGGTGGTGCAAGTCGTATCAAGCAGATGCTATAAGAAACTATGGACTGTAAAAATACCTACAGAGTTTTCCCATTTTATTATAGAACACAAAAAATCCAGCCCTACAAACAATGCCATTGAAATAAGAGTTTTATAGAACGTCTAATTAAAACTCAAATGCTATTCACGGGGGCTAAGAGCCAAACTTCTAAATAAAGTATTGTTCTTCGAGCCAGGCTTGAAAAACTTTGACACTAAATCATCTCTGAATGTCCAATGCTTGTTGTAAAGTATTTCGGGGCCTTAGTTTATGGGTTATTCTGTTTGCAAGCTGAAGTTTTTGCTGTAGGTTAATATTGGAATCTACTCGTAAATAGTTCTGATACTTTATGGTGACCCGGAAATTGGAGAACGATATAACTTTTTTCAGTATTTCTAGGTTTTGGATGGCTTGATTTGGATTTGTATAGGACTGGCGGATTATTTGGTTATGAAGTGGTTCTTTATTTAAAAAGTTAATGCAAGACTGGTTTTAGAATATCGCAGATCGTCAAAATAAGATACGGGTATGAAAACCTGATATCAGTTCTAGGTCATCTGCCCATCCCGTCGGGGCTGAGGATTATCGTAAGGCATAACGCGGCCTCGGCACAGGGGCGAAGAAGGAACATGGGTTTGGTTTTTAGGCAGTAGAAGTCTGACACTCCCCTTCGCTCTGCCCAAGAGCGGTGGAGGGGGGTTATTCGATGATTTTCCAGTTTTGCCACCCACCGAAAAAAAAAAAGGTCATCTGCCCATCCTTTTCTTAACTATGTCGGGGTCAACTTCCAGTCTAACCGGTACCAGTATTTTACATGGAGCAACTGCCTATCTTTAAATGACAGTCGGGACAAACGACGTAGCATTCTTTTCGAGGTAAGGACGAAACTTGCTAAGTAATAGGTGGTCACCAATTCATACAGAACAACCTAGGCAAGCTTAGCTCAGAATAGGCTGCAGATTTTAACTAGCCACGAGCTCCTTTAATAATATTATATGAGTTCGTGGTACGAAGCCATAATATCAGTAATCACTTCCCTTAATATTATGCCTCTTCAACACAGGTGAATGGGTTCGTAAATTCTACCAACACCTTATATCATACGGGGCCCGAAAATATAGGGCGATAGAATGAAGCCGTAAAAAGGCTGAGAACGATTTTCTACGGCTTTTCATTAAGTGATTAGATTATGTTTTTCCTATACTTTTACGCAACGTCTACAACATTTTTGATGTTCGGGAAGCGCTAAAATACAAGGTTATGTACAGTCGAACAAGCTAATAAGTATACAGGGTAGAGATCTTTATAATTCTATAACACTGAAAATATTGATTTTAATTCTGTTTTATCAAGTGTTTCGCATTAAGTGACTCAAACACTGTATCGTTTGGCATCAGTCTCTAAATGTATCTGTATAATCTTAAAAGTAAAAACAAGTTAGCTAGCTGTATACTTATTAGCTTGTTCGACTGTACCTTATGTAGATTATGTATGTCATAGTATTTTGTGCTTATACCTGTATTCAAGAGTTTGGATTGTGTGAGGAATGATATGAAAGAAAAAGTAGATGTGACGTACAGACAGACAGACATGGCGAATCTATAGGTTCTTTTTTTGCCATTTCACTACGGAACCCTAAAAAGGAGTAAACGGTAAGTGCCCAGTGAAGAATGGAAAAAAAAAAACATGTTGCGCTTATACAGTCTGTAGAATTGTATGAGCTCAGGATACTGTGTACCTTTTTCATTGTGAAATTCTATAAGTCATCAAAGGTGTAAAAGGTGTGAATGGTTACCTGCAATAAGTTATATAATTTTATGTTTGTTATCCGATAGAAGGTGAAAGGAACGAATGTGGAAGTGACTGTTGCGGGGATTCACTGGAAACGAGACGCACGTGACCGGTCTATGTCAGCAGTGGACGTCTTTCGGCTGAAATGATGATCCAATTACAGATAAAATTAGGTGATTAAATGAAAAAAAAAAAAAAAACGTGTGGCACTCGGAGACTGCCGCGGTAAATCTATTGCATAGCATTTTTTATCAACTTATGCAATAATAGGTATAAATAATTAGGTATTAATAGTGTAATTACACACCAAAATAATTATTCATTCAAAAAATTTCAACAACAACAACCTCAGTTGACAACCTTGTTATTTTCCGTAACCATAGCAACCTGGTTGAATCTTGAATCCTGAATATTTTTGTTAGGAAATCTCTGGATTCGCTCTCCACGCTCAACTCAACTCAAGGCCCGCGATAGAATCTATGCAATAGATTAAAAATCCGTGTGCTTTCATCGGAAAGGTGTACTTAATCATATTCTCACCTACTACTTTAAAACTCTAACTTTCCAAAACACAAAAATTATACGACAAGTCTCGTTTTCTCCGATCGTCTATCGACAAGTTAACGGTTCGAAACACAGTCTACAATGTCAATATACCTTGCCAAATGACTTGGAAATCTTACGAACATGCTGCCATGGAATTTATGAGGTCACATACCGAGATATGGTTATGGTTCCGCCGCAAAGGGTAAAGAATTGTTGGGGGATCAACGGAGGACCGGGGGACGCGTTTACAAGAAAGGAGCAGAAGAAGTCGACTTGACATCACGCCTTTAATCCCCAAAGGGTTAGGCAGAGGTATACCTAATCGTACACCCGCATTTCGCAAGATATGTTTTTTAAGTTTCATGTAATAGGGGGAGACCTAACGATTGCCCCGAGTGGCAGTTATTATTAAGCCACGAGCTCCTGCACTAAGAAACTGTTAGCATAATCTGTTCAATTTGTCATGTTGTCACAGCTGGGACACAATAATAATATGTCTCTGCGAGATGGCCAAACGGTTATAACATGAAGGTCCCGTGCGGTTTGGTAGATTACACATGTCTTCAAATGTTTCGGTTCCAAGACAATTTCTTTCGTCGAGATGTTTTTTTATTTCTCCGTGTTGAGGACAGTGGTGAAAAATTTACAAAAAGTCAAGTGCCTGTCTACATTAATTTTGAACCTACGGTCGGCCATCACAGCTTTCAGCAGCATAAAACTGTAACCCGCAGTGATCGCGTTAATAGGTTGTAGTGGAGCAAAAATAAACCTGTAGAGGAAAGGAATTAATTAATAACAATGGTCAATATTGTTTCCTCCCTCGAGCTTGCCAGACTACCGGCACCATTTTGTTCTCTCATGTAATCACAGAACATATTCGTGGGAGAAGTAAGTCAAGAAGTGTTCCTTCAAATATTGAATACTTCTTGAAATGATTTCTCCGATGTATAGCTCAGTGGTTGTGAAATTGAGTAAGTACATCAAATCTCTCTGTACGGTTATGGAGTTCATTAACTTGCGTGATATCCTTGTGATATTAATCCTGTGATGAACAAATATTTGTATGGCTTACACCTGATAATTATTCCGGATCTGTATAAGTAAGACGTGTGCTTCAAAATGTGCCTATAGTATCGTAGGCACGTGTCGTGGAAAATTACAGTTATATAGGTAAGATTCCAGTGTGGATACTCGATGTTTAGAACCTACTTTAGTAGAAGATTAATAAATATGTGTTTCGCAAAAGGGATAAAAAGTAAAAAAGGATCAACTTAGTACTTAATTATGACTGCAAACTTAGGATTACAGCAATGATAATAGGACACTTAGGCGTAAAGGCGCATCGTTGTAATCCGGAAACGCGCCTATAAGACTAGCAACATTGCCACGTTCAATAACAATGCTAAATCTTTGACCAAAAACAGGACTTTCTGGTCATGTGAAGTATCGAACCTTATACTTAGGCCGCAAATTCGGATACGCGTTTTTACAGCGTGCAGTGGGGCGTTCAATGGAACTCCCATTCAAGTCCGTGGTAATCCCATGGACCCGATTTTTAGTAGTAATTGATTGGTGCTCAGATGGGAATAGCTTTGGTGCTCTAAGCGTAGGTGCTCTTAAAATCGGTGCTCAGATGGGAATAGCTTTGGTGCTCTAAGCGTAGGTGCTCTTAAAATCGGTGCTCAGATGGGAATACCTCCTCAAATGAGATCCACGGTAGCTACTGTTATGTTTAAGTACAGTCTCATTTAACGTGAATTCGTTATGAAAAAGAAGTGTATTACGTTAATTTGTTCAACTTTGAGACTTTTCTCAACACTTTCTTACATAGGTAAGCACGTTGCACGTTGCAAGACATGTGATCGAGCTGACTAGAACAATCACGTTACACCGTTACGACGCGGTCCGTTTTTCAGCAACGTCAGGTATTGCACGCTCCGTACAACAACACAAGTTTTCCTAAGGTTGCGCCGCGATTCCACTGAGACTTGTTTTAGAAAACTTGCTTGAAGTTTCGCGGTGGTAACAGTTGGACCCGACGTAGTGCAAACTTAGGAACTTACACGTATAAAATTTATAACTATGTCTATTTTTATAATTCTAGAACTGAAACTTTTAGGGAAATTTCAGTATTTAGTTATTTTAATTTCAATTCAGTGAACCCTGGGGAGTTCACTGAACCCTTCGTTAAGAGTACTTTTACCAAATTATTGTTCCGTGCAGGAATCGAGTCAAATACATTAAATATCCCTGAGTACCCAAATATCTATTACCTATCTAACTAATGCAAAATAGATTTCATTTGGATCTCCAGCCTTGTAAAGAAAATACACCCATACACTACTCTACAATAAAGTTCAAAGTACTACAACAAATAACAGTAGCATTACGTGTCGATTTCAATATTTCAATACAAATATTTACGTTGCCAGGCTAGAATACTCTCCACTATTCAAACCGTATTCAATATTATCCTCTATCGTATACATCAATTTATGCTGCGACTGCATTTGTGTCTGCGATACACTATATTTGATACTTTATGTGTTTTAGAAATGTGTTTATTTAAACCGCTTCGTATACTGAACGGGATAAAGTGCAGTTTTATTGTGAAAGAAATTGAATTTGAGGATCGTTGTATTTTGTTTGTTTAGCCGAAAATCAGTAAAAATACGAAAAGAGTTCATTCTTCGCAACTCACAGTTTTAACAACAAGAGTAGATAGAGAGAGTTAACAAGAGTTTTAACGCAACATGCGTTAAAACTATATACATTTTTCGTAGAAAAGTGAGTGTACTGGTTCGTAGGTTTGTCAAACTATGCATGCTGTAGTGGTTTTAAACGTAATACATAGTTTATACAAATTAAAACGTTTCCTCAGCAGGCAGGGGCATAAATCAACACTTTATGAGAGCGAGTTCCAATAGGTAGACTTCATATATTTTAGAATCTTTAGTTGGACTGCTCTCAAACTGGTAAAACAAAGCGGTTATGTCCTTGCTAGCAGAATTCCTCGGGGCTGCAGGTTGTTCTAAAGAGATACCGCGGTCTCGGGCAAGAAGGCAAAGGGCTAAGAAGGAACATGGGTGATATTCAGTAGGTCTGACACTGCCTTCCGTTCCCCCCGAGCGGTAAGAGTCATTTGATGATGTTCCACCCTTTAAAAAAAACAGGATTACTCGTGATATTTTCCGTGGTGTTTAGTGTTCCATCAGTATGTTGTCTTTGTAAATGTCTTGCGACGTATGGTGTGCGGTACACCTTACCCATAAAATTGCCTGCTCGATCCACGTACTAACATAAATTTCATTTTGTTTGACATTTTCATATTATTGGAAAACTGCGCATGTGACAAAATTCATTTAACTTAATGAAATGATAAAATATATAATTCTGATTGTGTGAGCAATGTGAGCAAAGTGAGCATTCGAGATGTCGAAACGAAAAGGGACTAACTTAGTTATAAAATCTAAAATTCTCAAGTAAGTCGTTGGAAAAACTTCGGTCAGAATTAGGAAACTGCTTACAAAGCTGTTTATTCGATTTTTGTAAACTTGCAACACTTTAGTTTTTTTTCAGAACAAATAAGTTTAGAAAAAGTTGAGGCGAAGTTTTTGGTGACCAAAGGGTTATGAAAAGTAAGAATAAACGCATAACGATACGCATAAGTTGCTAGATGAATTGGTTAATAACCTGAGACGATTCACCAACAGTCGAATAGTTATTAATTATACTGAAAACGGGATCGGGAATCTTATAGTCGAATGGTTCATGAACCGTTTGTCAACAGTATCTTTAACTCATGATTTTTTATCTATAGGACTTTTCACCCACGAACGTGTCGCCAAGAGAACTATACGTCAGTGGAAACTTAACCAACATAATGATTCGACCAATAACTTTTCACTCAAAAACAATTTTTCAACAGACACTGAGACAGGTGAAAAATAAATAAAAGCTTTTCATGAAGTTACAAAAAATCCGTGAAGGAGAATTTCTAGGTAAGTAAAACCAATGAAAGAATATCGGTGAAGTTTTCCTGGACCTGCTTGTGCTGAAAAGGATATTAAAATTATTTCTTTGTAAAAATATGAAAAGAATTTTCACAAACACTAATATTACTGTACGAGTTCAGCATCGTTTCAGCTCGAGCCGTTCCTAGAATTCTTTCCAAGAAACTGTACTGCAATCCACAAACGCCTCAAATTGGGATAAACTAGTTAAACTGTTGCGTTGGAAGCCTCCCACTAGGTGGATCGATGACCTGGTGAAGGTCGCGGGGACCCGCTGGATGCGAGACACACGGGACCGGTCAATGTGGCGACACCTGGGGGACGCCTATGTCCAGCAGTGGACGTGTGTTGGCTGAAATGATGATGATGAGAAAAACTGTGGAGAGGTGATCCTAGTGAAATGTGGTGGGAAATTTCGCCTCATACCCCTTATTTACCCGACTGCAAAAAAAAGGTTATGTTTTTCGTGACAATCTTTGTTTGTAATATTCTTTATTACCTCCTATCTTCCAAACCACTCGATAGGTTTCTTTAATGAATGCATCGTTGAATTCGGCTCATTAGTTCAAGACAGTGTTCTTAGATAGGCAACATAAAAAAATATGGGGGCTGCTAGATTTTATTAAGTGATTTTTTTTTGTCTTAGACCCCTTTGATAGATGCAAACGTATACACATATGCGTAGGTTAATTATAGCGGTGGAGCAGCACCTGTATTTTGTATCGTACATAATATTGTTAATTTCTGAGAACTTTGCTCATTGTACTGCCAGTTATCCAAAGGAGTAAATAGAGTTTTTGGCACTCAACTTTTTGAATAGACGTGTTATTTCCTTTATTAGCTGGAGAGGTAGATATGCGTATTCATATTATTTTGGTGTTTTACTGCAGCACTCAGAGAGGTTTAATGATTACTTAAGCCATTACCTATTTAGTAAAGATTTTGACAGTTTTGTGAAGTTTTGTATGTCAAATTTTTACAAAGGGACGGCTTAAATAATTGTTAAATATTTCTGAGTACGGCAGTTAGCACTGATTTAGCATCGTATGTGTCTGAAATTTGGACCGTAAAATATTCTTAGGAATTGGTAAACATAAAAAACTTTTTTACAAAATATAAAACCGACTTCGACAAAAAAAACACTCAAAAGTGAAAAATAAACTTGAGAAGAAAAATCAGTTTCTGAAGTCGGTGACTTTTGTTTCTTTGATTTCATTTTTTTGTCACCGACTTCAGAAACTGATTTTTCTTCTCAAGTTTATTTTTCACTTTTGAGTGTTTTTTTTGTCGAAGTCGGTTTTATTTTTTGTAAAAAAGTTTTTATTTTTCACTTTTTAGTGTTTCACATGTGCTTACCCCTTCACAACATACCGGCGTGATGTTATGTTAGGACTGGTGTAAACAATAGACAGACAATATGAGATTTCAGCAATCCCAGTCCATTTGCTATCATTTATTGAGGAGTTCCGTTGAATATCTCCGAAGTTCTTCATCAGATTTTCACAAAATAGTTTTTATAACCTTTGTAGTGAGTACAGGCGTGATATTATATTGTTGTGTGATGGCGTAAACAATGCTTAGATATGCTATAGCAACAATCGCGGTTAATCTGCTGTTATTTATTGAAGAGTTCCCCCGATTTCTACAAGATCCCATCATCAGATATTGAAATGGCGACAATGGGACCACACGGGAAGCACCAGCTTTCAAATGAAAAAAGAATCATGAAAATCAGTTCACCCAGTCGCAAGTTATGAGCGAAGAAACATAAAAAAAAAAAAAAAAAAAAAAAAAATACAGTCGAATTGATAACCTCCTCCTTTTTTTGGAAGTCGGTTAATTATTGGAGTTGAAAGTTACCGAGAAATACAAAACGATGTGAAGACAACTCCTACGTTGAACCATGAGTTTGCCAGTTTTAACGTTACAACATAACATAACAATTATTAAATTCTCAGGCGTACAAGCTAAAGATAACAGCCTGAGATACATCCTACTAATATTAAAAATGTGAAAGTTTGTAAGGATGTATGGATGGATGTTTGTTACTCTTTCATGCAAACACACTGAATGGATGTGGATGAAAGGAACACAGAAAGTTTATGATCTGGATTAACACGTAGGATACTTCTTATCCCGGTAGTATGATCCCATGGGATATTTATTGAACGTGGGCGAAGCGCCTCGCACAAGCTAATATGATATATAATACAACTAAATAGAACCTTAAAACTATATTAGCTCAGTTGTAACCTAAACTTTGATGAAGTACCCCTTTACCTGCTCATTCCATACCCACGCCATATTATTTTCGTGGAAACCTCAAACACATTCTAAAGGTTTCTAATTGCACTTGACTTTACGCTTCGGTGTTTTACAAAGGCCAAAAGCCACTTCTAGGCAATGCTTACACTTTCATCCGCTTTAAACTGAAAACTACATTTTTCACTAGAGAAAAACCGTTTTTGGACACTCTAAATGAACGTTTAGCAAAGAATTTCTGGAAACATTTGAAATTATTTTCTCTGTTTGATAGCTTGAACTTTGTGTGGTTTGAAATAAAGCCCCACACACCTCGACCACACACCACACACCACCTCACACACACACCACCTCCCGACCGACCACACGACCTCGGGCGATACGACTTGTAACTTGTTTCCAACGCATGAGTATTGTCTGCCGCGGCGACTCGTAGCACACTTTTTAGGGTTCCGTTGCCAAACGCCAAAAAAGGAGTCCTTAATATGTCCGTCTAGGGTAGCCTTCCACTGCCATCCAGACATGTAACTGAAGTTTAAACAAAAAACTATGTATTTGTCTGAGGTGTCTATCGACTGTAGTACTTAAAAAATATTATATCGATGTTCCTGAAATACTGTATTTTTTAAGTCATGGTTTGTGATATTTGCTTTTCCCCGTCGAATTCCCATTTGTTCTGTGTCTGGGTGTAATTTATCTATAATATGTATGTATTTAGAAATATATAAGTATGTTTATCAGTTGTCTAGTACCCATAACACAAGCTCTGCTTAGCTTGGGACTAGATAGCGTTGTGTGATAGTTGTGGAATATTATTATTATTATTATTAATTTCTTGTGTTGTGTGTCATCAGAAAAACTGAATTTTGTAGAAAGTAAATAGACCACTCAACAACAATTGGTTGAATAAGATTTTATATTTAGCTTTTTCGTGGTATATTTTTGTGTTATATTGTGTGACTACAAAACAATGTTTTGCTCCTTCCGTGGACACTACCGGGGTTGGTTTATTACCCGACTGCGGCGAAGCCCAAAAGGAGGGTTATGTGTTTGACGTGTATGTATGTATGTATGTCCGTTTCTTTGTTCCCTCATAACTCCTAAACGGATGAAGGGATTTGAATAAAATATACGTCGTTAGATTCGTCTTGATGGCGCGAGTGTTATAGGCTACATTAAAATTAAAAAACAACGAAAAATTGTGGATTTTGGGGGCCAAATCGTGGAGTTCAAAAAAAAAATTTTTTCCAATAGCATTGAGTATGGTATCAAAATGAAGGGTTTTAAAAGGAGATTACAAACATATATAACACTTATATGTTTAAAAAAATTCAAAGTGACAAATCCTATAAACAAGCACAAAAGTTAAATCATCTGCGAAGAATTTTACGCGACCAACGAAAGAACAAACAAAAGAACTAAAAAGTTGGAAATTAAAAAAGTAGTTAAAAAACCAAAAAACCCGACTGAAAAAACTGAAAACCGAAAAACAAGCACATTTTAAATTAAACAAAACTTGGAAGCAGGCGGGGTTCAATTGAATATTAAATTATGAAATGAAAAAAAAAAAAATAGAACCCCGCCTGCTTCCAAGTTTTGTTTAATTTAAAATGTGCTTGTTTTTCGGTTTTCAGTTTTTTCAGTCGGGTTTTTTGGTTTTTTAACTACTTTTTTTTTTAAATTGATATCTTCTCATTCACTGCTGCAAACACGCGTGTCGGTTAAGCGTAGGTCGTGGCCAAACAGTAAAACGTGTTCGTGAGTTCTCGAGCCAAACGGTACGTTTTCTCAGAATGTATGTTCTTCATTCGTTTTATGCGCTGGAAAATCACTTATAAATGTTTACAGTAGCTTTTAGAGGGTTAAGAGCAACATTCCTCTTTGAGTGTTCCTTCCGCATTTGAAATGAAAGGAGGCTAAATGAAATGGGGTTATTGTGGTAAACAAAGTTTTGTATGTGAATATTGTAAATAGAATGTTTGGTCGTCTTTAAGATACTGAAGATATCTTCAATGTAAGTAAAATGTTCAAACATATTCTTCTTTTGTACATGATAATGATTGTGGATTTTAGAATAGTTTCTGAAATGTGTAGTTTCGAAAATGTGTTTTTCAACCCTTTAAAGCGAGCGATCTTCTAGGCACGGTGGTTCCATCATACACATTTTTTATTTGATTTTGGTGGGTGTCCGGGCAGAGCGAAGGGGAGTGTCAGACTTCTACTGACTAAAAACCAAACCCATGTTCCTTCTTCGCCCTTGTGCCGAGGCCGCGTTATGCCTTTCGATAATCCGCAGCCCCGACGGGTTCCATCATAGACCTCATCTATCGTTTTCCGTCAGGTGTGATCGAGGTCAAGAACAACGCCATTTTGATATAAAAAATATTTAACCAGAAATTATTTTATTAAAACAATAAACGTAAACCACAATAATCTTGTAGAAATGAAATGAAAGTCTAACAATTTATTATATTTTGTTACCCTCTAGTCTGTTTAAATATCTAACAGGAAGTTGTTATAACAATTATTTTTCTAATATTTGTTTTGAAATTCTTTCACCCATTAATTGTTTCTTTTTTTTACCAATAATTTTTTGTTGAATTTTTTTTTCATCGTTAACTTTAGAAGTAACAGGTGCTATTTCATGCGGTATACACCATTGCCTATCCCTTTTAGGAAAAATACGCGTGATGTTATATTTGATTGCCTAGATCACATGTTTTTTTGATAAATTATGTAATGAGATACGATCCCTAATCTCAACCTTACCTTATCAGATATTCATGTGTTGCTTACTTAAAAAATCCGTGAATTTGATCGTAAACAAAATCTAATTGCGAATATCAGAAAATGTTTCTTTACCTAATTTAAAAAATCCTCGATAATATCTCGTAGAAGATCGAATGTACGCCCAAAATTGTTCTATTTTCGGGAAGCGCCTTGTTTCCATGCAAAACACGAACGTTGTCGTGATTAGGCTCATGTGTTATCATAAAGGCAATGTTATAACATAGAGGCGTGTGGTGAAAATATCATCTCTTTTGGCTGTCAATCGAGCTGTATAATGAAAGTGTTTAGCTACAAAAAGAAACAACATAGGAAAAAAAGTACTACAGCAAAATCTACTACTACTACACTACTGCATAGTACTAGAGCACAGATAAAGGACTAACATTATCCTACAACGCGCAGCTAAAGTTAGTGTTTATAGGAAAAATCCTGACAACAACTTTTGGGCTGTAACCTTTTTCTTTTTTGTGTGTTAATCCTCAAATTACTCCTCCCGATCTGTGCAGAGCGGAAGGCGCTGTAAGACTTCGGCTGAAAAAAACACCCATGTTCCTTCTTAGCTCTTTGTGTCCCGCAGGACTTGGGCTGTAGCCTACCATTCACAATACCCGTCGGAGGATACTCCCTTTTCTATAGGCGATGAAGAACTTCGTATTCCTTCATATTCTTCATACTCCTAAAGTTGCTCTGACTTTGGTCAACATTAAAAAATCTTCCTTGGTGAGTCGTCTTCATAGTAGTCGTAAAATTGTTTTCAGGATGTTTGAGGACGAGTTGTGCATAAAAAGTCATTTTTAAAGTAGTCTGATTTCCTGAATTTTCAAATTTCCTTAATGTTCTCAATCATCACACTAATTTATAAAGGCGAAAGTTTGTGAGTGTGTGACTGTGTGCCTGTGTGAGTGTGTATGTTTGTTACTTCTTCACGCAAAAACTACAGAACGGATTCGGATAAAATTTGGTACACAGATAGTTTATAACCTGAATTAATACATAGGATAGCTTTTATCCCGATTTTATCTTCCTGTGGGATAATTTTCGAATTTTTGAGTTCTAGTTAATAAATATTTTTCACAGATCAGTATTAGATAATCCACTCGAGGATTTTGACAGGTCTACAATAAAATTTTACTAACCAGTGCATTCCTGGGACTGAATTTTTTCGACTGCCTTAATTTAGGAATGATTTATCACGTTCGAGTTATTTATTTAGAAACCCCTATATCTTTAAAAATCCTTGAGATTTTCTTTAATTTTAACTGGCTTTTACACTAGGCTTCGCCCGCGTGTGAGTGAAAGAATTTCTCAAATAAATAACAGAAATAAAATGGAACACGGCACGTGTTCCGGATTTTATCCTCCGCATACATAATAAACTCACAAAAATAGCTTTTTACTCTTATTAGTTTATATAATATTTTAGTCTATAGAGACGAGTCGACGAGTCTTTATTAACTTTGAACCAATCTACTATAATACTGGAAGCGAGCTATTTTTAGTAAGTAGCTTATAAAGCGAGATTATTTCGACGAGATCCTATGTAGCTATTAGCTACGCAGCCTTATGAAAATGTTCACATTCTTATGTAAAAGAAATCTGGTTACAAGAGAAGCAATCACTCGATTTCACGGAGGACTGATTGATTACATTTTTTTAATAAGATCCGTAGAGTAAGTAGATTAAAATGACTGAGGTATAATATGTAACTCATTTAAAAGGCTCTGTCTACTATGCCAATAAACTCTGTAATTTTATCATGGAATACATTTTTAATAGAGTTTTAGAAAACGGTCGGTGGAAGGGCTGATGTTTTGTAAGTAAATTAAGTTGTATCAGGTATCAATTTAGTCTTTTTTAGGATTTACAATTAAATTATACGGTAACGATTGAAAATATCAGATAAAATACTGGTATTCAGTAAAACAATATATCGGCTCCTTGATAACGAACACATGCAATCAGGTCATATCATAATAATATCAGCATAAGTGGCTAAGAAGGAACATGGGTGGTTTTTAGTCAGTAGATGTCTGACACTCCCTACCGCTCTGCTCAGAACGGGAGGAGTCATTTGATGTCCCACCCCTCAAAAAAAATTGCTAGCCTTTTCCCGATTATGTTGTGCAGAGAATACAGAGAGATACATGCCAAAACCCATCAACACCTTCAGAAATTCTGAAAATCTGAGAAATCTGGGAATTGAACCAAAATACCTTATGCTCAGCAGGAGCGCTTACACCTACAATACCAAGAAGGCAGCCAACAACAAACAATTTTAAACTTTACCACCTTTTCAAAAAGCACCTGAATCTTGTTTATCGCTGAGACGGCTAAGATAAAATGCCTCACAGACAAGTGTCTGTCTACACCTCGACAGCCTAATATAAGCGTCATTATGTCACTCCACAAAGTTCAAGGCTCAAGGGGGCTAGGTGGCTAGGGTGCTACGGTGCTAAGGGGCTAAAAATAGAACGCTAAGGATGGTGGAGATAAAAAGCTTGTTGCGGCTGAATTGACAGTTTTTCTTGAAGTATAATGAGGTGAGGTAAGTTCGCCGTTTTGCTTGTGTTTAAATTGTTGATTATTTGTAAAATTGGTGTTTGGGAGATCTATGTTTTTTTGAAATATTTTCAATTTCAAATATCAGCCTAAATACATATTCTTCGATTAAATTAACCCTTATAAAAATCTGCCGACACAACAGAATATGGTGTTCGTCAGGATCACCAGTATTGAGGTGTTGTCGAGTGTCACTACCTAGGGTACTAACAGATCTATTGGAGGTAAAGAACTTCCACACATCTGCACATCCTGAACGATTAATTAATTAAATGAAAAAATGTCGCTGAAGTAGAATAAGGGATCGGACTGGGTCAAAATAATATGATTCTGATTAGTCCGTCAGATAGATTATCGAAAAATATTGAATACGTGTTTTTTGTTTTATCAAATCAATAAAAAATTACGAAGATAAAACGCGTCAAAGATCATGGAGTGGGGTTTGAAACGTCACTTGAAGGTACAAAATGTACTATCATATGACGTCACACGAGTTTTCGAAGCACTGGTATCGTCTTCATTTTTTGTTTACGTGAAAAAAGAAAAAATACGTGTCCAATAATTTTTGGAAATCTATCTGACGGACTAATTAGTTTTTTTTATGTCCGATCCCCTATTAAAGGAGTTTGAATGAAATTTTAGCCGTCGATGATAAAAGGAGTTTGAATGAAATAAAATTTGCCATCAGTGAATGGTACATAGGTCTTATGCGTGACAGCTATTTTGAAAAATAAAATTACGGAAATCACGCAGGCAAGCATTCATATAAAAATCTTCCAACCCCGCTCAACCCTTTAAATGAGGAAATATGAAAACCTCTAGATTCTCAACCAGATACAACCACAATATCTAATTGATGACGTTTCACCGAAGCCGTGCGAAAGATCTACATTTACCACCTGTAACTCGTAATCAATCATTCCTTGGTACACACGGCTACACATCAAGCTATACAAAACCAGTATAATCTGATCGTTCATTGTGCGAAAAGATCTAGTAAAGCAAGGCCAAGATTAACTGGTTTTGTATAGCTTGATGTGTAGCCGTGTGTACTTCCCTGATTATCCCAAATATCTTGGAACTCTCTCATAATATTCATCTGTCACATTTTATCAAGCCGACGGCGACATGCAGAGGGAAGTATTGGGGAAAATGAGAGAAATCAATCATTGATTCCATTTGTATGTATCGAATGTAATTTTCTCTGAGATTTCCTTGAGAATTCTGATTACTGGAGTTGGCTTGATTGTGACCATTCATGAGGTATTATGTAGGTATTAGGGTGACATGAGGAATATGAAACCTTTTCAAGTGTTTTGTGATACGGGGTCTCTAATTTTTAATCTTGAAAGAAATGCTTTTATACGAAGGAGACAGACAAAGAGAGTTCCTAAATAATAACTGACACAAGGGCTAATCGTTAATGACACAACACTTTCTGAAAACCGTTAGTGGATAGGATAGTGGTGGTGGTCACCATCCATTGATATAATAAAACCCAAGATACACACTCCGCGTCTCAAAACCGTCCGCTTAAAATGAGTTCACAATGAACTCATTTCAAATAGTCTCACGTCGCTCGCGTCTCTGCACGGTCGTACAAAATACTTTTTATATTGCTTTTTATAACTGCATTGTAAAAGGAATCTGCGTAAGGTTGAATTTGCCAAAAAAAATATGTTTATAGTGACGATAACTACATGTAGTAGTGCGTGTATTGGTGAGTGTTTGGCGACAGCTTCGACTGTTTGTTTTGTTCGAGACTGTGCATCTAGGGTTTTATTATATCAATGTGACCATCACTAATATTATTAAACCCCTCCTTTCTCGGAAAGCACCTAAGGTGTTGACCCCCGTTATAGTTTGTAGGTTTTTAATAGTCGTCAAAACTAAAAATCCAACTAGTCTTCGAAGTCAGTCTTCAGACTTTCCAAGGGAAATCGTGTTAAGCAGCAACTGGGTTGTAGAGGTCAGATTGGTAGTTCATAAAATACTGGGTACCTGTAAACACAGTTACTTTGCAGTAAATGGAATATAATGATATAATATGATGTCTATTAATGTGGGCTTCCATGAAGTATTATCATTTTAATTGAATGTTTTTAATCGATATTGTACTAAATTGATATATATAATATATGATTGTGTGGAGCCCTTAAAAAGATGATTATATTCTGAAACACTCGTAGCCGTAGCGTATAAAATAGCGTATAAAATACGCAGAGGTTAGCAACATCATCCGTTGTATAAAACTTTAGAATACTAAACAAATACGAATGTATTTATTTGTTCAGCTCCACCAATATCTAACAAACAGCAGCAATACTGCAAGCAGTATTTGCAACACAGCGTTAATACTATTTGCCACGGTTCTGTTCCCAAATTGGAATATTTTCTGCATCCAATATCGTTGGCAGTGTAATGTGATTGTATGCCGGAAATGGAATTTATTATTTATAGTTCACGGCTCGTTTAATTCTGTCCTAGGAAATAAACACGGTGATTGTGAACATGTTCCAAGCCTGTTAAAGAAATTAATAGGTGCTTTTATGTATTAGGTTTTGCTGTCGGAAATTATACTATAAACATGTACTCCCGGAAAGCACAACGTATCGTTCTAAGCCGAATTATGTCTAACGTTGTACTCGTGTGCCAAATTGCTTAGCGGGATGACAGAGAAAATACCGATGGAAGTTACTTTCGCATTAATTTATTATATAGGTAAATGTGGATTTTGTATCTCTTTTTAAACTAAAACTATCTATCATTATGCAGTTACCTGTTTGTATGATTAAACAAGACACAAAAAAATGTACTAAGCTTTTTTATGGGACTACTATAACTGGAGGTATTTTAAATTATGGACTTGTGTACTAAGGCCAATTTTTCTCATTGTGACTGGCAGGGCAAGCATCAAATAGAATAAAAGATTCTGCTCTACAATAGCCGCAGCTGTTTGTGAACATCACGTCTAAAGCAGGCTGTTCGTGCTCGGCGCCATTTTAAATAAAATAAGAGGCAATAGTGTTAATACGAGTCGCATGTGTGCCGAAGTAATTAAACCTCCGTATCTCGTTAGTACGCGCGGAGGAGTCCATTGTCAAACGGGATTGTTTTGATATTTGATGCTGTAACTCTAGGTTCCCACGGTCCGTGATATCGCGGACGGGCGCGGACCAGCTCGCACGACACACCGTGGTAAGGGTCTCGTCCGTGGTAGCTCAGGACGCCTGTGGCGGTGCGCCGGAATTCGTCGCGAGGCAGTAAAGTGAAAGTGAGCGACGATACGTTCTTTTTCACTTTGCATTTTGAAATGAAGGTAATCAAAAGATCTGCACAGACCGACACGCATCGTTGGAAGAGCCCTGCCTGTGTGCTTTGCCGTCCGTGGTCGTCGGCTGTCATCTGATAATCCGCAGAATCACGGCACTGTGGGAACCTAGCTTTACACGAGAACGTATCGGTCAGAATGTGGAGAAGTTAAGAAGTCTGACAACCTAAGTTAGGTTAGCGTTAGCGTAAATGTAGTGTTAGCGTAATACCCAGATATCGGATTTTGGTAGTCAGACAACCAGTTGCTACAGGTAAAATACTGTAGCTTTCAGCTGCATCCGGTAATACTGGAAGCAGACGTCAACATAGTTGGGAAAACGTAATCATAATAAGATAATCAGATGAGATAATATAGTTGAAAAGAAAGAAAATCAGGTTTGATTTTTATTGTGGTGTAATTAAGTGATCCTTGATTGGCCACTGGCCAGTGAGTTAATTGAATAAAAATTTTAACTCTTTGGTTTATGACATGGTCCTTGCTTTATAGTCTCTTCTTACAGAATTTACAAGACAGCTGTGCTACAAAGTTACAGAGGCTAAAAGTAAATAATTGAACATCAATACTCGTATCTTGAAATTCTTGTTTGTTAGCTTTCCAAATAGCCAACCGTTGATGTAAGTCAATTGAAAATACACAGTTTTTCAACAAGTCGACTCTTTTGGTCTCTGTGTGGGTAGAGAGGGTCGAAGGCGGTTCAGAATTTGCTGTTAGTGGCATTAACTAAACGTCTAAGGTCAATACTGACTTTGAGGCTTACTGCGAAAAGCCCACGTTTTCAAACAAATTATGTATTTCTAGTATCGATTCTCTTTAACATTACGCCTACAATCCCCGAACGGTTAGTAGCCTGTCGTGGCTGCGGGTTGTTTGAAAGAGATTCTGCCACAAAGGGCTAGGAAGGAATATTGGTGGTTTTTAGTTAGTAGAAGTCTGACACACCCTACCGCTCCGTTCAGAGCGGCAGTAGTAATTAGAAGATTCCCCATCCCCCCAAAAAAAAGTGTATCTAATAGTACAACCACATTTCGCCACTTATGTAATAAGGGACGAGCCTATTGCCATCAATTGGGTTGAAATCCAGACGATGTGGTTGCGACTGAGAATCTCAAAGTAAAAAAAAAAACACTTTCGCAGACCTGGGAATTGAACTCACGACCTACTGCTCACCAGTCGTGCTTGAAACCAACACACCAACGAGGCTTCCCATTTTAGAGCAGAGGGTTAATAATTTTTAACACGCCTGGTATTCGTTATTTTCGTTCACGTTGATCAGCAACAGTCAACAGACGAAGAAGGTTTATCAAAAGAAAACACTACTTACATCATCATCAGCCTATAATGCTCCCACTGCAGGGACTCAGGACTCCTCTTTAAGAGAGCGTAGGGCTATAATCCACCACGCGGTCCCAGTGCGTGTTAGTAGATGTCACATGTCTTCAAATATTTTGGTTCTAAGACATTCCGGTTTCCTCACGATGTTTTAAACACTACATGAAATAACTTATTTCTAAAAAAACCGTATCCGATATTCGTAGACAATGGAAACGCAAGCCAAGAGTCACGCATCTCAGGTTATAAGTTAAAATCCAATTATGTTTTCTCAAAACGTTCTTATGTTATTACCAACAAACTTGTGTTTTGCTCTGGCGCTTTTTGACTCGAATTAGTTTCAAGCTAATTCGCGAATGTAAGCATATATTTCAGCTCTTTCGCTCACGAAATAAAAAGGAAATAAAGTTTGGCTTCGCTGTCTTTTTGAGAGTTTACGTAAAGGAGATGGCTAAATTCAGTTAGGACGACTGAACCAAGCATGTATAAACATGGCACCTAGCAAAATGCAACGCTTAATAGCTGAATATTAGTATTTCATTTAAAAAACACTTTCGGAAGTTGATCGTAAGTTGAAAATCCTGAAAATAAAATCGTTTAGCTCCTACGTCAATACGTATAAAACTGCAAACAAATGTCATTGCTATGAACTTTTACTTAGGCATTTGGATGTATCTGCATTGAAATTGATATAATTGTATTATAGACTAAACGAGCCACCCCGATTTCGCATCGTGGTACTTTAGTAAATATACACAAAGGGGTAATTGCACCTAAAAATGTAATACAACGGCCTTTCTGCAATCCGCGCAAAAATTACTCCCACCCGCGTTTTTACTCTTGTAAAACCTAACGGACTCATCCAAATGAGTAAAATAAAGACGGTTTTCACAGACAATGTTCATAGGTGGTGTTCTGTCTGTGTCGAGTAGCGAGAGGTCCGTAAGTAGGCGAGCGAGGGTCATTGAAAATCCAAAATAAAAAATCCAAACGAACATGCAAACGGCAAAGCGTTCAAACGACATCTGACATTATGACATTTGACGTTTGATTTTTATAGAGATGGGATTGAAATTCAAGTGTAACAGAATCGATAAAATAATAATCTAAAGTTTTTAACATAAAAAATATTGAAAATAAAACAGCAACAATGTGAATGACTTTATTCTTTTCTGTTATTCTTACCTAAAAATGAAGCCGGAGCGGATAACGTGTTCTGGTCTCTCGCCCATCCTAGATACCAGATCACTGTCATTACATGACAGCAACAGCCCAGAGTTCTGTTCCCCACATTACAGCTGCAGTAATATGACAGTATGTCATCCAGAGGATTATTTGTAGTTTGGCTTTTATATAAAATATACACGTAGTATATTTTTTGAATTAAAAGTTGAGGTCTTCATTCCCATAAATGGAAGTCACATTTGTTCGACGTTTCTTATATTTTATTAGTTCTAGAATAATTCTAACTGTAGATGACTCACCTCAATAACCCACATAATAGTTAACCCACGATGGTTAACAATTGAGGTAAGTCATCTAGGGCTCTTTGGGGAGTGGCTAGAGAGTAGCCACGGCGCCCCTTCCGTCTTACGCAGGTCCTCACCGGACACGAATGTTTCGGGAGGTACTTGTACCGAATCAGGCGGGAGGAACGCGCCCGGATGCTTCCACTGCGAGGATCGACCGGAGGACACGGTGGAGCACACTGTGGAGGTGTGCCCTGCTTGGGCGGAGCCCCGCCGCGCCGTGTTCTCGTAGTGGCAATCGGCGGCGGCGACCTCTCACGTCCGGTCCTGGTGCAAGCCATGGTCCGGGGCGAGAAGGAATGGGACGCCATCGCCTCCTTCTGCGAAGCAGTTATGCTAACGAAGGAAGTGGCGGAACGTGAGAGGGAGAGAACCTCTCGTCCCAGCCGCCGCGGGAGAAGCTCCGGGCGTCGTTGGCCACGTGATGGCTTCCGGCCACCGTAGACGCGGGCCTGTGGACGGTGAGTAATCGGCTAGCTCGCCGTCCGGCCGTCTTATGACGGTAATAGACCGTGTCGACGCGCGCCTCAAAGAGATGTCAGCAAGGAGGGGCCCGCAAGGGCCGACGCCCGTCGGGGCTGCGGATTATCGAAAGAGATAACGCGGCCTCGGCACAAGGGCGAAGAAGGAACATGGGTGGTTTTTAGTCAGTAGAAGTCTGACACTCGCTTCCGCTCTGCCCAAGAGCGGGAGGAGTTATTTGATGATTTCCCAGACGCAAAAAAAAAGGTGAGTCATCTACAGTTAGGATAGTAAGTAGAGCAGCAGGCAACGAAGTGATGATATGCCGCCGCAGTCTTTGCGTGGTTATACCTACCGCAGTACATGTATAGCATGATGAATATACTGCAAGTCAAGTCCGCGTTAAGCAAAAGGGTCAAAGCGAGGGTGGAAATTCAAAATATAAAAGCACGACGAACAAATAAACGGCAAAGCGTTAAAACGACGTCTGACATATGACGTGTGCTTTTTTTAGAGATGAAATAAAATAATCGAATCGATTAAAAGAAAAAAATAGAACTACTTTTTAATAATCATCAGTTCATATTTTTCGCAAAATAATAACCTAACCTAACCCTTCTATATTCGCCAGACCGTGAACAACGAGAGCTGTACTCCGCAGCCATCACGATCCAGAAGGCATACCGCCAGTACCGTGGCAGGCAATATACAGTAGCACCATAATTCGAAGCTATCCCTTGTTTTATTTGATTAGGATTTAATTAAGCTGAATTGGGTAGAATCGACAGTCACTTTCAAACAACCCCATTTTCAAAACACAAGGAACTAAACAATACACTGAATTGCACGCCATAGATTCCCAACAAAAACTCTGATTACCACTTCTTAGTTTCAAGTAAATAAATCGTTTTAATAACTGTTATCAAGAATCGATATAATATGGACCATCCTTAGCTTGCAGTTGCTATAGCAACTAGCAGCTGTATTACGAGTATTTCACCATTTTATGTCAATGAAAAGAGAGATTTAATTTTTGCTTTTTCTTTAGTTCATGCAACTTCTAGGAAATTATTAAACACTAAATAATTAATGTTTGATTGTTTAAATACTACGAGTCAGTGTGGGAATCCTATACTTGCTGGAGGCAGTCATTTAGCCATCTCCTTTATATTTTCGCCTTTAAATCTTGTGAATTTATGACTTGAGTTATCTTTTTCATGTTTAACTAGCAGCTGTCCTTGAGCAATTGCAACAATCAAATGTTTTAGTTTACAAAGTACCTAATATTTAGGTACCCAATATGTACCTTACAAAGTTTAATTATGTTTAAGTCCCATATAATAGGGGGCGATTCTATTGCTATCAACCGGGCACCAATTTAGTCTCCGTGGCCGTTACTTAGAAATTTCTGGTGGATAACCTCATAAAATTTTGGCGACCTGGGAATCCACCCCAAGACGTCATGCAAAGCGTCGTTAGTCTTGCGACCATTAGACCAAAGAAGCTGTCCAATTATAATAACGAAATAGGTATCATAATATCTTCAGAAGTTAGTTACTGATACGCAAACTTACCAGTTTTCTTGTTTGTCTACGGTACACTTAATTAATCTAGTTTCCTAGAACCAAGAGGATGCTGCGAGGCTTCAAAGATATCGGATTTTCGAGATTCTCTTAAAACACTATCGGTTAAAGCAATTTTATAAGGTTACTTCTTAATTACTTGTGGATATCAGTTGCCAATAATAATTAATTATTCAGGTAATTAATTTTGGAATTAATCACTTGATCAGTCCAATGCTTTTTGAAGGGTGTTCGTTCCTGTGGAAACACTTTATGGCTCGCTCGTCTGGCGGTGTCCGTGAGGCATACACATTACACAGATTATGGGACGCCGTCGCCTCCTTCTGCGAAGCAGTCATGCTAACGAAGGAGGTGGCGGAACGTGAGAGGGAGAGAACCTCTCGTCTCAGCCGCCGCGGGAGACGCTCCGACGCTTATGACGTGGACAGGCCCGTGTCGACTGCGCTTTCGTGTTCCACTCGCGCCTCAAAGTGATGTCAGGAAAATTGCGGTAATCCGTGGCCCCGGACACAAAGGTCTTAGAAGGAATATGGGTGGTTTTTAGTCAGTAGAAGTCTGACACTGTCTTCCGCTCGGCCCAGAGCGATTTCGATGATATCCAACCTTCCAAAAAAAGGCTTAGACAGATTTCATACAAACTAATGTAACGTAAGAGCGGATCTTACGTTGCATTTCATTGCCGACGAGCGGTACTTTTTCACATACGAACGTGTTGGCAACTTCGTGGAGCGAAGCCGCTCGCCGCCTTAGCTAGCCGTGACGTCAGCATCGGACCACGCCGCGCGCCGTGGCGTCGGCATCGAACCATGACGGCTGAGCGTGGTGGGGAAGAGACGGGCTTAAAATTACATACTCTTTGGACGGGCTGGCGGTGCGGGCTGTGCGCCCGGCCTCTTTGCTTGCGGACCGTGCGACGGAACAGTCATTCTTTAGCTTAATTATTTTTGGAGACTTATTATTATTATATTTTGTTAAATTAATCAGTTGTATTCGAGTGTTGAAAAGTTTGTTTAATATAAATGTTTGCTGAGAATTAACCCAATAGTCTGATTTATTTGCTCAATAATAGTTACAGTCTTTAAAGTCTAAAATACCCACATCTACGCATTTTAAGATATTGATAGTTCAGGAATAGTATTTCTAATTATTTAATAAACGTTATCATAAAATAGGCCATATTATTATCTCATAGGTATACTTGCAATGGTTTTTTCACGAGAAATTCGTGTTTGAACTTTGTCAAATGTTTCTTTTCATAATTACCAGTGACTTTATCTTTCTAAACAAACCACAACTTCTACCATTACACTATAACCTCCCCGTGTGTATATATCTATTAAACGGCCATCACAAAGCTGGCCAGTAGTAAAACACACTCGGTGTACGCAATATCACATTCTATGGCCGATCTATATCCCTACGGCTGACAACCGATATTAGGAAATATGTGCCGCGTTGACCGGCGAACAGAAGAAAAATAGGCCCGATTGGCTGAAGATGGATTTAGTTTACGGATGTGTACTGTTTTGTGTTTATAGAACCTACTCTATAAACGCAAAACAGTACACATTGGCTTGTTTTCTAGAACTAATCTGTGATGAAGCCTAAATTAATATGTTACTAAAACACAGCAAAGATGGAGGTTGAAAAACCCTTTTTTTATGGATGGGAAATCATCAAACGACTCTTACTGACTAAAACAAAACCGTGATCCTCCTAATACCCTTTGCGTTCGGCGTGCAATGGCGTGCATTTGTTGTTCCGTGATTCGGGGTCTCGAGCATTCGTTGTTGCGGTTTGCGTCGCTGCGTGATTTCGTGCTTGCAGTGTTCGTTGTTGCGGGCATTCGGTGGCGTGTGGTTCGGCGTGGTGGCTTTCGGAATGACGTATTGCACTCGTAGTTTCGTTTTTTTTTTGTGAAATGTTCTTCTGACATTCAAAAGTGCCTGTAATGGCTTAATTAAAATAAAGGATTTGAGTTTGAGTTGAGTTGAGTTGAGTTTGAGTTGAGTTGAGTTGAGTTGAGTTTGAGTTGAGTTGAGTTGAGTTGAGTTTGAGTTGAGTTGAGTTTGAGTTGAGTTGAGTTGAGTTTGAGTTCCCGGTGACATTTTTGAACAAATTCTGCAATCCTGGCACTAGCGGGTCCTATATGCTGATATCTCTTTGAGGCACGCTACTCCCTTGACTGACTCCGCGCAGTTTACAGGAAAAAGGTTGTGTTATGTACCGTTCACAAAGACATTCAGCCACATACATTCTGAACGCAACTCTCTAGGCTAGGTAAAGACGTAATACTCTGGCTAGGTAAAGGTCACGTACCTACTGTTTAAATAAAAATATTTACTTAAACAACACGTCGTCGTCATAGGACGTTCAAACGCTTTTAAATAAACAGTGGTTGTTTGCATTAAGTTGTGATGTTTAAAAGAGCGCAGGAAGAATTTATTTCAGAACTAAAATGGCTAGAATAGAGCAGCGGTGGCCCAGTGGTGGCGGCCCCGACTTACGAACAGTAGGTTGTGGATTCGAACCCAGGCAGGCACATTACTTTGTGTTATTTATTTCATCACTGCTCTCAAAACGGTGAAGGAAAACATCATGAGGAAGAACCAAAAAATTCGAAGACGTGACATTTACCAATCCGCACTGGACCCGCGTGCGTGATAGATTAAAGCCCATTCCCTCTCAAAGAGAGGAGGCCTGTGTCCCAGCAGTGGGAACATTAATAGGCTGTTGATGATGATGATGAAAATGGCTCATGTGAGTGAAAATATTGATGAATAATTCAAAAATTCTTTGTCAACATAATTATGCAGTAGCCTCTTGGGGTCAAACTGCCAACTCATTTTGAGTGTGTCTGTCAGGACGCCACATATTTTGATTCGTTTCTGACCGTCTTCTTCTTCTTGTCGTAACCGTCATTTACAGTATTTTTTTTTTATTTTTCACGGTTGCATCGCAGCTGCAGCGCTGCCGCCGCGCGGCACTTTGCGGCTTTGAAAAATTTATATTTTATAGTGGTCTGGACATGTGATGCGGAGGAATAAGGTAAACGTTGAGTATGAATGTCGGTGAATGGACTGTGTTGATTGTGTGGCGGATGATATGGCTAGAAAGGAGGTAACTGCTGAGATGACAAGGAAGTCTGGGACTGAAGACATGCTGTGCCAACCCTAAATAAATTGGGATAAGTGCAGGGGTGTTATGATGATGACATGTGACAAAGAAATCTGGATGTCCCGCCAAGTAAAGCCCATGATGTAGCCAGTCGTCAGTATTTTTACAATTCCAGTTGTCAAGCCAGCAACTAACCATGTATTTTTAAAGTCTCTCATAAAAGCCTCGTATAAGTGCGTGAAGCCTCGTTCAAACGTACAGCAGCAGCTCGTTACTCACGTCAGGGACAAGTGCGATGTTTTATGCAAACCGCACCATTTGCGAACTAAATGCCTGTACGGAACCACTAGCTGTAATGCTGGGCTCAGGTTATCGGGGAGTGACAAAATATAGCCTGGTTCAACTGGACTATTTAGAAAATTCGTTTAAACTCATAATAATATGTGTGAAGTGACAATAATGTATAAAGGAGAGAATGAGTATTTTAGAGGAAGTTTGAAAGCGACGACGCCTGTTACAAAAATATTAAATGAGAGTCGGGATCTTGGTGTGGACATGTTAAGGTACAAGTTGGTTTCCGACTGCACGAAGCAGTAGCAGACGACGTGTCGCAGCGACACTACTGGTTTCTAAGTATTTCTATGAAATTCCCTCCGTAGTTAGCGACATGAAGCTAGCGACGCGTCGTCGAGCGGCAGACGCACGTGTCGTCCGACCGCAGATCAGTAGTGCCCATAGATACAGAAACAACAGGAGATATGCCCTTTAGTAAAACGACATGACGCAACGACGTGTCGTGACGACATGAAGCGACGACATGTCGTTTGCTGCTGCTGCGTGCAGTCGGCTACCAACTTGTACCTTAACATGTCCACACCAAGAGAAACGACTTCATTTATTTTTTCTGTAACTGGCGTCACTTTCAAACTTCCTCTGAAATACTCATTCCTTGCTTTATTCATTCTTATCACGCCACCACACGTTTGAGTTTGCGACGACATGTCGTCTGCTGCTGCTGCGTGCAGTCGGCTACCAACTTGTACCTTAATGAGCAGGAATGAAACGCATGAGACTAAAAAAGTGATGGATATTGATGGATGGGGACCTAGAGGAATGTCAAAAGATGATGATATGAAAAAGAAAAGAGTGAATAACGCCGTGACGTCTGACAAGAGATAAGGGCAGGAAAATAATGATTAAACTCGTATGGCTGAAACTCATTGTTCGATTTATATAAAACGGTCTAAGATGCATAGATTTGATGTTCTACATGCACGCCTTGAAAAAAAATTGTATTGTGATGCAACAAACATATTATACATAGTATTAAAAACTTTTAACCAACCTTTGAGTCACACAATTGTTAATGAACATACGTATAACAATGTCAAACAGCGTACTTAAATGTTACAAATATAGAGTTGACTGAACAGTACAAAGTTAGAAGTAGTTTATTTAGGGTGTTTAGTATGTAAGTACTACTTAAGAGTTTACTTTACTGGAGACTGGTTGGCTGGTCGTAATGAACACGTATTTTGTCTTATTTGTGAAGATTTTGCCGTTTTGATGGTCCGTTTGTCGACTAGAAAGCGACTTAGCTTTTGACTATTTTCTGATACAATACGAAACGATTTCTTTCATAACATAATGCCTATAATTCGGGGGCTAAGCTACCTAACTCTTTGCTCAACCAGGGAATCGAAACCGGACCAACGAGGCTCTCTAGTTCACTGTGTAAGTAAAATATTTGTATAAAGACTGCCTGTTAATGCTTGAGCTACTTTTAAGTGACCATATGTCAAATTATTTACCAAAGTATGGTGACAAATCGCACATAACTTTCTTAAAAAAAAAAAAACTACCTCCGAAAATCAGGGAATAAAATCAACTGGTTTACAAACTCCACCATATAAAGGACATATTCATTCATAACCCTGCCCACCTAACGGTAATAACAGCGGCCGAGATAAAAGGTAAAACATCTTTTGTTTTGTTTCCCGCACAACTGAAGGGATTTGGCTGAAAGTTACCGGCTTATGCAGTCGAGCGCAAATCCCGCGGGAACAAAGTAAAACCGTATGAAAGTTGCGGCTAAAATACATGAAAGTTGCGGCTAAAATGTATGTAATGTCTATTTTTTGATTTGTTGGAGTTTGACGAATGAGTTGGGCGTTTAGGGAATTTTATTCTGAGAATTTGTATTTCGTTTTGTGTTATTTTTAGACCGAAGGATTTTATCATGTTGCAAATGAAACCACATAATAAGATACAATTATGTAAATCGATGACAAGTGTCATTGACGATCCCGGATTGGCATTTGTGCAGACGGGAATATATGTACCAAGTTTGACACGGCGGGGCGGGGGTTTCACGTTGCGGCGTGCATTCGTTGTTCCGTGATTCGGGGTCTCGAGCATTCGTTGTTGCGGTTTGCGTCGCTGCGTGCTTTCGTGCTCGCAGTGTTCGTGCGGGCATTCGGTGGCGTGTGGTTCGGCGTGGTGACTTTCGGAATGACGTATTGCACTCGTAGTTTCGTTCTTCTTCCGTCCTTCTGACATTCAAAAGTGCCTGTAATGGCTTAATTGAAATAAAATATTTGAGTTTGACACATGGATGCAACTACGAGTAACGCCACCTTGAACTGCACACTTAAAGTGGAATCATGAATAAATTCACGAGAAAAATTATTAGTCTTTCTCCAATTGTAACCATGAGGACCGATCCTGTAATTCTTGCTTCCGGCAGATTTTTCCGACGTTCACCAGCATATCTGTCTATCTTTTTTTGTGATTACGAGAGCGAGTGTAATAGCCATACGGCATTTATTCGATTCGGTTTCGATTCAATTGTTTGTGAATAGAATATGCAAGTCGCTGGTGACCCTAACATGCTTAATATTCGCTTTATTGCTTCCAGGTATTTTGAAATCGCTCCAAACCACATACAGCTTTCGTGGGTAATATTTACAATTTGCAGGCTCCTTTATTCATATTTGTGCTGAAATTATTCAGTCGTTAAAATATGGAATGCATGAGTAAGTACTCGAGTGCGACTAAAAGCCGTATACATTGCAGTTGCAATAATGTATTAAAATGCGGCAATAATTTTCCTCAGAGAGAATTCTGGGAATGTCTTTCAGCACTTTTTGTTGAAGCTGCACGGGGCTTTGGTAAATGGTTGAAGCTACATCATAAGATCTTGGTTTCGGAGATTAATTATAATTATAGTTACATACTGAAATAAAAAATACACAAATGAGACTGAACAGGACATGTCTGCCGCATGTTGATCGAGCTGTGGTTCCGTAAAGCTAAGCTTTTCTTATCAATAAAAGTAAACAAAAAAAAATATTTCTATCCCGGTCATGATACACTGTTATAGATGGCAGGTTGGGTATTCTTTCACAGATTACCCATTTAAATTTAAAAAAATCTTTTAAGGTTGTGTTCCCATTTTTAATTTTTGTATGAAGAAAATGGTAGCTACTAGAAAAGTGCATTGCAACGTATTTTATGATTAATACAGCTAGTAAGTAATATAATTCATAATATGTAATGTCAAACCCTGCTGAAAATTACACTAACAAAATAAGATCAAGCTAGGCTTGTTATGATACCGTTAAAGCTCTTAACAACTTAAAGTCAACATGGCGTGTGTTTCGCGGAAGGTTTATAAGCCACTCATCTGTTTTCATCGCTGATGCAAAGTTAATTTAGGGATTACTGTAAGGGTAGCTTTATCCTGTTTGTTAATAACAAGAAGTTATAGTGAAACATTGTCTCGTTGGTCTAGTGGCCGCAGTCGCGACTGGTCCTGGATTCGATTCTCGGGTCGGGCAAATAAAGTCCATTTCACGAAAGAAGTCCCGCGGACAGTTGTGGAACTAAATTTGACAGATGGGGAGATATGGCGAGAGAGAGAGAGATAGCAACATTATGTCGCGCGAATACAGCGCTGGGTCTGCGGGACTTCTTTCGTGAAATGGACTTTAGTTATAAGGTTTATCCATATGAAGTCACTCAATATGTGCCCGGTTTTGTCCCTATGTCGGAATTTGTGCCCGGTCGGTGGTAATGGCGGGCCCCTTATTATACGGTATTTCCTCACGATCTTTTCCTTCATAGAGAGTTTTAAAATGGGTGGGTATGAAACCAAAGTGCCTGCTTGTAATCGAACCCACCACCTTTTTGCAATAGTTTGTGTTTTAAACGCACAAACATTTAAACATACCTACATTTTTCCCAATGACATCTGATCATAGTGATATTATGTTTCTTTTCAATTATTATGCACTAAAGTCGTAAGATAAGTCATCCTAAATGCAACTTTAACACCAATCTCAATAAAATTGTTGAAATTCTATCGGTAACTATCAAATATTAACAATGTTGCGTTATACATTGCTGGCTGGGCATGGAAGCTCGTAAAATTCTCAGTAATAATCGTTTATTACGACGGTTACAAATTGTAGAGGCCGTTAATATTTCGTGTAATATTACTTGGTAGGCTGCTGCAATCGAAAAGTAAGGGAAGCAGTTTTGTAGTAAGTACAGTATGGATTTAAAGACATCACCTTACTACCCTCAAGTCATTATCATCATCATCATCAGCCTATAATTGTTCCCACTGCAGGGACTCAGGCCTCCTCTCTAGGAGAGGGATGGGCTATTATAATCCACCACGCGGACCCTCAAGTGTTACCATTAAATATTTTACTTTTTTAATCTTTTTCATTTTACATTCATTTCACTTTTTCTTTCTTTAGTTCTTTATCGTTATTCTTCTGTTCTCCCCTGTCAACCGTCACGAATAAATTCGCATTCATAATTCTTCACGTAATCCATCCATAATTATTTTCTTTGACCTTCTTCTTCCTCTGTATCCATCTAAGATATTCATCGTGATAAAACCAGCATGTCTGTGAGATATTTCTCAAAAGCATGCAAGTCAGATGTCCATTGGCAGCATAAAAACTCTAACACCCAGGTAAGGATAGGTTATTCGTTTTCTCCTCCAGTCGCTATAAGATAGACAGATAAACCAAGCAAGGTAACAACAAGCATCGTGACCAAGAGGTTATAGTAATCACTGATAAAGCCTCATATTTTTTGGTTTCAAACTGATAACACAACTACCCTTGAAACTTACCCTACCAAGTTGACAAACTACCCCAAAACTTTTTCTCAAGAACATTATCGCTGACGGAAAGCGGTCCCAGATATAGATAGACCTAGATAACGCAAGTATCACGATCTGTATGAAATTCGAGCGTGGCATTTTTGGCTACCTATTATTATTTTATATTTTTTATTTTTTTTATTATAAATGGGCTTGCTCTTGACTTCAATCTTGCCCTAAGGGCAGAGATGATGTCGACGATGGAGCGAGCTTACCCAGTAGAAGCCAGTTTACTCGCGACTTATTATGACGTCACAAGCACTGAAAATCGGAAAATCAAATCGATTCCGATTAGGTCCTTCACCTCAACCTCCGCCTTTTGCACCAGCGCAGACGTCCGACTAGCGCTGTACACCAATGCAGACTGAGCGCGAAAGTGGCCACTTACGATTTTTGTACGTAAGCTAGGCACGAAAAGAGGCACGCGAAGTAGTTGCTCTTGCGTTATCTAGGTCTATCTATATCTGTGGCGGTCCCTTTGTCCTTGGCGCTAGAGATTCATATCAACAACTTACAAGATAAGGAGTCAAATCCAAACTTGTGCGCATTACGGCTGGCTTACTGCTCTTTGATTTACAGAGCCAAACTTCGACATTGGGATATTAACTAAGTAGTTTGAACCTGGTTTACGATAACTGGGAATGTATTATACTTCTGATCTTTGTTGATGTATTATCTTGATTATTGAGTTTCCTAGTAATGGTTAGGAACAGATTTGTGTGTGGAGCTCGTGGCTTAGTAGGAACTGCCACTCAGGTCGATCTTTAAGTAAAGCTCTGCTTGCCTAGGTCGGTCTGTGGATGGGTGGTGACCGCCCGACATACCGAGTTTCCTCCGTGCCTCGGAAAACACGTTAAGCTGTTGGTCCCGGCTGCCATATATATAGATCTTTGGCAGTCGTTACAGGTAGTCAGTGACCTGAAATTCTGACATCCAGTCTTACCAAAGGGTATTGTATTACCTAGTATTAACTGGGTTGTGGAGGTCAGATAGGCAGTCGCTCCATGTAAAATACTGGTATTCAGCTGCATCTGGTTGGACTGGAAGCCGACCCCAACATAGTTGGGAAAAGGCTAGGCAGATGATTATGGTTAGGAACAGATTTATTAGGAAGGGTGGGGTTTCTTATTTAGTGGACTATGTTGGATAAGATTAGGTTCATCATCATCATCCGCAGCCAGAACTCACCCACTGCTGGGTATAGGCCTCTCTTTTCTTGTACCAATCTCCACGATCCTGTGCCAGCCTCATCCAGGTTCTGCCCCCGATGGCAACTAAGTCGTCTGCCCATCTCGTCTCCGGACGAACCAATCTTCTTTTGCCAGCTCTTGGACGCCATTCGGTGACAGCCTTTGTCCACTTGTCATCACTGCGCCTTGCTAGGTATCCTGCCCAACTCCATTTGAGTTCCGTAATATTCCCAATATCGAAAACTTTACTTTCACAATTACTGCAGAAAAGTTAGTTGAAATTCAAATAGTTTAAAAATATTTAGGTACTTAATATCCATTATATTTAGAGCAAAGGGGGAAGTTTTCTAGGGAGTCCCCTTTCGGCTTATGACCGTGGAAGAGGCATAAAGGTCATAGCAGAATAATTATGTTTTCTTGTGTGTTTGTATGTCGATCGATACTTATTAACTGTGTAAATTTAATTTGATTAAATACTAACTGTCGCACTCAGGGATGTTTCATGAATACTTAGTAATGATTTTGACACTTTAGTGAAGGTTTTGCATATATCTTCACTAAGTGACGGCAGTAATTATTAAAATCTCTAAGTACGGTAGGAAGTCCGTTAACGCTGCATTTAATCAAAGGCCAATCGACTACCAGTCCAATGAAGTCCTTTACTGCACTCTGTACTAATTTAGACAAAACTAGTTACATACAACACATTATGTAATTACAGTGGCTTTTCGACTCTGTAACCGGTTTTGGCTGGTTCAGAGCTGGTTTTATCCGGATTAATAGGAGTCGGCAGCGGAGTTTGGCAAGCCAGGCTGGCAGCTCGCTAATCTTGCTCGGATTATTCTGGCCATTGTGGTTTGGATTTCGAGTTCGACTCTAACGATTTTATGAAGTGAAAATGGGGGTATTTTTCGAGGAGAGGTTCTGGTGTGGAGTTCTTTGGAGAAGATGGCAGCGGGTTCTTATTTGTGTTGTGTGATTGATGCAAGCAGGTGGCGATGCTTTATTGGAAGATAATTAAGTTAATTCAATGATGTGGGTTCTCTTAAACAAACTACATTGGATTTATTTGTCTATCATCATTAATATGTTTGAAAGAAATCCGTTGAGAATGACAGGAATAAGGCGATACGCCAAAATAATTGGGTATGGCTGGATATCTAGCTACACACGGAGACGGCCCATGGGTTTTTTTAATTGGGACAAGCCTGCCACACTATAGTGAACTCATCTAACTTCGTGATAAAGGCATTTAGGAATTTGTGCACTCGTACAGCCCTCTGATACCGCTCGACTCAAACCAAATATCACCGAATTAGGCGAATCACAGAATTAGATGAGTTCACCCTACTCCCCAGGAAATGCAATTCTTAAGTAGTAGTAGTAGTTTTTGTATTAAGTTATAGTCATAGTCAACCTATGTTAAAATAAGTGAGTTTAGTTATAAGTAAAAGTATCGTGTGATTGATGTAAAACTACCAACAAGATGTTACATGTACCTAGGTAAATAAAGAATTTGTTAAGGGAGCTACATCTGCCAACAAACTGTTTTACAGTTTGGCAGAAGTAATAGGGTATGTAACACAATATGTAACTATGAATAAACGATTTTTCATTCATTTTTTCATTTTTAAAATTCCTCAAGCTCGACACAGTCCCAGAGAAACAATTTAACTGTCTTGGATCCCACAACGAAATTAATCAGAAAAGAATATATCTGAGGAGTATGTCCGAAGGTCTTGTCCCGGGTGTTTCAGTCATAGCTCTCTCTCTACAATTATTATAATCTTGAACCAAAGGTCATCTTTATGCATAACCAGCTACGGTCTAATTGACGTAGTTAGCCCAAATTCAGCGGTGTTCCAGCGCTTTAAGCTGAGCTACATATTACACAGCTGCTTTATTATTCAAATCGTGGCTATGATCCGTGACGGGGCAAAGGGGTGTCTAGATTAATGTCAAAGGCTGCAATTGAAACTTAGTTACGTATTATGAAAAGGATACGAGCCCATGTAGATCAGATTGGAACTGGTTCATAGCTCTTAGGAGCTGAATATTTCACCAGCAAGATAATAGCAGTGAGATCTCTCTTGACAGAGTGGTTGTGGTCATGGGAGGTCCCCACAACAGGGGTTGCTGCCTTCGCGATCTCCTTACTGTTTTTTGGCCGCATCGATGAATAAGTTGTGGGTTTTAACCTAGGCAGGCACTGAACTTTGCGTTATTTACTTTATTTTGGACTACTCTATAATTAAGATTATGAGGAAACGGGCATCTCTTGTGACCACAGTACAAAGGCAGTTTGCATTTGCGCCATCTACCAACCCAACAGAAGGACCCAAGCTGGTGGTAGATAGGTCAATCTCTCGTCTAAAGAGGAGGCTTCGTGTAATTCCGATATTTTTAAAAGACTAATCAAAGTAACTGCATAAAAAAATTTTGTTTGATCACCCTGGATCAAGAAATATTCCCGCACGAAAAATAAAGACAGATTTTTCAAAACTTTGACAGATTACGGTGAAAAAGAACAGCCGTAACATAATTATTTCACCCCTAGCTACAACAAATCGGCTATGATGATAAATATTTAGAGAAATTACACTTCTTCAAAAACAAGGATCTTTAAAAGAAGGTAAGCGTTACGTAAACGCGATAATGGTAACTTCGGGCAGGGAATGACACTCACGGGAAAATGAGGTATTATCGTTGTAAAAAAGGCGTTGTTTATAAAGATGCAGAAGGACTAGTATCAACGTAACTCGAAAAAACGAAAAAACTGGCACTTATTTTGATATCTGGCTTGGGTTGTACCGTTTTGTCGGAAAGTCGGGTTAAAGTAAAAAAAAAAGTCATCATCATCCGCCTAGCTTTTAAGTTACCCAAGTACACACATCAAAAGTGTCTAGGGATCAACATATATTTTTGCAATAACTTTTCTCCTGATTGATATTAATTAAAATTTTCTTTAAGGATTCATCAAATAAAGTGTTTTCGTTTGTCACAGTAACGATAAACCAAGTCACCTTTGCATTAATAAAGAAATTTCCCATTTTCCTAATAAAGGGATTTTTGACATTTGAACCACTAACATTAAAGTTCGAAAAAAAGACTGAAATAACAGTTTTCTTTAAAATTTTATTGGTAAACTTAAACAATTAATAATCCGTGTTTCTACCGCGAACACTAACAACACAAGAACATCGGTTTGGCATACTCAAAATGAGTTGGCCGCCCATGTTCGTTGCAACAACAAAAAAAGGTCTTCTTGCGACTGGATACCCTCCATATTCGGCAGAGCTCTTCTCTGTAGCATATCCCATGCATGCTCAATCGGGTTCAAGTCTGGCAACTGAGCAGGCCAGGGCAGGACATTGATGTTAGCTGCGGCGAGAGTCTGTCTTACAACTCTTGCGGTGTGCGGTCGTGCATTATCATGCATTAACTGAAATAAGGGACCGATTTGCACTTGTAGAGGAACGATGACGTCTGATACAATCGTCTCAGCATAAATTTGAGCGTTGAGGTTGCCTCTGATCCAAATCAACTCAGTTCTTCCGCCGATCCAAATACCCGCCCATACCATGATGGTTCCACCACTATAAGGATGGACTTCCTGGCAGGATTTTAATCGCTGTTGGCGTCCAGGGGTTCTCCAGTGTCGTATACGTCTTGTATCCGGTCTCATACCAAAACGAGACTCATCAGAAAAGCACACGAAACGCCATTGTTCTTCTGCCCAATTTCTGTGTTCAAGAGCCCATTGATATCGAATCCTACGATTGTGCATTGCTATAGGTGGTACCCGTAGCGGTCTTCGGGAATGAAGGTTCACTTCATGCAAGCGGTTTCTGACTGTTTGGTCGCTAATTAAGTTCCCTGAAGAGTGATGAAGCCTCACGGCTAACATCATGGCGGTTATTGTTGGAGCTCTTCGAGTTAAGATTTGAATGTATCGGTCTTGTCTCCGTGTGGTGCAGCGATACCGTCCTCCATGGCGCTCAGCCACGGTACCAGTGCTTCGGTAACGTGTCCAAAGTCGACTGATAACATTCTGACTTGTATTCAGAGCTAAAGCCACAGTACGTTGCCGGGAACCAGCTTCTATCATTCCCACGGCGCTGAGCATTTCTTCCCTGCTTAAATGACGTCGCCGCTCCATAATAACGTTGGTTTTAATCAGTAGTAGGGAAACAGTAGCACTAATAATGTCTTCAATGCGTTGTATGTTTTTATAGGGAAAATATTGACAGCTGATTTTCATCTTTTACTCGAATTTGATTGACAGTTCCTGATTAAAATTATGAAATGCACCAAAAAGGATCCATATAAATTTATAAAATCATAAATTTATTACAAAGCCACATCTCAATCTCAAGAAATCCGCATAAAAATGCTTGATCCCTAGACACTTTTGATGTGTGTATTTTGGGGTCGGCTTTCAGTCAAACCGGATACATCTGAATACAAGTAATTTACATTGCGATTGGCAATCTGACCTCCTCAAACTAGTTGGTAACACGATACCCCTTATTAGTAAGACTGGTTGTCAGATTGACTGCTACTGTTGGTTTATGTAGTAAAAAAAGTTTTTAAAGTTTAACAGAAAAATGTGAACCAACTTCAGCTATTTTTCAAAGGCGGTTTTCACTTAACACGACGCGTCCAAGCGGCCCACCCATCGCCACAAAGTCCGCTTCAACGCTTCCGTCCGACTGCGCGGTCGATAGATGTCGGGAGAGAATCGCTTATCTCGTTTCAGCTTCACAGCTGTAAAAAAAAGTCATTAAAACTAAATGAGACCTGTCACATTGCATCGCATTGATCCTCTTTATAAAAAGAAGGCTCAAGCAGCGTGTTTTATCCAAACAGGTTTCACTTCCCAGATGCAGACCCGGTTCCAGTCGCTAGGGTCGATCTAATCGAAAGAGACACCCCTTTCAAATATTTTTTGCAACTATGATGTATTTACTTGTTCACCTGTAACAGTGGTCCTTCGGAACTGCCCGACATCATGACAAAAACTTCATAATGAGTCCCATGACGTTGCCGCCTGTGTTCCGATCACGCCCCGGAGAGGCTCTTCACAAATTTTATGGCTCTTCCATATTGTTGGGAACAAAAATGTAGGCACACGCCAGGGGACAACCATTACTTACATTGAATACTAAGATTTTTTATTATGTGTTTTATTGAGAGTGTTATGAATGATTATGGTGCACATGACTTATCTTCCAATACCTTAGGCTATACTCATACTGGTGGCTTATACTTTGACTTAGGACAAACAACTTCCAACTTCCAACTTTCAACTTCTTTCTTTTCTTTTCTTCTTCTTCATCTTTACTGTGAGAGTGTGTTCCACAGATTGTTTGGTCCATCTGATAAAAAGATGGATATAATGCACCAAACCATTTGCCAACGTGTAAGGTAGACTCTTGGAAGTTATAGATTTGACTGTATTTTACCTTTTCAGTTTCAAAATTATTACCACCAAACGAAGGAGGAATTGCCACCAAAAATAAATAGGTACTATACCGTCAAATAATGTAATATTAACTGCAATTTACGCTGCGTTGGAAGGGCTACCACTGTGGACCGATTACCAGGTGAAAGTTGCGGGGATCCACTTAATTCCGTTAATGAGGTAACATTAGGAGGACACCGATGTCCAGTAGTGGACGTCTTTTGAATGGAATGATGATGATGATTAAAAAGTACAGTTTTGGAGGGTATGAGGAACAGTGAGTAAAGTTCCTCATCCCCTATAGAAAAGGAAGGCTCCTCCGACCAGGCGGGTGTTGTGTCTGGTGGGCTAACTGCCCGACATATGTAAGTCGGGATTTTCTATAAGTGCTAATGTCGCGGATAACTTTGATTGCGTGATGTAGGACATGTCATTTAGTTTACATGTGTTGCGATAGATGTCGCTGTCGCCACAAGTTCAACAAGTTTTCAAATTCTCAGTTCAGAAACAAGGTCAGCATAATTAAATTTAAATAAATAAGTGTATACTTCCTTCCCTAGTTACCACAAAAGCCCTACCGTTCGTTCTAGATTTAGCAGCAGGATTGTTTAAGCCGTGATTAATGTCTTACTGTGGTCAATCCAGTAGGCTCAAAACTAGAATAATTTAATAATTGTAGGTACTACCAAGTTTACTGACGGTCTGCTATTTGTCACCCTTATGTCGTTAGTAATAAGGTTGAAAAGTGGTCGACTTTCACTGAACCTGGTAGTATAGTCTGTTCCTATAAAATATTAAAGAGTGGATGACCACAGCGTCTATAAATCTCTTCAATCTCCATTAATATTAGGATGGCTGAGATGGGTCTTTCTGATTGATTGATTAATTTTAGTCGTTTTGTTGCATTTCCATGGCTTTTGATCATTTGATTTTACAGAATATTGTGAAAAAATTATGGGTTGTGGTCTTCGTTTCCGTGGTAACGGATCCGAGGGTCTGCTTAGTTATTTTCAGCTCAGTCAAGAAATTATTTTCTCAATTATTGTTTCGACTCCAACATAGTTAGTAAAAGTCTAGGTAGATGATGATACCCTGAGTAGGTGACGATCTGGGTTGCGGGTTGTTCGAAAGAGATACCGTGGCATCGGACACAAAGGGCTAAGAAGGAGCATGGGTGGTTATCAATCAGTAGAAGTCTGACACTCACTACCGCTCCGCCCAGAGCGGGAGGTGTCATTTAATTTCTTTAAATTTCTCAACCCGAATCTGGATTCTTTCATAATAGATTGGTCGGAGAAGGTAAATTGTAAACAAACTTGGAAAGTCATAGGGGAGGTCTTGTGCATCACTGGGATAGAGCAGGCTGAAAAAAAGCCTGACGAGTTGTCAAGTTTAGATTAACTTCGATTTTTCACTAACTTCAAGAACTCTCCACTTACTCAACATTGCAATATAATGTTTACCTATAGACAAAGGAAAAGATAAACAAGTTAGATATCAACATGAACCTTTTTCACAACACACCACAAGTTTTCACTAAAAATAATAATGAAACAATCTCACAGCCGTTTCCCAGATGTGACCACAGTGCAGGCGAGTGTTAAACTGTAAAAGTTATGGAAAAACTTTATCTGGCGTCTAGTTTGATAACTAAAGTATCAGCTGCAGTGAGAAATAACGCTGTTGTAACCGCAAAACTTTGACAGTAAGACCAGAATGATGGACGTTCACCTCATTATAGCCGAGGTTTATTAATAACATAATATAACATCAAGGCTGGGTTTACTCAAAATGTGTATACTCAAAAGAACACCCACATTTCGCCCTTTAAGTCCCATGTTTAGGGGCCGAGCCTATTGCCATCAAACGGGCACAAATCCAGATTCTGTGTCTACTACTGAGAATTTACTAATGGAAAAACATAGTAACACTTTACCATACCTGGGATAGGAACCCAGGACCTTATGCACCTCTTTGTTAAAATTCAGGGATGCATGTTTTTTGACCGATATCATGTTTGTATTTACATAAATGTCATGTATCTTCTTTTAATCTTCTATTTGCAGTAACTAGTTTTCTTTTCTATTTAAGGTCCCATTAAAATAGGTGGACGAAATTTTAGAAATCATTCAGACCACCAAAATAAGGACAATGTCAAAAAAAAAATAAGAAAAACTCATTTAAGTACCTACACACGACGAGGACGAGATTTTTCAGTGCCGGCAATTTATTACTATAACTCAAAATAAAATCACTTTGTTTAGTGTTTTTTTTTGTTTAGATATCTTTGTTTAGGCGTACTGAACGCTGTGTTAAAATTTGTCCACCTATTTTAATGGGACCTTATATATCCTTACTAGCTGATGCCCGCGGCTTCAATTATATACTAAAACCTTCCTCTTGAATCACTCTATCTATTAAAAAAAACCGCATCAAAATCCGTTGAGTAGTTTTAAAGATTTAAGCATACAGACAAACAAACAGACAAAAATAGCGACTTTGTTTTAAACTATGTAAGGATACACTCTTGTTACCTAAAAAATAAAATTGCTTCCTCTAACAAATTCAACCCAAATGTAACTTTTCGATGGGCTATTAGGTATCATACACCTAGTTCTCACTCAGTAAACTAGCATTCCTAGTACGAGACTTGTATTCGCACTAATTACTCTATTTCAGGTGCAGAGTTACGTAACCAATTATCTCTGTCTGCTCGAATACACCCTGTGAATATGTTCTTTATAGCTCAACTAATTAACACTGAAATATCTCCAGACAGCAATCAGCGTTAAAGTACAGAGTAGAAAGGTATTCAGAAGGCTTCATAAAATTAGTGAAAACCGGAGCTTGCGTGCATAGAAGCGTTCTTACCGTGATCGTCAAACAAAATAATGGTAGTCACAAGAATATATACGCGTACACCCCGTTGACGTCCTCAGGGAATCGACTAGCGATTCACATACACGATTCACGCAACACACAACAATAATTATATTGTGTCACTTCACGGTGACGTGGTATACTCTAAAGTCTAAGGTAACTTACGTACTGGCGACTAGTGACGTGCCAAGCGCAAAATGCGAACGTTTATCACACTTTGCTACTCGCTAGGCGACTTGCCACTCGTTAGACGACTCAGTAAACCGCTTTTATGAGTGCATTCAATCCTAAGCAATCTTTATAATTTATTTGACTGCCTCTTTGGTCGAGTGCGTTTACCTTGTGACCCGTGGTCGTGGATTCGATTCCCATGGGAAGCATACTTTGTAAAGTTGATTTCAGTTTGGCTATGACATTGCAGGCTTGAATCACCTGATTGTCTGTTAAAAGGATGATGCTTCGGAAGGCACGTATTAGCAGGTGGTCCCGACCAAATGGCGGTCGTCAAACCGCTCGTTGAGACTATTTAGAAACTCTGACACTAGGGTGTGTGAAGTCGTTAGACCTTATACCGCTCACACGATAAGAAGAATTTTCTCCAAATTCGTTATCGTAACACGCATGTAGGTTTTGACAGCGTAGCTCGCGACCAAGCACTAAGTGTAGCTTGTTCATGTTTGCGTGTGTTTTCGTTCATTGTGTGGAGTTTACCTTCTATTACCATTTTCTTCGTGTAAAGGATATTCAATGTAGCAAAATCAGTGAAAATTGTTTTGAAATTAAATGAGCTGGGATGGGACAAATGGGTTAGTTTAGTATTTAATGTTTTAGTAGCATCATTGGATAGTCTTTATTTAAATAGTTTGGTTTAATTGGAAACCGAAGTGGAAAAGGGCAAACAGTTTTTGATCGTTTGAGGGTTAAAATGAATCCCGCCCGGGTCGCGGATTTTAGAACGAGATGACGTGGCCTCGGCGCAAGGGCAAAGAAGGAACATGGGTTCGGTTTTTAGTCAGTAGAAGTCTGACACTCCCCTTCGCTCTGCCCAAGAGCGGGGGGGGGGGGTCATTTGATGAAAAAATGGTTTAAAATAAATTCGTAGTATTACGAAGTACTAATTTTTTTGAGTTGTTTTCTGGTTTATATATTTTAGTGTAGGTATAAATACCTAATATTTTTATGTGTGTAATGAGAGCAGTGTCAACAGTTCAAACGTGTGATCATGATCGTATGTTAACTCATGCACTTGTTTAATTAATTTCAAATTAATTAAGGAAATAAAGTTACAGCATCAAAAGTATGCATATACGTGACGACATCCACCAAAAATGCTAGTGCAAGGAGGATATGGTTCTCTTACTCTCACACAGAGAGTAGTGTGTCCCAGGGGATACGGTGAAGTGAAACAATGTAAATTTTTTGAATTATGATTAATCTCCAGGATATTTGGTGGACGAGTGGTTTCGAGTGAGAATCTTCTTAAGATAAAAACCTAAAAAACTTATTCTTTGCAATAACTGACGCAGAAAGTTAAAGGTCATGTCACCTTGTAGGTGGTAATTTTGACAAAAGGTTACACCCACAGTTACACTGAAATGTTAAGATAGAATGCGTTGTTTTTGAATGATATGGAATTAGAATACAAAAATATCTTTTGTATTTCATCCATTTTTGCTACAAAGAAGACAATAAAATTGAGGTCTTGGTTTGTAAACCTAAATTATTTGGTTTCATTTCAGCAGAGCGTAGGTAGATACTTTAATTTAAAATCAAGCAACAATTTCTTTTCGCATAAACAATAATAATAATAATAATATTCCACAACTATCACAAAACGCCATCTAGTCCCAAGCTAAGCAGAGCTTGTGTTATGGGTACTAGACAACTGATAAACATACTTATATATTTCTAAATACATACATATTATAGACAATGCCTTAATATCTACTTGACCTGAATACTTTAAACAAATATTTTATCGAAGAAGCTGTGTTATCATCGTCCTACATATTTAAATACTTATACATAAATATTTAGACCTAATAGTATATTTTTTTCTTCTGATAATTTGTATCTTTGTAAGATTCAGCCAAGTCCTAAACCCCGGCAAAGCATGGAAAACGCAAATCCGAATAGAATACTTTACCAAGCTTTATCAACCTGACTTCTAAGGAGGCTTTGAAGGCCAAGGGCCTTAAATCTGGGCCGTTTAGCGTGTCGTGGCCTGGGTCAGTCCCTCGAGAGTGGCCGAATTGCCACTTCCATGCACGCGGGCTACTTGCGCTCAGTGGGCCAGGGAAATGGCGGGGATGGAGTGGGTGAAACATTTATTATCTGTTTAAAAATATTTTTTTAATCAATTATTTCGAAGCCAAGTTATTTTATTTCACAAAGGCAGGGTATTTTATATGGGCACTTATAAAACGTCCAGCAAAGGTGCACGTTTTGGGGTTGTCGTTTCGTATGGAGAAGAACCGGCAAGTAACTCTATGGTTGCTCTTTTAAAATTACTTGGTATTTACTGAATTTCAGTTTTGTGTTTTTTTTTTTGTTTGTTTCAGATTAACTTATGATTTACAATACTTTCTACAATATGTTATTTCCTGAAGTTTTATAAGTACACATGTAGAGAAAAGAGTAAATCCACCGTGACGTCTAACAAGGAAGAATGGAAAAAGAAAACGTGTTGCGCCGACCCCAAATATGGATCAGGGCAGGAAGATGATGATGATGATGATAACGTCGCGTAACAAATCAAAATCTCCAATACTTAGTTGTACAGATTGAAAGACTGTCTGGTATGTACAGTGCGATCAAATTATCTTGGCAGCTCTGAACATTAGGCTTTGCGAAATTTTACGCATGTAAACTTGGGAATAAAACTGTTATTGCCAGATAAACCAATACTTAAACGATCAGAAAATATCTAATTTAAACAGTGAGAAATACAAATAAAATAATTATCATAACACTTTTATACATTCGTTGTAACAAAATGACCTGCACGAAGTTCGGAGCTGCCAAGATAATTTGATCGCACTGTACAAAAACATGAATAAAAAGAATAGCGTATCTAAATCGCTGGTCTTCTAGCCCAACGAGTACTGAATCTACCCAAAAAGACATTTGGGTTTTATTTAGTGTGAAATATAAATGGTTGACGGAGGCTTTCCATATGGTGGACCTACGGATATGGAGGCCTGATCGTAACTAGCAAGGATCAAGATATGAGCTCCAATAACTTGGTGAAAAGATTTGAAAGTCACCGATTTTTATTCTTTTGTTAAGGGAAATGGATTTTGCACTTGCTACGTAAGGTGGAAAAAGGGTAGTTCTTACATTTTGTAATGACGATGTGAAAAGTTATCTTTGAGCAATAAACCAAAATCGTGGTGATGTACCTTATATTATGAAAGAAAGAAGATTTACTTTTTCGAATGAACTAGATAATTTTTACTTTAATAATAATATTCCACACCACCCATGTTCCTTCTTAGCCCTTTATGTCGAGGCCGCGGTATCCGGTGAACATCCCGCAGCCCCGACGGGCGTCAGCCCTTGCGGCTCCTTCCATGGTGCTGAAATTTCTTTGAGGTGCACGTGGAACACGAACGCGCCGTCGATACGGCCTGTCGTCGTGATAAGACGGACGGACGGCAAGCTAGCCCATTACTCACCGTCCACAGGCCCGCGCCTATGGTGGCCGGAAACCATCATGTGGCCTTGATAGCTGGCCTGACAAGTATCCAAGTGATGGAAGTAAAACTATAAGGTACAGTTACAATGATCAGCTATATCTCATCGTTAACGCTACTTCTGTCTTTTACAAAAACAATAGAAACTTATGTTACATGAAAACTTTCCTAATAAAGCTAAGTGGTCCTCGCCTCAGGTTTGATACTGCTTATCATTCTGCCCACACCACAAGGAAAAGCGAGCGTTTAATTTCAGTGTCGTAGAAGTGAAAGAAGGGTGTAAGGATAATAATTCCTTCTCACGTTTTCATTCCACTTTGGGGTCTGTTTTTCTTCGTTTAATCCTAAAATTCGTTAAGTCCTCGACTTTTCGGATGCCTTAAGGTACAATTCCGGCAACAAGCGGTAATATCACCATTAAAGAATAAAACAAAAAAGATCCGACGAATAGAGAACCTCCACTTTTTGAAGTTGGTTAATAAAGAAGAAGCGAAGCGAAGGACCTCTCAGACCTATCATCACGCGTGTAATCTCTGAAGGATAAGACAGATTTGTATCTCAGTATCTACAACCATTTTTGGCCGATTTGGTTTAAGGTCCGTGTCATGTGGAGGTGGGTGGAAATGTACTTGTATATTGCCATTCATCATCATCATCAGCCATCAGACGTCCACTGCTGGACACGCCACAATGAACAACAGCCTGCCGTTTGCAGCCACCGGTTGCCCGCGACTCTATATTGCCATTGGTTAAGGTGGATGTTCACGGTAGCCCGCGAAATTCAAATTTTCTTACGTTTTTAGCGATTTGCAGGCCAGTGCTAGGTTGTATGTTAGTAAAAATATGATTCGCGGCTGTAAGACGTATGCAGTTACAGAATTAAAATCATCAAAATCATTATTACAACCCTCCAAGTTCATGTAACTCTCAAGAATGATTATTTCATCAAAAGGTCATTCTTCTCAACATATCACTGGCCTGCAAATCGCTAAAAACGTAAGAAAATTTGAATTTCGCGTGCTACCCTGGAACATCAGCCATATTGGGTACAAATTCAGACTAAGTAGTGGCTGCTAGAAATACCAATGTTATTGAAGGACCTGGTAACACTTTGCTCAGCTCCTAAATTGAACCAATGGACCTCATGCTAAGCAGTGGCGCATACAATCGCTAGACCAACGTTACGAGGCTCGTTTTCATAGAGCTACATCTTCTTATCGTGTGGGCAGTAAGGTCTAACGACCCCACACACCCTAGTGTCTAAACCGCCACAAGGGCCTCTCCATCGAGGCTGCGGATTATCTAAAGGGATAACGCGGCCTCGGCACAAGGGCGAAGAAGGAACATGGGTGGTTTTTAGTCAGTAGAAGTCTGACACTCCCTTCCGCTCTGCCCAAGAGCGGGAGGAGTTAATTGATGATAAAAAAGGGCCTCTGACATGGTTTATAGAGCCACATAGTAACCAATCGTATTGTGATTGGTCGGTTTTACTGCTACCGTTGTGGTTTGCAGTTGTCATCGGAATTGTACCTTTATTTATTCGTCAAAATGTGAAGTGGGACATTCTGTTAAGGATGTGCACTGACCTTATTAGTGACGTTCCCAAAAAGGACAACACTTGTAGGTAACTGGCGCGCATGAATTATTAGAAGAAAAAGGTATAAATTTTATAGAAAAAAATATTCGTCTTGGCACTACATTATTTTCATTTTGTTCATGGTAACTCAGTCAGCTTTTAGTATAGGTACTTAATGGGCCTACTACACGCACGCACTTCCCCACAGTTTTCGTTCACACTTCACAGTACATCGCGCGTATGGTTGGTAAAACTGTATTACCATTACAAACCACACGCGCGATGTACTGTGTGCACCGTGTAATCCCGCAGACTAAACTGTGGGGAAGTGCGTGCGTGTAGTAGGCCCTTAAGGGAGTAATATCAAATAAATAACTACTGCGCACTCTCAAAATATACAGTCAAAGTTGTAAGATAGTAGAATGTTTACCTAATTACGTGTTTGGCTGTGCCTACGTAGAATGGTGTAGTTTATGTCCCGAGAAAACAGTTAGCATAATCAGGTGAGATAGGCAGACGCTTCGTATAAAATACTTGTTCATATCTGGATAGAAAAAAGCGAGTTATTCCGATCTGATCCCCTAAAACTGATACCTTAAGGGATCCATTTTATTATAAACTAGGTGTGCCCGCGACTTCGTTCGCGTGGTTGTCGAAAACTAAAATGCGTCGCTTAGCAAAATTACATTAAATCATTGCCCTGCGTTAACTTACTGACGCTGTAGAAAATAAGAAGAGGGTAATGCAAAGCACTAACTATGTCTAATACTAAAGTTTAGATGGATGGATGTTTGTTAATTCACCACGTCAGAACGGCCGAACGGATCTTGATGAAATTTGAAACAGAGTAGAAGACTGACACTCCCTTCCGCTCTGCCCAGACCGGGAGGGGTTCTACTGACCAAAAACCACCCATGTTCCTTCTTAGCCCTTGTGCCGAGGGCGCGGTATCTCTTTCGAACAACCCGCTACCCCGACGGGACCCTCAGCCCCGACGGGACCCTCAGCCCCGACGGGACCCGCAGCCCTGACGGGTATTTCAGGTAGCCTGACTTGAGTCTAACAAAATTTGCACTTTATAGCTTAATATTTCACAAATGAATTCCTTAATCTAAAAGTGTTTGAGCAAACAAACAATCTTTTTCAAAGACCTATCTAACGACACCCCACACTATGGGCTTAGCAAGAAAAAAAAACATGACATGGCGAAAGTATAAGGGTTCCTTGTTGACTACGGAACCCAATTTTATACTGTGTAGGTAATTGGTCAATTTTTATTTGATGACTATTCACCGAACATATTTTTAATTAACACCGCGCGCGGTTCAGAAAATGGCATCAAATGAACAACGCCATCTATCGAAGACGAAGATAAACTGCTAAAATTCAATTCATGGAAAGCGATCAATCACACTACAGGGTTTAGGCTATGTAGACTTTGAAAGCAGCGTCATTTAGACTACCTACCTACAGAGTACCTTTAGCTATCATAACTTTTTTAAAGTTATCTTTTGAAGTCATTCATTAATTAGTACCACATTCGTTTAATAGATATCGTTGCATGTCTCATTCTTGATCAGAATTCGAGTTCTTCTTGTAAACTATAAATTCAAATATCTTTTGATAGAGAGCACCGATTACGATGAAACAAAAACTAAGTAATACCCCAAGTTACGCACAATATTTAAAAATCAAACGAACTTACCTAGTGAAGTTTGATATCTAATTATACGAGTGTCTCTCCCGAAGATGATTACAGTTTACATGCAGCAGTACGAGAGTTGATGCTGTCCTTATCACACTTTTTAGAGAATTTATTTTTAAATAAATTAAAAAAATAGGATAAAAAGTAGTGTATTGACTATTTCCCCCGCTTGCACATTGCGCTGCAACGACAATCCTTGACTCATTTTTTAGAGTTCGATTTTTTCGATAGGTCTCGGGATTATCAGGGAGGGAGGGAGTGTAATCATCTTCGGGAGAGACACTCGTATAATTAGATATCAAACTTCACTAGGTAAGTTCGTTTGATTCTTAATTATACTTCGTATCTCTCCCGAAGATGATTACAGTTTACATGCAGATGTTTAGAGCATCGAAAAAAATTGACATTAAAGCGATCGATAAAATATTATGCTATTTATTACGTTTTAATTACTGAAACGTAATGCTAATTATATTTGTTTGTAATAATCATAAAACTAAGGTACAACAATAATAAATAATCATCTAAAGAGTGCATCTACAAATTCAGTTTAGTTATGGGGAGGTACATTCTTATTATAGTGTTTTTGTAATACATGGGAATTGGGAAGATTCACTCCAGCCTGCGGCCTTTCGAATAACTTCCAGATTGACACCTGCTCTGTGAGCAGACGCAGATGCGTGCCTTGTAGGTACTGTGTGTCCCATACAATTTTACATCTATGCCACTTTTTTCTAGAACTTGTTTTACCCAGTGAGAAAAAGTTTGAGAACCCACTTTCTTATGTGGTTTGATAACTACAAAATAAAGAATCTTCTTGACACATGACACGTAAGCAAACAGTTTTATCTATATAGTGTTTGAAGGTTAAAGCTGGGAAAACGTTAGGGCTTTTTCTAATATATGGCAACAGAATTAATGGTACCTGGCCGGTTTATATTAAATCTTCGATTTTAATTATAATTTTGTCTGAATCAAAAGTAATATTTTTTATTTTTATTAGGCTTAAAGTTTGATTTCTCTGTGCAGATGCTAGTGCTAAAAGAGTTACAGTTTTTAATAAAATCTTTTAGTGTAATTGAATCATTAGGAAAGTACTTAATTGGTTTAATAACTTTATACAAGATTGTGATTCCAGGTGTGGAATTTTGGTTTAAACAATAGACCTCTTTGAAAAACCTTTTTAAATTTCCTGACCTAACAATATTGATATTGCAGAACCATTAAGTGTGCTGTAACACCCGAATTAACTAGCTAAGTCAAGAATTCTATTAATTGAATAGTGTGGGAATCACAGTAATCTAAACCTTTACCATTACAATATAGCCACTATATGAGTTTAGTGCAGTATTATATTGCTTCAGCGCGTTTATGGAGAGAGCGGCCATCAATATATTGAGAGATGCTTTGGGTTCCGCGCATTAATAGTGACTGCCGGATAAATTCCCTGCCATCAGAGTAAGATCCGAGTGGAGAGGATACTCCCCCTTGAAAGTAAAACACAGTAGATTTTTGTCAGGATTAAAATAAAGTACTTTCGAAATAAGTAATTTTAACCGCACTGGGTGCCAAGGCTGTATTGGTCAATATGGTAGTACTATAATCCCTTCTTCTTGTCATTTTTAATTTTATGAAAACTTTTGAGAATAGTCTAAAATGAGTAAAAGCATAAAAAATATACTAATCAACAATAAATATCATCTGCCTAGCCTTTTCCCAACTATATTGGGGTCGGCTTCCAGTCTAACCGGATGCAGCTGAATACCAGTATTTTACATGGAGCGACTGCCTATCTGACCTACACAACCCAGTTAATACTAGGTAATACGATACCCTTTGGTAAGACTGGATGTCAGAATTTCAGGTCACTGACTACCTGTAACGACTGCCAAAGACTATGACTATATAATAATATACTATATATATGGCAGCCGGGACCAACAGCTTAACGTGCTTTCCGAGGCACGGAGGAAACTCGGTATGTCGGGCGGTCACCCACCCACAGACCGCCCTAGGCAAGCAAGGCTCCTCCAACAACAATAAATAATAACAATAATTTCGGAAATTGGATTCAATTTCCAGGAAGTACATCTGTAACATTTATGATTCTGGCTATTTGCAAATAAGTCGAACTGTGGAATACCGAGTGAAAGTGTTACTTTATTAAATGCGTAATCTGCTATTCCGATTCTGTATCTATATTAGCAATTGCTATAGTATTGTCTATTCTGAGTATCTTCACACCATTGTGTGAAGTAAAGATTTTTAGACCATAAAAAGTTGCCAGTAACTCAAAAGTATTTATGATATATATATGTGTTTATTGTAATTATTAGAATAGTTTAGTGCCAGAGATTTTGCTCTTCCTAGAACCTTTGTGTACACCCAGCCGTATTGAATGGCGGAGCATGCTGATGTTAACAGACCTATAAGTCTATCAGGTTCCCTTTTCGGTAATGTTTTGGGCATGTTGCTTGCACAGAACAGGCACTTTTTACTTGGGTAAATTTTACTTTTGTCAGTGTTGATTAAAAATCCTTATCTTTATAAAAATTCTTTTGTCGCTTCGACGTTATTATGACAGGTTAACCGATGCATAAAAAATCATATTATAGTTTACTGATAAATACCCCAGTGAACGTAAATAATTCAGTACAGGTTTTGTTAATTTAGTGAATACGTAGGCACAGATATTATAATAATTCGTAGGGTACCTACGGGTGCGGTACAGAGTCCAAGCGGCAAAACGTTAAGCTCAAATAATTGATTAGTAGGTAAATCTTTTTAAGTTCCAAGTAAGACTTAGGTACCTAAATAATCTCGCTTTGGGCAACTGCAACCAAAAATATACGCGTCTTTTAAGTCCATATTTGCCATAAAACAATTTTGATTTATAACTGTGCGGTAGTCTTCCATTTTAAAGTGGTCAACATGAACGGATTTAGTTAATCCTTTTAAATTAAGGAAATGTTTCCCGTTAGGCTTAGGTACTGTAAACAAAGGTGAAGGTGAAATACATCACACTAATATTATAAAGGCGAAAGTTTGTAAGTGTGTATGTTTGTTAGTTCCTCACGCAAAAACTACTGAACGCATTTCGATAAAATTTGGTACACAGATAGTTTATAACCTGAATTAACACATAAGATATTTTTAATCCCGATTTTATCTTCCCGTGGGATAATTTTTGAGTTGTAGGTGGCGAAGCCGCTGGCAACAGCTAGTCATTGAGAAATAAAACCTGATTATAGCTCAGAATAACAATTATCAATGTTATTTTCTGTGACCATGAATAACCTTTTTGGTATGTCAGGCTGATGTGGTTCACAAATAAAAGGTATTTTATATCCTTTAATTCAAGAAAGGATAGTTTTATCCTTTGTAATGAGTATGTATTCATTAAAGTAATGCTGTAACCAGCCAGCTATTGGAATATTGTTGTCTACCTGTGCCGAGGTGATTAGCGGCGTCAGGCTGCGTGGTTGGCCACCCGTGCACGCGTGGCCGTCTGTGCGCGGTGCGGCGGCGGCGGTGATCCCGCGGCGGCGGAGGCGGCTCGCGACTCGGCGGCTGGTGCCCGCACGCGGCACCCCCCATGCGTTTAAAGGACCGTTTAGACGATACGTAGTACTCGACTGATTGCGCTGCTGATTGAATCTCGCATTTTTGCGGTGAATCTTAATAAAATTCTGAGGTAGGTAGTCTTTTTATAGCCTGGGTAGATTTTAGATGATCAGGCAAATTAGAACCGAATAGATAATCGTCTTTTGTAGCGTTTTTTACTACATCCCTTTTTCGTTTACTCGGATTGTAACAGTGAATCTTCTAGACAGAGATTCTCTGTGGTTTGCGTTGCGCGTTAGTCGCCCTGCATTATCACCGAGTGTCTTAATAATGTCTTGTGGTATGTTTACGATTAGAGTTAAAGCTGTGCTTTGCAGATTGCTGAGAAACAGCTGGCCATTTGATTTTGTTTTTACTCACTGTGTGCTTAGCATGGGTGCTTTCATGTGAATACAATTTTCAGCAGCCAGATATTGTTTTAGGATAACAACGTATTCCTTTTTACCCGACTACGGCGAAGCCAAAAGGAAGGGTATTGATTTTGGCAGTCTATGTATGTATGTATTTATGTATGTATGTATGTTCCACCGTAGCGCCTAAACTACTGAACGGATTTTTTAGTCAGACCGTTAATTAAGATGTGTTTCCACCGCGTTGTCAAATCTTTGTGTAAATTGTCTCCAAATGCTTTATTTAGTGTAGGGTCTGAGCCCAACAATTGTAAAATATCCGGGTCTAGTTCATCAGGATTTTCACCAACCGTTTATTTTCCTTCTTATGGTGCCTCATTATTTGGGATCTCACCTACCAAGGAGTAAAATATAATCATAAGTCACCCGCCATAAATAGGTAGGTAGGTAGGTACTTGACTTTAACCACACACGCTTTGCGTCGGGATATATAAGTTGGTGGGTGCAGGTATCAACACATTCGGCGGCCATAGTATCCACACACGATATACGTCGGGATATATAAGTTGGTGGGTGCAGGTATCAACACATTCGGCGGCCATAGTATCCACACACGATAAACGTCGGGATATCACAATGAATAAAATCATTTTATGGCATTTGTAACTTTGGCATGCATCCACACACGATATACCTACGTCGGGATATATAAGTTGGTGGGTGCTGGTATTAACACATTCGGCGGCCATAGTATCCACACACGATACACGTCGGGATATACAAGTTGGTGGGTGCAGGTATCAACACATTCGGCGGCCATAGTATCCACACACGATGAACGTCGGGATATCACAATGAATAAAATCATTTTATGGCATTTGTAACTTTGGCATGCATCCACACACGATATACGTCGGGATATATAAGTTGGTGAGTGCCGGTATCAACACATTCGGCGGCCATAGTATCCACACACGATATACGTCGGGATATATAAGTTGGTGGGTGCAGACCAGGTATCAACACATTCGGCGGCCATAGTATCCACACACGATAGACGTCGGCGTAACACAAAGAATAATAAGGTACTTGCAACTTGGCATTAGGCATCCACACACGATATAAATACGTCGGGATATTAAAATTGGTGGGTAGTTAGACACATAATGGTCATACATACAATGCACACACGATAAACGTCGGCATAACACAATGAATTTATTTTTTGAGAACAATCTTAAATGGTTCTAGATCACTAAATAGTTAAATCCTCCGACAGAGAATGCGAAGGAGATACCGCTGGTTCACTTTCCGATGACGATGAGGAGATTCTTCTTCGTTTTTTCACTTTTGTTAGTAAATTTTCGACACTGTCACTATCGTCCCGACAAGATCGCTTTATTTTTCCCATCGTGTAACGAAATTACAGTTATTTCCGGACGAAACAAAGTTTTGTGTGAGTCGGACAACACGAAATCACGTAATGAGTCAAGGATTGTCGTTGCAGCGCAATGGCGGCTTGCACTACAGTGGGGGGAAATAGTCAATACACTACTTTTTATCCTATTTTTTTAATTTATTTAAAAATAAATTCTCTAAAAAGTGTGATAAGGACAGCATCAACTCTCGTACTGCTGCATGTAAACTGTAATCATCTTCGGGAGAGATACGAAGTATAATTATGTATAAAAGTTACCTATATTAATTTCGTAAATTTTACGTGATGCTTAGTCATCGAAACAGACAAACAGATAAACAGACAAACAGATAAACAGACAAACAGATAAAAATTCCAAAAATGATGGAAATGAGTTCTGTTGGTTATACTATGACACCCTGACAATTCCTTTTTTAAATATTTTCAGAATCGGATACCCTGACACATTTTTAGGACAGTCAGCAACAAAATATTTGTACAGGTTCTATTAGATTAAAAAAAAAGAATAGGTAGTAAAGTCCCACAAACTACCAAGAGAACAGAAGTAGGAAGGAGGTATTGGAAATTGGAATCTTCAAATCAAATCTATATTATGCCTTTAAAGTAGACTTTAGACTGGTACCACCGTCAGCGGAACCAGGTGAGATGGGCTGGTGCCTTATCCGAGCCTTATGGCATGGAATGCGGCGTGAGGCAGGGGGGATTGACCTCTCCTTTGTTATTCAACCTGTACATAAATGACCTTATCAGTGAGCTCAGCAGCACTCATACCGGTTGTCATATCGATGGCGTTTGTGTCAATAACATTAGCTACGCGGACGATATGGTGCTGCTGGGACCATCGGTAGGTGCTATTCGAGAGTTGTTAGCTATTTGTGAGACTTATGCGGTGGAACATGGACTGGCCTATAATATATCTAAAAGCAAAGTCCTGCTTTTCAAGGGGAAAGCTAGTGTATCCGTGCCGGTTTGTGTTCCTCCAATTAAATTGTATGGTGAGGAACTGCAAAGGGTGACCAGTTTTAAGTACCTGGGGCACATTGTGACGGAGGATTTGTTCGATGACGAGGATTTGGAGCGGGAGCGCAGAGCATTGGCGGTCCGAGGGAATATGGTTGCCCGTAGATTCGCTCGCTGCTCTATTCCAGTTAAGATCACCTCGTTTAAGGCATACTGTCAATCTTTCTACGCGAGCAGTCTATGGGTAAATCATACCCGTCGCGCTGCCAGTGTTCTGCGCGTTCAATACAACAACATCTTTAGGATGCTGATGCGGCTGCCTCCCTATTGCAGTGCGTCGCGTATGTTTGCCGAAGCTCGAACAGATGGCTATCCAGCTATAGTTCGGAAAAGGGTTGCTTCCTTGTTGCGACGAGTGAGAGACAGCAGCAATGGCATCCTCAGGATGATTGCTTCCCGCACTGATTGTCCGATCCAACATAAATGGATGTGTTTGTGTACCGGACAATTCTGACATGCTAGTGCTTGATTTGTAAAATTGTAATGTATTTTTTGTGTATAATTTTCTAATTTGATTGACTGATTATATTTTGACATTGGAATTATTAATATTGACTGTCAATAATCACTGTTCAATTTTCATTTTATAATTGTTATCTATTCTTTATTTCTATTGTGTGGTGTATAATTTTGTGAATGTTGTATGTTATTAATTGAATTATTGTATTTTGTTCTAATTTTTGTATTTGCGGACTGACTACTCTCTTTTATTACTCTTTTCTCTTATGGATTGCATTATCTATACATATAATAAATCTGTAGAAAAAATATTTTTGTACATTGGAAATATTTAAAAAAGGAATTTTCAGGGTGTTATAGTATAACCAACAGAACTCATTTCCAGCATTTTTAGAATTTTTGTCTGTTTGTCTGTTTGTCTGTTTATCTGTTTATCTGTTTGTCTGTTTGTCTGTTTCGATGACTAAGCATCACGTAAAATTTACGAAACTAATGTAGGTAACTTTTATACATAAATATTGTGCGTAACTTGGGGTATTACTTAGTCTTTGTTTCATCGTAATCGGTGCTCTCTATCAAAAGATATTTGAATTTATAGTTTTCAAGAAGAACTTTATCATTATGATCATGAATGAGACATGCAGCGACATCTATTAAACGAATATGGTACTTTTTAATAATGCCTTCAAAAGATAACTTTAATAAAGTTATGATAGCTTAAGGTACTCTGTAGGTAAGTAGTCTAAATGACACTGCTTTCAAAGTCTACTTTAGTCTACATAGCCTAAACCCTATAGTGTGATTGATCGCTTTCCATGCATTCAATTTTAGCAGTTTATTTTCGTCTTCGATAGATGGCGTTGTTTTTATTTCTTGCGAAGCCCATGGTGTGGGGTTTCATTAGATAGGTCTTTGAAAAAGATTGTGAGTTTGCTGAAACACTTTTTCGATTAAGGGATTCGTTAGTGAAATATTAAGCTATAAAGTGCAAATTTTGTTAGACTCAAGTCAGGCTACCTAAACTTCTTATTTTTGCTACAGCGTCTGTAAGTTAACGCAGGGCAATGATTTTTAGAGCAGCGGTGGCCCAGTGGTGGCGGCCCCGACTTACGAACAGTAGGTCGTGGGTTCGAACCCAGGCAGGGACATTACTTTGTGTAATTTATTTCATCACCGCTGCTCTTAAAATGGTGAAGGAAAACATCGTGAGGAAACCGGCATGTCTTAGAACCAATAAAATTCGAAGACAGTGACATCTACCAATCCGCACTGGGCCCGTGTGGTAGATTATAGCCCATTCCCTCTCAAAGAGTGGAGGCCTGTGTCCCAGCAGTGGGAACATTAATAGGCTGTTGATGATGATGAATGATTTAATGTACTTTTGTCTAAGCGACGCATTTTAGTTTTCGACAACCACGCGAACGAAGTCGCGGGCACAGCTAGTCTGAAATAAACGTATTATTATTATTATAGTAAAGTCCCACAAACTACCAGGAGAACAGAAGTGGGAAGGAGGTATTGGAAATTGGAATCTTCAAATCAAATCTATATAAAATATTATGCCTTTAAAGTAAAGTCCCTACCAGGAGAACAGAAGTAGGAAGGAGGTTGGAAATTGGACTTTACTGTCCTGGTTTAAAAAAAAGTGCATGGTAAAACCGTGCACTTTTTTTGTTGGAGATAGGAATGGATAGGAAAGAAATAATATAGATTTGATTTAAAGATTCCAATACCTCCTTCCTACTTCTGTTCTCTTGGTAGTTTGTGGGATGATCGTACAATTGTAAGTTATATATTATAGAAATAAAAACTGATTATTGTTTCATTAACAACTGTTTTTCGGTTGACTGTACTTCACTTGTACTTGTGTCAAAAAGGGGATCAGAACGGAATGATAAATTACAGGGGATCGGAAAGGAATAAACAAAAGAAAATTAAAAATAATTAAAAATATTGGCAGTGGATCAGTTTGGGGGATCAGACCGGAACAACTCAAAAAAGCCAAGGCAGACGATGAATTGTTGATCTGTAAATGGACACCATTATTGTAATTCTAAAGCGTCCTTATCTAATCAATTATAAGACCCCAAAGATCTGAGGATGATGTGCCAAAAGTCGACAAAAACAGTTACCCAATGTCAGAAAACCCGCCTCCTTCACCTTCAGTAAACGATGACGAAATGATCTCTTAAGCTCAGTTCATAAGCAAACACGAAGTAAATTACAGTGGAATTATAATAAATTGGGATATTAGCCGTTGGGCGACGGATGACATGGACGTGTAGGGCTGGGACAAGATCCCCTTAAGGGTGCTTTTCCACCAGAGATGTGCTATGCAGCTTTGCTGCGAAGATGTAATAGCTGAGCTGTAAACCTTTTTGACCGTTTCCACTGATGCTATGCTATGTTTCGATAGTAGCAGATAGCATAGCAACACATAGCACGCATCTTTCCATATAAAAACCTAGCTTAGCTGAGTCCGTTTCCACCAGTGCTAAGCTATGTCAATGTGCTCCAATGAATATGACTGGTGGATAACAAACGCATCCATAGCAACGTAGCATAGCACATCTCTGGTGGAAAAGCACCCTGAGGTGTGTCCCAAGGGTGAATGGGACAAGTTCCCGGTGAGATGTGTCGCAACGATCGACAAGCAATTCAAAGGAAGGACATTTGGGTAGTGTTGAAAAAGTGCTCAAACTGCGAGACAATTGTTAAAATAACTATGTTTTAAATGTAAGTCATCTAAGGTATAAAATTTTCGGAGTAAAGAAGAGAAGGTTGAAACTTTGGTATTTTTACAACATTTTGCTTATTTTGAACAATTTGACTGGCTGGCTCTTTCTATTATCACAATTTAATCATCGAGAATTCCCTCCAATACCATTTACCCCGGAAATCCGGCTTTTGCCAACCCTACTCCCCTGGCCGACGGACGCGAGCGCGTGAAAATCCACCATTAGTGCATGTTTACGTACAGGCGGGGCGTCGCGCGGCGCGTGCTGCGTTTTTAATTCAAACACATGGCAATGTATGAAAAAGTTAACAATTTCAAACGTCGATTTTACGAGAAGCTATTTTTTGCTCGTTAGTTTAAAATGCAGCGTTTGTTGCGGTGGACCCGTCTCTCAGTAAATTAATAAAAAAGCACGAGATGATCCTTCTGCACGCGCCGCGCAACGCCCCGCGTCTCCGTAAACGAGCTCTTACTGAAATGGGGACGTAATAGTTCTGTCCCAGAGAGTTTATGTGACAACAGATTATGTTCGTTTTTCCGCCTCTCGCAGTTTATCCTCCCGGCCACGGGTTACACGCCCAAGCAACAGCGTTACGCGCACAAAAAACACAAATTGTTTAAAATATTCAAAGAGACAAGAATTAAAGTTACTAGCCTAGCGGATACTTTCAATGATTGCCTCCTAATGTAATATAATAATGAGAGATCCGCGTAAACTGGTTTTGTATAGCTTGATTGGTTATTGTGCGTGCTTTCAAACTTATTTTAACAAAATATGACTGGATTTTGATTTTGTCACCAGGACGTGGCTTTCGGAGTGACAATTCTCATGAGAACGAAATAACCCCATGACCGTTACCTTGTTGCTAAAACGTCAGCGGGAAACCAAATGAAAAAAAATATTTTTGACTACCACATTCGTCCGATCTTTTTAAGCCAAAACTTCGCCACTTTTGTCACCAAGGACAATCCAGACGTCATTGAATGCACGGTTTTCAACGCATTTCTGTTCCGTGGACACTACTTTACAAGAAACGCGGATTGACGGTACCCACTCAACGGAGACAAGTGAAGCTCGTGCGTGTCTCTTGACGCAAGTCGCATCACATAAGGCTGTGATCGAGGCCTATAGGGTTATAGTATAGAATAGTTTTGGACTTATAGACAGCCCTTGTTTTGATGGTATGTCTGTGAAGGTCAACTGAAAACCTTGTAGCAAGGTTGGGACCTAGCAGAGGTATAATTTGGCGATAGCGATAAGGGGGGGGGGGCTTTGTTTTTTTAAGGTGATTTATTCTGACCGCAGCTTTTTACGCGACTGCGGCGAAGCCCAAAAGGAGGGTTATGTGTTTGACGTATATGTATGTATGTATGTCCGTTGTTTCTTTTTCTCTCATAACTCCTAAACGGATGAAGGGATTTGAATAAAATATAATTATGTCGTTAGATTCGTCTTGATAGCGCGAGTGTCGTAGGTTAAATTAAAATTAAAAAACAAAGAAAAATTGCGGATTTTGGGGGCGAAATAGCGGAGTTCAAAAACAATATTTTTTTCCTATACCATCGAGTAGGGTATCAAAATAAAGGGTTTTAAAAGGAAATTACAAAAATATATAACACTTAAAATATGATTAAAAGAAATTCAAAGTGACAAATCCTATAAACAAGCACAAAAGTTAAATCATCTGCGAAGAATTTTACGCGACCAACGACAGAACAAACACAAAAGAACTAAAAAGTTGGAAATAAAAGAAGTAGTTAAAAACTAAAAAACCCGACTGAAATAACGGAAAAGCAAAAAACAAGCACATTTTAAATTAAACAAAACTTGGAAGCAGGCGGGGGTTCATTTGAATATTAAATTATGAAATGAAACTAGAATGGACCCCGCCTGCTTCTATCTAAGTTATGTTTAATTTAAAATGTGCTGCTTTTCCGTTTTTTCAGTCGGGTTTTTTAGTTTTTAACTACTTTTTAAGTTATTCTCCCTACAAACCAACTGAATTTGCAAATGAATATTACATTAGTTGCTCCTACGACAAAAAATCTCACTGTGTGACGCAACACTCAATACAAATGAATCATTTTAAAACAAAAATGGAAGGTGAAAAAGAAATATTTGTAAGGGAATTCACACCAACAACGTTTCAGTTTTTCCCCGTACATTTTTGCAGAAAAATATTTTTTGAATTGTTATATTCTTTTTGCAGACAAAACTTTTTATTGTTCTGAAATAACTGGAAGAGATGTGTAACAGTGAAAAAAAAATGCATTCTTTTTGTGTTTTCAATCCTTATTTAATTTTATTATCATTATTTTCGTTTCGTATTTTATTCCGACTTGCAAAACTGCACTGTTTGCTTAACTTCGGGTATAATACCTACCTAGGTGTGATGTTATGTTGCAAAACTACCTTTTTAGGGTTCACCACTCAAGCTGAAGGCAGCTTTGACTGCGTTCAAGAGCTGTCTGTGTCATGATATATTATACAACGCTCGAATTCATACATCTTTTGTTGATCACGTTCTTCTACAATGTCAAAATCCACTCTAAGCAGTAGTTTCGATACGTTCAAAAACTAAACCGCAACCGTTGTAATTACATAATGAAAAAAGTAAAAAACTAAACCCCGACTACGCCAAAAAAAAAACGACGAACAAAAAGAAAAGCCGTAGTACGTGGGATTACGGCTTTTATTTTTGTTCTATCCTGAAAATCTTGTTTCATACTTTTTCAGCGTCGTTTTTTTGTCTTAGTTGGGGTTTAGTTTTTTACTTTTTTTTATTTAAACAATTTTGGTGTTCAATATTTTTTTTTACTCTTGACTTTTTGTCCACTAGAGGGCGTGATTTTAAATTTGAGCAATATTTTGGAAATGTACAAGTGAGGCCCTTTCAAATGATACCAAGCACGGCGTATTTATCTCCAATTTTATTTTTTAAGCCTTTCTTTTTGTCCGCTAGAGGGCGCCAAATCGCTTTTTGTGACACATTACGTAGCCTATGTTCAGCGAAAAATTAAGACGGTTCTAACGATACCTCATATTATTATGTGAGTTCCGATAAGTAGATTAGAAGCTATGAGCGAACAGATGAAGATACTCACATACATACAAACATACATACATACAGTCAAAATCATAACCCTCCTTTGGCTTTGCCGTAGTCGGGTAACAAACAACTTTTAAAACTAGAAACCAACGACGCGCGACGCATCTACATAAAAACAAAAAGCTTTAACTTCAGAAAAATTCATAAAAACTTTATACATAGTTTAAAAGCATCCCACCAAACACAACAACAAGTTAATCTCTTCAGCGGTTTTAAAAACAAAAAAAAGGGAGACAAAAAAGAGTTAAAATCACAGTCCCATTAACTATTCTCAAGTCTAATTAAAACGGACTATGAGTTCGAAAGTTAGAAACTTTAGCATATTGCACCGCCTCGTTAGTAGCCAGGGAAATGGAAAATAAGTGTACAATATAAATGGTACTGTTTAGTGTGTTATAATGCTTCGGTGGTTTTACACGTCTTCTCGCAAGTTTCGAAGTTAAATAAAATTTTATGAGCGGGTGTTGTGTGGGGTTCATGGCTGTGAAGTTTGGATAGCTTGTTGGACTATTTGATAAAACTGGATTAAATAAATTGAAGCGTTCAAAATTAGAGCCTTAAAGCGTGTTACTATTACTCTACAATTTTACAAGTACACGGTTGGCACAGTGGCTGAGCGATTGGACTGCCGCACTGCGTGTCGCGGGTTCGATCCCCGCATGGAACAAAATATATTTGTATGGCCAACAGATAGTTGTTCCGGGTCTGGGTGTGTTTGTGTATGTGAGTTGAAATGTTTGTGAACGCACCCACAAAACAGGAGAAATTCCTATAGTGGGGCAACGATTTAATAATAAAAATAAAAACTCTTTTCCTCATGACCAGCCAGTTCTTTCAATTCAGTTGGTCCAAACGGACAGACATAAAAGTGAGTCTTAACTTAGAATCTTATTCATACAAAAATACTTCTTAGAATACGTATTGAATGTTACAAAGGAATAAAGACCTCTCTCATAAACTTTCTCTTCATGGGGCTCAAACATAACAAGCTAACCTTGGGTGTATTGTAAAGGTCATAGGATAGTACCTATCCTAATTCTTTGAGGTTTACAGGCGTGTTTGATATGCAATATAAAATCCAAGTTTAGCAAATGATACGACATACTTTTTATTTTTTGGAGGTTAGGTAATCATCAAATGACTCGTCCCACTCTGGGCAGAGCAGTAGGGAGTGTCAGACTTCTACTGACTAAAAACCACCCATGTTCCTTCTTAGCCCTTTGTACCGAGGCCGCGGTATCTCTTTCGAACAACTTGCAGCCGACATACTTCACATACTCATCATCTATGCAAAAAAACATCAATAAAATAAATACGCCATAACATTTACCGAGTGTCATCGCCACTCGCTCCTGCCGAATAAAGTCGAAAAGGAAAAACCGAGCCTTCAAGATATACGAGATCAATTTACTTGAAGCTCTTGTCATGTAATTACGTCACGCTCCCGGGAAGTCGCGGGATGTGCGCGTTTTCCATTAGTCGTGTTATCTGCGTCGTGTACAAATGCGTTTAGCAACGCATTTCTGTTTATCGCAAGGATAACAGGAGAAATGATGTCATCTCGCGTTCTCGGTAAAAAGGACACGTTTTGTTGTTTTTTTTGGTAGGGGTGTTTTGTAGTTGCTCCTCTTTACACGTAGACGGAGTAATTATGTGTTTTCCATTGTTGTTATGTATTCTTGCAATGGTTGAGAACTGTTTCCTTTCTTCCTACGGTTTGGCCAGACAACATAACATCACGCCTGCAATCCTGGAAGGGTGAGGTGAACCCATTAGTACACCCTCATTTTTAGTTATGTTTAAGTCCCATGTAAAAGCCTATTGCCATCAAACGGACACAAATCCAGACTCTGTGGTTGCCAAACCTAATAACACTTTGCCCAACCAGGGTATCGAACCCAGGATCGCATGCACAGCATGCAGTGCAACGAGGTAATCATGGATTTGGCTACTTAGTTAATTAACACACAAAACAAGCAATGTAATCTTACTTGACGTAGTAAAAGTACGTAAATGAATTAGTTGGATACACATCACAAAGGCATCACAAAAGAGATTAATCAAATGGAGATATAAGGCCGGATTCTGGTAGTCAAGGGCGTTTATTAATATAACGTGAGACATCATATTTTGGTTAAGGCGCAAAATGCCAAATTCTCAAAATGGCAACAGAGTCGCAAAAGGACAAGAACTTGTCCTTACTTGCCATGCTAAAACGAAAAGAGAATTAGGCTTTTAGAGAATTAGGCATTCTGAGAACTAGGCATTTTGAGAATTGTCCATTTTTACCCGACTACGGCAAAGCCAAAGGAGGGTTATGATTTTGACTGGCTTTGTATGTTTGTATGTGTGTGAGTATCTTCATCTGTTCCCTAATAGCTTCTAATCTACTTATCGGAACTCGACAGATGTGGTATCGTTAGAACCGTCTTAATTTTTCGCTGAACATAGGCTACGTGACGTGTCACAAAAAGCGATTTGGCGCCCTCTAGCGGACAAAAAGTAAGGCTTAAAAAATAAAAATGGAGATAAATACGCCGTGTTTGATATCATTTGAAAGGGCCTCACTTGTACATTTCCAAAATATTGCCTTAATTTAAAATCACGTTCTCTAGTGGACAAAAAGTCAGGAGTAAAAAAAAATATTTAACACCAAAATTGTTTAAATAAAAAAAGTAAAAAACTAAAACCCGACTACGACAAAAAAACGACGCTGAAAAAGTATGAAACAAGACTTTCAGGATAGAATAAAAAGAAAAGCCGTAGTCACACGTTAAGTATAGGTACCAACCTAAACACTTTAATACCGTGCACCGTACTCTGTAGAGCGCAGAGCCAGGAGGCTAATTGGTGACGATAAGCTGGGTATCAAGCTACATAGCCTGGCCCACCGTCGCAAAGTCGCATGTCTGTCGGTCTTCTACGGACTGTACTTCGGAGAGTGTGCGCAAGAGCTCCACGAGCTGATCCCATCATCTCCCTTCTTTCATCGGGAGACTAGACGTACTGCAGGGTACCACCGATACCTAGTCGACATTCCACACATTCGAACGAAGCACTTTGCTGGGTCCTTTATTATGCGCACAGCCAAGGAGTGAAATTCCCTGCCTGCGTCGGTTTTTCCGAGTTCATATAACCCTAATCTGTTTAAGTCGCGAGTAAACAGGCTTCTTCTGGGTAAGCTCGTTCCATCGTCGACGTCATCTCTGCCCTTAGGGCAAGATTGAAGTCAAGAGCAAGCCCATTTATAATAAAAAAAAATTAAATGATGATATTATGCCCAAAAGGGGGTGTCAGATGAAATGACGAGTGTGTAAGAGAATGATGATGTTGGTGCTGGTGATCTAAATTATTGTTGGAATAGAAGTTCACCATCCACAACACCCGTATATCCCACGAAAAACTTAGCGGTCATAACGTTATTACTTCAATATTGTAGATTTTAACCCCGCCATCCCCTAACATAAGATTATTGGCTACGACTGTAACGTGCCTCGAAGTTGTGTCCGAGGCTTTTAGCTTGATGCCTTAGTTTGTTGTTATTATTATTGTTATTCTTGTTTTGTTTTTAAAAGGTCTGTTACGAGCTTAACGGTGTGTGTGCATTAGGTGATGTAGAGGTTGGAAAAGGTCTTATGGCCCTATAAAAACTAAGCGTAATCGAAATTAATCTATACTAATATTATAAAGAAGTAAAGTTTATGTGTTTGTTAAATTGTAAGGGGTAATCTCGGGATCTACTGAACCGATTTTAAAAATTCTTTCACCAATAGAAAGCCACATTATTGTTGAGTGTCATAGGTTATATAAAAAACCGAAAAATTAAAATGGCTTTTACGGGGTAGTCCGTTTTGCAAAGTGAATCGGAGAAAAAACCAAAGCAGCGGACGGCGCGCGATGGTTTCGAGTTTAATTCGGAGGGGGCGTGGCCTTTTACATCTGAGAGGTAGGTACCCGCGCGGCTCAGTCGCGTGGTCGGCTCCTTACGTAGCGGACGTCCCCGAAATTCTTTCTTTCTCGAAACGTAATTAGCACACTTTCGACTAATTATGCCTAACGAAATGGGCACGGGTCAGCTAGTATAATATAAGAGTACAGAAAACCGAGAACTTACTTAGCCAGTTGTTAGAAGTAATGTCTGGAATATATGAGACCAGTTTTTCAAGCCAGTATAGCAAGCTACAGCTAGTGTCAGTAAGCTAGTACTTCCTGGCTATGTGTAGACAAAACTAGCTTCATTTCTAACATGTTCCAAACCAGGGCTGTAAGACAGAACAGTTTAGTAGAAAACTAGCTTGCTGTCCTGGTTTGAGAAACTGACCTCGTGTATCCCGGGTATACTAATATTATAAAGCTGAAGAGTTTGTTTGTTTGTTTAAACGCGATAAACTCTGGAACTACTGGTTGGATTTGAAAAATTCTTTTTGTGTTGGATAGTCCATTTATCGAGGAAGGTTAAAGGCTATATCCGTGGCTGGCGTGAATATGTTGATAAGTCTAAAACTGCAATTTGTCAGGACGGCCATTTAAAGGGTTTGACGTCTTCTGGTAAATCGGTAAATTAGTTTAACATAAATGTTGTAGTTGTTTTATAGGTTATTTTATGCCCTCTTTTCAATGATGACAGTAAATAATCGAAATTCCCCATAGATTGCATAATAATAGACTTGTCAATTCGTTCACCAACGACTTATCAACTTATGCACCGACTTATCCACTTATTCACAGCGTTATCAACGTATTCACCAACAGTTATCAACTTATTCACCTACTTAATAGGGAGTATTAATAGGTAAACAATGTTATTTTAATGAAAAACCCATTATTATTATTGGAATAGTTTTTGCCCGTGGCTTCGCCCGCGTGAATGTCGGTTAAACTACAAAGATGACGATTTTCCATACAAACTTTCATCCCCTATTTTGACTAGGAATAAGGTTGAATTTTTAAAATTTTTCCTTATTCCTAGTCTACATTATAAAGGGAACCTCTGTGCCGAAAATCAGCATTCTAGGTCCAAGGGTTTGGGCTGGGCGTTGATGAGTCAGTCAGTAAGCCAGGACTGTTCTTTTAATTTACATAGATAGATAGCAAACAGATAAAAAACAAAAAAAAACTGGCCAAGTGCAAGTCAGACTTGCACATGAAGAAGTCCGGACCATCGTAGTAGGGAAACCCCCTAAAATTTGTATTATTTCTTATTTTAGCGGCGACAGAAATATTTATTTTGTGATAAGTTAGTTTTTCATATTGTTTGTATGAATGACAAAGTTATATTTGCGGTTTTTTAAATGTGCTATATAAAAAAAACTACTAACTAAATCTCGTTCAAACAAATTTTTGTTGAAAGTTATCATTACGATCTATAGCATACATTTTTTTTAGATTTTTCTCTTTCTTAGTTTAGAAGTTAGAGGGGGGACGACACTCAGTTTACCCCTTTAGAAGTGTTTATCTTTCAAACGATTGAATTTGAGAAAAAATGGTTTCAGGAACCTCAGTGTAATTTTTAAAGACCTATCTTTGAATACCCCACACGAATAGATTTGAAGAAAAAAGTTTTTTTTTGTTTCAGTTCCATGTATGGAGAGCCCCCCTTAATCTTGTATTCTTTTTTAGTTTTGTATAATAATCCTATAGCGATTTAAAGACTACATCTACATACCAAGTTTCAACTGTGTAGTCTTAATAGTTTCCGAATAAAGTGGCTGTGACATACGGACGGACAGACATGACGAATCTATAAGGGTTCCGTTTTTTGACATTTTACTACGGAACCCTAAAAATATTTGATTCGCTAAAATACCTACTACTTACTCAAATCAAGCATTGTTCTTCTACCTAAACAAATATTAAAATGAAGGACCACGAAAATAAATCATTTTACCAGTGTTTTTACAATAAAAAACAATAATAATTTGTCCTCGTCCAAATCTGGATCAGTAGATGCAGAGACATCACCAAAAGTTTTTATATTTCTATAAAACTCTTTAAAAGAGTCGTCAATCAAGTCAATCATGTCCATCAAATCTTTTTTTTTCTCTGTACTAATTGGCAATGCCTCCTTAGAGATTGGGCTCAGCCTAAAGACATCTACTGTAGACTTTCCCCTTTTCCGAAATACTGAATTAAAAGGAGGTTCGCGTTCCAGGCTTTTCTTAAACTTTATTTTGCATACGTTATTTTTGTTATATTGCAGATACACCGTACGCGTACCTAAATAATCGCCGCGATATTTTTACGTCTATTAAAACCTTTATCAATACTTACTTAAAAGGTGGCAAAATGTTATTTGTGAGTATGAGATCTGTGCTCTGATCCATTTTCGTCCACTTTATTCTTTCGCTGGCGAGATGAATGCAACTTTAAGTCACGAAGTTCTGTTCTTCTGAACTCTGAATTGACGTTTGTTTACCAACAAACGAGCGAGGGATGTGCACGGTGTGCACCGATATAAGTTGTTAACTAAACATATTCATTTAACTTTAACTTTTTTGTAACAGACATATTAGTGATAACTATATTTATTACATTTAGGGTTGAGAACTTCGTTGGTCGTAACTGGACATCTCAATATATCACAATTTAAACAGAAATACTTCGGTCGGCCATAACTTGATATGTCGATTTGTCAATTTAAAATTTGTGCCTATAGAAAACTCATAAGTGTATAAGTTGAGATATTATATAACGAATATTCATTTGGGTACTGAGTATAGGTTGATATATCAACATATCAATGTTTGATAAAAAAAACATGAGAATGCTTAATTGGACAAGTGGACTTGTAAATTTAGACACGTCAAAATGAGAGATGTCAACTTACGACCAAGGTCGATTGCTCCAAAATTTATGGATATTTTGAGCTGTCAATTTTTTTCATATAAGATCCCAATGCCTAGGATGTAATAAGCCAATAAAAAAAAAATCATGGAAGTCGACTTATCAATGTGTTCACGCCAGCCACGGATATAACATCACGCTACTACCAAAAGCAGCGGAGCATAAATGAAAAATGTTGCAAAAACGGGAAAAGAAAATTCCTTTTTGAGAGCTTCCGTTGCGTGCGCTGCGAAAACGGTTTAAGTTACGCGAATGTCATGTATGAAGTAATTATTCCTCTTTAAAAGTTCTAAAGAAAAAGCCGCGACAGCATGTCTATCTTTTAAGATTGACTCACTGTAACCATTTTTACTATTAAAATGTTAGGTTAAAAATATTTTTTTTTTGCGAAGCTTATTTAACCCATAATGGTATTAATTATAACCAGACCTCAGAAGGGAATCATAGAATTGAAACAACGGATAAATCAACGCAATAACAATGTTTATTATAAATTATTCAGCCTAGATCAGTACATAATATAAATCACAATCACATCATTTTACTAACCTTAGAAGTTGTCACTCCGGTGCCTCGTTCAAGACTGACTCATGTCGGGAACTTGATAACTGACAATTCACTTCAATGTCAAAATGATTTTATAACTGACAGTGACACTTTGAAATATTTAAAAATGACATAAACGACACTCGACTATAGCAAGCTTATCCATGGACTGTTAACTATAACATCAATCTACCCTCGCATAGATAAGTCTTGTTACATAATCTATATCTAATTATGTATTCGTTAGGACGGAAATTTTTATATAGAATATTTGTGCCTTTTACTTTATACAGTGTAGACAAATATCTTAGAAGATATCGCAATGTAAAAATACCCGCTTTAAATGCGCGGTTTGCGTCGCAATGTAGGCACGGGTGATTCTGGCTGGCCTCCGGGAAATTCAAATTCAAAATATTTACTGCATCATAATCAAAAAAAAAATCAAAATCAAAGCATTTATTTCAAGTAGGCCGTTACAGGCACTTTTGAATAGTCGAATTAAACTAACTGCGGCATAATGTTTACAAGTACAGGATGTTATCGTATATTTAACAGTAAGAGATACCTATAGTAATTCTCACTATAATATAATCTAAGCTAATCTAAACTAATATTATATAGAGGAAAGATATATGATTTTTTGTTTGTTACGATTTAGCTTAATTTTATTTATGTTGGGTAGTCGATTTATCGAGAAAGGTTATAAGCTATATATAAGTGACGTAGACGGAGTTGCGTGGGTCAGCTAGTTAGTAATAAGTGCAAACAACATGCAGACACTGAGCTTACTAAATAAAATATATTCAATAGAGCGAGACATTTAGTACAGCTAGTAGAACAGCTGTAAAAACTATCAGCTAGATTTAACTAGCTTCTACCCGCGACTTCACTCTTGTGAAAGTACCTACTACCGGGATTTCCACTATCTATGTAGTTTTCTATGTCCTAGCAAAGATAAGGAAATCCGTTTAGTCGCTAAGCAGTTAGAGTTACTTTTACATTTATTATTTACTAGCTTTTGCCCGCGGCTTACCCGTGGATGTCGAAAAATATTTCAACAGACTTTCATCCCCTATTTAACTCCCTTAGGGGTTAAATTTAGAAAATAATTAAATACTTACACCTTCCTCAAGAACCGCTCTATCCATTGGTGAAAACAGCATGAAATATGGGTATACCTACTATTGGCACACCTCTGTCTAACTCAGGAATTTGTCAAAATATTATAAGTTACTACCTAGAAAATAATTATTCAATGAGGTAATCTTCTTAAAAAAAATACAGATTTCACTATAATCGTCAACTTGATTAAGTGGAGATAATCTCTTGTAGCAGATTTTGCAGTGTAATCATCTTGAGCGTTAAAAACTTCGTCAGCAGTTCTAAAGCTAGGCTTAAAATGGCCGACCCTGACTGTCAGTTTTAGGCTTATAAACTTAGTATAAAGTTCTAGATAATTACAAGTTTATCCAAGTGACTTACTTGTTACCGCTGTCACTTTCTGCTAAGATTGATTTATACAGTGCGATGTTTGAGAGAATTGAAGCAACAATAAAAGTTGTGCAACGGGAAATAAATAACTAGAAAAATTTCAGTGTACGATTAGTTGTATACCTTTGCTTAACCCTTCAGAGATTAAAGGCAGGCTGGAGAATCGCAATGGCGCGGCGGCGGCGCTCTCACCTTCAGTCTGACGCAGGTCCTTACAGGATAAGACTGTTTCGGAAGGTACCTGCACCGAATTAGGCGGGACAAAATGCCCGGAATCTTCCACTGCGAGGATCAGCTGGAGGACACTGTGGAGCACACCGTGGAGGTCTGCTCCGCTTGGGCGGAGCCCCGTTAATCCTCGTAGTGGCGATTGGCGGTTGTGTCGCTTCCTTCTGCGAAGCAGTCATACTAGCGAAGGAGGTGGCGGAACGCGGGAGACGCTCCGGGCTAGGGGGTCCACGTGATGACTTCCGGCCAACGTAGGCGCGGGCCTGTGGACGGTGAGTAATGAGCTAGCTCACCGTCCGTCCGTCTTAAGACGACGGCAGGCCGTGTCGACGGCGCGTTCGTGTTCGACGCGCGTCTCAAAGAGATGTCAGCAAATTTTACAGGAACCCGCAAGGGCCGACGTTTCTGTCAAAATTGTGTCAAATTCAAATTCAAAATATTTTATTGTGGATCATAGGTAGGTACAGGTACAGTTCATAAATAGAAAATTTTGATCAGCTTTGTCCCGCCCGTAGGGCATACAATAATCACATGTCATATATAAATTAGCTGTTCAATAAAATTAACAATAATTACTATAATTATTACTTTCCTTCAATAAATAAAAATAGATACAAAAAACTAAAAGGGCACAAATTATGAGAAATTTCAAATTCAAATTATATAGAAAATAAAATTACAAACATAACAAATTAACATAGGTAGCAACATGTCCAATAAATACACCTACAATTAAAAAAAAAAAAATATTCATAATAAATTAAAATGTCAAATCATACATAAAAATAAAAAAAATAAAAAAACATGCTCAAAAGAACTATTACACTATATAATAATTAATTAAATAAATAAAGTCTGAAGGTCATCGAACACATCATGACTGGGTGGGACTATATTTAAGCAAAGACTTGTCGGACACAAATTCTTTTACAGAGTAGTAACTTTTGTATACTAACAGATCGTGGAGAGTCCTTTTAAAATTTTCCTTTTCCATTGTTCTGATAGGCCCCGGTATATTATTATGCTAACAAAAGATGCTCTCATGCATTAGATGAGTTTTATTGGCTGCTGTGCCTAATTTGTCCTTACGCCGTATACGCGTGTAGTAGGTGAACATATATGGATATTGTTCTTTACAAATACTGCTGCCTCAAGTATATAGATACATGGTAGTGTTAATAATTTATTGTTTTTAAAAAATGGCTTACAGGAGTCAGTTCCGCATAAATTAAATATAGCCCTGATGCAGCGTTTTTGAGCAATGAAAGCGCGCTCTTTTTCTGTACTGTTTCCCCAAAATATTACACCGTATCTGAGAATAGAGCCAACGTAACCACCTACATTAATTTAAACTCTGTGGTCAAACTCAATTTATTCTTAAAATTCTAAGCTCGGCACGGTTTCGATCGGGTTGTTCCCGGTTGATGGCAAAAGGCTATATGGGGCTTAAACATAACTTGCCAAATGTGGGTGTACTATTAGGCACACCTCTGCTTAACTCTTCAGGGAATAGAGGTAAGAGGCGCGATGTTATGTAAATCTAAGCTCATTTTTTCCGACTGACCCTACATAACAAGAGCTCACAACACAATATGAACGAAGCGCTCTGAAATTACTTGCGAAAGTTTGGGCGCTGTTTAAATACCACTCGAATGTTTGAATCAAAGGTTCATACGTACTGTACATAGTACTGTCTGCAGCGGCGCGGGTGACGTAGTTTTGAACGCGGTTTTAATGGTTTTGTGTTGCGAGTGCTTTAGCATTGTGATTTGAAAATCGAAAATTGTGCCGAATTTTATTTTGTAGTAAAATCGTGCTAAGTAACGTTTTTATAGAACTCAGTCCTTGTTATCAATAAGATGGCATTCATTGTTTTGTAAAAAATAGCAATGTGTAGGTACTATTTCTTTATTAAATACAGGCTATAATGTTTTACACAAAATTATATTACGTTACATCACGCCTGCTATACCAAAGGGGTTAAGAATAGGTGTACCAAATAGTACATCCACATTACGCCAGTTATATTTAAGCCCCATATAATAATTTAATAGGGAGCGAGCCAAATTATTATCAACTGGGTAATAATAATAATTTTATCATTCTCCATGGCTGCTACTGACAAATTCCTAAAGGATAAACCCAAAAACAATTTGACCAATCTGGTAATTGAACAATGGTGGCCCAGTGGTGGCGGCCCCGACTTACGAACAGTGAGTCGTGGGTTCGAACCCCGTCAGGCGCATTACTTTGTGTAATTTATTTCATCGCCACGGTGAAGGAAAACATCGTGAGGAAACCGGCATGTCTTAGAACCAAAAAATTCGAAGACATGTGACATCTACTAATCCGCACTGGGCCCGCGTGGTAGATTATAGCCCATCCCTCTCCTAGAGAGGAGGCCTGAGTCCCTGCAGTGGGAACATTATAGGCTGATGATGATGATTTACCAGATCGGGCAATGCTCATGCTCAGTAATCACGCTTACGACCACTATAGCTACGAGGCAGTCCCATAATATTTTGTCTCACATCATTTCAGTAAATATTTAAACCCAGTGCTGTGCAAATGTCCTGGAGAATATAAATAGGTACCTATTTACGTTCAGTTTGTCTCCGTTTTGCAAGCAGTTAAACAAAGTAAACGCGCGTCATGCGGGCGTTCTGTCTGAACTCCCCCTAACTTGTTTTATGAATATTTTTGATGAAGTTCTAAACAAAAGTAAGCAGAGTGGGTGTTTGAAGTTTTTACGTATAAAATATAAGCAATAAACACATATTTACACATACATTTGGCTTAGAGGTACTTTTTGAATAAGTTATTACTTATTTGTAAAGAGGTATTATGTTAAAGAGCTGGTGTTTTTGTATATTTTAAGGCATATTTTTCGTAGAGTTTTTCGTAGACTCTTCCATTTAGAGTTTGGATAATCAGATTTTATTTACCTTGTCTATCTTATAAAATGGTTACTTTCTAAGCAATATGCAATATGAGTAGGTACCTAGTTTTATTTTATTATCAACAAAGCATAGATGTCCAAGAAAATTTCTGTAGAAATCCCAAACGCCAAAATATGCCTAAATTGAAGCGGTTAAGTTTAACAGGGGCTGTCCTTTTGCATTATCACCTTCCAGGCACGAATCCAACACCAGCACGCTTCTGCTGAGATCTCGACGGGGCTGTGGGTTGTTCGAAAGAGATACCGCGGCCTCGACACAATGAGCTAAGAAGGAACATGTGTGGTTTTTAGTCAGTAGAAGTCTGACACTCGATACCGCTCTCCCATCCCAGAGCGGGAAGAGTCATTTAAGATTTCCCACCCACCAAAAATAAGGCTTCTGCTGATCTAATGGAACAGTAGCACTTGCAAAAACCAGACAACATTTGAGCACAGCGGCAGACAGTATTTAATGTTGTTTCAAAATCAAAAGTCATTTATTCAAATTAAGCTGATAATCACAGCACTTCTCGAACGTCAAAAATTTACTTTACTTTACTATTTACATTTTTTAGGACAGTCCCCCAAAACGCCCCACCCATCGACACTTCCTAGTGTTTAGCTGGAAAGAAGAAGTGGCGGAACATACTCTCCAACAGTTTCTTTAAGGGGACATTTACTATTTACGAAATGCAAGCGAATTGCTATTTACTATTGACGAAATGCAATTCGCTTGCATTTCGTAAATAGTAAATGTTTTAAAAAAAAGTTTAATAGGAACCTAGATAAATATCGTCTGTATCCGAATAACATAATTTTAAGTTGGTAATATGTTCGTATCGCGAATGATTTTGGTATTACGTTTGTATGGAGAAATGTTCGTTCACCGTCCCCTTAAGAATCAGACACAGCTGCCCTTAGCGCAGCGATTCTAGTTTCAATCAAGATTTATTTTAGACCATTCTTGCCGAGGCGATTCAAAGAGATACTTAGTAACTGGGTTATTGAAGTCAGAAAGGCACTCGCTCCAATTAAAAATTAATATTTATTTGCATGACTGTGGTTAGATTGGAAGCCAAATTATAACAGGTGGAAAATGTTTAAGCAGATGATGATGATTACTATGGTTCTCGTTTTCGAAAGATATTAATCTACGTCTCTATACATCAAGCCTCAAAGAGAATACAAAGACTTTCGCTCGTCATATTTTCAAAGATAAGCTTGAAATAACTTTCACTTTAGTCCTAAAACCTTTGATTTAATGATAACATCAGCCTACCGCACAGTGGTCCTTTTTTCCGCCACCCCAGTACTCTAAAATCATAAATCACTCGGACAAAATTCAACGAAGTTAATTTTCCTCTCATTTGCCTCTGAAAAAGTCAAGGCATTAAAAAAAGTTCCGTAATCGCAACAATTTTTAAAAGTCGTGACGAGTTTAGGGAAATATTAAGTTACTGAGTGTCTTCACGGTTTAATTCTCTTTTTAAAGTCACAAAAATGTGGCAGTTACATCTTGTAAGTCTTTTAAGACATTTCGAGGTTTTCGAATTTTAAATGGTATTTTGTGTCTGTCTGTTACTCGTAAATATCACAAGACATGAATAAAATGAAAGCAAACTACCTATGTACTTAGTTTAAGCTTCGAAAGATTTTAAAACATAGAGAATGAATATGGAGTGGTATCTTCTCAAGTATTCCGTAATGTCAACACAATAGGAAGTTTCATGAGTAAAACTCCAACTAAGTTAAAATATACACGTAAGTATTTACAGAGCGCTTTCAGACGCTGAGTATCAAAGAACTTGTGAGTGTGACACATCTTTTCCTACACAAAACAAGTCACCGTGCTGTCGCTTTAGAGAAATATTAATCGCACGAGAAAAAACCTCAGTTGCAGTGAATTTACAAACGTCCTCAACAGAGAACAGTTGACATAGCGCTGAATGGTATAAGCGCTTTATTATTTTCAGAGATAAGTATGTGTTTTGTGATGTTTCTCTTGCGGAGTTTTGTGTCAGTGACGGATGCGCTTTTTTGTCCACAATGGTGTTGTGTTTTGAGCAGTGGGATGTGGGACCACTGCTCAAAACACAACACCTGACTGACTACAACAATACAGGGCCCCGAGTCTGCTATTCAATAGTGTCAGAATGGTCGATCATTGATCTCATAATGGTTGATTGACGACAAGCCAAAAAGTACCTTAAATCGACAAGCTTAAGGTACTTTTTGGCTTGTCATCAATCAACCATTATGAGATCAATGATCGACCATTCTGACACTATTGAATAGCAGACTCGGGGCCCAGGCCCAGGGTGCCACAGTTGTTGCTGTGAGTTCAGTATAATTATGATTCTAGAGTCTAGACCAGATTGATCATACATTTTAACCATGTGTGAAGCGTTACTACACTGATACGGTATAATATTAATATTGTACATGGTGTTTGTTCCTTTGTGGCACTTTTCAGACCAAACTCGTGAGCCGATTACAAAGATTCTTACATCAATCGATTTATCTTAATCTCGTGAGTGTCACTAAAAACTTGACAGTAATTAAAAACCTTATGTTATTTTGCAACTTGCAACTAAAGAAAATATTGAATAAACCTGTGTTGAATATAGTAACTAACTTTACCTATGTATTTAAGATTTCAGAAAAAAAAATTGTTAGAATTATAATTCGTTTGCAGCATTTTTTTTTCCAAAACTACCACAGCAATCCTAACAAACTGCCAATGCAAAACCACGTTTGATAATCACTCTAGTTTCCATACCCCACTAGCGACCATCAGTAAAAAGTTCCTGCACAACGAGGCATCATCAAAAAACCTTTTCGCACATTTAAAATGTAAAACACCCAGGAGCTTGACAAAGTCTAGATAGAGTTTAAATATTCAGTCTTTCTGAGCTGTTAAGTATTTATACAGCAATGAAATCAGGGCAAAAGGTTCATGTTATATTGCTACTTGGTGAACATATTGAACATAATAGGAAATAAATAGCAAAATTGGGATTTATTGACGAAGTGCAAAGATTTAAATCCTTAGATTTGCCACCATACTCATTCACACAAAAAAACTGTTCACTTAGGTTCAGATAAAAACTTCTAGAGCTTTCTCTTAAGCCTGAGAAAGCATTAAATTATTTGTGATAGTGGCAATTATGTAAATTATAATGTATAAAAAATAAACCCATACCTACATTTCCTATTCAGGAAACAACCTACACTACTTACAAACTCACACAGTTAACCTTCTGTCTTCATATCCACGTTATAGTCGCATGAAAATTACATTTATTTCAGAAGGGTTTACTCTAAAACTGTGTGTGTTGAAATTACTCGGCACTTCATATAGCGAGTTACAAGCATGTTACTGTTTACACTTGTCTTTGAGAGTGCCGACACGACGCGTGAACGTACTGTTTACTTTACTAATTACTTACTACACGCTCTGATTTGTTCTTTTTGACTTGCTTCAATGATAAAAGGTTTTATACAGGCTGTCGCTTTGCATCCTCGTCAAATTCAAGGTAGGTACTAATGATTTTCGGCCCGAATCAGTAATAAAATGGGTACATAGTTTTTTTTTATTAAACTTTCGGTAAGAGTGAACCAGGGTATGTTAAAACTCGGCCCGTCTGATCAACGCCCTATAACTGCGCTTGTGACAGTGTGGCTAAAGGACGAGAATACATAAAGATGAATTTGGTCAAGGCGCGGGGGCTTTTCTGAAATACTGTTTTTTTTTTTAACAAAATAAAAAACAGTTTTTATTAATTTATTAAATGTAATTTGTAATTACCCGTGGTACTAAATAGGTTAGGGGGATCAGTTATGATCTCTATGTAAAAATACAGGTATTTTGAAAAGGTATGGAAGATAAAGACAATATTAATTCTAATGTAGCTAATAAAGTCAGAACAGCGTTTGGGTAAAAAATCATTAATGGCATCACCTAATAAATACACAATCTGTTTACAGATAATCCTAATCACAGAAAAAATAACACGTGGTTACATAATCATTACAGACAGATCAGTAAGGCTATTGCGTATCTTTTTAAATGTCAGTGGCTATCATAGTGTCCATCAATTAACTGTCACATGGTTAGTTTAACCCGCGAGCACTCGCGCTATGAGCATTTCGCTCACATTAAATTTAAAACACGCGCCATTTTGTCAAAATTATGCGTACGGACATTGTTCATTCAGTAGCTGAGTTTCGTTCCTTCCTTCACCCCTGGATACAGTTCACTTCTCGCCAGTGTGCACCAGTCGCTCGTACGAGGAGGTTTGTTGCGCCGTGTACCATAAAGCGGGGTTTTGCTCATCGCGCGGGTATCGACGTAAGTACTTTTTACCCGACTGCGGCGAAGCTTTTTCTTTCTAAAGGTTTTTTTTTCAGTTTTATCAACAGTTTGAATAATAATAATAATATTCCACAACTATCACACAACGCCATCTAGTCCCAAGCTAAGCAGAGCTTGTGTTATGGGTACTAGACAACTGATAAACATACTTATATATTTCTAAATACATACATATTAAATGCAATATATTATATTGAATGCTACTTTTATATAATATTATTGCTTAAATTTACTGACATAGGAAACTATTATGTATTTCTATTATTATTATAACCCTTAATAAGGCAGAATGATCTGGCAATCGGAAAATAAGGGCAAATTGGCATAGGTATAATTGGTAGAAAATGTTTTTTTACTTTTTTTGTGTTTTTTGAATATAGGTATAATGAGTGATTGATAAGTCTTTAAATAAGCTCTGTACAATCATAGAATACCTAACAGGAACAAATTATTTAATTTTTGAGGTGAAAAAAATGGTGGTAAATATAATTATTCCCTTTGCCTTAATAAGGGATAATATATCATTATTTTCCTTTAGACTGCCTTAGGAGACTGGCAAAGTAGTGCCTATGATTGTTAATAAAAAATAAAATATGCTAGAAACTTTTTGAAAATATTTTTTCTAGATTAAATAAAGTGTAATTTATTTAATAACATTTTATAATGATATATATTTTTGGTAAAACTTGCATTTAATGACATTCATAAACATGAGCGAAATGCTCTACACGCGAGTGACCGTGTAATTTCTAGAAGCGCGGATGCTGGCGGGTTAATATACTAAACCATAACCATTTGACAGTTAATCGATGGACACTATGATAACCACTGACATTTAAAAAGATACGCAATACCCTTGCAGTAAATACCATTCGAACTATTTAGATCAAATATACTTACATTCATAAACTCACGACTTTTTTCCATGGGGTTAGGTTAGGAACCGTTCAGCAGGGCTATTGTCTATCTTTTCAAAAGTCAGTGGATAACAAGCACCAGTTGTCCACAGAACTTTGTTGTTAACTGCTAATGTCATAAAATTGGTATTGCGTATCTCATTGTGTGGGTATCACGTGACAGTGATTATAGGGTGAATAACATCCCAGCAATTGACACCTCTATTTTTTATCGACTATTATACGGCTAAGTTAAGCAGGTACTGCTTGAACGTTACAATACTTGATTGAGGATATATTTTATATTTAGCCGCTTTATGGCACCTGACATGTCAAACGGTTATTGTCAAAGAGATTTAAAAGTAATATTTGAATGTAATTTTTTATTGTCAGCCAGTAAGAAATTGCTGTTGTACGTAGTACTAATTACTTTCATGTTTTGCATGGAAGAAGTAAAGACAAAAGGAAAATAAAATAAAATATTTCGCTCGAGATTACTAATTAAGTTTTAATAATTAATGCTATTGCATATATATGTGAGACGATTTTGATGAAATAAACCCTAATTATTAGTCAGAACATTGCAGGGCACGACACAAAAGGCCACAATGTTCACATATTCAAAAACAATACGTGAAATGAATCTATACAAAGGTAGGAAAACATTATATTCCCCGAAGGGTTAGACAGAGGTGTACCCATTAATACACTTCACCAACTAAAGAATATTACAGATTGTCTCAAAAAACCATCATTGTAAAAACAAAATCCAAATCAAGAAAAGACAGGTTTCTATAAAGTACAAAGTATTCACACAATATGAGCTATGCAATTATAAATCAAGGAATATAATTATATATGGAGATTGAGTTTATATAATGCAAATAAAGTTATAAAATCTTTAGTAGCTCCAACAATACGGAACTTATAGAAACTAGTACCAGTATCAACCGTCATATCATCACAAAAACACTACCCTTGAGCAGCGTCTTTCATGAAAGTCACTTTAAACTCTGTGTATAAACAATGTAATGTCAAATAAGCTTAGACAATCGCAATTTTAAAAATATCGATACAGAAACTTCTGTCAAAATGAGTTAAAGTGACCATCAACGACAATGGTCTCCGATGACGTCATACGCGTTGTACAACTGGTCTTAGCCGATACCAAAATAGCCTTTTGACAGTTAATGAAAGCACACAGAGCGAAAGTGATAATCAATACAACTGTCAACAGAGATAGCCAATAGCCCTGCAGGCCCGACTGGAACGACGTCGTTCCACTAAGAAAATTCCGTTGAGACCCGCTGGAACGACGTCGTTCCAGTCGGGCGCAGCAAATTCAAACCTTATTTTTACGTAAAATATGGCTCTAAATCGTCTGGCAAAATTTGTGCCAAAGGGTAACTAGCTAGAGCTGCGTATGGCACCAATAAATTACTAAACATAAACCTGGAACACTTTTAAAAAAATATTGAGAGGCGCCATAGTGACGTTTGACAGTTGTTGCAAAAAACGGTGTGGTAAAGTGTGGGTGTCGTAGTGTTTTTGTGTTTTGTGTTTGATTTTGTTAGTGAAACGTTGGTAAGTAAATGTTTATTAGGTTAGAAGTCCCTATTGCAACTTTGTAGATAATAATTTGCTTGGCAATTCATATCCCAAAATTATGTTTCGAGCCAACAAAATATCATAACAAAGATTTCGTCGTCGTCATTGAATGAGCGAATTGAAAATATGAATTTGACTCCTTTTCATTGAAATATGGTCTTGGAAACATTATTATCAACGTAAAATATAGTGATAATTCATTATATCGTGTATTCGAAGCAAATAATTTCGTATTTATTTATATTTCAAGGTTATTTCGCAATTCTAAAACGACAGTTCGCCAATAAGAATCTTATAAGAATTTTGAGTTGGAATCTTATTAGAATAATGTATGTAGGTCTCCTAAAAAAACACTGTCATTAGATTACTTGTACATTTGTTATATTAGTTCTAAAGTTTCGTGTAAATTGATTCAGTAGTTTTACCAAAACAAAATAAGATACGCAACAAGTCGAGTGGCGGCGAGTTCTGTCCTAAATCCGGTCGTCTGTGGGATGACAATATACGTCTTTTAAAATAAGAGTTGTTTATATAATAAATACATCGTCTAGCTCTTCAGAAACACGAAACTGTTTACCGTTTGAGATAAGAGATAATAAAACTCGAGCATTAAGCGTTTTAGTGAGCAAGGTCAGATGACGCATGCGATGACGTAACTAGGCGGTCCGTGAGGGAGTTGAGTTAAAATCTTATTAGAATAATGTATGTAGGTCTCCTAAAAAAACACTGTCACTATATTACTTGTACATTTGTTATATTAGTTCTAAAGTTTCGTGTAAATTGATTCAGTAGTTTTACCAAAACAAAATAAGATACGCAACAGGTCGTGTGGCGGCGAGTTCTGTCCTAACTATACGATATTTATAATTCTAAATAAGCTTTATAAGAGTTGTTTATATAATAATACATCGTCTAGCTCTTCAGAAATACGAAACTGTTTACCGTTTGAGATAAGAGATAACAGAACTCGAGCGATAAGCGTTTTAGTGAGCAAGGTCCGATGACTCATGCGATGACGTAACCAGGCGGTGCGTGAGGGAGGGGGGCCCGTTATTTCAGTACATTCAATGATTTAAGACCTGTGTAAAAACCGATAAAGTAGTCGCCTGCTGCGCAACAAAAATAGGCCTCAGTCTACAACATTTTTCCACTACTTCTCCTTGGCAATATATCAAGAAAAAATAACTTAAAAAAAAAATAAGAAAACATTTAATCATAATGAAATGGTGTCTGGTCAGCAAAAGACCGAACATAATCCAAGTCTAAATGTCTGGCAGGCGACGCGACAAGCGCGTACAGCCAGCAACAAAAGTAACTTAACATTTCGACGTTTCAATTATTTGATGTTTCTGCACATCAAATAATTGAAACGTCGAAATGTTCCACTTATTATTTTTAATGTTTCAGAAGATTATTCTTTAAAATATTCCTTACCTTTCATAACTAACAAGTTTTTATTAAAAAACCTGCTTTGGAACATTGAGTAGTGTCTATCTACTTCTGATGCTGACTGTACTAGTCTAAATAAAAAAAAGATGGCAGCCGCCGCAGATGTCACGAGCATGCTAAGCTTTAATTTATCACTTCGCTTAGAGTAGCCCCGGGCAAGGTTCAAGATAACATTGACGAGTGTCTACCTACTTCTGGTGCTGACTGTACTAGTCTAAATAAAAAGATGGCAGCCGCAGCAGATGTCACGAGCATGCTAAGCTTTAATTTATCACTTCGCTTAGAGTAGAGGGGCCAGGTTCAAAATTCTGTGAGTTTAAAAAAAATTAAGTTAGAGTAAATTCTGAAGGGAAGGAAGCCTTTGCCTTGCGAGTAATAATTTTATTGGAAAACTTTTTCTTTAAAGTGCCTGATTGGTCTAGTGGTCACAACTGCGTCTGCTGTGCAACAGGTCCTGGATTCGATCGATTCCCAGTTCGCGTAAAGTATAATTGGCGTTTTCCATCAGGAATTTCTCAGTATCAGCCTTGGAGTCTTTTCTTTCTTTTTTTTTTTTTTAAACGTTGCCCCACACTAGGAATTTCTCCTGTATCGTGGGTGCGTTCACAAACATTTGAACTCACATACACAAATACCCAGACCCGGAACAACTATCTGTAGGTCTTACAAATATTTTTTCCGTGCGGGGATCGAACCCGCGACACGCAGCGCGGCAGTCCATTGCTTGAGCCACTGCGCTAAACGTGCCGTCGAAGTCTGGATTTGTGCAATGTTGATGGCAATAAGCTTGCTCCCTATTACACGGGACCTACACATAACTGGGGAAATGTGGGTGTGTACTAATAGACCTCTGCCTCACCCATCGGAGATCACAGACTTGATGTTATGTCATGTTTCATAAACACGGTTAAATTGTGAAAAAATTAACGAAACTTTACCATGTACTCCGAAGTCTTATTTCAATACCCTCTCACAATAACAAAATAAAAATGGCCCAAAAATAATATCCCCAGGAAAATATCCGGCGTGGCTACAATACTTTGCACTACATTGTATTTCAGAACATAATATCATGACATAATTTAGTGCAACCCGCGGGCCCGTTGATTTAATCTTCAAAAATACTCTTTTCACCCCACTGAGTTTTTGTAAAAATAAAAACTAGCCAAGTGCAAGTCGGACTTGTACATGAAGGGTTCCGTACCATTGTAGTAGATTTTGAGAGATTTTCCATGTTTTTTTAGCACCATAGACTTCTTATAGGTTTTCCTGTAATCTGTTAATCTGTAAGTATTGAACTAATTTCTGTATTGTTTTCAAAATTCAGTGCCCAGTAGTTTCGGAGATAAGGGCCCGAATGGTCGGACAGATAGACTGACACACGAGTGATCCTATAAGGGTGACGTTTTTTCCTTTTGAGGTACGGAACCCTAATAAAATATTAGGATGGTCTCATACCGAGTATACACATGTATAGTTATAGTTTTGATATAGCTTCTGACTCTAAGGAATTTCTAGTAAAATACTTTTCGAGCTTGTAGTGGATAATGATAAAGTAGGAATTTAATTAATGGAAAAATTGCTTTTTTTCTTGTACCCTGCGGAGCAGACGAGGTTTGGAGGAAAGGCGTGAGATTTTTGTGAAGCTAGTTATGAAATATTGGACGAGGAGAATATGCGATGGGAAAATTTTAAACTGTTATTATTTTTCATATACGTGTATCTGTTCCAGAAAGACAAACATGTAGACGTAATACTCTATTTTTTAACAGCTTGTACCGTCCACTGCTGGGCAAAAGCCTCCCCAATTCCTTCCTTAAGCCCTTTTCTCGTGCCTCTTCGAACCAGCCTGACGTATTACTTACGTAAATTAAAGCCAAAACTTTTCCATACATCACGTTATGTACTGTAAACTTTAAGACTCAATAAAACTTACTAGGTTTTCTTTCTAAAAATTATTTGCCTGATTTTCATGATACGCGCAGGCATAGAGCATCAAATTCATCTTAAATTCAAAGACACAATATTTAAATAACAAAAAAACTTTTTTGCAAAAAAACCGACTTCAAAAACACCAAAAAGTGAAAAATAAACTTCAGAAGAAAAATCAGCTTCTGAAGTCGGTGACATTTGTTTGTTTGATTTGGCTTGTTTTGCCAAAGTTTTGTTTTAATAAAGTTTTTTTATTTCTTCATTTTTAGTTGTTTATCTTATAGAAATATTTACTATGAAACCTATACTTGTATAGGGTCAGAAAAAGCACGAAACACGTAATACGTGCCTATGAAATTTCTCTAGGATTCCATCACCAGGATCTGGTTTCCATATCATGGTACCACCCTTGAAATATCTCCGTTCCAATAAAAAAAGAATCATCAAAATTGGTTCATAAACGACGAAGTTATTCGCGAACACACTTAAAAAAAAAACGAACGAAACATGTTCATAAATTATAAAAAAAATGATCATAAAATGAAAAGTACTGGACCAAACCATGTTAAATTTTTATGGGACCAAATGGCAACTATTCCGCATCAAACTAAAAAAGAATCACGTCAATCGGATCGTAAATCGTAGCGTAATCGGTGTAAATACATAGAAAAAAAAAATACGAATCGAATTGAGAACCTCCTCCTTTTTGGGAAGTCGGTTAAAAATATAAATCTGCTAGGTACCTTTCTAAATTAATTCTGTCTTACAAAGTCCTGACTAACAGAATTTTGATTTACGTATTAAATGAAACAATAAATATTATGTTGCTGACGTCGCTTCACGTCGACGTCAACGTTGACATTGTGATCGTAATCCCAACAAAGTAACGTTACGTGGTGATTGCGTGATAGGGATATATTAAAATATTTAATTTAAGGAAACTAAGTAGCTTGAGTATATTGTTTACTTTGATGAATTGGGGCAAGGTTGTTGTAGGAAATGGAGAGTTTTTTTTATTATTTTGTGGGCCTAACATGAACGCGTAGATTAATCGTATGGCTGAAAATGGGTACACTGCACGGCTTTACTTGGAACTAATGCCAGTATCGTGCATTACATTCAAGGCTAAAAAACCTTTCCGTCGCGCGTCCTCTCTGGATCCTGTTTTGTCAATGAATTGTATTAGCATCTTAGAACGAAGTGAAAGATGATACAACGGATAATGAAGATGAATGGAATAATGGCTTTAACCTTAAAATTAGGATAGTGTTGATTATCTAACGTTGCGCTCCTTTATCGGTCGTCCTCTTCAAAATGTGTACGCCTTACTCGTAAAATATTTGAATTTTTGCCTTCCCTCGTTGGTCTATAGGTCACAAGCATGACTGCTGAGCATAATTTCTGGGTTCGATTCCCATGTCGGGCAAAATTTAATTGAGTGTTTCCATCAGGAATTTCACAGTAGCAGTCGCATAGCCTGGATTTGTGCCCGGGTGGTCGCAGTAGACTCGCCCCCTATTACACAACACCTAAAAAAACTTTTGTATAAATGGGTGGTGTTGGAACCACAGGTGGTTGGAACACTTCTGCCTAATCTTCTTTAGATTCCAGGCCCTTGTTGTGGTTCCACAATTTGGGAGCTTCATATCGAATCCTGCCTGCCCTATTGTTTCATGAGCAACTAAAGACGTTGAACTCATAGACCGATTCTCAACTTATAAATTCTCACCCCAAGGTGAACCCGCCTAAGAAAAGGATATAAAATAAATACTTTTTGCTCACACCCGTATTTCATGTCAAGAAGAAAAAATCGAATCTTCGTAATTGTCAAAAATAAAATGTCACGGCTTAGAGCAAAAATTAAAGTTGTTCAAAAAATAACATTTTTTATAAAAACAATCATGTTTTAACCAATAAACACGGGTTTTGTGTATTTATTTAAACATTTTTGTTACTGAAAATGGGTGATAAGTATTATCAAAAATGGTCTCCAGTTATTCGAGAATTGGTGAGCCGGACTTTAACTTTTATTTTTTTATTTTGACGTCTCTGCCAACGCGAGTATGCTGGTCACTTAATTTTAATTGATTAAAATGTCTTTTGAATTATGATAAATCAGACTAGAAAGTGTATACAGAAGGTACACTTATACGACGAGATAATAACTTATTTGAGTGACAAAACGCAGTAAAATATTGCATGATTTGGGTACGTATAGTCTCTTTAACTCACATCACTGTAGTCATAATAATATCAAGTAGCAATCTTTTGGAAAAAAGTCTCTATAGCCAAGAAAAGGTTAACTGCTCTTATTATTTAAATCATTAGCTACCTGTTATCTAACTATCTTGATTAAGATTTAGGAAAAAAGAAAACACCGGTTGTACAATGTCATCAAGTACATTGCGTCTATACGCACTATGCTAATCTCCACTATGATTGACCGCCGTGACCGTAGGAAATGTGTATAGAGCACCGAAACAGGTGCACTCTCTGTCACTTTTCTTTCATCATCATCATCATCAGCCTATCATAATATGATCCCACTACTGACACTCAGGCCTCCTCTCCCTTGAGAGGGATGGGCTGTAATCCAACACGCGAGCCCAGTGCTGTTTGGTAGATGTCACAAATGTCTTCGAATTTTTTGGTTTGGTTTCCTCACGATGATTTCCTTCATAGCCCGGTGCAACGACGGCAATGACACTACCCGAGAAAAATCAGGCGCAGGATTAACGAGTTAACGTGTGTTTTCCGAGGCATGAATCTATTATACCACCCATTTCCAAAAAAATAGAAATTTTTGCAACACCTGGAAATTGAACCCAATGAGAAACACATACTCAGCAATCGCGTTTGCGACCACGAGACACACTCGGGGTAGCATAGACTATAAGAAATAGAACAACAAAAAGTACTTACTGTTGCCCCTACTCAACTGAGCTTTTGCAATAAATAGGGCAATCTTATACATACTTCAAATAATACCAGCCTTTAACTGACCCATTGCAAAGCAAAGGTTGTGGATTGATCACCAGGCTTGCTCAAGGCGGGTTCATTTCAGCCAAAAGACGTCCACTGCTGGACATAGGCCTCCCCCAGGCATTTTTGGGGGGGTTTGCCATAATCGCCACGCTTGGCAGGCGGGTTGGCGATCGCAGTATGGTTGTTACAAAGACACAGAGAACGCTGCTGCCCATTCTCTGGTAAGTCCCTTAGTCGCCTCTTACGACACCCACGGGAAGATATGGGATGGTGCTATTCTTTACGTCCGACACCACACGGAACGGAACAAGGCGGGTTGGGGATTTCTAATTCACTTAACTGGTCCAGGTTTTCTCACGATGTTTTCTTTCGTCAATGTCACTGCATAAGCATAATCAGCCTCTACTGTTGTCATTGCTGGGACACAGGTCCTCTATACGAGAGGACAGGGGGTATCCAACATGCGGGCTTATTGTGGGTTGGTTGATGTCACATGTCTTTGAATTTTTGGTTCTAAGACATTCCTTATGATGTTCAATGTCAGTGATGTCCAAGATCGAAAAAGACTTATTTGTAACTTGAACCATAGCATGTTCTTGTCTCAAACAAACAGTTGGCCTTCTGTGTTAAATTACTCCGTTAAGCTTTAAATAATGTGGTATGTGACAAAGATCGGTGTGTAAGGAAATTACAGGGGCACGTTAATGAGGCGTTTTTCCTCCGGGAGGAGGTAGATGGTGCGTTCTCTAGTAAATTGCGTTTTCGTGCGAAACGGTACGGTGACGCTTTGTTAGATTTAAACCGTTAATTGCTTATATTAGGCTTGTTTTGAGTTTCTGAGTGGGAACATGTATTGTTGAATTAGCATGTTTTCTGTTTTAATGTTCAGAGGGGAATTTACAGCAGGTTTTCGTTTGAATTTTATTCAAAGAAAATTCAAAGCGAATTGTTTAAATACGTTTTTTAAGTTGATGTAGGATATGTAAACATGTATTGTTTTCAGGGAGATTTGAGGTCTTTATTCACATATTTTTAGGTTTCCGTTTCTCAAAGAACTTTGTCCGTCTGTCTGTTTTACGGTGTGTGTGGACTACCTTTTTTCTCAGGAACGCGTAGAGGTATCAAGCTGAAATTAATTTCGAATAATCAAGTCTACTTCTATGTTTAAAAATTTGCTGTGTTATGATTCTTGATCATTGATACAATAATATATTTTTGATTACTTTATGCTTCATCATTCATCATTCATCATTTCAGCCAAAAGACGTCCACTGCTGGACATAGGCCTCCCCCAGGCGTCGCCACATTGACCGGTCCCGTGTGTCTCTCATCCAGCGGGTTCCTGCAACCTTGACCAGGTCATCGGTCCACCCAGTGGGAGGCCTTCCAACGCAACGTCTTCCGGTTCGCGGTCGCCATTCCAGAACTTTTCGGCCCCATCGGCCATCCGTTCTGCGAGCAATGTGCCCTGCCCATTGCCACTTAAGTCTGGCGATTCTTCGGGCTACGTCGGTAACCTTGGTTCTCATGCGGATGTCCTCATTTCTGATTCGATCACGCAAGGAAACTCCGAGCATAGCCCTCTCCATTGCCCTTTGGGTGACTTTGAGCTTTCTGATGAGGCCCATTGTGAGCGACCACGTTTCAGTCCCGTATGTAATCACTGGCAACACACACTGGTCATAGACTTTCGTCTTGAGACACTGGGGTAAGTTGGACGAGAAGATACCGCGCAACTTCCCGAACGCTGCCCAGCCGAGTCGGATTCGACGATTGACCTCTTTCTCGAAGTTAGATCTACCCAACTGGACCGTTTGCCCCAGGTAGACATAATCGTCCACAACTTCGAGCGTAGAGTCTCCGATCTTGATAGGAGTGGGTGTTACATGAACATTCAACATAACCTTGGTTTTGTCCATGTTCATTTTAAGACCCACTCTTTCGGAAGCTCTACTGAGGTCATCGAGCATTGCACTGAGGTCTTCCATGGTCTCAGTCATGACCACTATATCGTCGGCAAACCGAAGGTGAGTGATGTACTCGCCGTTGACGTTGATGCCAAGTCCTCTCCAATCCAGAACCTTGAAGATATCCTCCAATGCAGCGGTAAACAGTTTCGGAGATATGACGTCTCCCTGTCTCACACCGCGCTGCAGAAGGATAGGTTCCGAGGTCTGGTCCTGAAGTCGGACTGACATGGTGGCGTTTTTGTACAAACACTTCAACACCTCGATGTACCGGTAGTCGATTTGGCACCGTTGGAGAGACTGCAGCACAGCCCAAGTCTCGATCGAATCGAAGGCTTTCTCGTAGTTCACAAACGCTAAACAGAGAGGCAGGTTATACTCTTCGGTCTTCTGTATAACCTGCCGCAGCGTATGTATGTGGTCTACGGTACTGAAGCCTTTTCGGAATCCGGCTTGTTCGGGAGGCTGGAAATCGTCAAACCTGCGTGCGAGACGATTCGTGATGACTCTTGAAAACAACTTGTAGACATGGCTTAGAAGTGAGATGGGCCTATAGTTCTTCAACCGGGCATTATCACCCTTTTTGAAGAAGAACACCACCACACCCCTGCACCAAGCCTGTGGCGTTTTCCCCTCGAGTATGACGGAATCAAACAGCTTCTGTAGGGCCTTAAGGACCGGTTTGCCACCCGCCTTCAGAAGTTCGGCCGTAATTCCGTCATCACCCGGCGTCTTGTTGTTTTTAAGCTGTTTCAGAGCCATCCTAATCTCGTACAGGCTGACGTCCGGGATGTCTTCGGTATAGTGTCGGGTCAATCTAGCTCTGGGGTCTTTCGCTAGATTTTCGACGGCTTGACTAGTTGACGTGTACAGCTGCCCATAAAAACTCTCGATCTCTCTCAGAAGCTCCGGTTTGGCGGACACGATCCTGCCATCGTCGGTCTTCAGTTTCGTGAGCTGGCTCTGCTGTTATGCTTACTTAGTTATATTCTTACATGTGTCTAGTTCGGATACAAACTAGAATTCTTAGAATTCTTTAAATAAACCAACTCACAATTCGAGCTACTTATCAAAACCGATGATATATTTCCTTCCTATCACAGAACAGCATTTAAAGCTAGTCTTATAATATATTATCATACGGAAGAAGTATTTGTTTATGAAGAAAAGCAACATAAAGTAAATACAGGGTGTCTGTGGTTGATGGCTGTTTCTACAGTCATTTCTTATGTTATCTTTATGAACAATGAGCGTTTATGCTCGCTTGAGCGTCGTACTCAATTATATGACAGTTTTATACGACTTTATAATATGTATGGAGAGGTTCTGTGGAATATTCTCAAACGCGGAAGGATAAATACATTTTTGTATTGTTTGTTTGTAGTAATATTTTTTGCCTGTTTTGCATTGTATTAGATTCTCTGATTCTTGGGGTCTCCGAACTCTAGGTTCTCGAACTCCTGTTTAAAAAGAGGTGTTTGTGAATTTGGAAATAATTTCGCAAAAATCACGATAATTCATTTGGAGCAGCACATAGATCTCGTCTATCTGAAATGTTGAAACAACTCATTTGCGATTATTTGAAATCTCATTTGTGATTATGTTTTGAAAAAATATCACCGAAAGAGCAACAAATAAACATCAACAGAAATTATCGCCTAATTACTGAACTTTACGATCCATTCTCACGTTACTTACTAAAAATTGTATTCGTTCAAATTACAGTTTAATAGTGAAATAAGCAAACCAGACTAATTAAGTCTTTAATTATGAATAGATTAATATTGTGTAATTGAAGTGAAAACGCAAGGGAAACCACATTAGCGCGCTACGTTTGCCGAGGCTAGTCCACGGATGGGCGACCAACTGACCATTAATTTCATATCGAAACATCTCCGATCAAAGCATCATCCTCGAAAAGCAAGTTAATCCGTTGGTCTCAGCTGTCGTTCTAATAGCTTGTGATCTAAAAAATGCAGAGATTAGTGACATTGCAGAGTTGTGCCCAAAGTCTGCAAACTGACACTTGCTATATTTTGTTTGCAGACTGCCGTCAAAACCGCAGAAGTCTGCACACGTTGCTGATAGGTGCCTCTGATGTCATAGGAGTCGTGGCCAACAACATGTACTCAAGCCACCACCAGTGGCAGGGGGATATATTTGGCCATTCTGTATGTAAAATTGCTCACATTTTTCGATATGTCAAACGTTCATGATTGAAACTCTGCAATGTCACTTAATAGTCTGCAAATTATTTCACATCAATGCTGCAAAAACTAGCAGTTAAGTAGGGCTGCACATCTCTAGCAAAAACTTACTAGAGATTTGTGTGAACGTGTGTATATACAAATGTGTGTAAAAACTAACTAAAAATGTCAGTCCTTTTTCAAAGCTCGAGTTAAACTAACCATGTGTTTGGTAGGACTTGAAAGTTTTGCGTACATCTTTGCTGTAGGCGGGTTTACAGCAAGCATATTCAGCATTGAATCTTGACAGTTGTGTAGGTAGATAGATACACATCCAAAAATTAAAAATAATTGATTTTATAACAGTTGCAAGCACTACTGTGGCGCATGATGTTTTGGGTTCGATCCTAGGTTGCGCAAAATGTTATTGTGTGTTCATCCAGAAATTTCCCAGTAGTATCCACGGAGTCTGGATATGTAGGTGGCCGGTTGATGGCAATAGGCTTGCCCCCCATTACGTGGTACATAAGTGTAACTGGCAGAATTTGGGTGTACAAAGGTACCTACACCTCTAATACCTAGCCTTTTTTTTTTGTGGTGTGAAACTACAACCTAAACTAAAAACCACCCATGTTCCTTCTTAGCGCTTGTACCGAGGCCGCGGGATCTCTTGTGAAGAACAACCCGCAACCTTGATGGAACCCGCAGCCTCGACGGGGCCCGTAGCCTCGACGGGGCCCGCAGCCTTTACGGGGCCCGCAGCCTCGACGTGGCCTCTACCTAGCCTGGCGTGAAGTAATGCTGTTATTATTCTCTTATGTTCTAGTTCTGCGTGTCACGGGCTTCATGTGCTGGAGGTCAGGATGGAGGGAGCCGCACCGTCGTGCATTCTGTCAGGAACTGGCTGCGAACACATGAAGAGGCTCAGGTAAAATTTAAGGTGATAGTAAGGCCTTTTTTTTGTAGTGTGGGTCATCAAATGACTCCTCCCGCTCTGGGCAGAGCGTTAGGGAGTGTTAGACTTCTATTGACTGAAAACCACCCATGATTCTTCTTAGCCCTTTGTGTCGAAGTCGCGGTATCTCTTTCGAACAACCTGCAGCCCCGACGGGCGTTGGTCGTTGCGGGCAACTGCAATGTTGCTGACATCTCTTTGAGGCGCGCGTAGAACACGAACGCGCCGTCGACTCGGCCTGTCGTCGCCTTAGGACGGACGGACGGTGAGCCAGCTCATTCCTCACCGTCCACAGACCCGCGCGTGGTTCCGGCGGTCATTTGCCGATCTTTGTCAGTCGATATAGACCAGGTATTCAGTGGTCCAAAAGTCTGACAAATAATCTTACTAAGAGGTATCGCGTTACCCAGTACTAACTAGGTCATGGAGGTCAAGTTGCATTCGGTTAGACTGGAAGCATGTATACTTGTATGTATTGAGGTGTAAGATAACCAGGTCAGGCTTCAAATAGAAATATTTCAATATTTTCATCGTCACCTGTACCTACAGCCTATGTGGCAGGGAAGTAGCCAATCAAAAGTGAGGTTTAATAAACCAATGACTTTTGAAGAACAATGATTTTTGTCTTGGAAATTTGTTTAATAGCCTATTCTGTCTAACTTCTGGATAAAGATATTATTTATTTGTTCCTTCATACACGCACAATGGCCCAATCAAGAGGCTAAGTGCAGATAAAAGCCCAGTTAAACTAAACTTGTTCCTTCATTTCGGATATGACTGCTGGGCAAATCTACACACAATGGATACCTACATATGGACAGGGCCACAGAGGCTGGCCCAGAAAGAGGTGCGGCATGACAACTTGGACGAATAAGTACCGCGAGGTTTGGGTGGAGGACTTCAGAAAGGCCTTTGCCCAGCTGATCCTTTCCCCACCATCTTCTTAGTGTTCTATTGGGAGCCGTCTCACTATCTTCTAAATATGTTTCAGGTAATGATAGCCAGTATCCTGGTGGTGGTAAGTCTGTGGTGGCTGGTGCGCGTTGTTCTCAACCTGCTTATAAACCTGATCTGTCCGTTATTGGTCGTCATTCTAGCAGTGGTTAGTATATATCTCAGATAATTATAGATTTGCTTATTACGTCTCCAAGCTAAAACAGGCTGGCTACGTAACATGAATGCGCCCGGAGAGGTGGGCAATGATCATCACTCACTGGACGCCTGACGGAGGAAATCACCGTCGAGGTAGATGGAAGCGAAGGTGTGACGATCTGAACTTGTTTGCGGGTCGAATATAGCCTGTGCAATTTCTGGCTAAATTAAATTATCCCACATGAATATTTGTGTTATGTTTAACATAACGTAATACTTACCTAATAATTCTCTGAATTGTTTCATACCCACTAAGTCTTTAGTCAACTGGACCCGCTTGCAACTAGACCCACAATAACACTATGAAAAAAAAAAAAACAATTCAATATGTTTGACTTGTTCTGTTGAAATTTGTTCGACTGATGTCGTGAGTCCACTCCGAGTGGGTCCAGTTGACCAAAGACTCTGAAATGTCTTCTAAATTCTGAACTGCACGAACCAAACAAAATAATGTTGTTTAATTTCCACAGATATGCGTGCCCCAGCTACGAGCGCCCCTATTAGGTCAAAACTACCCTCTACTAGCAAACTTACTAAGAACCATATTATTGAAAATGGCAGACAACATAAGAACTTTATAAAAATCGATTATAATTTATTATATTGAAGTGGAGTCCAAATTATAACATTTGATTTTGCAATTATCCTTTCATTTAAGAGTTGGTTGTCGCTTTACATAGAGCTCGGTTGAATAAGAGGTATGTTTAATAGTTCCTATGCCCGGGATACATGAGGCCAGTTTTTCAAGCCAGGATTGCAAGCTAGTACTTCTGGCTTCGTGTAGACAAAACTAGCTTCATTTCTAGCATGTTCCAAGCCAGGGCAGTAAGACAAGACAGGTTAGTAGAGAACTAGCTTGCTGCCCTGTCTTGAAAAACTGGACTCGTGCATCCCGGGCCTTATTGCAGGTAGGCTGCGTAACCTAAGACAGGCACATATTCGCTTTCCCATAGATGATCAATGCCAGTTATAACTGGAAAGATCCATTCAGTTATCAAATTCTCGTTACTCGTCCTTACGAGTAACGAGAACAGTACCTTTACTGAGTCCTTTGGTTCATTTACAGCAATAAATTTCACATTGTTATAAAAACCAAACTATTGCATCTACCTAGCTGTAAGTTTTCCTAAGATAATAAAATAAATAAATAAATAAATTACACCTGTAATGTTACGCCACCCTTTATGACTTCTCCCTTATAATAAAGGGCAAGCCTATTACCATCAACCAGGCACACGTTCTTTCAACTACTAAAAACCCAATAGCAGTTTTCCATCCTTTTTGTTTTTTTGATGACTTCTGAGCTCTTGGGCAGAGCGAAAGAGAGTGTCAGACTTCTACTGACTAAAAATTACCCATGTTCCTTCTTAGCCCTTTGTTGCGAGGCCGCTGTATCTCTTTCGAACAACCAGCCTCAACCACACCAACCCAACCACCAACCACCAACCTCATGCACCTCTGAAACAGCAATAATCTGAAGTCAAACCTCCAATAGATGTGGCCTACCTCCATGAAATAAAACAAGAGACTATTATGTTTTATTTGAGAAAATAAAATTTAGGACACCACTTACCTGAAAAATAATGTAAAATCCAAGAAGTTTAGTGCCCCAATGAAATAAAAGCAGTAAGTAGTGAGCTATACATTTTTCAGTATCAGTAGTAAAACGCCACCTCACAAAAATAAAAGTTAAATAAGACGCCTTGATGTTAGTTTTATTAGAAAATTTAGGATCATTTGAAGTTTTATTACTGGATACCGTAGAAGTAATGGGTTATCCACCCCAATCATTAAAAGTATGATGAATTAGTGCTTGAGAAGTAGTAGTTTCATATATATATTTCGTATACTGTTTAATTATTTTCTGATACTTTCCAAAGTTGATTATAAGAAGTAGTTTGTTAAATTGTCGAAAAATACGTGTTTTTTTTTTTCAAATTAACAAAAATTTACGAGGATAAACGCGACAAAGATCATGAGTACAATGTACTGAAATGTGACGTCACGCGAGTTTTTGAAGTACCTACTGCATCATCTTCATTTTTTGTTTACGTGAAAAAAGAAAAAATATTTTTTGAAAATGTATCTGACGGGCTTATTCCGATATATTTTGTCACAGAAAAGTTGACAGGGAATTAACTGTAGTGGTAAAGTCACGTGCAAATCGTCCCTTCTCATCATATTATTATGATGAGAAGGGACGATTTGCACGTGACTGCATGGAAGAAATAAACTTGTTGCGTCGACCCCAAATAATGGGACAAGGGCAGGTTTATATTAAATTTAGAAAGTTGAAAACATGCAAAAAGAGCATAAGAAAGGGTCTATGTAAGGGAGATGGGGTGTGTGTATAAGGTACACATGAGTTTGGTATAGGACATTAATTATTTCTTTTAAATATTTAACATCTTTTGAAAATCAGATAGGTTTGCATCATAGTAACTATGCTACAGTCCTGCGTTCAATGTTACTACCAATCTTATTGACAAATAACAAAGCCAAGAGCATTTATTGCTGTTATAAAACTGGAATGATTCCCTTGGTTCACGACCTGTTGTTACTTTTGTACTGGTGTTACTTTTGAACCAATACTGTTACTTTGCAGTGGAAATAAACCAGCGGTGTCGACAGGAGTTAAGTCAGGTGCCTCGCGAGACACCTATACGATCGCAAGTCTAACAGACTGTGAGTTGTAAACTTCGAATTTGTAACAGGATTGGCAATAGAGTGGGAAGCTAACGTTAGCTTTTTAAGCTACGTTTGTTAGCTACTTTGGCTTTAAGGTACAACTCCCACCCGTCGGGGCTGCGGGTTCGAAAGAGATACCGCGGCCTCGCCAGAAGGAACATGGGTGGTTTTTAGTCAGTAGAAGGTTGACACTCCCTTCCTCTGTGCCCAGAGCGGGAGGAGTCATTTGATGACCTACCATCCCCCAAAACCAAAAAAGGTACAATTCCCAAAGGCTCGGAAACGCAAACCACAGCGGCAGTCATCCAATCGCTGTGCAGCGATGCGACCCGTTTGTATACATTCGTATGTGAAGTTGAAGCTAGAGTTATTGCCATCATGGTTTTCACAAAGTGCCATTCCATAATAAACAGACGGTTTCATAGTTTAGTGTTATATTATAACCTGATAGGCAATCTCTGTAATCCTCGAAGGGTTAGAAAAAGGTGTACCTAATGGTGCTGGTGGAGTTATGAGAATAGCGGCTGCGAACTTGCGAAGGACCAATAAGCGTTGTGAATTTTTATATATATGCGGGAGTGTATGTTGCCAACTGGTTTTAATATAGGATGGGACTTACTTGGAGTTTGCTGGATCGCCTGAAACGATGGCTGATGCGATTGGAGTGCGCCATTTTGAAGTCTTGTACGTGGTTTCTTCCAGCGCTGTACTTTACCGTTTATTTTTGTCCCCCTTTGTGTCGGCCGACACTCACAGATTGATTTTAGGTTTATGGTTGCGTCTTGGTGTATTTGCGGTGCGCACCGCAATAACTAAGCGGTATCGCGTAAAGAGGTGTTAAGCCGTTGAAGACAGTTGAAGATATGAATTTGAAGTGTTCCTTTTCATCATGGCGTGGTGGCTTTCTTCATCACCTCGGAAGCTCGCGTCATTGGACGCTTGCGGCAATACTCCTTTCTCTTTCTGTCGCATGGAGGCGGTATAGGAGGGAAAGAGAGGGGTAGATAAAACCAGCGCAGGCAACATGACAGGAAATATATAACGCGGTAAAAGTGTTTCGGATATATGGTAGCGTGTTGTACCACGTTCGGAAATATTATAGTAAAAAACGTATGCTACATAAAACTTGCGTAAGCGGGTGCACTAACGTAATTTAAGTTTCTTGTCACAGGGAGCGACCCTAATGCCATCAACCGGGCATAAATCCAGACTCCGATGGCTGCTACTGAGAAGTTCCTGAGTGGGAAAACCCATTAACACTGTGCCCGACCCGCGAATTCAACACAGGACCTCTTGCTCAGCAGCCGAGCTTGCAATCACTAGACCAACGGGGCAGTTAGTAGTTCCCACAAATTAACCCATTTTACAAATAACCCTTCTTTTGGGCTTCGTACTAAAAAGGTAGTACATATTTACAAAGAGATAAATTCGTTATGTTGTCTCGAACTATGAAAAAAAAAATTGTCCAGACAACCTGACGTCAGAATGTCTGACCATTTTCTTTACGTGTTTTTTTGCCGTCAGTCGAGGTACTTAATATTTGAAGTTAGGTATCAAATAGTAGAAGAAAGGTAGTACATTATGGTATTTTCAAAACATTAAATATCTCTTTTAGTCCAGAGGCCCTACTATGACGTCTTAAAACAGTTCTTATTCCAGTGTGGAAACGTGACAGAACTATACAGGGCATCTAGCGCTATCTGGCGCTATCTCTTTTTCTTACTGGAATAAGAACTGTTTTAAGACGTCATGGTAGGCCTGCAGGGGTCCTGACGCTTACGCCGCAGTCGGGTAAAAAGAACGCGCACCAAAGACTTGATAAGCTGAAACTGAATTTTCAAGGCAAATACAAAATACGCACGACAAACAATCAGACTATATTATAGCAATACCAGTATGCACTGATCTCTCATTGTACAGGAAATCTATGCAAACTGAAGCCACTTTATATTGTCTACCTGTCGCCGTGTGCCTACAAGAGAAAAAAACGGAATATGTTTAAGGGCACTTATATTTGGAGATACTTTGCCATCTGTCACATAGTCCCTGGTACGTGACGAGGGTTCCTAGATCGTCTGGATATTGTAAGCACGGTTCGATTTAAGTTACATGCCTACATAACTTAGGCGTTTCTCCCACTGACAACGAGGAAAGAATTATATATCTACTATTTTCTCGCTTAGGTAACCTATAGATTGGTGGGGGGTCAAAGAAGTATTTTAAAAGAAGAAGTAGTTAGGTTTTTTTAGAGGTTGTCAATATTAATAATTTTATTTTATTTTTCCATGTTTAGACATCTAAATAAATTAGTTTGTGGTTTTACCATGTAGAACCACAAACCAAAAACCACCAATTAACCAGAACCAAAAATGTGTGTGTGTGGGGTGTGGTAGAACCAAAAATTCGAAGACATTTTTGTGACATCTACCAATCCGCACTGGGTCCGCGTGGTGGCTATAGCCCATCCCTCATGGTTTTAACACACTGAAACTGTGAAAAATATTTTAATTAAGGGGCTTAATTTCTAAGCTTACAGTATACTTTGATTCTGTGAGACAATTACCTGACTACACGCGGGTATAAGTTAGTTCGATATAAAATGCCCGTAAGTACATACCTTCACACATGAAATGGACCGCGGAACTAGCATAAAAAACATACATAGAACACCCAAAGTACTAAACCACACATCTAAAACAATTCTTACAAGAACACTTCAACCGGGCAAACAAACAAAAGTGCGACACCTCAAGTTTCAAGTGCAGTTTACAATGCTCGGCAGCAGTCGACGAGCTCAGTTCAGCTCAGACGAGCACTCGAGAACCTGAGCACAAGAGCGATTGGCTCGAGCACCTGTATTAAGCTCGTATTTGCTCTGTTTGTGCTCGTAAACATGGAAATTCTTACAGACGGGATGCGGTATGAATGCGTGCTGTTGTTTTCACTTAGTAGCTGATGCCCGTGGCTTCACCCGCGAGGATGTCTGTCAAATTACACACTTAAACTTCGTCGAGAACCACTCTATCCAAAACAGCATGAACATCGGTGCAGTAGTTTTTCAGTTAATCGCGAACAGACAGACAGGGGACTTTGTTTTATAATATTATGTAGCGATGATATTCTATGAGTGATTTGATGTCTCTGCCCATGGAAGCAGGTAATCAATTTTAAATGGTGTATGTACAGTACACAAGATCCCAAAGATGCTGTAGTGGTTCTCCCACGACCTCAAGGGAAGCTCCTATTCTGTGTCCTTTGTTTACTTCGCGTGCTAGCATCGTCACACCACAATGACTCATGGCATGTCCTAAGCAATATCTGTTATCTCGTTCATTCACAGTCACTATCGCAAGACGTGTCATTTTAGCGCGTAGCATGGCCGAAGTAAACGTTAGCTCCAAAACAATTGCCACCGTTTTACAAGGTTTTCACACACGTCGTGTTTGTGCCAAACTTAGGGATCAATATCATATCTATAGCCCCGACAGATGCTTCCAAAAGTGATGTGATTTTGATGGCACACTTTTGTAGTAACATTACTTCAGAGGAGAGATGGGCTGACTATGACCTTGGCCGACTAGCCGACTAGTCGACTATTCATGTCCGTGAGGATTAAGAAGCCACATCAGATTTTAAAAATCTGATCTCACCATTATTTAGCAGCAATGTAACTAGCTGGATTTTGCAGCACGAATTCTAAATTTAGCAGCAAAATATATCACTAGTTATATTTAATGCAAAAGTGACTCCTCAAATTAAACGTCTGAAATGAAGAGCCACCCGGGAACTCGTTAAGTAATGGATGAATATTTTTGAACATTTTGCACCATTTAGCAGCAATTGTGCATAATATCTTCTAAAATAAGCAAAACAAAAAAACACAACACAACACCGTCCTGCTAAATGATCATTATGTCGAATATATTAATTGATCGCTCACATCCATTAGAAGTTAACCTTTTGAGTGTAGATTTAGGAGCCATACTAAAAGCATTGTATTTTCTTTAATTTTAGCGCTGCAGTAGCTAAATTTTTACAAAAATAAAAATATAAACAACAAAGTTAAAATCATTTCAATCGTTTAATAAGTTGAGTCGATTAGTCAGCAGTTTTTGCCGAGTGTACAGGGTTTTCCTGACTAGTCGGCTACTAGCTGGTACATCACTTCTTCAGACTATTTCGTTTAGAACGCCTGGGAAATCACACGTGTGTCATTGTTGGAAAACGTTTTGTGTGACTTTGAAAAGGTCAGGGGAAGTAATTGTGTGGAAGAACTAGAAGTAGTTGTGGTTTTAATTCGTTTTAGAGACGAGTGATTTTGAGGTGAAGAGTGGAGAGGATTTCATGGTTTAGTGTAATTGGCAATTAATTTGAAGAAAGATTTTGTTCTTTTTTTGTTCATGGCCAGTTTGAAGCGAAATATACTACTAACCAAAATATTTAAATAATACGTGGCAAAGGTACCTACAATTTTAAAAGGTACCCGTACCGTAATCTGAAGAGTAAGAGCCAATCAATACCTTGAGTGTACCTATAGTTACTCCCAATGCAAGGCACAAGGTGTACCAAATTAATCGCTCACCTCAATCGCAACGTGTGGTGTCTCGGAACATGTTCAACTGTTTTAACCTTGTTCTATGAGTTCTTGAAATTCACAATAAACAAATTGGACTTTTTATAGGGATGATCGAACATGAGGGTGGTAAAATTAAAAGCGTTGTTATTAATTTCCAACAGTCATAGAAAGTGGTTCAGTACCGCGTGGTACGTATGGTCTAAGTCGCTACATGAGAGGTTAATTATGTGGTTATTGTGTAACACCTTGTACAGATAAGGCGCATTGATATGCCTTGTTACCTAGTGTTTTGTTTTTTCTAGAGAAGAAAACCCTAACCGTTTCATGTTTCATCCAATAACAGTTTTAAGAATAAGACAACAGTATTCTATTACTCGTAGTGTCGTAAGTTCGTAACAGCGGTTGGGTAAGTTTATAGTTGACAATATCATTACTACGGGATAGCGCGTAATGAAATACTAAACTTGATCGTAAACTGTTAAATTGTTGCCTTTAAACCTGGCGCTGTTCGGTTTGTACTACACTGGAAGAAATACTATCTGTGTGTGTTTTATTCTAACTGCTTCGTTTATCGTGGTCTTAACAGCAGAATATGAACCTCTGCGGTAAACTTACTATTGGTATCACAGATATTGATAAACCTATGAATTTCTCAGTAACAGCCGAGGTTGCGAGTGAGGTTAATAATAATCGTGTCGGAGATACGGGTTGTTCGAAAGAGATACCGCGGCTTCGATACAAAGGGCTAAGAAGGAACATGGGTGATTTTTAGTCAGTAGAAGTCGCACACTCCTTACCGCTCTGCCCAGAGCAGCAGGAGTCATTTGATGATTTAAAACCCCTCAAAAAAAAAGTACAACAATAAGCTCGCCCTTCATTGCATAGGACTTTTGGGGGGGTAATGAGGAATTCGGCATTCAGTTCCGACTCACTGGCGGACAAGCGCCAAGACTCAACCTGCTTTCGACCTCCGGTCTCGTAGGGGAGTGATGTGACGACTAGCGACATCTATCGCAACACCTGCGAACTAGCGACAGAAATTCCTACATCGCGCTATCAACATTATCCGCGTCAAGCCTCCGACTTACATATGTCGGGCAGTTAGCCCACCGGACACAACACCCATCCGGTCGGAGGATCCTCCCTTTTCTATGGGGGATGAGGAACTTTACACCCTGTTCCTCATTACCCCCAAAGGCTCAAACATAACTGGTGAAATATGTAGCTAGTACTTGTATCTACACTTCCACTTAAACCTTCGGAGAACACAGAGTGGTATGGGAAACCACAAATACTGACATGGTGATTATCTATTTGCCACTTATTTATAGACTCCAATCATTTGCAGGCCAGTGCCAATCATAGGCCTCCCTTTATAAGGGGATGTTATGTACAGTTGCACAAACTAATAAGTTTGTGCTACTTCCACACTCAATCACTTAGACACACACCCACTCAAACATGCACCCACTCTTACACACACAAATACACACAAAATATACACCCACACACTCATGAACACACTTATAAACACACATTTATACTAAACACTCTGCCATAAACACAAATCAAATTTTTTCTTTTATTTTTTTCTTTTTATTGTTTTTTTTTGAAAAAAAAGTGTAACTTGTACCTAATTAGCACAGATAAACAATTGTTAATTAATTCGAGGAAGAGCGAGGTTTATCCCATCACAAGTATCTTCGGATTACTTACTGGGAAGCCCCGGCAACTTAAATGTATAGATTTAAGAAAATAAACACATTTTTATTTTTATTATTTATTAATAAGTATACAGGTAGAAAGGTCTATATAATTCTATTACACTGAAAATATTGATTGCAATTTTGTTTTTTATAGTGATTCGCATTAAGCGACTGATACCAAACGCTGTGTCGTTTGAATTAAGTCTCTAAATGTATCGGTATAATCTTAAAATTAAATACAAGTTACTGGCTGTATACTTAATACTTATTAGCTTGTTCGACTGTACTAGGCACCATGCTGAATTGCTGACATATACGGTTCTGTGATCAAGATTGGATTATCTCGTGTCATTGACTTTGCTGTTTGTGACAGTTTATTTAACGCGAGTCTAAAAATAGACGAGCTAAAGAAATGTTTAGTTTTTATTGAATCTGTTATTTTGACTGTGCGATATCACCCTTTAGGTTGTACGTAAGTATACGTTCCATGTTCATCTTATCTACATAATTTTTTTACACCTTACGATTCGAACATCTTTAAGAACAAGAAATAAAGACGATACAGTGCTTTGAAAAGTCGTGTGACGTCACAGTTTGGTACATTTTTACATACAAGTGGCGTCACAACCCCCATTCATGATCTTTGACGCGTTTTATCTTCGTCAATTTTTATCAATTTGATAAAACAAAAAACACATATCCAATATTTTTCGATAATCTAACAGACGGACTAATTAGATTTTTTTGGTGAAATATCCTATTGACATCATTCAGCTCCAACGTCAATTCCTAAATCCCAGACCACCAAGATAACTCACTACCATAACTTCCCTAACTCCATAACGTGACCAATTCCAACAACGACCACCAGAGTTGCATCTCTTCAAATCCTTGCCACATAACGAGAATGTATCACCAACTGCCAAACAGAATTATATCATCAGAACTCCATTCCTTACCATCGTTCTATCCCTGGGGGATGCAAACTATTACCACGGAATAGATACATGCAGAAGGTTAGCTTCATACCATGAGTGATAGAATGCACGCACGAGTGCAAGTGCATTTGCGACTAGCATTTCTTTGAAATCGTACTACGTAGTCTTTTATGTGGATTCTCCAACAGTGCTTGGAGGTTTGGTAAGCTAGGAGCAATGGACCGGCCATGTTTGTTAGGTTGGTCGGACATAAAAAAATAATCATTTTGTTGTTGTTTTGCAATCTTTATACAAACTCTACATCTGGAGAGAACGGAGGGTTATGTCGAACGCCCACTGAATAAAATCCGAATGTTTCTCTAACTACTATGAGCCGGGAGATACTCAATTATATTCACGAGTACACCTGATCAGTCCTACCGAACGCGCATCGGCTGGAGGTGTTGGCTGCCTCCCAGATTTTGAGGACGACGACCACAAAAAAGAGGTAGGGTAAAGAGGCTTAGTCAAACTGGGTGCAGAAGGAAAAGAACCGTCTGTAGTGTCGCAGCTTAGAGAAGCATGTTGAGCAGTGGTGTGATAGGTTGATTTGATTGAGGCGAATATGTGCGTGCGCCTATTTTCCCACACGTTGGGCCTTCTGTACCATTCTTATTCCATGCTATCGAACGGCTGCAAACCGATCCGGATTCCGATTGGGAAGCAATTGAATCGGTCGCTGCGTTAGTTCCGGCTATTACCTATTCATAGCTTCGTACCGGACAACCGACTTAAAACAATGGTTTTATAGCCGATGTAATGTCTTGCAGCCTCAGCTATTTTAGATGGGCGATAGATGGAATTATTGAAATGGTTTTAGAGGAGTTATGGGTAGGTTTACAAGTTTATTTTAGTTGTAGTTTAAAGTGATGGTATCTGGTTTTTCATAAATACAATACTTAAACTTACATCAAAGTTTAAGTATTGTAAGAACATTGTACATGTAGGATGTATGCTTAAGTCGTCTGCCACAATGATTATGTTATTATTAAACTTTCTTAAAATTGCGAACTTGACAAATTGAATCAGGGTCGAATTTTAAACACTTTTCTTTGTAGGATATATTATGTGGTCGCTAAGTCGCTATATAAGGATAACTTATGCATAATTAAATGCTTCTGGCTTCCAAATCTAACAGTGTATGCTGCACGAAGCTTGTGAGTAAGTAAATCTAAGAATTCAGTTTTCTGCGTAGATTTTGTATTATCTGGAAGAAATGCTATCTGTTTTTATATCTCTCAGGTCTCGAGCATTCGTTGTTGCGGTTTGCGTCGCTGGGTGCTTTCGTGCTCGCAGTGTTCGTTGTTGCGGGCATTCGGTGGCGTGTGGTCCGGCGTGGTGGCTTTCGGAATGGCGCATTGCACTCGTAGTTTCGTTCTTCTTCCGTCCTTCTGACATTCAAAAGTGCCTGTAATGGCTTAATTGAAATAAACGATTTGAGTTTGAGTTTGAGTTTATAAGCAATACTTTGTGGGTGCTAAAAAAACTCTTTGGAAAATAATAGAAAAAAATTACACTTTCTTTTACGTGTTTTGCTCAATCTCTAAACTACGTACTTATATAACATTTTATTATATAAGGCGGCAGTCGTAAATAAGAATAATATAGAATATCGTACATCTTTACAAGTTAGTGTTGGGACATAAATATTTACGCGAGATGCCTGTCTTCTGCTTAGTCAACGGAATTTCATATAGGGATGGTGTTATGTTGACGGTTATTAAGAAAAGTTTTTACTATAATTGAAATAATTTATTACACTAGGATACAATTTCCCAAGTCACTTTCGCCAAAGGAATCATCATCATCATCATAATCTGCCTAGCTTGTTCCTAAATTGAATGGCGGCAAAATTAATTAAACGGCTTTCAGTCTTATCGGATGCAGCTGAACACCGTGACCTGACCTGTGACCTCCACAGCCTAGTTAGTACTGGGTAATAAGGTACCCCTCATTAAGACTGGTTGCCAGACTTTCAGACAACCTGTAACGACAAAGAAATAACTATGGAATAGTAGATTGTATCATAAGTGAGCAAAATAATATTTTTACGGCGAGGGCGCTTTTTTGAATCCAGAGCGAAGTGAGGGATTCTAGAGTAGAATCCCGAACGTAGTGAGGGATTCTTTAGTAGAATCCTGAACGTAGCGAGGGATTCAAAGTACGTCGCCCGAGCCCAAAATATATTTTGCACCCGAGTGATACACTCGACTTTTCATCACCCTCTATGAGAAAATAAAAGGCGCCTCATATTTTATTGTAATATTATTATTTAATAAAAATAGAGTGACGACACGTTTAAATCCATCAGACATATTAATTACGAATATGTGTCCAGTTTTACGTCCTTATTAAGACAACACGTTACTAAACAACCTTCTACTCCATATTAAGAAATTGTCGTATGCCTTTAAATATTTCTCCCTGGATTTCGTAGGGATTAAGTTTTGTATGACGTTATTAGCTTCTATTTTTATTGTTTCAGGAGTTAATGCACTATCACTTTCAGAACTCGACGTAGAACTCATCTTTTTTGCACAAAATACAATAAACCCGTACCGATTATTGTATCAGGGAAGTAAATCACACGCTTTTGTTTTTTTTTTTAATTTAGTTACCGCGTCTCCTCGCACCGTACAGCCAACACTTACAGCCAGTAAAATACAGTTTGCGTTCGATTTCAATGAACGATTCATGTTCTAAATTCAAATCTCATTACTGCCCGCTAAAAAGTCTAATGGAGAAAAGAGCTACTTTGCTCGCACTTAAAGAGGAACAAAACGACACTTTTCGAATTGAAGGGATGAAAAAAAATTGTCATGTCGTGGATTCCTGACTTAAATTCAGAAGTTAGATGTTACTTTTCTATTTATCTTGCTCTGTAAAAAACGAAACAGGATTCTTAAGTGCCCCTTCTATTACATGGGACCTACATATAACTTGCAAAATGTGTTTCTACTTTAAGCACACCTTTGCCTAACCCATCAAAGATTATTATGTAGACATAATTTTAATGTCCAAACGGCTGTCTTCAATTAATTTACTGTATCCTTCTCACATAAAACCATCCAAATACCTTCGCGCCCAATATTGCTCGTCGCCGAACTTAGGGGCGGTCTAAGTTTTTCTACTACAACCCGTATTAGAACCCTTGCTTGTCCCATTGTGCATACCAACCCGTCCCACCGTGACTAGTGTTTTGTCATTCAGTGACTCGGTCCTTTGACATCGCTTTATTATTGCTCCTTCAGTCGGAGCTGCTGAAAGTCATGATATGAGAGGTAACTTATAAGGGTAACTTCACATTTTTGCTGTTAAAATAAAAGATTACTAACTTGAGTTATTTGAAGACGTGCGTATATCTTTTTGTGGTGCTGCGTGTATGAATTTTTAGCATTTTTTTTTCTTTTTTAAAACTTATTCAGATTCAGATTCAGATTCAGATTCAGATTGTTTATTTGTTAACATAGGTTTTTACAGAGAGGTGTTACATGGTTATAATGCGCTCTATGTTTTGCCATTTGGCGTACAAATATGATCAATATTACATTTTAACTATTAATTATTTACGAGCAACATAAAATATTATCAAATAAAATTATAAAAAACAAGAAGTGAGTGAAACATAAATATTTATAAATTGTCAACAATAAAATTTACGGAATAATAAAAATAAAAATGTCAGGAAAAAAATAAAATAATTAAAATAATAAAAAGTGTAGTGAACAATGTCAATCATAAAATTTAAAAGTAATACAGAAATGTCAAATTATTAAATCAAATAACTATTCCTACAATGTCAACAATAAAAACTAAGGTAGTACATTAATGTTAAATGTCAATAAAAAGTATTAGAATAATGTCAATGGATTGCGATGTCGATTAGCTAAAATAAATACAGTTATGTCAAAATAGGTAACCTAATACTTATTATCTAAAGGAGGGATTATAGAACTGTCATCCAAATAGTCCTTTAGCGAGTAGTAACATTTATCAATCAATATTTTCATTAATACTCTTTTGAATTCGTCCAGATTTAACGACTTTAATGTCTCAGGCAGTTTGTTAAATATTTTGGTGGCCATACAGAAAGTGCTTTTATTCATTAGGGCTGTTCTGCCATGTGTGATTTCAAGCTCTAACTTATTTTTGTCCCGTAGTTTTCTATAATGACTTTTGAAAGCTACTTTGTACTCCGAGATGTGTGTTTTAACAAATATATTTGTTTCGAAGATGTACAGTGCTGGTAAGGTAAGAATATTTAGGCTTTTAAAGAACGGTTGACAACTGTCGGTGCTTTTTAGGCCACACATGGATCTAATACATCTTTTTTGAGCTCTAAATACAAAATCTCTATCGACGGAGTTGCCCCAATACATTATGCCATACCTAAGTGTTGATGCAACATAACCATGATAAGCCGTTAATAAAGATTCTAGACTGACAGTCTTTGATAGTTTGTATAAAACATATGCAAATTTATTCATTTTTTTACAAATTTCGTCTGTTTGAGATCTCCATGTCAGATTATTATCAATTAGTATGCCAAGGAATTTGGCGACACTAGTTGATTCTACTGGACTACCTAAATAATGAATGTCGGGGGGGATCCTACTTGGAATTCTCTGGTAGAAATGCATAATTTTAGTTTTGTCTAAATTAATTACTAGATTATTATTTTCGAACCATGATATAATTGTATTTAATGTCATATTTATTTCATTTTCATAAGTCATATAATCGTCACATTGAACTACTACTGTGCTGTCGTCAGCAAATAGTACCATAGGATGATTTATGTGCCCGGGTAGGTCATTTATATATATTAAAAACAAGGGTGGTCCAAGCACACTGCCTTGAGGTACGCCGTATTTTATTGTTCTACATTTGGATCGATATTTACTCTCATAACCGTTACTTGTGCATATTTGTGAGATTTCCACAAACTGTTTTCGATTTACCAAATAAGATTCGAACAGTTTAAGAATATTTCCCCTGATACCATATTTTTCTAGTTTGTTTAACAGTATTGCGTAATCCACATAGTCGAAGGCCTTGGTCAGATCCATAAAGATGGCACAAACAGGATTTCTTTTGTCCACGTTTGAAAGAACAGGGTAAAGAAGATCATGTATGGCCATATTAATCGTCTTCTGTTTACGAAATCCCTTTTGCTCTTTAACTAATATGTTTGACTTCTCAAGATATGTATATAGCGATTTGTAAATAACTTTCTCGAATATTTTTGAGAAGACAGGTATCAAGGCAATAGGTCTGTAGTTAGCCATTAGTTGTCTATCCTGTTTTTTGTACAATGGGACAATTATGGAAGTTTTTAGACCTTCCGGAAAAACTCCATTAGAGATGCTCAAGTTAATGATGTGACTGAGATGTGGAGCTATATATTGTGCAACTTCTTTTATAACTTTAGTGCAAATTCCGTCATAACCTACGCTATTTGTATTTTTGAGTGAGTTTATATGGTAAATTATGTCTTGCGGTATAGTTGGTTCCATAAATAAGGAACTAGGGGTGTTACAGTTTATAGGGATTTGTGGAGTTGTCTTATTTTCAGGTTCGGTAACTTGGTCAACATAAAAATTGTTAAAGCACTCGGCTATTTCTGACGGGTTTGTTATTTGTTTTGAGTCTGTTCGTATTTCTGTTATTGGCTCTTTAGGAAAGAAAGTTTTTGAATTGTTGATCACTGTCCATGCCGCTTTCGATTTATTTCATTTTTATCGCATGGTATTTGGTCAGTCCTAGTATAGCTCTCCACTAGTGAAAGCCACTTGGAAATCGGAAAGTAGTTTTCGAATAGACTATGATGACATGGTTGCCGGAAAACCTGGATGAGGCTTGCACTGGGTCTTGGAGTTTGGCACAAGAAAAGAGAAGCCTATATCCAGCAATGGGCAACAGGCTGTAGATCATGATGATGATTATGTAATTTTCGAAAATATTGTTATAGAAATTTGTGTAATTCAGTTTAGTGAGTTTGTGTCAATTTATGAATGCTCAGAGAAACCCAATCACAGACCGTACAAAGGACATCGTAAGGCCTACAGTAATAACGGTAAACATATAAGTTTACACACACAAACTTGCGTTTTTATTGTGGTTCCGGAAATCAATCGTTCAAACCGGCTCAACCATGATTAAAGACATCAAAAGATGATCTCCTTCCATGCCTCCATTCCCAGTCATTAAATAAATAGAAATCACAAAAGCGCCCCCTAGCCTGTTGTTACCCACATCGTCTTAATTTCGACCACGTTTGTCCCTCAACCGCAAAGCAATTCGGGGAGGCCACGGTTCGATTTATCGGCCTTGACTATTCGGCCCTCGAAAACTAGAAAGTGATATCTCATAAAAAATACATTCCTGTTTTTTTATTGCCTCTGACAGGTTGAAACTTCTGGCATCAGATAGACTCATAAAAGTATCCGTATAACTTTATTAGGCATTTTAAATGTTATACATAACATTTCGCTTGTAATCCCCAAGCGTTAGACAGAGCTGTGCCTGATTGTACACGCACCCATGTAAGCAAGAGCCAGCACTCAGGCACAAATCCAGACTGCTATAAAAAAACCAAATTTACTCTTTGTTCGACTTGCGAATCAATCTCTAGACCTAATAATGCTACGCAATCGCGCGTGTGACCATCACTGGATCAACTAGGTAGGCATTAGAATAACCAGCAAGAATGAATACATAATTTTCTCATTAATGTACTGTAAAACAGAGATTAGCTTTTACAATTATTATTCCCCGTTTTCTCAAATCTTTTACTTGTTGAGTTAGCGCTGTTTCACTTATGGGGGCAGTGTTGGTATGTATATACACCTTTGGTACTGACATATAGACAGATATAGAGATGCCATGCGATGCGAGGAGATGGAGGGGTCAAAGTAAACTACATGTTAGTTACTACTCCAAGAGTCGATTACTCTTCCACCTTTAATTAGCAACATTATATACATAGCTACGACGTGATGTTATGTCGATAATCTACAATCACGTATTCACATACTCTCTACCTTAGCATATTATACTACGTGCTGTACGTGACGTGCTGACATCACACCACATCACCCCTCTTAAATTAAAAAAAAAAACTAAATTACAAGGTTTTTTTTTTTCCCATTACAAACTATTACTCTAATTCTTACAATACAATTTTGTTCTATTCTTATGCACTATATCTATTTTATTTTTATACTTAATCACAACATTTGGTGACTCGTCTTTTACAACTTCAAAAGGTCCATTATAAATACATTCCAATTTGTTGCCAGTTTCATTCTTAATCAAAACTAAATCACCTTCCTTATAGGTTACAGAATTAAGATTCTTATCATAACAATGTTTTCTAGCTAATTTACTCGCTATTAAATTCTCCCTTGCATCATTTTGTGCCCTTTGCAATCTGTACTTAAATTCTAAAGGATAATCATCAAAATTATACAATGGTTCAACACTTTCTCCTTGAAGACTACTTGGTAATCTGCATATTCTTCCAAACACTAATTCATAAGGTGTATATTTGGTAACAGTATTAACTGTCGTATTATAAGAAAAACACCAAAATGGAATCCAAGTACTCCATGATGATGGGTTATTATTCGTCTGTATCCTCAAATATGCACCTAATGTTTTATGTACATTCTCCAAAGAACCTATACTTTCATGATGATATGACGTTGACATGACTTTATTGATGTTCAAGATATCACATAGCTCTATCATTACTTTCGAAACGAATTCACTACCCCTATCCGTAGCTATTGTTTTCGGTATTCCATATCTCAAAACAAAATTCTCTGCCAAAGCTTTTGCTACCTCATTTGCGGATTTATTCTTTAACGGATAAGCCTCTACAAACTTCGTAAGTTCACATTGAAGAGTTAATATGTAAACATTGCCTCTTTCGTCTCTATCAAGGGGTCCCACTATGTCTAAATAAATCTTCTCAAACGATGTTGATGCAGTAGTCGTAATCGTCATGGGTTCCCTAATATTCCTAGATATATTCCGGAGATCAGAGCTTGTCATAGCATATTATCTTTGTTATTTTCGCATAGATTGTTGATTTTTCGTTTTGATTGTTGTGCGACCGCTGAGCTCTTCCTGGGTTACATTATCAGGGAATTTTCAGAAGCAGCCACGGAGTCTGGATTTGTGCCCGGTCGATGGCAATAGGCTCGCCCCTATTACATGGGAATTAAACATTAGGTCTGTACACCTCCGCCTGACCTTTCGGGGTTTATAGGAGCGTTGTTATGTTATGGTCGTTTTTTTTTATTTTGTCAACAAGAATTCGTTTCTGAAGTAATTTATGAATCAGTAAGGCTGAATTAGTTTTAATTGGAAAAGTTTTTCAATGATCGTTTTTTTATTGAAATACAGAATTAATAAGAATCTGTAAGTTTTAATTTCGCCTTAAGGGTTTTCTTCTTGAAGGATTTTTTCAGCGAATCCTTTCCTTTCCATTTTTATGATATGAAATAAACCGTAATGAAAAGGTTTCATAACAATATATGACCTTTTTCCTAAAGCTTCTTATTTCGTCGAGAACTTTTCTCGTTGAAAAGTACAATACATTTGAAATCAATTAAAAGTTATTTGAATGAAAGGTTAATTAAAAGTTAAATTCTTGACCTTTTTATATTGTGCTGAAATGTAATATTTTTATTGAATAAATAAATCCAGTATTCTTTGAGAGGCTAAGAAGTAAAGGACAACTTTTCTATAGCTGTATTTGTGTTTCTAAGAAATTGAGCCTAGTTCTATCAACAACCATACAACCTTCTGATTGCTACTAAACTTTTGAAAAACATAATCTCTTCTTCTTTACCGTATGGTGGAAACACACCATTTTTTTGGAGTGTTGGAAATCATCCAATGACTCCTCCTGCTCTTGGGCACAGCGAAAAGGAGTGTCAGACTTCTACTGACTAAAAACCACCCATGTGCCTTCTTAGCCCTTTAGGTCGAGGCCGCGGAATCCTGTAAACATCCCGCAGCCTCGACGGGACCCATCCAACCTACTGCTACTAAACTTGAGCAAAACATAATCTCTTTTTTTCATTATCGTATGGTTAGTGCCAAACCTGGATGTCAAAGTAAAAATGTAATTAAAACGGGTAATGAAATACTACCTGACTTGAGGATCAAAGCCAGGTAAAGAAAAGGCCTTATGCTTTCAACCCCAAGTATCATAATAATATCAGCCTCAGGGCTCGTTTACGGAGACGCGGGGCGTTGCGCGGCGCGTGCAAAAGGCTCGTCTCGTGCTTTTTTATTAATTTACTGAGAGACGGGTTCACCGCAACAAACGCTGCATTTTAAACTAACGAGCGATAAATCGCTTCTCGTGAAATCGACGTTTGAAATCGTTAACTTTTTCATACATCGCCATGTGTTTGAAATAAAAACGCAGCACGCGCCGCGTGACGTACGTAAACATGCACTCAGACCCTGATCACACGGTGATCATAAGTACGATATTTTACTGTACAATTTTGGGATCACATGGTAGTTTCAGATAATTATCTATTTAAATAAAAAAAACCCTACGAACTGTCCAATTTTGGTCTGTAATTCAATCTTTAATGTAAAATATCGAGCAGTATAGCACTGTGTCATCGGCCCATTAGTAATTTTACCTGGCTGCGACAATGCTCACAACGAGATCAAGTTACATTATTACTTCTTTTGGTAGCCTATTGACCTGACCTGAATTCAAGGGAAGCGTTTTTGATTAAAGGGCATCATAGTGGTCTAACCCCGTAAAGGGCAAACAGGAAAAGACCCACAAATCATGCCGCCGGCCTTTTTCCGTACGTGTCTAAAAAAAATCAATTTTTATCCCATCTCCTGAGGGTATAAGCTGACATGAGGAGCTCTTATCTCTCGGAACATGGATGAGTTAGTAAATGGAGTATTAACAAGTTCGTGTCGTTTTTTTTTGTAGTTATGAAGCGTTTATGTTTAGATGGTTGAATGGATTGAGTGGTTTTTTGTTTGTAATTTTGATGGAAACCATCAAGTATTCGCTTATCAACATAAATACTTGGTTGCTTGGTTTGTTGGTTGCTTGGTTGCTTGATATATTACTTATTTTGTAAAATAAGGTGTCAAAACTGCGTATTTAAAGAGATAGAAAGCCTCAAATGGCTATGGACGCATCACATTCGTTGTACACAAGCATCAGCAAAGATTTCCTTAGTGCATTTTCCTAAGATGCACGCCAACTGCAACTGCAAACTGCTCGCTAACCGCTTCCGGACATTTCCAAAGGTGTTCATGTAGGGTGGCCTCTTTCTGTTATTTTTGTAACATCTTTCGCTCGTTTAACGAAAAATGGAAACACAATCAATATTATCGAGTCATATCAGTATTCATACCAATTTAATTTACATCCTTCTTTAACAAGTCGTTACTCCAGCGAGTAAACTCTCTACTCCGTGTTACAAACAACATGGGTTCACATCTTCGTATCTTTTACGTGTAGTATCGCAGCGCGTTGACAAAGGGTCCGAGAACACTTTGATTTGGGCAAACACGGCTTTGATATAAGTTGTTTTCACACTTTTTTTTGTTTTACTGGAAAAAGAAGCTCAGGATTTACTGTAAACAAGCGTAAGCGGTTCATTTTTTGGGTGTACAGGCTTAGAAGTTTTGTATTTTTAAGATGAAACAAGATTGTTCCATTAAACACTTTTTCTTTTTAAGTAACTTTATTTTTATGTGCTACTTTCTTTGTTAATATTACAGTCACATGTATTCAATATTTTTTTCATTAACGATTTGTGTTTCCAGGAGAGGTTAGGACAGATGGGCCAGAATCGTCACACACATAGGTGCCTGAAGACGGTCGTCATCACCGAGGCAGACCCAAGAAACGTTGGCGTGACGATCTGGATTCGTTCATGACTGATTGGCTAGAGAAGGTACAACACCGGGAGAGCTGGCCTTTACCCAGCAGTGGGAAACAATAGGCTAATAAAATAAACAATTTGAGTAAAGCTAGAACTTGGTCCTGCTGTACTACGCCGTAGCTGCCATCGCTACGCCGTAGCAATTTATACCGGGATGCCAATAATAACATTTAATACTCTTTCTTATTCATATTTGGACACCATTTCAAAGAGAATCATTAATTTTTCCAAAAATAGCCAATTTATTCAAAACGTAAATACAAGTAATATTAAATTCACCGCAAGCCGCATCGTCCATTATATCATTTCTCATCTGAATTCATTTTGCTCGCTACACTGGACATGAAAAGGCTATTCGGTTTAATTTATGAAAAAACATAAAGGAACCATGGAGATATTCGGTTTAAAATTAATGATTCCTATAAATCTATACATATAATAAAATGGTAGGAAAGTCAAAACTGTACATTGAATATTTTTTTAAAAGAATACTTGGAGGGTGATCTACAATCGATACCGAAACCAAAAATATAGTTTTTAGAATTTTTGTCTGTTTGTCTGTTTGTCTGTCCGGGATAAACTCAAAAAGTACTGCACGGATTTACTTCAAATTTGGCACGAATATTATTAAGAAGTCGGGTCAACACATAGGCTACATATTATCACGCTATCACCTACGGGGAACGAGCAGTGAACCTTTATTTCTTCAACGCATTCTGTAACAACGTGTAATCCAGCGACGCATATTTGGATGTTGTTATTATGTTAATTAACCATGCTATAAGCTAGCTTCACACTATAAAAACACGCAATATAAGTAACTTAGGCCGATAAACATAATTATAATTAAATTGCCAGCGGCTTCGCCCGCGTGAAAATGACGATTTTCCATACAAACTTTCATCCCCTATTTAAATCCCTTAGGGGTTGAATTTCGAAAAATTCTTCCTTATTCCTTGTCTACACTATAAAGGGAACCTCTGTGCAAAATTTCAGCTTTCTAGGTCCAAGAGTTTGGGCTGGGCGTTGATGAGTCAGTCAGTCAGTCAGTCAGTCAGTCAGTCAGGACTTCTCTTTTTATTTATATAGATGAATATTTTTAAAGCAGCGCCATCTATGAGATTTCAAAAACATCAAGTCGAATTACATGTAAACCCTTTTTGTATATAAATAATTAAAATTTCATCATGTTGGCGAGGTTAGTAGTTGTTTTTAAAAGTAATAGATGGAGTTGTGCATAAAAATGTGTACCAACGTCAACGACGAGGTGCTGTGGAAGGTTTTCCGGGAATTTTCAAGGACACCGCATTGTAGATTTTATACCGTGCACCCGAATAATGGCGAATGCTATTTTCTGCGGTTGTTACTTCACACGGTCCGAGGCCCAACATCTTTCGCCTTTCTGAGGACATTGATGGCGTGGAGTATCCCACTTACCGCGCAGCCTGCGTAGCACGTCACGTTCTCGACGGTGACTAAAACTGGGATGACATACTTGCGGAGGCGAGCATCAGTGAGAGTCCCAGCCGCATGCGTCATCTGTTTGCCGTCATCTTGGTGTTTTGTGGAGTCGCGAACCCGGTAGCTTTGTAGGAGAAGTATCACCATCATCTGTCTGAAGATTTTCTACGAGCTTTGAGTCGTGCTACTGGAGACAAAGTCGAAGTAACTGATGAAAGCAACACTAACTGAAGAATGCTGTACACCTGTCTCAGTTCACTTCAAGACGTGGTCATTTGTATCGGCGGCAATCCACTGGTAGAAAATGGGTTACCAGCTCCCCAATCATCACCGCATCAAGACCGTGGAAATCGGGAGTATAATGCTGAGACAATTTAAATTAAACGACCACAATACGAAATGACCATGTCGCTTTATTCTCTTCAGAGGAAAAACTAATTTATGACACCGTCCTTGAAAGCGTTGGGCAAAACCAGGGTAAAATGTTTTTCTTGGATGCTCCTGGTGGAACAGGAAAAACATTTGTTACCACTGGCATACATGCAGAGGTCAGGAGGCAAGGCAAAATTGCCATTGCTGTAGCGTCGTCGGGAATCGCTGCCACACTGCTTCCGGGTGGCAAGACAGCACATGCCATGTTTAAAATTCCCGTCGATTTAGAGAGCGCCGAAACGCCTGTTTGTGGTGTGTCACGTAACAGTGATAAGGGACAGGTGCTCAAGGATTGCTCTCTGATCGTATGGGATGAGTATACGATGGCCAATAGGAAGGCAGTTGAGGCCGTGGACAAAACCCTGCAGGACATAAGCAGGAACGATCATTTGATGGGTGGTGTCACAGTTCAGTTCAATGGCGATTTCCGACAAACGCTTCCCGTGGTAACGCGGGGTTCGAGGGCTGACGAGGAGAATGCGTCGTTGAAACGATCTTCGTTGTGGTCACGAGTTCGTACACTGCGCTTGACCATTACTATGAGAGCTCGGCTCAGCGGCAATGCACGTGCTCAAGAATTCTCCGATTTCCTTCTAAGTCTTGGCGAAGACACTCTACCAGAGGAGAGAGGTGGACAAGTGGTGCTTCCTGAGTCTCTCGGTAGAGTTATATCCAGTTTAGAAGAACTCATTCGCTGTGTGTACGGGGACATCAGATGTATACCGCACCCTCAGAATTCTTGGGTGTGTGAGCGGGCCATTTTGACGCACACAAATTTTCAAGCTGCAGCGAATGCATTCTCTCGAAAATTGAGGGAAATGAAGTGGTCTACACCTCTATAAACACTGTCGTCGAGCAAGATGACGCCACACATTATCCCGTGGAATTTCTGAACTCCCTGTCAGCAAGTGGACTTCCAGCGCAAGCCATCAAGCTGAAGGTCGGTGACCCGATTATGCTTCTTCGGAACCTATCTCCTCCGAAGTAGTGTAACGGGATCCGCCTTAAAGTCATCTCGCTCCACAGACACACCATTGAGGCAGAAATTCTTACGGGTTGTGGCAGAGGCACTATTTATACCACGCATTCCCCTCATACCTCATAACTTCCCGTTCCAGTTCAAACGCGTACAGTTCCCCGTGAGTGTTTGCTTAGCGATGACCATCAATAAATTGCAGAGGCAGACACTGAGGGTAGCGAGTGTCGACCTCAGGACGAGTTGCTTCTCACACGGGCAGGTGTAGGTACGTTGGTTGCTCCCGCATCACCAGTCCTGACTCTCTTTACATTTCGGCTGCGGAGAGCCAAACCACTAATGTTGTTTATCGAGAAGTCCTTTAAGTATGTATTTATAATTATCCTATTCAGTATTCCTTATTCATTATTTTCTCCATCTGCTTCAGTCGCAACTTATGACTTAATTCAGCAGAATCACCATAAAGTCATTTATTCAAAGCAGGTTGAAAATTAGCACTTTTTGAAAGTCAATTTTACAAAAGTTGTCTGTAGATATGAAATGTGAAGAAGAAACGGGTAAATGCATGTTATTTTAAAAGGTACCTATAATCGTAGGTATTTTTGATGCTGTATAGCGTTCACGCAGACGACGTCGCGGGCAGCAGCTAGTATGAATTATAGAGGAGGCTTTTCAGCACATCTGTCATAAATTGTCGTTTTTTATGTAAATGCTTATTTGGTGACCATAATAAACAAACAAGAACCCGGAACTCATTAAAATTGTGGTTTAATTCGACTAGACGCCACTTAAGACCACTTGAAAATAAAAATAAGTTTTGTTTTCAAGCAACATCCGAATGCTAGTATTTTTTTAAATAAATTATAATAATACACCTTATTATTATTTAGGCACAAGTTCGTTCCTTTAAGGGAGTCGTCCCTCCTTACTGTAGTTTTCAGAGTGCAGTTGGAGCTGGCCCGTACTCTGCAGGCTTCTATCTTTTCTGACTAAAACTACATCACTTCATCTCAATGTTTGCTAAGAGAAAGCATCTAACTTCAGACCAGATTCTCTAACTAAACCACCTGCTTAACGCCAAAAAAGTTATCAGGCAAAACCCAGAAAAGCTTATGAAAACGAAATCCCAGTAATCACAAGTATTTACATTTCACCAGAATTATTCGCTCAGGCCCTGAAAATGTTCGACACTCACAAAACTCGATATAACTCCCAAACTTTCCACGAAGTATGAAATTATTTTATACCCCGTCATGCTTCGGTCCTCTGTGCTTCGCCCTACCGTGCTTCGCTTTTTAATGTTACGTTCCCGTGAAATGTTTTGTATTAAAACTCTTATTGGCTGTGAAGAACTCAAAAGAGTAATTAATTTTCTGTCGTGTGTGTTTTAATAAGATATGGTATAAACATTTACGTTGCAAAAAACCTATGAAAGGCAAGTATGATATTAGGAGATTGCTTTGATTTTTCATAAAGAAATGCATTTTGTATGAGGAAACTCATTTCAATGGTCGCCCTTGTGTTGTTGGGTTGAGTTGCGATAACATAACATCATGCCTGTTATTTCCGTAAGGCTAGGCAGAGGTGAGAGCAGTGGTGGCCCAGTGGTGGCGGCCCCGACTTACGAACAGTGAGTCGTGGGTTCGAACCCCGTCAGGCGCATTACTTTGTGTAATTTATTTCATCACCACTGCTCTCAAAACGGTGAAGGAAAACATCGTGAGGAAACCGGCATGTCTTAGAACCAAAATATTCGAAGACATGTGACATCTACCAATCCGCACTGGGCCCGCGTGGTGGATTATAGCCCATCCTTCTCTTAGAGAGGAGGCCTGAGTCCCTGCAGTGGGAACATTATAGGCTGATGATGAGGCAGAGGTGTACCTTATTTTACACCCACATTTTGCCCGTTAAGTTTAAGTCCCGTTTAATAGCGGGGCCGCGGGGAGACTATTGCCATCAACGGTGCACTTATCCAGAATTTGTAGCTGCTCCAGAAAATTTTATTTGGTTAAATCCAGTATCAACCAGGACCTCATGCTCAGCAGTCGCGATGGCCCGAACAACTGGCTTATTCCACAAATCCCCCAAAGGGGGGAAAGTGGACTCCAAAAAAAAACAACTACAAATCCCCCCTGAAAATCCCCCCTAGGGGGAAAAAGTGGATTCAAAAAGAAACAACGTCCAGAAATCCCCCCTGAGGCCCTAGACTAACAAGGCAGTCAGTCAGTTTAGCTGCGGTTTTTTTTTAATGTAAATCCGCGCTTCGTATTTCCGTCAATTTATTGTTGACCGATTTTCAAAATTATTTTTGTGTTTGAATGGGTGGGGTGAGGTGGTCCCATTGTCACCAAGTCAGGATCAGATGATGGGATCCCTGAGAAATCGACCGCAACCCTCAAATTTTATAGGCACTTATTACGTTTTCCATATATTTTCTGAAGCTGTTCAAGTATTTGCGTCTGATAATCATAATCTCATGTGGATGCGCTGATGATGGAAGGAGCAACTCATCAACGGTTAGGATTTAAATCTCAAATATGATAACATCATGGTTTGCGAAGTTAAGGAACTACATACCATAAGCACCACTTTTGCTTCAATAAGCAAACGTGGTGCATATGGTTTTTTTATGGTTTGGTCTAGTTATAAGGCTTGAGACAATTCTCAAGCCTTATAGCTATGGAGCCAGCAAAAATCCTTCTAACGTAATTAAAAGATACATTAATAACTCTCCACTACAGAAGCTTATCATGTCCCGAGCCCTAAATAAACCCTTGCTACGGCGCTAATATATCACGGGACCCGTTGGCGACCGATGTGATACAGTCATTACCCTTATTTATTGATTTTTCGTGGCCGGTCTTGTGTGTATCACCTTTCCATGTTTCAATTATGCACACAAAGTCATGTTTTGATTTAATTTGTTTGATAATGAGAGAGAGACTCAGAGTTAGAGATAAAGAGAGAGGGAAAGTTAGAGAGTTAGAGAGAGAGAGAGAATGAGAGTTTGGATTGTCAATCGGAGTTGAGTTTAGTTTTGCAATTCACAGTGTCAGTTTTACTTAACATATAAAGATAATGAAGAGATGTTAAATTAATACTTGACAATGCTATTATTTTATACTTGGGTCATTTCAGATATTTTTTTCCAGGTTACACAATGGAAGTAATTGGAATCGAACGCATCTGTCGGTTAAATATTTAATTAACCTAAGTATTCCAATTTTTCTGAATGCACTGCTTATTTCAGATTCGAAATTTGACTAGGTACCACATTCGAGGTGAGTGTGGACGTAAGCACAATATACAGATAGTTTCAAGGTTATTTCAATTGCATACATTGTTTAATGTTAAGAGGAAGTGCGGAGTCTCCTAACACCTTTTTTTAAGCAAGGATGTAAGCAAGGATGTGCTTACATCCTTGCTTAAAAGGTTACCTCCAAATCGTGTTTGTTAAAACTCTATGTAAGTGAAATAAACATTTTATTTAAAAAAATATATATATTTATTGTTTATTATGAGATCACGGTTTATTGGTTATAATAATAAAAATATCTGCATTTGCTGCTTTTTCCTTGAAATAGAATTTTCTATACTTGAAATTGTTACCGCGACGCTACGATTGCAACAGTGGAATTTACTTATTTATTACTTTTATTCCTTTTTTTTTTATTTTTTTTTTAATTCCTTTTTTTTTTTTTATTTTTTTTTTTTATTTTTTTATTTTTTTTTTTATTTATTTTTTTTTTGTGGTGGAATCCTATCGACTAACGGTGTGTCGATTTCTATACCTTTTGTCGTGCCTCTCTGTTAAATGGCTTTATTAAAACAATGGAAAATATTTATTAGGTAAAGAACTTGTGTTTTATCTGAACTCTATTAAAAACACGCCTCGTTGGTCCAGTGGTCGAAAAACCAACTGCTGTGCATGAGGTACTGGGTACAATTCCTAGGTCGAGCAGCGATCTTAGGTTAAACAGCGATTTTTAGACCAAAAATAAAATGAAGTCGTTTTCCCGCAATTATTTTAGTGACTTTTTACAAAGCTGGTCTCAATTTGTTATATTTATTCTCCCGAAAAATTTAAATATAAAATAGTTTAACGTCCCTAAATACTGCGAAAATGATGGCTATGTCATGTGACACACTATCTCCATCTATTGTTTCTTCCTCACAGTGTCCGATTAATTTCTAAGGACCATGCACACGATGTTATTTCTGTTATCTTGTCTAAGTTATGGTGCCGGCGATAGCTCCTTTGTTACAGGTGAAGTCATTTACTAACGATGCGTTCCGATCGGCAGCTGCATAGCTGAGGTCCATTGTCTCAGACAATTTATTAGGCATGTTGACAGGGAAGCGATAGTATGCTGTTTCTGGTGTTAATATTGTTTATCGAGTTTCCAAGGCTTGGGGAGCACGTTAAATATTTAGTCAACGAACGTTGGGGCAAATCATTCATACAAAAAAGTTTTGAAAATTACATGACCACTAACATTATCAATACCATGTTTACAATTTATAGCTTTTGTCAGTGTCCGCAGTTCATCTTATCTTTAAATCCAGCTAAAATTTTTCTTTGTCAGTCGTAAAATGTATCCAGAATTATGAATGCCTGTCAATCAGTCTTACCAAGGGTTACACAGTATGGCGGAGGTCAGATGGGCTCAACACCAAATAGGTACCTACTGTTCTTCAATTACAATATTTATTTATTTATGAAAGCCTAGTTGAACCTACATATTTGAGAAAAGAAATGAAGTGGGTAGCATTAGCTAAAGTTACCAAATTCAGTTACAATTGAGAAGGGCTCCTGGTAGTAAACTCAGCGCGCCTCGTATTTCATTTCACCTTTATCATAATGTGCAAATCTCACAAGTTTACGACCTCGGCCGAACATTAACGGGATGATATCTTATTATTCTCTCCCATAATAACCAAAGACGTGATTTTATATTCAGCCGAGTTCGTCTTAAGGGCCGAGGTACATTGAGGGTTCATGCTTATTTTGTTAAGTTTTTACTTTTGATTCTAACTAGTCTTGCCGCAACTCGCCTGATATACCGAGTTTCTTCCGTGCCTCGAAAAGCATGTTAAGCTGTTCGTCCCGCCTCTCATATACATAGATTTTTGGCAGTCGTTACAGATGATCAGTGGCCATTGACTACCTGTAACGTGTGTATATGGCCTTTCAGGCATGACAGGGTGAAGGGAGGCAGTCGCTCCATGTAGAATACTGATAATTATTCAGCTGCATCCGGTTAGACTGGAAGCCGACCCCAATATAGCTTGGAAAGGCTAGGCAGATGATGATGACTTCTTCATAACCCTCCAGGGATTACAGTTGTGATGTTATGTCTATAAATATAGAAAATATTTTATAATTAAAAAAAAAATGCAAGTGCATATAAACAAAAATATTTTGCTACCAGCCAAAACCACCAGCAAAACATTCTTGGTTTATACGATGTTATAGAATTGTAAAGTACCTTTCATTGTTATTTCGTCTTAAAACCATGCCTCCTTTGGCTCCTTTTTGAAAAGATGAAAAGATCCGTCAGGACTGTCGTTTCGTAAAAGTATTACATAGTAATTAGCTGTTTCGTTAAAAATACGTTGGTCTTACCCAAGATTTTGTTTATAAATGGTGACCTAAAAGGTCTTTTCTTTTATTTTTCTCTGCAACATTAATTTATAATCTTTTTTAAATCGGTAAAATAAATGGGACGTGGAATGATTAGATATCTAACAAACAGTAATTTGCTAGTATCATCACTATCCTTGCCTTTTCCTATTAGATCTAGCATCTAGTGTAATCGGATCCAGCGAAACATCAGTATTAGACGAGTAATGACTGACCATAATTACTATTGGCCATAAACCAGTTACTTTGTTCAAGAGCATAGAATATCAGCTAATTTTCTAGTACTATAAACACCCTCATACCAGCTGTGAAACTTTAATTAATCAAAAAACTGTTATTGACATAACAGTATATAAGAAAGGTATCAAACAAACAACAGCAACATTCATTTATTTTCAGTTAACTTTGGCCCATAAATATTATTATCTTACAAACTAAAATAGATATGATAAAATACAATTAGTGTTAATAAATAGAACCTTAAAACTATATAAATAACACTTAACTCAAAACTTCACTTCTTCAAAGTTGTTACTTTCTGCCCTCATCTGATCTTCAGTAAGTCACCCGCTTAACCCACACGTCACCTCCTGTCACTTACATACGAACTTGTGTGACCAAGTTAAATTAACTGACGGTCGCGCAACCGCACCGATAATCAAGTTAACGTAAACGTTAATAAGCCGCCTTTGATGTGACTCAGTCACTCATATTGATATTAGAAAGGCTCGCTTGCTTGTGGTAAAAGGACCGATAATAATTATTTATACATTCATGATTAATTGCCGTAATTAATTATTATTATGGCTTACGATGTAAAGGACGTTGGGACACATACTAGTTGAGAATGAGTCCAGCACGTCATGTTTCCAGACCCATTCGCGTAGAAGTATCTGAACAAAAATACAGATAGAGATAGAGTACATCAAGCAACCAGAAACTGACAAATTTTCAGCTAAAAACTAAAAGTTAATACTTACATATATCCAAAAATAAGGGTTAGTTTCTGCATTAAACATCGGACAGCCAAAAATTTTTGCTATTTAATTAAATGTTTCAAAGATGATGATGGATGCCTGAATGTTTTTGCTCGTAGGGCCAAAGTGAATCACCCCAGCAAAAGGCGTTTTATGACTAAGAATAATAAAGTCGTACTTTTTTATTTTTCCAAGACATTACGTATCATGAAAATTAACATTTTCCCCGTGGTTTTCCTTTTAAAATACTTATACGATGTGAGGAATGAATACTAATATAATATCATTAGGGGACGTTGTACGAATACTAAAATATATTCGAGACCGCCTGGAACGAGACCGTATTGTACCAGAGAAAATACTCTGCTTTACTTCGGAAACTTCCAATTTCTTTATTTAATTAAAAAGTATTAAAAGTAGGTTTTTCGAGATTTGGTAAGGAGTTTGTATCACTTGATAATCTTATCTAAAAAAATAAGGTGAACTTTCTCATTCGGTTAAAAGTTTAATCAGGGCAGGCCGAATGTGCCGCAATATGGATTTCATCACCTAGCCTTTTCCCAACTGTATTGGGGTTGGCTTTCAGTCTAACCGGATACTACTGAATACCAGTATTTTACATGAAACGACTGCCTAACTGACTTCTGCAACCAAGTTAGTACTGGGGTATACCCTTGGGTAAGACTGCTTGTCCAACTTTCAGGTCTCTGACTACCTATAACGACTGTCAAAAATCGAAGAATGACAGACGGGACCATTAGCTTAACGTGCTTTCCGAAGCACGGATGAAACTCTGTATATAATGGGTGGTAATAACCCACTCACGGACCAATCGAAGCAAGAACGGCTTAACCTAAAGGTCGACCAGAGCAAGTGTTTTTTTTTTAGTAACAAGCTCCTTAATGAAGGAGGATTAATTTTGATATTAATGATCATTAAATACCATTTTACTGAAAAAGATAAAAACGTTATTGTTATCTTCTGCTACCAATTCATGCTTTTGTAGGGAAAAGCAAAGACGCGATATCCTCGTCAATATAAAGACTGATAGATAATATAGGTACATATCAAGCAAAAAGACTCCCGCTGCGACAATGATACAGCTGTATTCTGCAATGGTCAAACTTTATAATACTCGTAATCTGGGTGTAAAGACCCCAGAATATCCGACCGCAGTTTAAAAGAACAAGGCATTTAAACGCCCATCCCTTACCAGTAACAAAGGCAAAGCGGCTCAATTTCCCTAGTAACTTAATAATAAAAAATCAGCCAAGTGCGAGTTGAACGCGCTCATGAAGGGTTCCGTACCATTATCTATGAAAACGGCAAAAAAAACATGTCAGTTGTATGGGAGCCCCCCTAAAATAATGTATTATTAAAGTAAAAATACAACTGAGTATTTTGTGAATATTTAGTTAAGTGCCTACCTGTTGCCATTATTGATATTTAGGGCAATAAAATCGCATTGATTGTATGGGAGCCCCCCTTAAATATTTATTTATTTTATTTTACTTTTAGTATTTGTTGTTATAGCGGCAACAGAAATACGAGGTTCTTGAGATACATCCTGGTGAAAGACAGACGGACGGACGGACAAACGAACAGACAGACGGACAACGAAGTCTTTGTAATAGCGTCTCTAAGGTTATTCCCAGATTCCTTCTACAATTGTTTTAAGTGTACTACAAAATCCTAGGATATTCATTTTGCGGATTCCTTTTTGGTCCCTCAGTTCACACACACATCCGGTTTTACCCTTAAGGTACGGAACCCTAAAAAGTAAATACATTTTTAAGATTTCTGCCTACAAATAGCCGAGATGATCTACTCGCTGATATTATTCGTACCGCTTTGGTCCTTTTCTACAAAACGTCGAACAAAAGGACCATAGAATAGGCATGTATTTTGACTTTTAATAATAACCAACAATAAGTAATGGTGGGGTTTCATGGAGATATTTTGAACAAAAGATATCGTTCAGCTGTGTTAAGGCTATGTTTGGTTGGTTTTTCACTTTGATTGGCCATTTTTTTGTTGTGATAGCTGTTTGATGGGCACGTGGGAAAATAATGGGCACTTTATTTTTGTAGGTATTTTTTGTTGTAAATTGACGGCCACTGCAAATGGCGTGGGTTATCTTTATAATCCTAGGTGTGATTTCTGTCATGAATGTCTTCTAATAAAAAAAATCTTGGTAAAGTTGATGGCAATAGGTTCGCCTCTTTTTAGACTTGACTTGAACATCAAAATCTGAGTGTATATAATTCGTACACCTCTTTTTTACCCTTTTTTTTGGAGGTTCGGAAATCATCAAATGATTCCTCCCGTTCTTGGCAGAGCGATAGTGTCAGACTTCTACTGACTAAAAACCACCCATGTTCCTTCTTAGCCCTTTGCGCCGAGGCCGCGGTATCTCTTTCGGACAACCCGCAGCCCGGGCTCTCTTTTACCCTTCGGGGAAGCAGACATGGCAGACTTTTCTCAACTAGGTATTTTGGGGTCGAGTTGCAGCTGCTAAATACGAGTGTGACTGAATTTCTGATCTGCACACCCTACCCAGTAAGAGTTACTGACTATTCATAGCGTCTTTCATAGATCGTGATGTAGGTACAGTCGAACAAGCTAGTAGGTATACAGGTACAGATACTTATAATTCTAGAACACTGAAAATGTTGATTGCAATGTTGTTTTTTAAAGCATTTAGCAAAAAGCGCCTGATATCAAACGCTATATTGTTTGACATCAGCCACTAAATATATCGGTATAATCTTAAAAGTAAATGCAAGTTAGCTGGCTGTATACTCACTAGTTTGTTCCACTGTACTATCGCTCTCACTTTCGACCACTTTTCGGAAGCGTGTGTTATTAGAAAATATGAACAAAACTGTTACAAAAATAGCGCATTTATCAGTAAATGTGACACTAATCTTGAACTCGTTGCAATGCAATTGTAACGATTTGAGGAACGTGCCTGAAACTGGGTCGCTAACTTTTATGTGACGCGAATATTTCACGTTCGTACTACCTTCACGACTAGCTACCGCTTTCTCATCTATATCTATACTAATATTATAAAGCTGAAGAGTTTGTTTGTTTGTTTGATTGTTTGATTGTTTGATTGTTTGATTGTTTGATTGTTTGTTTGTTTGTTTGTTTGTTTGAACGCGGTAAACTCAGAAACTGCTGGTTGGAATTTTAAAATTCTTTTTGTGTTGGATAGTCCATTTATCGAGGAAGGCTATAGGCTATATAACATCACGCTACGGCTAATAGGAGCGGAGCATAAATGAAAAATGTTACAAAAACGGGAAAAGGTATTTCCATTTTGAGAGCTTCCGCTGCGTGCGCTGCGAAAACGGTTTAAGTTACGCTAATATCATGTGTGAAGGAATTGTTCCTCTTTAAAAGTTCTAAAAAAAAGTCCGCGACAGCATATATCTATCTTTTAAGATTGACTCACTGTAACCTTTTTTAACAGTTAAACTGTTAGGTTAAAAATAATTATTTTTTGCGAAGCTTATTTAACCCATATGGTGTTAATATATGTCTAAATAAATGTGTTTGTTAGAAGGAAAATTTAATACAGAATATTTGTGCCCTTTACTCTAAACAGTTTAAACAAATATCTTAGAAGATATCGCAATGTAAAAATATCCGCGCGTCGCAATGTAGGGAGTTTCTTTCCGGGAAATTCAAATTCAAAATATTTACTGCATCATAATGTTTACAAGTACAGAGTGTTATCGTATATGTATTTAACAGTAAGAGATACCTATAGTAATTCACACTTTAATATAATCTAAGCTAATCTAAACCATCTAAACTATTATTAAAGAAGAAAGATAAGATTTTTTGCTTGTTACGATTTAGCTTAATTTATGTCGGATAGTCGGATATATCGAGAAAGGTTATAAGCTATATTTATGTGACGCAGACGAAGTTGCGTGGGTCAGCTAGTTATAAATAATAATGTTTTGTAATATTTTTTTCCGGATTGAAGTCATAATTTTCTACCTCGTAAATCTAGTGGTTGCAAGCGTAAGTTCAAGGCCCTGGTATCGATTCCCTGGTCGGGCAAAGTGTTATTGAGTTTTCTTAGTAGCAGGTCCGGATTTTGGATTTCACCCTCTTTTATATGGGACGCAGCAGATAAGCTGGCCAAGAGAGGCCCAAGCAATACAGTATTTGGACCGGAACCACTACTGCCCATACCTCAGGCCCAAATAAAAACATGGCTGCGTTCAAGAACCACAGAAAAACACCTCACCGAATGGAGAAACAGCGAAGGATGCAGGCAAACAAAAGATGCAGTTCCGGAGGCATCAATGAAGTTTCTCATCTAACTTAAAAGGGACAAACTTCGTAAAATCATAGGAATTTTAACGGGTCACTGTTCCCTAAACAAACATCTACATAACATAGGTGTAACAGACAGCCCACTGTGCAGAGGATGCATGGAAGCGGAAGAAACGCCACGGCACGTACTCCTAGAGTGCAGGAGCGTAGCAGATCACCGGGCACAATCTCTACGATCCCCATTAACTCTCCCGGAAGCCTGCAGCAGTCTGGGAAGGCTGCTCCAATTCTGGGACGACCTATGTTGGTTGGAGTAGGTATTTTTAAAACATCACGCACAATGGCCCAATCAAGAGGCTAAGTGCGGATAAAAGCCCCGTTAAACTAAACTAATATGGGACTTAAACTTAACTGACGAAATGTGGGCGTACAATTAGGTACACGTCTGCCTAATCCTTTGAGGATAACAGGTGTGGTATTATGCTATGTAAGTCATAATTTTCTTCTTCAGGTTTAAGTCCCTATGATACTATTTTTAAATTAAAAGGATTCGCTACCGAGCTGTGAAAAGGAAACCTGTAGAAAGAGATATAACTTTTATGTCGTGGTTTGTTGAAAAGGAATTTTCCATCATTGAATTGGCATTGAAAGGGAGTCGTCGTTAGTCTATAAATATATTTCTAAAGATATTGCTAGTATTTCAACAGAATCAGATAGTGTGTTTAATAAGAGTTGAATAAACGAGACAAAGAGGTAGATAATATCTATTTTATATACACTGAAAACGGGCTATTTACCATGTTTACTTTTCTTTCAAGTTCCCGATATTTCGGCGCTGTTACAAGCACCACGATCACTGATAAACTGAAGTTATTGCAGGTAGATGTTTATGAGTAGACAAAACGGTCTACCCTCTTTCTTGTTTGTTTTTTGCGATCGGTACCACTACCATAGTGTACGTTTCAGTGACCATATCAGTTTAAAAATTTATAATATCTGTTTCAGTGAGTAGGTACAAACAACAATATCCAAGTTTTTTTAGTGCCATCAATTTTCACTCGCATATTCCTCTTGGTACTCATTTCTTTCACCACGTCGAAGTAACCTTTCCGGTGCGCATCCTGATCATCTGAGCCGGCTCCAGCGGTGAAATCCTCAGCCATTGCATGGAGACTTGTACCTAGCAGTCGTTATGTTGGTCTTCTTTTTTTTTCTTTTTTTGGTCGCAGGGAAATCATCAAAATATGACATCTCCCGCTCTGGGCAGAGCGGTAATAGGCCTCCCTATCGTCAGACGTCTACTGCCTAAAAACCACCCATGTTCTTTCTTAGCCCTTTGTGCCCAGGCCGCGGTATCTCTTTCGAACAACCCGCAGTCACATCTATAATTCCTAGTTTGTAGCGCCCGCTTATCAAATTACATTCAAAGTGATTAATCGAAATCAACTGTATATCCAAAGCAAGAAGCCAGATTTAAATATGAAAATACCACTTAACATCTCATCATAACACATCACTTTCTTCTTATTTTACGTATAATAATCTAAGTATCGCATAACAATCTAAAAGAGAACATAAAGGTTCGCCACGTAACACGTTTACGTCCCGTAAACGTACGCTTGAGGAGCCATCAAAAGAACCTTTTAAGATATAATGCCGCCCTTTTTATATAATATCAAAGTGTCACCTGAACTATATGTAATGAAAAGACGAAAACGCCTGTAAATGGCATGTTCGTAAAACTTGGGTTACATACACACTATCACAATCAGATTATGGTCATCATCAGCCTATTGCAATCCACTACTGGTTATAGGCCTCTTTAATCTTACGCCACTCAACTCGATTTTCGGCAACTCTCATCCAGTTGTTACCAGCCACTCTGCGAAGATCATCGCTCCACCGAGCCTGCGGGCGTCCCACCTTACGCTTGCCGATTCGCGGTCTCCACTCAAGAACACGTCTACTCCAACGGTCATCGGTTCTGCGACTAATATGGCCGGCCCACTGCCACTTCAGCTTACTTATTCTGTGAGCTATGTCGACAACTCTGGTCCTCTGTCGGATCACCTCATTTCGGATGCGATCCCTGAGAGAGAGCCCTATCATAGCTCGCTCCATAGCTCGCTGAGCGACTTTAAATTTATGGACCAACCGTATCGTTAGTGTCCACGTTTCAGCCCCGTATGTCATAACAGGCAGGACGCATTGGTTCTTACCTTAGTCTTTAGGCTCTGTGGAATGCGTGACGAGAAGACGCATTATGGTCATACTGATAATATAATTAATATACTTTAAATTGAACACAAAAATATTTCTTACAAAACTCTTTAATAATTTAACTATGGGTACACAGGCGGTATTATTACTGGAAGAGAGAGATATCAATCCCTTTAGAATACATGGAACATCATTATCGTTATCCATAGCCCAAAACACAAATAAAACAAAGAGAGGTCTATATACAAAGCACCTGGAGATTCACTACTTTGACTAGGCCGCTCTTTGATTTTGCAAAGCTTTACGTTATTGTGCCACACAAAAAATAAAGAATAAATAAATAATTTTCAACACGAGCAAGTCATGCGGTTCTAATGGTGGGCTCCTTTTACCATCCACACGCGCCACGGTAAGATAGGCAAGCGATAGAAAGCTAAGTGAGATAAGCTTCTTCTGGGTTAGCTCGTTCCATCGTCGACCTCATTTCTGCTCTTAGAACAAGATTGAGGTCAAGAGCACGCCCATTTCATATAAAAAAACTTAGTACTTACATATTATGGCCTGCAGAACTTATTCAGCACAGCATAATATAAGTGTTGGGCTCATACTCAAAAGGTTACCCACTAACGGATCATATGGCTGTGAGAGTGTTAACAAAGCTTTTAACTCATACCTATATCTTATTATCACATTATTTTTATGTTCAAACTTCAAACTTAACGACCCCAAAAATCAATTACCCCAGCTCAGAAACTAATTTTCATTAGATCTGTGTATTAATCAACACGACTTCCAAGGAATTTCTTCGAAAGAGAGTCAATTAAAAAAGTTTTGACTAATGGTGGGCCTAAGGAACTGTACTTAATGGCAAAAAGTATCGGGTTTTATGACTTGTGAGAGCGGCATTTTCCTTTAGTTTAAATTGGATTTTGAAATAAGTAAATTAATATGACTGAAGGAAGTTATAAGAATCTAGCTAAATCCGCTGCCGTCGTCCGCGTGAAATTGCGTTAATACTTAACTTTCTATAATAATAGAATTCTATCATGATTCGAAAGACACGTCATTTGAAAAGAGTTTGAGTTAGGAAATAAGAATGGTGTACAATTTCGTATCAATATTTTGGTGAAAGAAAGAAAAGAAAGAAGATTTTGTTTATTTGGCATTATTCACAAAAAAACACCTTTTTTTTGGGGTTGTCTCCACCGATCCCGGGATCCGAATTGATGTAACACGGATCCCGGCGATTTGTCTTCACAGATCCCGGGATCCGTTTCTACAAAAAACAAAATTAAATTTTGTCTCCACGGATCCCGGGATCCGTGGCTACAAGAAATGTAAAATAAAAATGTAGAAACAGATCCCGCGTACAGAGTTAAGAAGTTAAACATAACATTTTTCGAAACTGGTTTTCTTTTTTCTACTTTTCAAACGAAAAGGAGTTATAATTTAAAATTATAAGGATTGGTGTAGTAAATTCTGACAAGCTACCAGGAGGCCAGAAACATGAAGGTGGTATTGTAGGTATATTGTTAATAGGAATCTCATAATCAAATCTATAGATTTGATTATGAGATCAGGCACTCGGTGCAATAATAAATCACTTTGTGCTCGATGCAATAATCTACTATTAATGCATGCTAAAATAGGATGATGATAAGGAAGGCGACTGATTGACATGTGACATGAATTGTGATGGTTTAAATATGGATGTAATTTGGTTAATTGTGATAATTTAAATATGGATTGCACGTATGATAACATAACACATAACATAACATCACGCCTGTAATCCCCGATGGGTGAGGCAGAGGTGTACCTAATAGTACACCCATATTTCGCAAGTTGTGTTTAAAAAAAAACTTCATGGTATTAGAAAGGAAACAAGGACAATAAAGTCTTCGAAACTACCAGGACACCAGAATGGAATTTTTTTTGTAGAAACGGATCCCGGGATCCGTGGACACAAATCGCCGGGATCCGTGTTACATCAAATCGGATCCCGGGATCGGTGAAGACAACCCCTTATTTTTTACAAAAGAAACCAGCTGATAATACCAAAAGGGCCTCAGCTCAGCATAATGCCAGATGGCAACACACACTCCACGCACGGTGGTACATTTATGTGTATTTAAAGATCGACCAATCTGCCTCGTTAGTCTAGTGGTCGCAAGAGCGGCTGCTGACCATGAGATGCTGGGTTCGGTCGGACAATGTCTCATTGGCGTTTTCCATCAGGAATTTATCAGTAGCAGCCACGGCGCCTGGATCTGTGCCCAGTTGATGGCAATAGGCTCGCCCCCTATTACATGAGACTTAAAACATAACTGGTTAAATGTGGGTGTACTATTAGGTACACCTCTGCCTAACCCTTCGGGGATTACAGGCGTGTTAAAGATACAAATGGAGCGTTAGACCATTTTTTTTTGTTTCCACTGCTTCTTACAATTTGTTTGTTGTGTTTGTTTGTTATTGTGTGTGTTTGTTGTTTGCAGAAGACAAGCTTTTGTAAAAGTACCCTGAAACGAGTATAAACGAACCTTATAGTAAATAAAATGAAAAAGAAGAGTTTTCGTTAAAACATGTCGCGTGAAATAGAAATAAATACAAAAGAATATAATAGAAAAGGAAAAAAACAACAATACATAGCATATAGGGATAAAATCCTTACATAGTATAAAACAAAGTCGCTATTTTTGTCTGTTTGTCTGTATGCTTAAATCTTTAAAACTACGCAACGGATTTTGATGCGGTTTTTTTTAATAGATAGAGTGATTCAAGAGGAAGGTTTTAGTATATAATTTGACATCCACGCGGGTGAAGGCGCGGGCATCAGCTAGTAACTGTACAAAATAAGGTAGGCAGACTGTTATAATAACAATGCGCAATGTTCATACGGTCACCACAAATTAATTTAATCAAAACGATGCGATATTTTAATTATAATTTATGGGAATATCGGCAATCTACTAACTAAGTTAGCGTGTCCTATATACGTCAGGATTGTACATGCACACAAAAATTGTTACTATATATGGCGCAATAACAAAAACATTGATATATTTTGTCTACAAAGTCCATAGCGTCCAGATTTTATTCAATACCTAAGCAATTATAGGGTTACTGAATCGGGCAGTTCATTGTCAAATAATTTAGCAAACATTAAAAAAAAGCATTTATACGAAACATTAAATTAAACAAAACTGCAAAAGATCGACTCGCGAAGGATTCGAACCTCCGACCTCCGATGAAATATATTGTTTGTTTGGGGTTATCGGCGCTCTACCAACTGAGCCAACGAGTCTTGTTGATACTACTACCATCGACCCCATCGTCAATAATTATGGCGCAAACCAAATCATTTCTACAAAGTGCATAGTGCCCACACTATATTTATTACCAAAGTGATGGTTCGAATCACAAAAAGTGATCTCAGGAACCATCTAATACGTCTCCCACCTGGGCACACGTTTTGGCAGCCGAGTTCTAACTCACAAAATAGGCTTCGAAACAAGGGTCACAGAGACAACCTCCTTAGATTCCTAAAAGCTCTGGTCCATCAAAAGTGTCTGACACTTATGATATTACTATAAAATAATATTCTACATGACATAAGACATAATTATATAAAAATCAGCCATGTGAATTTAAGTTAAATAATTCTTATTTTTAGTCATAATACATTATACCTCAATGTTTTTAGTTACCTTTCTCACCTAGTACCTGCCCAGGTGTCACTCGGCAAGTTCCACAAAGCGCGTAGGTATTCAAGGCACACGAGACGCTACTGAAAACTTCAGGTTTCATCCGTGTGAAAATAAGTTATGTCTGATTGCTCTGAGATCTTACTCTATTAGATTCATGGCTCCGATTGGCTCCGATCTCAAGTGAGTATGCGGTGTCTCCCCACAGACAGTAGCTCACCTAAGCTTGCTTCGCCTGGTCTGGTGTACCGGATGACTTTATAATCAAGTCAGTAAGCAAACGTAGAATTTGGGTTTTTTTTAAATTATAAATGGGCTTGCTCTTGACTTCAATCTTGCCCTAAGGGCAGAGATGAGGTCGACGATTGAACGAGCTTATCCAGAAGATTAGGGTTATATGAGTCCGGAAAAGCCGACGCAGGCAGGGATAAATATATTTTAACTTTTTTCCATCAATACGCTGAAAAGAACTGAGGAGTCTCTCTGCAAGAAGACAAGATTCTCTTGTCGTGCAATAAAATTGCTCCAAGAATAGGGTGGGTAGTCAGAGTTATAAAATGGACGCGTAATTTTCATACAAACCCCAATTTCATCAAAACAAAACTGCTAAAACATCGACTCGTGAAGGATTCGAACCTCCGACCTCCGATGGATATTTTGTTTGTTATTAATGTCGGCGCTCTACCAACTGAGCCAACGAGTCTTGTTGATATTACTCTAAAACCACGAACATTATCATCAATAATTATGGCGCAATACCAAATACATTGAAATGTTACGTATTTAACCTGGTCCTGTTTATCCGATGACTTTATGTCAGTCAGTGAGTGAAAGTAGAATTCCTGTAAAATATATTTAAAATGTTACTTACGGGATATCTTCCGTGTTTTTTTTTTTTTCGTGTTAACCCGCGATCATGGCGCTTGCAACAGCGTCGAAATATCGGGAACTCATAACAAATAAAAATCACGGAAGATATCCCGTAAGTAACATTTTAAATATAGTTATGAACCGTGAAAGCCTAAAACAGTGTTTCTGTAAAATATCTATCCAAATTAAACAAGTACAAAAATTTGCCATGCTTTTAATCACCAGTTGAGGAGTTCCCTAGTGTGAAGATGGTCATATAATATAGGATCACGTAACAATAGAAATGCTCTCAAAATATGCAAGTTGAAGTGGCAATGTGCAGACCACATCGCTCGAAGAACCGACAACCGATAGGGAAGAAAGGTTCTCGAGTGGCGACCACGAACCGGAAGACGCAGCGTTGGTAGGCCTCAAACCAGGTGGACCGACAACACAGTGAGAGTCGCGGGCAACCGGTGGATGCAAACGGGAGGTTGTCGTTCGTTATGGCGTTCTATGTTGGAGGCCTTTGTCCAGCAGTGGACGTCTTGTAGCTGATGGTGATGATGAACGATAGAAATAGTGTTCTTTCAAAAATATATTACGTGTCTTCAAAGGTCCGTGACTATGCAATTAATCGTCAATGAGCTTCCCTCTTTAGGAGACGATTCTTGAAAATAAATAAAGGAAATGAACGGTTACAATTTCAGAGAATATACTCACTTTATAAACAAGAAAACGTTTCATCCAGCAACACAAGTAAATAATGCTAACCGACACCACATTGCTACGCAAAGCATATTTCGTCTCAAACAACTCTACTAATATAAACTCTACATACAATACTAAAGTCAAGGACTCTATCGTAAAGTGCTCTCTGCGAAGCATTACTTTTATTTACTTGTTTACTCTATGTGTTGTGTATTTAGTCAATGTAGAGCAATCTGCTCTATGTTGAGATAAGTTTGTTTTATTTTGTTTCTGAATGGGAAAGGAAATAAAAGTTGTGATGTCGATAGTGGAACTATGGAATTAATTGAAATGTTTAATAGGCATCTATATTTTTGATCCTTTCAAATCCCGGTCAAACAAGTTCGGACACATTGCGAACTCGCAACGGATACTACATTCTGTTAGAAAATGTAGACACAACGACACAATAGGGGATCGGACAAAAAAAACTAAATAGTCCGTCAGATAGATTTCCAAAAAATATTAACCACGTATTTTTTCTTTTTTCACGTAAACAAAAAATGGAGACGATACAGTGCTTCGAAAACTCGTGTGACGTCATAATGATAGTACATTTTGTACCTTAAATTGACGTTTGAAGCCATGATGATCATTCCATGATCTTTGACGAGCTTTATCTTCGTAAATTTTTATTGATTTGGTAAAACAAAAAACACGTATCCAATATTTTTCGATAATCTAACTGACGGACTAAACAGAATCATATTTTTTTGAGTCAGTCCGATCTCCTATTATGAAGCGATCATCATCATCATCAGCCTATAATGTTCCCACTGCAGGGACTCAGGCCTCCTCTCTAGGAGAGGGATGGGCTATAATCCTCCTCGCGGGCCCAGTGCGGGTTGATAGATGTCACAATCTCTTCGATTTTTTTGGTTCTAGGACATGCCGGTTTCCTCACGATGTTTTCCTTCACTGTTTTGAATGTTATGGGCCTGCCTGGGTTCGAACCCACGACTTACTGTGCTTAAGTTGGAGCCGCTAGCACTGAGCCACCACTGCTCTCATGAAGCTATAATACCCAGTAAAACCCGACCTATTTTGTATAATCTTCCGTACCTTGATTGGTTGTCGTGCGTACTGAAATATCTGTCAGTATATATATTGCTCAAAGTAGATCCGCCATCAAATCTTTATTAGAGAAAATTACTATCTATATCAGTTGCATCTCAGAGATTTAACTCTTCGCGCGCCTTCCAAACCCCATCTGTACATAAAACAATGACTTTTAATTGTGTCTATAATAAGGCGCGCGAGGAGTTAGGAGAACATCTACTACACATCCGACCCTACTTTCAAATATATTATGGGTGTATACGCCAAGGTTAACAAGTGAAGTTCTAACCACTCTTATTCTATCTAAACCTTGAAAATTCTTCAACGGCCTTGAAAAACACTTCACGTTCCGCTCTTTCCCAAAATCGCACCCTTATCCATTGCAGTTGCAGGTTTTGTTCAGGCAAGTGCTCGGTTTCAGTGCTCAGTGCTTGTAAGTTAACACAAAACAACTTGAGAACTTAACTTCAACCGTTCGAGTATCTGTGATATCAATTCTGGTCGCCCTCACTTGTATCGGTAAACGAATAATCTGGAAGTAATGTTGACGGGCTAACTTTAGGTCAGCGTAAACTTAAAGTACTGCAGGATATCGTCAACCAGGCGTCTACTTAAACTTTAATACTTGACCAGTATTATCGAGTGGACGCAGAACTGGCAGTACGAATCGACCTCATCACAGTAGCCATGCAATGTGCACCTCCATATGGCTGGGTGAAGGTGATGACGGCTCATACTAAGCGGGTGATTGGCCCATCGTGCCGTAAGAGACTGGGCGTCTAACGGTATGCGGTATATTGTGTGAGTCTACAATAGGGGATCGGACAAAAAAAAACTAATTAGTCCGTCAGATAGATTTCCAAAAATTATTGGACACGTATTTTTTCTTTTTTCACGTAAACTTAAAATGAAGACGATACAGTGCTTCGAAAACTCGTGTGACGTCATAATTATGAAAGTACTTTTTGACGACACAAGTGACGTTTCAAGCCCCACTCCAAGATCTTTGACGCGTTTTATCTTCGTAATTTTTTATTGATTTGATAAAACAAAAAACACGTATTCAATATTTTTCGATAATCTAACTTACGGACTAAACAGAATCATATTATTTTGACCCTGTTCGATCCACTATTAATTATTTAAATATGACCTTTAAGAAAACTGTTAACTTAATTTCAGTTATAGCTAACTTAGTTTGATGTAAAAAGTCCTGAGGAAACTAGCAAGTCCCAGAACCAAAAATTCAAAGGCATCTGATATCCGCTGGCAACTGGGTCCGTGTAGTCTACCCACTATCTCTCACAAGGAGAAGACCCGTTTCCCAGTTGAGGTGATTAATATGTGCCTAGAATGCATCAAGATCTTCAGTAACATGAAACACAACACACTTCCTTTGAACACTTAACACCCTAAATTCAATGAGGTAAATTGAAACTACTTAATACCCCTCCTCTCCTCCCACACAAAACTAGTGCTAACGCTAAACAGTATCAAAACTACTTGATCCGCGTCTAACTGACGCTGTTAGGACTTTCAACGAGTTCATTAGGTACTGTTCTGAATTAGGATACTGTTTTGTACCTGGACTGTGCTAAATTTTTCATGTTCTGTATTTTGGAGATCTCGAGAATAGTATTATACTCAGGTTGTTTTTTTTTTAATGGGACAAGCCCGCCACACTATTCCCAAAATACTGTAACTCCTGCAAGCCAGAATCAACAGTGGCAACCACAAGAAAAGTGCCGAGACAATGAAGCTCGATGAAGTCCCAGAGAAACGATTAAACTGTCTTGGATCCCGTAACGAAATTAATCGGAAAAGAATGGCGGAGGAGTAGGAAAAAACATAATTTCTACTTCACAGGTTGATTGCCATTCTTTGAAATGAGAGACCGCGGTTAAGGAATAATAGTCACTTTAGGATGAAGCAATGCTTGCTAACAACGCTAACCCCCCTCTGAAAGTACAGTCGAACAAGCTAATAAGTATACAGCCAGCTAACTTGTATTTAATTTTAAGTTTATACAGATACATTTAGCATACAGCGGTTTAGGATACAGCGTTTGACATCAGTCGCTTAATGCGAAACACTTGATAAAACAAAATTACAATCAATATTTTCAGTGTTATAGAATTATAAAGATCTCTACCCTGTATACTTATTAGCTTGTTCGACTGTACATTAAACTTTTGGTTCTGGTTGTAATTTGTTGATCTTTGATACTTAGTCGTGATGGGTAGTTTGGAGTCTGAAACTATGAGAACTAGTCTGACCGAGTAGTTTCAGTAAATACTCAGTAACTGAACTGTGGATGTCAAATAGTCAGTCACTACTTGTAAAATACTGATATTCAACTGCATGAGTTTAGACTGGCTGACTCCAACATCGTTAGCTGAGTTAGGAAGTACGTTTTTAGTGGCAAAAGACAATAATTTAGTCCGTCGGGACTGCGGGTTGTTCGAAAGAGATACCACGGCCTCGACACAAAGGGCTAAGAAGGAACATGGTGGGTTTTAGTCAGTAGCAGTCTAACATTTGATGATTTCCCACACTCCAAAAAAAGAAAAAAAGGGATAATAATTCGGAAACATTTTCACTTTCTACAGTTCTGATTAAGATGTATTTATTAGTGATGTAATCGGGCCCAAAATGTAACATTTTCCACCGTGTACCGTACACACGTATCCATCCATATTATATTATGTTAGCAGCTCGTAATAATTCACAAATACATTTTTATTACTTTTATTGCCTCACACACGGAGGCTTATATTTGTCGGGAGGTCAAGCTTGTTGTTTTATGTTGTACTTCACACTAAGACTTAATATCCAGGCAGGTAGGTAGCAAAGTCGTTTGGTCCGTCATAAAGTGATTTAACACACATTAATGAACACTTGCCAACCTATTTACGGAAATAATGTTGCTCCCTGTTCTCTTAACATAATGGGTGACTTATGTAGGAAAAAAAAATACGAGCAATTTTAGGCCTTGTCGTTTTTTGTTCAGTGTTCGCTTCGTCTTCGGACTTCTATGGTCCAGTATAGTGTAAAGTCAGTACAATCCTTATCTCAAACCTTTATATTTCAGTTCCAGTAAAGAAATGACGCTGTGTATATAAACTAATATCAATCATTTTGTACATAAAAACATATTGACAATGAAAACTAGATACACTTAGACCTGCCTTTAGAGTCTCTGGACCCTGTAGACCCTCTTCTTCGTTCAAAAGATAACAAATCGACGCTTACAATCTGACACGGGCGTTATAAAAGGTGTCCTAGAAATCGGTGTAATAGAAAATAATATTATATAACGTGGAACATGTTTCAAAAGCATGTCTATACATTTTGTATACAAATAAATAAAATTGGGGTGCCTGTTTGTATTACCTAAATAACGGCTAAATTTAGTGGATGCGAAAATATGACACATAAACATTTTTGTCTATAATATATTAATATGTCTGTTTGAATGAGTATGACGGGAGTTTTACAGGCAGATAGCTGATGTAAAGAGTAACTAAGAGTACTTTTAATTAAAAATAAGAAATAGAGATACGTGCAAAAAATCCTTGAAATTGGTAACAAAATCCGATTCCAAAAGACGTGTAATATTTTTGTATAATAATTTCACGTGGACATAGGTCGGGGGCAAGTTAGTATAATATAGTAATAAAAATATATGATATTATATAAATCATTGATGTATTGACAGGGAGGAAGGGTCACGGCGGCCGGAGCTATTTATGGAACAATATGTCGGTCCGTTTTACTAAAGGGTCCCAAAGGTCAGACAAGTTGGCGTTACATGGGAAATCGGATCGAATGTTATAATGCTGATACAGGAATTGATCGAGTCTGACTTTTTGGTGCTGTACAAAGAGCTTCTCTATGTCCGACCACTCTGTGAGAGATGGTAGTTTATATTTGATAGGGGTTTTATCAGGACTATTGCTGAGCATGGTCCTGGGTTGGGTGCTGTGTTATTGGTTTAGGGTTTTCATCAGTAATTTTTTAGTAGCTGCTTGGAAGCTGGAATCTGCCATTAAGCTCGTCTTATATTATACGCATTATGCAAATTGTAGTGGCTAAGGCCAGGCTACATCGCTCTTAGAACAGACAACTGAGAGGTTCTCGAGTGGCGACCACGAACCGGAAGACGAAGCGTTGGTAAGCCTCCCACTAGGTGGACCGGCGACATCATGAGAGTTGCTGGCAACTGGTGGATGGATGCAACGGTAGGCTGCCGTTCGTTCTGGCGTTCTATGGGGGAGGCTAATCTCTAAGCAAAAGTTATTGCATATTAAAAGATTTTGTTTTTGGTGATCAATCAATTTTTACGGTATGGCTCAGCAAAACAGTGTGATGATGGATGCTTTGAAAGGTACAGGAGTCGTAGAGGTACTTAATCTATACTTATAATAAATCTGCCTCCGAGACATGGTGTTTATACCGCAAGCACATTCGCACTTTAGATAGATTCCATCTGAAATGCCTACGGGACATTATGAACATCAACTGGTCGGACCGTGTTCGTAACACGGAAGTACTACGTCGAGCTAATGTCGGCGGCATAGAGGCCTATATAATGCGGCGCCAGTTGCGATGGGCTGGCCATGTCTCCCGAATGTCTGACGACAGAGTGGCGAAGCAAATCTTCTACTCAGAACTGCAGGATGGCAAGCGGAAACAAGGCGGCCAACTCCTTCGGTACAAAGATGTGCTTAAGCGCCACATGAAACGATGTGACCTAGACACGTCACAATGGGAGGCAATGGCAGCGGACCGGTCACTGTGGAGGCATACCGTGAACACTAAGGTGTTTGAGTTTGAAAGGCGACGTAGAGAAGAGCTCGATGCTAAACGTGACGAGCTTAAGGCCCGACCACCCGCGGCCATCCAATACAATTACGTCGGAGGGGTGCTGACTTGCAGTGAATGTGATCGCACTTTCACGGCAAAAATTGGCTATGTCAGTCACCAGAGAGCACACCAGCGATGCTCTTAATAGGCAGATCCAAGTCGCTGTGGCCGAAATCGGTCGGGATCATATATCTGTACATGATATATATTTTCAAAATAACTATCAGGGGGTAATGAGTGATCGATACTGATGCCAAAAATGCAATCAGTAAAATTTTTGTCTGTCTGTCTGTCTGTCTGTCTGTCTGTCTGTCTGTATGTTCCTTATAGAAACAAAAACTACTCGACGGATTTTAACGAAACTTAGTACGATTATTCTTCATACTCCTGGGGAGGTTATAGTATACTTTTCATCACGCTACAATCAATAGGAGCAGAGCAGTGAAGGGAAATGTTGGGAAAACGGGAGAAGTTTCTCAATTTTTTAAGCTTCCGTCGCGTGTGCAGCCTTAATGGTTAAAGCTACATAGAAATCATTTATGACGGAAATGTTCTACATAAAATTATCTAAAAAATATCCCACTACAGCATATGTCTATCTTTTATGGTTGACTCACAATAACACGTGTAACTCCCGATAGCTTAACAGTTCGGAGCTTTCTGACTATATTTGTTTACTCTTACGTTTATAATACTCTCACTTATCCCTAATTAAAAGAAGTTAATATTATTACCTATTCAATAAAAAAATAATCATAGTAATCGGTATAGAAACACCAAACATAAACATGAAATACGCTATTTTGCGCCGTCACCGTCGCGCGTGAATACTGAATCATGCCATAAGGATTATTTTTGTGTAACGGTTGCCGCGCTCGACGCGGGTCGTGGCTGTTGATGCGTTCAGAGCGTTCGACCTTATTGACAGACAATAATTGATTTTAACAAACAATGCTTATCAGCGCTACTTTTAGTCTTTAAATAGTTTATTTGAATTTCTTTTGTTGTTATTTTATAAAATAGGTACCTATTAGTTGTTTTGGTAGTGTACAAATTATTAATAGTTTGCATTTTAATTCCTTTTAGGTGAAGTAGTCTGTAGTAGAAGTAGAAGTAGTACCTACGCATAGACTTTTAGATACCGATAGGTAAGTTTTGGCTAATTTATGTTCAATTTTATTTTTGTATTAGGTAAGTAGGTAAAAGCGTAGATACTTTATTAATTATAGTAGTTATAGGTATTTATTTGTAAGTGAAGTAGGTATAGGTAGATGGTATTGCACAGGCGTTTCATTTTTATTTTCATTTCTTTTTTTGTTGTAAATTGTACATATTTCTGGGTATAATTCTATTAGAATATTTTAGTTTAAATAGGCACTTAGATTTTGAGTGTAAGGTAGCTATAGTTAGGACCTCTATCGTAGGTTATTTTGTTAGGTAACTGACAGCCTTTCCGTTACCGTCGATTAAAAATAAAATACACAATGCCACCTAAAAAACGCCAATGATCCGTGAGGAAGGACATACCTACTATTATACTTTTTTTACGAAAAACGACGGAAACGCGGACGAAGTCGCGGGCAAAAGCTAGTGTAACCATAAAAAAGAACTTGTGAAAAAATTCTTACTTTGGCCACCAATATTGCCTTGACTAGACGGTTTCCAGTAGGTATGGTTTAGAACAAAAAAATGTCGCAATGACGGGGTGAACAAGGTACTTTTAGGCTTCTATAAGAGTATTTTACCTTCGAGAAAATATAGGCGTCATGATATGTTATTTTTTTTCGCTGACCAAAGATCACAACATTAGATAAAATAGCAAAACATTTCTTAATAATTGGGCTGTCTCGGTAGGTAAGACGTTTTGCTGTCTTTACCAAATAACTCGGTGTTTAAGCATTGTCGCACAAATAAATGGAATTGTTTTCTAAGTGTGATGAAAAATGTTTAACCAGTAAAATAGCTGAAAATATTTATTTCATCCTTGGGAGTAACAATACAGTAAGTGCAAAGAGCTGAAACATGAAGCTAATTCAGCACAAACTAACTTGTTAGTGTTGTTGCGGACAAAGTTGTTCTATAGTGATTTGTGAAATATTACTAGTTTTTGGATTTTGTCCTCTCTTCAATGTCTAATGTGTGTGTGTGTTCAATAAGAATCTTTCACAAACTGATTCACAACGTACAATTAATGGCAATAGGTTGGCTTCTAATAACATGGCACTTAAACGTAACGAGCGAAATTTGGGTGTACCAAAAGGTAAAGACATCGGCACATGAAGTACAGTAATTTGCCAAATTTCAACTTTATTGTTAAAGCATTAGATTTAAGTTTGACTGCTGCTTTATTTGCTGGCGTTTATACGTCACACTACATTTTTTTACTAACCCTTTGGAGAAGCAGGCTTTATGTTAAGAAAACATTAACACACATGAAAATAATATGATAACCTCCTAAAATATTAACCTACCTACTACATTCAGCAGTAAAACTATTTACTGCACAAAACTATTTTTCAATTCAGCGAACCGAGATTTACCTCGAAACTTTATTGCAAAACTAGGCATCCTCCAAAATGACAAACATTGCAACATCCCGCAACAGAGTTATGTCTTCCATATATCTGTCCTGCTTTCAATCTGGGTTATGGACTTCATGTAATTCAGTAAGCCCTCGTACGCATGGGCGGGTTTTTGAGGAACACTTTTTCATGCCTTTTTTGGGGACAAGTCCGACACATCTTTCTCAAATTCAGTAGTTCGTACTCGTGAAAATCAGAATCAATGAAGCTACACGACGCCTGGATAAACAAAGTAACTGTCTTGGAGCTCGCAACGAAATCATTCGGAAAATAATAGCGAAAAAGTATGAAAAACATAGTTTCCACTTTTTTCCATATCAGGAGGATACAGAACAAGGCAGACCCGCTGTCGCAAGACCTGTGTCACAGAGCATGCAGCGTATTATGGCCAATAGTTTAGATATTTGAGTTGTTGGATCATTAGTGCACTTTCTTAACACGCTAAGATGCTCTGTGTTGAATTCTCAAGAGTAGAAAGCCCAGTGCGCAGTAAAAAAAACTTTGCGTTAATAAAAACGCCCGTGTGTACATATACCAAGACGTGAAATTACTGAAACTGATTGCGTATCTTTACGTCCTGAATCAGTTGTGTTTATATTGTGTACTCGGCTTAATATCCTGATTCCAGTAGTTTTGTTAGCATTTTAGTACTCGTAGTAAATCTTGTTTTTGTACAGGCTTGTTAAGATTTCTGGTGTCTCGTAAGTGTTTAGATAAATGAGACACTTTTGTTAATACCTACTTTGTGCCTAGCTGATGAGTTTGATTTTTCTTCTTTCAGTTTAGATTATTGAAAGCAATTATTGATTTTCACACTCAAAACGAATGAAGTGAAGTATTAAAAAAAAAAACATAGTATTAATTAATGTATTGGTAGATGCAACCTACAACACACAGAAGTAGAAACAGGTCGGGGACTGATAAAAGATAATATGGTCCCATTTTACTAGATGGTCAAATTTCAACACAGCGTTCAGTACGCCTATCCAAAGATATCCAAGCAAAGAAAACACTGATTCAAGTGATTTTATTTTGACCTTAAATGTTGGGTAACCAAAATGTTTGTGTATTTTGGTCAGTAATTTTTTTTTCTTGTAAGTGTCTAATGCGTTTTTCTTATTTATTTTTTTAACATTTTTTTTTATTTTTGTGGTGAATGGTTTCTAAAAGTTATCCATCTATTTAAATGGGGCCTCATAGTTTCTTCTGTATTACTGAAATAAATAATCTTTAGATACGAAACCCTCACAACTCAAATCCTAACTCACAAATTACCATCTCTCACTAACGTACAGTTTAAAACTCTTCTCACTATTACTTAACTCAGTGGGCTTTTACGTGTTACCTTAAGGTCCAGTCAGTACCCAGTATTAACTAACCCCTCGTTTTTAACAAGAAGCGGGCAAGTGAGAGGGCAGACAATACTGGGCACAGACTGTACTACGTAACTAGATCTTATACAGCGTGTCTCAGAAGTACCTATGGTCATAATTAAAGGGAAAAGAAGCCTGCGAAATTCTTTTGTTGGTAATTATCAGGTCATTGTCAGGTTGTATGTTGATTAAAATATGATTTGCGGCCTCAGTATTGAATTTTGTTTAGTAAAGCTGTATAATAATAGTTTCACGATTACGATTAGTTAAGTAAAGAAATTGGTTCAGTTTAATGGTGCCAGATCCATAAACATGATCACACCTTTCCGGAACGCCATCACTAACTACCTAGCCTATTAATATATAACGGGATGCCGCTGAATACCTGAATATAAGTATTGTATGCCCCTTATAATTTATAATTTGACAACCAGACTTACTTCTGGTTGTCAAATTTCGATTTATTAACTACTTGTAACGACCTTCAAACGACAGCCGGGACAACGGTTTCAACGTGCTTTCGGAGTCACAAAGGAAACTGGGTATGAAACCCATCCACGGATCAACCTAGACAAGCGCGGTTTAACCGGAAGATTGACCCGAGTGGTTGTTATTATTTAGCCAGAAGCTCGTCTTTTCTAGATGGATTGTGTGAGGAATGGTATGAAAAAGAAAGGAGTAAATGCCACTGTGACGTCTAACAGGGAAGAATGGCAAAAGAAAACGTGTTGCGCCGACCCCAAATATGATGATGATGATGATGATGATGCTCGTCTTTTCTGATACAACCAATCAACCATGCTGTGTAAGAAATAGAACATAGTTCAGCATACAACCTCGTATGAAGCAATTAGTGTGAAAGCTTTCGTCTCATTACGTCGATCGCTCTGATGGTCTGAGATCGTAAAATTTCGGGCTCGAAGTGTGTCGCTTATGCTTTTTCGCGTAAGGGCTAGGGGTAACTTTCTACGTTTTTATTTATACGAGGGTATGGGCAGTTGTAGGGTGTTATTGATATTGAGTGACCTTCGCAGTTTGGACATCGAAATTGGATAAAATGTGGGCTGGTCAATTTCAATATACATTTAAGGTAATAAAAAGATAGACGACACTTTTTTTTAGACACTTAATTGTATGCTACTCTGTGATTGTGTAACTATACTTTAGTGAAACGTAATAATGTAACTTTTGCATGCCTGTTTTTGTTTTAGTTTACCTAAAAGTAAAGATAACACCTATTTGCTTTTCTCAATAACTTTCAAGACAAAAAAATAGCTTTCAAAAATACTCCCTCCAAGGTTAACAAAGTCTACCAAAATTATGACCCCCAATCATCAGTACCCGCCCGAAGTGGCTCCTCATATTAGGGTCGGCATCCAATATCATTTGACATCCGCATTTCTGGGACCCTACCATGCAAGTGACACCGAGAAATTAAACTAGTCCTTCAAAGTGAAGGCCTTAGTTCATTACCTAAGTACGACTGCGCAATTTATCCTCTCTCGGAGCTATATAACTTAATAGGGGGACTACTAAGTACACGAAAAGTTAAGTGGACCGGCCCATAACTGACCTTTGTGTTTGGAACGGAGATCAAAGATGAAACGAGATGTGGCTTGGGACCGGCGACCGGTGCCGTACTCAGGAATATTGTTAAATTAAAAATAATTTGTAGGTTTTCTGGTCTTTTGAAGCGGGATTTTTTTTTTGTCTATTACCATACATTGAGTTGTTTTGCTGAAATAGAATATTATTTAATTGTAAATTATCACTCTCCGGCTTCGCATGGCTGCAATTTTCTTATAAGGAAAAAAACTTTTTTGCAAAAAAAACAACCGACTTCAAAAACACCAAAAAGTTGAAGTCGGTTGTTTTTTTTTTGCAAAAAGTTTTTTATTTTTTCATTTTTAGTTTTAATATCCTAGAGCAATATTTACTATACATTAAACATTCGACTAAGAAACCTAACATTCGACAAAAAGACACGTAATACGTGCCTATGAAATTTGAGGGTTGCCCTCGAGTTCTCTGGGATTCTATCACCAGGTCCTGGTTTCCATATCATAGTACCACTCTTAAAATATCTCCTTCACAATAAAAAAAGAATCATCAAAATTGGTTCATAAACGACGAAGTTATTCGCGAACACACATTAAAGAAAAATGTTCATAAATTAAGAAAAATGTTCATAAAATGAAAAGTACTGGGCCAAACTATACTAAACTTTTATGGGACCAAATGGCAACTATTCCACATCAAACTAAAAAAGAATCACGTAAATCGGATCATAAATCGCAGCGTAATCGGTGTACATACATAGAAAAAAAAAACATACCAATCGAATTGAGAACCTCCTCCTTTTGGGAAGTCGGTTAAAAATGAGAAAAGCGATTAGCAAAAGAAATCGGTCGGGTCGTTCTCAAGTAATACTCTGTCATACATGTTTATTTTTATTATGAATTTGTAGTCAGCAGCGTGGCAGCCCAGTGGTGTGAACTTCAAATTGCCAAGTCATAGATCTCAAGTTCGAACTTAAAACACACCTTTGAATTTTCGAATTCAAGTAGGTATGTGTAATAACGCGGCTTATAAAGCCAAGTCAGAGGTTCATGTGCGTCATAAAAACTCTAACACCAGGTTAGGCACTAACCATACAAAAAGAAAGAAGAAGAAAAGTAAGTTTCTCAGGTTAACATTTTTAGAAAAACTTAGAAAACGGTTTCACTAGATCGTAAACTTGTGTATAGAGTGGTAAATATACTAGAGCTATGTGAGTGTAAATAGAGACGCGTTACCTAGTCAACACTTCTATGTTTATGCTTTCTGAGAAGGCCAGACATTTTTGATCGTCTACTATACGACTATACTAGGTACTTTCTTTCCACGCCTCGGAAAGCTCGTTAAGCAGTTGGTCCTAGCTGTAATTTATAGATCTTTGGCAGTCGTTACAGGTAGTCAGTGACCTAAAAGTCTGACAACCAGTCTTACCAAAGGATATCGTAATACTAAGTACTAAATTGGTTGTGGAGGTCAGTTATGTAGTCTTTCCATGTAAAATCTATATTCAGTTGCGTCTGGTTAAACTGGAAGGCGATGTAGCTAGGTACTTTATATGGTAACAAAGTTTATTAAAGAAGTCCCTTCAATATGGCTATTGGAGCGCAAATACTGGAAATTACTTTTAATTTCAAGACCCAAAAATCTCCCTTGTTTTTATAACCATTATTATAAAAAGAAGAAGGAAGTTAAAATGGCCTCTCATTGTCGGTGTGCCTTTTTTTCAAATAAAATTCTTCGTAATGAAATGTAGGTGGGCTCCTAAATGTTTCAGTGTTCCGTTATGGGTTCCCAGACAATTGTGAATTCCTCGTAAAATACCCGTAATAGAGTCAGAAACAGGTATTTTTCTTTAAGGGATTTTATAGGGACAGAAAATGAACAGGGTGCCTACTTACTTTATGACGTAGTTAACCTTCACAAAAAAGGTATGAATTTTAGACTGGGGCATGAAATAAAATGTCTGTATTTAAAAAAAAAGATCGTTGCCCCTCTCTAGGAGATTCTGCGGCATGATGGATGTGTTTACAAACATTTAAGTCACATACACAGTATTACCACGGTAATATTATCATACAGTAGTTTGACTTCATACAAACGGACGAAGCGCGAGCTATGCCTACGCGCCTCGATTGCGGCATGCGCCTGGCATGCAGACAGTCGCGACTGTGCCGCAGTGACGAACGGACGGTGTGTTGTTTTTTAACAATAAATGCGCGATGTTTTCTCTAAAAATAGGATAGGATAAAAACAACACAATATATTGTATTGTGTTGTTTTTGGTTTTATGAATTCGTTAATAACGTATCCAGAGAAAACTTTTTTTTAATTACCTGGATACTTTGAAAGATAAGACTATAAAATAATTTCACTTACTAGTAGGTAGGCATATAATGTGTGTCTTTTTAATGGATAAGTATTTCTTTATATGTCCCGAAAAAAAACATGTTTTTTTTAATTAAATCTATCAATCAAAAAACAACAAGCATGTTTATTGAACACTTTCTATTAAATTCACAAAGTATTTTATTTGTTTTAAAAAGTATATTTACGATCACAAAACTAAATGGAAACACAAAGTAGGCAAATGTAATTAAAATACTGGAGGCGGGCAGCCCTTTCGCATGTTTACGTACCGCGCGGCTGTAGGCATTTATTTCAAGGACACGGTCGAGTCACACTACTGTACGATATTTATACTGTGGTATTACACAGACACCCAGACCCGGAACAACTATTTGTGTACATACAAATATTTGATCCCTGCGGGAATGGAACCCACGACACGTAGGACAAAACCAATCACTCAATCACTGCGCCAACTGTGCCAGCAGCAGTTTTCTACTGACTGTTCATTACTGATGTGAAGGTATTTAGCATTCAATTAAGCAAGGTTTGGTACAAAAAAAATAAACGAATATTGTCGATGACAAAATTTAAATTGACGCAGTCCAAAAGACGAGTTTGCCATTTTCAGTTACGTCCAGCAGCTCCGGTAATGTGCAAATAACAGGACAGGCAGGACACGATATCAAGTGTCCCATCGTTTGTGGGGTAACACCACATATACACTACAGGGTAAGAGTCATCTAGGACTAATAATTATAAATTAAACAGTTGCAAGTAAAGAGCAGCGGTGGCCCAGTGGTGGCAGCCCCAACTTACGAACAGTAGCTCGTGGGGTCGAACCCAGGCAGGCACATTACTTTGTGTTATTTATTTCATCACCTCTGCTCTCAAAACGGTGAAGGAAAACATCGTGAGGAAAACCGGCATGTCTTAGAACCAAAAAATTCAAAGACATGTGACATTTACCAATACGCACTAGGCCCGCGTGATAGATTATGGCCCATTCCCTCTCAAAGAGAAGAGGCCTGTGTCCAAGCAGTGGGAACATTAATAGGCTGTTAATGATGATGATGAAACAGTTGCTTGTCTCAGATGAAAACAAGAAATCGTTTCGTTTTATATTCCTCTAAGATTTACAAAGATAATCCCAAAAAGGTAGGAAAACAGCAGTAAAACGGAGCTGCGAACGTTTTCTTAGCTCTTCTTAGTTTTATTAGCCGACTGTAGTTATTACAATGTTGTTTCCGGAAGCTTTCAGCTTGTTATTACTTACCTGTAGTTATTTAGTTAACTTCCTTCTAAGAAATCACACTGATTTAACTAACAAGAATCTCAATTAGCTTGAAACGACTGGCATATGCTGCATAAACATTGTTTTTCACTTCTCTCGCTCTAAAATTCGTCTTTATGTCGTGCGTAGGCGACATAAAGTCGCGTTTTATGCTCTAGAGCATAAAGTAAAATCTTCGTCGAAGATCAAGGTAATCGGCACAGGTAACCGGCCCAACAGCCACACGAACAACTTCAATTTCATAGAATAACCTCTTTAATTCGTTTCGTTAGTATTCTAAGAACAAGGGATTACTGCTTTTCATTACGAATACAAGGAAAGCTGATGGGAATAGCCTCCCCTTAATTACCTAAATCGCTTGATGGCAATAGGCTTGTTCTTAATTAGGTTGGTTGATGGCAATAGGCTTGCTCCTAATTACATCAGTGGATGGCAATAGGCTTGCTCCTAATTACATCGGTTGATGGCAATAGGCTTGCTCCTAATAAGATTGGTTGATGGCAATAGGCTTTTCTTAATTACATCGGTGGATGGCAATAGGCTTGTCCCTAATTACATCATTTGATGGCAATAGGCTTGCTCCTAATTACATTGGTTGATGGCAATAGGCTTGGTCCCAATTACATCAGTTGATGGCAATAGGCTTGCTCCTAATTACATTGGTTGATGGCAATAGGCTTGCTCCTAATTACATTGGTTGATGGCAATAGGCTTGCTCAAAATGTTTTTATAACTGAGCAGTATGAGAAAGTCAGGTGCAAGGTGTTATGTCAAGTATCCTACTGAAAAAAAAAAGTTAATTGGCGGGAACCATGATTATTTTTACAATATTTACAAGTTGCTGTTTCATTTCCTCGCAATCGAAGTGAAAAGTAGAGTGTAAAACTCGTCCATAAAACCCATTTTGCTCTCTACTTTATATCCATCCTCGCTCGCAAGCTCGCATCGGATGGATAAACGTCTCGCGCAAAATGGTGCGTTTTATGCACTTGGTGTACAATCTACTATTGTTTGTTTTATTTAGATCTGGTGGGAAATCACTTTTTCTACCTATTTTCCTATGTTTTATTACATTTTTCAAATTACGACCATCATACTATTGGCTAATCCCTTATTACTGAGCATTCAAATAACTCTTCGATACATACCGTCACCAAGACGGGCTTTAAGGCCGACTGCGAGATGGAGATAAATCCCCTCTTTGAGGAGTGGCTGGAGAGGCGCCACGGTGCCCTCACCTTCCGTCTGACACAAGTTCTCACCGGATTGTCGGGGCTGTGGGTTGTTCATAAGAGAAGGTTTTTAGTCAGTAGAAGTCTGACACTCCATTCGACCCTCCTGACCGGCGACGACGCGCTTTCATTTGTATCCGTCGATCCAAAAGTTGTTTCGCGCCCTCAACAAAATCTATTTGTGAGTTTTGTTATTTGTATCCGTCGATCCATAAGTTGTTTCGCGCCCTCAACAAAATCTATTTGTGAGTTTTGTTATTTGTATCCGTCGATCCATAAGTTGTTACGCGCCCTCAACAAAATCTATTTAAGAGTTTTGTTACTTGTTATCACATGTAGCTTGAGCGTATGATTAGAAAACAAGAAGTAAGGAAGTCCATGTACACTGTGTGGTATGATTCCGTGTGTTTATACTCTGATACGCTTTTACTGCTTGCATATTCATCGTAAGCCTGATTCTGTTTGGTTTGTCTCATGAATACCAGTCCAGTTGCATTGAAAGCTAGTTAGTAATACGCGAAGTATTCACGTTAGAAAGACCGAATATAAGGCGAAACATGATAAATTATGGCTTATCCAGTCAATAACATTCCCACTGGTGGGACACAGGCCTTTTCTTGGTGAGAGGCTCTGTTTTAACACATGGGTTTCGTACGGTTTGGTAGATGTCATTTGTAGTTTAAGGACATGCCGCTCCCCGTCGGGGCTGTGGGTTTTTCGAAAGAGATACCGTGACCTTGACACAAAGGGCTTAGAAGTAACTTGGGTGGTTTTTAGTCAGTAGAAGTCTGACACTCCCTACCGCTCTGCCCGCAGCGAGGAGTCATTTGATGATTTCGCACCCTCCTAAAAAAAAAGCACGTGCCCGCTTCCTCACGAATTTGCTTCCTTCACACCAATGGGGTTTTGACAGTAATGATGATGAAATAAATAAGACAACGAAATGCTCTCACCTGCGCTTAAACTCATAAAAAATAACTCGTAAGAGTAGGTCCAAAAGCTAGGCAACTGGTTCCCAGTTGTTTACGTCCCTGTGTGCCTATTGGCCTTGTTCTGTTCTGTCTCCTGCTGATATAGAGGGAAGTGGAAATTATGTTTTTCCTACTCCTCCGCTATTCTTTTCTGATTAATTTCGTTTCGGGATCCAAGACAGTTAAATCGTTTCTCTGGAACTTCATCGGGCTTCATTGTCTCGTCGCTTTTGTTGTGGTCGCCACTGTTGATTCTGGCTTACAGGAGCTACTTAGTGTTTTTAGTTAGTTAGTGGTTTTCGATTAGTGTGACGGGCTTGTATCATTAACAAAAGTAGGTCTAAAAATATTTATGACTTATTTCTTTATAAACAACAGAAACTTTGTTCAAGACAACGATCAAAGCTCTGTCTAATATTACTATTCTGTAAATAATTGTCAATACTACATATATATACTGGTAATATACACTCGGTTCCAAAAATAACGGGTCAGTCACATAAACCCGAATATCTCCCGAACTACGTATGCCATCCTAATGAAACGAAGACTGTTCAATTGAAAATTTAATTATACAGATAAAAAATAAAATAAAACTTAGTTGCACCTATAATATTAATCTCTAAATTAAAAAAAAACTAAAGTAGTCGTACTTTTCTTAAGATAAAATTTTTTTATGATTGTTTTTTTTGCTGTTTTCCATCACTTTCTTCATTTAATACTTTGTATTGCCTCCACGAGCTCTTCTGACAGCTTCCAGGCGATTAGGCATGCTGTACACCAAATTTCGGAGCCGGTGCTGAGGAATACCTTCCCATTCCTCCACCAGTGCTTGTTTGAGCTCGGGAAGCGTGATTGGTGGGGGGTTTCGACCTTTCACGCATCTCTGAAGCTCGTCCCAGGCGTGCTCGATGGGGTTTAAGTCCGGGCTTCGCGCTGGCCACTGCATGAGTTCGATACCGACCTCTTCAAGGTAGTCATGTACAATTCTGGCGGTATGGGGACGCGCATTATCATGCATTAATATGCCATGCCGGTCCATCCTGGCCATGAAAGGACCTGCATGTTCATTGAGTATCTCTTCCACGTACCTCTCTGCATTTAGAGTTCCATTTTGAATGAGTACCAGCTCGGTGCGGGCCTCAGCAGAAATCCCAGCCCAAACTTGTACGGAGCCTCCACCGTACGCCACTTTTTCCTCCACACACGCTTGATGGAAGCGCTCCCCTGGTCTTCTGTACACCAACTGCCTACCATCATGCTTATAAAGCATGAATTTAGACTCGTCCGTGAACATTACCCTAGACCAATCGTCTAGTGTCCAGTTTAGGTGCTCGCGCACGTATCTCTGTCTTGCAATTCGATGTCCCCGTTCCAGTTTGGGGCCATTTGCGGGCCTCAATGGTTTCAAATTTGCTTCAGCAAGACGTCTTCTTACTGTTTGAGCGCTTAAATTGCCACCTCCAAAGCGAATAAAGTGAGTTTTTAGACCAACAGCAGTTTGAAAACGATTTCGGAGCATTGTGGCCACCAGATGTCTGTCTTCCCTGACCGTTGTGCATCTTGGTCTGCCATTTCCTGGTCTTCTAAGGTGTGATCCGGTCTCTTGGTACCGCTGGACTACCCGCTGAACAGTCGACAAAGATACACCAATGTTTCTGGCTGTTTCACGCTGGCTCCGCCCAAGTTCCAAAAAGGTTAGGATTCTGGTACATTCCTCTAGCGTGACTGCCATGCTTCACCTCACAGAATAATAATTATGCACGTGGAAGACGTTCACGATATTTTTTTTTGTGACAGAATAGAAATGGAAAGCATCCATAATGACATGAAACAAAAATTTTGTTTTTAAAAATAGTAATTTTTTTAAATTTTGTTTTTCTAATGAAGTTTTTTTCATCAACCAGTTTCAAATAATATGCTATTAGAAGCGCAACTAAAAAGTCTTTATTCTGTTTTTTATTTCATTGATCTAACTTTTACAGTTCTGGAGGTATTTCAATTTTTGTGACTGACCCGTAATTTTTGGAACCGAGTGTAGTAGTAGAAGATTTATGGCGTGGGCACAAAATACAGACGTTTTAGACCACGATAAGGGTCTCAGACCGGGGTTTATAGATCGATACGATACTTCTGTCTGGTGTGGTACAAGTTGCTGGGGAGGATTCGTTTTAGATACTGTTTAATTATGAAATATTCATTTATTTTATTGTAGAGAAAGTGTTTTAAAGAAGTTCTCAAAACGGCGACGGTGACTGAAAAAATGGATTCAGAGGTAGGAGGAAAATTTCAGGAGGTAAGTATTTAAGTGCATGGCTATAAGAATGGAGAAAGATTAAATAAATGGTGGATGGACTGTAAGTAGGATGGTATGGGTAGAAAGGAGGTGACTGCTAAGATGATAAGTAATACTGAAGTATGGAATAGTACATTGTTACCTTAGGGGTGAAAGGATCTTATTTAGTCCCGAGTCGGGGTTTGGCGCCTGAGCGCAGCGAGGGCGCTAATAGTTCGAGGGACTAAATAAGTCTTTAACCCGAGGTAAACACTGTGCTTTTCATTACGAATACAAGGAAAGTTGATGGGAATAGGCTTGCCCCCAATTACCTAAATCGGTGAATAGACTTTGCTCCTTATTATATCGGTTGATGGCAATAGGCTTGCTCCTAATTAGCTTGGTTGATGGCAATAGGCTTGCACTTAATTACATCGGTTGATGGCAATAGGCTTGCTCCTAATTAGATTGGATGATGGCAATAGGCTAGCTCCTAATTACATCGGTTGATGGCAATAGGCTTGCTCCTAATTAGCTTGGTTGATGGCAATAGGCTTGCCCCCAATTACATCAGTTGATGGCAATAGGCTAGCTCCTAATTACATCGGTCGATGGCAATAGGCTTACTCCTAATTACATCGGTTGATGGCAATAGGCTTGCCCCCAATTACATCAGTTGATGGCAATAGGCTTGCTCCTAATTACATTGTTTGATGGCAATAGGCTTGGTCCCAATTACATCAGTTGATGGCAATCGGCTTGCTCCTAATTACATTTGTTGATGGTAATAGGCTTGCTCCTAATCACATCGGTTGGTGGCAATAATAGGCTTGCTCCTAATTACAACAAATAATTTGACAGTTGTCAGTAGAAAGCGATTCTCCCTAGGGCTGAAAAGTAGTACTTTCAACCCGCTCCGCAGGCATGTTCTGACCTACTTTCAGAGTATGAGTAATGAAAAAGACATGATACGCCGACACTAAATAAATTGGGATAGGGAGAGGAGAATTATAATCGTGTTGTAGATGACCACGTGAATCTAAATTAAATTGCGATGAATGTCTTGATAGTGGAAATTCGAGACAGTAAATACCCTTTTTTTTAGTGGGTAGAAAATCATCAAATAACCCCCCCCCCGCTCTTAGGCAGAGAGGAAAGGAGTGTCAGACTTCTACTGAATAAAAACCAACCCATGTTCCTTCTTCGCCCTTGTGCCGAGGCCACGTTATCTCTTTCGATAATCCGCAGCCCCGACTGGAGACAGTAAAAACCCTTAAATACCATTAAAGCAATACCCTGAAATAAAACTAGAGATTACGTTATTATAAAAACATAAATAAGCAGTAAGATATGTTTGAACTAGCTTCTTCCAACATGATGCAGTAAAATATTTGGAGTTAAACCAGTTAATGTTTTCTTATTACATACAGAAATAATATTTTTGGAAGCATGGATAAAATAGATTTATGTTAAATCAAGTAAGTTTCGAAGAAAACTGTAGAGAAAGGCTATTTAAACTACAACGCTTCGAAAACCGAATATAACAGTCTCTATGTAAATATTCCCCAACTTCTTTGGACCACTAGCAAAGCCCAATAAGCCCTTTATAATGAGGCCCAAGGGGACCGCATGGCTCCCGAGAAACAACGCTTATTGTCAAAAGAATAAACAATACATTTGCTACGATGGTTCTGGGTACACCAGACATTCAATTTGTTAAGTTTGAGCCCTGTTTTCAACGTATACTGTTATTGTTTTCATGTTTCAGTCATTTGGGTGGCCTGGTATTTGGACTCTCGTTTTTGAGGTTATTTCTTGTGTGATTTTTTTCTTGTTATTTGATTCTTTTCTCCGGTTACTGGTGCAAGTTCTCATCATCTGCGTAGCCTTTTCCCAAATATGTTGGGGTCGGTATCCAGTGCAACTGGATGCAGCTGAAAAGCAGTATTTTACATGGAGCTACTGCCTGTCTGACTTTCACAACCCAGTTGGTGTCAAGAGACAATGTACCAATGGGTTTCATATTACCTAAATATGAAACCCATTGGTACATTGTCTCTTGATAACTTTGAAGTTCAAAAAGAGCTGTTATGTGCCTAATGGGCAACTTTAAGCTATATTTTTATTATATATTTATTTATAACACGTGAATGAGGCAAAACAAGCATGTAAGGATCGTGACAGATGACGTTCGTTAGGTTTTGCCTACCCCAATGCGGAAATGGCATGGTTTAATGCCGTACTTGCCTGGGTTGGTCTATGTATGAGGACCACCCGTTACATACCGGGTTTCTTCTGTGGCTCGGAAAGCAAAAAAGAGGGAAAAGCCTAGGCAGATGATGTATAGTTTGTATACTATTATAGTTTATTATTGACTAGCTGATGCCCGCGGCTTCACCCGCGTGGATGTCGTTCAAATTATATACTAAAACCTTCCTCTTGAATCACTCTATCTATTAAAAAAACCGCATCAAAATCCGTTGCGTAGTTTAAAAAATTTAAGCATACAGACAAACAAACAGAAACAAATAGCGACATTTTTTATACTATGTAAGGATAAGGATATTGAAAACGGGATATTTACCATGTTTTGTTTTCAATATCAATAATAATGTTAGTGACCATGTCAGTTTAAAAACTTATACTATTATAGTTTGTAAAAATATACTCTAATGGTAATATAAGTCTGACACAAATATATCGAAATACATAATTTAAAAAAATATAACGAGAATTGTATCAAGTAGCTCTTAAGAATTAAGTTTGTAAATACAAGACAAAACGACGTTCTTATTTATTTTCTAAAAAAATATAAATAAAAGCGATGTTTCTAGAGCTCTCATAACGTTCTATTCATTAACACGGCATTAGAGAAAAGCCTTGAAGAGAATTTTGCCCAAAAAATTATATTAATTTCCACAATATGGCCTACGAAATTGGTTTTGGTCCTTCTATAATCTCATTTTAATTGCCATCAACGAGGACTGGCTTTTATAGGCTTTGATATTTCATTACTGATTTCAGAAAAAAATTACAAATAGATGTTGTCCAAGTGGGTGATATTTGGTGTTTTTTTTTTATACACAACTATCAAAAAGCAACTTAACCAAGTTTTGAATAGCATGTGGGCATTTTGAATATTTAGTGCTATGAGGGACTGGGTTGAAATTCTTCTTCTTCCATTGAAAACAGGGAGCATTGATGAGGATCTCTGGTCAGACGTGTGTTGTGTCTGATGTGCTACAGCCCAACGGTACTTTACTGGCTGTTTAAAAAGCCTGGTCTCGTAAATTACAATGTGATTTTGTGTGACTCTAGGTATTTTCTTCTTAGCATGTCGATGGCGATCTAAATTGTGTTGCTCCAGAACTGAGTTATCCATCAGTTCCAGTAGTGAACAAACAACAGGAACACCCTAGGTATGATGCATAGTTTGTAGTAGCACCACATAAAAACTATATTGTACGCTACCTCCCAACCTACAATTCAAATTCTCATTGATTCAAACAATTTCACAGAGTGTTCGAAACACTAATAACTTGACGCCTACCAACTATACCTCGTCTATTTACGTAGGTACCCCCGACCTCCGAGTTCGGCGACCTCACCCCATTCACTAAACTTTCACCGATTGAAATCTAAAACACGCTTTAAAAGCAATATTAATGTTCCTTCTACCTTTTCATTGGAACGTTTAACATCCTTTGACGGCGCGGTGCGGCATTTGTTTGAAGTGAGAGCGAGCAAGGAGCGGCTTTTGAAAGTACGATCAAATAAACGTAGCGAGTGGAGTGGTTCCCTGAAGGATTTAGTCTAGTTATAGGGTTTGTTAATGGTGTTTTATGTAGTTTTGGTAACGTAAAGAGTTACGAGTATTGATGGTTTGTGGGTCCGGGATTGTTTAAAACGATTTCTCCATCGAACTTCGATGATCGGACTATTATTGCAACTGGCTTTGGTGGTTGCTGTTACGTCGATGTGAAAAAAACGTAATAACACTTGCACTTCGCACTTTGCGGCTAATTTGAAGGCGCCCTAAAAGAACCATCATTATCATCACCGTTTCAGCCGAACGCTGCTGAAAACTGTTGTGCTTAGGCCTTCTCCAAGTGTTGCCAAATTGACCGATCCCGTGCATCTCGCATTCAGCGCATTCCCGTAACCATCACCGGGGCATCGGTTCACCTTGTGGGGGCCATCCAACGTAACGTCTTCCAGTTCATGGTCACAACTCCAGAACTTTTCAGTCCCATCGAGTCATGCCTGAAAATCTGGACAAGTGCAAGTCAGACTTGCACATGAAGGGTTCCGTACCATAGATATTGAGATTTTCCATGTTATTTTAGCACCATTAGACTTTTTATAGTTTTTCCTGTAATCTATAAGTGTTGAACTAAATTCTGTATTTTTTTCAAAATTTTAGGCTCAGTAGTTTCGGAGATAAGGGGGCGGTAAGGTCAGACAGACATACAGACAGACACGAGTGATCGTATATGGGTTCCGTTTTTTCCTTTTGAGGAACTTTTCATCAACAGCCTATTAATGTTCCCACTGCTGGGGCATAGCCCTCCTCTCTTTGAGAGGGAGAAAAAAATAAAAATAAAAATCCTACAAAAAATAAAAATAAGGGTACAAAAAAAAAAAAACAAAAAGTATCCATTCCACATCAATATGTCTTGTTCTTATAAAACTGTCGCCGTAATGGGCTATTAACGATGCTTCAAAGAAACTGCACGTAATCAACTCTGTTTATTTCGTTTTATTAATTTTCTTTTTGCTTCTTTTTATATCCGTATTTTACGCTGGTAACAGTTGATGATCTTGTATTCATTGTCTTGTCTTGTGTTGTTGGTCATAAATAAAAGGAGAAAATTATGTTGTCAACTTTTTGACGTGACAACGTCTTATAAATTGGTTTGCCGGGTGACACTTCAAGAAACTGCGTTACGCTCCGCTCACGTTATGCGCTCACAATGAGAGCGAGTGAGAGGCACGCGTCCCTTCCACTCGGGCACGGTTAGCCCGCCTAAGAGCGAGAGAGACAGACATAATCTTCCTACTATACGAATGAATATTCACATTAAAATTATTTTACCACTCAAAGTCGTTGTCACGTAAAACTTTCGCCCGTATACCGACTTTACAGGCAACCAATTTTTTTAATGTTCACCATCTGTTTTTTTTTTCATTTGGTTACTAACTCTATTTATACGTTTCTGCCACTGGAGACACTTTCAAAATTCCTTCGAAATATTTATATTTTAATCTGAAGCCCCATAGCTTTCCAACTTTTTTACAATTATTCTTCTCCGATCAATCTGGTAAGAAGGCGTTTCTTGACGTATCGTTAACGCTAATGTTACCTGACTTATTCAATCATTCGATGGTAAAAAAGTAACGACATGCTTACCCAAGCAGCTAGATAAAGTATTCCTATAGAAGTTCCAACCTCTACCTACTAGTGAAGTAGGTAAATGGGACGTCCAGATAACTTCTCGTTAGACTAAATGAGAGCAATGTGTACCTGTCTTCTCTGAATTACATATTTACCAGAAACTATTTGAAGTCGGGTCTTAGGACTTATCTTGTTAGTTTCAGAGACTCGGAATAAACAGAATAGTTTAAGAACTCACGCGAACTATTTCTTTGTTATTTAACATTGCCCTACTTACTTAGTGTTGGCCTAGTGGTGTGTGAAGGCGACTTACATACCTATGTGGTATATTCGAACTCATCACCATCATCATCCAAAGCCTAAATTCACCCACTGTTGGGTATAGGCTTCCCTTTTCTTGTGCCATTCTCCACGGTCCTGTGCCAGTCTCATCCAGGTTTTTCCCCCGATGGTAACTATGTCGTCTGCCCATCTCGCCGCTGGACGACTTACACTTCTTTTTCAAGGTCTTGGACGCAATTCGGTGACGGCCTTAGTCCATCTGTCATCATTGCGCCTTGCTAGGTGTCCTGCCCAACTCCATTTGAGTCCCGTAACGCGATTCCCAATATCGAAAACCTTTGTAAGTTTTCGATTTTAGACATTAAGAACTCGATCTATAAGTTTAGTTTTATGCCTAGCATGGAACACTCCATTCGAACTCAAGTACAGAAAAATGAAACCATAAAGCGCTTAACTAGTTCAGATACAAATGAGAATAAATCTCACAGTTAGTCGTAACTTTATGCGCTGGCATAACACACTACAGACGCTGCACATCAAACTGCCCGAAACTGTATTTTTTTTGTAACCAACCTTAGGCATTTGCGATGCGTTGAAAAACTGTTAAAGAAGTTTGACAAATTGGTTTCATCCCCACTGGTATTGGAATGGTAAAGCCGAGAATCACTCTCATTCATACATCAGATTGGAGTGCCCAAAATATCCATTAAAGTTGCATTTGATTACCAGCAATATGAAAAAACAATTAATAGTAATATTTGAACTTAGTTTTTGCTCTCTACAGTCGTTCAATAAGTTCAGAAAAACATTATAAAAAAAAAAAATGGCGCTCTTTGACGCTCCAGGCGTGTTCCTCTTCTCACTGAAAGGAAGCCTTCCTCCTAGTATTGGGAACATTAAAGACTCATTACGCTGCTCCAATATCAAGGAGTTTTTTATGAACAAAGCAAGTGTATAGAAAAAGGTTATTAATATAATTAGAGCTCCTTTACAATTAAATACACCTCATAAATGAAAATCCCTTTAATCAAAATAATTACTTAAGAATCTCAAAATGAGATCAAATTACTTCTGAATATTTCTACCGACAGATTTGCCACGAAATTATTGCCTTGAAATTATTCTAACAAAAAGTAGGTAATTGCTACCTTTCTGAAAATCGATCACTCGATCGCTGGCAGGACATCAAAGAGCACAGAAAATTGTATTGAAACAAGGCACCTGGCAAACAAAATAAAAATAGGTTCCCCAACTTCGAAGCTCTATTCTATCTCAACAGTTTATCGTTCAAAATAAGTATTTGGAGTCAGAAATAATTTCGAGAGTGGAAAATAAGGGCCCGGAAATTAAAACCGGTAAATGAAGAGGAGACAAGAAAATATGACGGCGTCAGAATCCACAGGTCTTTCGTGGAAATAAATGTCAAGTCCTAAGAGGCGGGAAATTAGCAATTATTTTTGAGAATTCTCCTATTAGATTAGGTTAGCAGAAGTGTAAAGAGCTTTTTGTACGTCTGTTTTAGTATTAGCTCAAAAATACAGTTTTGAAAGCGAGGACGCAATGCAAGCTTTTATGGCGTTGAGGTTGACAGCGTCTGCAAAGGATTGGTTGGAATGCTGATGTGGTATTCATTACTACTAGTCTTCTGATAAAGTTATAGAAATATTGTGGTGGTTAGGTTACATTGAATAATATTATTAAGGTGAGTCAACTTTCCAACAGATCAGTTGACTAAAGAGCCTATTGCAGATGTACAACAACGTTAAAAATGTAGTCGCTATGAGACTTAGGTGACGGGCACGAAACGGGCGATGGCGGAGCGGGGCGATCGAGCGATGCACAGGCGGCGGCGGCGGTGGAGCGACGGCGATGTGAACAAAATAGTTTGGTTTTGTCACTTGCGCAGGTACCTACTACATACATTTATTTTGACGGTTTGTTGCGTGCCCGCGTGAGATATCGCCGCCTCATCGCGTCGCGTCGCCTCGCTGCCGCCATCGCTCGGCCGCCGCAAGTTTCGTGTCTAAAGACTTAGAGGTGGGCAACGGGAATCTATCTATCTATATAAATAAAAAGAGAAGTCCTGACTGACTGACTGACTGACTGATTGACTGACTGACTCATCAACGCCCAGCCCAAACCCTTGGACCTAGAAAGCTGAAATTTTGCACAGAGGTTCCCTTTATAATGTAGACAAGGAATAAGGAAGGATTTTTCGAAATTCAACCCCTAAGGGAGTTAAATAGGGGATGAAAGTTTGTATAGAAAATCGTTATTTTCACGCGGGCAAAGCCGCTGGCAAAAGCTAGTATTTAATAAAGTCATGCCACTGTCTTACGACTGTACGTAATAATATAAGAACATCTATTCTGAACTCAGTTAAATTAGCTAGCGTTTAAAAAAAATATCATACAGTTTCTTCATTTGAAAAAAAGTAAAACCAGAGTAAAAACTCAACAGAAAAAATCAAAGCATCTTATGAATTTAAACAAAAGCCAGTTTTCGTATGCATGAAATAAAGCTCATGTTTCATTCAGCAGCATAACGAATGACATCACCTGTCGGCTGACGTGCCCTAGTAAAACATTTTGAAGGGAGAGGTTTGCAAGTGTCAGATTGTATGTCTGTTTTCATTTCTTTTTGTTTCATTCGTTCAATAAACTTATTTTGGATAATAAGACTTTTTTTTGGTTGCTGAGTCAGTAAAACATGAAAAAACCTGCAACAAAAGCTATTAAAGGAACTCAACCTCCTCAAAAAACACAAATATTCCGAAGTTTTCCGAGAACGTGCGAACATAGGAACTCCTCCGTTACCCCAGAGGATTAACTCCAAAAACCTCACAAACTTCATACATATCAAAGCTTTGTATACTTTCGCTTTTAGAACTAGATTCCCGTGTACATTTCTCGAATATTTGCGTATTACATCAAACTGGGCCAATTTGAATGGCACGTGATTCTGATATTTATGTGCAACTATTGAATTGACTATTGTAGATATTCAGTCGTAAGAGCGAAGGTTATCAAACTTTGGTAGTTGTTACTCGACTGCTAAAAAGGTGTGTTACGTTTTTAGAATTTTTAAATGTGTAACCTCACAGTCGTGGGAAGTCCTATGTGCGGGAGTAGTAATAAATACAGTGATATTAAGCCAAAGTTTGGACTCTTACCTTTCGGTGAGATGAAGTTTCATAAAAAATCGTGTTGCTTTCAAAACGCTTAGATAAGTGATCGCTTTCAAAGGTATTTTTTTAATATTTTCCCACACTAGAAAAAACTTCTGAGTCCGGGGAAGCGTTTACACCATAATACACACATTGGTACGCAGACCACACAAACAACTACCATAGAGCAACTAGCCGAAGCAACTACAAACAAACAAGCCCATACAAATATAACTCCGTGCGGGGATCGAACCCGCATCATGCAGCGTATCAACAAATTACAACAACTTCGTATTTCTTCGACGACAACCAACAGGATTGGCATTATTAACACGTTCATTACCACTACAAAAATAGCAAACACATTGAACTCGCCGGGCGAGTCTACGGCGCTGGAATAAAATTTACGTGGACTCTCCGGGCGAGTCGGTGGCACTGAACGTGTAAAACTTTCTGGTGGCATATCATATGTCCAACATCATCATTATCGTTCGCCCTTATCCCAATTTATTTGGGGTCGGCGCAGCATACCTTTTTCTTCCATAGGTACTTGTTATCTCTGAAGTCCCCCTTTCCATCATCCACATTGTGTCAAAATAAAATGTATTTTTCTCTAGTCTCTCAGCCTCAGGGAACACACTGACGGTAGACCAATAAAATTATCAACTATATTATTAGGCATAAGGGGTGAATTGGTCCTCAAAGAGATGTCAGCAACATGGAAGGGGCCCGCAAGGGCCGACGCCCGTCAGGGCTGCGGGTTCTTCGCAAGAGAAACCGCGACCTCGACATAAGGGGCTCTCGTCGGGGCTGTGGATATCGAAAGGTTACCGCGGCTCCGACACAAGGGCGAAGAAGAAGGAACATGGGTTTGGTTTTTAGTCAGTAGAAGTCTGACACTCCCCTTCGCTCTGCCCAAGAGCGGGGGGGGTTATTCGATGATTTTCCACCCAACAAAAAGGGGGTGAACATTTAAATAAGTAATTTAAGAAAACTCAAAAATAATTTTCTCAACTTGTTTATTTAGATAGTCAACATATTTCCCTCTATCATCGACGACATAGTTCATTATATTACAATAATGCGTTAACTCAATCACAATGCATTAGTTAGTTATTATTGCAAATAACTAGAAATACCTTAATATCTATTTAATTGTTTATCGTAAGCAGAACAATTTTTTTACAATTCTACCATTTTGTAGAAATCAAATAGCACTAAGTACTATAGCACTGTTGGGGTTTCTAATGCAAAAATACTAAAGACTTCATTAAATAACCGTCTTCCCTGGTAATGAAAATGGTTACACGAGGATTAGCAACTATAGTATACCTACGTCCGTTTTCCTGAAATACAGTTAACTCTATACCTACTTGATTAAAAAAAAGGGTCTCTGCCAACGAAATGAGAAACCCTTACTTCATTTGAAGCCGATAAAAAGGTAGGTTGTTTTATTTTAAATCAAGTATATATCCCAAAAAAAGACTAGGCATATGATGAAAATACACATATATATACTATAGATAGCATAACATTATCGAGAGAGGGTAATACAGATGAATATATTTATAAGCCTCGCCCATACTCGTCCTGCCCCCACCTAATTTTCGCTTTCAATATTATTGATTGACTCGCAAGTCACGCCTTAGGATGACAGCTACCTGTCATACACAATACATCCTTTGGGATATAGAGTTATAAGTTGTCAACCTGTAACGCTATTTACTTAAACGGTAGCTCTACGACTGTCTCTTTGCTCTGGTGGTCGCAAGCGCGACTGCTGAAGATGGGGTCCTGGAATCTTATCCCGGGTCGGGCAAAGTATTATTGGGTTGTGTCACAGAGTCTGCAAATAGACTCCCCCCGCTTTGTCATGAGACTTAAAGCCACAACGAGACACAAATCCAGACTCTGTGGCTGCTACTGAGAAATTCCTGATAGAAGAACCCAGGACCTCATTCTTAACAGCAGCGCTTGTAACCACTTTACCAAAGAGGCTGTGAAGAATATTCCGACGTAAGAATAAACTGGCAGTAACGGTCAATTGAGGACCGGCTATGAACGTTGCACACTGTCAGGACCTTTAGTAAAATTTCTGTGAAACTTGTACAGACTAATTGCAGACGCAACCCGCAATTTGCCCTTACCAGTCTGATGATCATACTCTTTACTTAAGTTAGTTTACGACATTGTTAGATATGCAGGTAACTATAGGACGGCCAACCATCAAACGCGTTTGCTAATGACACACTAACCTTTATTGCTTAAAAGCAGCCGTGGTACGCGAGATATACGCAGTACATAGTTACATACTTAACAGACATTAAAGTGTTTTTTCGAAACCCTCAAAACCGAAACTTTAATTCGCTTTAAACGACAAAACACGCAAACATGTGTAAATGAATAAGCTGCATTTACCACGTAAGCATTACCCGAAATTTCCGGGCCAGCAGCACGAAATGTCGACATTATCTTTGTCATAATATAAAATACCAAGTAATTTCACAGAGTTCAAACGGCGGCCTCTATGTAACATACACGTGCATCTATTTAGCCCGAAACCAAATTTTAGGAAACGAGCCAAAAACAGCGAACTAATTACGATTTTCGAGCTAATAACAGGCAAATGTTTGTTGCTGACTATATCTTGGTATACGGATGTTTCCTGGAAAAATGAAAAACTGTTTAGTCCGTCAGTTAGATTATCGAAGATTATTGGATACGTGTTTTTAGTTTTATCTAATTAATAAAAATTGACGAAGATAAATCGCGTCAAAGATTACGAGTGGGTGCTTGTGACATCATTTTTCGTTAAAAAATGTTCTGAAATGTGACATCACACGAGTTTTCGAAGCACTATATCGTCTTCATTATTGTTTACGTAAGAAAAAACTTGTGTCTTATATTTTTCGATAATCTAACTGACGAACTAAACAGATAAATTTTTTTGTCAGGCAGACGATAAAATGCTTCGAAAACTTGTCATTGGCTGTGATATGGCTATAACGTAACAGGTAGTACGTACATAGAAGATCAAAAGCCTAGCTTTGAAAGGACTTGGTGCGGCTTACGGGCGATAGGCTCTAATGTAAGGATTTAGGCGTGTTGGTTCAGGTATTAACTAGAGTTGTGAATGAATAGAGGTGTGGTTGGTTGAGCGATAGAGGCAGATTAAAGATAGGTGATAGACCAGTGGACTGGTGGTTTAAGGGATTCGAAAAGGAATTGCAGTGAAAAGAAAATAGTAGACTGTTATTTTTACCCGACTACGGCAAAGCCAAAGGAGGGTTATGATTTTGACTGGTTATGTATGTATGTATGTATGTTTGTATGTATGTATGTATGTATGTGTGTATCTTCATCTGTTCCCTCATAGCTTCTAATCTACTTAACGGAACTCGACATAATTATGAGGTATCGTTAGAACCGTCTTAATTTTCCGCTGAACATAGGCTACGTGTTGCGTCACGAAAAGCGATTTGGCGCCCTCTAGCGGACAAAAAGTAAGGCTTAAAAAATAAAAATGGAGATAAATACGCCGTGTTTGGTATCATTTGAAAGGGCCTCACTTGTACATGTCCAAAATATTGTTCAAATTTAAAATCAGGCCCTCTAGCGGACTAAAAGTCAAGAGTAAAAAAAATAAAAATAACACCAAAATAGTTTAAATAAAAAAAAGTAAAAAACTAAAACCCGACTACGACAAGAAAAACGACGCTGAAAAAGTATGAAACAAGATTTTCAGGATAGAACAAAAAGAAAAGCCGTAGTCGCACGTCATAGGTACCAACTTAAACACTTTAATACCGTGTGACTACGGCTTCTTTTTGTTCTATCCTGAAAATCTTGTTTCATACTTTTTCAGCGTCGTTTTTTTTGTCGTAGTCGGGTTTTAGTTTTTTACTTTTTTTTGAGAGTTTCACATTATGTTTAAAATAGTAAAAAAACTTTAATTTTTGCGACGAGTCAGAGTGTGATAAATTTTGCTATAAAATTAAACTCACTAATAAAATAATTATATTAGGTACTAGAAGCTGACTTTTAGTAAAACATAGGTTGGGAAAAGGCTAGGCACTAGGCAGCTGACATTATACATAATTATTGTATTACAATATACCTACTCCCGTTACCCATACCCGTTGCTAAAAGTACGATGGTAGCGTGACATAAAAATATTTGAAGTTTTATAGATACAGCCATTATTATGCATATTTTAAGCCCCAATGCGCTGAATATCGGTTGTTGTTAACTGTGTGGTCTTTCATAAATAGTTATTCCACTTTTGCTAGACGTCTCAGCTCATAAATACACTTCCTTTCATACTTTTAACTTTGTGCCACAGTCTCCATTTCTCCGGAAATTATTGCTGACCAAAAACCCCACAAAACAAACGCATTTACAAAACTTTTCACCACTATTAAGACAGTTTACCAACACTGACCCAGATTTCAGCTCAAAGCTACCAAAAATTTCGTTCTACCGAAAACTCAAAGCTACCGAAAACTTCGTTCTACCCTCAAAGTTGCTGTCTGCATTGGTCCATGTTACAGTGCCCAGGTGCAAGAGAATCTTTATCAACGTGTCACAACGCATTCCGAAGATGAATCGCGGCTGGAGACCGCTCGAAAATAGGGTTGGCAAGCCAAGCATTATAAATTGCCATTTTAAAATTAAAAAACCGTTTGCATTTTTGAGCGGAGAATAAAATATTGCTGCTGCTGTAGTTGCGGTTATTTTAAAGTGATTTGATAGAGGAATGGTAATTTTAAGCTTTTGATAAAGTAAATTATTTTGGCTATTTTCATTCTTGGATACGAGATTTTAACATAGATGTGGTGAGCTTAAAGAGCTGATGGTACAGAAAGTAACGATACATTATTCTTTCAAACTGTAGAAATGGTCTTAACACAAAACATAAATTGTCTTATGGGATAATAATAATATGTAAAGTACAACCTAGCAACACCTACATTTTGAGAGTTAATTTATGTTGCATGAGACTTGTCCGTTGCCCTCAATTGGGCACAAATTATCACGCCGGGCACCAAACACTATTCTTCAAAACTGTGCCTGATTTAGGATTCTGTTGAATGTGGACAAAACATAAAGACACAAAATGTATTATGCGCCAAACAAGTGCATAAGAAAAGGACAATGTTCCTTTTATGGTAGCCCTACTAAGGAATGACTAAGATTTAAAAAGACGAGTTTTTCCGTCATGGCCGACGGGTGAAAAGTTATGTCTCCAGTAAAACTGTATACTTTTGTTTCTGCTTTATATTTTTCTGCAAAATGGAATGTTTCGATTTATGTAGTTATGTTCCAGTAACTTGTTACAAGGACACCTTCTGTAAGAGTCGTTTTCCCGTGCAATATCAATGTAGCGGGAGAATAGGCAGTACCTATAAGTTAACACTATTAAGATAAACTTGCACCAAAGAGTAGTAAATAAATGAATTTATAACGTCACTAGCTGATGTCTGCGGCTTCGTCGGCGTGGTTGCAGGTTATCGCGACCGATTGCGGTTATTGCGATCGAAAGTAATTTCTTCATCTCCCTCTTTCAACCATTTAAAACCCTTTTTCACGTTAAAAAGTCTAAAGCCTATCCATTGTCAGACTCTAGACTATCTGTGTATCAAATTTCATTTAAATCGGCTTAGTAGTTTTGGCGTGAAAGCGCGACAGACAGAGATACTTTCTCATTTATAATATTAGTAAGGAAGTCGGGACTTAAATTTTGTCAGTCATTTGAATATGACAAAGACAGTATGCTGTTTCAAAACGTTTTGGTTCTAAATGCATTTTTGTTCTTAATAATTATCTATGAAAGGTACTGTCAGGTACTCTCAACAGACGTGCGAGTATGAACGTGGACGTAAAAGGCATACGTAAGGATCGTTTCCGATGGAGTTCTGTGGTGTCTACTCACCCCCGTGGGACGTGAGTTTATGTGTGTACGAATGTTATTCTTAACTTATCTGCAACCCTCTTTGCATCAAGATAATTATATTTAAAAAAAAAAACTACATTATCACCGAAAATGTTGGTTAAAACGAGCAATTAAGACATGTCGTCAGTCAAACATGAAACACTAAACGGGTACCAAGTAACTTGTTGCCAAGCCTCCTGGGAACGGTAGACCTACTCTAAATACACAATGTTCAGTAATAATTTAATTTTAGACCATCATGGTTATTAAATACGAGAAAATTTATTATGACCTAAGTACGGCGATTTTCACCAATAAAACTGATCAAATTAGTATTATCTAAACTACGTCAGCTTTTGAACGCGATTTAGATGACGTTCTGATCGCGTTCATTTTCAAACGTGTTTAGAAACAAAAATCCTATGGTTGAACACAGTCAAATAATATTGTATGTTTTATTTAACTGCTTACGATAACCAATCAAACGTTACTTAATATCATTAAAAGCTTTACAATCTATTTACAATATGTACACAATTTAAATATTCATTTAATATTAAAATGGAATGTTCAGTAAAAGAGCCACTTGGTGGCATAAATTGCAATATTTTCTAGGTTAAAACCCGGGTCATCCAGTTATTTAGAAGAACGACCAAGTGGCCTACCATGACGTCTTAAATAAGTATTGTTTTAGTCTTTTTCCAGAGTAGGAAAGAAATAGCATTCATTTCAAAGTACCGTACACTTTACAGAATAAATTTTAAAAGAAAATGTCGTTTTTCATCTGATATGAAAATCAGCATTATTCATAATGTAATTTGAAATGTTTGATGACAAAAATTTAAACAATAAATTATTTTATTATTAGGAAGACAATATGATAATAGTAGGTAAATATAATACTGTTTTATTTACAACTTCTCATATTTAATTGCGAATGTTAAAAGCCTATGTTCAAAATTGTGTTTAAATGGAATAATTTATTGATATTGGCTACAGGTAAGTGTTAAAATTGATTTCGTGTCTATTTTAAACAATTATAGCACGCTTTTATTAAAATCTATTTTAAAATGTATTATTAAAAACGCTTTTCTTTGGAATTTTCGTAAGTTATACTTTTAGCATTGACCAGACGATGTTACAAACATTTTGGTCAAAGTCAATTATGGCGAAAAGTTTTTCGATACAGTTTTCCCGGTTAATGATAAAAGTATTTAATTACATAATTACAAATATTATTAAATACAATCCATATTAGCGTAAATGGCACATAGTTACTATGTACAGTCGTGATGTATTATACACACTTAGTTATACATGCTTACTTATTTACAAAAAATACATTCACTAGTTGTCTTTCATCGTGGTTCGAGTATTTACAATTTTTAAGGTGAGAATCAGAATTTTAAACACATTTAAAAACTTTTTCTTGACAGAAATGTGATCAAAACGGTTGCGAAAAATGAAAGCGTTATATGGGTAAGGTGCTTTTAAAATACATGTTGTAGAGGCTATCGGAACACAATCTATTGTAACGGATTTATTACACGAGTTCTGATCTACCATAAATTAAAAAAAAAACAGCTGTTCTACACTTGGAAGCATATTAAATCATGTGCTAAGCCTTTGGTAAAAGTTTGCTCCAATATTCACGAAGTGACTTACTTCAAGTTGGATGAAAATGTACCTACTTTGCAGTAACCTTAATTCAACATAGTTCAAAGTGATGACCTCAAACTTTCAGAACAGGCTGTCTTATACCTAATAATCGGCTTAGGCAGCCCAAAGGTTAGTTATAAATCATAAGTCAAGGGATAATTCTCAGGGGCTGCGAGTTGTTCGAAAGGGTTACCACGGCTTCAGACACAAAGGGCTATAAAAGAGGGAACATGGGTGGTTTTTAGTCAGTGTAAGTCTGACACTCCCTACCGCTCTGCGCAGGGCGGGAGGAGTCATTTGATGATTTGCCAGCCTCCAAAAAAAAATACTAGTTCTGAAATTACTGAATAATTAGGTAATCTTTTTTTATTTTATTTTTTATTTAATATGGGCTTACTCTTGACCTCAATCTTGCCCTAAGGGCAGAGATGAGGTCGACGATGGAACGAGCTTACCCAGAAGAAGCCTATTTACTCGCGACTTAAATAGATTGGGGTTATATGAACTCGGGAAAACCGACGCAGGCAGGGTGTTCCACTCCTTGGCTGTACGTAATCATAAAGGAAACTAAGCTAAATAGAAGTTAATGTATGATAAAGAAAATTCTGACTTTCACCTCGCTTAACCAGTAATGTTATATCTAATACAACATTTAATATTACTTCACGTTAAAGCGTTTCATTGAGCGCTAATTTGCAAACAAAGTGTCTAGAGTACGTTTATTTTTTATAGTTTGGAGTTATCATAAATTAAAATCTTTGGCTTGTATTCATACATTTTTGGTAGTGCGAGGCAGCAAAAGGAAATGTATTACATTTTTAATTGAAAGTTGAAGCAACATTTATTTATAGGTCACCTGTTTACATGATCGATCGCTGACAGGCACCTGAAATGCTGTTTCACTAAACAGAATCGACTCGGACCTTGTTGGCTTGTTCAATTCAACTTAACCCCGCGTCATAAAATATGTAAAAAAATATGTGGCGCCCTATGAGGGTGCATTCATGCATTTGAGTTTGCAGGACAAAAATAATCGCGACAGTTGTGTGATCGCTTTGGCCATAATACAAAAAAAAACTGTATTTTATTTAAAGATAACAATATGGAACCAACATTAACAGCATCAGAAATATTTTGAAATATAATTTAATATATTATTTGAAAAAAAAAATACAATAATACTGATACTATTTGACATTACAAACAATAATTTCTGATTATATCTTCAACTTATGATAGAATATTGAAAAACATTAACAAATCATAATAATTATTCTTAACAATAGGTATATTACAAAATCTTCAAACCACTTTCAACAATGCTACTGATAAAAATAACCAAGAATGTCATAATCAAAGAAATTCTTTCCAGTTCAAAAATACAGTTGCAGTTTGCAAGCATTAAAGATTCTTGCATTAAAACGACCGCGATAACTACTTGGAAAACATACCGAAATGTAGTTATTGCTCAAAACTTTGACATGAATGTTTGCACGGTATGAATGCTACATTAGGAAGTGATTACACTTGACTACGCAGAATTGAACGATGGGCTCTAAAATGGCCCATTTAGCTGATCATAATATGAATTGCGTTAAAAGCGTAAAATTAACCTTTCCTAATAGTAACTGCGTCTGTGACCATTTTAAAATTTTTAATACAAACCATATTATTTTCCAATTAGGATCTATTTTCCTAAATGGTCACTAAAGCAGCCCATTTTAGACGCCCAGTTCGAGATAGCAAAAAGCGAATATTCCGACACGGTGGCGATCATTATCACCTGCCAAGCCATTTCCCACAACCCAGTTAGTACGTACTGGGTAATACGATATCCCTTTGTACAAATGGTTATCAGACATTCGGGACACTGACAGCCTGTGACAACTGTCAAAGACCTACAAGTGACACCTGGGACCAATGACAACGTGCTTTCTGAGGTACGGAGGAAACTCAGACATGTGATGGATGGTCATCAATCAAGGGCTGCTTGACCTTGATCGTCCCGTGCGGCTGTTATGAGCTATACCAAACTATGGCTTATTTTCTGGTTACAATGGTAGTCTTATAGCTGTAATATCGCGATATCTTCCAGACAACCTTTTATCGAGGGTTAATTTGGTGGTTTACTGCAAATAAGTCGTCGATGTAAAAAAATATTACATCGCCCGAATAGGGTAATTGACTAAAAAAAATAAAATCAGTCCGTCAGATACATTTCCAAAAAATATTGGACACATTTATTTTTTCTTTTTTCACGTAAACAAAAAATGATCATTGACATGTTTTATTTTCGTCAATTTGTATTAATTTGATAAAACAAAAAACACGTCTCCAATATTTTTCGATAATACAATAAAGCGCGCGCGGCGGCCGCAGACCTCAAGTGGCTAACTGACGGACTAAATAGAATCATATTTGTTTTAGTCAACTATCACATTGTTTCGCTTTATTACCAAGGCATAAGTCGGTTCCATTTCCAGTGTAGCTACTTCCTAACAAGCTAATGAGACTTCCAGTCATTTCGCGAAGTGTTTGCCAGCTATAAAAGTATGAAGCTGTAAATTCTGGTCGAGTTGACTTTTAAATTTGTTTAGATATAGTAATTATAAGTCATCTCAAATCGTAAAATTGTTATTGTAGTTAAGTCAAGTATTTTTATAGAGTTTTTATTGATTATAGGAGTATAAACAATGCAATATTATAAGAGTTTCTTGGTTTAGCACACAAATAACTAACCAGTTATTTGTGTGCTAAACCAAGAAACTCTTATAATATTGCATTGTTTCAAATATCTCTCTTTTGTTTTTATCTTTGAACCCAAAGATAAAAACAAAAGAGAGATATTTGAATTATGAACACTTTATATTAGCATTTTTAAAAGCAAGTGAGCATATATTTTACTACTAGTAACAAAAATTTACTATATAACGGTACTAGTAGGACTAGTAGGTATTACTGGCAGTTATTATATTTTGATTCTCGAATGATGAATCTGTAGTAAAATCCGTAGTAGCAATGCATTAAAATAAAAACATCATTAACATTTAAGCTTTTTGATCTCCATAAGTTTTAAATGCATTGCATCCTCCATCAGATATTCAGATAGAAAACTATAACAATACTATCGAAGATAAACTCAAACATTCAAGCATTCAACATTTTTATAGTTTTCATTAAAAAGTTAACATTATCCAGAACAACACACAAACACTGAAATACTTTGATATGCATCTTGGAAACTATTAATAAACGAACATACATATTACTAAAAATCACAGTAAGGACTAGCTTTTACAATATAATACTAGACTTATGGATGTACCAAAAATTGCTAAGAGTTGTATAACAATATATTTTTTTTTTAATTTCAAAACCACTTATACTATTTTACAATGGAATGTGGCAACAAGTAAGAGAGTAAGTTTTATTAGTATGTTTCGTACATAAGAACATAACTACACATTTTGATGACAATCCTTGTTACACACGTCGTTAGAATTTAGTCGGCTTAAATTAAAAAAAAAACTTACATTTTCATGATCTGAGGTTGAGGTCCTGGGTTCGATTCCCGGGTCGGGCAAGCTGTTATTGGATGTTTCCATCGGAAACTCAGTAGCAGCCACGGAGTTTTGATTTGGGAACGGTTGATGGCAATAGGCTTACCCCCTATTACATGGAACTTAAATATAACTGGCGAAATGTGGGTGTACTATTAGGTACACCCATGGTACACCTCTGCCGCACCAGGAGTGATATTGTTATAATATATATTATGTGCATCACTTAAATCCTCATATTATTATACTTTGCCCGTATTCTTTTATGATTACTATTACAACAAGCAACTAGCTTTTTCATGTTCCTAGTCATACTATTTGCTCAAACAATATTATTTTTTCACAACACAAACATACATACATACATAAACTCACGCCCTTTTCCAATGGGGGTAGGCAGAAACCACAGAACGCCACCTGCTACGATTCTTACATACCCCTTTTGCCTCGTCCACCATCCATACATCTGGTCATACACGCACGCCGGTTGCGAGTACTACGCACCTGTCCTTTCTGAAGAACATCACCAATAAGGTCAGTGTATGTCTTTCTAGGGCGTCCCCTCCCGGCGTTGCCACTCACATCTGCCTTGTAAATACCTTTCGTTAATCTACTTTCACTCATCCTCTCTACGTGACCAAATCACCTAAGCATACCCTTTGCAATCTTTGTCACGACATCTTCTTTTAAACCGCAACGTTCTCGTATAACCCTCATTCCTCCTAGGTTGTGCAGTATTTGTGTGCCAAATTTCTTCCAAATTGGGCCAGTAGATTTTGCGTGAAAGAGTTATAAACATTCAGGTATCCATACATCCTCGCAAACTTTCGCATGTATTTAAATCAAATACGAAGCACTTTGAAAGCGTGTGATATTAATTATTATTGTCGAGGCCCTCTGATTTTGCTTAAAGACATCTTTAAAATAATGGAGGTAGACGGTCTCCGAAAATTTTCTGCAAATGAAAAAGTGAAGAAAATTTTAAAAGTGACACAGAGAGCGATCGATGTCTTGGAACGACATTTTCCGCCAAATAGCAGCCGTAATGACAAACTTCAATTGCCTGAGCTTGGCAGGCAATATGGGCAGAGGGTAGCAAATGGTACAGAAGGTTTACAATGCATACAGGTTATTAGGTACTTATTTTGAATTACGTCTGATAAAATCAATTTTGGTCTCAGATATCAAAATTGAACGTCAAAATTGATTTTATCCATTCCGTCAATATTTTTGAAGGGAAAAAAATCACAATTGAATCTACGAATGTCCTCTAATCTTTTGCCTTATGCTTATAAATATCCATCACAATCCATACTAAATCCAAATATTACAATGATATTATTTAAAGTTAGCAAAATTTCATAATATCTTGCAACATTCTTTCCCTCGTGTGCATAATAAACCCAACGATATTCTGGACGAAAAGTTCGGTCTAAATCTTAACGTCAATCACATAAATTGTTGTTCTTTTATCGCTAACCCTACAAGAGAGAATCGAATTTATGAGCCTCAGTCACGATACAGACTCGAGTCACTGCCGTGCAAGATTGCACGCCTCAATATATTTATATCGTTCGACATCTATGTCATCGGTCTGATATATAGACCTTCTGTTTATTATTTTGTAACGAAACGGTAGTATACTGTTACTCTATTATAATAGTGGTAGAAATTCGATAATGGAAGCTATGAGGTAATGCGTTGAAAAGGTTAGGGTTTCAAGCTTAATCCCATTGGAACGTTGTGGTAAATCTATTTCCGACACAAAAGCATTTTCAGGTAAAGTAACTTGTTTTGGAGTGTTATTTACGGTTGTATTGTTTATTACCCAAATAGTGATTTGGTTGTAATTTATATAGCTGAAATATAGTTTTAGTTTAGCTTCTCAAACTCAAAGGTCAGTCGTTGCTTCGAAATCATTTGTATAGATTTCATCAAAAACAATCAATCTTTGGTACATCCACGTTTTACCTAATGAAAACATAAGTACAGTCTTAATTTAGACAGTGACCTCTTCAGTAAAGCGACTCTTATCATCTAAATTAATAACTATAGCATGAGTCCTTGCGTGTCCTGATCTGACACCTTTCATAGTCTCAGTACTACCAGGACTTGATTTCAATTCACTGGTTTTATTATTCTCACTCTTATTATTGTAACCGTTACGACTTACTTCTGGTGGTCGGATATCACTACAGTTTGGTTCGCCGGAGATTTTGAACACTCCATTTTGTTTATCTTCTTTTGTTTCCTCGTTGAGGTCTGTGCGTTTCTTAGGAGAATCAGTCGTGACTTCGGTCTGGCTCTGCTCTGCGTTGCTAATTTCTGCGCTTTTTGTTGGACTGAAGGTTTTATGTTTATAGGCAGGAGGGGCTTCGAAAGGCAAGTCCCTACCACTGCTGGAAGATTCTTCAGCAGGAGTAACAGTGCACATTAACCTGTCTGCTACAGCACTGAATACTGTGTTCAGTTTCAAAGGCGCTGAGTGGTCGGATGGAGGAGGTTTTCTATCGTAAACTGCTGCCGCGTCCTGCATGGCTCCTATTCTCCGAGATATGACTGCTCCAGTCCCACACCTCTCTCGGAGCTTTTCTAACTGGTTGCAGATTTTTCTGAACTCCTCCTTTAGGAAAAAAAGATTTTATATTATATATTTGCTAAATAATAATTATGCTCTACTCTTAAAAAGGGTTGAACGACATTGGGCAAGTCGGATATTCGTCAATTTGGTAATTCTTCTTGATATTGGTCAAAGCTGTTGTTTGTCATAGCGTTATTTTGTCCAATTAGAAAATTAGCCATATTCCATAATTGGACAAACAGACGATTTGACAAACTACAGCTTTGACCAATATCGAATTTGACGAAATGCCGATTTGACGAATATCAGACTTGCCCAATGTCATTCAACCCCTTAAAAACTTACTGCACCTATAAAATAAATGAAATATTTCGCAAATAAATAAGGTAAATTGCACAATGAATTAAAACAGTTGATTTATAGCCCTCATTCAGACTACAATGCCAGACGTTTTCGTTTGGGCTAAAATAATTAAGATCTCGTCCAAGTTGTCTGGCAGATTCTGGAAATAGAAAACCAATTTGATACCACAAAATACACCGTCGAAATAAACAATCGAGTAATTTGACGCTGAACTGGAAATATAATCCAAATTACCACAGTATCGTTATTCCAAGAACCGTGAAGTATTTCTAAGATTTCAAAGAAGAATCTTGCAATTCATCAATCATCGTCAATCAGTGCCAGACGTGGCGTCAATCAGTAATCAAAACACCATAATCACAATCCTTTTTAAGTAATAAATAATTAATCAATGAAATGGACGAATTTAATACACCAAACAGGTTTTTTACATACATTTCCCCCGTACATCATAAAATATTTTGCTTACCTATGTTTACTCCTAATTTCACTTATCGAAAAAACTTACCACATCCTACAAAAAGAGTAATTCTCACCTCAAGTTCTCTCTCAGTCATATTATCGCAGAACCTCGCACTGCGATTAGTCGTCATGGTGTAGGTAGACTCCGCTGGCCTCGACCTGAACTTGCCCGTCTTCTCCCGTTCGTCTTTGCCATGCCCCTTGTAAACCATGTAGGCCTGGTAATAAAAATGGTGAAGTAAGCAAATTGATCTGGACATCATCCAAGTAGGCACATAAGTTTTATATGCTGCGGAGTACAGTTAAAATTTAGTTAAGGTGACCGTGTTATAATTTTCATAAATTCTTTATAATAATATCATCCAACGCAACCCTGCTTTTTTCTTTTTTTTCATTTTGTTTTATTTATTTATTCAAAAAAACACTGATGCGACTTTGACTATTATTAAGGATTAGAGTTAGCCTATCTATTGCTACGAGGACCTAGTGAGAGATAGGAACTAGGAACCTTCCTATTTGTCATCAAATAAAAAAAAATAACATAAGTGTAAGATTGAGGACTAGGCACTTTGACACTGGACTACTCGTATTAGTACTAATAATCAGCTCAGTCAAGGAAAAAGTAAGTAAGTAAGAAAAAAGGTAGACACAAAGAGTTGCATTTGTTTTTAATTTAATTAGTACGCATGTGAAAAAAAAGTATCGTTCGATGAAAAAAACTAGTCTTGAATAATTCCTGAAACGTTACAATACCTTTTTTTTTTTTTTTTGGTGGGTGGAAAATCATCGAATGACTCCCCCCGCTCTTGGGCAGAGCGAAGGGGAGTGTCAGACTTCTACTGACTAAAAACCGAACCCATGTTCCTCCTGTGCCCTTGTGCCGAGGCCACGTCATCAAGTACTAAAATCCGCGGCCCCCATCTCTTTGAGGCGCGCGTGGAACACGAACGCGCCGCCGACACGGTCTGTTGCCGTCATGACGACGGCCGGACGGCGAGCTAGCCCGTTACTCACCGTCCACAGGCTCGCGTCTACGGTGGCCGGAAGCCATCACGTGGCCCCCGACGCCCGGAGCGCCTTCCGCGTATCAAAGCTCGCTAACGAAGATAAGAAAGAAAAAAAAATACTATTGTCATCACATGCAACGTTCATTAACGAAAAATCTTAGGTATTTCCTTTTTAAATTCCGACTTGTTTGATTTCTTTGATGTAGAACTTGTGGTGGGTCGTTAGGGATGAGATTGTAAAGATGGAATTTCCGGATGCGTAAACTCTGAGACGCATTTGTCTCAACGGTTGGGAACGTACTGAAGAGGTTTTACGATAAACGTTGTCGCGACGGATTTTCCTGCTTTTTACGAGTGTTTAGTATGTCATATGCGACAACCTAGGCGATGATATTTTTAAAGAAAATAATAACGATTTGGAGGAAACTCTTTACATTATATAAATTCTAAGTGTAGACAAAGACAAAATTTTACCCAAACAACTGTGCACAGAATCTCGATTATATGCCCCCCGCTTTAGTAGGTGAAACGTTATTAATTTATTGACGCACATAAATTAACGGCTTAAATAACGTTTGTTGTAGTGTAAGTCAATGGTGACACACTTAAGTTAGTCTGCTTTAGTGCCTCAAGCAGCTACCACCGAGACCAAACTCACTCTACAAAAGACTTCACATCTCACAGAACCAAAACAAAAGCCACCACAATAAAGAACACGACAACATTACCTTCTAAACCAGCCTTAAGATAAAACAGCATCATATAATAACGCGCGGTTTGTAGCTGCTCTGCGGCTCTGCCAGCTACTTTGGGACCGCGGCCAAATTAACAGTAATAACTGCTGGCTGCGACGGCGACGGCTCACTTACTACTTTTGTGGTCAGCTGATTATGCTGTTACGTTTTGTGGACTATTATAATATTTGAGTTGAAGTGGCTCGTTATGGCAGGTGTGCTGGTTAGCATTTGCTATAGATAGTTTTGTTTCCACTTCTGAGTATAGGGTATAGGTTTGTATTATGGGTTACTTTTGGTTGGTACCTACAGCTGGCCGATTATTGTTGACGAATCCTGATCCGATGAATGACCTGGTGAAGGTTGCAGGGATCTGCTGGATGCGAGACGCACGGGATTGGTCAATGCGGTGACCCTTGGGGGAGACCTATTTTCAGTAGTGGACGTCTTTCAGCTGAAATGATGATGATCCTGATTAAAAAATTATGTATTGATTGCGATTTAAGTACCCAAAAAAGTATTGAAATCATCAAAAAAACTGATTCTGGCTAAAAATATGTTTAAAGGAGTTTTATACTTATTGAATTGGAATCGGCATGTTAGAAACAGCTTTATGTTCATACAACGAAACCAAATAGTCGTCCAAACCAAAGCAAGACTGAATGGCATTTTTTAAAATTAACTTTACCTTTAAGTTAATATAGCTCGCTCTAATAAGCTCCAAGTCGATAATTGTGGTCACTCCAATGGAAGTAAAATATCAATCAAACATGTCAAAAACTGATCCAGGATTGACTAATAATTTGGGAAACCAAACAAAGTTTGAGCCTCAAAACTGAAATTGACGTTTTTGAAGGTATTTGTGTGAATAAATATTTTGTACCTCCAGTTTAATTAAAAACCAGGTAAGGTAGAATCTATTGGGCTTATGGCCCAATAACCTTGGGTTATTCGGGTTAGGTGTTAGTTAAGCTATGAGTTGCTATGCCAGGCGTGTTGTTAGAACTTCAGAAGGCTTATTTCATAACGAGCTTTTATTAATAATTTATTTTTATTTTATTAAGATTAGATTTCAAGCGTTCTAATACAGGTGCTCTTTGGAGTATATACTGCCTTATCAATGTCTATGATATGAGCATATTGGTAAATTTTAATTAAATACTTTATGAATTTAGGTAGATGTAACATTTGAATTAATCAATTAATTAAGCTACAGAACTTTACCTATTCATATTACTCACAGGAACCACACGCTTTGTTAAAAATAAATGTTGACTTTACTCAAAGGTTAAATTGCACTTGTAACCCTAGTTACAATTTGTTGTTTAATTTATTTATATGGGAAAGATATCTCCATCATCATATCAGCCCGGAGACACCCACTGCAGGGTACAGGCCTCTCCTTTTTTCCGCCACACTTCCCGGTTCTATGCATCCCTTAGGCCGCGGGCACATGATGCGTTGCGGCGGCGGTGCGGCGCGATTCCGACGAATCGGCCTTCAATTTCACTTGTCGTGTGCCCGCCGATTGGTCGAAATCGCGCCGCACCGCCGCGGCCGCCGCAACGCATCGTGTGCCCGCGGCCTTATTCTTTAAATGGAAATCACTACTAACAAAAAAAAACACTAAAATTCCCATCACGATATCCCTTCAAACGAGACTCTGATGAAGTAACTTACACGCTGAACAGTTTACCTGGCAATTGAAATTCTGTAGCGAAAATAATTTCGTTCAGAACTCCTCAGCAATCGGTTTAAAACTTCGTCCACTTTCATGATTCAATATAAACTTTTACAGGGTTTTTTCCATTAGCTGTTCTCCCGTACGTGGGTACTTACGTAGGGAGAAAGTTGAAAGTGTTAAGAGTTTAGAACTACTTCGGGAATAAAGAGATACACTTGTAGCAGAAATTAATTTTGAATTTTTCTTGGTTAACTCTTTATTAAGAAGTTGGGCTGAAGTTTGTGCTGCATGATGGTGCAGGTTTGTTGGAGAAGTTACCTTATTGTTTGCTTTAAGAGCGACTTTGAAAAGCTTTTGATGAATAAAAACTGTCGAGTGTTTTTGTATCGCGCAAAATCGCGCTGCGTGTCGCGGTTTCGATCCCTGCACGCAAAAAATATTTGTATGACCATGTGTATGTGAGTTTAAATGTTTGTGAACGCACCCACAATACAGGAGAAATTCTTAGTATGGGGCAACGTTTTTAACGAAAATAAATATTAATAAGTTCTGAAAATAAATGTCCTCAGTAATCCCCCCATGGTTCAGATCGGCCAGTGTTTGAAATAATGATTTGTACAAGTGCTACATGTGGTATTTCATGAGCTTCCATTACGTTTTCCATTAGTGGATAATGTGTATGTGTGTTGTCCAGTCAAGTCTAGTTAATGTTAATGCAGTCCAGCTTTCAGCCGTAACATAAATACTTATCATTCTACCATACTGGCTGGTTCCCATCAATTTTTAATGCTTAGGTACCTATGAGGTTACAAAATAGCTTCTCCGTATAGCGTTATAGTGTAAGTTATTTTCCAATTAGATTAATAAATACGGAAAATAAATGAGTGTAATGTAATTACTGTCAAATCATACGGTGAGTTCACAAGCAATATTGTAAAATGTCTATGTCAAGGCTCTTAATAAACATATTGAATTGACGATTCAATTTTTAACCGACCTCATTGAAAAGTTCATTTCGGTTGTTTTTTTTATATAATCTTCTTCAATTATTCAGATCGTTAAACGGTAAGATTTTTTTAGCAGTGTCTTCTTTTCTGCTTATAACTGCAATATAACTGCCACCCACACTTAGAAAGCTTTAATGAATACTTAGGCCATCAATTAGTAAAAATTTTGACGTTTGAAGTTTTGGCATACAAAAGTATGTCAAATCTTTACTAAGTGAAGGCTTAAGTAATCATTATATATCTCTGAGTTCCGCAGTTAGAATGGAAATGTGTTCTGTTTCTGTAAACACAGATTTTCCTATGCCAGCTTTATCTACGCGCGTGGTTATCTATAGTAGGGTCGATGATTTCTAAATTGATAAAACATTTAGGTGTTCATTAAAACAGTATAGAAAATGAGTCCTTTAATGGCTTCCTCCCCTTCTCATTACTGTGTTTCGTGATTACCCCGACGCTAAGTCAACTGCGATTATCCTTAGCATTGTCTTTCCATGTTTAGTTCGCACTAAGACTTATTGATTAAAGTTTAACTACCTATTTCAACGTATCTCTAATTTTACTGTTTTGATAATAGCGCACAGTTTCTAGCACAAGTATGTAAACACGCAGTGTTTAAAAGTGGTTTTCTCCTATTGTATTGATTTCATTTTCACGAATTTGAACTTTGCTGTGTCTGTGTGTATACATAGTGGTCGACTGTACTACAAAACAGATGTATGCACGCAGAAAAAGTTAAAACGCAAATATCTCGTAGAATAACGATTGCAATTTTGAGATAATTTATTATGACCTAGTTTATACATAGGTAATAAGAGGTTCCAAAATATTAGTTTCGTTAAGTAACTTGAAAATGAAATCAATACAGTAAAATTGATATTATACGTTGCTAAGATTGGTGCGTTGACTGTTCATGAATTCTCAAAATAAATAAATATCGAATAACTAGATCTCTACAGATCTTACAAAGTTAAGATACTTCAATACCGCAAGTCTAACACCTAACACTTGTAATTTAAGTTTTGAACAACAAACTACTATCAGGTATCAGATTCGATAAGTAAGGATGAAGTTACTTGTTATCAAGTCTGGTGTTATTAAAGTAACGTAGTAAAATTAGGATTTCGCTCTATTCTAAAACAATAAGGAGTTGCCGAAGAACAGAAATAGAGATACTTAAAATTTGTTACTTTTTGTGTATTTACCAAAGATTTGACCGGTTATTCAAACTAATAATCACTATTTTAACAACGGGATTCTCTAACATAGTATCTACAGCGTCCTTAGTCGATTCTAGGACCTCACCGTGCCTAGATCAGATTAATTACTTAGTGCTTAACTTTAGCACAATGTTTTAAATATGACCTAGTTTAAAAACAAATGACCTGTAAGCCTGTAATCTTTTTATTTTTCTGGTCTTAGATGACTGTGTGTTACTTTTGAATTGACTGTGAATTAGTAAAAGATTTATTTTAAATGTGTTGGACTCCCATCAATTTTGCCACATCAAAAGTCCTTCTTTTTTAACTTGTCAAGTGTCCCACTGCTTGGTAAAAGCCAAAGATTTGATTTTGATTTCTCCTTCCCAAACCTCTAATTTAATCTTTATTGCAAATTATTTATTAGTCAAACCTGCAACAATTATTTAACAATTGAGCTCGCCCAATGGAAACTTCTATTCTATTTCTATTCCATTCGTTAATTGTTTCGCTCTGAATAAACAACAAAAACCGAGTGAAATCAATTGAATTTACACGCAAAGTTTACCTCGCTCGTAACGATCACGCCGCTAATAAATTCTATCACTTAACTTTTGGTATGCCACACTCAAATTATTACACGTTTCAGCAAATGTATAAATGTTTGTTTTTCAACCTCAAATATTTTAATAAAATTAGGTTCGGCAGTTCTGTAACGATGAGTTTTTTGTTTCGAACATCATATGCAAAAGGCTAGCCTTTTTCCAAATTGACTGGGGTCGGCTTCCAGTCTTACCGTATGTAGCTGAATAAGTACTAGTATTTTACATAGAGCGACTGCCTTACTGACCTCCACAATCCAGTTCAAACTGGGTATTATGGTACCCCTCGGTAAGACTATTTGTCAGATTTTCGGGTCACTAACTGCCCGTAGCGACTGTCACAGAACTACAAATTGCAGTCCAACGAACAACGGGGACGATGGTCACCTATCTGCAGACCGACCTCAGTATGCGCGGCATTACCTTACACATCGACCTTTGCGGTTGTTATTATTTAGCCTCAAGCTGCTCGGTTTGATTCTTGTTGCAAACATATTGTTTAATAAAAAACGAAGTAAAAGGGGTTGCTGTATTTTAATTGATGTGTGTGATGAAATTATGGCTGTTAATGCTCACATGTACTTAACTAATGTTATAAGGCTGAGTGCTTCTCTTTTGTGTGTAGTTCTGAAAAATGTATGTGTATGCCCACAGAACAAAGAATTTCTGTTGATTTTAAAAGAGTGTCCATGAAGTTTCTTGCCATTCTTCTTATGAGACCAACGCTTTGGAATGGGCAACTACAGTGCAATCACGAGTTATTATGCCTTGTGACTGGGACTGTAGCTTAGTTTATTTAGCTTCAGTAGTTTACTGCCGCACTCGGAGAGCTTCAGTGGTTACTTGGGACGTCGCTTGGTAAAGGTTTTTGGCAGTTTTGTCATACAAAAGTATGTCAGGCCTTTGCTGGGTGGCGGCTTGAGTAATCGTTGGATATCTCTGAGTGCCGCAGTTAGTTTAATTCGACTATTCAAAAGTGCTTGTAACGGCCTACTTGAAATAAATGCTTTGACTTTGACTTGACTTTGACTTTGTTCTGTGTGTATGCCCAACTTTTCGGTTAGCAAGTGTAATATAATTATATTTACGTTATGTCCTTTGTGCAAGTTGATTGCAACACACTGTTTCTGAAGATAGCTTTATTTACTTCTACTGGATCTGAAGATAGCTTAATTTACTATTCTACTGGATCTGAAGATAGCTTAATTTACTATTCTACTGGATCTGAAGATAGCTTAATTTACTTCATGATTTGTAAACCTAGAGAAATAGAATGATCTGAGGGCAAAATTCACTCAATGCACTTTAATATTGCTAATGGGTTTTATTCGTGTTTATACTAAAGCGACTTTTGCTCAGCAAAATAAATTCAAAGTGCATTCCGTGACCTAAGAAGGATTATAAATAATTATAAAATTGTATAAATCTTTATGTTGTCCGTAAATATTCGTAAAACCGACATTGAAGCCAAAAGGCAGACCCCGGCACACACAGGGTTATTTGTAAGCACCAATACAGTGCAGGAAGCACAAAGAAGGCAGCGTTTTTGATGTCTTGATAAATATTATCATAAGACTGTATTTTATAGCTGTTCCTAATGGGTCGTGATGACAGAAAACAAAATACAAACATTTCTGTTAAATTATCAACGCTAAAAACAATAAATGTACCAGTTACAGGCAATTTTGAATTTTACTGTCAAAAACAAAAAAATGAAATTACATTCCAGCTACAGGGGCCCTACTAAGACGTCTTAATCCAGTGTGGAAAAGAGATGGCGCTAGATACCCTGTATAGTTCTGTCACGTTTCCACACTGGAATACGATTAAGTTAGGGCTGTTTTAAGACGTCATAGTAGGGCCCCAGATAACAGTCTTTTGAGGTCGAGTGCAGAACCAACACAGAGGTACATACATACAGTCTGACCGTAACCTTACCGTGCCTACCTTGCTCCCAAAGATGAAGCACAGCAGCAGGGTCACCGTCAGCTGCGTGTGGCAGAAGAAGATGATGTACAGGAGATCTGGGTTCGCTGGCGACTGGAGGAATAACCTGTAAAGAAGGATTGGTGTTAGAAGATAATAGGGATGTTCCCTGACTAAAAAAAAATATTCTGTTTAGTTTGTCATCGCGTCAGTTATGTTATCAAAAAATATTAGAAACGAGTTTTATGTTTTATCAAATTAATAAAAATTGTCGAAAATGTGTCTAAATTCATGAGTAACGTCACTTTCTGGTAAAAAAATTGTACCAAACTGTGACGTCACACGACTGTTGAAGCACTGTAAATCGTCTTAATTTTTTGTTTACGTAAAAATGAAAAAATATGTCCAATATTTTTTGGAAATCTATCTGACGGACAAATTACATTGTTTTGATCAACTACCCTAATTACGTAAAAGTAGTTACATCTCTGCTATACTGTACAAGTGTGATGCTTGTTATAAAAGTGGGTCGATTACGGGTATTAATTAAGATTATGACGTATACTAACGGCTGATAGAGGTGTATGAATTAAGAAGACCGCAACGCTGACCCTGAATAAATGTTGTAATGGTTAGTAATTTTTAGGACTGCTGATTTATTTGTAAATTAAATCTATTAGAAGCGACAGAGCTGCGTAATAGGAAGACAATATAATAGAGTTCGTCTAAGTAACAAAAAACAAGAATAATACAATCAATTGTTGAACGAAGCAAGTTAAAATTAAAGTAACATGATACAGACCAAGTAACTAGACATAAGAATCCTAGAACAATACAGTACAACAATATTTAACGACTGAATGAACAACATCACAATAACCTACTTCCTATTGCTCTGACGATAAGCAGTTCTCACTAAAACTTTACCTATTCCCAGATTGCTCGGAAAAATTCCAAGCTAGACTGACATTTAAAACTATGCACTGGAACTTGGCAAGAAGTGGCGTCTCACAACACAATCATTGTTTCCCCTACTCTGATTTAATATCTAATAAAACTGGCCATGTACAACGGATCATGCATTGTGAAGGTTCCGTAGTAGGGATTTGACGTAAGCAAAAAATATCGATTTTATTGGTCAATTGGAAATAATAAGTTTGTATTTCTCTAAAAGATTTAATCTTCGTGTCTCTCGAAAACTGTTGACTGAATAGTAAACTGAAGTAAAGAAAGGTTCTTTCTAATTGTTTCTAACCACACTACACACGTACGTGTAACATTCTGACAAACGGTCAGATGATTGCACAAACAGTCTTATCATAGGTACACAACTTAACTTTTGGAGAAGTTTACCCATATTTAGTATGCCAACAATTCACCAGATAAGTTGAAGTCTGATGATGTAGGGGGCAAGTCTATTACCATCAACCGAGCACAAATCCAGACTCCGTGGCTGCTGCTGGGAAAGTCCTAGGAAGGAAAAACCCAATAACACTTTGACCGACCTGGTAATTGAAAGCAGGACCTCATGCACAACATACATGATAAATTAATAACAATAGTTGTAACAATTAAGTAAACAGAAACAACTTTTCGATTAATCAATAGTTTTATTGTATTACTAGCTTTTGCCAGCGGCTTCGCCCGCGTGATAATGACGATTTTCCTTACAAGCTTTCATCCCCTATTTAACTCCCTTAGTTAGGGGTTGAATTTCGAAAAATCCTTCCTTATTCCTTGTCTACATTATAAAGGGAACCTTTGGGAAAAATTTCAGCTTTCTAGGTCCAAGGGTTTGGGCTGGGCGTTGATGAGTCAGTCAGTCAGTCAGTCAGGACTTCTCTTTTTATTTTTATAGATAGATAGATAGTATCATTTCATGTTTTTTTTTTTTGGTTGAAAGTTGGTAGTTTATTAATATTGTAATTTTGGAAGTAGCTATGAGGAAGTATATATTTTTGTAGTTATCTGTGGAAGGTTTGTAGCAATTTAGATATATATTATTGTTATAATAATAGTTATTAGACTGTAAGCTTTCCTAAAGTAAATAAATTAATATGGGTGCCGTTTTTCCCATTTGTCTACGGAACGCTAAGAGTCTCTCGAGTTCATCTCCAAGTTGATTTACTAGTGTTCCACTTTCCCAACTAATATTTTAATGTTACTTCGTTTTTGTTACAGCTGCAGTTTTTATCTCTGAAGTTTCCACTGATTGAATCTTATCAAGCTCTTTTTCTTTTACGGCTAGCGAGCAAGAATTACAAGGATCTATCGCCCGCTCTTGTAGAATTTTTTACTTTATTTTTATTGCAGGATTTTATGTTAGACGTGACAGCGAAGACGTTTTTGCTAGACTGAGTGACTAATTGATCCGTAAAGTTTTGTACCTACATCTTTACTAAAAGACATTTCTTTTTTCAAGACTTGAATTGTGAAAAAAAAACAACTGACTTCAAAAACACCAAAATGAGAAAAATAAACTTAAGAAGAAAAATCAGCTTCTGAAGTCGGTGACTTTCGTTTGTTTGACTTCATGTTTTTGCCACCGGCCTCAGAAGCTGATTTTTCTTCTTAAGTTTATTTTTCTCTTTTTGGTGTTTTTGAAGTCGGTTGTTTTCTTTGCAAAAAAGTACCTATACTATACAAATATTTACTATGCATTTAACATTCAACCAAGAAATAACCTTCAAGATTAAACTATTTTTGCTTTCAACTCGGAGTGGTACTACTCCTCAACGGTTAAGAGCATGAAGACAAGTGATGACTGCTAGATGCGAATACTTGAATAGCGTCAGAAAAAGCACGAAACACGTAATACGTGTCTATGAAATTCATATATAACAACTAAAAACATGTGTATTGTACACATCTGCATACCCCCTCAGAGCACACAGGCGTGATGTTACGTCATGATAATGTATATTCAATAAACATCCAAGCGATTCCAGCAATTACGACAGATTTGCCGTCTATTTTTGAAGAGTTCCATTGTATATCTCCGAAGATCAGCACCAGATCTTCACCAAATTAAAATGGAACCACCTCAGGAGTATACTCTTTCAAATAAAAAAAGAATTTTGAGAATCGGTTTACAAATGGGGGAGAAATCAGGTAACATAAAAAAAAAACATACACACGAACATTATAACCTCCTCCTTTTTCGAAGTCGGTTAAAAAGCAGGTCCACGTGTATTGCAAATAGCTTTTGATTATCGAAATGAGTCCTTGTTTTTCAAAAGTGCCTGTAAATAGCAAAAATGAAAAAAATATAATGTTTATAGTAGGCGGTTACCGTTTCTTTTTTATTTTCAGTTTAACTAAAAAAATGTATTTTTAGAATACTAAGAACTACTACACTGTACACTGTAAACTATACTGTATTTAGTGTGTACATAAATTGTTAAATAAATAATAAATGAACATGCTTACAATAATGTTTGTCTTATTAGGCACTGAAAATAGAATTAGATCTGTTCAACAAATTCTGACCTCGAAAATAAAATAAAAATTACAACGAAAATAAAATCTATAATTCCCCCGTTGGTCTAGTGATTGCAAGCGCGACTGCTGTGCATTCACTCCAGGGTTCGATTCCCAGGGCGGGCAAAATTTTGTTTTCTTAGTAGCAGCCACGAATTCTGGAGTTATCCCGGTTGATGGCAATAGGCTAGTCGCCAAACATAACCAGCGAAATGTGAGTGTACTAATAGGTACCTACCTATACCTCTGCGTAGCCGTTCGGGGATTACAAGTGCTATGACTGTAATGATCATCATCATCATCACCATTCAGCCTATAATATTCTTTATTTCTCTTTTTTTTTCTTTTTTTTTTCTTTATTTTCTTTTTTTACTTGGTTTACCTGTAGTTTTTTGTCAATTTGTTTTTGTCCTGTGGGAAACCAATAAATCATTTTTCTTTCTTTCTTTCTTTCACTACTGGGACACAGGCCTTCTAGCTATGAGAGTGACGTTGTGTTACAATAATAAAATAAAATTCTTGGAAGTGGCCACTTCAAGTGAGCTATCCTACAAGTCCTACCATTAATCAAGTACCAAAATTGATCCCATAAATAAAGTTTGAACAAAGAGTCAATTATCCAAAAAAATCCAGTTCATGCTAAAAGTACTAAATCTTTTTCGCCTTTACAGGAGCATAAATTGCCACCGTTACTGAATTGGATTTTTCTGAAGACAGTTAGACGGTTCATAAAATGTTTCAATAAAATTCTGTTGAACTAAACCCCTTGTGGGATGCAAATTGTACTTAATGACCGAACTTTTTGTAGAATTTTGTTGAAGAGCAAGTGATTGACGATTGATTTTTGTGAATAATTTTTATTTGGGACTATTTTGGTGAGATCCTGAATGGAATTTTTAAAAACATTGATTGCTTTTTCGTCGAGAAAGCAGCTGAAAGCCCTTCATAAATTTTAGCAAAATAAGCCGTTCAAACACTGTAGTAAACAGTTCATCATTTGAAACTACGATTTAAAATGACATAATTAATTCAACTATCACAAACTCGGTCAAGGTAAGAAAAATTACATCAAGTAGATCTTCTCGAGAGTTTTGCCTAGGACTGGTAGGAGGCCGATCGGCCTGAACGATTTAGGGGTGGTGTAGGAGTCCTTGCCAGGCTTTCGGAGGACTACCACTGTGGCCACCTTCCAAGCCCCAGGGAAGTGTCCGAGCTCCAGACACTAAGACGCTGTATTGTTCAAAATTTTGTTTTAATCAGAATATTATCTTGGTGAGTATGACGAGTGAGACTACATTATTAAAATTAAATAAATACCCGTTCTGTTATCTCAGTTCACAAATATGTAGTTGATGCAGCTATAAACTAAGTGTAGGTATATTATCCGATCAAGAAGATCTAACAATTAAAAATTTCAAATCTATTTAAACCGCTCTAAGATCAATCTGGACGTTGACGCAGGTAACAACTAGCAACGGAACAAAAACGCTCGGGCTTAGTCCCCTGGCGCCATAATCTACGAAAATTCACTTATACAAGTTTCTGTTGGAATTTTCAACGAATAGGAAGAGAAGGATTTCAATACAATTGAATTACTGTAAAGATTTCTATACTAGGCAATGAAGGCAGAAAATATAATTCAGTCGGCCAACAGTTATTCACTGTACAACTTACATTCAGTTGAATCTGTTTAGACTAGAAGTCAACCTCAACTTAGTTGCGACCAGACTGGGCAGATCAACAGGTCCTGGATGTTGCCGTGTCATTCATCATCATCTGCATAGCCTTTTCGCAACTACGTATGTTGGAATCGGCTTCGCAGTCTAACCGGATGCAGCTGAGTATTTTGCACAACCCAGTTAATACTGGGTAATAATATGATACCCTTTGGAAAGACTGGTTGTCAGACTTTCAGGTCACTGACTACCTATAACGACTGCCAAAGATCTTTATATGGCTGCAGCCGGGACCAACAGCTTAACGTGCTTTCCCAGGCATGGAGGAAACCCGGTATGTAATGAGCGGTTACCTAAAGATCGACCTGAGTGGCACCAAGTCACGAGTCATGTCATTGTTGCACCAAATATACAGTAAAGACTCATTCTTTACTGAATTGGTGGCAATCAATGAAATGGCGGCAGGTCACGGAAACAATCTTCGACTCGCACATTCCTATTAAACTTACGGGGAAGATTTATAAAACAATGGTTAGACCTGCTGTCTTGTATGGGTCAGAATGTTGGGCCACAAAAGGGATGAATGAAAGGCATTTGCATATAGCCGAGATGAGAATACTAAGGGGGATGTGTGGTGGTTCGCAAATACATAGATGAAATAAGAAATGAGTATATAATAGGACCTCCGAAAGCTTTTCCGGTGGCCGAAAAATTGTATGGTCGGTTTAAAAATTGTAATCGGTTGTCGTGGTATGGGCATGTGATACGGAGGGATGTATTAATTATATGGATTTACTGGATTTACTTAGAAATACATAGATAAGTAATTAGTGTTAATGTAGAACTAATCGCCTATCTAGGTTTTATAAAGTGCGTAATTTAAAAGTACATCGCTGGCTAACTGTGAAAGAAGAAGTAATTTTTTAAAACGTAGAGCATGGTCAATCGCCAGGTACAGACACATAGAAGTAAGTAGGAAGAAGATAATAATATGCTGCATCGAACTTATTCAATAAGGAAAAGGGCAGGATTGAAGATCATACAAATTAAAGATTTTTGTAGAACCTCAAACATTTTACTAATCATGAATCCTCAAAGTCACTTTAAAACATAATAATTAGTTATTTGCATATTGTGTAAGTGAGTGTGACCTCTATGAAACAAATTGCTTCTGCCAGGAGCGAGAGCCACCATAGTTTAATGAGTTCCGGGCTCTAAACTTTCTGTCGCTAGCTCTAAACTTCGCGAACTATCTCGTTTCAAAATTTTGAGCCAAATTGCAGCTCTTGATTTTCGTTTTAAAGTGATATTAAAGTGACTTTGTAAAGCTTGGAAACCCTATCTAATGACTTGGTAGATAATAAAACTTCTTAAATTCATTAACAAAGGATTCACCACTCATGAGTGTAGGCAAGTTTAGGATAAAATATCATGTACTTATCCATAAGCAGTTGTCACCTTGTCTATACAAGTGGTTAAGTTCATTAAGTTATTTAATTTCTAATTTCTACAACGACTGTTAAAGGAACTGACAAAGGCTATCGAAAAATTATGCCATAAGTTATGTTACTTGTTAACCGACTTCAAAAAAAGGAGGAGGTTATCAATTCGACTGTATTTTTTATTTTTTTTTTTTTTTTTTTTTTATGTTTGTTCGCTCATAACTTGCGACTGGGTGAACTGATTTTCATGATTCTTTTTTCATTTGAAAGCTGGTGCTTCCCGTGTGGTCCCATTGTCACCATTTCGATATCTGATGATGGGATCTTGTAGAAATCGGGGGAACTCTTCAATAAATAACAGCAGATTAACCGCGATTGTTGCTATAGCATATCTAAGCATTGTTTACGCCATCACACAACATAATATCACGCCTGTACTCACTACAAAGGTTATAAAAACTATTTTGTGAAGATCTGATGAAGAACTTCGGAGATAGGCAACGGAACTCCTCAATAAATGATAGCAAATGGACTGGAATTGCTGAAATCTCATATTGTCTGTCTATTGTTTACACCAGTTCATAACATAACATCACGCTGGTACGTTGTGAAGGGGTAAGCACATGTGAACCACTAAAAAGTGAAAAATAAAAACGTTTTTACAAAAAATAAAACCGACTTCAAAAAAAAACACTCAAAAGTGAAAAATAAACTTGAGAAGAAAAATCAGTTTCTGAAGTCGGTGACAAAAAAATGAAATCAAAGAAACAAAAGTCACCGACTTCAGAAACTGATTTTTCTTCTCAAGTTTATTTTTCACTTTTGAGTGTTTTTTTTTGAAGTCGGTTTTATTTTTTGTAAAAACGTTTTTTTCTGAATTGAAAACAAAACTGCAAAATACCTACACGTTAAAAATGTATGAAATAATAGATTTCTTGGTTCGGAGGCACTGAACACATCTTAACCGATTATGCGTTGATGTCCCTTCCATCCTGTATATTAGACCTTTCCTAAATTCAAGTATTTGCACGATTGATATTAAGAACAGGTCTAGAGAGCAGTGGTGGCCCAGTGAGTCGTGGGTTCGAACCCCGTCAGGCGCATCATCATCAGCCTATTAATGTTCCCACTGCTGGGACACAGGCCTCCTCTCTTTGAGAGGGAATGGGCTATAATCTACCACGCGGGCCTAGTGCGGATTGGTAGATGTCACATGTCTTCGAATTTTTGGTTCTAAGACATGCCGGTTTCCTCACGATGTTGTGTAATTTATTTCATCACCACTGCTCTCAAAACGGTGAGCGAAAACATCGTGAGGAAACCGGCATGTCTTAGAACCAAAATATTCGAAGACATGTGACATCTACCAATCCGCACTGGGCCCGCGTGGTAGATTATAGCCCATCCTTCTCTTAGAGAGGAGGCCTGAGTCCCTGCAGTGGGAACATTATAGGCTGATGATGATGATGATGAAGAACAGGTCATTTAATTTTCCTCCTTACTTTACCAGCTCCACATAACCATGAAACACTAGAAGGCAGAAAGACAAACTTACATGGATATATTGAGGAAGACAGATAGGAGGAACTCGTTGTAGATGGCCATGGAGATGAACCGGCTCTCGTTGAACTCTGAAGGCGCCTTTCGCACCATGATGCAGAGGCGGATGCCCCACATCAGGAATATCACCTCCACTGTTGGACAAATATTATGAGTTAATCGAAGAAGAGTAATTAGCGGCTTATTGAATCCCGACAATAGTAAGGACATAAATGAATTGCAAGCGTGCCAGCGACCTACTAAGTCTTGGGTTGACTTAGTAGGTTGCTGGTATGCCAGCGATGCGATTCATTCTAGACCACAGATATAAGCTTTCGCAGAGTCGTAAAGTTTTGAGCTCGCAACGAGAAGGATAGTATCGCGGCCAGTGTGTTTTTATTGCACCAAACTCATCTTCTGCCCACATGATGTACTAACGGAATAAATCCTGACAATCCGACATACTCATGGCTAATAAATTAAATGTCACGTTCATACTGGTGTACTTTTTATTAAATCCTGTTTTGCTCGGGTGCTGTATTTTCCATTTTGTGATGTTTATTTCTGCAAATGTGCAAGTGGTCATTTGGGAATTACTTTGTGTGAGTGTTTGCTCTATTGTGGCAATTAAAACAACAAATGAATATGTAAACTCGTGATAGAAAACCCACGAAAAATGCGCACGAAAGGCGAGGCGAAAGGCTAATCGCCAGATTATGTAAACTACTATTATGTATTTACTTGGTTTGAAAATACACAAAACCGTAAACCTGAAAAAAAAAGTCCACATACAATTTAAACGCCAATTGTTTTGTGTTCTAAAGTAACAACGCGAATCACACCTGTTTGAATTATCCAAATTATGCTAAGAGAAACACTAAGATAATCTGAAATCTCCTGAACTATGTAAGCATTTATCACAATATTATTTCTCACCCACTAACTCGCTCTGACATGTTAAACCGCTGAGCCGTTCACCCCCCTTCACCCCAATTGTACACCCCACAGATATAGATAGACCTAGATAACGCAAGCGTGTCTATTTTTGACTACCTATTAAGACGTCACCAGTACTATAAATCGGAAAATCAAATCGATTCAAAGACGCCACAGCGTACGGCGCCTCCTTCGCCCCAACCCCTGCCTTTTGCACCAGATCCGACTAGCGCTATACACCAATGCAAACTGAGCGCGAAAGTGGCCACTTACGATTTATGTACGTAAGCTAGGCACAAAAAGTGGCACGTGAAGTAGTTGCTCTTGCGTTATCTAGGTCTATCTATATTTGTGGTACACCCCCTAAAGTCCTAAGAGAATTCTGAAGGAAATGATATATAATCCACTTCACTACGAAGTGCATTTAAGCTTTGTTGGAGTTGATTAAATTAGTAAGTTGTAAGAAGCTAAACAAGCTACTTACTTACGGTTTGTAGTTTCACTCGCAGTTTGTGAAAGACTGATCAAGTTTCGAATGAAAGTTCAGCTGAATGGTAATTCTGATACGGTACTTGTGATGTTGATTAAGGTTTTTGTTTAATAGCATGTACGCTTTGTAGTTTTATGTATTCTACCAATTTGATTACGAATACGTGATCTTCTTCTTATTATCGTGTGGGCAATGAAACCGCCTAGAAGGCGTAATTATGGAGAGAAATTAGATTTGATATTGGAAGCTGAACAAATCTAAAAGATCTTCAATCGGAATATTTCACATATCTTGTTCTTCTTAGCGTGTCGAAGATAATTCAAATTGGGTTGACCCAATATTTGGCACTTTCAGTAGGCTTAATCAGTTCATGTAATGTTCAAATAAAAGAACAGGCAGGACACAATATCAAGTGCCCCATAGATTGTGGGGAAACACCATATTCAGATAAATTAGGATTAATACAAAATAATATTTTGTAATTCCTATTTGTCCCAAAGCCACACCTGAACTGCATTAATTTCATTTCATACACAGTGCAAAATTGAACACAGTTTAGTCCAGTTTTCCCCCCTGAGGGGGATTTTCGCAGGGGAGAAACGTGGAATAAGCCACAAAATTGATACTAAATAAGTACTTAAATTACTTACGCGTTGTAAAAGAGTGGTCCCACCAGTCTGTGTTACATAGGTACGCCTTGAGGTCATCCTTGGTCCTGCCAACGATGACAGCGGGTGGTGCAACCAGCGTGCGTATGGCCAGCAGAACACACGCCACGCCCACGATCACGCCGATCCGACGCAGCAGGTACATGTCGGAGATCTTCACTGCTTTCGCTGACCGTACTTGAAATATTACTGATATCCTGTTGAAGAGAAATGGAGTTTAGTTTGTCAATTATGATCTATCAATTTTTTTTGGGGGATGGAAAATCATCAAATGACTTATCTCGCTCTGGGCAGAGCGGTAGGCAGTGTCAGATTTCTATATTGACTAAAAACCACCCATGTTCCTTCTTAGCCCTTGTGCCGAGGCCGTGGTATCTCTTTCGAACAACCCACAGCTCCGATGGGATCCTCTTAATCTTAAATCTACATAATCCTACCTAGGGTCTACACAAAGATACATCAGTAATAACTATAATGGAAATTTCAGGTACGGGACGACATCACTTCCACGTTTATGTTGAACACAACAAGTATGTTATACTAAAATCATTCTTTCTTTATTTGTCACAGTGTTTTGTGTCTGTTTGTTTGATTTTTTCCATCAGGATCTTTTTAGTAGCAGCCACGGAGTCTGGATTTTAGCCCAGTTGATGGCAATAGTTTCACCCATTTTACATGGGTACATACATACAGTGCGATCAAATTATCTTGGCAGGTCTGAACATAGGCTCTGCGAACTTTTACGCATGTAAACTTGTGAAGAAAACTGTTATTGCCAGATAAACCAATACCTATACGATCAGAAAATATCTAATTTATACAGTGAGAAATACAAATAAAATAAATATCATAACACTTTTATACATTAGTTGTAACAAAATGACCTGCACGAAGTTCGGACCTGCCAAGATAATTTGATCGCACTGTACATACATAAACTCACGCCCTTTTCCCATGGGGGTAGGTAGAAACCACAGAACGCCATCTGCTACGATTCTTACATACCCCTTTTGCCTCGTCCACATTCATACATCTGGTCATACACGCACGCCGGTTGCGAGTACTACGCACCTGTAAACATACCTAATACCTCAGATCACAGAAACAACAGGAGATATGGCAAGGAGGCGTGGTACATGCGAACTCATGTGGCCACGACGGGGCCTTATGCCACTTTCAATAATAAGTCGAATGTCAACTTGCGACGTCTTCACTTCTCGTGATTTTTTACAAAATGCCGCGTTGTTCAGTGAATGTTTGTAAAAATAATAGCTGTATTGTGAATTACACGAAAGATGGTATCTCATTTCACACATAAGTACTACAAAAATAATGTTTTTCATATTAAATTCATTAAAACATTACTTCGTGGTACGAGAAACATGATGAAAAACCAAATCAATTGTTTTCATTAGGAACAAAAACCATTGCTTGTTTAGTACAAATCGACCAGTGAATCGGCTGATCTAATAGCGCAATGGATAGGTGTTTTACTGATGCTCTCACTCACACAATATTTTCGAAAAGCTGCTGCTGTCAGTCTTTGTGAGCTAGAGATGTCTAATTGTGATGTTTGTAGTTGTCGATATTTTATACGATGATTCTGCGTATACGTACGAATGGTTATAGGTACATATTATGCATTATACAATTAATTACTCTACACAATTGTTACTGCAGTATAAGGCGTATTTTATGGCGTTACTGAGCGTTGCCGTAAATGGAGATAAGAAAAACCAATATTCTGTACTATGTATTTACTAATTAAATATAAATTTATTTTTAGTTTAAACAACAAATTATAAATATAGGTAGGTAAAAAAAAACAAACAAACACTTTCGAACGTAATACAATATTAAAATAAAAATTAATTGCAGTATCATACAGTATTGCAAAATTATTTGCATTTAACATTAATAAAATATAATTAATATAACTGAAACTAACAAATCCCGAGTGATCAAGTGCATACAAGTTTTCAGTATTCAGTTTTTTTTTTTTCAGTTTTTAGATTTATTTTACAGAAGGTAGGTAGGTAAACCTTAAAAAAGGGGTTGTAGGTTTGATTCCCATCCGAGACAAATATATGTGATGAATATAACCTATGTGATGATGTCAATATTAATTATTGTTTCCCTCAAATTAAAAACATTTTTCGTTGTGATTGTTCTTTGTGTAATATTTTGAGAATATAATAATTCGAGAATATAATATTTTGCGAATATAATATTTTGCGAATGTAATAATATGAGAACAAAGGCTAATAACAACGTTTATATTATCACGCTTTCTTATTTTTGCAAGCAATACTGAAAATAGAAAGTGCTTTTTATTGCTTAATATTGACTGAATAAATAGTATTCATTGGTTGCTCGAGTTATCTATCTATCTATCTATTTAGATACTTAAATAAAAAGAGAAGTCCTGACTGACTCTCTGACTGACTGACTCATCAACGCCCAGCCCAAACCCTTGGACCTAGAAAGCTGAAATTTTGCACAGAGGTTCCCTTTATAATGTAGACAAGAAATAAAGAAGGATTTATTTTTTGAAATTCAACCCCTAGGGGACTTAAATAGGGAATGAAAGTTTGTATGGAAAATCGTCATTTTTGTAGTTAAACCGACATCCACGCGGGCGAAGCCGTGGGCAAAAGCTAGTCTTTTATTAAATCAATAGCTAATGGGAATGCATGTAACTGGGAACTTCAGAATTCGGGCATTAAATAGCCGATGAAATGTAAAACAGTATTGTGTAAAAAAAATTAAGCGAATACTTAAAGACATTGGATTGTCTTTATTGGCGACTCACACACGGTTACACATCAAGCTACACATTTCTAGTATATGCTGATCTCGCATTGTATAGGATTTTCGTCGTACAGTGCGTGGTCACTGTAAACTGAAAATGTTCCCATAGCTTGATGTGTAGCCGTGTGTACTCGTGCATGATTCTTCTTTCATTGCATCTTGCTTTTATTATTAACTAGCTGATGCCCGCGGCTTCACCCGCGTGGATGTCGTTCAAATTATATACTAAAACCTTCCTCTTGAATCACTCTATCTATTAAAAAAAACCGCATCAAAATCTGTTGCAACACGTCATCTGTGGTGTAATTTAATATTACGATTTACTACAGACACAAATCAATATATATATTTTTTTTAATCAACCTGTTTTGAATAAATGACTTTTTTTATTTTGAATGATTTCTGGACATATTGTTTTTATTTATAATATATTATTTTCAGGACCCCAAAAGAACTTTATTACAATATATTAATAAATAGAACGAATCGATAACTTTTCGATTTAGTCAATCACTAGCGTCGAAGTAAAACAAAATGTATTAAGTAAATTGTGCGGTGCATGGTAAATACACGCTGTGACTGAAGAGATAAGGTTTATAATTGATTGTGTAGTACGTAATGTTTTAAGAAATGCGGATGTGTTTACGAATGCGTATATCTATTGTTTTTACTGCTCTGCGTGTGTGAACTGACGACACAGGTCCCCATACATTTTCGGCTAAAGGGCATATCTCCTGTTGTTTCTGTGATCTGAGCCTAATACCCATGTTTACATGAGTATTAAACATTATATTGCGAAATGTGGGTGTACTACATATTAGGTACACCTCTGCTTATGCCTTCGTGGATTACAGGCGTGATTTATTTTAGGATTACAGGTTTTGATATGTTATTTGTCATAAATACTGAGAAAAATACTTTAATTACTGTTATTATTAGTCATATTCATGTCGTCCTATTAATAAACATTGTCTTAAAAGTTAAGTTCTACAAACACATAGCTCCTTCATCTAAATCGGATAAGTATCTAGTTCAGTTTACGAAAACGTTCCAAACGTCCCCTAATCCTCTTTAGAAACATAAAATACGCATTTAATAAATGCACGATCAGTTTCCTTAAACAAAACAAATCCTGTTATGCAAACATTAGATCCAAGTTAAGTAGATTATCATAAATTGGGCCCGTAAACAGATTCCGTTTTATTTACGCATTTTTGTAGGGGCCCCTTTAAAAGACAACTTGATTCTTATCTCGAAAAGAAGACAATTTCATTCCATTCCTATCTAATTAAAAGACAACTTGATCACAATCTAAAAGTTCAAGCACAATTATATACTTGAAATGAGTCTCAGATTGAAGATTTAGAAAAAGTTGTTGATGTAAAATATATTAAGGGGGCTTATAACGTTTCCAGTGGGTAATAAATTGCTTCTTAGAAAAATGTTCGTCGTCTGGTTGGGAATAAGAAGACGGCTCTAAAAGTTTGTTCAAGATATCAAGAACCGTGATTAATTATATTTTTTGTACGTTTATCGTTTTATGTAGCTGTGTATTTCAATGTAATCATTGTGTAACATAAACGAGGTCGTAGCTACATACTAAAGGTAACTCGAATCAATCTTCAGGTTAAGCCGCACTTGCTTAGGTTGGTCTGTGGATGGATGACCACCTATTACATACAGAGCTTTGCTCGTGCCACGGACAGCACGTTAAGCCGTTGCTGCTGGTCCCGGTTGTCTCTTATAGATCTCTGACAGTCGCAACAGGTATTCTCTGGCCCGAAACTCTGACAACCAGTTTTACCAAAGGGCAGTACGTTAAGCCGTTGCTGCTGGTCCTGGTTGTCTCTTATAGATCTCTGACAGTCGCAACAGGTATTCTCTGGCCCGAAACTCTGACAACCAGTTTTACCAAAGGGCAGTACGTTAAGCCGTTGCCGCTGGTCCCGGTTGTCTCTTATTGATCTCTGACAGTCGCAACAGGTATTCTCTGGCCCGAAACTAGGACAACCAGTTTTACCAAAGGGTATCCGTATTACCCAGTTTAAACTGGTTTATGGAGAACAGATAGACAGTCACTCCATGTAATAAAATACTGGTATTCTGCATTGTTGGGAAAAGGCAAGCAGAAGATCATGAGATGACATTCCCAATGCCAATTCAAAAATATTCATTACAATATTATGAACATTGTCGGCCAAACAAAAACATGAAGCAATAGTCAACGTCAACTTTAAGGCGTTCGTGGTGCGAATACCAACTTGTTATCTGCATCTCGTCTTGGAAGAGGACTTTTGGACGCAGGGAGTGGTGTTCCGTCGCTTCCGCGGGCAAGTGCCACAAGAACGCGCAGTGACCTAGTGCGCTAGTGAAGTGCTACTAACATAGTTTTAAGGCTCTATTAACTAACACAAATTGTATTTTATTATATTTATGTTAGTCTGTAAGGTATTTATCTATGGGCCTTAGATGCCTGAAAATAAATTGATTATTATTATTAATAGAATACGAATCTCTTGCAAAATAATACACAGAAATTGGTGTCACGTTATTAGGACGTTCACATACTTCCTACATAGTTCGTTCAATGTAATTTATTTATTTATTTAAACTTCATGTACAAAAGTGGTACATAGGCGGACTTAATGCCACAAGGCATTCTCTACCAGTCAACCTTAGGGCCAAATAGGACAGTACTGTGGTAGAGTGCAAAAAAAAAAATATAATAAGGATAATACCATTTTGCAAACATAATATATCGGTGCATACTAAAACACATATAATAATATAATATATTATAGATAATGATGAATGATGATAATGTTCAACTTGTCACATAAAAGTTTTAATAAGACGTGTACCCAATATCATGAATGTCATTAGCACACGGTACCCTAATTCAATTCAAACTGATTTCAATTTAAATTAAACAAATTAACAACTTCAGCTTTCATACTGATGGAAAAGCAAAATTGAATTTTGAACTCGAAATTGAAAATTTTAAGGTAGCTAGGAAGGTATGCTTTGTGTGACCCTAGGCGGGGTTTTAGGGTCAAGTCCCAACTGTTTACTATTTTACCAATTTGACGTAGTGACCAGAGAAAAAAAAACCAGCCAAGTGCGAGTCGGTCGGATCTGTAAAAATCCCCTTAAATGTTTATTTTATTTTGTTTTTAGTATTTTTGTTGTTATAGCGGCAACAAAAATAGATAATTTGTGAAAACAACTGTCTAGCTATCGCGGTTCTGGAGATATAGCCTGGTGATAAACAGACGGACGGACAGCGAAGTCTTAGTAATAGGGTCCCGTTTTTACCCTTTGGGTACGGAACCCTAAACATATATTTAAAAAAAATTACACACACACTACTAGTTTATCGCCAACTGTATTAAGTTTGGTTCTTTCGCTTTTCGCTTGTCGTCCCCAATTTATAGGACATGTCCCTTATGATTCTATTTCAAGGACCAGTCCTAATTCCGGGCTTAATAACGGTCCGTTGGATTTTTGTGATACCTGTATAAATAAAATTAGCTCTGTGGAAAGTTTTAACCTTGAAAACGGCTTTATTATTATGATATTATGTTCATATTTTGGCAATTATGATTTGACATAGCAAAAAATCAAAAATTCATGGACTCATAGACAAGGCTCGGTCCAAAGCATTTGGTATTGAAACAATAGTTCTTTTTTATCGTATTTGCAAAGTTTGAATGGAAGTTCATATTATTTCGTACTGATGAGAAATCTCATCAGGCACACAGCTTGTAGCAAAAACAAAATATGTCGTTCGATGTCTGTTGTTAAAACAAATCAAACTTGTTTCACCAAAATATTGTTTGCCAAATATCTTCAAGTATTGCAAACTTTGTGACCTCCTTGTAAAAGTTTATAGTGTGGGATGTTACACAAAGACAATACACTATTTTGATCTTTGCGATCAAGGTTATCTTTTACTACTGATACTTTCTAAAATCTTGTTTAAATAATCCAGTGACTTTACTAAAAAGTTTGAAACGCGAAATCAGTATGAAATCACTAAATACGGATTTTTACGTTTATCAGTATCACCGTCATCAAGCCAGGTGCATATTTTTAGCTCGTGACTTAATGATGTTTGTGATGATGTTTGATTTAATAACATCAGCTACGCTGATGATATGGTGCTGCTGAGCGCGTCAATAGGGGGACTCAGAGAGCTTATAAACATTTGCGAAACGTATGCTCGAGCACATGGTCTTAAATATAATGTGCAAAAGAGCAAAGTCATGGTTTTTAATGCGGGTGCCAAGTGTCCGGCAGACGTCCCACCAGTAAGGCTATGTGGGGTACCCTTGGAGCGGGTACATACTTTTAAGTATCTGGGCCATATTTTAACGTCTGACCTGAAGGACGACGCAGATATTGAGCGGGAAAGGAGGGCGTTGTCGGTGAGGGCGAATATGATTGCCCGCAGGTTTTCTCGTAGCTCCAAGGATGTAAAGATCACCTTGTTTCGAGCCTACTGCACATCTTTTTACACAAGTAGTCTGTGGGTGTCATATTTGCAGAAATCCTACAGCGCTCTCCGCGTACAATATAATAACGCGTTGAGGGCACTGCTGCGGCTGCCTCGCTTCTGCAGCGCATCGGGAATGTTTGCGAGCGTCGGCATTGACTGTTTTTATACAAGTATACGTAAGAGGGCGACCTCGATAGCGAGCAGAGTGCGGGGCAGTGGCAGCAGTCTTCTTACCGTTGTTGCCAACAGGTTAGACGGACCTTTTATGCAGCATTGGCAGGCCTTACATGCACCTGTATACCGGGCGTGGGGCAGGTAAATTTTAAGTTAGATTCATTATCAGATTAATATTATTACTTTTTAATTATTAAATTTAAATTTTCATTTCATTTTTATATCTGATTGTGGACATGTCGTATTTACATTTTGAAAGTTTATATTTTGACATTTTACATTTTGACATTTAACTTTTTTTACTTTTGACATTTTAAATTTTGACATTTTGCATTTTGACACTTTACATTATTTTTGTTTTTCTTGACTCATGAAGTCTATTTTTATTTCAATTGTATCTTTAAAATGAATTTTATTTTATGAATTTAGATATTATTTTATGATTTAGCTTGCATTATGAATAATTTATTTTATGATTATGCATTTTTGGTAATTGGTAGTATGCCCTCAGTATTATGATTATTTTTACTAACACTATTCTTTAAGTATACCTACTAACAAAAATATGGATCACTGTTGTCTAAATTGAATAAATAAATTAAATTAAATTAAATTAAATAATAACTGCAACTCGGGTCAATCTTTAGGTTAATTCGCGCTAGCCTAGGTCGTCTGTGGATGGGTGACCGCCCGTTACATACCGAGTTTCTTCCATACCTCGGAAAGCACGTTAAGCTGTTGATCCCGGCTGCCATATTTATAGATCTTTGGCAGGTAGTCAGTGACCTGATTGTCTGACAACCGATCTTATCGTATTACCTAGTATTAACTGGGTTGTGGAGGTCAGATAGGCAGTCGCTCCATATAAAATACTGGTATTTAGCCTGTATCCAGTTTGACTGGAAGGCGACCCCAACATAGTTGGGAAAAGGCTAGGCAGATGACGATGATGATCCATTTAAGACTATAGAACAAATACCACCACTTACCTCCAAGTCTTCAACATAAGAGCTCCATAAGTGAGACAGAACCCGACCTCCCGTAGCCAGACCCTGGCGGTGCAGGTCAGGACCGTGGGTCTTCCGTACATGACGAGAGTGGTGCAGTAGATGAGGAGGGCTCCCAGGACTATGACCCTGAGGAGGGCTGGACTGGCTGCTCTTACGACCTGGGAACAAGATGAAGATATAGAAAATACAATAGCATCAGAAATCAGTTAATAATAATAATATTCCACAACTATCACACAACGCCATCTAGTCCTAAGCTAAGCAGAGCTTGTGTTATGGGTACTAGACAACTGATAAACATACTTATATATTTCTAAATACATACATATTATAGATAAATTACACCCAGACACAGAACAAATGATCGTGCTCATCACACAAACATTTGTCCTGGGTGGGAATCGAACCCACGACCTCCGGCATAGCAGTTAGGGTCACTAACCACTAGACCAACAGGCCAGTTTTAAACAGCATGCTAAAAATATATTTTTCGTCGACTTGTAAGGCATATTCAGAGGCCCAATGGGTAACAAAAAAAAATGTCATTAGTTTAGGTATTAACCACACGATAAAAATAAAAGAGTTTGACCTTATATTGAGCTTTCAATCAAAAATTATGATTTAGAAGTGGTACGGTCAACCGACACCGTAAAAGAAAAAGTCAAATTGTTATCCTGGATAATTATGTGATTTATAGTACGGTTATTACCGTACTTTCGTGTCGTAGTACCCTACGATACAGTGAGTTGGTGAAACACATAGATATAAAAACAATCTGATGGCTTCGTATTTCTACATTAAGTTTCATCGGAATTGTCATAAACATTTTTTGGAACATGTCAGTTCCACATTATATGTTTGACTTTTCCATTACCGTTATCGCTGATATGCCTTCGGGCAGGATCCAGTAGGATTTCTTTAACTTTCAGTCGTTGTTTACTTAGCCCTTCGTATTTACCTACATGAAACTGTTTCGTTGGTCTATAAATTGGTCGCAAGCGCAACTGCTGTGCATGAGATACTGGATCCTGTTTTTTTCTATTAGAAATATCTCAGTAGCAGCCTCAGAGTTTGGATTTGTAAACTATAAACAATAATAAACTCTCCCCCTTTTACTTATTTGGACTTAATCATAAGTGGCAAAATATGCACTATACGTACACCACTGCTTAACCCTTTGGGGATTACAGGCGTGAAGTGTGAGGATATACTTTGACGATTAACATGAGAATATCCTGAGTTAACATGAATATTTTTTCACCTTTCATGAGCCCCGAAATGTGCTTAAAACTTTCGGAAATGCTGAAAGTTGGATTTTAAATAAGGAAAACTCCGAACATTTTCTCCCGATAATTTGGTTTGGAAAGTATTCTGTAGTACCTCAATTTGTGTTGACACGACTGTGGTGATCGATAGTCCGCTATGATGGATGGTTCAGGAAATAAAATGAAAAAACGATGTAGCCGCTTGTTTTATGGATTATTTGTATTTTTTGTGGGAATATTAATTTATGATTGCAATGCATCTGACGTGGCTATAGGTAGAATTCAGCTCTGACAGGCTTTGCTGGTTTGAAATATTTAAAAACCAGGTAGTAAAATAGTGATAAAACTAAATCCACAAATCTATGTGTTCCAGAGCAATATAGCCAGACATCATAACTCTTTGCGATACCCATGCAGAGGTTTTATCTAGCAATTCAATAGCACCCACTATCTAAATTCACTCTAAAAACTGCAACGTTCTGAAAACACGCAAGGTCAAACCTGACATGAGTGTTTCAAACTAGTATCTGCATAGGAATTCGCCAAGATTTTGGATACCACAGCGAAAAACGACTCGGAAACATTGTAAGTAGTTGCCTAGTTACCATGTACTCATTAGTTTTACCCAGTTTTGTTGCTTTGGCGTTAGAAAATACCATTTTGGTTGTAAAAGTCGTCGTGAATGTTCCCAATGGGTACACGATTTGCAGCATTTAGTGCGGTTGTTACGGAAACTTTTTCATGTTTAATAGCGTGGTTTTTCCTGTAGAAAAGTAGAGAGAGATACTAGACTTGCCTCAGCCATTTCTTAGGTGAAAACTTTTCTAATTTTATGGTATTGTTGTTTTTTTTTTTCAACTCTTAGTGAAGTAGAATGTGGTAGCACGCTGCAATAAGGTTTTATTTACCAGTATTTGATTATTTTCTCGTTGGTCTAGGTAGTCGCAAGCGAAACTGCTGAGCATGAGGTCCTGAGTTCGATTCCCGGGTCGGGCAAAGTGTTATTGGGTTTTTCCAACAGGAATTTCTCTATTATTAGGTACACCTCTGCCTAACCCTTCAGAGATTACAGGCGTGATGGTATGTATGTATTTCATTAATTTATTTCTACCAGTGGATGCAAAGGTGCATTATCAGTAGAGATATTGGTGACAAGAGAAAACCGAGTGACATATAGGAACGTTCGTTTGCAACCGGTGGGAATTTGACGAAGATGTATGACGTCAGAGCAGGTGGCGATCTGTAGTATCTTCCTACCCACATGGGAAAAGTAGTTTATGTAGGATAGTCGTTTAATCAGGACGGTTGGCGCAGTGGCTAAGGGATTTTAACAAATATTTGTATGGCCTACAGATAGTTGTTCCGGGTCTGGGTATTTGTGTATGAGAGTTAAAATGTTTGTAAACGCAGCGTTAGAATAAATAATAACCAAATAACTTGTATGTATTATATAACATTGTCGAAATATATACCCCGGTAACGAACACACACGGAATTAATACAACAGGGGTACATAAGAGAACTCAAGGTATTGATTGAACAGGTGCGCAAACAATATTATGAATACTAATTACATACGATATTTGATAAGTTCCCATATTATTGCTTGAAAGCATCTTGGAGGTTTCCGGTAGAGGTACGCGTGTTGGGTTACTAGATCAATATTTGGCTGGCTCATTTCTGTTTGGAAGGAATATTGTGCTCAAATTACTATACGTTTAATAAATCAAAAACCTGTTGCTTGCATATTCCAGGATCTGATGCAACGCTACTGAAAGTGCTAAGCGAAAAGAGATGACTCGATCCAAATTGTCATCGATTGGCTAAGAAAAAGACTGAACAAGAAATCCTGGTTATCTGATACCAACGATTTTTACACATTGTGATTGATTGATCAGATTGTGTACAAAACCTACAGAAAAGAAATTAAAGTCTTTTTGAATTGAAGTAGACTATTTTGTCAATTATGTGTAGTACCAACTGTACCCAATACCCTTTTAAACAAGATGATTTTTTAGTCACCGTCCAAATTATTTCTAGGCATTAGGTATCATTCACTAACACCATTTTGGGAAAAAAATCGATACGTAGAATTTTCATATTAAATCATTTTCTCGAAAAAATTATCCGCTCTCCGTGAAACGTTAAAACTTTGATTATGTGATATCTCAATATTTTTGTATTGAGTGATACTAAAAGAAAAAACACGTATTCAAACAATTCCGCCAAAGATTAATATATCAGAATTTGGACGGTGACTAAAAAATCATCTTGTATAAGGCAGAAAACTTTAGAATCACACAGTAAATAAATGTTGTATAGTAAAGGCAAATTTTTGCCTCCTAAACTACGCTCTGCTACTTTGCTTCTAATAAAACATATTATCAAATCGCACCGAGACGGGTCGTGGGGCTTCTGGGACCGGTACCGCAGTACAGAACCTAAAAACCCATATTATAAGTGGAATCCCGCGGTCCCGCACCAACATGTGTCAAAAATATGGTGTTCGAGCGAACTTTTATTATTAAAGTTTTGGAACACATCACCAACCCAAAAGTTACACCGCCTTCGGAATTCTTCGTCAGACAATCATAAATACTTATCCCCTGACTTCTTCAACTCCTCAAGGGGGAGGGGAAAGTCATCAATCATGGAAGCCATAACCCAGGGCTATCCGTCACTGCCAAAATCATAATAAGTTTTTCCTTTGACGTGATTTCTCGACGCAACGTGTTGGGAACAATTAGCGATGGTAGCCTAAGAAATTCTGGATAAGATATTAGTCTTGGACTTGAGGGAAATAGGGAGAAGGGAATTTCTCGAATATAGCTAATGATCTATCTTGAATCGTACTATAGTTGAAACGGTACCAAAAGGCCTCAGAAAATAGTGTATAGGTACTATCAGTGAAAATGATGACGCAAAATCCAAACATGGGTTGGTTTGACACAAGCCAACGTTACGTCAATTTTATAGAAAGTCGGTTTATATCTGTGGATGGTAGTATGTTAAACCCAATTTTAAGTTAGTATTAGTATAATAGATCATACTAATCATATTTTTGCATTGAAGAATAGAATAGATAGAATAGAAATAGCCTTTATTAACAATCTTATAATCTAGTTAAGTTACACATTATTTAGATAAGAAGAAAAAATATTCTTCAGACATCGGTTTCCGAAGATTGTTTTGCCGTAGCATAGGCCTCCCCCATATTCTTCCACGTTTCACGATCTAATTTGAAGCATTAATTATACTAACTTTAAAAACGGCTCCGAAATCAAATTACGTGATTTAACTGATCCCGTCGCTCATTTTTGTAACTCTATCAGTGTGTACTACAAACGCATTATGTGGAAGTTACAAGACAAAATGACATTCAAAACATACTCACCCTGACATGTCCATACTTGATAGTGAAATACACGATGAATGGCAGACAGGAAATCACCAGACAGGCCAGCGCGAAGATGGTGGTCCTCACCACCCAGTTAAGAGCTGCGACACATGGGGAACCGTCCAGGCAGGCTTCACAACCCTCGGCGCAGGGGAGGCACTCAAAGGCATCGGGGATGGAGTAGAGGCTGCGTTGGAGCTGGTGGAAGAAACGTTTATGTCAGTTTAGCATCACGTCTTTACACCACGATATATACTAACTTTACGGCAGTTATGTTAAGTTTCCACGCACGTTTAAATTACATTTTAATTCAGATTGTGTTTGTATTAACTTATTATTTATCTATTATATAATAAATGTCAAATTTATTCAAAAATATTTATTTGACGACATGGAGTCGTGTGTCGTTTTAACCTTTATGTACCTGAGTGATTTCCGACCTCACTCATGACCAGCAACAAGAAGAATAATTTCTTCGTGTTGCAGGTCATACAGGACTTTATAAAGAGCTTCCTTGCAATAGTTTCTTAGAATAATGTGACGTATGCTTTACACAAACACAGTGATCCCCATTTTGTCAGCTCAGTAACATAATCCCTTCAGCTATTTTAGCGGCATACAAAGCTCTTAAACCTAGGTGTAGTTATAAAAAATATTCCATAAAAACGTTTATTTTTAGACCCTACTGTAAGTAAATCGGGCTTAAAACAAAAGCACATTTCTCCTAATCACCTGAATTTAATTTATCCGTCTTTCTGTAGCTTAAAACGTCGTGAGCAAGTCGTTGACACATTTATTTTACTCAAAGAAAATGTACATTGAGAAGTATTCGTACATATACGAAGTATTCGTACATCTGCGAAGTATTCGTACATATGCGAGCGACGGTAGCGGGTAAAAGATAGCTTCAGGGGATTTATTACTTTAATAACGTGTCGAGACAGAGTTACTTTATAAGCCGTCAAAATATAAATTTTTTTATAAGGGACCGTAGAAAAATAACATAAGTATTTTAATAAACTCGTTTGCGAAATAATAATAATAGTGTAAAGGTACAAGTTGGTAGCCGACTGCACGCAGCAGCAGCAGACGACATGTCGTCGCTTCATTTCGTCACGACACGTCGTTGCGTCATGTCGCTGCAGTCATCAGATCAGATCTGCGGTCGGACGACACTGCCGTCTGCCGCTCGACGACGCGTCGTTAGCTTCATGTCGCTAACTACGGAGGGAATTTCATGGAAATATGTAGAAACCAGTAGCGTCGCTGCGACACGTCGTCTACCGCTGCTGCGTGCAGTCGGCTACCAACTTGTACATTTAAAAGGAATGAAGTTTTACATACGTAGAATTTATAAAAATATTTTACCAGTGAATATTTAGTTTCGGAGTAATATAATTAGGTTTTTAGGTACTGTATTTAGCGTTCCAAATTTTTCCATAGAAGCTCTACAAACTACAGCCTCATAATTTAATAATATTATGTTAATTTATCATTTTAATGTCTGCACAAACCTTTTGTTCTATATTACTGAGATAATATAATTAACTAGGCTATGCTAACAATAATGGCCTTTAGGCTATTAGAAAAGTTTTTTATAAGACAACTATTTTATAGTGATTGTAAACTATAGAGCGCTGGCCTAGCGCAGAATGGAGTATCAAAATAAAAACGGATCTGGTAATACTGATTGTGTTACCACGGACTGGGAATATGTCATCAGCTACCACAGCATAATTAGCCTATAACATTCCTATTGTTGGGCCACAGGCCACTACTCTACAAGAAGGAATGGCTTTTAGTCTACCAGTTTTGTAAATGTCATGTCAGATTTCCTGTTCGGTTCTTGGACATGACGGTTTCTTTCACAGTTTTGTTTCGGTACCACCGCCATATACGTGCCTTCCGAAGCACAGAATCATCTTTTTTATCAGACAATCAGGTGATTCAAGCTTGCTTTGTCCTAGCCAAACTGAAAACAACTTTACAAAGTATGCTTCTCGTGGGAATCGAACCCACGATCACTAGGTCACAAGCCAACCGCCTAAACCACTGGAACACGGAGGCAGTTAACAGAGTTATAACAATTAAAAACTCACCAGCAAATGTTTTTCGTATTCTTCTTCAATGTCGCTACCGTTGTAGTATCGGTTATCAGCTGTGGTGTTTGGGTAGTAGAACCCTCTGCGACACACGCACCGGTATGACCCTCGACGGAACCCCAATCCGGGCACTGGGACACACTGAAACAAGGGTTTACTTTTAATGACGATGAACTAGGGGTTGGTGGGATCTACCTCCTAGTGGTCTACCCCGGGCAACGGAATCGCTGACTTTTGTTAGCGGTTACGGCTGAATGATCCCAACACTGGTGGAAGGGCCTGCAAAGGTCCGCCTGGCTAGTTACCACCCTCCCGCCGAAGTCCGGCGCCAAACAGTTCGCTGTGTTCCGTTGGTGCGCGGGAAAGCCAGTGCTACTGGGAAGGCTCGCTCCATCGTAGACCTCATCCTTGCTTAGGCAAGCCTCGAGGTCAAGAGCTGACCCATCGACGACTTCGTTTACACTCTGTAAGTTGTTCCAATATATTCTTATAATAAAAAAAAAAAAAAAAACTGGAAGACTTCGATTTACGACTTTATAGACCTGTGAATAAAGTCTCCGTAACCAAACGGCCATCCTTAAATTACGCACAAACCATTGTTGACGTCGAAGGTTTAGAGAGATTTAAACATAAGCATAAACGGCCTATAATGTTCCCTGCTGCTCTCTAGAAGGAATAGGCTATAATCCACCACGCAGACCCAGTGCGGGTTGGTAGATGAAACAAATTTTCTACTTTTTGGGTCTAGGACATGCCGGTTGCCTCATGATGTTTTCTTTCACCGTTTTGAGAGCAGTGGTGATGAAATAAATTACTCAAAGGAATGCGCCTGCCTGGGTTCGAACCCACGACTAACTGCTCGCAAGCCGAGGCTGTCAGCACTGACCCACCGCTGCTCCTCGGGATGCTTGTCTTGTTTTATTTTGCTGAGCGTTAAATTAACGCACCGTTGTAACAGTAGCAGTAACTTTAGAACTTAAATACTAAAGCTAAAGCTTCGAACTTCCCAGCAAGAAACTCGATACCTCTTAATTTAACGCTTTTCGGTTCAGGATAATTTAAATAATGGTGTCATAAACAGCCGGGTATAAATCTACGCTTTTCAGCACATAGGCGTAAATACACAAAACAAAAGTGGGCGACTTATTTATTGGAAACCGACGTGGTTTACTTAGACCTACAATGGTAGGTGTTTACAAACCTCAGATCTGTTTATGAAGGATGATAGGAAATACAAATTAATTCAAGCGAATTTGGTATTTGAATTTGACATAAAATTAAAAGAAAGAAATAGCACGAACATATTATAAGAAATTAATCACTACTCATTTAAAATTAACTAAATGATTTGCTTTTTGTCCTACTCCTCCGCTATTCTTTTTTTACTAATTTCGTTGGAACATTTTTTTATGAAATGGGCGTATTTTTGACCTCAATCTTGTCCTAAGAGCAGAGATTAGGTCGCCGATGAAACCAGCTAACCCAGAAGAAGCTATTTATTCGTGACTTAAATATATTGGGGTTATAATTATGAACTCGAGAAAACCGACGCAGGCAAGGAGTTCACTTTGGTTGTGTGCACAATAAAATATGTAGCAAAGCGCTTCGTACGAATGTGTGGAACATCGAAGGTATGGCTACCCGCAGTACGTCTAGTCTCGCGACGGAAGAAGGGAGATGGTGGAATCAGCTCGTGGAGCTCTTGCACACACTCTCCGAAGTACAGTCTGTAGAAGACCGACATACACGCTACTTGTTTCAATGTAACTTAACTTTGGAAATAGTGTAACGGGCTTGTCCCAGTTAAAAAATAATTAACTAGCCAAGCTATACCAAAATCAAACGAATTTTTCAGTATAAAACTAATTGTATTGAACCCTTGCCAACCTTTCCTTTATATCGAACCAAAACATCTTGTATTTTCTATACCCCAAATAACAGTTTGTCCGTCCGTCTCAAAGGAACAATAGATGACGGATATAACCTTATGCCTACATCACGAAATGGATGAGGACCACTTTTTTTATCAACGGGATGGAACCCTTGGGGTCAGGAGGAAATATTGTTTCATCTTACGGTTCAATCATGTCAGAGATAGATTTGGTATTTCTTGGTTTTGAATGGACCAATTTTGTGAATGCAACTTTGATTCAAACTTAAAATATTTTATTTCACATAGGCCTACATAGGCACTTGTAAAACGTCGACAAAAAGGTGCACGGTTCGGTGCATTGGTCGATTCCTATGGAGAAGAACTGGCAAGAAACTCTAGTATTTAGATATGGGGGGATTGGATAAGGCATGAGAATGAGATGGTCTCGTTGACTGGGAACTTGACTTCTGGCGTATCAAGCGCAAGAGAGATCAGCCGCTGGGCCAACTATGTCATGATTAGTTAACATTACTAGCTTCTTCTTTTTAGAATGCAAGTAGAAATTCTTACGCAAGGTTCCAAAGTAATTTTCTCCTCTATTATATTAAGTACTTCCTTTTTTTGAAACCATACTTATTTTCTCAAAGTGATAATCGTTATCACTTATGAATTTTACGTAAATTAATCTATGCACGCCACTATACTCTTAGCTTTCTACTAACTTAATACATTTAGAATAGTAGACAGTTGATCCTCTTACCACGGTTAATAGTACTCAAACTGCGATAAATTTCGATATTTCAAACCAAAGCAATTCGAAGTATTTTGATTTACCTCTAAACTCTGAAGGAGGTGAGGTGTTCTCAGAATCACAAATACTTAATACCTGCTAATAGTTCGTTTGAATAGTGATTTTAGGAATTTCAAGTAGCAGTTTTCATCGAAATAATGTTGTACACTTTTTAGCGATAGTCCAATTTTTTTTTAATAACAATCTATACAAATAAAAAGAGAAGTCCTGACTGACTGACTCATCAACGCCCAGCCCAAACCCTTGGACCTAGAAAGCTGAAATTTTGCACAGAGGTTCCCTTTATAATGTAGACAATGATTAAGGAAGGATTTTTTGAAATTCAATCCCAAAGGGAGTTAAAAAGGGGATGAAAGATTGTATGGAAAATCGTCATTTTCACGCGGGCGAAGCCGCTGGCAAAAGCTAGTTATAACATAATCACGCCTAATCCCTGAAGGGTTAGGCAGAGGAACCCCATAAACAAACAGTCGCACTTGCGACAACTAGACCAACGAGGCGAAACTAACTAGGTACTCTAATTTTTATAAAACTACTAGCTGTTCCCGGCATGCGTTGCAATGCTCGTTTTCAAACCCTACTTACCTGCTACCCTACCTACCTACTACCCTACCTACCTACTTACTACCGTACCTACCTACTGCCCTAACTACTACCCTACCTACAACACTACCTACTCCCTAACTACATACTACCCTACCTACCTACTACCCTACCTACCTACCACCCTAACTACCTACTACACTACCTACCTACTACTCTACCTACAACCCTGCCTACCTACCACTTTCTCATATATTTTTTTTTCATTGTTTTTAAGATGTATTCTGCTATTCGGGCGGAGACAAATCCAACGAATCAAAAACCATGAAAATTGGTCCAGCAGATCTCGAGTTCTATGTGTTGTAACAAACACGACTTTGTTTTATATGGACTCTCTAACCAAAATCACATTACACCACTAAATAAAATACTTCTTCACAAAATAACAGTTCCAAATAAAATATCAGTTACAAATAACAGTGACTCTCACGTTGACAGCAAGTGGGCACTCCGCTCGCGCTATTATGTAGATAACATAACAAAGGTACAGTCTGATACGCTATTTTAATTTAAAATGAGGATCAGAATCCAGTCAATATCGGATTGAGATAATGAGATTTTGCCGATTTAAAGGAATCGAGAAATCGGATGCTGCTAAATACGATTGGACTAGAATTGTTTGTTTCCGCTATTTTTTCTCCTCTTACTTAATCTTTTAAGATGGTATTTTTTTAATGAATCCTAAAGGATCTTTGGTATTAGGGACCTATATATTTTAAACCGATTGTCGGATAAATGTATTTTGAAGGTTACCTAAAGCGTAAGCTGCTTTCGTAGATGGGGAATTTACGCCAGTTATCGTTTCGAGTTTATAAAAACAATCTCTGTTTAATTCTCAAAAGTATTAATTACTTTTGAAGACAAAAAATATCTGAGACAAATATCGATTTATCATTAAAAAAAACTAGATAAGCAACTCAAGCATTCGTTCAGATCATGTCACTTACGACAAAAGTTTTTTAGGAACCTTAACTATAAGTTTAATTCCCTTAGGAACAAGCCGTATTTTCTTCATTGGTGTGACATTTGATAAAAAAGCCTGTATTTGTTACAAATCGTCTGATTTTTTTAGGTTTTCTATAAATAGACGTTAACTTGCGAGCCCACACATCTGTCGCCAGGCCCATATCGAAAAGAATACAATCTCTAACATATCTTACATTACCCCAGATATTTATGTAACAGAATACTGGGACGTCCTAAAATCTAGTATATTTATAAAAGACTAAAAAACCTGTGTAAGATACTTCGTTATTACGTATTTGAAACGGTGAAGAATAACATCGTGAGGAAACAGACTTATCCAATAAACAAAAATTCGAAAAGACAAGTCTCATGCAGCATGTGGGTTCAGGTGGTGGCTTACGGCTCACACCTTCTCTAAAAAGGAACAGCCTAAATCATAACCACAGCAGGGACACAGGCCTTGAAAACGTAATAAGCTGATTATGTTTATGATGGGTTGAACATAATTGTGTTTTTATATCAATTAAATTATATCTGCTCTCGAGGAACGACTTTATATTAATTCGTAAAAAAAACAGAGCTTAACCAAATACGAAAAAGACGGTGACCAATAATTTTGTATGGACGATGGACCAAGTACTGCCCAGCTTTGAATCATGTGTATAATGTTCCTGTAAAACCAAATGTGCATATTTCAATACCTAAAAAATACATAACAAAAATATTCACGTTTATTCTGCTACAAGTTGTATATTTACTAGAATATAATTATCTTATATTCACCCAAACCGAACTGGCATGAGACATACTTCGGCAGACATCCAAAGTGTTAGAACGTGACTTCTGACAATTCTAACCTTTGCTTTCGATTATATTCGAGAGCTTCTATAACGGTTAGTCTCGTAGACTTCCAATGTCGTGGCAGGTATAACTATTGATGCAGAAAATACTTTAGGCTATTTTTCCTGTAATTTCTGTTACAACCTGAATTAAAAATAATTATGTCGTTAATTTTAGATGACTTTTGTGTTAACATCATATTGTGTTGAAGTTATCTAGATTCGGTGAAAACCAGTGCTTTACATGGAATTTCTGCGTAACTGACCTCCAAACTCAGTTATTATGTAATACAATACTTCTTGGTAAGACTGGGTTTTTAGACTTTCGGACCGAATATAAAATATTTTTATAACAATATACGAGTAAAGCCAGGTGCGTAGTTCTTGCAACTGGCACGCGTATATTACCAGATGTATGAACGTAGACGAGGTAAAACGAGTAACTATGTATGATTCTACACCCATGGGAAAAATTTTGAGTTTTTGTATGTATGTAAAAAACATGCAGTGTAATACTCTGACCCCAGCCTTTTTCTAACATCAATAAAAATAGTCAATATTTTACAAAAAGAAAACATAATTTGTCAGATAATAAGATGACACTACAGATTTTCTCACACAACTAAAGTAACTTTCAGGGATGAGGCACATTCCTACCTACGTACCTATAGGAAAAAAAGGGTTGAAATCATTCATGTTTTGACTACGATTTGACCCTCACAAAAAGTTCAGTAGCTACATTTGGAACTTTATGTAAAACCTACGAGGAATAGGGTTACATAATATAGTTGCAAATCGTATAACTATTGGTGATCTATCAACCCCGGGATAAATGTGTGAACTGATTTCTTTGATTTGCGGGAGATGTTAAAAGAAAACGTATGTTAATGTAACGGTATGTTCCATGTTTTATACCAAGATAATAATATAAAATTAAGACTAACTTATCGCACGTTGATAACTATCTTTATCTGTCCTCTTATATTACTAAAACACGGGTTTTTCCGAACATATGCGGGCCTTAAGTAATTACATAGCTCCTAACAAGTCAATGTTGGTTGAGTTTGTTACCTCCAAATAATCATGGAGTAGTAAGTGATTTCTGCTTTTCTTAGTGTAAAAAGTTCCTGCCTAGCCAACTCTCACAAATATTTACTCCTTGGTACAAAAAAAAAAAACTAAATTGTTGCCAAACTTAGCTCTGCGGTTCGTGACTATTTGCCTGACTCGGATCAATCAGATTAAATAGGACAGCTAAGTGCTTCCTTTTACTCGTTCTTTTGGTTCTAAAATATATTTACTCATAAGCCATGCTCAAGTGATACAGACTCGGCGGAAAAATCAAATGAAAGGAGTGGTTTTGAGCACGTCAAAGTCAAAGGATTCATTTTAATTAGCCATTAGCCAAAAAACATTTTTTGAACACAAAGGAATGGATTCCACACTCATTCACGTGTGCTTTCGTAGAAAGAAAGGAAAATCAAAGGAAATAATTGTTACTCTTTTTAAAATGTTTAACAATATTTTGTATAGGAATTAACATGTTTTTTTGCAAATGGCGTGCGTGTATGACCTAATGTATGAACGAGGACGAGTGAAAATCATATGGCAAATGGCCGTGAACAAGGCCTCAAAGAAAACAAAACTTTTAGCCGACGTAATGTGGATTACTCACCCACAAAATGTCTTTATTTACAAACCTGAGAAAGATACGAAAAAGTCTGTGTGATACTTTTTGTCAATATCTAAAAGTTCAGATGGCATAACACATAAATCATATTATTGAAGTTGTGTTCAGATAAGTAGGCTGAGTTTTATGTTACCTTTGCTTCGTAACGAACACTGTGAAAAGTAGGTTGTGTGGTTATGTGTTTTTAAAACCAAAGTGTAGTTTAATATTTTAAGGTATAGTAGTATTAAAAAAGTAGCCTGTGAAAATACTTATAACATAATTATCAGGGGTGATCTAGAAAAGGTGAGCAATATTAGCCCATACAAACGTATTATCATGTTTCCTCCCGATAAAATATGTTGTATGTCATAATAGTTCGAAAATAAAAATAATTAAAAAAGAAATTCAAACAATTCTACATTTCACTTTGCTTAATGAGCTGGTAAACAGAAGGTAGCTTATGCAGCATACACATCAAAGCCATCGGTTAAATATGCTGCTAACGTGCACGGCGGCTTTGGCTTTGGTGTGTAGGCTCCATTACACTGATCTTATTAGCGTAGGCATCCTTCCACATAGGTATACCATTATACATCAACTACTAGATTTAACTAGTTTCTGATGCCCAAGAGCTCGTGACTATTGTGGTAGGTATTATTAAAGTGTGCTTTACGCAAAGGGCATAAATCACACTTTAGATGTTACCTAAAATGTGCTTTACGCCCTTTGAGTCTAGAAGTATAGATATGTATATTATCAGCCACTCGGATTAATCTTCTGGTTAAACTGCGCTTGCCTAGGTTGGTCTGTAAATGGGTTACTACCCAATACATACCGAGTTTCCTGCGTGCCTTGGAAAACACGTTGTGCATTGGTACCGGCTGTCATTCATCTTTGACAGTCGTTACGAGTAGTGAGAAGCTGAATAGCTGACATCCAGTCTTACCAACGGGCAGATAGGCAGTCGCTTCATATACATGAAATGTGCTGGGGAGTTTGTTCTGCCACTTCTTCTTTCCAGCTAAACACTAGGAAGTGTCGATGGGTGGGCGTTTTGGGGGACTGTCTTATAAAAATGTAAAAAGTAAAGTAAATTTTTGACGTTCGAAAAGTGCTGATTATCAGCCTAGTTTGAATAAATGACTTTTGATTTTGATTACTAATTCTCAGCTGCATTTGTTAGACTGGAAACCAACCTGAAGATAGTTGGGAAAAGGCAGGCAAATGTACCTTGCGGTGCTCACAAAAATCTGCCACGAATCTTGTCGAAAACACACAGTATTCTTTTAACTTACTTCCTAGTTTCCGACAGACTCCTAAGTATTTTTTTACAAACACAGATTGGCTGAATATCTGTTTTCTTGTTAGGAAAACTTTTCGATATAAAATAAATGGTAGACAAAAGTCCGCCATTTGTCCGCCACCGGCCTGTATACACTGAACCAATTGGAATAAAAGATTACGTGTTACTTGGAGAGAGCGAATTTCGTCTTTATTGGAAACGTCTATTTTTGGGTTCGTGTTCAGTTCATAAAGTTTCTTGGGAATTTTGGAATGGTAGAAAACAAGTTTGTTTATGTAAAGATGCATCCACACCGCAGTTAACTCTTGTGGAACAACAAAGCAACATAATACTAACAATTAATAACTTCTTGCTATGGGACGTTGTTGTAACACTTGAAAACGTTGTTCTACAAATAAGTAACTACGGTGTGGATGCCACTTAACACTCTCACTGCCATGGGATCCGCAATCTTCAATCCGCAGCTGCAATCCTGATAATAAATTGTGAATTTTCATGAACGCATGTATGTAGCAAAAACATGCCTATTTACATAAGCTACATACATGCGTAAAATTTTACATAGAATTTGTTATGAAGATTGAATACTTCAGAAGAAAACAAACTTGAAACAGAATTATTTTCTTCATTACTGAAATTTTCTCAAATTAAACATAAAACCACGGGTATTTGTCAGAGAATCACAATGCGCTGCCACGACACTCGAATGCCGGTGGCTTCGATGATTGATTTATTGAAACTGGCAATATTGGACGCCGCCGGTATAAAATTGTACGTGCCAGACGATCAATTTACGAGTCTTTGTGCCAAGTTATATCGGAATGGATCCTCCTATTTCAGGGTTATGGATGACTATAAAACATCCTCATTTTGGTATCTTTACTCGTTATTGATTTTGTATTTGGTTTTTATGGACTTGTCCTGGTTTGAGGTGCAAAACTTTCGCTTTTTGTATTATATTTCTTTGTCGTTATGCGTAGAAGAAGATTTCCTTAGCGGTTTTATGAGATACACATGTTATGTTCTTCTTTGTCTTTTTTATGGATTTGTGCGTCTATCTGCCTTTCTGGTTTTTTTTTTGTTCTAGTACATGGAAACTTTTTAGTTACGTCACAAGTTTTTGTTAAAAATCATTTTTACATTATACAACTTTATTATAAGTATGTACCTCCGGGGCTCGTACTATTTAATGCATCTACCAGCATAATAATATAACTCTAACACGTGATTTCTTCACCCAAAATAAAAATATGATTTCAGTTTCTTAGTTTGATGTACAGAATGATTACTAGTTTATTTTTTTAAACCACCAGTCATTTTCACAAATTCCTGAAAAAAAAACTCTCCGCTACAAAACGTAAGTTTGCTCGCAGACAGTTTGAGCTGAGTCGGGTAACAAAATTCGAGGGACAAATAGCGTAGCAGACGTCACGGTTTGACGGGATAGGTCTAGAAACGTCTTTCATGGCCCTCACAACCGACACGGATCAGTAAACGTCGGACGGATATGTTTTGTGAAGATTTTCGTATTATCCGAAAAGTTGCTCATGGTTTTTTTTCTGGCTCGATTCAGTCTATTTGGTAAATAGTGAAAGGTTGGCTGGAATATTGTGTAATTATTGTGCCATGAATACTTATTATGAAAAGTTTTTCACCAAAATTTTGGAGTAAATATTGTTTGGCATTTTTCCTCAACATTAAATGCTATGAAATATATGTAGTTTTAATACCGCGAGACATATATCCAGGTCTGAAAGCAGGACACAAAACCCACCGTCATGCATATGCACATGCACAAATGGGCCCACCCTCCCGCCCTCATGCATATGCACACATACAAAACAAGTGTGAAATAATTAGCATGCCATGCAATCAAACCTATACTCGACACGTGTTTCGCCCCTCCACGGGGCATCCTCAGGAGTTGTTGACTCGTCGAGCGTTCGAGCTCGATTTAATGTCATGGATTTCCGCATAGTAACGCCTGATTCCATAACTTATTTTTCCTCAAGTTTTTAAGCACCTAGCTTAATCAATTGAAACCCTAATAGATATTAGTTTTGCTTTTAAACACAAACTAAATATTACTACTAACAGCTAGTCCATAATACTTGTATTCCTGCAAAACTGCTTCCCGTTTTGTCAAATTTTCAACTTGAATGCTAAGTCAAGCGTTTTATATTGAACTGATAAGTGCACTCAATTGACTTTACACCAAGCTTTGCACAGGTCCATAAAAACATTCTGTCGAAGGAGCGTCGTAAACAGTCTCAGTATAAAATGCACGATTGTGCAAACATGCATGATAGATAGAATTATGAACCCTTTCGATTTAACTCTTGGCTACAACCTAGATGCTTAAGCAACTTGCAATGCGAGGAAAACAAAAGAAAGAAGTTGTATAGGAACACGGTGCCAAGACCAGGCTTTAACAGAACTATACTGATGTAACTGTCAGAGTGATTAAACTGATTACGAAGGTGTCCACCTTTCCCGTCGAGGCTGCGGGTTATTCGAAAGAGACACCACGACCTCGACACAAAGGGCTAAGAAGAAACTTGGGTGGTTTTTAGTCAGTAGAAGTCTGACACTCCCTACCACTTTGCCCAGAGCGGGCGAAGTCATTTGATGATTTCCCACCCTCCAAACAAACGGCGGACAACTTTCTCGGATATAGCTTGGTGCGGTGGGGGTAATCCAATGAAGCAGAGAGGGTTTGTAGTTCTTCGACATAAACTATGGCCTACTTGTCCGAAGCCACCACCAGTGCTGCTGTCAAACAGCGGACGGTATCCATACCAATTCAGCGGACTGAACTGCAACCAATAAAATACGTCTTTTTCACTGTGAGGGCACTTGCGTAGCAACGGTACTCACGTGACGGAAACAGTAGACATAGGCACGCGGGTTGCTCTCGACGCACGTCGAATCGCAAGTGGCTTTCCACGAGGCCATAAGCCGAGTCTTACTTTAACCAATTTCAGGCCACTGAAGTCACCCACTTCCAGAATGTCAAGCACCCAACTTTGACTCATAAGGTCTTATGATAAACATAATCGTGGAAGTCACCCACTTCCAGAATGTCAAGCACCCAACTTTGACTCATACGGTCTTATGATAAACATAATCGTGGAAGTATACCCTACCCCACATGCGACCCTTTTGCCCTCAAAAAACCTGGTCACGTAGAAAATAAACAAAATGAACCACGCATTCCGACCTCCGATACATTATCGTAAAATAAGTTGAAGTTGTTCGCCGAAGTACCCGTGTTGGTATATAAAAATGTGTAGGTATGAGAAAATGTATATAAATATATAATATACAAGAGTGCCTTTGAGCGTTCCGCGAAACAGGCCTGCTTGACTTGAAATGATATATATGACAAGTAATATTAATGGAAATTTTTAATAAATGATATTTATTGACGATTTAATGCTTTTTTTCAAGATGCCTTGTTTTTATTTATTTTTCATTAAGATGACATAGGTACCTATTTTTTGCTGCTATCGAATTGCTTACTTTATTTTTACACGACGTAAATCATAAATATAAGCTACTTAGAAAAAAAAAACTAAATATTTACAAAAATGTGTGATGTTTGACTAAATACCAATTCACGTAAACTAAATCCAATTAATTTAACGACGAAAGAAGCCTGTGTTTTGAAATATTATTCTTTGAGTACTTTCAAATTCAAATTCAAATATTTATTGCTCAACACAGTACATTATATTGCATTTGTAGGTGTCAAGTGAATGCGCAATTCACTGTGATGTACCTACCAAAACTTTCGTGCTAGCATCATTCAAAGTAAATCAGGATTCCAGACTTTTGGGTAGCAGAATAGGCGATTTGCAAAACATAGACCTCCATATATAATGAAGACCTAAGTTCACCCGTAGATCCTTATTTGCTAGCCAAGTTGAGTGGGCCTGGAATAAACTAGAAAAATAATATCCAAACCCTAAATCTTGACCTTTTTTTGGGTATGAAGCTATTATTTAATATCGGGGCTCAATAAGTAGGTCACAGATTGATGAAGTTAATTGCAAGAATTTTGGTATGTTATACTTGAGGTTGTGAGGTTCACACGGCAATATTACAAGAGTTATTTAATTGTAAATAAGTCTTGGTTAGGTTAGGTTAAGACGTAGCGTTGGTAGGCCTCCCACGATGTGGACTGACGACATCGTGAGAGTTGCGGGCAACCGGTGGATGCAAACTGCAGGCTGCCGTTCGTTATGGCTAGAATCTTGGTTAGGTTTGTCGTGTGGTTACTGCCTAACTTAGTACCAAAGTTTTATGATATTTATTATACAATACGCACAAGAATTCAAGAAAAATCAGTGGTTCTTGTTTTGAGATCAGTCCGACTGTTACACTAATTGGTTCTAGCATTTGCCCGTTGCTTCACCCGCTTGGTGGTCGATAATTATCCCACGGAAACGTCCTATAAGTTGAAAAGTATTTTACCTATATTCTAATCCAGGTCATGGTCTACCTGTGTACCAGATTTCAACAAAATCCGTCCACCTTAGGTACGAATTTTCTTCTCGTTAAAGGAAGGTAGACAGACAAATAAAATGACCGACAGACGTTAGACGGAGCCGCGGAGCTACTATCGCATTTTTATTAATAGTATATAGGTATGAATAAACGTCCTGTCCCACTAAAGTCGTCAATATATTACATACGATGTATGTATATCGTAAAACCCAAATAAAAGTTTGTAACAAAAATACCCGGTATTTGTTCCGAATATTATTTTTTCTTTTTTATTGTTCGCCCGATGTGTTTTGACATAAACGTTCGCATGTACTAGTTGGGTATCTAATATTTTTGTTTTTACCCTGGTCAACTTTTATCGGTCACATATCGGGGGTAAAAATGATCGCCTGGGGTCATTTCAGCGGGGTACGGAGAAATTGTGTTGAAATAATTCATTTTGTATTGTACTGAGTGCTGGTTTGGGAGCTTTTCTGTTTTATATTTTGGAGATAAAGTTTTAACAATCACTTCGAATATAATTGGTACTGAATAAGCGGTTATTTTTTATTCATTGACAAAGATGTAAAGGGTGGGTCGAGTGAAGCACCGTGAGATACATGAACTATTCCATAGTTTTTGTTGGGAATAGATAACATAATTTCACGCCTGTCATCCCCGTCATGTATTTTCATTTAAAAAGGCCGCTTATGGCCGTCAAACTCTGTTTCTAAAAAATCCTTGATAGAAAACCCATCATTTTGTAACAAAAATACGCCCTGACAATCGAACCAGGGATCTTTCATGAATTGCACTTACGCTGAATTCTTTCCAAATATGTTTTTATAGTGATTTAGTTTAAGCCTTATTCTAATTGAACCCCACAATCTCATCTTAGTTAGATTTATATCATTCAAGGATGGGTACCTACAGGTATTTTTTGTTCGTCCTAAGTTGCTATCTCAAAAGGTGGAAGCAAACTTTCAAGCTCCCTAAGTAGAAACTAATTGATTTACTAGCACCAATTTGTTACTTTCTCATCATGGTAATTTGTCTTTGTGTTATTTTTAACTTCCCAAGAGATCACTAATAGTTTTGATGGAATTAAGTGCTACTTTTAATATAATAACATCAAATCATCCAATGACTCCTCCCGCTCTGGGCAGAATGGAAGGGAGTGTCAGACTTCTACTGACTAAAAACCACCCATGCCTTTGTGCCGAGGCCGCAGTATCTCTTTCGAACAACCCGCAGATGAGTATTTCTCAAAATAAGTGTACATCTGTTGAAAAAAAAGTGTGCCTCGAAATAATAACAAAGTTTCAATGTTTTTATTTAACCTTAAATACAAAAAATAACATATTTGTGAAGAAAAACTATTAAACTTTAAAGTTGTGAAGAATAAATGGTAAAACCATAGTATTCAATCAATTTTAGAAAGCTTTTTTAAAATGATGTTTTTTGCGTTTCATACAAAAATCAAATTGCCACCCTACGACTTCATACATGTAACACTTCATAAAATTCGATATGTCGCGTTAATATTGTGCATTTTTTGTATTACAGACCTTGATTAAAAGTAGTTTCTTTATTAAAGTGATTTTCTATGGGGTTACATAGTAAAATATTAAAAAAAATGTGAAAAACAAAATGAGTCGTGCCCATTTACTTTTTAGTAACTTACTCTTAAGTTACGTTTTATTTCTACTTCCATGTAATTTCTGAACGCGTCCGTTACCTTTTAACACGGGCAACACTAGCATCATTCTGATTGGCTGTAGGTCTGACGTCTCCGCCATAACTTTTAATGTGAAAATCAGTTTTGAACGTGTTGTCCAAGGGAGATTACTTTTCACATTAAGATAAGTCTTGATTTATATATGTTATAGTAATACGTGTCGTACGAACATTTAAGCGTATTATATTATTTGCAGTTTCAGGTTTTATCAAACCATCGACTTATTATGATCTTAATTTGTACAATTTTCGTTGCTTTTTCGTAACGTTTTTTTATGAATTTCGTTACGTTCTGAAAAAATATAGTGTAAAGCTGAGTGTATACAGTTCTTAAAACTTTGCCAATATTAAAACCTTATAGTGAACATTCACTGGCAAATAGTTCTTTACGAATTTTAAAGTATCATAAGCTTTATTTAATAGGTTGGTTTATAGCCTTATGTTTACTATTTAGTAACATCTAGAACTATTTCAAAACAATGTTTCGTAACAGCTTTTTCGTTACGTACACTGTTTTTGAGAAATACTCAGATAACACCTGATAAAGGTTTAAAACGTATTTAAATAATTGCTGCATCGTTTGGCAAAGCTCAGGTGATAATTCTACCTCGTCACAAGATTACGTATGCCTATTACTCTCAACCGCATGACGGAAGATGGATTGGCAACTGAGAACTTGTAATCTGTTTTGTCAAGGCGTTAAACACATCACAGTATTCATGAAGCTATAGTTCAAGTCCTAGCTACCTGTAATTAGCGTGTAGTGATGAATCAGAGGTAGTAGCCCTGACTTACGAGAGGTGCAAGCTAATAAGTGTACAGGCAAAATTCTTTATAATTTTACTCTAGTATACTGAAAATACTGATTGCATTCTGTTTTGCAAGCGTTTCGCATTAAGCGTAAATGTATATGTATAATCTTAAAAGAAAATGCAAATTAGCCGGCTGTGCAGTATACTTATTGGCTTGCTCGACTGTTTTATGTACATCTTATAGCGTTCCCACTGCTGGGACACAGGCGTCCCTCTGATGAGAGCGAATGCGTGCTACGAACTGGTTGGTGAATGGACATTTCAGTTTCCTATGTCGTTATGTCCTACACTGTAAAAGCAGTGGTGCTGACCGTAATTATACAAAGTATAACTAGAGCGGGCATGGAATAGAAGCCCTGACGTCACCCAAAAGTTAATAGCAGTGATTTTCTAGTGGTGTGGCCGTCACACTATGGTTTAGGACATTTATTTCTTAAAAATAGAATACAATAATTCACTTAGAATGAGAAACACTGGTTACATATTACATTAAACCTTGATTGAAACGAGTATCAGAATGCTAAGTTTAATGCTAAGTTAGATGTAGGTACAATATTGTTGATCATTAACGTATCATTACGTTAGTAAAATAAATTAAAATAAATTATGCTAAAAGAAACAGAAATTTGAAGTTAGGTTTGTTAATATTTTTTCTTAATGTAAGGTAATCTGCAAAAATATTCACTACCAAGTTAAAGGTCTCCAGTTCAAACCCACCTTTGATTATTCAGATTCAATTCATGTGCGTATTGTAAATTATCATCAATAATTGCTTCGGTGAAGGAGAACATCGTGAAAAAACCAGTGTCACAGAGAAATATTTATCGTCGACTGATGTAAAGCTATGTCAGAAGCCGATGGGCGGTAAACAATCTCTGACTCCCGGTTTGGCACTATAACCACAAGATAAATTACTAGAAGACTCAAAGTCTTGCCGTTACCACAGAGTTGATAAAGTCAGGTAAAGGTCACAATATCAATCACGTATCGTCAACATCATCATCAGCCTATAATGTTCCCACTAGATCGGCCTCAGATCTCCTCTCTGAAGAGGGATGGACCACACGTGCCCAGTGCGGGACCACACGTGCCCAGTGCGGATTGGAAGATGTCACATGTCTTCAAGTTTTTTGGTTCTAAGACATACCGAACCTACGACTTACTGTTCGTAAATAGGGTTGTTGACTCATATTACAAATTCATAAAACTTTGTGTTTTAAAAATCAATGACAGTTTTTAGAATCCTAAATTATTACTTTAAGAAACTAATTTTTTGCCTTTAATTAATTATAATTATTTTAAATTGCGTTATTTCATACTCACTATCACGTGACTCTAAACACCAATCAGAACGCGATGACGTCACGAGCCGCTAGACTAGCTGATTTATCTGTCATATCGAAGGCAAAAGTATCAGCTGTGAACGATTTTCTTCAATAACTTATTAAAATTACTTTATTTATCACAATGGAGACTGGATTTATGAAACGAAATGGTTCTAACTTACCGGAAATTAATTCTTTGATGGTTCTTTGCTTCAAACACGATTTTTTGTGCGTCGGAGTACAGTATGACCAACTTAATTGTGAAGTACAAGGTGGCGCTACTTGTCAAGCAAAATTACATTAAAATTTATACATCAAACTTGGTACATTTATTTTAGTTCCGTTTTTTGCCACCTACATAGATAAATTGGTTTAAGTGTAAGTAGTACCCAGTCTCTGTAAGTTTTATTAAAGTGATATATTTTATGAATGAAAGAGACTAACTAACTTACTCGTATTATATATATATTTAGAACTTTAAACTTGTCACCTATCATCAACAAAATAAAAAGTTATGTTATGTGCAAATTTTTAGTAGACATCTTGTGATACAAACCACGGCAAAAACAAAAAAAAAAGCTTTGTAGGTAAACAACCATGTCTCATCATTATTCGAGATGCCTACTATACTGTACTATATTGTAGTATACTGTATATAATTTCCATATCATTTTAAAACTGAAATTAGATTTAAATTAAACAATAGTTAAGTACCTAAAAGTGGACCAGTAAACAAACAATAACATTAACAAACAAGTAATAAACGACAATTTTGGAAGACAAACACATTTATTTAAGTTTGATATTTACTTATAAGTAGTTTATTTAGAACTTACATCGAAGTGATCTTCACAAAAATAACTGGTACCTACAAGTTGTTGACAATGATGTTGGATGTTTTCTAGCCATTGTTAACCATTTTCTTCTTATTTCTGCCCTTTTTGGAAAGCTTATGAAAAGTTTTTGAGGTGTACTGATTGACGTACTTTTGCACATCGGCACTGTACAACATTTATTGTAAATCGTCGTATTCATTTTAGAGTTTATAAAGTATATTCCTAAGAACTGAATCAAGATCAGTGCAATGTGACAGATCGTAAAGTTTTCAAAACGGCCCGTGACGTCATCACCTAGCCATTTGACAGTTTAGAGCGTTTTAGCCGGAATTTTTAAAACTATTTTTATTTACGATTTTTCTTATTTAAATCTATCTATAAAATAAAAGCGATTCCAAAAAATAGTCAACAACCCTATTGCGGTCGCCACCACTGGGCCGTCACGCAATCACGCTGGGCAATCACGTCATGCCATGTACGAATTTTTCCATAGTAAGCATTTTACTAAAAAACAGTCATCAAAATCATTATTATATTTTACCAAAGTCTGATTCTGGACAATATGGTCCACGCAAAGGTTTCCCATGAAGGAAATCGATGAAAAGAAGGAAATTGTATGAGGATTAACTCCCCCTTACCCTGTTAGCGTGTGTAAGGGATTATGCCAAGAGCACGTGAACACATGGTGTTTGATTATATCTTCTCACGACTTCGCGGATTACCTGCTTATTCGGTAAATAATTATGGTCTTACGGATTCATTGCAGACAGTAGATTTTAAGCACCTTTAGCTCCTTAGAAACTTTGACGGCACGGTTGGCGCAGTGGCTAAGCGATTGAACTGCTGCGCTGCGTGTCGCGGGTTCAATCCCCGCACGGAAATATTAGGACTTTATAATATAAAGTCCTAATATTTCCGTGATAATGTGTAAACATATTATGTTTGTAAACGCACCCCGATACAGGAGAAATTCCTAGTGTGGGGCAAAGATTTTTATTTAAAAAAAAAGCTATGTCTGTATGACTTTTCTTCTACTTTTGTTTACTTCTAAAATACATTAGAACTAAAAATAACTTCAAGAAAAAATACAACGAAAACGAACAGTTACGCACAGCAGAATAATGCTACTAGAATTTATTTCCTTTTCAAACATATTGATACAATCAAAATCATCATCTGTCAAGCCTTTATCCGGCTGTTTTGGTCGGCTTTCAGTCTAACTGAATGCAGCTGAAATTGTGTTAGTGTAAATAATTCTAAAAGTCAATTAATTGTATTGTAAAACCGGAAACATTATAACCAAAGGATTTATATTTTTAATCCACTTTTCACAAATGGTTATCGGTGAAATAGAGTTGAAATGGAACGTCAACTAAATTAAAACTGTTGTTTATCATTATATTTAATTTTATGGTATGAAATAATAAACTGAATGATTGATTAATTTAAGACTGCGTTATGGAATTTGGAGACGAACTTAAGAGGTATTTATTTTTTCAACACACTTGCTCATAAAGTGGCTATAATTTCACCGCAATTAGGCACATAATGACACCTATAATCAAACTGTGACTTTTTCATTGCTATTATTCACTAGTGAGTTATAAGGTTTTTTTTTTAAATTTTATTGGCTGAGTTGCTATGTTCTTAAAAAAGCATCGATACAATAAAGATCGTGTTCAAAAGTAAAAATAAATTAATGTACTTAGTGCTTGCTCATTTCATGCAAATTTGAATTGAAATACATAATTTCAACTTGTACGTTTTTATTAAATGAAACTTTCACTCAAATAATTTAACTTTTATTTTTTCTGTAATAAAGAAAACTTTTTCCTCATTTTATACGTGGCTAAAACTCTATCGCGCTCATTCATTTAGTCTATGGTCGATCGCAAGTATGACCATTTTAAGTGTGAATTTCATGGTGACGCCACTGGTCAAGAAAAAATGCATCGCTACGTCAAACTTAGTACATTTATTTTAGTTCCGTGTTTTCCCGCATGCACAGATAAGTTGGTAGAACTGTAGATGCGCGCGCATAGGAAAACCGATTAATTTTTCCCGCTATTGTGAAAGAAATCAGAACTCGTTTTAACTGTTGAAGATGACTTTTTAGTATTATTTTCTTCACAAGTGTGTTGAAAAACATCGTATGATACACGTGTGTATTGATGATTACCGTCCTCGGCTTTCTTAAGACCCTCACCTGACGGCTCGGGTCTCAATGGCGCCTCAGCGGTAATCACCAACGTTACACACTTGTACCATAATGTACTATTATTCAATTATTATTATTTATGAATAAATTACACCTGAACCCTTGAAACCTCTTGAAACTTATTCTTCTTCTTCTTAGCGTGTCGATGGTAAATTGAACCTTTGCTAAGTTATCACAAAAGAAAATAATTGTTTTGCAGGTAATTTCACTAATCTTTTTAACCGACTTCCCAAAAAGGTGGATGTTCTCAATTCGATCGGTATGTTTTTTTTTTTTTTTTCTATGTATGTACACCGATTACGCTGCGATTTATGATCCGATTTACGTGATTCTTTTTTAGTTTGATGCGGAATAGTTGCCATTTGGTCCCATAAATCTAGCATGGTTTGGCCCAGTACTTTTCATTTAATGACCATTTTTTTATAATTTATGAACATTTTACGTCCGTTTTTATTATGTGTGTTCGCGAATAACTTCGTCGTTTATGAACCAATTTTGATGATTCTTTCTTTATTGGAACGGAAATATGGAAACCAGATCCTGGTGATGAAATCCCAGAGAAATCGAGGGCAACCCTCAAACATAGGCACGTATTACGTGTTTCGTGCTGCTTTTTCTGACGCTATACAAGCATAGGTTTCATAGTAAATATTTCTATAAGATACACAACTAAAAATGAAAAAATAAAAAACAATTTTGCAAAAAAAAAAACAACCGACTTCAAAAACACCAAAAAGTGAAAAATAAACTTCAAAAGAAAAATCAGCTTCTGAAGTCGGTGGCAAAAAAGCCAAATCAAACAAACAAATGTCACCGACTTCAGAAGCTGATTTTGCTTTTGAAGTTTATTTTTCACTTTTTGGTGTTTTTGAAGTCGGTTGTTTTTTTTTGCAAAAATGTTTTTTTATGTTAAATACATTAACTATAATTACACAACCTCACCTCACCTTTAAAGGTCAAGTGAAGTAATTTGACGTGACTCAAATGTCAAATAGAAAACAATGCCCTCTTGTACGTCCTTAAGTCCACTTCTAACAGTCCAATAAAGTTGTATCGTAGAACTATCGTAACTAACGCTGCGATAGAGAGGTACCAGTGAAAGCAATCGAGATACAATCGTTCTTAATCCGATTGTGTGCATTGAGTATCTAGGTATAAAAAGTTTGTAGATGCCTTGACTGGATGTTACCTTGTTTGTGAAAGCTTTAAGTACGTTTTAGCTGTGGTCAATTATATAAGGACTGAAAATATGACAAATTAATTATTTATTTTCTAGAATATGGGTTATACTGAAAGTAACTTTACTAGTTAGTTCAGTTAAACCATAATTATGGTCATGATTCCGGGTATTATTCGGACCTTCAAACTAAACTGTTTGTTCCAAGGAGTTACAGGCGAAATCGCGAAAAAAATATATTTGTATAATATCTCAGAAAAACCATTCGTAGGGTGGCCTCGATCAGGACTCTCAAGATGCAGGTGGAGTTGCACTAGATGCAGAGCAGAAGAAGGCTAGTCATTGTCTACGATGGGGCCCGAGTGTCCATCATCATCAGCCTATAATGTTCCCACTGCAGGGACTCAAGCTTCCTCTCTAGGAGAGGGATGGGCTATAATCCACCACGCGTGCCCAGTGCGGGTTGGCAGATGTCACATGTCCTTGAATTTTTTGTTTCTAAAATATGTCTAATGCCGGTTTCTTTACGGTGTTTTCCTTTACCATTTTGAGAGCAGTGATGATGAAAAAAATGCGCCTGCCTGGGTTCGAACCCATGACTAACTGTTCGTAACTTGGGTCCACAACCACTGGGCCACATATTTGAGTGGTAACAAAGCCAATACCTTTGCGATGGCTTGTTTATTTTATTTGCAGCTCCGTCTGATACGTGTGATAGTAGTCCAGTTCAATGACAAAGTATTACCACAGACCACTCGGATACGTGTCGATTGTACTAAACTTTATACATAAAACTAGTTTTAAAAGCACTCGTTTATATCACTATAATAAAATAAAAACACCATCCGTTGATAAATACAGCCAATCAAGCTAATGACCTCGTGATAACACAGAATCTATTGGCGCAATTTCTTTTGAAACATCCCCTTGTAATTATTTCTGTTTTAATTAAAAACTAGGGCTCTGTTTCAGAGCAAACCTATAGGGTAGCTTTATGATGTAGTATAATAATTAATTGGAAGCAAAGATAGCAGTATTATATTTTATTACTCAAGAAAAAGAAAACAATGACTGCGCCGTTGATCAAGTGATTGCAAGTCCTAGTATTAAGTACGGAGTTCAGAGTTAGATTCCAAGTTCAGGAGAAATGTTATAGGAATTCTTAGTAGCAGGCTGCAGTCAAGATTTGAATATGAGTGATAGCAATAGGCTCGCCACCATAGTTTTTAATCTATTGAATAGATTCTATCGCGGGCCTTGAGTTGAGCGTGGAGAGCGAATCCAGAGATTTCCTAACGAAAATATTCAGGATTCAGTATTCAACCAGGTTGCTATGGTTACGGAAAATAACAAGGTTGTCAACTGAGGTTGTCAAATTAAATAATTGTTTGTCTCTCTGCTTTCTCCTTCTAAAATATTCTTACTCGTATAATTTGTGTACAAAGTGTTTTAAATATGAATAAACAAAGTGCATTTATTAATGAAGAAAGTCACGAAAAAATAGTGAAAGAAAATGAGTGAGGAGTCATGAGTACTCTATAAACATTCATTTTATTATTAGTACGCATCTATCATAAGTTTTATTGGTTTTTGCATTACTATTTTGCGAATCGGTCTAAAACGATTCGTTTTCTTATAAAATATCTAAAATAAAATAAATAATTTTCATATTTTTCAATGTTATGACACTTACGTCAGGCTGTCAATACTTTTTCTTTTAAATTTTCTGTCATAGAGTTTCTTACTAGCTTAGGTAGTCTATGAAGGTTAGTTTTGATTTATATAATGGACATCGCGCGAAATTCGAAGATCAAACTCTTAATATCGTTATTTTTGTTCAAATTTTTTGAATGAATAATTATTTTGGTGTGTAATTACACTATTAATACCTAATTATTTATACCTAATATTGCATAAGTTGATAAAAAATGCTATGCAATAGATTTATCGCGGCAGTCTCCGAGTGCCACACTTTTTTTTTTAACTTTTATTATTCAATAACACAGTTACAATCATTTTCTTAGATACGTAAACATACCACACAAACCATCGTGGGTTTAACAGTAGTATGCCAGACATGGCAACTCGGTGCCACAACATTATTGATCCGTTATTGATCATTATTGACCTACATATAAATTACAAATTAAGTATAATCGGACTTGTGCTAGTACTATAAATGCAACTCTGCCCTAATCTCTGTAAATTGCTAGCATGATATGCTGGTATGTTATGTGATAATAATAATCATCGAGACAAATACAAAAGTGTTTGGTACACAGAAGTAATCACGAAAGTGTGGTCAAAAGAACTAGTTTTCAAACAGCAATATCTTACAATACTGCTACTATAGCTGGGGAACACTGTCAGCATGAACAAACTGAAGTAAAAACAAAATAGTTTTTAAAAACTCAGCACTTTTCGTATCAGGTGCAGTTTTCACCGTGACCTATTAAAATTTCCAGAAGTTTCCAACTTTTTGGATGATTTCCAATGTAACGCGGTTGTATTGCATGCAAAACTTTGAAATGTATTCAAAGGTGCAAAACATGAAATGTAAAAATGGCCTGTCGTGCAAATTGGGGCACCCGTTTGAAAAATCCGATATAATACGAGTTCGTTCCTTTCCTTTTGCTTATTTCTGTGACTTAAGCTAGCTTTTACTTTTGCATATAATGCATAGTAGATACATTAAAAGTGACCCCAACTGCAACTGAGAATTTTATTTATTTAAACTTCACGAACAAGTGGTACATAAGTGGACTGAATGCCACAAGGCATATCTACGGGTCAACCTTGGGGTTAAATGTAGGACAACATTGTGATAAGGTGCAAAATTAAGTATAAAAAATAGTTTCCTGTCTTCGAAAAATACACAATATTGATATCAAACGACGATGAATACGAATTTTGCGAAGTTCTTGGTGGCCAAGATGAAGTAACGAATAAAAAAAGGTCAAAAATATAAGGGACCTACCAAAAACTTTATGTTAATCTTGTTGAAGTGGTCGTCTAGAATTAAGAATCAAACGAACTTACCTAGTGAAGTTTGATATCTAATTATACGAGTGTCTCTCCCGAAGATGATTACAGTTTACATGCAGCAGTACGAGAGTTGATGCTGTCCTTATCACACTTTTTAGAGAATTTATTTTTAAATAAATTAAAAAAATAGGATAAAAAGTAGTGTATTGACTATTTCCCCCCGCTGTAGTGCAAGCCGCCATTGCGCTGCGACGACAATCCTTGACTCATTTTTTAGAGTTCGATTTTTTCGATAGGTCTCGGGATTATCAGGGAGGGAGGGAGTGTAATCATCTTCGGGAGAGACACTCGTATAATTAGATATCAAACTTCACTAGGTAAGTTCGTTTGATTCTTAATTATACTTCGTATCTCTCCCGAAGATGATTACAGTTTACATGCAGATGTTTAGAGCATCGAAAAAAATTGACAATAAAGCGATCGATAAAATATTATGCTATTTATTACGTTTTAATTACTGAAACGTAATGCTAATTATATTTGTTTGTAATAATCATAAAACTAAGGTACAACAATAATAAATAATCATCTAAAGAGTGCATCTACAAATTCAGTTTAGTTATGGGGAGGTACATTCTTATTATAGTGTTTTTGGAATACATGGGAATTGGGAAAATTCACTCCAGCCTGCGGCCTTTCGAATAACTTCCAGATTGACACCTGCTCTGTGAGCAGACGCAGATGCGTGCCTTGTACTGTGTGTCCCATACAATTTTACATCTATGCCACTTTTTTCTAGAACTTGTTTTACCCAGTGAGAAAAAGTTTGAGAACCCACTTTCTTATGTGGTTTGATAACTGCAAAATAAAGAATCTTCTTGACACATGACACGTAAGCAAACAGTTCTAACTATATAGTGTTTGAAGGTTAAAGCTGGGAAAACGTTAGGGTTTTTTCTAATATATGGCAACAGAATCAATGGTACCTGGCCGGTTTATATTAAATCTTCGATTTTAATTATAATTTTGTCTGAATCAAAAGTAATATTTTTTATTTTTATTAGGCTTAAAGTTTGATTTCTCTGTGCAGATGCTAGTGCTAAAAGAGTTACAGTTTTTAATAAAATCTTTTAGTGTAATTGAATCATTAGGAAAGTACTTAATTGGTTTAATAACTTTATACAAGATTGTGATTCCAGGTGTGGAATTTTGGTTTAAACAATAGACCTCTTTGAAAAACCTTTTTAAAATTTCCTGACCTAACAATATTGATATTGCAGAACTATTAAGTGTGCTGTAACACCCGAATTAACTAGCTAAGTCAAGAATTCTATTAATTGAATAGTGTGGGAATCACAGTAATCTAAACCTTTACCATTACAATATAGCCACTATATGAGTTTGGTGCAGTATTATATTGCTTCAGCGCGTTTATGGAGAGAGAGGCCATCAATATATTGAGAGATGCTTTGGGTTCCGCGCATTAATAGTGACTGCCGGATAAATTCCCTGCCATCAGAGTAAGATCCGAGTGGAGAGGATACTCCCCCTTGAAAGTAAAACACAGTAGATTTTTGTCAGGATTAAAATAAAGTACTTTCGAAATAAGTAATTTTAACCGCACTGGGTGCCAAGGCTGTATTGGTCAATATGGTAGTACTATAATCCCTTCTGCTTGTCATTTTTAATTTTATGAAAACTTTTGAGATAAGACTAAAAGGAGTAAAAGCATAAAAAATATACTAATCAACAATAAATATCATCTGCCTAGCCTTTTCCCAACTATATTGGGGTCGGCTTCCAGTCTAACCGGATGCAGCTGAATACCAGTATTTTACATGGAGCGACTGCCTATCTGACCTCCACAACCCAGTTAATACTAGGTAATACGATACCCTTTGGTAAGACTGGATGTCAGAATTTCAGGTCACTGACTACCTGTAACGACTGCCAAAGACTATATATATGGCAGCCGGGACCAACAGCTTAACGTGCTTTCCGAGGCACGGAGGAAACTCGGTATGTCGGGCGGTCACCCATCCACAGACCGCCCTAGGCAAGCAAGGCTCCTCCAACAACAATAAATAATAACAATAATTTCGGAATTTGGATCCAATTTCCAGGAAGTACATCTGTAACATTTATGATTCTGGCTATTTGCAAATAAGTCGAACTGTGGAATACCGAGTGAAAGTGTTACTTTATTAAATGCGTAATCTGCTATTCCGATTCTGTATCTATATTAGCAATTGCTATAGTATTGTCTATTCTGAGTATCTTCACACCATTGTGTGAAGTAAAGATTTTTAGACCATAAAAAGTTGCCAGTAACTCAAAAGTATTTATGATATTTATATGTGTTTATTGTAATTATTAGAATAGTTTAGTGCCAGAGATTTTGCTCTTCCTAGAACCTTTGTGTATACCCAGCCGTATTGAATGGCGGAGCATGCTGATGTTAACAGACCTATAAGTCTATCAGGTTCCCTTTTCGGTAATGTTTTGGGCATGTTGCTTGCACAGAACAGGCACTTTTTACTTGGGTAAATTTTACTTTTGTCAGTGTTGATTCAAAATCCTTATCTTTATAATAATTCTTTTGTCGCTTCGACGTTATTATGACAGGTTAACCGATGCATAAAAAATCATATTATAGTTTACTGATAAATACCCCAGTGAACGTAAATAATTCAGTACAGGTTTTGTTAATTTAGTGAATACGTAGGCACAGATATTATAATACTTCGTAGGGTACGGGTGCGGTACAGAGTCCAAGCGGCAAAACGTTAAGCTCAAATAATTGATTAGTAGGTAAATCTTTTTAAGTTCCAAGTAAGACTTAGGTACCTAAATAATCTCGCTTTGGGCAACTGCAACCAAAAATATACGCGTCTTTTAAGTCTATATTTGCCATAAAACAATTTTGATTTATAACTGTGCGGTAGTCTTCCATTTTAAAGTGGTCAACATGAACGGATTTAGTTAATCCTTTTAAATTAAGGAAATGTTTCCCGTTAGGCTTAGGTACTGTAAACAAAGGTGAAGGTGAAATACATCACACTAATATTATAAAGGCGAAAGTTTGTAAGTGTGTATGTTTGTTAGTTCCTCACGCAAAAACTACTGAACGCATTTCGATAAAATTTGGTACACAGATAGTTTATAACCTGAATTAACACATAAGATAGTTTTAATCCCGATTTTATCTTCCCGTGGGATAATTTTTGAGTTTGAGGTGGCGAAGCCGCTGGCAACAGCTAGTCATTGAGAAATAAAACCTGATTATAGCTCAGAATAACAATTATCAATTATGTTATTTTCTGTGACCATGAATAACCTTTTTGGTATGTCAGGCTGATGTGGTTCACAAATTAATAAAAGGTATTTTATATCCTTTAATTCAAGAAAGGATAGTTTTATCCTTTGTAATGAGTATGTATTCATTAAAGTAATGCTGTAACCAGCCAGCTATTGGAATATTGTTGTCTACCTGTGCCGAGGTGATTAGCGGCGTCAGGCTGCGTGGTTGGCCACCCGTGCACGCGTGGCCGTCTGTGCGCGGTGCGGCGGCGGCGGTGATCCCGCGGCGGCGGAGGCGGCTCGCGACTCGGCGGCTGGTGCCCGCACGCGGCACCCCCCATGCGTTTAAAGGACCGTTTAGACGATACGTAGTACTCGACTGATTGCGCTGCTGATTGAATCTCGCATTATTTGCGGTGAATCTTAATAAAATTCTGAGGTAGGTAGTCGTTTTGTAGCCTGGGTAGATTTTAGATGATCAGGCAAATTAGAACCGAATAGATAATCGTCTTTTGTAGCGTTTTTTACTACATCCCTTTTTCGTTTACTCGGATTGTAACAGTGAATCTTCTAGACAGAGATTCTCTGTGGTTTGCGTTGCGCGTTAGTCGCCCTGCATTATCACCGAGTGTCTTAATAATGTCTTGTGGTATGTTTACGATTAGAGTTAAAGCTGTGCTTTGCAGATTGCTGAGAAACAGCTGGCCATTTGATTTTGTTTTTACTCACTGTGTGCTTAGCATGGGTGCTTTCATGTGAATACAATTTTCAGCAGCCAGATATTGTTTTAGGATAACAACGTTTTCCTTTTTACCCGACTACGGCGAAGCCAAAAGGAAGGGTAATGATTTTGGCAGTCTATGTATGTATGTATTTATGTATGTATGTATGTTCCACCGTAGCGCCTAAACTACTGAACGGATTTTTTAGTCAGACCGTTAATTAAGATGTGTTTCCACCGCGTTGTCAAATCTTTGTGTAAATTGTCTCCAAATGCTTTATTTAGTGTAGGGTCTGAGCCCAACAATTGTAAAATATCCGGGTCTAGTTCATCAGGATTTTCACCAACCGTTTATTTTCCTTCTTATGGTGCCTCATTATTTGGGATCTCACCTACCAAGGAGTAAAATATAATCATAAGTCACCCGCCATAAATAGGTAGGTAGGTAGGTACTTGACTTTATCCACACACGCTTGACGTCGGCGTAACACAAAGAATATAATCATTATAAGGTACTTGCAACTTGGCGTTAGACACATAATGGTCATACATACAATGCACACACGATAAACGTCGGCATAACACAATGAATTTATTTTTTGAGAACAATCTTAAAGGCGGGAAATTAAATCAACATTTGTGGGTATTTCTCCATTTACTTACGTTGGTGGGTGCAGGTATCAACACATTCGGCGGCCATAGTATCCACACACGATAAACGTCGGGATATCACAATGAATAAAATCATTTTATGGCATTTGTAACTTTGGCATGCATCCACACACGATATACGTCGGGATATATAAGTTGGTGGGTGCCGGTATCAACACATTCGGCGGCCATAGTATCCACACACGATACACGTCGGGATATATAAGTTGGTGGGTGCAGGTATCAACACATTCGGCGCCCGGCGGCCATAGTATCCACACACGATAAACGTCGGGATATCACAATGAATAAAATCATTTTATGGCATTTGTAACTTTGGCATGCATCCACACACGATATACGTCGGGATATATAAGTTGGTGGGTGCCGGTATCAACACATTCGGCGGCCATAGTATCCACACACGATATACGTCGGGATATATAAGTTGGTGGGTGCAGACCAGGTATCAACACATTCGGCGGCCATAGTAGTTAAATCCTCCGACAGAGAATGCGAAGAAGATACCGCTGGTTCACTTTCCGATGACGATGAGGAGATTCTTTTTCGTATTTTCACTTTTTTTAGTAAATTTTCGACACTGTCACTATCGTCCCGACAAGATCGCTTTATTTTTCCCATCGTGTAACGAAATTACAGTTATTTCCGGACGAAACAAAGTTATGTGTGAGTCGGACAACACGAAATCACGTAATGAGTCAAGGATTGTCGTCGCAGCGCAATGGCGGCTTGCACTACAGTGGGGGGAAATAGTCAATACACTACTTTTTATCCTATTTTTATAATTTATTTAAAAATAAATTCTCTAAAAAGTGTGATAAGGACAGCATCAACTCTCGTACTGCTGCATGTAAACTGTAATCATCTTCGGGAGAGATACGAAGTATAACTACATTTATATCTGCTTGTCTATACCCTCTGGTAGTGATGCGTGGGTAATAACTAGGTATTACGAGTATTATAGCTGTAGTCTGTACTTAAGTAATCGAAATAAAAAAAATACTGAGCTTACTTTCGGCTATCTTCAATTTCAAATTATTAATACCAATTTCAGGATCTAATTAATACCAATTTTAAAAGAAAAGTACTGCGCGACGAGTCGACGACCTATAATTGAATCTATTATTACCTTTATTTGAATCGGTTTAACTAGTCTATAGTATCTTTTACGAGGACAATCGCGGTCGAGTTGAACTTTGTGTTTATTTGTGATTCAATCCATATTATAGAGACATTATTCCCGTAGTACAGACACCAGCACATTAAGCTACTACAATATAATTATATTATGTAAAATTCATTTAATAGATTTTCAACTTTATCTCTAAAGCATTAAGTTCAAGGTCAATTGGGAAAAATTTGATAGTTTCAGTTAGCTTGATGTTACATAATTTGGTCTCTGTACATTGACTGTCTTGAAGGAACTTATTTTAGGCCGGAGACTTAGCTTTGGACAGCTTGAGCGGAGATGATCGCTTTCTTTACCGGTGTAGCAGCTGGGACTGTACCCTTGCGGACGGTCGTCTGTAGGTGATGTCAAAACTTCTCTGACGTAGTGTGTTCGATGGTCTTGTCTCACTGCTTCTTTATACATATAATATTTCAAAAACCAATGTACATCAATTTATCTTTTTTGCTTTTAAATTTTGTCTCAATCGATAAACCATAATGACTTCTTCAGGACTTCAGACAACTGACACGCGCGTGTTTCCTTTGTTCCATAGACGTTGTCGCTACATGTATTTCGTGACCAAACACGGGGCAAGAACCAAACAGTCCTTGTATTCCCGTCCACTATTCCCCCAATGTAATCAAAACACCAGTTCCTCTAAAACCAAACACTAGAGACATCCATTTGAGGAGCAGCACAGTATCTTCAATCCTATCTGGCATGTTTGGTCTTCGTCCCTAGCGGCCACTTCGACCGGCCATCGTATGCACAGGCGCACACAGTGGCCCATGTTTGGCCAGCAAACATTCAATAGACAGAAATGATGCTATACGGAGAATTCTGTTTGCGTTGCCGTCTTGTATTGGTCCTCTATGCATCTTTGAGCGTTGAGTTTTCTGTTATTCTCAAAGGAATTTGTGTCGTTTTACAGTGTTAAGGTTTGGTTCAAGTTGGGTAGTTTTGAGAAAGTTTCATTGATGTTTTCGAGTTGGCTTAATTTTCCTGAATTTAGCGATATTATTACTTTGCTTCAAACAAATGTACGTTTCCCTTAACTGATTTTAATAATTTATAATTTATACAATGTCAATTGGCATGAAATTGCTTGTCTGGGTTTGGACCCACAATATTTAACTTCTAGCAACTCGGTCATCACTGCTGGACTACCATTGAAGCTCACAAGAAATGTGCAACTTAGAGAATTAAATCGATTGTAATTTTAAGATCACATTGCTTCATAGTTACTGTTACCTAGACGTGAAGACCTTACCCCCAAATATTTAACAACGTATCAAAAGCTGTGTTCACAACCACGTTCGACTATCGAAAATACTCGTAAACCGGCTCATAAAACAGCAACCCTTGCCACCTGGCTCCGATCGATCACTACAATATTTACTACTTGCTCCTAAACAAGCACATTTTGGCTCCGACCGTAGCTTACAAAATGATAAAAGAATGATTCAATCTCGGTCGCCCTTTGGCCTAACTACTAACAAACGAAAGGTTTCATAGGATGGGTATATATTTGTTGAACTAAAGTTAATTTGACGTGTCTTACTGTGTGTGTGTGTCTGTCTGTGGCATCGTAGCTCTCGAACACAGAAACCGATTTTGATTGAGTTGTTTTTTATTTGAAAGGTGATTTAGTTGATATTTGACTAGACAGTCGTAGTGACTCAATGCCGGAAAGACTGACCAATCAGCCAAGTGTTGTGGAGGATGGAACTTAGGCAGTTCATAGAAAATATTGATATTCAACTGCATCCGATTAGACTAGAAGCCGAGACCAACACAATAGGGGATCGGACTGGGTCAAAATAATATGATTCTGTTTAGTCCGTAAGTTAGATTATCGAAAAATATTGAATACGTGTTTTTTGTTTTATCAAATCAAATAAAAATGACGAAGATAAAACGCGTCAAAGATCTTGGAGTGGGGTTTGAAACGTCACTTGTGTCGTCAAAATGTACTATCATATGACGTCACACGAGTTTTCGAAGCACTGTATCGTCTTCATTTTAAGTTTACGTGAAAAAAGAAAAAATACGTGTCCAATAATTTTTGGAAGTCTATCTGACGGACTAATTAGTTTTTTTTTGCCCGATCCCCTATTATGAAAACTATTTGTGAAAACATTTGGATTTTGTTTTATTAAGGACTCTGAGGAATTTGTTATCGAGGTAGATATAGCTGAGCGGTGTGTGAGTGTGACAATCTGATCATATTTGCAGGGCAAACATGGCCAGATAGGAATTATCAAATAGTTTATTTTTCTTTAACAAGTTTTTAAATACTACATACTAATGATAGAAGTGTCCTTTTAAACAAGTAAATGCCTGTACTAGGACATTAGATATCGCACACGATAGAGAGGTTTTGAATGAGAAAGAGTCAGAGAGATCAAGCAGGTGGCGCTATCAAGAAAAAGGCGTCGTCTATGCCTTTACTGAAATAACGCTATTAAAATTGAATGTATGTTTTTGCTGGCTGTAGTTTTAGACGTATCCAAGTTTTTTATCATTATTCTTTGAGTGCTTGAACAAACATAGGTACCAAAGGTCACGTGACATTACAGAATATTCAAAAAATTTTAGAGGGAACAAAAAATTTATGATATAAATTGCCGCTTGACTAACCTACCGACCTCAGGTCAATCTTTTCACTGAATTAAGTATAAGTACTACTCATGCCAGACCTTTCTGATAAAAAAACCATTACCAAGTGGCATACAATGGCCTATTGAAACAATCAATCAACCTACAAGTCCTGTATTGCCTACACCTCTCGTATTGCATGACAATATACCAAGCTATGATTTATTATGATTACATTTTCAATTTCCAAAAGAACCGAAGAAAATGTATCACGTCTATCCATAGTATGAATAATAAATTATAATGCTCTTCGAGGGCAAAAAGGTACCGTTATCTGTCACATTACGAATAAATGACCGTAGTAATGTTACTACGGTCATTTATTCGTAATGGGTTCATCAAGTGCTTAAAATGATATAAATTTGTCATGGAGATAGATTGGCACGCAATCGATCAGGTATTTTTGTTTTATTCAATTTTTTAGTTTTCATTTTCTCAGATATTGTCACTGCTGTCATCATGAAGATCATGCGGCTAAATAACAGCCACTTGGGTTCAAAAAAAAAATCAAAAATCAAAATCAAAATATTTATTTCAAGCAGGCCAGTTACAGGCATTTTTGAATAGTCGAATTAAACTAACTGCGGCAATCAGAGATATCCAGCGACTACTCAAGCCGCCACCCAGCAAAGGCCTGACATACTTTTGTGACAAAACTGCCAAAAACCTTTACCAAGCGACGGCCCAAGCAACCACTGAAGCTCTCCGAGTGCGGCAGCAAACTACTAAACTAATGAAGCTAAATAAACTAAGCTACAGTCCCAGTCACGGTTGATCTTCAGATTGAGCCACCACCAATTACCGAGTTTCCTCCGTACCTCGGAAAGCACGTTAAGCCGTGGTACCAGCTATCATTTGAAGATGTTTGACGGTCGTCCCAGGGAGTCTGTGGCCCAAAAGTCTGACAACCAGCCTTACTAAAGGGTATCATAATCATTATCCAATACTAATTGGGTTATGGAGGTCAGACAGACAGTCGCTCCATGTAAAATACTGGTATTCAGCTGTACCTATATAATAGTTAGACTGGACGCTGACCCCAACATGGTGGGAAGAGGCTAGGCAGCTGCTGATGATGTCACTGCTTTCATGGATGAAGGCGCCTGCATCACCGACTGCGAGCTGAGAGTGAGCAAAGGCTCATGCAGACAGCCGTGTCTTCTCGCACGATGCCGCTTAAATAATATTGCTGCGCCACAAAACCACAAAAAAGTAATTATAATAATTTTCCGTGTCGCACTGCGTCGCGTTGCGCCATTGCATGCGTTTTCATAGTTTTTTTTCGGCGGAGATGTATTACAATAACCCTCCTTTTGGACTTTGCCGCAGTCAGGTAAAAACGTGTCGCTATGTCTCGTCGCTAGCAAGCTAGCAACTTAAATTTTAAAGTTGCAAGTTTGTGAGCAACTAGTGGCAATTACACGACGATGTACGCCAAGCTCTCTTGTATCATCTAATGAGTAGGTACTCGTTGTCTGTGTGAACAAATAGCGATCAAAGACTTAAATTAAAACCTACCTTTTGCACGATTTTAGGCGTAAAATTCGTCGTGGGCCAGATGACTAAAATTGCGAGGATTACGACGCCCTACTTTTGTCTCGGTAAAGAATAGCCCAACCGTGGGTAGCAAAAGGCACGCAATTACTATGCTTGTCCTATTGTTCAGGTTTGTTAATATTTCCATTCACAGAGACGCTTCTTCTCATATTCTTAACAAAGTCCTCTTTTTCGTCGTGGGTCGTCGCTGAGAGAGGGTGGGTATACTACAAAGTGCTGAAACTATCTTTGTTTTTTTATACTGCTACTGCATTTTTCTACCCACTAATATAATTTATTTACCTTCAAACACAATAATTTACTGGGGCAGTATTATTACTACATACGTTATTGACAGAACTTGGTTGACTATATCAAAAACAAGTTAAAGAAAGTAAGTGAAACGATGATAGTAAACTGAAGTATGTATAAGCTTAGGCGTTGTATAAAAGTCAAACTGAAGCATTTAAAAATTGTTTAGCAGAAATATCGAAAATTTTAAATGAATAAAGCCGCATTCATATTTGTCTGACGTGTTGTGTTGTGATGCATCAGAAAGGTATCGGTTTCATACAATTAATATGGTTGCGTTCACATTTCTCTGACGCAGTGTGTTGTGATGGCTTGTGTTGTGTTGCATGTGATGCGAAGAGAGAGGGAGACAGAGAGCATCACGACACAACACGTCAGACAAATGTGAATGCGGCTTAAACCACAGTTGACCCCGGATGATTACAACAAATAATTAACACTATATAGTTCCAACAACCGCAACAGTTATACCAAACAACTTCTCAATCCACACCTAATCTGTATGTTTCCACAACTGAATTTTGTATAGAAACAGAATAGTTCGCAAGACCCAAAATGATTGAAACTTTTAGGCTGTATACAAACCACGGGTAACTTTGCTTTCGCTGAGCGGTCTCGACCCTCAACTTGGACGATTTCGTTGGAATTGTTTCAGGTCTTGTGACCCTCGAAAAGAACCCTTTATGTAGGCTTGGGTTAATGTAATTAACGGGGACAACAGAGTTTGAGCTTAAAATTAAGGTATATACAACTGGAACGAAAAACACCTTTCTGTAAGAGGGTTGGTATATTTCTACAATTTGTTTGGTTTAAAATAATTATGAAGATTTCCTTAATGATGTCTCTCTTCATTGTTTTTAAGTTCAGTTGCGAAAGTCTCTGAAATTATTATGACATGGTCAGTGGAACAGTCCCAGTCACGGTTGATCTTCAGATTGAGCCACCACCAATTACATACCGAGTTTCCTCCGTACCTCGGAAAGCACGTTAAGCCGTTGGTACCAGCTATCATTTGAAGATATTTGACGGTCGTCCCAGGGAGTCTGTGGCTCAAAAGTCTGACAACTGTTTCATTCATTGTTTTTAAGTTCAGTTGCGAAAGTCTCTGAAATTATTATGACATGGTCAATTAGAAACTCAAGAAAGGGGTTTTCTGAGGGAGTTGCTGTTCAAGTCATTTAAAGTTATATACATACTTGTTCCACCATAGGCCTGACCCATAGCTTCAAGGTCAAGAGCAGGCCCATTTCCGAATTAGAAAACAAAAAAACCATTTTCATCGACATCAACTTCTTTTTCTTTTTTAACCGACTTCAAAAAAAGGAGGAGGTTATCAATTCGACTGTATTTTTTTTTTTTTTTTTTTTTATGTTTGTTCACTCATAACTTGCGACTGGGTGAACTGATTTTCATGATTCTTTTTTCATTTGAAAGCTGGTGCTTCCCGTGTGGTCCCATTGTCACCATTTCAATATCTGATGATGGGATCTTGTAGAAATCGGGGGAACTCTTCAATAAATAACAGCAGATTAACCGCGATTGTTGCTATAGCATATCTAAGCATTGTTTACGCCATCACACAACATAATATCACGCCTGTACTCACTACAAAGGTTATAAAAACTATTTGGTGAACATCTGATGAAGAACTTCGGAGATAGACAACGGAACTCCTCATTATATGATAGCAAATGGACTGGGATTGCTGAAATATCATGTCTGTCTATTGTTTACACCAGTTCATAACATAACATCACGCCGGTACGTTGTGAAGGGGTAAGCACATGTGAACCACTAAAAAGTGAAAAATAAAAACTTTTTTACAAAAAATAAAACCGACTTCGACAAAAATAAAACACAAAAAAGTGAAAAATAAAAATCAGCTTCTGAAGTCGGTGGCAAAAACATGAAATCAAACAAACAAAAGTCACCGACTTCAGAAGCTGATTTTTATTTTTCACTTTTTTGTGTTTTATTTTTGTCGAAGTCGGTTTTATTTTTTGTAAAAAAGTTTTTTTTCTTTTACTATAAAATTAGTTTCCACCATTTTCAAATAACGTCAAGCGGCAAACGACCGACGACGATTGACACAATTCTGTCGATTTTATATCTGTAAGTCTAGGTTAGGTCTAGGTACCTTTGAATAAGAGCTATCAAACGATCGGTCTTTAAACGACTCATTGAACTTCGAGACAAATTCCATTTTCTTCAATTTAATTTGAGGCTAAACATGTCAGTTTCGCGGAATCGAACTTAGGACTTCTAAGAATACAGCCCACTCATGAATACCAATAGATACATTTTAGGTAATGGATTCAATAAGTTTTGATGAAATTCAAATAAAAATTCAAGGAGTCATTGACTGTGTCTCGTGGAAAAAATGTTTTCGTAGAATATTACAAAAATGTCAATTCTGAAGGCCATTGCAGACCAAAGCTGCCAAACCCAACGACAATTCTCAGTCTCTAATGTCTTTTAAAACACTAAAGATCTTTCAACACAAATTCCACTGGAAGATAACTAGTTACACTCTACACGTGATAACGATGGTACTACATGGTCACATTAACTTGACGTATCTCTGGAATGCGCGCGTCGATAATTTGGCTAGTTTTCTGTTGTTTTTATATTTTTTTGACATTATTGTAACAACGCCAAGCGTCAAGTTAATGTGACCGAGTAGTAGATAAATCAAATCCTTTTTTTTTGGAGAAACGTGGGTGGGGAGAAATGTGGGAAATCATCAAATGACTCCTCCCGCTAGGGCAGGGCGGTAGGGAGTGTCAGACTTCTACTGCCTAAAAACCATTCATGTTCCCTCTTAGCCCTTTGTGACGAGGCCGTGGTATCTCTTTTGAACAACCCACGGCACCGACGGAATTCATCAAAAAAAGCTGTTAAAGGAATGCGTTACGGTTTTAAAGCAGTTGCCAATTATCTTGGCCAGGGGAGTACTGCTACTGAGATACTATCTTTGCTTAAGAATCCAGAATAATAAAATGAACAAGTAAGACTGTAGATCGTTTTGTCTGCTATACATCCACCCACGAAAATCATAGTTTATCCGTGATCATAGTGCAACTGCAACAGCGCCGAAATATTGGGAACTCGAAACAAACAGTACCTAAACATGGTAAATATCCCGTCTTCAGTGATAATGATTAAACTCACCTCAGTGGTCTTCTTCTTGCATTTGTCAGTTCCTGCGAAGATGTTCAGCTGCGTGGAGCCAGACCTGATGGGGCACTGGTCGATGTCCACTCTTCGGAGATCAATGTCGATGCCACTGGTCCCTCTGGAGAAGAATGAAATTGTAAAAAAATTATTGAGGAAAAAAATTGCACAATGTGGGACTTAACATTCATCAAGCTGCTTTTACAACAAATCCTTAGGGAGCGGACAAAATTTCATTTTACCAGAAAAAATTAGATGATGAGAAACTGAAGTTAACACTTCAGTTTCTCATGAAAATATTGTTATCGTATTTATTTAAAAAAACAAGATTAAGATTAGTTTTGCTACTCTCCAAATAATATTCGTTTACCTGCTCAGTAGTCGTCATTGCGACCACTAGATCAACTAGACCACAAGGCAGATTAATATGTCTGAAAAGACAAACTATAGTACCTACTACATATTTATTTAATCAGCAAGTCTGTCTGCCTTCGCACAAATATAAGCAGTGTTACGTTACCTATATGAAAAGTAGGTTCCCCTGTTTTCTTTCAGAGAAATAGGTTAAGGAGAAAATGAAGTGTTTTGGTTCGATAAATTGATTTCTTCGAAAACTCACAAGTTACATTAAATAAGTAAACCTAACCAAAAACCAAAAATTATTATCTTACTAAAACAAATAACAACACCATTCTAATTAAGTCCTAAAACAGACTACTAAACGTCATAATTGTGTGGTGTACGACACTTAAAACCAGAGCGATTTAACTTGCTCAAATTAAATTAAATTTCATCAAAAACTTTTTGGATTAAACTGTGCAAGCAGTATTACAAAACTTGGCTGAATTTCAAATGATATTCGAACTAGGAGTCGCGGATCATAGCAATTGTGTTTAGAATCATAATGCGGCGATTTACGAGTGTGTTAAAAGATTTGGCTTATTGGTTTTGGAGATTTTTGTGAAACACTGTTTGACGTCTAGTGTTGAATGGCGTTTACCTTTTTTACATTGATAGCGTGGAGGTCGAAAAGGCTGTATAGCGATATAGAGAAACTTATAGTAAAGAACTGCAAAAGCGTCGGCATCATTATTACAAGGGTCTTAATCGTAACTTGACGGTACGGTAGGCGCAGTGGCTGAGCGATTGGACTGCTGCGCTGCGTGTCGCGGGCTCGATCCCCGCACGGAACAAATATTTGTATGGCCTACAGATAGTTGTTTCGGGTATGGGTGTTTGTGTATGTGAGTTTAGAGTTTAAATGTTTGTGAACGCACCCACGATACTGGAGAAATTCCTAGTGTGGGGCAAAGTTAAAAAAAAAAAACTTCGACTTCGATCACGACTGATGGAAAGTGATGGAATAAGGTCGATAATGGAATAAGTGTGCCACGAACTCTTGCTTTGCAGGCAGATTTAATCGGGATGGGACGCTGCTTAACCTTTACATCGACACGTGCGACTGTTATAATAATCGATGGCTATAATACATTCAAGAGCTCCTCAATTCCGCTTGCATTGTATTTCCATTAAACATGCTCCACACCTAATCCAATCACACATACAATTACCTAGTAACTGAAGGCAACACATGGCCTCAAATATATTATATGTAGCACTACATCTCCCTGACTGATTATGGTAATGGGCCTCAAAGGATGGACTAGCCGCCATTAACGGCTCCCTGCAACATTAATATGACGTTTATATGACACTTATACCACTCTTAAATGACGTTTTTGAGTCCAGAGCAGTTTGCATGCAAATTAAAGTGAGGTGTAAAATTTAATTCGCTTTTTGGTGTGACGAGTGGTTTTGTAACGACGTTTTAACTTTTTCAGGTTAAATTGTTTGAGTTGGTCTGGTTTTTGGAGCTATACCTGACTTTGCTCCAGACTAGGAATTTTTCCACCACGCATCTACTCACATACACGAATAGCCAAACTCAGAACAAGTACCTGTAGGCCATACAAATGTTTGTGCCGTGCGGGAGTCGAACTCGCGACACGCAAGGCAGCAGTCGATCGCTGCCACTGCTCTGTTTGTACCTACTTATGCGTTATTTACTGGATACATTCGATTTCCATACAGTAAGTACGGTAAACTAAAAAACATAATATTCATAACTGATTGCAGGTTTTTAGTAGACTGATACTGAAAGATTAATCGAGATATTGTTTGGTCTATTCACTTTACATGACAGCCTGTTACATCATAGGAAGTCTACAAGCAATTAAAAACGATGTGCAACGTGGTAATTTCCACTATTGAGAAGATTATTGACATTTGATTTGACTTAATAAAATTAGGAACGAGAAAACATTTAGTTAGCTACATGTTCTAATCTGGAATAGATGACTCCGTTTTTATCCGACCAGAACGAAGTGGAAGTGGAAGAAAGGTGGACCAAGAAGGAGGAGCACTGGTGACCCAGTGGTGGCGGCCCCGACTTACGAACTGTGGGTTCGAACCCAGTCAGGCGCATTTTTTTTTTATTATCCTATTTTATACCACTGCTGGGCAAAGGCCTCCCCCATTTCTTTCAGGCGGTTTACTTTGTGTAATTTATTTCATCACCACTGCTCTCAAAACGGTGAAGGAAAACATCATCAGGAAACCCGTATGTCTTAAAACTAAAAAAAATTAAGATATGTGACATCTACCAATCCTTAAATGTGAATATATAGCCCATCCCTCTCATAGAGAGGAGGCCTGAGTCCCTGCAGTGTGAACACTATAGGCTGATGATGAGGACGAAGCAACCAGGACACCTCTGACACCTCCTAAGTTGGTGCTCTACACTCTTGTTTCCAGTTACTTAAAGCTACATAAATATACTATTCGCTATAGCCATTAACTATCCATTAATACTTGCAGTGACGTATTGTTAGTTAAACACACAATATATTATGTAACACGTTTCACTCAACAATGGGCGTTTACAATTACATTATTAAACAGTTTGCAAATTGCGTATATTGTGTGTCTATGGTATATAGACACACAATATACGCAGTTATGGTGTCGACGTATGTTCGACATTACAGCTACATAATAATATGAGAAGGCAACAATGATGTTTTTGACGAAGTAAAACAGACTGAGTCTTTGGTCAACTGGACCCACTTGCAACTGGACCTACAATAAAACTATGAAAAAAAAAATCTATATAATTTGTTCGACTGATCTCGTGGGTCCAGTTCAGTTGACTAAAGACTCCTCTTGAGAAACACAGTTTTTTGCTTAAAATAAATCAAGAATCTTATTGGCATACCTCGTGGGAAGTAGCTACCAATCAAAAATGATAACCCAAACATAGGTGCATCAGCACAAAAAACTGGCCAAGTGGAAGTCGGACTTACACATGAAGAGTTCCGCACCATTGTAGTAGATATTGAGAGATTTTACATGTTATTTTAGCACCCTAGACTACTTATAGGTTTTCCTGTAATCTATAAGTACGGTATTGAACTAATGTATTATTTTTTTCAAAATTTTATGCTCTGTAGTTTCGGAGATAAAGGGGGGGAATGTTGACACCCGCCAGGGCTGCGGATTATCGAAAGAGATGACGTGGCCTCGTCACAAGGGCGAAGAAGGAACATGGGTTGGTTTTTAGTCAGTAGAAGTCTGACACTCCCCTTCGCTCTACCCAAGAGCAGGGGGGGGGGGCACCAAAAAAAAGGGGGTGAATGTTCGGACAGACAGACACACGAGTAATCCTATAAGGGTTCCGTTTTTTCTTTTTGAGGTACGGCATCCAAAAAATTGATGATGTATTTTTATTTGTGTGTGCGCAAGAGCTCCACGAGCTTATTCCACCATCTCCCTTCTTCCATCGAGAGAATATGCGTACTGCAGGTTATCACCCATACCTTGTCGATGTTCCACATATTCGTACGAAGCGTTTTGCTAAATCCTTCATTATTCGTACAGCCAAGGAGTGGAACACCCTGCCTGCGTCGGTTTTCCCGAGTTCATATAACCCCAATCTATTTAAGTCGCGAGTAAATAGGCTTCTTCTGGGCAAGCTCGTTCCATCGTCGACCTCATCTCTGCCCTTAGGGCAAGATTGAGGTCAAGAGTAAGCCCATTTAAAATAAATAAAAATAAATAAAATAACACACCACTAACCACAAATATCAACAGCATTATCCCATCGCACTCCAAACTACGTTGATTTAAAACGACTCAAACAAAAGCCGGTATTTCATTTGCCATTGCATTAACGAATTTTCCAACAATTTTCATTTGGGGGAAGCAATATTTTTGTTGAGATTTATAGCCTCGCTGGCACTTCCTGCTTTGTACTTTAGATGTCCATGATAAGGGCAATTATTTTAAGCACTAATAAGGAATTCATGCCTTGTTGGAAGTTTGTAAGTTATTTGTTGTTTCTGTTTTTGGCAGGGTTATGTACAATTTTAAATTTATTTCACAACTGTTTCCTTGAAAGATTAGACAGAGGCGACATAATCCAATACACACAATACATATATTACCAGTTATGTTTTGAATCTATAATAATAATAATATTATATTATATTTGATAATATTTATTTAAATTGCAAATTTATTTAAATTTAAAAAACCCATTTAAATTGCAGTTTCTACAGAATCAATTAATACTCCTCATATTGTATCCTATAAATAAATTAAAACTGCCAAAATCCAAAATGAAGAAATATAAATAGAAGATATAATGAAGTTGACAATGATGACAGACATCAAAAAAATTCTGAGACTCAAGAAAAAATATTTACGACGAATAATGAAGAAACGATGATTACGAGAGCAGCTGCAGCTAGACGACGCGCACGCCCACCATCCCCGGACTCGTCGCTCAGCTCCGCCTCGCCACCGCCGGACCTCGGATCACCTGCGTCACCGGCGGCGGCAGTAGCGTCGAGCTCGAGCGACGAGTATTTCTCTCCGCTGACGACATCACGAACACCGTCACCATCTCCAGAGCGTCGGCAGGGGAGAGGCCGGCCGCCGACCAGCTTGGGACCTAGGAGCCAACCGGCCCCGAGCCGGGTCCCCGCTACCGGTGGTTGTGTGCAGCGCATGAAATGGACTCGAACAATAAATGAGAACGTCATGCGCGCATACTACGGGTCTACAGAGGGGGGAACTAACCTCACTGCGTACCGTGCTAGGATGCTGTCTCTTTTCCAGGACCTTGAACCAACCGTCAACGTGTCAAGCCAACGACTATCGGATCAGGTGCGCGTCATCCAGCGCAATCACATGTTGGACGACGCCGCATTTGATAGGCTGCGCTCAGAGGTACTAAGCAACCGTATCATCTTGACTCAGGCACAGACTGCGGTACCAGCGTCAATTATTGACGCGACCACATCGCGGCCCAATACTGTTGCTGTAGAGGAAGATGATAGGGTTGCTACGGTAAGTAGCCAGTACAACGACCGATTGAGGAGCGCACTGGAGGATGCGCTTCGCGAGTATCGGTCTACTCCTACCGAACTTAGGCCCCGATTACCACGGTTACCCATGCATGGGCGTAATAGGGCGTTGGTGTGTGCCCTGGACTCGCAACTCAAGAATATATTCGAGAGTAGCGAGGACCTCGTTGATACACACTCGATCTTGTACTGTGGGGCTGTTGCGGCATGTCGACTAGCTAATGTTAAATTCCCAAATTGTGACTTAGCTAGTCGACCAAAACCAGCCGTACCGGCCTGGCAGCGCAGGATCGAGCGTCGTGTCGACGGGGCCAGGGTGCTCATTGGCAAACTATACTGCTTCAGGGAGGGCAATACACGACCACGTGTGATGCGCTTTGTGAAGCGGGCATTCTCGGGAACTGAAATTAGTCCCCAAGATTACATGTCCCGTGTCACAGAGCGCATCGACTTCCTGAAGCAGAAGGTTTATGCATGGGCCAACCGTATTCGGCGGTATAAGCGGCGGGTTGATCGTTACTCGCAGAATCGCATGTTCCAGAGCGATGAGAGGTGGGTATACCGAACTTGGGAGCGACCCGAGCAAAATATGACGGACGTGTGTCACCCGGATGATGCTGCTACGAGTTCATTCTGGCGCAGCATCTGGTCGGTACCCGTCTGTCATACTGAGGCTGACTGGTTGCGTGATGTCGAGCGAGTGTGTGAACCTATTCCAGAAATGGAAACTATCTTAATAACACCACTAGATATAGCCAGTGCAGTTCGTCCGTTACCGAACTGGAAATCACCAGGTCCGGACGGACTGCACAATTTCTGGCTCAAATGGCTCAGCAGTTCACACACTTGCCTGGCATCCCAATTCCAGTCGGCCTTAGAGTCTGCGTCGCTTCCGCAGTTTTTAACCACAGGCGTTACCCACCTGCTCCATAAGTCAGGTAGCCCCGCGGAACCCAAGAATTATAGACCGATCACATGTTTGCCGACGGTCTATAAACTTCTTACATCCATCTTGAGAGCGAAAATTAATAAACACATTGTGAAAAATTCAATTATGTCTGCCTCTCAAAATGGATGTAGGAACGGGTCCCGCGGTACTAAGGAGCTACTCCTCATCGACATGGCCATTAGCCAACAGGTTCGTCGAGCCCGCAAGGATCTGTCGACATGTTGGATAGATTATAAGAAGGCCTATGACTCAGTGCCACATACATGGCTCATGAGGGTGCTGGAGTTGTACAAAATAGACACAACTCTACGCACCTTCCTTGAGTCGTGTATGGGGCAATGGAGGACGGTCCTTCGATATCCAGGATGTCGACAGATTCAGGGGAACGATGAGCCTGTATGGATTAAACGGGGAATCTTCCAGGGCGACAGCCTGAGCCCGCTTTGGTTCTGTCTGGCCCTGAATCCTTTAAGCACATTGCTAGAGGATTCAGGTCTAGGCTACCGGATGAGGAGAGATGGTCAGGTCACATCTCACCTTCTTTACATGGATGATCTGAAACTCTTTGCCCCCAACAGATTGCGCCTGATGGAGCTACTAAAACTAACTGAATGTTTTAGTAGCACCATCAGGATGGAATTTGGTGTGGACAAATGTGCAGTCATGCATGTAAAGAAAGGGGGGATTATGGAATCCGAGGGAATTCAGCTCTCGGATTCCATACACCTCAGATCCCTTTCCTCATCTGAAAGCTATAAATATTTGGGTATGTCGGAAGCGTTAGGCATTAACGTAGCTGACATGAAACGATCGTTGGGGGAGCGTTTCTTCGGACGCCTAAAGAAGGTTTTAAATAGCCTTCTTTCAGGTGGGAACAAGGTGCGCGCCTTCAACGGTTGGGTCATGCCGGTTTTAATGTACTCTTTCGGCATTCTCAAATGGACTCAGACTGAACTCGACGCCTTGGATAGGAGAGTCCGTACATTGCTGACCGCAAATCGGATGCATCACCCACGATCATCGGTTATGAGACTGTACATCCCGCGGAAGTGCGGGGGTCGAGGCTTTTTAAACGCAAAGACCCTCCACAACCGCGAGGTGTGCAGTCTCAGACAATATTTTTTAAAAGCCGATGCGGGTATGCACCGAGATGTGGTCGCAGTGGACAAGGGACTCACCCCGCTGTCCATGGCTAACGAGAACTGGCGCAAACCTGTGGTACTTACTGCTGATGATCGCAAGGAAGTATGGCAAAGCAAGGAGCTTCACGGGCGCTTCTACCGGGCTCTTCATGGGCCCGATGTAGATTTTCTAGCGTCCGTGTCCTGGCTACGTTTCGGCGACCTCTTTGGGGAAACTGAAGGTTTTGTCTGTGCAATTATGGACGAAGTTATGTTGACGAACAACTACCGGAAATATATTATGAAGGATGGGACGGTTGACGTGTGTCGGGCATGCCATCGTCCGGGAGAGTCCATCAGACATATTATTTCTGGTTGTTCTCGTCTGGCTAACGGCGAGTACTTGCACAGGCACAATCAAGTAGCCAGGATTATTCACCAGCAACTTGCCTTGAAATATAAACTTGTGGAGTCATAGGTACCGTACTACAAGTATGTGCCCGATCCAGTTCTCGAAAAAGACCATGTAACGTTGTACTGGGATCAGTCTATCATCACTGACAGGACTATTGTTGCCAATAAGCCTGATATAGTGGTGATAGACCGATCAGTGCGCCGCGCAATGATAATCGATGTTACCATTCCGCATGACGAGAACCTCGTGAAAGCTGAAAAAGAGAAGCAAATAAAATATCTGGATTTAGCACACGAGGTTGTCGATATGTGGCATGTGAGCTCGGCTATCATTGTACCGATAGTCGTAACGGCTAATGGCCTTATAGCCAAAAGCATGGACCAACATCTTTCAAAGCTTTCGCTCGGCGGTTGGATCAAGGGCCTGATTCAGAAGGCAGTACTTCTTGATACGGCTCGTATTGTGAGGAGGTTCCTGTCTCTGGAGCCCTAACCACCGGTGGCTTGGACCCTGCTCCCGTCATCGGTGGACGACTATTTTTTATATTTTTAAATGTTTTTTTTATTATTTATGAAATATTTAAAAATGTAAATTTTATGTTAGTAAATAAATAAAGGACATAATAATAATATTCCACAACTATCACACAACGCCATCTAGTCCCAAGCTAAGCAGAGCTTGTGTTATGGGTACTAGACAACTGATAAACATACTTATATATTTCTAAATACATACATATTATAGATAAATTACACCCAGACACAGAACAAATGATCGTGCTCATCTCACAAACATTTGTCCTGGGTGGGAATCTAACCCACGACCTCCGGCATAGCAGTTAGGGTCACTAACCACTAGACCAACAGGCCAGTCTATGTCTATCTATTGGAACAAACTCAGACTACGAACTACTAGGTACTGAGAAATTTCTCATGGATTAAATTAATTAAATAACATGTTACCCGATCCAGATCATCAATGGATCTCCAGTGCTACCTGGGCTATTATAGCCAAGGTAGCACTAGAGATTCTGGGCTATTTCAGGACCATTTTATTCAGTAGTCGCTTATCGCCACTATTTCTACATTGTCGAGTAACTTTAACGACTATGGATTATAATCACAGATAGTAAACTCGCTTCACCAAGTAATATAGATAGTTAATCGATATCTAATAGTCCTAAGAAATTGAATAATTCAGTTATGTATTTTAATGAGTTTATCCTTCACTATCTGAAGTAATGAATCAGTCGATTAGAATATCCATAAATATACGTCGAACAGAACTTTGAATTAGTCGTAATTGCTTAATTATGAATTTCAAAATTGTATTCGATATTCGATTATGAAATTTTTAACTGTTGTGAAACTGTAAGGCAAATAATATCAATTCACGTCACGCGGAGAAATCCACTTCTATCAAACTAGCTGATGCCCGCTGCTTCGCCTGCAAATTATATACTAAAACCTTCCGAAAACCACTCTATCCATTGGTTAAACCAGAATGAAAATCGATGCAGTAGTTTTTGAGAATATCGCGATAAGACAGACAGACGCGGCGGAGGATTTTGTTATACAATATGTTGTGACAGAGAAAGTTGAATCATCAAGTTTTGTGGGCCGAAAATCTGTTGAGCCTTAGTATTACATCAACGTTCGGAATTATTAGACGGCCAGATTCTTATTATAACATATTAATATTATGCGGGCTGTTTATTCTGTTTAGCTGACCGAAAAAAACCGACTCAAATATTAATTTGATTTTCAGTTATTTTAGGGTCACTTCTTCACTTCTATATTAATATTATAATTGTATTCGAATCGCATGTGACTAAAATTTGATGAATATTAATGTTGATGGATGGAGATTACGACCAATGAAACGATGAATGGATTGTGTGAGGAATGATATTATTATGTAATAAATCGTCGTATCCTACGAATAAGGGCGTAAAGAACATACGGGCTTTTACCTTTTATTGCATAATTAAATTCTGCCCGTCATACTACATGTACCCAGTTCAACAAAACAATTAAAAATGGTACAGGTCGTGAAATAATTAGGGTTTCTCAAAACTCACAATTTGAAGTACTCCGTTTTCAACGAAGATTAAAGCCACAATCGCCCTCGCGCCCTCTTTCATCGTAAGTAGTGAAAATACATGGGCTCGAGTGCTAGGGCCCTTTGGCCACCAGTCGGCGGTAACAGAGATTTGTTTAAGCAAGTACGTAAATGAAAATATTTTAAACCTCAAGGATTTGTACTTAATTAAGTCATTTTCATTGTGAGAGTCATAATTTTCCATATTGGGTACATAGAGAAAACCCTAATGGTGGTTGGGGCCGTGTTCTATGGAATGGCTATTTTGCGTATCTGTGAAGAGACGATGCCCTAATTACGTTTGTGTCTTTCTTCTACTCTACTAATTTGTGTTTCCTGAAAAGTAGCTGTTTTGCAGTAACGCCCTTATTCGTAGGATACGACGAAATATATTAAAAAAGGAGTAAATGATAGCATACTAAGTTAACAATGGAAGAAAACACGACGTGTTGAGCAGACCTCAAGTAACATAAGAAAAGAGCAGGAAGAAGTTTTATTTTTGGATAATGTGAAATCATCAATTGACTGGCCTGTTGGTCTAGTGGTTAGTGACCCTAACTGCTATGCCGGAGGTCGTGGGTTCGATTCCCACCCAGGACAAATGTTTGTGTGATGAGCACGATCATTTGTTCTGTGTCTGGGTGTAATTTATCTATAATATGTATGTATTTAGAAATATATAAGTATGTTTATCAGTTGTCTAGTACCCATAACACAAGCTCTGCTTAGCTTGGGACTAGATGGCGTTGTGTGATAGTTGTGGAATATTATTATTATTATCAAATGACTCCTCGCGCTCTGAGCAGAGCGGTAAGGAGTGTCAAAATTCTACTGACTAAAAACCACTCATGTTCTTTCTTAGCCATTTGTGTCGAGGCCGCGGTATCTCTTTCGAATAACCCGCAGCCCAATGGGCAGGAAGACGATTCTTCACTTAATTTTCAACCATTTTTTGGATTTGGAAGTCGTGTGAGTCGTGAAAGAAAAGTAAGTTTTCGTGACACGAAAAATCGGTTCACGCGACATAAAAAATCAGATAACCCTACAATAAAGCCTCCTCTTTCATCTTACCCTACCCCAATATAGAAAAGAATAGCATTTAACCCTGTTTACACCAAACTTCCGTCACGATTAACTTAGCAATGTAACAAATTCTCTCAAACATTTGCCATGTTTCCCGAATCGTAACAACTTGTTACAATGTGTTTGATGTCACAAAAATTTAAATAACATGTTCGGATTTGCATAAACACACGATACAAAGAATATGGAGGATACAGTACACGTCAAAATATCTTCGTATAGGAAATTCTCACTTATTGTATTGGTCGGATCAAGGAGTCTAAAATGGAAGCTCTAGCAGAATCGTAATATGATAATAATATGAATTGCGTTAAAATTCGTAAAATGTTCATAAACGCAGTCTGTTGTGATTGTCACTTTGTGACCATTTGCCGTATTTCATCCCAAGGTCAAATGTTACATCCCGTCGGGGCTGTGAATTATCGAAAGGTTAAATTCAATTCAATCGTATAATGCATATCACATGTGTTTTATAAGATGTTAATAATAATGGAATTCACATGGACCCTGTCGGGCACAACAATTTTTTACAATAATGATAATGATAAGTAGTGGCATTTAAGGTACAGTAATTAAAAATTAACAAACAGTAATTAGACATTTAGACATTCATGAGGTCATTTAAATAAGTAAGTAGGTTAACGCGGCTCCGACACAAGGGCGATGAAGGAACATGGGTTTTGGTTTTTAGTCAGTAGAAGTCTGACACTCCCCTTCGCTCTGTCAAAGAGCGGGGGGGGGGGGGGGGGGGGGTTATTCAATGATTTTCATCTCACATCTCTTAGCCTTTTCCCAACTAATGTAGTGATCGGCCTCCAGTCTAACTTACAATTTTAAACGGGCTAAGAGATTGCTTTACCATTAGTACTGGCCACAGAGTCTTGAATCATATTCCACTGAAATATTTTCATTTTAAAATAATGTAAATAAAAATAAAACAACAATGAATATTGAATTACTCAAACGAATGACGCGTGAAATCAGCTGTTTACTTCCTGCTTAGCTACAGAGTTAATCGAATTTCCGTTCGCTACGTGCGTTTTACCACGGCAACGAAACATTGCTTAAAAGGAAATAAAACAATTCCAATTTATGGCTCCTGAAATAATGTCTTGTTCCGGATACAGTATGTTTTTTTTTGGATGGTGGGAAATCATATAATGACTCCTCCCGCTCTGTCAAGTGTCAGACTTCTACTGACTAAAATCACCCATGCTCCTTCTTAGCCCTGTCGAGGCTGTGGTATCTCTTTTGAACAACCCGCAACCCTGATGGGTGAGGGCTGTACACCTCGTAATCATAAACTCAGCTTCCATCCATTAGGCAGAAATTGATATTTTTAGTGATAGCTAACTTCCCTTTACACTGTTTTCACAAAGAACTTTCACATGCACCCGAATTTAATTCCTTCTTTTGAACATTATTTTTTTGTAGCTAATATAACAGAGCGGCTCCCATATTAATCTTATAATATTCTTACAGTGTTGTAATAAAAGATTTATAGTCAAAGGGATCGGGAAAATATGGCTTCCTTATTATTTTTGGGGAAATTCGAGAGGAATGATGGCTACTCCATAAATGAACGATTTATTGATCCCATCGGGCTTGTAAGGACCGTGTGATGGTGAAGCTGGCAAAACTGTTTACTTTTATGATGATAATAAGACTGAAATACGTACAGCAAAATGCACGGTAGAGGTAATACTTTGACCTTGAGCTGAGCGAGAGCGTACAGTCTGCATCACAAAGATTTTTAAATCCACCAGGATTCAAATATTTGCGAATTCATCATCATCATTAGCCTATAATGTTCTCTCTGCAGGGACTCAGGCCTCCTCTCTAGGAGAAGGATGGGTAATATCAGTAGCCACAAAACATAATTTTAATACACTGTGCACTTAATTGTAGCCAAACAGCGTAGTAGCGTTGAGGTGGAATTTTTGATGCCCTATTGTAGTTTGTTTTTATATAGTCTTTAAAGTTTTTAAATAATAATGTATATGTTAACGGAAAAGTGTGTAATCCGTCATTATAAATAATTCCTGGGAAATGTGTACAATTCCTAAAATAGATAGGAAATGTATAATATATTTTGTAATATGCACTTTTCCTAGGAAATCTATACATTTCCTAAATAGCAATCGGAAATGTATTACATTCTTGCTGTTTGTAAGTATAGCGGGGATATAGTCCTCCTCCTTCCGCTGAGTATGTACTGAGACCCGACATTCCCTGCGAACTTGCTACTAGGAAAACTTGGATGCAAGAGCGAGCGAAGCGTGCTCGGGACTTGGGGCACCCCGACTCGTACAGGTTAGGTTAGAAGAGGATGGCACCATCGCCTTCGTGGTTATTTTTTTTAAACCACCCAGAAGTAGGAGCCCCACAAAGCGGGGCTCCGTCGACTGGGCCTAGAGGGGTTAGGTTTCAATAATTTTATTTGGTAAACAATAAACAACTAAATGAATATTATGCAAAAGTGGACTAGTGATAAATAATCCCCTATCAACGAGAGTTTTAATAAAAAGTCTGATTTCAGTTTACAAACGTATTACTATTTTATATATTTCTTAGTATCATCTCGGAATTATATACAATTCCTAGGAAATACATACATTTCCCAATGTATCTATTATGGAATCTTTGAAACATTATTTTACACATTTCCTAAGCAGGCTCGGAAATGCATATATTAAGCCTAGGAATTGTGTACAATTCCTAGGTTTCATACATTTCCGGTAACATAATATATATACGTAGTTAATTTTTTCTACCTAATAATCTATACAAATAAATTAAATAATTCTCGTCGGTATTTACATCTTTCTGAGGCTTGTAACTTTCTCACTGTACTAATTTTACTGTAGCACTCTGTGATATTTACTTGATCACTAATTAAGCCCCGACCACAAGAGAAATTGGGTTTAACTTATTAAGTAATCAATGTCTAGACAAGCAAGGCACTTTAGTTATTAAATATCTACGTATTGTTATCATAAACCTCACTTTTTATAAATGTCCCCAAGGCTAGAACTACATGATTCGAACTTTTTGCAAATAAATGTTTTTTTTCAGTTTTCGACTTCACTTCCAATTTCTATCGTTTCAACAAATTGTGTGTTCTATGGGTTAAAATTAAGCATTTCTATGCAAACTTTTCCCCCTTACTTTAACCTCTTAAGTTTCTCAGTTTAGCCCATGCGTCGGTAATTGTATTGAATTTTAGATTTGTATCAGTTGTTTTGTGAAAAAATTGAAACACACTGGTTTATGTAACAAAGTAAAGAAAATAAAAACCCACTACACATGTGTAATATGTTAAAAGCCGTTGAAAAATGAACCTTATAAACTTGCTAGCACCTGAAAAACAATCTGAGCCCCAAACCGGACGCCGCAAGCGACAACCGCACCTCCATTTCACTGTTTTTAGTGCTTATATTAGCTTGAAAGTGCCGCTAACAGACAGTTTGCTAGCACGTTTAGATATTTACTTTATGCGGTTTGAAATAAAGTAATATTTGTAAAAAATGTTTATATTATGATGTGTAAAAGGTTGACGACCGTTATTTGATTTATGCTGGGATGTTTTGATTTATTCTGGAATCTGAGTTCTTTGACAATTAAATATTATATTATTAAAGCTAGCCCCTATTGGCCCATGGCTGGGCAAGGGCTCCATTCCTTTTGTGCTACTTATTTCCGGTTATTTTATATTATTTAGAAACAAACGAACTTGACTGTTGCGGCAATAAGGCTGTTGGTGTTCTAATAAATTATTAAAGCTAGCCCCTATTGGCCCATGGCTGGGCAAGGGCTCCATTCCTTTTGTGCTACATATTTCCGGTTATTTTATATTATTTAGAAACAAAATGAAAACGAACTTGACTATTGCGGCAATAAGGCTGTTGGTGTTCTAATAATTCGCTTGGGCTGCTAACACAAGTAAAAACTCCTTTCACAAGAAAGGTAGTGTTACTGTAACTCAAACTTTGATTCCAATAAATCACATAATAGGGGATCGGACTGACTCAAAAAAATATGATTCTGTTTAGTCCGTCAGTTAGATTATAGAAAAATATTGGATACGTGTTTTTTGTTTTACAAAATCAATAAAAATTGACGAAAACTAAGCGCGTCAAAGATCATGGAGTGGGGCTTGAAACGTCACTTGAAGGTACAAAATGTACTAACATATGACGTCACACGAGTTTTCGAAGCACTGTATCGTCCTAATTTTTTGTTTACGTGAAAAAATAAAAAATATGTGGTCAATATTTTATGGAAATCTATCTGACGGACTAATTAGTTTTTTTTTGTCCGATCTCCTATTATCATGTTCTTGAACATTAAGGCTTTCTGTTTCCGTGGAAAATTCTAAAAAAATAAGGCAAATTTTTCAAAGGCTCCTTAAAAATGTAGTCTCTATTCAAATTCAAATTAATCCTCCATACATAAGTTTAAGCAACAGATCGTCCCGATACTGCGGTATCCATGAATAATCCATTTTCTAGGACAAACGGCCGGCCGCGCGTATCACTGACCCGATCTGTGTTATTGCTCAAACGACTTCAAATGGAACTGATAACTTCTATTTTCGCGTTCAATCTTTTTTGAGGGCAGATTTCTTTTTGTCCTGTTTTTGTCGCGGAAATCGTGGTCGTAGCGTCGTTTGATGTTCAACGTTTGGTTTTTATGGATCATTTGTAATGATAATATTTTTATGACGTTCCACGAGGTTTCTTTGAGGTGAAAGGATAACATAGTAATATGTTTATTTTTACCTTTCTATATTAGCATTTCCTGGTCTAACGACAACATTTTTTTCGGTTTTGGTTTAATGGTCTTGCTTTTATATGCTTTTACATTATGTCGTAACAGTCTGGTCAGGATAACATAACATAGCTAATGATATATACTATTTTGTGTATGTATAATGTTTTAACATTAAAGTGGAGCATCATTCTTACTTAGGAAAAGTAAGTGGTTAATTCACGGCATTCATTGTTCTTAATTGTGCATAGATGTGATGAATATTTCAGTTAACTAAATTATTTACGTTCGTTGACTATATGAAAGCTGCTGAATGAAATAATGGCATATTTTTATTTCAAGAGTTTGCATTTTTTCAAAACGTAAATCAGTAAAGCACTAGGAATAAGGCTGTAGTAACACAATTGAACTCATACCGCGTACAAACCGATGCGATCATTGCATCTAAGTCACATCTCGAACTCTAACACGGGTAGTCTTGTTGACAGGGAGTGCCCTCCGGCAACGAAATATTTGCGCGACCGTCGCTTTGGTTAAGTAGTGTAGGTAGTGTGGTCACTGATCAAAAAACTAAGGAACAAGAGTCCAACTTACTTGAAGAAGTAACTCCCATTACTATACCCGAAGAAAGGCACAGTATAGGTCAGCATCCATATGTTCCCACCACCGCAGTCATAGTAAGGTTTCGACCACTTGCCGTCTTCATACGTCACTGATAGGATCTCGTCTGGCTCCCGATCCGTGTGGGCTGTGTCGTTGTAGGTGTACGTGTTGTACCCTGGAAGAGAAGGTAGCTTAAGAACTTGGTAGACTTCAAAAGAACTAAGGTATCGAGGCTATAAGGCTGAAATTCGTTTGGAGCATGAAGGCACTGTTGACAATGACTGCAATCAGTTACTATAGTGGGGTTTTTATTAAACGGTTTTATTTAGCTCACCCCGTTTGTTTTATTCTTGGATCAAATTTAGTAATTCAAATTTCACCCTCTTCCTGTCAACCGATTAATCTGAAATTTTGTATACACTTTGGATTTTGGTGATAATACAATTATGTTTATTCATTATCATTATAAATTCAAGATGGCCGCTGCTACAAAATGGCGGATAATTTATGTTTTATTAATCCCATCAATATGGGTATCAAATGAAAGGGCTCAACAAGCAGAATACAATATACAATAAATATTGAAATCCAAGATGGCGGCCGCTACAAAATGGCGGATAACGTAGGTTTTATCAATCCAATCAATATGGGTATCAAATGAAAGGGCTCAACAAGCGGAATACAATATACTATAAAAAATTGAAATACAAGATGGCGGCCGCTACAAAATGGCGGATAACGTAGGTTTTATCGATCCCATCAATATGGGTATCAAATGAAAGTGCTCAACCAGTATAATACAATGTACTATATAAAATTAAAATCCAAGATGGCGGCCTCTACAAAATGGCGGATAACTTAGGTTTTGTCAATCCCATCAAAATGGGTATCAAATGAAAGGTAATGAATTAAATGAATTAAACAGAATGCGAAATAAAAACTAAAAACTAGAAAATAAAAATAGTTAAAAAAACTTTTTAAGTTAAACGGTTTTATGTTAAACATACATTGCAATGTTTTTTCTGATGATTCAGTGTTGAAAGGACTTTTTCTGTTTTCTATTGGGACTACCATTTAAATAGAAAATACAATGACCAAATGGAATCGCAATTTCGCAGAATACATGTGGTTTGCACACGCACAAACTCAGGAACTGTAACATAAAAACCGGCCAAGAGCGTGTCGAGCCACGCTCAGTGTAGGGTTCCGTAGTTTCCTATCCGTCACAATAAGTGTTCCCACGTATGAGTTTAAAGGTGGGTATCCATTAAAAAAAATGCTTGCATATACGATTATTAAACTACAAACTTAATTCAGAAATTATTTTGTACAACTTTTTGTCTTTTTTGTACAAAACTGTTGTTTCCATCCAAGTTCAAAATAATTTTCCTAGAAAGTCCTTATAAAGTTCTACTTTTCAGTTTTTTTTTTCATATTTTCTAAACTTACGGTTCAAAAGTTAGAGGGGGAGGGACATTGTTTTTTACTTTTGCAGCAATTATTTCCGAAATTTTTGACATTATCAAAAAATTATTTTTGTAAACCCCTATTCATTTTTAAATACCTTTCCAACAATATATTACACGTTAGGGTTGAAATAAAAAAATATCACTTCCCACTTTACATATAGGGGGGGCTACCCTAATAAAACATTTTTTTCCAATTTTTATTTTACCACTTTGTCGGCGTGATTAATACACACATTGGTATCAAATTTCAGCTTTCTAGTGCTAACGGTCACAGAAATTAAGCGAGGACGGACAGACGGACGGACATACAGACATGGCGAAACTATAAGGGTTCCTAGTTGACTACGGAACCCTAAAAAAGGGAGGCCTATACACAGCAGTGGGTGATTGCGAGCTGATATGATGATGATAAATCGTAATTTTATAGAAAGAAAGAAAGAAAAAATATTTATTGCCGCAGAAACCAAGACAGCGTCGTTTATCAGCGTCTATATATAGCACCTTTAAACCAAGACAGAGCAAAACATTACCGATAAGTTTTTGCTCTATATTTTTGGTGTTAAGCTGCTTAATGTCAGAAAAAGTTGAGACCACCGACATATCCCGAATATAGGACTACTTATAATATTTTACACCTGAAAAAAGGGAATCCAGTAGGCTTTTTGGCACACGAACACAAATACTTTTCTAAGAAATGTTTCGCAGGTGCCGTCAACCTTTACACTTCAAATAGCATGTGTTTTCGATTAATATTTTGTCCATACCGAATAAAAATAGTTTTATACTTTTTACCCGGAACATTTTATATAAATAACAGACAGGAGAAAGACAGGTGTCACGTGAACAGCCAGGACAATGATATTGGAGTTTAAAATGTAATTTATTCAACTTCGTGTCACGCGGTATTGAATAACTTTAACAATATTTATAGGCGAACAAAGTGTATGAAAATGTCGATACATTTTCGGCAAGGGAAGTTTATGTGTCGTGAAAATATTAAAAAAACCGGCCAAGTGCGACTCGGACTCGCGCACTAAGGGTTCCATACATACAAAGTTTAAGAAAAAATATTTTTTATTTAGAACTAAAAAAATGCTTTTCGCAATTTTTCTTTTATATAATATGTGCTACAAATTGTTGCTTCGTACTAAATTTTAAGATTCTAAGTTCATGGAAAGTACCATGTAGGTTTTGATTCCATTGCGAGTGTCGAAAAGCAGCATAAACGGCTATACCTTTTGATTGCGTAAGCTTAGAAGTTTGATTGTTTCACAGCTCTAAAGGACAGTACCTCCACACGTTCCTAAGAAAAAGGGTCTTGACAGACAGACGGACGACAAAGTCATCCCATATGGGATTCGTTAAGGGTTTCGTTATTTCCTTTTGAGGTACGTAGCCCTAAAAACACTTTTTGTAATCAAAAAAGTCAATCAGTCAATATAAACATATTATAACAGACTGTACTTGCACGGGACCGGTCAATGTGGCGACACCTGGGGGAGGCCTATGTCCAGCAGTGGACGTCTTTTGGCTGAAATGATGATGATGTACTCAGTTGCCAAAAAATATATTATTACATAGGTGCTTTATTTATTCATACTATTTTTTCATAAGTATATTTCCTATTTTCCTCCACATGACCTTTTCCGGTCACGAGTGGTGGAAACTGCTCAAAATGACGGAAAAAATCAAAGATTTATAAATAATTCGGTATTTTCCCCGAAAGTCGTTCAGTTTCTTATTGTGTTTTTCTACGAATTTGTTATAACTTGGTGTGTAGGTACATGTATTTATTTGACTATTTATATACTCACAGTAGATAACACAGGAAAATAAAATAATACAATATTTGAGTACAAAGGTAGGTACTACTTATTTCTTAAATTTTTTCTGCCAGCAGACCTGCAAAAGGAGAAAGGAATAAAAAAAGTAGTTAAAAAACTAAAAAACCCGACTGAAAAAACTTAAAAGCAAAAAACAAGCACATTTTAAATTAAACAAAACTTGGAAGCAGGCGGGGTTCTATTTTTTTTTCATTTAATATTCTAACGAACCCCGCCTGCTTCCAAGTTTTGTTTAATTTAAAATGTGCTTGTTTTTTGCTTTTAAGTTTTATCAGTCGGGTTTTTTAGTTTTTTAACTACTTTTTTTATTTCCAACTTTTTAGTTCTTTTGTGTTTGTTCTTCTGTTGATCGAGTAAAATTCTTACTTTTGTGCTTGTGTATAGGATTTGTCTCTTTGAATTTCTTTTAAACATATAAGTATTATATATTTTTGTAATCTCCTTTAAAAACCCTTTATTTTCATACCCTACTCGAAGGTATTGGAAAAAAAAATTTTTTTGAACTCCGCGATTTGGCCCCCAAAATCCGCATTTTTTTTTGTTTTTTAATTTTAATGTAGCCTATAACACTCGCGCCATCAATACAAATCTAACGACGTATATTTCATTCAAATCCCTTCATCCGTTTAGGAGTTATGAGGGAACAAAGAAACGGACATACATACATACATACATACACGTCAAACACATAACCCTCCTTTTGGGCTTCGCCGCAGTCGGGTAAAAAGAAATGCAGACGATAGTGTTTGAGAAAATTAAAGCAATTATTTGTTTATGTGCGTCAACTACGAATATATACGAAGATTCTGCTTCATCGGCACTTAATTTATTTTATCAGTATATACTCTTTGTTTATCTCTTGTCAGCAAAAGCTAGATAGCTTACACCGTCGTAAAAAGCTTAAGCAGGCAGCATCAATGGCTTAGACTTGTTTTAAAGAGTTTTTTGAAAGTATTTTAGCATCGTTGTTCAAGACTTTTAAAATAATGAACCCTAAACTTGATGAGTTTGAAATTAGAGCTTACGAAAAGTTTGTGAAAAATTTGTACCTAGTTTAATGAATAATACCTAATTATATTGCTCTATTAATAATAAAAAAAATGTTTTCTTTTAAAAATTATAGTAATTATAGCTAAAGTTTTTTATTGTTTAATTATTTCATTGTTCTAGGGTAAGTTCTAAGCCATTTTAAATACTAGTCTGTTGTGGTTGAGCCAAATCACACGGTATTTTATAAGGCAAAAGGATTAAAAATTTGACAAACATCCCTCACGATATTAATGAATTCACGATACTATTTCGTTTCTGTCTATACCCGTATTGGGGGGCGCCCCTAAGTGAGTAAAACCGACTTCAACAAAAAATAAAACAGAATAATCAGCTTCATCAGAAGTCGGTGGCAAAAAAAAATTAATCAAACAAAAACAAAGTCACCGACTTCAGAAGCTGATTTTTGCTTCTAAAGTTTATTTTTCACTTTTTTGTTGAAGTCGGTTTTTTTTTTGAGATTTCTTGTTTATCTTCACCGATCGCGATATAAGATTATAACGACAATTCAACAAAGCAAGTTGTATCTTCTAAAACCATGATCCGTTTCGCTAAAAACATGAGGCTATAAGAATTAAAGTACCTATACATTCATTTTGCGAGCATTATGGAAGATAAATGATATCTTCTTCCATAGAGTGCTAGCAAAAAGATTTAGATTTTATACTCCAGGATTGTAGATGCCAGATAACTAGCCGCTTCATGAAAAATACTGATATTCAGCGTCATCAAGTTAGACTGGAAGTCGACCCCAATATAGTTGGGAAAAGGCTACGCAGATATTGATGATATCGTAGTCCATGTCTTAGTGACCCATAATTATCTTAAAATTAATAAAACATTTGCAAATAAGAATACCTATAGCACAGAATACATAATAGTACTACGTACAGAAGGGACACTCCCTTCCCCGCGCTCATATTAAATACCACACCTCACCCCGCACTTCGAGGTATTCGTCGTCGACACTTGAGCAATGGCTCGCGCTCGTATTAGTCGTCGTTCGGTTTTCGCGACGCAGACCGTTGCACTTTCCGCGCCATTTTTTAGGCTACGATAACCCTACTAGAGTTTACGCACACATTTGCACGTGCACGTCGTGCACAAACGTTATTTGTTTATGTAGTAGTAATAGGTAATTATTTTGCGGGCGTTGTATGGAGTGTCCGAGGTGTGCCTATAGGTAGGTAGGTCTGTATAATCATTATATGTCAGTAATTTAGTTTAATTTTCTTGATTCTCCAATATATTAATTATATTATTGTATGTTATTATTTGTATTGTACTTGTTGATTCTGTGTGTTACTAATATTAGTTTAGTACGTATTCTAGTAAATATACAACAGATAGATAGCTGCAAACCCCATTTCATAAAACTAAATATTCTTACCCTGCCCTGTATATATATACTTGAAATATGTAAATTCGCTCACAAACACCAAGACTTTTACACTAAACGAGAAGACATACAAACAAGATATACACTGCGGAACAAAGCACAACTCAACCTACCATCATCCCGCTTAAACATACACTCAACTAGCCCTCTGGTTATGTCAACAAAAATATACAATATGTTACCGGAATCAATAAGAGAAGAAAAAAAACTCCATCTATTTACGAACAAATTAAAAAAGCTATTATTAAGTAAATGTTACTACAGTGTAAACGAATATCTTAATGATAAATCTTTGAAACTTGTAAAATAATCTTAATAGTACAAAAAAAATGCTTTGCATCAAATTGTTATTTATTTAAAATTCTATTTTCCAATTACTCCATGTGTTTACAATTTTAATTATTTTTTTTTGTTTCCAATTTTAATTTTGACATTTTAAAGATATAACTATGTATATCTATAATTATATTATTATTATTTTTTATTTATTTTTTAAATTTCTGTATTGAATTTTTTTTATTAAGTATTTCTAGAGATTAGATTTCAATTTTATAAATAGGTACCAAAAGTGTTCCTTTTTTAACGAATTTGATTTTAATTCTTTGTTTTGTTTTTAAAGTTATATTAAATTTTGAATTTTAATGTTACACAAATTTTAATGGTAGCGATGTTAGTTTTAATATTTCTTTTTGTGTAATAATTTAGATTATAAGATAACTTCACGTATTTCTTTTGCTGTGCCCGACAGGGTCCATGATTGTCACTTTTTCAAAAATGTTTACCACCTAAGCCTACATTGTGGAATGCAATAAAGAATTGAGTATTGAGTATATATATGTATTTTGGGCGTTTGACCGAAAATACGTACTTTTTTAAATCCACGATATTTCTAATGTAAAGATAAAGGCATAATTATAATTATATTAGCTATATTATGCTAGAATAAGTTTCACGGTCGTATAATATTTGTATTTCATTATCATAAAAACACGGCGTACATCACGCACACAGGTGCAACATCTGTCAGTCGGTGCTTGTTTCGAGTTACTCAATTTTGCGAGAACGCTCTTAACTTAGTATATTTCATGCTACTAACACTATGGACTTCAAGGTCTGCAAATAAAAGTTTATTATTATTTATAGTCGTTAGTTACAATGTTTAATAATGTAAGATAATGAAGTGCCTATTGTTGTGCTCATACAAGAACTCAAGACGTAACAAGTTAGCTGTTTTGTGTTCTAGGACAGCTTAGTGGTCACAAGAATTAAAATGTGCAGAATATATTTATTATTTATAATACTAAACCTAAGGTAAGTGAGTGCTAGTAATATGTAAGTTAACTAAATTTAAAACGAGGTTATGTATATGATTGTCCCACAGTATCATACAACTGGAATTAAAAGTAGCCTTTATTGTAATCCAGATTATAAAGTATGTATTCAAAATTTTATCCAAATCCGTTCTGTAGTTTTTGCGTGAAAGGGTACGAAACAAACCTTTATCTACCCAAATATCATAAACCCTCTCCGGTAAAGCGCCCCAAAGTGACTTTTGTCCCTTTTTTTTATAATACCGTAAAACGCCCCAAAGTGACTTTTGTCCCTTTTTTACTTTTCGTCAACATGGCGTCGTATTATATCTATTTCTTTCCATCACATGAAGTTTCAATCCTTTTTCCTTTTCTATCCGCTACTTTATTAAATTCTTCATGCTAAAAATAATACAACACTTTACCTGTATGGTCAATTCGATTTAAAAAAAAAAGTTGAATGTCAGTCTTTGAAATCCGATGAATGACGCGAACGCTTGACGGTTTCTCCATGTATTTTCAAGTAATTTAGTTGTTTTGAGTGAGTGATAGTGAATAAAATAGTGATTATGTGCTTAATTATAATACAGTGTATGTGTGTGCAACCGGATTTTAACCTAAAGGTAAGTATATTTTAACTTCTGAGTGATTTTACGGGTGCTTGTAACGGTGTTAGAATTTTGTCAGAATGCTTGCGTAATTTATGAAATTTTAAGACCAGTTCCGTATCCAAAGTAATAGTTATCACATTGGATATTTACTAGACAATAGTTTTCAGCAAAAACATATACAAAAGATAGTAAATTAAAGTTAAGATTTTAAGTTTTGTTCAACCTAACCTTGCAAAAAAACAAACATGGCGGCCCGCGAAATTCAATATTATATTTTTTTAAAATTCATTAAAAATAAATAAATTTAATTAAAGAGAGTATTTCTTGGTCAGGGGGTCGTCATAGGTGCGGTTCTTGTAGAAAAAAATAACATCGTATGTATTGTGTTTACTCAAAATTCACAAAAAAAAAATAAACAAACAATGTCGAGTGCAATTTTTTCATTTAATTCATTAATTAATTAATTCCATATTTTAATTTATTGTATAAACCTATCAGCATAATACTTACAAGTAAGTTACACTATTAAATTATCTTTCAGATAGTAGCAAAATTTTTAATTTACGTGAAACAGTATATTTGTGATAAATTATTTAATTTAAGTGATTAAATTATTCCCCGTCGGCAATAAATACTGGTTAAAAAAAAAAAAAAAAAAAATATTTTTCTATTATCAACTATGTTTATTTTTATTTTATCGTACGTAAATAGAACCCTTCCACCAATAAAAGCCATAAAATATATATGGTATCGATTTACTTTTTGAAATAATAAGTTTTAAATTTCACATAAAATCACATAAGTTTTTTGCCAACCCTAGTCAATGTTTACGAAATAATATAATAAATTTGAAACGAAATACTAACAAACACTTGACACCACTTGAAAGGGTCTCTCATAAGCTTGAACAAAAACATTACTTGAAGCGTCTATTGTTTATAACACGTCAACAAAAAATTAAGATAAGAGCCCGGCCGGCCGGCGCGCGCCGGCGCACCTTTTTTTTCCAAGGTCGGGCGTTTGCCGTCATAAAAAATGTGTGGGAAAGGAAAAAAAAGGCGTCTGAACGGTTGCGTTCAAAACCCTAGGCAATGACTAGCATTACCAACCAGCAGAAATAAACAGAACTGTAATGAACTCATAACCTACTGAAAACAGTAGATTATGAGTTTAAATTTGGAACAGGTGTCAAATTCAAGTGAGTGTGCTATTCTAGTATCTACATTAAAACAGATACCTATCGATACGAAACCCCAATTCAGTATGATTTTAATTATAAATCGCACGACATTTTGATCTCGAGTGACACAAGAATAGTGACTTTGTTCGTTTGCATAAAATTTTAAAAAAAATTACAGATATCCGAAACGCCGCCATTTCGAGCTGTCATTTGTTCGGTATTTTTTATTGCATTAGGCCCGTAATCCACCAAAGCGGAGAGGAGCGGAGACGAGAGGAGATGTGCGGAAATCGGCCAATCACATTAGTTAAAATTTACATCTGGTCTTTCGCCCTTCCTGTGATTGGTCGAATTTGGCACATCTCCTCTCCGCTCTGCTCGTCTCCGCTTTGGTGGATTACGGGCATTACACTGGTAATAAGCACTGGTCATTTCCCTATGGTTCCTGAACCCATCATAGAGCCCTTATGATATTTGGGTAGATAAAGTAGTGTATGCAACTATACATAATTAGGCATTACGAGCGGATGGGTTTAAATGCCCTTCATTATGCACAGTCTCATAAACTACTATTCTTAACAGATATAACGTACGATACTAGCTTTTAAATGGTCGAAAAAATTGTTATTGAGTTTTTCCATAACAGGAATTTCAGTAGCAGCTACGAGGTCTGAATTTGTACCCGATTGTCGAGGACAATAGGTCGCCCCCTATTATATGGGACTTAAATATAATTGGTAAAATGTGGGTGCACCATTAGGTACACTTCTGCCTAACTTTTACAGGCATGATGTCATGTTTTCTTATGATGCTAACTTCCGGCTGCGGCCTCCCACGCGTGGATGTTGGAAACACAGATTCACATTATTTGTAGTCGGAAAACTTATCTATATCTGTAAAAATCACTCTACGGGAATTTTCAGCCTGCATCACGCCCACCAAACCGCAGTAGATGTGAAAAGCAGTGAACCCGATAATCATTTCGACATTCTTGTTTTTTCTCAAGAATATTCCGTAGCAATTTGCAAGTATTGGGAGGATCAAACTGGAGGCCAATGTGAATATCCTAAACAAAATAACCAATGGACCGTACATGGGATTTGGCCGGAGAAATTGAGAGGAGACACTCCAAACTACTGCAACCATTCAGGGACTTTTGATCCTGAAGAGATTAAGTCACTTGAGGGAGACTTAAACCAGACTTGGGCCAACGTTTACAAAGGTAAATATAATTTCATTTTATCGAGCCAGGCAGTATGAAACCTGGTCAGAACGGCAGACAAAAGTTGAATGCGAGAGGCGTACAATGGAGGAGACCTACACATTTATATTATTACTTATTGAGATTCGCATAAATCTTAAAGCTCATCCCATCATCTCCATCTGGAAGGAAACCTCCAACCTTCTTTATATTTTTTTCATTAATAACCCCAGAGAACATCAAAAAAGTGGAATAAGATAGCTCTTTCTATTTCTGTCTATCTAGACCATTGTACCTACATTAAGAAAAGGAGGAAAGATTTGTTTGTTTGTACCGATTTAACTCAAAAACTACTTAACCGATTTTGAAAATTCTTTCACCGTTAGAAAGCTACATCTACGCCGAGTAACATAAAAATAACCAGAAAGAATTAGAGATCTCTAAGAAAAATTGAATTAAGTAACCCAAAGTGTCGTTTTTTTCCGTAAATCGTCTTTCATCGCATGCATTGATCAAGGTATTGATGCCAGCGCAAAAAAATGTACTACCATATTAAAGAGCACATCAATATGTGTAAAAAAATTGGGATAGCATATGCCTATCCCCAACGGATGACTCACAATAGCTAATTTTACACATACAAAAATCGTAGATAATAATTTAATTTAAACAATCCTTTGGCCAGAGGATAAGTGTTGCCATACGTTGCGGCAACGCAGCACGCAGAGCAGTCTCTTGGGTACTTTACCTGCTGACAGCGTTGAGGAGGAGTTTTTCGATGCCCTTTTATAGTTAGTTTGTTTTTAGGTTAGTTTAGTTTATATATTTAGTATAGTCTATCCTTTTCTATATTCAACAATAATTCTCGAAGTACCTGGTGTTTGTACTTTTATTTTCAGATGTCGACCCCTATCAGTTCTGGAGACATGAATGGCTCAAACATGGAACCTGCGGCACAGACTTAGAAGCTCTAAACTCTCCGTTTAAATACTTCAGCAAAGGTATCGAATGGAACAAGAAATATCCGATGACAGACATGCTCGAAGCTGCCAACATATTCCCTAACGATACTAAGAAATGGAATCCTAAGGAGTTCGTTAATGCAGTGAAAGCCAGAACTAATAAAACCGCTCAGTTTGGGTGTTGGACAGTTAAGGGAGTGTTATATGCGGAGGAACTACGTATATGCTTCGATAAACAATTCAATGTTATTGACTGTAAACCTGCGATTGATCAAAATTGTTACGATTCTAACGGAGTTCTATCCTATCCTATATATCCTGCTACTGCTTGATGTAAGATAATAATATAAGCCCTGGACCAACTATAGCTGTTATAATCATTACTACTCTTACTCTGCTCTTTAGATATAATATAAAGTAAACCAAAACGGTATGGGTCATATTTTATGGAATGAATTAGATTATCAAACTCAATATCATGCATGGGCTACCAGTATTTCTTTGCATAATATATAAGTTTGGTTAAAATTACAATTGAAGACGGCAAGTTGTATTTACTTATATCAGTTTCCCTAAAAAACTAATTCATGTTTTATTCCACTGATCACCAGTATATCTGAGGCTACAAGAAATAAACTTTATACTCGTATTTTTTGACGTGACAACGTCTTATAAATTGGTTTGCCGGGTGACACTTCAAGAAACTGCGTTACGCTCCGCTCACGTTATGCGCTCACAATGAGAGCGAGTGAGAGGCACGCGTCCCTTCCACTCGGGCATGGTTAGCCCGCCTAAGAGCGAGAGAGACAGACATAAAAAGTGAAAGGCACGCGTCCCTTCCACTCGAATGAATATTCACATTAAAATTATTTTACCACTCAAAGTCGTTGTCACGTAAAACTTTCGCCCGTATACCGACTTTACAGGCAACCAATTTTTTTATCTGATTACGATGTTAGACAAGAAATAAAAATTATATTTTCCGAAAGTGATATTCTTTTCAACTAATTTTCAAACGAAAATAAGTTATATTCTAATATATTTTAATGTTCATTTTTAATCCCATTTAACTACTTCTTCAGAAAATTATCATTAACGGGATTTGGAAGGCAAATTGTTCAAAAATGGATAAAAATGTTAATTTAGTGGGCTACACTGACGCTTACACCTTAAAACTCACTCTTACGACCGCATTTTCATTGTTTACAACAAAAAATAAAAGTGAAAAATAAACTTTAGAAGAAAAATCAGTTTCTGAAGTCGGTGAATTTTCTTTGTTTCAAAATCAAAATTCATTTATTCAAACTAGGCTGATAATCAGCACTTTTCGAAGGTCAAAATTTACTTTACCTACTTTACTACAGTTTGATTTAATTTTTTTGCCACAGACTTCAGAAACTGATTTTTATTTTTCACTTTTTTGTGTTTTATTTTTGTTGAAGTCGGTTTTATTTTTTGTTAAAAAGTTTTTATTTTTAACTTTTTAGTGGTTCACCAGTGCTTTCACAGTGCTCCGCCGTGATGTTATGTTATGAACTGGTGTAAACAATAGATAGACATGGGATTTCAGCAATCCCAGTCCATTTGCTATCATTTATTGAGGAGTTCCGTTTCCTATCTCCGAAGTTCTTCATCAAATCTTCACCAAATTGAAATAGGACTACTCTGAAAAAATACTCTTCCAAAAACTACTTCAAAAATCTTCAAATGTGCGTATTAAAATTTGAAGAGTTCTTTCTATTTCTCCAGGATTACATCATCAGATCCTGACTTGGTGATCATGGGACCACCTGGAAAGTATACCCTTTCAAACGAACCAAAAAAAAAAAAATTCAGTCCAGCCATCTTCGAGTAATCGGGGAACATAAGTAAAAAAATAAAAAAAGATCGCCGACGAATTGAGAACCTCCTCCTTTTTGAAGTCGGTTAAAAACATAAACGAAATAAACAAAATTAATTGTGCCAAAGGAACCACAGCTCAGCACAAAATAAGGAGACCGGGGAATAATGTGGTGGAACCGGATGCCATTATTATTATTGGACTTTTATAATTATTTCCGTGTTCGACAAAAGACTTTTATGTTTTGGAATCTCGCAAGCTGAGGTCGAATTTTGAAATAGGAAGATTTCTGAACTTTTTATCACAAAGACCAATATCTAATTCAATTCAAAAGTGATTAAAAAACAATCTCGTCTCTTACTCAAAAATCTCATAATTGCATAGAAAAGGAAATATTACAGCTTATCAGTGAAATAGATCATTCTTAGAAAGTGGTATCTTAGATGTTTAGAAGAAAATTGCAGTAAGCAATATATTTGAATGGGAAGTGTCCTGCATTTTTTTATTTTCGACTAGCTGATGCCCGCGGCTTCACCCGCGTGGATGTCGTTCAAATTATATACTAAAACCTTCCTCTTGAATCACTCTATCTATTAAAAAACCGCATCAAAATCCGTTGCGTAGTTTTAAAGATTTAAGCATACAGACAAACAGACAGACAAAAATAGCGACTTTGTTTTATACTATGTAAGGATAGTCATTCATGCCTCGAAAATAGCTTGATTAAGAACCTATCGTACCAAATAATTTCTGAATGAAACGGAATAATTTTTGATTACATTCTGGACGATTTATCTGTTCGTTTCAGTGACAAGCAAACCATTTTTCCAAACAAAAAATATGTGTAAAAACCTTTATTTGGTCAGAACAAAAACAACATTTTAATAATGTCAAGTTTCCGGCCATTTAATGCATTTCGCGATTCATATTAATCTGCAATCGAAAACGTTTTAATGGTACATTTGATTAAAGCCATCGGCAAAATTTCCGAAACCTCATCTGAGTTCTCATTAAGAAAGTATAAAATATTGATTATGTTCAATATCACGAATAATTACCAATGCCCCATAATTATCGAACTCTGAATGAAGCTCATGAATTTATCATTAATGCTGATTGGGCCACTTCTTGCAAAATTCACACACATTTACTTTTAAACCTTTATTTACAATTTCAATATTTTAAGCACTGACTCATTTTCGTTTATAACAATAAAAAAAAAAATTAAATGACATTGTGACAAACACAGACCTTGCCTACGAATTCCAATTTAGTTACTTCACTAACAAATTAACGTGAACTCAACGCACTTGAGTTCACTAGACCATTTCGATAACACTCGGGGCGATGAAATTAAACGTGAAATAATATTACATGCTCCTGTTATGGAATTCTGTTTGTGTACCTATTGAAAATTGTTAATTGTTTGTAAAAACAAATACACCCCACCTTTTCAGATTTTACTTTTGCTTTTTGTGGTGAAAATATGAAATTATTGAAGTTAATTGTATTACTCATTGTTCTTTTATTTCTGTGGAGCTATAATAATAATTTATTAAGACACATATCTATACTATAGTATAGACCAAAGAATATATAGATGGATTGTGTGAGAAATAATATGAAGGGAATAAACAATATAGACCAGTGCCGAAGCCTTCAAAAATGGTAAAAAATGAAAAAAAATTACAGTAGGATGAAACCCAATGGAAAAAGTAGAGAATATAACAAAAATTAAAGGAAAAATAAATTACGGTCGATCTGAGGTCGGGAAGTGGGGGTGGGGGGGGTTTTAAGGGGGGAAAGCGGTTTATCTCGATTTCCGGCAAAACTACAAGTCCTATCGAAAAAAATACAAGGGCAAAGTTGTAGAGAATAAAAAGATCTACAACTTTGATTTAACATTTTTTTCACATAACCTCAAAATTTAGGTGAAAAATTCAAAAAACCAAGTTTTTGGTTTTTATATCTTTTTCAAAAAAAAACTTTTTTTCTACGAAACTTGGTGAAGAGTTACCATACTATGTCCCAAATACACTGTAATTTTTTTTATTAAAAATATTTATTTTTCACCTTATTATTGACTTAGTATCGAAAAATCAGCCATATTTTCAATCGAAAATTCACCCGTCAAAATATCAGCTTTTTTTAAAAAGTCGGTGGGCGTTGTGTTCCTTATAATCTCTACTTGCTGATGATGTATTAAAAATATACATTGCAATGGTAAATTTTCTCAGAAAATGCAAAATCAGCTGCTGCGAAATAATCCCACTACTAAATATTAAGGCCTAGACAAGAAATTATAAGCGTATTTATTGCTGTTTTATGCCTATTTATTGTTATTTTAAGATAATTTATATATCGTGGAGACCTACGGAAAATTTTAGCCCATCAAAAGGTATTTCACAGAGAAGTGGGGAAGGGGCTAGGAGGGTTTGGCCCTTACTACCTGTTATTTCGTAGCAGCTGATTTTGCTTTTTCTGAGAAAATTTACCATTGCAATGTATATTTTTTATACATCATCAGAAAGTAGAGATTATAAGGAACACAACGCCCACCGACTTTTTAAAAAAAGCAGATATTTTGACGGGTGAATTTTCGATTGAAAATATGGCTGATTTTTCGATACTAAGTCAATAATAAGGTGAAAAATAAATATTTTTAATAAAAAAAATTACAGTGTATTTGGGACATAGTATGGTAACTCTTCACCAAGTTTCGTAGAAAAAAAGTTTTTTTTTGAAAAAGATATAAATAAAAAACCAAAAACTTGGTTTTTTGAATTTTTCACCTAAATTTTGAGGTTATGTGAAAAAAATGTTAAATCAAAGTTGTAGATCTTTTTATTCTCTACAACTTTGCCCTTGTATTTTTTTCGATAGGACTTGTAGTTTTGCCGGAAATCGAGATAAACCGCTTTCCCCCCTTAAAACCCCCCCCACCCCCACTTCCCGACCTCAGATCGACCGTAATTTATTTTTCCTTTCATTTTGATCATATTCCCCTCCTTTTATAATTGGTTTCATCCTACTGTAAATTTTTTTGGTTTCAAAAATTATCGACCCTGGTCTAATAACGTGACGATTGACAGGGCAGAATGAAAGAATAAAAAGTTAATCGTTTTAAAAATCCTATAGTATGTCACAATAAAAGCAACATTTTATGTCCAGATTCCGGCCCTTTAATGCATTTCGCAGTTCATATAATCTATAATCGAAAACGTTACAGCGATCGGCAATATTTCCGGAACTCATCTGAGTTCTCATTATGAAAGTATAAAATATTGATATGTTCAATAACACGAATAATTACCAATAAGTACCCCTTAATTATCGAACTCTGAATGAAGCTCATGAATTTATCATTAAAGTTGATTGGACCACTTCTTTTAAAATTCACACACATTTACTTTTAAACCTTTATTTACTATTATGTATTATATTACTATTTTATATATATTTTAAGCACTGACACATTTTCGTATAAAACAACAAAAATATTTTTTTATTCATGGACTTGGTCGCATGGTCCGATGTGGTACTGCAATTGTATTGGCCCTTTATTAGACATGAACCTGACTGGTAATAGAGTTACTACTACTACTTACTAGTATTGGATGTCCTAGTTTAAGGTCTATAGAGTTACTATTGAAGGCTTTGATAATGGCAGCAGCATTACCGATTAACATCAAAAAATTGGGCCCGCAAAGGCCGTACCCCGACGGGGTACGGCCTGTTCGAAAGAGATACCGCGGCCTCGACACAAAGGGCTAAGAAAGTCATGTCAAAGTGTAAGAGTGTAAGTCTTACACTCTTACACTTAATTTTTTTATCACCATTCCACACACTCCAAAAAAAATGGGATCAGGAGATTGCGTACCAGCTGCGGACACTAGACACTGACATGCCCCTTTTTTTGATGAGTGGTTATTCATGAATTTAGCCCCTCCCGCTCTGTGCAGAGCGGAAGGGAGTGTCAGACTTCTACTGTCTAAAAAACTACCCATGTTCCTTCTTAGCCCTTGTGCCGAGGCAGCGGTATCCCTTTCAAACAACCCGCAGACTGTCTTATGGCATTAAGTCCGCCTAATTACCACTATTTTACACGAAGTTTTATTAAATACACTAGCTTTTGCCAGCGGCTTCGCCCACGTGAAAATGACGATTTTCCATACAAACTTTCATCCCCTATTTAACTCCCTTAGGGGTTGAATTTCGAAAAATCTTTCCTTATTCCTTGTCTATATTATAAAGGGAACCTCTGCAAAATTTCAGCTTTCTAGGTCCAAGGGTTTGGGCTGGGCGTTGATGAGTCAGTCAGTCAGTCAGTCAGTACTTCTCTTTTTATTTATATAATAATAGATATAGATGAGTAAATAAATAAAATATTTGTCAGTATCCGATGTCTTGAGCCGTCTCTACAGTATGTAATGGTATCTTTTGAAAAGGGTCTCTGATTGAAATGACACAAGCTTAATTTAGACGTATTTCTTTCGAAGAAAATATATGGACTCAATTTAACACAATCATTCGGTGTTTAGGCCGAACAGTTTTTTTTATTATAATTCAATGTTTATTGTTCAATTCATTGAGTCGAGTGATTCTAAAATAGTATTACTTGATCTACAGTGTTTTTTTTATTTATAACTAGCTGTTGCCCGCGACTTTTCTACGCATGAAACAATTTTGAATCCCTTTTTGAATCCAATTTTATTTTTTAATTATTTCTCAAGAAACTCTGTTCTTTTCTCTAGCCTTGGTTACTCCTTAGAACATCAACTATCCACCAGTGATCATCCCGTCGAAATTGATCCAGCATGTTTCAGAGAATAGCCGGAACAAACCAACCGACCAAACAGTGTTTTTGTTATAAGTCCTTATACTGGATGCTTTAACAGTAAACGAAGGCCAAAGAAACGATGGATAGAATGTGTGAAAGATAATAAGATTAGAATGCAGGAGACTGCTGAGATGGCGAGTACTAGGGAAATATGGAAGAAGAAGACACGCTGAGCCGACCCCAAAATTATAAATTATTAATAATAATAATAATTATAAATTGGGATAAGGTCAGGAGAATTATGAGAACGTTCTACATTTACTCGATTTTCTAGATATTCTATAACTCGAACAAAATCGATTGATTACAGATTCAAGAATCACTCGTTTCCAATCTCCCAGACAAAAGAAAAAGCAAAAGGAAAGATACCTTTCGCAAGTACAAGCTCAGACAGCAAAAAAATACGATTCCCTTAACTTTGTTAAGTTTCAATCGTCTGTTAGAAGTTCCACGAAGAAATACAGTCGGGTTATTTCCCTTTAGTCCTAGAAAAACATTGTCCTTCTCGTATTTTAGGAAAACTTTTAGTAAATCCAAGCTCACACACGTATCTTTTCTGTGATTTTGGGATTTAGATATTTCTGGTATTGGAAACGTGGTCACAGAAATAGCCATTTTATCGTATTTATAACGGTGCCCTGTGGGAAACAAACAGTTGGCTTCGACTATCATAGGTTTTTGACAGTCGCTAGGGGTACTTACAAGCTTAACATCCCTTTCCACTGCTCTTGGTAAGGAGGTGTTTCCCGATGATAGTGAGTCAGTTCAATTCTTCTAAAGTACTGGACTAGCTATTAAACAGTAATATCTAGACAGTTGACAAAAATGACCGATGTCTTATAAATTACGTTTCTGAATAGCAAAACTCATTTTTAAATTGACTTCAAATGATTTAATCACGGATTTTTCATTAAACAAAACTGACAATCTAAGACGTTACTAAAAACTACTGTATTTTATCGAATGTTTGGTGGCTATATTTGTTTCATTTTAACCCTATTAATGCAAGGAATACGTCGAGTTAAGTTACCTATATTGTAATTGTAACTTAAGTTATTACAAAAAAAAAGCTACAAAGATGTTGGTCAAATTGTAAAAACCGTGCGTAAAAGAGGTCGAACGATACTACATTAATTTATTAATTCATTTAATTACGTAAGTAAAAGGAAACAGTCTAACAGATAGACTCAAGAGGCCATGAGTTCGCCACCCTTTTCTCTATTTACACAAACCTTCCTTACCAAGTATCTGCAAATGAATCTTCATTTCAGAACTCCTTGACCTTTCATCTTCATTAACTAAATATTTACAAGCAATCTTCATTAGGGCTTTAAAATTCTCTAAGTTTTTAATTTTCTTTTTGAAGAATTTAGGAGGCGACGATGCGGTAGAGGCAATGCTTCCGCCGCTATAACATGTAGGCCGCAGCAACTCCGACTACTGGGTTACTTCAAATATGCTTCAATAGACGGTCACATTATAAGGTGGAAACGTTGGATGCATTGTATGAGCATTCCTAACACAGATGATGAAAAAAAAGGAATAAATTACAGCGTGACGGCTATAAATGGGCTTGCTCTTGACCTCAATCTTGCCCTAAGGGCAGAGATGATGTCGACAATGGAACGAGCTTACCCAGAAGAAGCTTGATTACTCGCGACTTAAATAGATTAGGGCTATATGAACTCGGAAAAACCATGCAGGCAGGGAATTCCAGTCCTTGGCTGTGCGCATAATAAAGGACTTGGCAAAGCGCTTCGTTCGAATGTGTAGAACGTCGACTAGGTATCGGTGATACCCTGCAGTACGTCTAGTCTCCCGATGGAAGAAGGGAGATGGTGGAATCAGCTCGTGGAGCTCCTGCGCACACTCCGAAGTACAGTCTGTAGAAGACCGACAGACATGCGACTTTGCGACGGTGGGCCAGGCTAAAACCTTTACATTTACACCTTTTAACCTCAATCAGTCTCCATTCACTGTTTGGTTGTGCTATTTACCAACCTTATTTAATTAATTTCAGTTAAATCAGGTAGATTACCCATTTGTTAGTATTACATAACGTATATTAGTAAAATTCACGAAAACACACATAACACTTAATTCCGCCACCTTCTGGCGATACCTTAGTAGATATTCATTTATGGAAGTTAATTATTCGAAATTGGCAGCTTCAAAATAGGCAAGTATTACTCAGCAACGCGCGTTGCCTTGTGACCCGGTGGTCGTGGGTTCGATTCCCACGGGAAGCATACTTTGTGAAGTTGTTTCCAGTTTGGTTAGGACATTGCAGGCTTGAATCACCTGATTGTCTGATAAAAAGATGGTTCCGTGCTTCGGAAGGCACGTATAAGCCAGTGGTCCCGGCCGCCAAATGGCGGTCGTCTAATCATATCAGAGGCCCTTGCGGCGGTTTAGAAACTCTGACACTAGGTGTGTGGTATGTCTCTGGGTGTGTGGGGTCGTTAGACCTTACTGCCCACACGATAAGAAGAAGAAGACTCAGCAACGATATATGAAATCGATTCGTTTCTCTAAAGTATCGAGAAGCTGAATGTCCATCATAATTATCAATCTCAATAGCATTCATTTCAGCCTCAGTGCCTTCATTTAACTTTAAAAACAAACCATGATTGAACTATTGTCAAAACTTCCTTTTAAAAACTGCAAACATACAAACTTAAGACACGACAAGTAAACATTATAGAATGCCAATATGATGCTGCTGCTGAGGGGCATAAGGATATATAATAATAATCTAATTTCGATTCGTTCATGTTCATCCAATCTTATCATATTATATAATAATAAACGCGTGCTGGTTATGTGTGCTACCTGAATTTTCTGAAGAACTTATTTCGTAGATGTGAAAGTGACTTTTGTTTATTTGTTTGCAACGCCTTCGTGTCTTAACTACTGAACAGATGTCAATATTTGACACACAACCAGACCATGACGTGGCTTTTGACGTAACATAATTATGACTATATCCCGATAACAAGTTCGCGTAGGATTATTTCCGATCTCGACTAGTAGTCTAGTCAACAAGTGCTTTTTTGTTCAACTTTTTTTTAAACTTTATTAATATTGGTCCGACAATTCCGAAAGTTCGAACATTCTTTTGGAAATGTCATCCTCTTTTTGTTTCTTTTTTTCAAATTTGAAAAATTTTAATTAAGTTTTGAGATATTTGCAAAAAACTAAACCCATTTTCAATTTTTTTGTTAATTGTTTATAACTTTTGCAGTTTTTGCAAGCGGAACTTCAATTTTTTCAAAAATCATCTGAATGCCATTCCGAATCGAATGACAACTCAATCATAATTTTCGGAGAAAAGCTGCTTGCTGAAAAAAGTTGATCAAAAAAGCACTTGTTGCCTAGACTATAGAGCGAAGCTGCTGGCAAATGCTACTGGGGTATAAACTTCAATTACTTTTAAGCACAACTTGGCTGTATAATGCTGTGTTCTGTGGCGCTAGCGAAAATTGCGCTAACTTTAATTTCCTCCGTACTTCACAAGTATTCAAGTGAAGTGAATTGAACTAACCGCAGATTCTTTATCGAAGGTGGTGGAAAGTTAGATTTTATTTTCAGGTTTAAAAGATTAAAACTTGTGGTTGGAAAAAGGAAGTCGTTCAACGTTATTGGCTGTAGTTTAGATGGCTTAAGTTTTAAACTACTTTTGGGCTTAAACCTGGTTAGACTTTAAAGTGTTTGCATTTTGTTAGGATGACTTTAAGGCTTCAATGACTCTAAAATATTGGATTTGAATGAATTAGGTTGGGTAAACAAAATATTTATAATATATTTAACCAATAGCGTCCACTTGCTCAACTTGAAACTAAACAAATTTACAAAAACATCGGTCGGTCTCTATTATCTTCGTATTTATTTAGTGATTTGTGATGTAGGCAGAACACCGCAAAACACAGGCGTACGGACTTAGCAGAAGCTATAGCAAATCGAAAGTGTAACTGGGCGGACCTTATATGGCGTAGACTGTATGGAAGATATAAGAAAAAAATGCTGGAGTGCAGCGCACGGACGGGATGGGCAAATGTGGAAAGACCACCAACTAGGTCGTGAGACGATCTGTTTAAAGTGTCCGGAAGAAACTGGATAGCTATGACACAAACCGCTTGAAGTGAAAACATGAGAAAACCCGAGTTTTCATCCAAATCTTTATTGGATGACCATCGGTTGAAGGAGAACAAAAAGGTGCAAAAGGTTTTACTGACAAATTTTATTGGTAATGTTTTTAACAATTTTGTTCCGAAGATATAAAAATCAAAAGTTCTCAAAACCGTGAAAATTAATATATCCTAAACAAATTCCCTTCCTCTCACAATAAATAAACAACTTAAAACTTTGTTTTCTTTTATTCAAATCAGGCTGGAATTTGAACAATAAAAGGAAAATTACCTCGAAACTAAGTTCGGATCCCTTTGTTACTTCAAAACGTTTTACAAGTCTACCGAATAAATATTTTACTTCGAGGCAAAAGAAAATCTGTTGAGTGAGAGCCGCGATTGACAGACTGCGAAGCTTTGTGAAGTACGCTGACGCTGTATTGTTTTAAAATAACGTTAAATCGCTATAGAACCCCGGGGGGTCGTGTTTGTGTAAAAGTGAGATTGGCAACATTTTGGAAGGCTTTGAATAATTTGACGGTAGGTTGGTACTCTGCCTACGGTTTTCTGATGTTTGGTTCGAAATTAAAACAGGTAGGCTGTCAGTTACTGTTATCTACATTAATTCGTAATGAATGGGTATGAACATACAATGACATGTGCAAAAAAGTGATATAAAATTCTGATATTACGACACTTTTTTGCACATGAATGACGTCACAAGTTTGCTAACTCAACAAACCCAATAATTATTGTTTATATGGTCATAAATATTGACATGGTCGCTAACTAGTCGTACCGCTACTACTGTCACTCACAACTCAATTCTGTTCCCGACACACCAAACTCAGTGTCCCCTCGTGTATAACATTTTTCAGCACTTTTTAGGTTTTTACTAGGTAGGTATATTAACTAACAAAAAATATTTTCTATTACGTTGAAAATTTCTCATGTTTTCAGGCAAAATAAGTGTTTAATTATTTAATAAAGTTGTTTCTCGGAAATACTCATTTTGAGTAAAAACAAACATAGGTAACTATGTAAAGAAGTTCCCCATAGTTCTAGCCCTTTTTTTTGGCTTGTGGAAAATCATTAAATGAATCCTCTCGTGAGTGTCAGACATCTACTGACTAAAAACCACCCATGTTCCTTCTTAGCCCTTTGTGTCGAGGCCGCGGTATCTCTTTCGAACAACCCGCAGCCCCAACGGGATGGTTAGGTATTGCCCTTACTATAGCAAACAAAACTCACAAGTGTTTTTGTTATAGCCAGTGGCTGCGGCCATGGCTTTGCTCACGCTTTGTTGACGTGTTTTTTTTGTCGTAGCTATGAGCAATTATAATAATAATAATAATATTTCACAACTATCACACAACGCCATCTAGTACCAAGCTAAGCAGAGCTTGTGTTATGGGTACTAGACAACTGATAAACATACTTATATATTTCTAAATACATACATATTATAGATAAATTACACCCAGAGAATTAGAGTGTGAAGACATGATAATAATTATATTCGCAAGAAACCTTATTGGAAACTACAGAAATATAAATATTATTATACAATTTTGTTCACACAGCAGGTTACAGCCGCTGTACTTTAAACCAAACGAGACTCTGTTAACTAAAACAAACTATAAGCAATTTCACAAATTCTGCTTTTAACTAAATATGTACATATTGTTCTTGGTTAAAACAAAACATAAACTGTTTCCATCAATTTAGTTTCCGATTCAATAGGTTGTTCTACGAGTAGTGAATTCTAAATATTTGATACCGGGGTATTCCGGGGTAACCTGAATATGTTGGCTAGTCACTTTGATGTAGAACGTAGAGTTAAATGTCTTTGACTTTGTTGAACTAGGTCTGACAAAGTTAATTTAAAGGTAAAGCTCTAAGTTAGCTCTAGGTTAGCAGGTCATGGAAAATATTTTATTTGTTTATATTTTTGTAAATTACTTGTAGAATGTTAGTCAATATAATTAGGTATGTATGATTTTCGATCGTATAAAATATGTATCATTATTTTAAAGAATTAGAATCAATGATTAATTTTCCAGTATTTTTTTTTCAATACTCTTCCTTGAAAACTGGATCTTATCTCACTACGATTAGGGTCAACATGCAATGTATTTCACACTCCTGGTTTTTTCATTTATCACAGCTAGTACGGAGTAAAATTTCCACAGATAATTATCTATACTAAACCCAAATTAGTTTAATTACTTTCGGCGGTGATTTAGATTAGATTGATTTAGATTTAGATTTAGTGAAAAAAATCGATTTCAGATCACAAGGTCTAAATTGTAACTGTAATACAATATTATTAACTGATGGTAAAAATGGGAGCCGTCAAATCTCGCATAACAGATATGGTTCGTTTAAATTGAGGTCAACTATATCAAAAAATTTCAATAACTCACCTCTTCTAAACTGATTGTGGTTCCTGATCACGCGCTCAGCATTCTTGCGAGCGATGTAGAACCATTCCGATGTGTTGCTCAAATATTTGTACTCGACCGCCAAATCCTTCGCCAGTATCGGTCCCTCGGGCAACCGGTACGCGAACGGGCAGAACAACTGGTAGTCTTTATACTGCAGCTGATCGTAACAGTTCCCAGCTGCGAAGATATCATCGTCAAATTCTACCATGGAGAAGACACTAGCGTGGAGTAAATACTCGTTGTGCATAACCGACGGACCTGCATACTTCCACAGTCTTGTCAACATATTTGCTCTATTTACAGCCACATCTGCTTCTATCCTAAATCTCTCTTGTGCGTATCTGTCTACTACACCTTCTCCCAAGTTCAAATGAGTACCAGCTGTACAATTCTCACCAAGCAAGTGTTGGGTTTCTATCAACCTTAGGAACTTTGTCACAACGTCTTCGTGCACAGGCCTCGAAATTGTCACATTCTCAGCTGTACCATTAAAGTCTCTTATCTCAGAATTTTCATCTAAATTAATTTTTGTATCGTTAGTATCGTAACTATGTTCTACGTTAATGAAATGCTCGACTAATGATACGTCGTCTGTGGTGACGTCGTGTTTGACAACGGATGTGTTGCCGAAGAGTTTCTGGAAGTTGTAAGGGTCTTTAGGACCGTCATCGTCGTCAGGTGCCGCGTAAGGTCTTAAAGCTGCTATCACAGGGTCTTCACCAGATTTGTCGATACTTTCTGTAACAATTGAAAATACAAGATTAGTTTTGCAAGTAGCTTTAATAAAATCAGTGGATATACAGTGAAACTTGGTTAACTGGGACCTGGATAAGTGAGAAACCTCTATAACTGGAACTCATGCTGAGGTCCCATGAGACAGATTTGGATATCTGAGACACTGGGTAAGTGGAATACCTCTATAAGTGAGACTTTTCAGCTCCCTTGAGGTCTCACTTAACCAGGTTTCACTGTACTAGCGTATGGCAAATTATGAACGTGCCTCTGGACACCGGACACTGACCATTAATGTACTGAAGTATGTGCCAATATCCAGTCTCAGCATCCGGTCCACAATAATTATATCCCGATCAGTTTAACGGAGCATCCTCTAATAATAGAACAACGGAAATTCTAAAAGTCCCAGTTACGAGTATTGCGCTAGTTGAACAACTTTACCAATATCATTTGCACTGCTATTATTAAAACACTCCACAATTCGCAGAACAGCGCAATTAAATGTGTCAGCTTACTACGTTTAACGCAAACTATCGTTCCCATTAAAAGTTTCAATACTGTATACGGGAAACCATTAAAGCACTTTATATAAATTTGTATTTATTTCAGTAAGGGTGGACATAATTATAATAATCGCTTGAGTCCAATTCGTTTTAACTGGCTCTTACAGTTCTGGCGAAATAACGAGCTGTGAAATGTGCAACATTGTGCTGCGATTTTATATCAGTGTTGAAATATTATTTTATCTAGGTATTTCTCTTGGTATGTCGGGCATGGATATATTTTTTTTAACTGGATGAGACGAGAAATTGTATGTTATGGATTCATGTACCCTAAACATACCACAAATTGAAAATGAAATTGGAAGCTATATTCTGCGCCAACTCAATTCCAATTGGGCAATTAATAGGTTGAGAAAAACAAACATTATTTCTTATTTTCTCACTATGAGTAGGTACATAAGTTCATATATTTCAAATAATTTAAGAAAGTTGTGATTTTTAATGTGAAATAAATAAAATTATATTAAAGGTACTCATCTGTCTATTAAAACATCAATATTCTATACCTGCTAAACAATTTAACCACAAACAAACTCTTTCCCTAACCCAGAGCCGATCAAACACCACCCTAATTTTACAGAGCTCACAAAGTTTATCCAAATAAACACTTGGTTCACAAGTATTCAATTTACTTGACTCCACGCTGTATACATAAATAGTTATATACATAAACAGGAAATCAAATGCTGCAAGTAAAATGGGACTTCTAACCGGGGCGCGATCGCACGCATGCATAAGCTAGTAGGGAAGCTAGCTGTGGCTTTTAAGGCTTCGGTCTCATCGTCAGCGAAGAGCGACTGGCTGTCAACTAATTCCTCGGTCTACAGCAACAAATATACAAAGTTTTGTGCGTCTCGTGCCCGTAAAAGATATATTGATACTTCTTTGGTGTCTTATTTTTGTCGCTGGGTTCTGTACTCTTTACTCCTCGCTACATCATCACCGAGTAACCGATCTACCGAGTCTTTCCCCGATGGAGTTGGCTTCCAGTCTAATTCATCATCACCATTACAGTCGAAAGACGTCCATTGCTGGACATAGACCTCTCCCAAGTGTCGCCATATTGATCGGTCCCGTGTCTCTCATTCAGCGAATCCCTTCAACGTCTGTCCAGTTTAATTGACATCTGAATTGTAGTATTTAACATAGCGCATCTGTTTTTCTGACCTCTACAATCCAGTGAATCCCTAACGTGATGTCACTTGGTAAGATTGATTGTCACACTTCTGGGCATACAACACTACGGGCGAGAACTCATTAAAACAAATAACTAGATGCTAAGTATACCCGCTTCCCGCTACTCGCTAGCGGTAGGACCAGCGCCTAAGGAACCAATCTTTTATGGGCTGACGTTTGGCTGCATACGATTTGTGTAGTGGCTTAGGTGGGACCGCGTTTATATTTATTATAGTGGCTTGGCTGGGGACAGGATCTGAATTTCATACCACTTTGGATGAAATTCGGTGAAAGGATACCAAAAATATATTATGGGATTTTTTACCAATTAGATTTGGACATTACTACTCAAATGTGCAAGCAACATCAATCCATAAATTGCCTTTATCCCGATTTATTTTTGATTGGTGCAGTCTTCCTATTCCATCATCACAGTTAGGCTAAAATCACCCACTTACATACTTTAAATGTAGGTATATTCCTGCACTTTTATCGAACCAACGCATATACAAAAAAAAAAAAGTTGATGTGGCACTCGGAGACTGCCGCGGTAAAGCTATTGCATAGCATTTTTTATCAACTTATGCAAATAATTATTTATTTATTTTATTTATGCAGTATTTTTTAAAAAGAATTTAAATTATAAAATCAAAAGTAACCTTCATAGACTAAGCTAGTAAGAAACTCTATAACAGAAAATTAAAAAAAAAAAAGTAGGTATTGACAGTTTGTCAGCCTGACGTAAGTGTCATAACATTGAAAAATATGAAAATTATTTATTTTATTTTAGATATTTTATAAGAAAACGAATCGTTTTCTAAGACCGATTCGCAGAATAGTAATGCAAAAACCAATAAAACGTATGATAGATGCGTAATAATAATAAAATGAATGTATATAGAGTACTCGAGGAGTACTCACTCATTATCTTTCACTATTTTTTCGTGACTTTCTTCATTAATAAATGCACTTTGTTTATTCATTTTTAAAACACTTTGTACACAAATTATACGAGTAAGAATATTTTAGATGGAGAAAGCAGAGAGACAAAACAGAAAAACTTTACACCTTTACAACGTGAGGTTATAAATTATTTAATTTGACAACCTCAGCAACCTGGTTGAATACTGAATCTTGAATATTTTCGTTAGGGAATTTCTGGATTCGCTCTCCACGCTCAAGGCCCGCGATAGAAGCTATGCAATAGCTTAAAAAATACACTTTCTTTTTACTTTATTCTTTTTATGATGTTACTGATTCAACTGCACGAAAAATACCTCACCTTAATGCACGCAGTAGGTCACTCGCAACAATACCCTTTTCCAAAAGTTCTAGAAATACCGAAACTGACTGTAAAAGGCCTGTGAGGGGAACTCTAATACGAAACCTTTGTTTTGTACCTTTTTGAAGGCTCGGCTACCTTCAACGTTATTGAATTTTTGGAGCACAAGTCCGAAAAAATTGGAATATTATGCGGATGGTTAGTGTAGTACCATATTGTGGGTCCTATCCTTTGAAAGGAACAATGTAATAAGACTTTGAGAAGTATTTTTTTATTCTGTATCGTATGAGAGTATCTTTACCAAAGTAATGGTTCATTTTCAAGGAATAGGGACTGGATGTTTTATATTCATGTCAGAGAGGAACTGTGTAACAATTTTGGTGTACATTAAAGTGTTCTATTATTAATAATCTATCTATTTTAAATAATAATAGAACAATTTAGTGCTTCAACTATAATAAAGAGCGCCCGTCTCAGGCTAAACTCAGAGCTGTTAATTAACGTAACGTAAACGCGATCGTTTTCGTAGCATCCCCGAAAGTTGCATAGCGCGTCGACGTAGCAGCGTAGCACTTGAAACTCTTGGACTCATGTGCTACACACCAACGCCGTGACCAAGCTTTCTATGGTTTATGTACTTCATTTTACCATTTTGTGTAGTAGTGATACGCCTCAAAGTAATTAACGGCCTGTCGTTTAGAAAAAAAAATGTATTTAATAAAATATCATCATCATCAGTCTGACAATCGTTTTCCCAAATATGTCAGTGTGGCTTATCCTGACGATATAACGGAGCGGTTTTTATTATATAGCCACGATTTTTTTTTTAAAGCTGTATATATTTACAACACAAAAATATACGTTCGTTCTTCTAATCAACACACAAGTTATTTCTGTCCTATCTTTGGGTTCAAGGACATAAATGACTAAACCAAGCTACAATCACTAACTCATAATGACAGCTCCAGTCAACAAACTCAATTCATGACATCACAAGTTACCGCAGCAGTTTGAAACATGTCTAAGTGACGTCATTACGACATCATCGTTCAGGTAGTTTAGACAAGGGTAGTAGAAGTTAAACATAATATTGTGAAGACCGGAGGCAGGTAGTTTTGATAAGGGGCAGTTAACTTCGCTATACGTTCTATTTAGTAAGGCACTACGCTCGTGTGTGGTGATAAACCAGTTTAAACTGGCCCCTTACTGTATTTAAATTGAGTTACACTGACATGAGGCCATTGAAGCCGTAAAGTAAGTATCATCGTCTTCATATCAGTCTGGCAGCATACACTGCAGGTTATAAAGACTTCCCTTCCCAGTTCAGTGCGTCCCTGTGAGGCTTAGGGAAGGCCCTGGTTTCTATGGCCAAACTTTAACCACACTATCACACAACACAAAGCTTTGTTTCATCAGCCATCTCCGGGTCTAGCCACATATCCTACCCAGGTCCACTTGAGGCGAACCGCCCGGTCCCCGACTTTCGTCTTACCGTGGATACGCACTCGATCCAAGAGGGTTAAGCCGAGCATGACTGGCTCCATGGCCCTATAAGTATTTTAGTAACGTACAATTATCAGCCTATAGTTTTAGCTTCGAATCAAAGCAAAGTGAGTCAATGACGCACCGTTATACGTTTTAGTGGATACATCATAGTTAAACGTTTTATATTGTATTATATAGACACTGTCGCGAAAACGACATTTAATCTATTAGATTCAGTAAACTTTATTTATTTAAATAACCTAACAATGTTGTAAATAAAATACACGAAAACAATAAACTAACATCCCTTCCATACCCCATTCAATCATGATTCATTTGGCATTGCCAAAAGATAGCATAAATTCAATACACTTAATCCTTTTGACAAACGCTCCTACAAGGACAACAAGGGCATTCCTTTACTAAGATCACAAGAATAGCCACCAAATAGTTAGGGGTTTTTATCAAGAAATAGGGTATACAGATAGAGGGTATGTAACCCACCATACCCTCTATCTGTATACCCTATTTCGTCGGGGTAAGGGGAAAGTGAGGGGTAATTTTATTAGACTGAGTTGAGGTAAGTGTTTGATTTAGGGTATAATATTGCAGATTTTTGTTAAAGCTTGCTTTGATATCGGATTTACTTGCGAATAATATTACATCAATTAAAACGTGGACAAGGAGCATACTATCTCAGTGTTAAAAATCCTTTATTATTATTTTAGAAAATAGTAGCACTCTTTGGAACGCAACCGTAATCCGACACAGTCATGTTGTACAACGTTGTCGCTGCGACAACGGTGTGCAACCGCAACGACAGACCACATCGACATCACTGGTATACATGAAAGCGGGACAGGCGGCATTATTGCTACCTTAGCTTTCCCACCGAAAGAGCGAGCGACAGATAGATGTTGCATTAAAATGTACTCTATGATCTCTTTTTTTTAAATAAAATGATATAACTTACTTAATTTGATTTGCAAACCAACAATCAACTTCAATTTATAAACAAAAAACCCGCTACATAAAGGAAAACAATAAATAAATATCCCGTAATTCAATATGTAAACAACAACAACCAATATATCTGGAACATCGTAAATATTTAATGTAATAACGAAACGTTGCGTGCCCGATTGAACATCCATATACAATTAATATTTACTTGTGGCAAAGATTGTATTATACTTAATGAGATCGCTGATGGCATCCGATACTTATATATACTTATGTATTTTAATTTAATCGTGGTCGACACGTTAATTATTAAAGTATGAATAATTAAAAGTTGAACCGTTATATTGTTAACCATTCGTTAAGGTGAATGTGACAAGGTAGCCCGCGAAATATGTTTTTTTTTACGTTTTATTAATTTACCGATCAGTGTCAGGTTACAGTATGTTAAATAAAATATGTAGGATTCGCGACCGAAAAAAATGTGACTTTACTGAGTGACAATGATTAAAATCACCAATATAACCCTCTCAGTTCATATAAGTTGATGAAAAAGGCATTGAAGAGCCTTTTTCATCAAATAGTCACTCAAGAGACTTATATGAACTGAGACGGTGAGACGGACTTAAACATTATCTGGCTGGTTCCATGTAACGACTAGCGATGGTTTACAAATGACAGTTGGAGCCAATAATCGTGCTTTCTGGGGTAATGGATGGACACCAATGCACCGTCACCTTCAATTGAACCGTATTCCTGTTGTAACTATGGTACAAGCAATATTATCAACAAAAATAAGTTTATCATAACATCAGCTCATCTTCGAAAGATTGCTTATAGATGTACCACATCATTTCAGCCAAAAGACGTCCACTGCTGGACATAGGCCTCCCCCAGGTGTCACCATATTGACTGGTCCCGTGCGTCTCTCATCCAGCGGGTCCCCGCAACCTTGACCAGGTCGTCGGTCCACCTAGTGGGAGGCCTTCCAACGCAACGTCTTCCGGTTCGTGGTCACCATACCAGAACTTTTCGGCCCCATCGGCCATCCGTTCTGCGAGCAATGTGCCCTGCCCATTGCCAATTAAGTCTGGCGATTCTTCGGGCTGCGTCGGTAACCTTGGTTCTCATGCGGATGTCCTCATTTCTGATTCGATCACACAAGGAAACTCCGAGCATAGCCCTCTCCATTGCCCTTTTAGTGACTTTGAGCTTTCTGATGAGGCCATTTGTAAGCGACCACGTTTCGGTCCCGTATGTAATCACTGGCAACACACACTGGTCATAGACTTTCGTCTTGAGACACTGTGGTAAGTTGGACGAGAAGATACCGCGCAGCTTCCCGAACGCCGCCCAGCCGAGTCGGATTCGACGATTGACCTCTTTCTCGAAGTTGTACCTACCCAATTGGACCGTTTGTCCCAGGTAGACATAATCGTCCACAACTTCGAGCGTAGAGATGTATCACATTTTTAATCAAAAACAAATTATTCATAGTAACATAAGATCATCACCATTCTCTTGCCCTTATCCCAATTTATTTGGGGTCAGCGCAACATGTCTTCTTCTCCACTTCTTCCCCATCATACTAACTTAAGATCTACGTGAATAATTACAATTTTGTCATTCCTATAATAAATAATTCTTTTTTGTTGTATTAGGGTAAGTCGCTGCAATTCCCATACCCCTGCAACTTCCGAAAGCCAGCAAATTCTTCCTAAAAAAAAATACTCCTGTTTTTTTTCTGAAATAATTTTATTTATCTACACATGAAACAACCGGACGAACCAATGAAAGCACTCGCAATATCACACACAAACAACCATTATACCCTCCCTCCATGATCACGAAAACAAAAGAATACTTTATTCACCCCCCCCCCCCATTCCCCAAAGAAACGAATAAACGATAGTTAATGCAATATTTATTGTACACGGTTTTATTGGCCCGTTTCGTTTGCTGATGACGTTCAAGTAATTGCCAAATATTCAGTGTTTTACTGACAAGGATGAGTAAACGAGTTAATCAGTTGTTGAAGGTACTGGCTTGATTGCTCTCTGTATATTGGCTATAACATTTTAATGGGTCTACCAATGTACCTGGAGATAACGTGGCCTATTTTTGGGACGTAATTTTTTATTTTGTGGTGTTGCTTTCATGATTCTTGATGGCCGTAAAGTATAAAAATTATGTTGAATGGACAGCAATAAATTAGTAGCGAGCTGATTTGACCTTCTATTGTAAGCAGTCTTTCGACTAAGCCCTCAAATATGTTAACTAATGGTTCTTCGAGCCTAATCACTTGTTACGGACCTAACTAAGGACTAAACTGAAATTTTATTAAGCTACAAAAAGCAACCTTACACTCAAGGAGGCCTTATTATACTCAAGGCCAATAAAAATAATGATGTGCTCAACTGGACTCGCGGGTCCAGTAGCGAGTGGGTTCAGTCGACCAAAGACTCATAGTACGGTTAAGCAAAGGAATGTCACGACAAAAAAAAACATTCTCGGCTTACTATGTGTATGAGCTTATTTACCACTGTGTGTTTTGTGGTGTTAGCCAAACTCTGAGCCTGTCCAAATCAAGATGTGGATTCTCAAAATGTACCAAGTAAAGAAAAACTGCATCATAGCGAGAGATTCCCTCACAGTCACCAGACGGTATGATTTATCTCATCCTTCTATAATCCTTTAATACACAATTCACCTCTTCAACAGAAATCACAGTCTATTCTTAGGAACACCTTTAAATCCTGTTTCTCACTTTTTACAACGCTAATAATTTACTTAAACAGCGTGTGAACGAAGCGCCAGTAAAGGGGATTTGTACGGAGGAACAGTAAACGAAATCACTGCAATATCCCCCCAATAAAGCGGGATTTTGTTTATGAAGACTACAAATCGCGACTTTCATTACACGTCGGGCCGAGGAATTGACTGGCAGTATTATGTATTGAAAGCAATTTCGCCTCGCCTTCTAGCTGACGTATTGAAATTTTATGTACCTCCTAGAGAAGATTTTTTATTGAACACCGGGTATTTCAATAGGAATCAGGTTTGGAAATATGAAACAGTATACGAGTATACCTGGTACCTGTAGGGCTGAAAAAGCGAAGTAACGAGTATATACTACATCGTAGACAACAAACTGGCGACACTACTCTGCCGTTGTACAGTTTATAACTAGTACGGAGGGTAGTTAACTAATTTGTTTGTCACAAAACTAGCCAATAAGTTACGAATCCCTACCATTATAAATTGTTAAATTATGTCTTTCTGCGCGATTTGAGCATGATGTTGATATGAATTGTAAACATAGGCTAAGTTTAATGGAAATAAAGTTTTTATTTTTTTATTATATTTCAAGTACCAAATTGCTTAATAAATTCGAGCAAGTTACACCAGTGATCCACAGTTCCACTTTAACCAGAAAAGGTCATACCAGTATGTTACATGGAGCTATCTGACCTCTACAACCCATAATTAGTGCTAGGAATACGATGGCCATTGGTAAGACTGGTTGTCAAACTTTCGGGTCATTGAAGCAAAGCAGCAAGTTACAGCAGTCGCTTTATTGAAAATATATCGTTTAATTAACGAGTATTGGAGCATGAATTACAAACACGCTTATGTCAAGTCAAGACTTTCTAATAATCATTTGAGGCATCAAAAGAAACCTCTCAATTCGGAGCTTGTTAATAAAGAAATGAATCGATTACCAGAGCATTGTTGTAATTCGTACGGAGTCAGGGTCAACAGACTAAATAAAGACATACAAAACCTAAATAAACAGACCGATCAACCAGTTACAATGAATACCTGAATCAGTAGGCTTTGCCGTATATTATGTCTACTGACAATTTGCTGCCAAACACATTTTATCACGCAATATAAACATAGTCAGTGAACTGCTACAGCAAACAGTATTTCGGTAACTGTAAGCATATTTGGCCATGTCGGTTATGTACTCAAATATTTGAAGCAAACATCGTTATGTCATGGTAATTTTATGTCAACAACTGGAAAAATATGTGGTCGGTTAAAGAGGGAGAGAGGTCTTTAATCTGGGTTCTTCATAGCTTGAGATGTTTTCATAGTAACAGTGGTAGTATGCAATTTTAGCTAAAGATAACACCACAGGATTAACATCAAATTTGCCATTCAAATTTAGATGAAGCTACTAAATTGTAGTGATCAAACATAAATGGTAAATTCCTTAAGACAAATATCATGAACCAAATGTCTGCTATATATCCTTTGTTCGTGGTTTTCGTGATGCGGAGAAATGAGGAATAATATGTCATGAGAAAAGTTTTCAGTATGAATATGGATGAGTAGGAAGAAAGAAAAGAGCGCAGAAAGAAGAAGACATGTCCTCTTCTTTCTAATGACTTATGATAAGGGCAAGAGAATGATATAATGATCATTCGTTCCTGTACAGCAGTTATATTATTACAAGCCTATATTGATTCAAAAGAGTAGATATAGTTCATAAAAAACACAACACCGAGCCTGTAAATCCATGAGAAAACGAAGATATTTCTAACCGACTTCCCAAAAGGAGGAGGTTCTCAATTCGATTGGTATGTTTTTTTTTTTCTATGTATGTACACCGATTACGCTGCGATTTATGATCCGATTTACGTGATTCTTTTTTAGTTTGATGCGGAATAGTTGCCATTTGGTTCCATAAAAATTTAGTATAGTTTGGCCCAGTACTTTTCATTTTATGAAGATTTTTGTTAATTTATGAACATTTTTCGTTAATGTGTGTTCGCGAATAACTTGGTCGTTTATGAACCAATTTTGATGATTCTTTATTTATTGTGAAGGAGATATTTTAAGAGTGGTAATTGATATGGAAACCAGGACCTGGTGATGGAATCCCGGAGAACTCGAGGGAAACCCTCAAATTTCATAGGCACGTATTACGTGTTTCGTGTTTTTTTTGTTGAATGTTAGGTTTCTTAGTCGAATGTTAAATGTATAGTAAATATTTCTATAGGATATTAAAACTAAAAATGAAAAAATAAAAAACTTTTTTGCAAAAAAAAAAACAACCGACTTCAAAAACACCAAAAAGTGAAAAATGACACCGACTTCTTTTGAAGTCGGTGTCATTTTTAGTTGTAAGTGAAAAATATACTTCAGAAGAAAAATCTGCTTTTGCAGATTTTTCTTCTGAAGTATAGTATATTTTTCACTTTTTGGTGTTTTTGAAGTCGGTTGTTTTGTACTTACAGCTGATACTCGTACATCCACATTTCGCCAGCGCAATTTCAACCGTGTGATACTGCCAAAACCGATATTCCAAGACATGATTTATTAACAAAATATTGTCATTGTAGCTCTGCCTATTATCCAGACTTCGGGCGTGGTTGTGTACACACTAAACATAATATTATAAATGATGTGCCACCGCAAGCTGGATCTAGATTTATTGAGTTTCATAGCCACTGACGATTTGTCACTGCAAATGACTGGCGGAGTATATATTGGTGTAGGCTCGGTTTTGGTGGTAAACTTACGACTACTCTGTGTTGATACTAGACTAAGAAGAGAATATTTGATAAAATTATTTTGTCTGCCTGCGAAAATTTTTGAAATTTTGAAGCCGTTGTACTAGGGATTATCATATAAATCCTTTTGATTACTTACACGTGTCTTATACAATTGAAATGCTGTTTAACTCAAAACTTGTTTTTTTTTTGTGAAATTATTTACCGTACCGTTTGTCTAGAAAAGAAAATTCCTTTACTTTGTATCCTCGTTTTACTTGAATGAACTGAGATTCTTTTACTCAATAAAATTCTTAATAACTTCAAACAATCTTGTTTTAATCTCCATCAAACTATTGGTGCCGACTACTTCTTCTCAAATGACACCTACTCCCTAGTGCCAGATTACCTCTATAAATCACTAACAAAACTCAGTAAACTGTTAACCAAACCAACCACAGTCGCAAGCATGTAACTCGCCTAACCAATATGTCAGTCACAGTAGCGGTTTAGCGCCGTCACAAATGTCGTTGTATTTCACACAAAGCAAATCTTTGACGCTGCTTACACTGCGAAACGTTGTAATTTATAGTCTACTGGGTAAACAGAAAGTAAGCAAATATTGCTCAGAAACTGACTTTGTTAGAACGATGGTTCTGAAGTAGACCAAAGATTTGAAGCGGAAGATTAGATCTACCGCTTCAATAAATTTTAAAGGCTTCGCTTTGTTGATGTTTGACTAGCACACACATTTTAATCTCGAACACACACAGGAACTTTTCTCATTTTTTTCTTCTTATTCATAGTAAAATTACAATTTCTGTACGCAGATTTTTATATCCTTGATACGTAAATAATATGGCTAAAATAAAATAAAAACCAACATCACCCTTTGAAGCAAGCTGGATGGGAATTAAATAAATAAAAATGACTTCAATATTATTTTATATGCTCTAAAGAGTAAATACACATAGCCACTAAGTCTCTTTTGAAAATTATTAACTTTTATATTGCACTTTGTTTCATCCAATTTGGTTTTTGCAAATAGTTCAATTTGTATTTGGGAAAACCTGAGCCATCAATTTCTGATACATAATTACTTTTTACGCGAAGCCTAAATAAACGGAAATCTACTCATGTGCCTAAATGGCGTTTTTTTATTGGTTTGAATGAAAAATGATTGCATGTAGCGGTAATGAGAATGTTGAGGTGGATGTGTGGTGTGACAAGAATGGATAAAGTAAGGAACGAGTAATAAGAGGAAGTTTAAAAGTAGCGCCAGTTACAGAAAATTTAAAAGAGAATCGACGAAAAAGAAAGAAAGAAAGAAAAAGTGTTGTATGTGTGTGTTGTGTGTGTGTTGTGTTGTGTTGTGTGTGTGTGTGTGGTGTGTGTGTGTGTGGTGTGTGTGTGTGACGAGTGATGAGGATGAATCGAATGTGACTAAAAGAGTGCTGAATATAAATGTAGATATCCATCTACGTTTATAAGATCCCTCTTATAAACGGACCCCAAATAACACGAGATAAGGGCAGGAAGATGATGATTTATTGATTCAGTTAAAATGAATAAGTTAATAATCAATTTGTTTGGCAAAAAAAAACAGAATATAATAATTATCGTTATTTTATATGGCAGACAATAAGGTTCACGTGCGTGTGTTTGTAAAATTCAGTATGTGTTATGTTTGTGTTACTGTTATTTAATAAACTTTCCTGTTATGACATATTATTATTATTCTTTAGCCATGCTATAAGAGTTCCTGTAAGTTCCTTGCAGAGGGTACAGAAACTTTGTTTATTCTATTGTTGTAAAGCCGGGCGTTGCAAACATTTTGTATTAGGGACGTATGACGATTGTTCCTTGAGAATTTTGGATTTATGTTTCTAAACTTCCATGTAAAGAAAGTGTCCATAAATAGTGGCTCCCCTATTTGATAAACTTTACCGATTAAATCATGAAAATATAAAGTAAAGAAATAAATTGTTTTTTATTTCAGACAAAATACATGGATGAGTGAATTATAAAAATGGTACAGAAATCATTAAATTCAATATTGGGGGTGTCACACAATTTTTCTGGTGCCACCAGAAAAAATCGATTAGTTAGTATTCGGTGAATTATAAACAAAGCTGACACGAAATAAATTACTAAAAGTAATTTATTTTGCTGTCTGGTTGTCCTGAATGATGCTGATCCGAACATGTGTTATGTAACCTGATATTAAATTTATTGATTTGTTTGTGTACGTAAATCGTAATAATTATTATCTGGTTCGTCTAAAATCTAACCCAACAAACAGATGTGTTTCTGGGGAGTTTGTTCCGCCATTTCTCCTTCTCAGGTAATACACTAGGAAAGTCGAAGGGTGGGCGTTTTGGGGGACTGTTTCTTGTAAAATTTGTCGTTTAAAAAGTGCTGATTATCAGCCTTATTTGAATGAATAACTTTTAATATTTATTTATCGCAACATGAGCTATAACCGTGATCAGAAGTATGAACATGACGAATGCAGAAGGAGTATGTAAGGATCGTGGCAGGTGGCATTGCATGGTTTCTACCCGCCATAGGAAAACACAGTCCGCCTTATTACAAAAGGTAGTTAAACCTGGTTTAACTTAGACCTGGTTTATATCGCATGCTGTCACTTTCTTTTGAATATTATTGAAGTGAGACGTCATGCGAGATAAACCAAGTCTAAGTTAAACCAGGTTTAACTACGTTTTGTAATAAGGCGGAGTGAGTTTATGTATCTACGTAAGCCATAACGGGTACTATCTACGTATTCAAAATATTTACGGACACTTCCTTTATCGGGTAAAGAAAGTGTCCGTAAATAGATAAATTGCCCAAAATAAAGCCGGGCCAAATTGATTGAAGAAACAAATGCCGGGCGTACGACAACCAATATCTAAATTCATCGGGTTTCCCTTTCCCAATTTGAACTGAGATGAGACAAACAAAGGGACGCATTTTGATCCTACGATTTTGTCAATGACAGTATCGGTATCGGTCGTAGTCCTATCGCGTAGGACTACGACTGAGACCTTTAGACAAGTTGTCAGATCTTTAGGCTAGATTTGTTTGATGTCGTTACTGGTAGTTAGCCTGAAGATGTGATAACGAAGTTGTCTTACGAAGGGGTATCGTGTGAACTTGGTTGCGGTAGTTTGTTACGCACTCACTCCATGTATAATCTTGGTACGTTTTCGCAGGATTCAATGGAATTCTTAGTAAAATGAGACATATTCAATTTCTCCATAAGAAGGATCTCTCATCCTAGGGGTTATATTGGATATAATTATATAGCTTGATGTGTCACCGTGTGTCAACTCACTGTCCAGTCCACTCGGTTTGACCGTACCTAAACAGAGAGCAGAGGTGGCCCAGTGGTGGCGGCCACGACTTACGAACAGTAAGTCCTGGGTCGAACCCAGGTAGGTGCATTACTTTGTGTAATGTATTTCATCACCACTGCTCTCAAAACAGTGAAGGAAAACGTCGCGTCGTGAGGAAACCGGCATGTCTTCGAAACCAAAAAACTCGAAGACGTGTGACATCTACCAACCCGCACTGGGCCCGCGTGGTGGATTATAGCCCATCCCTCTCACAGTGAGGAGGCCTAAGTCCCTGCAATGGGAACATTATAGGATGATGATGATGATGATGAAACATTTTTATTGGAAACAAACTCGCACACAAAAGGATATTTTCAGTTACAATCCACTAAACCCGGCAATAAAACTTTTCTGTTTTATTTCCAAAATCGTATGTAAATCCGAAACATAAAGCACTCAGAACCACTGACAATTAAATCACTTTGTTTGCGAGTTCAACTCGAATGCAACATGTAATAAATAAATAGAGTTTTAAAACAATGGTGTTTTTTTTTTGTGACTGGGGATTGTTATTTTAAACTTGTGTCAAAACCAGTTGATTTACACGATTTCCACATGACTGTGCTTTGTTTGCCTCGTTAGCCTAGTGGTCGTAAACGCGACTGCTAAGCTTGAGGTCCTGGGTTTGATTCCCGAGTCGAGCAAAATGTTATTGTGTTTTCTTGTCAGTTTGTGTCTGGTTGATGGCAATAGGCTCACTTCCTTTTACATTCCTAACTGGTAAAATAAGGGTGTACTATTACGTACACCCTTTGGAGTTTACAGGCGTGATGTCATGAATGAATGTTTAATGTACGTGCCTGATTGGAATACATTGTATAATTCAATCAAGAAAGTAATTGTGTCACTTTAATGGTTAAAATTAAACAGCTCTAAGATGACATTCCACTTAACCATTATCCCATCACGTACAAAACCCAGCACAAAAGTGTATCTCTTAATATTATATACCAACAAATATGTATTAAAAATACAAGTTGGTAGCCGCCTGCACGCAGCAGCAGCAGACGTCATGTCGTAGCGACACTACTGGTTTCTACGTATTTCTATGAAATGGAATAATAAAAATTTATTATTTTGTATGAAGCGACGACTTGTCGTCTGTTGCTGCTGCGTGCAGTCGGCTACCAACTTGAACCTTTATATGTCGTATTCGAGTCATAGAATATCAGCAACTTTTGTCGTTTTCTTAGGAATTTGTCCCACCGTCAGCGATTAGCGAGTAAATCGAGCACGAGTTTCTTCGACAGAGTACTCGCCTGCAAGTTGTAGCGTGAACAATCAGCGGTCAACTTTAAATAACTTTTATGATATATAATTTAACGCTACAGTTAGCGCAGTGACAAAGTGATTAGATGCTGGGCTGAGTGTTGCGAGTTTGATTCTAGCACGGAACAAATATTTGTATGGCCTTCCAGGATGTGGCCGTTTGTAAGTGAGTTTTAATTAATGTTTGTAATCACGATCATGATAAAGGAGAAATTCGTACGGTGAGGCCATGAATAAAAATATGTACAGACGCACATCAAGCTACCCAAATCTGTAAAATTTTCCCTATTAACTTTGAAGCTAATGTTTAAGCGATAAAGTTGTAAATCTATTGACAGATTTTTGTAGGATGATGTGTAGTCGTCTGTGCCTATCTCTATTACTAATACGGTAACAATTTTAGGTACATGTGTTGAGCGAGAAAATTCTCGATATCTTGTCTCTTTACCGCCAGCAGTGAGACAAGTGTCTTACACGACGTTATAATCTCCGAGTTCCAGTGACAAATGTACGTACAAGGTAATAATTCATACTGTAATTCTGTCTTGACGTCACACTTGTGCGAATGTTTTAGACACCTGCCTATGTGGGATAAAATAAGCATGTTTACTTATGTATGGAAGGAACCGTACAGGGAATATTTAACGAACAACGGTAAGGTATGTAAGGTTTAATTTTGTACTTATTATTCTAATAAAAGATATCGTACAGTGAGCAGGGGGTCAAAGTGTGTGTAAATCTCGGCTAAATCACAGCCCAAAATAATGGTTCCTTAAGTAAAATCACCTATTGACACTCTGCACGATCGATATATTCTAAACATGACCTTGTATTTCAAGACGACAAAAAGTCAGTGTCACAAACACAACTTAAAGGGAGATCTATATATATAAATAAAAAGAGAAGTCCTGACTGACTGACTGACTGACTGACTGACTGACTCATCAACGCCCAGCCCAAACTCTTGGACCTAGAAAGCTGAAATTTTGCACAGAGGTTCCCTTTATAGTGTAGACAAGGAATAAGGAAGGATTTTTCGAAATTCAACCCCTAAGGGATTTAAATAGGGGATGAAAGTTTGTATGGAAAATCGTCATTTTCACGCGGGCGAAGCCGCTGGCAAAAGCTAGTCATAAAATAAAATCACTTAGAACAAATCAAAGAAAAACAAAAAGAAATAAAACAAAATAAAGAAAAACAAAAAGCCTGAGCAAGCCACAGTGATATTAATTGAAAAGTAATTACACTTGTAGCAGTGGTCGAGAGCAAGTCATATTGGACGAGAAATATTACAAAGAATATGTAATTAATTCAAGTTACTGAGGCCTTTGAGATGGCGGGCAAAGGTGCCGTCTACGGATATTTTCCTACAAAAGGTGGCTTAAAAATGAATATAGAATACAAGTACTTAGATGCAAGTAACCACTTGTCACGATCTGAGGCTCGTACCCCACAGGGGCTGATTTTTTGAGGGTGAGAATTCATCATATGATTCTTCCCGCTCTGGGCGGAGCGGTAGGGAGTGTCAGACTCCTACTGACTAAAAACCACCCATGTTCCTTTTTAGCCCTTTGTGTCCTAGGACGCGGTATCTCATTCGATCAACCCACTGACAGAGGGAGCCCTTTTTTTTTTGGTGGGTGGAAAATCATCGAATAACCCCCGCTTTTGGGCAGAGCGAAGGGGAGTGTCAGACTTCTACTGACTAAAAACCAAACCCATGTTCCTTCTTCGCCCTTGTGTCGGAGCCGCGTTATCCTTTCGATAATCCACAGCCCCGACGGGAGACAGAGGGAGCCTTTAGTTTGTAATTCTTACGTCCTCGGTTGGAGGTCGTACACTCAAGGCACCCACAGAATAGTCATGTTAAGCAAACCCCAGCCTCCTAGGTAGACCTGAATGATACCAAAAACAATAAAAAAATACCACGCTCTACACAGCAACACAAGTGCTGGCTATCGCGACAGCCATCGCAGAGAAAATAAAGAGAAATTTTTTTAAAAATTGTTCAGAGGATGCTACATGTCACCGCGACGTGACGGTATCTACACGCTAAGAAAACAAATGGACATACGCGTGTTATTTGACGCAATTCACATAGCATGATGTTGTACGTGGAGATAGGGCCTTTTGCTGTTGTTAATCCTACTTCTAATATTCTAAAAGCGAAAGTTTGTGAGGATGTATGGATGGATGGATGTTTGTTACTCGTTCACGCAAAAACTACTGAACGGATGTGGATGAAATTTAGAACACAGATAGTTTATAACCTGGATTAACACATAGGATACTTTTTATCCCGGTAGTATAATCCCGTGGGACAATTATCGAACTTAACGCAGGCGAAGCCGCTGGCACAAGCTACTAAAGATAATAAAAATATTTTAGGGTATCCTTATTTGTGCGCACGTGTAAAACCAGGTAACTAGGACGAAGCTAATGGAGTGTGTAAAGAGCTCGTGGCTTTCTGAAATTTTTGCCTTATAAACACTTATTTTGTTTTTCAAGAAGTATACAGGGTTCATTATAATTATAATATTCGTCAACTACTACTATTTGAGTCTGAATTTTACCAAGTGTGTGTGTGTTGTATTACCCACTGAATTGTTGTGGAGGTTAAGTACGCTTAGTACAGTGGTGCAAGGTAAATCCACTTAGACTAAAAGCCAACCCAAATATACGTAGTTGGAAAATTAAACGTATAGACGTTTGTTTATAGCTAAAGATGTCAGCAAATAAAAAGGGTGAACATAAAGGGCTAAGAAGGAACATGGATGGGCTTCAGTTAGTCCAAGTCTAACGTGATTGATGATTTCTCATCCGCAAAAAAAATACCTACATGATTGGCTTTATTTTTAAGGTAGTGAAGTTTTTAGATGAAATCACACTTCACACTAATATTATAAAGGCGAAAGTTTGTGAGTGTGTGAGTGTCTATGTTTGTTACTTCTTGCACCCAAAAACTACTGAACGGATTTGGATAAAATTTGGTACACAGATATTTTTATAACCTGGACTAACACATGTTTTTATCCCGATTTTATCTTCCCGTGGGATAATTTTCGAGTTGTAGCGGGTGAAGCCGCTGCCAACAGCTAGTATTTCATACATTGATCAAGGAAATAACCTCAGCCTGTATCCGAGGTAAGCAATTTCAAACTTGAGTCTGTGAGAGAAACTTATCCTGTAAAACAATTTATTGAAAGCCTACCGAAACCTTCATTTAAATTACACTTCGAAGACCTACAAAAGAGTTTATAGGCATAACCATTAGCCTTAAACTTATTACCAAGGACAAACTAAACTGAAACGATTCGCGAGCGTAATTAATATTAAATTACTAGCTGTGCCCGCGACTTCGTTCGCGTGGTTGTCGAAAACTAAAATGCGTCGCTTAGACAAAAGTACATTAATCATTGCACTGCGTTAACTTACTGACGCTGTAGAAAAAAAGGAGAGGGTAATGCAAAGCACAGCAGACTATATGTATACTAAAGTTTAGATGGATCGGCCGAACGGATCTTGATGAAATTTGAAACAGAGTAGAAGACTGACACTCCGTTCCGCTCTGCCCAAAGCGGGAGGGGTTCTGCTGACTAAAAACCATTCATATTCCTTCTTAGCCCTTGTGCCGAGAGCGCGGAATCTCTTTCGAACAACCCGCAGCCCCGACGGGACCCGCAGCCCTAACGGTTGGTTTAGGTTGGTCTGACTTGAGTCTAACAAAATTTGCATTTTAAAGCTTAATATTTCACAAACGAAGGATTCGTTAATCGAAAAAGTGTTTGAGCAAACTAACAATCTTTTTCAAAGACCTATCTAATGACACCCCACACTATGGGCTTCGCAAGAAAACCTCCCCTTTTTTGTGTACGTACACACGGCTACACATCAAGCTATACAAAACCAGTATAATCTGATCGTTCATTGTGCGAAAAGATCTAGTAAATAGAGGCCAAGATTAACTGGTTTTGTATAGCTTGATGTGTAGCCGTGTGTACTAATGAACAACGCCATCTATCGAAGACGAAGATAAACTGCTAAAATTGAATGCATGGAAAGCGATCAATCACACTATAGGGTTTAGGCTGTGTAGACTTTGAAAGCAGTTCCATTTAGACTTCTTACCTACAGAGTACCTTAAGCTCATCATAACATTATCATAACATTTTTAAAGTTATCTTTGGAAGGCATTTATTAAAAAGTACCACATTCATTTAATAGATGTCGCTGCATGTCTCATTCATGATCATAATGATAAAGTTCTTCTTGAAAACTATAAATTCAAATATCTTTTGATAGACAGCACCGATTACGATGAAACAAAGACTAAGTAATACCCCAAGTTACGCACAATATTTATGTATAAAAGTTACCTACATTAGTTTCGTAATTTTTACGTGATGCTTAGTCATCGAAACAGACAAACAGACAAACAGATAAACAGATAAACAGACAAACAGATAAACAGACAAAAATTCTAAAAATGCTGGAAATTTCATTTCATGATGAACTGAAATATAATTGATTACAGTGTAGTTCCCAATTCGCTAGTATTTGGCATCGCAGTTTTAGAGAAAATAAAACAAAACTTTTTCTCTATAAATTGGCAACACAGATTTGACACTTCTTTTTCGCGCGTTGAACGGCATCGCAAGTAAAAATGGTTTCTGAAGAAAAACTTATTGGAAAAATGTGGAAATACTCTTGTATAAGTTGGATTGACGACGTCGAAACAAAATACGGAGTCCCGATGGTGTGCCAAACGCAACCTCAGTTTAAATCAACGGCAAAGTGTCGACCGGGACCGGACTTGACCGGAGCCCTTTGCTCGTCATTACTTCGGATAACGAAGGTAAGCTTTTTGTTTTAGGTGCAACTAAGTCAAAAAAAAACGTGGCTGGCTACAGCAATGGTCGAGGATAATATACCGTGTTGGTACGAGATACTTAAACACGAAGATCAACTTTGATACGAGATATCAGCTTTGATGTTTATAACAGATTTCTGTTACCGGCACGAGTTGCCGATGCCGACCAGCCCCACATGTGCTTACAGTACGAAATACTGTTTACCGTGTTAGTACGAGTTACCAAACACGAAGATCAACTTTGATACGAGTTATCGACTTTGATGACAAACGGCACGAGCTGCCAATTTGATCTAAACCAGCATGTGCTTATAGTACGAGATACTGTTCAGTGCTATTCTAATGCTGTTGAGAAACCTTACAATATACAGTGTTTACAAACACTACAAGATATCAACTTGGATGTCAGATTTCTATTATATCGGCACGTGATGCCACTTGATCAAAACCAGCATATGCGACAGTACGAGATACTGTGTAGTGCAAGTCAAATGCTATTGAGAAACTTTAAGGGACCAAGTAAGGTATTTTTTCATCATTTTTTGAGAAAAAAATCATTAAAAGGTGTGAAATTTGTCAAACATCAGGCCCTGATGAATAACGTGACACTCATTTTGTTGAAATCCCAGATATTGAATCCTTATCATCACCAAAGTAAAGCTAGTGATCTCTAAAATGGGAATAACTAGAAATAAGTGTATCGCTCACCAGCAAAGACAAGTGGGCACAGCACTTACAATAATAGACAAAATCAGGTCTCTTATAATAAAAATCCTACTAGATAAAATAACTATTTTAAAATCACTTGGTGAAGCAACAAGTTGGTGTGTGAACTCTATCATTAAGAAACTAAAAACAAGGTCTGTAGTGGCTCTGCACAAGCATTTCATAGAAATTACTCATAAAACTATTTTTAAATGGTGGCAATTTATCAAAGAATTGCGGTAAATAAGATGCCTAATACAACAGAGTTCAAATTCTATTAAGAAAACTGCACCAAGCCAGCAATTTCTGCTTAAAACATAAGTAACAAATATATGGGAAACAGAAAGAGTCAACCACAACAGTTGAAAGCATCAACCAACCAAGGAGATGGTATGAGATGGACCACAGACTCGACCACAGCCATCACACCGCAGAACATCCTTGAACCCACAGCGTTCCGAGAGAACCCGGGATGTCTACCACAACAGCAGGAAATAAACAAGGTACATATTTTGTTTGTTGGTTGTAATCAACAAATGACCCCATTATATTGCAGTGGATTAAGGATTTCATGTCCCTTTCATGTCTCAGTCCTAAAAATAATTTACCTGATTGTGAAATTACACATATGCAGGAAGCTTTTGTTCATAATTGTTCACCTTTTACAATTAAGAGCTATAACACCATATTGTCATCCAAAGGGAGAATACATCTCAAAAGATTTTCCTTGTTTCAAAACCTGATGGCAAACAGGTTAATTTTAAATCTAAAACCTTTGAACAAGTATGTAAAAGTCAGCACTGCAGTAAGGTTAATTGCTGATCATTAATAAGTGTGTTGCATAGACATAAGGAAGTCATATTTATGATTTAAAGTTCCTTTGTTTTGAATTCAATGGAACCTTATATGAATTTACAGCATTGCCATATGGACTATTTGTACTGCACCTAGTTTGTTCATCAAATTGTTAATACCTGTGGTTGTTTATGCAAGAAATTTAGGCCACTTATTCATAATCTACATTAATGATATTTTATATATTGACCAAGCATATTACAAGGAGTGTTTACAAAACATGAAAACAACAATTAGTGTGTTAAAGTTCATATGCTATTATTAGGGTTCCGTAGTCAACTAGGAACCCTTATTAATTATGACAAAAGTACCCTAGTACCTTGTTAATGTTGTAAACTGGGATTCATGATTAACTCCAAATCATTGTGCCTACCTACCAACCATACCTTTTGAAAAAAAGAAATACAATGAAGAGTAGGTATGTTAAATTCTAAAATTTAAAATAAGAGAATTTTGCCTTGTTTTTAGGCACATTAGTAGCAGCATGGCCAGCTTTATCATAATATGGCATAGTACATACAAAACAAATGGAAATGGAATACCATTACTGAAATCAAACCATCTTTTTATCAGACAATCAATCAATTATTTTATTAATTATGATGCATCCATGACATTACCTATGGTTTACTTTTTCAATGGTCATCATCATCATCATTTCAGCCGAAAGACGTCCACTGCTGGACATAGGCCTCCCCTAAGCCCCCCTCGCCACATTGACCATGACCAATAATTGACCGTTGACTTTCAATGGAGAAGGAATATAATTATGTTATTCCTCCACCAATGACACCATGCTTATCAGCAAAACTTAGAAGCATAGCAGTGAAGAAAATTTGATTTACAAGTTTATACAGACCTGACAGGTTGGGATACTCATTGCTATGGTGAAAATGTTGGAGGCCTGTGGTCACAATCAGAGCAAATATATCACATAAACCAGGTTAAGGGCAATATTTTCTGGTTTAAAACGCTTTGTAAATTCAAAAAATAATTGTGATATTCTTCTTCAGATTGATAACACTACTGCCATTGCTTGCATTAACAAGATGGGTAGTGTTCAATGTCTAACCTAAATGATGGTAGTAGAAGGATATGGGTTTGGTGTGAAGCTAGGTGTATTAATCTCCAAGCATCTTACATAAAATCTAAATATAACTTGTCAGATGAGGAACCAAGGCATACTAACATTGCCACAGAGTTGGAATTATCATTTATGATTTATTAGCCTTACATAAAATCTAAATATAACTTGTCATATGAGGAATCAAGGCATACTAACATTGCCACAGAGTGGGAATTATCAATTATGATTTACTAGCTACCGGAGTTAATTCAAATTGTAAAGCATATGTGTCATGAACTTGATATAGAGACCCATATGCATTTCAGATGGGTGCGCCAAAGTTCACCTAAAATTTCAACTCCGATAATTGGAAATCCGAAAATGTTGTTCCTAACATTTTTCATCCTAACAATCGCAATTCCTAACTTCTCTGTCTCTAATGTTTTAATTCCGAAGCATTCAACTTCATAATGTCTGTAGCAATAAACATCTATTACACTATTATTTGTTTTCCTATATTTTCTCAACATAACCATCTTTTACACTATTATTCAAAGTCATATCTTTTTTTTTTGTTTATATTACTTTTTATTCATAATAATCAGTATTATAAAAGGTCCCATTAAAATAGGTGGACAAAATTTTAGAAATCATTCAGACCGCTAAAATAAGGACAATAGCAAAAAAAAATTATAAGCATAAGAAATAAAATACCTACTTTTATAGGATGAGTTTGTTCTAGAGTGCCGGCAATTTATTATTTTAAGTCAAAATAAAATCACTTTATATATAGTGTTTTTTTTTTTGTTTAGATGTCTTTAGTTAGGCTTACTAAACGCTGTGTTAAAATTTGTCCACCTATTTTAATGGGACCTTATATACTATGCAAAGATATCCATAGGTTAGGTTAGGTTAGAACTGTGACCAACTACGCGCGAGCCGAGCGAGCGAAGCGAGCGGTGCCGCGGCAGCGGCCGGCGAGCGCTACCTCGAAATTGGTCGCGAAATTTTTCCAAGTATTTTTTTCATAGTGCCCCCAAGACGACACTCTGACCTGAATTTCATTCATTTATTTTATTTCAAGACAAAAATCAGTGAAACGACCTTTAATCATTCTAAACAGTTGTATGAGTGAAAATATTATGGTAATTATGTTTAGGAATAAAAGCGTTAGCGCTCGCCGGCCGCTGCCGCGGCAGCGGCCGGCGAGCGCTACCTCGAAATTGGTCGCGAAATTTTTCCAAGTATTTTTTTCATAGTGCCCCCAAGACGACACTCTGACCTGAATTTCATTCATTTATTTTATTTCAAGACAAAAATCAGTGAAACGACCTTTAATCATTCTAAACAGTTGTATGAGTGAAAATATTATGGTAATTATGTTTAGGAATAAAAGCGTTAGGATAAAAAACAGTAGGAGTTTAAATATATTTACACTAATGATATTATGAATTCCAATTTTCGGAAACATGAGTGTTATGAACATCGTCGGTAGGACTACAAATAGTATGAATGAAAACTTTAGGATGAAAAATTTTAGGAAGAGTGATCATTCGGATTACAAATCGTTAGGAAGAACAATTTCGGATAAAGAACTTTAGGTGAGCCAATATGGACCCATTTCAGATAGATGCCTTCTCATTTAAATAGAGCTCCTATTTTTTTATACACATTCATACCATTGACATTAATTACGAATTGTCTTCAAAAATTAAAAAAAGGGGGGGGGGGGCAAGGAAATATGAGTAGGTGTAGGTACCCACCGTGGACTTGTCAGATATCCTTTGGTAAAAATGACGATGGTTATAAAACCAATCATATTCTATTCTAATAATAATTTATTACAATCTCCTTTCAGTACCAAACACCCATAAAGCAACCAGCTTACTCTGGCAGCGACCATCTTTTGCAAAATGCATTCACTTAAAGAGTTGGTACTTATTCTGCCAAAATCACAGTGTGATTCAATACCAGATCTAATACAATACCTCACTGAAATACATTATACATAAACCAAAATAATGTTGGCTACAGCTTGTTACATTAGGCTAGATCAATACTTTCGCTTCTCTGTTAAATGAATGAATTGACAGGGATGATCACATCAAGCGTTTTCTCATGGGTCTTTAAAGAATTCAACCCGCTTTATACAAGTATGGGAATACTTGTGATCCTACAATAGTAGTGTAGTAGTAATCACTATCTAATTGGGGATAATCTGAATTTTAATTTAAAAAATTAAGTAAAAAGCTTGTCACCTTATTAGCTCTTGCTACTGCTCAAAGAGTGCAGACTCTATCAGTTATTAAAAGACAATATGTCCATGTCACAAGACATAATACATTATGTACATTACTATTCTTATAAAAATATCACTGTCATCAAAAACTGAAACCTGCTTTCCTTTTATAACAGGCATCCAAACAAACAATTAGTAGAAGAATTAAATTATTAATGAAGGGAAGTGGGATTGACTGATATATTATGTACCACACATAACACACTTTATGCAGACACATATTTTGCTAAACAGGCAGGGGTGTCATTAGATGTCATTAGGAAAACTATTGGCTAGCCAGATAGTTCTATTACATTGACAAGGTTTATGATGTATCAGTGAATGTTAATGGTTTATGTCTGTTTGACGGCACGGTTGGCGCAGTGGCTAAGCGGTTGGACTGCTGAGCTGCGTGTCGCGGGTTCGATTCCCGCACGGAACAAATATTTGTATGACCTGCAGATAGTTGTTTCGGGTCTGGGTATTTGTGTATGTGACTTTATATGTTTGTGCACGCACCCACGATACAGGGAAAATCCCTAGTGTGGGGCAAATACCGTCTTAAATACCAACTTGAAGATGTAAATCATATTTACATTCCTTTATTTATCTTTACACAAACTTAATAAGTTAAAATTTAAACATTCAGTTTTAAGTTTTATTCAAACATTCCTTATTATTAATGATTATTTATTTTATTTGTACACTGTCATTAATAGTGTTTTAATTTAGTAATATGGCATTATTAGCTATACATACTTATAGCATTTATTGTTTCATATTGTATCTGATTATGAGACAGGACTGATAGTATTTTATTAGCATGAAAATACTAGTAGCCAATTATCATTGGTTTGTCTTTAATGACGCCCTAGTTATGTAAGCCACATAATGGCTATTTTGTCTTTTTACACATACATACTTATTATATAATACCTTAAGATTGATGATTATGAATCATACCTACCTAAGATATACAAGCATAGGTTGACTATATTGGTCTCAAATAAATTTGATTCATGTAACAATAAGATTGATTTGGTAAGTCTTGTATATTTCCAAAAGAGTGGCCCATGTCGACTTAGACTCTAAACAGCTACACTGTAATCAATTATATTTCAGTTCATCATGAAATGAAATTGATTAATCAGACGAACTTACCTTAAGTGAAGTCCGATTACAATTTCATGAAGGATGAACTGAAATATAATTACCCACCCAACCCATCCTTTTTAGGATTAGTCCCTTGTCGAATGGGCTAATAGAGCAACGCTATCTCTAAAGAGTGTCAAATCTGTGTTGCCAATTTATAGAGAAAAAGTTTTGTTTTATTTTCTCTAAAACTGCGATGCCAAATACTAGCGAATTGGGAACTACACTGTAATCAATTATATTTCAGTTCATCCTTCATGAAATTGTAATCGGACTTCACTTAAGGTAAGTTCGTCTGATTAATCAATTAGTTCTGTTGGTTATACTATAACACCCTGACAATTCCTTTTTTTAATATTTTCAATGTACAAAAATATTTTTTCTACAGATTTATTATATGTATAGATGGTAAAGACTTAAGCAATCGAAATGACTTTTATTATTATCCCAAAAAGCCAATGGAGGAAACAAAAAAAAACAATAACTCACATAGGGATTCCATAAAAATCCCGGGATTTGAGAAATCCCGATTTTCCTGGCCACACAAAGAGATGAAATCGTTTAATTTTGTGAGAACATCGTCTGTGCTGTTTTAAATTTAATTACTTCTTCATTCATCTCGTTTCATCCCTGAGGCAGTTTTTTGGACTGATTTACTGCTTCGCAATTTTTGTGGACCGTACTTTGGCCGTAATTGATTTTGAACTGTACATTATTTTGTTTAAAAACGCTTTTGGACTTTTAGTTCATTTGAGTTTTATTGCGTCTTAATAGAGCAGTTGATTGTTTTAAATGATTCATTGAAGATGTTGGAATTATAGGGTTACTTTTTTTAGGATGAATACCTATTGGAAATAGCTTTTACTAAGTGTTGTCGAAGTGAGAAAACTTTTTGTAGATAACGGTTATAAGGGTTTTTGATATTATCATCTTCTTTCTTCAACGTAGTGCTGAAAAATTGTGTTAAACAGGAAATTAAAGACCGTTGGATTTTTCCATCACAAACTCAGTAAAAGCCACAGAGGCAAGATCTGTGCCTGGTTGATGGTAAAATAGACTCGCCCCCTTTTACCTGGGAAGTTGAAGTTAACTTAGCAGCGAAATGAGCGAGTCACATGGACTTATTTACAATGTAAAGAAAAGTCAGTACATGGTCTTTAAGGCCGCCGGTAAGTGTCCTGAAACCGTTCCACCCATTACTTTGAATGGTAACAGTTTAGATAGGGTGGCACAGTTCAAGTACCTTGGACATTACCTTACCGACGACCTTAAAGATGATGTCGACATAGAAAGGGAGCGCAGGGCCCTGTCAGTCCGTGGCAACATGTTAGCCCGTAGATTCGCCCGCTGTACGGAACAAGTCAAGATCACGCTATTTAAAGCATATTGTCAGGGCATGTACACGGGTGGTCTATGGGTTAGTTATACAAAAAAATCCCTGGACACTCTGCGCGTCCAGTATAATAACATTTTTAGGATGATGTTGGGACTTCCTCGTTTCTGCAGTGCCTCCGGGATGTTCGCGCAGACTCAGACTGATGGTTTTCATGCCGTCATTCGGAAAAAGGTCGTCTCACTTATGAGGAGGGTGCGGGGGAGTCACAACAGCATCTTGAATACTATAGCTGAGGATGTACGTGCACCTGTGTTGAGGCATTTCGTTCGTCTGGTGGTCTCTAGGGAGGTATCTCCCTATTGGTTGTCTTGACGGGGCGGGATGTCTCAGCGCAGGGGTATTTGTGTATTTTGTGTACTTATAGGATTATGTGATTGTTGATTGTCTCTTGTAATTGTATGAACTAACAATAGTTTTAAGTTTTGGATACTAACCTGTGGATTTCAGTTGTCCTAAAATAAATAAATTTGAATTTGAATTTGAAATGCAGTTGTACTACCTATTAGGTACACCTCTGCCCTAGGTACCTTTTAGGGATAACAGGCGTGTTGCTACGTTATTAGAGAACGTTTCAGAGTGTGAAAAGAAAATCTAATCCTATTCTATTGTTACTTTAAATGCAAGGCATTGCATCAACCTATCGGGGCTGCGCGTTGTTCGAAAGAGATACCGCGGCCTTTGACACAAAGGTTTAAGAAGGAACATGGGTGGTTTTTAGTCAGTAGAAGTCTTACGCTCCCTACCGCTCTGCCCAGAGCGGGAGGGAGCGTAAGACTTCACAGAAGAGTCATTTGCCAATTTCCCATCCTCAAAATAAAAGGCACTGCATCAAGGTCTTAGAACTTTTCAAACCTTATTTCGACACAACACAACCTACCTAACAACACACAACAATTTCCTCGTCACAACCACTACATATATTATGAAGCTGAGATATGAGACCCAACGCCATTGGCACGTCTGTGATGAGCGACAAATGATATCATATTCCTTTAGCTGCATTCTCCTCTGATACGGCTGATGTGTCTCTGTGGCATGAATTTGAATAAGGGTGGGTGTTGTCTTTGTGATCTGATGTGATGTCTTGTTTTGTATGAATACATGAATAACATCAAGCCATCCCCGTAGGGTTAGACAAAGGTGTACAATAGTACCTACATACACATTTCGCCAATTCTGTTTAAGTTTCGTACAATAGTAGGGTAATTTAGGCTATGATGCATTTTCCCAACGAAATACCTATATGTTGGGTAGCCAGTAAACCGTGGGAAGTTTATTGTAACCCATGTTCAGGAGGATTGATTACTCCGTAGGGAGACTTGTGCTTTTCAAAATAAAGGCAAAGGAAAGAAGTATTTATATATAAAACTTGATCGCAACTTTCCTCCTGTTAGGTACCGAAATTTAAGTTTAGTTTCGGTACCTAACGCACCGAAATTATCCCACTAAATTTAAATATAACGAGGATAATTTCGCTTCCAGTTAGTGAAAGAATATTCGTAATCGGATCAGTAGTCTCGAAGATTATACCACATCTTTATAGAGGGATAGCTACAGTTACTGTCAGCATAACATAATAATATGAAACACAACGAGAAAGCCTAACCTCACTATATGATTTTCTTAAGCTATATAAAACGTGTATCAATAACCCAACTTTACTAATACAGCCAGAAGATTTACATTCCCTCTAATACCTTCTACACCATAAAACCGAATCGTACCGCACTTTAGAACATTTTCGCGCTGATCTAAGACTGGCGTGTTCTTGTCCTATTAGCAAGTTCCGTTTATCCTTTGTTGCACTAAGAAACGTACGATCGCTTTTATTGTTACGAGCTTTTAAAAGGATTTTTGACAATCAGTTACTTTTTCTTTTATTTAATGGCTGTTGGTGAGAACTAAATTTTTTCAGACCAGCAGGGCTACTTATTGCGTATCTTTTAATGACAGTGGATAACATAAAGTGTCTATCAAATAACTGTCAAATAGCGAGTTTTTAAGTAAAAAATGTACCAAACCATAACCAATTTACAGTTAATCTATGGACACTTATGATAGCCACTGTCAATAAAAAGATACGCAATAGCCCTACAGGTCAGAATAATTGTGGGGCAGTCATTGTCTTTGTTTACTTTCAATTTGATCGCCGTCTTCCATAGGGTTAAGGGCCTGGGCACTGAGGTGTCTGAAAGAGCCGAAATCTGCCGGGGCTGCGGGACTGTGTTTGAAAGAGCTACCGCGGCCCCGAAACACGATAGGCTAAGAAAGAATATGAATGGTTTTCAGTCAGTAGAAGTCTGACTCCTTCCATTTTCCTCTTCATAATACACAGCTCAACAAAAACACACCCCGCTGTTGTTCCATTGCGGTGGTCCCACTTAGCTTGGTGATAAGAACCGTACAACATAACGTCATTGAGTGAGTTATAGTGAATACATTTCCATATAATCTAAGTAGGTATAAAATCGACAACTCGAGTCACTCACAACAGCCTCCAGTATCCATTCCAGATCGTCTTTGTACCCACCCATATTATAATATATCATTGTATAGTAAAGTGTTACAATTAGGTATAATAATATTCTATTCTGCCTCTTACAGAAAATCCTCTCACGTATAAATATATACGAACATAATGTATTATTGATGGAATAAATTAATACATAATCCAGTACTAAATGCTACAAATCCAGGCCGAGATAATTACTTAATAAACTCCTAGCAAACTAGAACAAATTCCAGCCACTAGATACTGTTTATTCTAGCAAAAAATACGAAAATATCTTTCGTCTACGCGTGTAGGTAGCAATAGACGCAATAATAAAAGTTCTCTACGTACATTTTCCCAGGTTACATCTAGACTAGCAAAAAGTTAGGGGTCCTTCTAAATTAGTAGCAAAACATAAAGCGAATTCATTAGCAAACTATTTGTACCTCACTTCAAGTAAATAACTGGAGGACAGCCTGAATTAGTAGTGTATTAGGAGAATAAACAGAATAACTTTTAGATTTAGAGAGGATAAACCAAACATAACTTTTGAGGACGTTTGAGATGAAAGACGAAGTTAAAAGTCGTGTTGATTTATACACGTTCTTCTCTGGGAGATAACGTAACCCAGTCGTGCATAAATTGTAAACTTATGTTTTACAGGAAACGTAGGAATTTTAAATAGGTATTTTCATAACAGATATAGATAAAGCTAGATAACGCAAGATCACCTATACTACTACATAGCGTGCCACTTCGCATACCTGTATGTGTCCGTGTTCTTCTTAAACAAACATACATACATAATATCATAACACACACACATATTATTTTGTAGTAAAATACTGCCTCGTTGGACTAGCACTGCCTCATGCACTGTGCATGAGGTCCTAGGGTCTTGACAAAACGGTACTCTTGAAACCATCTGTAGCAACCATACTTTGTATTAGAACAAAAAGGTTTTTTTTATTCCGTATAAGAAAAACATAATACGTCCAACTATAATGTAAGTGACTACGCAACCCAACAGAGAATGTTGCTATTATAATAACGACACTGGCCAAGGATTTATCTTGGCAGTCCTAAATAAATTCTGAGTGAATAACATTAAATGAATGGGGGCTTTTAGTTAATTAGAAGAAGAATCATTTCTTTGGCAGACACATTGAGTATCCCCTTAATGAATGTTGTGGTCAGTTATAATTAATATTGTCACTTGTAACTTTTGTCATATTTTTGCCTGTATGTGAAACTTTTTTTAGGGTTTCGTAGTACAATTGATAAAATGGACCGTTATAGATTAGAAAAAGTGCAATCGTCATGGTTTCAACACGGTAGGCTCGAAATCGTACAAGTGTTCTGTGACTAGTGCCGCCGAATCAATGTCACTTTTCTTGTAGAGTTTAGTTTTTTTTTTTAACCGACTTCCCAAAAAGGAGGAGGTTCTCAATTCGATTGGTATGTTTTTTTTTTCTATGTATGTACAGCGATTACGCTGCGATTTATGATCCGATTTACGTGATTCTTTTTTAGTTTGATGCGGAAAAATTGCCATTTGGTCTCATAAAAATTTAGCTTGGTTTGGCCTAGTACTTTTCATTTTATGATCATTTTTTATAATATTTATGAACATTTTTCGTTCGTTTTTTATGTGTGTTCGCAAATAACTTCGTCGTTTATGAACCAAATTTGATGATTCTTTTTTTATTGGAACGAAGATATTTCAAGGGTGGTACCATGATATTAATATGGAAACCAGATCCTGGTGATGGAATCCCAGAGAAATCGAGGGCAACCCTCAAATTTCATAGTCATGTATTACGTGTTTCGTGCTTTTTCTGACGCTATACAAGTATAGGTTTCATAGTAAATATTTCTATAAGATATACAACTGAAAATGAAAAAACGAAAAACACTGAATTTTCTTCCGAAGTTTATTTTTGACTTTTAGGTGTTTTTGAAGTCGGTTGTTTTTTTTTGCAAAAAAGTTTTTTCAACAATTTGAGATTTCAGAAATCAAACTTTACAGACGTCTACATAGCCCGTACATATTAAGTAGGTATATTAAAATTTCACTACGTTAGATTCTTATTACACTAGGCAACAAAAAAATACAACTAGTTTTTGTTCTTTTGGTCTGCCTGCTGAAGAAGAGGTTGGAGTATTTCTAATCAAAAACCAACAGTGATCTGCTGAAAAAAATCCGTGACCCCAATAAAACAAAATAAATCTGGAGAATTAACACAAAAGCGAGGCACAGTGAAAGGACTGAATGTATTCTAACATTACATAATATTACTATGAACGTTTCTGAAAAAAAAATCAACCTACCATCCTCAATTTTTATCAACTAGGTAATTATTTGAAAAAAAATAGAAACCTCGAAATTTTGAGTGTTGCCTAGTGAATTATTAGATTCTTAGGTTGCCGAACGTTATGGCGTTAAATGGGGGAGGCCTATGTCCAGCAGTGGACGTCTTAACTTATGGCTGATGATAATGATAGGTTCATAATAATATGACCTGTCTATAAAATATAATTCAAATATGTATTAGGAAGATTAACTTAGTGTTAAAGTCGTTCCAAAAACTGTTCTGGCTCTTATTCTATAAAACATTTTTTTCGTCAACATTTCTTTCAATAAATTCTATATTTATTTGTCCTTTCACAATTATAATGTGACATTAGAAGTCACAGTGATTTCTCATGCAGAATCTAAAATATATAAGTGATTCTTAGAATAGAGAAAGTTAGAAGAAAGTGACATTTTCTCAATGACAGAGAAAATGTCAGTTTCTCTTAGACATTGTCTAGCCCATGCCAAGTTATATTATAACATAAACACAAGACGATTCTAGCTAGACTGGCTTGATTAAGACGTACAAAAAAATCATGTAACTACTCACAAACTCAGTACACGTTTCTAAAATATAGTAGAAATCATAATAATTGCTAATGTGATTTTCTCATTTCTGACTGTTTCATTTTGGAGGTCATGCCATATACAATGCCTCTGACGCCGCAGTAAAGTATGTACTAGTTATGGATGTAACATCTAAACGCAAAAAAAGAAGAAAACCACAAATAATCATTATTACAGCCAAAAGACGTCCACTGCTGGACATAGGCGTCCCATAAATGTCGCCACTTTGACCGGTCCCGTGCGTCCCACATCCAGTGGATCCCCGCAACCTTCACCAGGTCACCAGTCCTCCTAGCGGCAGGCCTTCTAACGCAACGTCTTCCGGTTCGCGGTTGCCACTCCAAAACTTTTCGGCCCCATTGGTCATCCGTTCTGCGAGCAATAAGCAATAAGCTAATGTGGCAATGGGCAGGGCACATTGCTCGTAAAACAGAATACCACACATCCCGAACAAAATTTTAATCTCTGATGAGACAAACATACACAAAAACAAAATCCAAAATTAGTCTTCTAAAACCTCTGGCATTACACCGGCTATCCCAAAACCATAACAATAACAGTATATTCATAGAAACCATCTAAGCCTGCCAACAAGTCCATTCATCCTCAACAAAGTACTTCATTAGTTTAGTTTTCAACATGTTCTAAGTCAACAGTAACAATGGCTATCAAAGGTTGTACACTGTTTGCAACCCCTGACACTGAAGGCAGGGGTATTAAACAATTCATAGTTGGAGCACGTAAGTTTAATTGTTGAAGTTTATGGAGATATGTCGTGGGACGCTGGTTTCCTCATTCGGGTATAGTGACTTATAAGTCTTATTGTTTGTTAAATGATATTGTAATAAGTCAGGGACGTTGTAGCGAAGATTGTTGTAAGCTGTCTTTCTGAAGTCAGACTATAATAGATTACAGCACAATTCAACGAAATGGTTTAAACGTCATTGTAACCAATTCAGGAATTACAGTTCATCTTAATAGTACCAGTTTGTTTAAAATGCTGATAAAATGTATGTGTATGCTTATAATTTTCATGATAAATAACTAACTTTTGCTTGCGACCTGTGGGAGTTAAAATTATACCTTTAAACCGGGAGTACCAATGGTAATAATCCTGTGTTCTAACCAAGTACAGTGTAACTATTTTTGAAATCTGTTAACCCGTGATTTAGGCGTTAAAAAGTACCACAGAGACAGGCACTTTCGCATTAAAAATATAACCACGTATAATATAGACTCAGCTACGCTGTGCGCTATTTATCCCATTTATCAGTTTCCATTCGCATTACATTTCCATTACAAAAAGACAACTTGTTTCCCAAGTAAAATAACCGCAATAAATAACAACGACAAAAACCTATCTTTCCCTAATAATGTCATAACTCTACGGCTAATAAATTCTAAGCAAAGTACTCGTAAACCAGATTTTCTATCCGAGATCGCGTTTACAAAGACATCTTAAGTATATTGAAATAAGTCTAGACAATAAATTTTTGTATTTTACCCAGTAACTGGGACCAAGGTCAGGTCAGTGGTACAATAAAAGTAATCATTGTGGTTCAGGCAATATGGCGAAGTAAATTGGGTTCATATTTTGATTTCGTCGTTCGCTACAGACACCGAAAGATGTTCGTATTTTTAGTGTAACCGACAAGTTCGTGAAAAAAAAGGTATTATTTTTTCTGTGACTTATTTTTCTTTTGGCAAGTTTCGTAGTGGTATTATCAAAAACCATGTACTCGGTTTTGCATTATAGGGGATCGGACAAAAAAAAACTAATTAGTCCGTCAGATAGATTTCCAAAAATTATTGGACACGTGTTTTTTCTTGTGCTTCGAAAACTCGTGTGACGTCATGTGATAGTACATTTTGACGACACAAGTGACGTTTCAAGCCCCACTCCAAGATCTTTGACGCGTTTTATCTTCGTCATTTTTTATTTATTTGATAAAACAAAAAACACTTATTCAATATTTTTCGATAATCTAACTTACGGACTAAACAGAATCATATTATTTTGACCCAGTCCGATCCCCTATTGGACACTGTTTTAGATATTATTATATATTTTTTTTTCTGTTTTATTTATGTACTGTTTTGGTTCCTAAAATGGTCTTAATTCATTCAGATAAAACGGTCCAATTTATAGAAAAAACTATCTCGTTCTCCAGCTTTTCACAACTATGTTTGGGTCAGTTTCCAGTTTAGCCGGATGCTGTTGGATACCTGTATTTTACATGAAGCAACTGTCAATCTATTTGATCTCCACACCCAGTTAGCTTTGAGTAATACGATATACCTTGACCAACGGCGAAGCATGCTATCTAAGCACGGAGGAAACTTGGTACATATTTAATGGATCCTACTCCTTGATGATGATCAAATATAAGAAACGACGTCGTCTAAATTCCATGAGATTGTGAGAGACGCGCTGGACAGAAACCGGTGGAGGCAGATCACGATCCTCAGACATGAGGGACCGACTAGAGAGAGGGAGATTCCTTGATGAAAATTGTATTAGAAAGCAAAATTTCTGAGAAAAACGTCTGTCCTGTACTTAACTCATACAGTTCTAGATGTATGTCATAGTAATTGCTATGACAATGCCACGTTGACTAGAGTATGTCCCCTTTCACGTCCGTTCAAAGTTAGCCCAAATAATATAAGTAGTCCGTGAACTTCGCTGTAACATGCTTTCAGTAATATTATAATAAGGTAAAGAACAATGGCAGCTCCCCATACATTAAATTAGCTGAGATTAAATTCATGCGTCTTTTTATGAAAAATATCTTATTTAACTCGGCGTCAATTTCTGAACTAAGATTTGGGGTAATAGTCTTTTTGCCAGTCAAAAAAGACCCCAAATATAAAAAAAATAAGTTGTTTTGACTCTGTCTATAGATTGGTAATTTTTTTTATCCGGAGTTAACTAGTTAATGACTTAATGTGATACTTTGAAAAAACGTAGAAAAATAATAGAACTGCTTTCGTATATAAGTCACTTTTAGTCACTCAAATTCAATTCAGATAAGATTTCGCCATTGTTCTTTGGAGCAATCTGTTTTAAGATTATTAAATTGAAAAGCATCGTTTTGGAAGTAATTAGAAAAGCGTGTACAATTAAAAGCGGACATAATTATGATGAGTTTTTAAGTAGACTGTACTGTAATGAAATTTCTGGAAGGAATTTAATATAATTAAATAATAATTCATAATCCATTTTACCTCCTGACCCGGATTATCTCGTTGGACTTATGGTGCCAAGCGCGACTGCTGTGCATAAGGTCAAAAAATTCTCAGTAGCAGCTACGGAGTTTGAATTTGTGCCTGATTGATGGCAATAGGATCACCCCCTATTACTCAAACCTAACAGATAAAATGTGGGTGTACCGACCGATGAGTACATTTTTGCATAACTCTTCGGGGATTACCGGCATTATCTTATGTTTATTCCATTTTAGGCAGAAGACATCTTGAAACAATATGAAAGAGTTGAATTATGATGACTCACATTTATAATATTATTATGTTGAACTTGACCTCACATTATTTTACGATCAAAGATATGCGCGGAACTTGGTCGTATTTTTACAGTTTTCGGATCTGTTTTTTATCGTAAATTTACGGCTGGTTTTCTATCTCAGTTTATAGGCCGTCTGTTACTCCAGTAAAATAACTAAGACGAAATTTTATAGGGACGGTTATCAAATATTAGAGCCAAGATCTTACTGGAATACTTTTAGAATATTGAGTTTGAAAGTATTTTGGGCTTGTTCGAAAGTTTGATTTGATTTTGATAACGCCTGGAGGCAGGAGCGATCTAGTATTGATTGGAAATCGAGAGGTTTCTAATTAAATTGTAATGTTGATAATCTCGTTTTCCTAATAGCGTGGGAGAGAGGGGTATGAGCATATAATTATGATCCGTGTAAAATAAGGGGTTTGTCTCTACCGACCTTGGTATCAGATTGAATTTGCCACGGATCACGGTGAGTTGTTTCACTAATAACGTGATACGTTTTACGGTAGAACTTCGTTTCGTGTGACGTTTGACGCAAACGAAGTCGCGGGTAAGAACTACTTTAAAATTTCTTTGAAATGAATACCTAGTCAAGAAATTAAGTTTCCCGTATTAGTCCAAGATCAGTTTATCAATTAATAAATGTAATAACAATATAGCAGTGATCTGTTTTCATTGTTTCACCAAAATACCTCCTACCCGTCAAAGTAATACAATACTATCATAAACATAAGCTCGGTACTTAGGTACAAATGGATTGACAGCCATTCAAAACATCTTACGGTATTCGATACTACCTTTATAACAACAATCGGTATCGATATCAGCTACTAATATCACCTGTCAAAGCGATACCGCACCGGAAAATATCATCTGTAATGTGACATTTCGGTTTGAGCATTACATCATTACAGTGTAGGGTAGTACACAAAAAAAAACAGATAGTTTTCTAAAAAATATCTTTTTTTTTTTTTTTAATGAACACATATTTTTTCTTTTTTCACGTAATCAAACAATGAAGACGATACAATGCTTTGAAAAGTCGTGTGCGTTATATTGTAAGACATTAATCACAATCCCCCACTCAAATCTTTGACGCGTTTTATCTTTGTCACGTTTTTATTAATTTGATAAAATAAAAAACACGTATCCAATATTTTTTTTCAATAATCGAACTGACGGACTAAACAGAACCATATTTTTTTTAGTCAGAACCTTTCCCTATTTTCAGTACATGATGATTTGTGTTATAGATTGTTTGGATTTGTGAACAATCATGAACGCAATACATGCAATAAACAGAGTAAGGAATTGATGGATATTTATTTAAATAATAAATAACATCATCACCACTATCTACTTAGCCTTTTTCCAACTGTTTTGGGGTCGACTTCCAGTCTAACTTGATGCAGCTGAATACATGAAACAATTGCCTATGTTACCAACCCAGACAGCACTGGAAAATACGATACCTTTCGTAAGGTTGGTTGTCAGACTTTCAGGCCAATGACCACCTGAAACGACTGTCAAAATTCTACAAATTATAGGTAGCACAATTCGAAAAAAAACTTTTTTGCAAAAAAAAACAACCGACTTTAAAAACACCAAAAAGTGAAAAATAAATTTCAGAAGATAAATCAGCTTCTGAAGTCGGTGACATTTGTTTGTTTCATTTCGTATTTTTGCCATCGACTTCAGAAGCTGATTTTACTTCTGAAGTTTATTTTTCACTTTTTGGTGTTTTCATCACCAGGTCCTGGTTTCCATATCATAGTAGTTCATAATACTACCCTTAAAATATCTCCTTCACAATAAAAAAAGAATAATCAAAATTGGTTCTTAGACGACGAAGTTATTCTTGAACACACAAAAACGAAAAATTATCATTAATTAAGAAAAATCTTCATAAAATGAAAAGTACTGGGCCAAACTATACTAAATTTTTAAGGGACTAAATGGCAACTATTCCGCATCAAATTAAAAAAGAATCACGTAAATCGGATCATAAATCGCAGCGTAATCGGTGTACATACAAAAAAAAAACATACCAATCGAATTGAGAACTTCCTCCTTTTTGGGAAGTCGGTTAAAAATGGAAACTTGGTATATACATATTTGCTGGTTACCCATTCACGAACAATCCTAGGCAGGAGCGGTGTGACCCGAAGATTAACCCGAGCGACTATTATTATTTAGCCACAAGCTGGCTTACTTCTGTACAAATACAAATCTAGAATTGTTATACTACGAGTAACATAAATTACCCCTCAATGAAAGCAGCAATTTGTAACTTAATACTCAAAATCGAATTTTCGATTGATACATTACAGCCAAATGCTCCAGTGAAGAAGATCCTTTGTGAACCAAGTCCACAGCTAAAAATAGTCAAAAATACAGGTGTGCCTAGTAAGTAATAAATTTTCATGAAAAATATTTGCCAAAACCTTGATTCTCACGTATGTAGCGTACTTGTTTCCAATTTAATCAATTGAAGCAGTGTACTGCGAAATATTCTAGAGCTCAATGGAGCTGAATGGACCACTTTGAGGAGCCAATGAGGTAAATTTTACGGCTTTTACGATGTTCAAGGTTATCTTTGGAATGGTGAGAAGTAATGTCGTGTTTGGACGAAGTTATGATCGATTTTGTGACACAGATGTTCGGAGCGTTGTTATTTTTAGGTCTATTTTTCTCTGACTTTTCCCTGCCTATTGTGTTTTTATTACTTATCGAACTGGGAATGTGGAATCTCTTGATGCTGATAATGAGATTTACTGTAACAGGGGTAGAAATTGAAGTAATTATGAGTTATTTTTTACTATAAGCTCAACATAATCAGCTTATAACGTTTTCATTGCTGGGAAAGTGTGGGCCGTTCATTAAGCAGCCCACGGTTGGTTCTTGGATGTTGTGCTTTTGAATTGTTGGTGCTATCAAGCGTGTTCTACCCTAGGCCGAACCTGAGGAGTTGTGGCCAAAAGCAATCTTATATCTTGTAAAAAAATCCCGTTTTCCTTATACCGAATCTATATTATCTCAATAATCTTTTCCTCCAATTACGCAATATCAACAACGAGGATAATCTTTTTATCAGACAGACAGTAAAAATTAACAAAGATCAAAGAAAAACATAACATTAATTTAAATAATCCTTTCTAATTTCATAATTAATTAACAGTACACGTCTCTCACTTTGATCTGACACCACTTAAATAACTTTAGAAAGCTGCCACACACATTTAAATATTCCCAGTATCCAAAATGTTCTACAAAAAATGGCTAACTAAACTACTAGGTACTATTTACTACTACTACTGTTGTCGCTTCAAAAAAAACGGTAGAAGAAAATTCTTTGCAAGTGAGAGACTGTACCTTAAAATATATTGATGCAGAAGCTTCATAGCATCATTAGTCTGTAATATTTTTTCAGCTGGGACATAGTCTACTAACCTGAGAGAAGCAATGAGCCGAAACTCACTAAGCAGGCTTAATGCTGGTTGGTTCATATCACGGGTCCGACTTTTTAGATTCCTTACGTTTGTTTTCCTTTTAGAAGCAAGTGCTTTATGTGTTCAAACCTATGACTCGTTTCTACTGGTTCACCGCTGCTTTGGAAGCTTCATCCAATGAGCGAAAACGATCATGCGCGTATATACTGACTTCACTCACAGGCAGTACTCGCGCACTCGCGACTATCATTTGATTCAGATGGCCGTACAAAAGCATCTATGTGTGTTTTCTATACTAATTTACTTTCTTGTGGGTACGTTATAATTTTTTAAAGTAAATCAAAAGTTATTTTATTCAAATAAGGATTATCAGAACGTTTTAACCGACAAAATTTACAAGAGACAGTTTCCAAAAACGCGTACCCTTCGACACTTTTTTTTTTTTTTTTTTTTGTTGGGTGGAAAATCATCGAATAACCCCCCCCCCCCCCCCGCTATTGGGCAGAACGAAGGGGAGTGTCAGACTTCTACTGACTAAAAACCAAACCCATGTTCCTTCTTCGCCCATGTGTCGGAGCCGCGTTAACCTTTCGACAATCCACAGCCCCGACGGGTTCGACACTTCCCAATGTTTTAGCTGGGAAGAAGAAGTAGCGCTACAAATTTCCCAGCATCACATCTGTCTGGTTAGAAGAATTAGATTCAATAGATTCTACACAATACTGTGTAAGATAATAATAATTATAAACAAAGAACCCTTTGCCTTAAATGACTTACTTTCTAAGAAATTCTTAAGTTTATAGCGACTGTACAGCGATATAGCTTGACCCTAGTGCTAAATCCTGACCTAAAGCTAATTTGTGAAACATTCCGTGGAACAACGCTTCGGTTAAACTTAAGCTACATTTTACTTGAGTGATTAATCTACTTTTCGTTGGCGCTTTGATATTATAAAGTTTGGCTTTCACGGGCTTAATTTTACGTAAAGTATTTAGTTTTCTAACACTTGTGTGAGGAAACCTGATGACCTACAAAAATTATATTTAATATGAGCGATAAGTGTGATATTCGTAGTAAAATATGATTCTAACAAATACCAAAAATCATATCTCAATACTGTCGAAACTTGTGGAAATGCGAAACTTTTTGAAAATGATATTCACTTTTAAGGTGTAAAGGAGTGATAACTCGTCGATCGGTTATCATCTTGCTTTAGGACAGTAACAGACTAGTATTATTATTTAATAGGTTTGTATTTCGTTTTCAACGAATACCATTTCATCGCTTTACGTCTGACTCATTAACAGTGGAATCTCGTGACCGATTTTCCATTCATTTCCCGTGATCCGTTTGTGCTGATATTTCTCTCGTCCATTTTTACGTGAATACTCTTCTTATACTAATATTAAAAGTTAACTAACGAAGCTTTCATATCGTTTCGTATACCGGCAACGACATTCAACAGTATTAGCCATATTAAGCTCTTAGGTAGCTTACGTCAATTCAATACTGTTAACTGCTCCATTATAGTTAGGACAAGCTGTGCACACTATTTAAAAACCACTGCAACTTCTGAAAGCCAGAATCAACAGTGGCGACTTCCAGAAAAGCGACAAGGCATTGAAACTCGACGCATTCTAAAATAAATAATTTAACTGTCTTGAATCCCGCATGGATAGCAACGGTGGCTAGGTAGCGCCACCACCTAGCCACCGTTTCTATGCTCTGACTTACTATTGGGTATTATACGTCAATTAGGCATTATCTTATTTCATACAAGTCAATGCAACGCGTAAGGTTCGACTAAAGGAGTATTTCATGCCATTTTACCGTGAATGGCTGCCCGGACCGTTTTCAAAAAAAAATAACTTAAAAAGATTTCAGGCTTCCAGTCTTACCGCTGAATAAGTACCAGAAATTACATGAAGCGACTGCCTACCTGACCTCCACAACCCAGTTAGTACTCAATACTATATCCCTCGGAAAAGCTGGTTGCCGAGCCACTACCTTGTACTGACAATAAGTATAACAAATAAATTGACTACTGACAAAGATTACAAAACACATATTATACTGTTGGCTCAAAGTCACGCCATCAGCCAGTAGCCGTCCGGTTAGCGTACGGTCGACGTGCGGCAACCGACAGAAGTTCATAAAACGAGGCGAGCGGCGTTGCAACGGGCACTTTTTGCTTGGACGGCGCTCGGAAAGGACTTGCTACCCGACTATTATCGTGTGCTTCGCTATTTTTGGTTTATGTTTTTGCTCGTGTACTGATTATTCCATTTTGCTAGTGCTATTTCTATTTGATTATTGTTTAAAATGTTTGTCGTGATATTTTTGTAAAAGTGTAATTTAAAAGATATTAAACATTGTTTATTTTGTTCACGTATTTCACTTCTGATTCCTAATAATACATATTATGGTTAATATAAGGTGGTTAAAAATAAATAAATAGCTATTAATCATTACATTATCTGATACTTGTTGTTTAGAGTCCAGTCCAGTCTGCCAGTACATAAACACTAGTTACTGCCACCCCACGCCCCATAAGATCCCCTTATTTGTGCAACTCTCGAAACGTTTCTCTCAAAAAGGATTTTGGAGTACTTTGCCGCTCTTTGGAGAAGAGTTCCAAAGGAACAAAATACGTGTCAAATTACGAGAGGCGATTCAGCGGTTTTCCGTTTGACGTTGATAAGGGAGTGAGTGGAAGGCAGGCATTTGTCTTGAATGTTTTAAACTGAAATATTGCCTTTCTGGTCGGCCATTTAGTATAAAATATGCAAAACTAACTGTTACGTGGCGACTATGCTTATAAATTATTTTATAGGCACTTGCTATATCTTATTATTTATTTGTAATTTAAACTCTGCATTATTAATTGCCTAAAACACAACCGAATAAAACCATTATCAAACAACTGCCAGCGGTAAATATTTCTGGCCACTCAGATAGAAAGACAACAGCTAGTATGAACATAATATTCACTATTCTATGTCGTCATAGATTGTTTTGTTTGTCACTCAAGCTAATATGATAGAGTGAAATACAGCATTATTCTATTTTCAAAACTCAAGTTTTCAAGAAAATGCTGGTTCATAATTTTGCAATAATTCATCAAGAGATTTCTTTTCCTTCTTCTTAGCATACTTCCATCAAATTTCACGGATTTTTTAATCCCAAGGATGAAATTGGAAACAATGTTTTCCTTCTGACAATGTTTGACGCTAATAAACAATCCACTAGGAATTCAACGTTCAGTAGGTAGCTTAGTATTTGGAAATAATAAGGATTTTGAGTGAGGTGTGATTTCCTAAAATCGGTGTCGAATTGTTGAATCTGGTTCAAAATAACGAGCTCATCTATCAATCCCTGAAGATTTAGGCAGGATTGTATACCTACTTAAACTAATTATTATTGTTTAAAAATAACAGCAAAACTCTCACTCACCGAGATAAGGTCTGTGTTTCGGCAGAGAAAAAATATAGACTGGCCATGAATCATAAACCGAATTCGAACACATTTCTGACATAAATACTCATTTCATCGTGCATTTCATCAATTGCTACGGTCTAATAAGTATTACTTGCAACAAAACTCTATTAAAAACTGGCCACTACAGCTCCAGTAGCCTTTCAATTAATAAAAAATCAGAAAAAACTCCCGCGTATCGCCTCGGGAACATCTGTCAAAGTCGGAAAACCGCGAATCCCGTGGGCCATCTTGAAACGTTTCTCATTTCTTGCAATAAAAATGGCGGGACAAAATGTCACTTACTCGATGGTTGTTAGTTGCTGCTAAATTGGTTTTATTGATTGATATTTTAGTTTGTGGCGAGTATTGATTGCGGTTGCCCTTTGTTAACCTTTTAATGTTTCAATTTGAAAGTGAATGTCATTTCAATTGATGTACGAATATGACATTGATGCTTGATTAGGCGTATTACACAGTTTTTGTCTTATTTGGAGTATTGTAATCTTGGACACAAGCTTCTTAATTGAAGAGTTAGATATTTGAATAAAATCATTTAATTTTGTTGCCTATTAGACTATTTATATTTAGCTCTCCTAAGTGTTGATCGAAAGTTTTCGGCGTAACCGATTTAAAGACTGACAATAATATAATTCGAAAACTCTTATACTGTCGAAGCGTTGCCAAACATGTTTTTTTTACTTTAAAAACAAATAAAATATAAGCTAAGATGGTTGTGACCTACAATTTTGATGTTAAATTGTATATTGTATTGTGTGTGTTGTGTATTGCTGCGCTACGTATCACGGGTTCGATCCCCGCACGGAACAAATATTTGTGTAGTCTACAGATAGTTGTTTCGGGTCTGGGTATGTTTGTGTATGTGAGTTTAAATGCTTTTAAACGCACCAGCGATAATTAGAAATTCCTAGTGTTGGGCAACGTCCTTTAAAACAAATAAAAATTGTGTCTGCTTTTGGAGACAATCTGGTCGTAAATTATATCTAGTTTTAAAACTAGATATAATTTTAGTAGATAAAAAAAGCCAAAACCATCAGTCTAAAAACCGGAATAAATAAAACCTAGCTATCATAGCGTAAGCCACAAGAGACACGCGATGTTAAATCACAACTAGATCATATCTTGCATGATGTAGTTGCTCGGAAGTAGACCAATTCGGTTCACGAGACGCCTGCAAAGACTTTTGAAGTGGAAAATAATACACAAATGTATAGCAGACAACTGAAAATATCAGATTTGGCTAGCATTTGCCTGCTGCTTCACTCGTGTGGTAGTCGAAAAATATTTTATGGGAACGTGCCACTTCAATTTTAAAACCAAAAGTATGCTAAGTCCGTACCCTGGATCTATCTACTGTGTTCCTTTCATACATGGATATAACAGCTGTTGTGTCGCGACAGAGTAACAGCCACACTGGAGATGAAAGGAGTTAATTTCTCAGTTAAAGTAATCAGTCTTTAAGTGCATTTTTTTTATTTTTTATTTACCCTGTACTGTCCCACTGCTGGGCAAAGGCCTCCCCCAACTCCTTCCAAAAGCTCTTATCTTGTGCTGCTTCGAACCCGCCCTCATGGTACGCGTCTAAATCGTCACGCCACCTCTTTCTAGGCCGGCCTCGGCGGCGCCGTCCGTCTTCCGGCATCCATCGTGTTGAGGCCTTTGCCCAGCGGCCATCTTGCATGCGGCTGACGTGACCCGCCCAATCCCACTTTAACTTAGCAGCCTTCTTGCCCACGTCCACTTTACTCGTTTTGTTTTTTAAGTATGAGTTTCATTGAAAATAAGACACTTCTTCTTCTTAGCGTGTCGATGACAATTTAAATTGAGTCGGCCCAAAATTTGGCGACGAGTTTGGCACTTTCAGTAGCCTCCATCAGCTCCTGTGGAGTGTAAGTAACGGGACAGGCTGGACACGATATCAGATACCCCATAGTTTGTAGGGCAAGACCACATTTACACTCCAGGGCAGAGTCATCTATGAATCTCCACCTGAACAGGTTTTCCTTGCTTCGGCCTACGTGTGTCCGGAGTCTATTTAGAGACTTCCAGGTTAGCCATGGCAACTTGTGTCCAGGCGGAAGATTTTCGGCAAGTGGCACATATGGGTTGGGTAAGGAAACACGATCTAGCCACAGCTTAAGTCTTTCCTTAGAGAGTTCGCCAGTGAGCGGGGGTGACAATCCCAATAAGACACTAAAACCAAGAGATTTTTGCGTGAATGGCATGTCGCAGGTTAACCTCAGAGATCTTAGTATAAGGTCTCTAGCCATGGACAAAACACTTATAAACTAAGCGATTACATGCTAAGGGCAACCTTTATAGGGTATAAGCATCGGCTTAGGGCATCGCAGGTCGAAGTCAGCAAGGGGACACGCTGGATCTGATTGTGATCCATTTAATTTAAATAAATTAATATTACGTAGCTTTTACATTTTTACGCCAAAAGTAAAGGCAGATTAGGAGAACAATGTTATAAAATAATATTACCAACCTTCTGTACCTTATTAAGCAAATAAATTATTTTGATTTTGACGAGTATAGTTCGACATTAGCTTAGCCCTCATTAGTGCGTGAAATGGCATTTCAACACCAAAATATCTGCCAATGCAAACGCTAAATTCCCAGTTTCGTCGAATCATTAGTGCCGTATCCATAGTTTCGTAGATAGACATTAGAGGGAGCACACCTGGCATGTTATGCTTCTGTCTCGAAATTGGATCGCTGCGTATTGCCGAGTACGATGCTGAAACAATCCGGATCAGCATGCTCCGGTTCATGCATGGAAACGTGCTTTGTTTCCGAATCTAGCTGCAATCATTATAGCTGTGCCTCGTGTTGATTTCTCTGAACACGTCAGTTTTGAAGCTACGGTTTTGATTTAAACTTTAGATAGTTTTACAGTAGGTATTGCTATTGTCTCTAATTAGTATCGTTCTTTTTAGGGTTCCGTACCTCAAAAGGAAAACACGGAATCCTTATGATTCACTCGTGTGTCTGTCTGTCCGACCATTGTTCTCGGTAGTTTCGGAAATAAAGGGGGGGGCCTTTATTTCCGAAACTACCGAGCCTAAAATTTAAAAAAAAATACAGAAATTAGTTCAACACTTACAGATTACAGAAAAACTTATAAGAAGTCATGGTACGGAACCCTTCATGTGCAAGTCCGACTTGCACTTGGCCAACTTTTTTCTTCAATTTAGGCTTCAATTTATACTTTTTTTCTTCACGCCTCCGTTGATACTAATTTAATACAGTAATTAAAATAAGTGTAAATTGAAAAACGTATCTTTTACTTTGCATTTCTAAATTCATCTCAAGAAGCTTACTAACAATTATTGTACTGGCTCTTATCGGAAGGTTCATAGTTTTGACACTCCCTAAATACGTTGACATTGTGATTATCTACATCTACACTTCTACACTAATATTATAAAGAGGAAAGATTTGTACCTATTTTTGTATGTTTGTAATGAATAGGCTCAAAAAGTACTGGGCCGATTTCAAAAATTCTTTCACCCTTGGAAAGCTACATTCACCCTGAGTAACATAGGCTACTTTTTATCCCTGTATTCCCACGGGAACGGGATCTACGCGGGTGAAACCGCGGGACGTCCGCTAGTAAATTAATATAACTAAAAATATGTCAAATGAAAAGCTTCTCTTTTATTATTTTTAAACGGGCCATTTTCCGTCCACCATTGCACAACTTTGTAATTAAAATTCAATTGAAATATTTGCTAACAAAATTAAACTAGGCGTCGACCAACTCACAATGTTTTTCATCATAACCACAAATTCAAATACCTATATCGGTATTTTAAATTGGTTTTAGCAATAACCTGAAAATTGGTTCGCCATCCCACGATGTCTGGGTGAGAGAAAAAAAATGTTTTTATTTGCATAAATGAATGTTTGTCGAAGCCTTTCCTTTCGGCTCAATTCTTGAAGTGGTTTGTTTTTCTTGTTATCTACTTTAGGTGGTGTTAGGGAAATTGTTTGTAAAGGATTGCGAGGTTTTGTTTTTCAAGACATAATAACTGGTTTACTTTGTGTATTTATATAGATGGGGCCGAAAAGTTCTGGAATGGCGACCGCGAACCGGAAGACGTTGCGTTGGAAGGCCTCCCACTAGGTGGACCGATGACCTGGTCAAGGTTGCAGGAACCCGCTGGATGAGAGACGCACGGGACCGGTCAATGTGGCGACGCCTGGGGGAGGCCTATGTCCAGCAGTGGACGTCTTTTGGCTGAAATGATGATGATGATGATTTATATAGATAGTACATTGCTATTACACCTTGAACAAGGCGAAATGTGGGTTTACTATTACATACACCTCTGCCTCACCTTTCTAGGATTACAGGTGTTATATTATTTTTTTTAGTACATTTTGTCACTATTGTCATAAATATTAAACCGCTAATGCTTTCTGTTTAATATAAGCGAATGGGGTTGAATTGCTAATGATGGATCGTCGATTTAACATCCATAAGCACTTCTATAACAACTTAGGTAATCTTGCAATATATTATTAAGTTGATGAAGTGACCTAACACGGGCAAATGTTGTATAAAAGGTCACTTCAACCACTAGAAGTACATAACTTGTGAAAGAAAATATATCCCCTATTTCATAGGAAAACAAAAAAAATCAACGATCAGTGGGTACCTATTCTTAGGTGCGGAGTTAGGTAGAAAAAGTCGAAGAAAAACAGTAATAACGGTTGTTTTTGGCCATACCTATCGAATCACACAAAAAACGTGTGGAAATCACAATTTGTCATAGGAAAGCACTTTTTACAATCACATTTCCCAAACCGGAAAATCAAGAAAACTCAACCCAAATCAAAAGTGACAAATCATCGCCATTTCCCTAAAACAGAATTATTACAAATGTAGCAAATTCACCGACTTCTAAAAGCGCAATCCATCAAGCGTACAATCACCCGCACAGCGACGCAGCGGCTGAGTGGTAAGCGGCAGAACATTGCCGCTCGCTCTAACTCATTAATACCGCGCTTTCGTCGCGACAATTACATAAATTCGCGTCGGGCGTCATTCTGTGTCGAGCACCGTTTAAATGGACCAGTGCGTGGATTAAATTGGAACGCTTCAATGTGCTGCGCTTGAATCAAACAAGGAGAGTAACCACAAAAATACAATTTTTTTAGCATATTATTATGATTCTGTCAAATAAATCAAACAAATTTCAGAAAAAAAGTGAGAATTTGAGCTTCACTGCTATGCAAAATAGGCCCACATGAGCAAAAAATCCAGACAGCAACCCTTCATTTGTGAGGTATTGCTAGAAGTAATAAATGCTATGCATGTATTGTTATTGGCTAAATAAAACATTGCAGTATTAGCGCTGTGCATCATTTGAATTACGATCTGAAAGAATCTATTGAGTATTGCAATAAAATTGGATGCTAAGAATGTTTGAAAAAAAATACTTCATTTTGAATCTATTTGTACTGTAAATACATTCAATTATAAAATATTTTACGTGAAATCGAAAAAAGTGTCTAAGTAAGTAATATAATAATACCTTATCAAAATAATATCCCCTGAACAGGATAGGAAAATAATGATTGATCCTCTCTCTGTCCACTTAATTAAAATCAAAATTCTTCGAAGAAAAATTATAAATTTTAGAGATCTAACAGAATTGATTAGAGGAAGGAAAATAATAAGGTGAAAGTTATTTCTTGATAAATAAAAATAGCCACAAGCCAATTAACGCATAATTTCCGTTGAAAATAATATAATAATTATCTCTTAACGGCTACCTCCCGGCCGCTAATAAATCTCCAGGAGATTTATAACAATGGCTTTTTAATTGTATGAGCTCATATATAAATTTGACTTAATTAAAACAGAGGGAATCCCTGTATATCTTCATTATTCCAGAAACTTTAACAGTTAACCGGAAACTTTAGCGTCATTAGCAAGAATGAACCGGCAATAAAACAATTAAATACACACTATCCTAATAAAATATCTACTAACCATAACAGTACTCTAAAACGATTACCCAGATCCCGTTCAACCCTTGGGATCACACCCTCGCGTCACTTTGAATTGCCGTATCCCAAACATTCTAGTTATTTAAATGGGTATACTTGCAACATAACTTGGTCGAGTGGCTGGCGCTAACGAACTCGCTCGTTTGAACGCGGCTCGTTCGGGTTGAATTTATGTGGGATCATTAAATCAGAGTTGCTTTTAACGGTACAACATGGCTATGGGAGGCGTGCAAATGTTGCTAGTTTTTGTTTAGTCCAGTAGACATTTAATTTCCACGAGAGTGAAAACCTGTACCTTATATAGGTACAGTTAGAATCCTACTTGACATCCACTAAAATTAATGAGACTTTCTATTCTATTTTATAAATGAAGCATTGATAGGTTTAAAATGAAAATGCTAAGGAGGATGTCGGGTGTAAAGGAAATGAGAAAATCTGAAAATCGTGACCGGAAAGTTGTGTAATAATTGATTGCCATGATACGACCCTGTGGTGCGGAGGAATAAGGAAAATAAAGTCATGTAAGTTTGGGGTAATAATGTGGATAAGAAAAATATAAGACCATAGAAACAAGACTGTGTTAAAAAGGGTGTGGTTAGTAAGGGTATTACTACTGAGATGACGACCAATAGAAATCCCTCTATGGAAGCAGTAGAAAGAAATAAAGGTGCGGCAATGAATAATATGATAGTAAGCTCCCCAGCAACACATCTGTTTGTTAGGTTAGAAGAACCAGACCCAATAGAAAAGTATTCTAGAATAGAATACGTATTTATTCGCTAATGGACAGCAGCAACACAAAAGAGCAGCACATACATAAATAACAACAAACAGCTTAACAATTAATCAAACAGCTCAACTGCGCTAAGCATGCCCATAACGAAAGGGTAACCAACTCAGCATATGCTGGGTGTAAAACACTCAGCGCTGGTTTTCAGTAGGCCCCCCGCAGTGACACACGAATGAGGATAGTAGGTAGTAAATAAATAATTTTATTCCATTAAATGGGCATTTCTAAGTGTGTAATAAATAAATAATATAAAATAAATATTTTCTCACAGAGGATAAGATAGTTATATTAAAATACAAGGGTCAATACTATAGTAAGGTGTAAGTTAATATTACGATTGACTACAGACACAAATCAATAATAAAAAATATAAAAAGAAATACATAACTTCCTTGAAATTACCATTCTTTAACATTAACGACAAACATTCCCCAATAATAACGTTACCTATAATACCGTCACGTCTCAGAAGACAACAAACAATATTATAATAGACAGTGTCACGTTTTCTAAAGCTTTACACCTTGGAAACTTCCGAGAAATTAACACTGTCTATTAAGATTTCAATTACTCGTACTAAATAACGTTAGCAAAGACAGCAACTTTCGAACAGTCTCGGGAGTTTATTGACATCAAAATTAATACAGGTCTTCTACACACGAACGAAAATAGGGTACTGATAGACGGATTGACCTAACCAGATCCAATTTTTGCTAGCTGATCCCAATCTGCGACGCTTATATGTCTGTTTAACTTTATAGAGTTTTATAGACAAAATCCCGAACGGCTTCCTTTCTTCATCGGGTTGTTGGTGCCTAACAGGTTTCAGAGTTTCGTGCCGCCCATAGGCACATTTTTTTTTTCGGTGGTATCATCATAAGGAGTATTATGATGATATCTCATCATCATAATACTCCTCCCGATCTGGTCAGAGCGGTAGGGAGTGTCAGACATCTACTGACTAAAAACCACACAGGTTCCTTCTTGGCCCGTTGTGTCAAGGCCGCGGTAGGTATCTCTTTCGAACAACCCCGAACGAATGACTGGCCTGTTGGTCTAGTGGTTAGTGACCCTAACTGCTATGCCGGAGGTCGTGGGTTCGATTCCCACCCAGGACAAATGTTTGTGTGATGAGCACGATCATTTGTTCTGTGTCTGGGTGTAATTTATCTTCTATCTATCTTCTATACTTATAATAAATCTGTAGGGAGGTCAATTCTGTACATGATATATATTTTCAAAATAACTATCAGGGGGTAATTAGTGATCAATACTGATGCCAAAAATGCAATCAGTAAAATTTTTGTCTGTCTGTCTGTCTGTCTGTCTGTCTGTCTGTATGTTCCTTATAGAAACAAAAACTACTCGACGGATTTTAACGAAACTTGGTACAATTATTCTTCATACTCCTGGGGAGGTTATAGTGTACTTTTCATCACGCTGCAATCAATAGGAGCAGAGCAGTGAAGGTAAATGTTGGGAAAACGGGAGAAGTTGCTCCATTTTTTAAGCTTCCGTCGCGTGTGCAGCCTTTATGGTTAAAGCTACATAGAAATCATTTATGACGGAAATAATCTACATAAAATTATCTAAAAAATATCCCACAACAGCAAATGTCTATCTTTTATGGTTGACTCACAATAACACGTGTAACTCCCGATAGCTTAGCAGTTCGGAGCTTTCTGATTATACAGGGTGGAATTTTGTAATGCCACAACAAAAATTATACCCTGTACTTTTATTGCATCGATCGTTAGGGTCAATTATATTGGATGAAATCTCTCTAACAAACATGATAAATTAAATGAAAGGAAAACCTGCCTGCGAGATCGCCAGATCTCACCCCATTCGATTTTTTTTTTGTGGGGTATATGTAAAAAATCAAATTTACATGAAATCTTATGCGAATGACAACGAGTTGAGAGTTGAAGTTCAGAATACGAGTTATAATATTCACCACAACACTTTACTAAAGGTTACTAGAAATGAATTTCGAGCAACTAATTAGTTAGTTACCATTTTTTGTAAATAATTAAATTAATTTAAGATGTCCTGGTTTTCTTTTCATTTAAAATTTATCATGTTTGTTAGAGAGATTTTATCCTTATAATTGACCCTAACGATCGATGGAATAAAAGTACATGGTATATTTTTTTCAGTTTTTAACCGGTTCGATTCCCGGGTGTGGGAGAAGAGAATTTTCGAAAAATTTTGAATGCAGTTTGCTTTCTATTCAAAAATAAAGGAATGTTTCCTTTGAGTAAAATTTACGTACTCAAGACGCTTTTTGTTACGTAAGAAAATATGGACGTCCCGGCTTATTTATTATTGTAACTACCAAGCCCAAGTGGGATGAAATCACTCGGGAGCTTCTTGAGGGTCAAGCACCGCATGATCGCCATGATATTATCGCAAGAGTTTTTCAATTAAAATTAAAATCAATGATAGATCTACATAACAAAGATAACATTTTTAGTATAACGCGGACGAAGTCGCGGGCAAAAGCTAGTCTATAATATGTATGTATTTAGAAATATCTAAGTATGTTTATCAGTTGTCTAGTACCCATAACACAAGCTCTGCTTAGCTTGGGACTAGATGGCGTTGTGTGATAGTTGTGGAATATTATTTATTTATTATTATTTAACCCGCAGCCCCGACGGGGCCCATAGGCCCCTCAGTTGGCTTTAAATGTCACCGAGAAATATCCCTCAAATAAGCTGGTTTTATTCACCGAAGTGATAAATTTTACAATACACACATGAATATCAAAAATTAGAGATTCGTGTCTTGGCTTTGAACTTGTTAACTCGAATTTGATGCGTTGACCCTAATACGGAATAATATCGTAGTAAAATGTAAACAGGTACATAATGATATTTGAGAGAAGTAAATACATTTTTCACATCATGAGTTATTGTTTGCAATAGAGTATATTTCTCACCTCTACATTTAATTAAACTCTTTAACCCTTGCGCAATAGAACGTAATGTATCTCAACAATTTATCTCGACGAATAAATAAATTGTACATTCTAAAATTAACCGGGTCAGTATCTCAAGCCGGCCCAACAAAACGTTACCAAAATAAATCTGTTTTAAAATTTACGCACGATTTTATCTCGCTTCCCTACTTAGGGCAGCAAATTGCAAATATATCTTCATTGTGGATCTCACAATATCCTATCTATATGTTAAATTTCATCCCCTATTCATCCTTTAATCCTTCTTTTGTGCTATTATATTTATTTCACCTGAAATTTTGATTAAGCATAAACAAAGGATGTAGAATTTTCATATTTATTGCTTCAGAAAAGGTTATGTTGTGACACTAGGGATGGGAATCAAATCTCTAGGTTCAAATTTTCATTAAATTACTCGTAATAGTAGTATCGTAATAGGAGAACCAAGGTTACCGACATAGCCCGAAGAATTGCCAAACTTAAGTGGCAGTGGGCAGGGCACATTGCTCGCAGAACGGATGCCCGATGGGGCCGGAAAGTTCTGGAGTGGCGACCGCGAACTGGAAGACGTTGCGTTGGAAGGCCTCCCACTAGGTGGACCGATGACCTGGTGAAGGTTGCGGGGATCCGCTGTATACGAGACGCACGGGACCGGTCAATGTGGTGACACTTAGGGGAGGCCTATGTCCAGCAGTGGACGTCTTTCGGCTGAAATGATGATGATGAATGATGAATAGTAGTATATTTTCTTTTGATAATGAATTATCTTTGAAACTTGTCCCAATTAAAAAGGTACCCACAAAATTAAAAACAAGAAACTTTTTCTGGATAACAAAGCAGTGATTTTGAGGGAAAGTTTACATAAGTTATATGAATCGTTAATTTTGCAATCGTTTAGTAAAAGGTTACTAATAGAGCAATCAGTAATCCTTTTAAAAACGGTATACAAAATAGAAGCCGTATTTTATAGCAATATCAAAACATTGTACCATTAAACCGTAATTTAATTAAACTTAGCCTTACCAATTCACTTACAAAGTCGATAATAGATTGATCCTTTATTTCGATGACGCCTTCAATCTACTCGATTGACAAGAACTGTCGGATCCCACTCACAATCGGAGAGTAACGTAATTTGAACCTTTATAATTCGGTTATAAACTTCGTTTTGTTATTTCTGTTGATCCCAGGATTAGTGTTTATTGGTAGAGCGTGTCTTCTGTTGTTTTTTACCGGTTTGTTTTTACGGTGTAATTGTTTAGATTTTTTGTTACTCAAGTGTTGGTTTGAGAAGATTAGGTGGGAAGATAGGAGGGAGGTTGACTGTCTAAGGGTAATGGACGTCCCGTTGGGGCTGCGGATTGTTCGAAAGAGATACCGCGGCTTCGACACAGGGCTAAGAAGGAACATTGGTCAGTGATTTTAGGTTTTTAGTCAGTAAAAGTCTGTGTCCTACCGCTCTGCCCAGAGCGGGAGGAGTCACTCAATGATTTCCTACCCCTAAAAAAGAGGGTGATACTTAAATTAGTAGAAGTACAACTACTTTCAGTAAATTTAAGAGCCAAAAGAGGTGAACTTTTGAACTAAAGTACCTGTGTGGTAGATTATGACCCATTCTCTTAGAGAGAGGAAACCTGTGTCACAGACAGGGTTCATCGCCATTATCATCATTTTGGCCAGAAAAACGTCCACTGCAGGACATAGGCCTCCCTCAATTGTTGCCAAATTGACCGATCCCGCAAGTTATAGGAAAATTGTATGTATTTATTGTTCACCCAACTGTATCAGTATTCAGTATCTATCTTTTTATGTAAACTTATATAAAGCAAACCGGTAAAAATAGTTTTGACAGCAAAAGAACTTTTTAAGAAAATAAAATAATTTGTCCTCCTGAATGACCACGACATTGCGTGACCACTCGGCCTTAGGGATTAATTTAGCCATAAAACTAACATTGGTATTACGATTACCAATATTAGACTAAACTGTGACCTAACAATGTCAAATACTTTTTAAATAAAACGTTTGCCTTCTCATTATATAACTTTGAACGCATATAACTGTTTACACTACCATTGTTTTATTGCAGTGAAGAGAATTTTCAGGATGAAAACTCGTTTATGGAGTCTCTCTAGGTCTGCAGAACATTTGCTCTCGCTTGGTACACAGTCACATGAGCAACTACACATGCTTTTTTTTTTTTGGTGGGTGGAAAATCATCGAATAACCCCCCCCCGCTCTTGGGCAGAGCGAAGGGGAGTGTCAGACTTCTACTGACTAAAAACCAAACCCATGTTCCTTCTTCTTCGCCCTTGTGTCGGAGCCGCGGTAACCTTTCGATATCCACAGCCCTGACGGGCGTCGGCCCTTACGGGCCCCTCCTTGCTGACATCTCTTTGAGGCGCGCGTGGAACACGTACGCGCCGCCGACACGGTCTGTTGCCGTCATGACGACGGCCGGACGGCGAGCTAGCCCGTTACTCACCGTCCACAGGCCCGCGTCTACGGTGGCCGGAGGTCATCGCGTGACCCCCGACGCTCGGAGCGCCTTCCGCGGCGGAACTACACATGCTCATGTGACTGAACGTGGTTAATCTCACGTCACACTTTAAAAAAAAAATTAAACTTTGAACCCCAATATCTCCGTAACTATGGGGGTTCCTAGGTATGGTCTAGAACAAAAAAATGATCGCAGTGATGAGGAGAACCAGTGCCTTGCGGCCTCGTTAAGGATACTTTTACACTTACTTACACGCACTTGTCCTTTCTAAAGAACATCACCAATATGTCATACTTAAGTATTACTGTGTTTTGTATTAAGACCGTTACAATAGGGTATTTCACCAAAAAATTCTAATTAGTCCGTCTGTTAGATTATCTAAAAATATTGGACATGTGTTTTTTGTTTTCTCAAATTAATAAAAATTGTCGAAAATGAAACGTGTCAAAGATCATGAGTGGGGGGTTTTGACCTCACTCTGTGAGTAAAAAAGTACTAACCTTGTGACGTCACACGACTTTGCACGAGTTTTCGAAGCACTGTATCGTCTTCATCTTTTGTTTACGTGAAAAAAGAAAAAATACGTGTCCATTATTTTTTGGAAATCTATCTGACGGACTAATTAGATTTTTTTGGTGAAATACCCTATTTTAGAACAAACGAACAAAAGCGATATTTTATTACTTAGGCCGAAGTGATTACATTATTAGATAATTATACCTTTTTCTGGGAATAGCTGGAGGCGTACCGGTATTGTAATTTGATGTTGGCTACTTACTGGGTGAGATTATAGCCTGCGTAGATTGGGCTTGGCAGTCGAAATTAAGTATTTTTTTCTCGTCAGTTTTTCTGCCCACGTTATCTTTTTGAGGAGCTCGTGGCTTAATAATAACTGCCACTCGGGTCGATCTTTAAGTAAAGCAGCGCTTACCTAGGTTGACCTGTGGATGGGTGACCGCCCATGGCATACCGAGTTTTTTCCGTACCTCGGAAAGGACGTTAAACTGTTGGTTCCGGCTGCCATATATACATCTTTGGCAGTCGTTACAGGTAGTCAGTGACCTGAAAGTCTGAAAACCTTTCTTACCAAAGGGTATCGTATTACCTAGTTTTAACTGGGTAGTGGAGGTCAGATAGGCAGTCGCTCCATGTAAAATACTGGTATATTCAGCTGTAACTAGTTAGACTGGAAGCCGACCCCAATATAGTTGGGAAAAGGCTACGCAGATGATGTTATCTTTTTAAAAGCAGACTCTTTTTTTTTTTTGATGTGTCAATCAAGCCTTTATTATTTAATATTGAGTTTTAATTGACTTCAACAAAAACATAATTATACGACAATGTGTTCGTTTACTTAGAACATTTGTGAGATCCATCAAACGATATCGACTAGCGAACGATATTGCTAGTTCTCTCTCATTAATTTCCTCCAGTTTAATTACTTCTTTAGTTAGCCTGAACTTTTATTTTGAAATTTTTCATTAAATTCGTTTAAACGTTTTATTAGTTTGTCTGTTACTAACATAGCTTATAAGTATTTAGTTGGTATTGCCAATATCTATATAAATATATATCTATATAAATAAAGAGAGAAGTCCTGACTGACTGACTGACTGATTGACTGACTGACTCATCAACGCCCAGCCCAAACCCTTGGACCTAGAAAGCTGAAATTTTGCACAGAGGTTCCCTTTATAATGTAGACAACGAATAAGGAAGGATTTTTCGAAATTCAACCCCTAAGGGAGTTAAATAGGGGATGAAAGTTTGTATGGAAAATCGTCATTTTCACGCGGGCGAAGCCGCTGGCAAAAGCTAGTGTATTATAATTATGAATCAAATACTGAAAGGTTTTTTCTAAAGATATCCGGATGAAATTTTCATTTGGCTAGTATAGTTTAGCATTGTATAGTTTAGTAATATACTTTTCAACACACTTGCTCGTAAAGTGAGCCTTATTACATCGTTCTTAGGGCCATAAACCGAACTATAACTCACACGTGCATAATAGAATTATCACTACAAAGTTAAGTTAGTACCTTATTGCAAATTATACGCGAGTAAACAGAGCATTTTCAATTTAACCGGGTAATACCGTTTTTTTTTTTTAATTTTATTGGTTGAGTTGCTATGTTCTTAAAAAAGTTTCGATACAAAAAAGATCGTGTTCTATAGTAAAAATAAATTAATGTACCTAGTGCTTGCTCATTTCATGCAACTTTGAATTTAAATAGATAAATTTAACTTGTACGTTTTTAATAAATGAAACTTTCACTCAAATAATATAACTTTTGTAATATTATAAATATAACTTTTTTTTTAAATAAATTAACCTCATTCTTTTAGTCTATGGTCGATCGTCATTGTTACAGTATGACCATTTTAAGTTTGAATTTCATGGTGGCGCCACTGGTCAAGAAATATACATCGCTACGTCAAACTTAGTACATTTATTTTAGTTCCGTGTTTTCCCGCCTGCACAGATAAGTTGATCGACTGTAGATGCGCGCGCATAAGAAAACCGATATTTTTTTCCCGCTATTGTGAATAAAAAATTCAGAACTCGCTCTAACTGTTGAAGATGACTTTTTAGTATTATTTTCTTCATAAGTGTGTTGAAAAACGTCGTATGATACACGTGTGTATTGATGATTACCGTCCTCGGCTATCTTAAGACCCTCGCCTGTCGGCTCGGGTCTCAATGGCGCCTCGGCGGTAATCACCAACATTACACACTTATACCATAATGTACTATTAGTATTAGTTTAGTAGCAAATAATTAATCTTTGTGAGAAGACCATTAACCACTTTTTGGTTCAAGTTTTCCTCAAGATGATTTCCCCACGTATTTTCCAATGCGTACCAATAAAATTTTTCCGCCAATCTCAATAAAAAAAAGTAATATTATTCACCTCGAATAAACTCACTTTCCCGTCACTAGGCCCAGTTAATAAAGTAGGTAGGCAGACCCTTATAATTTGGTTACGCCCGTCCGTCATTGTGATCTTTTTATTAGACCCACGTATTTGGGTTTTCGTCCCACGGAATGTTACTTTCTCACCTTGGAGGACTTTCGAGGATTATCTTAGTTAGGGTCCAGTTGATTTCGAGGAGTTTTGGGGTCTTTTATTTGGATATACAGATTGTCTATTTAATTTTGTGACGGAAAAGGGATTTTTCTTGGAATATATTTTTTTTGGGGAGTGTGATCCTACGATCGTGGCAGGAAAATGGCTGCCTTCAGTTTTAGTTAATAACAGAATATGGGATGTGTTACCTACATCCCTAAAGTACCTAATTATTCTTTTATTATGTAGCAGCGACCAGCCTTAATAACTAAACCACCAGCAATAGGGGATCGGACAAAAAAAAAACTAATTAGTCCGTCAGATAGATTTCCGAAAATTATTGGACACGTATTTTTTCTTTTTTCACGTAAACTTAAAATGAAGACGAAACAGTGCTTCGAAAACTCGTGTGACGTCATATATGATAGTACATTTTGACGACACAAGTGACGTTTCAAGCCCCACTCCAAGATCTTTGACGCGTTTTATCTTCGTCATTTTTTATTGATATGATAAAACAAAAAAAACGTTTTCAATATTTTTCGATAATCTAACTTAGGGACTAAACAGAATCATATTATTTTGACCCAGTCCGATCCCCTATTGTGATGAAAGGGATTAGAAACAAAAAGTGATAGAAAACATATTTATTTCGCACTGCCCAAAGTGCACACAACAAAAAATAAATTAAAAACTTCAATCAAAAAAAAAGAAAGAGACAAATTATGTGTCTCACGGCTACGCCAAATAGGCCCAGTTCAGCATACTGTTGCCCGACGCTGATTTTCAACTGGACCTGAGATGTGACGGGCGCAAAACAGTCTTGTACTTCGTGTTACTTACGTATGTAATGTATGTAGGCATGATCGCCAAGTTTCCAATAAAACTAAAATTAATTGAAGAGATCTCTATTAAAATATTTAGTTATTAGATTTTAACGTGCTACTTATATTTAACTCGCAAAATATGGATGCCTTAGTATACTATAAGCTACACCTAACCGTTCGAGGATTATACAGCTGGTGTAATGTTATACATACATGTGCAAGTTATACAGAGTTGCTGGTAAACTCGACGTAGACTCGAAGTACCTAGTAAATCTGAAATTTCTCTTAAGAAAAATCACATTAACTCAAAAACTACTGAATTTCGCGTGTACACCTCGTTGGTCTAGTGGTCGCAAGCTCGACTGCTGTGCACGAGGTCCTGGGTTCGATTCCCGGGTCGGACAAAAAGTGCTATTAGGAATTTTCATTAGAAATTTCCCAGTAGTAGCCCGGAGTTTGGAAGTTGGCGGTATAGTACCCCCGTGCCTCGGAAAGCACGTTAAGCCGTTGGTCCTGCGCCTGATCTCTCTCCGGTCGTGTCGGATTGCAGTCCCATCGGACTATGAGAGAAAAGGAACAGAGAGTGCACCTGTGCCTGCGCACACAATTGTGCACTATAATATCTCCCGCGCAGATGGCTAATCTCCGCTGAGATTGGCCGCCGTGGCCGAAAAACGGTCAGGAGGACTATTAGTGGCTTAATTTGGTTGCATTTTAACCCTACTATGGCGTATGGCGTACCCTACTAGTAACTCGACGTATTCCTTGCAGGACAGGAATACGTCGAGTTACTATTACTAGTAACCCTGAAGAATCAAGGTGTCGTTTCTCCGAAGTTCAGTGAGGCCGAGTGAATGTCTCGCACACCGCATTGACCAGCAATTAATATCAGCGAGTAATATCGACAGTAATGGTTGTGCGGACTTGCGCGGTCTGGGGTTAATTACATCACACATGTTTTGGCGATTATTTCAACGCAGTATATTATATTTTGTTTGTACCTAGTTGATATTTTCTGAAATTTGGGATGTTCTACAATTCACAATCAACAAAGTCGGATCTCCAAATAAATAGTAAACATGATAAATATCCAGTTTTCAGTGTAAATGAATGTACAAAGTATTCAAAACACTCGTTCATATAATTATGATTTTGGATTGTATGCGTGACGCGCAATAACACCGCCAGCTCTGATTTAAATTGAATAATTCTTTGGAAATAATATAATCCAAAACACCATACTAACAACTGCTTTGCCTCAATAAAGATTTTTTAAACAATTAATAGATTTAACAATTCTTACCGGTGACAGTAACGTCTTTATTAATTACTAGATGTTGCCAGCGGCTTCACCCGCAACAACAAAATATCCCACGGGAAGATAAAATCGGGATAAAAACTATCTGTTTACCAAATTTTATTCAAATCCATTCAGTAGTTTTTTCGTGAAAGAGTAACAAACATCCATACAAACTTTCGCGTTTATAATGATAGTAGAATTTCTAATCGCTACCTAGGTCGGGGGTTGACAAATGACCTTCGTCAGCGATTAAATATCATCGATCTCATCAGATATAATTAATATGTAGTAAGTACAAAGACACAAACTAAACAATAGATCACAAGTCCCATTGTTTCAAGATGATAACAATCCGTGCGATTCTCAACGCATTAATACAGCGGATGCAAAGAATTTAGTATTGAGTTCAATAGAATAATTTGTTTCCGTCCAACCATTTGAACAGTTGACCCACGGTTGACCAAAGAGTTTTCAATTTGTCCGTTTAGATGCGTCCAATATTTTTTTTAAAGTTGATATCGCGTTTCAATGGGACACTGTTTGTGAACGCAGCGTTCTATTCGGCCTGACTTTTGTTCGACTTTTGATTTTAGCTTTTTTTTTGTATTTTTTTATTTCGTGTGTGCGTATGTGAAATTGATGGGTCCTGATTTTTCTGAAAGGGAAATGGTCATATGCGTTGATACAAGGATTGATTGGCAATCGAATGTTGCTGATGAAAAATGCTGTGCTGAATTTTTTTAAGCTATTGCATAGCTTCTATCGCGGGCCTTGAGCGTGGAAAGCGAATCCAGAAATTCCGTAACGAAAATATTCAGTATTCAACCAGGTTGCTATGGTTACGGAAAATAACAAGGTTGTCAACTGAGGTTGTCAAATTAAATAATTTATAACCTCACGTGTAAAGTTTTTCTGTTTTGTCTCTCTGCTTTCTCCTTCTAAAATATTCTTACTCCTATAATTTGTGTACAAAGTGTTTTAAATATGAATAAACAAAGTGCAATTATTAATGAAGAAAGTCACGAAAAAATAGTGAAAGATAATGAGTGAGTACTCTTCGAGTACTCTATATACATTCATTTTATTATTATTACGCATCTATCATACGTTTAATTGGTTTTTGCATTACTATTCTGCGAATCGGTCTTAGAAAACGATTCGTTTTCATATAAAATATCTAAAATAAAATAAATAATTTTCATATTTTTTTATTTATTTATTTATTTAGGTAACCAACAGCGATACATTAAAATATATTACAAAATATGCTTGTTACAGTTTCTATGGCCAATTATAGGTTACCCTGTATTACTGGATATAATGTAAGACATGCGAACGGACTAACAAAAAAACCAAATAAAAATGCAATACAATCCAAAATTGCACAAAATGAATAGGTGGTTAATTTAGTACAAAAAAGATAAAAGAAGAAGACGAAGAATGGTTGTCTGTCATTTACCTCCGTTTATAGCCTTCATGATTCGTTTTTTGAAGGTAAGTTTATTACAACTAAACAAATCAATTTCAGAAAATTCCATGTTATAAATTCGAGCAATGCGAGTCAGTACACAGTTCTGGGCATAGTTAGTGGAGTGCCGAGGAACACGCAACATCGGTGTGTGACGAGTGCGCCGTAGGGGAGTGTTAAACGTTATCTGTGCGACCAACTCCGGACAATCAAGGCGTCCATTGAGAACGTCATACAGCAAACACATGTCCATCACTTTACGCCTTTCTTCCAGTGTTAACAGACCATAGGTTCGACAGCTATCTTCGTAGGTCATCGGAGGTTTACGGAGGCGATAATTAAGATGGTTGATAAATTTTTTTTGAATCCTTTCTATTTGGGTCTTATAAATTATGTATTGGGGGTTCCATATTTGACACGCATATTCCAAAACGCTACGCACATAAGCAAAATATACAGATTTTAGAGCTCCAATATTTTTAAATACCTGACATGACCTAAGAACAAATCCCAGGTTCTTATAAGCTTTTGTGCTAATAAGATCTATGTGATCTGAGAACATTAATTTACCGTCAAACACAACTCCCAAATCCCTCACCATCTGTACTCTGCTCATGACAATACCATTAAAATTATATGAGTAAACAATCGGGTTCCTCTTACGTGTGTAACTGATACATTGACACTTTGCAACGTTTACAGTGATCTTGTTTTCTGAGTAATAATTATTTAAATTATTAAGGTCCTTTTGAAGGGCCTGACAATCATCGGGTGATGTTATTTTATAAAATACTTTTTTGTCATCAGCGTACATTAAATGATCAGAGTGTTCAAAACAATCAGTGATGTCAAATAGATAGGCATTGTAAAAAAGAGGTCCCAAATGAGATCCCTGGGGAACACCGCTAGGGATTTCAATAAAGTTTGAACGGTAACCACCTAGAACGACAGCTTGAGAGCGTTTAAATAAATATGATTGTACCCATCGTAAAAGATCCCCGCGTATACCCAGTCTATACAGCTTTCTGAGCAAGATGACGTGGTCCACACGATCAAAAGCTTTTTCGAAATCCGTGTAGATCACGTCAACCTGCCCCCCGCTATCTGTATTCTCAAGAACAAAGTTAGAGAAACTGGCCAAATTAGAGACAGTCGAGCGTTTCTTTAAAAAACCATGTTGTTTACCAGAGATTCCTCTGAGTATATATGGATAGATGGCGTCGTATACTAGTTTTTCAAATACTTTACCAATTGTATTCAGTATAGAAATACCCCTATAATTTCCTATCATTGACCGCGAACCTTTTTTATGAATTGGAACGATGAGAGCTCTTTTCCATTCACTTGGGAAGACGCCTTCCTTTAAAGAAATATTAAAAATAGTACTAATTGGACGAGCCAAAGACATTGCACAGTTCTTCCAAAATAGTGGGGGTATACCGTCACATCCAGGGCCCTTATCTACGCCTAATGCACTCAACGACCTCTCCACCGTTGACGAAGTGAATTGTAACTTGGAAATTATGTCAGGACAGTTATCTTTCTCGTCCGTTGTCAATGAATTAGCGAGGCTATAGTCAGAGGGTTCACCAAATACGCCGTGGAAGAAGTCATTAAAAGCTTCACAAATGTCTCGACCTTCAGAATAATTGTTATTATTATGAGATAACATTTTTGGATAATTGGAGCCTCCACGCATGTTTTTTATGTAGGTCCAAAACTTTTTTGGGTCCTTTTTTAAATTGCGTTCCATTTCCTGCAAGTGTTTATTATAACAAATCTCGTGGACTTGTCGCTCCCTATCTCTTAATAATGCGAATTCGTCATAATCTATTAAATTACGATACCGTTTCCATCGCGAGTGTGCCTTACTTTTTTCTTTAATTATTTTAATTAAGGAGTTGCTATACCAGACAGGATATTTACGTGATCCCGATCTTCGATTAAAAGGTACATATTTATCAACTCCTGTTTGAATTATTTCATAGAATGTTTCCACGGCAGTATTTGTTGATGTGTTGTCTAAAACTGAGCGCCAATCAAGTTCAGAAAAATAACTATTTAACAGTTCGAAGTCAGCTTTACGGTAGTTATGTCTACGAGTGGACAACTCACGGAGTGGAGAAACTGTAAGGTCAGATATTTCGATAGTAATTACTGGATGAGGTAGGTCAGTCTTCACAAGGGGTGACAGACACTCGGTTATTTCAAGTGGCAAGTTGGAGAATGCCAGATCAAGAGTATGCCCCTTGTGGTTGGGAAGTGTATTGTACTGTGTTACTCCTGAAAAAGACAATTCATTAACTAAGCGCGCGGCAGCGTTCTGCACCTCGACGGCACCTTGTCTCAAAAAAGTCGGTCCACTTAAATTCCATTGTATACATGGAAGATTGAAATCACCCACAAGTAAGCAATTACACATATTAGTGCTGTGAGTAAATGCCTTCGCTACACTTTGCAAAACGTAGTCAATATCCGAGGGTATCCGATGAGTATCCGGCGGGACGTAGGCAGCGCTTACGCAAAGATCAGCTGTCGCCGACAATGCGCGAGCCGGTATTACTATGGTCAACAATTCCGTAGCAATCGCATTTTGTACGTGCTCAACGCACCACGCACCTAGTTCGTGTCGCACGAGTATCATCACACCGCCACCTAAAGATTTGCCAGTCGCGCCCAAATCACGGTCTTTACGAAACACGTCATATCTATCGTCACTCAATTCCCCATCAAAAATGCCGCTGTGCAACCATGTTTCCGTTATAATTATTATATCGTAGCAATTACACATAACGTTTTGTTGGAACTGTACAGTTTTAGTCCTTAAACCACGGCAGTTTTGATAGTAAACGTTTAGCTTTCGGGGCTTCATTGTAAAAGGTTTTTTCTACTGAGAGTACATACAGGGAAAGTTACAAACAACAGACGATTAGACAAAAACTGAGCAAACATAACGAGCCACTCGTGGGTAGAATAATAATAATTGGTGGTAATCCGGTCTTGCAACGGCATTACTACCGGGGAGGAGTGACTCAATTCCAACGCATAACAATTTACAATAAAGTTAGTTTGCGTTATCTTCAAATAATCACTACATACGTTTAGTTTTATTAATAAACAAATTACCATTGCTACATAAAGTGGGTAAGTTGCTAAAAAGTCACAAAAGTACGTTGTGAGATAGCCAACACGTAAAACACATGCGCCACGCATAGGTGCGTCCCGAGTCAGCGCGGCTATAGCAGTAATGATTCTATATTCTAGGTTAGTCGTATGAGTATGCAGAATGCCTAACATAAGATTCAACGTTAGTTCCATAATATAATTGTAACGAAAGCGATAACATGTAACTATGTATCCTAAAATGTATATATATTTCATAAAAGTTTTTTGAATTATTAGTTTAGATTTAAATATTCTTTTGAACATCGTATTTTCGTTCCTATAATAATCGAGCCCATGAGCGACCAACTTAATATATATAAATATGAAGCATGCATATTTCAATCGACGCACTCTCACTAAGCGCGTTTCCTTTACACGAACCAACTGCTACAACTACCGCACATTGCTCGAACAAAACACAGAACACAGTAAACACAGACTTGGCAAAAACGAATGACAAACAACCAACCTCGTTCACATAAATGTTAAGTAAACAATCCTGCAAAAGATTACAATTAAAAACATAATGACAAAATAAAATATTACAAACAATGAGCAGAAGACTTGCCCGAAAAGTTAAACGATTTTTTTCAGATCCTCTTCGTCCATGATAAATATCGGAGCAACTGTAGCTGCTTTCCTCACGTGGATTTTGCAGTTTTTTGTCCACGTGAACTGGTACTCCTTAAATTTGGCCATCTCTTTAGTTTTTTTTAGAAGACTTTTATTGTATACTGTTAAGTGCTCGTTAACATAGACAGGAACACCTTTGCCCTGGATTTGTAGGTCCTTAGTTGACAGGCGACGTTTACGTGCTTGAGAAATAATGTTATCTTTCAACTGACGAGTGCGTAGTTTCGCAACTATATTTCTTGGCCTACCTTGAATCTTAGACTTTGCAGTCACTCGGTTCACTTGGAGAATATCATCCTTTGTTACTTCTATATCAGTATGTTTACCTATCTGTAAGATGATTTCATTCAAGTTTTCTTCTTTATGTTCAGGTATGCCCACAATTTCAATATTCAATTGCCTTTCACGTTGCTCGTTAGCGTTTACGTCAGATCTCAGTTTCCTATTCTGTTCCTTGATCTCCGCCAATTCAGTTTTAAGAGTATCTAAATTCTTCAATTCTTTAGTGTGAACCTCGAGTTTCTTCTTTACGTCTTCATATTCGTTGCTGTGGAATTGCATCGACTCTTGAAGTGACTCGAGTCCCTCTGCCATCTTAGTCTGTCTAGTTTCCAAACTATGAATGGTACTTTTCATCTTTATATATTCTTCTCTGATACCGGCTAATTCTGTCTTTAATTCTTGGGTGCTTTGATTGAGATTCTTCATGGTAATACCGATCTCTGATATATCCCGTCCGAAATCCTTTTTCCAATCGTTTAATATTGTAGATATTTTATTGGTGTACTCCTCAAAACGCAGGTCACATTCGGCATCATGCCCACGCTTATACGTGCGGCGCTGTGTGATATTTTCCTGTGATCCTTCAGCTATTTGGTTCACAGAGAGATCCGGGAGTGAATGCGCAAATGTCTTTGGTGAGTCCGACATCTTGACAACCTGACTGTCTATCCGTTCACAGGTCTGTGGCCAGAGCGACAAGACAGCAATATGACGATTTTTCAATGTTACACTTACGTCAGGCTGACAAGCTGTCAATAGTTTTTCTTTTAAATTTTCTGTCATAGAGTTTCTTACTAGCTTAGTCAATGAAGGTTACTTTTGATTTACTTAGGTATATAATTTAAATTCTTTTTAAAAAATACTGCATAAATAAAATAAATAAATAATTATTTGCATAAGTTGATAAAAAATGCTATGCAATAAGCTTTACCACGGCAGTCTCCGAGTGCCACATCAACTTTTTTTTTTTTTTGTTTTTACTTGCATCCAAACCTTCGCGCCATCCCATCTTCCTAGCACGGTGGCCTGCGTTTGAGCAGCTACTGTTTGTGCTTAAAACCTCAAACAGCGCAAATAAATACAATAACTTGAATGGTAGTTATGTGTGTGTTATGTTTGGGTCATTTGGAGTCCGAGTGCTCACCTAGTAGTTCAGGAAATCGCTATAATAATCAGCATTGTTATTCAACGTGGCAGTGCTGTCAGCCTTCTGGGCACTTTTCCTGTTGACAGCGATGTGGACGAAGTTTTTGTCCTCCTAAACGGTTGGACCGATTTCGATGAAATTTTTTGTGTGTGTTCCAGTGTATTCAAGAATTGTTAAGATTCACAATTTGACCCGGTAGGTGGCGCTGCTGTCTAAGCAGGACGGCTCTGGCCTGGCTCTGCCAGGTTCGCTAGTTTTATTATAGATTTGTAAATTGTAGTTTGAAAATAAATTTAAAAATAAGATGGCGGCGGCGTTCGGGCCGATATTGGCTACGTGCCAATAGCACCTAAAATGACATCCTGAGCTATGAATGAAATTGAATTACAACATTTTAAATTAGGTGTTGCTACGTTGCTGTCGGGGCTACGGGTTGTTTGAAAGAGATACCGCGGCCTCGACACAAAAGGCTAAGAAGGAACATGGATGGTTGTTAGTCAGTAGAAGTCTGACACTCCCTACCGCTGTGCCCAGAGCGGGAGGAGTCATTTGAGGATTTCCCACCCACCGAAAAAAAGGTGTTGCTTCGTTATTTATTAACTATTCTCTTGCGTGGTATCAGAGCTCATCATCTGCCTAGCCTTTTCCTAACTATATTGGGGTCGGCTTCCAGTCTAACCGGATGCAGCAGAGTACCAGTATTTTACATGGAGCGACTGCCTATCTGACCTCCACAACCCAGTTAATACTAGGTAATACGATACCCTTTGGTAAGACTGGATGTCAGAATTTCAGGTCACTGACTACCTGTAACGACTGCCAAAGATCTATATAAATGGTAGCCGGGACCAACAGCTTAACGTGCTTTCCGAGGCACGGAGGAAACTCGGTATGTCGGGCGGTCACCCATCCACAGACCGACCTAGGCAAGCACAGCTTTACCAAAAGATCGACCTGAGTGGCAGTTCTTATTAAGCCACAAGCTCCTGGTATCAGAGCTGCAACTGTTAATTATTATTGCACCAAACGCCGATGTAAATTAGGTAGGCGGGGCCTTTTTGGTTTTAATTGCACGGATAGTGTTCGGTGTACAGTTTCGTTTTATTTTTCAGTCACAGTCGTAAACCGAAGCATAAAATCGTGATGATGTTTTTTTATGACTGTATTCCTGACTGAACTCCGAAGTTTGAAATACCGATGTACCGTATACATAAACTTTCAGTCCTACAAAAGGTAACGTAATATAAATAGACTACTTGCGTATTATCTCTTTGAGAGAGAAAAACACAGGTCTTGTATTTTGGAATCATCCTAAAACCAACAGCCTTACTAATAATAATAAACACGTAACACTTATAGCTGCTAAGACAGATTTACTTTATCGTCTCCAAGTTATGGTCTCATTTCCCACCAAAATTTCACTTCACATTCTCATAACATAATTTTTTATATTGTGTACGTACGTACATAACCATCAGTTCTCTTATTTATAAGCTTCACGGATATTAAACTTGATATTTACTTTACTGTTATAAGGCCCATTTTCCGCTGGCACAGACATTTATGGTGTTAATACACTCTTAGTAGTAATTCCGAAATATGAAACGTAATGAAGTTTAATGTTTGGACGTTACATTTTGAGGCCATGTTTCGTGATGGATATTGTGTGAGCTGATATTAAAGGTATACTTCAGTCTTACCTTTCGGGTATTATAGGCGTAATGTTATGTGTTTTGCCTTAAAGGAAATTAATTATTTGCCCTACCCTATCAAATATTCACGTTTATTTTCATTGGTAATGAAAATGACACTTGCATTAAATTATTTTGTGTAAAAAAATCTTAAATGGGGCTGAAAAGCATGTCTCTTTCTCCCCGTCATTGCAATATCTTTGTAGGTCTGGACATTTGAAATACGGATTTATAAGAGGTTAAGTTCAAACTTTATCACATATTTTATACTAGCTGATGCCCGCGGCTTCACCCGCGTGGATGTCGTTCAAGTTATATACTAAAACCTTCCTCTTGAATCACTCTATCTATTAAAAAAAACCGCATCAAAATCCGTTGCGTAGTTTTAAAGATTTAAGCATACAGACAAACAGACAGACAAAAATAGCGACTTTGTTTTATACTATGTAAGGATCACAAGTTACCCCAACTTTGTTTTGAATGACTGTAATTTATTACTGAGAATTCAAGGTCAGTGACAGTAATAACTTTCATTCTACTGTTGGGTAAACGTTTCGCTCATAACCTTTCACTGTTTTATCTGCAATACCCTCCCCATTAATAGAAAAAGTAAGATAGAAAATTCAAAAGAAACCATCACGACTCATTTTTCTTAAGTTCTCACAGGGGAGGGCGAATGGTTAATGACTGCCTTTGTCCCCATCATTTTTCAGAAAAAACTCATAAAAAGAATAAAGTAAGTATGCTAAATTTAATAAACCTTGATCGTAATTTAAATTAAGGATGACTTTCATAATTACTGAAACTTTTACTTGTTTTGTGTCTTGGTCTTTAGAAGTATGCTGATGATCCATTTCCGTAAATGCTCTACCAACTAATAAAAAAAAAACTCAAAATTCACTCCTTAAAAATCGTTACTAAAAATATTTCCTCAGTGCTGACAATCGTTGTTATTAAAAAAATTATCCAGGTAAACTATATCTTAACCTAAACCTATCTAAGTCTACGCTGCTTGTCAGTGAATTTATGGAATAAAATAAGAATAATGTACAAAACATGTTTTTTTATCATTACATAGAAACCAACACAGCATTTGTGCATACAGTCATAACAACTCAAGATCGTAAACAATTTGTGAATCCTCCAAATATATCTAAATCTACATATTTATTACAAACGCCAAAGACAACAGAGCGACAAACGAACACAAATACAGACTTACACATAAATACTTTAGTACCCAATTAAAGTGTGATACGATATTAATGCGGGCGTTCCAACGTTTCATCTGCCTCTTGTAACTTATTGTCAACAATCTTTGGGACTAATAATTACTTTGAATGTAGGACTATAAACTGACTAAATGTTTATATTGTTAGAAGGTGGAATATATTTGAATGTTACTGTTATTGTATCGTTTGAAACTGTGGCCGATTATTTATTTCTATCGTAGAATAATTATAACGTGTTGTGACTATATTTCGGATGCGCGTAGTTGCCAAAGTTGGTTTCAGATCGAATTTAAACACATGTTCAATGCCACATGGCACTCGTACGTTTCTTGTATATGTCTTGCACAAGAATGAAAATTAAGTTATAACCTTCAAATAATAGACCAGGGTAGGTAATTTTTGAAACCTCAGACCTCAGATCGACCGTAATTTATTTTTCCATTCATTTTTGTTATATTCTCTTCCCTTTCCATTGGGTTTCATCCTACTACAATTTTCTTTACTTTTTTACCTTTTTTGAAGGCTTGGTATATAAGGACCCATTAAAATAGGTGGACAAAATTTTAGGAATCATTCAGACCACCAAAATAAGGACAATGGTAAAAAAAGAAAATAATAAAACGCATGTTATGCACAGCGCTACCTACGACCTCGACCCTTATTCGCGACTCAGGCGCCGCTGCATAATGGGAACGGCCAACACGCCGATGCAGCATATCGTGACGCGCAACCACCAAACAAATGATCTAGTCACGCAGAAATCATCATCTCAGCGTCCAATACTTTCAACGCTTCAACACCGAAGAAACGAACTGAGTCAGCACTCCGATGCACGTATCGAAGATCACCTAATCACCAGAATAAAGCAGTCATTCATTCTGTATTCCAACATCGAATAGGAATCATTAGGCTAGTCTAGGTTATAATTAATGTAATAAGTTTACTTTAATATAGATTAAGTAGTCATCTTTGGTTTCATTTCAATTCCCCGATTGCAGCTAACGTAATTCGCATTAGATACTTACAAGAAAATAAAACAGCTAGCAAAAATACACTAAAAGTGTTAGTGACCCAACATTTTATGTCAAAAAAATCACTTTAATCAGTGTTTTTTTTACTTGGATATGTTTGGTTAGACGTACTGAACGCTGTGTTAAAATTTGTCCACCTATTTTAATGGAACCTTATTAATCCTTTCAATGATAGAATCAAACTACAACTATATACCCAAACAGCCTATCAACCATTCAGTCCCAAAATTGTATCCAAAAACACATCTCTTTAATAATGTTCGGCCCGCAGCTGAAAACCGAATCATAAATCATATTGTCAGAGTAAGGACAGGCTTCAATTATTGGTAACATTCCGGCTGTAAATGTCCGCTGAAGTAACGCTGAATGATTTATTAGTTACCGGGTGATGTTGTTATTAAAATTTTATTGGGTTTCAAGTAGGAAGCCTGGTGTCCCAGCAGTGGGAGGTACAGGCTGTTTGATTAGACTGTTCTATGTTAGGAATTTCTCAGTAATAGCTCGATAAAAGGTCTTGTCCCACGGTGGTGGTAACAATGCTCGGCCTTACTAAATGGAAGCCTGTGTCCCAGCAGTGAAAGTTACAGGTTGATTGATATGGCTGTTCTTTATTAGATATTTCTCAGTGGAAGCCTGGAGTTTGGAAATAGGACCGATGAATGGCAATGCTCGCCCCTACTATATGGAACTTATGCATAACAGGCGATATTTGGGTGTATCATTGTGCACCTCTGCCCTCTGTTCATACTCTTAAGGGCAATTCAAGCGTGATGTTATATTATGTGTCTAATAATAATAATAATAATAAGTTTATTAATTGCTTCAGTTTACATAACATTGTGTTGTAATGTCACATAACATCACGCCTATAATTCGCAAAGACGTGGTTTTTTAGGTATACCTATGTCTTCGCGAATTACAGGCTACTAGACTATTTCATCCACATTTCGTCAGTTAAGTCACAGTTTTAAATCTCATTTGATAGGGAGCGCCCCCATTGCCATTCACCGGGCATAACTTCAGGCTCCGTGGCAGAGATATTTCTGATGGAAAAACCTAATTACACTATGTCCGGCAACAGAATCTATCCTGGGACCCCTACTCAGCAGTTGCACTTGCAACCAGTCGACCATCGAGACTAAGTACCTTGTTCGATCAAATGCTTTGAGGCAACCAGTTAAGTGTGTTAAAACTAAGTTCGAAGCTAGTCGTGGTTTTGCGGTACCTAATCATGTATTACAGGCACTAAAGTCGGGCCTTTAGACACATTCATTGTATGAAAAATCGTATCCTAGGGATCAAGTTTTCCGGGGCTGCGGGTTGTTCGAAAGAGATACCGTATCCGTAGACACAAACGGCTAAGAACGAACATGGGTGGTTTTTAGTCAGTAGAAGTTTGGCACTACCTTCCGGTCCACCCAGTGGGGGAGGAGTCATTTGATGATTTCCCACCATCAAGATAAAAAATTAAAAAAGGAATCAAGTTTTAAAAATAAGGGCTGTTTAGCTACTTCATCTGTTCCAAAGGATGCCCTTTGACCTTCCTATGTACGGTTAAAAATCAGGGGTCAACCTTAACAGGTCAGATGGAAGGCGTTCAAGGGTAATACGTGGAATCACCATAATTTTATGACGAACATAAAACTCTTTGTGGAGCAGATCCTGGCTATAAACTGGATCCATTTTAGGACCTACGTTGTCATTTTGAGAGCTATCTAGGCATACTAAATTGATGTACTAAAGAGTTTTATCTAGAACCAATTTTGACTTTCTTAGCTATCGCATTTACTTTTAATAAAGAAAGAAAGAAAGAAAGAAAAATATTTATTTGGGACAAGCACAGAACTACAAAAAATAGTAATAACAAAAAGAATATAAAGCTAAATAAAAAAGAGAAGTCCTGTGCGAGGCCAAAAAGGCTCCTATCTCAGCATGATGCTGCGATAAATGAAAACAAATACCGCAGCGCTGGTATTCTGATAGGGGCCCACTGTGATGTCACGGTTACACCTACGGACACAAAATACATTCACACACAAAAATAAAAAAAAATAGATAAATATAATACTCACAAATAAAATAAACACTAAAGTCTCTAATGAATAAAATAAAATATGTAAACAAAACTTAATTATTAATAATCGGCTCGGCTGCACCGAGACGTTCCGACTTCGCTTGTCAATGCTACAGACTATTGTCCATGGTCCATGAGAAGCGAAGGGACGCGACGCGAGCGCAGACGACTGGATGTCAATAGTGTCAATGTCAAAGTGTTTTTGAAGAAACAACATGAAAACAACAAGTATAAACTTCCGAAACAATAAAGCACAACAACGGAATGATTATAATTATGCTACTACAGAGATGCGATTAAACTAAGTTATGACAGAAAAGTTAGGTAATCAGTGGGTCGTCTTGGTGAAAATATAAATATTAATAAAATAATAAAGTGGTGTTGAACATGGTAGTGATCCAGGCAAGAACTCCGTTACGATACCAGTATTAGCTTCATGCAGTCTTAGGGTAAGTACAATTATTAGTGATTGGTTTCTTTTTGTAAATTTAGCAAGTATTGTTTATATTTATTTCTAAAAGTACCTACTGTTCTTAGAGCACGTAAAGGCGGTGGCAAGTCGTTCCAGCAGCGGGACGCAGCGAATTTAAAGCTTCCACGAAATGCTGCAGTTTTGTGGGATCCGGCCAACAAGAGGTATGATGAAGCCCTAGTTTTAATTCTACTAATATCGCGCGACCAAGTCAGTTTATTATATAAATAATCAGGTTTGCTTGTGAGAATAGTGCCAAAGAGAAGGGTAGCCAGGTGAAGCTTTCTGCGTGCTGACATTCTCATCAAATTACCCATATTTAAAAATGGTGTGATGTGGGAGCGAGGTGGAACATTGTAGCAGAATCTTGCACAGGCATTCTGGACCCGCTGGATAAGCTTTTCGCTTCTACCGAGAATGCACGTCCCATACACAGTGTCAGCATAATTCAGCTTGGATAAAACGAGTGACTCACACAGCATGACACGCATATCCACACTTATGTAGGGACGTACACGATATAACAGCTTAAGTCGGTAGAAACAGTTGCGCACAGCCTCCAATATGTGAGTTTCGAAATGCAGCTGCCCGTCAAATATTACCCCAAGATTACGAGCTTCCAGAACCCTTTCCACACCACAACCATCAATCCTGAGGTCCAGATTGCAAGCCAGCATTTTATTAAGGCAATCCCTAGATCCCATAACAATAAACTTGGATTTACTTGGATTCAGGACCAAGGAGTTCCTTCTGGACCAACATGAAATCCTTTCTAAGTCCTCATTTATTTTGCTAACAGTTTCAGCAGTGTCCTGGGAGCGGAAGGAGAGGTACAACTGTAGATCATCTGCGTAAAGGTGGAACTTCGAGTTGATCAGACAGTTGATGATGTCCGCAGTGTACAAGATGAAGAGAAGCGGGCCCAGTATCGATCCCTGCGGCACACCCCTGTCCACACCCCTCAGACCAGAGGACATGGTTTCCCCGCTGTCATTTGTCACCTGCACGAACTGTGATCGATTCTTAAGGTAACTCTCAAACCATTTGACTGTTTCGACATCACACCCATAATAAGACAGTTTGGAGAGAAGAAGTGAAGTATTGATAGAGTCAAACGCACGTGAAAAATCCAGTAGGACGAGCAGGGCTCCCATACCCCGGTCTCTGGCCTCAAGTATGTTACCAACGACATCCAGAAGAGCAGTCGCCGTGCTATGAGCCTTTCGAAAACCGAATTGAGCTACCGGTAAAATGCCATTTTTCTCAAGATATGCCCTGAGTTGGTCAGAGACAACTCTCTCCAGAATTTTGGACAGACATGGCAGTAGGCTTATGGGACGGAGGTCTTTTACACTAGTGGGGTTAGATACTTTAGGGATTGGTCTAACTATTGCCATTTTCCACAGATCAGGAAAAGAAGAGGTGACTATAGACCTGTTGATGATAGCCGTGATAACTGCAAGTGTCCGAGGGAGTGTCAATATCAGCATCTCCAGAGAAATGCGGTCAGAGCCCTGCGCGTTTGACTTCAGACTACGCAAGATCCTCATCACCTCATCCTGCTGGACCGGCTCAAGCTGGAAATGAGTGTTACCGTACCTGTGGTGCTCAAAATAAGTCAAATCTGCAGTAGCAACATTACCACTGCCTGGCACATCCAGAAAGTGCTGATTAATTATTTCTGGGTTATTACAAAAAGGTGGCAGTCCATGGGCAGGTTTCTTGGAAGTGGCTACAGTTGATTTAATATGACTCCATAACTTCTTCGGCTGTTTGATATTGTTATTAATGTATGTTTTAAAATATGCACACTTCTCACTTTCGAAAGCAGCTCTAACAAGGTATTTCATCTGTTTGTATGATTGAATGTGATGTTCAGTTTTTGTTGTTTTAGACTTCGAGTGGCATTTGTCACGCAGCCTCATCATTTCCCTAATAGTGTCTGTTATCCAGGGATAAGATTTCTCTTTAATTAATACTTTTTTAAGGGGAGCATGCAAATCAAATAATGTCAAAATGTATGGAGTTAACATCTTCCAAACTTTCAATATATTCCCAGTTCATTTTATTTAAGTCGTCATTAAAAAATTCTGGGAGGATGTCTTTGAGTGGCCTATAAGTAACCCAATGAGGGGGAGGTTTCTCTAATTTAAAGTTAAATTCAACATTCATGGTATTAGATAAAAACAAACCAAAAAAAAAAGAAAGAGCTGAAAACAGGAAAGAGCAAAGGAATTTCCCGGAAGTACCAACGGAGTCTGGATTTACAGTTTACGGATTAAGAAATTTTATTTCTTCATAAAGAATACAATTATTTATTTCTATGAGGAAAAATCCTAATAATTTAGATACAACTCGACGGTTTTGCTTGGTAACAAACTATACTATTTTTACCTTGTGAATCCCAATTACATGGGACCTACCCATAACTGGCGAAATCTGACTCTACTTTAGATACACATCTGCTTAACCCTTCTCGTATTACAAGTGTGATGACTATGTGTATATTATGTCATACATTCATTTCCTTTATTGATTTTGTGAACATAGGGTACAAAATATGATGTTCAATAAAAAATGTTTGATTCATCCTATCCACCGAAAGGCATACAAAATAGTGTTCTTAAAGTGTCTCTAAAGTCCATGTTATCCAATTCAAATTAATTATAAAAATACAAAGTCTCATAAAATTCAATACAATTTGTTGAACATGAAGTAAAATTAAATACAACAAAAAAAAGATAATAGTTCTGAGACCACACGCCAAAGGATTCATAATATACAAACTACTCACCAATTTAGCTTAAACCTGTGAAACATTAAACATAACAAGCAGAAACATGTAACAATGATTAAGTGCTGATGGCGTTCAACTAAGTTGCCTATAACCGAGGGTCGGTATTGACACTATGATTGATGATCTTAGTTTACAGTTAATGACTGCGGTTCATTTCTGGTCTGGACGCTCGTCAGTTTTGAGTTGTGTGTTAGTTTGAGCAGTTTGTTGTATGCTTGTTTACTTTAGGGGACATAATGTGGCTGCTGGTTGTTCGAAAGAGATACCGCGGCCTCTACACAAAGGGAACATGGGTGGTTTTTAGTCAGTAGAAGTCTGACACTTCCTACCACTCTGCCCAAGAGCGAGAGGAATCATTTTATGATTTCCCAGACCCAAAAAAAGGGGACATGCTTGATTTTTAGTGTGACATCTCTCACGTGTGTGACCAGTCTAAAATGGCCACTTACACTCTAAAATTTCGTTAAAAAACGTAAAATTGTCACAGTCGCAGTTATAGGTGCATTTTACGGAAGTAGGCAGAAACCACAGGCTGCCACCTGCTAGGATCCTTACATATTCCTTTTGCCTCGTCGACATTCATTTATCATTATTTATTTATCATTTATTTACAGAAATACATCTGGGGTTCTCTTATGGCCATTTTAGCAGATCATATTATGAATTGCGTTAAAATGCGTAAAATGGTCGCAGCTGACGCAGTTAATATTATGAAAGATCCATACCTACCTCCACGGGAAAAGAGCGTGGGTTTATGTACGTATGTACCTCTTGCTTTTGTAAAATATGGTGTCAAAACATGTAATTAGCGGTGCGTGCGGTATATGTATTAATAGGCCTCAGGTTAGGGTAGGCAGGTAGGGAAGCACAGCTAGCCGAAACTATAAAATTTTCCTAATGAACCTTGCCTTGGTAGCGATAAAGCTGAAAATCTGTTAAAGGAAAATGACAGATTTTAGTAGCTGTATTTATATTTAAATCACCTTCAATAATTTAAGTGTATTCAATTAAAACACTATAACTAAACTGGGTCATTTGTTTCAATTAACAGGATAAGAACGTGCGACAATAGCTATTTTCGTAACACCACCCTAGTTACGAAACTATAAAAAAATGGCCTCTGTCAAACCAAAAAGAGAAAGCCAATGTACGTCACCAATAAAAGACTTATTCCCTTTCAAGAAAACACAAAAAATACCATTTCTCTGACCCTCCAAATTGACTGACAGTCTTCCTCAATTTTCGCCAAAAATGATCCGTCATCGCGATAAAAAACTATTTTACTACCAATCCCAAGCAATAGTTCCTTCATTTGACGAATGCACACCTGCCATAGCAAATGATATCTTATGACAAAGACATTAGAGTCACTCGTGAATTGCAAGGAAGAGATATGTTTAACACATGCTTGAACATATTATATATGTTCAAGCCTGTGTTATTGAGAGCAAAAGCAAAACTTGTGCCTTCGCCGAGCTCGACTAATATGTGAACTGATTCGTATACTTTGGTATTACTGCATGCTTCAGAAGACAAGCTGATGAAATGGGTCCCGTATACAAGTTTCCGAGTTTTATATAAATATATGTTTGTACTCGCATGAATATATATGTTGGTATGTGTGCGGAGGAAAGTTTGACGGTATTGGGAACGTGTCTGTCGATTGTTTTGAAACAATCGGTATTTTCGAGTTTCGTGGAGTGACTGTGTTTCCTAACAAATAAGTTTTCGTGTCAATTAGCTTTAACATAGTACACATGTATTGTTTACTTTTGAAAATGTGTGAAAAGGTATTATTCTATAAAAATAGACTTTTCACATGTAGGTATTATTATTTAAAATGTAATATTAATCGAAAGAGTGTTTATGTTTTAGTTACAGATAATAATTTATGTACTTCAGGCACAATGTTTTAAGTAACTGTATTTAAGAACTCAAATTATCGTGTTTATAGTAAGGCAATGATAATTTTGACTTGTAATAGAAGAATGAATGAATAAAGTATGATTCAACTGTTGAAAAAGTTATGCTACTTGTGAAAAAGATATACATTCTAGTGAATTTCATAATTACAGGGATTATTTAAAAATTAAACGTCATCATTATAATTATTATGGTTGATTTAAAAATAAACAACCTAGTTAGCATTACGCTTCACTGCGTATAATGAGCATAGCCGTGAGGCACATGCGACCTATTTTTAAGACCTCGTAGTTAATAATTTAATTCCCGCCGTGTCTCATGCATCAAGTAAGTTTATAGCCTGACGTGGTCACTTACATTTTCATTAAAATAACCCAATAATATACTTGGGATAGTTTATCATGGTGCTTGTAACATCATTGAAATATCTGGACCTTAAAAAAATAGTTTTTTTTTTTTTAATTAGCCTATTCTGTCCCACTGCTGGGCAAAGGCCTCCCCCATTTCTTTCCAGCTCTCCCGGTGTTGTGCCTTCTCTGGCCAATCAGTCACGAACGAGTCCAGATCGTCACGCCAACGTTTCTTGGGTCTGCCTCGGTGACGACGACCGTCTTCAGGCACCCAGTGTGTGACGATTCTGGTCCATCTGTCCTGATCTCTCCTGGTAATGTGACCCGCCCAGTCCCACTTTAACCTCGCAGACTTATCGCCAACATCGGCGATGCCTGTCTTGGAGCGTATTATGGTGTTACGAATTCGATCGGTGATTTTGATGTTTAGAATGCTACGTTCCATCGCTCTTTGGCAAACCTTGAGTTTGGACTTCTGAGCTTCCGTCAAAGACCAAGTCTGTGCGCCATAGGTTAGGATAGGCAGGATACACATGTCGACGAGCTTGCGTTTCAGTGAGATAGGAAGGTCACCCTTCATAAACGACTTCATGGACTTCAAAAAAATAGTAAACATGGTAAATATCCCGTTTTCAGTGAAAATGTCTAGATTTTCCCAACTATGTCAGGGTTGATTGTGGGTCCTACCGGGTGCATAACTGAATATCGGTTCTCTACAAAGAGTGACAGCTTATGTGACCACCACATCCCAGTTACTGGGTGTCCTGATTCTCCTTGGTATGATAAGTTATGAGACTTTTAGACTTCTTGGCTATGCATAACGACAATCAAAGATCTACAAACGCCAGCCTGTCATTACGGCACAGGGGTACGGTACTTAATGAATGGTGTCCCATCCATAGACTGACCTTGGCAAGCGTCGTTTAACCAAGCACCCCGTGCTCCTGTTATTATTAAGCAACAAGCCTATCAAAATACATTTTTTCCTTTTTCCCTACCGGAATTTGTTTTTTTCCCAATAAAACATTTTAGTATGCATGCCAATCAGTTTGCTGATTTGTTTGTATTGACCTAACCTGACCAATGTTTACTCTTTTAATAAAAACAAACAACAGGACGTTTTGTTACGTTTTTTGACGATTGTACAGTCGAACAAGCAGTTTGGTATATAGGCAAAAATATTCGATTCATATTTTCATTTCACTGTCTTTAGAATTAACTGTCTTTAGATAACGCAAGAGCAACTACTTCGCGTTCCACTTTTCATGCCTTGCTTACGTACAAAAATCGTAAGTGGCCATTTTCACACTCAGTTTGCATCGGTGTATAGCGCTAGTCAGACGTCGGCGCTGGTGCAAAAGGCAGGGGTTGGGGCGAAGGAGGCGCCGTACGCGGCGGTGTCTTTGAATCGATTTGACTTTCCGTTTTGAAGTGCTGGTGACGTCATAATAGGTAGTCAAAAAATGGCACGCTTGGTTTTCATACAGATCGTGATACTTACGTTATCTAGGTCTATCTATAACTGTGGTTGTGGCTCATATCAAACTGCAAGGGGCACGCTTAACTAAAAGGAGGCTTGTGTCTCAGCACTGGGAAAATTTCGTGAATATGCCGCTTGCCTGTAAACCAATACCAAAAAAACTGGCCAAGTGCAAGTCGGGCTTGCACATGAAGGGTTCCGTACCATGACTTCTTATAGGTTTTTCTGTAATCTATACGTGTTGAACTAATTTTTGTATTTTTTTCAGAATTTTAGGCTCAGTAGTTTCGGAGATAAGGAGGGGGGGGGAATGGTCGGACAGACAGACAGACACACGAGTGATCCTATAAGGGTTCCGTTTATTCATTTTTAGGTATGGAACCCTAAAAACTTGTTTAACTGTACATTCCGGTGTATATCCAAAACGTGCCTAGCCCGCATGTGTACTAAACGTGAACGGCTTGTTAGGCTCCACACAATTATTTAAATTCCTTTGGGAGAAGACACCAAAACATAAAATACGTTTTTGATGTAGGTAGTATCCGAAATATAAAATCAACGTATTTACGTTACGATCGATATGAAGGAAAAAGGATCAAATTATAACGTGACGATTGACAGGCAAACGTGTTGAGTCGACCCCAAACAATACGGGATAAGGGCAGGTAGATGAGATGATTACACTACGCGCGTGCTTGTGTCTCTGGTATGTTTTGGTTTCAGACTTCCTTGTAACCTTTTAATGTTTTCAATATAGGGCACTCAAGTTTAAAACAGTCCACAAGGTTCACTTTCGTTAAGCCAGAATCTACTCTCGTTATTTTCCTTTCCAAGTATTAAAAAGAGAAAATCAAAGTATTTTTGGACATTGTGAGACTCGAACAAGTAATTGGTTCATTAAAATATTGATATAAATCCCTCCTGGGATTTGTTATATTTTTCATGCAATTAAATGTATTTATTAACTTGATTTATTACTGAAAAGCTTATATAATTTATTGCTTGGCTGCACTTGAGTGTGGTAGATGTAGGTATTGATATTTTATTTTAAATTATCGTTGGAGTATTCGTTTATTTTGGTAGAAAATAAGATTTATTTGATTTTAGCTGAATGAAATATATTCTACGTGATTGAGTATATTTTTAAATGTTCATGTTTTATTGCTTTGCCTGTACAGGACGTTGAAACTATGATAAATTGCGCGCAATCACAAGATTATTTTAATCGTACTTTTAAGTTTCTGTAATCGTGGAATGCCACGTTTTGGAAAGTGACATTTAGTTTAAACTAAGCGATTCAGTCAAATCTCTATAAATAAAAATGTTATGTTGGTTTGTGTACGCTTCAAAAACTCAAAAAGTTCTGCACCGATTTTCATGCTGTTTTCAAAAATGGATAAAGTAGTTCTGGAGGAAGGTTTTAAGTATATAATTTAACCGACTTCCACGCGGGCGAAGCCGCGGGCATCAGCTAGTACATAATAAATAAATTCTCACGTTTGGAGCAATAGTTGTGTTGCGTGTGTTTTTATTTACTTTTAGTGGTTGAGATGTAGCTTCGTCGACAATGAGGAGCACGGGAAATCATGGGATAATTTAAATTTACTAGAAAATATATCGAGTTTTCTTTTTTATTTCAAAAGTGTGTCGGAAAGGGTTTTTTTCTGAAAAAACTAGAGCCGACGAAATCGAAAAAAGCTCTAGCTATGCTTTTTCAAATAAATTATTTAGTATTAAGTATAAAATGTATTCAAAGCTACAGTCGGAAACATAATTATCTACAGGAAATTCCGTTTGTAACGAAACGTAGATTGTATTTATGTATAATGTATTCTTATTTACATCCCCTGTATTTACATCAGTTACATTTTGTACCTCTCTTACATTTTCCAGTTTATTCCACTTATAATTTATTCCAAAAACTAACTGTATACATACAAATCTATATATATATAAAATGTTATGTTGGTTTTTCAAAAACTACTTCACCGATTTTCATGCTGTTTTCACCAATGGATAAAGTAGTTCTCGAGGAAGGTTTTTAGTATAAAATTTATCCGACTCCCACGCGGGCGAAGCCGCGGGCATCAGCTAAGCGAAAAGTTAAGCGTCCATTGAGGAAAGTACCTTTCATTGGTTTCAGGGATTATTTTCCAGGATTTCGTTGTCAAAATACGAGTTCGAGTGGGCGAAGGGAATTAGTGCACTCTAGGCGGAAGGAAAATTGTGATTTTATTTATTTTTTGGCATCGAAGTAATAGCAAACATGGAAGTGACACAAGTAATGCTAAAAATAGTTAGATGGGGAAATTATAACAATAACTATACTGAAAAAGAAAAATATATTATTATGTACATATTTTAATCCTTCAAAAGTTGATTCAGAAATTCAAACACTTGGAAAACAATTCTCACTTCTCGTCTTGGCAATCAGCTTAAAAAAAACTGCATAGTTATAAAGCCAGCAGTAGAAGGAGCTGAGAAGAGAAGCCAAATAAATTAATATCAGTGTTGCCGAGTCATGAATATCACACCGACACTAACTAGGTGTAAATGGGTGAATTTCAAGATAGACTTATTCAAGAATCGTTAATTAAGTTCAAAAAATACTTCCAATTAGGTAAAACTTAACAAGTTTTTGAAATTTTTGACTAGTGGATTTAACGTGAAGTTTACAGTGCAATTATCTATACATATAATAAAATGGTAGGAAAGTCAAAACTGTACATTGAATATTTTTTTAAAAGAATACTTGGAGGGTGATCTACAATCGATACCGAAACCAAAAATATAGTTTTTAGAATTTTTGTCTGTTTGTCTGTTTGTCTGTTTGTCTGTCCGGGATAAACTCAAAAAGAACTGCACGGATTTACTTCAAATTTGGCACGAATATTATTAAGAAGTTGGGTCAACACATAGGCTACATATTATCACGCTATCACCTACGGGGAACGAGCAGTGAACCTTTATTTCTTCAACGCATTCTGAAACAACGTGTAATCCAGCGACGCATATTTGGATGTTGTTATTATGTTAATTAACCATGCTATAAGCTAGCTTCACACTATAAAAACACGCAATATAAGTGACTTAGGCCGATAAACATAATTATAATTAAATGAATATTTTTAAAGCAGCGCCATCTATGAGATTTCAAAAACATCAAGTCGAATTACATGTGTAAGCCCTTTTTGGATATAAATAATTAAAATTTCATCATGATGGCGAGGTTAGTAGTTGTTTTTAAAAGTAATAGATGGAGTTGTGCATAAAAATGTGTACCAACGTCAACGACGAGGTGCTGTGGAAGGTTTTCCGGGAATTTTCAAGGACACCGCATTGTAGATTTTATACCGTGCACCCGAATAATGGCGAATGCTATTTTCCGCGGTTGTTACTTCACACGGTCCGAGGCCCAACATCTTTCGCCTTTCTGAGGACATTTGATGGCGTGGAGTATCCCACTTACCGCGCAGCCTGCGTAGCACGTCACGTTCTCGACGGTGACTAAAACTGGGATGACATACTTGCGGAGGCGAGCGTCAGTGAGAGTCCCAGCCGCATGCGTCATCTGTTTGCCGTCATCTTGGTGTTTTGTGGAGTCGCGAACCCGGTAGCTTTGTAGGAGAAGTATCGCCATCATCTGTCTGAAGATTTTCTATGAGCTTTGAGTCGTGCTACTGGAGACAAAGTCGAAGTAACTGATGAAAGCGTGCTGAACACCTGTCTCAGTTCACTTCAAGACGTGGTCATTTGTATCGGCGGCAATCCACTGGTTGAATATGGGTTACTAGCTCCCCAATCATCACCGCATCAAGACCGTGGAAATCGGGAGTATAATGCTGAGATAATTTAAATTAAACGACCACCATACGAAATGACCATGTTGCTTTATTCTCTTCAGAGGAAAAACTAATTTATGACACCGAACTTGAAAGCGTTGGGCAAAACCAGGGTAAAATGTTTTTCTTGGATGCTCCTGGTGGAACAGGAAAAACATTTGTAACCACTGGCATACATGCAGAGGTCAGGAGGTAAGGCAAAATTGCCATTGCTGTAGCGTCGTCGGGAATCGCTGCCACACTGCTTCCGGGTGGCAAGACAGCACATGCCATGTTTAAATTTCCCATCGATTTAGAGAGCGCCGAAACGCCTGTTTGTGGTGTGTCACGTAACAGTGATAAGGGACACGTGCTCAAGAATTGCTCTCTGATCGGATGGGATGAGTATACGATGGCCAATAGGAAGGCAGTTGAGGCCGTGGACAAAACCCTGCAGGACATCCGCAGGAACGATCATTTGATGGGTGGTGTCACAGTTCAGTTCAATGGCGATTTCCGACAAACGCTTCCCGTGGTAACGCGGGGTTCGAGGGCTGACGATCTTCGTTGTGGTCACGAGTTCGTACACTGCGCTTGACCATTACTATGAGAGCTCGGCTCAGCGGCAATGCACGTGCTCAAGAATTCTCCGATTTCCTTCTAAGTCTTGGCGAAGACACTCTACCAGAGGAGAGAGGTGGACAAGTGGTGCTTCCTGAGTCTCTCGGTAGAGTTATATCCAGTTTAGAAGAACTCATTCGCTGTGTGTACGGGGACATCAGATGTATACCGCACCCTCAGAATTCTTGGGTGTGTGAGCGGGCCATTTTGACGCCCAAAAATTATCAAGCTGCAGCGAATGCATTCTCTCGAAAATTGAGGGAAATGAAGTGGTCTACACCTCTATAAATACTGTCGTCAAGCAAGATGACGCCACACATTGTCCCGTGGAATTTCTGAACCCCCTGTCAGCAAGTGGACTTCCAGCGCAAGCCATCAAGCTGAAGGTCGGTGACCCGATTATGCTTCTTCGGAATCTATCTCCTCCGAAGTAGTGTAACGGGATCCGCCTTAAAGTCATCTCGCTCCACAGACACACCATTGAGGCAGAAATTCTTACGGGTTGTGGCAGAGGCACTATCTAAACCACACATTCTCCTCATACCTCATAACTTCCCGTTCCAGTTCAAACGCGTACAGTTCCCCGTGAGTGTTTGCTTAGCGATGACCATCAATAAATTGCAGGGGCAGACACTGAGGGTAGCGAGTGTCGACCTCAGGACGAGTTGCTTCTCACACGGGCAGGTGTAGGTACGTTGGTTGCTCCCGCATCACCAGTCCTGACTCTCTTTACATTTTGGCTGCGGAGAGCCAAACCACTAATGTTGTTTATCGAGAAGTCCTTTAAGTATGTATTTATAATTATCCTATTCAGTATTCCTTATTCATTATTTTCTCCATCTGCTTCAGTCGCAACTTATGACTTAATTCAGCAGAATCACCATAAAGTCATTTATTCAAAGCAGGCTGAAAATTAGCACTTTTTGAAAGTCAATTTTACAAAAGTTGTCTGTAGATATGAAATGTGAAGAAGAAACGGGTAAATGCATGTTATTTTAAAAGGTACCTTTTTTTTTTTTTTATTATTGAAAGGTTCGCGTTTGACCACTATCTCACCTGATGGAAAGTGATGATGCGGTCGACGATGGAGTTCGCTTACCTAGAAGTTACCTATTCACTCTTGACTTAAAGACCCCTAGGTTATAGCTATCAGGAAATACAGACTCTGGCAGAGAATTCCACTCCTTAGCTGTACGCACAATGAAAGTATTCCCAAACCGTTTAGTGCGTATGGGTGGGATGTCCACCATACGGGATGTCCGTATGGGTGGGATGTCCACCGTACCTATAATCGTAGGTATTTTTGATGCTGTATAGCGTTCACGCAGACGACGTCGCGGGCAGCAGCTAGTATGAAATAAAATGAAATGCACACCCAACCTATGCCTATTTGAACCACTGTATAGGTTCAAACCTATCCGGACACTTACCTACTTATTCGAATCTTAAGCTGAAAATATTCGTCGAAAAGTGAAGAGATATGAACCACACGAAAGTTATTATTTGATCTGGCCTAGCAGGGTAACTAATTACCTTTTTCAATTTCTCACTACAGTTCCCTCAAATACTAACGGGAAAAACTGGTAATTATACTAACGGTAATTAGGTATTTAATTAGGTACACTTTCTCAGTAGCACCTAGTCGTCAGTAATTCTTTAAAGAATTTAATGACTTGAGAACTTAATAAGTAAGAAAAAAATTTCAAAGCAAAGAGTATCTTTGTGACAACATTTACAGTGCTAAATGAAAAATATGAATAAAAGACTTGCCTGGGAAACTCGAACGGTAAGGAGACGGTGGCAGTGTTCTTTAATGTGAATAGTCTTGCTAATTGGCTAAGTATGACGTGTACTATCTATATTACTACAAAAAAATACGAGACGGAGAATTTTTGGAGATGTAAGTAATCAAATCAGGGATCTGAAGTTTTAAGTTTAGCGATGTATCTTAATAAATGCTTACAGACTTTATTCTAAACTCCTTCTAATCTAGTTTTAAATCGAAATTCGTGACTGAGCATTGTTATATGTAATGAAACAGGGAACAATAAAAAAAGCCGCAGTTTGGGCGCGTGATGTATTATAAATAGTCCAGTCTAACTCACAGAGAGAATGGCTATGTCCCAGCAGTGGCATAGCTATAAAAACCAGTTTATTTCACTTTATTGGAAACTAGCTGTTGCCCACGGCTTGGCCCGCGTGAATGTCGTTCAAATTATTACCAAAACCTTTCGAAAATCACTTTATCCATTGGTGAAAACAGCATGAAAATCGGTGCAGTAGTTTTTGAGTTTATCGCTAACAGATAGACAGACAGAAACGGCGGAGGACTTTGTTTTATAATATGAAGTGATTTACACAAAGCGAGATAATGTATAGCTTGGAGTGTCCCCATGTGTACCTATTCGGTATCGATACGCCCTGTTAACTAAGGAGTAAACTTCTAACCATAGACTCTGTTTTCAAAATGATGTTTAAGCTGGGAGCTCTCATGTCTCGAGTGATTAGAACCCGTAACACAGAGGACACTTTTACCCAGCAGTGGGAATATAAAGAAGTAGGATGATTATCTGAGTGAAAAAGTTACAGCGCAACATTACTTACAACCACACAAGGTAGAGCCTTGTGTGGTTGTAAGTAATGTTGCGCTGTAACTTTTTCAAGCAGCAGCTTTTTGTAGCAGTAAAACTAAAAATGTTTTGAAAAAAAAAAACAGGTTCAAGTTTTTACATAACATAACATCACGCCTGTCATCTTCGAAGGGTTAAGCAGAGGTGTACCTAAAAGTACACCCACATTTTGCCAGTTATGTCTTTTTTTTTTTTTGGTGGGTGGAAAATATCATCAAATGATCCCCCCGCTCTTGGGCAGAGCGAAGGGGAGTGTCAGACTTCTACTGACTGACCCATGTTCCTTCTTTGCCCTTGCGCCGAGGCCACGTCATCTAGTACAAAAATCCGCGGCCCCGACGGGATCCGCGGCCCCGACGGGATCCGCGGCCCCGACGGGTGCCAGTTATGTCTAACTGTCATGTAACAAGGCGAGTCTATTACCATCAATAGGGCACGAATCCAGACTATGTGGCTGCTACCAAGAAATTTCTTATGTAAAACCGCATTAACACTTTGCCCAACCAAGGAATCGACCCAAGACCTCATGCTCAGCAATCTTACATTTACAAGAATGAGAAGAAATTCTTACATTTTTAATACACATGATACATAGCACATCTCTTTAGATCTTGATTTAGATGAGTCTGGAATTCCAGATTTACTGTATAATTTAGTAATATATCTTGGTCCCTCATTATTATTAAAATATGGCGGTCGTTTAATAAGTTTTACGAGTGTCGGATATGAGAGACGATGAAGTACGTCCTAGAAGAGACAGAGCCATCTTGAATTCAGGCCCAAGGAGTGGTAGCAAAACAGAAATATTTTTCGGTAAATTAAAAAGGACAAAAGAAACCATTGAGTTTATAGTTAATCCATGATCATGGTGCTTGTAACATAGCCGAAATATCGATAGCAGAACATCCCGTTTTCAGTGTTTATGATAGACCTCTCAGGGGTTAGACTTGTCTTTTAGTAATATTTCATGTAATTTCAAAAAAAATATTTTCACAAAGAAAAAGTAAAAAGTTAACTTCTGTTTTTTGCCCTCAATAAAACACTTCCTTTCAAGAAAATCTAGGCACACAAATAATATCTCAAAAGCTCACTAAAGTCAATACAAACATAATCATCAATCTCTTGCCCTTATCCCAATTCATTTGGTGTCGGCGCAGCATATCTTCCTCTTCCACACCTCTCTGTTTTTCGACATCTCATGAGACACCTCCTTTCTTACCATATCATTCTTAACACTGTCCATCCATCGTTTCTTTGGTCTTCCTCTACTCGTATACCCTTACGACAAAACAATACGAGATCCTATTAATTAATATTAACATACCTCATTCCGTGTGGTGGTTCCGTGTGGTGTCGGACGTAAAGAATAGCACCATCCCATATCTTCCCGTGGGTGTCGTAAGAGGCGACTAAGGGATGTACCAGAGAATGGGCAGCAGCGTTCTCTGTGTCTTTGTAACAACCATACTGCGATCGCCAACCCGCCTGCCAAGCGTGGCGATTATGGCAAACCCCCCCAAAAATGCCTGGGGGAGGCCTATGTCCAGCAGTGGACGTCTTATGGCTGAAATGATGAATGATGAACATACCTCAGCCACTGAATGAATGGGAAACACCACCCCTGTGTCAATTATTTAATGGAATAATTGATTGTCCACATATCCCTGTTTTGCGGGAAATTTATGCGAGTTATGCGAGTTATGCTTAAATTGACACGATTAATATTTACCTATGGCATGTGACATGGGTTTATGTAGATCCTTCGTGGAAATCTATTGACGAGGTTTTGATAGGCCTGTGTACGTTTACACATACTCGTATTAATATTGATACCAACCACCAAGAACCAAGAAATAAATTCACTTTTGATTCATGAATAAAGTGGCAGGCATAAACTAGTTCTTTAATAAATCGTAACAGTACCTAAATTAATCATTAGTTTCATTATAATTCATAACAACTAGTGAACACAAGGAGTTATTTTATTACACACAGTAATACAATAACTTGTGATCACAATTTAGAAGCTTACATAAACAAACAAGCACAGAGCTAATATAATAAACTTTGTACACCCCCACACAAAAACATTATATTTAATTTAGCCAAAATTTTGTAGTTTGTTCAGTCTGGCAGGTTTAAATTAGGTGTCAAGTAATGTAATTACAGGCGGGGTTAACCGCTGAACCACGACCTACAGACTCAAGCGACTCGCGTGTTGTACAGCGACATGCCACGAACTACAACAACGCTGTTTGTAATCATCTAGTACTCACGCGTCACGAACTGCATCATCTGAGGTTGTGAACGTTGCGGTATAATTGTAAATGTACTGTTAAATTTTTAACGTTAGGCTCAGCACTGAGAGTTGACATTCCCACTGGAACGATATTTAGGTGTCGTCTAATTTGAAAATGTCTAAGTGTGGACAACTTTTGGTCAGTCAATTTTGAGGGCTAATTAGTGTTTTATAACTACGTGTCACCTCGTAAAACCACGTATAACTTTTGTTCAACAGCGTGCTTTAATTTTATAATTATTAGTTTGTTCATAAAACACGTTAGCACATGTAAATGTTAAGATTACTTCCAAGGTTTTAGTAGGCCTTGAATGTTGTTTGAGGTAACTAGCTTTATGTAGGAGGGTATAATAGGTAGTCAGACGTTGGCTAGGCATAATGTTAATTAAGATTATACGTGAATGAAGTAGGCAGATAATTCGGCAGGAAACTTGAAGTACCTAGGTAATTACAATTCGCAATTAGTGTAGACTACTTAGTTTACCTAACACTTGTTTGATTTATTACTAGGTTTTAGATGTCAGAATGGACTTCCTTCGGGAACATTTAACACCATCAATAAAGAATAGCCCTTGTGCTAGCTTATGGTTCAATGGCCTCGAACGTAGATGTTTATATGAACATTGGACATCTAACGAACAAACAATTTGTAAGGTAACATGATCCCCAGCCGGGGCTGTGGGTTGTTCACCGTGGGTGGTTTTTAGTCAATTGAAGTCTGACACTTCCTTAGGATCCGTCCGGAACGGGAGAAGTCATTGATGATTGATGAAGGAATATAATCTTGTAGAAGGTTCTAATAAGGTTGTGGCGGCTATTGATACAGAAAATTAAATAAATACCTGAAACGTGTCCGTCTCATACTTACCCGCGTCGGAAAAGTACAGAGATATGTGTTTGTTCATAATTCCGACGAGAACAGCTTTTTCCAAGGTAATTTCTAACTTATTTAATAACAGTTCTAATAAATTTCAAATCCCGGGATTCCGGGAGTGTCCTTGTTACGGTGACGTATAACAAAGATAAAAATAGCTCTACCTCTTCGATTAGACTATAATTATTATATATTAACTTGAGCATATTTATATTTAGCAATTTTTTTATAAGTAGTATGTTGATATTTCGATGAATTTTGACTCGCTGTTATAGGTTGTTATACGGCATATTATTTTTATAGTTTATGAAAAGGTAAGTAAAAACATATTTGTTTAGCATTTTCCGTTCCATGAATTAAATATTTTTACAAATAAACCTGAAACGCCTCAGTCGATTTTGATGCCAACGCTACACAGTATAAGAAAGTCTTGTGACATAAAATGTCTCTAATAAAAAGCTTTCTTTACGACGTTTAACCATATGATAATATATTTAATAGTGTATATGTTTATGTCTGTACTACGTGAGCTGTGTCAAAAGATACATGTATTTCCAGTCTTCACAGATGAAAATAAGAAATTACTGAAGCCTAAAATTCTCTTATGACTTGTGTTATATGTGGAATAAATATTGAGTTAAATAAATTGTAGGTTCATATATTTTTGTAACAGTTTATGTACACACTTAAATAAATACAAGAAGAGAAAACAGGAAAATGCGTTGCTTATTTTTAAAGAAATCTTTTCCAGCATGTCTGCGAAATGAAAATTGATAAAACAGATGTTAATTTTATTTTTCAACAATCATTTAACATTAGGACAACACAATGTTATTTATATTTTTTTTTTCAAGTCGCAAGCAGGTGCTTCATGTAAAATACTGGTAATGAGCTAGTGAAAAGATTTTTGGATAAAATCTAGGCTATGACCAAGTTTATTAATATCGACTATACCTACATTATTATTAACATGGAAAATAACGATGGATTGATTTAGATTCAACTTAGAATGTCACGAAAAAGATCTAATACTTTTTTCTCAGACCGTATTTATTACTTGTTTCTTTAATGTGAAATAAATCTTCTTTTAGGTTATTGTGAGTCAGCTGCCAATAACATCGCTAAGCCTATTGAAGATCCAACTTTTAAATGCTGAAGTCTAGACTCCAGCTTAAAAAGGAAATGCCTTGTTTCCGACGATCTTCGAATTGAAGGCAATCTCGCTTCCATTTATAGATCGGATTGGACTGAAGTAAAAATAGATTTCGCCGATTTCTTAATCACTACTTGGCTGTGGTAGACAAACCGATTGCTAATAAATATCTAGGTCTACCCGAGGCCGAGGCCTATGTCCAGCAGTGGACGTCTTTTGGCTGAAATGATGATGAGGATGATGAGGTGTACCCGCGGCTTCAGGGAACATTACAAGGGAACATGAAGGCGTGTTTAGGTTATTATCACAGCATGGCATTGTCATTGCTTCAAACTCAAACTCAAATCATTTATTTCAATTAAGCCATTACAGGCACTTTTGAATGTCAGAAGGACGGAAGAAGAACGAAACTACAAGTGCAATACGTCATTCCGAAAGCCACCACGCCGAACCACACGCCACCGAATGCCCGCAACAACGAACACTGCGAGCACGAAAGCACGCAGAGACGCAAACCGCAACAACGAATGCTCGAGACCCCGAATCACGGAACAACGAATGCACGCCGCAACGTGCAACCGCCGCCCCGCGACCCGGAGCCCTACACAACCGCCGCCACGGCACACGCCGCCGCGCGCCCCCGCACCCACAGCACTCGCCGCCGGTAACATCCGACGCCGCGCAGCCCGACGCAGCAACTCCCGAAACGACGCATTGCACTCCTACGCTACAGTCACAATCACAAGGCATAATAACTTGTGAAAGTACTGTAGTTGCCAGTCAAACTTACGTTGTCGTTAGAACAAAATAATAACACCACAACTCTAATCCCCAAAAGCGTTATAGTATACACCCACATTTTGCCAGTTATGTTTAAGTCCTATATAATGGGGGCGAGCGACTCTATTGCCATCAACCGGGCACGAATGCAGACTCTGAAACTGCTACTGTGAAATTTCTAATATGGATGACCCATTAATAGGTATAAAATAAGAAAATAATACAGAAATATAGGCGTCTTTTTATTTTATTTATTTATTTTCATACATGTAACTAACTACAAACGCAGAAGCACGCCAAACTTTGAATTGCGAATATACCGTAGCGTTGTCTACGTCTACATTTTATTGCAAGGAGATCTCTAACCATCCTTTATTGATTGTAACCACATACAAACAATTCCCTAGCCTACATAAGTATATTCTCCGAACATTAACAGTATATAAATCCTTTCCCTTAATCGCGTTTTACTAAACCTTTCCACATGAGCCAGCATACCTTTGTCAACCCTCGTCACTATTTCCTCTTGACCACAAAAATACCGAGCTTCTCTGTTTCTCGCACCAAAGGTCCGAATTAGATATGCACAGTTTTAGTTAATGAGATTAGAGGTTATATTTTAGGGAAGATTGATTGCAATATAAATTGCTCGGGCATTTTGGAAGGTTTTAATGTTACCTTTGTTAATTTTTGAAGTGAAAACTTCTTTAGCGGCGCTGAGCACTTTTTTTGTATGGGTAAAAACTTTCAAACTCGCGTCAGGGTCGATTTTTCGATCAGCATCACGTGACCCTGACGCGAGTTTGAAAGTTAATATTGAAGTTTTCACTTCTGCCGGCACTCCCGGAGTGCTACTTTTTTTTTTCTTTCATTTAGTTCAGTAGACATTGGTCAATTGGTCAATCTGCCAGTCTCCATAAGGAAAAGGTAACATGTAAAACCCAGTGTAGGTAATTATATTTACATTCGAGAAAAAGCACTTCGGAAAAAGAAAAAGAAGAATGACTGAAACCAAGTTCCGCATACGCAAACCAATTGTTGATAACTATGGCTTCATAATACACACATCAAAAGTGTCTAGGGATCAAGCATTTTTATGCGGATTTCTTGAGATTGAGATGTGGCTTTGTAATAAATTTATGATTTTATAAATTTATATGGATCCTTTTTGGTGCATTTCATAATTTGAATCAGGAACTGTCAATCAAATTCGAGTAAAAGATCAAAATCAGCTGTCAATATTTTCCCTATAAAAACATACAACGCATTGAAGACATTATTCAAATCAAAAATGTTTATTTGCAAGAATATGGTACAATAGGTGTTACAATATGGGTTCCAGCATATCCTGCCATTACATGGCGTACAAATATTTCTATATAATATCTATAAATCGTGTCTTATAATATTAATAACGCTAATACATTATATTATTACTAATTATAAATTATTTAATTTAATATAATTTTATTGGAATAAATATTGCAATTTTGATGTAATTATAATAATGATGAGTAAATCTTTCTTTTATTATGATACTAACGATTTATCCTCTAAATATTCTTATACACTATAATAATTTTTCTCTAATAATAATCTAAACAATGACCTTTTGAACAGCGACAGTGGCAAATCTTGAATGTTATTTGGCAAATGGTTATACATAATAATTGCCATGCAGTAAATATTTCTTTTAAATAGCATTAACTTTATTTGAGGTAATTTCAATTTGTCTTTGTGTCGTGTTCTACTATTTATTTTATAACTGCTTTTTTCAAATAAATTATAGTTATTTTTAACAAACATGCATGTTTCAAATATATAAAGACATGGCAAAGGCAGTACTCTAAGTTTTTGGAATAATGGTTCACAGCTATCTAAAAAATGGGCTCCACATATTGCCCGGATACATTTTTTTTGACCTTTGAAAACTCTTTCCACGTCTACTGAGTTTCCCCAAATAATAAGGCCATATCTGAGTACAGATGCTACATAGGCATGGTAAGCAAGCATTGCGGTCTTAAGATTTACCGTTTGTCTTAATCTTTTCAGCACATACACAAACCGATCTATTTTGTTGAGTATTTTATCTATGTGTGGTTTCCAACTGCAATTTTTGTCTACGGTTATACCTAAGAATACACATTCATCAACAGTGTTTAAGATGGAATTGTTATACTGAATGTCTAGACTATTTGTGTTTGTGTTGAGTGCTTGAAATTGTATTATATTTGTTTTTGTCATATTTATTTTTAAGTTATTTGTATCTAGCCATTTGATTGCTTTGTCTAATGCTGTAACAATTCGCTTTTCTAAGTCTTTGTTATCATTGCTTTTAATAATCAAGGTTGTGTCATCAGCAAACAGTACGCACTCTTCATTAATTGCCTCTGGTAGGTCGTTTATGTATACAAGAAAGAAAAATGGGGATAAAATTCCTCCTTGAGGTGTTCCGAAGTTGTTTTGTCTGTATTGTGATCTAAATTGTTTTATTTTATTATTAGTGCTACTGTTTCCCTACTACTGATTAAAACCAACGTTATTATGGAGCGGCGACGTCATTTAAGCAGGGAAGAAATGCTCAGAGCCGTGGGAATGATAGAAGCTGGTTCCCGGCAACGTACTATGGCTTTAGCTCTGAATACAAGTCAGAGTGTTATCAGTCGACTTTAGACACGTTACCGAAGCACTGGTACCGACTCTTTATTTGATTTAACACTTTATTTGATGAATCAGGAGAAAAGTTATTGCAAAAATATATGTTGATCCCTAGACACTTTTGATGTGTGTATTAAGAATAAGAATAAGAATAATATTTATTTGTTTAAAAACATGGTATAAAAGATGGGATAAAAGATGGTATTAAAGGTGTATGTAGCTAATTATTAAAATATATCAATCATTTCATTATTCTGTATATTGCTCGTATTACGTACATAATTATTATTGTGTACAAAACAATAAACAATACAAATCATTATTGTACTGCAATTATACGTTAGTGATATAATTAGTCGAGTACAATCATCAACAGTCATTAGGGAAAGCAAATTGATATTCAGATCATTAAGAGCTATGTCGAAATACGATCGAATTGTGAAATAATTAGTAAATGTTTGTGTTTTAACCCGTTTTCAACCGTATTTTGTATTATATTGTTTCTGTATGCGAACATCCTCATGTCCGAAAATCGTTTTCTGGTCCCAATAAATCTGGTTCTGTATCTTATTTTGTGTCATTATCAACATTTGTATTGAATTTAGGAGGCAATGATGATGATATAAATGCAAATAGTGTAGTCCAAATGTGTGTGTGTAAGTGTGTGTGTGCTAGTGTTATGGCTCGGAGGAGAAACGATTTTCGCAGAGTGGAAGAGACTGGAAGAGAGTGCCGAGGAAGTTGCTGAGTGGCCTGAGATTAAAGAGGTGGAGTGGATTGCTGTCATCAGTAGGTAGTAGGATGACGATGATGATCTTCTTCTTATCGAGTCGATAACTCAAATTTCGTCCATCCAGTACGTAGCAACCTGGACAGCAGCTGTTTCGTTGGCTTAGTTCAAGTCCTTGGACGTCCAAATAGTTGGGCACGAAGGACAAGAGAGGAGGTGTGGCATGTCCTATGTTGGGGCTCCACACTCAGAGATGGGTCTGCTTTATCCCATCTAACCAGATTGAATCGACTTGGGTGCAAGGGAGGAGCCTCCCCGTGTGGCGTTCATCTTAATCGAACTAGGATTCTAAACGCCCGGCGCACTCTGGACAGCTAGCACTCGGTAACGCAGAATCTAGCTGACTAATCCTTTCACCACGATGACAAACTCAAATGATGATGAGTGAGTGATGAGTGTTATGATCGAGCTATGTCCATTTTTATGTGACCCAAAATGCAAAATGTTGATAATGTGGATAACTTCCAGTGGCAGATGCTCTCTAAGTATCGTCACATATAGAGGTTTTTTCCTATTGTCATTTTGATAGAACCTTGTTTATTTGCTTGGGCGATTTTCACTTTGATATAACATGTTACAGGTTTCAGCCTGAAGCTCCTTTTCTAGAGGGCATTTTTATTACGAACTGTCATTACCTACGCTTGCTCCTGACATTCCGCTAAAGTATTTTGTTATTAGTTTTCTTTGATGAAAAAATGTTTTCATCTTATTTTTCGTAAAAAAAGAATTGATTGCTTCTAATACTTTGGGCAGATTCTCGGAAATTTTATCTTGCGGAAATACCTATACTTCCGTTATTAAAAATCTTAGTGGGAATGTATTTTTTATGGAAGTTTGATGTCAAACTATTATTGCAAATCATCTGACTTATGTACAGTGCATTTTTTTGTTGGATCTAACAAATTGACTCGATAATTCGGTGTTAAGGTCAGATAGACAGTCTAGTCAGATAGTCCCTGTAAAATACTGGTATTCAATTGCATGTGGGTAGACTAAATCCGACCCGATTGGAAAAAGCTTATACCTTTCCATTCATCATCTGCCTAGCCTTTTCCCAACTATATTGGGGTCAGCTTCCAGTCTAACCGGATGCAGCTGAATACCAGTATTTTACATGGAGCGACTGCCTATCTGACCTCCACAACCCAGTTAATACTAGGTAATACGATACCCTTTGGTAAGACTGGATGTCAGAATTACAGGTCACTGACTACCTGTAACGACTGCCAAAGATCTATATACGGCAGCCGGGACTAACAGCTTAACGTGCTTTCCGAGGCACGGAGGAAACTCGGCATGTCGGGCGGTCACCCACCCACAGACCGACCTAGGCAAGCACAGCTTTACCTAAAGATGGACCCGAGTGGCAGTTCTAATTTAGCCACGAGCTCCTCCACTTCTATTGTTAAATCTAAAAAAAAGCTGCTAATTATACCTGCTTGCAATATACAACATGTATGAATTATTGGAAAACATTTAAAACTCCGAGTCCAAAACATAACGATCGCTAAATAACATAAACCACCCATTAATGTTTTAATTACCGCTTTGTTTTCGACCCGTAAAATATAAATGATTATAATTAAACTCGAACGTATCTCCAATAAGGGTGCCCGTATATTTCGGAACGAATCAGTACTGATAGGGATAAAATCTGTTTCTACAAATCTATCTTGATAAAGGATTTGTTCCGCCAATTCTTTGTCCCATCTAAAATACTAGGAGGAACGTACTAGCGAAGTGGGAACTTTTAAAGAGGCTGTCGTTTTAACCCCCGACGCAAAAAACGACGGGGTGTTAATAAGTTTGATGTGTCTGTCTGTGGCATTGTAACAAAAACAAAATCAAAATCAAAATCGGATTCGATTTTGATTTTGTTTCTCTTGTTTGAAAGGTGAATTATTGAAGTTACACAGTCGTGGTATGGTACACGGTTTCGTGAGTGGTAACATAAAATATATTTAACTATTAATTTGATCTCTATTTACACACTTTCATTATCTTCTCTCTTTTTATCAACAATACAAGTTTATTTAAAACGAAGTAAATTACCCAATTTCTTGTAAGTATTTATTAGTTGGATTTTCTGATTACTTTGAGAAGAATAAGTTTATTCTCGTTTAGGGAATAAGGAAAGTATTGGGTAAAGCAGTTTGTTATTTAATATTGCACGTAAAATATTGAGGTTGGCAAGAGGTAATTAAGGAAATAATTATATTGGGTGAGTTGGTTTAACGTTCACCTTATTATGTTTCTAAGATTAATTGGGCTTAAGCTTCCTTTTGTTATTTTCTCCATAGATTATTATCATCTACGAAAGCGGTTTTATAATGTTACATAAGAACCATTCTTCAGGTCTGTCATCGATTTTGTGGCTTTGTCACTGCCGTTTCTAGTTGCGGCCGATTCATAATTGGACGTTTTTTAATTCGTCTTAACTAGCAAACTAAGTCTTCAAATTATTCCACGATAAGGTTTATTCAAAAATTAACTATGTATCAAGAAAGAAAGAAAAAAAGAAAATTAACAACATAACACCAACAACACCAACACCAATATCATAAAAAAACGCCTGTGATCCCCAAAGGGTTAGGCAAAAGTGTACTTTATAGTACATTCACGTTACTCTAGTTACATTTAAGTCCTATTTAATAGAGGGCGAGTATATTCCTATCAACCGAGCACAAATCCAGACTCTATGGCTGTAGCTGAAAAAATCCTATACTAATCCTACTTACTTACCGACAAGTTGCCTAATCCAAAAATCGAATCCAGAAGAATCCAAAGATGGCACGGTTGGCGCAGTGGCTCAAGCATTGGACTGCTGCGTTGCGTGTCGCGGGTTCGATCCCCGCACGGAACAAATATTTGTATGACCTACAGATAGTTGTTCCGGATCTGGGTATTTGTGTGTGTGAGTTTAAATGTTTGTGAACGCACCCACGATACAGGAGAAATTCCTAGTGTGGGGCAACGTTTTTTTTTTAAAAAAAAAGAACCTCTTGCTCAATAGTCACGCTTAAAACCACTACACCGACAAGGCTTATATTAGTAGAGAAAATTCGAAACGAGCTGATTAAGATCCAACGCTAAAACATTTCAGATTAGTGAAAGCAAACAGAAAAAAAACAGTCATTCCATTACCATAATATACAGACGGTTTGTAAGTTATAAACGGACCGACATCTTAAATGTGACTTGAAATGTTCTCAACAACCTTGTTTTTTTGCTCAAACTTTGTTCTGTCTATACCATCTTGTATAAAAGAAACGAAGAAATTCTTCTTTCCGTATCTTTCTTCAAAAAGGCGTGGTTTGTTAGCGTTCATGCTTTGTGAGTTAAATTACATTTTTTTAAAGTTTGTTTGCGGAGGAATCGAGTTATGGGAGATTTTATTGTGTGGTTTCAGTGTATTTGCAGGAACTGAATTGTTGCAGGTTTTTATTGGATACGGCGATGTGGGACGCTATAATTATGTGTCGATACTTTTGCACCATCACATTTACTAAGCTCATCGCGCTGAGGTGGCGCTACCGTTGCTGCTGCGGAGAACCTCAAATAGAGCAAAAACTGGAACTTGGAGTCGCGAGTAAATAGGCTTCTTCTGGATAAGCTCATTCCATCGTCGACCTTATCTCTGCCCTTATATTAAGGGCAAGATTGAGGCCAAGAGTAAGCACATTTCAATAAAAAAATACTTTTTATTATGCCAAAATAAATACTCTAGCTAATAAATAAAATAAATTCTCTATACTATAAGTATAACAGTCTATAATTACTGTTATAGACTGTATTATGGTGGAACAGTTTATAAGAAAAGTTCGTTAATGTAGTAACTTTTCTTTTAAATTTCTTGGAGCTATATTTTCGAGCCCTTTGAGATTGAAACTCTGGGGTCGTGAGGTCCAAGTATTTTTAGCCTTTAAGGAAATGTCTAATGGCCTAGTTGACGCTTCCTGTGACCCAAAAGCTTGGTATTTATCTTGGCCAGAGGATTAGTGTGACCATACAACGTGACATCGTCGACACGTTTGGCCACATTCCCAGCTGACAGCGTACAGGAGGAGTTATTTGATGCCCTATTATAGTCTTTTCCATTTATTTTTATTACGTTCTACTATCATAAAGTAATCATATTAATTATTGACTAATAACCAAGTAACACAGTGACAACTATTTGTCAATATTTAAAGCCGAGAAGCTATCAATTGGAAACCTATCAATCGAGAGTAAAACCCTACCATGGTCGGAATGATGATGATGATGATATCATCATCATCATTCCCATAATACATTCCCCTCTGTCTTCTCTCAAGCTATCATTTACTCCTTTTTCTTTCATATCATTCCTCAAACAATCTATCCACCGTATCTTTAACCTTTCATCATCATCAACAGCCTATTAATGTTCCCACTGCTGGGACACAGGCCTCCTCTCTTAGAGAGGGAATGGGCTATAATCTACCACGCGGGCCCAGTGCGGATTGGTAGATGTCACATGTCTTCGAATTTTTTGGTTCTAAGACATGCCGGTTTCCTCACGATGTTTTCCTTCACCGTTTTGAGAGCAGCGGTGATGAAATAAATTACACAGAGTAATGAGCCTGCCTGGGTTCGAACCCACGACCTACTGTTCGTAAGTCGGGGCCGCCACCACTGGGCCACCGCTGCTCCCCAAACCTGCTCTTTAACCTTTACAATCCATTAATTTTACTTAACAGCACTCCTGAGAAAACCATTCATCATTGACTACCCAAACAAAGACACACGGAAAAGGGTTATGACTTTTACAGAACCACACCGTTAAAACAAAGTAAACCCCACAATTAGTCTAAGAGCCAGTCTCTCGCCACGACATGACAGCCCGAAGTCCCAGGCTCCAAGACTATAAATCTTAGGACATTCCCCAGTGGGACATTAGAGTCTTAGCGAGCCATTTGATTTGTCGTGTTGTCGTAGATTCCTTGATTGGGACGTCCGTTTGTGGTCCAGATGTCCCAAGGAGGATAGCTGAGTGAAATGTTCTGAGGTCCTTTAGTGGCTCGAGCTGTCGCTTACTCTAGATACATGGAGTGATTGAAAGTGACTGATCAAAGGTATATGCATTTCTAAAACCTAGATATAGATAGTTAAGTTTCAAGAACTTCGAATTAAACAGTCAGGCAACGGGCAAAAGTAGACGTAGAATGTGATATAATAATAATAATAATAATATTCCACAACTATCACACAACGCCATCTAGTCCCAAGCTAAGCAGAGCTTGTGTTATGGGTACTAGACAACTGATAAACATACTTATATATTTCTAAATACATACATATTATAGATAAATTACACCCAGACACAGAACAAATGATCGTGCTCATCACACAAACATTTGTCCTGGGTGGGAATCGAACCCACGACCTCCGGCATAGCAGTTAGGGTCACTAACCACTAGACCAACAGGCCAGTAAACAAATCAAACAAAACAAATGACAAATCAATTTAAGTTAGTCCTACAACAGTATTCTACTGTCTCATCCCAAAGCATTGTTCACCTCCTAAGTTGCTTTTTGTACAGACGGCTACACATCAATCTATACATTCCAGTTTACGCTGATCTCGCACTGTATGGAAATCCTATACAATGCAAGACTAGCTTATGCTGGAAATGTATAGCTTGATGTTTAGCTGTCTGTACAACGCCACTTGCACTAGGGTCCTTTACCTGTTCATAGCCACTACTAACTCCATTATTCGAGTTCTGGTCGAAACTAATTGAATAAAATAATAATGGGGACACGAACAAAAAGAATACTCTACGTAACATTTAAATATGCTAAAAAAATCTTAATCTGCTTGCTGGAGCCAAACAGCATAATGCTAGCTTGTCCAGTGTCATGTATCTAAATAGGGTAGTTGGCAAAAAAATCTAATTAGTCCATTAGATAGATTTCCACAAAATATTGGACACATATTTTTTTTCTTTTTTTACGTAAACAATCAATGAAGACGATACAGTGCTTCGAAAAGTCGTGTGACGTCACAGCTTGGTTCATTTTTTACCCCGTAGTGACGTCACACGCTCCTACTCATGATCTTTGACGCGTTATATCTTCGTAATTTTTTATTAATTTGATAAAAATAAAAACAAGTATGCAATATTTTTCGACAATCTAACTGACGGACTAAACAGTATCATAATTATTTTTTTTAGTCAGGAAACATCCCTATTGTATTTTGTCATTTTACTTCAATGAATCGGGCCGGAAATCTCTTTGAACTACTCAAACAGAAGCAGATACCTACAGGTCTATGTACTGTATACCAGTTTTGTTTAAACGAGTAGATGGACATAATAATATATTGTAATAAAATGTAGGTCATGTCATAGGCTGAGTTTATCCGTGTGTCAGTCCACGCCCGCAGCAATATTGTTGTATAACACACGCAAAATTAATTACTTGTGGTCAACGTGTTATTAATTTGACAAAATAAACTCCGAACACATATATCAAAAAGTTGAAATGATTGAAAATGTTTGGGATTTTGGACCACGTTACGTGCACTCCAGCGGGAATAATAATCGGAATTCCGATTACGCCGTTTGAGTACATAGATATGCACAAATCATTAAATGTTTTGAAAACTAACAGAATAGGGCAAAGTAATTTTTTTTTTTTTCTTAAAAAAAAAAATATTTATTAATAATTCTAATTTTGTAAAACTACATTATCATTGTTTTGATACATTACGATGATAAATACGCTCAAGTAGCTAGATAGATAATATTAGCCACTCGGATCAATCTTAAGGTTATTTTTTATTTTTTATTTTATTTTATTTATTTAAGGAAAAACAAACAGTAGCACAATAAAAATTAAACATACTAATATCTTAAATCTAACAATCATAAACAATTATGCTACCCACTACGTTTTCCACGGATTACAATTTTAATAATTTAAAACTAGCTAGTAACAGTACAAAATACAAAACCTATAACACAATTTTTTTTTTTTTTTTTTAAGCAACCGAATACTCGTATTATCTTACCCTATTCATCGGATATTAACCTGTAACTAATATCCGGATTTACAAGTATTTAAAAGAAAAACAAAGATAAAGTGAGCTTGTGTGCGTATTAAACATTACGTTACTATAATTATAATAGATCTATGGTATTTTAGGTACTTTGCTGGTCCTTTAGAGTTGCGAGGATTTGCCTCTTAAATGCATTTTTACTTAAAAACAGAATGTCGATTAAATGGAACTCATTGTTATATGTTTCAACCAAGCGATGAAGTGGTGAACGCGAGCCAGCGTTGGATTTACAGAAACTAGTAGCAAATAGACGTCGAGTGCGTATCTCACGTACATGAACTGTTCGAGGAACCAGGTAACACAGACTCCTAACTAAGTCCAGACAATCAAAATGATTACGGCACACATTGAAAAGAGTCATAACTTCCAGAAGTTTCCGTCTTGACTTTAAAGTCAAAAGATCATATTTTAAAAGAAGTAGGTGGTATGACATTTTTTTCCGATAACATCTAAAATTTATAGCGCGAAGGTATTTACGTTGTACTAGTTCTAATCTTTCAATATATTTTATATAAAAAGGGTTCCAAATAGGTACTGCAAACTCTAACTGGGGTCTTATTATTGATTTATATAAGTGCAAAAAAGTAGAAGGTCGACGAAAATCCCTGGATGATCTCATAACAAAACCGAACATTTGATAGGCCTTGTTAACAATGTTTTCAATGTGAACATCCAGATGGAGCTTTGAATCTAGCAGAACACCAAGATCACGGATAAAACTTACTTTACTAATTGGCGTATTGGAAAGACGATAGTTAAACTCTGTAATTATTTTCTTTTTAGTAAATGTTATGACATGACACTTGGGAAGGCTAAGATAAAGTTTATTAGAAGAGCAGTAATTAGAGAAACGGTCTAAATCTTGCTGGAACTTAATACAGTCGACTTTGTCCGAAATAATTTTATAGACCTTTAAATCGTCCGCGTACAAAAGAAATTTTGAATTTTGAAAACATTCTTTTATGTCATTTATGTACAAAATAAATAATAAAGGGCCCAAAATGGAACCTTGGGGCACACCAGAGGTGACCTGAAAAGAGCCAGATTCAAAGCCATTAACAACTACCTTTTGTGTTCTGTTAGTTATATAAGATATAAACCACCTTAAAAGGTCCCCTCTTATGCCATTGTATGCAATTTTATGAAGTAGTAGTGTGTGGTCCAATTTATCGAAAGCCTTCTGAAAATCTGTGTAAACTACATCTACCTGCTGTCTATTATCGAGACTATCAAATAACTGGGACGTGAAAAGGAGGAGATTGCTAATGCAAGATCTATCTTTAACAAAGCCATGCTGTTCTTGTATTAAAACACTGCGAATAGCCGGGTATAATTTATTATGTACCAGTCGCTCAAATAATTTAGAAAAAGAAGACAGTATTGAGATAGGTCTATAGGTAGCTACGTCGTGCTTGGAACCACTCTTATGAACTGGTACGATATTTGCATGTTTCCAAACTTCTGGGAAAATACCACACGATAAGCATTTATTGTACAATATAAGTAGAGGATAGCATAATGTGTCACACGTATTTTTCAGAAAAATCGAAGGAATCCCATCAGGTCCGGGACCCTTGGTTGAATCAAGTGATTTTAATTCCCTATGTATTTCATCAAGAGACAGTTGTAACTTGCATAGGAAAACATCGTGGTCAGCACTACTAGATGGTGGTTCCCAAGAGTTATGGTCAAATGTTGAGGGCTCATATGCAGACTGGAAAAATGAAGCAAACAAGTTGCAAGTAGTAATAGGATCATTGGATGAAATTTGATTGTAATGAACCGTGGATGGGATTTTATTTGATGTTTTACGGCTTGCAACGTACGTCCAAAATGCTTTGGTATTGGTAGCAACACTGTCTTCAATTGCATTAATATATTTACTATAGCAAATGTCAACTAGAATTTTAATTTTTTTTCTGTTACTCGAGAACATCTCATAGTCACGTAAATTCCCATACTTCTTCCATTTAACCCACGCTTGAGTCTTCTTTTTGTAAATTTGTATGAGAGACTTGGAAAACCAATTGGGGAAATTAACATTCTTTGGTCGACATGTGGGTGTGTGTGATTTTATAATTTCATAAAGTTTTTCATAAAACGTGGAAACAGATTCATTGGGCATTAAATTATCCAGTAAGATATTCCAATCAACGTCGCTTAAGTCAGAATTTATTTTGTTATAGTTAGCTTTGTGATAATTTAGCTTGATATCAGCAGTACATTTAGGAATATGTGTAGGCTGAGAGAAAGAAACGTGTACATAGAAGGCTGGGTGATAAACGTCTACAGTTAAAAGGGGGACATCAGGAGAGAATGGGACTGCATGAATATTAGAGAAAAGTAAATCTAACAGGCGACCACTAGAATTGAAAAAACCGTTATATTGTTTCAAAACATGTTGCGAGCAGAAATTAGACAAAACACGAGTTACATTTGTAAGCTTGTTGCCCGCAGCATATTTCATGTATGTCGTCTCATTTACCCAAGCAAGCGAGGGTAAATTAAAATCACCAGCTACAATAATATTCTCAACTAAAGAGTCATCACACAACACTGACAGAGAATTAAGAAAAGTTAAATATGTGTCATCAACAGCGTTCGGGGGTATGTAAGTAGCACAAATAATGTGATATTTATTGCTTTTCGCGGGTACCTTAACAATCACATGCTCAGGCAAGATTAACGGGTGCAAAAATGAAATACTAGAAGGATTCAGTTCTTTAGAAATGGCTATAAGGACGCCACCACCATCCTTTTTATTGGTGAGCGAACGATTACGATCGCATCTAAACACCAAATAGCGTTGATCAATAAATTCATTATCAGATATGTCTAGTGTCAACCAGGTCTCGGTCAAGATAATAACGTCATATGCATGCGACATAATATTTAAGTATAGGGTATTTAGTTTTGTCCTGATTCCTCGACAGTTTTGATAATATATGGATATTTTACTTTCATTAATCATTTTTAAAATCTGAGGTTACAAAAAAATAAACAAAAGGCATAGCACTGTGAAAGTCAAACATAAAACATTCGAGTCATTTATACATGCGAAGGTACAATGGAAGAAACCATAAGCACAATAACATTCACTTAGAAACATATTAGTAGGATAGCATTTAAAACAAACCAACGCAGAAAACTCACGCAGTACGTTCGCGGTAAATAACATTATAAAATATAAATAATTGACAGGGTACACAAATGCGAGGGTACAATGAGAAAAATAACCAAAAGCACAATAGCATTCACTTTGAATCATATAAGTATACTTAAGACAAACCAGTGCTGACAGCTCACGCAGTACGTTAACGGTATTTAACATTAAAAAAATAGAAATAATCAACAGAGTACAAGAATTCGAGGGTACAATGTAAATAAAAACGAAAAACACAGTAACATTCACTTCGAAACAAAAAAGTACACTCAAAACAAACCAATGCTGAAATGAAAGTTCTCGAAGTACTACGTTCTCAGTAATTAACACTAAATAGCATAAATAATCGACAGGGCAAATCATAGAAATATCAAGCAACAAAATAAAAAATATTTTCAGAACTTGATTGTAAGGACCAATTCTAACATCGTACATTAAATTTAATAAGGTATGAAGGAAGTTAAGCACGCAATTCTCAGCAAAAACATATGACCAAGTAGCATTTAGCCAAGTATTATTATTATACGGTACAGGTATCACTAAAATAAGGAGACATTGTAAACAGTGGAATGTAATTAGCAAAAAAAGCACACAGCTGTTTGCAAAAAAGTATGATAGATAAACATTCAAACAGATGTTATTCTCAAGTGAATACATTATGTAATAAAGCGATGGCCTGGTTATAAAAACCAACAGTGTATTAAGACGAATTATTTGACCTAAACTTATTACAAATGTCGTCTTCAGAGTAAATCGCAATCGTAGGTGAGTCATCATTCTGCTTGGCCAACACAGTGGCATTACGTACCCATACATATTTGAACTTGTTTGTTTTCGCAGCGTCACGGCACTTGCGAAATAACTCCTTGTTACGAAGTGTCAGGTGTTCGTTCATATAGATACGGCATTGAGTCCCAGTGAGTCCTATACCATCCGATGTAATACCTTTGGCCAGTCGATAAGCACTCAGCACGTTATCACGGAGTAGTCGCGAAGTAAACTTTACAATAATATTCTTCGGACGCGAACTTTGTGAGTGTGCGTGTGGGACACGATGAATAGCCACTATGTCTCTCTGTGCTATAGGTATGTTAACCGCTGCCGCGATTGACTCCAGGATAGCCACCAGGTTTTCGCCACGTTTTTCCGGCAAGTTGCCAATTTCTATGTTGCACTGCCTGGCCTGTTGTTCCAGGCGATCTATTTTATTAGTCAGTGTCAATATGGGCTCAGATGCAGTGGTAACGATCCTCGACTCCATCTCCTTCGTACGCGTTTCAGTGTCGATAATGTTAGCAGAGTTAAATTCCACCGTTAACTTTAAGTCATCGACAACCTTCGATAATTCCAGATGTTTTGTGTTTAGGATTGAAATATCCTTTTTCGAATTCAAAAAGTCGGAGCGTAATTCTTTCAATTCAGATTGGATTTGAGAGGAGGTAGTAGCTAAATTATTAAATTCACTTCGAAGGTCACTTATATTCGAGTTAATATTGGAGAACTGGTCGCGAATTTCAGCACTCAGAACGCTCATTGATTTCTTGAATTCCTCGGAAAGCGCTGAGATATCCCGTCTCAGGTCACAATCTGGCTGTTTCCTCTTGAAGTTACGCTGAGTTATATTATGGTCTACGTCGTTACTCGAGTGTAGATCAGGGACGGATTGGCACTTACTGCTTTTCGGTGAGAGGATCATAATGAACACGTCCAATACGGCTATAGGCAGCTGCAAATATATGAAGTTAAGCCGCACTTGCAAAGGTTGTTCGCTGGATGGGTGACCACCGAGTTTCCTCTGTACCTCGAAAAACATGTTAAGCCGTTGGTCTCGATTGTCATTTGTAAAATTTGGCAGTCGTAACAGGTAGTCAGTGGCCCGAAAGTCTGACAACCAGTCTTATCAAGAGACAATATATACTTAGACACATACATATATATGTATATATATATGTGTATATATATATATATATATATACATTTAATTTCCCAGTACTAACTGGGTTGAATTGGGTGATTGGTTGTTGCTTAGGTTGTTGGGTTGGTCTGATAAGCAGTTGCTCGATGTAAAACGACGACATTGTTCGCGCAGTTGCTGAGCGATTGAACTTCTGGGCTGCGTGTCGCGGTTTCAATCCCCGCACGGAACAAATTAATATTTGTATGGCCTACAGATTCTGATAGTTGTTCCGGGTCTGGTATTTTTGTATGTGAGTTTAAATGTTTGTAAACGCTCCGACGATACAGGAAAAATAGTGTGGGGACACTAGGGATTTTTAAACTGCCTGCGTCGGCTTTCCCGAGTTCACATAACCCCAATCTATTTAAGTCGCGAGTAAATAGGCTTCTTCTGGGTAAGCTCGTCTCATCGTCGACCTCATCTCTGCCCTTAGGGCAAGATTGAGGTCAAGAGTAAGCCCATATAATAAAATAGATTAATAAATAATAAAATATACTCCTAGGCAAATAACTTGACCCAAAATGGCGTCGTTCTGCGCAGGTTCTCTGCTTTATTTGTATGGGACGTCTAAAAAACGACTACTGCGCAGGTTCAAGTTATATGCCACGTAGTATACTAGTCTTTCGCTGCATTTGGTTAGACTGGAGCTCACCCAAACATAGTTGGGAAAAGGCCAGACAGACGATGATGATGCATTACGGTAAGCTGTTCAAATGACTCCAATCATTTTATACCTACCGTCAAACTGTGAATGCACACAACAAACAATCTCTGAACAGCAATATAAAAATGTCACACTTTCTCAACTGTAACAAGTCCCCGGCAGTTCGACGTTCCGCGGTCGGAAACTTCGAATAAAAGTTTCAACGAGAAATAAAATAACTAACTCCTATGAAGTCTGAAGTGTGTGTAATTAACAATTATAAAAAAAAAAAATAGCACGTGAAAACTTCAATATTAACTTTCAAACTCGCGTCAGGGTCACGTGATGCTGATCGAAAAATCTTACGATTTTTCGATCAGCATCACGTGACCCTGACGCGAGTTTGAAAGTTTTTACCCATACAAAAAAAGTGCTCAGCGCCGCTAAAGAAGTTTTCACTTCATAAAGTTTTTATTAAGAGTTTTTGTAGTGATGTCAAGAGACTTAGTTACTTGTTCTTATTTTTCGTAATTATGTTACTCCAGTTTTTTTTCAGTGTAACATGTTTTGACTTGACTTGGCTTGATTTGTGCCCGGTTGATGGCAATATTATGGTCGCCTTCTATTTTATGGTGTATATTTAAACATAACTGGTGACATGTGGGTGTACTAATGGCTGCACCACTGCCTAGCGCTTACTCAGGTTAAGTTTCATGTAACATGTAACATGGATTTTAGGTAACCCCAATTTACAACGTAATCTTTATCATTAACTTGTGGTCCAATTGTCCAAGTATGGTTAAGGCAGAAGCCTATTTTGAACTTAGCTTAATGTAAAAAAATTGTACTAGTCTCTGACTTAAAAAAAATAATTGGGTTGACAATACACTCTCACAACCGGATCTATAGTAATAACTTGAACTCAAGGACAAAAGTATAAACGAAGTAAGAACCATCAAAGAAAGCAAAGCTTAGAATTCTAACTTCTGACAGTTCTAACTTCCAGAAATTACTAAACTTCAGAATGAAAATCGTATCGTAAATAATGACTTACTTTAACTTGTTTTTAAATACGGATGATACAGCAAGTAAACAATCATGCATGTTCCATCACTCAAAACTCAAACGTGATTTGTGCGCAAACTCGTATTTTAAAATTCATCATTCCCCTCTCAAAATGATTACCATGTAAATGGAAGTTCTGACAAAATTCTCAAGTTTCACAAAGTTTTGCGATGTTCGTTGATCTGCAATAAAAGTTCAAAGACTTTGGCTCCGCCGTGAGTGTAGGTTTCATAAATCAAATTAAAGTGGAAACGACGCAATATTTTTGTCATTATAGGTACCTATTTAATTTTATACTTGAGTGCATTTGTGCTATGTTACTTTATAATATCACGTTTTTATTCTAAGACAAGCACAGGTGTAGGTTAATATAGTACAACCACAGTCCATGTTTAAAGCACTTAAAATGTAATCACATCCGTGAACTCTGGTTCAGAAGTAGCATTAGCGACCAGACAACCGATGAAGTTTTATAGTGGTCCCGTTACTCACTAATATGTAAGATAAAACTGGTAATACAAGTTTTTCTAGGCTAAATTCATAAAACTAACAAAGAACCAGCAAAGTGGATTTTTATGAAATTCCTAGTCAGCTCGGAATTTGGGACTGGGCCCAAAAAATAACAATACGTTGACCCTAATTGCAGGTCGGAAGACTTTAAACCATTTACGTAAACTGAGAACCTTTTAAGACTTACTAATACCGCTTTGCAATGAAAAGAAGCGAGACAATAGCATACTATTTTATTACACACTCGTGTATATTACGATTCGTTATACATAATTTTCTTTTGGAGGGTGGGAAATAATCAAATGACTCCTCCCACTCTGGGCAGAGCGCTAGAGAGTGTCAGACTTCTACTGACTAAAAACCACCCATGTTCGGTATCTCTTGCAAACTTGCGTTCCTTCTTAGCCCTTTGTGTTGAGGCCGCGGTATCTCACTACAGAGCACCTTTAGCTGTGATTCCTATGCTTCATCCACGATCTCAATAAGAAACTAACTTTCTATTTTAAAGTATTTATGAATACATTCTTGGTCCACTGTCTCATTGTAGGTCAGGAAGATCTGTGCATAACGTCGAGATAGTTCTGTGCAGAACTATGCACAAACTTTTGTGCAATCAAGTCGATCGATGCGTGGGCGACTCTTTGCAATAAAGTAAATACAATTGTATTGTGTTCCTTTAGGGTATATTACAGTTATAAATACGAAAGTAACTATGTCTGCGTGACTGAATGGAATGCAATATAGTTTAAAACATAGGTAGATTTGCATCATATTAATAGCCCGGAATCACCCGCTTCTGGGTTATAGGATGGGTAGACTATAACTTTGCCCCTTTAACTTTGAGCTTTTACCTAACTATATTGGGGTCAACTTCCAATACATCCGGATGCACCTAAATACCAATATTTCACAAAGACCGACTGCTTATAAATCTGACCTCCACAACTTAGTTAGTATTGGTTAATATGGTATCCCTTGGTAGATTGTAGGGCCATTGACTACCTGTAATGAATGTCAAAAATCTTCAAGTGACAGCTGGGACAAACAGCTTAACATGAATCGCAAGGTACGGAGGATACTCGCTAAGATAGGCCAAATGCTCTTCGACTTTGGTACAAACACACAATATTGTTTATCCTAATTACATATTTCTGCGGGTGTATTTACCGACATTCACAAAGGCAAAGCCGAGGACATAACCTGGTATGAATAACCTGTATGAAATAAATATGAACTGGCGGTGCGGTTGGCGCACTGGGCTGAGCGATTGTACTGCTGCGCCGCGTGTCGCGGGTTCGATCCCCGCACGGAACAAATATTTGTATGGCCTACAGATAGTTGTTCCGGGTCTGGGTATTTATGTATGTGACTTTAAATGTTTGTAAACGCACCCACGATACAGGAGAAATTCCTAGTGTGGGGCAACGTTTTTTTTTTTTTAAAACAACTAGGTGTTGCCAGCGGCTTCGCCAGAAACTACTTACACGACAATTATCCCACGGGAAGATAGAATCGGAATAAAAATTCTATGTGTCAATCTAGGTTATAAACTATCTGTGTACCAAATTTTATCCAAATCCGGTCAGTAGTTTTTGCGTGAAAAAGTAACAAAAATCCATCCATACATCCATAAATACATACTTACAAGCTTTCACGTTTATAATATAAGTAGGATTTCTTTATGAAGCGGGTGTTTCAGTATTTAACTAAATCACGTTCATCTTATTAGTCGTGCAACTAATAGCCCTTAGGACGACGTGTTCTGGATAGGAGATCACCAATTGGCACTGTACCTATGTGTAGTGTAGGACAACCTCTGGTAAAATGGAGCGGTGAGCGTTTACTAAGTGCAGTATAATTAGTAAGGTCAATGTCCTGTAATGATTTATGGTAATTTTATTAGTCCTGTCTTTTTGAACTTAGCAGAAAATGGAAACAAATATCATCATTATGCACCTAATTCGCGTTCACAGGAGAAAAAAGCATAACATGTATACTCCCAAAATAGGTTGAACAGACTAATAACATGAAATACTTTTGTAGAAAAGTTTTCGTAAGTATCTAAAACACAATGTCTTGAACCTACAAGTTTCTGTTATAAAAAAAATAATGTTTAGCACATGAAATCCTCCATGTCCTGTATAAGAAACGTACATTCTTCAATGCATTCAAAACCCAACTTAGCCAGCACATAATTGCGGATCGATCACTTCTGGATAAATTAATGCATTGGATGGGTAACTATTAAGTTGTAATACTGATGACGAACTTATTGTAATCTATATGTATATTTTTAGTATTGTTCTCAAGTAAGTGATATATGTCTTTATTGGGAATAAAGTTTCTTTAAACCGAAGCCGAAATATTTGTTGACTGGTATTTTTTCCTAAAGATGTAAGAAAATAGGCATAAACTCGGGATTGAAATAAAAAAAAAAAACAAACAATAGTCGACGTCTATTTTAGTCCACTGTCTAAACACTGACCATATTTTTTTTACATAAGAAGGCCGAGAACAATTCCAAGCAAATCATTTTTAAAACAAGTTGTATCCTTTGTGAAAGCCTTTCAGAGTTGAAATTAATTTTGTAACAGAAGACGTACCTAATGTTTATTTAAACATGTTTTTAATATTATAAATGAGGTTTTTATTTTTATTGAACGTGTTTATTTCGAGTGGGTATAAAATGAGACATTTCGTAGTTGTCCGTGATAAGGGTCTCCATGACAGTTTGTTAACCATTAGGTAGATAAATATTTTGAGTAAAATTATGATGATGAAATAATTATGAAGTCTGCTAATCTGAAGTACCATATTTAAGTATATTTATAATGTCCCTTCTGTGGTACCTACGGAGAAAATAAAAGTAAGTTGTATCATTTATTATTCCTAAAATATTATTTAAAGTATTCTTTAGTATTTCTTGGTTTTTACAGAAAATATAAAACACAACTTGTGACAAGAAAAATGAACAAGTATGGTTTTCACAAAGGTTTGTACGAATTAAACGACTAGATTTTTTAATATATTTTCATAAGTTGGCCCTCAAAACATGTAATTGTTCGTACTTATATGTCGCTTTTATTACTAAAGTTAACATAAATTCACGTTCCATAATATCAGCAACACATAAATACAAAATAAAGAACATTTTCTATTTGTAGCATTCACGGATCGTCTGGCTACGAAAGCTCTACGAGTCTCTACGCGGCTACGCCTGCTACGTCGTAGCAGGTCATACATTTCATTTTTATTTCTAACACAGTGACATTGTATCTTGCATACAAAAGAATATCTACTTGTACGACTTTTTCTCATCGCGACTGCAAAGCGTTAACTGTATACTTTCATGTTTTCTGGGGCAGAAATTAAATGTGAGCGGATTTATTCAGAAACATATTTTATTTCGTTTTAGAAATGGTTTTCTGTATCTATGCGATTTTTGTAAAAGGTTAAAATGTACATGCCAAATAGAAAAGAGTACTTCGTATTTCACCTGCCCGAGATTTTTGTCATATACCTGCTGCATATTTATACGGATTCTTAATTAACACCTGAATGATAAACTTAACATACAAAATAATAGAACATTATCATCAAACATCAACAGCCTATTAATGTTCCCACTGCTGGGAACAGGCCTCCTCTGTTTGAGAGGGAATGGGCTATAATCTACCACGTGGGCAGAGGAGGCGGATTGGTAGATGTCACATCTCTTTGAATTTTTGGTTATAAGATATAGTAGTTTCCTCACTATGTTTTCCTTCACCGTTTTGAGAGGAAGAACAGTATAATTCACCTCATACCTTATAATTAAAATGTCACTTTCAATAATGTAATGTAAATGTAATAAATAATAATAGTCACGTGCAAAGTTCATCTACAATTATTACATTTTTACCTCTGCATTTAACTGAAAAGTTGAACTATATCACGAAAGTTGTTTAAAAACTGTAACATAGAAACTGAAAGAATAACTCTAGTATTTCATGCAGCGTTTCCCGGGAAGTTGAATTAATTTAGCTTCCTGCAGCTACTTCTATTGTAAAAGTTTGTTTTATTAGAAAAACTGTTATGGCGACGTTTTAATTAGGGAATTGCTTCGTTGGAAAAGGTTACTTCGTTGAAAATGTATTTATACTAACATTGTATATCACCAGGTTTCTGTTATTAACAATTGAAATTTGGATTCATAATTTTTGAACACGTTAGTTAATTAGAATTAGATCAACTTAAAGAAAAATAAAATATAAGTAAATTGACGGCACTGTTTCGCTAACATGTTTATAAAATAAAATCTCATAATTTAATTTAAGCATCAAGATCATTTATTTGGATCCAATTTATAACTCCCAGATATTTAAACTACAACAAAAAATAAACTTAAGTTAACTTTTGAGCAAAAAAGGTTAATAAATTGTTCTGCTACATTAAATTTTAAGAAATTTAATTAACTTGAAAAAGATCTGGTTGTCTTTAGGTAGATGACACACTGGCGAATTTAAGTCAAAGTTTTAAGCCTACTCAAAATCATAATAATGTTTTTAAATGACATGGAAGATTTCTAGTTGTGGCTTAAACATTATAAAACAACACGCTTATAATCCTCGAAGGCTAAGGCAGAAATAATATAAGTTTTTTTTTTGAGGGTGGGTAATTAGCAAATGTTTCCCGCTCTGGGCAGAGCGGTAGTCAGCGGACTGTCAGACTTCTTCTACTGACTAAAAACCACTTATGTTTTATCTTAGCCCTTTGTGCCGAGGCCGTGCTATCTCTTTCGAACAACCCGCAGCCCGACGGGAGTATAACGACGGGAAAGTGCCAACAACTCCTAACTTACATTTTTTATGAAAACGACTTAGAAATGCAGCTCGATAGAGAATGAAATTGCGCGTCTACTGTTATATGAATTAAGTTGAAATTCGTAAAATTGACGTAGCTAGGTACCGAAGAGACATCTCCTATGTTAAGGTCTAAAAGGTAATAATAATAAACGGGTTTTTTCGCCTCCTGTAAAATTTGGTTTTTGTAAGTTAGGAGTTGTTGGCACTTCCCCGTCGATAAGTAGGTATCTAAACTCATCATCACTTCAATTTCAACAGACATGAATTTGGTCTAGCAGCCAGGAAATGTGCCTGATTGATGGCAATAGGCTGGCCTTATTTTACATGGGACTTAAGGACATAACTGGCGAAATGTGGGTGTACTAATTGGTACACACCTGCTTAACCCTTCGGGCATCACAGGCGTGATGTGTATAATTTTGGTGTTCCACTTATAACAAACAAAAGAACACTAATTCGCGTCTCCTTGACAAACCACTAACTTGTTCGTAGTCAACGTTTTGTTGGCCGAGGTTTCACGAAACTTAATCCTCCGCGGATACAACGCTGCGGGCGGTAATCTTTCCCTCATCGCTTTCGTTCAAAAATCGCTTATGTGATAGATACCTAACGCGGTAACTTCAAATATTGTCACACAACTTTCAGATATAGGCCAACTTTCGCAATTTGAGAACGAACTCAAACAAACTGGTTGCGTCTTTAGTTTTTATCTACTTTTCTTTAGTTTCGTAGTATCGTCTCGCGAATGATTTCGCAGACATTGAGGTTTGAAAGGTTTATGTGGATCAGAATTAGTAGTTAGATAACCTGGTAATAGTGTTCCCTCTGTTGGGACACTGATCTCCTTACTGTGTGAGAGAGTAAGCCAAAGTCCATTGCACCAAGTGGACCAAGTTACCATATCTATTATTGGAATCAAATATAACTGCTCACAACTTAGGACCCATTAATACTAGCTTGTGCCAGCGGCTTCGCCCGCGTGAAGTTCGATAATTGTCCCTCGAGATCATACTACCGGGATAAGTAGTATCCTATGTGTTAATCCAGTTTATAAACTATATTTGTGTTCTTAATTTCATCCACATTCAATCAATTCAATCCATACCTACACCCTCACAAACTTTCGCATTTATAATATTAGAAACTTAATATTTATGCGTGTTGCAAGGTAACTGGGCTTATTCCAGTTGTACATTATTATCTCCTTTCGTACGTAGGTAAAACATTGGTTTTTCGACTCCTCCGCTATTCTTTTCTGATTATTTTTGTTGCGGGAATCAAGTTTCTCCAGGACTTCGGCGAGCTTCATAGTCTCGGCGCTTTTCTGATGGTAGCCACTGTTAATTTTGACTGTCAGTGGGTTTGGGAATGATGTGGTGGGCTTGACCCAAAAAAAACGAGGCAAGTATGGGGTGAGAGCTGATTTGCACGGGTGCTTTCTATACATTGTCTTCGCGATATAATAATTTTCTAAGCTACCGCACATAAAGATACAATAAGTTATTGTTGAGTTGCTTGTTGTGTTGAGACATATTTTTATCTTTTTTACTCTCAAAACATTTCCATTACAATATTTTCACAAAATAAAAGTAGTATTAATATCTTCCACGACGAGACTTGTGTAAAACTAAGCCTTGAAACAGAAAACTCCAGACAGTAGACACTTACTACTACACTTACTAGACTGGCCTGTTGGTCTAGTGGTTAGTGACCCTAACTGCTATGCCGGAGGTCGTGGGTTCGATTCCCACCCAGGACAAATGTTTGTGTGATGAGCACGATCATTTGTTCTGTGTCTGGGTGTAATTTATCTATAATATGTATGTATTTAGAAATATATAAGTATGTTTATCAGTTGTCTAGTACCCATAACACAAGCTCTGCTTAGCTTGGGACTAGATGGCGTTGTGTGATAGTTGTGGAATATTATTATTATTATTATTACTTAGACAGGCGATCAAAATATCGTTATACTAAAATAATGTTTAGTGAAACTCAGTTGTAAACGACCTAAACAATATTACAAGCGTAAACAAGAATCAAAATTACTAGTTGAAACTGTTTGTTGATAGCTATCTGAGTTATGGAACAGTAGAGCTTCTGGCTGTGTCCTATCAGCGTGCTTATTTTATTCTCCCGCTTTCTAACCAAAGCGAGCGGTAGCGCGACTACATGATAATACATTTTTATGTACCGCGTTTTTTTTCTAAAATTAATAAGGCAGCCTTTAAAATTGGTCTTTTGGGCGTCGATTGCAATAGGGGATCGGACAGGGTCAAAATAATATGATTCTGTTTAGTCCGTAAGTTAGATTATCGAAAAATATTGAATACGTGTTTTTTGTTTTTAAAATTAAATTAATTTAAAATTTAATTTAAAATTACGAAGAAAAAACACGTCAAAGATCGTGGAGTGGGGCTTGAAACGTCACTTGTGTCGTCAAAATGTACTATCATATGACGTCACACGAGTTTTCGAAGCACTGTATCGTCTTCATTTTAAGTTTACGTGAAAAAAGAAAAAATACGTGTCCAATAATTTTTGGAAATCTATCTGACGGACTAATTAGTTTTTTTTTGTCCGATCCCCTATTGTGTATGTGTCTTTACATAACATTTTTTCGTTACTATTTCGGCCAAATGCTAAAAGACATGTCCAGTTATAGTTTAATTATGTGAATATTTAATTAGAAGCATCTTTGTCACGTGACTTAAAGGCCCTCCGGTTTTCCCAATAAATAAATGTCACAGAAATGCGGCAATCGATCATTCGCGAGATCGATTGCTTCGGTTAGGACACGTAGTCTAGGATCTAAAGATTAATTAGCTGAAGTGTTAGGTCGCTCCCTGATATGACGCGGACGGCAAGATATCATGTTTACTCGGTCTAAATGGAAATCGGATTGCAAACATCGCACTAATGTTAAAATCTCTTCATTCTCATGACGTACCTATGTACGAACTTTGAAATTATCTTATAATCTTATCAAATGCGCACATTTGCAGATATACACGTACCTATTATTAGACATTGCAGTAGTGGGACATATAGTCCAGTCATTTTAGGTTTTATATGTGGAAAAATTCTAGTGGGCTGATTTTTTGCATATACCTTTCTTACGGCATTGTAATGAAGATGTGGAAAATCAATTGTGTAGTAGCATTTTTCTATAAAATCCACCGATTTCGGTGTAGAGCCTATAATGTTTATGCTTATGGTCACCATTTACTCAATCTCTCCACGTGACCAAACCATCTAAGCACACTATTTTAAATTTTGGTCATTTTCTTTTAAAACACAACTTTCTCATTCTCATTAGGCGTGTAAGTTGTTAGGATAAAAACAAATCGATGTAACATACCCAGCAAATCAGCTACATAAAAGGATCCTTTGCTTCCTACTAAACATCCAATAAAACCTTTTTACATAAAGTTGCACAAGTGCAAATAACAGTCAGAGTTACGATCCCATCGACTACTCTTCACCCTGCCTTATGGGCCTACTACACGCACGCACTTCCCCACAGTTTTCGTTCACACTTCACAGTACATCGCGCGTATGGTTGGTAAAACTGTATTACCATTACAAACCACACGCGCGATGTACTGTGTGCACCGTGTAATCCCGCAGGCAAAACTGTGGGGAAGTGCGTGCGTGTAGTAGGCCCATTACACTATAGTTACAGCCAAAACAAGTGGGTGTATCCACTTCAGCATACCATGTTAATCTAAAGTTTTCTCGTGTTTTTTCCTTGTTCTATGAGTGATTCGAGATTAAATTCATGAACCACTTAAATTATATTTTGTTGTTGGTTGTTTTACGATTGATGTGATATTACAGTGAGGCTTCAAGGAAAGTTATTACGCTTTAAATAATTTAACGTAGAGTAGAAATAAGGCAGTAGGTAGTCAAATGTCAAGCCAGTTTTTTGTAGATCTATTCTACGTTTGTATTATGACACAAAAGTTCAAAACATTTTATGACTTATTTAGTGTCTAGTTGACATTCTGCTATCAATAAATTGATTTTTTTTAATGAATTGAATTTACTTTAGCACAAAATTTACATTCGTTACAGCACCATTCTTGAACAGACTTTAAATATTAATAGGATTTCAGATTTAACAATTATTCAACGGTATATCAGGTTTTATCTACCAACCTGCCCTGGGCCTCCCTGGTGGATTATAGCCTATACCTCTACTAGAGAGGAGGCCTGAGTCCCTGAGATACGATGATGAAAGCAGGTTTAGTCAAAAGGTTTAATGGTAAGGCTGTTTTGTGTGGTACGTGCATTTTCTAAAGTCATGACTATATCGAGCATTGGTGAACCAGTGGTAGCAGCCCCAACAAACGAGTCGTGGCGGTTCGAACCCAGGCAGGCTCACTTTGTGTAATACCTACACAACGTATAACGGTGAAGGACAACCTCGTGAGGAAACCGGCATGTCCGAGAACCAAAAGTTTGAAGACGTCTCCCAAACCGCACTGGGCCCGCGTGGTGGATAATAACAATTCGCTCTGGTAAAGAGGCCAGTGTCCCAGCTGTGGGAACATTATAATATTCCACAATAATAATAATATTCCACAACTATCACACAACGCCATCTAGTCCCAAGCTAAGCAGAGCTTGTGTTATGGGTACTAGACAACTGATAAACATACTTATATATTTCTAAATACATACATATTATAGATAAATTACACCCAGACACAGAACAAATGATCGTGCTCATCACACAAACATTTGTCCTGGGTGGGAATCGAACCCACGACCTCCGGTATAGCAGTTAGGGTCACTAACCACTAGACCAACAGGCCAGTCAAATCAATTATAAGCTGATAATGCTATGACAATATCACTTGAGTTGAAAACAAAGAGTTTTATATTTACCAATAAGCTATATTCAGTAATCATGATTGGCGAAAGTACTCACATACCAGATGAATACTCCTTCCAAGTTGTTATTGAAAGTATAGCTAATACTTCACAATAAATAGACGTAGAAATTGTCTGAAGTCTGAGATAAGAGATCCTTGTCCTTGATGTCGATTTTCCAATTTGCTAGAATATCAAGGAATGAGTGCAATCTCCAATGAAGGGCTGGAACAGCTGTTTGTATAGACGGGAGAATAATATTGGGACGGATTATATTATTACATAGGAAGAAAGTGAAGGTAGTGAAATAATTGCGTTGTTTGGTAACTTTTGTTGTTAGTTAATGGGTTCTACATTGAATGAAAGTGTTCTTGTGGGACCAAATTATTATTAATATAATTATTATTGCAGAATCAAATCGTTGTTTATATCCTTATCAGCGTTTTCACAGCTGCAAGATAGTCAGCCTCTTTGCGAGTTACCCTGGGCTTTCAGGTTTTTGGAAATTTGTAACTAATCTTTTCAAACAACTACAATGACAGAGATCAGGGTTTAGCAAGAAAGCGTCGGCCGTCAAAATAGTTTTCGAAAGTATGATCACTGCAATTATTAAGACTTGTGAAAATATAATGATTACCAGAAATTATGATGATTTCAAAAGTTTTATTAACAGTGAGTAAATATAATTTAGTAAATATTGTATTATGAATTTTACAAATCCAATTTCACTCATCAAATGACTCCTCCCGCTCTGAGCAGAGCGGTAGGGAGTGTCAGACTTCTACTGACTAAAAACCATCCATGTTCCTTCTTAGCCCTTCGTGCCGAGGCCACGGTATCTCTTTCGAACAGCCCGCAGCCCCGACGGGACGTAAAATAGTACCTCAATTTGCAAAAATAACGGCTGAATAAAGCAAAATAAAGACTGACAATCAATTCAGACAAAATGAAGCAAGAAAACGTACTTTCCCATTTACAGTAACGCTGTTAAATATTTCTTCGAACATTAAGTATTAAAGGTGTTCCACCTTGACGCCTTCAGTAGGGCTAGCTGAGGGCTGGAACCCTTTCCTTTAGTCAATGATTGAGTTAGTTCGTTAAGAATTCAGTATCACTGGAGCGGTAGGCTGAAATCTCAGACGTGTTGTTGAAGGATTATAGGTAGAGGCGAGTGTTCAGTTTTGGTATTGCTTTTTCATGTAACTATGACGTTGGTATGAGTATTTGATGATATTTTGTCTCATAAAGGTAACATTGATATGGTTTCATTGATAATTTTATAGTTTCTAGTTTCTAGTTTATAGTTTCATTTTGACTGGCCTGTTGGTCTAGTGGTTAGTGACCCTAACTGCTATGCCGGAGGTCGTGGGTTCGATTCCCACCCAGGACAAATGTTTGTGTGATGAGCACGATCATTTGTTCTGTGTCTGGGTGTAATTTATCTATAATATGTATGTATTTAGAAATATATAAGTATGTTTATCAGTTGTCTAGTACCCATAACACAAGCTCTGCTTAGCTTGGGACTAGATGGCGTTGTGTGATAGTTGTGGAATATTATTATTATTATTAATTATAATAGAGAGAGTTTTCAATACGCCCAAGCTCTGGTACATACGATGTGCTGGAAAAAACCAAATAGCGTACAAGCACAGTCTGTCACAAACCACTAACAAATTTTAAAATAAATATATATTTTTAATGATGTGTGTTGACCGTCCATCATTTTCGAAATATTTGCTTAATTTTTGCGTCCAAAAAACCACATAATTAAAATATTATGTCCATTAGATCTGAATGACTCAAAACATCGGAATATAGAATCGATTTAAAAACTTGTTCTAGGTTCGTTACAAGGTTAGCGAGTAATGAGATCATTATTTCTTCTTTCTTGATACCCCAAACCGCATTTACCCTTCAAAAGAACATATTTAATTGCTGGTTTTTCAATGCCAAACGTTTGTTAGTTACTTGTAATCCTGGAAGGGTTAAGCACCTATATAAATAGTTGACACAAAGTACAATGCTGTTTTACGTCCGTCACATCACTAGCTCAGGTACTGTTGAAAACAAGCGTCGGGCACTAGCTGCTCGGCAGATTGCTGAACTGGACCTATTTGGCACTGCCGTGAGACACACAATATTATCTCTTTTTGTTCCCCGTTTAGTTTTGTTGTTTGTACTTGTGCTATGTGCCAAAAAAATATGTTTTCTTTCTTTCGACTCTTTCTTTTGAGCCGAGGTGTACCTAATATTACACCCACAATTCTCCAGTCAACGGTCACCTGCTGGTTGTGGTGGCTGGTTTTGTAATTTTCTACCACATGCTTATTGCATTGTTGGGCTTACTCTTGACCTCAATCTTGCCCTAAGGGCAGAGATGAGGTCGACGATGGAACGAGCTTACCCAGAAGAAGCCTATTTACTCGCGACTTAAATAGATTGGGGTTATATGAACTCGGGAAAACCGACGCAGGCAGGGTGTTCCACTCCTTGGCTGTACTAATAGTGAAAGACTTAGCAAAACGCTTCGTACGAATGTGTGGAACATCGACAAGGTATGGGTGATAACCTGCAGTACGCCTAGTCAATGCTTATTAAAAAATGGCTTAGTCAACAAATATCGACTAAGCCATTTTTTATAGTTATTTTTATAATTTGGTTTTTCTGCCTTATCTCATACATAACACGAAAGAAAAAACTGACAACCTATTTAATAAGGATTCTTTAAAATTCACCCTCTGAAATCTGGACATCTAATTTCCTCATATTACAAAAGATACAAGCATTTTTAGGTCATCATCCCAGAATTTCGTCCGTATTTCAGCTCTAACAAGATAAGGTGGGGTATGAATTTTAGAAAAGCCTCAAAGAGATGAGGTATCATGAATTTTGAGAGCTTCTATGTTCGTTAGTGAGTTTGGTATCAAAATACATATATGTTTCAACCTTTTGAATTAGTGTAGTGTAAATAATGTAGAAATAATAGTGACAATGACACTCATACAACACATGAACAAAGTGTTTATATCATAATATCAGACTCTAAGAAAGTGGAACGGACTTGTATAAAGTACAATCAGCACTATTCTAAGTTTTAAAATAATTATCACGTAAAAAATTAAGTTAGATTAAAATTGCTTATTACTCTTGTAGGCTAGATTGTAAATAATTATTAAGAACCTGGTTCTTTTTACTATAGGATTAAAAAGAAAAAAAAATATGTTTCAGTACACTAGTGCATTGTAACATTGTATTTTGATATGGGAAATAATGTAAGTATTCTTTCGTGTGATTTTTAAGTTTATAGCTTCCTCCTTGGTAGCTGTTTGAGTTATATCGCTTTACAAGTCACGAGGTTCGTGCCCTATGAGATTTGATCTTAGATGGGGCATTCATCGGATGACACGTGACATCACGCTGGTAATCGCCAAAAAGTGTAGGCAAAGGTGTACCCAACAATACACCCATTCCGTCAGTTATGTCTAAACAAAACCGGACTAGTCTGATATGATTTTAATAAAACAAACTTTTACTTGCAAACTTTTACTTGTAAATAGAAGTCTAGGCGTTGTTACGTGCCTAGACTTAGGTAGTCCATGCATTTTTAAGGTTCAAGTTGGTAGCCGACTGCACGCAGCAGCAGCAGACTACGTATCGCAGCGACACTACTGGTTTCTACGTATTTCTATGAAATTCCCTCAGTAGTTAGCGACATGAAGCTAGCGACGCGTCGTCGAGCGGCAGATGCACGTGTCGTCCGACCGCAGATCAGTAGTGCCACTGACGCCGGAGCAACGACATGTCGAGCGTGTTTAGAGTTATTGACTAATAGTTATTTGCAGTCGGGTTCGAAATCATGCCTGCAGCGACATGACGCGACGACATGTCGTGGCGACATGAAGCGACGACATGTCGTCTGCTGCTGCTGCGTGCAGTCCGCTACCAACTTGTACCATGATAAAACGATGAAATTCAATAAAAACTTTCAGCCTATGGATTATTTTTTAAATCTCTCCTTTAGATACACCATTCCTGTGCAATTTTTTCCAGTTAGTTCATTTAGTAAACCACCTAACATCACCACTACCACCACATATATGAAATAGCTCATTCAATATTAATTATAATTATTGAGTACTTGTCTGAATGTTTTGCAATTGACATCTAAAGATTTACGTCATCAACTCCGCAGTATTTTTTTAGTTAAAGTTTTATTTTTAAATTGGCAATTAAATTGATTTAATTGGTGTTTTCGTACCAATAGGGACTTGAGAAAAAGTAACAAGGTACAGACAATTCATTCAAATAACAAATTTTGAACTGAAATAAAAACTATTTTTCACTTTTTAGTGGTTCACATGTAATTTCACATGTTCATGGGTCATAATGTGGACAATGTAGCTTTTTTTGAGTTTTGTTGATTTTTCAAAAACCGCTGGTCCGATTTCGATAAAAAAAACATGGGACCATTTGGGAAGATTTTGAGATTAGGTACCCTTTCCAACAAAAAAAGAATTTTTCAAATCGGTTAGCAAGCGACGGAGTTATGCCCGAACAAACATACAAAAAAAAAACAAACATCCGAATTGAGAACCTCCTTCTTTTTTTAGAAGTCGGTTAAAAAATACCTAATCTCAAAATCATTTTTCATCTCAAAGAGTAACCTTCTCGTCGTTAGTAAGTTTCTTGCCAGGTCTCCTCCATGGGAAACGATCAACCCAAACCGTGCACCTTTCATCGAAGTTTTCTAAGTGCCAATGTAGGCCTATGTCAAATAAAATATATTGTTTTTTTACCCTTTTCTATTATAGATCTGTCTATATAAACATAAAAAGAAAAGTTCTAACTGCCTGTCTGACTCATCAACGCCCAGCCCAAACCCTTGAACTTAGAAAGCTGAAATTATGCACAACATATTTCCCTTTATAATGTAGACAAGGAACAAAGAAGGATTTCTAGAAACTCAACCCCTAAAGGACTTAAATAAAGGATGAAAGTTTGTGTGGAAAATAGTAATTTTTGATATTTCCGATATCCACGCGGGCCAAGCTACAGGCAAAAGCTAGTATCTGTTAAGCATTAAGCCATCGAATGCCTGGAAAACATTTAAGTACCCTAAATATTCGAAAAAATCTCAAGAAGATGCAGTAAACGTAGACTACGCTTTAATGGAAAATGCACACACGAACATACTCCCACCACCGAATAAATTATTAAAGTTTGCATTTGCATCTTGCATTACAGCATTATCAAACCCACTTCTGGAAGCCTATGGTCCGTGGATGGGCCAAGCACAGTTTTACTAAAAGATCGTTCCGAGCTGCAGTTAAACTACGAGCTCACACCTTTTAAACATAATAATAGCAGGCCTTCTTACAAACAGAGGCTGTGGGCCGTAATCTACCACGCTGGCCTCTTCTGGTTTGGTAGAAGTTACATGTGTCCTAATGCTTTAGTACACTAAAGCATTAGGACACTGGTTTCTTGACGACGTTTTCCTTAACCGTTTTAAGGGCAGTGGTAAACTCCGTTGGCGCTGCGGGTTGTTCGAAAGAGATACTGTGGCCTCGACACAAAGGGCTAAGAAGGAACACGAATGGTTTTTAGTCAGAGAAGTCTGACACCCTCTATCGCTCTGCCCAGAGCGGGAGAAGTCATCTGACGATTTCTCACAATCCAAAAAAAGAGCAGTGGTGAATAAATAAATTAGGCAAGAAAAATGGGAAGTCTGGGTTTGAACCCACGTTTTCCAACTTAGGTTTGATACCACTGGGCCACCAGTCTCCCTCTTCTGATTGCGGACTAAAAAAATAAAATTAGTTATAATAAGAATAAGGTAGGTTCGTCCGTGACATAATCTCCGGAGTTTTATCATTTCGCGTCGAAACGTGATTGAATGAAAATGTAATGAGATTTGAACTCATCTTCAGGGCATGGGGATCAGGTATGTACACTTTAGGTATATTGGTACCACAGTTACCTATACCTACGCAAAATTCAAAAGCTATTTTGTCGTGAAAGTACACATAACTTTTAGAAAAGATCTATGTCATACCAGTATAGTTTTTAAATTAATTTATTTCTAACATCTTTTTATAATTACTTTTGAATATAATCATGCATAGGTATGTATTTCACTCGTCGTTGTTCGAAAGACATACCGCGGCTTCGACACAAAGGGCTAAGAAGGAACATGGATGGTTTTTAGACGGTAGAAGTCTGACACTCCCTACCGCTCTGCCCAGAGCGGGAAAAATCATTTGATGATTTCACAAACACCAAAATAACCCTCCTTTTGGGCTTCGCCGCAGTCGGGTAAAAAGAATGTATTTCACCCTCTACTGTATATGCCAATAGTGCTGACAAAAGAATATTTATTTAGTTATTTTTAGAAATTCGTTGTTAAAAATATACAATGTACTTATTGAACAAACAATTGAGTGGCTCAGTTATATCAATGGCTTAAAACATTCAGTGTTATTTCCCGTATAATTGGGACTGCAATCAAAATGTAATCAAACAAGGAGACTTGAAGTTGCTAACATACCTACATGCCAATATTCAATCACTGTTTCACACACTCTAGTAGGTATAGAGAATGCCTACGACCGGCGACCTTTCCAATTTGTATTTTTTTTTGTTTGCTTTTTATTTTTACAGTACTTAAAGGTTTTTATACTCCATATTTTATAGATTGTATTGCTACATGGTTTATTTTTGTTCAAGTTTCTATCGTCTCAATACGAGTAGTCTAAAAAGACGCTCATGACTTTTACATTTTTCTCACATAATATATTTATTATCATCTGCCTAACCCTTTCCCAACTATGTTGGGGTCGGTCAAGTCATTCTAACCGGATACAGCTGAATACCACTATTTTACATGGACCGACTGCCGATCTGACCTCCTCGACCCAGTTAATACTGGGTAAAACGATACCCTTTGGTAAGACCGGTTTTCAGAATTTCAGGTCACTGACTACCTGTAACAACTATTTTAATAAATTGATTTAAAAGATTGCCCTTGGAGTTTCTTGCTTATGCCTCACCACGCTTTGGAATTGGCAACTACAACTTACTTTCACAATACTTGTCACTGTGACTGTAGCTTCCCTTTCTTTAGTTTTTTGACATTCAAAACTGCCCGTAATGGTCTAAATGAAATTAATGATTTGGGTTTGAAACTTTGATTGTTATGCTTCTATTCTGTACACAATATTTTGTATAAGGTTCCACTGAGCGACTTCAAACATTTTCACTCGTAAGCAATGTAACCATTTTCATGACGTCTTTTTCTCTAAATAAAATGCCAAACTATTGAATTTACCCTAATTTTGTTCTAGGTACAAAATTACTAGTCGACAACAAAAATCCATTTGGCTAACGTTCATTAGGTTACCTAACTAATCGTGGGAAGTGGCAGGCGATCTAGAAACTACAAGTGATTTGAACAACTATGTATTTCGTGTTTTTTCGTATTGATAAAGGTGAATAAGCATTAAAATCATGGTACAATACTTCCATTTTACCTTCTTTGAAAACGTTTGTACTGATTAAACTAGCCTTAATTTGTACCAACACGAATCTTATTTAGATCAATCTGATGCGAGTTCTGAGAGAGATCTGAGATTTTTTTTTAAAATAGGAAGTATGTATGTATGTATGTATGTTCTTTTATTTTGTTTTATTGTTTTTTTTCAATTTGTTTTTTATTTTTATTGTTTGTTGTGTGCACTTGTGGCATGTACTAAATAAATATGTTTTCTTTCTTTTCTTTCTTTTCTTTAGGTTGTAGGTACTTTGAGGTACCTACCTAGTCAGGTAAAATACATTAAAAGGAGATGGCTAAATTCAGTTAGGACGACTGAACCAAGCATGTATAAACATGGCACCTAGCAAAATGCAACGCTTAATAGCTGAATATTAGTATTTCATTTAAAAAACACTTTCGGAAGTTGATCGTAAGTTGAAAATCCTGAAAATAGAATCGTTTAGCTCCTACGTCAATACGTATAAAACTGCAAACAAATGTCATTGCTATGAACTTTTACTTAGGCATTTGGATGTATCTGCATTGAAATTGATATAATTGTATTATAGACTAAACGAGCCACCCCGATTTCGCATCGTGGTACTTTAGTAAATATACACAAAGGGGTAATTGCACCTAAAAATGTAATACAACGGCCTTTCTGCAATCCGCGCAAAAATTACTCCCACCTGCGTTTTTACTCTTGTAAAACCTAACGGACTCATCCAAATGAGTAAAATAAAGACGGTTTTCACAGACAATGTTCATAGGTGGTGTCAGAACACCACCTATGAACATTGTCTGTGAAAACCGTCACACAGACAGATCTGTGTCGAGTAGCGAGAGGTCCGTAAGTAGGCGAGCGAGGGTCATTGAAAATCCAAAATAAAAAATCCAAACGAACATGCAAACGGCAAAGCGTTCAAACGACATCTGACATTATGACGTTTGACGTTTGATTTTTATAGAGATGGGATTGAAATTCAAGTGTAACAGAATCGATAAAATAATAATCTAAAGTTTTTAACATAAAAAATATTGAAAATAAAACAGCAAAAATGTGAATGACTTTATTCTTTTCTGTTATTCTTACCTAAAAATGAAGCCGGAGCGGATAACGTGTTCTGGTCTCTCGCCCATCCTAGATACCAGATCACTGTCATTACATGACAGTAGCAACAGCCCAGAGTTCTGTTCCCCACATTACAGCTGCAGTAATATGACAGTATGTCATCCAGAGGATTATTTGTAGTTTGGCTTTTATATAAAATATACACGTAGTATATTTTTTGAATTAAAAGTTGAGGTCTTCATTCCCATAAATGGAAGTCACATTTGTTCGACGTTTCTTATATTTTATTAGTTCTAGAATAATTCTAACTGTAGATGACTCACCTCAATAACCCACATAACAGTTAACCCACGATGGTTAACAATTCCTAAGTCATCTAGGGCTCTTTGGGGAGTAGCTAGAGAGTAGCCACGGCGCCCCTTCCGTCTTACGCAGGTCCTCACCGGACACGAATGTTTCGGGAGGTACTTGTACCGAATCAGGCGGGAGGAACGCGCCCGGATGCTTCCACTGCGAGGATCGACCGGAGGACACGGTGGAGCACACTGTGGAGGTGTGCCCTGCTTGGGCGGAGCCCCGCCGTGTTCTCGTAGTGGCAATCGGCGGCGGCGACCTCTCACGTCCGGTCCTGGTGCAAGCCATGGTCCGGGGCGAGAAGGAATGGGACGCCATCGCCTCCTTCTGCGAAGCAGTTATGCTAACGAAGGAGGTGGCGGAACGTGAGAGGGAGAGAACCTCTCGTCCCAGCCGCCGCGGGAGAAGCTCCGGGCGTCGTTGGCCACGTGATGCCTTCCGGCCACCGTAGACGCGGGCCTGTGGACGGTGAGTTATCGGCTAGCTCGCCGTCTGGCCGTCTTATGACGGTAATAGACCGTGTCGACGGCGCGTTCGTGTTCCACGCGCGCCTCAAAGAGATGTCAGCAAGGAGGGGCCCGCAAGGGCCGACGCCCGTCGGGGCTGCGGATTATCGAAAGAGATAACGCGGCCTCGGCACAAGGGCGAAGAAGGAACATGGGTGGTTTTTAGTCAGTAGAAGTCTGACACTCGCTTCCGCTCTGCCTAAGAGCGGGAGGAGTTATTTGATGATTTCCCAGACGCAAAAAAAAAGGTGAGTCATCTACAGTTAGGATAGTAAGTAGAGCAGCAGGCAACGAAGTGATGATATGCCGCCGCAGTCTTTGCGTGGTTATACCTACCGCAGTACATGTATAGCTTGATGAATATACTGCAAGTCAAGTCCGCGTTGAGAAGCAAAAGGGTCAAAGCGAGGGTGGAAATTCAAAATATAAAAGCACCACGAACAAATAAACGGCAAAGCGTTAAAACGACGTCTGACATATGACGTGTGCTTTTTTTAGAGATGAAATAAAATAATCGAAACGATTAAAAGAAAAAAATAGAACTACTTTTTAATAATCATCAGTTCATATTTTTCGCAAAATAATAACCTAACCTAACCCTCCTATATTCGCCAGACCGTGAACAACGAGAGCTGTACTCCGCAGCCATCACGATCCAGAAGGCATACCGCCAGTACCGTGGCAGGCAATATGTAGCACCATAATTCGAAGCTATCCCTTGTTTTATTTGATTAGGATTTAATTAAGCTGAATTGGGTAGAATCGACAGTCACTTTCAAACAACCCCATTTTCAAAACACAAGGAACTAAACAATACACTGAATTGCACGCCATAGATTCCCACCAAAAACTCTGATTACCACTTCTTAGTTTCAAGTAAATAAATCGTTTTAATAACTGTTATCAAGAATCGATATAATATGGACCATCCTTAGCTTGCAGTTGCTATAGCAACTAGCAGCTGTATTACGAGTATTTCACCATTTTATGTCAATGAAAAGAGAGATTTAATTTTTGCTTTTTCTTTAGTTCATGCAACTTCTAGGAAATTATTAGACACTAAATAATTAATGTTTGATTGTTTAAATACTACGAGTCAGTGTGGGAATCCTATACTTGCTGGAGGCAGTCATTTAGCCATCTCCTTTGTGTTGCAGAAGCAACATTTAAAATTATCCACTTTTGGAGAAATAGTTTAATATTAAATTTTTGTGTGTCAGACTAGCTCCAACAGAACAGGGGAGAACGGAATTCCAGGAAAATCTCATGATGTTCATTGAAGCTTTTGATTCTCATAATATTACTATGAGTGTATGAGTACTATGTACTATAAAGCCACTTTTTACATTTAGTTATATTTTAGTGACGTTGCCCTGGTGGCTGAGAGAATGTCATGCTCACTCAAATGTCTCGCTGATGGGGGCGGGTGTGTCGGATCATTTAGTTCCCTTCAAAATGGTTGAGTTGAATGGTGCTGATCCATGCGTCATGTTCGTGAACGGGCGCTGTCAGTGGAGACTGGTCATTCCTTAGTTGCCATGGTGTAGATTTTTTTTTTGATTTGTTTATTATATCTTTACTCTGGACGCTCTTAACTTGCACGTCTTGCTACATAGTTCTCACATAATATACCATCTCAACATGAATGATATAATGTACCAAGATTTTGTAACAAATTCTGATTTAAAAGAGTGTCCATGGAGTTTCTTGCCCGTTCTTCTTCATGAGATCTACGTTAGGGAACTGGCAACTGCAGTACTTTCACAAGTTATTATGCCTTGTGATTGTGACTGTAGCGTAGGAGTGCAATGCGTCGTTTCGGGAGTTGCTGCGTCGGGCTGCGCGGCGCCGGATGTTACCGCCGGCGAGTGCTGTGGGTGCGGGGACGCGCGGTGGTGCGTGCCGTGGCGGCGGGTGCGCGGGGTTACGGGTCGCGGAGCGGCGGTTGCACGTTGCGGCGTGCATTTGTTGTTCCGTGATTCGGGGTTTCGAGCATTCGTTGTTGCGGTTTGCGTCGCTGCGTGCTTTCGTGCTTGCAGTGTTCGTTGTTGCGGGCATTCGGTGGCGTGTGGTTCGGCGTGGTGGCTTTCGGAATGACGTATTGCACTCGTAGTTTCGTTTTTTTTTTGTGAAATGTTCTTCTGACATTCAAAAGTGCCTGTAATGGCTTAATTGAAATAAAGAATTTGAGTTTGAGTTTGATTACGTAGGTACGCTAATTAAGGCGTGTTCCAGGTATTTTGAAACAACAACAAGAAACATTGAAGGTATTCGTTGTTGTAATTATCAACAGTACCAGACTAATTAGAAGTATGTGAGTAGAAATATAATGGATTTTATTTTGTTTCGATGTTCGACTGAAAGACAAAAGTCTTATAATATCTTTGGAATGATTCATTGAAACATTCGGTCATCATCATTTCAGCCAAAAGACGTCCACTGCTGGACATAGGCCTCCCCTATTCGTAGTTTTCTTTAGTTTATGAAATTAAATTATTTTTAATTTCACAATAATATACGATGGAACCGTGTCATCTTTTCCTTGGAACTTTTATCTGTGCTTTTGCTATGGATTCAGGCTTAAAGGCTCCCAATTGTTGAAATGATTCGATGGTTGTAAAAACACTGCTACTACACACTAGATCTGATAGCACTATTTACCCGACTACGGCGAAGCCAAAAGGAAGGGTAATATTTTTTTATTAAACAACTGGCTTATCTTTTAGAACCAACAACCACTTCTCATGTGACAGGAATTTTAACCGACATACGGCTCAATTACCGAGACAACCAACAAACTAACTAGTCCTAAATCAAAGGAATAGGGTACACCATGCTGGGAATACCAATGTGTCTGACAAACGTGATGGTTATAGTGTTTTACTGCCAAGATTGCATGTTTGAGCAACAAGCATTAACTGAGTTAAGACTAATGTCATAAATAATTTGGTTTGACGTAAATTAACGAAAATTTCTCGTCTATGAAGTTCTGACACTACGTAAGTCAAAAATAGCAACTTCACAGGAGCTGATTGAAAAAGCTGCATATTAGTTCGACGACACGGTTGACGCAGTGGAACAAATATTTGTATGGCCTACAGATAGTTGTTTCGGGTCTGGGTATTTATGTAGGTGAGTTAATATATTTGTTTTGTTTATGCATGTTATTTGTTAACGCATCCACGATACAGGAGAAATTCCTAGTGTGGGGCAACGTTTTTTTTAAAGAAAAAGAATAGTATGTAAGTACCGTGTAATGGTGCATTGCCATTGTATAATTCGTGGTCACTTTAAATGAAATAAGATGTTGTTTGTTTTTGAGAGTGGCTATTATATATTATATATTATTATATATTTACTATATTCTTCCGATTATTTAGCAAACGCCATCAAACACCAAAATATTAAAAACGCCAAAAATTACTTACGTAGTCTTAGAGCTTTAATGGCATTACGACAATCCTTTTGAAAGTCAGTTTTTCAAATAGAAAACGCTTTACGGTCATGTTAATATTATTAGAAAAAACAATTATTTGATTTAAATCTCAGTCTTATCGTTTTATATTTATTATTATTTATAAGCCCTCACATGTCCATATCAGTTTATTAACACAGGTTCAACATTCGATTTCCAGAAACATTAACTCTACGAACGGTAATTAATGTCAAATCTCATGTTACTGCGTTCATTCGGTTACTTACCACAGTAACCACAATCAATTTGGGATTTCGTTGAAATTATATTCGAGTTCAAAGCAAAACTTGAAAGGAGAAAAAAAGAGCATTTTATTTTTCAATATTGAAAGCCGCACACCACATTCGGTAAGTGAATTCCTTTGTTAAAAAATGTATGAAGTGATGTTAAATTGGCCATCAAATCTTTAAGTAGGATTCGTAGCAAGATTAAAGACTTCTTTGAAATACCTCCTGTTCGTTAGCAAGAATAAAGACTCTCGTTTTGGTTTAGGAATTAGGAGTAAAAGAACTACGCTATATTTGCAACTACACAGTTTAGCCAGTATATTATAATATTTTATATAAAACATAATAATTATGCTATAAATATTAGATTATATTGCCAGAGAATTAAACACATACTTTTCCGTCACGGGTATATAAAACAGTTAATTTAATTTAAGATGTTTAGGTTATTTTATTTGCACTGAAGTTTACCTTGGAACCGAGTATTGAACGCAAAAGTTCTAAATTTACCAATAATTAAAGTTGTTGCTAAGCAAAAGTAATTGCTCAGTATGTGATATTACACAGAAAGCCTAGATAAAACAAGCTTCACGATAAAGAGACCAAAAACACCCATTGGTCTTTAAAAATGCTCTACGTATGTTTATGCGAGAGAAATGCATGGCTCGATTTTTATTCGGCAGTATCCGCTTTTCTGACATTTTACTAGATTTTATAAGTGAAACGACACAATTATCACTGACGATGAATTGTTATTTTGTCATATCACTAGATACTTTTAGTAAGAAGACGTAATAAACAAGAATATTCGACATCTACCGGGGTTTTGTGATATCCCTAGGATTTTCGTGAAATCCCTGATATCCTATTACCCTACGACATATTTTAGCAACCTTTATTCATCATCTGCCGAGCCTTTTCCCAACTATATTGGGTTCGGCTTCCAGTCTAACCGGATGCAGCTGAATACTAGTATTTTACATGGAGCGACTGCCTATCTGACCTCCACAACCCAGTTAATACTAGGCAACCTTTATTATACTCATTAAAATCTTCACTAATTAAAAATTAGGAAGGAAGTATCGCATTGTCCCCCCTATGGTGTCAGTGTACGTGAAATGATTTGTGTTACAGCGTGTAAGGAAGGAGATTATGTCTGACAAATGATGAATAGCTTCGCATCCCTTGGAAGACATGCCTTAGAGATTAGTCTTGATTATGTCAGTGAGGGCTGGGAAGGTAATTTTCTTTTGTTATTTTTGGGAGGATTAGGGGAGAGGCTTTACCTGGGTAAAAGATAATATTTTGTGATAAAAAATTAGCTTTTTTAAAATATTGTACTAGAATTACTAAAATTGTTTAACAGGATGTTGGTTGTATGTTGACTAAATTAATCTTTGATTAAAATTAAATAGGAACCAACCGTCACTGGTTATAAAAAAAAACTTTATATTTAAGAGTTTCTGCATTTAAATTATGAAGTAATTTGCGCAAATTATATACAAGGAAATTATAACAATATCTCTAATATATTTCAAAATTACACCGTAATATGATCAAATAATATCATAAGCTTACTTTTCAACGATTCCCAAGAGATGTTATAAAATTAGCGAACCACAATTTTATTGGCATCATAACAAACCTAAGTTTGTCATAAAACTGATGAGAAGTATCATTTTCGTACTTAAAATGTCTGGCGCAATGAAACCAAATGCTACCAATTTTCCAGACGGAAAAGTTCTTGAAAAACCCCTCCATATTTCTTCATTTGTAGTAAGACAAATCGACGATTATTCATCATTGCAATTTTAAGGTTTTATTAAACACCTGATATTGAGCACTTAGCACTAAAAAGTACCAAAAAGTATTACTTTACCTAACTCACTACTCCTTTCAGCTTCAATCTGCGCGACCAGGTCTCGAGCCCGGCCGTGCATCCGCGCGAAATGAACCCTGGACCGGCCATGTCTTATGAGACTCCTTCCACCATGTCGCACACTCCTCACTTCACTTCTGTAGCACTGCACTAGCGTCGCGATGTATATTAATATTAGCGTCCGCATTATTGGAGCATCGTGGCGTGCGCTCCCGACGGCCGCGCGGCTACTACTGAGAGCGATGCTCGGAGACGGACTCATTTTTTTTTAATTTTTCGAATCTGATTTTGAATTTGAAAATGGTAGTCGAATTTAAATTATTCTTTCGTTAAAAAAGAGGATTAAAACGAGGTTTTAGTCTCCTTTGGAACGTTTATTTTTTGTTTTATCTAGAGCTCTGAGAGTAAGCATTGAGTTTACTTTAGCTGAGGAACGGAAAGATATTTGTTTATCTTTCAGAAAGCGACTTTGAAACGCGATTTCTAATAAGATCTTGTTTTTAATTAAAGCTGAGCTATAATGGCCCAGTCGAAACTAATCGACTTTTGAATTGAATGTAGTAGGTTCAAGCCCAGACTGGTACCCAAAACAAGGTAGAAAAATATAATAAGGAAACTGAACATGAAAATGTAAACAACAACATGTAAATGTTCATGCAACAATGTAAATGTGCATGTAACATGTAAATGTGTCCTAGAACACAAAAAAATCTAAGACATTTGGCAAATGTCACATAACTAAGAATTGCTTACACTAGGCCAGCACAGCGAGGCGATAAGTGACTATTATTAGGAAGTCTGTCATATCTCACCAGTGGGAACAAATTATTATTATGTATAGGCTATTGATGCTATTAATAAACGAGCTGCAAACCATTTCTAAAACAATAAGTGGTGGCAACAAATATTTCTCATCATCATCATCATCAGCCTATTAATGTTCCCACTGCTGGGACACAGGCCTCCTCTGAGAGGGAATGGGCTATAATCTACCACGCGGGCCCAGTGCGGATTGGTAGATGTCACATGTCTTCGAATTTTTGGATCTAAGACATGCCGGTTTCCTCACGATGTTTTCCTTCACCGTTTTGAGAGCAGCGGAGATGAAATAAATTACACAAAGTAATGTGCCTGCCTGGGTTCGAACCCACGACCTACTGTTAGTAAGTCGGGGCCGCCACCACTGGGCCACCGCTGTTGTCATATTTCTCATACCTCTATCTTATTAGTCCTTGACAATCTCAAGGGGTTACTTTAATGAACTACTACGCTCATAATTATTATTGCAGTTATTGTATTGCTAATGAAAGTATTAAAAGCATTATTAACAATAAATTTTCAATATCTTTGATTGAGTTCTCTCAATTTAATTCTCCATTGTTAAATAATATTGTAGACTTTGACTTTTAATATTAAAATCCTTGGTTTTGAGATACTGAATTGAATAAATAGAGATCTTTTGATGAATTTGAATTGCCTTTTTGTTTTTTTGTTGAAGTTTTAATGATTTTAACATTGTTGGCACAGCGTTAGCGATCTCAACTTACTAGCTGTGGACCGTCGTGGGTTGAAAACCAGACAAGTGCTTCACTTAGTGGCGTTACTTTTTTACAAGTCCAGGGCACGGTTAGCGCAGTGGCTGAGCATTACTGAGCAATTGGACTGCTGCACTGCGTGTCGTGAACGCACCCACGATACAGGAGACATTGCTAGTGTGGAGCAACGTATTTAAAAAAAAAACCTAAATTATTGCCTTGCCAAACTTACAACTTTTCAAAATGTTAAGATTTCTGAACAATCTGCTTGCCTTACTGTACAAACCACATGTTAGTTTATGTGATTTATTTCAAAACAAATGCTCCAAAATGATGAAGGAAAACATCATTATACGCTGATTACGCTTTGTTGATTTATTAGTTGACGTTACCGAAAAAATGGTGTGACGACACACGCTGTATTTATTGAGTACTCGTGGTCATTATTCATACCTACGTATCATACAACTTTTTGAACCACCCCGTCTTGGTCTTCTTTAAGGCGAGGTTGCAGTACTTTGTTTTTATGTACGCACGACCTCACCCCCCGCCCTGCCGCGCGAGCGATATATTGTCTTAATTTTGACTGTTTTTTGCTGTTGCAGTTGACTGCTGCGCTATGTGTCGCGGGTTCGATCCCCGCACGGAACAAATATTTGTATGGCCTACAGATAGTTGTTTCGGGTCTGGGTATTTGTGTATGTGAGTTTAAATGTTTGTGAACGCACCCACGATACAGGAGACATTCCTAGTGTGGGGTAACGTTATAAAAAAAAAAATATATATACAATGTGTTTTCAACATTTACTTCAGAATATAAGTTCTATCTATTGAAATAACTTTTATATAAATTCATGATGAAATGTCTTAGCAGTACACGTTTGAAATTGTGATTTAGAGTCATGTTTGATAAAAAAAAAGTATCGAGCCGATCATTCTAAATGGCGTTTCTATCTTTACGATTTACTAGAGAGTATGTTCAATTTTTATGTAATGATTTTTATTTATTATAAAACTCGTATTTAGTTCGATTTTTATAGGTTCAAAAATCATAAAAAGTACTGCAACCCCGCCTTAAGAGTCTAGCAAATTGTTAAAAAAACAGTTAAGTTCTTGTTCTTGAGAACCTACATCCACCTTGATTAAAGATATAAAACGCCAAATTGACATGACGTCTACAGAAATAAGTAAGCAATAAATAACTTTGTTTTACTTGATAATACGAAAAGAACCTTGTTATTATGATACAATGTCATTTAAGTTGTACAAACAAGTAATATAAATATTATAAAGTTTAATATTGCTTGTCATTAAATAAAGACAGGTCAATGACCCCGCCTACATACATTTTCAGTTAAGATGAAGGTAAATATTAAATATCAGGGATGATTAAAATGCACGGTATGCAAATTAATTCACAGTATAAGGTTTTATTCTAGCTTTTTTAGGGAAAATGGTAAGATGAGACCATGTTTATCTAAATGAAAAATTCATATGATTTTGTTACATTATTTTATGAAAAAATTTTTGGAGTGTATTTATTTTTATTCTTATCCAATGCTATAATTATTATGTTTGTATAGTATCATTTAGTAAAAAAATGTTTTATTTGTGCGAGATATTTCAGGATATTGATGATGATGATTTGTGCAGTACAATGAACAAAATAAAAGCACAAAGTTACTTTTATAAGGTTTTTTTTTAACCTGAATAATTGTAATTTAAGTTTTGCATGCGTTTTTCGCTTAGCCTTCCCTAGCTTTACACATAGGTAGATAACTATTAAAAAAAAAACCATTAAGCTTGTCCTATATCGGAACAAGCTCGGATTTTTTATAAGTTAGCAGCTTTTGTTTTGAAATAATTATTGTTAGTTTTAGTGTTATTGTTAATTTTATAGGGCGACGTTATCACTCAGCGATAAAGCCCTTTAAATAAAGAAAAAAAAGCCATTTACATAAGAAACCAAGCAATTGTATTATTACTAACTAGCTCTTGACAGCAGCTTCGCCCGCTACTACTCGAAAATTATCCCACGGGAAGATAAAAACTATCTTATGTGTTAATCCAGGTTATAAAATATCTGTGTACCAAATTTTACCCAAATCCGTTCAGTAGTTTTTTCGTGAAAGAGTAACAAACATCCATACATTCACCCATCCATCCATCCATCCATACATACTCACTAACTTTCGCATTTATAATATTAGTAGGATTTTGTTGTGTAAATTTCTGAAATATAAATATATTACCGGATCAACCCTCCACGAAATACGTTATATAACATCAAACAAAAACTAAACATAACACACACACATACACACAAAACTACACAATATTAAACTTCAAAATATTCCTTCAAGTAAAACAGAGAAAATCGTTAACACGTATACTAAACTTACAAAAAAAAACAAAATAAAACAGGTCTACAAAATAAAATCTCCACCTCGATGTAGCCAAAACAAAAATATCAATAATTCCACGCTCGTATACGCCTAAGTGATATATCCCAATAAATATGATAATACCCGTCTACCTACTAATACTAGCACGTGTCTTGTCTTACTTACAAGGAAATGTGGCAGAAAAACAACTTCGTACAATTCTTGAAAAATATATAAAAAAATATAGCAAATTTTATTTTACACTTATGGTACTTTTTTTTGGGGGTGTTTGGAAATCATCCAATGACTCCTCCCGCTCAGGGCAGAGCGGTAGGGAGTGTAAGACTTCTACTGACTATAAATCACCCATGTTCCTTCATAGCCCTTTGTGCCGAGGCCGCGGTATCTTTTTTGAACAACCCGCAGCCCCGATTGGGGCAAACGTATACTTATGGTACTTTAACCCTACTTTAAGCCAGTTATATTTAAGTGTCGTGTAATACGCGAGCATATTGTCAATTGCCATCAACCGGACACAAACTCAAGGCTAAAATTAATAATTTGTACTATTAAAAAAAAAACTTATACCCAATTACACTTTTTCCGTTCCAAAAATCCAAACTAAGAACTTACAATAAGCAGCCGTGCGACCACAAGATTATCGGTTCTAGTATTAGACTATAATAATTTTTAATTAACAAAAAAACCTTATTTGAGTAAAACCTTCTCTTTCACGTGTCTGCATTTAAGATAAAAATTTAATAAACAGGTTCTTCAAAATTCAATGAAACACGAAAAAAATCATTATAACTGTTCAACTTTATCGGAATAAAGAATCCACTCAACTCTCTTTATCCCAATTGAAAAATAAAGAAAGAAAAACCCTTCTGACCCTATAAAATGCACATTAACTGAGCCTTCTACCCGTTCCGTGATTGTCCTTTATTACGTCATATACGGCTGAATTCCACCCCGCCGTAGTAATATCATTATCGCTTCCGTAGGCAGTTCTCGATGCTACGATGCTACGAGATACCGCTACGCCGTAGCAGCGTAGCACTATCGTAGATAATCCGGCATTTCTATAGGCACTTGGTGGCTTCAAGAATTTTCGGGTCGGGGATTTTGTATTGTAGTTGGGATATTCACTTCCTTAATAAGTAGCTTTATAGTACAAAAAAAAAACAGTAGTCGAGAATTTTTTAAAGATAAGGAAACGATTTAGATGACACTCTGTTAACAAATGTGGTGATTATGTGATTGGCTTAAGCAGATTCCACGTCTATAAGTCTGGTTTCTCAATTAAAATATTTAATGTCAATTAGATTAAAAAATAAAGAAAAGTGACCAAAGACAAAAAGGGTCGAACGTAACCATTAATGAGAAGAACTTTTTGAATGACAGCATTTTATTCTAAATTAGAGAAAAACTTCTGTTTCGTAGACCTTTTTACCCTTTTATTACACCTTTTTAACGAATCTGTCATTGCACGTTTCGTAAAATGTCTAATTACTTTTTTGATGACGTACAATAGTGCCTTAAAAAGATTTACTTTAAAATGACAACATGTTTTTCGTAACAAATACATCCGGAACTGGTTTTTTTTCTAAGAAATTATCAATATAAGTCTAAAGCCTAAATAACTTTTCACTTTTTCGTTCCTAAAAATAAAAGTCAAAATAATTTTTATCATAAGTATAACTTATGATAAAAATTATTTTAGTTTTTCAATTAGACGTTACTTTGCAAAAATCCATGACAAATAGTCAAATACGAATCACTTTATTTATTGACTGATAATTTCAATGTATGCTGAATTACATAAGGCAGCTTGGGTAAAGACGTGGAACGACAAACTCCCCAGCAACACAAATCTTTTTATCTAAAGGCTAACATCGCAACATATAATAAATGCTAATAATAACTCTACAACCCCTTCTAAAATAATCACGTTGTATGAAATGCACATCAGACAATAGAGGGGTTCCCCTCCCGTTATTAGTCCTTATCTACCCTCTTAAGGCACAATAGACGAACAATAAGCCGCCGCGAAAGCTTTACGGTTATCTGTGAGCTACGTGTATTAACCCCTTAAGTAAATTCTATGGGGTAACCGCTTCTTTAAGTAATATTTGCATGGGTAAGCTTTTGTTGGGAGGTAAGCATATTGTGGGGTCTTTCGTTAAGTTGTTATATGGATTAAGGCTGGAATACACATGCTACGTAGTAGCACGAAATCATGCTAGTTTCGAGCAGCTGTCACTTAGTAGCATACAAGTAGCACGTGTATACGAAAAGAGTATGCTTGTGAATAAGTATGCTACCTAATCGCAAGCCGGTCTATTTTTCGTGCTAACTAGCACGACGCACAAAAACTTTTTTGATTTTCTTCTTTTTTACAACCTATTTTATATGTTTTTTTAATCGTGCTGCCACCTTTTTGTTATTTTCTGTCAGTGTATCCAATAAAAAACTGTAAAGCCATGTCCCCACTTAGTCACCCGAAACGTTCCTGTTAGGCTCGCGACTCGCCTCACGGAGCCACGCGGCCTAAGTGGGGATGCCGCTAAATGTTCCTGTTATACCACGTGGCTCAAGCCTAGCTCACGTCCACATACACGAGACACGGCCGCGTGGCTCTAGTGGGGACGCAGCTTAAGATAATGTCACTCAGACGTGCTAAAAAGAAGTGTGATCGTAAAAAGTATGATTTTGAGGTCTGTGCTTTAGAGCAAAATAAATGTGAACAGTCGGAAAGCATGCTACAAATGACAATACTACCTAGTAGGAAACAAGCACGCTTTTCTAGTAGCATGTTTATTTCAGGCTTTAGAATGTGTGTGCTTTTTGCCTCACTGGTTCAGTGGTTGCAAGGGGTACTGCTGAAGATATGGTAATGGGTACGGTATTCCCAGGTCGGGTAAAGTGTTATCTGGTTTAGCCATTAAGAATTCCTTAGTAACCTAAAGTGCGGAGTTATACTTGTTGTGATGGCTGGCACGGGGTTTAAAACATTGGCTTATTCTGTACCACTGCTGGACAAAGGCTCCTCCATTCCTGTCCAACTCTCCCGGTGTTTGACTTCTCTGGCCAATCAATCAAGAACGAGTCTATATTGTCGATGTCAGTGATTCATGGTATCGACGACGTATGAAATGAGAAATGAATATTGGCCCTAGCACTGGCTTAAACGCAACTGGTGAAAAGTGTACTAATTCCACATCTCTGCCTCACTCTTTAGAGGAACATAAGCGTCATTATAAGTTTTAAACGTTATACCGTAATACCGCACCTAAGAAACAAAAACTTTAATTCCGGACAAGCAACCTCCACAGGAGGTTAGTAAAAGAAAACTTTGAAACTACTAGCAGCCAGCCCCGGTTTCGCACGGTATGTATACTCCATAATAAATCTTCCACTTAAATCACTCTATCTATTGCTGAAAGCTGCAGTTAAATCTGTTGCGTAATTTAAAAGATCGAATCTATAAAGCATATTATACAAATAGCCGAAACTACTTTGTTTTATACTATGTAATGTAAAGAAGATTTAAATAAGAACTTAGTATATTTTTTTCAGACACAAACTTGTTGTTTGTGATGCATCTACGAACAATAGCCCCAAAAAACCGGTATGTAGAGGTGAACCTGGTCCGTACTCTGCAGTAACGTGTAACGACACAGACACACGGCAGCACTCATTCAATTTGTGATGCCCGTAACGGGGTTAGCACAGATCGGGACGTCGAACGTCTGGAAAATGTGCCCTACACGTTACCTAGAGCGATCGGTTCGGCTACGGAAATTGAACGGTGACCGAACGCCTGTGAATCGGGAGTAGCCTTTAAATGCACTTTACAGAGTGACTTCCATACTAACACCAATAATGTGAAAGTGACTTTGTATGTGTGGCTGTTGCTTAAACGGCTGATCAGGTTGAGATGAAACTTGGCTCATTGATGTTCGAACGGTCAAACAAGCTTATAAGTATACAGCCAGCTAACTTGTGTTTACTTTAAAGATTATACACATACATTTAGAGCAAGCGTTTGACATCAGTCGCTTAATGCGAAACGCTTTATTTAACAAAATCGCAATCAATATTTTCAGTGTAATAGAATTAGAAAGATTTTTGCATGTATACCACCAATTTATTAAGACACAAGATGCTCTTTTTCATAGTGACAGGATTCACGAAAGTGAAACTGTATGAAAAAGCTAATTGATTAAATATCATGGGTACAAATACTCATGAACGCATTTAATGACTCCACGAGGACTAATCCCAAACCGTGCTAATCTATTTGGTCATAGTAACAGCTCCATGATAATATTGTCATCCCACAGCTTAAATAACAATAATAAGGTCACGGTATACGAAATCATGGCATTCATGTGTCACTCGCTGTTCCAAAACCGGCAGGTGTTTTCAGTAGGCACGACCGCGCGATCAGATACACTTTAACGTGTTCGCACCACGATTCGGTTCCCACTCAGTTAACTTAATTTCTTCAAATACAGAGGTGAGCTCACATAATATTCTTACTCTTACGACACGAAAATTCAAAGAAAGGGGTTATCTCACATTAATTAATCTAAATAACCCATAATTAGACTATACCATCTAATTTAACTCGAAATAAATTATTTATACTTTATAACCACTGCGAAATTACCCGTTCGCGTGCACAAACTCGTGAAAGGAGAAATACGCTGATATTGTTTACCGAGCCGGGTTCTAACAAATTGACCATAAACATGTATTCCTATAGTCCCAATAAAAATCACCATAAAACTTATAAAGTAAGTTTTTTTTCTCATTCGGTACGCCAACTTTTTTCCTAAATAATTTAGTAATAAACGACCTGTTCATTTACTCATACGACCCAATTTGCGTCAAACGTACTTCGTGTGTCAGTTATTCCTTCGCATAGGGATGTTTCCTGACAAAAAAAAAAATGAATTTTGGTTAGTTCGTCAGTTATATTACAGAAAATTGTTGGATACGTGTTTATTGTTTCATCATAAAAAAATACAAAAATAAAACGTGTCAAAGATCATGAGTCGGGGCTTGTGACGTCACTTTCTGGTAAAAAGTATCACTCTGTGACGTCACACGATTTTTCGAAGCAATGCATCGTCTTCATTTTTTGTTTACGTGAAATAAATAAATATAATATGTCTAATATTTTATAGAAATCTATCTGACGGACTAATTAGATTTTTTGTCAACTACCCTAGTCATGTCCTATGTATTTTTAAGCTATTGCATAGCTTCTATCGCGGGCCTTGAGCGTGGAGAGCGAATCCAGAAATTCCGTAACGAAAATTATCAACAAGGTTGCTATGGTTACGGAAAATAACAAGGTTGTCAACTGAGGTTGTCAAATTAAATAATTAATTATTTGCATAAGTTGATAAAAAATGCTATGCAATAGCTTTAGCGCGGCAGTCTCCGAGTGCCACATTATTTTATTTTTATTTTTTATGTCACTTAAGGATTTAACTCTTTACAGATAGATAAAAAAACGCCAATTTCGTAAGTTCCCATTAGTTATAGGTACGACAAACTTTCGTATCTAATGGGAATAGAACGATTGCACTTGAGTCGCAGTTTCTTCGAAAACAAACTTAGTGTTACAATTGAACTTTATTCGTTTTATAATGTACTTCATACCAAGTGGGTCCAATGGGAATGTGTTGTTTTAGTTTAATTCCCAACGAATACGCTTTTCCTAGACTTTGGAAAACTGAAAAAGTGTTGTTCTTATAATTTGCTCATAGCATCATAAAACAACATCACGCCTGTAATCCCCGAAGAGTAAGACAGAACAGTACACATTTATGTAAGTCCCATGTATCGCCTTTTGCCATTACCTGGGTACGAATCCAGACTCAGACTGTTTCAAGGGCACTTCCTACCAAAATAACATGAAAATACTTTGCCCGGAATCGAATTTAAAACTTAATACTATATTACTAGTGCTTGCGACAACTAGGACAACGAGCCAGCCCTTTCTATAATTTAATATAATTACTATAAATAATAAGCTATTGCTTTAGTAGGTATTGATTTGCGGTTGCACCGCAGAGTTTTGCAAAGGGTCGAGGAAATAAATATTTACTCATATAATATTTCTATAGCCACGGAACCACAGAGGAGGCGAAATGAAGATAAGCTTCAGGAGTGTCGTCCGAGATTACTGTACTTATATCCTGAATAAATACAATGGAAACATTTCTGCATTTTAATGAGCTATATTCATGAATTTTGCTATGCTTTATTGCATAATCATAATGTTCGAACTACTGGGGTACCGGTCCGTTTCATCATCATCATCATGATGATGAAATTAATGTCTTAGTTCAAACTGTCAAACAAGCTCTTGTAAGAGTTGTTTTTTGCCGAACTAGATGGTGTTGATGTCGATTTAGAAGTCGCTGTTAAGGTTAGGCTCCTGCCTTTAGAGTTCAACATCAGATTACAAAACAGAACAAAAAATATACCAAAAACTAAGATCAAACTAGGTCAAAATAGTTCTAATTTAAATAAATCAGTTTGCATTAATTGGTTGTTTCATTCTGCATTCGACCTAACTACTATAAAAACAAAGTTCAAATTACACAAGTACCAGGTGACCATCCTCGGCGTCCGGTACTAAACAAAGAAGAAAGAAAAAAAAAGGATCCCTTAAAGGTCTCCACTTTCTGAAAGAGAGTGGAACGTATTCGCTACACATTACAGTGTGGTAAAGCAGATGGCACATGTTTTAATTTTTGCTTCTAGGACACGTCGCTTTTCTCGTGATGTTTTCCATCGCCGTTTTGAGAACAGTGAGGACGAAATAAATTTGACAAAGTAACATTTGCCAGAATTCGATCCTATGACCTAAATACTTGTTAGTTGCCACCTGGACCAGAACTTCTCATTAACATGAAAACGATTAATCGACCAATACTTTCAAATTAGTATTTCTCAATCCAGATTTAAATATTACATCGAAATCGGCGTATTAATTAGGCAACGAACCGACTAAAACCTTCGATTATTCCATAATTGGGAGTAATTGAGCGGTAATAAATTAAAAGCATTAAACAAGATAACTAAACACTAATGAACTAGTGAAGTTTAAGACAAATAGGCGAAGATTAGCATTGAACAACGAGTTTATGCCGTCAGCTCCGGCTGTGTGGAGGTCGAAAATTGTACTACGGAGACCTACTAGAGAAACTGGAATCATCATCATCATTATCATCAGCCTATAATGTTCCCACTGCATGGACTCAGGCCTCCCCTCTAGGAGAGGGATGGGATTCACCACGCGGGCCCAGTGCCGGTTGAAGATCTTCGAACTTTTTCGTTCTAAGACATGCCGGTTTCCTCACGATGTTTTCCTTCACGTTGTGAGAGCAGCGGTGATGATATTAATTACACAAAGTAATACACCGTCTTGGGTTTGAACCCACACCTTACTGTTCGTAAGTAGGGGCCGCCACCACTGGGCCACTGATATTAATATAAGAGAAACTGGGATAAAGAGAGTTTATTATTTCCTAAGCGGGAAAAAATGAGCGAGAAGAACAGGGTGAAAAGTTCATCCCTCATAGTAGCCTATGACTAGACCCGTGTTGTCTGGTAGGCTACTGCCTGACAGTTGTTGTGGGGTAATTTTAGAAGATATTTATAATATAGATTTTTAAAAGATATCTAAAATAGTGCGATTAATTATTTTGATGTTCGTTATTATGTGTCATAGTTAGACTTTTTGTAGTGCCGCTACAGGGTCATTGACCACTTGTATGCCAAATTGTATTATGTCCTGACAAACAAACAAATTATTGTGAAATGGAATGTTAATAAAGAAAATGAACTCCTGTCCATTCGATCGACATTCTTTTGAAATTAATCGTCATTTCGTAATACGAATTGAACCGAGATTCCCATTGTCCCGCACAAAATCATGATTTCCCATTATTTCGGACGACATAATCAAGATTGGCGTATTCAATGGGAAATTTATATTTTTGTTTTATGGTCAAATTCAAATTCAAAAATCTTTATTTGTGACACATAGGTAAAAGAGTTATCAGGTGTTATCAAAAGAATATATAGTATCACTATGTGCTGCCTTGCAAGGCATACAAATAATGTCTACACATTAATGTAGGTAGTTTAAACATTTTTTAAAGGATATACCTAGTTACTTAAAATAAATAAGAACAATAAAAGTGTTTTATGGCTAATAACTAACTTATGAACTAAAGCTAATAAAAGTAAAATAATGTAAATAAAATAAAAACATTTTTCACTTTTTGTCTTCTAAATATTCATTGATAGAATAATATGGTTTTTTAATTAAAAAGTTATGGAGGGATTTTTTGAACGTATTAGAATCCCTTAATGTTCTTATTGATAATTTTTGGTGCCATTCCAAGGAAACTTTTTGAGTTAAGGGCTGTGTTATGGGATTCTGACTTCAGTGCACCTTGGTGGCGTTTAGAGGATACGGTTTCGAATAGGTTAGGGTTATTTTTGATAAATATGGCAACTTCATAAATGTAAAGGGATGGTAGTGTCAATAATTTTAGATTAATGAAGAATGGTTTGCAACTGTCGGTGTTTTGGATCATGCATACTGCACGAACGCATTTTTTTTGGGCTATAAAAACTGCTTCCCTGTCCGTAGAATTACCCCAAAATATTACTCCATATCGCAGTGTTGAGGAGACGTACGCGTGGTAAGCAGTAAGTACGGTGTTGCGATTCGCGACTTTATTTAGATTATGTAGGGCATAGCAAAATTGGTTAAGTTTTTTTATTAAATGGTCAATGTGTATTTTCCATGTCATGTGTTGATCTAACCAAAGCCCTAGAAATTTAGTGTTATCAATTTTATCAATGTTGTTTTGTTCATATCTAATATTTGGATTTATTGGATTGGTTCGCTGGTTAAAATGCATGATGTGTGTTTTTCCGAAATTAATATTTAGGTTGTTGTTGTTTAACCATTTAATAATTAAACCTAAACTATTATTTATTTCATTTTCATATCTCTCTAAATTTCTTCCTATAAATATTGTGGTACAGTCATCAGCGAATAGAGTCATGGGATGTTCTATAGATAAGGGTATATCATTTATATAACAAAGGAATAACAACGGACCTAGTACACTGCCCTGGGGCACGCCGTAGTTTATAAATCTTTGATTTGATAGGTAGGTTTCTTCAGTTTTGGTTATAGGGCATACTTTTTCTATTTTAGTCATTTGCTTTCTATTGATTAGGTACGACTTAATTAGGTCTAAGACATTGCCCCTGATTCCAAGCTTATTTAATTTTATGAGGAGGATTTTGTGATCTACAAAATCAAAGGCTTTCGTCATGTCCATGAATAACACTGAAACCTGGATTTTGTTATCCATGTTTGTGATAATTTTGTTGATTAGTTGGTAGATGGCCATATTAATGTTTTTGTTTTTCTGAAACCATACTGTTCTTTAGAGAGAAGATTGTTTTTTTCTAGGAATGAATATAGACTGTTGTAAATGACTTTTTCAATTATTTTGGAAAACACTGGTATGAGAGCAATAGGTCTATAATTTTTTAAATGATGTGCATTTTCTTTTTTGTGAAGAGGTTTAATAATGGACAATTTTAAATCTTCAGGGAATTTTCCACTATCTATGCACACGTTTACAATATAGCTAAGGACTGGAGATATCTCTATAACTACGTTTTTTATTACACGTGTTACAATTTCGTCATAACCGCAACTGTTGGTATTTTTAAGAGCAATAATAATTTTATGTATATCTTGAGGATCAGTCGGTGCTAAGAATATTGAAGTGGGGTAGGAATTAATTGATGAAGATGTAAAATCGTTTTGGTTATGTTTGTTTACTGGTTGAACTTGGTCTATGAAATAGTTATTAAACAATTCGGCAATTTTATTTGGGTCTGTGATGTATTCGTTATTAGCTGTAAGAATTTTAGAAGGATTTTCTTTCGGGTAATTAGCTTTAGTTGAATTTATAACTCTCCAAGTTGCTTTTACTTTGTTGTCAGCGTTATTAATTAAATAGCTGTTTTGCGTTTTTTGTGTTAGTTTGATGATTAATTTAAGACGTTTAGAGTAGGTGGTATAAATGTTCTTATTTGTTTTGTTTGGTTGGTGTCTTAATTGCCATAGCATTTCACGCTTACGCTTGCAACAAAGTTTTATGCCTTTCGTTATCCATTTCGGAGTTTTAGAGCATTCATTTTTAATTTTAACTATGGGGAAGCAGTCATCGTAGAACAATTTAAACAAGCTGTTAAATTCACGGAATGCATCATTTGGGTCTGTACAATTGTAAACATTACTAAAACTAAGGCTTTGAAGAGCATTTTTAAATTTAAGCATATTTTCTTGACAAAAATCTCGTTTGAAAGTATACCAATGTGTAATTGTACAAGTTTTTTTAACAGGACATTTTGAAATTTGAGCTGCATGGTCGGAAATAGCCAACTCCAACACCTCGCTAGTGCTGCCTCTGATGTTGTGTATTATATTATCGATACAGGTACCACTATCTAATCGAGTTGGTTGACGGACACTTAATTTCAAGCGATAGTTATGAAGAAGATTTTCGAGTTGTGTTGAGCATTTCGTACTTTTAAAATATTCATGTCGTTCGATGAAAATGTATGAGTACTTGAATAGAGTAAAAGCGGATGTTTATTTTTTATTAAACTAGTTTTTATAGAAATGTGTAATGGTTATGTACAGTCGAACAAGCTAATAAGTATACACATACAGGCAGAAATCTTTATAATCCAAGTACTCTGAAAATATTGATTGTAATTTTGGTTTATAAAGCGGATACAGCGTTTGACATCAGTCTTAAAAAAAAAGCAAGTTAACTGGCTGTATACTTATAATATTAGCTTGTTCGAATGTACCACTTATTGTGAATATTGTTTTACTGAGTCATATTAATAGTGGCTTATTAAAATCATACTACAGGGTTTTCCCTGTTCAGCAGTGTGCCCTGTTTGGCCTTTTCTCATACAAAGGGCAAGCACTACAGGCCAGCTGATTTTCTAACGAAAACTCCTGCACCGATATTAGTAATATGACACACTGGCTGGTAAAAAACAAGGGAAAATAGTTTTCCGAGAGCTACCGTTATGAAATTGCACTTCATTTAGAGTTTCCACGAAACTAAAAGCAATATTCTGTTCGACATCAAATTCCTAAAACGTGCAGGTAAAGTTACCGTATACTAGGTTAGTTTTCAATGACTGGCCAAATTTTTCAAAAAGACATTATAATTTTATTGAAAGTCTCGGAAAATTAATATCTTTTAGAATAGACCAAATTCTATAAATTAATCAGCTGCCTGCCTTTTCCCAACCATTTTGGGGTCGACTACCAGTCTAGCTGCTCCTGAAAAATATGTTCCTTAAAATATATCACTTGTTTAATGTAACACCCTTTAAATCCACACTCGTCACCACTTCGGTCGTCAAACATAATTTATATAGGTAGGTAATAATTGACCTGCCCCCGCAGCATGGCGATTCTGTCTCTATTCAACCAAGAATAGACAAAGATTTTGCCATACACTTTGACATGAAACTTTCATGAAATTGCTACAATCTGTCATTTTGTCGATTCTTCTGTCGATAAAATCCATTTTATCGGTGGTCATGCTAAGTCGGCTGGTGAAGGTTGCGGGGATCCACTGGATGAGAGACGCACGGGACCGGTCGATGTGGCGACACCTGGGGGAGGTCTATGTCCAGCAGTGGACGTCTTTTGGCTGAAATGATGAATAATGATAATTAAACATGTATCCATGTCATTACACGATCCGTGTCAACACGACATTTTATCAACGATCAAAGAATCACGTACCTAATATTATGACATAAACGATAAGGTGACACGCAAACAGCAGCGGCAAACGTTGTAATTATAAGGCTATCGTAAAGCACCAATTATTTTTAAAAAGCTTTATGTAAAAGTGAGCGTGCACTTTGTAAGTTATGATCGCCATGTTTATTTATATGGTGGAACAACAAATTTGTCTTGTTTGATTTATAGTGTGTCTTTAGTGAAACAAAGTTGTAAGATGGTGCAGTCAAACCGAGTGGTATGTCTGCAAACTATCGGCGGACACCACCGGACTTGATACATTACTTTTCAGTACATTATCAGCCAAAGTCCGATGTCCGCAGTCCGGTCCGGAGTCCGTCACATTTATTTTTATAAATCTGCGAATAATTATGTATTCTTTGCGCAGATTTTTTTAAAATTATACTTAGGTGCTGGCCGAAAAAAATTTAAAAAAACAATTGTTTTTAATAAACATGATACGTTTAAAATCCACTTTTGTTATAATTTTGTCAATATCAATTTTTTCCACGAATGAATTTATCTGTGATTAGGGAATGCAATCTCGTCTCGCTGAGATCCCGATCTCGCGAGATCCCGGCCATATTTTACGAGATTGTATCTCGTCAAATTTCGTACGAGATCTCACGAGATAACGAGATCGACAAATGCAGGGTATTTGGCATGCAAAATCAGAAGTCGTCTGTCAGATGATACTCTCGACATGATGTGTTTTTTGAGAAGCCATTTTCAGACAAACTAACTTGCCTTTCCGTACCTTGATAACTTCATCTGACTTCTACTTTAAACTTTTTTTATTTGATTAATACGACCTCACAACATTTTTTTATCAACTTGTGAAGTTAAGTTTTTGTTTTGTTGTATTTATTTACCATAAGTAATGTTCCTATTACTCTTAATTATTGAAACTAAAGCAATAATTTAAGGACTAAATATAGATAATTATTGTTTTGTTACCAACATTGTAAGAATTTGAACTGATTAGCTACAGTAGGTATAATAATTATAGACATAAACAAATGTTATTAGAGTTAGAGACAAAATAATAAGTATTCTGTTGATTTTTAAAATAAAACTTACATTATTTTTATAACTAAGCAACGCAGTTTCTATTTAATTACATATCATGTCAATTACTAGTTCTTAAAACAAGCATTTGCATATGTTTTAATTGCGATTCTCTCAATCTCGCGAGATCCCGTAATTTGCGAGATCTCGCGAGACTGGGTTTTGAGTCTCGCGAGATCTCGCTAGGCGGAAATCTCGTACGAGATTGCATTCCCTATCTGTGATAGAATCACAATCAAATGTTACCAAAAATATTCCCTAAATCCTAACCCAGTTTAGATTCGTTTTCCGAACTAAAAAAAAACGTTTTAACTCTAGATGGAATGTCAAATGCTACATATCAAAGGTGTTCACGGTCCGCAAGTCACACGTCGAACCTACCCCAGTAGCTCGTAACCTGAACCTTGCCCCACTAACAACAAGGTTTATTTTCGAACTGAAAGTTACCTTTTTAGTACACTGGAAATAACTTTTTTGGTAAATAAAGTGGAAAAAAACCGGCCAAGAGCGTGTCGGGCCACGCTCAGTGTAGGGTTCCGTAGTAATAATTCTTTTTTTGTTTGAAAAAGATACGTTCAGGATAATAAAATATGTAAACGAAGTTAAAAAAATGTTTGCATATTCGATTATACTACAAACTTAGTCCAGAAATGATTTTGTACAACTTTTTGTCTTTTTTGTACAAAAACTGTTTCCATCCAAGTTCAAAATGATTTTCCTAGAAAGTCCTTATAAAGTTCTACTTTTCAGATTTTTTTCATATTTTCTAAACTTATGGTTCAAAAGTTAGAGGGGGGGGGGACACATTGTTTTTTACTTTTGGAGCGATTATTTCCGAAACTATTGACATTATCAAAAAATAATTTTAGTAAACCCCTATTCATTTTTAAATACCTTTCCAACAATATATCACACGTTAGGGTTGAAATTAAAAAAAAAATCACTTCCCACTTTACATATAGGGGGGCTACCCTAATAAAACATTTTTTTCCAATTTTTATTTTACCACTTTGTCGGCGTGATTGATACACATATTGGTACCAAATTTCAGCTTTCTAGTGCTAACGGTCACAGAGATTAAGCGAGGACGGACGGACGGACAGACAGACATGGCGAAACTATAAGGGTTCCTAGTTGACTACGGAACCCTAATAACGATATGGTTTGGCGCGTTCTGCAAATTGTTTGACAGTGGTTGTAACTGGACTATTGCATTTAAATTATTACTTCATTTTGTTTTTGTTTGTTAAATTCTGTTGATAATTGGCAGGCGCCGTGTCGATTGTTGCAATTAGCTTGTCGAGTATTTGTAGATTTTACGGACAAGGTTATTATCAAATAATAATATGCTTTATAACATAATATATCATCACGCCTATAATCCTCGAAGGGCGAAGCAGGTCAAGCACCTAATAGGTGTATTTTCATAAAAGAAGTGTAACATTAAATTGATATTGGATGCACACAACTACTTGTACCGTAAAAGTCTAGATTATCACAAAACTATTTTGAGCCATTGTATAACAAGTCATTACTGGAAATACATACATACCTACATAGCCTGTCAAAATCATAACCATCCTGCCGTAGTCGGGTTAAAATCAAAATACAAAATCATCCACCTTATGAAAGTCCGTTAGAAAAATATCAAACAAAGCCATCCGGCCTAAAAGCTTTATCATACAGAAGCGCGAGAACGATAAACATAATTAAACTCCACGTATTCTTGGAAATACGATTTTAAAAGCATAAGTTGCAGCTCATTGTCCACAAATAACATTTTCTCATCTGCAGATCTCAAAATAAACTTATAACCTCCCTCAACACGATCGGGTAAAACCGTTACATAATTCGGTAAAACAAATTCAGATATTCCAAGGACTATTCACAAAGGGAAACCGTAAGTGGTTCACCGAGACACTGTAACTTTAAATTCAGCCTTGACATTACAGCACTAAAGCAGGATTTGCCTCGACAGGATATTATTTACCCAAGGTTTGTCCATTTTCATCTCATCCAGTATATTAGTAGTGAAATGCACTGTAAAAATCGATTTGGAATATCTCAGCTTGGAATTTGGGAGTAAATTGAATTCAATGAACTGTTTTTGGTTATTATATTTATGGTTGTATATCTATATAATTATTGCTACAGAGGGTTCCCAGACCTTTTTTTTTGTTTTTGGTGGGTTCTGACACTTTTACTGACTAAAAACCACACATGTTCCTTCTTAGCCCTTTGTATCGAGGCCGTCGCAGATTGATAGGATGAATTTTGTATGTCATACTAAGATTACCTGTACAAGATATTTTTTCAGGAACGGTATGGGAATCCAATTTTGATTTGTGATGAGAAAATAAATTTCTTATACGCAATGTAGGTATCGTTACCGGCCGTAGCGAAAAGGCAAGCGCGACAATGAGTTCGATGAACTCTGAAGCTAGGTAAGAAGTGAACAGCTGATTTCACGCGTCGTGGTCGTCACAATGTAAAAGGTAAACTCTTAAACTACTTTACCGATTTAAAAAAAAATTTCAATATTGGAAAACTATAATAATGTTAATGGTTACCGCGGCGCCGACACAAGGGCGAAGAAGAAGGAACATGGGTTTGGTTTTTAGTCAGTAGATGTCTGACACTCCCCTTCGCTCTGCCCAAGAGCGGGGGGGGGGGAGGGGGGGTTATTCGATGATTTTCCTCCCACCAAAAAAAAATAAAAATGTGCTATAGAATTGTGATTTCATGTGGGTGAAGTCGTGGATAGAAGCTAGTGAGCAAATAATATGTTCGTAAAGTTCAGGGTTTTCTTTAGCTACGAGTATCATGCTATTTTCTCGGTTCAAGAGAAATTTTATTTACAGTAATTGGTAGTGCTCGCATTAGCAGTATTACAGTTTTTTTAGAGTACTGTGACAACTTTATTTTTCTGAAAAGTTAATTTATTGGAGTACGACATCTACCTCTGTTGAATTAAAGGCTTTTTAAAACCTATGATGTCAATTCGAATTAGTCTTTCCGTTGTTTTTATTTTCATTCTGAATAATTCTGAATTCCTGCCCTTGTCCTATGGGACAAGGGCAGGAATTCAGAATGCTATGCCAGAAGGCTATGGCCTTGTCCCATTCTATTTGGGGTTGGTGCAACATGTTTTCTCCCCTGTCACCACGCCGAACACGCCACCGAATGCCCGCAACAACGAACACTGTGAGCACGAAAGCACGCAGCGACGCAAACCGCAACAACGAATGCTCGAGACCCCGAATCACGGAACAACGAATGTACGCCGCAACGTGCAACCACCGCCCCGCGACCCGGAGCCCCACACACCCGCCGCCACGGCACACGCCGCCGCGCGCCCCCGCATCCGCAGCACTCGCCGCCGGTAACATCCAGCGCCGCGCAGCCCGACGCAGCAACTCCCGAAACGACGTATTGCACTCCTACGCTACAGTCACAATCACAAGGCATAGTAACTTGTGAAAGTACTGTAGTTGCCAGTTCCCTAACGTAGATCTCATGAAGAAGAACGGGCAAGAAACTCCATGGACACTCTTTTAAATCAGAATTTGTTACAAAATCTTGGTACATTATATCATTTATGTTGAGATGGTATATTATGTGAGAACTATGTAGCAAGACGTGCAAGTTAAGAGCGTCCAGAGTAAAAAGATATAATAAACAAATAAAATAAAACATATATGTCGCAGTTTCAACACCGAGGCACAATATTTCAAACTCAAACTCAAACTCAAATTCTTTATTTCAATTAAGCCATTACAGGCACTTTTGAATGTCAGAAGAACATTTCACAAAAAAAAACGAAACTACGAGTGCAATACGTCATTCCGAAAGCCACCACGCCGAACCACACGCCACCGAATGCCCGCAACAACGAACACTGCAAGCACGAAAGCACGCAGCGACGCAAACCGCAACAACGAATGCTCGAAACCCCGAATCACGGAACAACAAATGCACGCCGCAACGTGCAACCGCCGCTCCGCGACCCGGAACCCCGCGCACCCGCCGCCACGGCACGCGCCACCGCGCGCCCCCGCACCCACAGCACTCGCCGGCGGTAACATCCGGCGCCGCGCAGCCCGACGCAGCAACTCCCGAAACGACGCATTGCACTCCTACGCTACAGTCACAATCACAAGGCATAATAACTTGTGAAAGTACTGCAGTTGCCAGTTCCCTAACGTAGATCTCATGAAGAAGAACGGGCAAGAAACTCCATGGACACTCTTTTAAATCAGAATTTGTTACAAAATCTTGGTACATTATATCATTCATGTTGAGATGGTATATTATGTGAGAACTATGTAGCAAGACGTGCAAGTTAAGAGCGTCCAGAGTAAAGATATAATAAACAAATCAAAAAAAAAAAAAATCTACACCATGGCAACTAAGGAATGACCAGTCTCCACTGACAGCACCCGTTCACGAACATGACGCATGGATCAGCACCATTCAACTCAACCATTTTGAAGGGAACTAAATGATCCGACACACCCGCCACCATCAGCGAGACATTTGAGTGAGCATGACATTCTCTCAGCCACCAGGGCAACGTCACTAAAATATAACTAAATGTAAAAAGTGGCTTTATAGTACATAGTACTCACACATGTGCCATGCAATTATACAATATTAAGACATTGAATCTATACAATGCAAAGATATTTTTACAATCTTCTGCAGCCTCTACAATAACTTCACATGATAGTCGATTTATTTGCCCCTAAGGTTGTGGAGCAGGACCAGCATTGAGCCAAGCATTTTTATCATCAATGTAATCCCCCAACTTATAGTATGCTTGCCTACATAGTGTGCGTTTTACACAAGTTTTAAATTTCGTCTCACTCAGTTGAAGAATGTGAGGGGGTATTTTATTGTAACATTTTAAACAGTACCCCATGAAAGATGAGTCTACTTTAGCTAGCCTGAAACCTGGCTGAACTAGTTGGTCCCTATTCCTCGTATTATAGTGGTGTCTATCACCTCTTTTGCTAAACAAATGCAGATTTTTCCTAACGTACATGATGTTTTCATAGATGTATTGACAAGGTACTGTCATGATGTTAATTTCCTTAAACAGTTCTCTCAGAGAATCGCGCCTTCGTAGACCATATATGGCTCTAATGGCTCTTTTCTGCAGAATAAATATAGACTCGATGTCTGCAGCCCGTCCCCATAGTAAAATACCGTATGACATAACACTATGAAAATAGCTAAAATAGACTAGTCTCGCGGTATCTACGTCAGTAAATTGGCGGATTTTCCTAACAGCATATGCTGCTGAACTCAGCCGTCCTGCAAGAGATGTTAAATGCGGACCCCACTGTAGCCTCGAGTCAATCGTTATCCCCAAGAAAACAGTTTCATCGACAAATTCTAGTGTCTCTTGATTCAATACTATGTCACAATCAGTACTTTTGACATTTGGTAGAGCAAATCTTATGCACTTCGTTTTTTTCCCATTTAAGACTAAATTATTGACGGTGAACCAATTATGAACCTGCAGTAGGGCGTTATTTACGTCATCTAGATTTGTGGCACGTCTGTTTACCTTAAATATTAATGAAGTATCGTCGGCAAACAATACCATTTCAGGTTGGTTTTTAAATAAATGGGGTAGATCATTAATATAGACTAAAAAGAGAAAGGGACCTAATATGGAACCTTGTGGCACACCCATACTTACTTTTAAGCCCGTTGAATTGACACCATTTATTTGTACTTGCTGATGTCTATCGTTTAAATACGATTTCATTAAACTGAGCGCAAGTTTCCCTAAACCGTAATGTTCAAGCTTTATGAGAAGGGTTTCGTGGTTGACGCAATCAAATGCTTTCGAGAGATCACAAAAGATCCCTATGGCATCTTGTGACTCTTCCCACGCAGTAAATATATGTTTTAATAAGGTGACACCGGCGTCAGTCGTACAACGTCCTTTGGTGAAACCATACTGTTTCTCATGTAAGATTTTATTGGTGTTAAAGTGGATGAGCATCTGATTAAGCATCACCTTTTCAAACACCTTGCTGAAAACTGGCAAAACGGATACGGGTCTATAGTTATTGGTGTCTTTACTGTCACCGGATTTGAAAAGTGGTATTACCTTGCTGTATTTCATAAGGTCCGGGAAGACTCCCTGGTCCACACACAAATTAAATATTAAGGCTAAATACGGAGCTACAGTCTCAATAATAGCTTGACAAACTTTAATCGACAGTCCCCATAGATCTTCGGTTAATTTGACTTTAATTTCCTTAAAAGCTTTAATGACTGCTATGGGGTTTATATGTTTAAATTGAAACTCAACCGGGCAGGCTGTAACGTTCGCTCTTAATAACTCAATAGAAAGCAAGGGTGATGAATTTAAGGTTTCAGTAGTTTTAAGTGGGATACTAGTGAAGAAATCTACAAATTCTTGAGCAACTTCGTTTTTAGAATTTAAAGGGCCACGTGAAGTCTCTAGAGTGATATCATTATTAATTTTTTTATTTCTATTCGTTTCACTATTGATAATTTTCCAAACCGTCTTTATTTTATTATCGGCGGATTTAATCTTGTTGCTAATGAATAAGGCTTTAGCTACTTTGCAAGCGTTTTTGAAGATTTTAGAGTAAGTTGCAACATATTTATTAAAAGTTTCTGAGTTAATGTAAGGCTTAAGACCGTACAGCTCAAACAATCGCTCCCTACTTTTCCTAATGCCCTTAGTTGCCCAGTCACTGAACATAAACTTAGGGCAAATAGATTTAGTTTTCGTTTTTATTGTATTATTGAACTCCGTGAGAATCACCGAAAAGAATTCCGCATAAAATAGATTTACATTGTCAATAATCTGGCTTGGAATGCCTAAATTACTAATCAAATGATCATTAAACTTATTTAAATTGCTAGGTGTTATTTGTCTAGATGAAATTTGTACTTTTTGTACTGGTGTGTAGGACTCGAAAACCACGGATTGACCACTGTGATCAGAAGGTAGGTAATTTACAATGGATTTCTCCAAGTATTCACAACCACAAAAAACATTATCAATACATGTAGCAGAATTTGCAGTAATTCGGGTTGGTTCTGAAAACACGTTTAACAGATTAAATGATTTAAAAAGATGTAAAAATCTACTGGTATTCGAATTTTTGTCTAAAATATTAACATTAAAATCACCACAGATAACTAGAGATTTATGACTAGTAGCAAGTTTTGCTAAAGCATCTTCCATTACTGACTCAAATATAGAGTAGTTTTGATAATTTGGGGGTCTGTAAACGCACACTATTATATGCTTATCGAGCTCAACACAAGACAGTTCAATATTATAATTTTTTTTTTCAATATTTAGAGTTGACAATTTAGAATAACGCCATCTATCATCGTTTGTCGGAAAACTCGGAAACGTCAAGCAGTGAGCTTGGGTGAGGTCGATACAGAGCGTGGCAGGTCTGGTTTGACAGCTGTCAGTTGTCATATGTCAAATGTCAGTTGTGATAAGTCAGACGTCAGTGGTCAGTGGTCGGTTGACGTTGACATGAGACGCATTTGTTTTGAGGGACGGGACTTTTTGGTGAGACACGAGCGCGAACGGTTGTGCTGCCCGCCTGTATCGAACTTACCGCGTTTCCGTACTTTAATCCATTTCCATCGGCTTGATCATTTGAGATTTTGTTAATTTATTATCGGAAGTAAATAAATAGGCGGTTGTAATCAGTGTTGAGACTATTATTTCGTACCTCCGCCATGCTGAACTTGGACTCTGACAACGATGAACCCGAAATAGTTGTGCTACCTTCGTCATCAGAAGTGGTATGTAACTCTAACGCCTACATAGTGTAAGTGACAGTGCTAGACCGGAAAAGTGTAAAGACAATGCGCGTGCGTCTGAAAGTGACATAGAAACGGAAATGTGGTGTTTTCTGTTCGAGCAAATAAACAAAAACTTTATGACTATTGTGCAAGCAATGAAATCACCTTTTGCGGGTACGGATATTCGCCTACCGCATTTTGACCCTGAAAAACGGAATATTGTCCCGCGGGCTTGGTTGGCAACAGCCGACATGTGTGTTATCGATCTGAATAGTCAAGGTGCATCGTTGATGATTGCTTTGAACCGCGCACTCGTGGGAGACACGGGACGGACGGGAGTCACACATCCACTGTAGGTGCGTCGTAAGTCGGCACCTCCGTCGCTGGTCGTCCTCCGCTGGGCCTCCTCCGGGTAACCGTTGGTCTCACCTGGTGGGGATGGACCGCCGGGGTGCTGTGAAGTCAGCAGCGCCGTGCGACCGGCGCTGTGGCGTGCCTACAGGGGACGCAGTGAATTCAACGAGACTCATAGGAGAAGTTTCGTCATGGCTGTCGTCCATAAATATCTTGTCCTGGGATGAAATGGAGCGATTTTAAGGAGCTGTTTATAGTCTGGAGTGCCCCGTATGGTGATGACGATCGCGAAGACCCTGATGCGACATCAGAACCGGGATTCACTCGAGCTGAAGAAAATACGAAGAATGGCGCGATGACGTCACGGTGCGCTGAGAATTTACTTCGGCAGCGGCGCCGGCGGCGCGTCGGCGGGACGCGGATTGGCGGCGCGTGGTTGGCAGCGCGGCGGCGCGGCTGGCTGACCAAGCAGTGCCTGCAGCCTGCAGCAGAGGCAAATAGCGAGCGACGTGTTGTGAGCAATCCTAGCAGTGTGCCGATGAATCTTGGTGAGTCGTACCCATTTTATTATGTTTCTGGAGCCGAATGCTCTCTGATCAAAAATAATGTTTCGTCACAGTTCAGTGGCAAGCGTGTAAACAACATTGTAAATTGACCCGGGATAGGTCATGATAGTCTGTACCTTACAATTATTTTCTGAGGTCGTGATTTACGATTAAAAATAATGTTTTATGTTGTACCAGATAGTTGTTTTAAAAATGATATTTTAATTGGCCTTGAGATTTTACAACAAGGATTTTACGTTAGTATGAGGTGCGAGTGTTCTTTGTGTCTTGAAAAGGTCGTTAAGTTATGTTGTGATGTTTCAAATAAGCTCAAATATGCTTCTAATTTTCAAATTGATTTCAATACAGTTGATAAAGATGTTTCGTTAGAATTTCGTTCGTTCGTTCGTTCGTAAATACTAAGTGGTCAACTTAACATTTAAAGTACCTAGCATAGTATGAGTTTTCTTATAACCTGTAACGTTATAGGAAAAATAAAGTAACATGTTGAACAACCCTACTTTAAAAATATTTTGATAAAGGCTCGAAATGATTATCTTGATGGTGTTGTGCATGTTACCGGATGGAGGTTACATGTGGAGGTGACCGGATAGAGGTTGCCTGTTGTGTATGTAACCGGATGGAGGTTACATGTGGAGGTGACCGGATAGAGGTTGCCTGTTGTGTATGTAACCGGATGGAGGTTACATGTGGAGGTGACCGGATAGAGGTTGCCTGTTGTGTATGTAACCGGATGGAGGTTACATGTGGAGGTGACCGGATAGAGGTTGCCTGTTGTGTATGTAACCGGATGGAGGTTACATGTGTGTCGGTGACTGGATAGAGGTTGCCTGTTGTGTTAGTAACCGGATGGAGGTTACGTATTGATGACCGGATGGAGGTCGATTGGTTTGATGCTTATAACCGGATGGAGGTTATAAGTGTGATGATGAAGACCGGGTGGAAGTCAGAGTATGAGCACTGCAATATTTTAATGAGTTTCCTATTATTTGAATGAGTATGGGTGTTGTTCGACATATTGTCAGCTTTAAACGAAAGAGTTTGTTTTGATTTTATTAGAACCGGTAATGATTTTGACCAGAATACCTTTTATTCCCTACCCACTTGGGCCAGGAATGGCCGAACGACTGGTATTGGGCAGACTTCTGTAAGGTCAACTGTACAAATTTTGAATTCTGTTGAGACCGATGGAATTGTTTTAGAAATTCTATTTCACGTTTTACCCGACAGTTATTTGCGATTAGTTTCGGTTCATAATGTCATCAAATGAGATACGATTTGAGAAAATACGGTCAATTCAGACATGTGACGCAATTGCTGACTGTAAATTTGACTTTGACACGATAGACACTGATAAAACGAGATCGGGTGATGATGAAGGGGTCAGACCTTAAGTGAGAGGTAAAAGATGCAAATGTAGTATGCAAGTGGCTCAGATTGCATACATTGCAATGCTGTTCGTTGCTGCACGCGTGTAAGTGTTTATTTGAGGGCTGTGACCAACGTCCATCATGGCAATGTAGCTAAAGGTGCTAAATAAAGGCAATGTGTTGAGTTGAGTTGATGTTGGGTACCGGATAGAGGTCCCATGGTTGCCGGATGGAGGCAATGAGATGTGTTGAGGTTGGGTACCGAATGGAGGTCCCATGGTTGCCTGTTGGAAGCTGTGTGTGTTGTATGGTACCGAGCAGAGCATTGCATACTGGATTTGATCGGATACTAGATTTGGTCGAAAGTTGATGATTCTTGAAGAATGTTGATTTCAATGTTGAGATTTTCTTTATGAGATTTGATGAGATTATGGATCAGAACAAAACTTTGTTTTGAATTGTGTGTGTGAGTGATAATACTCCGACGTCTTGGCCAGGGAGGCCGAGTAAGGGACGATTTACTTTCCGTGACTTCTTGTTGCAGATACCTCACACGAGGACGTGTGAAATGTCAAGATGGCCGTGTCGCAGTTTCAACACCGAGGCACAATATTTAGAGTTGACAATTTAGAATAACGCCATCTATCATCGTTTGTCGGAAAACTCGGAAACGTCAAGCAGTGAGCTTGGGTGAGGTCGATACAGAGCGTGGCAGGTCTGGTTTGACAGCTGTCAGTTGTCATATGTCAAATGTCAGTTGTGATATGTCAGACGTCAGTGGTCAGTGGTCGGTTGACGTTGACATGAGACGCATTTGTTTTGAGGGACGGGACTTTTTGGTGAGACACGAGCGCGAACGGTTGTGCTGCCCGCCTGTATCGAACTTACCGCGTTTCCGTACTTTAATCCATTTCCATCGGCTTGATCATTTGAGATTTTGTTAATTTATTATCGGAAGTAAATAAATAGGCGGTTGTAATCAGTGTTGAGACTATTATTTCGTACCTCCGCCATGCTGAACTTGGACTCTGACAACGATGAACCCGAAATAGTTGTGCTACCTTCGTCATATATATACACCATGGCAACTAAGGAATGACCAGTCTCCACTGACAGCGCCCGTTAACGAAAATGACGCATGGATCAGCACCATTCAACTCAACCATTTTGAAGGGAACTAAATGATCCGACATACCCGCCACCATCAGCGAGACATTTGAGTGAGCATGACATTCTCTCAGCCACCAGGGCAACGTCACTAAAATATAACTAAATGTAAAAATGTAAAAAGTTGCTTTATAGTACATAGTACTCACACATGTGCCATGCAATTATACAATATTAAGACATTGAATCTATACAATGCAAAGATATTTTTACAATCTTCTGCAGCCTCTACAATAACTCCACATGATAATCGATTTAATTGCCCTTATGGTTGTGGAGCAGTTTTTATCATCAATGTAATCCCCCAAATTATAATATGCTTGCCTACACAGTATGCGTTTTATACAGGATTTAAATTGCGTCTCATTCAGTTGAAGAACGTAAGGGGATATTTTATTGTAACATTTTAAACAGTACCCCATGAAAGATGAGTCTACTTTAGCTAGCCTGGATGTTGAGATCTTAAATATTATGTGAGAACGATGTAAAAATACGAGCAAGTTAAGAGCGTCCAGAGTAAACGATACAATAAACAAATATGAATAAACCATGGCAACTAAGAGATGACCAGTCTCTACTGACAGCGCCCGTTCACGAACATACGTATACGTTTCATCCCTCTTCGTTAAATGTCCATACCAAGATAGATGAACTTGAACAACTTGTTCTTGCCAACAGAAAAACCACCGTCCAGTTTTCCAAGCAATCTTCTTCTTATTGTATGGGCAGTAAGGTCTAACGAACAGTGTCAGAGTTTCTAAACCGCCTTCGTACAACCCGCAGCCCCGACATCCCGTCGGGGCTGCGGGTAGTTCGAAAGATATACCGCGGCCTCGACACAGAGGGCAGAGAAGGAACATGGGTGGTTTTAGTCAGTAGAAGTATGACCCTCCCTACCACTCTGCCAAGAGCGGGAGGAGTCATTTGATGACACTACAAAAAATAAAAAATTGCCACACCACCCCATATTCATAATAATATTATTATCTTGACATAATAACAAACGTGGAAAAAACTAGTTAAGCTAACACAGCACGAGCATGCCGCGGCAACACTACATTTTTATATTCAACGCGCGAATTGAAAAACATAATTTGTTATAAGTTCGGCGAATAAAAACTAACTTTTCACACTGTTCATGTCTGAATATTTCGTCGGGAATTTTGTTTTACAGAGTTGTTGTTTGTAATATTGCCGTCTGTTCGTTTGCATAGTTTTGTGTTTGGTATTTTTATTAACGTACCAGGTTTGAATATGTGTCGCATAGAAAGAAGCCTTGTTGATTTGTCTTCTATATCCATATTATTTAAAATTGTATTTGGGTTTCTTCATTAGTAAATGCTGCGTACGGTTAATAACTAAGTGAGCTTCTGAACTAAATTTTAGTTCCGTAAAGTGATTTCCAGTATCACCTAACTATTAAAATCGTACTAGAAAGTAAACCATAACACAATAAATAAAATAAACACAATAATCTGAGAACTACTGAGATAATAAATCCAGTGATATTGTGACAGCAAACGATTATAATTATGATACCTATAACCTAATTATGAAATTGTCGCAAACAATAATGGGACCCAACGATTATCCCATGATCAAATTACGCGCTCAGCGTCTTAATTAAAAACATTTTAATTAATACAGTGTTCTCTTCAGTTTATTTAAAAAAGGCTGGTTGTATAAGAGTTGATCTCGATTGTGAAGGGTTCCGTGGCTTATATCGGTACGAATCGAGTTTTTATAGATGAAGCTGAAGCTCAAGTTTAGTGGTTTTTTGTTAGTTCAGAGTGTAGTATTTGTAACTCGTTACGTATTTGTTTGAATACATTTCTGTCAAACGTTTGTACAGATAAGACGCCAGCACATCACGCCACTACAATTTTTCAAATTTTTTCAATAGATCCTATAAAGGTTCCGTTTTTTCTTTTCGAGGTACGGAACTCTAAAAAACAAGCGAATACTCTTGAGCTTGTAGATTTTTGACAGCCTGTCTGCTTATCGTTACTTTACTTCAAAATAAAGTGCGGAATCCTAAAAAATACTAACCGAAGTTCGTTGAAACTTATTTAGCCTCAGTTTCACGTTTCAATGAGGCAGAGGCGAGAGATTTAAAAAAATATATTTTTATTCAAAAAGAAACTGTATTTGTGTAAGCTTTCACTTTTAACTTAAATGTATTAAATTGTGAGGTTAGCGCTTTCAGAATTCGAGTGGTTTAGTCGTTTGCCGGTGGTCGTGGGTTCGATTCCCACGGGAAGCATACATTGTTAGGTTGTTTCCAGTTTGGTTAGGACATTGCAGGCTTGAATTCCTGACTGTCTGATAAAAAGATGATTCCGTGCTTCGGAAGGCACGTATAAGCCAGTGGTCCCGGCCGTCACATGGCGGTCGTCAAACCATGTCAGAGGCTCTTGAGGCGGTTTAGAAACTCTGACACTAGGATGTTTATTCTGTTTTTACCCGACTACGGCAAAGCCAAAGGAGGGTTATGATTTTGACTGGCTATGTATTAATGTATGTTTGTATGTATGTATGTATGTGTGTATCTTCATCTGTTCCCACATAGCTTCTAATCTACTTAACGGAACTCGACATATGAGGTATCGTTAGAACCGTCTTAATTTTCCGCTGAACATAGGCTACGTGACGTGTCACAAAAAGCGATTTGGCGCCCTCTAGCGGACAAAAAGTAAGGCTTTAAAAATAAAAATGGAGATAAATACGCCGTGTTTGGTATCATTTGAAAGGGACTCACTTGTACATTTCCAAAATATTGCTCAAATTTAAAATCACGCCCTCTAGCGGACAAAAAGTCAAGAGTAAAGAAAAAATTAACACCAAAATTGTTTAAATAAAAAAAAGTAAAAAACTAAAACCCGACTACGACAAAAAAAAACGACGCTGAAAAAGTATGAAACAAGATTTTCAGGATAAAACAAAAAGAAAAGCCGTAGTCACACGTTATAGGTACCAACCTAAACACTTTAATACCGTGTGACTACGGCTTTTCTTTTTGTTCTATCCTGAAAATCTTGTTTCATACTTTTTCAGCGTCGTTTTTTTTGTCGTAGTCGGGTTTTAGTTTTTACTTTTTTTTTCTTCTACGGTTTTAAAATGTATTTTTGTTTCCTAAGATGAACTCGTTGGTATAGTGCTGAAATAGAGATCCAATGTTCGATATCCAGGTCTCGTTTTGTTAAAGTCTACATTAGATCCTATATGATAAAATAAAGTCGCTACTGTTTACTATGTCCTAATTTTAAGTGTTCCTCTTATGTTTACTTTTTTAATCTTTAATTGTTTGTCAATTTGTTTTGTCCTGTGTGAAACCAATAAATACTTTTTCTTTCTTTCTACTCATTAAATGGTAAGCACACCTGCCAACCACTGCGCATAATAGAAGCGTGATAAACCCGTCAGACATCACAAAACTAACCAGCTTAGCGTGCTGACAAGCCTATAAAAATCAGAGTGTATTCAAACCGATGCCTGCAAAAGGAAGGCTGCTTAATCAAGTGTCAATCACAGATGAATACAGTTCACTGCGGCGCCTTTGAGCCGATAGTTTGCGTTTTGTACCACAGGTGGCGCTCGCTATCACCTTTCATAGTTCATTAGATACGATAGAATATACGTACTAGAATACTGTAAGGTACAGAAATACGTAAACTGCCAGCGTGGAAAGGCTCCTTATTCTGAATCATTTCCACTTAAATTTTATCTTCAATGAATAGTCCTCCTGTATTTAAAAAAAAAAAGAACCACATGATTTCGAACGCGTCATGATTGGTTGTGGTGTCATAATGTTAAGGCAATTGCTTTAACATTATTACGATAGTACATTGACAAGAAATATCTGAAAACAAATCACTGCCCTGTTTGCTGAAATTAACATTGTGACGTTACACGCGCTCGAGTTTATCGTCGGCTGTTTTCGGTGCTGGATTCAAAAACTTATTTTCAATTTGATGTAAATTTAAATTAAAGCAAAAAAAATTAAACTTATAAAAGTTGTGAAAGTGAAAGGTGTTATGAAAGTTCTCCTTCTTCTTAGCGTGTCGATGGCAATCTAAATTGTGTCGGCCCAGAATTGGGCTACTAGTTTGGCGCTTTCGGTAGCGTCCATCAGCTCCTGGAGTGAACAGTCAGCAGGACACGCAGGGCACGATATTAAATGCCCCATTGTTTGAGGGACAGCACCACATTTACACTCCAGTGCAGAGTCATCTATGTACCCCCACCTCAGCAGATTTTCTTTGCTGCGACCAACCTGGGTCCGGAGTCTGTTTAAAGACTTCCAGGTCAGCCACGGCAACTCTTGTCCAGGTGGGAGATGTTCAGCAGGTGGAACAAATGGGTAAGGTAAAGATGCACTACCTTGCCACAGCTTTAATCTTTCCGTAGACATCTCGCCAGTGAGTGGGGTGACACACTTCAGAAAACTGTTTCGGCTTTTCAGCCTTTGCAATACAAGGCTGTTTAGGTGTAATGGGTGTCGTGTGTCTGAAGCCATTTTGGCTCTTTCTCTAGAGCTTGCCACTGTTCTGCGAACTTCAGGCGGCGCTATCCCTGCCAGTGGGTACAGCATCTGTACTGGGGTCGGTTTGAGGCAACCAGTGATGATCCGGCACGTTTCGTTGAGAGCTGTATCCACTGACTTTGCATGGGCTGAGCGGCTCCACACGGGGCACGCAAATTCACCAGCTGAAAATGATAGCGCCAGCGCAGTAGTCCGCAAAACATGAGGCGAAGCACCCCACTTTGACGAAATTAGTCACCGTAAAAGACTGTTGCGGGTGTGCACCTTCTGCTTGATGTAACTGCAGTTTTTGTTGAAGGTCAATGATCTGTCTGTTATGAAAGTTATGATCATTTCATAAATAACAAAATAAAAATTTATTCAAAAACCCAATTGTTCTCAGTTGTGGACTGCAAGAAGACGCTTAGACAGTTGGGTAAAGACTGGACATTCAGTGTATTTATTAAAAATGGTTACATATATATTAAAAGGATTTTCCGAATGATGTCTGATTATCATCATTCTCCTGCCCTTATAACAATTCATTTTGCGCTAGACCCAGCATGTTTTTTTATTTCATTATTTTTTTTTTCATTATTATTATAGCTAGCCCATATTGTCCCACTGCAGGGCAAAGGCCTCCCTCGATTCCTTCCAACGATCACGATTCCGTGTAACTTCTATCCAATTCTCAAAGAAGATATCCAGTTCGTCCCGCTATCTCCTTCGTGGTCTGCTACGACCCCGTGTCGCTGTTTTAGGGCACCAATCCTGAGCTTTACGGGCCCACAGCTCGTTCGTCATGCGACAGACATATCCTGCCCAGTCCCATTTAGGTATGGCGGCCTTTTGAGCCACGTCAACAATTTGCGATTTGGAGCGCGTTTTCCATACTTCGTTATTAATCGGCATGACAAAACATGTTTAAGTGTAGCTACCCTTTTTTTTTTGTTTTCTGAGATGGGGAATTCATCAAATAACCCCTCCCGCTCTGGGCAGAGCGGAAGGGAGTGACAGACTTCTACTGACTAAAAACCACCCATGTTCCTTCTTAGCCCTTTGTGTCGAGGCTGAGGGTTCTCTTTCGAACAACCCGCAGCCTGACGGGTAGTGTAGCTACCGTGGGTCTCTTTAGTTCATCTTTTATCAATTTACCTTAAGTGAACCTAGCATTAGCCTAAAGTTCGAGGTAATACTTAGTTTCACTACTGAGATTACACCCAAAGTGTTTTCTACTGACCTGTTCCGTCAGGTCACGTTACTACTTTATTCAATCGTCTTTGCAAACCATTAGGACAGTAATTTGGCAAAACTTTACATTATTAAGATTTAGGTTTTGAAGAATAGGTAATAATTTTATTATTTAAGTGTTTTGTATTTAGCTTTATGTATTTCCTTACAACATTGAAGAATAGGTAATAATATAATTTGTTATGTGTTTTTTATTTAGCTTTATGTATAGTTGTATTTCAGTTCACCTTTAATGATAGTTGTAAACTTGTGGTAATGAATTTTGGCTTACATTTATTGCACTCCCTATCTCGGTATTTTTTTGTGATTCAGCACAGTATTTTATCCTCTCCTATATATTTTTTTATCATGCCAGCTTTAGCGACTACAGATCAATTCCCAGCTCCAATTGTTATACTGTGTATACTTTCCACAATCCATGAGAGACGAAGTACAGACTTATCGACTTGAAAAACATATCACCAGAGAGCTACAAAACAGGCTAGACCGTTCATGTTTTCATAGCCTATTGTTACCCAACACACAACATGTTCTCAAGTGCTGCAATACACTATTCCCAGAACGACCACCACTGGGAAATAAACCAATTTTTTATCCACAATGCAACCTTCACAAAGAAAAGAATTCCAGCAGAAAACTCCAATTTTCGAAGTACGTCAATATTACCCAATTTTTATTTGCGTAAAACGGTTATGCTGCAGATCCTTGTTGCGTTTGAAATAGAGGTGGTATTGGCTTGTTGTTTGGTTTGATAGTTTCTGGTTAAGTTGGGTTAAAGCTACGATGAGTCAAACGGAAGTGAATTCGCACAATAGCCGATGAGAGCTGTAGAAAGTAGAAAGGGTTTTTATGCGTTTTTTCCTTCAGTTTTTGCTAACAATTGAGAAATTTTTCGATGCACCATCATTGTAACGGTCTGGTTATAAAGTTTTTATGATTTTTGTGAAATTCTGCTTCAAATTTTCAACCCGATTATCTATGAAAATTTTCATAAAATTGGGAAATTTCTTTCAACCTGTGTGAATAACGCTGCCTGCCATTCACCGTAATGATTTTTAAATTATTTTTAAGTTTGTATCCATGTGGAGTATGAAGTAACTTTTATGAGTAATCCATATGTCAAAACATAGCTAAAATATTTTGATTGTAAGTAGTTCAATAGAGTTGTAGTAATGATTGTTATAGTTCGAAAACAACCTCTTACTTACCGGTACCAAGTAAATACACGAGGAATATTATTGTAAACTGCCGATACGTCTCTATTCCACACGAATGAGATTTTTGTGTTAAATCTAAGTTATATGACTGTATATTTTGTATCTACATTAAATCTTTCGGTATTTTTCATCATCATCATTTCAGCCAAAAGACGTCCACTACTGGACATAGGCCTTTTTTTTTTTTGGTGGGTGGAAAATCATCGAATAACCCCCCTCCCCCCCCCCGCTCTTGGACAGAGCGAAGGGGAGTTTCAGACTTCTACTGACTAAAAACCAAACCCATGTTCCTTCTTCGCCCTTGTGTCGGAGCCGCGTTAACCTTTCGACAATCCACAGCCCCGACGGGTGGACATAGGCCTCCCTTTAGTGTTGCCAAATTGGCTAGTCACGTGCGTCTCACATCAAGCGGATCCCCGCAACCATTACCAAGTCAGCGGTTCACCTAGTGGGAGACCGCGCAATGCAACGTCTTCCGATTTGCGGTCGCCACTCCAGAACTGAAATTAAATGCTCGTACTGTGAAATCCACATACAATCGGTGCAGTTTTTAGAAGAATACAAGTTTCTGAATTGGCATAAGAGCAAGAGAACAAGATGAGATAACAAGTTATTCGATAACATACTTACAAGAAGATTATTTTACAAAAGTAGATAAAGGAGTCTACTCTAAGTTACAATAGGGGATCGGACAAAAAAAAACTAATTAGTCCGTCAGATAGATTTCCAAAAATTATTGGACACGTATTTTTTCTTTTTTCACGTAAACTTAAAATGAAGACGATACCGTGCTTCGAAAACTCGTGTGACGTCATATGATAGTACATTTTGACGACACAAGTGACGTTTCAAGCCCCACTCCAAGATCTTAGACGCGTTTTATCTTCGTCATTTTTTATTGATTTGATAAAACAAAAAACACGTATTCAATATTTTTCGATAATCTAACTTACGGACTAAACAGAATCATATTTGACCCAGTCCGACCCCCTATTCCTGGCTCCAACACCAAATAAACCTTAACACGATCTTTATAACAACAGTCAACAAGAACTGAGGTAGACAAATAGTAATTTTACTTGTCTACGTAACGGTATTTTAGAACCGCTGGAAACTTAACTCACCGTGGAATATTCTGGAATCTCACGAAGAGACTGACTTCGAGAGACAGTGAAAGCATATTTTTATTCATTGAATTTATATTGAAATTGAAGAATATCTGTTGTCAAATGTCTCTGGCTCTATGTTGTTAAGAGTCACAGTGCTACGAAAGATTTTTGGTTACGTTTGACATGGTAACGTTTTTTGAAAACTTTTTAGAAAATAAAAAGTATATTTAAATAAGTAACTCATCTGTGTTGAAACTATGTACCGTTACCGTCCGATTAGTAATGATAACTTCTCGTTGTCTCCTTTTCTCAAATATAATGCGATCATCATGCAGTCCAAAATTATGCAACTGAAAAAGTAAATGGGGCGTCTATCTGATGGTCACATTCATTAATAATAATAATAATAATATTCCACAACTATCACACAACGCCATCTAGTCCCAAGCTAAGCAGAGCTTGTGTTATGGGTACTAGACAACTGATAAACATACTTATATATTTCTAAATACATACATATTATAGATAAATTACACCCAGACACAGAACAAATGATCGTGCTCATCACACAAACATTTGTCCTGGGTGGGAATCGAACCCACGACCTCCGGCATAGCAGTTAGGGTCACTAACCACTAGACCAACAGGCCAGTCATTTATTGGGTACCATGTGCTGATGCACTTTGGTAACATTAATCTTCAGTCTACCAGTCATACCTTATATATTATATACTATATATATATATATTATATACCGACCTTTCGAACAACCCGCACCCTAGACATACAGACCTCAGATTACCGGTAACGACTGTCAATGGTCTACACATGTAATGTATTTTTGGAAACTGTTATTTCCAGGAATTTAGAATACAAAAAAACCCTTATTTGTTACCTTCTCAACTGACGTGAATGTACGATAACGTATCGTGTTTCTGAAACCCAGAACCCTTGCCAATTATACGTTTATCTCAGCCTAGTTGTCTTCCAGTCACAAGTTAACATGTTTTATCGCCAAATATAGGTCCAGTCCCGTTTAAAATGTATTTTGATTTAAAGCGGTTAAAATTAAGCAATATGTACTCTCATATTGATCTTGACAAAGTATGATATATACAGTAGGGATCTTACTCGAAATGCGGCTCTTCTTAGTGGTCGCAAATTGTCTTACAGCTTTTACTATCAACCAAAAATTACCCGTTCTGTCCTACCGCAATGCATGGCGTACTCGTGTTCCATCATCGATTTAGCCTATAACGTACAACAACTAACATAATATAAGATAGCTGGAGCAAATTTCGTATTTAAAATATTAGTAAGGATAGTAGAACATCACCTACGCTCCATAACTCAAATAGCTGATGTTGGAGAAAAAACAGCCAGGCAGAAGTCGAAGCAGACCACGTGGCTCGGATGCACCCGGAGAGAAAGACCAAGATCATCACACACTGGACGCCTGTGGAAGAACAGTGTCGAGGTCGATCGCGGCGAGGGTGGCGTGATGATCTGATCATATTTGCGAGTTAACATGGCCAGAGATCACACTGGATAGAGAGGTATCGAAAGAGAAGGTTGCCCAGCAGTGAGACACGATATCAGATGGTAAAAAAATAAGTTCTAATAGATGTGGTTATTAGTTTGAAACAACATTACGTTCAATTAAACCATAATTACTTGATCCATGAATTCATATCCTATCTTAGACTAATACAATAATGCTGAACATGAAATCCTGATCAGTTTCTCTTCACGGACATCCATCATTGTCGCCAGTACTAACTCCACCCTGCTCACACTTGATGTAGGAGCTAATGATGCTGTCCCACTCTCACGTCATCTAGAAGTTATTAACTACCCGTGCAATCCATAATATGCAGCGATCAATCTAATTTGGCGCTCTGTGAAGCAAGGACATGATTTCTCACTGGCGAGTTACTTGCATTCAGAGAGGTATTTGTTTCTGATGTCAACTTGTCAAAACAGTGATAATTAGACGAGCTCAATTCTTATTATGGCGACATTAACTGCCCGCGCCCTTGAGCGAGTGGGAGGAGACAGCGATATAGGCCGATAGAGGAGCTGAGGGAATCAGCGATACACTGCCGCCCGTCGCCCGCCAGAGCCCCTCTTCAACGTGCACCAAGATTATTCGAAAAAACAACCCACCTTGATTTATCAAACACAATAAAAATAAAAGCCGTATACTAAAATATGGGTCATTAAATTGTCTTATATATGATTAAAGTTTCATGTAAATACGCCCCATAGTTTTTGCGTGATTATCGTTTTTTTGTCCACGTTAGACAATACTTTACGAATTAATTACACTATGTTGTTAAATAGTAGATTGTACACCAAGTGCATAAAACGCACCATTTTGCGCGAGACGTTTATCCATCCGATGCGAGCTTGCGAGCGAGGATGGATATAAAGTAGAGAGCGAAATGGGTTTTATGAACGCGTTTTAACCTCTACTTTTCACTTCGATTGCGAGGAAATGAAACAGCAACTTGTAAATATTGTAAAAATAATTAAGGTTCCCGCCAATTAACTTTTTTTTTTCAGTAGGAAACTTGACATAACACCTGACTTATGTCGTTACTCATACTGCTCAGTTATAAAAACATTTTGAGCAAGCCTATTGCCATCAACCAATGTAATTAGGAGCAAGCCTATTGCCATCAAACAATGTAATTAGGAGCAAGCCTATTGCCATCAACCAATGTAATTAGGAGCAAGCCTATTGCCATCAATTGATGTAATTGGGACCAAGCCTATTGCCATCGACCAAGTAATGGAGCAAGCCTATTGCCATCAACTGATGTAATTAGGGACAAGCCTATTGCCATCAACTGATGTCATTAGGAAAAGCCTATTGCCATCAACCAATCTTATTAGGAGCAAGCCTATTGCCATCAACCGATATAATTAGGAGCAAGCCTATTGCCATCCACTGATTTAGGTAATTGAGAGCAAGCCTATTGCCATCAAATGATGTAATTAGGAGCAAGCCTATTGCCATCAAACAACCTAATTAAGAGCAAGCCTATTGCCATCAAGCGATTTAGGTAATTGGGGGAAGCCTATTCCCATCAACTTTCCTTGTATTCGTAATGAAAAGCAGTAATCCCTTGTTCTTAGAATACTAATCTATGAAGTTGAAGTTGTTCGTGTGGCTGTTGGGCCGATTACCTGTGCCGATTACCTTGGTCATCGACGAAGATTTTACTTTATGCTCTAGAGCATAAAACGCGACTTTATGTCGCCTACGCACGACATAAAGACGAATTTTAGAGCGAGAGAAGTGAAAATATAATTTCACATTTTCACATGTCAAATTATGAATAAAATTGTCTAGTATAACATATATTTTTTTCCAAGAAATAAGACTAGAAGTTTAGACGTGATGTTCAATATAAAATCATTAGAAGTCGTTTATCTGCGCCTTAAGAACGGGAATACTAAACACCATAGGGTGTTTAGTATTCCCGTTCTTAAGGCGCATCACAACATCACGCATATGATCTCCGAGGAGGTGTACCTACTATATAATTATCCACATTTCATCAGTTTTGAGACTACGAGCGGACAGACTTCGAGCAGCTACTGAGAAATTCTCGAACATTTCTAAAATTCTTGAGATAACTCTATAAAGCAACATAATTACAATCTGATAAGTTGACCTGTTAATTACAAAAATCGTAAGAAAATGTCCGGCTACCCTGGCGTTTCCACCCTAAGGCTGATGTGACACTGGGATATAGGTATTTAAAAAAAAACTTTAATTTACTTCATACCTGATAAATCTTCAAAAACTAATTGGGAGCTTTCATAAGTACTAGATATAAATCATGAAAACGCAACCAAACATACCTACGCTAGACTTTACCGCATGAACCAAGCATCTATACATAATGTGCCTATCTACATACAAACGTGCGGTTTCACGATACCGTGGTCTGTTTCGTTCAGAACGGGCTTTTCGGAAAACCACGAAGGCTCATATATTTAGAAACTGACTTGGAATAGATTCTACGAATGAGTTTGTTGCAATAATACAATCATTGTTCTAATCACTTTTACACTGCCTTTAGCTCAAAGTAAATATTTCATAAATCAAATTAATATTTGTTTCAATCATCATCTTCATAATTCCGTAAATAGCTACTAACTTGACTAGTTTATGCCTCCAGTTTCAGCCCCCTCCAAAATCTTACTGATAAAAAAGTAAAACAAGTTCTAAGGTAATTTATCCGTTTCAAACATTATCCAAATGCATTCGACCGTTAAAGCTTGAAACAGGCAGAAAAATATGTATGTAGGCGAGATTTTATAATATAACTATGGTTTATATAACATTTACAGTACTATTACATAATTAGACTAAATAGCACGAGGTATTGTCTACCAGTCAACTTCAGTCATTTTTCTAAAAAAAACTTTCAGCTCTACAGATAATATTTTCACAAAATGTATCTTCATGCAATTTGATGGTAAGTATCTCCAATCGAGGCAGTATTCATAGGTACATATCACGCATAGCAATCGCCGAGGCGTGAAAAATATCAGATTTATATTATAGGTGCTTAACCCTATTCTTGGCAAAAAAATAAAATTAATATTTTCAAATAATTTTCAAATATGATGTTAATTATGAACCTAGGATTTAGGGAAAAATATATAAAAAAATCGCACATGACCAGATAATGAGATTCTACATGTATCTTTGAGGATACATTGCCAGCTTAGTAGAGAACTTTGACCTTATGTATATGTGTCTTTGAGGATACGTTGCCAGGTTTGAAGAAATAAAATAAACAAAATTATCTTAATAAATATATGTATAAAAGTGGCATTTAATAACAATAATATAGTTAAAAAATCAAAATCAACTTAAAGATTATCTAAAACAAAAAAAAAAATAAGTTGCCAAAACATTTGAGGTGGCACTATAAGCTGAAATAATTACTTATCAGTATGGAATTTCACAAAACAATTTATTTCTGGCTTAAAACACAATCGTAACGAACACTTGGCATATATTACCGTAGTTTGGCCCTTGACACAAACTTTACATTGCCTTTCGCACCAAACATTGGAAAATGGCCGACCTGATCGTACCTTACATCCAGTGGAGGTCGTGGTGCTACAGGTGTCTGTATTATTTTCGACAGTGTTGGTCCAGAAACTGCACAATTGTCCACCATATCTCCCCACCCCATTGTCAGGAAGCTCTGTGCTACTTGATTCTGATACTGTTAGCCTGTATGCCACTGCTGGGCAAAAGGCCTCTCCCCAGGACTTCCAGTTGTTTCGATCTAAGGCTAATGTGGATCCCGTGGTCACTGGTGTCGTCCAGATCGTCTCGCCATCTTCTATGAGCTCTGCCGCGACTCCTTCTGACTGTCAGGGCTCCAGATTGTGGCTATTTTGACCCACAGCTCATTTGGAATGCGGCAGACTTGCCCAGTCTTGTCCCACATAAGCTTAGCGGATTTATGAGCAACGTCAGTCATTGTGCTTTGGGGTGCAGTGTTGTGTTGCATACACGGTCTGTTAGTTTTGATTGCTCGGTAATATAATCAAAAATGTCTTCTGTAAAAAAGTTTGTAAAATACTCGTAAGGAGTTTTGACTATCTGGGCGAAATGATTGAATTTATTCTTAGTCCACTGAAAATGTAGAGGTTTTTGAAAAATACGTCGGGGTGTGACTAATCTTGCAGTCCTTCCGGATGTTGTAGGTCTTCTTGGTCGGCTGTTAGAGGCAATTAATGGAGATTGTGGCAAAGATAGTTGTCAAGGAGAGCCATTTTGCGTCAATGTAAATGGTAGTCGAGCTGGATGCGGCTGAGGTGAAGGCAGCACAGGCGAAGGCAGCAAAGACTGACTGAGTAACAGCGTCTTGCACGTGGTTTTGGTGCTAGAGCACAAATTCTTTTTGCTCTGGAAAAAAATGGTTACATCTCTGCCTGAAAAAAATATTCCACTCGCACACTCATGCCAAGCATATAATTTCCTTTCCCCAAAACACAGTTACAAAAATAATATAAATGATCTCTCTCACTTGGCAATGTATCCTGTAAGATACACTTAACTTGTACAAAGAATCTTAGTACACCTAGCAACGTATCCTGTAGGATACATTCACTTTATTTGTTAGTTTTCGAAGCCAAGCGTAATTATTTCTCCTGCTTAATTAATTTCCAGCAAAACTACAAACATATGAAATCTAGTATAACACCAATTTCTCACGCAATTTTAAAAGATTTTTTTTTAATTAATAATTTCTCACCTTCTTCCGCAGAGTTGCACTCAACCGTTCACCATTTTGATAAATTTTGAAAAAGCAGTTGACGTAATCTGTCATTGTGACACATGTGTGCTTTCAGAAACGTATACTTTAAAAAGAAATAAGTGAACTTTCCGTTTTACATAAATTATAAAAGAGTTATGTTTTTTTTTTAATGATGTATCTTACAAGATACATTGTCAAGAAAAGGGTTAATACTGGAGCCGCTCGTTCCAAGCGATTTGAATATCATATTCTGGCATAGATAATTCATGGATGTGTCAGTGTGGAAATGATATTTTATTTATGTGTGAGCCTGATTGGTTGAGCCTTTACATTGGCGTTAATGGTGTCAATTTTGTTGCGTAACTTCAAACGGTTATTTCTGTCTATCAGGACCTGTTTCACCATCTACGATTAAGTGAGCTGTCAATTTATTTGTCTGGTAATTTGATATAAATTCTGTTATATTTCTGAATTTATTCAGTTAGTCGTGGCTATTTGGACATTGTGAAACGGATACTTAGAGATGTCGATAAAAGCTTCACTATCATCATCATCACTATCACTACATAGTATTGTTACGAGCTGGGTATGGGATAAATAAAAACACTACCAATTAAACACACGAATTAACTTTATTACTCGCAAAACACTTATTCACAATCGCAAAACAGTACTGAACACTTTATCGTACTAGATTTCACTTCGATCCTTTCGTTGTCTCGCTTAAAAGTAGACTGACTCACTTCGTCCTCAATCGGTCCTTTTATACCCAAGCAAACAAAAAACATTCGAGATAATTCTTTATTATTCAAGAAAGCATCCACAAAAAAACATTAACAAAAAATAAACTTAAAGATAAAAGAACCGACAAGGAAGAAGTTACTTAACGTCGTCGGCATACGGTCGAAATTACAATGACAACTGCCGGCGACTCCCGGCGCCTGACCTTGAATACAATGTAAGTTCTATACCTACTACGGAAATAGGTACCTAAAAGAATGAACTCGTATTTTCTAGGTACTACACAGTTATTAGCGCGGTTTCTCGAAGATTCTAGATGACCGTCGTAACACTGCCCCCTCCTTAGACATGCTCGTCCCGAGCATCATTAGTCCCGTAATATCGTGCCAGTCGGTCCACATGCACAACCTTAGGCGCACCTCGCGGACCCTTCTGTATTCGGTAGGTGACATCGTTGATCCTGGTCACAACTCTGTATGGTCCATCCCATTTTGCTTGCAATTTCGGAGACTTTCCCTTGCTCCGCACTGGGTTATGCAACCACACCAGCGAACTTTCGTCGAAACCACGACTGTTTGCCTTCCGGTCATAACGAGTCTTCATCTTCTCAGACATCTGTTGCCCGGATTGCCTGATATGCTCATACACATCATTTAACTTGTTACGCAGGTCATTCGCGTAATCCGTTACACTGCGTGGGACATCAGGGGGAGTTCCAGTTATTAAATCTGCATGCAACCGTAATTCCCTTCCAAAGTTCGCGAAGGCTGGAGTTACAGTCGTACTTTCGTGAACTGCACTCCGATAGGACAGAAGAAACGGCTGTATGTGCTTGTCCCAATCCCTTTGCCTGCTTTCCACGACTTTAGCCAGATATCTCTCCAATGTCTGGTTGAATCGTTCCACCATTCCATCAGATTGTGGGTGGTAAGAGGTGGTCCTGGTTTTGTGTGTACCCATCAATCGACAAGTCTCCTGAAAAACTTGCGATTCAAAATTCCTTCCTTGATCGCTGTGAATTTCTAAGGGTACTCCAAAACGACAGAAGACTTCCTGAACCAATTTATCCGCGACTGTTGTTGCTTCTTGGTTAGGAATGGCGAAGACTTCTGGCCACTTTGTGAAGTAGTCCACGACAACCATGAAGTACTTGTTTCCGCTATCGCTTTCTGGAAATGGTCCCGCAACGTCCAGTGCTATTCGCTCCCAGGGGGCTCCCACGTTGTACACTTTTAATGCACCTCTGCTTCGCGTGTGAGGTCCTTTCACAGCCGCACAGCTGGTACATTTGCGACACCAGTCCTCCACATCATCTCGACAGTGGATCCAGTAAAAGCGCTCTCTGATTTTCAGTAGAGTCCTTTTTACCCCCATATGTCCTCCTGAGCATCCATCATGGTACAGCCGTAAAACATCCGGTACCTTAGCTTTAGGGACAACCATTTGTAGATGACAGCTGTCCCCTCGAGCGTTTTCCCATTTACGGCACAAAACTCCATCCTGGATCACCAAGCTGTTCCATTGTGCCCAATAACTCTTCGTGATGGAACTCATCGCAGCCACATCACTCCACTTGGGCTTCGGACCACCAGCTTTGATCCACTCGAAGATCGGTTTGATATCCGAGTCACTTTGCTGAGCCTGCTGTATGGTTTCCTTCCATTCGTCGCTGAGATCTGTTCTTAACCTCCTCACAGACACAACTTCCTTAGTTTCTTGTCTGGAACTCTGCATACAGTCTTCACGCCAAGGTCTTGAAAGTTCATCATTGTTACCGCGAGTTCTCCACTGTTGCTGGGTAGTCATATCAGTCGCCTTTTCCCGCTGTGATTGGTCTTCCCTCGGTGTGCGTCGCTTTTTACAATTTGGCCGTAGGTGACCACTTTCTCCACAAGCATAGCACCTAGGGCTGTACTTTCGCGGACGCTGATGTACAGGTGTTGCCACAACTTCTCTGACGTAGTGTGTTCGATGGTCTTGTCTCACTGCTTCTACTTCCAGAGCATGTGCTAAGGCATTCTTCAGCGTCTTATGATGTCCGAGTCTCACAGCGGCTCTCACTTCCAAGTCACGTATTCCGTCGACGAACGCCTGTACCAAATTTCCATCGATGAGTGCAGGGGCAGACCGGTATGCTTTCCGAACCATAGTTTCAACTTCCAGAGCCCACTGCTGTAAGTTCTCAGCACTACGTTGAACGCGATCCCTTAACTTAGCACGAAAAACGTGCTCCAGGTGCGCGTCGCTGTATCTGGACTCTAACGCCTCCAGCAGCTGTTCGTAGGTCACATCCTTCCCGAGGGCCTCAAGAATGTTAAGGGCCTGGTCTCGGAGACCCAAGGTGAGCGCGGTCATGGCTTGCGCTTTGGTCCACCCATTCACTTTCATAACGGCCTCGAATTGGATTTTATACGCCGACCACGAAGATGTTCCGTCGAATGGAGGCACTTTAAACCCGCGCACCGAAGGGGCAGCAATCACTGAAGTTACAGACCCGTCTCCAACCTTAATTTCACTTAAGGCCTTCTTCACATCGGCGATCTGAATTTCGGCCTTTGCGATACGGTTGTCGTGCTGCTGTACCTGCTCCTTCATCACGCTCAGCTCTTTCCCAACTGACGCGTGAAGATCTTTTATTAGGAGCATCTGTTCTTCTTGGCGTCGGACCTGATCCTCTTGATCGCGTTGCAACTTTTCCTCCAACCGGCGGGTCTGCTCCTCTTGACGCTGAGCCTGTTCCTCTTGACGGCGAGCCTGTTCCTCCTTGTTCCGTTGCAACTGCTCCTCCAACCGACGGGCTTGCTCTTCTTGACGTCGAGCCTGGTCTTGCAGCAGTGCCATTAAGGCAGACAAGTTAGGCGCCGCTGATGTAGTAGGCGCCGCTGGAGTAGCTCCAGATGGGCCAGCGACTGGCTCTGACGTAGGCTGGATACCGCCCGGTGTCTGTGTCGGGGAGTCCCCAAATCGCCTTTGGTCCATACCTTGCTGTCGCTGACTCCTCGTGCGGATACTATCCGTGTCGTCCTTCGGTAGAATCGGCATTATTTATCCCTCACTTCTGACACCAAATTGTTACGAGCTGGGTATGGGATAAATAAAAACACTACCAATTAAACACACGAATTAACTTTATTACTCGCAAAACACTTATTCACAATCGCAAAACAGTACTGAACACTTTATCGTACTAGATTTCACTTCGATCCTTTCGTTGTCTCGCTTAAAAGTAGACTGACTCACTTCGTCCTCAATCGGTCCTTTTATACCCAAGTAAACAAAAGACATTCGAGATAATTCTCTATTATTCAAGAAAGCATCCACAAAAAAACATTAACAAAAAATAAACTTAAAGATAAAAGAACCGACAAGGAAGAAGTTACTTAACGTCGTCGGCATACGGTCGAAATTACAATGACAACTGCCGGCGACTCCCGGCGCCTGACCTTGAATACAATGTAAGTTCTATACCTACTACGGAAATAGGTACCTAAAAGAATGAACTCGTATTTTCTAGGTACTACACAGTTATTAGCGCGGTTTCTCGAAGATTCTAGATGACCGTCGTAACAGTATAAAACAGTCGCTTCCCGATGTCTGTCCCTATGTATGCTTAGATCTTTAAAACTACGCAACGGATTTTGATGTGCGGTTTTTTAATAGATAGACTGATTCAAGAGGAAGGTTTATATGTTTAGCACATTCCACCCGTGCGGAGCGGGGGCGGGTCGCTAGTTCAATATATAAATAAAAAAATGGTGGGCATGTCAGACTATTTCACTTAAAGGGCAGGGCAAGGATCAGTCCATTTGGTGCGGGCAAGTGGTCAATGACATTGACAGTAGCTAGAATGTAACTATGTCAGAATTCATCGTCTGCAGCCACGTTCACATTGTGTATGTATTATTTATCAAACTTTATTTATGGTAGTTAGTAGTAGCTACAAAAAAACAGGAAAAACAGTTGTGTTAATCTGGTGGTGTGGCCATCGGACTGCGAAGTCGTAAGGTCACGAATTCGAACTCAGAAACGCAAATCATATTTTTCAGATTCATATGCGCATTGTATAATTATTACTATCTACGGCGAAGGAAAATACCGTGAGGAAACCAGCATACACAAGAAACATTTCTCGACAGCATGGTGATCCAAGTCAGAGCCCGACGCCATAAGACTCTGACGTCAGGTTAGTCACTGACACTGACCACAAACTTTCTTACACTTTGTGATTTATTTATTTACTAGCTTTTGCCCACGGCTTCGCCCGCGTGGATGTCGGTTTAACTACAAAAATGACGATTTTCCATACAAACTTTCATCCCCTATTTAACTCCCTTAGGGGTTGAATTTCCAAAAACCCCTTCTTAGTGCTCCCCTACATTATAATAGGAAGCCGTGTACAAAATTTCACATTCCTAGCCCCAGTAGTTTCGGCTGTACGTTGATATGTCAGTCAGTCAGTTCTCCTTTTATATATAACTAGCTGACCCGGCAAACGTTGTTTTGCCATATAAATAATTTCCTATTAAAAAAAATTTAGGGGTGGACTACCCCTAACATTTAGGGGGATGAAAAATAGATGTTGGCCGATTCTCATAGATACCGGATAAGCACAAAAAATTTCATCAAAATCGGTCAAGCCGTTTCGGAGGAGTATGGCAACGAAAACTGTGACACGAGAATTTTATATATTAGATTATAGATTATTCACAAAATCCACAAAATCAAATTCTTTGAAATTGTATCTCAAGAATCTAAACTAAACTTACAGCCAATTACGGATTTACAATTTAAAAACAAAAATCACTTTTTTTTGTTTGCTTGGTGTTTAAACAAAGAAAAAAAAGAACTAGTAGTGACAAGGATTTAAAAATGGATATAACTTATCAAAAGCAATCACGGATAAATAGCTAACGTTTAAATAATAATGGTTCTGCTAAAGTTAACACAAGTTTGCAAAGTTACTGTTTTGTAACCTACGCCAATCTAATATGAGAATCTCTGAACGAAGTTAGTATAATGAATTAGTAACTTTACGTGAAGATTAATAAATTGAATTTGAAGTTGCAAAAGCAGAGGTGTTACATAATTATTTAATGGAGTAAAATGATTAACACTCTCAATAAGGAAACATTGTCTAATAACCAACTGTCAAATAAACTTTAGAAAATATAACTCGTTCGGAAGGAAAACCTTAGCTTACAAATGGATCAATTTTGTAAAAAAAGAAGTTGATTTACGTTTATTTTTGTAGTACTCTACGACTTATTGTCTGTTCTACGTTGTCCCCCCATAACTAATGCTGTATTATGGAAATATTGTGAAACCAAATCATTGTATAAGAGTAACCACGGAGTCTCTTCGGTTCTTCTCTATAAGAAACAGACTTACCCGAACCTTGCACCTTTTCTCGACTTTTTATTAGTGCACATGTAGGACTATGAGTGTAGAATATATTTAGATTTTATTAATCTTCTTGAGGCTCGCCTATCGACAAAGTTTTTAGAGGATTAATTACATATTTTCTCGAAATAAATAGCATAGGATATAAACTGTGGAGTCCTCGCTTCTCCTAATCAATTAAGCATTTCATAATAACCGTTTGCATTATTCTCTTATCGTCATCGCTGCAGACGATCAAATTATAACTTAGAACAATTTTGTATGTGTTAAAAACAAACCTTTGAAGGTCAGCGCACAGATATAAGCCCTGCACGCGATTAGTATCGCTTCAACTCGTCGCGGCGTCGTTCGGGCACAGATTGTTCGGGATTCATTCCATGAAATTTTTTAGCAATGCACACTTATACAAACTGAACGGCATCACCTCAGATTGGGATAGCTAATGGGTTAATGGGGTTAAGTGATGCGGATTTGAACTTCAATTCCAACATACTATTTACAGAATCTCAGAGGATTTTTGAAAAACAAATAATTTAACGAACATTTACTTTTACTTTACTACACCACTCACAACTTACTCGTATTTATAACGATTTTTTTGACGCCCTTCTTCTATTTTCCATACTTGTATGCTTTAATAAAATTTTAGTTCTGGAAATTGAAGTTTATCGTCACCATCTTCCTGCTATTATCCTATTCTGAACTGTAGTTTGTAAATATTGTAAATAAACTTTAAACACGTATAAATATTTCAAAATTTCGTCTGCTTGACAACAGACAAACACAATCATTGTAGTTATACTGTCAATGTGAGTGGGCGTGCGTAGTACCCAATCATCCTACTGGTACAGTAACTGTGGTTATAAGTGTGCTATGGACTTAAAGTGAACTTTCGACAAAGTTCCCACTTTGATGAAGGCGATTTAAATAATTTCCATTTTGAAACTCAATCGTGTCTGTGAAGTATATTATAAGTAAAAGTGATTTGATCAAAGAACCGTGGTTTAGGCTTTGTTTGAAACCTCAAACGTTAAGTTCTTCATGGACGGGAAATAAGCCTGTTCAGGGTCGAGTTTTGGTTTTGACGACATTAGGTACTTACTAACCAAGTGTTTTTCGGTAAAAGTTTATTAAATAGGTACTTGCATTAGCCCGCAGTTTTGTACACGTTTTCGTAAATCTTATATCCTATCCTAGGGTATTGCCTATCTGTGAGTGAAATTGTACCAAAATCCGTTCAGCCCTTGAAGTGTAAAAAGTTAGAGCTGGACAGACAGACTTAAATTTACCTACATTTTGGCACCGTTTAGTCTGTTTTTGCATTGACATTAATAATAGCTGATACTGTAGGTATATTAAATTCAGAGCTGCGATTAGCACTGAATAACTGGAATTCGATACAAAATCATCATGGAATTTAATTACTGATATTCATCAGTAACAAATATAGCAACTGATTAATAATATAATTACTGCGTGTAATGTTATTTGATTCCATACCACTGATAATTATCACAATGGACAGTTTCAGTTTCAAATATACACAGTTAAGTATATAATTTGAACATAAATAATTTGCTAAAATATGTACTGCAAACAATACCTAATATATAATTTATCTCTAACTACTGATTGCGTTTAACGAACAGCAAAATATAATCCGACTGATTTTCATTATGAATTTTGACAAGATGAGATTTATTATAATATTAGCTTTTGCCAGCGGCTTCGCCCGCGTGAAAAAAACGACTTTCCATACAAACTTTCATCCCCTATTTAACTCCCTTAGGGGTTGAATTTCGAAAAATCCTTCCTTATTCCTTGTCTACCTTATAAAGGGAACCTCTATGCAAAATTTCAGCTTTCTAGGTCCAAGGGTTTGGGCTGGGCGTTGATGAGTCAGTCAGTCAGGACTTCTCTTTTTATTTATATAGATAAGTGTTTTAGTGGACGAAGATCTCAACCCACTCACTTATTCCACAATATCTAGTTAAGTAGTCACTTAAAAGTTCTGAGTTTGTACCTGGGGGTCTAAACTGTTCTATTCAGCAGACCATACTATGTTCTGTTAAGGTGGCCATTTTAGACCCCCTTATCGGGCACAACTTTCTTATACCTCTTTCCCATGAGGGTAGGCTGAAACCACATACACTACCTGCTATGATCCTTGCTTACTTTTTTGCGTCATCCACGTTCGTATCTCTGGTCATACAAACACGCTAGTTGCTGTTACTATGCGCCTTTTCTTTCTGAAGATGCTCTTAATTATACCTAATTAAAACATCCCAAGAAAACGAACAGTGTGAGCAGTGGTGGCCCAGTGGTTGCGGCCCCGACTTACGAACAGTTGGTCGTGGGTTCGAACCCAGGCAGGCGCATTAATTTGTGTAATTTATTTCATCACCACTGCTCTCAAAACGGTGAAGGAAAACATCGTGAGGAAACCGGCATATCTTAGAACCAAAAAATTCTAAGATATGTGACATCTACCAATCCGCACTGGGCCCGCGTGGTAGTTCATAGCCCATCCCTCTCCTAGAGAGGAGGCCTGAGTCCCTGCAGTGGGAACAATATAGGCTGATGATGAAGAAAACGAAAGCTTTTCCTAAAAAACTCACCACATATTTAAAAAACAAAGCAAGGTCATTAGAACCCCTGGAAAGTGACCGCATAATCAGATCCAATCGAACCTGAATACCGGTTGCTTGACCTCAGCGGATCTCGAGTCGATCGACCTTCATTGTCGATGGGAGCCAACGATGATGACGCTTAAGCACGATCCACCGACCACTCGAGCTAAGTGCTGGACGACAGAATATTTTATTTTTTATTGACAAGTTAAAGGCACTATTTGTGATACTAGTATTTGAAAGGAAGTTTGAGTCAAAAGAGGCTTTGTATATTTGTAACTGATATTTTTTGCTTGACTTCGAAAGATTTTTTCTCGAATTTATTTCGTTTTCGATTTCAATATCGAACATTAATTTAAGATCAAGCAGAAGTTTTTATTTAATTCCTTGCTGTAATAATAATAATATGCTAAGCACACAAATTCTAGCAAAGAAACTAGAAAAAAGCTTTGCTTAAAGGCCTTAGTGAGACAATTACAATTATAATGTATCGTAATAATAAGGTGCATGAACCATTTCTTTTGAACCATTTTTACAAAAACGTCCCAATTTATTTTACTAACAATATACGTACTTAAAGCCTGACGCGAAAATAGAATTTTATAAATAGATTCACTTACCATTTCCCAGAATCACTTTGCCTCAAAGCGTTCTAAATGACATTATTTATAGTTTCGAAATAACTTTTCTAATATCTACTTTTACAATTTTCAACACGAGACATTGCCCTCCTCATACCTTTTATTTCCAGTTCTCAATAAAAGGACTGATAAAGCCCGATAAGTGTTTCATTTTGCGACGTCAGCTTATCTCAGGATAGCACTAGAGACAGGAAACTCAAACCGTTGGAGTACTAAGACTGCAGAAGTACTAAGCTACTTATAAACGTGGATTTTGAGAAAAGTTCTTATTGAACGTAATGGTTTTCAGTTGAGTAGAATCCAACGAGACTCGTGGGAAAAGAACAGTTGGAATTTTCTAATAATTATTGCCGATTTGAAATAGGTTAACTATTTTCCTTTGGTTTAAATGGACAAAGAAACGGCTGTACACCTATATAATAGGGATTTTTCCAGACTAAAAAAAAAATGATTCTGTTCTGTCCGTCTGTTAAACTCGTGATGCGAAACGACAAAACACCCAAATTATCGAAAAATATCGGATACGTGTTTTTTGTTTTATCAAATTAATAAAAATTTACGAAAATAAAACGTGTCAAATATTATGTGCGAGGGCCTGTGACGTCACTTTGTGGTAAAAAATGTACGAAGCTGTGACGTCACGCGACTTTTCAAAGCACTGTATCGTCTTAATTTTTTGTTTACGTGAAAAAAGAAAAAAATATCTAATTATTTGTGTCCAAATTTTTTTTTAAATCTATCTGACGGACTAATTAGTTTTTTTTGTCAACCTATTGTCGAATGAAAACGTCCTTCATTTAAAGATTATTTTGCAAGGAAGATAACACACTGTAAAACACAACCATCAAATAAAACCGACCCAAGTTTCTCGCTACGGTAGCATTCGTAGCAGTGCAATTATCGTAGCTGCTACGACGTAGCAACAATCAAGACGATAATTCTATACTGCTTTTAGTAACTACATGATATTACATTTTATTCTTATTCTTTATTGCACACATAAAATAACAAATATAAACACAAATTACAATAATAAAGCTTATGTACAAAGGCGAGCAGCTTTAGCTTTTATTTTATTTCGTGGTGATCTTCAAATAATTATTATTGACATAGGTAGTAATTCCTTACTACACGTATTGACGTCGCGATTTTAGATAAAGAAAATGAATATTTTTTAAAGATTGCAACATTTGCATCTTACTTTCCCGTCTTTGACACATGAAATGTCACTTTTCTTTTTCGCGCGTAACGACATCGCAAGAAAAAAGTTCTTTCTCGTCCAAATATTCGCTTAAAAATAAGTTTACGTTATATATATCGAAATAACAAAATACTGAGTGTCAGGAAGTGTATTAAGTGCATCTTTAGTGAAAATTGTAAACCTGAGACGCAGAAATCTGAGCAAATACCTACAGACAACGCTCGCACAGGATTGAACTTGGATGTAACCCTTGTAGCCCTACCATTAGGCGTGATAATGCCTGGCTATAACTGACCTCCGGATACGTGATATCTACAGTGCTTATTCAAGCGATACGATGGTCATTAACACTGTATATCACATAAGTGCCGCAAGCTTCATATAGTTTTTCCAGTGGGTGCGCGACACCCCAGTTACATATATTTCCTATGTACTAGCTGGAACTTGAACTATCAGTGCTTGACACGAGATGTCCTTGGCAATGTCATTGGACTATGCTTACACTGAAAATACCTATAGGTACTCGGCATAGCAGGTGAGTTCCATTTCCAGCATAATTATACGCTATGTTATTTGCTACATAGCAGACTATCAGTGCGTAGCACGAGATGCTCTTGGCAAAGTCATTAGACAATGCTAACACTGAAGATACCCATAATCGGCATAACTGGTGAGTTCTATTTCCATGTAAATTTGAAGCATATATATACGCTATGTTATTTGCTACATAGCAGACTATCAGTGCGTAGCACAAGATGCTCTTGGCAAAGTCATTAGACAATGCTAACACTGAAGATACCCATAATCGGCATGACTGGTGAGTTCCATTTACATGTGTTGTTTGTGTGCAAAGAGCAATCATCAATCTCTTGCCCTTATCCCAGTTCGTTTGAGGTTGGCGCGGCATGTCATCTTCTTCCATACTTCTCTATTACTCAAATGATTCCAACGAAAAAATTACCACCCAGAAGTATACTATGCTTTACATGAAAATATAATTATATTCCATGTTACTAGCTGCATATCAAACTATCAGTGTGTAGATGCCTTTAGCTAAGTCATCGGACAATGCTAACACTAAAAATACCACCGCATACGTAGACATCACAGTGGAACCCTATTGCCTGACTTCGGTCAGCAAAATATATAAATATGTTCTTTAATCTATGAGCATGATGGTTGCGAGACAACCTTGCTTATCAAATGTGCATTATAGTCTTGCTAACGCAAATACTTGCAGTGAATGGGGGACCATACTTTGACACCTGGACTGGCTGACACACATTTGTCATAATCACACATGCTTTAGTACGAGATACTCTCAGCATGTTATGGTCACATTAAGTGAAATCTTCTTCACAGCATATCTTCACCGAGTATGATATTATGGAAGCATCATTGGTTCTAGATCAAAGTTACATATGCACATAACTAACCAAATGCAAACAATACTTAACGGATAACCATTTATTTTCTGAATAAATTCAATAAAACATGGTGGTCAATACTTATGCACTGTAATGTCCCAATACTAAAAAACTATTAGTATTGAGAGGGAAAAGGTCTATAGACTGACAATGCCTTAACGGCCTGTTAATGTACAAAATAATGACTTTATCAACCAACCCCCTTTTAGTTCCAAATCAAATTATTTGCTCTCTGAAACCCCACCCCCTTTTAGGAAAAGATAATATTACCTTTATATTGTATAGGCCCAATCTAAAAGAACATCTCCAAAAGTAACTCATTGCTATACCTACCAATATATTTTTTTCTCTTACCATGATCCTTATTTTGGTGGTAAGAATGATTTTTGAAATTTTGTCCACCTATTTTAATGGACCCTTTATGGGTACAATATTAAATTAATCACATTGGGATTTAAAGTGTTAAGAATAAAAATAAGAAATTTTATTTGCTTAAACTTGTGATTACATAATAGAATAAAATAAAATACATTCATGCAAGATAATAAATGCATGTTGATCATTTATTTATGCCTAAGAATATTTTCAGAGAAAATCACTCAAACCTAACCTAATAATAACAGATAACTTGTCCTGTCTGAATTAGTCATCATAGACACGCAAAACAGTCATGTGTTGTAATAAGCATGTAACCCGCATTAAATAATATTTAATACCTGAGGAGATGGGTAGATCATGGGATTCACAACACACTAAAGAAGAATTTTAAATTCTTATTCTTTCTATCTGGGCATTGGGTTTCTTTACTACTTTTCTACGGTAGTACGAGTAAGTAGAAGTACTAAAGTGAAACAACATAACATAAAACAAGGGGGGGGGGTGCATGGTAGTGCGAAGGGATTGTGGTTAGATCACCAAGACATCAGGTGCCATGCATTTAATTTTCCGGAGCTTTTATTCATAACATTATTATGTCATGGAGAACTCAAATAGGCAATATGTGGGAGAAACTTAGTAAGTTTTCCTATGTTCTTTATAATTATGCTGAGTAAGATTATAAATAAAACCGCACTGCTGGTGGCTTAACAAGGTTTGGTTGTCTTTACTGTGCAGTATAGACTTATATTTGGGGCAATACTTTCATAGGTATTACTAAGATAAGTATTTCATGAGCCTGTATTGGAACTCATGCAAAATAAAATTCACAAAATCATGTCGACAGCATTTTAAAAATATCAACAGTAGACACCGTACATTTATGAAAAATGTTGTTTTGCCAAAAATAATATGCATATAAATAAACTTGTTTAAAGCCTAAGTACGTTGTTCAGATAAACTGAAAACACAAAAGTGTAAATTTTGCAATCACCCAGTTTGTACACTAAAATATCTACACAAACCAAAGATAGTGAAAGCCTCAATAAATTAAAAACTGACTCTCACTATTATCATTAGACAAAGTTTGCTACTAATTTATTACTCTGTTATTGAAAACTGTTATAATATTGACATTTTATTTGTCCAGTTGTTGGTCTTCTGCCTAATTGACCTATGCGTTGCAAGCACCGCTGAGAATGAGTTCTATTCCTGGATCATGCAAAGTACTATTGGGGTTTTTTCCATCAGGAATTCCTCAGTACACCACACAGCCACAGAGCCTGAATGTGTGCTCAGCTAATGACACTAGGCTCGCCCCCTGTTACATGGGACTACGTGAAGTTCGATCATAATTATACGAAGTGCTTCGTTCGAAGAGATTAGTAACCTGAAATAATAAATCTATTACTTATTTACACGATGAATTCTATTTACCTATACACTGACATTTTTACTTACATTGTCAAAACTTTGACATTTGATGCCATGTAATTTTAAATTTAGTGAACCAGATTATATTGTTATGCTTTGATTTCATTTTTTGAAGCAATTTAATCTTATGTACCTAATTGAAGAAACATTATGGGTGCTAAATGGCAAGAACTTAGATAGTTTCTGAATTTTGTATATTGCACCACATTTGAATCCGATAGAATCTATCAAAAGTGTTCAATCTCATTTCAGGGTGATATTAAAGAGCAAAGTTTAAAAAATTAACCCATTGGAGTTATGATACAGTTGTTAGGAATATCAACCACCAATATTTTAAAGTTTCTTATATTTCGAGTGGGTTTTCTGAACCCCATAACTAACTTCTCACTGTACAACAACACAAACAGCAGATCAAATCAGAACTGTCAACACATTGTTGATTTATAATCATTTTTTTTTTACAGTTACCAAATTCAACATACATTATACCCTTATGGTTATAATACTAAAGCAATAATATAACTAAAGTAAGGAAGTCATAAGTATGTAAGCGTTATATCACCAAAGAGTGACATAGTAGGCCTATAATGGTAACCATTGTAACTGCTTGTACTATTGAGGGTTTAAACAGCAGTTTGGTTCTATAAGATAAAAGAGCATTTAAGCCTCATAGTTTAGCTCTTTAAAACGCTTACACGACCATACAAATCGACAAATGTTGCATTGTAAAAAAAAAAAAAATATCCTATTATGCACTAATAATGCGTCAAAATAAGTTTTACAGTACAAGTACTGTAACGGTATCGAAAATACTATTACTATTATAAGGCCAATCGGCACTGTAAAAGTACCTTACACAACCACTATGTAACCTTTTAACTTCTTAAAAGTTCTCTCAACGTTGTTATGGGGTTAGTTCTGTAAAACACAATTACTCTTTTAAAATTTATTAAAATAGCACAACTCTTTTAGAATACTAAATAGGACTCTCGGTGGAGCTGCTACATAACATAATAGCTCTCGCGAGTTTGTGTTACTGCTACGAGACAAGCGGCGATCTAATTCGTTATCGGTGAAAATATGGCTAATATTTTCTGCCATGATAGCACATTGACAACACGGTAGGAACCAATGTGTACTATAGCAGCCATAGTCGGGACAAGTTTTAATTTATTTTCATTTCATTAATTTAAATTTAATTAAAACATAAAAAATTATGAAGGCGCACTGTCAAATTTGAAATCAGCATAACGATTTAATTGATACAAATTCTTCCGCAAGTGCAAGTTATGGCAGAGTAACGGTCCATGATTTTTTTGCGTTTTATTCTTTTCAATGCAAATGGTATGTTAAACAACAATGGGAAATGACATAAACATAAGTTACCAATATTGTTTTCCTAAGGAACACTCACGACAAGTGTGATAAAACATATCACTGGAATCGTTTATAGTGCAAAATACAAACATATTTGGTTCCTTTTATAGTACAAGTCACCATGAGAGCCTATTTGGGGTTTTGTAAACGTTTACAACACCACTATAATGCAAAGCATGAACACTAATGAGTACGCTAATACATTCTCATGACTTTTATAAGTAGTACCGTTTGTTACTAGGGTAATTATCACAAAGTGTCATCCAGAATTATTTGTATTTTAATTACTTAATTAATTATTGCAGCAAACTCTAAACATCTACCTATGTCAATAATAATTATTTGAAGATCACCACGAAATAAAATTGGGAATCAAACGAGCTTACCTGTTAAGCGAAGTCTTGATTCTAATTTTATGAGTGGTGATCTGAAAAATAATTATTACCCACCCACCACTACTAACAACCCCAAAGCTGCAATAATTAGTCTACCTAATTCAATGTTAACCTTTTCAGGACAACAAAGCGAATGTAAGCATTTGGAACTACTCTGTATAGGAAACAGAGTTTGTTCCTAATGATAAGATCTCTAAAATTAGTGACATTTCATGTGTCAAAGACGGGAAAGTAAGATGCAAATGTTGCAATCTTTAAAAAATATTCATTTTCTTTATCTAAAATCGCGACGTCAATACGTGTAGTAAGGAATTACTACCTATGTCAATAATAATTATTTTTCAGATCACCACTCATAAAATTAGAATCAAGACTTCGCTTAACAGGTAAGCTCGTTTGATTCCCAATTTTACACTCTTCTTGCAAGTAGATCCTTATGGAGCTTGTTCAAAGATGCAGTGCAGTGTTACATCTTCTATGTCCATTTCCGTCGCCAAGCAAAGTTGGTACGCTTTAGTTTGATGGGATTACTACTTTACTTGTATAAATTCGAAAGTTTGAATGGATGGATGAATGAATGTTTGTTACTCAATCACATCTGCTGAATGGATCTGAATTAGGCGTCAGAGATAGGCACCTATGTGCAATTGTGCATAGAATATAATTATATAAAAACCACCCTTGTTCCTTCTTAGCCCTTTATGTCGAGGCCGCGGTGTCCTGTGAACATTCCGCAGCCCCGACGGGTCACCCTTTATACTGTATTCTAAAACCAGTAGATAACTGAGACATTCCACAGCGTCAGCTTATCCACAATGGCTCTAGAGAGCGGATCTCGACAACGCTTAAGTACTTATATCTTTGTATAAAACTTGCTACATTAGTGCCCGCGACATTGTTTGTGCGGCTAAGTTTCTTGTCTGGGTTGCGTTTGTCTCGCTTTCATATTGCGAGCAGGAAGTTTGAGCAAGTTATGAACAGATATTAATAAAAATATTTTATGAGTTTGACGGTTGATGGCAGAGGAAATGTGTTGGGTTAGTAGTATGAGGCAATTTGCTAAATATTGTGGCATAATTATCACCTAGTTGGTACTCATGAGTATATTATATTTTTTTTTCTTATTCATGCTGTCTTGGCATTCGTACGTGTTTTCACGGGTGACCACTAAAAATCAGATGTGCGTGTGGTGTGAAGGTTACTTTGTTAAAACTCTTTGAAAATGTGCTTAGGATTTAAAATTTAATTTTTTTCTGAAAGTCATCTATAAGCGAGTTATTGACTGTAAAGTTGGGCCCTCAGTTCTCACATAGAGGATTGAGGGCCCCCCTGTACCTGAAAAACTATGTACACTAAAGAAAAAGTCCTTATGCCAAAATCTTAGCTGAAGTGCTATGTGTGCCCCCATAGCACAGCTGATGCATACAGGCGAGGTGAGATGACAGCTGAGTGGTAACCTGCATGTCGCAGTCACGACGTGCAAGATGTAAACTTTTAACTTCTGTCAACTGTTGTATTTATAACTATTTGTTTTGCTTTGTATGGTTAGGTTGATAACTCGTTTTTTTTGTCATTTTGAATGCACGGCATATAATTATGTATCCGTGACTAATATTTTTTTTTCTTTCTTTTACTTGTACTTTGTTAAAGAAGAAGACTTGTACTTGGTTGGTTTTAGATGTTTTGACGTAAACTTTAATATTTATAATTTCAAGCTTTGTTTTTCTCCTGAAATTTTTTTTTGTCATGAAATAAAAAAAATTAAGCATGTTTTCATTAAGTCAATGTCTAGAAATTGCTGTTTACTGCACTCACAATTTTAAATTGCATTACAGGACAGAATTTTGTTTTTCTCTCTACAAATTCAACGAAACAATAATCAATGAAATATAAAACCCTGACGTCACAAACGTCAGTATACCTACTTGTAGTACCCCCACCTTGCAGTCTCCAACCTCCAATTAATCTGTAGTGGCGAAGTGGTTAGCCGCAACAGTTCGGTGGCACCAGACTTCGCAACCTCTCGATAACCGGTCAACGCCTTCGCTTCTTGTGGCTTTCAACTGTTCAGACGTACGAGTACTAACGACTATATACTAGCTGTTTATGTGATGAGGCTTAATATACAATACAATACTTTTAAATTATTGGGAAAGGATATGAAACGACTTTTCTGATAAAAATGCCTTAGTGCTTATTTATTTTATTTTTTTTATTATAAATGGGCTTGCTCTTGACTTCAATCAATCTTCAATTCAATTTCAATTCAATTCATCATTCATTAATTTTTTTTCATTTTTCAATTTTTTTTTTCTTCAATTTTTAAAAGATTATAAATTTATTTATCTATAGAGGACTTACAGCTATTAAAAACAAACCAAAAAAAAAATAGAAACAAATCCTCACATATAGACTTATAATGATTTTTTGCACTTTTTCCCAATCCGGATTTAGTTAACCATTTTCACAAGCATCTTAAGATGTGATGAGATTTATTTCTGTGTACGGTCAGCATCAGAAGTAGCTGAACATTTCGGAATTATAATTCTTTTATGTACAGGACTCTAGCTATTATTTTTAATGTTTCAGAAGATTATTCGTTAAAATAGTCCTTACACTCCAATAACATGTAGTAACGAGTAATATCTAGCAAGTTTTTATTAAAAAAAACAGCTTCGAAACTTTGAGTAATGTTAATATACTTCTGATGCTGACCGTACAAATAACAATCAAAACTTCAATATGATATACCTGGTAAAAGTAGTACTATGGTAATTAAAATTCTTAGAAACAAGTAAAATTTACCATTAAATAAATACAAATAAAGAAAACTCTATATTTAATGATATTTCTTCGAAAAAGTAATTGAAATTCTAGGAAACGATCTTGCTTTTACAGAGTAATTTTTACCCGACTACGGCAAAGCCAAAGGAGGGTTATGATTTTGACTGGCTATGTATGTATGTATGTTTGTATGTATGTATGTATGTATGTTTGTATGTAGGTATGTATGTATGTGTGTATCTTCATCTGTTCCCTCATAGCTTCTAATCTACTTATCGGAACTCGACTTAAGAGGTATCGTTAGAACCGTCTTAATTTTCCGCTGAACATAGGCTACGTGACATCTCACAAAAAGCGATATGGCGCCCTCTAGCGGACAAAAAGTAAGGCTTAAAAAATAAAAATGGTTTTCAGGATAGAACAAAAAGAAAAGCCGTAGTCACACGTTATAGGTACCAACCTAAAAACTTTAATACCGTGTGACTACGGCTTTTCTTTTTGTTCTATCCTGAAAACCTTATTTCATACTTTTTCAGCGTCGTTTTTTTTGTCGTAGTCGGGTTTTACTTTTTTTATAACATCAGTTAAGCCTTCACGTTGAAAAACTTTCGTGAACGGTTACGTTTCAGTTTTCTTGTTTTCGTGACACAGTGCAAAAAAAGGAGTTAATATTAAAAATACTGAAAATAATATTTCCAACCAGCGTTTGTATAAAAATCACATAAGTTCAGAATATAATTTTGAAATACTATATATGTAACAAAATCAGCTATCTAAAATTAAAATCTTTTACACAAGTTTTAGCAAAATTTAAGCGTTTTTAAATTATATATTTGACCCAGTTACCGTGATAAAAATGTCACGTAGGCTTTAAAAATACTCATAGAAAAGTCTGGATACTGACGTACATGCTTAAATATTTTTAGTAAAGTTAAAAGGCTTATAATCATTATACTTCTCTATAAATTAAATATATTATGGCACTGTTCGACAGTTGGTGTGGAAAGGCCTAGCGACGTTTTAAAGAAAAATCCCCCTCACCGATACACACCAGGCTCCGTAGTTGCTACTAAGACATTCCTGTTGGAAAAACGGAAAAACCTAATAACACGTTGCCCAACCCGGGAATCGAACCCAGGACCTCTTGCTAAGCAGTCGCGCTTGTGACCACTAGACCAACTAGGCAGCCCGTTGACAAAACTATCAAAACGCCACTCGCCAACTCCGTACTAATAATTATGTACCTACCTCTTCTCGCTCCCCGCTATTCGCTGGCGGTGGGACTAGACCCTAAGCAACGTATTGTGGCTACAATTACTGTGTTATGTGTGAGTTTGAATCAGGCATTGTGCAGACTTAGCGAAGCAACACGGCTACAAAAGCAGCGAGAACAGACAATAACAATATTATCTTATATTATTATTCTTGTGTTCGTTTTTATAAGTAGTTTTATATTCAGACTAACAATAGGAAACTTGTATTGTTGAAAATTTGTTTTAAAACTGAAAACGTAAATTCACGAAATGTAACTCCTTATTGTTTGTCTACTATATTGCCACCTAGACATAGCAAACTTGGAGAATAATGTAGTTTCTACACTTCTTATTAAATTTTATGAACGGAAGTAACATTAACTTATTTACCTTTTAAAGCTATATTGCAGAAGATACATCATGATCATCTGTAAGCCAACTTTTCCCAACTATTTTGGGGTCGGTCCCGTTTAGACTGAAAACCGATCCCAACATTGGATCCGTGCCAGTATTTTACATGGTGTACAGTTACAGAATCTTTCACAACCCAATACGTTCATTGGAATCATTGGGATCAATCTTTATTAACAGCTCACAACTTAGGACCCAGTAATATTAATGACAATAATATCCGTGGTGCTAGGCAACTGGGCTTGTCTTAGTTGTATATGTCCCTGTGTGCCTGTTGGCCTTGTTCTGTTCTGTCTCCTGCTGATATGGAGGGAAGTGGAAATTATGATTTCTCCGCTATTCTTTTCTGATTAATTTCGTTGCGGGATCCAAGACAGTTAAATCGCTTCTCTGGGACTTCGTTGAGCTTCATTGTCTCGGCGCTTTTCTTGTGGTCGCCACTGTTGATTCTGGCTAACAGGAGTTACAGTGGTTTGGGAATAGTGTGGCGGGCTTGTCCCAATATTTTTATATTTTTTTAACCCAATACGAAGGTATGTTTCAGACTTTCAGAAAGAAAGAAAGATCTACAATTACAGTCTATCCCAATTAATTTTATTTCAGTCCAGCATATCATCTTCTTCTTCTATTACATCTCATAAGACACTTCCTTTCTTGCCATATAATTTAGTCACGAGTGCTTCCTACCAAAACAAGCTTTCTAATAATTTAGGTATAGATGAAATGAAGCCGTTGAAAAAAGATCCTACTAATATTATTTCTTTTCTTTTCTTTTTTTTTTAAAACATTGCCCCACATTGAATTTCTCCTGTTTCGTGGGTGCGTTCACAAACATTTAAACTCACATACACAAATACCCAGACCCGGAACAACTATCTGTACACGCATTATAAACGCGAAAGTTTGTAAGTATGGATGGATAGATAGATGGATGAATGTTTGTTACTCTTTCACGCAAAAACTACTTAACGGATTTGGATAAAATTTGATACACAGGAAGTTTGTAACCTAGATTAACACATAGGATAGTTTTATCCAGATTTTATCTTCCCGTGGGATAATTTATGAGTTGTAGCGGGCGAATCCGTTGGCAACAGCTATAGTGTTCTATAAACCTGACAGCTTACTAGTTCTAGGGCCCAACAGCGATGATGACATTGTAGATATTCTTAATTCTAGATACAACAGTGTGGGTATTACCGTCATACGTCACCTCGAAGACGCTTTGTTATTAGCTGTTGGGTTAATTTATAGTCCCTTGTGATGCGGAGATGTGTCTCAACGGTACTAGTGAAATGTTCTAGTAATAAATCTTTCTTTAAAATGGCAGGTCTATGTTATGCTTACTGTTTTGTTTATTAATTGTGGTATTAAAATTGAGTTATGTTATGAAATTATATTGAAATGTATCATTGTTTTTTTTTTTAGTTGCAATTGGTATTTATTTAATGGTGAAGGTGTTATAACTAAATATAAATATAAAAATAAAAAAAATATATTGTAATAAATTATTCTCATTTTTTTGCTCGATATTTTATAAGTATAGTTTTTTTTTTATCGTTGTTCCTCTCAAAAAGAGCACCTGCCATCTAATCTCTACACCACCCTTGGTTGACTGGTAGAGAATGCCTAAGGCATTAAGTCCGCCTTTGTACCTTTTTTTTGTGTGCGAGAAGTTTAAATAAATAAATATAGCTCCCCAGGAACTACTGATCAGGCAGAAATACATTTTTCGACATAGAGATGCATGAATGCTTCGTTTTTGCTTACGTTATTATTCCCTCAGTTTCCCGCTCTTGTGCCAGCCTCATCCAGGATATCCCTGTAGTTGTGCCTTAATCTGACCAAATATACAATTTTCTGAAACTTTTATTACATTTTGCAACCTCCGTGTTTAAAATAAAATCAGAACTCCTAAGATCTGCAAATTGGGAGTTATAATGCATAATTTCAAATCGAACTCAATGTGACTACAATTCAGATATAAATCTAGCAAACCTAGGGTTGAAAGAACGGGTTGAAACCAGTAGTTTACAATGCTTTAAACATTCGAGGCGACCGGATATTTTTCTTTTTCTACCATATCCAAGTCAATATGTAAAATAGCGGATACATCACGCTAGCCAGCTGGGATTGTATAAAGGATAGAGAATAACGTTATTTTTGCGAAACTCCGATGGTCACGCAAGCTCGCGACCTGGTCCGACAGAGCGTAGTACAGCAAATCGATGGAATTGCATGAAATTTTATTTAAATTCGCGGATTGTTATGACTTTATTGGTTCTGGGTGGAAAAGCTACGAATTTTCGGTGACGTGTTATTGTAATATTTATTTTGGTGATTTCCATAGTTGCCAATGTAAATAGACTTCCCCCTTTTCCATGGGTCTTAAACATAACTGGCAAAATGGTGGTGTACTAAGTGCAACTCTGCCTAACCCTTTGTAGATTACAGGCTTGATGTTTTGTGAAATGTGTTGACTGAAACTTTAGTAGGACGTTTGAATTTTTCGAATATTATTATTATTATTTCGTATTACTCAGCTTGGAAGATTTCTTTTACAAAAATCTGCAAGAAATGAAAGGATTTAAAATGATCAACAACGAAGTATCAAAATAACACCAAACAGGCTTTGTATTATTATCTATTCAAAACCACAGACGGCAACCAGCTTAAAATTATCTAAGACTTCATTGAAAATTCTGTGTTTAAAATTATTATAATATTCAAAGAGTGCCCTTATTATATTGTGGCAAACTATGTTTATGGGCCAGCTCTCCTGTGATAAGTAGTGCCCACAATATCGCACCGAGCTAGGTTTATTAATTAATATTATGTATGAAATATTTTTGATATTTATAACTAAGCCTTAGTTATAAATGTGTGGAGTTTATTATTCAAAACTTTGGTAAGAGGTGATAACAAGTTCATAACGTTTTAATTAATTTAAATGTGGGTTCTTTGGTTTATTTCATAACGTTAAATATATGTGTTAACTATAATTATGATGGAAAAGTAAATTTGATGTATTGACGTTATAGGAGTACCCGATACTTTGAAAGCGACTGTCATTTATGTTGAGCACCAAATGTGGCTGTTCCTAAAATACCCCAGGGTGATCAAATTTTCGTTTTTCCTAAATCATAATGATATTTAGTATTTACAATCGGTTCCCCCAAATAAGAGAAAGATTCGTGAATTTGCCGTTCATCTTCAATTCTCGTCCAGATTAAGAGTACTAGAAACGAGAATACTACATTATTCAACTCAACAAAACACAAGAAATATATACATTTTCAGCACAATACGTCTTGGCAACAGCTAGAGAGAAGTTATAAAATGAGAATATACTATAACGCGTATAGTAATGGCAGAAAGGTGGAAGGCAACGCCATTTATCACGTTGCCTATAAAAATATACGATGTCTTGTGAATACATCGAATGTTAAGAATTCATTACAATGTCGGATCATAAATTATGTGAGTATAAGGCAGAAAGGTATTCCGTGTTATTTGTATGTTTTTTTTTCTGAAATAGATATTACTAGTTTATGTCTGTGGCTTCTTCCGCGTCTTGTTCGGTTACTGTCCCAAAAGATCGTAGGTACTACCGATATAAAACGTATATGTTCTAATCCACTAATTATAAACTTTAGTTTACAAAATTTCATCCAAATCCACTTCTTAGTTTTTTCGTGGAAGAGTAACAAACAGGCATCCTCACAAACTTTCGCGTTTATAATAGTGATAAGATTGTAGTCAAGATAAAATATCAAACTACCTGTTATGATGAAGACAGTTTTTAGTTTATTTAGATTCAGTAGCGCTCAATAAATTCTTATCAGTAATTCAGTACTTCAGATCGAGTGACCCTATCAGCAGCCCAGTGACTTGACGGGGTATTGTGGGCATGCAGGGCTATAACTGTGATGTATAGGTTATTTCATATAACTAGAAAAACAATCGGACGACACTTTTTCGAAAAAAAGTATGAAAAAAACGACCTGAGAGTCCATGGCACATCCATGGGCAGCATAACAACTCTGACACCGTTAGGCACTAAACATACGATAAAAAAAAGAAAGAATCTCTTCCTTTTATTTTCGGTTAAAAATGAGAGCCCAATCTGACCTCGATAAGCGTACTGTGAAGGCTTTCTGACCACGACTACTCTACCTTTCCGTACCCCGATTTTCAATTGCTCGGAAAATAATTTCAAGTATAATTTAAAACAACCCTAATAAATAAATCAAAAGGTAGGTAACCTTAATCAAATTTTCTGTTCCATTTCAAACTCAACAAAATTATCAAAGAGCTACCCAAAATGTGTTGGCATCTCGAATAAAAATCTTTGTATACATTTTGCATTGACTTGAATCTTGTGTAACCGCAATACCCCGCTCTTGGGCAAAGCGAAGGGAGTTTCAGACTTCTACAGACTAAAAACCACCTATGTTCCTTCTTGGCCCTTTACGTCGAGGTTGCGGTATCTCTCACGAACAACACGCAGCCCCGACGTGATCTTGTGAAACCTTAAATTTGGATTTATGTAAACCTCAAAACTTCCGCTGGTTTTATACCAAAAATGGTATCTTCATGATTTGTGATAAAATTTATTTTTATGGCCTATAAACTTACAACCCGTATTTAATTACATCATAGTGTGATTCGTTGCTCTGGGGCCATGTTGTGGTTTTAGTAGGTACCTATTATCTGACTTCTGAAATATAATTTCCATTTTTCGATAGCTAAAAGAGTTACAGTCGAGTTGACACTATTAAGATGGAGCATATCAAATTATTAATAGATTACTTCAAAGTATCCGAATTCTAGGTATTACAATTTATCATGATGACGTTAGCTGGCAGTATAACCGATCGTCTGAGTAACTAGACGCATCAAACAAACTTCAAATTTTTGTTCTAATTTTTACGCCCTTCTTAAAAACGCATAGAAACTCATTAAACAAGCACGCCATTTTCCCATACTCTACCCCGAACAGAAACTGCAAAACACAACCTTCTGCAATTCTTACATACCCCCATTGCGTCAAGCATCAATAATTTTAACTATTATCCATATATTATCCTTTTAAGTCGTCCCCTGATCAAGCCACATCTGCCTTGTAAATAAAATACCTTTTTTTAATCACCATTTAAGTCGGCTAAACCAAAGAAACATTTGTTTTTTTTTTGTTTCAATAACATCAAAGTTTCCCATTTTATCGCCACGTCTACGGATGAATTATTAAAGATCTGAGGATTGCCTTCTACTGGATCTGGAGTTACTGTCTAGACTGAAATGGTGACGAGAAAATTAATGGCAAAGGTCAAACCCTGGATTACTTGATTACGTTAGACGAGCGATTCGCAGAAGATTTTTGTCTTTTATCTAATTTGGCCTCATTAATTTTATTTGGCTTTGATAGAAGCATTAGGTATGATCACATTATCTATCGTTGACCTTTTCGTCTGTATTTTGCACCTATAATTTATTTTGTATCTTTATTTTCAAAGAGTGAAAAATATATTAAATACCTGGAAAAGAAATCATAATTCACAAGTACGCAAGTACGCAAGTGTCAAATAAATTCACATCCTTACTGTGCGTAGTTATTAAGTTTTAAACTTAGTCTTTATATCAATTTAATTGGATTTGATTAAAATAATGTCCTGTCCTTAAGTTTGGCTAGGCAGTGTTGTACCCATTATTACAACCACATTTCACCAGCTATGTTTAATATCCATGTCATCCATGTAGGACAAGCTTAGTGCCATCAATCGGGCACAGATCCAGTCTCCGTGGCTGCAATTGCGAAATTCTTGATACAAAAACCAAAAACATTGCCTGACCTGGTAATAGAACCCACGACCTCACACTCAGCAGTCGTACTTGCGACAAGCTTAGTGCCATCAATCGGGCACAGATCCAGTCTCCGTGGCTGCAATTGCGAAATTCTTGATACAAAAACCAAAAACATTGCCTGACCTGGTAATAGAACCCACGACCTCACACTCAGCAGTCGTACTTGCGACCACTAGACCAACGAGGCAGTCAGTAAGCCAGCCATACATCCCATCTCCGCTTTCTTATGTTCAGACGGAGAAATTGATTCCAGAACGGTGTGGATATATGTGGGACTCGCACCCACTAAAAACTCCACCCTCTTTGGCAACTTTCTACTTTTTTCTTAACTTTCGGCATGCTTGGTGACTAAAAGATACACGGTATGCCTGGTGGGTTTATCAGACCCGGATTTTAACTTGTAAATTCTAAAATATTTATTGACAAATAAGTTATTAAAATGTACTAATAAGTTTACTAGAGGTGTATGTTAGAAAATAAAATTAAAAAAATATTGCAAATCACAAACTTTTAATAATAAATAATGTCAATTAAACTTAAGTAGTGTTTTTAAATCGTTTTAAACTTAGTTACTCTTATACACACTTTACTTTTTTAAAACTAAAGAGATCTCAATCTGACTATATAAACATATATGGCACTTCTATCTACCTATATCTATAAAAGCGAAAGGTCACTCACTGATTCATCACGAAATCTCGAAAACCGCTGGACGTACAAAGATGATTTTTGGCAGGGAGGTAGTTTATGGTTAGTAGACGTCCGCTAAGAACGGATTTTGCGAAAGGGCCGGATTAGGGTGGTCTAAGGGCCCTCGCAAGTTTGTATGAAACTCCTTCATTTTTTGTGCTACAATCTAGATTTTTGAGACGGACATAGTTTATAGTTAGTAGACGTCTGGTAAGAACAGATTTTGTGACAGGGCCGGATTAGGAAGGTCTAAGGGTTCTTGCAAGTTCGTAAGAAAATCCTTAATTGTTTGTGCTACAAACTTGATTTTTGGCAGGCACGTAGTTTATAGTTAGTAGAACTCTGCTAAGTACAGGTTTTGTGGCAGGGCCGGATTAGAGAGGTTTAAGGGCGCTCGCAAGTTTGTTTAAAAGTCCATCATTTTGTGTGCTACTAACTTGAATTTTGGCAGGGACGTAGTAGGTGAGTAGAAGTTTGCTAAGAACCGATTTTGCGACAGGGCCGGACTAGGGAGGTATAAGGGCTCACGCGAGTTTGTATGACAGTCCTTCCTTTTTTGTAGGACAATTTTGGCAGGAAGGTAGGTACTTCATAGTTAGTTAACGTTGACTAAGAACAGATTTAGCGAGTTTAGCAACATGGCCAGAATAAAGAGGTCTGAGGGCTTCCACATGTTTTTAAAAATGTAGGTACTGTTTTTTTTTGTACTAACAACCTGAAATTTAACAAGTCTAGAGTTTAGGAGTAGGAGATCTAAGCTAAGAAATTTGTAAGGAAGACCTGGACTAAGGGCTCCCGTAAGTCCATAATGAAATCCTTGGCTTTTTGTACCTGAAAATTGGCAGAGATAGAATATATAGTTAAGACATTTCAGGTAGGAATAGATTTTACGACAGGGCTGGTTTAAGGGAATATAATCGCTTCGATTGGCATTTGGCATTCGATTTGACATAGTACCATCCACAGGCAGTCCAGACAAGAGAGTAAAAATTTCTACGCGAACGAAGTCGCGGGCAACTGCTAGTGTACTTATAAATAACTAAAGAATATTCAGTCTATAAACATATTCCAAAGTTCTGGTCCGAAAGGAAATTGCACATTGGAAAACTTTACGCACATCCTACTACCACGAGAGTGCGTTCTGGTCTTAGGTAGTGGGCTGCGGGTGCCTAGCAATTCATAACGGCCAGCTACTAAGTGCGGTTAGGCGAGAAATTCGAATTTAAAGGAAATACAATGGTTTATGTACACAGGTGGGTCTGACGGACCCTACCAGGCATGCCGAAGGTTAAAGAGGCTCTGAGTCTAGTACTAGTAGTAGTGCAAAACTTTCGTGACTCCGCCTCATCCCCCTTACACTATACCTATGCCAGCCTAATCCATCCTATAATCCCTTCAAACCATCACCATAATCGAATAACTACTACAATTATTTACCCATACAACAATCTACAACTAAAATTACTTCACAGTTACAAAGTTGTGCTTACCCGCCGTTTTTTACCGCGCGTGGTGTTGCCGCAAAGTTCCTTCATTAGCATAATAGCGCCAGATGCGGGTAGTTATCTGAAAATTGCTGTGCAGCTGGCCTACGAGCTACGGTTGAGACCTCAGTAGGCGCTGTGTACACGGACGATTTGTGTTACTATTGTTTATCAGTGATTTTGGTTTGTGTTTTGTTATTTAACCTTGTTCAAAAGTAGGAGGAGGAGGGGCAAATCTTTTACTTTTTGAATATACTTTTTTCGCGAAATAAATTACTTTACAATCCTACCTTTGGTGCCAAGGACCTAAGCAAGTAGGTATTGCTTTCAAGACGTTTAGTATTTCCGTATCATTTCGGTAACTTCATCCAATATTTTAGTGTCATTAATAAACCTTTTTTTTGGCTGGTGGGACATCATCAAATAACCACTAAATGACTTCTACTGACTAAAAACCACCCATATTCCTTCTTAGCCGTTTATGTCGAGGTCGCGGTATTTCTTGTGAAAAATCCGTAGCCCCGACGGGAACCGCAGCCTCGACGGGTAATTAATAAACCTTATTGGTACTTTTAAGAAATTCCAACCTTATTTAGCTTGCCAGTTAGCTGAAGTAGCCGTTTGGCTCTCCTTAGTTTAGTTGTTATTCTCAGAATTACGTACATGTTAGATCTTCAAGCCCAAATAAACTTTCATTTATATCCAATCTGTTTTCAAAAGTTTTTAACAAAAAAGTGTAGATCGCACCTCCGAACCCTACTTAAATCCCATCCTCATAAATCCAGCTATTACTCATATTCCTTCTCTGTCCATGCTGTAAGGTTTTGGAACTCACTTCCGCCTAGCATCCGAGACTTAAAGACTATAATATCACTATTTAAAAAAAGAGTCAAAGAACACTATCTTTCCTCTCCAATAAGATTCATTATATACCTTCATAATTATGTATTTTATTTGTTTATGTATCTTAGCATTATGTATTTATGTAAGTATAGCTGGTATTTAGATTTATTTATTTATATGTGTATTTTATTATTTTAGGTTAAGTTAGATAAGGCACATATACACATTATTCTTTTCCTATTCTCAAACACTTGTCTACATTTCTTCATCATTTCTCCTTTAGCAGGTCTGCTGGCAGAAATTTCTTGAGAAATAAGCAATACCTTTGTACTCAAATGTTATTTTATGTTAATTTCCTGTGATGTCTACTGTGTGTCCGTAAATTGTTAAATAAATAAAATAAAAAACTTATTCTCTATTCTCATTTGTGTTTAGTCATCCCTGACTATACAGATGTGCGAAAAAACTTGCACAGACTAATTGTCAGACAGACTCTATTCTATTCTATTCTAGTCGCAGTCGGTCACTTGAACCTCCTCATAATCTGTGGCAATACGGTCTCTGTTTTGTATTTGGATTCTAATAAGGGAATGATATTAAAATTGGCATCGGGATTGTAGGGTAAAATGGGGCATTTACACGACATCATATGCTGAGTGGACTGATAAAGTCTTGGGTCCTGGTTTACACCCTCTCAATTAGAATATTATAAACAAACTATTGTTTTTGCTAGTGTTATGCCAGTGTTTCGCATGAATGGTGTCACAGCATTATGCAGAGCGATCTCCATTTTTTTCCTTGATAAAAATAAGATTAAGTCATCATCAGTTAGAAAATTAATCACTTGCATAAGAGTCTCATTGTACATTTATGACTACTGGTTTTTTTATGTATCTTTATCACAGTCATTACCAAAACGGTTTTATTCATCCTACCATATTAGGTATTCTTGTTATCATTCATAGTTTGCTGATGCAGACAATAATTATATAAACCGTATACAAAAAAAAAACACGTTGCCTAGTTACTTGGTTTATTTAAGTTTGCTTTTTTATGTGAAAACAATCATTATTTTACCTTCATCGACTAAACCTGTGAATACCACAAATTGTTGCTAATGCGTTCAAACATTTTTAAGTCCCTTTCTGCGCAAAAGCCTAACACTCTACCACAAAATCATTTCCATGTTTTCTTTTAAATGGTAAATTAATGATTTTTCCTTTTCTTAAGGTCAGTGAGTTGTTTATTTTATACCATCTTGTAAAGTGGGTGGCCCCACATTACAAAAATATGAGAATTTTGTTAAAATAACGCTGACCGCGAACCCGTAATTTGTGTGAGTGATAATTTAAGTGGCGTAAAAATAAAAGTAAAGGTCAGCGCACAGTTATAAATTCTGCACTGGATCAGCGTTGTCTCAGCTCTAACTCGAAATTCTTACTGAAACTTCGAATAATAGCAACACACACTTATAAGAATCATAACACCGTAAATCAAATATATCGTAAACAACAGTAGCCGAGCTTATGGCGGGGCATCCCTACTTGCGGCGAGCCTGCCAACCTCTTGGTGTGAAAATTATGGCTTAGACCGTTCACACGGCGTTGACTCGGTGAAGCTTAGCCGGGCTTAGTTGGGTGGACGACTGGTTGACGACTAACCAATGTGTGCCGTGTACGTTGCCCTTTTTTTGGAGGGTGGGAAATCAGCAAATGACTCCTCCCGCTCTGGGCAGACCGGTAGGGAGTGTCAGACTTCTACTAACTGAAAACCACCCATGTTACTTCTTAGCCCTTTGTCTTGAGGCCACGGTATCTCTTTCGATCAACCCTTGAAGGGTGAACCTTCAATGTTGCTGACGTCTCTTTGAGGCGCGCGTGGAACACGGACACGCCGTAGTGTGTGCGTTGCCCTTATATGCAAAATGAGAGTGAATTTTTTGGTCGCAGTCCTTGCATTTCTGGCCATCTCGAGGGTTCACGAAGTCAAGTGCTGTTGCAATCTGTGCTTCAAAGTTGGGAAACCTAATTTTGGAGTAGAAACTTCGCAGTTTCTGGGAAAAAAATGCGCATGTTTTTAAGCTGAAATTGAATTTTTACGTTTTGGAGAGATGTGTTATTCATGAGGTGGGCAGAAATGAGATTTGGTTGCATTATTTTTTATTCTAAATGGAAGAAAATGGGTGTTCTACAGTCATTTTATTGGAGAAAAATCTTTTTGTTTTAATTTGTTGAAATATATAAAAGTAATTAAGTACCTAACTGTTTCACGCCTCAACAGGTGGTAGCTCATAAGGTTAGCCAGGGCTTTGAGGATTAAACACCCAGATTTCCTACGTCATGAAAAAGCATTACAGAGGCGATAACTTGTATCATAAGTTAATGGTTTTGCTATAATACAATATAAAAAATCCTAATACTTCCCGGTACCCCCAACAAGCCCAATGACCGTACAACAAAGGGGCCTGACCTATTAACCTACTATATGGAAGGTCTCAATGATGACAGCGCAAAAACTGCCCCAATCGAACTGCCCCAAGTTAATTAAGTTATACCGTCACGATTTGGACTTGATGGGGTAGGCTTAGGTAACTAAATGTGAAGGTAGAAATCAATATTTTTTCATCTATTATAAATGCGAATGCGAAATGCTATTAAAAGTTTGCGAGGGAGGATGTCTGTTAATACATACAAAACTAAATAACAACCCGGGAAGACCAAGACCCAAGACCTCATGCGCAATGTTCGCACGCGACCACCTGACGAACAAGACATTTTAATTACATACCTTTTAATATTATTATCCCCTGAATAAAATAATAAGGTGTCCCTTTCTAAGGGCTCTTACCATACCCAAACTGAAATAGAAAAATTAAATTCAAAAACTTTAGGCCAAACCATTGTAACCAAGTTAACAAAAGTAAAATAACCAACATTAACTCGAAGCAAACAGAAAAAGCTCAACAAAAGCTTTACAAAAAGACTAGATAATTAGAAACACGTCCGATGGGAAATCTCAACAAACCACTTTAAGATAGGGTCCTATTCGCAAGGATTGAATGTTAATTCAAATAAAACCCCTTGATTACTTGACCCAGCAAATAAACGCGGTCGTTTGTGGAAGCAAAGTATCTTCTAACTAATTAAGCTAAGGGGATAATTGTTCTAAACATGTGCAGGTTATTAGAGGCAATTAGAAGAAATGGCATATTGCTGCTATACTTGTTAGTTGGCCTTGCAACGTTCATCGCGTTGTGGTAGGGTATTATTAAAAAACAATTCGCTGTATTTCTTTCTAGCTAATTTATAAGCCTTTCCTAGTAGCGTGTTAGTTCATTTCTTTAAGGCTTTCCAATAAAACCTTAAAGAAATTAACTAACACGCTATACACGGTATCGTATTATCTAGTATTAACTAGGATGTGGAGGTCAGATAGGCAGTCGCTCCATGTAAAATTTGGAAGTTTGGACAGGAAGCTGACCCCAACGTAGTTGGGAAAAGGTTAGGCTGATGGTGCAGTTTTCCGAACACGATTTATTTCTTCGAGTACCTATTTCACAAACATAATATCACGCCTGTTATTCTCAAAGGGTTTAACAGGGGTGTACCTTATAGTAGACCCACATTTCGCTACCAAACCGAGAACAACTAATTTTCTTCCTAATGATTATATAAAACCACATCTTACTCTATTTGTGCAAGCTAATCTACAAAACCACTGAACCAATATTAATGAATTAATGTAGTGAATGCGTATAGTTGGTTCTAGCTTGAATGTTTTGGTCTCGATTGATGGCGCTGGGCAATGCAGGGGCGGGTCGCTAGTAATTTATGTAAATTGGTTTGGGTGATAAATAGCCGACATAATAGTTAGGAAAATAGCAAGAACTCATTATTAAGTATTGAGTATTTTATGGTTTTTTTTTTTTTTTTTTTTTGTATTTTATGACTTTGGGATTCGATAATTCGGGATGGACTATCGGTAATTGTCAATATTAATATCGGTTATTTTATGTTATAAAACAACCGACGCATATATACCACCAAAGCCGATGTGTATTACGAACATAATATACCAATAGTTCAACAGTATCGTTTATTTCCCCCGACTCACATTTATTTACTTCTTCAGAAACAAACGTTACATATTATTTCCGACATAACTTAGACGGAAATAGTAAATTGTATCTTTGTCTATGCAGTCACGAGCAATGATATTATAAACAACTAGCTTTTGCCCGCGGTTTCGCCCGCGTGGATGTCGGTTAAACTACAAAAATTACGATTTTCCATACAAACTTTAATCACCTATTGAATTTCTTTAGAGGTTGAATTTCAACCTTACCTAATGGTCTGGTAAAGGGTTCGAAATCCTTCCTTGTTCCTTGTCTACATTATAAAGGGAACCTCTGTGCGAAATTTCAGCTTTCTAGGTCCAGAGTTTGAGCTGGGCGTCGATGAGTCAGTAAGCACTTTTCTTTTTATTTAGATAGATTAGCCAAATTAAAAAACGAGTTTTTCGTAGATGAGGAAAAACGATTGCAAGGTATAGTTAAAACCTATTCTTAAATATTTTCATTCCAAGATATTATGTTAATAACAACATTAAGTACAGTTGGAGTAAATTAGATCGACACGGTTAACCAGGAAGAATAGAAGACAAATAGGTGTTACGTCTCCAATTATTATGAGACAAAGCTAAGTTTTTTTTTTGCCGGAAGTATACTTATTTCTGGGTTAAACTCGCCAATGTACATTAACTATTTTATCGCTAATTGTATTTATACTGTTTTTTGTGTGCAATCTATCTATATAAATAAAAAGAGAAGTCCTGACTGACTGACTGACTGACTGACTCATCAACGCCCAGCCCAAACCCTTGGACCTAGAAAGCTGAAATTTTGCACAGAGGTTCCCTTTATAATTTAGACAAGGAATAAGGAAGGATTTTTTGAAATTCAACCCCTAAGGGCGGGATTTAAATAGGGGATGAAAGTTTGTATGGAAAATCGTCATTTTAACGCGGGCGAAGCCGCTGGCAAAAGCTAGTAAAGAATAAGTATAAGATGTTGAGTAAATTCAGTTGGAGTAAGTCACTTTTAAGGGATAGAATATTAGTGCTCGTAGTCGTTACTGTACGACATTTTCCGAATAATTTGACTCGTAAACGTCCCTTGTATATGACGCAGAACTAGCCAAGTCTAAGCGACGTCTTTCTCAATCGTTCATGTGGAAAACACGAAAAGTATTCCCAGTGACGTCGATAAAGGAGTCGAAATACTCTTCAAATTGTCGTTTGTGTCCAAAAGTTGTTCAACTTAGTTTTGGAAAAGGTTAACAAGGAAAATCGGAATCAGCTTTGTGAATGTTTATTTTTGGCCCAAAGGTCAATTCAATATTTGGGTCTCTACGGATTCCGCTTGGCAATTCCGGTAATCAAAATTTGGAAATGTAAACGCTACATCTACCCGTTTAATTAGGATCCACTGGGTGAAACCAAACCTTTGCGTAAATGTTGCATTTCACCCAAATATTACACAAGCTGTTGCCGTGACTTTATCTGTATCAATATAAATAAACTCAAGCCTTTTTCCCATGGGTGAAAACAGAAACCACAGAATGCCATGTGCTGAGATACTTATATAATCATTTTGTTTCATACACGTCCATGTTCATACATCTCCATACGGCCATGTATTTTGTATTTCATTAGGAAAGGCACCTGTGTCCTTTTACAGGCTACAGACTACCCACCTGTCAAAAATGTTCGGTTATTGTGTGACTAAGAAGAGACAGACAGACAAAGTTACTTTCGCATTTTAAATAATTATATTATTTTGGAAGTCAAACAACATTATACAATAATACCATCCACTCTGCTTTCTACATCTCACATAGCTTTTTATCGGACCACTTAACATTTAGAGGCAATTTTCAAAATCTTGAGAATAACTTTTTAAGCCAAACACACATTCAAAACTCGTTAAGCTGGGCTTAGAAAGGTCGGTTAAGTAAAAGCTGCAATAAATTTTAAGTAAACTGTAGATCAGCACCATAACGGCTCTTGAGTACAAAAATGCAAGTCAACTAAGAAAATCTCCATTGTAAGGATCTGCAAGAGAAGGGTGATGTACAGTCCAAGATATAAGAGCGAGCGATTCTTGAAAAAAAAAAAATAATCGCCTCTTCTTGCAGTTGAAAAAATTTGGTGAAATATCAATTAGCCTTTTGAAGATATTAATACTTTTAAAACAAACGATCTTGTTAGAAGTAAAGGCAGATGTTCTTACTTCTGATCTGTCTCCGGTTGAATCGCCATCACATTGGACTATAATGAGGGTGAGAGAAGAGTTTGTCTCACCAGCATGAAAACCTTATGAGTATATAAAATTCAAAACCGTATTTCTCGCCAAATAACGATTTTAACTTTAGGCAACGACCAATTACCCGTCAGGGCTGTGGGTTGTTCGAAAGAGATAGGTACCGCGGCCTTGACACGAAGGGCTTAGAAGGAACATGGGTGGTTTTTAGTCAGCAGAAGTCTGACAATCCCTTCCGCTCTGCCCACAGCGGAAGGGGGGTCATTCGATGATTTCCCACCCACCCAAAAAAGAAAAACGGCAACGACCTATTTCATTACAAGCAATCAATACTTTCGCTGGCTATAGTCTTATTTGCTGAATTGGCTGCCTTGACCAAAACGGCCAGGAGAGCTATCATTAGCAAATCCGCAGGCGCTTATAACTTAACCAGCCTTATAATGAAGACCCTTCGCCGTTGGTGATTCAGGGATTCTGCTGGCGATAATGGCAGATAGCCTTAATCACAGTGAGGGGTACCGTTGGCATTTCGGCTAATTGTACCCTTTGCTTTTTGCCGCTTTCTAACACACAAACTGCCGAGTAAGACCCAAGTAATTGGCAAAACCTAGTTTTCGGCCTATTTTTGGAGATAGGATTTCTAAATTGTTGTTTCTTATAATTGGTCCGAGATTGTTTTTATTTTTAAAATTGTTTTTATTTTTATGATGTTTTATTTAGTGGACGTAGTTATAGGAAGGATCGTAGCGTGTAGCGTTCTGTAATTTCTGCATATGCTCATGATGAAGATGTGAGTATGACGGCACGGTTGGCGCAGTGGCTGAGCGATTGGACTTCTGCGCTGCGTGTCGCAGGTTCGATCCCCGCACGGAACAAATAGTTGTATGGCCTACAGATAGTTGTTTCGGGTCTGGGTATTTGTGTATGTGAGTTTAAATGTCTGTAAACGCACCCACGATACAGGAGAAATTCCTAGTGTGGGGCAACGTTTTTAAAAACAAAACAATCAAAAACAAACAGTGTATAATTAAGTATGTATGTTTTCTATCTTTTGATTTGATTGGCAGAAAACGGGTGTAATGCACTACTAGCTGCATCACACGTTTCATTGATATAATAGTTAAAAATGAATTTCACAATAGGGTACTTGACAAAAAAAAACTAATTACTCCGTCAGATAGATTTCCAAAAAATATTGAACACGTATTTTTTCTTTTTTCACGTAAACAAAAAAATGGAGACGATACAGTGCTTCGAAAAATCGTGCGACGTCACGGTTTTGTCCATTTTTACCAGACTATGACGTCAAAAGCCCCATCTCCATGATCTTTGACAAGCTTTATTTTCGTAATTTTTTATTAATTTGATAAAACAAAAAACACGTATCCAATATTTTCGATAATCTAACTGACGGACCGAACAGATTCATATGTTTTTGCATTGCAGCCACAGAGATGTCCAATTATTGATGGCGGTGCGTCCTTTATTTCATGCGACTTAGACGTGACTGGCGAAATGTCAGTATGCTATTAGCTACATCACTGCCTAACCCTTCGAGGATTACAAGCGTGCAAACACACCATCTAATTTTATTCAGCACCACCGCAGTAGGATCAAATGCCGTCCACCCACAAACCACATTTCAATCGTGCCGCTCTGCCGTCCGGCCGCCGTCCGGTCAGATTCTAATCACGTGCCAGACGTATATCTGCGTCGGGAACAACTTACAAACGTGTTGCAGTTCAATACTTGTTGGTGCATGTTTCAGGCATTAAATGGCGGTACAGCTGTTAGTTTTACAGTAATGGTTGGAATGTAAGTTTGGAGTTTAGATATGCAGGTGCATTTAGATACACGAGGGAAAAGCTCCTAGAATTTCAATTTGGTTATGATTGTTTACACTTCTTCTTCCCAGCTAGTGATATTGAGTGTAATGTAGTTTTGCGAATTAGTTGTTATTCAACGACACGCAAGCTCCAATCAATATAATATTGTAACCATTGTGCAAATTATACATACAGGTGCCGTGAAAAAGAGATAAATGAAAATGGCCGTGACATTAGAGCAGTACAATAACATCTTTTTTTTGGGGTGTTAGGAAATCATCAAATGACTCCTCCCGCTCTGGGTAGAGCGATACGGAGTGTCAGATTTCTACTGACTAAAAATCACCCATGTTCCTTCTTAGCCCTTGTGCCGAGGTCGCAGTATCTCTTTAGAACAACCCGCAGTCCTAATGGGTACAATAACATCCTTAAGCATCATAAATCATTACAGACAGAGAGTGAAAAGGTTGGCAAGCTAAGGATTTATTTATATTCTACTAAGGTCTTTGCCCGCGGTAATGATTTTTATTATTATCCGTACACGAACCTTTTCTCTGACTTCCTGTAATGTTATTATTCGGAGTAAAGTATAAATAATTTCTTTTTACGTCACGTAGGATTAGCTGACTTAATCAGATTTTACGTGACGTTTCCTATCGGGTTTTCTATCGTAAGTTCGCTAATTACTTAAAATAAAAATATTCTGAGTAAATATTTTTACTGTTGTAAGTATTTTAAGAGTTATATCAAGGTAAAATTATATTAGGGTAAAAGCCACTTCAAACCGTTTTGGACTAATCCACACTTCAAGATTTACAGATTAACAGGACTTACCATACTTTTAAATGCAGACTAATCGTAAGTCAGTAATAACAGCTGCTTATATAATTCGATCAAAAAATTTAGATCAAAAGTCATTAATTATATTTGATTAGTTTTTATATACATACTAGCAGTTGCCCGCGACTTCGTTCGCGTAGAAATTTTGACTTTCTTGTCTGGACTGCCTGTGGATGGTACTATGTCAAATCGAATGCCAAATGCCAATCGAAGCGATTATATTCCCTTAAACCAGCCCTGTCGTAAAATCTATTCCTACCTGCCCCCCTATTGCGTATCTTTTTAACGTCAGTGGCTATCAGAAATGTCCATAGATTAACTGTAAATTGGTTATGGTTTGGTACATTTTTTTCTTAAAAACTCACAATTTGACAGTTATTTGATAGACATTATAAGTTATCCACTGTCATTAGAAGATACACAATAGCCCTGCTGAAATGTCTTAACTATATTCTATCTATCTGCCAATTTTCAGGTACAAAAAGCCAAGGATTTCATATGGACTTACGGAAGCCCTTAGTCCAGGTCTTCCTTACAAACTTAGCTTAGATCTCCTACTCCTAAACTCTAGACTTGTTAAATTTCAGGTTGTTAGTACAAAAAAAACAGTACCTTTTTGACAAACATGTGAGAGCCCTCAGACCTCCTTATTCTGGCCATGTTGCTAAACTCGCTAAATCCGTTCTTAGTCAACGTCTACTAACTATAAAGTACCTTCCTGCCAAAATTGTAGCACAAAAAAGGAAGGACTGTCATACAAACTCGCGTGAGCCCTTAGACCTCCCTAGTCCGGCCCGGTCGCAAAATCGGTTCTTAGCAAACTTCTACTCACCTACTACGTCCCTGCCAAAATTCAAGTTTGTAGCTCAAAAATTGAAGGACTTTCATACAAACTGGCGAGAGCCCTTAGACCTCCCTAATCCGACCCTGTCTCAAAATCGGTTCTAAGCAGACGTCTACTAACTTTAAACTACGTCCCTGCCAAAAATGAAGATTGTGGCACAAAAAATGAAAGACTTTCATACAAACTGGCGAGAGCCCTTAGACCTCCCTAATCCGGCCCTGTCACAAAATCGGTTCTAAGCAGACGTCTACTGCCTATTAACTACGTCTCTGCCAAAAATCAAGATTGTAGCACAAAAAATGAAGGACTTTCATACAAACTTGCGAGGGCCCTTAGACCATGACCCTAATCCGGACCTGTCGCAAAACTAATTAATAGCGGATGCCTACTGACTATAAACTACGTCTCTGCCAAAAATCAAGATTAAAGCACGAAAAATTAAGGACTTTCATACAAACTTGTGAGGGCCCTTAGACCACCCTAATCCGGCCCTGTCGCAAAATGAATTCATAGCAGACGCCCCCTGACTATAAACTACGTATCTGCCAAAAATCTAGATTGTAGCACAAAAAATGAAGGAGTTTCATACAAACTTGCGAGGGCCCTTAGACCACCCTAATCCGGCCCTATCGCAAAATCCGTTCTTAGCGGACGTCTACTAACCATAAACTACCTCCCTGCCAAAAATCATCTTTGTACGTCCAGCTGTTTTTGAGATTTCGTGATGAATCAGTGAGTGAGTGAGTGAGTGAGTGACCTTTCGCTTATATAGATATAGATTGAGCCCATCAAGTACCCAATTAGACTGGAAAGGAACCTCAATAAAGTAAAAAAGGCATGACCTCTCAACATTTCAAAATCTGCTTTCTTACGGTTCATAATCACAATTTTATTGTAACCCCCACCAGAAATCAACCCTTCCAACCTAAGACCAAAATAATAAGCAGCAAACTAGAAAACCCCTCTCGAAATAAACGTTAGTTTCAGTACACAGACACGCCCTCTTATTCGCCGTAGTATAGACGGGCAGTGAACCTGAAAAAGATTTGGCACGGGACCGGACCGGCAGACGTAATTCACCGGTCGTTACACACTTCAGTGTGTATCGATATAACTTTATATAAAACGTACATACAAACGTAGATAATCAGAGCTTTTGAATAAGCTATTTCCTTCTGTGAAGAATGTTAACTGTACTCTTGTAGAAAAGATGTATGGAAGAAAACTTGCTAAACAGTTATAAAATAAATTAGGATGAGGGTAGCAGAAGCAGATGATGATGATCTGGTATTTTCTTAGGTTCTACGTCGGTCATGTAAATACCCTTCGTATGATAAAAAAAAATGGCTTTATTAGCTCAATTATACCTATAATACTTGGACATGAATATTCAGGATCCCTCCTGAATAAACGCATGAAACTAAAAAAGAAGATCAAAGAAAGGATGAATGGATAGACAAGGACAGGAAAATGATGATTAATTGGACTTTAATATTGACGTCCTGTCAGATTGAATGTTATGAAAATTGGGAATGCAATAAAACTGAAAGTGCAATAAATATCACTTCCCAATTGACTCTAATGCAAGCTGATTTGTGTAATGAACCTTTGTTATTTTTTTACTGTCTTGTAAAACCCCAAGAAAGAAAAACGTAACAGCTTACTTTGCAACAAACCTGCAATGTTCAAAGCACAAAACATCTTCGACATTCAACTCAATTTATCGTACATAAGCCAAGCAAATAAACAGACAGACAGACATGAAAGATAGCGTATCGTGAAATTGCGAGATACCTTCGAGACTTTGCAATACCGTAAGTAAGTAGGTATCTTACATAAATATATCATATCGAGTTGTAACTCTAGAAGTTTTCTTTTAAAAAGACACGTACGAACCGCAATGCGTCTTGTTCCGTACCACTTTTCTGCTGAAATATGAATTTAAAGTATTTTGCTGGAAAGCATTAAGGATTCTCAAATGATAGGATTCTGGAACAGTTTGGATCCCTGGAAAAGTATTCAAATACGAACTTTATGTGGTAAGGGAATTTGTGATATGGTTTTGAATGCGGTTTCAATCAAAATATAAAACTGCTTATTTATTAGTCTGTTTCTTTTTGAGAAATTATTGTGATAATATAAGTTTTTAAACTGAAATGGTCACGGACACTAATATAAATATCATAAACGGGATATTTACCATGTTTGCTTATTGTTTCGAGTTCCCGATATTTCGGCGCTGTTACAAGCACCATGATCACGGATAAACTGAAGTCATTGTGTTGTGCAAAATTTCAGCTTTCTAGGTCCAAGGGTTTGAGCTGGGCGTTGATGAGTCAGTCAGTCAGTCAGAACTTCTCTTTTTATTTATAGGGATAGATAGATGTAAAAAGAGAATTTAACAATAAAGCAACACAAAGCATTTTGTGTTTTTTCTTAACTTCTTAAAAGGTATATAATCCCCCGATTTTCGCTCTGAGACACTTGGGTAAATTGGAATCCAGGGTTTCAAATACCTACCATATCCAGTGAATACAAAAGTGATTCTGAGTATCGATATGACAACGACAAGCGCTCATTATTGTCAGTGTTTCAATGGGCTGTATCGTATCTTGATGAAATAACTTTGTGCCGTGTGCGTAGTAGGTAGGTAATGTCGCGATTTCGTGATATGAGTATTCAATTTCTGTAAAGTAGGTCGTTTCATTTTCGTAATGTTAACGTGTTTTTCTGTTTATCAATACAGTTTGCGAATATATATTCTGGAGTTTGTGGAATAACATACATATTCATATATATAATATAAACTCACACCTTTTTCCGATTGTGTTAGGCAGAAAGCCTTCTGCTACGATCCTTACATACTTCTTTTGCCTCGTTCACGTTCATACATCTGGTTAAACATTACGCACGAGAGTACTACGCTCCTAACCAGACTAAATAACTTCACCAGCAAGGTCAGTATATGTGTTTCTAAGACGTCCCCTCCATTGTGACATAAAAGTGTCTTTATACACCGAGAAAAAAAAACTTTGAAATTTGCAAATTCTAAAAGTAGGCAAAGCATGTTATAATATAAAGCATATAATATGTACTGTGTACCTACTTTACACTCACATACACAAACAGCTCATTCAGGCCCAAAACTACTGTCTGAAGGCCATACATAAATATTTGTTCCGAGCAGGGATCAAACCCCCGACACGCAACGCATTAGGCAATTACTCAGCCACTATGCCAACCGTGTCGTCACATCAAAGAAATTACATTCTAAGGTCCCATTTGAAGCTACTAAAGATAAGACCATTTCTTTTCCTTAGAATATAAACAGCGTGTACGAGTAAGCTCCATTCACGAAAATGTAAATCAGGACGCCTTCCATTATCTCCGCTTAAAACATCAGGTATAATAAAACGAGGAAACGAAGGAATAATATATCAAAGTGGCGGCTGCTTCATCAAATCAACGTGTTTGTTACAAGGATAAAATCTTATATTACGGTGATGCAAATTTTCTTTAGCCATCGTGTAGGAAAGAAGTTGAAAGGATTTCTTAGCTGATAACGTAACATAAAATCTCACCTGTAATCCTCGAAGGGTTATGCAGACGACTACCGACGACTGTCCTCTATAATAATTTTACTTTTAATTGTAGACGATAAATTGTAATTTACAAATTATCTACTTACTAGAAGATAACCAATTGATTGAATAAGGCGTTTATAGATAAGAATATAAGACAAGAATTATTTTCTTGTTTTCTACTTTTAAGATCGTGGTTTTATTAGTCCGCCATTTTATTCGTAGTCGGGTTTTAGTTTTTTAAACTTATGTTTTAAGTCCCTTGTAACAGGAGGTGAGCCTATAATTATCAACGGCATAAATCCAGCCACCGTGGTTACTATTGTGAAATCCCTGAGGTTAAAATCCATTTACAATTTCCCCGACACGGGAATCAAACACGACATGGACGACATTCTCAGTAGTTGAACTTGCGACCACTAGTCCAACAAGGCAGTCCTAGCAGACAGAGAGACAGGACACCTTAGCAGATATTATAGATAACTAGCTTTTGCCAGCGGCTTCGCCCGCGTGAAAATGACGATTTTCCATAAAACTTTCATCCCCTATTTAACTCCCTTAGGGGTTGAATTTTGAAAAATCCTGTCTTAGCGGATGCCTACGTCATGACATCTACCTGCATGCCAAATTTCAGCCCGATCCGTTCAGTGGTTTGGGCTGTGCGTTGATAGATCACTATGTCAGTCAGTCATCTTTGAGTTTATTTAGATTAATATATAATATTACTTAGTACTTAGCATTATCAGGCTATCATCATCCCACCACTGGGAAACAGGCTTTATATCTCAGAGAGGGAGCGGGTGGTAATTCACTAGTTCTTTTTTTATGCTAGGATTTCCCGGTCTCCTCAAGATGTGTATTTATCATCGATTTGAGAGTAGAGGTGTTTCCTTTGCTAAAATATATTAGGATGGATCATGAATTTGACAGAACATGCATTATTTGCCAGAATGCCCCTTTTTAACAAGGCTTGTTTGGCGAAGAAGGGCTTGCACGTCAAAATTGTAATATCATGCTGTAATGATCGAAGTCTTATCAAAGTGTGATGAGGTGTTGCTGTGATACGCTTTCATTCATAAATATTAAACAACGTCATGTTGTATAAAGCCACAAAACCCCTTCCCCGCAGGCTCGAACGCAAAAAAACACCAAACTTATACCATTAAAGTGCCACTCACATTTTTCTTTTCTGCCGAAAAATTATGAAATACGAGTCTCCTTTATAATTCAGCCAGTAAGGCAAACTTATACAATTTGAGCCGGCGTGAAGGTACAATTCTGAGAACGACGACAATACGCAGACGGTACTGCGAGTTTCAATTGTAATAATCGGGCGACAGTGCCACTAAGTATTGATTCCAAGAACGAACTGACAACTACGACAGAAGCGTGATTAAGCGTCACTTCTATAGATTCATGGAACTCAAAACAACTTATTACAGTTTAGTACAGTTTCTGACAACATTTAACTAGTTAGGGTTCCGTACTTCAAAAGGAAAAAACGGAACCCATACAGGATCACTCGTGTGTCTGTCTGTCCGTCCGGACATCCCCCCCTCCTTATCTCCGAAGCTACACAGCTTAAAATTTTGAAAAAAATACAGAAATTAGTTCAATGTTTAGAGATTACAGGAAAACCTGTATGAAGTCTATGGTGCTAAAATAGTATGGGAAATCTCTTAATATCTACTACAATAATGGTATGAAACCCTTTATGTGCAAGTCCAGCCAGTTTTTTTAAGCTGACATGGTCACTAACCATGGTCATGTAACTTGTGTTTCGATAACGGACGACCAGAAGCGGCACTGTTACCGTCGACGGAATCCTTTCCTTTTAAATACGTAGAAACTAGTGGTAGCTTCGCATGCAGTCTATCAGTTTGATTAGCCACTGTCGTTGCAGTCTTCGGTCTGCCGTTGAGTTGTGAACTGTCCCTTTAATTTATAATTGTGACCTTAATAAAATACAACGTTAATGAACTGTTAACGTCATAACTTCTCGGTTACTTCGCCAAGTGGCCATAAGGTTTTGTTTTTTGGCAATTCCGTACGGACAAGAAATATGGGGTGTTGTTTACGTGAATTTATTTTGAAACGTGGTTGGTGTTTGCTTTCTTTGTGCTTTAGAACAAGGGATGTGATGGATATTTTTATCAGTCTAAACTAAGCACAGTCAGTTTATATGTTCCCACTGCTGGGACTCAGGACTCGCCTCTCTAGGGAAGGAGTAGGCCCTTTCCCACTACACAGTCTTGGTCTTTGATTCAGTCGTTTTGTAATTGGTGGTTAAACAGTTAATTAGGAATACGAAGTTATGAATCTAAGTTTGAACAGACGCCGTTTCTTGTAACTTAGTTAGTCATCGGGCGGACCACTAGGCTACCACAGCTCAAACCACACTTATCTCTCTACTGATTCTTTAATGTGCTACCGAATTATAACCTGTATAGATTTGGTCAGTACCCGAAGTAATAACCATCAAATATTAAATTAACATAAAGCTCATTGGTGATTGACGGTCGATTTGTCCGACAACTATCAAAATTACTTTACCAAACGAAACTTCCTTTTAGCGTACCGATGGCAGTGTTTCATTATTTACTTGGCCCAAAATTTATGAAACTGATGCAGTCATATGATCGTCAAGCGCGCAGGTGTCAGGATAGACAGCGATTAATCAGAATAGATAACCTATACATTTTTTAAAAGTAATCTATCTTTCTCTCTTACCTAGCAACCTATTTGAGTCCATCGGTCACGTGCATAGCAAAAAGTTTTACAAAAGTTTTGGGCAGCAAAGGAATTGGTACAAAGAGAGATTCAGAATTCAAAAGGAGTATCTTTTGATCTAAATCGGTTTTTGTTACCATTGAGGAAACTTTTCTAATACGTTAAAACCGGCCCAGTTTAGGTACGATGGCTTAGGAACAAACTATTTTGATCTACTCTGTGAGGTATTCGGTCAATAGGAAGGTAGCAAACGAGATAAATATTCGAGCCTAAACCGGCTCAACTTAGTTATTGTCTGTTTTTTTGTTGACCTTGAGTTAAAGTTGCTGTGTGGTGAAATTTTAATTAAAAATAATAATACCAATAACTGCATAAAGATTTTTAAGCTATTGCATAGCGAATCCAGAGATTCCCTAACAAAAATATTCAGGATTCAGTATTCAACCAGGTTGCTATGGTTACGGAAAATAACAAGGTTGTCAACTGAGGTTGTCAAATTAAATAATTAATTATTTGCTGTTGATAAAAAATGCTATGCAATAGGTTTACCGCGGCAGTCTCCGAGTGCCACATTTAGTTTTTAGACAAAGTATTCCCTGAAGGCTTTGGCATGTTGTACCTATATGAATATACAGTAAATACTGAACTACTACTGCTGTGTGTACTGATTCAATTTAAGCAAATAGTGCACAAACTTGTGTTTACATACAGTGCAATATGCAACCATTGTTAATACCGCTCAAAACACTGGCAAGAGAACTGTGCTCTGAAATACAGGCTCAGCCTAGCTCGGGCACAGTTGCTCATATTATGAATTGTACTTAATTCTAACTGCATTTCAAACTGTTCAACATGATTGTACCTATCTAGTTTTAAAGAAGAAATAAATTTGTTAAGTATTTATTATTATTATCTATACTAATCTATACTAATATTATAAAGCTGAAGAGTTTGTTTGTTTGTTTGTTTGTTTGTTTGAACGCGGTAAACTCTGGAACTGCTGGTTGGAATTGAAAAATTCTTTTTGTGTTGGATAGTCCATTTATCGAGGAAGGCTATAGGCTATATAACATCACGCTACGGCTAACAGGAGCGGAGCATAAATGAAAAATGTTACAAAAACGGGAAAAGGTATTTCCTTTTTGAGAGCTTCCGCTGCGTGCGCTGCGAAAACGGTTTAAGTTACGCAAATATCATGTATGAAAGAATTGTTCCTCTTTAAAAGTTCTAAAAAAAAGTCCGCGACAGCATATATCTATCTTTTAAGATTGACTCACTGTAACCTTTTTTTACTGTTAAACTTTTAGGTTAAAAATAATTATTTTTTGCGAAGCTTATTAACCCATACGGTATTAATCTATATCTAAATAAATGTGTTTGTCAGAACGGAAATTTAATATAGAATATTTGTGCCCTTTACTCTATACAGTTTAAATAAATATCTTAGAAGATATCGCAATGTAAAAATATCCGCGCGGCAAAATAATTCGCGCGTCGCATTGTAGGTACGGGGGATTCTGGGTGGCCTCCGGGAAATTCAAATTCAAAATATTTACTGCATCATAATGTTTACAAGTACAGAGTGTTATAGTATATTTAACAGTAAGAGATACCTATAGTAATTCACACTTTAATACTAAAATCTAAGCTAATCTAAACCATCTAAACTATTTTAATAAAGAGGAAAGATAAGATTTTTTGTTGTTACGATTTAGCTTAATTTATGTCGGATAGTCGATATATCGAGAAAGGTTATAGCTATATTTATGTGACGCAGACGAAGTTGCGTGGGTCAGCTAGTTTATTTAATATTTTCCTTGGCTATGTAATGTTTGGCTTCTATTATAATTATATGGGGGCAAGCTTATTGCCATCAAACCACAAATGTAAACTCCAGGTGGTAAAACCCAATGACACTTTCCACCTCCATTTATGGAATCCATTTTACTCCTACATACAGTGCGATCAAATTATCTTGGCAGCTCCGAACTTCGTGCAGGTCATTTTGTTACAACGAATGTATAAAAGTGTTATGATATTTATTTTATTTGTATTTCTCACTGTTTAAATTAGATATTTTCTGATCGTTTAAGTATTGGTTTATCTGGCAATAACAGTTTTATTCTCAAGTTTACCTACATGCATAAAATTTCGCAAAGCCTATGTTCAGAGCTGCCAAGATAATTTGATCGCACTGTACGTCCTGAGTCCGTTTCATATTGTCATTCTCAACAGTAGCATGTTGACAATGTGAAAGCTCTTTTGTTAACAAGCATAATTATAACATTCAATCTTGAAAGATTCAATATTATTCGCTTGATTGATACGTCTACAAAGACGTCTGCAAATTTGAAGAAAAATGGCTCCTTTCTTTATGATTTATAGAATAATGTCAAAATGATTGCTATCTCTTATAATATTGTGATTGATAACGGGGTGAGAACTGAAAAAAAAACTGGGTGAGATATATAATAATGAAGTTAAATTAAATGTGGGTATACGTCAATCAATCTTTCAATGAAAGTTTAGAACAGAATAGATGATTATACATGTGTCTGGTTGTCAGGTATTATTCTGTTAGACTTGGGCGTGGGCAGAAGATGACTTTCGTGTAGTGAAAGCACACACTTGACAAACTACTGTTTTTAAAGTAACAAATATAATTATGAAATCACAGTTTAACACAATAATCGAGGCACAATGAATCTCCTCCTGGCTACGAGCTCAAAATATCACAATTTTGTAGAAGCTCGAAGTGGTGTGGGTAGGCTGGGAAGTAGGTACCTAGATGTTACCACAGGCGCGCTTGACTTAATCCGGATCCGACATAAACAAGTAGGTGACACTACATAAATGTTAAAGTGGGTATGGTACAAAAGTATAGGAGTTCTTTTTCATGTCAGGAGTGAAAAAAAAAACAAAAACAATCCACAAGTTCAGAAATTGTGCTAATTTTCACGATTTTAATATTTATAATAATTAAATTCGTGACAGCACCTAAAAGTTTAGGAGCTTAAACTCTAGAGACCATTTCAATTGTCTCAGTAAGAGAATTATAATTTTAACTGAAATAATATAAACGATTAATTACCTAAACAAGTTTAAAAGTTTCATACTTAACTTAAATTTTTCAATCTTTAGGCTTTAAATTCTTTGATAAGGCTTAAAATTGTTAAGAGGGAGCGGTGGCTGCGATTTTCCATACAAATGAATTGCCCATTTTTCGTTCTGAATAATGATTTTAGCAGTAACATTTTTTAATAAAATCAATTTCCTTTTAGCAACTAAACGCTAATATTCTATGGCCCTTCAGAAATGGCAAAAAGTTACCCATCTTTACGGCCGCAATTAAAAGAGTACCAAACTAATTAAAAATTAACATACAAGATTGATTAAGACCCGACCCATACTCTTTCTAAAAACTGTAATGTCAAAAATAATTGAATCGGCTCCTTTTTTGATGAAAAAAAAGGGACTACGGAACATCTATCTCGTATTTAATTTTGTGATAATAATATAATCGGTTTGTGCTGCAGTTGTCCATCGCACTGTGCGTGCGCTGCGTGGTGGCAATACATTATTCAAATACCTACCTCACAGTTGCTCCCTGTTCCCACTTAACCCTTTATGCTGTTTCCAAACATGATCGCAATTAGGAGTTCTGACTTTGTTCCAGTTTTTGATCTGCTAATACCTATTATAAAGTCCTAATTAGAGGACTCTTGTGAACTTAAAGTTTTATTGTAGTTGGAAAAGAGTTTAATCTGAAATGATATAGATAAATGATCCTAAAACTTTTACGACGATTCTTTTAATAATAACTAGGTGATGCCCGCGCCTTTGTCCGTCTGGATGTCGGTTATCGCGCCCAAAAGTAATCTTTTCATTCCCCCTTTTAACCCTTTTTTCGCATTAAAAAGTAGCCTAGATGTCCTTTTTCAGGCTCTAGACAATCTGTGTAAAAAAATTCATCTAAATTGGTTCCGTAGTTTTGGCGTGAAAGCGCGACAGACAGACAGAGTTAACTTTCGCATTTTACTTAAGGATTGTGTGATGTCTTGCAGTGACTGAACACAAACAATTAATTTAAAAAATCTTTAAGTTACCTGTTTTGTCTCAACGCACCCAGCATTAAAAAAAATACTATTTCGAATCTGCCATCGATCCATGACCCGCGGAGGGGAGTCGCGCTAATAAATGTACAAAATGTACACGGCCAGCATTCCCGCACTGACTAATTAAATTCTACACTAGATTTATGAAGTTCTAAAACCGACGGTTTTCAGGTTAATGTTTGAGTTTTGCAGTGGGGTGAATTCAAGTTAATGATAGTTAAATGAATTAGTTTGATTTAAGGTAAAAATAGAAATAGCTTGAATCTAGCTTATTTAGCCAATTTTAGTTATAGCCGAATGTGCCATCCCTGAGGGGCAAAGCCCTTGGGGATTTAGCTACAGCTTTATGATGGAAACTTCTATTTGAAGCTCTCGCTCAAAATATGAACATGGTAATAAAACAACTCTAGCTGTCGTAAACAAAACCTTAGGTACCAATAATAAGCTATAACAGGACAAAAGCATTTAGAAATAAGTAGACTGTAGAGGACACCTTGCAAGGAACAAACATTGTTTGACAAACACTGTTTCAAACTGTCACGGTTCTCATCTATATTTAAAATGTCACTTACGGGATATCTTCCGTGATTAGTATTTGTTTTGAGTTCCCGATATTTCTTTTCTTTTTTTTTTTTTTTTTAGTTAACCCGCGATCATGGCGCTTGCAACAGCGTCGAAATATCGGGAACTCAAAACAAATACTAATCACGGAAGATATCCCGTAAGTGACATTTTAAATTATGTTTGACCTACAAGTAGTTGTTCTGGGTCGGGCTGTCGCATTTGCGACATAGGTCTTTTTCTGGAATAAAATATTTCTAAACGCACCCGATGATCTGGTGAATGTAGCGGGGATCCTCTGGATGCGAGACGCACGGGACCGGTCAATGTGGCGACACTTAGGGGAGGCCTATGTCCAGCAGTGGACGTTTTGATTGATGATGATGTTGAACCCACGACATAGGAGATTTTTTTTAGTGTGGTACATATTTTTCTTTTGCAATATAATAATCGACAAAAATATTTCAAGTTGACTTTGTTTATAGAAAAGATTGCCCACACAATATTATTAAAATATCTTATTCTTATACAATCAACAAAGTTCTACCACTTTTCAGTGTAAATAATATTGATTTCCACCAATTACAGACATATTGACGACTAAGTGGCTTCTCTTGTACCAGCTATTGGGATATTTATGGACATAAACCCTTGTTTATTTTTAAAATGGACGAGTGGGCTTCTTACTTAGCTCTGTTATTTTAACAAATATTTGTGCCAGTTTTCATTAAGTTTCACAATACAATAGGTAAAAAAGAAATGCTGAAGATTTTTCGAACATTCATCTTCACAAACTTTATGAAAATGCTATTAATGTTGTTGTTGTTAGTAATGTATTTCCCTACAATGTTATTTAGTGTCAATCACTAATAGGTATATTATAAATAACGTCTTAAAAATGCGTCGATTTTATGTGCGAGTCTTTATTTCCAATATTTCCTATTTTGTAGATCGCTGACAGTTGTCACACGTAGTCAGTAGTGGTCCAAAAGTCTGACAACAAGTCTTACCAAGGGGTATTGTAAAACCCAGTATTAAATGGGTTGTAAAGGTCAGATAGGCACTCGCTTCATGTAAAATACTGGTATTTAGCTGCATTTGGTTAGACTGGACGCTGACCCCAATATAGTTGCAAAAGGTTAGGCAGATGATGAGTTTGCCAAAACAACTAATTATGGTTAAGTGGGTCAACAAACAGAGATTACAAAGAAGGAAAAAGTTTTCTCTACTAACAATGCCTTCCAATCCTTTTATAAAATCTGAAGAGTTCTGGCTCTCAACCAATTTTGCAAACAGAACCGACTCATATATAGACTTTTCATGACTTATAGCAACCGAGTAAAAAATAAAAAAGATAAGTATTAAATTATCTTTCCATTCGCACGCTATTGTTGAAAAAGCGGCTCAACTCCAGTAGAAAAATCTAGAATGATTTTCTAGGTTTTAGTACGCAATTTTCGTAGCATTGAATTTGAAATATTGCTTTCACTTCGGGTCAATGGATACGATCCCCATCCCGGCTTTTTGGCTTTAGGACCCGATCGAGGTGAGACGCATTTTTCTTGAAATCGCAAGTATACCCACTGAATTGTACCTATTACTGTTTCAATATAAATAAAGTGTGTCTTAATTTCTTCACATAAACAAACCCTCAAAGAGCACGGTAACAAATAGGTCCTACATAAATAATAAGCAGTAAATAATTTAACAATCCCCGCCAAGTTTCCAAATAATTACACACTACAAATCAAAAGCCAGAATATACGTTCATACGAACATATATAAAATTTATATGAAACCACATTTTGTCCAGTAACACTTTGTCTTTATATAATCCCTGTTTCTGGCCTCTACGGCCACAAAGCTATTAATCGGGCCTGAAACTAGGCCGAGGCCTAATGCCGCTTGATATGGAATATTTGTCCACGTAATCCGCGCAGCAAGCCTTAGTCTTTGCTGGGTATGCAGGATGGGTGGTCTGTGTGTTGCACGTGAATTAGTGGGACCGTGCTAGAGTGGGCTTTGATCGAATATTTTGGAGATCGGCGGATTTGAGGTATGTTGTAATATTTTAGAAGACTAGTGGCCCTATCTTACTTATTTTGTATAATTATGTAGTCTATACAATAGAAGAAACTGTAAATTAAAAACAAAAACTAAATTACATGGTTCCAATTCGTCCTGTCCAAAAGAGTTTGAAAATCACATAAGTTAAGCATCACCGATGTCAATGAATTTTTCAAAACCACGCGAAATAAATAAGAAATGAAACTAACTGAATGGTGAAACAAAGTCATGCAAATCGCGAACATGCAAACAAAAATAGAGAGCGGTCCCAACACTATACCACTGAATTGACACTAATAGCTTACCACACTATTCAAAATACCCAAACTTTAGCAACCCAGCAAAGATGATACGCAGCTCATAAATACTTTCCACCGAACAAGGGTCCAAACCCGAATCAGCACAAAAAAAAACATTTTCCGACTAAACTAATAATAAATATGTGTTTTCTAACAAAATATCTTAGATTTTTTATGTGACTTTAATAATAATAATAATAATAATACACATTTATTTCAGACCAAGTTTGTCCATAACTGTTAGTAACAAATTTCTTAAAAGTACGTTAGTAGACTGATTAAATTTCAAAAATATTCAATATAGGGCTAGGGCAACAACAAAATACACATGTCATGTTAGTAACAAAGGTCTTAAAACTATGTTAGTATGCATCATTCAAAAAATACAAACATCAAATTCAAAATTAAATTAAATTGGTAAGCATTACATTCATAGATAATATATTATATATGACTTTGGCAAGCTGAATCGGATTTAAGCGGGGAACGTGAAGGCGTATAATAAAAAGATTTTACAGTCAATGAATGCTGCAACAGATAGGATGACCGAGAATATGATTTACTACGTAACTTGTGTGTGGTGCGAGAGAGAGCTTACGCGATTTATAATTGACTTCCAAAAAGGAGGAGGTTCGCTATTCGTGTGTATGTATATTTTTTTAGGGTTCCGTACCTTAAATGGAAAAACGGAACCTTTATAGGATTATTCTTGTGTCTGTCTGTCTGTCCGACTATTCCCGCCCCCCCCCCCCCCTTATCTCTGAAACTACTGAACCTAAAATTCTGAATAAAATACAGACAATAGTTCAAAACGTATGAATTACAGGAAATGGATAGAAAATAACGTGAAGAACGTAATTTAATGGTATGATATTTTAAAGGATCACCTCATTTCGAGAAAGCATAAGGTTCAATGAAAACAAAGTCAATTTCTTATTAAACAACTATAATTATGTTATTTCGCACTCTCTCACAACTTAAACCAAACAAACCCTTTGCGATTCCTAGCGGGAGATCTCCTCTCTTTTATGACCCCCTGGTCCGTAGAGCAGAATCACGAACGTTTCACATTGCACTGCTTGTTACTGTTGTCACGACGTGCCATTACTCAGGTAACTGGCTTGGCATTTAATACGCTATTAATAGTCTAGTTTTCTGATTAATTTCGTTGCAAGGGGCCAATTCTCGGTTTTAGAGATGGTGTCGAACTCGAGAAAAATTTCTAATGACGTCATTTTTTCGAGAAATTTTAAAAGTTGCTATTCTGGGGATGTCGAATTCGACATTTGTCGAAGGCTAACGTTAGAGTTCATGTCGAGTGCTTCTGAGCAGTAGAGATGTCATGTCGATTATATAATAGATACGTCATTTCTGAGTGAATTTGTTGAGTTTTGGGATTGTACACTGTGTTTTCTTTTCTTTAGTTTTTAAATAAAATACGGCTTGGCATCTCATACTGGAAATTCGATTTATACTCTTTGATTTGTGCATTGTGTTTTCTTGAAACGACGACCTTCGCGCAGACAGACTCTGTAATTTGTGTACCTACGATTGGACTTGAAACCACTGAAAGATGGACGAGTTTATTAGCATTTTTATCTCGGAGTTGTTGGAAAGTGGCGAGCAACTGGCCAATACACGGCGACAACAGCTATCCCGCCGTCGATATTTACGACTTGAGCGAAACAGAAGTCATTAAAAACTTCAGACTAAATAAAGATTTAATAAGGGTTCTAATACTTAGATCTATTAGCTTCTGTAATTCAGGATACCACTAAAATAGACCTGAAAACGAAGGTAAATAATTGTTTGCTTCATAATTTTATTAGTCACTGACAGACAGTCAGCTGTCAAACTCATTATTTTTACACTAAACGTTTCGTTTTACTTTGGCTTTGCACGGGACTTATTCAATATATAAATTATGTCCTAATTTTAAGTGTTTCTCATAATTATGTTTACTTGTTTGTTTGTGAAACCAATAAATACTTTTTCTTTCTTTCTTTCTTTCTTTCTTTTATACTTAAATAGTTAGGTTTAGTCAGCGTTTTAAAACAAAATCATTCATTCACTCATAGCTACCTAAAACGGAACGCGCGATTCTTCATAATGGTAACATTAGCTTCACTCTACTCGAGATTTTCGTGACATTTATTTCTATTTTGACTGAGAATACGGAACTCTGCTCAATTCGACATTTTTTGGTAGAGATAGAGATATTTTTGATAGACATAGAGATAGACTTACGAACTCGAACTCGAGATAAATGTCGAAAATCGAGAATTGGCCCCCAGGATCCAAGACAGTTAAATCGTTTCTCTGGGACTTCGTCGGGCTTCATTATCTCGGCGCTTTTCTTGTGGTCGCCACTGTTGATTCTGGCTTACAGGAGCTACAGTGATTTGGGAATACTGTCGCGAGCTTGTCCCAAGCTATTAATAGTATGTTTTATGCTATTTTATAACGTTAATATTATGATAAAAAGCCTATATTGTCCCACTACAGGGCCAAGGCATCCCCTCCCTCCTTCGACTTTTCGCGATCTAGACCAATCATTAATCATTTGGTAAAGAGTCCAGCTCATCCCGCCATCTTCTTCTGGGCCTGCCGCATTGTACGTTAATAAGGGTCCTGAAATATACCCTTCATGATGTCGTCAACCAAGCATTCTGTTCATCCAACTTAATAACTCTACTCAAAAATTATTGCTGCGAAACGACATTTTTTTTAGGTGTAAACATCACGATTTACATTAGAACTCAATGTTGTGCAAAACAAACTACACAAAGTTTTTCAAAAATACTAAAATTAGAACACACATAACATCACGCCTGTAATTCGCAAGGGTTAGGCACAGGCGTACCTAATAGTACACCCTTATTTCACCATTTACGTTATAAGTCCTAATAGGGTGCCAGCCCATTGCCATTAATCGGGCACAAGCCCAGACTTCGTGGCTGCTACTGAGAAATTCTTGTTAGAAAAACTCAATAACACTTTGCTAGGAGTCGACCCGGGAATCGAAGTCAAGGCCTAATACTCATGGGACGCCGTCGCCTCCTTCTGCGAAGCAGTGATGCTAGCGAAGGAAGTGGCGGAACGAGAGAGGGAGAGAACCTCTCAACGTCCCAGCCGCCGCGGAAGACGCTCCGGGCGTCGGGGGTCACGCGATGACCTCCGGCCACCGTAAACGCGGGCCTGTGGACGGTGAATGACGGCAACAGACCGTGTCGGCGGCGCGTTCGTGTTCCACGCGCGCCTCAAAGAGATGTCAGCAACTTGGAAGGGGCCCGCAAGGGCCGACGCCTGTCGGGGCTGTAGATTATCGAAAGGTTAACACGGCTCCGACACAAGGGCGAAGAAGGAACATGGGTTTGGTTTTTAGTCAGTAGAAGTCTGCACTCCCCTTCGCTCTGCCCAAGAGCGGGGGGGGGTTATTCGATGATTTTACATCCACCAAAAAAAAAAAAAAAAGGCCTAATACTCAGCAGTCGTGCTTGTGGCCACTAGACCAATGAGGCAGCCACATTTTTTATTATTTTTAAAGCCTGCAATGTCCCACAGCTGGGCAAAGACCTCCCCAAATTCCTTCCAAGAGCTCTTTTCCTGTGCCGCCTCGAACCAGCCCTCGTGGTATGCGTCTAGATCATCACGCCATCACTTTGGTTTTTAAAAAATATCAAAAACAATTTTCGACACTTATATTGCCAGTACATTTAAACAATTTGAAAACCAAATAGCTAGATCGGTTTTCACACAGTCTGGCATCAAAAGGGTGCTTGAGTTTTATATTTCAAGTTGTTTTAACAGTGAGCTAGCCTTTGTGGTTTCATATTGTGAAACACGAAGCTTAAAACAAGTTTACACTTTAGTGCTAAAAGTTGGTAGAATTTTGAGCATGAAAATAATTTTACTGTATACATTCTGATCTAATCTTCGACGATCAATGAAGTGTTAGTTAATTTTAGGTTTTAATTTTTCCCTATCAAAGAGTGGACGCCTGTATCCCAGCAGTGGGAACATTAATAGGATGTTGATGATGATGATTTATGTTGATTTTAAAGGCAAATTTTTCAATCACTATGTTTTATTTTCACCCGAAATATACCTAGACAAAGTGATTTAATATAATTATTATCTATGCAAAAACTTGATACCAGCAATTTTTATCCACGACGGAACGGAGACGGTATATGCGTTTGGGGTGAGAGGTTGTTTGTTTGTTTGTGTGTTTGTTTGTTTGTTTGTGTGTTTGTGCAAATACATGTTGCCATTTTTCTCCAAAACGACTAGTCCGATTTTGATGCAGTTTTCAGTTATGGGTTCGGGTTTGATTGGTGCATGTTCTTAGATAGGTGTTACGGTGACAACTCAACAGGGGGCGCTGCAGCAAACATTTTTTGTGCAAATCAAAGTTGCCATTTTTCTCCAAAACTACAAGTCCGATTTTGATTCAGTTTTCAGTTATTGGTTTAGGTTTGATTGGTGCATGCTCTTAGATAAAAAAATAAAAGTAAAAAGTTTAAAAAAAGTTTAAAATAAAAAGCAAAATTAAAATTTTTGGAAAAACCCACGACTGTTAAAAATTAATTCAAAAAAGGATAAAATAACATAAAACACTTAAACACCCACCTTAAAAAAACCCAAGAATGTCCGTCGGGGGCTGCCATTAAATGAACTAGTTTTGCAATGTTCAGCTCCCGACGGACATTCTTTGGTTTATTTTAAACTTTTTTTTAATCCCTTCAATTCCTTCCTTCGTAAATTGGGCACTCGATAAATAAGAAAATCAGGCAATCTAGAATTCCATTTCATATCTCATGTCTGATTAGGGACAGACCAAAGAAAAGATGAGTTAACTGTCTATCATTCCACCAAAATCTTTAAGACCCAATTACTTGGTTCCCGAAAATCGCAACATAGTGTTTTGTTAAGTTAGTCTAGTTTTTTATTTTATTCTATTGGATTAGGTACTTCTTCCTTTATTTTTATTAATAATATCTTTATCAGATCTCAGTTTAGATCTCATTTTTGTTTTTGTTTTAGCTTTACGATCTCAGTCGATCTCATTTTTGTTTTTGTTTTAGCATTGATAACTTTTATATTTTATGTCTTTTTTTTAATGTTAGTCGTAATCAGTTGATAAAATAGCGATACGGTTTTTATTTTTGAATTTTATTATCTGTAAGTCATTTTTCATTTCAAGACTATATTTCGTTTAAATTTTTGATGTATGTTTTATGTTATGTTATCACTTATTTTTGTGAATGCTGGTTAACCAGTTATTGGCGACTGTGTAAGTCTGAGACTTTAAAACCTATGTGCTAATGATATGTTGTACTCAGAAGCTGTATTAATAAATAAATAAATAAACAGTCTGCTTAATAACGGCTACAAGAGAAATATAGTTAAAAGGAAATCCTGGATGAATTCCAAAGGAAAAAGGCTATATAATTATAATGATAACATTACCCTAAAAACCACAAAAACGAAAGTAACAGGCATTTTGTGTGATCAAAATGGCCCCATGTCTTAATCGTTGAAGACTTATCCTTACCATTACTAAAAACGATTTAAGACCCTTTTCAATATTTTTTGTCCTTGCATTAAATATTTTAAAGGGCCAGTCCTGGTTTTTGTGCCAACAAACTCATCAATCTAGCTCCTGAAGGTTAAATTCTTCTCAAATGGATGCCTGTTTTAATTTTATAGTCTAAGGATCTAATTACCCGTATTTGTGTGCCGTTAATTCGCACTCGGCAGCCATTTTGTCTGGAGTTAATGTTGGTAAAGAATACTTAATTTTGTTGGGATAGATCTTGTGTTCAGAGTCCAAGCTGCTTCAGATTCCAACAGAATAATAATATAAATTCGAATACTCAGTGGAGTGACTGGCATGATCATAGAACTATAATAAAGGCATGATGATTAGAAGAGCATGAATTACGCATGTATACATACTTTAGTAGCCAGGCGAAAAGTAGTCGAAGAACAGCAGGGTAGTAGGTACCCTAAGACGGAGGATAGGTCCCCTAAGACGGAGGATAGGTCCGGCTGAGTTTATTTTTCCATGTTCTGTTCTTTGTTAATATATGAAAATGTTGTTGGGGTACCTCCGACTTTTCAAGTGAAATCAATAAGAAAACTTATTTTTATGAGTTCTTTTCAAAGTCTGTAAAAGGACGATAATCATTTTCCCAATTCTTAACTGTTTTATCATGATAATTTGTAATACATTTATTTTATTTGAATGGGAAAAGGTTTTTTTCGCGTACCGTAGCGTTACGCCGTCAGACAGCGTCCTGCTATTTCCCCCACTTACTTACTGACTTAGTTTGTCTGTCAGTCTCCATGTCTATGAGAATGTCAGTACGTGATTCTAAATGCACGAGTAAAAAATTGCTCATCATCATCATCATCATCATTTCAGCCAAAAGACGTCCACTGCTGGACATAGGCCTCCCCCAGGCATTTTTGGGGGGGTTTTTCCATAATCGCCACGCTTGGCAGGCGGGTTGGCGATCGCAGTATAGTTGTTACAAAGACACAGAGAACGCTGCTGCCCATTCTCTGGTAAGTCCCTTAGTCGCCTCTTACGACACCCACGGGAAGATATGGGATGGTGCTATTCTATTATTAAAAAATTGCTCATATTGTCAAGAATAAGCTGGTATTTCAAACATTCTGATCCCATGTTAGTATTGCAATTTAGCATGATCTAGAAAAAAATTAAAGTGGGAATCGTGTAGGTACTAAATCTTCTTTAAAAGTAAGTGTCACGCTGTCTTTTCAACCGTGTATTGTTAGCTATCCATCAAACACGTTTTATGTTTCGATTATTATTTATTCACTGACCTTAATGTATCACTTAAGATACTCCAAAAATATGTACATCAAAATAAATTCTGAACAGGCTTTTATATTCCTAGAAAAGCCGAAAAAACTCACCAAAAGCTTTAGTAGTTATAAAAAGCAGTAAATAATAAAGAAGTGATACTTTTCACTATTGAAAATATAACGTAAAAGCGGCCACAAAAATGCCAGCTCGGCTTAAAACGGCCCATAATACTTAGTATAAAAAAGGCCAGAAAATTCGAATAAAATTTTAATAAGAAGCAAAAGTAGCCGCATTTGGAGGCTCGTGCATGCATCGCTGACTTCTAGACTTTAAACCACTTTGCCTAACGAGGCAAACGCAAAAATGTTCATCTCTTTTAAAGTCTAAATAATTTCTCGCTTTCCTTTGAACGCATAAATAATTATCATTTTTTAGTTGGAGATGAACGGGCAAAGAAAAGATTGACGGGTTATGTGAGGAATGATATGAAAGAGAAAGGAGTAAATGCCACCGTGACGTCTAACAGGGAAGAATGGAAAAATCAATAGTTTAAAAAACACTAAAAAACACGCTTTTACGTGCAAAAAAAAGTCAAAAATAAAATGTGCTTTTAATTATAATATTTGATTGTAAAAGCGTGGGGCGCTGGAGCAGGAAAGACTTTCTTGTAAACAAATACACGAACAAGCCCCACGCTTTTACAATCAAAAGCACATTTTATTTTTGACTTTTTTTGGCACGTAAAAGCGTGTTTTTTAGTGATTTTTAAACTATTAATTTATTTTATACTTTTTAGTCATTTTTTCTTTCATATCCATCATGAAGTTCCAGTTCAAATCTTCCGGCTCCATCATCATTACAAAGCCTGTCTAACAAGTCCAAACACGGCTATGATACGATATTTCATCATGGAATGCTAGTGCCTATCTTCCGGCTTCATCATCAGACCTTGAAACCTAATCACGGTCAACGTTCATTACAAGACCTTTCTAACAAGTCCAAACACGGCTATGATACGATCATCCATCATGAAGTTCCAGTTCATATCTTACGGCTCCATCATCAGATCAGCTCGACAGTACCATGTTATTGTATTGTCATCAAAATGACATACAACTGCCAATTTTCATAACGCTACGATCTTCAGAAGATGGTTAAATTATTTTTCTTAGATTCCTTTACATACAGGTGAACCTAATAAAAGCGTGTTAAAAAAAGAACGTGTTGCGCCGACCCCAAATAGAATGGGATAAGGGCAGGAAGATGATGATGAATGATGAGTTGGAGGAGAATGGGGCTCTGTTAAGTTTTAAGCTATTGCATAGCTTCTATCGCGGGCCTTGAGCGTGGAGAGCGAATCCAGAAATTCCGTAACGAAAATATTCAACCAGGTTGCTATGGTTACGGAAAATAACAAGGTTGTCAACTGAGGTTGTCAAATTAAATAATTGATAAAAAATGCTATGCAATAGCTTTACCGCGGCAGTCTCCGAGTGCCACATTCTTTTTTTTAACCGACTTCTAAAAAAAGAAGGAGGTTCTCAATTCGGATGTTTATATATAAATATATATTTTTTTTATGTTTGTTCGGGCATAACTCCGACACTTGCTAACCGATTTAAAAAAAATATTTCTTTGTTGGAAAGGGTATACTTCCGAAATGGTCCCATAATTTTTTTCCCCAATTTTTTATAATCCCAATTTTTTTTTGAAGTCGGTTTAATTTTTTGTTAAAAAGTTTTTATAAGGGTTTTAATATCAATGGTGTACTAATAACACACCATCATTACCATTTTCTTACCCTTGTACCATGTTACTTGGGGTCAATCGTGATTTCTTCCATTTTTCTCGTCAACCATCACGCTATCATTTATTTCTAATCATAACACAACGATGACATGTTCCGTCATAAGTTAAATAAATTAGTCACTGCAACCGGCGTTCATAATAATAGACAGTAAATATTCCATTTTTTTTTTAAAACGTTGCCCCACACTAGAAATTTCTCCTGTATCGTGGGTGCGTTTACAAACATTTAAACTCACATACACAAATACCCAGACCCGAAACAACTATCTGCAGACCTTACAAATATTTGTTCCGTGCGGGAATCGAACCCGCGACACGCAGCGCAGCAGTCCAATCGCACAGCCACTGCGCCAACCGTGCCGTCAATTTCGTCCATTCCTCCTTCGAAAGCTCGTGTGTATACTAAACTATCACATATTTACAAACCATCTAAATCTCCAACACAAATCTCTGAATAGGTTTTTTTTTTTGTAGGATGGTAAATCATTAAATGACTCCTCCGGTAGGGAGTGCCAGACTTCTATTGACTATAAACCACCTATGTTCCTTCTTAGCCCTTTGTGCCGAGATCGAACAGATTGAGAGCTATAGAGCGGTAACCTTTAGGTAACTATTACCACACCTCGGACACTCCATACAACGCCCGCAAAATAATTACCTATTACTACTACATAAACAAATAACGTTTGTGCACGACGTGCACGTGCAATTGTGTGCGTAAACTCTAGTAGGGTTATCGTAGCCTAAAAAATGGCGCGGAAAGTGCAACGGTCTGCGTCGCGAAAACCGAACGACGACTAATACGAGCGCGAGCCATTGCTCAAGAGTCGACGACGAATACCTCGAAGTGCGGGGTGAGGTGCGGTATTTAATTTGAGCGCGGGGAAGGGAGTGTCCCTTCTGTACGTAGTACTATTATGTATTCTGTGCTATTACTACCTATAACTGATACTTCGTAGGTCACGTCGAGTTTAGACACGTCTCAGGTAAGCGCACGTGACCGCAACACGTTTGCTGGGCCATAGCTACGTCACGATCCACCTCAGTCCATCGACTAAGGTGGTAGACGAGAGAGCTTACAGCTGCTAAGATTATCAAATATTTGCTTGTAATATACGCACTGTAATACCTAACCCTAAAATATTATAGAGTCTCAGGGAGGCCTTCTATGGCAATGTCTGCCGTTTCGCAGTTATTTTATTCTATCGTATAAAATAAATACAAATTGTAAAATAACCTCCACCGCCTTTTGAGACAGATTAAGTAACATCAAAAATGTTATGAATTTTAAGAAAATTAACATAATCTTTTTGAAAGCTAATGGTTCCTTTCCTATAACCGCGGCCATTAGGCAAATGTTCAAAAATTGTTCGTGAATTATTTTTACGAACAATTAGGGTAATGGAAAGCATACACCATGCTCTGTGGGCTTCTAAAGATATTGTGATTAAGACTACATATTAAAGTATTTGCGTATCTTTTTATAAATAATCTTCTTTGGAATTCCATTAATTCTAATGTTAGGTGCTAGAAAGATGATTATGCATTTTTATTATATTATGCTATAACCATATTTTGCCCGCTCACAATAACAGAAAATGTAAATTCTAGCATCAGTAAAAAACATATCACTGCATTACCAAACTTAATTTATTAGATTTGCAAAGAAAAAACTCCTATTCATTCTCTGTAATCAAAATTCACCTCATTGTTATTTAAAAGAAGAAACCTATCTTTTTACTCAGATTTATAAAGGCAATATTTTAAAAGCCAATGCATAAATACTCTCTTTATTATTTTAAGTAGGCATTGGAATACAAAGGTATGTGTAATTCTAGAATATTTGTGGTTTCAAAATAAGCGAATCATACAGAATTAGTGGTTTTTCAGATGTGTGATACGAATTTGAATAACAAAAGGTTCACCTAACATACCGTGAACGAATTAATTTTACGCACTCTTTCTTTCTCATTAGAAAAGACTATGATACGGGCTACCTGATAAATCTCCACAAAGAAATGTTTTTTTACTAAATTGACAAAACGGCCGCTAGCACCACGGATCACTAAACGCGTTTAGGGTTAAATTTTCTTAAAAATATCGTTGATTCTGTCATTAATTTGAAGATATTACAGAAATTAATAGTGTTTGACCAGACGCCGAAGCCAAATTCGAAGGAATTCCGCTCAAGATGCCAACCTTACTACAAGTGAAAAATCCAGTGGAAATATTTACAGACAGAATAAGTGATTAATGTTTAGTGTAGATAATATTATTATGAATGTTATTATGAAGACCACTGCCAACCGGGCATTCGTAACAGTTAAGTACCTACTTCAAATTCGGCGTTAGCTGAATACCTCCGGGTTCGAAGTCGAATAATATGCGTATTGTTTGGTAAAAGCTGTTTTTTTTCGCCGAAGGTGGCCGAAAGTCGAATCTTTGGTAAGACACTGTTAATGTATGTATGCGACGAAATATTACTTTTTGCTTCTTTTGGTTCAAAAACAACTTAGAGAAACTGAGCATATTTTACCAGTACACACGGCTACACATCAAACTATACATTTCCAGTTTACGCTGATCTCGCACTGTATGGAAATCCTATACAATGCGAGATCAGCTTATACTGGAAATGTATAGCTTGATGTGTAGCCCTGTGTACCTAAGTAAGAAACAAGTAAGTATTGTTTTCATTGACATGTAAGCAATGTATTTATTTAACCACGTATATATCAGATCTTTTTTACAACTTGCACGTATTGATCCTTCGGTAGACTGTTGGTATTGTGGCCTCGATCTGATATGTGATAACCCTTCTACTGAAAAAGTTGATAAATAAATTTTTACTTTACTTTAAAAGCATTACTCGTTCTTTCAGAGAGTACAGAATGAAAGTTCAAAAGTTTATGTCACGCATTTGTCTGTCTTTATAACGTAATTTATGTAGATATTTTAAGAATAATAATGGAAAAGTCTTAACAATTTACGGATCATTCTCATTAGTTCCACCAGCAATTAGTTCCATGGAACTAGTGAGACTTTTTTTTCTCAGTAGTTCCATGCACTTTGATAATGGAACAAATGAAACAAAACTTAATCGAACTCGTCTCACTAGTTCCACCGTAGTTGTCCCATGGAACTAGTGAGAACTTTTTTTTCTCAGTAGTTCCATGCACTTTGATAATGGAACAAATGAAACAAAACTTAATCGAACTCGTCTCACTAGTTCCACCGTAGTTGTCCCATGGAACTAGTGAGAACTTTTTTTATCTCAGTGATTCCATTGTTCTTCTTAGTGGAACAAGTGAAACTAAAGTTAATCAACATCATTCTCATTAGTTCCACTTTTTAGAAAAATATCATCTAATATTAATAAAAGAATAAAACACAAAAAAATTAAAAAAAAATAAGTTATTTAATGTTAATCATTTTTACGAACAAATCAGGCCAACGACGTAATTTCAAGAACGTAATTACTTAATGAGGCTCATTTTCTGAACAAATTACGATACAGACGTAGGTATGTTATCGTAATTTGTCCAAAAAATGAGGAATGCTGATAGCACCTGAAATAATTATTTCCATTTGTGTTTACACAAAATTATTTTTTAATTTTATTGTATTAATTTCCTATTCTCAACGTTTTCATCATATTATTTTACTTTTAACATAAAATTACTTAATTTTTTATATTTTTTTGCGTTTTATTCCTTTATTAATATTAGATGATATTTTTCTAAAAAGTGGAACTAATGAGAATGATGTTGATTAACTTTAGTTTCACTTGTTCCACTAAGAAGAACAATGGAACCACTGAGAAAAAAAAGTTCTCACTAGTTCCATGGGACAACTACGGTGGAACTAGTGAGACGAGTTCGATTAAGTTTTGTTTCATTTGTTCCATTATCAAAGTGCATGGAACTACTGAGAAAAAAAAGTCTCACTAGTTCCATGGAACTAATTGCTGGTGGAACTAATGAGAATGATCCCAATTTACTATGTTATGATAATAATATTACTTTTCCATTAAGTTAGATAAGTATTTTTTTTGTAAAGTAAGATGTCGAGGTGTTATATTTTGTTATAAATAAATTACAATGTTCCAGATTATGGCAATAAGCAATTGGTATATTAGTTTCTAATTTTATTAAATTAGAATCAATATTTTTGGGTCTGAAAAACTAAATAAATTATACACAAACTGAAAAATGAACAACAGAATACCCCACCTACCTATAACTACCTACCCCACCTATAACTGACTATAACTGAATTCACAAGAGTATACTATCGGTTTATTGAATACAGCATACTAAATAAACAAGTCTGTCCATCCGTCTCAAAACACAAACTAACTTAAAGTAAACTACACATTCAGATCCAATACTTCGTCACATGGGACACTTAATATAGAAAAAGGACCAGAAAATGTAAGACAAATAGGAATAGTTGGCCTTTCGGGCAAGCACTTTAGTAAACCCGAGTAATTTATTTGACTGTTACCGCTCACTTAGAGAAACTCTCCTACGTCCTACGTCTAGCGTATCCAAAGTGAGCCCAATTTTTCATAGGCGAGGAGATTGCTAGCAGTGCATTGCGGTCGGCCTACAATTCTAGGCATAAATCTGGAGCTCCTCGCCTACTCCAATGCATTTACATACTAACGAGACGTTAACGATGTGACTGTGGTATTATTGAGCTCTTGTCCGTTAAGTTATTATCATTACTGTTTATTTATATTGTTTACGCTTTATTTTTTGTCAATTTGTTTTGTCCTGTTGGGAAGCCAATAAACACTTTTTCTTTCTTTCTTTCTTTACTTTTAACTCAGCGAAAGCCCAGCGAAAACTTTGCCTTGTTAGTTTCTGTAAAATTCAAATAATGGATTTTTATGCATCATTTCCCGTAAAAGTGCTAGAATCGGATAAGAACCGTTCTAAATCATCTTGAAATCGGTTAGAAAATTCAAAGTGGCAGAGATTTTTCATATCCAGACAAATTGCCAAGTGTGCACCAGCCTACAGTTCTAGACATAAATCTAGTCTAATGCAGGTCCATTTACAACCAGCGAGGCGGGAACGACACGTTTTTATAAAGGGAAAATGGGCTGATTTATTAGTTACGGTTTTGTGTGGGTAATTAAAATAATTATGTGGTCGGGATTAATATTTTGAGCTATTTAATGTAGGTGCTGTTCTGTTAATTGTTTATTTATTTAGATAGGTTTATTGTGGCCTAGCTGAGCTTTGCATAATAAACCCATTTTAATGAGTTTATTAGTAGGCTACTTTTAGTTCCTGTGGGCGTTATAATTTATTTAAGGTCATTAATCAGAACATCACGCCGGTATTCCTCGAAGTATTAGACAGAAATATACTTATAGCATTCCCACATCCTGCTAGTAAGCATATTGCTATCAACCATAGAAATCTAGGTTCTGGGTTGCTCAACTCATTTGCGAATTGAATATTGTAAAAGTAAACCATTTTAAAAGAGTAACAACGGTGTTTCTTGTCGGTTCTTCTCCATAGGAATCGACCAACCCGAACCGTGCACCTTTTTGTCGACGTTTTACATGAGCCCATGTAGGCCTATGTGAAATAAAAAAAATGATTTTTCATTTCACTGCAACGGTTTTATTTCAACGTTACTTTATCCTTAGATGATATTTACGGCCAAGTAATATCGTATCGACGTCGTCGCGTCCTACATAAACAGCTCTAAATCCATGCAGGTATGCCATGTAAGAGGCAGCCCGTTGATGTATAGGGATGTAGCGACGATGCTATTACTGGCCAAGTGTACGCAGCGCAATTGTACGTGATTGCTTGCGAGAGTAGTGTTGTGCATGTGTTGCTTGTTGTTGCATAAGTTGTATTGTCGAGTTAGGTAGGAACTTCACTATAGTCCTATTGTTAAGTTGGGTTGTACTTCGATTTTTCAATTTTAGTTTATACATTGATTTCTGAAACATAATTCTGTGCGTACAGTAATTCTTCAAGCTCGCTAATTTTTAGAACAAAGAAAATATTAAATAACTGGAACTATAAATTAATGAGATCACAACAAATTGTAAAGTACGCAAGAAAAATACTTGCATGTCAAGCTAATCCATAAGAAATGCAACAATAACAGAATCATTATTCTCTTATAATTCCATCATACTAATGTTATAAACGCGAAAGTTTGTATGGATGTTTGTTACTCTTTCATGCAAAAAGTACTGAACGGATTTGGATAAAACTTGGCACACAGATAGTTTATAACCTGGTTTAACACATAGGATATAACCTTACTGATTTTATCTTCCCGTGGGATAATTTTGGTGTTTTAGCGGGCGAAGCCGCTGGCAACCTATTATTTTTTTTTTATATTTTGTTACGAAATTATGGTTTGGCAGTCAGCTGGCCTTTTGGAAGTCACAAAAGTAATCTATGCGATTTCAAAATTCCTTCTAAATTGCGGTAGAAAACAAAACAAAATCAAAACAACAAAACTTGTTCCCACAGAAAGCCTGAGCAACTAGGAAATGACTAATTCTAATGCTGAGAGCAGGCTGGCAACACAAATGTACAATTATTATTGTAATAACATACTCATCGTGCGGGAATAGCTGTGAGCTGCTGTTTGTTGAGGTTTAGGCGCAAATCAAATTGTTGCTAGTTTGTGTGTTAGGTTTGTGAATGTACTGGTAAAATAATGAAGTATTGAAATGATGATATTGACTGCCTTGTTGGTCGACTGCTGAGATTATGTTGCTGGGCACGATTTCTGGTCAAACTGGGAGTCTTTGCATCATTTCTCGGTAGCAGTCATGAAGTCTGGATTTGTGCTTGGTTGATAGCAATAGGCCCACCTCTCTGTTACATGGAACTTAAACATAATTAACTGGCGATATGTGGGTGTACCTACTAATGGGAAATTGGGAACACCTTTGCCTAATCCTTCGGGGGTTACAGGAATGTCAGGAGGTTCCTTCTGAAATTGTGTTTTTACAATTCACGTAATTCAAGTAAGTTTAAATTAAATAAAACACCTGTTCCACCCTAACCCCTCGACGTAACACTAACTTAACATCAGCAGGACTTTGCTAGCCCCTTTATAAGTTATAGGTTAACTTTTCAGTTGGTCAAACGTTATGTAAACTTTGTAATATACAGGTTTTGCACCGAAGTTCACCTTTGTATGGTAGTTGTTAGTGTTATTGAATTTGCTTTAGTTTAAATGGCTTCCGTACTTGAATTGTTGCTGACCTGTATGGTGCAATGCACGTGCTCATTTACAAGTGCATCATTATCATCAACAGCCTAATAATGTTCCCACTGCTGGGACACAGGCCTCCTCTCTTTGAGAGGGATGGGCTATAATCCACCACGCGGGCCCAATGCGGATTGGTAGATGTCACAATATGTCTTCGAATTTTTTGGTTCTAAGACATGCCTGCTCCTCACGATTTTTTCCTTCACCGTTTTGAGAGCAACGGTGATGACATAAATTACACAAAGTAATGTGCCTACGTGGTTTTGAACCCACGACCTACTGTTCGTAAGTCGGGGCCGCCACACCACTGGACCACCGTTGCTCTCAAGCTCTCTTACAAGTGCGTTTACTACAATTGGTGCATTTTCCAGGAGGGGTCTACCTTTTATAGTAGATTTTTTTATTTCTGAATTTTGTTTTGCATAGCAGTGGATGGCAGAAACTTAATTTCGCCGAAAATCTTTTGGCGTACACTCATCCTAACTTAATATTATAAATGCGAAAGTAACTCTGTCTGTCTGTCTGTCTGTCTTTGCTTCACGCCTAAACTACTGAACCGATTTGTGTGAAATTTGGTACAGACATATTTTGGAACTTGAGAAAGGACATAGGATAGTTTTTTTTTTTATTTTCGCGAGATAAACCAAAAATCTGCCGGAAGTCACTATTCCACGCGAACGAAGTCGCGGGCAAAAGCTAGTTTACCATAAATTCAAAATGCATAATTTTGTAAGTCAGAATCATCTTTGAGCATAAACTTCATTTCCAGAACCATCATTTCGCAGAAAATTCTCGTCTTTTGGCACGCATTTCATTTCATACATACGTGTAACATGCAGCAGGCATGACTTCTGTCACGGCTCCGGCACTGCGGTGCTCCGGCGGTCCCATCTCCTCCACCTCCACGGCCACCTCGCCCTCCGCGCCTACGCGGGCTTTAGATTACACTCTCGGCGTAGGGCAGAAGAGACTAAGTACGTGGAGGCGATTCGTTTCTGTCACTAACTTTTGTAGCAAAAGGTATTGACTTTTAATTTTAAATTAGTTCAAAAATATTGTAATAGAATTGGCATTATGACTTATAAAAACCTACCAAATAAAATTCTGCCATATTAAAAGTATGCTATTGAAAATTCGGCCATTTAAACATTCTGCGAAACGATAATTCTATTAAATAATTGTTTTGCCATAAACACATTCGTTCAAAGAAGAATATGCCAAGTTTGTTATGCCAAATAAATTTCGGAGCATCAAGTTTCTGCCAGATAGATGGTACCCATCCAGGAGATCTCTCTCTTCTTAGTCGATACACTTTTGTCAGATTGGTCGTGGTTGCGCAGACGAGGAACTGCATGGAGAGATGTTTGGTGGGTCGTTGACTTCCCCGAGGACTGCTCTTTCAGCGATGTGCTTCTATTTGGGCCGGTTGGAGACGTTGCAAGTACACTGGACCATGATAGACTCAGTAGAATTTTTGATCAAGTCAGTCCAGCGAGTTGGTGATCGGCTGCGTGATCTTTTGCCCTCCACTTGGCCCTAACCCAGGAAATACCGATTTAAAATTACAATATATAAATTATAATGTGTGTATTTGTATTATGTGAGGTTAGAATGATTTGCTGAATACGTAAATACGTTTAATATCTAAATCTGTATGTAAACATCCTTATGCCCAAGTGCCCAAGTGCCCAACGTCAGTAAGCTTCGATTCGTAGTTTTACCCACAGACTGTATAATTATAATGTATTAATATTTCAGGTTTTACATTTCAGGTATTAACTGGGTTGTGGGGGTCAGATAGGCAGTCGCTCCATGTAAAATACTGGTATTCAGCTGCATCCGGTTAGACTGCAAGCCGACCCCAATATAGTTAGGAAAAGGCTAGGCAGATGATGATTTCAGGTTTTACATTTCACTACTATGTTGGTATAGAGACATTTTTTTTTTGATGGTGTGAAATTATAAAATGACTCCTTCAGCTCTGGAAGGAACGGAAGGGAGAATCAGACTTCTACTGACTAAAACCACTCATGTTCTTTCTTAGCCCTTTGTGTCCGGGCCCGCGGTAACTCTTTCGAATAGCTGGCAGTGGAATAGAGACCTTTAGGCCGGGACTCCACCAAAACAGAGACGAGCAAACCGGAAAGGAGATGTGCCAAATTCGACCAAGCACAGGAAGGGCGAAAGTCCCGAAGTCCCGGCTTTAAGGTGGATGTTCCAGGGAAGCCCGCGAAATTCAAATTTTCTTGAATTTCGCATGTAAATATCAAGAATGACCTTCATTCTTGACAGTTACATGATTATAATTCTGTAACTGCATACGTCTTACAGCCGCGAATCATATTTTCACTAACATACAACCTAGCACTGGCCTGCAAATCGCTAAAAACGTATGAAAATTTGTATTTCGCGGGCTACCCTGGAACATCAACCTTAAGCAGCTTCTCGCGATAAACTAGTGGGTAGGTACAATAATGCGAAGTTTTTCATAATACATTTAAATAATCTTCACTAAGTATACCGTCTGGTATTAATGTTACCTATTATGTCTATACACGTAACCCTGAAATATAAAACCTCTAATACAAGCCTCTTTTTTGATCTCGTAACATAATTTTATTTCAGCAGCCTTTTTAGTTTTCATAATTAATTTAACTGCTAACACTAATTATGAAATACCACACAAAGTACGTTATATTATTTAAGCAGGTAAAATTCAAAAGCTGCGAATATGATATTAGTCTCTATTGTAGAAATGGTTTTGTCTGCGAACTTAAAACTCAATTATACTATTTTAAAAAGCTCACAAAGCGTGTATTGTTAAACTCGTATAGTGTTTAAATGAATACTGTGTTAGTTAAGTTGTAAGCTTAATTTGTAAATCTAATAAAGCTCGTTTTCACTAACACTAGGCAACACTTACGTGAATTCTCTCTGCGATTTTGTGAAATCGCTTCTGTTGTTGTACACACGGCTACACATCAAGCTATACATTTCCAGTTTACGCTGATCTCGCACTGTACGGAAATCCTATACAATGCGAGACCAGTTTATACTGGAAATGTATAGCTTGATGTGTAGCCGTGTGTACGACCTCACCATAGTAAAGCTACTGGCGTTCTGTAGTTTCTGCCCACCCCCATGCGTGAGTTTGATGTTTATGTTTTGGCGTAGGGTGTAACATAATAAGTGCAAGAGTTCTTGTTTGGTGTCTAAGACCATGAAACTGAAAAACTAAATTGTTTACACGGGAACTCTTGCGTTTATTATATTACACCTTGTACATTTACAATCATGTCTCATGTTGTTTAAAATTTTGTAAATTCATTTATATCATTTCATTGCCTGCTCTTTGGTTTAGTGGTTGCAAGCGCGACTGTTGAGCTTGAGGTCCTGGGTTAGATTCCCAGGTCGGGCATAGTTGTATTGGATTTTACCATCGGAAACTTCTCAGTAGCAGTCACGAAGTTTGAATCTGTGCCCAGTTGATGGCAATAGGCTCGCCCCCTATTACATGGGACTTAACATAACTGGCAAAATGTGAGTGTACTATTAGGTACCCCTCTGGCTTACCCTTCGATGATAACAGGCGTGAAGTTATGTTATGTTCTCAATGCATTTGTTTTACAATATTGCAGGTCGACAAACAATAGGGTATTTCACCAAAAAAAATCTAATTAGTCCGGCTGTTAGATTATCGAAAAATTATTCATAGAAACGTTCATCTATTTCAAGTTTTGTGAAATAAGAAAACTTATAAGCAAGCCCTCATCGCTGTACAACGAAAATTAATACGCTTAGGAGATGAATATTTAAACTTGAGCGTATATCTTAGCGAATATCTTGCAGATCTAGTATCTGTACAGTTCTACTATTTGCACTTGTTACTGAACCAGTGCAGAATGTAGAATAAAGTGCATATTTGCGTACTTTTGATTTAATTTAATGTATCCAGCGTTTAGATTTTGGGGTTAAGTTATTATATATAATAGTTCTTCACTTGTGAGCTTGAGAGTTCATTAAATGTGTGTATTTATTTTATTCACATTCAAAATATCTGAAGAAATGTGTGAATGAAATCAAAATATTTGTTTCAAGTTAGATAGTGGTATTTGGTTATGGGCTCTAATACTGCATTTGAGTGTATTTGTGCCAACTAGACCAGCAAATTATGACAGAGAAATAATTTTATAATTTCAAATCACGTTTGTTCGTCAATGTGTATGTCCACTTTAGCCTATTCTAAGCTGTGCCTAGACCCACTTTCCTTTGCCTTCTACGTCCAGTATGTCCCGAGATATCCCCGACACAGAGTCCAGATTTATACCCGATTAATGGCAATAGGCTCATTACATGGGTCAAATCGTCAAATCGTTTATTTCAATTAAGCCATTACAGGCACTTTTGAATGTCAGAAGGACGGAAGAAGAACGAAACTACGAGCGCAATACGTCATTCCGAAAGCCACCACGCCGAACCACACGCCACCGAATGCCCGCAACAACGAACACTGCGCGCACGAAAGCACGCAGCGACGCACACCGCAACAACGAATGCACAGGTCTTAAACATAACTGGCGAAATGTGGGTGTACTATTAGTTACTCTGCCTAACCCTTCGAGACTTACAGGCGTGATGGGATGTTGTTTTAAATGTCATTGACCTCGAATTTACAGAGCCTTTTTTTCAATGCTGACAAATCATCAAATGACTCCTCCCGCTCTGGGCAGAGCGGTAGGGAGTGCCAGACTTCTACTGACTAAAAATCACCCATGTTCCTTCTTAGCACTTAGTGTAAGGCTGCCGGATCTCTATCAAACAACCCGCAGCCTCAACGGGCAATTTACAGGGCCTTAGAACGCAACACTCTTATACTATTAGGCAGAGAAGTGCCAAAGAAACCTACCAGTAAAAGGGTGAAAAATGCTAAAAAGCCGGTTTAAAAGTCACCTGCATGTAGCGATCGCAACTCAGTCAGTTGTGAGTGCTAATTCGTTTATACTCGTACGACTCGCTCCAAACCGGTTTTTACGGCAAAAGGGCAGATTTTTGTACCGTGAAATATTTCTGAAGAACTTTTAGGCTTCGTGAAAATAATAAGAGAGTGTGATTTTTAAACTATATTTTAGGGTTCATTTTTAGTACTGTGCTGTGTGGCAAAAGGTTTTTATAATACTAGCTTTTGCCAGCGGCTTCGCCCGCGTGAAAATGTCGATTTTCCATACAAACTTTCATCCCCTATTTAAATCCCTTAGGGGTTGAATTTCGTAAAATCCTTCCTTATTCCTTGTCTACATTATAAAGGGAACCTCTGTGCAAAATTTCAGCTTTCTAGGTCCAAGGGTTTGGGCTGGGCGTTGATGAGTCAGTCAGTCAGTCAGTCAGTCAGTCAGGACTTCTCTTTTTATATACATAATAATATATATAGATCATAGCAAAGTGACACCTTACTGGCAAGTTAAAAATATAAATTACAAGCATCCCAGATTTTATTTGCGAATTATGTTTTTCCTACTACTTCGCTATTATTTTCTGATTATAAATTGTTTCTCTGGGCTTCGTCGAGCTTCTGGTGGTCGCCAATGTATACTCTGGTTATCAAGAGTTGCTCTGGTCTGGGAATAGTGCGACAGGCTTTGTTTCAATAAAAAAACACTTGAAATGTGTAACACACTCGCAATCACAATTCCAAGTCCACGAGTCCAGCAGTAGCACTCATTAAATATGCTTATGATGTTTAAATATGCTGCTTTTGATGTTTCTTCTAAGGTATGGAAGTCACGATTTGAAAATTTAATGCACCAACATTAAATATAAATCAGAGGAACCGATAACATAAAGATATTAAGTATGGATAAGGGCAAGAGAATAATGAATGATGATGATGACAATAACTTACATTATCTTATTTGCTCCGCTTAACTTATCAACATTATTAGCTGGCAAACCAAATTCTTCAAGTCACGATTCTTCGAAGACCAGAAATAAATTTCCAGCAGAAACCTCAGAAAATCACATTTAAAGCTAATCTCGCTTAAAATAAATCAAATTCACGAAAAGGTAAATAAGAATACGTATATTTAGTATCAGTATCAACGTGATCGTTCGTCCGAGGGGACTGTTCACACGAAAAACCCCAATAATATTTGTGGTTGAATTTCATTTATACTGAGTTTTGGGTCAGACCTGCGGACGGAAATACTATAGTCACAAAACGACGCAATAATTATAGTCACTAGTGGTAATTAATTACTGAATACCGGATAATTATTAGCGCTTTCGGATACTGTTACCGCTGGTCATTACCGATTTTGAGACTGTATGTTTACAGTCAAACGGTGGAAAGTTATCCTGCAGCTTTAGAGCGCTTTAACACGCTCGCATACTTTAGACTGGATGTCTATTAAAGTAGAGAAGAGTTAGGAGTTCATTGACAAATTAAAATCAATAAATTAACGTATTATCGTATTATTTTTGTACACGTACTCGTACATAGCTACATTAGATATTCGTGTAATACTTTTTAAACGGAGAATTAATGCAAAGCTTAGTACATACTCTTACTTTCTCCACTTCGTTATCCTTTATTTATGCACTTGCACCCTATTAAAAGATCAATCGAACGAATACAACAAACCTAGATTGGTTAGGCTAGAGGTTATATAAATGATGTTAATTTTGCAAATAGTCATTAATAACATTTCTTAATCTAGAGAGTCTGGTGTTTCATACCTGTGTACTCTGAGAAGAAACAGCCCAAACAAACTCAGACTCAGGTCTCTTTTAAGGACCAGACTTATACCTCTGGTCTAAAGGTTTTCCAATAATGATGACTTTTCGCCAAATGGATTCCACTTCCCCGAGCCTCCTCTATACGAATCCGTAAACAAAACAGAACACGAGTTTAAAAAAAAGGGGTGAAGAGGGAGGGGGGCAGTGAAGGGGGGGAGAGGGGTCATCATCATCATCATTTCAGCCGAAAGACGTCCACTGCTGGACATAGGCCTCCCCTAAGTGTATTTTTTGCTTAGGGGGGGTTTGCCATAATCGCCACGCTTGGCAGGGTTGGCGATCGCAGTACGGTCGATACAAAAAGCACAGAGAACGCTGCTGCCCATTCTCTGGTACATCCCTTAGTCGCCTCTTACGACACCCACGGGAAGATATGGGATGGTGCTATTCTTTGCGTCCGACACCATACGGAGCACCATACGGGAGAGGGGTAGCTTTGAAAAATGATTTCGACTAACGCATTGCCCATTTCAATGAATCTGAAAAAAAAAAATGTTCCAAGTCTCTTAACTTCCGAGATCCGCATAAAGGGGGGCAAGGGGTTCAAATTTGAAAAACGGATTTTACTTCCCCGAGCCTCCTCTATATGAATCTCACGTATGACACCACCTACCTACACCTACCTACCACCTACCTACAACCTACCTACCACCTACCTACACCTACCTACTACCTACCTATCACCTACCTACTACCTACCTACTACCTCCTACTACCACTAAAAAAACATTACCCTGAAGTTTGCTTGGAGTTACGCTTCACCCACTCAACCTTTGTTACGCTAAAGTTCGTTTCGACTTCAGTGAATAAACATGTACGTTTAAATAGACAGGCAGCGGTATGCGGAAAAAGGAATGTCCACCATTATCACGCTATGTTTTGTAAATGATGGGCTGCCGACGAGAATGACGGCTTTAGAGCGGAGATGGAGGCTTTAACAGTCCAGTTTAAAAGATTAATGGGATGTCCTAGATTTTTTGTTCCGAGGTTTTTAAGACGGAATTTTTTTGGTCGGAATTGGGGAGGCGGAAATTGAAGAAATTATTTTTGTTTCAAGAAGACTTTTATTTAAAGAATGAATGATTTTATGATTTAAAAGTGTAGCGTCAATTTTGAAAACAAAAATAAATAACCAAACATTTATTTCTTGTTCATTATTAATAATATTAATACATAGAAAAGGTCTCTTTTCACATTTTTTTACAATTTGGAAGTTCATCATCATCATCATTTCAGCCAAAAGACGTCCACTGCTGGACATAGGCCTCCCCCAGGCATTTTTGGGGGGGTTTGCCCATTTGGAAGTTACCGGTTTATGAATCATTGTATAACATTTGAGTAAAAAATAGAAATTGCATTTTTGTCTTTCACGATTTGTTCTCCAGCAAAAAGTTGCCTTACAAGCTGAATTTTGAGAGTTTATGTCTATGTGTATGAGCTAAAGTTTTAAAAGTCCATAAGTAAACCCAAAATACTCTACAAATAAAAACAGTACCTAAATCATTGCGTATTTTTTGAAAATAATTAATATCTTAAAACCTAGGTAAACGTTGTTCTACGTGTAAACGTACCTATGGATAACTGTTCGTCGTGTTCTTCGTATAAGCTACTATTTCCAATTAATTAGTTAGTTATTGATACTTGATACACTACTCGTACCTATTATATTGATAACCTAGAGTATACGAAATACTGCTACTAACTGCAGTCATATTTACTATTTAACTCCAGTTTAGTTCACTGAGGAAGCGACGAAGAGATATCTAACTACGAAGAGTGAGTGAATTGCAATCACCTGTGTTTGTACTTAATATACGATTTCGTGTGATTCTGCTGTTTATGTTAAATATGGGACTGATACGTTATACGTATACGTATTTGACGTTTTGATGCACCTGATCTAAATCAGTGACTTGGTAAGACTTTGTGTATCTTGTTACGAAACTTGTGTTGAGTAACGCCTGCGGTAAAACTTATCGCAAAATTCCAATGACGCGCATTATTGGTCCACCTTGGTAGGCGCTTTAATTAAGCTCTAGAATTATCCTTACATAGTATAAAACAAAGTCGCTGTTTTTGTGTGTTTGTTTGTCTGTATGCTTAAATCTTTAAAACTACGCAACGGATTTTGATGCGGTTTTTTTTAATAGATAGAGTGATTCAAGAGGAAGGTTTTAGTATATAATTTGAACGACATCCACGCGGGTGAAGACGCGGGCATCAGCTAGTTATTTATAATAAACATTACATGATTTAATTAGCAATACAGATACATTGAAACACCTCTGCCTAACCCTTCTGGGATTACAGGTGTGATGCTTATAATTCTAAGTTGTGAGTAATTAAATTATTTTACTAATTATAATTCAACATACCTGTACTTTGTAATATTACCACTACTTAATTTAATAATAACTTCTTAATAATTGGTTTGTTAATACCAATTAATGGCTTCAGATTAAAATGGTTAATAATTAACCATTATAATCTGAAGTGACTGGCATTAATTGACTTAACAAGCCAATTACTAGGAAAATCAGTTTAAATACCAAATATTTGTACCGCGATTACCACAAATCTGTTAACAATGGACATCAGCTTTGCTTCATACGTTTTAATTAATCAAAGTGTAACTTCGTCTTTTTACAAAGCAGAATTATTAATCATTAGGGTGTTGTCGTTAATTGAAATGAGTGCTGCCGTGGATGAGAAAATAGTATAGGTCTTTGCAATGATTGGACAATATGCAACCAGCAATCACCTTTGATAAGTCCCAAATAATAGGAGGTAAGCCTGCCAAACTACAACCTCTTGTGTCAGTCTAATTCAAGATATTCCCGCATTGACAATATTCCCATTTCGCCACCGGATAAGCAACACTTTTTAAGCGACTTCCAAAAAGAGGAGGTTCTCTATTTGCGTGTTTCTACTTTTTTATTTATCCCTCAAAAATCAGAATTAGGTAGGCGTTTGGAAATTTAAATTACCTAAATCATGAATCTCTGAGGTGACTCGCAATGTGCTCTCGTTGTTGTTTATGAACCAGAAAGTGAGAACGTTTAAGATTTGACTTTGCATAAATATACTGAGTATTCCTGCGATTATATTTTACTCTACAAGTTCTCTTTTACTACACCAGAATCCTCTTAGGTACTACTAGAGCAATCTCCGTAGGTACACCACACACAATCGATCATAAGACCGCGCTGGTATTTAAAAACGTCACTAGGTACAAGCTTTATACGGACTATGAGTAATGGCTTACATATTACACAGTGGCTGGCTGGCTGCCAATATATTCTACACTGTCATGCTGTCAGCAGTGTCAGCAGAGCACAAAAGAGGAGGATATCAATTATAATTATGCGCTGAACACTTTTCATTTTGTTTGGATGGTCATTGTTGCTTTTAGATGGGGATGTAAACGAGTGGCTGTTTTTAAAGATAGGGTGTTAGGTTTGGCAGAAGTGTAACTAACAGTACACACGCAATTCGCCAGTTTTGCTAAAGTTTCATGTTTATAGGGGGCAAGCCGCGGCCTCGGACACAAGAATCGGGCTAAGAAGGAACATGCGTGGTTTTTAATCGGTAGAAGTCTGATACTCCCTACAACTCTGTCCAGAGATTTACCAGACTCCAAAAAAAAACGCTTATTGACAAATCCGGACTCTATGGCTGCTACTCAGTAATTCAGAGAAAAATTGAAAAAACGTAAGAAAATTTGAATTTCGCGGACTACCTTAGCTTTTTGGAAGGTGGGAAATCATCAAATGACTCCTCCCGCTCAGGGCAGAGCGGTAGGGAGTGTCAGACTTCTACTGACTAAAAACCACCCCTGTTCCTTCTAAGACCTTGGCGCACCTTAAACAAAGAAATGATTTTTCAACTCCACTGCGATCAAACAAATGATGACGAAGAGACAATGGCGTCCTAACTACGAAAGTACGAAATCGTAACATCACGGTTTTATAGAAAGAAGCGCGCTGATAGGCTGCGAGGAGACTTGTAAGTAGGCCGCGTAATCCTTATTCTTACTAATACTCTTATTATAAATGCGGAAGTAACTGTCTGTATGTCTGTAGCCCTTCCACGCCAAAACTACTGTTACGATTTAAATGAAATTTGGTACACAGATAGTCCAGAGCCTAAGAAAGGACATAGGCTACTAACTTTTCGTCGCGATTACCGACATCCACGTGGGCGAAACCGCGGGCATCAGCTAGTGTCACTGTAAGCGCGCTTGCGATTCATTTCATGTCCGTACTAATGACCGGATCCGGCACATACAATATATGCGTAGTACCTACTAGTGATACTGTCACAAAATTGCCTCCGCCATCCCGCTAGGGAAATCACTATATTGATATTTTTTACTCGCTATATAAAATGTGATGGACCATGTCCATATTCAATTACTTGTTTTATTCTGAACATTTTGTGACAGTTTTTATTTGCTGGAGCCAAGGACAAGTGACAGTAGCAGTGGTGGACCAGTGGTGGTGGCCCCGACTTACGAACAGTAAGTCGAGGGTTCGAACCCAGTCAGGCGCATTACTTTGTGTAATTTATTTCATCACAACTGCTCTCAACACGGTGAAGGTAAAAATCGTGAGGAAACCGGCATGTCTTAGAACCAAAAAATTCGAAGTCATGTGACATCTACCAATCCGCACAGAGCTCACGTGGTGGTTTATAACCCATCCCTCTCCTAGAGAGGAGGCCTGAGTCCCTGTAGTGTGGGAACATTATATGCTGATGATGATGTAGGAAAAATGGTAAACGATCAGCAAATCAATGAAAAAAAAAAAAGACATAGGGTGTTCCACTCATATAATGTAAAGTACGACCAAAATTATAAGTTACGACTATTGTGATCAAAATAAAGGAATTAAATAGACATGTTATTGTAATTGAATTGAAATGCCTGGCATGACGTACCTGACTGCCTGTTGAGGAGGCAAAACACAGACAGAGTTGGAAATAGAATGAGGGAGGTATTTGCCCAACACCAGCGCAGATTATGATAATCAAAACAACTATTGCGATGTGTAAGTTGTAGGTTCGTTTACTAGGCACTTTTAACGTAATTTTTAACCGACTTCTAAAAAAAAAGAAGTAGGTTCTCAATTCGGATGTTTACATATATATTTTGTTTTTATGTTTGTTCAGGCATAACTCCGTCACTTGCTAACCGATTTGAAAAATTCTTTTTTTGTTGGAAAGGGTATACTTCCTAAATGGTCCTATAATTTTTTTATCGAAATCGGACAAGCGGTTCTTGAAAAATCAACAAAACTCAAAAAAAACTACATTGTCCACATTATAACCCATGAATATGTGAACCACTAAAAAGTGAAAAATAAAAACTTTTTAACAAAAAATAAAACCGACATCAAAAAAAAACAAAAATGTGAAAAATAAACTTTAGAAGAAAAATCAGTTTCTGAAGTCGGTGGCAAAAATATTAAATCAAACAAGCAAAAGTCACCGACTTCAGAAACTTATTTTTCTTCCTAAGTTAATTTTTCACTTTTTTGTGTTTATTTTTTGTTGAAGTCGGTTTTATTTTTAACCGACTTCAAAAAAAGGAGGAGGTTATCAATTCGCCTGTATTTTTTTTTTTTTTTTTTTTTTTAATGTTTGTTCGCTCATAACTTACGACTGGGTGAACTGATTTTCATGATTCTTTTTTCATTTGAAAGCTGGTGCTTCCCGTGTGGTCCAATTGTCACCATTTTAATATCTGATGATGGGATCTTGTAGAAAACGGGGGAACTCTTCAATAAATAACAGCAGATTAACCGCGATTGTTGCTATAGCATATCTAAACATTGTTTACGCCATCACACAACATAATATCACGCCTGAACTCACTACAAAGGTTATAAAAACTATTTGGTGAACATCTGATGAAGAACTTCGGAGATAGACAACGGAACTCCTCAATAAATGATAGCAAATGGACTGGGATTGCTGAAATCTCATGTCTGTCTATTGTTTACACCAGTTCATAACATAACATCACGCCGGTACGTTGTGAAGGGGTAAGCACATGTGTACCACTAAAAAGTGAAAAATAAAAACTTTTTTACAAAAAAATAAAACCGACTTCGACAAAAATAAAACACAAAAAAGTGAAAAATAAAAATTAGCTTCTGAAGTCGGTGGCAAAAACATGAAATCAAACAAACAAAAGTCACCGACTTCGGAAGCTGATTTTTATTTTTCACTTTTTTGTGTTTTATTTTTGTCGAAGTCGGTTTTATTTTTTTTTGTTAAAAAGTTTTTCACACAATGTAATTTAAATAAACCATCTTCACATCATAATCATCATTCTCCTGCCCTTATCCCAATTTATTTGGGGTCGGCTCAACATAATAAGATTCTTCCTCTTCCATACTTCTCTATTTCTCGTCATGTCAGCAGTCACCTCCTTTCTAGCCATATCATCCTTCACACAGTCCATCCATCGTTTCTTTGGTCTTCCTCTACTCATATAAGTATTAGCCATCTACTTTCATACGCTATAATTTCCTCACAACATTTTCTTCATTCCTTCACAAAACCACAAAAAAATAAACATTAAAAGATCACAAATGTAAGTTATAACACTCTTCCTCACCCGCTTAAAAACACGAACATACCTAAACATGCTACAAAAACACGAACATATATCTAAAAATGCTACAAAAGGACCGAATCGAGTTTACTGACACTTTGATGGATAAATTTTCCGTGTGTAAAGTGAATTTTTACATATTCGCTGCCATCTTGAAAACGGTCTACCATTATGTGGCTACGATAAAACCGATATCCCTGATGAATTGATGCGAGGTATCCGGATTTCTTTTATCGAAAATAAGATTGGTGTGCATTCGTCTTTGATTCGGTAATGTACTGAGGGATTGGTTGATAGCTTATCAGGGTAATGTGACAACTGAAGGAAAATAACGAATAAAAGAAGCTTTCTGTTTTTCAAACCCATACCAATTTAATTTTCAAAGTATTTAAAACACTGCTATTTAAAGGTTAGTTATAAATATCAACACTGACTCAAAAGTATTATAAAATCTTAAAAAGTAGTTTCAGCAATTTAACAAAAAAAAAATTGCAATCCCAGTTCTTATGGTAATCATTTTCTTGGCATAGCTACCACCTGGCATTTTTTCTTGCATCATGAGTATTTCTGAGTAGAAACTGAGTCACAGTACGCATTATCAACTAACTAACCGTGATTCAATGTTGGTCAGTATAGGTACATTGATGTAAATGAGTATTGTAATTTTAGTTTGTGTCTTGGCCGTTGAACATTCTTTATACGTTAGTGGGTACAAGTCAATTTAGTTTATACGTAATGTTATATCTGTTGTAACCAGCTATGATTGTTAAGCGAGATAAAAACCCATACTGGTATTGGTAATTGGACGCCAAGAAGAAAAAGTAGCAAAACTAAACGAAACGAACAACGGCCAAGTCACACAACATTAACTATAATAATAAAGAAATCGCAGTAAGGAACCTTAGACTTGGCACGACTTTGTCTAGATTTCATTACTTTTTAGAGATAAACAAGCAGCTCCATCGAGACTTGGCTAGTTTTTTACAGAATGTTTTTGTTGGGATTTCACTTCTTTTTGTAGAAACGTGGGCGGGCGGCATATTGATTTATTTTGTTAGATTTTCTTATTGAAAACATTTTTTTTTAAGTAGTTTATTTTTTATTTTTTTTTCGATTATCCCAGTTTTTCCTTTATGTGGCCATTAAACCCTAACTCTGCACCAAATTTCAGCTCTCTGAGTTTATGGGAAGTACTAGTTCTATTTTGATGATCATGAGTGAGTGATGAGTGAGTTTCATAAATGCGAAACTTTGCTTTTGCTTAACTTCGGAACTAAATGACCTACAGACTTGAAACTTTTTATTTTAAGTGTGATTGTATAGCTTACTGGATGGCGAAAATTTCAGCGTTCTGGTCTTATCCAGAGGTTCTCAAATAGGGGCCTGAAAATGCGGCGAAATGGTTCCAGTAAAGGATGGTAAGGCAGTGTTTACTTCGCGCTCGACTCGGCGGAGGCACTGCCGTGACCACCGATTCAATTATTTTAATTACTACGCCACCAAGCAGGAGAAATTCCTTGAAAGGAGCTCACGAAGAGTAAAGAAAGTTGTTTAACATAACTTTCCTTCAACACTCTAGTACCAGTCAGTATAAAGGAAGTCCCCATTAGTAGAACGCCAAAGTAGTTCCATTTCAGAACATAGTTTCTGAACAACTTTAAAAATGGTATACCATTAACCACGCGTACAAATTAATGCCAGTTTATTCTAACCTTCGTGGTAAGTAAAAAGCATGCATTCTCCTTGTAACTTTTTAGTTTAGTAGGTCACAGCAATTTGCAGGACACAGACAAACAGACGCCGAATGCATAGTACCCAGACTTGGAAGAAAAATAATAAAAGTTAGTGTAACCTTAATATTGGTGCGAACTTTTTTGAAAAACTATGTTTATTTGGCACTCCACGATTAGAAAAAGATTTCTTGGTCAAGGAATATTTTCAAGTTAAGTTAAGACAAATATGCAATGGAAGATAGACAGAGACTCACTTTACTCCGTTGCCGAAACCTCTGCTTTAACTGTTGAGCTTCGATCAATAATGTACTAGATTCCCGATAAGCGCTTCAAAAACGGCCCGAAAATATAAGACCACAAACGTATTTGTGGTCTTATTTCAAATTAGTATAGTATGGTCCAATCACAGCCAACATTAAGACGTCAAAATACCGCAGTATGCGTTCAAAACTGCGTAAATAACCACCGTAACACCAAAGTTTTGGAAGGAATATCTTTTTTCGGTAATTTAATATCATTAAGTGCTTTTTCATAATATTTTTTCACTTCTCTCGCTCTAAAATTCGTCTTTATGTCGTGCGTAGGCGACATAAAGTCGCGTTTTATGCTCTAGAGCATAAAGTAAAATCTTCGTCGAAGACCAAGGTAAACGGCACAGGTAATCGGCCCAACAGCCACAGGAACAACTTCAACTTCATAGAATAACCTCTTTAATTTAATTCGTTTCGCTAGTATTCTAAGAACAAGGGATGGGAATAGATCAAGAAAAGTTGATGGGAATAGGCTTCCCCCAATTACCTAAATCGCTTGATGGCAATAGGCTTGCTCTTAATTAGGTTGGTTGATGGCAATAGGCTTGCTCCTAATTACATCATTTGATGGGAATAGGCTTACTCTTAATTACATTGATTGATGGCATTAGGCTTGCTCTCATTTACTTAAATCAGTGGATGGCAATAGGCTTTTCCTAATTACATCGGTTGATGGCAATATGCTTGTCCCTAATTACATCAGTTGATGGCAATAGGCTTGCTCCTAATTACTGATGGCAATAGGCTTGCTCAAAATGTTTTTATAACTGAGCAGTATGAGTAAGTATAAGTCAGTGGTGTTATGTCAAGTTTCCTACTGAAAAAAAAAAGTTAATTGGCGGGAACCATAATTATTTTTACAATATTTACAAGTTGCTGTTGCATTTCCTCGCAATCGAAGTGAAAAGTAGAGTGTAAAACTCGTCCATAAAACCCATTTTGCTCTCTACTTTATATCCATCCTCGCTTGCAAGCTCGCATCGGATGGATAAACGTCTCGCGCAAAATGGTGCGTTTTATGCACTTGGTGTACAATCTACTAAAACATAAATAAACTGTAAATATAATTAAATCAGCGAATATTATAATTGTTTGGCCAATGTTTGCTACAATGCACCAACTATTATATCATGTTCTTGAACAGGGAACGCTAGTTCCGCAATGGAATAAGCACGACATTGTACACAAAATGCTTTTAACCTTATTGCTTAGAGTTTCATCTTAGAATGAATATTTTTGTACTGATGACTTTTTATTTTGGAGCGACATTTAAAATGTTTTGCTTATAATCTTTCTCCGATGAAAGGGCTTAAATAAATATACTTTAAAATGATAATTAAACGTTATGTTTAAGTGTTAAGGTTTATAATCATCTGAAGTTGTTAATAATATTGAACTTTTTTCTAAGATGTTATGTAGATGTTTACGTGTGTGCAAACGTGGCCACTTGAGCGACTTAGTTTTGTTCCTGATGCTTAATCTAGTACTATTATTGATCGAAGCTGTTGAGCTATTTTATCTCTTCTTCTTCTTCTTCACCGTGTAGTTGTACAGTCGCCCACACAAGTGCATGGATACCTTAGGGCCTATTTTTCTGTGAAGGTAGAAATCAAGTTTTCGAAAATAATTAATAGATGGCGTTTGGTTTCTGCACAACTGTGATTTTAAACTCTTCAATCCCCAGTGTCACTTGTAGGTGGCATAAGTTTTATTTCTGTTTCTACCTCACAGCAATTTTATTTGTAATTTCTACTTTAATAATAATAAGAAATTAAACCTTTAAAGTTTTTACTTTCCGCAATGACAATATCCGGATTACCCGGTGTCACCTGTAGGTGAAATAAAAAGGAGGTAGATTTTTATAACTTAGTCCTAACTAAATGTAATCTATTCTGTTTAGATATAGAAAAAAATGGACTTTGTCTTGGGAATAGGTTAGGTAAGTAAAAAGTTAGGAAACACGTATTAGGGTGGATTAAGTGAGAAGTTAAATGATAAAAAAAAAACAAAAGAAACCATAAGGAATGTTTTCATTAAGCTAATAAGTGCGCGTATCATTCAAAAAAATAATATTCGAGTTAGTAGTCAGTTAGCAACAGGCACGAACGGAGACAAACAAAAAGACACTATCACACTGTTAGAGGTTTATTTCTTACAGTTTATTATTCAAAAACAGACATTTATTACCTATCGTTCAACATTATTATATTATATAAAACTTCTTATTGAGGCCATAGCTTAAGTATTCGTTTCCAAAATCGGAAAGAGGATTGAAGCTTTTGTAACCTCAACAAAGACAAACAGAAGACCGGATTATTTTATCACAAAAGTGAAAAGTTAAATGAATTAAATAGGTAGAATAACAGCTATACAATTGCACAAAAACATACGAAAAGGTTCTTAAGTAATGTAAAATAACCCTCCTTTTGGGCTTCGCCGCAGTCGGGTAAAAAGAAAATGTTGTGTTTGAATTTTTTTAGTTATTAAAAATACGTAAGTCATGTAATAGGTTATAATAACCCGGTCTCCAGTTAATAAAAATAATAAGTACTAAAGTTAATTAATATTATTTTTAAGTATTATGAAATATAAATCCTGGATCGGCAAAACTTATCTATCCCTACACGTTCACTGTAATATGACCAGCATATTGGACACTACATAACCACTTGTTTAGCACGTATTATTTCGGCACCACAAACATAAGCGTCCGTGTTCACTGGACTTAAAAGTTACAAACAACAACATTACTCAAATCAAAGTTAACATGATCCAAAGCGAACTGTAATCTTGCCCTTTTATGATTTTCTGAGGGCCAGGGTTTCACAACATGCCTCCTATGATGCAGCTCTTCACTTTTAAGAGCACGACGGGCATTGTCAACACTTGAGTCATAAAAAGCAGCATAGTCGGTCATCGACAGGAATCCATTTTCTTCATACTCTCATAACACGATTTGACGCTGTAATGTGTTTATGAGCCGTGGTCTACTAGTTCTTTGATGGTGTTGCAAAGAACCCTCGTCTTCAAATCGTCGTACCCATAGAACAACTGTTTTTCTCTGCAACAATATAACAGAAATATATAATACGCAATAATGATTATTTATTAAGTAGTATAGTCGTAACTAAAACATTTTTTTATTCTTATAACATTTTTGAAATCAAAACTACTTACGTTAACAATAAGCGACAAGTTTCGAGTGTCGATAAGTTTTTGCCTTGATTTTGCAAATCAGTTATTTGAGCTCTTGTAACGAAAACAATATTACAACGCGTACTCATTTTGATGAAATAAGTTAATTCACCTAAATTAAAATAAAACTGAGCTAAGCACACCCGAATGAGGTAATCGAAACAAACTTAGCGAACAATCAATTGAGCTTAGTCATAATTACTCATAAATCTTCAATCTAATTATTTCTACTACCTACTAATTTATTTATGAATTCATATTCGACCTACCCTCAAGTTTGAAAACTAAAACATAGATCAGATAATTAAAATCAGATAGTTATAAAATGATAATAATATTCAATTTAAACAAACATAGTAGGTAGTTAGGAATAAATGTATATAATAGAAATAATTCATTATAAATTATTTGAATGTTTAAACAAAAAAAGAAACTACATAAACATTTTATACAGCGTGAGCGCCCTCTAGTTAGTGTAGCATCAACAATATAATCAATGTTGCTAATCGAGTACTTATTTACGCCAGGTGGCGTCATTTCTTGCTTCACACGGTATTTTTTCTGAACTGCCCATGCATTATTGCAGGCGATGGTACCTGTTTTTTTTGGATGCTGGAAAATTATCAAATGACTCCTCCCGCCCTTTTAGACACTCCTTACCGCTGAGAGGTAGGGAGTGACTTCTACTGACTAAAAACCACCCACATTCCTTCTTAGCCCTTGGTGTCAAGGCCGCGGTATCTCTTTCGAAAAATCCGCAGCCCCGATGGGGTGTAGTTAGTGACTAAACCTAGTGTCAAAGTTTTTATACTGCCCGTAGGCCTCTGACTTGGATCTCCTAGGTATGCTGATTTCCTCACGATGTTTTCCTTCACCGAAACAGTCATAAATTAACAATATGCACATGAACACACATCATCATCAGCATCATCAGCACATCATTAAAATTTGTGTTAAGGCTTTTCAATCGCTTGGCTTTGTTATGAGGCAGGCAAATAAATTTAGAGACAGAAATGCTATAGTCACACTATATTATGCTTTTGTACGTAGCAAACTGGAATTTAAATCACTGGTATGGGATCCGCATGAGCAAAAATAAAAACTTATGGTAGAACGGGTCCAGCGAAACTTTGCTCGGTATCTTTATAAAAAAACTAGCTGTTCCCGGCATGCGTTGCAATGCTCTTTTTCCTACCCTACCTACCGACTACCGTACCTACTTACTACCCTACCTACCTACTACCCTACCTACCTACTACCCTACCTACCTACTACCCTACGGCCTACCTACCTACCCTACCTACCTACCTACCAATTTCTCACCGTTTAAACCTTCCCTGGGCTTCCACGAAAATTTCAAGATTAAAATTAGCCAAATCGGTTCAGCCGTTCTCGAGTTTTAGCGAGACTAACGAACGGAAGTTCATTTTTATAATATGGATATATAGATAGATTGATAGATTAATACCATATGGGTTAAATAAACTTCGCCAAAAATAATTATTTTTAACCTAACAGTTTAACAGTAAAAAAAGGTTACAGTGAGTAAATCTTAAAAGATAGATATATGCTGTCGCGGACTTTTTTTTAGAACTTTTAAAGAGGAACAATTCCTTCATACATGATATTTGCGTAACTTAAACCGTTTTCGCAGCGCACGCTCTCAAAAAGGAAATACCTTTTCCCCGTTTTTGTAACATTTTTCATTTATGCTCCGCTCCTATTAGCCGTAGCGTGATGTTATATAGCCTAAAGCCTTTCTCGATAAATGGACTATCCAACACAAAAAGAATTTTTCAATTCCAACCAGCAGTTCCTGAGTTTACCGCGTTCAAACAAACAAACAAACAATCCAACAAACAAACAAACTCTTCAGCTTTATAATATTAAGTAATAGAAGATTATAGATGATTATTGATGATTAGATGATTAGATTATTGATTTAGATTAGTAGTATATGGATACTATCCCTATTTGTATCCGTCTCTATTTGTCGCGGGTATGGTGGGCATCAACACGTTAGAACTGAGACGTAAGTGTGCGCTGTTGATGCACTACTACTTAATAATAAAATTGACGACGGGACTACTTTAGCTCGTTGTTCACTGTTTGCTCCGGACCGTCTGCGACGGTCGCGGGCCTGTGCCTCGAGAGGCTTGTTCGCGGCTCCCATTATGCGTACCCAAACTGCTCGATATGCGCCCACAACCCAGGCGATGAATCTGCTAAACGCCCTGATTGCTCAGGAGCCGGATCTAGATCTTTTTATGAGTAGCAATAAGGCTATGCTTAATAGTTGCATACGATTTTTAAGTTAGTGTGTGATGTTGACTTGCTGCACGCGTTGGTGCAAACTGTAAGTGTAGCAAGTACCTGCTTAAATAAATAAATAAATAATGAATCCGAAAAATCTGAGGTTCGTGTCTTGGGTTTGAGTTCAAGACCTATAATTTGTCAGTACGACGGTCACGCCACTATCACTGTATTGTAACTGACAAAACAACAGTGCTGTTGAAATCTATCATCATCATCATCATCATCATCAGCCGGAACACGTCCAGGGGTGATGCCATAATCCCCACGCGGCTTGGGTATCGCAGTGAGGTCACCAAAAGTTTAAAGGACGCTGCTGCCTATTGAACTCTATATCACAAACAAATCGATGAGCGTTCTAGTAACTTTAATTATAATTGATTAAATGTACAGCTATTACTAGAATTGCAAAACCAATATTTTAAAGTGTTGATACACACGGCAGTGTTGGCTTTATTCAGAACAAATAAAAGGTGAAATGAATTGAATTTCCAATTGATTGATTTATCATTTAGCATATTGTGTAAAATATTGTTATTTTATTTGCCTTTATAGTCAAAAATAGCTGTATTTTTTCATGCATTCGAGAATATAATATTTGAGAACTAATTTATTTACAGTCACGTACAAAAAACGAGGAGAGCCGGGTGAAGACTCATTCCACACCGAGTTTCTTCCGTGCATCAGAAAGCACTTTAACCCTTTGATCCAGCAGTCATTTGTAGATTTTTGACCGTCATAACAGGAAAAGGCAAGGGCTATCGTAAATTAAAAATATGCTAATCCAGGAATTATCTACTTACTGGGAGAATCATTTAACTTACACAGGCTGTCGGTGTACCTAAAATAAACAATCACTATAGATCAGTCCCTTATCGGAATGCAGCGTGAATATTAAATCAAAACACGACCACAACTGTGGTTTGAGATTACTTAATCTATCGTTTGGCAGGAGGCCTGAGTAAACCTTGCGACGATACTCCGTTGATACTAAACCTCTGTCAGTGGATTTAAAACTGCTTGCTTGTTCCGGGAGTTGAAAGAAACTAGAATATGTAGAACAGTTCTGTATTGAGTTGATTGTTTAATGAGGAAAACATCGTGAGAAAGGTTTTAGATATGAATGTGGATGGGTATAAGAGTAGAGCAAGACCAAAGAAACGATGGATGGACTGTGTTGTTAATGATATGGTAAAAAAGGAGGTGTCACATGAGATGACGAGAAACAGAGAAGTATGGCAGAAGAAGACATTCTGCGCCAACGACAAATGAATTGGGATAAGGGCAACAGAATGATTATGATATTGAGTTGATTGTGTTTTGTTAGTGTTGCAGTTTTTCGCTGGGCTAGCAATCGCAACTAAGACTGCTAAGAATGAGGTCCTGGGTTCATTTCCTAGGTCGGACAAAGTGATGTTTGGGATATTCTATCAGGGATTTCTCAGTAGCAGCTATGGAGTTGGGTTTGTGCCCGGTTGATAGGGTCGCCACTGTTACCGCCTGCACCATCTATCGTCGGTACGATGAGTCGGATGGCGACCTGAAGTTGCCGCTGATGTCGTATAGATCTGGCGAGCTACTTCAGCCAACCAGCGTCGAGCGTGTCGGCCAATCATCGCGGAGCGTCTCTCTCCAACTTCATGCGGATCGTTCTTGCACACCGCTGCACACGCCATCATTACTTTTATAATTTTTTTTATATATCTCTCGAACCTCCGACAAACCATTGTAACGAGTGAATTAATATTCTCATTAAAACTTCTAACTACAAGAAATAAATCCATTCATTGAAGAAAACCCCTGCATTCCAAACACGAACGGGAAGACGAGGCGGCAGCCGTCACCCTGACCCGAGCATCGAAATTAACATTGGTCCTTACGAGCTGGATCTTCGCATCGCATCGAGGATCAGCAAGAAACGGTCAGGTCGGTAGTTCCTGTGCTTCCCATCCCATTCGGCAATTGTCTAATACAGTACTGTTATTGAAATTCCAGTTTACGTACATCGCGCCAAGTTCGCAACACGTGTCGCCCACCTCCACCTTGTTAGCAGTTGGTGTTTAACCGTGAGTAACCTTTGTCTTTCATAAGCCGTTAAGATGAGTGACGGCGAGTACAGTGAAGCTGATAATATTTCGAGTATAGGGGATCTTAAAAGGCAAAGGGGTACATTAAAAGGTCGACTAACTTTATTTGAAAAATATGTTGCTAAATTTGAAAACGTTAAGATGTCTGAACTACAGCAGGCAGAACTTCTTTTACGCATGGAGTCAGTCTCCAATGTGCTAATCGCATTCACCAAGATCCAAGACAAAATCGAACAAATCTTAGATGACAATGAATTAGATAAACAACTAGAATATAGGGCATCTTTTGAGGATCAATATTTTAGTATAATGTCCGTCGCAAAATGCTTAACCGATGTTGTTAAAATAAGAGATACGAGTGATAGTGTTAAATGTTCAAGTGCACATTACAGTAATTTTAGCTCGATTAAATTACCGCAGATTACACTCCCCTCTTTCGACGGTTCCTATGATCACTGGCTCGAAAATAAAAATACCTATTTAACTATGATTCATAAACGAAGTGATTTAGACGCAATTCAGAAGTTCCACTACTTGAAGTCGTCACTCAGTGGTTCAGCACTCCAGGTTATAAGTGCATTAGAGTTTACCGCCGCCAATTATACCCACGCATGGGAGTTGTTGGAGAATAGGTATCACAATAATCGTCTGTTAATCCGCAACCATGTGAAATCTTTGTTTGCTGCACAATCTATTAACAAAGAATCCCCTTCGTTAATCAGAGAATTAATCGATGTAGTGTTACGTAACCTACGAGCGCTGAAATCTCTGGACGAGCCCACCGACACGTGGGGTACTTTAGTTATTCACATTATAGTATCGAAGCTAGATTCTTCTACAGAGCGTGAGTGGGAGAATTACTTAGGATCGATTTTTACTGGTATTCATAAAACCAAACCGAAATTAGATGATTTGTTATGTTTTTTACGTAATCGTGCCGATATGTTAGACATGCTGTCAAACCATACTCGAAGTACACAGGATAATAAAATTAACAATAAGTCTGATAATAAAAGGCACACAAGTGCTGCGGTACACCAATCACATAGCTATGTGTCGACGCGTAAAAATACTGACACATCTGAAACATCAAAACAGCCTTGTTTAATGTGCGGGCAAAATCATCCGTTATTTATTTGTTTTAAATTCCTAAACTTGGCGGTTTCGGACAGAATTAAATTTATTGATACTGCCAATGACCTGTGTCGTAATTGTTTACGTACGGGTCACCAAATTACTGAATGCATATTCGGGTCGTGCAAGCAGTGCAACGAAAAACACAATACTTTACTACACAACGAAAATAACAATAATATGGCGACCATACCGGCATCGTCAGCTGCGAGTGCTGATAAGAAACCGGTCTCTGTCGTAACATGTGCGAATAATTTGTTAATCGATAATGCACCTTCCGTGTCGGTACCACACGTATTATTATCCACCGCACTAGTCGAAGTTATGGATCGTAATAGTAAATATCATACAGCTCGAGCGCTGATAGATAGTGGTAGCCAGAATTGCTTTATTTCAGAAAAGCTTTGTAAACGTTTAAACGTGTCTATAATACAGTCCACAATACAAATATCGGGCGTGGGACAGTCGGTCTCACAATCGACCAAATTATGCGATGTCAAAATGCAATCTAAAACAAGTAACTTTAATATTTCTCTTAGATGTTTTGTTTTGCCGTGCATTACGACGAGTTTGCCGGCAACTCATGTTGTCTATGACACAATCCACATCCCGGATAACGTATATCTTGCGGACCCTACGTTCAACATACCGTCAGAGATCGATTTACTGATTGGTGCGGACGTATTTTGGGATCTATTAGATGCGGATCGAATTCGATTATCCAATGGTCCATACCTCCAGAATTCGAAAGTAGGGTGGTTAATTTCAGGACCCATTCATAATAAACCGAACGTTCATAATATTCAATGTAATTTTATACAGCAATCTAATATAGATACACAATTACGTAAGTTCTGGGAACTAGAAGAACTTGTCACTGCGGGTCCTATTCTTACCGAAGAAGATCGTAAGTGTGAAGAATCGTTCGTTAGCACTACTACACGAGATAGTAGTGGTAGGTTCTCTGTGAGAATTCCTTTGAAGGAATCAGCTGACGCGCTCGGTAATTCATATGAAAACGCAAAATCTCGTTTTTTATCATTAGAACGCAAGTTAGATCGGTCTCCTTCTTATAAAAGGTTGTACAGTGACTTTATACGGGAATATATAGAACTAGGACACATGTCTCGAATAAACGAATACACATGGCCACACTACTTTCTCCCGCATCACGGAGTATTCCGCGAACATAGCACGACAACAAAACTGCGTGTAGTATTTGATGCTAGTGCCACAACTACTTCAAATAAATCACTTAACGATATACAGATGATAGGACCTCCTCTTCAAAACGATATTCTTTCTATTCTACTTCGTTTTCGGCAATATAAGTATGTCGCCTGCGCTGACGTGGAGAAGATGTACCGGCAAGTACTGGTGCATCACGATCAGCGCAACCTTCAGTTAATATTATGGCGGGAAAATTCATCCGATGAATTAAGTATATACCGACTTAACACTGTTACATACGGAACCGCGTCGGCTCCATACCTAAGTATGCGTTGTTTACGCCAACTCGCACAGGAAACGGAAGACAAGGTCATTGCTAAGGTCATAAACGAAGATTTCTTTGTCGATGATTTAATTACTGGTGATAACGATCCCCAAGTTTTGTTGAAAACATGCGAAAAAACGTCAGAGATTCTAAAATCGGCCTGCTTTCCTTTGCGGAAGTGGACATTTAGTCATGACGTAAACACAAAAGCACTATCAAAAGAATTAGCTATCGGGGAACATTGCCAAAATAAAACTCTCGGCTTAGGTTGGCAAGTCAATAAAGATGAACTTTATTTCACCACCAATTTAGAAAATAAATCTAATAAAGTTACTAAACGAAGTATTATGTCGGTTATTTCACAAATCTATGACCCACTTGGTCTTTTATCGCCCACAGTCATTATAGCAAAAATATTGCTTCAAAAATTGTGGCTATGTAAAATCGATTGGGATGATTCGATTCCTCACGACATCGAATGCTTGTGGAATCGATTCCTTCAAGACTTATCCTCATTAGGCAATATTCGTGTCCCTCGTTGCGTCATGGGTGAATTCAGTGCACATAAAAGTTGTGAGTTACATATTTTTACTGACGCGTCACAAGACGCATATGGTGCCTGCGCATACGTACGTACTTACACAGACGACTCATCTATAGTAACGAAGTTGTTATGTGCTAAGAGCAAGGTCGCGCCTGTCAAAACTGTATGCACCATTCCGCGACTTGAGTTATGTGGCGCTTTACTAGGTGCACGGTTATACAAAATAATTATAAGTTCATTAAGACTGACGTTCGCTAAGGTAGTTTTCTGGACAGATTCCACCATAGTCATGGGCTGGATCAGAATGTCACCTCACAGTTTAAAAACGTTTGTTCAGAATCGTGTGTCACAAATAAACGAGCTTACAGGTGATGCAATTTGGTTGCATGTTAACGGTAAAGATAACCCGGCTGACATTGTTTCGAGAGGTCTTCCTCTGAACGAGCTTCAACCCAATAATACGTGGTGGCACGGGCCAGCCTTTTTACGACAGCATAAACTCGATTATTCATGCAATATGTCTATAGATAATGATCAATTGCCCGAATTAAAGACGCAACATGTTAGTATGGTGTGTAGTAATTCAAATGAAAATGCTAGTCTAATAGATTTTAACAGATTCTCCTCATTTAATCGGTTACGGAGAGCGACAGCCTATGTACTACGTTTTATAGGTAACACGCGTGCGAGTAAAACCCATCGCAGAACCGGTTTGTTAGCTGTTCACGAGTTAGACGCCGCAGTAGTAATGCTTGCACGGCTCGCTCAAAGGCAATCATTCTACAACGAATATAATGATTTAACCAAGCGATCAGTGGTGAAATCTAAGAGAATACTGGGTTTGGATGTTTTTCTTGATGAATTTAAATTAATACGCGTTGGCGGAAGATTAAGTAACTCGTCCTATTTCGATAAAAATAAAAAACATCCAACCCTATTGTGTAGTAAGCATAGATTCACAGTGTTGTTGTTTTCACATGAACATAAACAATTGTTGCATGGTGGACCTCAGCTCCTGCTGGCTTGTGTACGTGAGGCTTGGTGGCCGCTCGGAGGGCGTAACCTAGCAAGAAAAACGGTACACGACTGCGTCACGTGCACACGCATCAAAGGGAAGACCATACAGCCTCTCATGGGTAACTTGCCGGCTGCACGCCTGGAACCTGGCTTCCCTTTCATGCGCTGCGGTGTTGACTACGCGGGGCCAATGATGATTTTGAACCGTCGGGGCAGGGGAGCTAATCTCACTAAAGGTTATATATGTTTATTTATTTGTTTATGTACGCGTGCCGTTCATCTCGAGTTGGTAACAAGTCTTTCAACAAAGGATTACATACTCGCATTAAAACGTTTCATATCACGTAGGGGTAAACCAGCTGAGATAATGTCAGACAACGGTAAAAATTTCGTAGGGGCTGAAAAAAGAATTTGTTTCTTTCATTGAAAATAATAGTAAAGATGTTAGCGATTTCGCCTCAAATAACAATATTAAATTCAGCTTCATTCCTCCATATGCTCCTCATTTTGGCGGTTTGTGGGAAGCAGGGGTGAAATAATAATAATAATAATAATAATAATATAATAATATTCCACAACTATCACACAACGCCATCTAGTCCCAAGCTAAGCAGAGCTTGTGTTATGGGTACTAGACAACTGATAAACATACTTATATATTTCTAAATACATACTTAATATAGATAAATTACACCCAGACACAGAACAAATGATCGTGCTCATCACACAAACATTTGTCCTGGGTAGGAATCGAACCCACGACCTCCGGCATAGCAGTTAGGGTCACTAACCACTAGACCAACAGGCCAGAAATCGTGTAAGCACCACCTGCGACGAGTAGTGGGGGGCACAAATCTCACTTACGAGGAATTCAGTACGGTATTGGCACAAACTGAAGCCATTCTGAATTCCCGTCCCTTAACAGCTCTGTCCACAGATCCTAACGACCTACAACCCCTTACCCCTGCCCATTTCCTCATCGGCCGGCCACTGACCGCTCCAGCCTGCCAGGACTTGACTGCTACACCGACTCATCGCCTGCAGCGCTACGACGTGATCGAGCAGATGAGGCAAAGCTTCTGGAAGCGATGGGCCACCGAATATGTGTCGGAGCTGCAGACGCGGACCAGATGGAAGACTAATCAAAATTCAATTACTCTAAATCAACTCGCTCTAATCAAAGACGATAACTTGCCTCCATTCAGATGGAAATTAGGAAGGATTATACGAATTCATCCAGGTGCTGACGGAATCTCAAGGGTGGCTGACCTACTCACAGCTTCAGGTGTCACTTGCAGAGCGTTTTCGAAAATTTGCCCGCTGCCAGCGCCGCTGTCAGTATCTGACGTACCGTCCTGCTGATCCTGTTGGAACCTGCTGCTTCCAAGGCCGGGCCTATGTTACCGCCTGCACCATCTATCGTCGGTACGATGAGTCGGATGGCGACCTGAAGTTGCCGCTGATGTCGTATAGATCTGCGAGCTACTTCAGCCAACCAGCGTCGAGCGTGTCGGCCAATCATCGCGGAGCGTCTCTCTCCAACTTCATGCGGATCGTTCTTGCACACCGCTGCACACGCCATCATTACTTTTATAATTTTTTTTATATATCTCTCGAACCTCCGACAAACCATTGTAACGAGTGAATTAATATTCTCATTAAAACTTCTAACTACAAGAAATAAATCCATTCATTGAAGAAAACCCCTGCATTCCAAACACGAACGGGAAGACGAGGCGGCAGCCGTCACCCTGACCCGAGCATCGAAATTAACAGCCACCTAATACATTTGTCTTAAATATAACTGTCAAAGTATGGATGTCCTATTAAGTACAACTCTACATAGGTAACTCTTTCAGGATAACAGACTTGATGTAATCTCTATTTTCTTCTACCCCTCAGGCTAGTCAAGCATACGCTGTTGAATAAAAGTTTAATTTACTGTCTCTAAACTAAAACAATTTTTCTTCAGATGAAGAAAGAATAAAATGTTCTCGTACAACATAACATTGCAGCATTGTTCTCAGACATTCACTTATTATCCGTTTCTTTTTAGTTTATTAATAACTAGCTTTTGCCAGCGGCTTCGCCCGCGTGAAAATGTAGATTTTCCATACAAACTTTCATCCCCTATTTAACTCCCTTAGGGGTTGAATTTCGAAAAATCCTTCCTTATTCCTTGTCTACATTATAAAGGAAACCTCTGTGCAAAATTTCAGCTTTCTAGGTCCAAGGGTTTGGGCTGGGCGTTGATGAGTCAGTCAGTCAGTCAGTCAGTCAGGACTTCTCTCTTTATTTATATAGATTTTCAACAATAGCTCGCTAAGAACTACTTAAGATCTTGTTAAATAAGGAATGGTTGTGCTAATAACAAGCTTTGTGTTTTTATTTCTTAAATCGCTTTTTGTAGAAAAATATAAAGGACTGTTTAAGTTGTAGATTTAAGCCTGAAATGTGTAATGAAGTTTAGTTTTATGTAGTTTTAGGTTCTTAATAGATAGGACAGCGACTCAGTTTAAAGCATGCATATTTTTGTTGTCCACCCAATGACGGAAAGTGACTCAACTTAATAATAATTATTATTTCAAGTTACGAGTTACCGCCACTTTAAACTATTTTTATTTTAAAATTGAGTCTCGGGGATATTAAAAAGTCATGTCAGCCGGGGTCCACCCCCGGCTGACATGACTTTCACCGGGAATCATCGTTAATTAATATAATAAATTCAATCATCTGCCTTGAGCACGTGGTGCACTGGTGATCAATGCTGTTGTATTGTGTGTATGAGAATTAGCCTGCAGAAAAATTTGGTATTATTTTTAATCAAAATCAAATAAGTTTTTTTATTGTTTGAGAATTGCTCGATTTGAAGTGCAAGTACACTACGATGTTGACTAGCAGTAGTTTCCAAACATGAATATGTCGACAAGATTTAAAAAGCTTAATAATTCGTTTTCAAAAGTAGATTGATATTAAATTTATAACACCACGTTAATCATGCAACGATTTAATTCTTGGTTTAACTTATCACATCAGATTAACCGAAACTAAATCTTTTTTATTAGTCTACTACATAATAAAGGTTAGGACTCGCCAAGCCTTAAAATTAATTAGGTACATGCAGCTACAAGAATAGCTTAGAACACATTACTTTATCCGACTCCCAAACAAATTAAATATATACCAGCTACTTGAGAGTTTAATGGCCTATTTACACTTCGTTTTAGCGGTACTTTTAATTATCGCAGTCCTATTTAGAGGCGCTAATATTTTATTAGATAAACAATTTTATGCCTGTTTTCACTAACCGTGCACTAACTTAAAATTTATTAGTTGTTGGAATTTCAATTCTTGGAGGTAAGGCGAGAGTTGAAAATGTACTTTAACACTTCTATCTAAGCATTCATTTCAGTGTGGCCTTGTGTAAGTGAAAACATTAGGACTTGAGATATATGGTGGTAATTCACATTCTAGTGCGAATAGACACTAGGTAGTGGGTATCGTGAAAGGTCGTTTATTGTAAACTTGTTTATTGAACTACTAACGGATGATTTCTACTATCGTACAGTCGAACAAGCTAATAAGTATACAGGGTAGAGATCTTTATAATTCTATAACACTGAAAATATTGATTGCAATTTTGATTTATCAAGTGTTTCGCATTAAGCGACTGATGTCAAACGCTGTATCGTTTGACATCAGTCTCTAAATGTATCTGTATAATCTTAAAAGTAAATACAAGTTAACTGGCTGTATACTTATGAGCTTGTTCGACTGTACTTCTATACTAGAGAGCTCTTTCCTTAATATTTAAATAGCATGCCACTCGAGTCTATCTTTAGGTTAACCCGTACTTGCCTAGGTTGGGTCGTTAAATAGGTGATCACTTAGTGAGTACACACCAAGTTCCATCCGTGTCTCGGAAAGCACGTCAAGCCACTGGTCCAGGCTACCATTTATAGCTCTTTGGCAGTCTTTACAAGTAGTCAGTAACTTGAAAGTCTGACAGCCAGTTTTACCAAAGGGCAGACCTCCACGAACGTCCACGAACTTGAACGATATCTCCAAAGACAGTTCGGTGCTATTTGACACGACTATGATGAGCTTACCTAACACATCATTAAACTCAAGTCAAACTGACCAGAATGATAAAATCAAAAAACTGACTGACGATTTATTAATAGCACACCAGGAAATTGAAAATCTAAATTCTGAAAACTTTCGACTAAAATCAGATGTACAAAAATACCTGAAAGTCATAGACACCTATAAGAGTTTAAATATCACGGATAACAAAAATGGTACACCACGAACTGCTCAGAAACAGAAACGCAACCAAAACCAAAAAACCGGTACAACGCCAGCTACAAAAAACAAACACACGATGACATCCCCTCCTGCACATACAGTGTATGAAACTACCGACACACCAGAAAAAACAAAAAACAATACGACTACCCTCCAATTTGAACAAACCAACAAAAATATTGTACCGTTTATGGAAAGAGATAATTCTATTGTAAACAAAACTGAAACGCATACTGAAATTCACCCTATTCAACAACACAAACAAAACAAATTGTGTATTCTCAGTGCTAATAAACAAAACAGGATCCTTTCCATTGTAGAAGAAACGTTTGAGAAACAATTTGAGTTTTGTCACTATATCACAACAGATGGAGCTACAAGTGACCTCCTGCGGGGGATAAACACAAAACTTACGGATTACACGATGAGTGACTACTGTGTGATTTTAATTGGTGAAAAAGACTTTAAAATAGCTAAAAATTACTCTGAACTCATATCAGACCTAAGGAAGACTCTTAGTGAATTAACTCATACTAATATTATTGTTTGTTTACCGACATATAAATTTAACATGAACTCAAATATGTATAATTGGCGAGTCATGAACTTTAACCATTCTTTGTTTCAAGATATCTTGACACACAAATATGCACATGTATTTGATTCAAATGCCAATCTTGATTATGATTACAATACATTCTTCAGACAGTCTGGCCAAGTAAATAATTTTGGGTTCCATTCCATTTTTGTTAATCTGCTAGCGTTAATTAATGACATTCAATGTATAAATATTTATAATAATAAGACTATAAACACTCCCCTTATAACATTAACGTCTCACAATCCCACACATGTATTAGAAACAGAAAAGCAGTTTTTTCGTCACTAAAAGTCTTTACGTGATGCATCAAAATATAGCAGGACTTTTAAATAAGGCTGATGCTCTAAATGTCTGTCTAGATGAATTGTCAGGAAAAGGCAGTAGAATAGACGTGTTGTGTGTTACCGAGCACTTCATAATGTCAGGGTACGAAAGTCATTTAAATATCCCCAATTACACATTAGCATCATTCTTCTGCAGGAAAGAAAGTAAACGAGGTGGGGCTTGTATACTGATAAGAAATGGGCATCAATGGAAAGAAGTCCCACAGATTACTGGGTCATCTATAACTGGTGTAGTGGAATGTTGTGGTGTGGAGCTCACACAATACAATGTAATTATTTTATGTGTCTACAGAATACCTAAACGAAATAACCTCAATGTATTTTACGAAACAATAGGAAAAATATTGCAAAAAATATCTAAAAAAAGCTATGAGCATATAATAATGGCAGGAGATTTTAACATTGATATTATGAAGAAAAATAATGTTGTATTGGATTTCGAATGTCTGTTACTAAATTTCAATCTTAAGCTAGCGGTAAAGCAACCTACTAGAATTCATAGCAAAACTTGCATTGACAATTTTGCACATAATTTTGGAGCCAAATGTAAAACGGAGGTTATTGAATTTGCGCTCTCAGACCACACAGCACAAATAATAAAGTGCCCGGTTAAAAAAACTTGTATCCTTAAATACTGGCGTAGAAAACGAAGGGACTTTAACGTAGAAAATATGGTTAAGTTTAGGGACTGCTTAAAACGTTTGACTTTTTCAGAAATATATGAAACTGAAGAACCAAATATCGCTTTTGACATATTTTTTGACAATTTTAAACTATTTTATGACCTTTGCTTTCCGTATAAGCTGACAACGATAAATGTAATTAAAAAACCGAAATGGATCTCACATGGCATTAAATTATGCAGCAAAAAGAAACGCCAATTGCTCTGGCATTACAGATTAAAACCAAATATGACAAATAAAAACATTTTTAAGACGTACACCAAAAGGTTTAAAAAAGTTATGAGATTGACTCGACTGGCTCAAAACAATTACGCAATTACAACTGCAACAAATAAATCTAAAATGACATGGAGCATAATAAATAAATCAAAACCGTTTTTACCTAAAGAATCCATTACCTATATTAATGTCGATGGTAAAATAGTAAATGACCCTCTAGAAATAGCCAACGCGTTTAACAACTATTTCATAGATAAAATTCAACCAAGTCAAGATTCGGGAGGCAAGGTAACAGCAAATATTGTAAAACAGAAAGACTCAATCTTTGTTGCACCCAGTATACCAGTAGATATATTAAACATAATTAAATCTTTAAAGGCCACGAATAGCACAGGTTATGATGGTATTTCTACAAAGGTTGTGAAGTATGTGTCTGATACCATTTGTACCCATCTGAGCTACCTAATAAATCTATGCATCAGTTCAGGTGTATATCCGGATTCCCTAAAAGTCGCTAAAGTGAAACCATTATTTAAAAAAAATAACAAGGAACACATGGCTAACTACAGACCAATTGCCTTAATTCCCATAATGTCCAAAATTTTTGAAAAATATTTTTATAAAGAACTGTACGCATACTTCGAAAAGAAACATCTATTTAGTGCAGACCAAAAGGGGTTTAGACAAAACATGTCAACCAGTATGGCAATTTTTGACTTTTTATACAACGTTATGACGAATGTGGACAGGAGAATCCCAGTGTGTGCGATATATTGCGACATGACGCAAGCGTTTGACTACGTTGACCATAGGATCTTACTACAGAAATTAGAAGCTTACGGCATAAGGGGAAACATACTAAATCTAATTCAGTCATACCTCACTAATAGAAAACAATACACAGAAATAGAGAGAATTAATGTTAAGACAAAGAAGGAGGAAATTTATGTATCAAGCGAACGCACTCCCACATACGGTGTTCCCCAAGGCAGTGTACTCGGAGTTTTATTATTTATTATATACATCAATGACCTGCCTAGTGCTATTGACCACCCCATGACTCTCTTTGCCGACGACAGCACTATGACTATAGCATGTAAAAATAAAGAAATATACGAAATCGACATAAATGTATCATTGACATCAATAATATCGTGGTTAGACAGGAACAACTTACAAATAAATTTAGATAAGACGACTATAATGCATTTTAGGCAACGGACCCAGGCTATATGTGACTTGAACGCAGTTTACCAGGACACTGTAATTAATAAAGTTGACGACACAAAATTTTTAGGTTTAATAATTGACTCTAAATTGAATTGGAAGGCACACATCGAACATCTAAGTAAACGGCTGAGCTCCTCTGCGTACGCCTTATATAAACTGGCCCAAGAGTTAAACGTAGATGCTTTAGTAACAGCCTACCATGGTCTAGTTGCATCGTTATTGCGTTATGGTATTCTATTTTGGGGGAATTCCACGGATAAAGATATAGCGTTTAAGGCCCAAAAGAGATGCATTCGTGCGATGTTTAAACTAAAGTCGACTGACAGCTGTGTGCCATTATTTAAAAAACATAAATTGCTAACTATGCCATCTCTGTACATTTTTGAAATTGCGGTATTTGTTAGGGTAAACCAAATTTTATTTCCACGATTAGGTGACACCTTCCCCCGAAACAGACGTGACAATAATCAACTGTGTTTGCATTCGTCAAAAACTGCTTTAATGGGTAAAAGCGTTTTCTGTATGGCTCCTAAAATTTATAATAAAATACCTCAGCCATATAAAATATTACCAGTAAATTTATTTAAAAAAAAGATTCGAGATTTATTAACAGACAAGTGTTATTATAATATAAATGACTTTTTAAGTGACACAATTTGACATTTTGTACTTTTTCATATATTTTATTCAATTTCTTATTTTTTACATTATTTGACATTTATCTCTCAAATTTTTGTGACATTTTATGACTTCTACTGACTTGTTTATTTTGTATAATATTTGACATTTATTATTTCTCTTAGATTTTTGTGACATTTTATGATTTTTACTGACTTTTATTTTGTATTTTAATTTTTGTTTATTGTTAATTTTATAAATTTGTACGCCTTACGGGTGAAACATGTACGTACGAAATATAATTTTTAATGTTACATCCTGCATGCATAACTTGCATGTACACACATGTTTGGACAAATAAAATGATCTTTATCTTTATCTTTATCCACAACCCAGTACTGACTGGGACTGTGTAGGTCAAATAGGCAGTCGCTCCATGTAAAATTCTGGTATTTATCTGCATCCCGTTAGACTGGAAGCCAACCCCAACATAGTAGAGAAAAAACAGGCAGATGAGTCTTCCTATTATACAGTGTGTAAGGTTAAACGAGGGACATAATTATTGAAGGAGGTATTAAAATTACTATAACCTTAATTGTGCCTTGGGCCCTGCACGCTCCCCAAATCTTACTTTATTAGACTTTTTTTATGACATTGTCCTACGTCAGTTTTAAAATATGAAGAGAAAATAGATTATACTTAAAAGTCACTGACCCACGCACATTTTCTGTGATAAGCGCAAGGGTTGCGAGACTTTTCCAAAATATTTGGTATGGTTCTAAGTCTCAGAAAAAGACAAGAATAGATAGAGAAGATTTTTATTAGTATCATTGTAAGTATGCCCTATTGCGGGTTTCAATATGTCCCTCGTTTAAACTAACATAAACTCTCAGTACAAACATTTGTGTGACGATAAGGCTGTTGGCACAACTCACAAGACACCGTTCGGCCACGCGGTTGGGTGGCGAAGCGGATCACACGGCGCATTGGCTTGTATGAATTCCTTTGAAGCCTAACTCACGTAATTCTTTACACGTGTCGTGGAAGAATCTCCCAAACCTATTGGGCAGAAACCAAGGTCAACTCGAGTATATACTTTTATAAGTCAGTGGAGTCCAGTTGCGAATCACATTAATAGCAGCGTCAGAGGCGTTTAGCAGGTCCTTAAAGATGCGGTTGTGAGGGCACTGAAGAAATACCAGCAAGTGGGTCTTGTTGTGGACAGCATTGCACTCAGATTGTATGTCATGTCACGTCAGTCAGGTCTATATTCCTCCATATTGACAAATTGTATCGGCAATTTTGACCAACGAAATTGAATAGGGAATAACTAAAACTCAAGGACCTCAAGCTCAGCAGTTACGTTTGCGACCACTGAACCATTGAGGCAGGCGATACCTGTTCAAAATTATCACTAAAACTTACCTATGTACTAGAATTAGTTAAGTAAATAAACTAATTCAAAAGACTTTTGTGTAAACTACGTAAAACACCAGACGAACATCTATAGGTACTTACGTATAACAGAACCTACTTTCCTACATTTCAAGCTAATGTCCGTATAACAAACGGGCAATGGAAATAAAAAGAGTCGGCGCAATTCCCCTTTTGATTACAAGCAGCGGTTGCAAGTGGCCACAGATGCACCGCGGATAGAGTAGGGCGGACACTGCAGGCTGTACGGTAAACAAGGATATCGATGAAAACAGCCTGTATTAGTAAATATCTCGTAATGGTAAGTAGCTATAGATGTGTATTGATTGCAACTACTGGTATTAAGCTGCATCTGTTATGACTGGATGCCGACCCCAATTTATTTGAAAAAAACGCTAGACTGATGATGATGATAGGATAATGTGAGTTATGCATAGGTAAGTATTCTCACTAGGTAGGTTTTGTTTATCCTTATAACACACCAGGAATTTCTCCTGTATCGTGGGTGCATTAACAAACATTTAAACTCACATACATAAATAAGTAGACTCGGAACAAATTTGTAGGCCATACAAATATTTGTTCTGTGTGTGGATCTAACCTACGACATTCAGCGCAAAGCCAATCGCTTAGCTACTGCGCCAACCGTGCCGTCAAAAATCTAACAGTATTGAAACCTTCGTCACCCAAAGTCATCAAACGTGATGTAATCTTTGCTTTAAACCCTTGAGTTTCACAAACACCCCGAACCCCATATCTCACACGGAACCATTGAAAAACCAATCGGAATCGGAACAGTCGCAGTTTCCTCCCATTTTTCAATATTCCGAACAATAACGCCCCGACGCTCGCGATAGCTCGAGAACATTCTCGAACGTTCGAGATTAGCTTTAAATTAAAATATTAAGCAGCATTGCAGAGCGTTATTTTCAATTATTCTTTTAGAACGGATATGTGGGACAATCTGCGGTGAATCCATTAGTGTTCGCAGATGCTCTTCAATAATCTGGATTGGAAGTTTTGTTAAGCAGTGTAAGAGGTAATCGGATTGAATCTCTTATTGAAGCTTAAAGACAATAAATAAAACTAGTTGAAATAGTTTATCCGGTGAAAACCGCAATTGAGAGTTTTAAACGCTATTATGATTTTGATAATTGTTTTTTTTTTTGACGAATGAACTTATTTTATTTTGGACACGGAAAGATTCAAGTTTAAGTAGCGTAATAATTTATTAAATTACTTATTATCTAGTTCCACCTATGTTCCTTCTTAGGCCTTTGTATCCGAGGCCGTGTTATCTCTTTCGATCAACCAGCAGCTCCGGTAGGCATTTGTTAATAGCTTGCGAAAAACTCGGGTTCATCGATTGATTACTTTATTGAGGTTTTGATCAAAGTATAATTGACGTCCACGTCAATGCTACTCGACGTCACGTACATTCTACAAAAACTTATCAATGTTCAGGCAACTGACAGTTCCTGATTGACTGACACCCTGTCGAGCGGCAAAACGGTCGTCAAAGCAAATTGGCTTTACAAAGAGAGTCGGAAAGTAAAAAAAACTAAAACTGCTGTTTGTGTACGACACCCATGACGGAAAAACCTAAAATTTTCCTAGCCGCCATCTTGGATTTTAATTTTGAGCTCATTTTCGTAATCAGCGACCCCAAAAACCATGAAAACCACACCCATGACAGAAAAACCAAAAATTTTTTTGGCCGCCATCTTGGATTTTCATTTTGAGACCATGAAAACGACACCCATGACGGAAAAACCAAAAATTTCCATGGCCGCCATCTTGGATTTTCATTTTGACCTCATTTTCGTAATCAGCGACCCCAAAAACCATGAAAACGACACCCATGACGGAAAAACCTAAAATTTTCTTGGCCGCCATATTGGATTTTAATTTTGACCTCATTTTCGTAATCAACGACCCCGAAAACCATGAAAACCACCCATGACGGAAAAACCTAAAATTTTCCTGGCCGCCATCTTGAATTTTCATTTTGACCTCATTTTCGTAATCAGCGACCCCAAAAACCATTTAAACGACACCCATGACGGAAAAACTAAAATTTTCCTGGCCGCCATCTTGGATTTTCATTTTGAGCTTATTTTCGTAATCAGCGACCCCAAAAACCATGAAAACCACACCCATGACGGAAAAACCAAAAAAATTCCTGGCCGCCATCTTGGATTTTAATTTTGAGATCATTTTCGCAATCAGCGACCCCAAAAACCATGAAAACCACACCCATGACGGAAAAACCAAAAATTTCCTGGCCACCATCTTGGATGTTCATTTTGACCTCATTTTCGTAATCAGCGACCCCAAAAACCATGAAAACCACACCCATGACGGAAAAACCAAAAAAAACTCCTGGCCGCCATCTTGGATTTTCATTTTGAGCTCATTTTTAACCGACTTCCAAAAAAAGGAGGAGGTTATCAATTCGACTGTATTTTTTTTTTTTTTTTTTTATGTTTGTTCGCTCATAACTTGCGACTGGGTGAACTGATTTTCATGATTCTTTTTTCATTTGAAAGCTGGTGCTTCCCGTGTGGTCCCATTGTCACCATTTCAATATCTGATGATGGGATCTTGTAGAAATCGGGGGAACTCTTCAATAAATAACAGCAGATTAACCACGATTGTTGCTATAGCATATCTAAGCATTGTTTACGCCATCACACAACATAATATCACGCCTGTACTCACTACAAAGGTTATAAAAACTATTTTGTGAAGATCTGATGAAGAACTTCGGAGATAGGCAACGGAACTCCTCAATAAATGATAGCAAATGGACTGGGATTGCTGAAATCTCATATTGTCTGTCTATTGTTTACACCAGTCCTAACATAACATCACGCCGGTACGTTGTGAAGAGGTAAGCACATGTGAAACACTAAAAAGTGAAAAATAAAAACTTTTTTACAAAAAATAAAACCGACTTCGACAAAAAAAACACTCAAAAGTGAAAAATAAAATCAGTTTCTGAAGTCGGTGACAAAAAAATGAAATCAAAGAAACAAAAGTCACCGACTTCAGAAACTGATTTTATTTTTCACTTTTGAGTGTTTTTTTTGTCGAAGTCGGTTTTATTTTTTGTAAAAAAGTTTTTTTGTAATCAGCGACCCCGAAAACCATTAAAACGACACCCATGACGGAAAAACCAAAAATTTTCGTCGGCGCCATCTTGGATTTTCATTCTCATTTTTGTAATCAGCGACCCCAAAAACACTACTTTATCAGCAATACCTAAAACTAGTCGGTTTGATTGAGAACGCCGCGTGCTTTGCTACCCGCTTGAAAAGTCGCCGCGATAATCGCGGCGGCCGTCGCCGCGGGCGCCGCCGCGGGCACCGCCCCGCGTCTGTATGAACAGCGTTGTACATTGCCATACGTTTGTGTTTGCGCGTGCGATGATATCTGCCGCTGCACGCATCGCGTGTCCGTAAACACAAAAATCGCGCGACGCGCCGCTCGTCGCGTCGCAGGTCGCGCCGCGCGTCGCGTCGCGCGTACGTAAACATGCACTAAGTAGAATAAAATATATTAATTATGCATTCAACGCCTAAACACTCATCATAATATTCCATCCAACTTTGTCTAGTAATAATTGTACTTTCGTTGTCAACTAAAACATGACAGAGCTGACAAGTGGGCAGTGTGGTTAAGAGTAAGCTGACGCCATTTTGACGTTGCGGTCTAAATCCACAAGGACTGCACTGACCGTACCTAATATTCCTACGGTTTGTGCAGTCATAGTTGAAGTTATTTACAGTGCTTCAGATCACTAATTAGATTTGATTGGATCGTTTCTGAGAACCGGAGCTGATATTATTGGCGGAATTAACTTAATTAAATGCCACGGACGGACGTTTCTTAATTAATGTAATGTGAATTTCTTGGAATTTAATTAATAACCTTCAGTTGCAGTCGCGTCACTATTGACTTGGTGCTGAGTAAACTTGTAATAAAAGCTGGTAGAATGTTCTAGTCTGAAGTTTTCCCAAGAACTCAGATATCGGTTATCTGTCCCATGAATGCACTTGAACGTTTTTTTTGGGTTCCGCACCTAAAGGGTGAAAACGGGACCCTATTACTAAGACTTCGCTGTCCGTCCGTCTGTCTGTCACCAAGATGTATATCAAGAACCGCGAAAGCTAGACAGTTGAAATTTACAACACACATACAAATTATGTATTTCAGTTGCCGCTTTATCAACAAATACTAAAAAAAAAACGACAAATTACGTTTGTTGTATGGGAGCAGAAACAAACGTAATTTTTCGTTTTGGTATGGAACTCTTCATGTCATTGTGCGAGTCTGACTCGCACTTGGCCGGTTTTTAAATTTGAGGTGAACGATAAAATGAATAAAAAAAAAACATCATTACTCGTTCCTAACAGACCCATTAGTATTTACGACTGACCTGTTGGTCTAGTGGTTAGTGACCCTAACTGCTATGCCGGAGGTCGTGGGTTCGATTCCCACCCAGGACAAATGTTTGTGTGATGAGCACGATCATTTGTTCTGTGTCTGGGTGTAATTTATCTATAATAAGTATGTATTTAGAAATATATAAGTATGTTTATCAGTTGTCTAGTACCCATAACACAAGCTCTGCTTAGCTTGGGACTAGATGGCGTTGTGTGATAGTTGTGGAATATTATTATTATTATATTATTTATTTAGCTAACAATACACAGTATTATCAGTTATTTAGTCATTTACGTAACAAATCCGATAGTTTCCCAGCGGTAGTGCGGTCTGTGGCTTGATGCAGATGCACCCAATCTATGAACTTTACTGTTAGTTGCACGAAGTTTGGGGGAAAGCTGCTGCTAATAGGATATTAATTTATTGCGTAGATTATTTTGAGATCAGACGACAGATGCTTGGGTCTGTGTGTTTTGTTTTATACATAGAGTGCAGTTTTCAGTTAATTGAGGTAAACAAGGTTTTTAAATAATATGGAAGGCTGTCTGATTTCCCGTCAGGGCTGCGGGTTGTTCGAAAGAGATACCGCGGCCTCGGCACAAAGGGCTAAGATGGAACATGGGTGGTTTTTAGTCAGTAGAAGTCTGACACTCTCTACCGCTCTGCTCTGAGCGGGAGAGTCATTTGATGATTTCAAAATCTACAAAAAAAAAGGTTTTGATTTATTTCAAATTGAATATTACGATGCTATAACTGAAAGTGTTATTCTATGTTTAAGATATTCTATGTTATAATCTATTTACATAGTATAACATAACATCACGCCTATAATCCCCGAAGAACAGAGGTGTACATTGTTGTTTTTTCCCTCAGGAAGATCTCAACAGCATCCACAGTCTGCGAACAGTCTGTAAACATAACTGGTGAAATGTGGGTGTGTTAATAGCTACTTATTAACACACCCACATTTCACCAGTTATGTTTAAGTCCCGTGTAATATGGACGAGCCTATTGCCATCAACCAGACGCAGACTGTGGATGCTGTTGAGATCTTCCTGAGGGAAAAAACAACAATGCCCTTCCTGAGAAACAAACCCTGGATTTCATGCTTAGCAGTCGTGCTTGCAACCAGACCAACGAGGCCGTCCATAAAAACAAGTAACAGCTTAATCATTTTCATTAGCTCCCGCTTCCTTTTAGAGTGGGCCGATCCCATCACGTCATTACTATGTTTCTTTTTTTTAAACGTTGCCCCACACTAGGAATTTCTCCTGTATCGTGGGTGCGTTTACAAACATTGAAACTCACAAACACAAACACGCCCAGACCCGAAACAACTATCTGTAGGCCATACAAATACTTGTTCCGTGCGGGGATCGAACCCGCGACACGCAGCAGTCCAATCGCTTAGCCACTGCGCCAACCGTGTCGTCAAATGAATGTGCTCTCAATTTTCAAAATTCATGACCAAAAATCATTTACGAAACAAACGCTCGAATACGAACCAAATATAAATCAATTCAATATCCAGAAACAATGTCGCATCAAAATTTAATTTCCTCAAGACGGATGAGCCTTCAGCCTTCAGTAAGATAAATCATTTATCAATTTTAAATGCAAATCTGTGAATTACTTTAGCGGAGTAAGATCAGGGAACGTGCCAAAAGCCTGCATTGAGACCCCACACTAATTGGCTAGGATCCATAAATTTTGTCGCAAATCTGCATATTGAACTCGATTTTTTTGTCATCAACTTAATTTGGTCGTTTTTATTGGTGCTCTGGAATTGGTTTATGACCTATTTAAAGATTGATATAAATATTCAGCAGAAGGTTTTTTACAAGTTTTTGCTTGCAGAGCATACTTCTTCTTCGTCTTATCGAGTTGGCAGTATGGTCTAACGACCCCACACACTCTAGTGTCAGAGTTTAACCGCCTCAAGGGCCTCTGACATGGTTTGACGACCGCCTTTTGGCGGCCGGGACCACTGGCTTATACGTGCCTTCAGAAGCACAGAATCATCTTTTTATCAGACAATCAGGTGATTCAAGCCTGCAATGTCCTAACCAAACTGGAAACAACTATACAAAGTATGCTTCCCGTGGAAATCGAACCCACGACCACCGGGTCATAAGGCAAACGCCTAAACCATTTGACCACGGAGGCAGGCTTATGGTTACACTCTATAGTCAATGATCAAAAAGTTCTGTCAGCATTTTTAGAGAAAGAAAAGATTAGCCGAGACACACAAACAGAAAGACAAAAATTTTAATAGGTAGGGTACCATATAACCAAACTGCATTCCATATGCATTTAGTAAAAAGCTATAGGTACATTGAAATTACAAACACACTTTCACTTTATTTATTAAAGTGGAAGCACCAGAAAATTGGGATAAGGGCAGGAATGATGATGATGATGAAAGCACCAGAGTAGGCCGCGAAATTCAAGTTTTTTTACGTTTTTGTGTGTAAGTCGACGGCATGTAAATCCGGCATGTAAAAAGGGGCTGCGGTTTGATCGCAAGAGATACCGCGGCCTCGACATAAAGGGCTAAGAAGGAACATGGATGGTTTTCAGTCAGTAGAAGTCTGACACTCCCTTTTACTCTGCCCTAGACCGGGAGGGGTTATTTGATGATTTCCCACATGCCAAAAAAAATAAAAAAGGCGTAGGCCCATGGGTGACATAAAAACTCCTATCCTCCTATCCCATGTTCAGCACTAACCACACGATAGAGAAAGAAGAATTTTATTTATTTACTAGCTTTTGCCAGCGGCTTCGCCCGCGTGAAAATGACGATTTTCCATACAAACTTTCATCCCCTATTTAAATCCCTTAGGGGTTGAATTTCGAAAAATCCTTTCTTATTCCTTGTCTACATTATAAAGGGAACCTCTGTGCAACATTTCAGCTTTCTAGGTCCAGGGGTTTAGGCAGGGCGTTGATGAGTCAGTCAGTCAGTCAGTCAGTCAGTCAGGACTTCTCTTTTTATTTATATAGATAGATAGATATAGAGGACAGATCTTTTAATCAATCTATGATACAATGAGCCAAAGACTGTGACTTACCCTCTATCTAAGTGATTAAGTTACCAAACTTACGATTGTTTGTGTTAATTCAGTTATGCTCAAAGTTACCATTTGACATTACGCAGTTAGCGTTGCTTCCAAGAGTTGCTTTGTGTTTGTTACAAATAACAATGATCTGGTTTATGTTGTATCTATACTTCTGATTGGGGTCAAATAATAGGCAATAATCAAAGTTTGATATTACACTGATTTTCTAAATGAAGGTTTGTGCCATTCTATTGTATTCTGTGTCTGTGCACACACACTAAATACCTTTATTGATTGGCATAGGCAGAAACCATAGAAACCCAAGCTGTTACGATGCTCGTAGTGTGGGGGGTATCGTTTCAAAAATAACACGGGGTCCTGACAATAATTATGACGATGACACGGTTGGCGCAGTGGCTGAGCGATCGGACTGCTGCGCCGCGTGTCGCGGGTTCGATCCCCGCACGGAACAAGTATTTGTATGACCTACAGATAGTTGTTTCGGGTCTGGGTATTTGTGTATGTGAGTTTAAATGTTTGTGAACGCACCCACGATACAGGAGAAATTCCTAGTGTGGGGCAACGTTTTAAAAAAAAATTAAAATAAAAAATATAGCTCAAGCGCCAAAAAACAAAAAAAAAAAATATGACGCTCTGTAGATAGACCGACACAAATAAAAGACAGAAACACATTGTCGAATAGCGCCTTTTCAGTACTCTGATCCAACAAAATGATCATACAATGTTACTAAATTAGTGAGCTACTCGATAAGACATATTGATAGGGCGGATCTTCGGTTACTAATGATGATAAATTACCGGGACGAGCTGAAATTGGACTGAAAGAAGAAAATAATCTTGATGGTCAAAGAACTCAATAGTTCGTGAAATACGTTATAATTTCATGAAAAAATCAAAAGTATTTATTTGTCCCAAGGCCATGAATATAAAATACTCAAAAACATTAATAATCAACATACAAAGCATAGCAAATAATTATAAATAGGTACTACAGCACAGAAAACAAAGTTTACAGCTTACATGCCGCTCTGCGACATTAATTAATATTTAATTTTTAGATATTACATTAACTTAGCTGTCTTCTATTATATATAGTGATAGTGAGAGCAGATGTATCTACAGATAGCCAGCGCATCAAGCTACTACTATAATCTATCAAATTTCTTTAATGGTTTTTCAACTTTATCGTTAAAGTACCTATTAGATTTTAGGTTGATTGGGATTTATTAGAGTTTTTCCGTCAAAACATGTTGAATTCTTTCGCAAATTTACAAACAAGATTTGGCGAATAGACAACCAGACGTCTTTCCTTGTGTTGATATTCTGTTCAACGCCAACGTATTAACATTCGATTTCGATCTTATAATATGTAAGTAAGCCTTCAAAGTGTATCGGTTTAAGCTACTAATATGACTTAAAGTCACGTCCTATAATAACGAGAGAAATTTTAACAACGTTTGTGATTATCTAGATGTTGTTAACCTAAGCTAGTTCCTAAGTTGATAAAGGGATTAAATGGAATCAGTCCTTATTTTCTATAGTAAAAAGCTTCAATTTGACAGTATTCGAACACATTAGAACGTTTAAAAAAATCTACGATTGGATTTAAATTGGACAATGAATTATTCCGTATGGGAACGTATCCAGAAGACTGGCAGCATTGCCACGTTGCATGGGGAGGCTAATTCTTTGACCAAAGAAAGAGCCAGCTCTTCTGGTCGCGCGAAGTGTGGACCAGTAGGCTAGAGATTTCCTTAAAAAGGAGACGCGCACTCGGTCCCCATGACCCGAGTGTTTCGACCCCGGCTGAAAACTGTAGTGACCAATGAGGTTACAGTAATTGCACCGCTTGAGACTCTCAGCAGCCGCAGCAGCAACGAAAATAAAACAAGTTATTTATTGAACTAATTCCTCACAAGTTAATTGCTTCCATACGATTGTGCGCAAAAAGGTAGCTTCGTTGTCACAGCGCGTGCGTGGCAGTAGCAACGGCATCCTACAGATGATTATTTCTTGCACGGATTGTCCTATCCAAAACAAGTGGATGCGCATTGTTCTGGGCGCTCACTGACACAATGTTGATTTTATTTTGAATGTGTTATTTTATTTTGATTTAATTTGAAGTTATGTTTCGACTTTATTTTGATTTTGTTTCGGTTTTTATTTTTGTTTAATTTATTATTGTGTGCAATCTGTTCTGAATATTATGTTATATATGTTATATGGATAATAATCTGAAATAAATGAATTAATAATAATAGATACACTACTTAAGTTCTTCTCAATTTCACCACTTACTACTAATTATTCACTACAAAGGACATCATCCATTTTGGTCCAAATGTCAAAGTGCCGGCCAATAAAAAAAAGTGCTTTATTCTGAAAGAACTCGTTCGCCTTCGCATTTTTTTATATGACACCAAAGCTGTAGCACCAATATACTTGGTGCTATTCATGTAAAAACCTGATTTTTCATACATTTTTCCTTTCAATGAATCTGAAAAAAAATATGTTCCAAGTCTCTTAACTTCAGAGATCCGCCAAAAGGGGGGGAGAAGGGGCAAGGGGGTCAATTTTGAAAAATGGTTTTTACTTCCCCGAGCTTTCTCTATACGAATCCCTAAAAAAAACACGTAAAGTCTCTTTGTTTCCGAGATACGATAGGGAGGGGGGAGAAAGGGGGGGTTTGGCACTTTTCCCATACTCACGAGTTACTTTGTTTACGAATCTGTCAAAATATACCCACCTCCCCATCCACCATCTGGGAGAACAATTCTGTCAATCAGTGAGTCAGTTCAGTGGTAATTGAGCTATAAATAGTATTTTTAGAACTCAAATAATACCAAGTATAGTGATGCTACAGCTTTGGTGTCATATAAAGAAATTCTAAGGCGGACGAGTTCTATCAGAATAAAACACTTTTTTTATTTGGCCGGCACTTTTACTTTTGGACCAAAACTGTATGAAATGTGGATGATGTCCTTTACCTCTCCAACTAAGTAAACAATTAATCAAACAAGTGCTTTATCTTATTAATTACGCGGAACACCAAGAAACTGCCGCTAAACACAGCGCAACGGTACCAGGAGTCCAGGAATAAGGAAGAGTACTACCATTAATTAAAGCGAGCTACTCCAGGGTAAACCTACGAGTTGTTCTACGCGAACGAAGTTTGTTCGTCTGGTTCAATTCGCTTCTCTGGTCACTGAACTGTGTGCTTTTGGGTTTGGAGTTGTTGTTAAGTAGGTATGGTACAACATAGACTTTGGAAGGTGTTAGTTACGTGGCTTAGGAAGAGTGTTGAGTGTGAACATAGAAATTACTTACTTACATTCAATAATTATCAACTGTCTACTTATTACGCATCATGAGATACCGCCCACTGATAGACAGATGGACGAATGGAAACCGGAGGCTTAATAAAAAGGTCCCATTAGCTACCCCTTAGGTACGGAATCCTTTTTTTTATTTTGTGTGTTTTTACACACAAAATACCTGTTACACAGCAAACTTTGCAACAACATACTAAATACAGAATGTCCTTTCAAATTTCAAACGCCTTCTGTTTCTACCCCTCTCGAGCCCGCGTAAAAGTATCGTTTCCTTATAAATTAACTCGTCGGCAGCCCCCAGCCGCATTCTCAATGGAACATTAAGAAAATTGCCCAGGGCAATAAGCTATATTATAGTGTGGCCCAACTATTAGTATGCAAAGCGAGTATTACTTAGGTGGACAGTCACCATATTGATGACGTCAATTTTATGATGTATTGTTATGTCTACTAATGGAGGCCTGAGAGGGTATGTGTCGTAGCCTTTTTGGAGAACTTGTGAGTTATAACGTGTGTTGACCTGTCGAATTATTAGGTAGTAGCGTGTTGTGTCTTATTCATTGACCCCTTACCCGACAAACAAGCGACCATAGATTGTGTAGGCAATTTATAATTGTATGTCAAATTCAGTAGGTACTTATAATTTGACAATCTGTCATTGTAAAACTATCAGAAATTCTGTGGTTTCAAATAACCTGCAGTACAGAAGGCGATTTTATTCGACACACGACATTATTCGATGCAAACAGATTCAAAAGTATAAAAGGGAGGGCTTTAATCCACCACGATGTGTTGGTTGGTAAGTGTCACATTTCTTCGAATTTTGGGTTCACGTAATGCACTCTAACACAGGTGTCTTGAATAAATCCTGAACGTTGAATAATAATACATTGAAGAAACAAGAAGCGTGCAGAGCTAGACGCCTACCTTAATTAGGTACCTACCCTTCGAGCTTACGAATTCCCTATGCAAGAATGCAAGAAGTGGGTTCATTAAGATCCTAGACACTGCACTAGACACATAAAGTAACACATTTGTCTACTAAAGATTGTATTCGACTATGATGAAAATAATTAGGTATTGCTACACAATTACACTACATGGACACTGAAAACGAGATATTTACCATATTTACCTATTTTTATGAGTTTCCGATATGTTGGCACTTTTGCAAGCACCATGCATGATCACTCGACGAATGAACTGAATTGATTGCGGATGGGGGATTTTTGAGCAGATTTAATCGGTCTACACTATTTTTTAAATAATCATTACCCTCCTTTAGCTTTGCCGTAGTCGGGTAAAAGAACAGAATTGACTTTCTTTCTTTGACTTATTTGACAGTCAACTTGGTCTGCAATATTCCGTTTTCAGTGGTACTTAATTATATTGTGAGTGACAATATCAATATAAAAATTTATATTGCTACATGACTTCTCTGAGATAAACGAAATCACTAAGTTTTTTTATCATATTTCTTCTGATTCTCCACAGTCGCTTATCACTGGATATAACAGACCAATATTACAAATTCAAGAACATAACAATACCATTTCTCACTTCAATATTTTCAATTCAATCTTCAATCGTCATTACCAACAGCTGCTCTGGAAAAGCTGTTCCAAGCTATCAACATTACAGTAGAAGCAGAATTTAATAAAACTCCAATATCCAGAATGGTCCCGAACGGTACAGTAACACGAAAGTCTTGATGTGAAAATTCACTGAAAATTTTCTCGATACAAAATCATACTGCATTAAGTGAACAGTTACAGTTAGTTGTTGGGGGAAGTGTACACGAGCGGGGTATGTTAGTGTTAGTAGTGCTAGTTCGAACAAGGCAAGTATAAGTGATGGCTTCAACGTGAATAGGTAAAGAAATTAAAAGATTGTAAAGATAAAGATATATTTAAAGCGTATCTGTGTAACTTGTTCTACATTAAGTTATTATTAGTAAATATTGCATTTTTAAGAAGAAAGAATTGTAAGAAGCATATGTTTGAGAATCGTGTAGTGGGCTTGTCCTAAAATAAAAATAAAACTGTTTCTAAGTGTATATAGGAAAATATGAATATCTTTCCAAAAGCTTCGCCCGCGTGTAGTTTAAAATTTATATCATGGTACCGAACTATCGAAATAAAAACTATTTTTGATATTCTAATCCAGGTGATGAACTGGTATTTGCCAAATTCGTTCAGTCGTTAATTTGTGAAACATACAGGTAGAATTTACTATCCCTTTTTTATGTATTAAAGATTAAATTACTCGTTCTTCTTATCCTGATTGGTGAGGGTAGAGTAGAAGGAGAGGAAGGTACTCCCATGAGAAACCGGCGTTACTTTATGTAATACTAGCTTGATCCAGCGGTTTCGCCCACGTGGAGTTTGATAATTGTCCCACGGGATCATACTAAGATAAGTACTTAATTTTAATTAATTAACCTTAAGTATTAATCCAGGTTATAAACTATCTGTGTCCTAAATTTAATCTACATCCATTCAGTACTTTTTGCATACATCCTCACAAACTTGCGCATTTATAATATTAGTAGGCTAGAATATGATGTCAGGATTAAATAATGCCATCCGACTACCATTTCCAGTCATCAATTAGCAACAAACAAACTATCTATCTGAAACTAATATAAATAAAAGACCGGTTTAACACCCGTATTAATTGTGCAACAATGGCCATAAAACTGGGTAACGACCAACAAATAAATCATTAAGACGGATTGAGTGCTATAAATTGTTATCAGATACACTTTATTAGTCGTGGCTTTGGGTCATTCTTCGGATTCAGTGGCTTTATTGGGCAAATGTTGTAAAATAACTCCTTAACATTTATTTATCTTCTGGAAACTTTGCCACATTAAATGTGCCAAAGTTTCAATGGGTCTATTACTAACATAAATTGCATTTTTATCAAATTTTGATAAAAATACAATTTATGTTAGTAAATAGACCCATTTTTTTTGAGGGGTCATCAAATGACTCCTCCCGCTTTGGGCATAGCGGTAGGGAGTTTCAAACTTCTACTGACTAAAAACCACCCATGTTCCTTCTTAGCCCTTGTGCCGAACTGCCGAGGCCGCGATATGTCTTTCGGACAACCCGTAGCCCTGACGGGACAACCCGCCGCCCCGCCGCCGCCGGGAGTAAAGCTATGAAAGTGACACTTCATTGCATGTAAGGAATTGAGTTTTTTTGCTTGAGGATCTACATTTCGATGTATATCAAATTCATATCGTCGTTTTTTGTGGTTCGGCCGTAAATATATTGTACCAATAACAATCTAAACAGGAAAAATTAAATTTAAATAACAAAGGATTATTGACCGCTTTTGTGTACCAGCCTTAAAAGCTTAACCCTAACGTAAGCGTTTCTGCTTCAACCGTCATCAGCGATTTTCCTTCAATGTACTCCTATCCTAAAGTCGCAGCGAGATTGCGGAGTACTTTGCATGCAGGTGTTACTGCGACGGAAACGTACGGTCGAATAAGGTATTAAGTATACAGTATTAAGTAACGGCTACAATTTAAATGCTCACCAAAAAAGATTTTTAAACCCTAGATTAAAGTACAGTAGAGTACTAAATAAAATATTATAGCTTCAAATAAAATAAACCCACTCCGTATCTGAGGTGCCTAAACAACAACGTTTTAAGTTTCAAAATAATTAGACACTCATCAAAATAATTTTACGTGTTGTATTTATATTCTTTTTGCCTACCAAAATGGATAAATGCTCACCAAATCAATTAACCAAAATTATAATACAATCGTCTCGCGACAGTATACTTTATGGGCGGCATGGGCACCGGGCCGTAGGCCGACGAAGGAGGCCGGCGGAGGCCCGGCACTTCGCGGACAGAAGATTTGAAAGTCGTGAAATACAATATTGGTGACATCTATCTAGTGATAATATAAAATATTTGGTCTACAGTTAACTTTAAAGGCGTTTATAAATCTTTATGGTATAGAATAAAAACGAAAATAGGTTCATTCCTACAATACTTTAGGAAACACAATTTGGTGAGCATTAATCCATTTTGGCCGGCATTTCGAATTTTTTTGGTAGTAAAATAGGTTCTTTTCTGGTAGGCGTTTAAACACAAGCCTTAAGTAACAGCACCGAAACTAGCGGCACCCACATCTTATTTCTTTCACTCTAAAACCACATCAAATTTGAAAAATCCTTATCCTGTAGTATTTTTAAAATCACTTTTTATGATTTTAGACTTGATAAATTATAAGGAGAAATACTTAATACTGCCAAAAGTGGCCAATTTTATCTTTAAGATCATCACTTTCTTCTTTCTTCATCAGATACATTTAGAGACTGATGTCAAACGATACAGCGCTTGACATCAGTCGCTTAATGCCAAACGCTTTATAAAACAAAATTGCAATCAATATTGTCAGTGTACTAAAATTATAAAGATTTCTGCGTGTATACCAAATAGCCTGTTTCTCTGTACCTACAACGTTTTAAAATTGAATTTCGAAGAGAATTCCGAGGCACATGCATTTTTTTGACTATTCATAAGTAGAACGCTTTTTTTTAATGATCCAGTTGCAAGTGACGGGGTACTTTCTGGAACTTTTTGCTTTTTAACTGTTTTTAGTGCTGGCAACTTTGATGTTGAAGTTTGTGGACTGCTTTGGGTGTTGAATAATAGGGAATGGTTAACTTTTTGAATGTTAAGTGGTAGCTTCCGAGTGGTCTGAGCATCGTCTGTGCTAGATGATAATACGGTTACAACCCACTTGCACTGTTTCGGGACTTGAGATTAGGGTAGTTGACTGCTCGTTGACTGGCTAAAAAAATATGATTCTGTATAGTCCGTCAGTTAGATTATCGAAAAATATTGGATACGTGTTTTTTGTTTTATCAAATTAATAAAAATTTACGAAAATAAAGCTTGTCAAAGATCATGGAGTGGGGGCTTTTGACGTCATAGTCTGGTAAAAATGGACCAAACTGTGACGTCGCACGACTTTTCGAAGCACAGTATCGTTTATGTGAAAAAAGAAAAAATACGTGTTCAATATTATTTTTGGAAATCTATCTGACGGACTAATTAGATTTTTTTGTCAACTACCCTTTTATAGGAAATGGGGTTACATTTAGAAATTAGTTAGCCAGTGCCAATAGCTAGATGAAAATTTAGTAAAACTTTCAAGTGTAAATAATCTAAGTAATTATTAATTACTATTAGGTACTACGCGGTCACATTAACTTGACGCATCTTAGTAGTGACAAGCGTCTCAAGCGTCAAGTGACCGAGATATACAAATGCGAATATTTGAGAGGTTGTGTGTATGAATGTTTGTTACACTTTCACGCTAAACTACTGAACGAATTTCAACAAAGTAATATAGTTCAAACATTAGAATAACTCAAAGGCTATTTTATAATTATTTGTATTGATGTTGATGAAGCCGTGGCCAGTAGTTAGCAATATTAATAAGCGATTACATTAATTAATACAATACCGTAACAGGTACTCTGGTCGTAAATTATTATTTCATAATTTATTTAAAAAAAAAATCCTTTTTAAGCTTCTTTTTTCTGTCCATAACTTACTAGTTAAGACTGCAATACAAAGTTAAGAATAATATACTTCTAACTTCCATTTATCACCAAACATTCAGTATTATCAAAAATGTATGTATAACATGCAACGAAATACAAAACAGCTGTAGCAATTTGGAAGGAATTTTATGCGCAAACACTTAATTTTGTTGAGAGAAACATGATTTACAACGTAAAATTATACGCTCATGTAACAGCAACTAGCTCCCGCCAGCGTTTTATGGGATATTATGGTGTTTTCCCCTCAGGTTTATGTTAAATTCGGTAAGAACATAGAATAAACCAACCATTAAAGTATGGTAGCGTTTTCAGAGGTTAGTCTAATTGTAGGCAACAAACAGCTATTATTTTGTTTTTTTCTATAGTTTTTTTTGGGACGTCGGACACGGTCTGAGCTACGTTACTTTTCATCATCATCATCACCTACAACCTAAATGGATCTACTGCTGGGTATACCTACAAGATTTTTGTTAGCATTCAATTCTTAATTTCTACGTTCCTGTACCAGCCTCATTTTGGTTTTTCCCTCGATGGTAACATTAGCATCTACGTCATCTGCCCATCACGCTGTCGGACGACCCACATTTCTTTTCCCAGTTCTAGGACACCATTCACTGACAGCCTGAGTCCACCACTCATCACTGAGCCTGGCTAGGTATCCTGCCCAATTCCATTTGATTTCCATAAGGTACGTTTAGTGTCTAAATAATGTTACAAATTAACTTATAATCAAATTACTTACCTACTTTATCAATACACCAGATCGTAATTTAAAACTTTTATAAGCCTCACTCTTTTTACTTTCCTTTTACTCGACGTCCCCGCAACATGACACATTTTGCAAAAAAAAACAGAATCCGATCAAACTTTTTGCGTAAACAAGGATTTGAACTCAGTTAAAAAATACGAAGTTCGTTGAACTTCTTAGGTGAACCGTTGACTCAGTTTACAGACTGTGATATAAGTTATCGGGTAAGTATGCATAACTTATCATTTACAGGTTTGTACAGTTCTTCCAGGAAAAGCATGCGCTTCGCCAATTATCGTCTATCTTCAGAAATATGAACGCGCAATGGTGAGATTCAGTATCGAGCTATTGCATCAGTGGAAGTCCTTTCCTGATTTGAAGTAACATAGATCGAAAATAATGAATTAACAACTCTATGCAATTGGCTATTTGACTATACTTGTCCAAATTCACGAAAACGTTATGTTATTTCAAAAAACTAACAGAAATAACACGATGTGTGAAAAAAGTAATATTGATCAAAAATACTAGTTCTTTGAAGTATCATAACATTTTCATGAATTTTTAACAGTAGTCAAATAGTCAATTCCAAAAAAACTTATGATGGACATAGTATTCGGTGCGACTAGAGTATCGAGCGGAGAAAAGGTTTCAAACAAACACGTGTTGTTGTTATTAATGTTCTCCTTTAATACGGAAACACAAACATTACCGAAGAGCAAACCTTTTCTAGTTTAACTGTATTTTATTTATGGTTTAATCGTACCCTCTCGGCACTTTTTTTGCATTCAATAAAACCTTTTTTATGAAATCGATCCCATCCTTTTTTGATCGGACATAAATATTATAAGGGTCAAAGCAGGGTCACACTCATGGGGTTTCGGGTTTATTAACTGCTCACGATGTTGTTAAAATGTAATAAGAAATGCTGAATTTTTATTTCTTTATCAGCTGCCTTGAACCGATGAGTCAACTTATCGGGTTTTATTATATTTTACGATGTTTCTGATAATTTATAGCATTGTTAAAATCTTTTTCCGTCGAGTAAACAGTAATTAGTCATCATCATCATCATTTCAGCCAAAAGACGTCCACTGCTGGACATAGGCCTCCCCCAGGCGTCGCCACATTGACCGGTCCCGTGCGTCTCTCATCCAGCGGGTTCCTGCAACCTTGACCAGGTCATCGGTCCACCTAGTGGGAGGCCTTCCAACGCAACGTCTTCCGGTTCGCGGTCGCAATTCCAGAACTTTTCGGCCCCATCGGCCATCCGTTCTGCGAGCAATGTGCCCTGCCCATTGCCACTTAAGTCTGGCGATTCTTCGGGCTACGTCGGTAACCTTGGTTCTCATGCGGATGTCCTCATTTCTGATTCGATCACGCAAGGAAACTCCGAGCATAGCCCTCTCCATTGCCCTTTGGGTGACTTTGAGCTTTCTGATAAGGCCCATTGTGAGCGACCACGTTTCGGTCCCGTATGTAATCACTGGCAACACACACTGATCATAGACTTTCGTCTTGAGACACTGGGGTAAGTTGGACGAGAAGATACCGCGCATAAGTAATTAGTAATGAGAATAAATCTTGTGTCATTGTTTTTAATGTAATTGCTCACTACTAACTAGAGCCACAAAGATGATCATTACATACCTACATGTATTGACATCAACATTCTCCTACCCTTATCCCATTTTAGTTGGGGTCGGCCCAGCATGTTATTTTACATGCATTCTTTTTGTATTACTCATACTCTCAGCAGTCACATCCTTTCTACCCATATCATCTTCCACACACTAAATCCATCGTTTCATCATCTGCCTAGCCTTTTCCCAACTATATTGGGGACGGCTTCCAGTCTAACCGGATGCAGCTGAATACCAGTATTTTACATGGAGCGACTGCCTATCTGACCTCCACAACCCAGTTTATAATGGGTAATACGATACCCTTTGTTAAGACTGGTTGTCAGATTTCCAGGTCACTGACTACCTGTAACGACTGCCAAAGATCTATATATGACAGCCGGGACCAACAGCTTAACGTGCTTTCCGAGGCACGGAGGAAACTCGGTATGAAATGGGCGGTCACCCATCCACAGACCAACCTAGGCAAGCGCCGCTTAACCTAAAGATTGACCCGAGTGGCAGTTATTATTACGCCACGAGCTCCTCTTCAGGATTTAGTGTCATCATCTGATGAGGCAGATGATGACACTAAATCCATCGTTTCTTTGATCTTCCTCTACTCATATAACCATTTTCATTAATTCTCAACATTTTCCTCATGTCAATACCACGATAACCGATTACCACACAACACCTATGTATCGTATCGTTGATAAACACCACTATACACACCCGGATATTAATCTTCAACACTTCGCTTCGCAGTCTGTCTACTTGAAACAACATTCACAAAGCATCATCAATTTCACGTAGGTACACATCACTGAGACGAGAAACTGTGTTGAACATGAAAAATTACCTTACTACGAGCATTCTATGATAATATATGAGCTAGAATATTATTAAAGATATATTCCTGCTCATAAATCGAGTAGTTTAAGTATTACTAGCTGATGCCCGCGGCTTCACCCGCGTGGATGTCGTTCAAATTATATACTAAAACCTTCCTCTTGAATCACTCTATCTATTAAAAAAACCGCATCAAAATCCGTTGCGTAGTTTTAAAGATACAGACAAACAAGCAGACAAAAATAGCGACTTTGTTTTATACTATGTAAGGAAGGATTATAAATCCTTCCTTACATAGTATAAAACAAGCGATTCGATTTTTTAAGCTCCTCCCGTCTTAAAAAATCGAAGTATTGCCATAGAAGTAAAATGAAAAATAAATGAAATATTAGATGAAAATACTTTTAAAAACTATTGCGTTTATAGGTACATATTGGCACTTGTGACTGTACGTACCAACACTATGTTTATTTAAATTTTATGTACCTGCCTTTTTTTTCTATTAAAATCTTACTTTAATCAACAAGCAACTCAAATAAATCTTCAGTCTACCTAAAATATTCTGGAAACACGAAACGACTTCTAACGGACCACTGAAGTTCTAATAAGTGAGTATACCCGTCGAAAGGTCCTAAGTAAAAATGATGTAAAAAACCTCTGTTTTATTATTAAGAAATTAAAGAGGTTTAAATAAATAAAATAAGTGAAAGTTAGAAGTGCTACATAATAATAAGTTCAGGTCGACATAATCGAATATTGAAAGAATGTAGTCAATTATCTAAAAACTACACACATCATTCGTCTCACAGTTCACTAGCCTCATATTCCGCCCACAGAGTAAAGTGGCTGAGTTTGTTTGCAAGAAAATTGTGACAACAAAACATTCAACTTTATATTATTATCTTATTCTTTTCTTATTATTATTATCTACCTCTGCTTATGCAGGAAAGTAAGGTGAATTCATCACAGTATTGAAACACTGTAATTTCGAAATTTCATGTACTTTTGGTAAACCTTTTCCTTATTTTAGACTTTACCTTGTTAGACCTTGTTTTACTTTGTGTGGATATTTCAGTACAATATCTGCCAGTCTGGTATTGGAAATCCCGCACTAATAATCTGTATCAGTTCGACCGTACTTTCACATGCGAATGACCTTAAATAAACCTACCAAATTCTACGCTACCAAAACTGCATTTCCAACCTTAACTTACAAAGTTAACCTCAACCTACAGTGTTCGTCTCTGCCCACCAAAGACAAGCTTCGGGATATAAACGAATTTACAGCGCACCTTATTAAATTTCTTATTACTTTCAACAGCAGGTCTCATCTTTATGCAAAATTCTGTTGCCATATGGCCAGGTGCTACGCGACAGTGAGAAAGCAGAAGAACCATTCCATTTATAACTTACGGCATTCGCACTACATCGCTGTGGTTGGCACACACAATATAATTACACCAGTTTATTAATTTATCCACACATAATTATGTTCAACCACTTTTATCTGATATTGTTTCTTATTATCATTAAATACCTTAGATTATGGCTGCAGACTGAACAGAATGCTGTTAATTAAAACATAATAGCAGTAACCGACCTGGTGAAGGTTGCGGAGACCTGCTAGATGCGAGACACACGGGACCGGTCAATGTGGCGACACCTGGGCGAGGCCTATGTCCAGCAGTGGACGTCTTGGCTGAAATGATGATGATGTTGAGCAGTAACCGATATAATACCGATACCGATAAATATCGATATTAATTTAATAATCCAGCAATCTAGGGTGTTTGTCAGTGTTGCTTATGACTGCAATATATTTTGTAAGACAAGCAGTAAAATAATTATGAAGAAAAATTTAAATCCACGCAGAAACCGATTTGTGAGTGACTTCCACTTCGCTTCACTTTGAGAAACTTCCATCTCACAAATTCAAAAGTTAGGCTAAAGTTAAAAAAAAATGTGTAATCCTAATCAGTCTTTATGTTTTCGTCTCTTACTGGTGGTCCTTCTGTACGTTTTTACTAAGTTATGAGGTCAGACACGAGGACCATACTATTTTTGGAACAAGGAAAATTCCTGGCGGGATCCCACTGCTCATAAATTACAGATAAAATATGTCTTGGAGGATTAAAACAGACGTTTGTTATGTCATGATTTTGCAAAGGTCGTTTAAGTATGGTTTTTCTCGAAATGTTTGTGAATACAGTTAACAGATCCGAAGTCAATTATTAAGTTTGCTAAAGGGCGTTCTTATGAAAAATAGACTGACTGTCGTTTTATCTTTACTAAGGTTCATCAGCAGGTTTCTTATTGTAGATGTCACTCAAGCAAGAATCCTGCATTATTGATTACTAGAATAAAGCCATATTTGATAAGTTGAAACTAATCTTAATATGTGGAACATCAGTGTGTGTTATGATATTTACAGTCTCCGGCCAGAATAGGAGAGTAAAGGAAAGTAAAGTTATTTTAGTTTTTGTGACGCGCTTCTGCTTAGAGACATGTGGTTGTTATATGAAAATATTATAAGGCTGAAGAAGTAAAGTCTTTTTATTATATTTACCTATTATTGTTCTTTTTTGGAAGGGTGACCGCCCGACATACCGAGTTTTCTCCGTGCCTCGGAAAGCACGTTAAGCTGTTGGTCCTGGCTGTCATATAAATAGATCTTTGGCAGTCGTTACAGGTAGTCAGTGACCTGAAATTCTGACATCCAGTCTTACCAAAGGGTATTGTATTACCTAGTATTAACTGGGTTGTGGAGGTCAGATAGGCAGTCGCTCCATGTAAAATACTGGTATTCAGCTGCATCCGGTTAGACTGGAAGCCGACCCCAATATAGTTGGGAAAAGGCTAGGCAGATGGTGACCTATTATTATGATCTGAAATGTTGAAACCCATCTGGAAAAAAGGTTCATCATCATCATCATTTCAGCCAAAAGACGCCCACTGCTGGACATAGGCCTCTCCCAGCTGTCGCCACATTGACCGGTCCCGTGCGTCTCTCATCCAGCGGGTTCCTGCAACCTTGACCAGGTCATCGGTCCACCTAGCGGGAGGCCTTCCAACGCAACGTCTTCCGGTTCACGGTCGCCATTCCAGAACTTTTCGGTCCCATCGGCCATCCGTTCTGCGAGCAATGTGCCCTGCCCATTGCACAAAAAAGGTTGCTCAAGGATAATAATACTAACTTGATCACTTTAATGCTATTTTTTGGATAATATTCATGTGGACACAACGAAATGTAAAAAAATTTGAATATCACATACTTAGTGTTTGCACTTGTGCAGTAAAATATCTCATGAGCATTTGGCTAGGTTCGATATTAAGAGGATATTGTCAGTCGATACTTGCGGTGTATAGCATAAAAGTCCATCGTCATTGCATGCACTGATACTGCAAACAAAAATAAAAAAAATGATCAACAAGTTAAGATCTTCGCAGAGTGTTAAACAGAATATTTATTACCTGCCTCACAGTAAAGTTTTTCTTTTTCGCTCAAAACTATAAGGGCTCGTTTACGGAGACGCCGGGCGTTGCGCGGCGCGTGCAGAAGGCTCGTCTCGTGCTTTTTTATTTAATTTACTGAGAGACGGGTCCACCGCAACAAACGGTGCATTTTAAACTAACATGTGAAAATAGCTTCTCGGAAAATCGACGATTGAAATCGTTAACTTTTTCATACATCGCCATGTGTTTGGATTAAAAAAACGCAGCACGCGCCGCGCGACGCCCCCCGCCTGAACGTACCTAAACGTGCATTTACGGTAAAAAGTCGAAGTTAGCACATCGCTTTAATTTGTTCTCGAAAAGATACTTGGACCTTTCTTTTGCAGGCACTTAAAAATATTTTAAAAAGGAAAGTTTTGTTTTCTACTGATTTATGGGACAACAGTATTTTACCCGACTACAGCGATACCCAAAAGAAGGGTTATTAAAGTTACTTTTGGAAGTGACTGGTATTTCTGATGATCATAGCTTGGGAGATATTTTATCCTACGAGGAAGTTTACATGAAAAGTGACACAGATGAGATTAATGTCAGTAATTAAATCACAAACTAATTAATAGCGTGTTTTAGTAAGTCACGTCCTTAACAGATCATCATCATTTAAGTACTGGTGGAAGTAATGTTTAGCCAGAATGATACTGGCTAAACATTGCTGATTTAAGTGTGCAAATATGTAGTTAATTTGGTTATCGTAACGGTTAGTTTTGCCGGTAGGTTCTCATACAATTCAGCCTAACGCTTGACCCTCTTATAAACGTATGGAAATCTTCAATGGATGTCCTTGAGGGAATTCTCAGACTCCTACCGACCAAAACCACACGGTGTTTTTTCTCATCACTTCTGTCTGGAATGCGGAATGGAATGGAATGTTCATCACAACTGAACCCTTCACAGTCACCCCAGCAATGATGGTTTTCTTGCGACAAACTCCGTCTCAGGTGTAGGGGATGAGTGACCTGCTCCTCTCCCTGCCATTCTATGTGAGAGACGCAGAAACACCTAGTGACAACAACTCTGGCCTTATTGCTTAATCGACGTACTTAACGTTTGTCCCCATGCTGCAACACAGGGCTCCTCTAAATGTGAGGAATCAGGCTACAGTCCATCACACGGGCAATATGTTTGATTATCACACGCGTATGGTGCTCCCACAAAAGCGTATAAAATCAACATTCAAATAAATCCAAAATAACTTAACAGGAAATAAAACCAATATTAATTTTAAACAAACCTTCAGTACGTCCAATAAACAGCTTAATCCTTAAAAAGCTTTATTAAATCACTCGGTGTTACTCATCCAAAGTGATGTGTATAATCCTAAAGGCTGTGGTCATATTGCAAAATGAACGAAGGTCATTTGTCCAGATATAAGCAACAGTGCAACTGTGTTGTATGATACGTATTGGTCGGATCACATGCCAATACAATTACATCCGATCAGGAACTGTACAGTATGGGGTGAGCGGGACGCTAGTGAAATAGATAAATATAAAGAATTATGTCACACGAAGTTAAGAGAAATTAACTTTCCGTTAGAATTTAAGGAATGTGCTAACGGGTTTTGTGCGAATATGAATCACAAACCCATATTAGATAATATGTACTCGAACATTGTGTGTATACTCACTGAGGCTGCCCAATGCCCCAGTAGCGTGGGTGCGGGTGGGGGAAGAAGGGGTAAACGAGTTGTTGGGTGGAATAGGCATGTTAAGCAGGCTCACGCGGACGCCCGGCTTGCATTTCATATCTGGAGTGTATCTGGTAAACCTACTTCTGGTCTTGTGTATAATAATATGTACGACACCAGAAAAGTCTTCAAATCAAAGTTAAGATGGTGTCAGAATAACCAGAATAAAATAAAAATGGATATATTAGCTGAACATCACAAAGCTAAAGATTTTTCAAGATTCTGGAAAAACACCAACAGATTGAATGTGAGGCCGGGCGTTCCCGTGAGTGTGGCGGGGCAACATGAGCCTACTAACATAGCAAACTTGTTTGTGAATCACTTCAGAGTGGAATCCTCTCTTGGTTCAGCATCGCAGGCGGTCGATGCTGAGGATTGTCTGATGGAGTTGAATGTCAGGTTCTCAGCGAAAGAGGTCGCTACTGTTATTAAAAATATGGTTAGGGGCAAGTCTCCGGGGCATGACTACCTCAGCATCGAGCACCTGCAGCATGCCGGAGTTCACCTGCCAAGGGTGCTGGCGATGTTCTTCTCACTTTGTCTGAGCCACGCTCATCTACCGAGCGATCTTATGAAAACTGTGGTTGTGCCTATTGTAAAGGATAAGACTGGGGACACATCAGATGTCTCAAACTATAGGCCCATATCGCTTGCTACTGTCATTGCCAAGGTGCTGGACAGTTTGCTTGATAAGCATATGGCGACTCGCATCGATTTGCATGATGCGCAGTTTGGGTTTCGACCTGGTCTCTCCACGGAAAGTGCCATACTGTCTCTCAAGCATACTGTCCAGTATTACACATCTAGGAAAACGCCTGTTAACGCGTGTTTCCTAGACCTTTCCAAAGCATTCGATCTGGTCTCGTACGACTTACTGTGGCAGAAACTGCTGAACGAGACCACCGTGGATAAGGGAGTTATATCAATATTAAGGTACTGGTATAACAACCAGACCAATTGTGTGAGGTGGGCAGGCTCATTATCGGATGTGTATAGGCTGGAGTGCGGGGTGAGGCAGGGCGGCCTAACCTCCCCACGCCTCTTCAGTCTGTACATAAACCGGTTGATCGTTGAGCTCAGCAACACCTATCTAGGTTGTTATGTAGACGGAATATGTTGAAACAATATTAGTTATGCTGATGATATGGTGTTGCTGAGCCCATCGATTAACTCAATGATGAGTCTGCTCATGATATGTGAAAGGTACGCGGAGGCCCATGGGCTCAGATACAATGTAAGGAAGAGTGAAGTTATGGTTTTCAAGGCAGGTACTAAAACCTACCCAATTGCACCAAAGCTAAAACTTTGCGGAAGTCCCTTAAATCAGGTCACCTCTTTCAAGTATCTGGGCCACTGGGTCTCCGAGGACCTTAAAGATAGCCTGGATATTGAGCGTGAGCGCAGAGCGTTGGCTGTCCGCTGCAATATGTTGGCTCGCCGATTTGCGAAATGCTCGACTGACGTAAAGTCTACGCTGTTCACGGCGTACTGTCAGTCGTTCTATACATGCAGTTTGTGGGTCAACTACACGCAGAGGGCATACAACGCTCTGCGCGTCCAGTACAACAACGCGTTCAGAGTGTTGATGGGGCTGCCGCGCTACTGCAGTGCTTCTGGCATGTTCGCAGAAGCGGGCATAGATGGCTTTCACGCCATCATGCGCAAGCGATGCGCCTCCATCATGCGCAGGGTACGCGGCAGCCCCAACAGCATCCTGAGCACTATAGCGGACAGGTGGGACAGTCCCATACTGGGCCATTGGGTACGCCTACATGCCTCCGTGGCTTTTAATAACTAATTAATATACTACTACTACTAATAATATTATTTCCATTTCAATTATTAGAATTTATAATTTAATTTTAAGTAATTTATAATTTAATTTTCAATTATTTGTGATTTATAGTTTAAATTTCAATTATGTAATTTATAGTTTAATTTTCAATTTTGTAATATATTTTATGATTGTTTTAATGTGCCTACTAACATAGTTCATAAGTTGCAATTGTTACTAACCCTAACCCTATTGGATAATATATTTTATGATTGTTTTTTTGTGCCTACTAACATAGTTTATAAGTTCTCATTGTTACTAACCATAATGGATCATTGATGTCTGATTTTGAATAAATTATTATTATTATAAATGCAAAACGGGTTTTATTGGCATCGCCCTGATTGGATTGCGGAGGTCAGGCTGCAGTGGCTTTGAGTTAAATATTGTTATTATCCTCATCTAGTTAGTGTACATAATACAATATGGAAATGGGAGGTGATGAGAATCATATATATTTATTAGCACTGATTAAGGGATTATTTCTCTTGTGATGGTATAAGCTGAGGGTTCTAGAAAACACATAGCATAATCAGTCTATTATGTTCCCACTACTGAGATAAATCACACAGGCCTCCTCTCTACGAGATGGAATGAGCGATTATGAACCACGCTGACCCAGAGAGTGATAGTAGATGTCACATGTCTTCGATTTTTTGGTTTTAGGACCTTTGAAACATACTGCAGTGGTAATATCAATTATCATTGCTTCGTCAACAAGACAGTCATTCTGATAATCTGTTAAGTTTTACGAAAATGTTGTGTCATAAATTATCTTGTGTGTGTTAAAAAAATATACTGCCTTCCTTATTTTCTTATTCACATTTTCGACTATCAATCTACTTAACATTCATGCTTCGCCTCCCCTCGCACATTTCCTGATGGAACCATGCCTATTTCTGTCAATTTATTGTCACGGAAAAATAAAAGCAGCAAAATATTCAATTTATTTCCCCATACAAAAATACTAACGTCAAAATATGGGACTTAAAATACTTTATTGATCGGCCAATAACAATTCTTTTAATCTTCTGTCAAGCGATCAGCATTTTAGGAATAAATTACGGTTTTTTTAATCAAGACCAAATTAATTTCGAGCTTGCGTTCATTAGTTTTTTGGTTTTGTGTCCGATTAACGCCACGTACCACGCGCCACGCACTCTATACTAAGAAACCTAAATGGTGAATTATCTTTCAGAAAGCACAAGCATGGTGTTATAATAAGTGATAGTTAAATTGCGTCATGTTCAAGAACGGGCGCAGTCAATACGGACTGTCATCTATTACCTGCCATGGTTTTATTTATCAGTTGTTGATTATAATCTTTTCACTTTGAACGTTGATTATATCATAACTTGCATGTATTTTACATCGTTCTGACATACATGTATAATAACCTTGATTTTGATACACAATTTTGATTTAAATAAAAGAGTGTTCATGGAGTTTCTTGGACAATCTTCTCCATAAAGATTTACGCTTTGAAATAGTCAACTGCAGTACTTATACAAGTTATTATGCTTTATGATTTTGACTGCAGCTTCGCTTTTTTTATTTTTTTTTACATTGTAAAGTGCCGGTGATGGTCTTATTGAAATAAATTAGATATAGAGTTTGCGATGATAGTAGGCGTATCGCGTTAGAAACCGACAACTAAGTCAATTTTATATTGGTCTTGTGAACCAACAATTAAATATTTTTAACGACCAATAAATTCAACCCGAACCCGGTCGTTATCGAAATATTTCTGAAAAAACACAACAGAAGGACTCTTGGTCATTAAAAGTTTTTAAAAATGGGCACCGATCTACGCTTGTGGGACTATTGGCAATAGTTTCAATACGAAATGAATACTGGATACACGGAAGTTTTAATGAAGCTAGGAACAAATGAAACCGCTGTATATTGTTGTGGAATAATGGCCATATATGATCATATACTTAGCTTTTATTCCTTATTCGAGTTTCTCAAGAAATCTAACTGTCAATCCTATCATTAGGTACCAAAATGCATTGTAGAGCTACCGACATTTTGAGATGGTGTGTTTTTGTATTTTTTTTTAATATTTCATTAAGTTAGTTATATTCTGTATTTAAAAATAAAAAAAAATTACTGCCTTGTATATGTAAAAAATTGGATTCTCTCGTTTATTAATTATACAGCGGAATTTCTTAGATATTAGTTTTTTTTTTTTGTTAAAATAAGTAACATTTTTGGTTTTCATAGTGGTCGTGAAAACTGGCGTTCTGTTTTTATATTATTGTAGAAGCAAAACAATATACTCTATCATCGAATTAGTTTCATTCATATAACCGTATTGCATGCTTCTATATTAATAAATTATTAACGAATGTTATATCACAAAAAGAGATAACATACAAAATTACCAAATTAGAAATAACCGCCAAACATATCAATGTAACCATTTACGCAAAATAAATGGCTTTTATTCATACAATTTCATACGAAAGTCCCCCTTACTAATAAATAGGAGTGAAGTTACAGTAACGTTTAGTCCAATTTATTCGTTTATTTGTTTCCTTCGCCAATCATATTTATACAAGGAAGTCTCCAAACATTTTTGTATCCCGCTAATATCTTTTAGGCAGCGTTGGCGGCGGGAGTGCTTGTGTATTTTTTGTTCTTTATGTGTATCATTTTTCTTTTTCGGAAGTTTTTCTTAATGAAATCTACCCACTTTTATTTTGAGAAGTAACTGTGCCGTATTAAATTCTACAACATTTTTCAATTACTGAATGTTGATTTTCAGTTACTATTTGGTCATAATAGTACATTTTGGTACGAGTGGACAACCTTTGTCGTAATTTACTTTTAAAGGCATGCTCCTTTTTGATGAGATTATAAAATAAAGCACCGCGGACTATAGTAATTGAGCTATATGCGGAAAGAAAGTACTAGTGAAAATAATTGAAACAAAAAACCCACGAGTCTGCAATACATGGCGTTATGAACCTAAAAGTATTGCAACAAAAGCCAGTTTTCGAGCTGCTGTAGTATTTAAAATGAATTCTTTCTGAATCAAGTACCCCATCGTCATCAACATCATCAGCCTAGCCTTTCAAAACAGAGCTTGGGTTGTCTACCAGTCTTACCAGATATTCCAGTATCTTAAATGGAGCGACAGTCTATCTGACCTCCACTACATGCCTTAACATAAACAAATAAATCTAATACTTACCCCTTCTAAGTAATCGATTTGTTTGAAACAAACAAATACAATTGCAAAATAAATGAATGTGCAGAAAGCAATTTTTAATATTGCTTTGTACAGATAGTTTACAGTTAAAAGGGATTAAAACAAACACAAATAACGAACTTCAATCATTTGATTGGTATTTGAAAAGTACACTTGCGACCACAATTATTGGGTGCACTGAATTTATTTTGGAGCTACTATTTCATTTAAACCCTGTACCTACTTTTTGGGGTAGACCTAAGTCCAGCAGTGGACATGTTTCGGCTGAAATAATGATAATGATGATGATACCTACTTAAAAGGCATTCACTGTATGTTCAGTTTTATCTTTAATTCAGATTCTTTTACAAGATTTTTTCCATCGGGAATTTCTCCTGGGGAGTCTGGATATGTGCCCGATTTGTTTTATCATAGGGGACTTAAACATACATAGAATGTGGGTATACTACGGTATACTTCTGCCTAACTCTACGGGGATTAGAGGCGTGATGTTATGTGTTATGTACCTCCACTCAAGAATACTAAAGCCATTAATAACTAAGTTCCTCTAGGTACTACAAAGCTTTCTGACTAAATCAAGTAATTATAACACATGCACATTACTAAGAGCTCTGCCAACCCCCGGGAATAGAAGCGGTATACACCCATACATTAATTAAAACGTAAGTAGAATGAGGAAACTGCGCTCAGAGAAATACTCCAGCAGGAAATATAGGGTAAAGTAGAAAATATAGTTACTTTAACCTGAATTACAGACCACGGGGTCAACTGAACTATGGTCGCTGTAAAAACATGGCCAAGTTTCTTATTTTGTTGGACTTAAACATCAGATGAAACCTACCTGACTAGGAACTGTGGTAATGTAGTGTTATACAAAATTCTGCTACTTAATAGGTACATGATAATGATACCCGTATACCGCATGTGCTTACGATGTTCGTGGAGACAAATCCTGGATTGGACTTGTTTGCTGATAAATGGAAGGTGATAATGTGTCTTTTAAGGTACAAGTTGGTAGCCGACTGCACACAGCAGCAGCAGACGACGTGTCGCGGCGACACGACTTCCTTCCGAAGTTAGCGACATGAAGCTAGCGACGCGTCGTCGAGCGGCAGACGCACGTGTCGTACGACCGCAGATCAGTAGTGCCACTGACGCCGGAGCAACGACACGTCGAGCGTGTTTAAGAGTTATTGACTAATAGTTATTTGCAGTCGGGTTCGAAATCATGACTGCAGCGACATGACGCGACGACGTGTTGTGACGACATGAAGCGACGACATGTCGTCTGCTGCTGCTGCGTGCAGTCGACTACCAACTTGTACCTTTACTCTTGTGTTACAAGATACAATGTAAATTGTTATTGAATAAATTAAATGAAAAATTAAACGTGGTTCTGTGAGAAGACCTAGTAAAAGGATTACCTGGTTAATTTTGCATTTGGCTTAAGCTTTACTCATCATCTGCGTAGCCTTTTCCCAAGTATGTTGGGGTCGGCTTCCAGTCTAACCGGATGCAGCAGAGTACCAGTATTTTGCATGGAGCGACTGCCAATTTGACCTCCACAACCCAGTTTATACTGGGTAATACGATAACCTTTGGTAAGACTGATTGTCAGACTTTCAGGTCACTGACTACCAGTAACGACTGCCAAACATCTTTATATGGCAGCCGGGACTAACAGCTTAACGTGGTTTCCGAGGCAGGGAGGAAGCTCGGTATGTAATGGGCGGTCACCCATCCACCAACCAACCTAGGTAAGCGCGGCTTAACCTAAAGATCGACCCGAGTAGCAGTTATTATTAAGCCACGAGCTCCTCTATCTGGCTTATGCTTTACTAAATTTAATAACTAAATAAATAATCTATAACATTATTGAAAAAGTTTTTTATACAGAGCGCGCTATATCTAAAATTACGCATGAAATGAGTTCTAGTTTCAAACCGGCCAGTCTAAGATTACGATCAGCTTTATGATTTAGTACATTCACGTTATGATTGATTACGGTTTTACTACGGAATGGCCGGTTGGGAAAACTAATCAGTTTTGGACCCAAATAGAGGCTAGTTTGAGTAATTTTGAGATATGTGTAGTAATCAATTTACGGTTTCAACTCTACTGAAAATCGCCTTAGAGTTTAATCAATCAATCTGCCTAGCGTTTTCCTTATTATAATATTGGGATCGGGTAACCTAACCCGAATGAAAACAATACCCTGACCTCCACATATCTCATCAAGTCTTCCGTTTTTCCAAGGTCTTTGGTCTGTAAACCTATATAGAGTGCGTCCAACACTATTATAATTTCTGCTCTTTTATCTCCCGTCCATTTAAGACCCTGTGTATTCCTTCATTATTATTATTTCCCAGTGGACGCTAAAAATTACAATTAGTTATGTTAATTGACTTGCAATGAAACAATAACATAATTACCGGTAAATGGACTGGGACTACAATAATTGTAAGATTAATTGTGATAATTACTGCACGTGCATATTACGTGGCTGATAATACGTATTCTTTTAATTAGTAGTCATCATCAACATCATTTCAGCCGAAAGACGTCCACTGCTGGACATAGGCGTCCCCCAAGTGTCGTCACATCGACCGGTCCCATGCGTCTCGCAACCAGCGGATCCCCGCCAACTGCACCAGGTCATCGGTTCACCTAGTGGGGGGCCTTCCAACGCAACATCTTCCGGTTCGCGGTCGCCTCTCCAGAGCTTTCCGGCCCCATCGGCCATCCGTTCTGCGAGCAAAGTGCCCTACCCATTGCCACTTAAGTCTGGTAATTCTTCGGGCTACGTCGGTAATCATGGTTCTTGCGTGATCGAATCAGAAATGAAGACATCTGCATGAGAATTGGTAGTAAAAAAATAAAAATATAATCAGTTTCAATATTTTCTGCCTAGTTTTATACCATGACATATTTTATCAAATATATCGTGAACAGTGAACAGAGTTCCCTCTAGAAACGAAGAAAGGAGTCATGAAATTACGAAGAAACTTTTTGTGGGAAAGTATTACTTATCGTTCACTGCATTACTACCTGACTCTAGAATGTGAAGTAATTATGGTTGATTCTGTACAAAGGAATCAAGAATTGTAAATTCAGTCAAGCGGAATAACTAATCAAAGGCAAGTTTCTTTAGAAATACAAAAAAAAAACAAAAATAAGTAAGTTATTTCTTTTTACAATAAAACCACAACATTTATACAATTATGTCGAAATTGTTTTGCCTACAAAAGCTAATCTTTTTAATATTAATTGGGCCTACTCTTGACCATAATCTTAATCGTAACCGCACAGTAAAAAAAATAGTGTTCAGCTATTTTTCTCGCAAGCAAACCATAAAATAAGTTATCATTCAAGCCGCAAGAATAATAAATAATTATTAAAACAAGAATAACTCCAGAACAACTGAAACTTCCTTAACTACCAACTTTGACTTCCAACTACCTTATTTCCATTTAACTTTTCTTGCATATTTTCTTTTGAATAAAACTTGTAGATGATACCTTTTCTGCACGCCACTGTAATAATATTTTACTTTTGCAATTTTCTGATATTTATTTATCTTTGGTTTAGTATAACCTATAGAGTGTATTTACCTTGTTTCTAATATTCGAATATTCGGGCCAATTAATGAAGTTTAGTATTTTATTGGCTGTGCTTGTGTTTGTTTAAGAGATTCAAAGCTTTAACTTACTATGCACATTTATGCTTAGAGTTTGATAACCTTAACTTTTACCCTTGACTTTTTAATTACACGCTATGTGGTTTTTACTAGATGTACACACGGCTACACAGCAAGCTATACAAAACCAGTTAATCTTGGCCTCACTTTACTAGATCTTTTCGCACAATGAACGATCAGATTATACTGGTTTTGTATAGCTTGATGTGTAGCCGTGTGTACCTATAAGCAATTGCTCGGCCCAAAAATTGTTACGTTATGAATGAATACTCCAAAAAAAAGTAGCGCAATACAGGAACTGATAGACGCTACTGAGAAGACACCAAATTCTGGATCGTTTCAATTTAGATAGACGTCGACATCAAGCCTGTGATTGGTGATAGGATACGTAGAGGTGTACCCAATCCAAAATCCAGACTCCGTTGCTGATGATAAATTTCTGATCGAAAACCCCACTGACAAATTGCCTGACCTGAGAATCGAACACAGAACCTCACGCTTAGCAGTCGACCACAGGATCATTGATTCAGTAAGAAGAATTTTAACTATTGGGCACAAAGTTGGTCAGCTAGTTAAAAACTTAAAGTTTTGAACTCGAAGTTGCTCCCTGATCACAAACCACCCTTCTATATAACGAGACACGAGCGTTCACTCCAATACTAGTTCCTCTATCGCCAGTTACTCTGCAGACTCGTTCTACGATTACTATGTAACCAAGTTACCAGAGGCGCCTCTAAAGTGATTACTGGAACCAAATAACAGGCTTCCCTGAGCCTAACGACTTCGGATATAGACAGAATTGATTTACTTTACCTCACTCTCGCTAGAGTATTGGTACACCTCTGCCTATCTGTTGTGGGTTTGCAGCCGTTATACTATAGACTTATAGAGTGATTTCAGTGGATAGAGAGAGAGTCATGTCGCATACTATATTAATTGGTGTATTATCTAGGACTTAGATAATACTATAAGTTTTAGTACCCTTGATTGTAGGGAACTAAAACTTATAGTAAAGAACAGTCTCTCTCAAATAAAATACCCCCTGAAATGCTCACTAAATAAATTGTTAAAATGTAGGATAGGTACTTAAGCATTCATCAGTTTTTTTTTCTGTTCAGTATATAAACTAGTTCCCATTTCCAGAGAAAATAATGTTAATGTTTACAAAGAAGTCAGCACAGGTTCACTAATGTTTCACCAAAACTCTTTTGATTATTTTCATGTTTAAATAATTCAACGTTTCATATAATATTTATTTCACAAACAACATATTCCACAAATGTTTATATGTACTCATATTATATGATCCCGACCGATTTCGGCCACAGCGACTTGGATCTGCCTATTAAGAGCATCTCTGGTGTGCTCTCTGGTGACTGACATAGCCAATTTTTGCCGTGAAAGTGCGTTCACATTCACTGCAAGTCAGCACCCCTCCGACGTAATTGTATTGGATGGCCGCGGGTGGTCGGGCCTTAAGCTCGTCACGTTTAGCATCGAGCTCTTCTCTACGTCGCCTTTCAAACTCAAACACCTTAGTGTTCACGGTATGCCTCCACAGTGACCGGTCCGCTGCCATTGCCTCCCATTGTGACGTGTCTAGGTCACATCGTTTCATGTGGCGCTTAAGCACATCTTTGTACCGAAGGAGTTGGCCGCCTTGTTTCCGCTTGCCATCCTGCAGTTCTGAGTAGAAGATTTGCTTCGCCACTCTGTCGTCAGACATTCGGAAGACATGGCCAGCCCATCGCAACTGGCGCCGCATTATATAGGCCTCTATGCCGCCGACATTAGCTCGCCGTAGTACTTCCGTGTTACGAACACGGTCCGACCAGTTGATGTTCATAATGTCCCGTAGGCATTTCAGATGGAATCTATCTAAAGTGCGAATGTGCTTGCGGTATAAACACCATGTCTCGGAGGCATACAGGAGATTTGGCAGAACTATTGCCATGTACACAGCAATTTTCGTAGAGAGCTTCATGTCATGCGAGCGGAACACTTTGGCACGAAGTCTGCCAAAAGCCGCAGCAGCTGCTCCAATTCTGCTGTTGACTTCGTTATCAAGGAGGCACCTGGATGTTATAGTGCGTGCTGCCCAGATATTTGAATTTGTCTACTTGCTTAAGCGAGACGTCACCGATTTTAATGTCGACTGGGCTATTGTTCAGTGTATCAAGAGACATGACTTCAGTCTTCTTCACACTGATCTTAAGGCCAAATCTGCGACATGACTCATCAAGACTCGACATAAGCCTATGTAGACCTTCTGGGGATTCCGCCGCAAAGCATAAGTCATCTGCATACATCATCTCAGTGATAGTCACGTGGGACACTTTGGTGTGAGCTTTGAGTCTAGCCAAGTTGAAAACACCACCGCCATTTATACGAAAACGGATACGAATACCCTCATATACCATATTATATACTCACTTTACAAAACATTAATTTGGCAAATGTTTCTCTTTACAAATGTTTTGCTTCACAAAATCACGTTTAACCTGAATATAAATAAACTAAACCAATCACAAAGTGACTCTGATGGTCACATAATACCTCGAAGTGCAGGACTCCTATTTCTGTTTAGAGGGTTTAAAGTACCTAAGCAGTCCCGAGCTCACTTCACTCGCAGTACATCTTAAGTTTTTGTTATTTGATTAATTAAAATAATTCACGTGCATACTTAATGAGAGAAAGATAAATTGCGTAATAAAGTAATAATGGATTAGTATGCAAAACGTTTTTATTTTACGAGACGACAAAATAAATTATTATTCAAAATAATATATATAATAATATATATTTATTATATAAAAATAAAATAAGAGTTAAGAAGACAAATATATTTTAAGTGAATTATTTGCCAAACTTGTTGTAAAATGATGAAAAATAACCAATCGTGTCTTCAATGCCAATCGTTAGTTTCGGTGAAATATACAAGCAAGTGTTAATGCTTCACACGGATGCAACTGTGAAAAATGCTCACGAAATCGAATGCAATATTAAATAGATAGATACAGACGTTTATGTATAGAAACCAATGTATAGATATAAAGCCTTATCCAAAAATAATAACAACTAGCTAACCTTGTGAGACATAGTCTGACAGGTAATAACCTTATTTTAGGTTATAAAAATTTAGTAACGCAGGCATGAAATTACACATCTGATATATTACTATGACTTGCTGAAATATGCCTTCTGATTTTATACAAGGTATTAATATGAAAATTTTGATTAAGAACCTGCTTATTTATAGAACTGTTTTGTGATTACTTTCTTGAACGAATTTTTGAATTATAGCAAATTATCTTAGTATCATTTGGGAATACTGTGGTTTATGTTTCAGCAAAGGTGGGTAACTATCGGCCGATATAAAGTCTGCAATTTTTGGAGACTCTAAGTGCTTTCTATAAAGTTGCTTTTTGATGTATGTTTATTTGGTAATTTATCTTACTAGGCTATCTGTCAATGACAGTTATTATTCTGTGCTTCGGAAGGCACGTATAAGCCGGTGGTCCCGGAAACATGTCAGAAAACATGTCAAACCATGTCAGAGGCCCTGATTCGGTTTAGAAGTTCTGACACTAGGGTGTGTGGGGTCGTTAGACCTTACTGCCCACACGATAAGAGGATACTTAAAATAATAACTAAGACAGTTGTCAATCTCAGCGGACTAGCCAAGCAGGGCAGGAGATATTATTATAGTACACTATTGCACTCTGTGTGCTTTTCACTCACAGTCCGAAGGGACGGCAGTCGGACCCGTCGGGGCTGCGGGTTGTTAGCAAGAGATACCGCGGCCTCGACACAAAGGGCTAAGAATTAACATGGGTGGTTTTTAGTCAGTGGAAGTCTGACACTCCCAACCACTCCGCCCAAAGTGAGAGGAGTCATTTGATGATTTCTCAGCCTCCAAAAAAAGGGACGTTAGTCGGACGCGACCGAGGACAAACATTGCTATAATAGCAACCCACATGCACATTAAACCGGCATCCATAGCCATAAAATATTAAACTCACATACCCTCACCCCATACTTTACGGGAGCATATTAGAACATTCATCACGATGATAAAACCTTCCCAGTTAGATTGAACGATCACTCCCTGAAGAGGAACATTGTGAGGAGGTACGTGAACGAAGGAACATGGAGTTGTTTCCTGTTTGCGTAATAGCAGTATTCATCATTCTTGTGTTTTGTTTGGTTTATTAGGGTTAGAGTATGTTTTCCTGTACAAGTAATGACTTCATTGAAACAAAAATTTTTTTTTACGAAGATTCGATTGCGGAATTCATTCCCTATAGAAAAGGACATTTTTAACCAGATGGGTGTTGTATCTGGTGAGCTACCACCCGACAGTTATTTTTTGGGTTTTCTAACATGAGTATGAATAGCGCATAGATAGCGCTGTAGTACTTTTTAAACTGTCCGCTACAAAATCAGCTAAAATCTATGTATTAATAGTAGTTTATGCGACTGTGCATAATGAAGGGCATTACAACACAAGTGTGGGTTTAAGAAACGAGCCGAAGGCGAGTTTCTTAATAGCATCACACGAGTGTTGTAATGCCTAATTATGTATAGTTGCATACACTACTTTATCTACCCAAAGATTTATCTATCTTTATCTACCATAAGGGCTCTATGATGGGTTCAGGAACCATAGGGAAATGACCAGCATTGTTACCAGTGTAATGCAATAAAAAATAAACAGGTTATTAGTTGCATTCGTCGCTGCATTTACTACATATATCTGGCGGAGTGTTCATGTTAATTTCTGAGTCACTATCACTCATTTTCGACAGAAATAAAGAACTTATCAGAAAATTTTTCTACTCGTAACTGGAAATAAAAAGCTAACGAACAAATGACAGCTCGAGATGGCGGCGTTTCGGATATCTGTCATTTTTTTTAAATCTTAAGCAAACGAACAAAGTCACTATTCTTGTGTCACTCGAGATCAAAATGTCGTGCGATTTATAATTAAAATCATACTGAATTGGGGTTTCGTATCGATAGGTATCTGTTTTAATGTAGACTAGAATAGCACACTCACTTGAATTTGACACCTGTTCCAAATTCAAACCATTAACCTACTGTTTTCAGTAGGTTATGAGCTCATTACAGTTCTGTTTATTTTTGCTGGTTGGTAATGCTGGTCATTGCCTATGGTTTTTGAACGCATTAGAGAGGGTTTATGATATTTGGGTAGATAAAAGAACAAACAAAGTATTTTTGATAACTGTACTCACGGTTAATAAAATTAATGATATTTTATGTTGCCATCTCTATCTTTAATTTGTGGGTATAGTCTGTGGCATATTCAATTAACCGACCGCTAGATCCTGGCTTCTAGTGGTTTCAATACCAGATACCGCTATTCCCTTTGGACTAGAATAGCAATATAATATAATGTGTACCTACAAATGCAGGAATATCCAACTAATTTCTGTTTTTATTTCAAAATTTTAGGCTCAGTAGTTTCGGAGACAGACAGACACACGAGTGATCCTATACGGGTTTTGTTTTTTCCTTTTGAGGTACGGAACCCTAAAAACATGTTGCACTGACTTTATGTAGAATGGGGCAAGGGGAAGAAAGTCATGATGATACTATAAGATACCTTTAAAGTGCCACCATGACATTTTCCAAAAGAATGCTTATGCCATCTCTGTATGAGTAGAGGTCTTTATCCAGTGAAACAGTAAAAGACTGGTAAATGATAATAGAAAGAAAGAAAGAAAATTGTGTTTGTAAAAAATCGTCTATCTATAAGCTGTACAGCTTATACCTACAGCATATACAAGCTCACAGTCTTTATGTGTACGAACAATTATTATATTAACTTTTGACCTTTCTTGTCACGTTATTTTGCCGTATTAGGGTTGTCGTTTACCACACAGACGCATAATATACAACTCATAGGCCTGGATCACCCTGGTTAATAACTAACTAACTAAATAATTTCAGCATGAATTTTTATATAAACCGTCTTTATTATTATATGCGCCTCGTTTTGGTAGAGAACTTTTGGCCGCAGGGAATGGTGTACCGTCACTCCCACGGGCACCTGCCACCTAAGTGCACAGTGACAAAGTGCACTTATATAGTTTTAGTGTTCATTTTACTAACACAAATTATAGTTTTTTCAACACACTTGCTCATAAAGTTGCTATAATCTCACCGCAATTTGGCACATAATGACACCTATAATCAAACTGTGACTTTTTCATTGCTATTATTCACTAGTGAGTTATAGGGTTTTTTTTAATTTTATTGGTTGAGTTGCTACGTTCATAAAAAAGTTTCGATACAAAAAAGATCGTGTTCAATAGTAAAAATAAATTAATGTACTTAGTGCTTGCTCATTTCATGCAAATTTGAAATTTAATAGATAATTTCAACTTGTACGTTTTTATTAAATGAAACTTTCACTTAAATAATATAACTTTTATTTTCTCTGTTATAAAGAAAACTTTTTCCTCATTTTATACGTGGCTAAAACTCTATCGCACTTATTCATTTAGTCTATGGCCGATCGTCATTCTTAGTATGACCATTTTAAGTGTGAATTTCATGGTGGCCCCACTGGTCAAGAAAAAATGCATCGCTACGTCAAACTTAGTACATTTATTTTAGTTCCGTGTTTTCCCGCATGCACAGATAAGTTGGTCGAACTGTAGATGCGCGCGCATAGGAAAACCGACTAATTTTTCCGCCATTGTGAAAAAAAATCAGAACTCGTTTTAACTGTTGAAGATGACTTTTTAGTATTATTTTATTCACAAGTGTGTTGAAAAACGTCGTATGATACGTGTGTATTGATGATTACCGTCCTCGGCTTTCTTAAGACCCTCACCTAACGGCTCGGGTCTCAATGGCGCCTCAGCGGTAATCACCAACGTTACACACTTGTACCATAATGTACTATTATCACATGCTTGTTAGTCTGTAAGGTATAATATGTCTTCGTCGGGGCTGCGGGTTGTTCGAAAGAGATACCGCGGCCTCGACACAAAGTGCTAAGAAGGAACATGGGTGGTTTTTAGTCAGTAGAAGTCTGACACTCCCTACCGCTCTGACCAGAGCGGGCAGAGTCATTTGAACCCACCCTCCAAAAAAAAACCTTTAATAATTATATCTGTGGGAAAAAGTTGCCTGCCAATATATAAATGTTATGATATGTCAATACATAAGTAATGAGGTCATTACTTATGCCAATCTAAAGACCATTCCTCCATATAACCAAAATTACCAGAATAAACACCACGTATTTCGATATGTCTTTATGTCAATACCAACTTAGTTTAACATAGCAAAGCTAGACTAGACTACGGATATTTAGTTCCCATGGGTAAAAAGCAAACGCGTTGTGTTGGCAAGCGAATACAGTCCCGGATTTAGGAAGTCCCGGTTATTAGGGATTTTGGAACACCCGGCATTTTCATAATGCTTTGAATTTGTTTTTTTTCTTCGCGCTTCTCGACGACAAAAAGTAGCGTTTTGGATTCCTAATTAAAGTAGGAAAGCTGAGCGGAATGAGGAATTTTGGAACATGGCATTCATTCTAGTTTAGTTCATATTTTCTGTTGATGTTTGTAGTCTCAATGGTTGAGAGTTAATTATTTACTAATTAACAGTTCGTCACTTAAAGACAAACATCTCGTACTTTACAACACGTGGTAAAGCATCATCTTCAATATTTAGTCACAAAATAGGCTATTAAAAAAAACTTTATAGTTGTCAGCTCTTAGGCAGGCTATTGATTACGAGAGCAGTTAATCAGTACACGGAATGCTCGTGCAGTCAAATTCAACCCCTTGCTAACTTTAGGCATCAACTACTCAACAAGACATAATTTCTAATCAGTAGTAACATGGATTTTGAGGAAGAGCAGAAGTAGGTGGTTCAATGAATGAATTTCAAGCTGCCTGTATATGGATTTCCTAACTGTTGCCGCTATTCCAGCAACGTCTAGGTTTACGCAGTTTCTGCAATAAGCGTCATAAACAGATAGTTGAGGGTTGCTAGTTGTAGAAACATGAACTCAAACTCATAGATCATTAATTTGTGTTTGATTTCAATAAGACCATTATTGGCACTTTTGTATGCCACAAAACTAAAAAAAACCGAAGGTACAGTCATAGTGTACACACATAATAACTTGTGAAAGTACTGTAGTTGACCATACCAAAGCGTAGATTGTAATGTAGATTTTATTTTATTTTATTTTTATTTTATTTGGTTTACCAACAACTGTTACACTGGTTACAAGCATAAAAAACAAGTAAAAACATATAAACTATAGTGCACAATCACTTAAAGGTAAACTCAGCATGCAAAACGAATTTGTACGTACAAAAGGAAAATATTTAAAGAAAACCAACTTAAATTATATCAGCTACTAGTATCTAAATTATTACAAGATCTTCAGAGTGTGAAACGAGATTCTATCTCTATTGAGCCAAAAATTCTATGTACACTCTTTTAAATAAAAAATCTAAAACCCGACTACTAACAAAATCGCGGTCTTAAAAGTAGAAAACAAAAAAATAATAATTCTTGTCTGATATTCTTCGTAGTCGCATGCCACTGATACCTGATGCTCCTTCATGGCGTTCTCATTGATACATAAGTCAGCTGCTAATTGCCATTAGCAAGGTGGCATGCGACTACGAAGAATATCAGACAAGAATTATTTTCTTGTTTTCTACTTTTAAGACCGCGATTTTGTTAGTAGTCGGGTTTTAGATTTTTGAACTTATTTTTTTTATTTGAATTTTATTTTTGTGTGTACTTAAACTATAATATAATACATAATATTTGTAATGTGCTCGCCAAGACCTTTCGTTTGATACCAAACTTGCTATGATTATCTCAATTTAATATTTTTTGAGGTAAGTTTTTGACATTTAAATTCCGTCATAAAAAGAATTTATAAAATTTATATAGCCTATGTCACCCGGGCTATTCTTACAAATCTATTGACACCTAATTTATTAAAATCCGTTCAGCAGTTTAGGCGCTACGGTGGAACATACATACATACATACATAGACTGTCAAAATCATTACCCTTCCTTTTGGCTTCGCCGTAGTCGGGTAAAAATGGTCATGTCATTCATGTTGTGATCATATTTTTATGTGAAAACAGTAATTGTTCTATCTGTACAGCATTACTTTGTTGCATGAGACTTGTTATCTAGTATTCTCTTCATTATTCCATTTCTCGTTTACAACAGTTGACTAACTACTAGACAAGAAAGAAATTAATCAGTTTTTTGTAAAACATTGAGACTATAAACCCGGAACACCATTGTTATATAATTTGCAACTTTGCACATCGAAAGATCAGAAGTTGTATTTGTAAGGGTTCTGTAATTAACCAAAATATTAATTATCCTCCAATGTTTTACACTATGCAAAATATCAAATACTTTCCGAACCCGACAAAGAATTATATAATATATTATAAACTGTATTGGTTTTCCCATCAGACTTTTTTTAGTACCTAGCATTAAAGCGATAAGAAAATCGTTTAATGAAAAATATTTTAAATACCATAGTATTTCTTGAACACAATCTTGTTTTTGATAGAAGTAACCTTACTTTTGGGCATCGCTGCAGTCGGGTAAAAAAGGAAGGATAGTCGAGATTCTTTGAAATTTTGAGAACATAAATATTGTGTTGCTTTGGTAGATATCAAATTAATTGACTCAAGCAATAAAAAAAATAAAAAATGCGGATGGAAAAACATTAGGTAAGTAAAACAATAGAGAGTGTCAGATTCTTACTGACTAAAAACAACCCATGTTCCTTCTTAGCCCTTTGTGTCGCGGCCGCGGTATCTCTTTTGAACAACCCTCAGCCCCAACGGGGTCTGCCCCCTTTAATAATGTCGTACTATTTACTGGACACCCTGACTATCTAACAATGTTTACAAACAAAACCCAATCAAATAAAACGGCCTACTGACACAATAAACCCCGAACATTACGTAACAGGGAACAATAAAAACATTATTTTTACTATGAAAGTGTACTACGTAGGAATAACATGTTTTACTATGCGCGCTACAGGCTACAGGGCTATAAATTGTTGAAGGGCTGAGAATATTCACGATGATTCTCTTGGGAATAAGCAGAGATGATACTCTTTGTCTCTTTTACTAATCAAACATTTAGTACGAGTATTTGGGTATCTGATTTTTGTAATAAAATAACTTTTACTTCGAACACGCAACATTCATAGGTATAAAATTATAAATGAAAAACAAACTTATAAAATATTATGTTAGTCACAATTTATTGTTTTTTTAAGACACAAGCTTATTTGTTCAAGATGCATCTATAAATTCCAAATAGGTATACAAGTAGTAATCGTGTCTTAAAGTTTTGTATTTTTTTTCGATATGTTCCAAAGTTATAAAGATTTTTTTACCTTAGACAAATTAGAATAAAGTGCAAATTCAAAAGCATAATAATTTAGCAGTGAAAAGACTGAAGTTGTATCTCGTTGGATAGCGCTTTCACAGATTCAGATAAAGTAAACTCATGTTACAATGAACAATCTTTATAGCCGATCTAGACAGCAATTGCTTCGTAAAATCTTGAAGTCTGTAACTCAAATCTCTCTTTAAAGCTTCGATTTCATTTGACTTTATAAAAAATAGAGTACAGTACAGGAAAATAAGGTAGTTAACAGAAAAAATTTAATTAGTCCGTCAGATAGATTTCCAAAAAACATTAGACACTTTTTTTCATGTAAACAAAAGATGAAGATGATACAGTGCAGTGCTTCGAAAAGTCATGTGACGTCACAGTTTTGGTAATTTTTTTACCAGAAACAATTTTTTTTTTCACAAGCAAGCTCTTGATCTTTGACACGTTATATTTTCGTAAATTAATTAATTTGATAAAGCAATAAGTACAAGTTACGTCCAATATATTTCCATATTCTAACAGACGGACTAAACAGAATCATAGTTTTTTAGTCAGGAATCATCCCTTTTAGAGAAGAAGAAGACTGTAAAGTCCCCACTGCTGGTAGACATTTTTCTTCTTTATGTAACCATCGTGAGGAGTTTTTGCCCAGCGGTCATCGTGCATGCGGCTGACGTGACCTGCCCATATTTTGCTTAATTCCATTTTAGCCTTCTTGCTAAGGTCCACTATACCCGATTTGGAACGCAGCGTGCTGATGCGAATCCCGTCTTGTTTTTTAACACCCCAAAATGCTTCATTCCGTTGCCCTTTAACTATGACCGAGACTTAGAGTTGTTCGAAGGAGATACCGCGGCCTTGGCACAAAGGGCTAAGAAGAAACATGGGTGGTTTTTAGTCAGTAGAAGTCTGACACTTCCTACCACTCAGCCCAGAGAGGAGGCAGTCAGTTTTCCGACAGTCCAAAAAAAAAAAGTTTTTAATCTATTGCATAGATTCTATCGCGGGCCTTGAGTTGAGCGTGGAGAGCGAATCCAGAGATTTCCTAACAAAAATATTCAGGATTCAGTATTCAACCAGGTTGCTATGGTTACGGAAAATAACAAGGTTGTCAACTGAGGTTGTCAAATTAAATAATTGTTTGTCTCTCCGCTTTCTCCTTCTAAAATATTCTTACTCGTATAATTTGTGTACAAAGTGTTTTAAATATGAATAAACAAAGTGCATTTATTAATGAAGAAAGTCACGAAAAAATAGTGAAAGAAAATGAGTGAGGAGTGAGTAGTACTCTATAAACTCTATAAACATTAATTTTATTATTAGTACGCATCTATCATAAGTTTTATTGGTTATTGCATTACTATTCTGCGAGTCGGTCTAAAACGATTCGTTTTCTTATAAAATATCTAAAATAAAATAAATAATTTTCATATTTTTCAATGTTATGACACTAACGTCAGGCTGTCAATACTTTTTCTTTTAAATTTTCTGTCATAGAGTTTCTTACTAGCTTAGTTAGTCTATGAAGGTTAGTTTTGATTTATATAATATCGTTATTTTTGTTTAAATTTTTTGAATTAATAATTATTTTGGTGTGTAATTACACTATTAATACCTAATTATTTATACCTATTATTGCATAAGTTGATAAAAAATGCTATGCAATAGATTTACCGCGGCAGTCTCCGAGTGCCACACGTTTTTTTTGTTTTGATTCACTAGGTCTGAGCACCGTAGGTTAGGACGGGAATATCCATGACACACTTAATTATCCGCCACACAAGATCGATCGGTTATTTTCTAATTACGAACCATTTTCCGAATTCCTCCTTTTCCCTGTAGCAAAACGAATGAGTAACGGTTAAACGTGCATCGCCGTTAAATACCCCAGTTTCATTAAATATCGTGTGGTTAGCTGCGGCGCCAAGCACTCGATTTTCATTTTATACTGGTGTGGGATCTAGGTTTTACGTTTTTGTGGAGTTGGATAGGTACTCAGCCTTGAGATTAGTTTAATTGTTTATCCAAAAGATAAGAAACAACTTTACTTAACCCTTAAATAGGCAGTGTACTCCACCAAAGACATACACTTTGAAAACATCAATTGTGGTAGTAATCTAAAAAAAATACCTGTTATTATCATTTTTAGCTTGCAAGAATTGTGTATTTTAGTAGATAAAATATTAGGATGTGATAAAATCAATAATTATCTGTCAAATTCAAAATATCTTCGAAGCGGTCTGACGTCTCAGTGTCACATGAAACCTTTTTAAGTTTTTCTGCGCTTTTTTGGTTGGGACTTGTGGTTATTAGGCTTTACATTGCACAGAAACATTATAAACAACATCAATCGTCCATAATTTTATGTGTAAATTACGTAATTACAATTTTATGAGTTTGAAACTTTGTGTCTACTCCCTGAATACCGTTGCCAAGTACGTGCAAAATAGATTTCGGAATACACAAAGTACATTGCCAAGTATACAAAGAAATACAAAAGGCCTTTTTTTGTTTGTTTTTTGATATAAAATGATATCGATTTTATGTCGTATAGCATGTTATTTTCTCTTTTCCTACAGCACTTGAACCTGACACAATTATAATTATATTCAAGCTTTGATCCCGAAAGAAAATCCATGATCCGATGACAGTTCTTGTTTTGATGATGAATCACACTTCCTCCACCAAGCTCAACTCTCACCCACTAGAATGTATGAATGTCTTTGAATGTCTTTCAAAGTCAAATACACATACAACGTTGTAACTTACTCCTTACACCAATGCTTCAAGAGGTTTTTCCGTATTCATCCATCAATATTTATAATGCCATGCCAACATGGAATTAAATTCAACCATTATCTACTCCATCTGTAGAACTTCTACTGTCACCAGTTCCATAGCACATTGGAATCTTTACCTGTGCCGATCTCTAGATCTAAACGCAAGTAGCTTTCAATCTTCACTTTTTGCTCCATGTAGTACAAATACAAGAAAACATATTTCACACTCCTAGTTGGCAATGTACTCCCGGTAGTACATCGAATTTCGCGAAAACTGTAATATTCAGATTTTTTTCACAATTTTTTTCAGTCTTCTTGTATCATAATAAACCAGGAAATAACAAAAAAACATTAAATTTTAGAAAAAATTTCATTTGCCAATTTAAGGGTTAAGCTAACTGAGAAGAACAAAAGCCATGATGCCTCAGTGAAAGTATATTTTTGGGTAACCCGTTCCTGTGATCCCAAACCACTACAATTCCTGAAGACCAGAATCAATAGTGATGACCACCCGAAAAAAGTGCTGAGACAAATAACTTCACAACCCAACTACTGATTAATACGACATCCCTTTAAAAGACTCATAGTTGTACTCATTATTATTCTTAATCGTTATTGCATTCCGAAATTAAAATATATGCATACACACAAAATTAAAAATCTATGCAATAGATTAAAAATATAGATAGGTCAGATAGCTGAAAAGAAAAGAAAATATTAATGGGTGTGTGGCCTAAATAATACATAAGTAGTCGCTCAAAACTTTCTTACAGACTATACGATAGGGATTTAATATTATAATAGAAGAGGCTCCATAAAACAAACAGTTTCATTTTCGCTGACTGCGCTTGACACTATTTTTACGACTTCAAGATGAAGAATTTTATAACATAAACTGTCGTAAAAAGAGTTTCTTTTGGAGTGAAATGAGATGGTAAATTGTGTACATCATAAAAAAACACATCTTAGGGGACCCCAAGTTGTGGTTTTTTATGTATCTCTCAAAAAAGAGAAAAATGAAATGATTATATTAAAAGAATTCCGCAGTGACTCTTTTTGTGTTACAACTCTTAGCGTTGATAATTACTTTTCTGACTCGAACGATGCTATTATTACTTCATAGGAGTAAGATATTAAATAATATTTACCAAGGAGACGCACCTGATCTCAAACATAAACACAATAACCAACCGTATAATGCGCAAGAAAACGGAAACTTCCCTAAACAGCCGAAGACTAACATAACATTCAAAGGGTTAGTAAACTATAACCACAGATATAGATAGACCTAGATAACGCAAGAGCAATACTTTGCATGCCTAGCTTACGTACACACGGCTACACATCAAGCTATACATTTCCAGTTTACGCTGATCTCGCACTGTATGGAAATCCTATACAATGCGAGATCAGCTTATACTGGAAATACTGCTTATGCAGCTGGAATACTGCTTATACTGCTTGAAGTGTAGCCGTGTGTACAAAAATCATAAGTGACCACTTTCGCGCTCAGTGTCAGTCTGCATGGGTGTATAGCCCTAGTCGGACGTTGGCGCTGGTGCAGAAGGCAGGGGTTGGAGCGCAGGAGGCGCCGTACGCGGCGGCGTCTTTGAATCGATTTGATTTTCCGATTTTCTATCACTAAATAGTGCTTGTGGCGTCATACTAGGCAGTCAAAAAATGGCACGCTTGGTTTTCATACAGATCGTGATACTTGCGTTACCTAGTTCTATCTGTATAGATCTGTGACTATAACCAATGGAAAATCCCCTAGTCAAACGTAAACAGAATAATAATTTATAACCCTGTAACACCCCGGGTTTAGTGCCTATAAAATTGCAGTCTGCCAAATGACTGGTAACGGATTTATTGGAACATTTAGTTGGTTTGGAGGTATGGACTCCGATAGATAACCTTGCCAGATTAACTATTTACTTTTATGAAATCAACAGAAAGCCGTCCTTTGTACATGCTTCCGTTAATAAGGGGTCCAGTCTGGGGCTGCGGGTTGTTCGAAACAGATACCGCGGCCTCGACATAAAGGGCTAAGAAGGAACATGTCTGGTTTTTAGTCAGTAGAAGTCTGACACTCCCTACCGCTGTACCCAAAGCGGGATGAGTCATTTGATGATTTCCTACCACCCAAAAAAAAAAAAAAGGGTTCCAGTCTGAATTTTTTTGCTAGTCTCGGTAATACGGATGTGAACGAATAAAGTGGAGAGAAAGACTAGAGAAAAGATGGATAAATAGTGTGACGAATTTTAAGAATGAAAAGAAGCTGAAGATAGCGTGACGGTCGTTAGAAGAAGATTTTTTTTTTTTTGTGAAGTAACATTGAAAAGGGGTAGAACGATGATATCAATCTCCATATTTCAGCATTGCAACCTTCAAAACTGCCTTTTTACAAAAGTTTGAAAAGTTATTAAACTCTCTTCTCTTATTGATGACTGTGTTGATATAAACTAATTTGATATTTACCGTTGATATTTGGATATCAACGATATCTTAACGTTTTCTGTACAGCAATAAATCTAGTCCTAAACAGCTTATTTTAACATACTATAGCAGGGATGGCGAACCTTTATGGATCAACGTGTAATTTTTTCTAAAGAATATTTATTGACGCCTTATACGTGCCGTCAAATAATTTCTTAGTCTTTATTGCCTGATAATTAAACTAAATATTTTCAACTAACAGCTCTTTCTTTGCTACCAAAAAGAAAAAAACTTGACCTAATGTCGTAATAAATGTTTCAATTCTACGTGTAATTCAAATTAAAGTAAGATTGCATTTTGGACTGGACTCTTCTACCAAACAGTTTCTAATCGAATCTTATGTTATACATCTCTGAAAATCTCTCTTATGGGTGAATTTCAACAAATGCCATTTTTTTTGTCATATCGGTGAACTTTTTCATTTATGTTATTTTTTTATATTTTTCAGGTTTTATGAAATGTTTAGGATATCAAATATCCCCAAATTTAATATCATCAACGTAACATTTAAGACTAAAGAGAAAATTCAGTTTGAATTCTGGTTTCCACCGATATGATAAACCGGCACCAATTATTTTTCTGTACACCGATATGATAAGTTTATCCACCGAAATGATGTACATATCCAGCGATATGATAATCTATCCACCTTTGAACATCAAACAGGAAATAGTTAGTAGGTACCTTACATACTTAACGAAATGACACGGGATCTACCGATATGATAAAACGACTCACCGAGATGATAAAATATCTACCGATATGATAAAGCAATCCACCGATGTGACAAAACTGTGCGTTGATCATGAATCAAAACACCGATATTAGATATAAGACACCGATTGATTTTTTCTCATCATTTCGGTGTAAATTATCACATCGGTGGTAATAAAGACCACCGATTACAGCGATATGAGAACAGCGACGTGAGAAATAACACAATTTTTAGAAAATTAGAAAAAATGCATAATATCTAGGATAAATTCAATAACAGTCAATGAAGCTAATTCACTTACTTCCTCTGTTAGAACCAAACAACAATAATGAAACTACTCATTACACTAGAAAAATGCAACCACCGATAATTTAATAGTCAAACGAACTTACCTGTAAGTGAAGTTCGATGGTAATTATACTTGTTGTTGTATTGTCCGAAGATGATTAGGAAAACTAAGGTAGTCTCGGCTTTTAAGTCACCGACGCCTACATAAGTTTAAAGAAAAAAGTTTCTTTCCGAACGCAAATGCCTCCTGTCACCCGCTTCTGAAAATAGGTTCATTAAGTTCATAGCGATTTATTGGTTTTACAACATAGGGTTCATGCTCATATGACTATATAGCATGAAGATTCTGGGTCGGGTGGGACTAATCATCTTCGGACAATACAACAACAAGTATAATTACCATCGAACTTCACTTACAGGTAAGTTCGTTTGACTATTAAATTATACTTGTTGTTGTATTGTCCTCGATGATTAGGAAAACTAAGGTAGATGTTTAAAGACTAGTTGTAAAATCAACAAACATTTATATAAAATCAATAATCATTTATATAAAAGCATTAAGCATTCATATAAAATCAATAAACATTTATATAAAAACATTAAACATTCATATAAAATAGGTAAACATTTATGTAAAACCTATAAACATTTATACAAAATCAATAAACATTTAATTAATAAACATCTGTCTAAAGTCAATAAACATTCAGATGAATATAAAATAACTAATAAGTCATTTTTTACAGTTCAGGTTTAATCATTACCAGTGTTATTACAAATTGCTTCAGAGAATTTTTTAATTAAATTAAATTTTCTATTGTTCACTATTGGTAAATTTTTAACTAATTCCTTCTATCATATCCACAGCTGTAGCTGGGCTTTCATACTCCATATTCTATTGCTAGAGAAAGGAACAGTTATAAAAGGTTGGCATTTGTTTGGCCCAGAAAAGTTAGCATATCAATCCTTAAAGTAATACGATTTTGTGTAATCACTACATAATAAATATATATTAGAGATATTGTTTGCACTTTTCCACTTGTGGTTATTTATTTATTTATTCAATAGTTGTACAATTACATTTATATAATAAGTTGGTGCAAACATAAACTCATTCGAGCAACAGTAATAACAGCAACAGTGGTAACAGTAGCAGTTAGTGGTTCTAACAGTAATATAGTTACCGCTTTCTTGATAACAATTTGTAAATCACTTTGTTGAATGTAATCTAGTAGAGAGAGAATAAAACACTGAAAACATCCCAATTCCCAAGAATTCTCTGGATCTTGGAGGACTTAACTTAAAAAAGTCTCTGAACAGTATTTTGATATTTTATCTGTACCTTTATGTGGTCTTATAGTTAGAGATAGAGCTGAACTAACAGAATATGAAAATAGAGGAAAAAACCTTTATTAATCCTCAAAACGAAAAGACTGAATAACTTCAGTGATGGTTTGCTAATGCATATAATATTTTAATTACTTACAGTATCTTGTCTTGTCTATACAATTGCAGGTAATGAGGCAAGCATTAATATTCTGTATTTTTAATTATTGAATTCCTAATAATATCAACAGCTTCATTACTAGTTCCAGAAAACCTAAAATATATTCCTGATAATACTCCTGCCATCAATCCCAGTTTTTTTTTTTTTGTGAAAAAAGGGATGTAACTATTTGAAATTATGTAAAGTGCAGGTTCCTGTATCACAAAAGTATTAAATTAAATAATGGAAAAGACCATGGTTGAGTAAGGTATCTATTTCCTATAATACCAGTTGTTTGTCTGTAATTATCTTTTCTATAGGTTCCAGAGCCATAGAGAATTTGAAAAAAGTATAGAATAAATGATATTGGTCTCAATACCATTCCTTCCATTGCCACCTTGTATTGGCAAGGAGCATCCACCACTTATCACAGCGCAACCCCTGGAGATCCCAGAGTCATGATGCATAAGTGTGATATTTTGTGTTAGTCCATGATACAATTATTAATCAATTGGGCGTTCACCCAATACGGATATAATATTTTGATAATTTAAAAACACCTAAGATTCCCTTCCACATTCAAAATCTGCTATCATAATATTACCTTTGGTATTTATGTAAGTAATATCGAGTAAGTAACCATCTATTTAGATTCGCACCAATGCTTTTCAGAAATGTATGTTATAGCTCATCATAAAAAAGAGTATAATAATGTATCCATTATGTACCTACTATAACTATGTTTAATAAATAAAAATTTTGATTCTGTAGTTATATTTTCAATTCTTGAAAAATTTCAATAACTAGTAAATGACTGACTGAACACTTAAGCCCAGAAAAAAGGGGCAGCACTCAATTTTGATATGAAAAACTGAGCTGAATCTACAGTTCATAGTATAATAGCAATCTATGGGCCACACCATGCGGGAGAAGCATCTGTGAATATTTTTATTAACTCAAAAGAACTGGCTATGTTTATAGACCAAGCCAAATGATATGATATATTCATTGCAGTGTTTATATCATAATTATCATAAAAACAAACTGGCAAAAAAGAGGGTGTACTATTAGGTACCTCTCTGCCCAATCCTTCGGGGATTACAGGTGTGATGTTATTTTACCATAACTATCTCTTAGAACAAGGTATTTGTTCCATTCGAGTTTCTTAGTGAATAGAATCCTATAGTAATGGCTGGACAATATTAAAGTTTTAAAACCTTAAAAACAATTTTAATTCGACTTTTTATCAATAAATTCTAAATTATTTCTTTTCTCTTCAGTGATGTTAAGGCTTGTCTTGACTTGTTAAGCTATGTGAATAGTATTAAGAAGTAAACCTAGAAGTTTACAGTGTCGGATAGGTATGAAATGACATTTCTCTTTGGTTCTGGTGATTGCATGTTTTCTAAACATTATACATCTCTTAAAAAATTAAAAGGCCTCTCTAAGGGTCCTTTGAAACCTGTAATGGGTTTCAATGTTTTTGTTATTTATGTTTATGGGGCTGAACATAATATTGAAAACATAGCATTTTCCTTGTCTCATGCAATAAGCATCCAATCCAATGTGACAAGAAAAAACCATTATTCTGTAAAAATTGGTATACTGTTGTATACTAGGTCATCTCCAAGTAAACTAAACATATGTAACGCCTTTTACATAAAAAACGGAAAGCTATATTTTTGTGCCTTTGACAAGGAAAAAATGGTAAGCAAAATTGTTTTTGTAAACATGCCTTTGGGTAACAAAATTCCATTGCTATGAAAGCAATTCACTTCTCTATTTCAGATACTATCTGAATAAATTCAAGTATAGAGATTTTATCATCTAGAGGAGTATCACTCCATCACCACCATCCAATTAAGAATAACTGGGTCGCTTGAGTGACTAGTTTCCAATCATAAATTATATTTTAGTCCACCAACCTGTGAATTTAGGGGGATGATTTCTCCTGGCCACCTGTCTGCTGCACTCGTACTCTTGATGACGCCCCCCCCCCCTTTTTTTTTGCATTTCTGCCAGAGGAGGGCCCCGCCAGTTTTAAAAATTTATTGTTAATTTTAGGAGCATTTGCTCTGGGCACCCATGTGCTCTCTCTAGGAGTGAATTTTATGTTACACTCATCTTTAATCCTCAACCAGATTTATTTATAGATTTTTCTGAGATTAGTTTCTCAGCGTCTTCACCCAAAATATATGTTTCCGTCTATGAATGCAACAAACTCTTGAATGTCTTTGTTGTTTACCAACAATAAGAGTGATCTGTGTCCCCTTGCTTGTATCTTAATGTATACACAAATAACAGAAGCATCATTCAGCTTCTTCATCATCATCATCATCGGTCTATAATGTTCCCACTGTAGGGACTCAGGCCTCCTCTCTAGGAGAGGGATGGGCTATATATAATCCACCACACCAGCCCAGTGCGGGTTGGTAGATTCAGCTTGTATGTAATGTATGTAAATCTTCTCTTCTTTCTCTGGGTGTATATCCACATAAAGTATTTCAAGAAACTTGATTATATAATAATTCTTTCTATGGTACTTACTTCATTTAATTCTTGATCTGCATTTTCAACTTCTATTGTGGTTATCCATATACCAATTCCGGGCAATCATTCTCAACCGATAACGGGAGGATATTTTCTAATCACTGTGGAGGGACAATTTTACTGTCTTCACCCACATAAGGTGACCTCCTATGGTATTTCACCTTCTTGAAGAAAAACATAATGCATGTTGAAGAACAACTACACATAAATAACCTGTAAGTTCCCAAAAAACTTCCCGTGAAGGTTATTATATAACAGTCAACCACGTGTACTCCCACAGAGCACCCTGTGAAGGTTGCTGAGTTCTCGACATAGCCTTTTAGACCGCGTACGCCCCCACAAGACGTCCCAGGCCAGGCAAGTCGTCCATAATGTATCCATTTTGGACTTCATGGTCCGTTGCAAGTCGTTCACTTTCCTTGCAGGTTATAATAGAACAGTCAACCGCGTGTGTTCCTACCGAACACCCCTCAGGTTGCTTACGGCATTGCCGGTGTAGGCCATAAGGCCAGGCCAGTTGTTCATAATGTATCCATTTTGGACTTCATAGTCTGTTGCAAGTTCCAACGGAGCGGTGTCAGGTCATGTTAATAGCCAACAAGGGCAAACATTTTAAACTCTCTGTACTCCGATGTAGTGCCCACATGGCAATCATGCCGTTAGTTGCAAATAGGTACGTGCAAAGCGCAAGGCATAAAAAACATACAATATTTTAGATGTAGCGATTATTGCCACATAACAGAGCTTTAGGCTTTTGATTCCAATTCTTCAGCAGTAGGCAAAAAACAAATTAAGGTCACACAAGTGAAGCCATTTTGGTTTCTTACTTCTAGCACTCAAAACAGAGCTAATAGCATTTTATGCGCTTTCCGCAATATCTTTAATATCTTCAGTAGCTTCGACTTTGTTAACACCAACTTTATTTTCCCATTTAAACGTTAAAATAAGACTTAACAACCTAAAAAATAAATAAAAATTATTGGAAAGAATGGCGCCGGTATGACATAAAATCCGAATGAACCTATTTTCAGAAGCGGGTGACAGGAGGCATTTGCGTTCGGAAAGAAACTTTTTTCTTTAAACTTATGTAGGCGTCGGTGACTTAAAAGCCGAGACTACCTTAGTTTTCCTAATCATCGAGGACAATACAACAACAAGTATAATATAAAATAATTGTCCGGGAGCAACTGAAATGGCGTACTTACGTTATTGGCGGGAATATGCAGCGATTTGACACACATCCGTCTTGACTGCGCACTAGCACACACTAACGAGAGAAATAAAATTGGGGTGGGGACGCTGTCGGACTCGTCGATGTAAAGTTAGGTTTAAATTACTTTTGTCCAGCGATATGAGAACATTTCGCAGGACAAGTACGTTTGTGTCTCTCAGTAATAATAATCGTTAATTATGTAATAAAATATGTTATATATTAATAATATAACTAATATTCTATGAAATAGAATAAGTTATATCCTTAACTTACTTATTTTTATTAGTGTATATAAGCTTTTTGTTTGTAAAAAAAGTAGAGGGACAGCACCGATTTGAAAAAAATAGAGGTTTATGTATATATTTTCTACCTTTGTAATAGTCCTAGGTAAATTATATTTTTGCCACAACGCAATAACTATCTATTGAATACTAAAAAAAATAATTCAGAACAATATTCCTTTTTTCAAATACTAATTTCACCGAAGACAAAAAAATAAGTCATTTGGGAAATTCACCCATAAGCATAGTTGAAAATATGGTTAAAAATTCGGTGGCGTGCCTAAAACATACTGCAACGTGCCATCAATGGCACGCGTGCCATTGGTTCGCCATCCCTGTACTATAGCAACAGACCTCAGCACATCATAGTAAACTACAATCTGTCAAATCTTTTCATTAGTTTTTCAACTTTATCACTAAAGAATTAGGTTCAAGATTGATTAATGTGACACTTAGCCTTATAAATACAACCTCGAACCCTAACAAGACAAAAAGACGTGCCGACCCAAGTTTATAAAGTAGTTGTGGCTAACTTTGATAATGGTGTTTAATAAACAATTTTAACTCGCGACCTAGGCCTGCGGTGCCGCGGCGCGGGTAGGGTTGAGTAATAAATGAAGGTCGGCTTAACCCTGTGCGGCTACAGATGGGCTATTTTTATTATAGGGCGCACGCTACGGTTGTGGGGGAAGGGAATTAAAATAATGTGCCTTGGAGATTTAATTATGTCAGTTTTATCGCGAAAATGTACTGGTGTGTCGCAGATGCGTTGAATTTTACATAATTATTAAAAAAGGCTTTTATTTTGGAACATAAACAGTTGTAAGTACGTATCTAACGAACTGGTATTTTGATTAATACTTTTATTATTATTAATACTTTATTATACACAGCAGCTCATCGAATTGACAAAACCATGAAATGTGATTTAGCTGATCCATTCTTCTTTTAAACAATGCAACTAATAAAACATTACTTAATAACCTTAGCCAACAGTAATTACAAACAATAAAACAGAAACTCTCATCACAATAGAGTTTGATATTTAATTTTATCCACTGATTGGACACAAGCTATTAAAAATGATTGCGCAAATATATTATTTACAAATTATTATACATGTGCAGTCATCACTAAAAGAGTTTGCTATGTACCTATGTTTTATAAAATAAAATGTTTATTTATAGGTAGTCGTTTTATTCCAAATTAGACCAAATAATACTGACCATCAATGTGATTTGCACATGGAGTTGGTGGGCAGTTCCACTCTTTTCTTATTAAACTTAAAATAGAAAGGGATTTTCAACATAAGTATCATAATTATAAATAGTTGACGGTAACAGGGGAGGATTTGGCTTCAAATCATTAACCGACACTTAACCGCACCATGGGTGGCGAAGCCCATAAAGAGCCATGACAAGATATGCGTACAAAGTACATTGTCGTGAGAAGAAAGAAAGTAAAAAATTATAATTATTTATAAAAATGATAAGCATGGGTTGAATAAAAATTGTTAAGACATAAATGCCCAGTTGATCATTTATTTTGTCAAGTGTCACTTAGTGTACACTAAGTGACACTAACGTAATAATGTCGTCAGTTATACATTAACTGACTAGACAAATATAAAATGCACGTTGTGCAATACTGTTTTATTTGAAGACCTTTACATCTTTATCTCACCTCTCTCTCTTTATTTTATTTTTTTTTCTCTCTTTGTCTTTTTCTTCTCTTAAACGCAATTTGTCTTATTTGATAAAATTGCTGATGATGAAATAGTTGATGACATGATGAAACAATATTTGCGTTAGCAATTAATTTTATACGATATTTTGTTTTTTTTTTTATTATTTTTTTTATATGGGCTTACTCTTGACTGCCCTAAGGGCAGAGATGAGTTCGATGATGGAACGAACTTACCCAGAAGAAGCCTAATTACTCGCGACTTAAATAGATCGGGGCTATATGAACTCGGGAAGACCGACGCAGGCAGGGTGATTTTTGTTTCAAGCTCGTTTCAATCCAATAATATCGCAAAAAAAATACAAATTATTGTGGTCCATAAATAGTTTACCCACTAAAAACAAAACTTGTAAAAAAAGCCAAGTCGTACAACTCTTTTCTTCTACCGTAAAAAGTAGTGAGAACCATCTTGACTTGGCCATCGCATCGCATTCGCCAATGTTAAACAGGCCATTCTTATGGCTATTCGCCATCGCATTGGCCAATTAAGATACGATGGCCAAGTCAATGTTTTATTAGACTGAATAAATAAATTGACTTGGTATTACATGGATCTCACTACTTTTTACGGTAGAAGAAAAGAGTTGTACGACTTGCCTTTTTTTTAAAAGTTTTGTTTTTAAGTGGGATCTCATTTCTTTATGTAGAGACTTTAAATGAATCTACAACACTAGTTTTATTCGAACTTGGACAGTCATAGTCATCAATTTAAGGAACTGCTAAAATACTCGACAAAACGGATCAAACGAGTCCAAACTCGATGGGGTTGCGTCGTTTTATAAGGGGGTTCCTATGGCCACCTTTCAGCTCCATCATCAGACCCTGGATACCTTCTAAAGATAAATTACTCGACAAACGGAATCAAACGAGTCAAAACTCGACGGAGTTAAGTCGTTTTATAACGGAATTCCCATGGTCACCTTCCAGACCCATCAACAGACCCTGGAAGCAATCTTAGACAAAGTACTTGTCAAGACGAATCAAACGAGTCCAAACTCGATGGGGTTATAACATTCTAAAATAGAGTTCATGTGGCCAATTTCTAGCTCCATCATCAGACCTAGGACATAATCTAAAGACAAACTAATGTTCAAGACGAATCAAACGAGTCCAAATTCGATGGGTTTGCGTCGTTTTATAACGGAGTTCCAATGGCCACCTTCCAGCTCCATCATCAGATCAGCTCCATGTTATCATAATATTGCATTGTTAGGTGATATACATATACGTGCAAAATTTCAGACCAATCGGTGAAATTCATTCACTGAAAATAAAACTTTAACTTTGTAATCCTATACATTTATATGGGATTACAAAGTTATTTATGCAGTTAGTGTATCTAGAAAACTAGACTGAAATTGCATATTTTTTAAATTTTTCCTTAGTTTATTCACTAAACACTAATTGTTTTCTAAATTTGAAGCTTCTAGGTCTGCTAGAAGTGCCTTAGACTTTTGATGATCGGTCAGTGAGTCAGTGAGTCAGTGAGTGAGTGACAAAATTAAGGAACTTTGATTAGTTATAATTCTTAAACTACTAGTTCAAATTGAGTGAAATTTGAAATTGCTGTGTATATGTTACGGCTAATACCCGAAGTGCGGCTGCACCTAGTTTTAGCCGGTTAGAACTAGGTGTAGCCACTTACTCTTGGTTAAACCTAGTACGAGCCGATTGTTTTCGGGTAAAACTAGGTCTATCCTTCCCCCTCAGGGGGGATTTTCAGGGGGGATTTGTGGAATAAGCCAACTTAGATAATGTTGTAAATACTCGGTTTTCTTTTACTAAGTGGGTGTGTGTTTTGTTTTATCTTTCTTTTGTTTTTTTTTTTACCGGAGCATACCTTTAAAAGGCGACGGGTCTATGGGAAAAAGACCGACGGGAGAGGGATTTTTACCTCACTAAAATCACCACAGTGATCACAACCCGCTATGTTTTGCTCTACCTATCTATTTTCTAGCCAATTTGTTAGCATACACACATACATAAACTCACGCCCTTTTCCCATGGGGGTAGGCAGAAACCACAGAACGCCACCTGCTACGATCCTTACATTTGAAATGGAAAGGGGGGGGGGGCCTTTCCATTTTGTTAGATAGTGATAAATCAGGGGCCCAATTCTGTAACTTAGAGATAAGCAACACGCCATTGACACTCTATCGACACACTACAGACATTATTATGCAATAGGGAAAAGATGTGTCGTTGTTCGATGGCTTCACAATGGCAGTTCGATAGCCAAACACGATAGACACAACTGTCAGATTTCACTTGAAATATATTTACAGACTACCATAAAGTCCTACTATGGCGTTTCAATGTCACTACAGTGGCAAGTCAATGACCATAAATATTTGTAGAATACCAAATGTCAATGAATAGTCTATTGAGACACAACCGACACACTATCGACACACTATTGATAAGTTAGCTATTTTACAGAATTGGGCCCCTGGGGGCACGGCAGTGCCCCCACCAAGTCGAGCAATAAAGCGGCACGGCCGTACCATCCTTTTCTCGAAACAGTTCAGGCCATTTTCGACCCCCTATAACTTCGTTGTCGATGCAGAAACTAGAAACCTGAATTTTTAGTAACCAATTAGGCATTGTATATATGTTACGGCTAATACCCGAAGTGCGGCTACACCTAGTTTTAGCCGGTTAGAACTAGGTGTAGCCACTTACTCTTGGTTAAACCTAGTACGAGCCGATGGTTTTCGGGTAAAACTAGGTCTATCCTTCATCATGCCGGCTACAACTAGGTTCGGCCATTCCCTGTTGGATAAAACTAGGTCTATCCGATATCATTCCCGCTAGAACTAGGTCCAGACAATCCCTGTTGGATAAAACTAGATGCAAACAAGTTGAAACAAGTAACAGGCGCCTGGCTCACGCGAGTCGCGTCGCGCTCGCGCGCCCCTGTTTTCGCAATTCGTACAACTTCATCCGTTACAAAGTAAGACCACAGATTACCAGATACTACACTCCATACAAAATGTTCAATGCCTACCGCTATAATAGCCTACACTTTCAAGTCAACAGACGCTGCGAACGAAAATGTACCCTAACCTTACAAACGTAAAGTGCTTTGTAGATGCGCGCCGCGCCGCGGCGCGGCGCCGCCCGCGCCGCCGCGTGGATATTGTGAATTGCCAGGGCTGCCTCTATCGACAAATATGATAATAGGGTTTTGTAGTATACTTTATAAAATAAAACAAGCTTTTTAAAGTATCAGATTAAATTGTTTTAAAAAATAAGTATAAAACGAAATTTATAGGTATTTAAAAAGAATAGTTAATTTTACTTAGAGGTGTTTTATTTTGATGCAATGTTTTTTTTTTCCTTTCTTTAAATTCCCGATTGTTAAACTTTTACGTATAGAATATTCTAAATCGAACAAACAATTTTATTAGGTAATCTTGGGGGAAACAAGGGCAAGGGGAGTTAAGTGGTATATTTGTCATTTAATTAAATAATTGTAGGTAAGTACATTTTTTCATAACAAATTAAAACTTATATTTCTGTATCACGAATTCACGAGGAAAACCGATAAAAGATAAGTTTTTATCGTTTCTCTTGCTGAATCTACATCCACTGCACTTATTACACCAGTTGTAGCTATTACTTAGGATTTTAAAACTCGCGTCAAATCGACCGAAATAATTATAATAACTATGCGTATTGCACAGAGTACTAAATATTGCGTGGGTACGCGCCGCGCGGCTGTTGAAAACCCTCTGTGCTATGGTCATCGATAGACCGGCGCCCGGTAGGTAGTTAGCGCGCGTAAGTACATGGAGTGTAGTATCTGTAATCTGTGGTAAGACTGCGGAAGAAGTATCATAGAAATTACTTGATATATTTTGTATCTTTGGATCACCCTCAATACTTCAATCCGACAATGGCAGAGAGTTCGCGAATCGAGTTGTGGAAAGTTTGACGCAGATGTGGCCAGGTTTGAAGATTGTGCATGGGAAACCACGACACAGCCAGTCACAAGGTAGTGTTGAACGTGCCAATCAAGACATCGAAAAAATGCTTATGACTTGGATGGCTGACGAGAACTGCCAACTAGGTCCAGACAATCCCTGTTGGATAAAACTTAGATGCGTGTCCCGCCAAGCCTTCCGCCCCGCGTCACACTCATGACTCCCAGCATCTGCAGCAGCGGCGCGGGGTGGAGGGCATAGCGAGGCACGTGCCTCTGCAGGTTGTGAGCGCCAGGTGCTGCTGATCTACTGCAGGTCTACTAGCGAGTGTGACTCACAGCGTCTGCAGCAGCAGCGCGTGTCTTAGTTTTAAATAACAGGGATTGGCTGTACATAGTTGTAGCCGGCATGCTATCGGCAGAGCTTTTTTAGATATTAAAAAAACATCCAATAAAAAGAAACGTAGAGTTTTTTTATTTTTATAAATCACATTGTATTATTTAACACAAATTAATAGGAGTACAATTTTTAATATAAGTAATAGGAACAATCAGGAACATTTTTTTTACAACAGACAATAGTTGCGTATTATAATTTAAAGAATGTTATTATAATTATAAATCACACTTTTATAAAGTAACATAAACTATTTATTAGAACAACTTAAACTTGAGTGACATTTTGAGTTGCACAAAATACCAGCAGCTTTGCAGAGGCACTTTTTGTTGCCACATTTGGTTTTGCAGTGGCATCTTTTATAGCCTTGCCCACCAGAGGTCGATTGTGCATTGGCTATTTGGCGTAGTGATTTCTTTTCGGGTGAAACCATGTCAATATCTAAAAATTTTGAGTCACACACAGTGAACGGATTTCTTGAAAATAGTTCTGTTATAGTGCCGTATTTGTTTCCTAATTTGTATAACCCCTTGTCGTTACATTCAAGTACAACCATTAACACATTGGGAAAGTCGCCTCTACCTCTGTCCACGTCAGGAATTTTTACTCGGACTGTATCACCGACTTTACATGGGGGAAACTTTTCATTTGATGAAGCCGTCATTTTTATAGCTTGTTTTACCAAACCTTCCTGTGCGCCTTTCCTGTTAGTGTCAATTTTTTGTTTCTTTTCACACAGCTTACATTTTTTCTCCTCATTCTGGTCACAGAGCACGCAATATGTCATTTCGATTTCTTTCTGGCAACTTCCTGATGTTGATGGCTCATTCTCTTTAGTAGCTTCGTCACTCTCATCATCAACTAACTCTCTAAGAATTTTCTCAAGATCTTCCTCGCTTTCTATATTTGCAAGGATTTCAGGTGGTAGATCAGATGATTTCAGCCCGACCTTTACATCAGAACCGAACATTGCCTGGTACGGCGATCTTTTAATTCCGTGATGGTAAGCTCTATTTTTCATTAGCTGAATAAATCGTAAGCCTTCTGACCATTTTTGGCAGTTCTCGTCAGCCATCCAAGTCATAAGCATTTTTTCGATGTCTTGATTGGCACGTTCAACACTACCTTGTGACTGGCTGTGTCGTGGTTTCCCATGCACAATCTTCAAACCTGGCCACATCTGCGTCAAACTTTCCACAACTCGATTCGCGAACTCTCTGCCATTGTCGGATTGAAGTATTGAGGGTGATCCAAAGATACAAAATATATCAAGTAATTTCTTTGATACTTCTTCCGCAGTCTTACCACAGATTACAGATACTACACTCCATGTACTTACGCGCGCTAACTACCTACCGGGCGCCGGTCTATCGATGACCATAGCACAGAGGGTTTTCAACAGCCGCGCGGCGCGTACCCACGCAATATTTAGTACTCTGTGCAATACGCATAGTTATTATAATTATTTCGGTCGATTTGACGCGAGTTTTAAAATCCTAAGTAATAGCTACAACTGGTGTAATAAGTGCAGTGGATGTAGATTCAGCAAGAGAAACGATAAAAACTTATCTTTTATCGGTTTTCCTCGTGAATTCGTGATACAGAAATATAAGTTTTAATTTGTTATGAAAAAATGTACTTACCTACAATTATTTAATTAAATGACAAATATACCACTTAACTCCCCTTGCCCTTGTTTCCCCCAAGATTACCTAATAAAATTGTTTGTTCGATTTAGAATATTCGGCTTATTCCACAAATCCCCCCTGAAAATCCCCCCTGAGGGGGAAAAGTGGAATCCAAAAAATAAAGTCTACAAATCCCCCCTAAAATCCCCCTTAGGAGGGAAAAGTGGAATTGAAAAAATATTATTCCACAAATCCCCCCTAAGGGGGAAAAGTGGACACCAAAGAAAAAACAAGTCTACAAATCCCCCCTGAAAATCAAAAGTGGAATCGAAAAGAAACAACGTCCAGAAATCCCCCCTGATTCAAGGTCGCGCTCGCTAAATCATGAGGCGTACTTACTTATGCGGGCATCGTCCGTTGACAAGTTCAAATAAATCAGTTATACATTAAGATCTGCGCAGATGCAGCGACAATACACGGCCTTCAATATATTATATTATTTGCTGTTACAATGTGGTTTGACGTGAGGCTATGCACATTAAAGTGAATAAGTACATAGGTAACCGGATGAGTAGACGCACTATTGTGCCTTTTAAATATTGTGTGTTGTAACATGTAGGTAATATTATAATATGTATAACATAACATAACATCACGCCTTTAATCCCTGAAGGGCTAGGCAAAGGGGTATCTAATAAATGTCTACCCACATTTCGATAGTTATGTTTAAGTAATAGAGATGTAATAGAGGACAAGCCTATTGCCAACAACCGCGCGCAAATTCAGACTCCGTCGTTGATAGTGGGTTTCTAGTGGAAAAAACCAAACACTATGGGAATCGAACCCAGAACCACTAGACTAGACCAACGAGGACGAATTATGAGTATTATTTTTATTACAAAAACATTCGAAATGAACGTTTAGTTGTCAAAGGAAAGTAAAGTACCTACCATTTGTAATCTTATCCTAATCACCACAGTATAAGTCCTCTCTTTCAAAGAACACTGCAAAAGGAGAGAATGTTTATAATAATACTAGTAATTTTTCTTCTTGTTAAAAATATTTAGGTAGTCGAAACTCACATTCAAAACGTGTCCTTGAACTTTGATATTTGAATAAAAATCGTAGACTATTCTAATTAGTATGAATAATAATGTTGAGTCCATACAAATCGAACTATGGAATGGTCAAGTCAGTACTTGGTTTCCATTTTTAGAAGGCTATTATAATAAACTAGCCTTTTCCCAACCATATTTGGGTCGGCTTCCAGTCTAACCAAATGTAGCTGAATGCTAGTATTTTAAATGGAACGACTGCCTATCTCACCTCCATACTTAACCCAAATAGTATTGGGCAACATGTTAAGACTGATTGGCATACTATTGAGACACTGACTACTTGTAACGACGAAGAGCCAGGACCACTCCCGGCTCTCATTTAAAGATCCTTGACAGTCGCCTGTGGAGGCTTAACGGGCTTTCCGAAACATAGAGGAAACTCAGCATATCGGCACCCATTCACGGACCTAGGCAAGCGCGGCTTAACCTGAAGGTTGACCTACTCTGCTGTTAATATTTAGCCATGCGTTCCACCTTCTCCAGACAGCTTACTAATCCCTCAAAATGATTTAGTTCCAATAGATTAAATACCACAAGGCCTCACCTCTGACGCGGCACCTCATATCGCATGCAGCACGCATTCACAATGTCTAATTCAGGAGCACTTTACTGCAGATTGAACTGACGCATCCAGCCATAAGTGGCTCATTTTGCGATTATTTCAATGAGGATTATGGTAGAATAGCGGCATTAAATGACAATGTAACTGTGATTGTGTGGGAGTCCGTGTGTGATATTATACTAGGAGTTTAATCATTGTATTCCGTGGTTATAGATTTTATCAGGAACAGACTTTTGCAGATGTGAATTAGTTGTAGCTGAATTGTGTGATGAGGCCTAATTACCATGCTGCGGGTTGTTCAAAAGAGATTCCGAAGCCTCGGACACAAAGGTCTAAGGGCTCGTTTACGCACACGCGGGGCGTCGCGCGGCGCGTGCAAAAGGCTCGTCGCCTGATTTTTATTAATTTACTGAGAGACATGTCCACCGCAACAAACGCTGCAATTTAAACTAAGAAAAATCGCTTTTCGTAAAATCGACGTTTTAAATCGTTAGCTTTTTCATACATCGCCATGTGTTTGAATTAAAAACGCAACACGTGCCGCGCGACGCCCCGCCTCGCCTGTACGTAGGTAAACATGCACTAAGATGGATCATGGGTGGTTTTTATTCAATAGAAGACTGACAATTTTTACCGCTCCGCCCAGAGTGAGAGAAGTCATTTGATGATATACCACCCTCATAAAAAAGGCCCTATTACCACAATTCGGTTGTTTAGGCGATCGGAACAGCAAACCCCAGACTCAAAGCCCAATCGCAAATAAAACCGCAACGATACGCCTAATTTCTATTAAAAACATGATTAGCGGCTAATTTACCATTCTCCGAATCGTTTTCATAGACACAGCGATTAGCATGTGGTTTTCGCAGCATCTGTCCACTTTCAGAAAGGAGGCAATGTTTTAGTTTCTTCTGTTTTTCTGATAAGCCTTTAGCTCAAATTGGCCTGCAGTAAATTAAGCTTTAATATTGCTTAATATTGTGTAATGTGCCAGTCGGTTCCATAACGGCAAACTCTGGCAGTCTGCCACTGCGTATACAATACAATAATCATTGGCAGTTTGGTTCAGATTGCTTGGAGCTCTGCTTATATTCTGGAGGAAGACACAAATTGTACCAATTTAATCAAAGAACATTAAATGTTACACAATCACTCATAAAATGCTGCAAATGATGGAATTTTGGCACATGTATGGATTTTGTTTTGTATTATTACATAGGTTTTATTTAGGTAATAATAACATGAGGTAATTAGTACTCAGAAAATAGCAGGCTAAAATCTCGGTGTACGTTAACACTGGTGCGTAGCTGAATCTTACAGTCATCACAAGGACTGGAACTATTACCACCAATAAAAATAACTCAAGTTTTATTACTTTACGTGTTTGCGATGGTATCGAATTATTAAAATTTTCACAGTTGGTCTGTATCAGTTTTATACTAGGTATACTTGTTGAACTCAAAACATGTCTGCACCCCGTTGACCCAGTCTCTATAATCGGTCCCTCGTTTTCCCACTAAATATATTTAAGCATAGGGGATATCCTTTCAACAAGAAACATCAAATATCCAATACCACAGTCCGCAACGTAAGTGAATCTCCCAAACTTTATCAAAGAGCTGCATGTGACATGTCTAACGGACATAATGGCTGTCTCTAGACTCCAGAGTCACGTAATCCTGTTACTGTGTGTACCTTGTGAGTTTGTGACAAAGGAATACAATACACCCCTGTTGCTACGTTATGGTGTGTGGAGGAATATCATTTTGCTTGAAGACGAAAGGGTTAATCAGAGAGGGAATAATTTTATTATGAGTTGGTTGTCTTGGACACTAATTACCGGAGGTCTCGGAGGTCTCTTTTTTAAGGTCCAGACATGAACTTGGTATACACACAAATATATTATGAAGGGCTATGCAGATAATTGTCTGAGATGGTTTTTTGAAGAAAGTACAACACAGATTTGAGTAGACCCTCTAGTCAGTGTAAGTATTTGTCAGTTATCGTGGAGCTCGACTTGTAACTGTAACGTAAGTTATAATAAACGCAATGAGCATTTAATTAAACCTTTTAATTTCCTTTGCAGAGACAAGTAGAAAAGCAAGGACCGCGGACTTCAAGGAGTAACGATAAAGGTCAAGGAACCATTATAACAGCCCCCAATTTAATTATTAAGACCCCTGTGCGCAATTTCAGTTACATTTAAAAGAAATACCTAAATATCTTGGCACATAGTCTCTACGTTTACACTGGGGCAACCCTGCATTAAATTACATTTAAATGTAACTTAGTGAACCGGAAGACGTTGCGTTGGAAGGCCTCCCACTAGGTGGACCGATGACCTGGTCAAGGTTGCAGGAACCCGCTGGATGAGAGACGCACGGGACCGGTCAATGTGACGACACCTGGGGGAGGCCTATGTCAAGCAGTGGTTTTGGCTGAAATGATGATGATGATGTAACTTAGTGAAGGTGGAGAGCAGTGGTGGCCCAGTGGTGGCGGCCCCGACTTACGAACAGTGAGTCATGGGTTCGAACCCCGTCAGGCGCATTACTTTGTGTAATTTATTTCCTCACCACTGCTCTCAAAACGGTGAAGAAAAACATCGTGAGGAAACCGGCATGTCTTAGAACCAAAAAATTCGAAGACATGTGACATCTACCAATCCACACTGGGCCCGCGTGGTAGATTATAGCCCATCCCTCTCCTAGAGAGGAGGCCTGAGTCCCTGCAGTGGGAACATTATAGGCTGATGATGAATAGAATAGAATAGAATAGAATATGTATTTATTCGCTAATGGACAGCAGCAACACAAAAGAGCAGCACATATATAAACAAAAGGATGATAGTGAAGGTTGATAACCATTTTAACAAAAACAAGGAAATTAAAAGAAAAACACTTTTGCTTTCCTTAAGCAGGTGTCATGAAGTTGAAACAACTTTTGTATTTTGCATAGACATTTGAGATCAATGAAAAAAAAGAAATACATTATAATATTTTACTATTCATGACGTGTTTTATTTAATGCTATTAGTATTTTGACTTGCAATATAAAAACTAAACATTAGAAACCTAACGAGGAAAGAACAAAGATTATTATTTTTTTGGCAATTATCATAAAGATGTTTATGGAAATCCTAATCCTAACTAATATTATAAATGCGAAAGTAACTCTGTCTGTCTGTCTGTCTGTCTCTGCTTCACGCCTAAACTACTGAACCGATTTTTCGCGAGATAAACCAAAAATCTGCCGGAAGTCACTATTCCACGCGAACGAAGTCGCGGGCAAAAGCTAGGAGAACTGACTGACTGACATATCAACGTACAGCCGAAACTACTAGGGCTAGGAATGTGAAATTTTGCACACGGCTTCCTATTATAATGTAGGGGAGCACTAAGAAGGGTTTTTTGGAAATTCAACCCCTAAGGGAGTTAAATAGGGGATGAAAGTTTGTATGGAAAATCGTCATTTTTGTAGTTAAACCGACATACACGCGGGCGAAGCCGTGGGCAAAAGCTAGTTCTGCATATTTTGGTTGTTTAGGTGACTAAGACAACCGTTTAATTTCCTCTGAGTCATTGGTTACTAACAAAGAGGTTTGATACTGAGTCATATCGAATGCACAAATGACGATAAATCGATTTAATTAGTGAAGTAGGTAAACAGACGCTTATCGATGCTGGTTAAAATCAATTAGAATGGAGCTATGACTGGCATTTTGAGTCACAAGTCGAAGAAATTACCTATGTGCCTTAAGGTAAGTGTAGCTCCCGTAGGGCTGCGGGTTGTTCTAAAGAGATACCGCGGCCTCGACATAAAGGGCTAAGAAGGAACATGGGTGGTTTTTAGTCAGTAGAAGTATGACACTCCCTACCACTCTGCCCAGATCGGGAGGAGTCATTTGATGATTTTCCAGCCTCCAAAAAATCTTTAGGTACTGATCTTTTCTGGTTTTTGGTTTATTGAATTTAATGTTATGTACCTATGTAATGTGACCATGTATTATTTCTATTATGAGTCTGTGATACTCGAATTAATTTTTTTTTTTTTTTTTTTTTTTTTTTTTTTTTTTTTTTTTTTTTTTTTTTTACACAGCCTGCTTTTCCTCATTTGCTGAAGGCCTCTCTCTTCTTGTGCTGGTCTATCTGGTCATCACGTTTCTGTGTGGGGCTACGTTAGCTCGTTGTTCACTGTTTGCCCCGGATCGACTGCGGCGGTCGCGGGCCTGTGCCTCGCGAGGCTTGTTCGCGGCTTCCTCTGTGCGTACTCAAACGGCTCGCTATGCGCCCACAACCCAGGCGATGAATTTGTTAAACGCTCTGATAGCTCAGGAACCGGATCTAGATTTGTTTTTGAGTAGCAATAAAGCTATGCTTAATTAATGCATATTTTTTTTAAGTTTGTGTATATTGACTTGCTGCACGCTTTGGTGTAAACTGTAAGAGCAGCAAGTAACTGTTTAAATAAATAAATAAATAAAATCCTCATCCAGGTTTTTCCTCGATGATAACTATGTCTTCTGTCCATCTTGCACGTCTCTATACCCAGTCCTTAGACGCTGCTCGGTCATCACCGCGTCTTACTAAGTGTCCTGTCCTACTACATTGATTTGTGTTCCATAACACGATTTCCAATATGGAAGACCTTTGTACGTCTTCGAATTTAACGTTAGACACTAGCGTCAGCTGTACTAACGGAAAATATCTCTCAATCTCCTTTGTATCAGCTAAATGATGAAATGGCTGCTGTATCGCTTTTGTTCCGGTGACTGATGGTAATCATATGTTTTCAGGAAGTATGTAAATGTTTTCAGTTTCTAGAAGTATTATTTGCCGATGACACAATCATGCCTTTTTATTGTATGACTAGCCTATCATGTGCTCATTATTAGGAGCCTCGGTGATAGGTTTATTTTCTGTGAGAGCGAGTTGACTATAACACGAGTTTATTTTCAGTTTTTATTGATTTCTTTCAATAATTAAAAATGACAGCAGCGGTGGCCCAGTGGTGGCGGCCCCGACTTACGAACAGTAGGTCGTGGGTTCGAACCCAGGCAGGCACATTACTTTGTGTAATTTATTTAATCTCCGCTGCTCTCAAAACGGTGAAGGAAAACATCGTGAGGAAACCGGCATGTCTTAGAACCAAAAATTCGAAGACATGTGACATCTACCAATCCGCACTGGGCCCGCGTGGTAGATTATAGCCCATTCCCTCTCAAAGAGAGGAGGCCGGTGTCCCAGCAGTGGGAAAATTAATAGGCTGATGATGATGATGATATTCGTCACACACCCCACATAGCGCCCGTTATGTATAAGTACAAAGTAATAGGGGGAGAGTCTAATGCCATCAACCGGTGGAAATCCAGACCTGAATCGAAGCTTGAACCTCTTGCTTATCAGTCACACTTACGACCATTGATGACCCAGCTATAATGTCAATGAAACAGTCATTTCCATCTAAAAAATTATTAGTAAAAGTTCAATATAATATCATCATCTCAGCCAAAAGACGTCCACTGGACATAGGCCTCCCCTAGGTGTCGCCACATTGGCCGGTCCCGTGCGTCTCGCACACAGCGGGTCCCTGCAACCTTCACCAGATCATCGGTCCACCTAGTGGGAGACCTATTATATTTATATTATGTTGAAGGCCAACATAATAAATGTACATAATTTCTTATCCCCACAAAGTCAAGGTAAACCACAACAAGAACAAAACTTAATCATAAGTATTATCTAGTTGAAAGTACCAAGACCGCAGCGTCCGCAAAGGTCAGCCTAATCCTGCAAAATACTAGGCTTAACCAAGGAACCCTTACTTACAAGGTAACTACATAATTTGTACAAACTTCACGTTTCTCTTGATTTATTATTTTTAGTAGATTAGAGTTCTAAGCGTTATCTCTAGATTGTAAATACTTTTCATTCTTTGGAAGTAATTTCGTGTTTTGTTGGAAGTTTTGCTAATTTTATGATAGATTGAGCTCCATCCTATCTCTTTATCACCCTTGGCTGACTAGTAGAGAATGCGAAATCCTGAAGTCCGTCTTTGTACTTTATTTGTGTGTTTTAAATAAATGAATAAGTTATTTGAGGGCGTAGCTATTGGCAACCGCATGTACTTTCAGTGCCTTCCAGAGTGTCCCGTTGTGACTTCTCGTTCGGCCAAGTTGGCATGAGAAACCATGTTTTGATCCCATAGGAAAACCTGGGAAAAACCGGTCTGTCTATGGTACCGACATTCATGCCCTAGTCTCAAGTAAGCAGTTGGTTGCAGCTGCCTTTCGTAGATTTTTCAAAGCAGTGGTGACGGGAAGTTAGAAGTCTCAAAATCTGACAACCAGCCTTGCCGTGAGGTATCATGTGAGGTGGGAAGGTCGGAAAAGTAGGCAGCCAATTCATGTTAAATACTGGTATTCAGCTGTAACCATATTCAATGATGAAAGCCGACCCCAACATAGCAGGGGAAAGGTTAGGCTCGTAACGAAGACATTAGTGGCTCATTAAACCCTTAGGATTTATATGTGCTTATCTGTAACAACATAACTCAAACACAATTTACGAAAATTCTAAATTAAATGTATTTTTCTAGCCACAAATCACATTTAAAATACATTTGCCTAACGAGTTTCATTAAAATTCTCTTGCAAAACGCTGTGTAGCGTTTTCAGCCTTAATTACAGGCCGAAATTATGAAGATATTTTACTTTAACCAAAGATTACCTTTTAATTTAACTTGGCCCAAGAATTGTAATAAAATAAACATAGCCTAGGAATTATTACAAATAATTAAGGATGTAGAATTAGCGTAATATTTCTGCCTTTACAATTTTAATTTTACTGAGCACTTTTCGTTATACTAGTACCTATTTATAATGAAAAGTGCTCGGTAAAAATTCCTATCAACAATGACGAACAAATTAAACGACAACATATAGAAAAAATCAGAATTTGAGTTTCTCGTGAAAAAACGGTTGTTGCTTGGGTATTAGACACCGTGTTTCATAATAATATGAAAACGTTAATTAACACAGTAAGAGTTAATCTTTTATTTACCTAAATAAAGGTGTGTATGACCAGTTATAATATAATGAACGTGGACGAGGCAAAAGGAATATATAAGGATCGTAGTAGGTGGTAGTTGCCTCCATGGGAAAAACGCGTGAATTTAATTAAGTATGTAATTTAATTGCTCGCGACTGTACACCACAAATACAGTCGCCATCATCTTCAAACGATTTCCAGAATCAAATCGATGTTTTATTAATTAAATTAAATTAAATCTTGATTTGTCGTTACTGGTAGTCAGTGACCTGGAAATCTGACAACCAGTCTTACCAAAGGGTATCGTATTACCCAGTATAAACTGGGTTGTGGAGGTCAGATGGGCAGTCGCTCCATGTAAAATACTGGTATTCAGCTGCATCCGGTTAGACTGGAAGCCGACCCCAACATAGTTGGGAAAAGGCTAGGCAGATGATGAAATCTTGATTTGTGGTGTAAGTATGTACTAGTCATCATCATCATCATGTACTAGTGGTTGTTGACACTTGACAGTAATCTAAGTTCAAATAAAAAGAAGGATGTAATACATTTTTACTCATGAATTTTCCTGCAATAAAAATAAACACTACAACCCACACACAATCGAGCGAAGAGTAATAAATTTTAATTACATAGCAATTAACTTGACAATCGCGAACTGATGGCAATTGTTTTATTTTTAAAGCCTACGATGTTATAAAATTGTAAGAGGATGTCAGTCTGTCTATAAACGCAGAGCTCCTTGTGCCCGAGTTGAGTTAATAAAATAACTTCAAATAACATTCCATCATTTTTTTTAAACTATTATTTCAGCTTATTACTGACGTCAATCTCTTGTGGTGGCGATTGATGAGGCTATGATGGGATGAACTGCGGGTTGTTCGAAAGAGATACCGTGGCCTCGACACAAAGGGCTAAGAAGGAATATAGGTGGTTTTTAGACAGTAGAAGTCTGACACTCGCTACCTGCCCAGGGCGGGAGGAGTCATTTTATGATTACTGATCCATAAAAAAAAAAGCCAACATGCCTGGGAGATGCCAGTTCACTTTTGCTTTGAAGGTAATTGCACCTTACTATTAATACTATAAACGGGATATTTACCATGTTTTCTTATTGTTTCGAGTTCCTGATATTTCGGCGCTGTTACAAGCACCATGATCACGGATAAACTGAAGTCATTGCGGGTGGATGTTGATGAGCAGACAAAACGGTCTACCCCACGACCATTGTCACTCACTACACGATTCTGTTCCCGACACACAAAACTCACTGTGTCCACTTGCGAACCTATTTGCACCTTTGTGAGAGGCATGTTTTTATTTGTTTTTAATAACATAGTACTTTTTACCAATCCCGAAGGAACGTTTGACACCCTGTTTATGGTCCCATCCATAGTTGGACAATTTTTTAGGAATCAGTCAGACCATCAAAATAAGGACAATGGTAAAAAAATAAGAAAAACGTTTGATACTTACTAAAAGCCATTTTGTCAAAACGTTTTGAAACTGCTGCTGAAAGTAAAATAAATGGGTTTTCTTAACTCTAAAGCTCTTTTACAATTTGTTTAAGTGCACTTGAAACAGTTGAAAGAGCGATAGCTACGAGAAAACTGATACCCAAGAACTACAAAGCGAAGGCAAATCACTGAAAGAGAGAGTTTTTTTAATTTATTTATATATATACACACAAAATACTTAACAGGTCATGAAAAATCAGGTAACATACATAAAAAAAAATACATACACACGAACATAGAACCTCCTCCTTTTTTGAAGTCGGTTAAAAACACAAAACTACTGCTTATTATATGCTGTGGACCTGTCATCATCATCATCATCATTTCAGCCGAAAGACGTCCACTGCTGGACATAGGCCTCCCCTAAGTGTAATTTTTGCTTAGGGGGGGTTTGCCATAATCGCCACGCTTGGCAGGCGGGTTGGCGATCGCAGTACGGTCGATACAAAAAGCACAGAGAACGCTGCTGCCCATTCTCTGGTACATCCCTTAGTCGCCTCTTACGACACCCACGGGAAGATATGGGATGGTGCTATTCTTTGCGTCCGACACCATGCGGAACCATGTGGACCTGTAAAAGGAAAGTTTTCCCCGTGTGGCTAGAAGGTACCGAACGCCACCAGCTAACACGGTAAGCCTTTTACTACATCCACATTCGTACATGGTTTTTTAACCGACTTCCTATGTTCGGTGATAGGTAATAATAGTTTCGATGACACGTTTTTTTAGTGTTATCTTAATAGTTGGTTTGATGGACCAAGTTTTGATGAGAAGTTATTGGGTTAATAATACGTATTTAATTCATTTCCTGCAATTTGATGACACTACATTGTTAACCTACGTCGTTCCACGTTGTTTTGATCCAGGACTAATGTAAGAACAGATCGTTAGTTTTATCCAGCTCGTCCCGCCATCTTCTACGAGGTCTGCCATGACATCTTCTGTGTCAGGGCTAGAAGTTAATGAATATAAAAAAACAACATGCCTGTTATTCCTGAAGGCTTAGGCAGAGGAGTACACTCACATTTTGCCAGTTAAAGTCTCATGGTCCTAATAGGAGGCCAGCCTGTTGTAATAGGAACCTGTAAAAAAAATCGTATTTGTAACCTGCAGCAGTTCCCAACTAAAACGGTATATAAACGATAAATAAAAACATAAACACTGTCACAATCAACAACAAGTGCGCAAACAGCACTAATTTTCTCGAATGTCAGCCATTTAACTCGTTCACACGTTTTTATTAGTAATTGTGATACTTAGCTGTTTTCAGTTCGTTTATAAACATTTTTTGCTTATGTAACTTGTCCACGTGCTGTTTATTTTTAAACATTGTATTGTTAGGATATGTTGTGACAAACAATAACGATTTATTCACGGAGCTATTGGATTTTCGACTTTATTGTTTATTCAATTGAAATAATATAATTGGTTGTTATTGCTTGAACAATGGCAGACGTATCAATTGGATTGTTCATACATTCATGTTCTTCCTGATTGACTCAATCATTGAAGTATGCTTCAGTGGGTTATACTGCACCACGAAGCTCCAGCCCGGGCTGGTGAATGTCACATGATGACCATGTTTCTAGGATATGCTGGTTTCCACACGATTCTGAGAGCAGCGGTGACGAAATCAATAGGGGATCGGACATAAAAAAACTAATTAGTCCATCAGATAGATTTCCAAAAATTATTGGACACGTATTTTTTCTTTTTTCACGTAAACAAAAAATGAAGACGATACAGTGCTTCGAAAACTCGTGTGACGTCATATGATAGTACATTTTGTACCTACAAGTGACGTTTCAAGCCCCACTCCATGATCTTTGACGCGTTTTATCTTCGTCATTTTTAATTGATTTGTTAAAACAAAAAACACGTATTCAATATTTTTCGATAATCCAACTTACGGACTAAACAGAATCATATTATTTTGACCCAGTCCGATCCTGATGATTGACTGGCCTGTTGGTCTAGTGGTTAGTGACCCTAACTGCTATGCCGGAGGTCGTGGGTTCGATTCCCACCCAGGACAAATGTTTGTGTGATGAGCACGGTCATTTGTTCTGTGTCTGGGTGTAATTTATCTATAATATGTATGTATTTAGAAATATATAAGTATGTTTATCAGTTGTCTAGTACCCATAACACAAGCTCTGCTTAGCTTGGGACTAGATGGCGTTGTGTGATAGTTGTGGAATATTATTATTATTATTATCCCCTATTATACGGAGTAGCGTATCGGGTTCGAATCTATGACCTGTGACACGTAAGCCGTTGTATGCACAGCGCCACCACTGCTTCAATATTAAATCCTTGACAAGGAAAAAACAAGAAGAATGATGACTGGAGCAATAATCCGGCAAACATTATAATCATCATCTGCCTAGCCTTATTTCAACTATATGTTGGTTTCGGCTTCCACTCTAAGCGGATGCTACTGAATACCAGTTCATTTACATTAATATCTAGTTAGTACTGCCATGGTTCAATGATACCCCTAATAGTCAGGCCAAGAAGTACCTATGTTTTATTAATAAAATAGTGTACTACTCTTAGTAAATACAAATCTGTCACAAGTAGGTGTTAAATAAGTAAAGTTAAGAGTCACAACGCAACAGGTCCTATTCGCGAAAGCTTCATAATAAATCCTTAATTACTCTTCATTTAGTAAATTAGAGTTCACACTTTAATTACTAAATGAGAATTTAGTTGTCAAACGGTTATTACAGAATGGGGAGCCCTAACGCAGTCAGCAGGCGTCAGGGCAACCTAATGGAAGATGGTGGGATGAGCTGGTAAAAACTATCAGCAGAATTATAAATTAGGGAGAGAGTTCTTTAACTTTCCATCCGCCCCAACCACAGCTAAAACCATTTTGACTGTAGTGTGCTCACAGTCTAATAGTCAAACATAGTGCGATACCTGACATATCTAAATATATGTATTATATGCATAATTTTTCGTGCTATAATCTTGATGTTTGGCAGAGACGTAGTTTATAGTCAGTAGGCATCCGCTATAAATTAGTTTTGCGACAGGGCCGGATTAGGGTGGTCTAAGGGCCCTCGCAAGTTTGTTTGAAAGTCCTTCATTTTTTGTGCTACAATCTTGATTTTCGGCAGAGACGTAGTTAATAGGCAGTAGACGTCTGCTTAGAACCGATTTTGTGACAGGGCCGGATTAGGGAGGTCTAAGGGCTCTCGCCAGTTTGTATGAAAGTCTTTCATTTTTTGTGCCACAATCTTCATTTTTGGCATGGACGTAGTTTAAAGTTAGTAGACGTCTGCTTAGAACCGATTTTGAGACAGGGCCGGATTAGGGAGGTCTAAGGGCTCTCGCCAGTTTGTATGAAAGTCCTTCATTTTTTGAGCTACAAAGTTAAATTGATTTTTGAGACGGACGTAGTTTATAGTTAGTAGACGTCTGGTAAGAACAGATTTTGTGACAGGGCCGGATTAGGGAGGTCTAAGGGTTCTTGCAAGTTCGTAAGAAAATCCTTAATTTTTTGTGCTACAAACTTGATTTTTGGCAGGCACGTAGTTAATAGTTAGAAGAACTCTGCTAAGTACAGGTTTTGTGGCAGGGCCGGATTAGAGAGGTTTAAGGGCGCTCGCAAGTTTGTTTAAAAGTCCATCATTTTGTGAGTAGAAGTTTGCTAAGAACCGATTTTGCGACAGGGCCGGACTAAAGAGGTCTAAGGGCTCACGCGAGTTTGTATGACAGTCCTTCCTTTTTTGTGCTACAATTTTGGCAGGAAGGTACTTTATAGTTAGTAGACGTTAACTAAGAACGGATTTAGCGAGTTTAGCAACATGGCCAGAATAAGGAGGTCTGAGGGCTTTCACATGTTTGTAAAAATGTACTGTTTTTTTTTTGTACTAACAACCTGAAATTTAACAAGTCTTGAGTTTAGGAGTAGGAGATCTAAGCTAAGTTTGTAAGGAAGACCTGGACTAAGGGCTCCCGTAAGTCCATATGAAATCCTTGGCTTTTTGTACCTGAAAATTGGCAGAGAGATAGAATATAGTTAAGACATTTCAGGTAGGAATAGATTTTACGACAGGGCTGGTTTAAGGGAATATAATCGCTTCGATTGGCATTTGGCATTCGATTTGACATAGTACCATCCACAGGCAGTCCAGACAAGAGAGTCAAAATTTCTACGCGAACGAAGTCGCGGGCAACTGCTAGTCTACATATATAATAATAACATTGAAGGCTAAAACTATTACAGGTCAGTGACCCCGTCTCTTTGATGCGTGACAGCGTGACGACCTTTAACATCGACTCTTGGTACTAATAGTGATAATAATATTATTAATAGAAGCAATAAGTTACAGGTGTGAAAATTAATAGTCTGTTAAGTAGTTGAATAAACTTTCGTGACTGAAATTCACGTTTAGAAACATAATTATATTAGTCGTGAATTTCAGTATGACATTGACAAAAACATTTGCTGTTTTACCTTAGGTACACAAGTAGGTTTTACAGGATAGGTTACAACAGCGAGGTTTTGAGCAATAGCAAAAATGCGCACTAGCGGCTGGGCCGCAGCGGCCAGGTCGCTAGTGCGTAGACCTATGTAACCTGCTTAGGTGTGTGAAGTTTAATTAAAATCGCTTCAGTCATTTCGGAAAACAAAGGTTTGAAAAGTTTGAAATAAGGTACGGCGTAAACGAACGTAATAATATATCTACTGATACTTAAGGAGTCTACCATTTATGCACCATGAAGCTGCATTTTTTTTCTTCCGGTTTTAAATTATATGAATTTACATCTTTAAAATCGACCTTAGTTGACTTGAAATAAGGGTGAACCACGTGGGCCCCTTAACTTGGAAACTGTATCTGTTTTGACCGATGTTACCCTAATGGTTATTTTATTAGGGTATTTGAGCTTCGTCAGGGTTTAAAGGGTTTTCTCGTTAAATATCGACCCTTAGAGTCATGTTAGGGTTCCATTCCCTTGGCTTGTATCCTTCCACCATGGTGCTCCAGGAAAAGGAGAGAATAAAGATGAATTTGATGACCTGGTTGAAATATTTTCTTTACGGAATTTCTGGATTCGCTCTCCACGCTCAAGGCCCGCGATAGAAGCTATGCAATAGACATAAAAAAATCAAAAACAAAAAACACAAAAAAAGCAAAACTGACATTATATTTCTGATAAAATTTGTGGACATTGTATTTATTATTATTTAATTTTTATTTTCACTATTGTTTATTTTATTTCATTTTTATTTTTAAATTGAATATGGGGAAACCTGTATTTTTTTTTTAATAGCTTAAAAACAGTTTGTTTAATGTTAGATCATGATGATTATTTATCGTTATAGTTATTATTCAGTGCCAAGCCGTACTTTCTCTCACCTATGTTCGACAAGAATTCATTAGTGGCCATAACCTTTACTGAAATAAGTTTTTAATTGCCTAAAATATCTGATTGCAGGCAAAGTTACAGCGATTATGTTTATAATTTCTCTGTCTTACTCGCTCACTAATTTCAAAATGTTTTCATGACAATTATAGTAAACTAGCTTTTGCCAGCGGCTTCGCCCGCGTGAAAATGACTATTTTCCATACAAACTTTCATCCCCAATTTAAGTCCCTTAGGAATTGAATTTCGAAAAATCCTTCCTTATTCCTTGTCTACATTATAAAGGGAACCTCTGTGCAAAATTTCAGCTTTCTAGGGCCAAGGGTTTGGGCTGGGCGTTGATGAGTCAGTCAGTCAGTCAGTCAGTTAGGACTTCTCTTTTTATTTATATAGACTAGCTTTTGCCCGCGACTTCGTCCGCGTTTCCGTCGTTTTTAAAAGTACCATTATGTCCTTCCTCACGGTTCAGTGGTTTTGATGTAACAGACAGATTAACTTTCGTATTTTAGTAGGGAAATACAATATGTCAATCCACAATACTGTTTAAAAATATCGCAAAAAGGAACCGCAGAATATTATTGTTAAAGTTAATGTATTGGTAATATTGTTTAGATCACTATAGCGTTCTATAGGTAAAACTTCAGCCCAAAGCTTCCGGGTAAACTATGTTGAAAGTTGACCCGTCCGGCACTTGAACATAAAGATTTCTAGAACTGCTAACCCGGGAAAGAGCGACATATAACTGACCATGCGAGAAACAACTGACACCGAGATCTACTCCAGCAACACGAAAATTCTGCCCTTGAGCCTTATTAATTTAGTAGTCACTTAAAATAAATACCTAACTACTATAATTAATAAAAGTATCTACGCTTTTACCTACTTAATACAAAAATAAAATTGATCATAAATTAGCCAAAACTTACCTATCGGTATCTAAAAATCTATGCGTACTACTTCCCCTAAAAAGAAATAAAATGCGAACTATTAATAATTTGTAATTTGAACGAATATTTAAACACTACCAAAATAACTACTTAATACCTATTTTATAAAATAACAACAAAAGAAATTCAAATAAACTATTTAAAGACTAAAAGTCGCGCTGATAAGCACGGTTTGTTAATATCAATTATTGTCTGTCAATAGGGTCGAACGCTGAACGCATCAACAGCCAAATATTGAATGAAGCTCGCTCCCGTTACACAAAAATAATCCTTATGGCATTATTCAGTATTCACGCGCAGCTTATTAGCGTATTTCATATTTGGTTCAGTTTGATGTTTCTATACCGATTACTATGATTCTTTTTTTATTGAATAGGTAATAATATTAACTTCTTTTAATTAGGGATGAGTGAGAGTATTATAAACGTAAGAGTAAACAAATATAATCAGAAAGCTCCGAACTGCTAAGCTATCGGGAGTTACACGTGTTATTGTGAGTCAACCATAAAAGATAGACATATGCGGTTGTGGGATATTTTTTAGATAATTTTATGTAGAACATTTCCGTCATAAATGATTTCTATGTAGCTTTAACCATTAAGGCTACACACGCGACGGAAGCTTAAAAAATGGAGCAACTTCTCCCGTTTTCCCAACATTTCCCTTCACTGCTCTGCTCCTATTGATTGTAGCGTGATGAAAAGTATACTATAACCTCCCCAGGAGTATGAAGAATAATTGTACCAAGTTTCGTTAAAATCCGTCGAGTGGTTTTTGTTTCTATAAGGAACATACAGACAGACAGACAGACAGACAGACAGACAGACAAAAATTTTACTGATTGCATTTTTGGCATCAGTATCGATCACTAATTACCCCCTGATAGTTATTTTGAAAATATATATCATGTACAGAATTGACCTCTCTACAGATTTATTATAAGTATAGATAGATAGATAGATGTTGTAGCATCATGTAATGTCACAGATATTATCATTGCATTACCTACTAGCCGCGGTAATACAGTCAGCTAAACAAAGCTTTGCCGTAATAACAATGTGATTTCCATCATCCAGGCTTATGTCAAACGTGTATGTAAAATACGGTAGAGGCTTGTGTTCCAGGGTATGCGAAGCGACTTTGATGATTTCCCACCACCCCCTTTAAAAAAAATGCCCTAGACCCGTTGGTCTGGGCCCTCTGAGCACGGTGAGTAATGGGTTTGCTCACCTCACCGTCTGTCCGTCTTATGACGACGACAGCGCGTGTCGATAGCAACATTTCAAGGGCCGACGCCTGTCGGGACCCGGGTTTTTCCACTGCGCCCATAGCGGACGGAGTCATTTGATGATTTCCCACCGTCCAAAAAAATAAAAAAGGGTCTAGATCAACAGATATCAATTTAATTTAAGAGACAGCTCATCATCCACCGCCTATCTTCTACCAGTGCTCTTTGCTTGCTCCATGCTCTAACGACCGAGGCTGGTTATGTGGGGATCGCAACCAACTTCCTGCTTCTTGGAGCTGCCCTCAGCGGTGGCTTCCTCCTTAAGCTCTATGTTCCTGTGGCATCCTCATCCACTACGGGACCACCGACATTTTTCTTCCATCACAATCTAACAAATAATAATATAAAGTCCCATTAAAACAGGTAGATAAACTTTTAGGAATGATTCAGACCACTAAGGTAAGGACAAAGGAATAAAAAATAATAAGAAAAACGCTTTAGATATCTTTGGTATTAAACGCTGTTTTATAATTTGTTCATTTATTTCAATGGGACCTTAACTTTCCAGCTTCGCTTCAATTGGTCAACATACCCCAGGTGTGATACACTGTTATCAGCGTGATTAATCACTACGCCACAAATAACAGCGCTTCGGGCCCGAATAGCACTAATTATCAAACATTAACTCATTACCGACTGTTTCATATGAACGAGATGCGGATGCTGGGATAAAGGCTCAAATTTAGCTCAAATATGATAAATATGCTGTTTGAAATTGCAAGCAAATACATTTAATTTCCGGGGGCATCAAATTGGATTAATAAAAGCTTACTTGTAGTAAATAAAAGTCTGAAATTGACGCATCTTAATTTGTAGAATGCGACTTAAAAGTACCCTTCCGAAAACGCAGTTTTATTTGCTGGTGACAAACTAGTGCAAGAGAAAAGTAACCATTAAAATCCATTTTTTTAATCTATTGCATAGATTCTATCGCGGGCCTTGAGTTGAGCGTGGATAGCGAATCCAGAGATTTCCTAACAAAAATATTCAGGATTCAGTATTCAACCAGGTTGCTATGGTTACGGAAAATAACAAGGTTGTCAACTGAGGTTGTCAAATTAAATAATTGTTTGTCTCTCTGCTTTCTCCTTCTAAAATATTCTTACTCGTATAATTTGTGTACAAAGTGTTTTAAATATGAATAAACAAAGTGCATTTATTAATGAAGAAAGTCACGAAAAAATAGTGAAAGAAAATGAGTGAGGAGTGAGTACTCTATAAACATTCATTTTATTATTAGTACGCATCTATCATAAGTTTTATTGGTTTTTGCATTACTATTCTGCGAATCGGTCTAAAACGATTCGTTTTCTTATAAAATATCTAAAATATAATAAATAATTTTCATATTTTTCAATGTTATGACACTTACGTCAGGCTGTCAATACTTTTTCTTTTAAATTTTCTGTCATAGAGTTTCTTACTAGCTTAGTTAGTCTATGAAGGTTAGTTTTGATTTATATAATGTACATCGCGCGAAATTCGAAGATCAAACTCTTAATATCGTTATTTTTGTTCAAATTTTTTGAATGAATAATTATTTTGGTGTGTAATTACACTATTAATACCTAATTATTTATACCTATTATTACATAAGTTGATAAAAAATGCTATGCAATTGATTTACCGCGGCAGTCTCCGAGTGGAGTGGAGATAGGTTTGAAGTACTGAGGTGGGAAAAATATCCTGTAAAGAGAAAGAACTAAACTTGCATTATACCGAATCAAATCTCCGAATAAAGTTACTAACTCTATAAAAAAAAATACAATTGCCTCTTTTTTTTAACTTTATCGTCGAAAATCTCCGTAATTTAAGCGATAACATAAGTATTTTTTTCTAGAAATAAATAAAGAATACAATTATTTAATTTAATACTGGTTATTTTTTCAAATTATGTTAAGTTATTTATCATAATTAAAGGAAAACCCTTGAATATCAATAAACCCAAGCGCCTAACAAAGACTAGCCAGCCTAACACTGTACGCCCAAAAAGCAACCTTATTGAATCCGACTAAGGTGGAGTGTAGCACTACGCCTATAGTATAGTCGAACGGGTGCGTTGGGTCTCGCCTTAATTGGGACAAGCCCGCCACACTATTCCCAAACCACTGTAACTCCTGTTAGCCAGAATCAACAGTGGCGACCACAAGAAAAGCGCCGAGACAATGAAGCTCGACGAAGTCCCAGAGAAATGATTTAACTGTCTTGGATCCCGCAACGAAATTAATCAGAAAAGAATAGCGGAGGAGTAGGAAAAAGCATAATTTCCACTTCCCTCCATATCAGCAGGAGACAGAACAGAACAAGGCCAATAGGCACACAGTGACGTATACAACTGGGATAAGCCCAGTTGCCTAGCACCACGGATATTATTGTCATTAATATTACTCCGAAGTCCCAAGTTAAGTCCTAAGTTGTGAGCTGTTATATTGTCTCACTTGCGGACACATTGTAATTAGTGGTAAAATAATGCTTTAAAAAATTTAGGCATGCTCGAGTCATTATCAACATTCTCCTGCCCTTATCCCAATTTTTTTGGGGTCGGCGCAGCATCTCATCTTCTGGTCCCATACTTCTGTATTACTATTATGCCCGAGTAAGCGACAAAATCTTCTTCGTCTTCTTTTAAATAAAAAGAGAAGTCCTGACTGACTGACTGACTCATCAACGCCCAGCCTATACTCTAGGACCTAGAAATCTACAATTTTGCACAGATGTTCTCTTTATAATGTAGACAAGGAATAAGGAAGGATTTTTCGAAATTCAACCCTTAAGGGAGTTAAATAGAGGATGAAAGTTTGTATGAAAAATCTTATTACAGGAGAAGCCGTGGGCAAAAGCTAGTCATTAATATAACCAAATGAACCCACGTTGGTTATCGATATTGCATAGCTGTAGACCCAACCCAAATGATTTAGCCGTAGTTATTATGATAAAGTTCACGGATATGGAGCACGGTTTAATCTGCAACGGCTGTAGGGTAGAGAGGACCGTTGTTAACCTTGAAATGTTGAGTTCATTGTTCGCTATATTTTGGGGTGAAGTTCATTTATTGAATAGCGATAGGATACCGAAATATGATTTGTTTTCTCTTAAATCTGTGTGATTTTTGGTTTCTCGACAAAATTTATTTATTCGGAATCCATAGTTTTTTAGGAGCTCGTGGTTTAATAATAACTGCCACTCGTGTCGATCTTTAGGTTATGCCGCGCTTGGCAAGGTTGGCCTGTGGATGGGTGACTGCCCATTAAATACCGAGTTTTCTCCGTGCCTCGGATAGTTCGTTAAGCTATTGATCCCGGCTGCTATATATAGGTCTTTGGCAGTCGTTACAGGTAGTCAGTGAGCTAAAAGTATGACATCCAGTCTTACCATAGGGTATCGTATTACCTAGTATTAACTGGGTTGTGGAGGTCAGATAGGCAGTCGCTTCATGTAAAATACTGGTATTCAGCTGCATCCGGTTAGACTGGAAGCCGACCCCAATGTAGTTGAGGAAAGGGTTAGGGGTTAAGAAAGATATTAACCGTTGGGACTCGGGATAGGTCATGAGTTGAATCTATATTTTTCATTCGATCATGAACTTAGGCTATGCCAAAACAGCACAGCTAGTTTTTAATAAATTCTTAGATAATATTTAATCGAAAGACCACTATTTTTGAGTCGTTGTATAAAAGACTTTGAGAACGGATGTTATTAGCCTCTATAATAACATTTTTCTGAATGAGATCGATATTGATTACAATTTAATGTTGATTGGATCCATTTATGGCGGATGCGAGATATTTATGATGCAATTTTGTCTAAATCAAAGTATTAGCTTTATACTACTAGAACAACTTTTCCGTAACAAATAGATAGTAATCTATTATAATTATCTCTTACCTAATTGTGTTCATACTAAAAACCCCTACCCGGATATTGTACTAAATTAGTAACACGCTTCTCCAGATGTATTACCCACACAGCCAAAGTCTGTAAGGCCCGGTATCCACCAAAGCGGAGATGTGCCAAGCGGAGAGGAGATGTGCCAAATTCGACCAATCACAGTTACATCTGGTCTTTCGCCCTTCCTGTGATTGGTCGAATTTGGCAATCTCCTCTCCGCTTGGCACATCTCCGCTTTGGTGGATACCGGGCCTAACTCTCTGCCGGCTGTGTTCCTTGCCATATTTAACCCGTGTTGCCTTCAAAGCGAGAGTGAACCAGCATCTTCTGGGTATGCTCGTTCCATCATAGGCCTCATTCATCGCAATCAGGCGTGATCGTGATACAGAGCCGGCCCATTTTGCAATCACTACATACATATTATAAAACAAAGTCCTCCGTCGCGTCTGTCTGTCAGTTCGCAATAAACTCAAAAACTATCGCACCGATTTTCATGCTGTTTTCACCAATGGAAAGACTGATTCTCGAGGAAGGTTAAATAGGGGATGAAAGTTTGTTGGGATATTCGCGGGCGAAAGCCAAGCAAAAATCTCTTTCTAACTGCAAGAGGAAACCAAAGATTGATGTAAATGAAACCTACAAACTGGTTCCGTAAGATTCGTTCATTCATTAATTCCATTCCATTTATCGTAAACTAAACGTGATAATTTACAAAACGATCCCAGCAAACGTTGTCATCCGTAACATTCGCTTTATAACATAACGATTGTTAAGTTTGTAATCTTCGAATCGAATGACCGTTTCGATGATTTTACAAGTAGTATCGATACAATGCTTGCCGGATGGCCAGCAAAAACATCACCACGGTTGGATGGAACTCGATGCAAATTGAGCGTTTCATGTTTAATATCCAGAACTATTTTGGAGGACGACGAATTATGTTTTTGCTGACAGTATTATAATTGCCTTTAGTTTATAGTCTAGCTGATGGATGTCCGGTGTTTTGTTCAAATTTAATTTTCCAACGAAATTGAATTTTCGTTGTACAAATGGATTAATGGGTGCACTTTCAGGTTTATTTTTAGAGTAGTTTTATGAATTCTGTCTGTGTTTTGATGAAAAATATTTACGTAAGGTTTATATTAGTAATATTTTTTGCTGTTACACTGTATAAAATGCTTTTCAATATTTATTTGCTGGTGAAATAAACTTTTGTAAGCCTCAAAAAATACAGTAGGTAAATTCTTTTTTTAGACAGGCGAAGATACTTTCAAAGAACTAGATATTTAAATCTTTCATAGAATTATTTCAGAGACGTCACCTAATTACATTTTCTCAACAGGTTTTCTGAGAATAACGTCTGTTCAAAAGCGGCAAACTCTTGTCTGTCTCATTGTGGTAATTCCATTTTCAAAAATCTCTTTTGTGAATATTATACTAGATACTATGATGAAAGACTTCTTTTGCGTCAAAAGGTTTCCGAGAAAAGTATTGAAGCATTTGATTTAATTTTCGCCACAAAAATATTTTAAATGGCAAATGAAAAACTTATTCGGGCAATCTAAAATTGTTGAAAATAAAACTGAAGTCATTACTTTAAAAGGGTTGACTGCAAAAAAAGCTGGGGTGTGTTTTGAGGCGATTTCTAATCAGTGGCAAGCAGAAGAGGCTCTAGAGTTAGCTAATCACGGGGTATGGAGGTTGAGTTGGGCGTTTGGGACCTGGGACACAATACAAGCTATAAAAATCTCGAATTTTTGCAGTTTTCTGAAGCGAAACGCAGAGCACAAGTCAACCGTTCACATATAAAAACCACAAATATGTACATCTTTCTTTTTGTCATGTGGTTATTGCCTAACCAGGTATCAAGAAATGTATGCCGCCAATGGGCCGCTGACTTGGCTTATAGTCCCATACTGCTATATGTTAGTTTATAGAAGTCTGTAGATGCTTGCTAACTTGTCTTTTGACTGATTAACTAACCCATCCAGTAACCTGGTCACATACAAACACCCTAATTCCCCAGTTACACGCGTACGCTAACTCCGTTCATAAACAATCAGTAGTGCCGCAAAGCTGTGCTCACACCACAGATATAGATAGACCTAGATAACGCGAGAGCAACTACTTCGCGTTTCTAGCTTACGTACAAAAATCGTAAGTGGCCACTTTCATGCTCAGTTTGCATCGGTGTACAGCGCTAGACGGACGACGTACTGGTGCAAAAGGTTGGGGCGAAGGAGACGCCATATGCGGCCGCATCTTAGAATCGTTTTAATTTTCCGATTTTCAGTGCTTGTGACGTCATAATAGGTAGTCAAAAATGTCACGCTTGGTTTTCATACAGATAGTGATACTTGCGTTATCTAGGTCTATCTGTATCTGTGCTCACATGAAGCGTATCATGTTTCCGTTAGCGACATGTAGGTCGGACAGTGTTTGTTATGACACGGGCCAGATCAATTGTGAGGCTGACAATTGGTGTGACTGATGCTTTAATGTGTAGCCGTCGCTTTTATGTTTGTCGTTCAAACGGATTGGTATGGATGGGTTGAGTTTGGGCCTTGTAATCTTTTATGACAAAATTCATACAAACATATGCACGATATCTCTACTCCTGTAATAATCTTAATAAAGTTAGCCAGAGGTGTAACTACTAGGATAGGTACCTACATTGCACACGTTATGTTTAAGGCGACATTACCTGCCCGCGACCTTGAGCGCGCGTTTAACTCATCGCCTAAACAAATAAGGTTGCAAATGGGGATGCGTTTGATTCTCGTGACTGCCAATATGAACGATAGTTCGCAGATTTAATTTATTAAAAAAAAAATACGCTGTAATGTTAAAATATTTTTACATATATCTTTAGTTGGTTAAATTTCCTTTCTGATAGTAAAAAAAAAATAACAGTTATCGCTCAAAATATTGAGCATTTCGAGACGAAAAAGTTTTTTCGTGTGATTTTTTTGTGATTTTGTGATTTTTTTTTTTCGAGGTTCTTGATTAATTTTAGAAAATATTTTTGCATAAGTCTTTTACCTATACATTTGACTATATACTGTATTTTTTTTTGGAATTGTAATAAGTAGCAATACGGCTAACTCTGCAACGAAAAACAGGTCGTTTTTACGGTGTCCCTCTTATCTGCGCCTTAAGTATTATGTAAGAGGGGATACGCCTACAGCCATCGACCAGGTAGCAAGGATTCCGGGCTGTTACTGGAAAATACCAGAACCCGGTGAAAGAACCCACCCCGCGTCCTCATGTTTAACAGTAGCGCTTACGACCACTAAACGAGGCAGTATAAGTTTTCGTGAAATAATGCACGAATGTAATTGGTTTAGAGGGATCCCCCAAACCGATCCACTGCCAAAATCAGAATACTAAGAAATAAAACGGCAGCAACTTCTTTACGGCAGCCACTGAATTTAAAGTTAAGACTTTGCTGAATAATCGTATTAATCGTAGAAAGGCTTTCTATTAAATCAGAGCAATACAGGCCCCTGCCTATATAATATGCAATTATAATATATTGTGATTTTTATTAATCACAATATACTATAATTTCATAAATGACACAGTTACAGCCGTTCAGGGATCCAATCACATTAATTTATCAAATAGCGTCTACACACATACATAAATAACAGCTTTTGTCATACATTATTTCAGTCTCTGTTGGTCTCTAGGCACCTAATACCAGCAAGAAAACCAAGATTAACGGGCTGTCTAGATTTATTTCCTCGCACGCTATTCATTGCCTTGATCCCAGCTTATAACGGGTATTCTTTCATGGATTTGAAAGGATCAAGGCGCTCAATGTTAGGTTGAAGTAGTCTTAAATATTTTTCTCGTTGATGGATATGTTACCGGAAATGTATGAAACCTAGGAATTGTACACAATTCCTAGGAAATATTTACTTTTCCGAGCCTACTTGGGAAATGTGTAAAATAATGTTTCAAAGATTTCTTAATACACACATTTCCTGGGAAATGTATGTATTTCCTAAGAATTGGATACAATTCCTACTTCTGGGTGGTTTAAATAAAAATAAGCAGGGGAGTCGGGGTGCCCCAAGTCCCGAGCTCGCTTCGCTCACTCTTGTATCCAAGTTTTCCTAGTAGCGGGTTCGCAGGGTATGTCGGGTCTCAATACATACTCAGAGGAAGGAGGAGGACTATCCCCGCTATCTTACAAACAACAAGAATTTTATACATTTCCGATTGCTATTTAGGAAATCTATACATTTCCTAGGAAAAGAAAATATTACAAAATGTATACCTATATATTATTATCTATTTTAGAAACTTTACACATTTCCTAGGAATTGTATACAATGACGGGTTACATACTTTTCCGTTAACAGATACATTCATTTGATTAATTCAATAGTTGAAATATCTTATATTCTGTGTGATTTCGTGGGATAAAATGAAATGACATGAAAGGCCTGTACCTAGATCTCAATTTGTTCGGGTCGGCTTCCAATCTATCCGAATGCAGCTGAATACCAATATTATATGGACCGACTGCCTTTATGACTAACCCAGGTAGTATTCGGTATCATACTACCCTTGGTAAGACTGGCTGTCAGATTTTCCAGCCAGTCGTTATGTGACTACCCAGTCAGGAATCCAAAACTATTCAGGTACTAATCTAACTGGATAGACTGAAACCCAAACATGGCTGGAAAACGATAGATACACGTGCGTCGGCTTATAAATTTCTATAGAAACAACGATTGCGTAATATTTTCTTATCAACTTTTTGAACAATCCCACCAAAACTCTGCGGGTATTATCAACCCGCAAATACGGGAACACTGTTATAGTTTGATATTATTCTGTACTAAAATAACATTCGAAACAGACCAGTTACAGAATCGAGAACAATTTTAGGAACAGTTTTAGTTGCGAGTCCGATATCTGTTTGAAACACTCCTATCGCTGTAATCTCAGAGTTTGATCAACTTATACCGTAACGGAAAATGGAGCCGGATCCACGTTTAGTTTTGACTTTAGGCTATTTAGGCACAGTTGAACCACAAATCCATTATATTATTATTATTAACTCGATAGTAATTCTATCTGGTGATATCATCATTGCTAGGATACCACCTAAGGGGAAAGTGAGACATCTCCGACACTGGTAGTATTGTAACTCTGGGGCTGCCTTTTTTTTGTGTGAAATCATCTGACTCCTCCCACTCTGGGCAGAGCGGAAGGAAGTGTCAGACTTCTACTGAGTAAAAACCACCCATGTTCCTTCTTAGCCCTTTGTGTCGAGGCCGCGGTATTTCTTTCGAACAACCCGCAGACCCAGTTGCCGCTGCCTCAGTTTATGTATGACAATGTTTTGAGATAAAATAAAGATTGTTGTATTTTGTAATTCTGTGTTACCTTTTTTGGGGGTTAATTCTGTGTTACCTGTTACCTTTTTTGGAGAGGACATAGGCTACTTCTTGCGCTAAACGAAAATAAAACATCATTCTGGGAAAAGTCAACCTTTTGAAAACGCTCAGCTCATTCATTCTACTTTCACCTCCGGGTAATTTTCAGTCTATAATGATTGCTAGCAAAATATTCAATGCATTATGCAATTCGTCACGCTATGTACGGCGCATAACACACAATGTACTTGTGTTTTACTGATTAAAACATGCGTTGCTAGTAAGAGTAAACGAGACCCTGTGGCATCACGTCAATATTGAATAGATCCACACAAAAAGAAGAAAGAAATACTATCTAAACAAAATAGAAAGGGCAACCTCCCCGAATTGTTCCGTATGTACCAGTGCCATTCGGATCTTTACAAAAATAAACCAACTCTGATCCAGATCGACGTAAGTTTTCTATTTATCCCAAAAAAGGCGACTTTGTAGGATCAAGTTTTAGCCCTCAAACAACTTAGGAGTTTGCCAAATTTCGGCGCGAAGGAACAAACTATCACGCCATGTTTTTCTTCAACAAAACACTGGCAAAATATCTTCAACCTTAACACCAACAGTTTAAGATGTAAAATAGAGTGTTTGTAGTGTTAGAATATGTTAGGGTCCCGCAGGTTCTTATGCGAGGTAGCCGGCCGTCCAATATCGTTCAAATTCAATAAACATGCGCTCACGAATATTCTCAGGAAACATCTTTGTTTTTCTGTAAAGCTTCAGAATGGAAATAGTTTATTAATATATTATCGACTGACATATTCTCTTGAGGTCTACCGTTACCTAGACCTTTGCTATAAGCTCGAAAAGTTGAATGAGACCACGATTGTGGTAAATTGGAAAGGGAATATTCGGAATCCGTTTCTTTTAAAGTCTTGTTCAAGAAGACAATTACCTTTACACCAACTGATGAATGTGAAGAATACTAACATCACGCCTATAATATCCGAAGAGTTAAGCACGGGTGTACCTACATCCACATTTCACTACTTCTGTTTAAGTCCCACGTAACCTTAAGGGCACAAATCTAGACTGCGTGGCTGCTACAGAGAAATTTCTGATGGAAAAACCGAACAACACTTGCCCGACCCGATTAGACACAAGACTCATTCTCTGCAGTCGCGCTTACGACCATTAGACCAATGAAGCAGATCAATATTAAAGCAGGATATAATAATATTTTACTATTCATGACGTTTTTATTTATTGCTAATATTAGTATTTTGACTTGCAATATAAAAACCGAGCGTTAGAATCCTAACGAAGAAAGATTAAATTTTTGGCAATAGGGGATCGGACTGACTCAATAAAATAGAATTCCGTTTAGTCCATCAGTTAGATTATCGAAAAATATTGGATACGTGTTTTTTGTTTCATCAAATCAATTAAAAATTGACGAAGCTAAAGGGCGTCAAAGATCATGGAGTGGGGCTTGAAACGTCACTTGAAGGTACAAAATGTACTATCATATGACGTCACGCGAGTTTTCGAAATACCTACTGTATCTTCTTAATTTTTTGTTTACGTGAAAAAAAAAATGTGGTCAATATTTTTTGGAAATCTATCTGACGGACTAATTAGTTTTTTTTGTCCGATTATTATCGTAAAGATGAAATGAAAAGAAAAATGTTTCCTTATAGATTTTTTTTTTTTTGGTTTGAGGTAGGTACTGGACCAATGAGTCAATAAACTCAATATTTTGAACTACATTTACCCGCGACTTCGTCTGCGAGGAATACAGCGTAGCCTTCCTCGATAAATGGACTAACAAATACAAAAATATTTTTTCATTTCCAACGAACAGTTCCTAACCAAACAAACTTTTCAGCTTTATAATATCAGTACATCATCAGCCTATAATGTTCCCACTGCAGGGACTCAGGCCTCCTCTCTAGGAGAGGGATGGGCTATAATCTACCACGCGGGCCCAGTGCGGATTGGTAAATGTCACATGTCTTCGAATTTTTTATTTTTTTTTGGTTCTAAGACATGCCGGTTTCCTCACGATGTTTTCCTTCACCGTTTTGAGAGCAGTGGTGATGAAATAAATTACACAAAGTAATGCGCCTGACGGGGTTTGAACCCACGACTCACTGTTCGTAAGTCGGGGCCGCCACCACTGGGCCACCACTGCTCTTATATAATATCAGTAAAGGTACATAAATGAATACTCTCAAGATGCTAAGTAGTAAAATCCTAAACAGCTCACACAAGGCTTATCAATTAACCGCACCAGTGTATCACCGGCAGCTGTTGTTCCGAAATGAAGTGGTTTATGTACAAAGGAGGATTGGATGGGCGCCAGACGAAGCCGCGGGCTTTAGTTAGTGCAGTCTAGGGGAAGATGCTTTGGATAATATTGTTTGGTGGGCAATTATTGTGTTTGAGGCCTGTTGGCTGGGCTTGAGGAGATGTCTTGAGCGATGGAAGTGTATGTAATTAGTATAGTTGGAACAGCTTGTTTTTTGTTGTTGAATTTAAGCTTGACATGATAAATCTTAGAAATTAGCAATAAGGTTTTTTGCTACAAGCTGTACTTGAAAAATAATTCAAAACATTTGAAATAGTAGTAGCAGCCAGGAAGTTTGGATTTGTGTCTGGTTAATTGTAATTTATTTATTTATTTAAGCAGATACTTGCTACACTTACAGTTTGCACCAACGCGTGCAGCAAGTCAACATCACATACTAACTTAAAAATCGGATGCAATAATTAAGTACAGTTATAATACTACTCATAAACAGATCTAGACCTGGCTCCTGAGCAATCAGGGCGTTTAGGAATAGGTGAAATGTGGGTGTACTATTTATTTATTTACCTCTGCTTAACCCTTTGGGGATGACAGGCGTGACGTTATGCTATTTTAAAGAGCCACTACACTCATCGTTACAAATAGCTTCCACTATGCAAATAATCCTGAAATCGCGAAAAATTGTCAGCTACTGCGATTTAAACTAACATAGCTTGAATGTAAAGAGCACCCAAATTTTTTTCGAATTTTCCTCGTCGGTATTTGCCAAATAATGATACGTACCTACCAGAATAGACAAGCCAAAGTCATCAAATGAACATGTTACTCCACATCTTTGTAACCACCATGTAAGTATCGAACAAACAAGTAAACAAACAAAACAAAGTCATCCACGCCGTTAATTCCCCTAAGTTCAAACAATGTGTGAAGTTAACTGTTCATCACACAGTAACTGTTTTATTTCCCGGTCTACGTAGCTACTCCCTCGTGAACGTAAACATCTTTGTATTCATAGAAGTGCACAATGCTGGAATACTTTCTTTGTTAGTGTGTGTTCACATGGTCTGACTTTGCTGTCAATCTTTTTAGAAGGGTAATGGCACAAGCAAGGACCAATAGCCAGCAATGGGTGAACTCGAGTTGTGGATGATGATGAACCAGAAAACATTCTACCGGTTTATTTACGTAGAACACAATTAGAACCGCTCTCCTGCTATCTGACGTTACATTAGTGCCAAAAGGTTTATATAAAAATAAACTATTTGAGTTACCCTTTTATCAACAATTTTGGGGTCAGCTTCCAGTCTATCCAATGCAGCCAAGTTTGAATTAGTTTACCATTATATTTTGAAGTTTATTCTTTGTTAGGAAATAAAGAAATCCAAATACTTTTTTAGGTGATGTTCATGAAGTTATATAAAGCACGTATGAAATGTGCCTTTACGTGATCAAATCTTGCAGAATAGCTTTAATGTTAATGATGCAGCAACTTATTTGCTAGTTATCCTCAATATTATGATCAACTTAGACAGTAATTTTGTACTTCCTTTGACTGAAAGAAGAACGATGCAACTTTATCATATTAAACCACGCACTTGAGCAAAATCTTCTCTCACTACAATTTGGTCATTCTTTTAATTAGCATGATTAATACCAAACCAAAAATATACCAAACAAACCTACCTACCCACCATACACGCACGAACACGTACACGAACCACGTACCCACGTACTAGCCTACCTATATAAAGCCAAATTCGAAGATATGCGACATCTACCAATCCGCACTGGGCCCGCGTGGTGGATTATAGCCCATCCCTCTCCTAGAGAGGAGGCCTGAGTCCCTGCAGTGGGAACAATTATAGGCTGATGATGATGATGAATACCAAACCACAACCCACAAGCTAAGTCAATATGCACTTCGTGTATTGAGGCACTAATATACCAAACATTTTACTATTATGTCGCTCCTTAACCGCGTTTATTGTTCGTTGCTGATGTTACAACCAAACAATTAGATTCCGCAATAGATATGAAAAAAGGCGAACAGATAATATTGTCCAAACATAATTATATAGTCATACATTTTATATGTAGACTGTAGAACAATAGTAAGTGTGTAAACAAGCATTAATTGGTCTAAAAGCCAATTCAAGGTTAATATAAACGGGGTCCGTTTATATTAACCTTGAATTGGCTTTTTTTTTTTAGTCGAGCTGCGGGTTGTTCGAAAGAGATAGCACGGCCTCGACACAAAGGGCTAAGAAGGAACATGGGTAGTTTTAAGTCAGTAGAAGTCTGACCCTCCCTACGAGGAGTCTTATAATGATTTCCCACCCACCAAAAAAAAAAGGTAAATCTGTACTTCTATACTTATATAATATATATAATATATAATATAATAATAATAATAATAATAAGAAGAAGAAGTGACCAGAATTTGGAGCCAGGAAAAAGTATATGTTGTACCTATTGTTCTCTCCACTACGGGTGTTATACCTAATCATCTTCACCATAGCCTCAAACTAATAGACCTGAAAGACTCAATTTATATATCACTTCAAAAAGCCGCAATTTTAAACACCTGCAGAATAGTGAGAAAGTTCATGCAGATTGAGGATAATACTGCTCTCAACATTCATTCTTCATCACACACACACACGTTACATTGATTTGGCATGCACCCGTTAATGTAGCTTAAACTAGCCAATGAGCTATGAAACAGAACATGTTTACCAAAAATAATAATAATAATAATAATATGAAGGCAGAGGGTCTGTCATCTTAAATGAAACTACGAAATATAGCGGTAATCAACTTTTACTCCAATAGCACGATATTTAAAATAAATCACTATACACACACAACTATATAATTCAGATATAATATTAAAACTCTAAGCGCTACAGCATGTGCACCGGGCCAAGCCTGCGACAAGAATGATCCCCTCCACGCCGAGTGGTCGTTTATAAAGACTGGCTCGAGCAGTGGGGAGAGTGGTGCGGCCTTAGTGACGCCTGCGCTGCGCACCTGGCCCGCTGCACGTGCTGTTTACAACGGCGACGCCGTCACGGCCATACTGACGTGCGAACGTCCTCGTACGCGGAGTCTCATCAAACATAATTATGAGTGATGTTCGTTCATCCTGACTACAATCTGGTCCGGTGCATCCCTTCAGACTTTGCTTGTACTTCTGGACCGCTCGATATTGAGCCTTCAGGAAATACATGAGCAACCTGGGCCGCTCGTTATTGAGCCTTCAGGACATGCACTAGCAACCTGGACCGCTCGATATTGAGCCTTCAGGGCCTGGTCCGCTCGATCTTGAGCCTTCAGGGCATATACTAGTAACCTGGTCCGCTCGATATTGAGCCTTCAGGGCATTTACTAGTAACCTGGACCGCTCGATACTGAGCCTTCAGGACATAATACTAGCAACCTGGTCCAGTTTAACCCTTCAGTTTGCTACTAATTCTGGACCGCTCATTAGTGAACCTTCAAATTTTTGGCCCAGTCATTATTCACTCAACGATCCTGCAAAAGTCCCTGGACCAGTCATTGCTGATCCTTCAGGTTCCTGCAAATTAATAATTTTAATTTTATTTTTTGTATCGTCTTATTAATTTTTTCGATGTACGACTCTTTTAGTTATCAAAGTAATTGAATATGGGCTAGAAAACTCTTTTGATTCAAACGTAAACCATATTTTTTTTTTAACTATCGCTGGTAGCTCTCAAATAATGGGAGTCAGCAGATATTGTCATCATCATCTGCCCAGCCCCCTCCCAACTATGTTGGGGTCGGCCTCCAGTCCAACCGGATGCAGCCGAATATCAGTACTCCACACGGAGCGACTGCCCATCCGACCCCCACAACCCAGCCAATACTGGATAATACGATACCCTTTGGTAGGACCGGTTGTCAGAACTTCAGGACACTGACGACTGCCAAAAATCCACACATGACCACTGGGACCAACAGATTAACGTGCCTTCACAGGCACTGAGGAAACTCGGCATGAAATGGGTGGTCACCCATCCACAGACCCACCGAGGTAAACGCGGCTTAACCAGAAGATCTCTCTCCTCCACAAGTCAGGAGTCATTGTACTACTGTTAATCGATATAGTATCGGGTCGGCTATTCACAGACACGGTATCACTATTAGCCGAAGTTATATTACTGTTAGGCATGATATTGTTCTCGTGGTTACTTTCATGAACAAGGATATCGTCATCATCACTATCCGCCGTCACGTCATCATGATTTTTCGCGATGTCTGCCAGACAATTTTGACCACAAGGCATTACATGAAAATATTCGTGAGAATATTTATAGACCCTATTGGTTCCGTTAATATATCTTAACTCGTACCGGTCATTTTCTAATACGGGCTTTTTTTTTTAAAAAAAAGGTCCCTTAGATTTCCGTTCTTGCACCTGGAACTGTTACTCAAGATAGGCACTTCATCGGTTTAGCAACATACTTTCGACTTTTTAAATTAATGAAACCTATCCTCTAACAACTCTAAAAGGTAATAATTGTTTGGACTTCTGAACAAGAACTGATAAATTTGGTTTTGGTGAGGGTCAAATCATTATCGCTAACGTTAACTGAAATCCCATGTTCTAAAATATCACGACCTAATAGGTAGTATTTCCTCACTAAGTAATATATTGGAGGTTTGTAATATTAGTAGTAAGTACTTCCTACTAATATTACAAACGCGACAGTTTATAAGTATGGATGGGACAGCCTTCATCCCGAGTTTATCCACCCGTGGGACAATTCTCGAGCCGTAGCGGAAGAAGCCACTGGCAACAACTAGTACATGACAGTTATTTCAAGAAAGCGGTTTTGTATATAGTCGTTGGACATTAATTTTAATCTGTAATAGTTACGTTACAACCCAGGGTCACCGACATAGCTCTCAAAATATGCAAGTTGAAGTGGCAATGGGTGGGCCACGTCGCCCGACAACCGATGGGGAAGAAAGGTTCTCGAGTGGCGACCACGAACCGGAAGACGCAGCGTTGGTAGGCCTCCCACCAGGTGGACCGACGACATCGTGACAGTCGCGGGTAACCGGTGGATTGAAACGGCAGGTTGCCGTTCGTTATGGCGTTCTATGGGGGAGGCCTTTGTCCAGCAGGGGACGTCTTATGGCTGACGATGAGGCACGTTACTTTGCTCATACCTATGCCGTTAAGGATTACTTGTTCATGAAATTATTCGCCGTTAAAGAGATAACTATTTTTATATGAAATGGGCATACTCTTTACCACAATCATGCCCTAAGGGCAGAGATGAGGTCGACGATGGAACTGGCTCACCCAGAAGAAACCTATTTACTCGCGACTTAAATAGATTGAAGTGATATGAACTCGGGAAAACCGACGCAGGCAGGGAGTTCTACTCCTTGGCTGTGCGCATAAAAAAAAAGATTTAGCAAAGCGCTTCGTACGAATGTGTAAAACCATCGACAAGGTATAACCTGCAGTATGTCTAGTTTCCCGATGGAAGAAGGGAGAAGGTGGAATCAGCTCGTGGAGCTCCTTTGCATAATCTCCAAAGTACAGTCTGCAGAAGACCGACAGACATGCAACTTTGCGGCGGTGGGCCAGGATACGTAGCTTGGCCACCAATTAGCCTCTCATCGTCACCAATTAGCCTCCTGGCTCTGCACTAGATACAGAAAAAAAAAAAAAGTGTGTCAAGTTGGTATTTGGCTGAGCCATCCCAAAGGTGAAAGCAATACTCCATGCCGGACCGGACTTGAGTTTTATATAATATTGAAAACTGTCCAGGCTTGTAGTACCACTCAACCCTCTTTAGGATACCCAGCATTTTTTTTTTGTTCAGATTTGTGCTCGAGACTGTCAGTAACTTGTACAGATGCACTCTGAAAAGTAGGAGCTAGATTTAATTAGATTGAATGAACTCCTTTTGGCGGAGAACACACACACTTGTGTTTTGGTGGCGTTGAAATCAACGAGATTCTCGTCACCCCACTTGGAGACAAAACTTAGAGCTAAACTCGTTCGCTTTACCATGGCCTCTCTCAATGATCGTACTTCATCACCGCTTTTGCGCTGGTTGTATAACTCTCCATGACAGTGCTGTCATCTGCGTACCCAATAATGCCAGGCACAAGGAGGTCATTGATAAGCAGCAGGAGAAGTGTCGCGGAGAGAACAGACCCCTGAGGCTCCGGCATCAATAGCAATAAGGTCAGAGAAGTAGCCATCTATGACCACTCGGATCGACCGTTGCTTTTGCTTCATAAGGCTACATTCCGAACCAAAGTCAAATACAAAAAGAAAATCTACACCACTTATCTGGAATACTCCACGGGCTGCTCTGAAACACAGGTACACTTGCTTAGTGCTGGTGCTCCGTGTGGAGTCTTCCTTCTTCCATCGCTTTGGGCAGGAATTGGCTGTGTGCCCCTGCTCACTGCATACATAGCACGTAACGGCCGTAATGGCCGTAACGGCTGTCTTTGGTATTTCAGTTTTTGCAGCAAGCAGGTTTTTTTTTTGAAGAGGCTTTCTGTTTTTTTTTCGGCACTCATGGCCACGATGACCCATTATTCATTGTTCAATGTGAAGTTTCGCAAAGTACTACACCGCACACGGACTACACCATCTAATTTATTTTCACAATTATCGTTTCACTGAGTTTACACCAATTCACAATATCGGATTCCGATAGATCAGGATCAAAAGCCACAAGCATAGCTTTGCATTACTATCATTAGTGGAATGTGGATCCGATCCCACTTCTGATGAAGGCAGAGGGTCTGTCATCTTAAATGAAACTACGAAATATAGCGGTAATCAACTTTTACTCCAATAGCACGATATTTAAAATAAATCACTATACACACACAACTATATAATTCAGATATAATATTAAAACTCTAAGCGCTACAGCATGTGCACCGGGCCAAGCCTGCGACAAGAATGATCCCCTCCACGCCGAGTGGTCGTTTATAAAGACTGGCTCGAGCAGTGGGGAGAGTGGTGCGGCCTTAGTGACGCCTGCGCTGCGCACCTGGCCCGCTGCACGTGCTGTTTACAACGGCGACGCCGTCAAATATTATAAAGAAGTAAAGTTTGTGTGTTTGTATATTTGTTAAATTGTAAGGGGTAATCTCGGGATCTACTGAACCGATTTTAAAAATTCTTTTACCATTAGAAAGCTACATTCATCCCGGGTGACATAGGCTACTTTTTATCTCTGTATTCCCACGGGAACGGGAACTACGCGGGTGAAACCGCGTGACGTCCGCTAGTAATATATAAAGTCCCTTCATGAAGCCATAAACTAAGTATTCTGTAAATCACAAATAGAAGGTTCCCGGGTATGTCCGATGATCGCAATGACATGGAGACCAAGTGCTTTTCGACCTCAATACATCTGATCCTATCTTACTCTACTAATATTATAAACGCGAAAGTTTGTGAGTATGGATGGATGGATGAATGGATGTTTGTTACCTTTCACGCAAAAACTACAGAACGGATTTGGATAAAATTTTGTAGATAGATAGTTTATAACCTGGATAAACACATAGGATAGTTTTTATCCCGATTTTATCTTCCCATGGGATAAATTTCAAGTTGTAGCGGGCGAAGCCGCTGGCAACACCTAGTCACATCACACTATCACACTAATCTATCTATCTATCTATCTATATCTTCTATACTTATAATAAATCTGTAGAGAGGTCAATTCTGTACATGATATATATTTTCAAAATAACTATCAGGGGGTAATTAGTGATCGATACTGATGCCAAAAATGCAATCAGTAAAATTTTTGTCTGTCTGTCTGTCTGTCTGTCTGTCTGTCTGTCCTCCTGTCTGTATGTTCCTTATAGAAATAAAAACTACTCGACGGATTTTAACGAAACTTGGTACAATTATTCTTCATACTCCTGGGGAGGTTATAGTATACTTTTCATCACGCTACAATCAATAGGAGCAGAGCAGTGAAGGGAAATGTTGGGAAAACGGGAGAAGTTGCTCCATTTTTTAAGCTTCCGTCGCGTGTGCAGCCTTAATGGTTAAAGCTACATAGAAATCATTTATGACGGAAATGTTCTACATAAAATTATCTAAAAAATATCCTACAACAGCATATGTCTATCTTTTATGGTTGACTCACAATAACACGTGTAACTCCCGATAGCTTAGCAGTTCGGAGCTTTCTGATTATACAGGGTGGAATTTTGTAATGCCACCTGGAGGGAAAGTACTCTTAATACTGCAGATAGAAAATTTTACTCAAAGGAAACATTCCTTTATTTTTGAATAGAAAGCAAACTGCATTCAAAGATTTTCGAAAATTCTCTTCTCCCACACCCGGGAATCGAACCGGCTAAAATCTGAAAAAATTATACCCTGTACTTTTATTGCATCGATCATTAGGGTCAATTATAAGGATGAAATCACTCTAACAAACATGATAAATTAAATGAAAGGAAAACCTGCCTGCGAGATCGCCAGATCTCACCCCATTAGATTTTTTTTGTGGGGATATATAAAATCAAATTTACATGAAATCTTATGCGAATGACAACGAGTTGAGAGTTGAAGTTCAGAATACGATTTATAATATTCACCACAACACTTTATTAGAGGTTACTAGAAAAATTTGTGTATTCAAGAGAATGGAGCTCATATCGAGCAACTAATTAGTTAGTTTACCATTTTTTGTAAATAATTAAATTAATTTAAGATTTCCTGGTTTTCTTTTCATTTAATTTATCATGTTTGTTAGAGAGATTTCATCCTTATAATTGACCCTAACGATCGATGCAATAAAAGTACAGGGTATATTTTTTCCAGATTTTAGCCGGTTCGATTCCCGGGTGTGGGAGAAGAGAATTTTCGAAAATTTTTGAATGCAGTTTGCTTTCTATTCAAAAATAAAGGAATGTTTCCTTTGAGTAAAATTTACGTACTCAAGACGCTTTTTGTTACGTAAGAAAATATGGACGTCCCGACTTATTTATTACTGTAAAGTAACTTCCAAGCCCAAGTGGGATGAAATCACTCGGGAGCTTGAGCACCGCATGACCGCCATGATATTATCGCAAGAGTTTTTCATTTAAAATTAAAATCAATGATAGATCTACTTACCAAAGATAACATTTTTAGTATAACGCGGACGAAGTCGCGGGCAAAAGCTAGTATTATATAAGCGAAACTTTGTGAGTGAGTATGTTTGTTACTTCTTCACGCAAAAACTACTGAACGGATTTGGATAAGTTTTGGTACACAGATAGTTTATAACCTGGATTAACACATAGGATAGTTTTTATCCCGATTTTCCCTGGGATAATTTTCTTGTTGTAGCGGGCGAAGCCGCTGGCAACACCCGTATAGTTATAATTCAGAGTCATTACCTGTTTAACCTTTAATTCCTCAACCACATAAGTTGGAGTCAGCGGCCAGTCCAAAAAGATGCATCGAAATAATCGGGTTAATCGGTTAAGTACACTTTTACCAAGGCAGAGTCAGCAAATACACAAAACATCAAATCCTAATCGGTAAAAGTCAGTGACAACAAAAACTAGCTGTGTCATGTTTGTATGTGGCTAGCGAGTTTTTCGCTGTTTTTTTTTATTTGAAAGCCATCAGCCTCCGCTTCTTCGCTGTTCGATGAATTAGTAAAGCCATATAGGGGTAACTGCAATATGTCAACAACAAAAAACTTGTGATGTGAGTTTTGCAACATTGTATCGATTCGCGAGCATTTTGTTAAGGGTAAAGTATGGATTTCGTATAGAATATGAAGAATCATTTCTAGACAAATTTTGAAGAGGCTTGCTCTTTTCTTGGTCAAAAAATTAGTATTGCCATTCAACGTGGCAATAATACCAATGTTGTTTTGGCACTTTACTGAATGACAGCGATGCTGAGGAGTACTTGGACGCCTCTGTCTTAGTTTCATATTGCCGTCATTGTATAAATGTATACTCGTAATTATACACTTAGATTACATTTTTATATGCTTTCTATTTAATATTATTTTACGTGCATATTATAGGGGATTCATTAAGCATCAATACATCAACATAACATTAGCAATTAATAATGCATGAACTCCCCTCGTCTACCAATAAAACGAACTCTCCTTACCGAACACATCACGGGAACAAACAAAGGGACATACTACTAACCAGATAAGTACACAAGCAAGCAATGATCCGGCAACAGGTGCCTCTACTATGGGTCGTGAATACTTAAAGAATACGTTTCCACCGTACATGGCTTCACGCTGCGATGCCTTAAGGGGCATAGGCAGTTCCGTAGGTACAGAGAAGTAATAAGGAAATGATCGTTATGATAAAACTTATCTTGAAACGCAATTTGGTACTTTGTAATCTTTAGAGTATCTGCTGTGTTGTTGTAAAGATTGTGAAGGTATCTAAGTGGACATCAGATCTAAATTATTTGTATGTTGTGGTAATCTCTGATTGTGTAAATGCGTGGGTAACTTTGTACGTTAACATAACCTCAAAACTAGGCGAGTAGTTATATTTTATTGACACATCTGAAATCATGCACGAAAGAACACTAATGATCTAAACACAGAGTAATCCACTTATATTATTATGAGTTACGAGTTATAGCGACGTACAACCGCGACACAAAGTGCGAGTGCATTTATATTCCTAATACTGTGAGTAGGTGGACTGTATTTCGTTACTCCGAAGTTCGAAATACCGAAGTACGGTATACAGAAAGTTCGTGAGTCCGAATTACGTTAGTCAGATTGTACGCTATGACGAAGTACGGTATTCAGAATGTTCGTTACTCCGATGTACGTTACTCCGAAAGTTTGCTACTTCGAAGTACTGTACTCAGAATGTTCGTCACTCCGATGTACGTTACTTCGAAAGTTTGCTATTACGAAGTACTGTATTCAGAATGTACACTATCGCGAAGTACGGAACTCCGAAAGTTTGCTATGACCAATTACTCAATAATAATTGAGAATTACTGACTTGTAAAACCTATTTGCACAATAATCATCATTTATACTTGACTAATTCGAAATACTCTCTAATGAGGAATATTCTCAATTATTATTGAGTAATTGGTCATAGCAAACTTTCGGAGTTCCGTACTTCGCGATAATGTACATTCTGCATACAGTACTTCGTAGTAGCAAACTTTCGAAGTAACGTACATCGCAGTGACGAACATTCTGAGTACAGTACTTCGAAGTAGCAAACTTTCGGAGTAACGTACATCGGAGTAACGAACCTTCTGAATACCGTACTTCGTCATAGCGTACATTCTGACTCACGTAATTCGGACTCACGAACTTTCTGTATACCGTACTTCGGTATTTCGAACTTCGGAGTAACGAAATACAGTCGAGTAGGTGTGGTGTGGATTGTTGTAGTTAATCGTTGGACATCGGCGGCGTCAGTCGGTAAACCCCACGATTCGACATATTTGCACAATCAAATACACAGCAGTAAGGTCACAAAATACAAACAAGTTCTATTTACACACATTACAATAATATTAATTAATCTCAAAACTAAAACACACAGACTGACGTTAATGAAATGTCAGCAGGGATTTAGGGATGGGATCGATAAATCAAAAGCTTTATTAAGAAGCCAGTAGTTCAGTAAGAAGCTTGTTTACGTGCCAGTCATAGGGTTCTAACTACTTCCATACTAGATGAAGGGTAGGAAAGGTTCGATCGTATTTAAAAGATCCAGATGAGAAAACCGCTTCTTGGATTTATCTTCTACCAGAAACAGCTAAGTAAGCCAATTTGCTGTGTTTCTCGAAAGAAACTAAAGATTACCTATATTTTCCTTGTAATAACAACGGCGAAGGTATAAAAACAAAACAATCTTAACTACTCATCAAAAAGTTCAATAAAGGTGTGGTTCCGACGTACGCGACCGATAAGTATGCGCGATTGTCTTACGCAAGTGTTCTAGACAGTGCAGCAGTGCGACAAAAACGGTCGTACCTGTGTTTACACCTGGGGCACTTATTTTTAAGAACTTTGTATGTAGGTGACTAGTGTTAGTCATCCATCGGATACGGAATTCTTCAAGTATTTTTTTTTAAAAACTATGTACCAAGAAAGGATTCTAGAGCAGCAAAATTTGTATTGTGTCGTTTATTCACAATCTCTAAAAATTCTGACAGCCAGCCAAGGAGTACGACTTACCTATTTACCCCTAGCTACGTTTAGTTGGAACGGATAACATAATTGAAAAATCCAGACAGGCGAAGCTTAATAGGATAATAATATGAATCACAATAAAAAAAAATTAAATGGTCACTAGGTCAATGGTCACACTTTGTGATCATTTTACGAATAGAAACGTAATTATTACTATTTTTCTAAATAACCACCTATGGCTCCCTGAGCAACCAAACGGTCACATGCCAGACTTAAAACTTTGCTTTCGTATAAAGAATCTTAGACAGCCTTCAAGCTTCGAAACCGAAAACTCAGTGTCACACACGACAAAGTTCAAATTCCATAGCAGCTCACCACTCCCTCATCGGGTATTCAGGTATACCTCGACAACTGATCGTGGGCCCCAAGGATGAGGTTTCTCTAAACACGGCCCAGATAAGCACGTGGTCGTATTGAAAGCCATATACCTAACCTGGAATTGCCTCGAGACCAAACCGGTCTAGACTATGAAACCAGTTTGGTGAACTAAATTAGTATTATGTAGGACATAAATTATGTGATTTTATTACGATCAGGCGATCAGTGGGTGAATATGAGCATTTAATTATGTAGATTATGTCATATTTTCGATCTTTTTAAATAATCGCGGCATTTCCTGATTTTTCTTAGAGGTTTTTGTTATTTGAATACAGATGTTCAACTATAGTATAACCACATATGTCTCTACGAAGACAAGTCCTTCAGTGTCAAAATCAAAGTGGGTTGATTTTCGGGTAACTGTGAATTTATAATCTCTACAAACTTTTTTGTTTAACTTTATATGTGCTAATTCCGTCATTTTGTTAGTCGTCGGTATCATCATCATTATCCATTTTTTTTACCATCATCATTTTATGTTCTTCTCCCATATTTTTTCGTCGTTTTCCGTTTTTTTTTAACTATTTACTGCCATATTCTGACTTGTTCCTCACATTACCTACTGCATTAGCAATGTATACGAGTCTTGAGCCAGCCCACTGCACATTAATGAACCAACTACGCGTGGAAGCGCACTAACACGGCCAGTGGCGGAGGCGTTGCACTCTCATGACCTTGAATTAACTAGCCAAGTGAAAGAACCACTTGCAATTGTTTATCTGGTCTAGGAATCTCTGAAGCTTTGTTTTGGAGTGTAGAAATAGTGCTTAATGAGTACGCAATGCCGGTTAAAGGTTGTGAAAACTATGTAGGACTTCTACTGACCCAAAAATCATTTTCGGCAGCGTAAAGAGGATCTCAGAGTACTAACAATATGATATCCTATCTAATTTTAAGTAAGATACAATAACCAGACTTAAGTGGCAATGGGCAGGGCACATTACTCGCAGAACGGATGGCCGATGGGGCCGAAAAGTTCTGGAATGGCGACCGCGAACCGGAAGACGTTGCGTTGGAAGGCCTCCCGCTAGGTGGACCGATGACCTGGTCAAGGTTGCGGGAACCCGCTGGATGAGAGACGCACGGGGCCGGTCAATGTGGCGACACCTTGGGGAGGCCTATGTCCAGCAGTGGACGTCTTTTGGCTGAAATGATGATGATGATGACAATAACCAAAGCCTTTATTAAATAATTCTGATCCTGATGATTTCATTCATCCTAATTATTATAATTTCTGTAATATCGAAAATGCAGAAAACGCAGAAGTACATCGAAACCGTACTTTAATCGTCCTTGCTGTGACCCACAGCGCTGCAGTAATTAATCAAATGTCATATTTTATTATCATGCAACTTTGTGTGGGTTTTTGGGTAGAATTTTTTATTATTTTTGTAAGATTTCCAAGTTCTTTAAAAAGATGTTCTGTTAATCGGTGCAGCGGTGTTATTTTTAAATTCCGTGTCGTATCCACATATCATTAAAATGAAACATTTAATCACAATTTTTCGTCTAAGATTATAAAGAACTCCTACACCCAAGAGCAGAGCATGACCAAAGAAACTGAATGATATGGCAAAAATGAAGGTATCTGGTGAGATGAGGAGTGCTAAAGAAGTATGGAAGAAGAAGACCTTTTGCACAATCCCAATTGAATTGGGATAAGCTCAAGAAAATTATGTTGAATGATGAGTTCGTCTAAAATTAACGCTGCTGCCACAAAATGCAACCTACGAAAACACGATACCCATTTCACACATCCTCACAATCATGTTACCAAATCACATCGGAACTGTGAAAACATCACGAAATCAATCAAAACTAATCTTCGGTAGTAATCATACAAATGCAACACAATACATGAGCGCACAGATGCGTTAGTTAATGCCACACACTACGCAATAGCGGACGGCTGTGCAATGCGGTGAAACGTCACGCTAACCGGATAACCCGACCACGGTACAGCAGAATATATGTTGCTATGCTGTGGACTTGGATACTTTTGTGGGGTTTGACATAACATATCATAAAACACCACGCCTGTAATCCTTACAGGGTAAGGCAGAGGTGTAGGTATCAGATAGTACATGCATAAATACTACCACATTTCACCAGCTTTTTTTAAGTCCCATGTAATTGTGGGCGAGTAGGAGATAGGAGGAGCTCGTGGCTTAATAAGAACTGCCACTCAGGTCGATCTTTAAGTAAAGCTGTGCTTACCTAGGTCGGTCTGTGGATGGGTGACCGCCAACATACCGAGTTTCCTCCGTACCTCGGAAAGCACGTTAAGCTGTTGGTCCCGGCTGCCATATATCTTTGGCGACTGTATTTCGTTACTCCGAAGTTCGAAATACCGAAGTACGGTATACAGAAAGTTCGTGAGTCCGAATTACGTTAGTCAGAATGTACGCTATGACGAAGTACGGTATTCAGAATGTTCGTTACTCCGATGTACGTTACTCCGAAAGTTTGCTACTTCGAAGTACTGTACTCAGAATGTTCGTCACTCCGATGTACGTTACTTCGAAAGTTTGCTACTACGAAGTACTGTATTCAGAATGTACACTATCGCGAAGTACGGAACTCCGAAAGTTTGCTATGACCAATTCCTCAATAATAATTGAGAATTACTGACTTGTAAAACCTATTTGCACAATAATCATCATTTATACTTGACTAATTCGAAATACTCTCTAATGAGGAATATTCTCAATTATTATTGAGTAATTGGTCATAGCAAACTTTCGGAGTTCCGTAATTCGCGATAATGTACATTCTGCATACAGTACTTCGTAGTAGCAAACTTTCGAAGTAACGTACATCGGAGTGACGAACATTCTGAGTACAGTACTTCGTAGTAGCAAACTTTCGGAGTAACGTACATCGGAGTAACGAACTTTCTGAATACCGTACTTCGTCATAGCGTACATTCTGACTAACGTAATTCGGACTCACGAACTTTGTGTATCCCGTACTTCGGTATTTTGAACTTCGGAGTTACGAAATACAGTCATATCTTGACTGTGGCAGTCGTTACAGATAGTCAGTGACCTGAAATTCTGAGATCCAGTCTTACCAAAGGGTATTGTATTACCTAGTATTAACTGGGTTGTGGAGGTCAGATAGGCAGTCGCTCCATGTAAAATACTGGTATCCAGCTGCATCCGGTTAGACTGGAAGCCGACCCCAATATGGTTGGGAAAAGGCCAGGCAGATGATGTAATAGTGGGCGAGTCTATTGCCATGAACCGGGCACAAATCCAGACTCCGTGGCTGCTACTGCGAGTTTCCTGATAGAAAACCTAATAACACTGCCCGACCCATGAATCAAATCCAGGATCTCATGGTCAGCAGTAGCGCTTGTGACTTGACACACAAGTAATATCACACCTATAATCTCCGGGTTAGGCTGAGGTGTATCTATTAGTACAGCCAGATTTCGGCAGTTTTGTTGAAGATCCATGTAATAGGGGTAAGGATTATTTGATTGATTTAGAGATGTGTCTTCGCTTCTTCTTCTTAGCGTGTCGATGGCAATCTAAATTGTGTCAGCCAGGAATTGGGCTACTAGTTTAGCGCTTTCGGTAGCGTCCATCAGTTCCTATAGTGAACAGTCAGCAGGACACGCAGGGCACGATATTAAATGCCCCATTGTTTGAGGAACACCACATTTACACTCCAGAGCAGAGTCATCTATGTATAACCACCTCAGCAGGTCTTCTTTGCTGCGACCAACCTGGGTCCGGAGTCTGTTTAAAGACTTCCAGGTCAGCCACGGCAAGTCTTGTCCAGGAGGGAGGTGTTCAGCAGGTGGAACAAATGGGTAAGGTAAGGATGCATTACCTTGCCACAGCTTTATTCTTTCCGTAGATGATATGAATGAGAAAGGAGTAAATGCCACCTTGACGTCTAACCGGGAAGAAGGAAACGTGTTGCGCCAGCCCCAAATAGAATGGGATAAGCGCGGAAGATGATGATGAGGGATTGTGTCTACGCTGCACTGTGGATAGGACGTCTGCGTGTCGCTCTGAACCGCACGCGTCATGCTGAGAAGTCAGACCTACCAAATAAAAGTCTTCTAGCAATCTCGTACGAAAAATCCTGTGCCTTAGTCCAGGGGCTGCAGTCTCTACACTAATAACGACAAAATCGCTAACTTTCGATTGCTAATTACCAACGAATAAATTCGGTTGCAATAATGATGCTTGCGAGAAACGCATCTTGGATGTAGAGACTTGCTTTACTTGCAAGCATCATTATTGCAACCGAATTTATTCGTTAGTAATTAAGGATTTAAAGTTAGCGATTTTGTCGTTATCTCTGTCGAGACAGCCGGCCCTGTACTGACCCTTCCTTATCGATGCATTAAGTGTGAACGACTCTAGATGTAAGATTTCAATAGCTTGTGAAATGTATAATGAATAAGAGGTCTGAGAGATACACTTAGATCCGCAGGTTCGATCCCCGCACGGAACAAATATTTGTATGGCCTACAGATAGTTATTTTGGGGTCTGGGTGTTGGATTTGTGTATGTGAGTTTAAATGTTCGTAAACGCACCCACGATACAGGAGAAATTCCTAGTGTGGGGCAGCGTTTTTAATATTAAAAAAAAAATACACAATCGATTTTATTTCTAAAGATTTCGATTTATCGATCCCTTCCCTAAATCTGAAATATTGCTACTTGCCTGGTTTTGAGGTTATGTTCGATTAAATATATCATCAATATATTAAAAAAACTCCGAATCCTGGAAATGGCTCACAAAACAACACAAAAGTAATGCAATCAACGACATCCGCCTTCTCATCCAATACTTCAACAATAATTCATCAATTCAAGTAATAAACGTTGAGCTTCCAATACAATGCCTAGATTCCTCTCAGATTTATGACGTCACAATACGGCCATGTCCAAGCGTTAAAGACATGTTACGGCCAGATTTATGATTATGAACGCACCTTCAGAGCCGTAAATCTTTGTTCAAGGATTAGGTGGAGCTAAGGCCTAAGGTTACGACGTTTTTCTACAGTATTTTTATAAGGATTTCTTTTAAAATAAGCTGTATGTAAGTTGAGTCTACTTTGCACACAGACTGCTAGCACAAATAAATAGATCGATTATATACTTAATCACTTTTGATCAATCACAATAAATATTTAACAATTATAAACAGTTTACAAATGTTGTTGATATGACGAGGCGCGAGCGACAAGTGAGCTCAGCCCACTGAGCTCGGGGTTTTTAAAGACTCTGCCTTCCCCCACCGAAGTGACGTCCAATGCGGGTAACGAGTGACTCGACAGCAACGTTCCAACGTCCGGTTCGGTGCAGGTGGCAGCACTGAGCCCACGGTGCGTCGCTTGACTCGTACTACAGGCGCTATGTTTGGTCGCCGGAAGTACTGGCGCCAACATGTATACGTAATCTGTCACACGCGTAATATTTAAAAAAAAATAAGATCGCTACACCATTAATTTCGTCGCCTTGGAGGCCAATGGAGCTAAGCCACAGTTTTTGCGAAATTGAGTTAAGTGCATTAACGTACTCACAAAGAGCCATACCTACTTTATACTAATCAATACTTATAATTATAATAGATATTATAACTATTATTTTTATCTGATTATAGTAATGTATCCGATAGGAAATGTAACTGGAACAGTACCATATCATAAACCTGAAGTTTTTTGTAAATCTCAGTAGATCTCTAATTAACTAACCAACTCTATAATTATATCTGGGCTTCCCCTCCCCTCCCATATCGATGGATGAACTACCTTTTTTTTAAAATCATGAAATGACTCATCCCACTCTGGGCAGAGCGGTAGGGAGTGCTAGACTTATACTGACTAAAAATCACCCATGTTCCTTCTTAGCCGTTTATGTCGAGGCCGCGGTATCTTTTTCGATCAACCCGCAGTCCCGACGGGTGGTTGAACTACCTACGCTACGAATCTGGTACCGTAATTGTTTTAATAATAATTACCTCCTTAAGGACGGCTGCTATTCTTCTTTAGAAATGTTTGTGTGATGAGCACGATCATTTGTTCTGTGTCTGGGTGTAATTTATCTATAATATGTATGTATTTAGAAATATATAAGTATGTTTATCAGTTGTCTAGTACCCATAACACAAGCTCTGCTTAGCTTGGGACTAGATGGCGTTGTGTGATAGTTGTGGAATATTATTATTATTATTAGACTCGTTGTCCGTCAGAGATCTCTGGTAGAAACTTAATGAAACATCTTTCGAACCCTATATTTATTGGCCTGATTGAAATTTTTACCAGTAACGAAATCATGTCTATGACAATCATCATGCTGATGATTGATGACAGCTCACTATGTCATCAACGTATTAATAATTATGGTCTGTATTGTTAAAAAGAATTTTTAATTTATTGTTGGGTTGCTAACAATAAATTAGCAATTCTGGCAATTGGAATACCGATGGAAAATGCCTTTTTTGATGGTTCTTACGTTCTCGTCTAGGAATTTTTAGAAGGCGTATAGGTATTAAAGGCACGTATTAAACTAGCTACCTAAAACGACACGTGGAGAATTAAATTTAATGGCTGATGTGTGTAAAACATTCCTACCTTGTCTTAAAGTTTACTTTAATGACCTTTATACGTACGAGTACAGTGCAATCAAATTATCTTGGCAGGTCCGAACTTCGTGCAGGTCATTTTGTTACAACTAATGTTTAAAAGTGTTATGATATTTATTTTATTTGTATTTCTCACTATTTAAATTAGATATTTTCTGATCGTATAGGTATTGGTTTATCTGGCAATAACAGTTTTCTTCACAAGTTTACATGCGTAAAAGTTCGCAGAGCCTATGTTCAGACCTGCCAAGATAATTTGATCGTACTTTGAGTATCTTCATCCCAAATTAAATGGTGGTGCTATAGCGTATTTTGTAGCACGAATAAGCTCGTACCGGCCTTACGCACTGTATACACGCGCGACACATTACGCGCAAAATATAGCATCGCGGGAAGGGTGCGCGCATTTCTTGCAGTTCACGCATTATACTGAGCTACATGTAAAACAATCGACGCAAGTTTATAAGCGCGTACTCGCGCGTGCGTTAGTTGTTTCTTTTGCTCTGCAAGATGCGTTGCGGTGACTCTTGGAATGATTGAAACAGCGGTTGTGAAGCTTGTAATTTATCCAAGTCGTAATTCGAGAAAATGATTCTTCACGCCTATAAACTAAGGCGTGAAGAACCATTTTGCCAGTAATGGTGCGTTACTCGATACTCGATACTTCAACGGTATTATAAAAAGTACTACTGAGTTCCGGCTCAATTTGAAACCCTTTCAAGGTCGATAACGCATCACTTACCGTCCACAAGGTTGTTAGTTAATTATTTTGATGATTTGCCATTTGTAACGGTCCTTTGATGCATGATGTGTAGGTAGAAATGTATTTTTTTGGGGTCATGTTGAACCTCAACCTTAACTGATGTTATAGTTATAAAAAATATTTTAGCGCGATACCAAAATTGGAATAACTGCTTTTTTTTTTGGAGGGTTGGAAATCATCGAATGACTCCTCCCGCTCTGGGCAGAGTATGAGTGTCAGACATCTACTGACTAAAAACCACCCATGTTTCTTCTTAGCTCTTTGTGTTGATGCCGCGGTATCTCTTTCGAACAACCCGCAACCCCGACGGGGGAATGAGTGCTAACATCTTGTTTTTTTTTTAAATGTTTCAATTGAATGAATACTGGTGGTCGTAGAGGTCAGATAAAAGCGTTCCTTATAAAATACAGATTTTCAGCTGCATCTGGTAGATTGGGGGCTGATCTTGACAAAGTTGCTACATTGATAAAGGTGGAATGTCTATCATATTAGCGTTCACTATTCACTATTATTATATTTCTGTTTTAGCTACGGGAAACTGAACCCTTCAGAACTAAAGGTGAATAGTTTAATAGATAGATAATATGCACAATATTAAATAAAACATGTCTATTGTGATCAAAATAAAGTACCTTTATATTGCGATCACCATAATTGTGATCTACTACTCAACATTCTTCTTGGATCAAATAGGTTACTCCACGTTCAAACTGCAAATCTTGCGTACGCATGAGAAAATCATTCTATCCACCTCATTTCCTATGGTGCTACTGACAATCTCGCGATTACATGGGTTACCGAAATAGAACGGATAGTTAATTATATCATTTGATTTACGCACTGGAACACTTTCCACACAAACCAAGCTAGTGACGTAAAGTGTTGTTGTGGTCAGCGCCCTGTGTTATCCACCTTAATAATATGTATGTCCTTTAACTAAAACGACAGTCTAAAAAAGCCTATACGAACAACATTCACAAAAATATTGATGTTTAATCTATTTTACAGTCAGCATCACCTTGAGAACTCCAATAATCTTTACCTACAAAACTCGATTTCCTATATAACTTCATTCTAATTGCAAATGTATGCAAATTAGTGAGCATCTAATCTGAATTCGTGGCGTATACCGAGGAGCTATCAATTGGTGTGGACTCGTAACTAGATGCATTGGCTAATCACATTGCTTGGCAGGTGGATTGATGATTGCAGCACAGCCTCGTTAGTTCCCATCCTCTTGGACTAATCCGATGGACCAATCACGTGGAATTGACTGGCAAAGGCTGTGGCCTGGCAATTTCGGGGATAGTCGATGAATGGAAGTCAATTGTTCTAGTTCAATTTTGTTTATAGTATAATTATTGTGAATTAAAATGTTAGTGGTCAAAGTCAAAGGAAGCACCTGGTTGAGGGATGCACAGAACCTTCAAGTGTGGCAGATAAAAGGGAAGGCCCAGCGGGTGATTCCAGTCTGATATTATGATGATAGTAAAACGGTGGATGAGATGAGAATAAAGATAGTTTTAAATCCTTTTATATTTAACTAGCTTTTGCCCGCGGCTTCGCCCGCGTCGTTGTCGGAAATATCTAAAATTACGATTTTCCATACAAAGTTTAATCCCCTATTTCACCCCCTTAGGGGTTGAATTTCGAAAAATCCTTCTTTACTACTTGTGGAAGAATTACAGGGCGTCTCCAAATTCGCCCACACGCTGTCAACAGGATAACTGCCCAGAAGGCTGAAGTCATTCCCACGTTGGATGGCAATGCCCAAAAAATATTCTTGTTTTTGAATGATAAAAAGCACTTAATGTTTCTTGATAACATAGTGAGTAAGACGTGGCTAATAGCCCGTTTCAAATTAAAATCGTTTTGATTGAAAAATTCAACTTTACGAAAATTATATGACCAATGTTGGCTAGATTCGTGTTATTTATAGGTACTTCAGTAATTCAGTTCCTTATCATGCCATTAAAATTATTGATGTCTGGAGAAAATAATTTGTTTAAACATTAAATTGTTGACCAAAGTTACGATAATCAGCATTTACGATGTATTTTTTTTCGAAACGTTGATTATTAGCTTTGTACACAATATTGAACTACAAGCATGTATCTGTGATGAGGATGACAAAGCGGAAGAACATTTCTAGTCAATTTAATATACTTCATTCATAACTATTCTACTAGTATCTCAATTTATTTTGGGGTCGTGCGGCAGTAGTTACAGTTTTTCTAGCCATCTTTTACAAATTGTATTAATCGCATTTTCGAACAGCCACTCTTATACAGGAGGAAGCCCATTAATTATTAATCTAATTACATTCAAAATCTGTACTCTGTGTGTATCTGTATCTGTGTGTACTTTTGGAAATATTTCAATGACGTATTTTTTAAATGAATAACGACACATGTGTTTGTCAGTACTGGTATGGCAATTCGATAAGGAAGAATCAAACACATGTGACTAAAAGGGTTATGGATGATAATTATAACAAAACATAAAACAATAGATTAGTTTGGCGTATCAAGGTTAGCGCTGGATGGAACAACGTCAGTAACAACAACAACGTCAGCATGTCAACGTGTCGTAACATTGAGGTGACTGAGTACCTACGGGTGCTTCATACGGAAGGTGGAAGACAGCTCAGTTTAGGAGAGGCCAATCTCTAGCATTGGGCTATACCATAGTCTGAGGATATTTAAAAACATGCCAATAATTCAAGTTCTCCGGTAGACGTGATAATTTTATGTTATAAATGTTATGTTATGTATAATGAATCAGAACTAGTAAAACACACATTATTAGCATCAACCGGTGGTACATGCAAATAAACATAGTCTCAGTAACATAAATAATATTTGCAGCATTTTAGCGGAAGGAAGTAGATAAGCCGACGAACTGATATTAAACCCGTCTAAAAGTTATCAAGGTTGACCCGCATATCTGCAGACAGGCAAATTGTCAATAACAGAAAATCCTGTTTTTTAACTCGGTAACTGCAAGTAAATCAAAATAACTAAACTGCCAGTGTTCTCTTGCCTCAAGAAAATACTTGGTTGTCACTTCTATGGAGTTCGGCTAGGTACCTACTTTAATTTCACCTTGTACGAATATGTATAAACATGACATTTTCGAAAACAGTATTCACAGTTGTCACAAAAGACCATATAGCACGACAACCGGATCTCCAAAATCGCATAATATACGTCTCAAAGACATAAATATAAAACTAATATATCAAGCCATAAAGCCTAATTTAAAATGTTTAGTTAATCTTGTCACGTTTGGTGAGGAAATCAATATCTTTGATCTTTGTCTGACATTGAGGCCCAGAGCCTTTTTAAATTAAGCTGAGACATTAATTAGAGAATATAAATGTAGATAGATAGGTATAATTATTGAATAGTTCAGTTGATACCATTTTGATTGCTACAATTCTGATCAAAATGGCATTTAATGATGATTCATTTTCAAACTAGTTTGATATTTCCGTGCCGGTTTTGAAAATTAGTTATGTCATAATGCACTCCATTTCCAGTTTTAATATCTATAGGTAAATGTAATTGTAATCGAAAATATTTAGGGTTTGTTTATTTGATAGTACTGGCCATATTGGTCATAGAACCGATGCCAGCTGAAGTACACGAACCAAATAGCTAGAAGCCCAAAAGACTAATGCGCCTACCACACGCTCACACTTGCCCACAGTCTTGCCTGCGCGATTACACGGTGCACACAGTACATCGCGCTTGTGGTTTGTAATGGTAATACAGTTTTACCAACCATGCGCGCGATGTACTGTGAAGTGTGAACGAAAAGTGTGGTGAAGCTTGAGCGTGTAGTAGGCCCATAAGAGTAGATTGAGCAATGATACGAGTACTTGCAGGATCATCATCATCATTAGCCATAAGATATTCACTGCTGAACAAAGGCCTCCCCCATAGAACGCCATAACGAACGGCAACCTGCCGTTTGCATCCGCGACTCTCACGATGTCGTCGGCCCACCTGGTTGGAGGCCCAACGCTGCGTCTTCCGGTTCGTGGTCGCCACTCGAGAACATTTCTTCTTTATTTACAGGATAGCTGGTAGCAACTGGATCTGAGCAGTAGTCTATAAGGCTCCCAATGTCTTGCCTCCAGAGAAGTAATATGTACTTAGAAGCGGAGAAATGGTGGAGCTCGACACCAGGATGTAGGCAATCCAAGGAAGCTATGCCATCCCTGGATATAAAGCTGACCAGGCGTCTTCTGTGCCTGGACAGAGATAGCCTGCGTCTGGTGACGGGGACCATCATCGGACATTGTTCACTGAATAAACACTTCCACACCCTAGGAATCACTGACAGTCCCCTGTGCAGGGCATGCATGGAGGCGGAGGAAATGGTGGCGCATGTGCTCCTTGAGTGCCCAGGCGTTACCAACATTCGTGAGGAGACCCTGAGAACACCACGATCCGTTGCGGATCCCTGAGGAGACCGGGAAGTCTGATCTGCTTCTGGAGAGAGGTGGGCTGGCTGGAGTAATCGGCCACCACGGCTCACACACAATGGTCCACCTTAAGGACTAAGTACGGAAACTTAAACCCCATAAAGAAGAAGTAAAGATTAGAAGTTAATCCCAAATTAGCTTCATAGGGTTATATCCCCCATCTAGTCATTGGTAACAAATGGGGCTGGCAAACTGGATGCTGAATGTAGAGAACAAAGAGTTGTGGTGAAGCGTGTGAGAGACATATGCCCAGCAGTGGACTGTGATAATCTCAGTTGAAAGATTTATCGTGGGTAGATCAGATGCACAGTCTTTTCTTTTTCTTGGAGTTTGTGTAATCATCAAATGACTCCTCCCGCTCAGTGTTAGACTTCTACTGACTAAAAACCCCATGTTCCTTCTTAGCTGTTTGTGTCGAGGCCGTGGTATCTCTTTCGAGTAAACAGAGGCCCCGACGGCCCGTCTTTAAATACACTCTCATACTTATCTTTGAAATACCCATCAAGAATCGCAGGAATTTCAGGAATCTTTATAAAGAATGACGATAATTATCTACTTATACACATAGACGCTATTGCGCAGTGTACTTACCTACTCAATAATAATATCTACAAAAAAAGAACAACATTCTGCAGTTTTCCTTGTTATACTGTAAGTAATCTAACAATCTCGAATGATAAATCAAAAGGACAAAATTATCATTCAAACGTCAGTCTTGTTACCTACCTATATTTATGCATTAAAATTAAATCTGAAGACGAAAAAATAAGAAAATATTCAAATGATTGTGAATTGCGACATGCCACATTCACCCCTCTCGTTACATCCGTTGACGGAGTCTTCGCTCCACAAATGTCTACTTTCATAAAACATCTTGGCGCTGCAATCGCTGACCGTTGGAACAAGTCCTTCAGCGTAGTGATGGGTTGGTTAAGATCCAGAATCATCATCTCAATAATCCGTGCCACTAGCATGTGTATTCGCGGCACAAGGCACAAATTCAAACCATTAGCCAAGCTATTTGGCTTCGGCGATGGATCAACCTTACCCACACAAAACTAATGTGAAGAAGACGTCGATTCATCATCATCATCATCATTTCAGCCGAAAGACGTCCACTGCTGGACATAGGCCTCCCCTAAGTGTAATTTTTGCTTAGGGGGGGTTTGCCATAATCGCCACGCTTGGCAGGCGGGTTGGCGATCGCAGTACGGTCGATACAAAAAGCACAGAGAACGCTGCTGCCCATTCTCTGGTACATCCCTTAGTCGCCTCTTACGACACCCACGGGAAGATAGGGGATGGTGCTATTCTTTGCGTCCGACACCATACGGAACGTACGGAGACGTCGATTGTAATGTAATAAATTAGGTATTTGATGTTTTTTTTTAAATTAAATCTTCAATAACCCTCCTTTTGGGCCTCGTCGCAGTCGGACAAAAATAAACTATTAAAGCAATTTCAAGAATAGAAATGTGTAATTAAATTAAGTGTGAAAGTAGTGATCATCATAATCATCAAATGACTCCTCCCGCTCTGGGCAGAGCGGTAGGGACCGTCATACTTCTACTGACTAAAAACCACCCATTTTCCTTCTTAGCCCTTTGTGTCGAGGCCGCGGTATCTCTTTTGAACAACCCGCAGCCCCGACGGGGACACCTTTTCATATCTTCAGGCCTGAATGGGTTTTTTTATGATACTTCATATTCTGATAATAAGATATCGTGGGACTATTTCTGACCCCCGCGCGATTGAAACCGCAAAAGCTAGTGCAAAATACCTTGCGTAAGTAAATCTGAAGGTTACAAGAGAGTAATAATAACTGTAGATGTAATGTGTAATGCGCAACCAGTATCAATACGAGCGATAGTCATGCTCATTGCACTACTATAATGAATTGAAAACGTAATGATTACAATCAGAAAATATATTTCCCATATTGTCCGTGACACAATGGTTGTTTTCATCATTGATGTTAGTTATAACAAGCTTTCTCATCATTAGTAGGTACTGGGTAATTATGTGATAATAATAACTTTATCCTGTAAATTTTCAAGCGTCAATAATGGGTGTAAAAGTACACTTCATAATCATCATTTCGTCACAAGACGTCCACTGCTGGACATAGGCCTCCCCAGGTGTCGCCACATTGACCGGTCCCGTGCGTCTCTCATCCAACGGGTCCCCGCAACCTTCACCAGATCATCGGTCTACCTAGTGTGAGGCCTTCCAACGCAACGTTTTCGGGTTCGCGGTCGCTACTCCAGAACTTTCGTTGGGTTTGTTTTAAACAAACCCAGGGCGTACCGCCGTCAACCGGGCAAAAGTTCACATTCCGTCCCTGCTACTGAGAAATTCCTGATGAAAAACCCAACAACCCTTTGCCTGACCTGTGAAGCAAACCCAGAGCCTACCACTACACCAACGAGGCTTCCTTCGACAGCATTTTTTTTAATTTGACAGTTGCATTACCATGAAATTATTACATCTCGTAAAATATAGTATTGTTTACCAAACAGCTCGTTAGGGTTTTCCAATTCAATTTGTTATTCATTTAAACGTGTATGACAATGAATTAAACAATAATTTCTACGTGTTATTCAGCACCACGTTTTTGTCAAGCTTCGAGTTAGGTAAATCATAACATTATTGGTTAGGTAACAGTATTAAATCTATACAGTACCACACACAGTACCACACCACACACACACCACACACGCAAACACACACAGTATCTATCTAATCTAGTCTGGATTTGTGCCCGGTTGATGGCAATAGGCTCACCCCCTATTACATGGGACTTAAACATAATTATATAATTATTATTATTAGGTATTTGTGTACCTATGTGAGTTTCAATGTTTGTAAACGCACCCACGATACAGGAGAAATTCCTAGTGTGGGGGCAACGTTTAAAAAAAAAAAAAAATTGCCGAAATGTGGGTGTACTACATATTAGGTAAACCTCTGTCTAACCCTTCGGGGATTATAGGCGTGATGTTGTGTGTTTGTTACGTGTAGAAAACTAGAAAATACTTTTCTTAAAAAGCCGTTCCGAGTGTTCTCTTGTATTGGCAAAAGAATGAGCCTATATTGGTGATAATTTGCTAATAATATGCACTATCACTAAACCCTGTCAAAACCATTAAATCTGTTGAAGCGTTTTAGTATAATCCCTACTAATAATTATAAATGTAAATCTAAGTATGTTTGTAACGCTTCCACGTGAAAATTACTAAACCGATCATCATGAAAATGCACATATTCTTGGAGGTATTAGAAGTAACATAGGATACTTTTTATGAAAACAAAAGATAAAAACAATTCCACGCGAACGAAGTCGCAGGAACAGCTAGTATTTAATGTTTTTATGTTTCATGAAGTATAATTATGATTATAATTATGTAATTAGATAATAATACAGTTTTTTTTAAAGTTCAAAATAACGCTATTTACACTTCGTTGGCTGCTGCTAACCAACTAAAATGAAACACAAAGGACTTGTTTAAGTAACCCAGTAGTCAAAGGTTGATATTCAAAAAAATAACAAAGACTAACCTCCATTGTTTTATATACCACACCACACGTCTCCCACATTCGCATTCATTCCACGCGGGGGGCATTAACGCGCTCAGCGCATACCAACACGCAACAAGAAACACTCCAGTAAATACAAAAAAATACTTTATTACAATACTAATTTATAATTAAATACTTAATCTGATTATCACTTTAAACGTTGACTTCGTTTCCGTGGGGGATAACATTATCTTTCTCGGTTACATCTATGTCGGACGGGGTTGTTGGCTCTTTCCTTGACTCTTCGTCGGCTACTGCAGTTGAAATAGGCTGGACGGTCGGTTTCTCTGCTTTGTCTGTGTTGTCATCTTTGTAGGGCTTTCCTGTTTCTACAATGGGCACTTCCCTGTCAACCTCCTTTGATTTCTCAAGGTTGTAGCTTACCGGCGCGGTGACGATCAGGGTTCCGTCAGTGGTTAGCTCGGCAGTAACATCAGCACTGCTAGAATTTGAAGGCAGCGTGTATGTATGGAAGAACTGGCTCGCAAAAATATCCCGGTCGTCTTGTTTGGCTTCGTGTGAACCCTGGATGAAGATGAAGTCGCCCTTACACTTGACCTTCAGGTCTTCCTTCTTATACTCCTTGACGTTCACAATAACTTGGAACTTTTCGTCATCGGCGATGATTCTGGGCCCGATGTCGGCGAAAGTCGGGAACAGTTTGAAGAGAGGAGCGAATAGGTTACCGAAGACGGGGAAGGTGAACCAGGGGGCGTCGCTGATATCGTCACTGTATATTGAGGTGATGGGCAGCGGTGCCGGCTGGTCGGTGACCGGCACTGAGGCTGCCGTCGCAAGGAAAGCGCATACCGCAAACAATCGCGGCGAGAACATATTGACGTGTGCACTTGTTGGTGATGCAACTAGAACTGAGGCCGGCGCGGGTCGCGGAGGCTATATACAGTTGGTGGGGCGAGGGGGGTGCGTAAGCGCATCGCTGCCGATGACGATAGACTTGTAATGTAAATACGGCAGTAGGCACAAACATCGAATGAGTTTACCTTTGATTCATGTTCAAGTTTGGAAACATTGATGTGTCGGACGCGGTTTAGGAAAACATTTACGTTACAATAGCCACTCTCTTAGTAGCGTCAGTGAAGCTGTTTAGAGTCTAACGCCCACATACTCAAACGTCACTCAATTATAAGTAACCCTCAAAACTCGTGCTATCTCTGTCACATGCGTTAAAGTAACAAAGACAGCACGAGATTTAAGTGCAACTTAAAAATTGAGTAGCGTTTGAGTATTTGGGCGTTACTCGTATTATTTTTTTTTATTTTGTATTTTAGTAATCATTCTGAATTTGATTCACCAAAACTCATTCCTATAAATATTTGTGCAGCCAACAAAACATGTTCCATAATTATAGAAAGCTCTGTAGGCAGAATAGTTTTATAACGCCGTCGTATCTGTACAAAATCAAAACAAACAGATCTATGGCTTGAGATTTGACCTTGTAAGGCCGGCTTCTAGACTGATCTCAGAATTAGCTTATTTACACGTAACGATGAATCAAGCATGAATTAACACTTCCGATGGTACGTCTGTGAATGCGTATCTGTCAGCACTTTGTTTTGCTGACTGTACTTTTGTATCTTTGTTACTGATTATGATTTTTGATGATTGCGGAACTTTTCATAGTGTTGTTTTTCATACTTAGTGGTTTTTCTTTACAGATGAATAGTAAGCCAAAAATGTTACGACAATTCAAAAATTTTATCAAAATAGATTTTTAAAATTGTTTAAAATGTTTCTTTCGCTCTGTTTACAAAGCTTTAAGACTTTATTAATTTCTCTGCGTGATATTAGCTTATCGCAATATTTTAAAAATAGTATTGTAGTTTTGACGCAAAAACGGTTCGCGCGTTAAGGCCACTCTGAAAAAAGTTTTATAGAAAAACAAATTAGTACAAATGATGATTATGCGAAGATATGCAGAAAAACCTATACCTTGCCTTGCCTATAAAACCTGATTATTACAACAACTGGTCTTTTATTTTGGGACAAGCCCGCCACACTATTCCCAAACCACTGTAACTCCTGTTAGCCAGAATCAACAGTGGCGACCACAAGAAAAGCGCCGAGACAATGAAGCTCGACGAAGTCCCAGAGAAGCGATTTAACTGTCTTGGATCCCGCAACGAAATTAATCAGAAAAGAATAGCGGAGGAGTAGGAAAAAACATAATTTCCACTTTCCACAACAACTGGTCTGTAGATACTTACTTATATAAATTAATCTATTTAAAAGAAGTTACGAAACAGAGTAGGTAGGTACTTAGATAAATATTATTTTAAGCCGGCGACGCGCGACGTTATTGACGTGCTACTGTGCTAGTATGGTTTCCATCGATGATACAACAAATATTGATATTTGAAGCCTTATCGTAAAAAGAATACTTCAGTTTGTAATGGAACATAACTAGATACAAACATCACAGTATCAGAACATCCGTATCACCTTTAATTGCAATGCTTTTAATTCAGACAATTCAAAAATACTCATTGAGGTATTTACATCGTGGAGCAGATAATTGTTTCAAACAATGCATTATGAATAAATTTAAAACCTTTTATATTGTTGTTGCAAGTGTGTTATGCTATTATTCAGTCTGTCAAGTTTACATCGTTGAGAAGTTTATTAGATTTCTTTCAAGTTATGAAATAAAATTCTGAACTGAGTCTTTTTAATATTCATAATGATTCGGTGTTTTAACATAGCATCACGTTTGCATCCTCCAAAGTGTGAAATAGAGGTAGTTATAACTTATAGTACCCGTCGGAGCTGCGGATTGTTCGAAAGAGATACCGCTTCCTCGACACAAAGGGCTAAGAAGGAACATGGGTGGTTTTTAGTCAGTAGAAGTCTGTCACTCCCTACCGCTCTGCTCAGAGCGGGAGGAGTCATTTGATGATTTCCCACCATACAAATAAAAAAGGTTTTAGTACACCCACATTTCTCCCGTTATATATAATTAAGTCCCATGTAAAAATCAAAACTGGCTGCTACTGAGAAACTTCTCATGGAAACACCCAATAACCCTTTGCCCGACCCGGGAACCAAACCAAGAATATCATGCAATATCATCACACGTATTACCCCGCAGTTGCTCCACATTAAGTAAATACTTGTAATAAAATAAAATAAAAAGCCTTTATTTCCCATTACCTTTAAATTAACATTACTTTACTAAAATATACATTTATATATTGTTTCTGTGTTTGTAGATTTCTTATTTTCTATGTAAGTGTGTTCGTTGGGATATGGGCCCCTCCACGGGTGAACGCCTCCTCCAGTTTCTTAACAATACAACGCAAATAAAATTTCAGTACAGGTTTCATACACACATACAAATAAAAAAAACAGGTAGGTTGAGATAACAATAAGTACTTAATAAAAACTGGAATTTTCTTGAAAAAACACGCATTATTTACATAGTTTCCTTTCCGCTTCATGACTCACCTACCACTGTACTCTTTCTTGTACCTACATAACATGAATCAGCCTCATTATTCACGGAGTTATACCTAACAATATTATTATAATAATCGACGTCCATTGATGACTTGTAAAGGACCATCATTACCATCTTTCTGCCCTTATTCTCCGCGACGCCAAGCTGGTTGCCAAGCTACATAGCCTGGCCCACCGCCGCAAAGTTGCATGTCTGTCGGTCTTCTACAGACTGTACTTCGGAGAGTGTGCGCAAGAGCTCCACGAGCTTATTCCACCATCTCCCTTCTTCCATCGAGAGACTAGGCGTACTGCAGGTTATCACCCATACCTTATCGATGTTCCACACATTCGTACGAAGCGTTTTGCTAAGTCTTTCATTATTCGTACAGCCAAGGAGTGGAACACCCTGCCTGCGTCGGTTTTCCCGAGTTCATATAACCCCAATCTATTTAAGTCGCGAGTAAATAGGCTTCTTCTGGGTAAGCTCGTTCCATCGTCGACCTCATCTCTGCCCTTAGAGCAAGATTGAGGTCAAGAGTAAGCCCATATTAAATAATAAAATAAAAATAAAAATTCTATTCTATTTCGAGTCGTTGCAACACGTTTTCTTTTCCATTTTTCCCTGTTAGACGTCACGGTGGCATTTACTCCTTTCTCTTTCATATCATTCCTCACACAATCCATCCATCTTTTCTTTGACCTCCCTCTCCTTCTCGATCCATCAACATTTATATGCATCACCTTTTCTAGTCACATGTGATTCCTCCCTCCTCGTAACATGTCCATACCACGGCATTCGATTCCCTTTCAACTTTTCTGTAACTGGCGCAACTTTTAAACTTTTAAAGGACCATGAACTGGAAAGAACCATGAACTTCTAAAAATACATCTTTACGGCATACTCGTAAAGTAAGTACCGTTTAAGTTATATTTTCTGTGACATGTTTGTATCGCCGCGTGTCGTGAAAATATTAAGATGGATGTAAAAAAATTAAGGAAGCTGTCTATCTTGGTATCGACATATAATGAGGAGGGATGAAACGCATAATAAATGACAAAAAAAAATATGCATATTATCTTAAATTGATGGATGGAGAGTGCGAAGTCTGTTTCTATTGCGATGCATCGTAGGTCACGTTCACAAAGATGTGACGATAGGCCTTGCGTCACTAGCATATAAGGAATAGGTATCCTACAAGAAAACGAAGAACGTTCCGTATGGTGTCGGACGCAAAGAATAGCACCATCCCATATCTTCCCGTGGGTGTCGTAAGAGGCGACTAAGGGATGTACCAGAGAATGGGCAGCAGCGTTCTCTGTGCTTTTTGTATCGACCGTACTGCGATCGCCAACTCGCCTGCCAAGCGTGGCGATTATGGCAAACCCCCCTAAGCAAAAATTACACTTAGGGGAGGCCTATGTCCAGCAGTGGACGTCTTTCGGCTGAAATGATGATGATGATGATGAAGAAAACGAAATAAACACACACAAACTTTGGAGGATAAACTCACGAGTATTGTTATGGTATTGCTCCTGATGGCTCTATTAAAAACAACCAATTTCCAAAATAACTTAACTTCCCGATGAACTCAAATTATGTAAGGATAAGGATGCCTACTACTAAAAGATATACTTTGGGTGGGATAGTCCCAAGGTAGTCTAGATTTTTTTATTTATACCCGTATTAATGTAAAAGTCGCTGCGTGCTTTCGTGCTCGCAGTGTTCGTTGTTGCGGGCATTCGGTGGCGTGTGGTTCGGCGTGGTGGCTTTCGGAATGACATATTGCACTCGTAGTTTCGTTCTTCTTCCGTCCTTCTGACATTCAAAAGTGCCTGTAATGGCTTAATTGAAATAAAATATTTGAGTTTGAGTTTGAAAGATAAAACCTGAAACAGGCTACGGAATGAGCCAAACTGACTCAGTCAATCATTTTCACATTTTATCCTCTTTTGAACAATAAATTATATTATTTGAATTTCAAACCACGAGCAAAAAGCATCATCACAACTTTCCTCAAAAACTTCCCTGCTCCAATTAATATTTATGACTCTGCCAAAGAACAATTATCCTATTGGTATTGAAATTAGTGCAAACCCAAAACTCAGACTACGGAAAATAATATACCTATAAAGGCCATAAAAGCACGGTGGTGCTTTGTGTAAATGTTTCATAACCAGTGATAGATGTCTGTTACCCAACAACGGGAGAGAAACTTGTGGCTAGTTAAAAACAGTCGCTAGGATCAGTCTTCAGGTTAAACCACGCATGCCTAGGTTGACCGCCCATTACATACAGAGTTTCCTACATGGCTTGGAAAGCACTTTAAGCAGTCCCTAATTTGTAGATCTTTGACAGTCGTAACAGGTAGTCAGTGAGTCGAAAGTCTAACAACCAGTCTTACTAAAGGGTATCATAATAATAATAATAGTCCTCCTGACCGTTTTCGGTCACGGCGGCCAATCTTAGTGGAGATTAGCCCGATGCGCAGGAGATATTATAGTGCACAAGTGTGTGCGCAGGCACAGGTGCACTCTCTGTTCCTTTTCTCTCATAGTCCGATGGGACGGCAATCCGACACGACCGGAGAGAGATCAGGCGCAGGACCAACGGCTTAACGTGCTTTCCGAGGCACGGGGGTATTATACCGCCAACTTCCAAACTCCGGGCTACTACTGGAATATTTCTAATGTAAAACCCAATAGCACTTTTTGTCCGACCCGGGAATCGAACCCAGGACCTCATGCACAGCAGTCGCGCTTGCGACCACTAGACCAACGAGGCAGTTAATATCAGTGAGGTATCATAATATGACCGAGTACAAACTGGGTTGTGGAGGCCAGATAGGCAGTCTGGAATTCAGCTGCATCCAGTTAGACTGAGAGTCGACCCCAACATAGTTGAACATAGTTAAGGTTGAACCGGAAAACGCAGCGTTACCAGGACCTCTTCTGACACTCAAAAATGCTTGTAATGGCCTAAGTGAAATAAATGCTTTGAGTTTGAGTTTTGAGTTTTGACCAACGACATCGTGAGAGTCGCGGGCAACCAGTGGATGTAGACAGCAGGTTTCCGTTCGTTATGGCGTTCTATGGGGTAGGCCTTTATCCAGCAGTGGACGTCTTATGACTGATAATGATGATGATGAAGGCAAGGGGAAAGGAACAGGCTAAGCAGATAATGATGACTCAATAGCGGGAACATTTGACGGTTAATAAGCCATACAGATAATTAATCCTCTTTTAGACCATCTGATTCCTTATTTTGTATTAAAGGAATCTTACCAACCAATCATTTTGTTAATTGACGAATTCTTTGTTTTGATTCGCAGTATGTACAAAAAGTGCGAACACAAACTCAATGGCGCGTGATCCAAGTTCAAGGATGCTCTGATGACGCAGAAATACGTGATGTTTGTAACTGCGGCTATTACTTGTATGGCTCGCGGTTATAACTTTCCATTCTTTGAAGATGAATAATCTACATACGTCATCATCATCATCATCAGCCTATGATGTTCCCACTGCAGGGACTCAGGCCTCCTCTCTGGGAGAGGGATGGACTATAATCCACCACGTGGGCCCAGTGCGGGTTGGTAGATGTCACATGACTTCGAATCTTTTGGTTTTAAGACATGCCAGTTTCCGATGTTTTCCTTCACCGTTTTGAGAGCAGCGGTGATGAAAGTAATGCGTATGTAGGTAAGATAGACAAAGTAATGCACCTGCCTGGGTTCGAACCTACGACCTACTGTTCGTAAGTCAGGGCCGACACCACTGAGCCACCGCTGCTGCTCTCCTCCAATATACATACAAGACTCATCAACTTGCAACCTTTGACCCATGTCTCTTGGCGTCGGCACAACAGGTTTGTTTTTTGTTCCATTCTCTTCTGTCAACCGTCACGCTACTTGATTATCACATTACACCCTCCCACTCCCATCGTCATTTCTTTCTGACCCCTCCTCTCTGTGCGAACCGTCTGTGTGTTTCGCATTAAAAAACGATCTCCTGGCTGGGCCACGATCTATAGTGTTGCAACAGGCACTGGTGAAAAAACTAATTAAAGAAATTAAAGCATGAGAAAAGTCACTGCGACGTCATTTGACGTGACACTAGCAAAACATGTCATATCGGTTCGAACGGTGCGTAAGTCCGAAGCCTTATGGGCCTACTACACGCACGCACTTCCCCACAGTTTTCGTTCACACTTCACAGTACATCGCGCGTATGGTTGGTAAAACTATATTACCATTGAAAACCACACGCGCGATGTACTGTGTGCACCGTGTAATCCCGCAGGCAAAACTGTGGGGAAGTGCGTGCGTGTAGTAGGCCCATTAGTAAGTTAAACCTGCAACGTTTGAAAATAAAAGAAAAAGGCATACACTCCAGCACTTTATTTAGAAATGCCGACGACTTCGGTTAGGCTAAGCGGATTCTTCCGGAGTTGCTTTACCGTTAAAATTGATAAAAAGTCCCAGAACTGACACTTTACGAAGGTTGCAACGCAAAAATTAGGTATATCTTTGTGACATAGACAAGTGCAAGTTACATGCGACCTTAAGGTTAGAAGATCCCTGTCGGGGCTGCGGGTTGTTCGAAAGAGATACCGCGGCCTCGACACAAAGGGCTAAGAAGGAACATGGGTGGTTTTTAGTCAGTAGAAGTGTGACACTCCCTACCGCTCTGCTCAGAGCGAGAGGAATCATAATTTGATGATTTCCCATCTTCAAAAAAAAGGGTTAGAAGACCAGTAGTCTTGTTCACCTTGGTAATTCTTGCACTACTCGCAGACTCTTCATTTAATGTTTTGGTGTTAAAATTTTCACGAGAAAGCACTTTATCATATAAGGTTTCAAATTTCGCATATTGCGGTTATTTCTGAAACTTGAAGAGAACATTTCGCTGACACTACTAAGTAAAATCAAAATAATGATAGTAAAAATAATTGAAATAAGATTTGCGTTCTCTCAGCACGTAGTACTAAGAAATCGTAAGTAAGTTATATTATAACCAAGCAATTAAAACGAACATCAACAAAATAATAAGTATGTCTATCAGAGCTCATCTATTTGTCACACGCAGTCGTCTGCTGCTGAGGCGGCTGCCGACCGAAATGAAGCAATCACAGAGTTCTCCAACAATCTACCAACTTTGATTAGCGTGCATTATTGCGGAGTAGTCGTGTCTGTCTGTGGTACTGATAGGTTTGAAATTAAAAGGTGATTTGAAGTCAAAAGGTAAGAGAACTGAGAGGATAACTTCATAATAATAATATAGTTTTAACGCTAAGTTGATGTTTGGTTTGTCTACTCGGAGTTTCCTTGCGTGATCAAATCAGAAGAAGAGAATTGCAAGAGGCCACTTTAGCAGATCATAATATGAATAGCGTTAAAAAGCGTAAAGTGGACCTTTCATAACAGTATATAACTGTGTCTGTAACCATTTTACGCTATTTAAAGCAATTCCTATCTCTCTGTAAAGTGGCCATTTTAGACCCCTCAGTTACCGACGTAGATCAAAGAATTGCCAAACTCAAATGGCAGTGAGCAGTTGAGCAGTGCACATTACTCGAAGAACGGATGGCCGATGGAGCCGAAAAATTGTGGAGTGGCTACCGCGAACCCGAAGTCGTTCAAGTGTTAGAAGAAGGCCTCCTACTAGGTGGCTGCGGGTTGGTCACAAAGATACCGCGGCCTCGACATAAAGGGCTAAGAAGGAACATGGGTGGTTTTTTGTCAGTACAAGTCTGACACTCCCTTTCGCTTTGCCCAAGAGTGAAATAACCAATAACCCCTATTTGATGAATTTCACCCACCCAAAAAAAAAAGGCCTAGGTGGAACGATGATCTGGTGAAGTTTTTGGAGATCCACTGGATACAAGACGCACGGAACCGGTCAATGTGGCGACACTTGAGGAAGGCCTTTGTTTAGCGGTGGACGTCTTTCGGCAGAAATGATGATGATGTTAATATTCAAAACTCCTTGCTTAGTTTAACTTTTCAGATTATTACTAGGTACATATTATAAAACAAAAGTCCTCCGTCGCGTCTGTCTGTCTTTCTGTTCGCGATAAACTTAAAACACTACTGCACCGATTTTCTTGCTTTTTTCACCAATGGATAGAGTGGTTCTAGAGAAAGGTTTTAGTGTATATTCGTCACATTCACGTGGGCGAAGTCACGGGAATCAGCTAGTTTATAATACTTAAGACCTGTGTAAAGGCGTTTGAACATTTTCTATGGACGGTAGCAGTCACTAAACAATAGGTGTTCAATTTCGAATAAATTCACCTGACAATAACTCAATGTGATTCCAAATAAATTTTCTTTTCCGATTGTCTCGATCTGAAATCGGAGTGAGAAAATTATATGATCGTGAATGGAGTTGTATCGTCACTGCAGTGTAAATTGGTTTTCAAATAATGTATTTCTATTTTAGGAATGGTTTTGCCCATCCATCAATCTGTTAGTTGTCATAACTAATAGTGGAAAATATCAGCACTTCGGTGTAAATTAGCACACAGATTTTAGTTATATTTAGGCAATATTTAAACTTCATAATGGGTGCAATCGCTTTCCCTTCAAGTGGGGATGAAGCGGTGAGCCCAACGGGAACAATTTCAATCAATGTCCGCTGTGCTCACCAGTGAGGACGCGGACGGTGTGGGGCCAGCCGGAATAGACCTAACCTAACGCACTCTGTATCAGCCCGAAGTCTAGTTAATGTAAAGACTACTTTCTAACTTTTTCTCTTTGTTTATTCATCATCATCATTTCAGCCAAAAGACGTCCACTGCTGGACATAGCGCTCCCCCAGGCGTCGCCACATTGACCGGTCCCGTGCGTCTCTCATCCAGCGGGTTCCTGCAACCTTGACCAGGTCATCGGTCCACCTAGTGGGAGGCCTTCCAACGCAACGTCTTCCGGTTCGCGGTCGCCATTCCAGAACTTTTCGGCCCCATCGGCCATCCGTTCTGCGAGCAATGTGCCCTGCCCATTGCCACTTAAGTCTGGCGATTCTTCGGGCTACGTCGGTAACCTTGGTTCTCATGCGGATGTCCTCATTTCTGATTCGATCACGCAAGGAAACTCCGAGCATAGCCCTCTCCATTGCCCTTTGGGTGACTTTGAGCTTTCTGATAAGGCCCATTGTGAGCGACCACGTTTCGGTCCCGTATGTAATCACTGGCAACACACACTGGTCATAGACTTTCGTCTTGAGACACTGGGGTATGTTGGACGAGAAGATACTGCGCAGCTTCCCGAACGCTGCCCAGCCGAGTCGGATTCTTTGTTTATTATTTTGAACTTTTCTACAAATGTGCATCCCAATCATAAAGTAAAACGTAACATAAACATAAAACACTCAAAAGTGAAAAATAAACTTGAGAAGAAAAATCAGTTTCTGAAGTCGGTGACTTTTGTTTCTTTGATTTCATTTTTTTGTCACCGACTTCAGAAACTGATTTTTCTTCTCAAGTTTATTTTTCACTTTTGAGTGTTTTTTTTTGAAGTCGGTTTTATTTTTTGTAAAAACGTTTTTATTTTTCACTTTTAAGTGGTTCACATGTGCTTACCCCTTCACAACGTACCGGCGTGATGTTATGTTATGAACTGGTGTAAACAATAGACAGACAATATGAGATTTCAGCAATCCCAGTCCATTTGCTATCATTTATTGAGGAGTTCCGTTGCCTATCTCCGAAGTTCTTCATCAGATCTTCACAAAATAGTTTTTATAACCTTTGTAGTGAGTACAGGCGTGATATTATGTTGTGTGATGGCGTAAACAATGCTTAGATATGCTATAGCAACAATCGCGGTTAATCTGCTGTTATTTATTGAAGAGTTCCCCCGATTTCTACAAGATCCCATCATCAGATATTGAAATGGTGACAATGGGACCACACGGGAAGCACCAGCTTTCAAATGAAAAAAGAATCATGAAAATCAGTTCACCCAGTCGCAAGTTATGAGCGAACAAACATAAAAAAAAAAAAAAAAAATACAGTCGAATTGATAACCTCCTCCTTTTTTTGAAGTCGTTTAAAAATAAGTAGCTTCGTAGTTAAGTGTCAACAAGAATGATGACACATAAACGTCGTCCATATTTATCTCGAGCTCTCAAGCAAATCTTCTCTTGCAGATTGAAATCTGGCACATTCCGTCAATAGATCTATGACACCTTCCTTTCTTACATTCATCATCATCTTCCTGCCCTTATCCCATGTCACTTGGGGCCAGCGCAACACGGTTTTTTCTTCCATTCTGCCCTGTTAGTCGTCACGCTATCATTTATTCATTTTTCCTTCCATCGTCGACCTCATATGACTCTGCCCCTAGGGCAAGATTGAGGTCAAGAGTACGCCCATCTATCTTCTATCTATCTATCTATATAGATAAAGAGAAGTCCTGACTGACTGACTGATTGACTTACTGACTCATCAACGCCCAGCCCAAACCCTTGAACCTAGAAAGCTGAAATTTTGCACAGAGGTTCCCTTTATAATGTAGACAAGGAATAAGGAAGGGTTTTTCGAAATTCAACCCCTAAGGTACTTAAATAAATAGGGGATGAAAGTTTGTATGGAAAATCGACATTTTCACGCGGGCGAAGCCGCTGGCAAAAGCTAGTCTCATATAAAAAAAACACTTCTCACACACTCAATCCATCTTTTCTTTGGTCTTCCTCTCCTTATACTTATCACAATTTGGTCAATTATGTTTCATATAAAAGTAAAATAGTTTTTTAATTAGACTTTCTAACTTAATTTTCTTCTCTGATTCACGGTAAAGGAAAATGTCGTTATGCTCGTTCTATACCTAATGAGATAATTCCTCGCCATTGGTTAATTAATTACTAACTGAAATTATTTCCCTATTTTATTTTCCTTTAGGATAAATGCGTTGCTGTCGTCACTCAGTGTTTGCTAGAATGACTTCACCATTGTGCCAGGGCTGGGAAAGGTATGACGACAATATTAAAATATTTCATGAAGAATTGGCAGACTAGATGCCCAAAAGGCTTTTCCCATTGCGGGAAATCGAGCGAAAGTAAAAGGCTGAATAAAAAGTTTGTCCAAGTCGACTTAAACATCCTCTCGTGGTCATCATTGTTTCACGACGATATGATCCACATATGGTACAATGACACAATTCATAATTGCCGTGTTGACAGCGATTGGAAAGAAATAGTACATTGTTAACTTAGGGGTGAAAGTAACTTATTTAGTCCCCGAGACGGGGTTTGGCGCCTGGGGGCCAATTCTCGGTTTTAGAGATGGTGTCGAACTCGAGAAAAATTTCTAATGACGTCATTTTTTCGAGAAATTTTAAAAGTTGCTATTCTGGGGATGTCGAATCCGACATTTGTCGAAGGCTAACGTTAGAGTTCATTTCGAGTGCTTCTGAGCAGTAGAGATGTCATGTCGATTATATAGATACGTCATTTCTGAGTGAATTTGTTGAGTTTTGGATTGTACACTGTGTTTTCTTTTCTTTAGTTTTTAAATAAAATACGGCTTGGCATCTCATACTGGAAATTCGATTTATACTCTTTGATTTGTGCATTGTGTTTTCTTGAAACGACGAGGTCGTCGTTTCAAGAAAACAAGAGAATTACAGAGTCTGTCTGCGTTGTTGGAAAGTGGCGAGCAACTGGCCAATACACGGCGACAACAGCTATCCCGCCGTCGATATTTACGACTTGAGCGAAACAGAAGTCATTAAAAACTTCAGACTAAATAAAGATTTAATAAGGGTTCTAATACTTAGATCTATTGGCTCCTGTAATTCAGGATACCACTAAAATATACCTGAAAACGAAGGTAAATAATTGTTTGCTTCATAATTTTATTAGTCACTGACAGACAGTCAGCTGTCAAACTGATTATTTTTACACTAAACGTTTCGTTTTACTTTGGCTTTGCACGGGACTTATTCAAATTTAATATATAAATTATGTCCTAATTTTAAGTGTTTCTCATAATTATGTTTACTTGTTTGTTTGTGAAACCAAGAAATACTTTTTCTTCCTTTCTTTCTTTCTTTTATACTTAAATAATTAGGTTTAGTCAGCGTTTTAAAACAAAATCATTCATTCACTCATAGCTACCTAAAACGGAACGCGCGATTCTTCATAATGGTAACATTAGCTTCACTCGAATCGACATTTTCGTGACATTTATTTCTATTTTGACTGAGAATACGGAATTCTGCTCAATTCGAAATTTTTTGGTAGAGATAGAGATAATTTTGATAGACATAGAGATAGACTTACGAACTCGAACTCGAGATAAATGTCGAAAATTGAGAATTGGCCCCCTGAGCGCAGCGAGGGCGCTAATAGTTCGAGGGACTAAATAAGTCTTTAACCCGAGGTAAACACTGTGCTTTTCATTACGAATACAAGGAAAGTTGCTGGGAATAGGCTTGCGCCCAATTACCTAAATCGAATGAAAGAAGAATTAAAAAGTATTTATTGGTTTCGCACAGGACAAAACAAATTGACAAAAAAATTAAAAAGTAAACATAAGAGAAACACTTAAAATCGGTTAAATCTAATCGGTGGATGGCAATAGGCTTGCTCCTAATTACATCAGTTGATGGCAATAGGGTTTCTCCTAATTACATTGGTTGACGGCAATAGGCTTGCTCCTAATTAGATTGGTTGATGGCAATAGGCTTGCTCCTAATTAGATTGGTTGATGGCAATAGGCGCGCTCCTAATTACATCGGTTGATGGCAATAGGCTTGCTTCTAATTAGATTGGTTGATGGCAATAGGCTTGCTCCTAATTAAATTGGTTGATGGCAATAGGCTTGCCCCCAATTACATCAGTTGATGGTAATAGGCTTGCTCCTAATTACATTTGTTGAAGGCAATACGCTTGCATCTAATCACATCAGTGGATGGTAATAGGCTTGCTCCTAATTACATATTTTGTTGATGGCAATAGGCTTGCACCTAATCACATCAGTTGGTGGCAATAGGCTTGCTCCTAATTACATTGGTTGATGGCAATAGGCTTCCCAGTTACATCAAATAATTTGACAGCTGTCAGTAGAAAGCGATTCTCCCTAGGGCTGAAAAGTAGTACTTTCAACCCGCTCCACAGGCATGTTATGACCTACTTTCAGAGTATGAGTAATGAAAATATCTAAAGTGATGGTCGTTTGTTTTCACCAACACCTGTGCAGGCAGATCGGGAAGTTGATACCAAGATGTTGAAGGCGACGTGCGTAAAATTAAACCAGCCTACTTACGACTATGTTGCGATGTATGTCAGAGCTATAATTACTTGTAAACAAGTCGAGCTGTCAATGTAATTTTCTGACCAAGGGCAAGAAAGAAATCTCGTGGCTCAGTTCAGAGCTGACACAATTAAGATTACCATCGACCTGGTAAGAAGGATAAAACGAGGGATACCAATGTTGATGGATCTTCACTCCATCCATCGTTTTGTTTTTCTTAGAGAGAGCAAGCCCAAAGGAAAATTTTGTGAGGAATGATATGAAAGAGAAAAGAGTAAATGATGCCGTGACGTCTGATGGGGAAGAATGGAGGGAGTAAACGCAAACGTGTTGAGCCGACCCCAAGTAGAATCGGATAAGGGCAGAAAGAGGTTGATGATGATCGACCCGCTAAGCATTTTATAAAGTAATTTAGGTATTAGGCCGTGTTTTTGAACGTCACAAATCAGTACGAAGCAAGTACATTTAGTACCAGATGAAATTGTAATTTGCCTAATAGATTAGCATTGTCGACGACTCCACTGTTTGCGCCTTAAGAAAGACAAGAGTATTGCAAGGTATGATAATACCTATATGTTGGCCATGGTTACGGAGCAAACATTGCCAGTTTAACTGCAACAGCTAACAGAGAGGTTTGGATGCAAGAAAGGTCTTTTAAATAATAAATCTATACTTCTATACTAATATTATAAAGAGGTAATGTTTGTGTGTTTGTATATTTGTTAAATTGTAAGGGGTAATCTCGGGATCTACTGAACCGATTTTAAAAATTCTTTCACCAATAGAAAGCCACATTATTGCTGAGTGGCTACTTTTTATCCCTGTATTCCCACGGGAACGGGATCTACGCGGGTGAAACCGCGGGACGTCAGCTAGTAAATAAATAAAATCCATTTATTTCAGGTTTCCCCATATTAAATTTACACGTTTCGAGACACGATATAAATACAAATCCATAGAACAGTTAAAATTTGAAAATAAAATAAACAACAGTGTAAATTAAATACTAATAAATACAATGACCCCAAATCAGAAATACAATGTCAATTTATATATATTACAATTTATACTTTTACCAGATGCGGAACAAAACATAGGTTAGCAAAAAATGCCTGTCTGAATTTGAAACCACGTCCAACGATACGTAGGTTGGGGCGTAAGCATTGGGCAACCATAACTGCTAAGAAATGACAAATATTAAAATGACAGACGTACAGCATGATACATTTAAGGATAACCAACAATCGGTTACACATTTCCTGGTAACATTTTCCTTATTTTTTTTAAAAGTTCGTTTCGTTATCCTTGAACTTGAGTCACATTGTAAGAACATAACAACATGTAACAAAGACGGTGAATCACAATTAATAGGAGGAAACTTTTATGTATCAACCACTTACAAAATATTCCACAATGACCAAGAAATTCAAGAAAGCTAAGAATAAAAATGTTATGCCAAGGGTAAAAATGTTATGACTCTTTAGAGTCAACAACGACTTTCATTTAGTCATCACCTTGTGTTAAAGAAAACAGGCTAACTGCCGCAGTCAGAGACGTTTAATGATTACTTAAACCATCACTTAGTAACGATTTTGACAGTTTAGTGAAGGTTTTGTATGTCAAACCTTATTAAGTGACGACGTAAGTACCTAATCATTAAATATCTCTGAGTACCGCAGCTAGTTAGTGACCGGAAGACGTTGCGTTGGAAGGCCTCCCACTAGGTGGACCGATGACCTGGTCAAGGTTGCAGGAACTGAACATTGGATGAGAGACTCACGGGACCGGTCAATGTGGCGACACCTGGGGGAGGCCTATGTCCAGCAGTTGACGTCTTTTGGCTGAAATGATGATGATGATGATGACCGCAGTTAGTCCGATTCACGCCTAACTCATCATTACATAGATATATGTTACTAGGTACTAGTAGGTACTATAGACAAGCTCACGACGCTACCTGCGTACTTAGCAACGATAAACGAAGCACGATGCGCACCTACGTTTAAAAACATTAGCGGCCATTCTAAGAACAAACTGAGAAAATCACGATGTTATCGATAAACATCTAATCAAGGAATTTAATAACATTTTATTCACACGACTCATTTATTTCTTTTTCTTACTGCAGTACCTATCTAAGATATTATGGCTGATGCAATTTATAGGCTGTCATTTTGAATCCTCGTCAAATTCAATAAGCTAAATAAAGAGATACCGCTACTTCGACATAAAGGGCTAAGAAAGAACACGGGTGATTTTTAGCCAGTAGAAGTCTGACACTATTACGCACACTCCAAAAAAAAGGTTCAATGGCATGTCAATGGACCTTCAAAGTATAAATGAATACTACACAGTTCAGAATATAGACCAATATAGGTGGGACCGGGTAAGACACACCTAATGATTAAATCTTCGGTTCCTAATATAACTTAGAACCGTGCCGAGGCAAAGCTAGAACAGTTCTAGGAAACTTGACGTGATCTAATAAAGTTTGGCGCTGTCTTTGGTCCCAAAGGATTGAGACTCTATGCACTTGAGAACGTCTTTGTATTAGTATGATAATAAAATGGAAATGTAATTTGTGAAGTTTTCGTGGCCAGTTGGGACTCAGCTTGGGTAATTATTGTGATTAATTGTCTTCCTTATGATAATAAAGATTCTTGCATACCTACACGAAGTGTAACAAAAAATGCTAGATCTCTCGTTTGGTGTCTAGATCATGAAACTAAACGACTCTATAGTAGATTGTATCATAAGGGAGCAAAATAATATTTTTACGGCGAGGGCGCTTTTTTGAATCCAGAGCGAAGTGAGGGATTCTAGAGTAGAATCCCGAACGTAGTGAGGGATTCTTTAGTAGAATCCTGAACGTAGCGAGGGATTCAAAGTACGTCGCCCGAGCCCAAAATATATTTTGCACCCGAGTGATACACTCGACTTTTCATCACCCTCTATGAGAAAATAAAAGGCGCCTCATATTTTATTGTAATATTAATATTTAATAAAAATAGAGTGACGACACGTTTAAATCCATCAGACATATTAATTACGAATATGTGTCCAGTTTTACGTCCTTATTAAGACAACACGTTACTAAACAACCTTCTACTCCATATTAAGAAATTGTCGTATGCCTTTAAATATTTCTCCCGGGATTTCGTAGGGATTAAGTTTTGTATGACGTTATTAGCTTCTATTTTTATTGTTTCAGGAGTTAATCAATCAATCAATCAATCATTTATTTTGTAAAACATAGGTAAGTATTACAGATAGTCTTTGTTAAAATGAGCACTATGTTTTGCCAATATATGGCGTACAAAATTACAATAACATTAACATATTAATTAGGTATAATTTAAAGTGGCATGTCAACAGATCACAATAAAAATAATTCAAAATATGTCAAGTACAATAAGAAATAAAAAGAATAATAAAAAATATGTCAGTAAATAGGTCATCACAATTTGAAATAAATACAAAATTAACACAGTCGTTACTCAGTCAATAAAATCATAAATGACTAACCAGCAAGTCGGAATCGTCATACCTTCGTTTATCCGAAGTAAACTCAGTGATGGAGTAGTAACATCTATCTAATAGAAATTTAAATAAAGACCTCTTAAAGGAACCTAGACTCTCTTTATTTCTAATAGCTGCTGGTATATTGTTGTATATTTTTGGGGCCATTCCTAGCACACTTTTTCCGAAAAATGCGGTTTTATGAGAAGTAACATGAATGGTATTCTGATAACGTTGAGAACGTAGTTTTTCATATAAATGTAGGTTACAGCGAACAAACACTCCCATTTCATATATGTACATAGACGGTAGAGTCAGCAGACCAAGTTCCTCAAACAATGGTTTGCAACTATCAATTGATTGTAGCTTGGTAAACGATCGCAAGCATTTCTTCTGAGCTTTAAAAGCAATGTCTCTGTCAGTGGAGTTGCCCCAGAATATGATTCCATACCTAATGCTTGAAGCAACATAAGCATTATAAGCTATTTGTACTGTAAGGCAGTTTACCGTTTTCGAAAGTTTGTACAAAGCAAACGCAAATTGACTTAGCTTCTTAGATAAAGTGTCGATATGGTGTTTCCAAGTCAAATGATTGTCTATATACAGGCCCAGAAATTTTGTGATGTCACTTTCAGAGATTGCCACGTTTTCATATTGTATATTTAGTTTCGGTTTATTTGTTCGTTGATTAAATGTCATTATTTTAGTCTTGTCAAGATTTATTTTAAGATTATTACTAACTAACCAGTTTATTATATTTTTAAGATCGTTATTTATGTCATTTTCAAGAATATTTATGTCATTATTAAAGAATAAAATAGTGCTGTCATCAGCAAATAAGACCATCTGGTTCTTACTGACCTTCGGCATATCATTAATATAAATGTTAAATAATGGAGGGCCAAGAATGCTACCCTGGGGCACACCGTAAGTAGTTTTTCTAGGAAGTAGTTTTTAATGCACTATCACTTTCAGAACTCGACGTAGAGCTCATTTTTTTTGCACAAAATACAATAAAGTCCGTACCGATTATTAGAACAGGGAAGTAAATCGCGCGATATTGTTTTTTTTTTTAATTTAGTTACCGCGTCTCCTCGCACCGTACAGCCAACACAATACAATTTGTGTTCGATTTCAATGAACGATTCATGTTCTAAATTCAAATCTCATTACTGCCCGCTAAAAAGTCTAATGGAGAAAAGAGCTACTTTGCTCGCACTTATAGAGGAACAAAACGACACTTTTCGAATTGAAGGGATGAAATAGTAGATTGTATCATAAGGGAGCAAAATAATATTTTTACGGCGAGGGCGCTTTTTTGAATCCAGAGCGAAGTGAGGGATTCTAGAGTAGAATCCCGAACGTAGTGAGGGATTCTTTAGTAGAATCCTGAACGTAGCGAGGGATTCAAAGTACGTCGCCCGAGCCAAAAATATATTTTGCACCCGAGTGATACACTCGACTTTTCATCACCCTCTATGAGAAAATAAAAGGCGCCTCATATTTTATTGTAATATTATTATTTAATAAAAATAGAGTGATGACACGTTTAAATCCATCAGACATATTAATTACGAATATGTGTCCAGTTTTACGTCCTTATTAAGACAACACGTTACTAAACAACCTTCTACTTACTCCACATTAAGAAATTGTCGTATGCCTTTAAATATTTCTCCCTGGATTTCGTAGGGATTAAGTTTTGTATGACGTTATTAGCTTCTATTTTTATTGTTTCAGGAGTTAATGCACTATCACTTTCAGAATTCGACGTAGAACTCATCTTTTTTGCACAAAATACAATAAAGTCCGTACCGATTATTAGAACAGGGAAGTAAATCGAGCGCTTTTGTTTTTTTTTTTAATTTAGTTACCGCGCCTCCTCGCACCGTACAGCCAACACTTACAGCCAGTAAAATACAATTTGCGTTCGATTTCAATGAACGACTCATGTTCTAAATTCAAATCTCATTACTGCCCGCTAAAAAGTCTAATGGAGAAAAGAGCTACTTTGCTCGCACTTAAAGAGGAACAAAACGACACTTTTCGAATTGAAGGGATGAAAAAGGAATTGACATAGTCAGCTGATCAACATGTATGGAAAAACTCAAACAAATGTATTAATTTGAAAATATTGTAGAGTATACTATTGCATGCTATATATTAGCCAAATATTTTATTTATTAAGAACTTCATATACCTACCATATTTGATGTTGAGTTTCATGGCCTCACACGGGAGAATTTGCGTTTTTTTATGTTATAATAGGTACCCTGTAAAATTTTTGAGAATCCACGGCTTCCTCCTTTCAGATTTTGGGGAATCTATCTACTTCATACCGTCGCCACTGTCGTAGTCTACAGCCACTCTATTTAGAAAACATTTTCAAACCAAAATAATTTTTAACTTATTTTTTTATAACTGTCATAAACAACGAACGTAATAGAATAGTCACTGAATGTTCCTAATACTTAATGCCAACATGGCGCTCAACTCGTTAAATGTGACATGCCCATAATTTAGTTATTCAGTAGGTACCTACAATGTTTATTATTATTAGGTACTAAACAAGGTTAAACCCAACTGCGTCAGTAAACGCTAAACATTGACTATTCTAGACATCGATCACTTAGCCTGTTTCTTTTGTGTTTGAAGACATAACATAACATCACGCCTGTAATCCCAGAAGGGTTTGTCAGAGGTGTACTTGAAAGTACACCAACATTTTACACGTTATGATTTAGCCCCATGTAATTAGGGGGCGATCCTATTGCTATCAACCGGGCACAAATCCAGACTTCGTGAACCAAGTTGTTTGGCTTGGTTTGATAGCAGAAGCTTTCTATCTTAATAGAGGGGGTCCAGAACTTGACTAAGAAGTAAACTAAGTAGCTTTCAGTAGCGTCTATCAGTGCCTGTAATGAGGAAGCAAAGGGACACCAGGTGCGCCACCATCGTGATAATCACCATATTAATTTTTATACTCTAGGGCAGGGTTTTCTGCGGGCATGTGGCCGGTGAGTAATAGGCTAGCTCGCCGGCCGGCAGCCGTCCGTCTTATGGCGACAGGCCGTGTCGACGGCGTGTTTGTGTTCCACGCGCGCCTCTTAGAGATGTTAGCCAAATGGAAGAAGGCCGCAAAGGGCGAGGCCTGCCGGGGCTCCGGGACTGTTTGAAAGAGATTCCAAGGGCAAGGGCAAGGGCAGCCGAAGTTAACCAACAGGACCCTTACTAAGTTTCCAATGTACGTCTGTCTGTCTGTCAACGGGCTGTATCCCACGATCCGTGATAATTAGACATTTGAAATTTTCACACAATGTGTATTTCTGTTGCGGCTTCCATAGTTTTGTACTCTTTGCCGGGAAAATGCGTACTTTAGGTAAATATGCATATGAATATCCGATCCCTACACAAAACACTAATTAATCCGGCTGCAATAAACACGAGCCAAATGATCAGTTCGTTTAATAAATTGAACATAACACAGGCATTACATAACTCAGTTTGCCCCAAACAAATAAGGCGTATTTGCAAACGAACAAATTACAATTCAGCTATGACCATTCGCTGAGTTTTGAATAATTTCGTGTACTCAAACCTACATTGTGAATTTAAAGTATAGGCATTATAAACTCTTTTGCAAAAAAAACGGGCACTTCATATTTTTTTCTCTACTTCAATGAAGAAGGACAAGTAAGAGGTTTTATTAATTTGACGATGTATTGGCATGTTATTTGAAGAATCCTGGCATGATTCTGTACGTTCCAAATTTAAATTTTGAAATTAACAAAAGGAAAATAATGATTATTGTAGATTATTGTAAAATTGATTTACTAATGGCGCGAATTGCTGAAACGATTTTATTACTGATTACTAAAATTTTAAAACTTTTTGGATATTTTCTGCAAATTAAACAATTTTATCTTTCTTTTTACATTAAATACCACTTTTAGACTTGAGTGATAAAGCGATAAGGGCCGGTAAAATTATAGCCCTACTTGAAGAAGGTTGTTCGCAAACTTACGTGTCTCAGCGGCTAAATGTGAGTCCAGAGGACTTGGCAACGGTATCAAGAGACCGGTTCGGTCAAAAGAAGACCCGGTTCGGGAAGAAAACGACGCACAGAACCAAGAGATGACCGCTTTTTGGTGAGTCAGGCCTTGCGGAATCGTAAGGCGTCAAGTGTGGACCTGAAGAAGAGCCCTGAAGAAGTAAGAGGAGTAGAAGTTAGCTTGTGGACCGTCAGGAGGAGGCTTTTGGCTGCCAATATCAGGAGTTACCGCCCGGCTCGGGGACCTAAATTACTCCGTGAGCACCGTGTTGCTCGACTTCAGTTTGCTCGAAACTGTGCTTCATGGACTCTGGAGGACTGGAATAAAGTATTGTTTTCTGATGAAGCTAGAATCTCTTTGTGTGGAGAGGACCGACGCCGGCGAGTGCTACGAAGACCACGGGAACGCTATGCGGAAGTGTGTTTCGAAGAAATCACTCCTTATGGCGGAGGCTCCGTTATGTTTTGGGCATCAATTAATTCGACGGGGCGTACGGAGTTAGTTCTCATAGAAAATGGAACATTAAATGCACACCGGTACATAATGGAAGTCCTAATTCCATATGCACAACCCGCATTGACTGCACTTGGGGAAGATTCCATTTTTATGGACGACAATGCTCGCCCGCACCGTTCTGGCGACGTGGAAGCGTACATGCAAGAAGTTGGGATCCGTCGTTTAGATTGGCCAGCTCGAAGTCCTGACCTCAATCCAATTGAGCATGTCTGGGATGTTCTAAAGAGACGGGTAAGATCAGTGCAACATGCTCCACAAAACATCAGGGAGCTAAAAAGAGTCATTGCAGAAGAGTGGGAACGTATTCCTCAAACCGTCATTAAAAACATCGTGGAAAGCATGCCCAGAAGGATTCAAGCTGTGATTTTGGCAAGAGGAGGTCACACTCGTTATTAGGTTATTACATTTGTAACTTTATTTAATTAAACAAAGTAAAAAAATCTTCTTGTCTTTATTGCCGACCACTTCTTATTGTTTGGCCGTGTACATCGGTTTTAAAGAATTCATAGTTTTTTTTTTTAATTTGCCACAGTTCACTTCACGCGTATTAATTTACACGATTATAAGTATACAGACTACGTCAAACAATTAAATTTCATTGAATTAACTCAAATCGACCTTAGAACGTAAATTTTGAGACTGCAGTGGTGGATGCGATTGCCGAGAATGGGGTACCTAGTGTGTTTGATTACCCTGCCAAGAGGTTTTTTCATCAGGATCTTTATTTGTATGTAGGATTTTTATTTTTAGCCCAGTTTTTTAAGTCAGGATGCGTAACAGTCTTGTTCCCCTACATGGGATTCAAGCATGGCTATAAATAAGCAAAGGCCTCTACGTCAAATTAATGTCTCCTCCCGCTCCGGGCAGAGTGGTAGTGAGTGACGGACTTATATTGACTAAAAACCACCCATGTTTCTTCTTAGCCCTTTGTGTCGAGGCTGCGGTATCTCTTTCGAACAACCCGCAGCCCCGACGGGAAACGTCACACCCTAATTCTACCACAAAGAGCGGATTGGTAGACGTGACATGTCTTTGATTTTTGGTTCTAAATGTCTTCTTTCTGTGACATTTATATTATTTTAACAAGCAAATTACGATATAATATTTTGCTGAACATCGATGTTATAAAACGTGACGGAATCTAAATATAGCTTATACTTCTGCTTACGCCGTGATTGGTACGTGATCGATGTTTCTAGATACTCCAGTAATTAATATAATTGATATGTTATACCTAATCAAACATTCTGAGAAATAAAACTTCGTGACTGAAATGCGTAGGTAGATAATATTGGTTGGGTTTGTACTAAGATTTTATTCATACGTAAATTAGTATGAAAAAAATCTTAGTACAAAGTGCACTACATTCGTTACGTTACAAATACGATAGTGTCTGTCACTATGCCAGTTACCAGAATAATTGCTACGACTGTTTCGGTTCATGACCAGGGTATGGACACAATAAACTTTTCATCATCATCATCATTTCAGCCGAAAGACGTCCACTGCTGGATATAGGCCCAGGTGTCGCCAAATTGACCGGTCTCGTGCGTCTCCCATCCAGCGGGTCCCCGTAACCTTCATCAGGTCATCGGTCCACCTAGTGGGAGGCCTTGCAACGCAACGTCTTCCGGTTCGTGGTTGCCACTCCAGAACTTTCCGGCCCCATCGGCCATCCGTTCTGCGAGCAATGTGCGCAATGAACTTTTATCCTGGTATATTTCCATGGCATAAATTCTGACCTTCACATGATCAAAGCCGCGGGCCAAAACTATTGTACTTACAATACTCGAATTTTCTAGAAAATGTTTTCAGCATTTTTTTATGAACGAGATACCATCTCTGGGAATAGTGATCTCGTTGACTAGCTTTTCCCAGAACTAATTTCATAGCAATCGCAATATCTAGTTACATATCTCCATATTATTAAAATAATTTGGTAATATCAGCTGGCAGTTAATACGATTAGGAGTAAGTAAATGAGACTGCTTATTAATAACTTAATTAACAGTAGAATAATTATACTTAAATACTTTATATTAATTAATATGTAGCTTAAACAAAAAAAAACACGTGATCCCAAACTCGTGTACCACTAAAAATGGCATTATCCACCTCCAGGCTCCATCATCAGACCCTAGACACCTATTGCAATCCATTGAACTCGTCAAAACGAAGCCCACACAAGAGAGATTATGATTATTAGACATACACGGCTAATAAAACAAAGTATACCATGAAGAACTCGTGGCTTAATAATAACGAATGCACGGGGCGATCTTCAAGGCTAAGCAGTGCTTGCGTAGGTCGGTCCGTCGATGGGTAAACATTAGGACATACTGGGTGTCCTCCGTACTTCGGAGAGCAAGTTAAGCCGTTACTCTCGGCTGTCATTTAATTGTGTAGGTCTTTGACAGCCGTTACGAGTACCAAAAGTCTGACAGACAACTAGTATTACCAAGGGGTATCGTATCGCCCGTCGGGGCTGCGGGTTGTTCGAAAGAGATACCGCGGCCTCGACACAAAGGGCTTAGAAAGAATATGGGTGGTTTTTAGTCAGTAGAAGTCTGACACTATCTTCCGCTCTACCCAGAGCGGGAGGGGTTATTTGATGATTTCCCACCCCCCAAAACAAAGGGGTATCGTATTACTCAGTTAAAATATGACACTTAGGAGTAATTTAATGTGCCTGCGTTTGTATTCATCAGAGTTTTCTCAAGGACTTTGGCAAAACCCTAGTTAAAACCAGCAGCAATTTTCTAACTGGTTACTCGTATAAACAAAGAGCTATGCATTTTCATAAAAACATCATAAATAGAATAATAGAAAGTAATAATTTCCTAAGCTTAGGTACTCACAACTACAGGAACTATAATAGTTAATGATTATCTACAAAACAAAACATCAAAATGGCCACTTGGGTAATTACAATAGATTGTTTAGAGTTAATTGCTTAATGACTGTTTGTATGTACACATTCACTAAATAATGGCGCTAATTAGTCATCGGAGTTATTTGTTGGTGGAACATTCTATGGAGTCATCTATTTATCTTCTATTTAGGTATATATATATAAAAGACAAAGCTGATTTACAGAGGATCAACGCACAAGCACAGATTACCTTATGCGCTTACCACACGCTCACACTTCACCACAGTCTTGCCTGCGCGATTACACGATGCACACAGTACATCGCGCGTGTGGTTGGTAATGGTAATACAGTTTTACCAACCATATGCGCGATGTACTGTGAAGTGTGAACCAAGAGTGTGGTGAAGCTTGAGCGTGTGGTAGGCCCATTAGGGCTATTAACTGAAAATTTCGCACACGTATTCTTCTTATGACGTAGGCATCCACTAAGAAAGGATTTTTCAAAATTCAACCAACAAGAAGGATTATACCCATCCCTCTCCTAGAAAGGAGGCCTGAGTCCCTGCAGTAGGAACATTATAGGCTGATGGTGAACCCCCAAGGGGGTGAAAAATGGGAAAATGTTTGATATTTCCGACATCCACGCGGGCGAGCTAGTTTACGATAAAACTAGAAAAGTTCTAGAGAGCATACTCAATAATATGTTACGTTTGTGCGGTCTACGCCTTTGAAGTATGAGTGAAAATGCCTGGTTCGCCCTGGTTGTCCGAAACGAGATAAACCTGCTCAAGTAAAGAGTTATGGTCTGGATGACTGCACTTTATATATTTTCTCTAGTTATTTAGACTTATTTAAAGACTAAAATCATCCAAAAGATTTAATGAGAATAGAGAAGGTAAAATTAAAAAAAAAAAAATTAATAAAATTTTCATAATAAAATTTTCTCTGACGATTTTGCACTGAAACAATGTTATTCCAACAAGTTTTGGAAAAACTGATTGAAAGTAGGTAATGAAGTTGGAATCTTCATGCTTCATCTGTTGTACTTATGCCCATTTGCTTAAATATTAGGCAGGAATTTTAACTGAACATGGATGTCAAAATACAAGTTTAAAGGAGTTTGTAGCTATCTCAAATTACGAGGTGTGAAACTACTAATTTTACTAGACTATAACCCTCCTAACAAACTAATGTTATGAAATATTGCAGTATAAGGTATAGGCACAGATAATATAATACTAGCATATTAGTTACTCTCTGAAATAATAATTGTTGGTGATTTAACGGTTGACGCGTATTTTACACCGACTTAGTTATCAATACGCAAAGCTATTTCCTGCGCAGGTAATTTTGCGTTATCGGTTGCGTATTTTCCACAGTTCCGATACGATACCTATAAAACGGTAGTAGAGTACTTAAAAAGTTAACGTGACAATGAGTATTTAAGTTACATACTTAATTGAAACACCATTTAACTGAGTAACAATATAAGAAAGTACCGAAACGAGAAGTAGGCGGTAAGTTTGTGTTTGGTAAAAGGACCAACACAATACTGCCGTGCTCAGAGATATTTTTAATGATTAGGTACTTATGCCCCGCGCGCCTTAGTAAAGATTTGACATACAAAACCTTAACGAAACTGTCAAAATCTTTACTAAATGATGGCGTATGTAATCATTAAACCTCTTTATGTGCGGCCTGTAGAGGTCATGTCAACGTGGCGAAACCCTTTACTCCTCGAAGCAATTATTATTTATATTTTACAGTCGTTGTGTAGTAAGAAGTCTATATTTCTAGCAACAGGTCTCGTCCATTGAAGAATTTCTAATATCTATTTTCAGACAGAGAGCACCGGTGGCCCAGTGATGGCGGCGCCGACTTACGAACAGTAAGTCGTTGGTTCGAAGGCAGGCGCATTACCTACTTTGTGTAATTTATTTATTTTCATCAACACTGCTCCCAAAAACGGGGAAGGAAAACATCGTGAGGAAACCAGCATGTCGCCGAACCAAAAAATCGAAGATTTGTGACATCTACCAATCCGCACTGGGCCCGCGTGTTAGATTTATCATGCCCTCTCAGAGAAAAGAGACCTGTGTCCCAGCAGTGGGAACTTTAATATAGACTGATGATGATGATTTTCATTGTGGTGGTCTTCACAGCCTGATTTCTGGCCAACTCCATCCAGGTTGTGTCCATGATGTATGATAGGAATACATCGCACTATGTAAAACATTGGCATAGGTACAACTATACAGTTCGGCTGGGAGCCGACCCTAACATAGTCGGTAAAAATGTATGCAGATGAGCTGTGAGAGTTAATCTCATAACCACTAAACCTATGTCTAAGTATCGGAGGAATTTAGATATTCTCTAGTATCCAAAATATAAAATTATTTATGCACCTATTTTGCATATTATTTTACCACAGCATTCCGAAAACGATGTCATTTACGTACCAAGTCATTTAAAATGAATTCCTCACATAATTTAGGTACTGATTAATTATTAACGCTATAGCCACAAACATGTCGCGGATTTTCTTGAAAATAGCTTCTGGAAAACTCCATGAATGTTTATGAGTTTTTTTATGTTAGAATAGTACGTTTGAAATGCGCATTAAAACGATAACAATTGATGAATTGAACGCATGAGGCGTTACATATCTAGATACCTACAGCAGGAGTAATATAGGGTAGAAAACGTTAATATTTCTCTTTCACAGTATTTAAAAGTCAAACCTTAATTTTGAAAACATATAATTAAACTGTAATCTAAGAAGGAAAGCAAGAGAAGTAAATAAAAAAAAATATTTTAGTTATGCGCCTGTGAAAATCTTAACAGCAAAATTTTTAATCGTCGACTTCCGAACTAATGTAGTAGGCGCTACTTGACGTGATCATCATACTGCACGTACAACCTCTATACCTTGTAAGGAGTAGATATTTCGAATAACTTAGTTCACCCACTACATCTTCGAAGTCGGATATAATTATTTGAAGCTTCTCTAACAGAAAAGTTCAACATGAATCGGTAAAATAAAAGTCATTCGCTAAACTATTTACTCTACATCTGTCTGATTATTTACTATTTTATTTTACCTATATATTTGTTAAATAGATAGAGCCCAACAGAGCGGGGCTTTCAGCAAACATTACAGAACAATGCGAGGTACGTTTTCTAGTGTTGCAGCTATTGGCTTTAACGTAGGGTTGCCTCGAATAAAATCGACGAGTAGAATTAAATTTTTACTTTCCTTTCAGTACAGTGTACTGTTAGCAAACAACCGGCTTCCATCTTGTTTCTTTATCCAATATACCAGTGCTCCGTCGTAAAGTCTTGACTTATTTTAAGAACCTTTCAAAATTAAAGCATCTATTACAAATAAATAAAATTAAAGTGATTGTTTGCCATCTATCTTCTATCTATCTCTATCTGTAATCTTTACATATTTATAATAAAATGGTAGACGTTACTTTTTTTTAATTTCAGGCGCTTAGTTTAAATGAGAACGAGCATAGCTTTCAAAACTGCATAAATATTCCACCGTCCATTATATTAGACAACCCTACCTATTATACATTAATGAGAGCCATTCTGCATAAGATTATTTGAGTGCAGCAAACGAGGCTCTGTTGACTTGATGGATTAGCTGGCAAACGTGGTGGAAGCCCAGAACGGTACCGTGAATAACAGGTATTTATACTAGGTTTTAGTTGGAATTTAAAAATAACAGTTACAGCAAAGATTTTCGATTGTTGAATATAAATGTTGATAAATGAGAAGGTTTTCAGACTAGATTATTGGAATGGCAATTCCGATGGTGCTCAAAGAAATTTTTCAAAGGAGTTTTCATGGAATTCAATAAAGTTTATTAATTAATCATAAAATTACCCTATAAACAACTTTTACAGCATTTGAAACCCGTCCTGTTTCATAGATTTTCTGAAATCTGTTGTCTCAAAGATTATTTCAAATATTAACAAAGTCGATTCAAAACACGTAAATAAACATCTTATATAGTTCATTAATAACAAAGCTAATAGGTATCCATATGTAATCTGAAAGTGACCGCAACCCTCAGCAACCGCGACCTGAATGGGAAATTATAGGAGAAATTGACTATACCCCTAGAGGTTTGTAAGGTAGTACATACATAGTGATATCCTTATGATTACTAATAAGATGGGTACGGTTAGTGTTGCGAATAATTCAAGAGGTAAGAATAATTTATACCGGAGACTGACTAGTTAAACTAGACAGAATGTGAACAGTATTTACAAGTACCTGAATTGGTAGAAAGTGTTTATTTTGCCCAAAACGTATTTGTGAATAAGGGTACGGTGTACAATAAAGTATGTTAACAATAAAGTATGTTAACAATATACGCACCGAATTACTACTTTTTGTAAAATAGGTTAAGATTAAATTAAACTGAAACACTCCTTTGTCCTTTTTTATTACTATAGAGAATTCATTAATTGGAAGACTTCAGAGACCCTCAAGCTCGACATACTTGTTTTGGTAATTTTTCTTTAAAATATTAATTACACTTACGTCGTATGTGAAGTGAAAATATGGCCTAAGATGAAGAACGCTTGCCTATGAAACCATAGATAAAGATCAAAATTAGAATGATCGGGAAATAGATAAAATCATGATGGAATTCCACAGGCTGTTGGTTCGCACAAAATAAATGTGGAGCAGCGCTTCGCTCGGGTTCTTAGTGCTTCAGTCGTTTAAAGCAATTAAACGTTCGCAAATTTGAATTAATTAGAAAACCTGAAACAGTCTATCAAATAAAAACAGCATCGTTTTAAATAAGTTCTAACAACAGTACGTCATTTTATAAGTTTAATAAACAGACCACAAACATTTAGTTGCAATAACGAGGCACATTTGAAGTAGTTTCACTTGGCTTCTCCGTTGTCCCTCTGAGGAATGTACACCCTTTCAAACAACTCTCCCATTCTTTCACCATTAAGACAAAACCCACGCTGCACACTGTCTTCGCCAAAAGACTTATTACCATTAGGAACTACATTATCAACTTTATTACCACGCATTATAGCTGAAATTTCGCTCTCGTAACTCTGGTTTTGATTACGTGCAACCTTCGGGAATTGTTGATTCTGTTCTTGCATACCGCAGGCTATTTGAAATATTGACTCCAGAGCCAGTTGATCTTGCATCCTTCTTTGTATGGCCGTTGCCTGAACGTTGGCTACTATGTCTTTGTATTTGTTCTCAAGTTTTTCCAGGGAAGCGTTCAGTTCGGCTTGGCTTTCGACTGTCATTTCACTAACAACTTGAGCTCTCTGTCTCACTAACTGCAGCTGTAACGAACATTCTGTCAAGTGCTGCTCTCTTTGTAACTGTGCCAGTTTAGCTTCATAGATCTTAGCGCACTTAATTTTCGACTTTTCCACCTGATTAAGACGTTTTTCTAATTGTTGAGTCTTAAACTTCAAACTATCACCTGACAAATCCGCGCTAGATCTTTCCATAAATTTGTTAACCATTGAATGGTAGTTGTTTCTTTGATCTTCAATTTGAATCTTTAAACATGCTATTTCTGCCTCTTTAGCCTCCAAAAGTTTATTTTTCTCCTCAATTACTGCATCTTTTACTTTAATCAAATCTTTTTCTTTTATTTCTGCAGTTTCTTTTAATTTGTTGATAGTATCTTCATAACTTCCTCGTAATTCTTCTACTTTCTTATCAAAACATTCTTTAGTCTCTTCTCTAACTGCGGTTCGTATTTTAATTAATTCCATCTTATGTTTTGCATTAATTTCTTCAATTTCATTTTTCTTTAAGTCACTGGCATGATCTAATTGATCTTGGAGCGAATTTATTGTCTGAATCATAGTATTTCTGGAATCTTGTACTTCTTGGAGTTGGCATTTTATAGACTTCAACGTACCACTGCTTTCACTACTTCTTATAAAGGCACTTGTGGCATTGTCAACTTTTGTGATACACTCATAAATTAACTCCTCCTTTTTCTGAGAGAGGGAGTCTTCTCGTAAAGCCTCAAGCTCTTTCTGAAGAAGCATATTTTGAATTTTAATTTCCCTTAGTTTCATTACAAGGTTATTTGCTCTACATCCAAGTTCTTCTCCATTTTCTGTATAATTTTGCATCAGTTCAGGACATGTATTGCAAAACACACTTTGGTTGCAAGATGGCAGATTTTGTTCTTTCATCATTGGTCTAGAAGTGAAATCGCTGCTAGTCATACTTTCTGTAATTTTATCAAGTCCTTGTGATGATATTCTTATGTAGTCTGTTTCGGAAGTGGTTAATTTCTTGTTATCAAAAATTACTTTCATGCGGGTTTCATCTGAGTCGACGACGAGATATTCCACTTCGGTTGAGGACACTGTACCAACATCATCCGACAGAGGTTGCAACACATCAGGGGGGCGATTCAAGAATGGCAGATCTAGAACACCTCGTGCAAGTTGGTAACAAAGCACGAAAACGTACTTATTCCTCAAAGATTTTTCATTATCTTTGCAGTCGGAGAGCCTCTGAATCCAAGCGTTGCAGATTTTAATCACATTGTTGTCAACTAGCTGTTTTAAGTAAGGTCTTAACAGCTGCAAATACCTTTTAAATTCTACGTCTAGATCTGGAATATCACAGTCGTCCATTATTGTTCAAAATTGTTTGTTTGCATCAAAAATTTTATATTTTGATTTACCGAAATGACAAAATTGTATGTCTCTATTTCCTACTGACAATCAAGTTTTTTTTTAATTCGCATATATGACTCGAATCATGGATTAAATTATCTAAAGAGATCGTACAATTTATAGCAACTCGAAATTCAAAGGAGTTTTTATCAAATAAAACCTGAAAGCCTTTTGTTAATCCTAGACTGTCCCGTGTGGTTACAGGCGAAAGGTTTTTAGGCACAAAAGAGATTATTTTCCCGGTCTCATGTTAAGATATACGACCACACCCTAACCAATTTGGTGGTTGCGCCAACAGAGAAAACTTTCGGCCGCTTCCGACCTAAGTAATAGTCCTACGAATATGTACAGTCCTGTCGTAGTTATTTTTATAGTGACCTTATTAGAATATAATAAATCTTAGGTACTATAATTTTGACGGATTTGTAGCAACAACTCACGGTAACCTTTTCTATCCCTAGACAGTGATACATATACCTAGTATACTATATAATTGTGGGAATTCTGACACGATCTCAGCGTTCACAATATATCACAAATTCCGTTGGAAACCCGAGGACATCCTCTATCAGTGAACCCGAAAGCGAGACCAGATGGACACAGGATGCGACCGATTGATTTAGTTAGGATGCGGTTTTTCTATTTTAAAATCTTGCTTAATTTAGGACAGGGGCTAACGCTATACAAGAACTGGATTTACAAAAAACAAACCCATAAAGCAATTATTTCAAAGTAACAGGCACTTTTGAATGTCAGAATAAAAGAAAGCAAAGCTGCTGAAGTTGTCCATTCCAATGTGTAGATCTCTATCTATGGAGTAGAATGGTCAAGAAACTCCATGGACACTCTTCTAAATCAAATTGTTCCTTCTCCTTAATAAAACATGTTATTAAGTTATAGTTGTTATTTACTTATTTGTCCATAATATATGTTATAGTAGTGGTACCCGTAGTAAATAAGATCCACTATAACATTATTATCTAGCCACAAACCCCTTAACATTAATATCTACGCGAGTGAAATTTATTTTCTCCTTTTCCCCTCGGGCAAGGGGGACCCCTTTTATAATTCATATAAGAAGCTTTGCGACCATAATGCGAGATTTAAATAACCTAAGCCGACTTAGGCGATGGGGTGTTATATTTTCTAAGTTCATTTAACGTAGCCGTGAATAAGAGATTCTATGTGCTTATTTTTAAGCGCATTTTCTATTGGATGAACATGTGATTTTATCGGAGGCTTTGACTTTATTATATTAGACCTTTTTGAAGACTGGTCTTTTCAGGCATAAGAAAGGGGTTTAGGTTGAGTATTAAAAAAGCGTGGTGCTGTGATCCAGTGACGTCTAAGGACTGGGAGAATAACTGAAAATCAAAAGAAAAGAATCACATAGGCCTTCATGAGCACTTATAAAAGGTGCACGGTTAGGGTTGGTCGTTTTCTATGGAGAAGAACCGGCAAGAAACTACATGGAACATCTTTTATACTGTTAGTCATCCGGCGACTAGATGGGCAGATGATATTGTTGCCATCGGTGGAAAAACCTGGATGAGGCTGGCAAAGCTGTAGGTAAATTCAGGCTGATGATAATGCCAAATTTTGAACAGAAGTAAAACTTTTATATTATACTTTTCTGTTTCTGGAATCAGAGGAGTTTTTTTTTTGCTCTTTCGTCAATCAACAAAAAAGACTGACAGACAAAGAGACAGTGTATTTTACGATTTTATGGGGTTTTATGAATATTTAATAGACATAACCAACCTTGCACTGCAGAAAAAGCTAGATAACTTCTTCATTATTAATAAACATGCGTACCATTAATTAAAGACCAATAACCATTGATCTTTCCTCCAAGTAATGAAAACTGTTCTTAACTCCAAATAACCAGTAATAACCACCTCGGAGTCATGAAAATGGTCTTAAATCCCCAATCAGTTATTTAGTGGCAGTAACCGCGCTATCCAGAACTTTGGTATGTACTAACTGGTACTCTAGTGCCGAGGAGCAGGAGGTATATGCTACTTCATGGAAAGTGACGTCGTTAATCCAATGCAGTTTAAGTGTACGGTACCTAATCTTGCGATCGAAGTAGTATTTATATAGGCGATAATATTAAGCTGTTTTGTTATTGTCTGATATACTACGGATGTTACGGGGGCAGGTCACATTGTTCGCAGAATGGATGGCCGATGGGGCTAAAAAATTCTAGAGTGGCGACCGCGCATCGAAAAACATTGCGTTGGAAGGCCTTCGACTAGGTGAACCGATGACCTGGGGAAGGTTGCGGGGATTCGCTGGATGCGAGACCCACGGGACCGGTCAATGTGGCGACACTTAGGGGAGGCCTATATCCAGCAGTGGACGTCTTTCGGCTGAAATGATGACGATGATGATATGGATTTTATAGTCCTGTCACGATATCTCTGAGTAGGTATGCTATTATCCCGTGTATATTAATGCTATATACCTATCTGGATACACTACAATCATCATTCGAAACGCTATCTGACACTATTTGACTAATACCAAGTTTTGTAACCAGCATAAAGCATTTTACTGTTGGTGAACCGGCCGACATCCTGCCTACGGGTCAATAGAAGTATCATGTCTTCAAAATTTCCATAGGTACACAAGGACATGCCGGTTTGTTTTACAATTTCGAGAGCAGAAAAGATGACATAAATTTCACAAAGCAAATCGCCTACTTGACTTCGAGTAGAATAGAGTCACAAAAGTTTCGTTTCTACAATATATCCCAAGCCTCAAAATGCAGATCAGGTGCAAACGTTCATAACATTTATTATTCCTCGATATCTATTCGAAAATACAGAGAAAACATATTCACTACTCTACAAAGAAAATGTATTCTCGAACTTGTACGAATTTCTCCGGAGTATTTACGCATACACGAAAACTCGTTTATTTGAATCTTTTTGCCAGACGCAGTGCGTTCGAACATCAATCGTCAGTTTGTCTGTCATGTCACGTGCTCGGGAACTGGGGAGGGTGTCAAGATGTTTGTCGTCGTGAAAGAAATGCTTTGTCACGAACGAGTAGATTATATACTAGTTGTGTCACATGATGTTGCTTGCTGTTCGTGAAGAATTATTTAAAAGAGATTTTAGGTTGTCTACATTTTGAACTCTACAAATAAGTAGATGAAGAGACTACCGGAGTAGTAGTAAAAGGCGAGACGAAAAATCTTAATTAATAATTTAATAATAAAAATAATAAGATACATGAATAATTTAGTATACCCAGGTAGGCACTTAGCTATGGCCACACCTCGGACACTCCATACAACGCCCGCAAAATAATTACCTATTACTACTACATAAACAAATAACGTTTGTGCACGACGTGCACGTGCAAATGTGTGCGTAAACTCTAGTAGGGTTATCGTAGCCTAAAAAATGGCGCGGAAAGTGCAACGGTCTGCGTCGCGAAAACCGAACGACGACTAATACGAGCGCGAGCCTTTGCTCAAGTGTCAACGACGAATACCTCGAAGTGCGGGGTGAGGTGCGGTATTTAATATGAGCGCGGGGAAGGGAGTGTCCCTTCTGTACGTAGTACTATTATGTATTCTGTGCTATGGCTTCACAACTTTGTATACTAGTCTACACACAGAGTCCTATTTAAAACATTACCTAATTCGCATAATAAGAAGTAATCCACTCACTTTAAGACAGACAGAATCAGATATTTATTTCACGGAACTCATCAAAGTTTTTCTGCGTATTTTGTCTGTGTACCCCTACCCAACCCGCGTTACGCAATGAAGTGTACTAAACACTATTGTTTTAATTTAACAGTTAATTAACTAGTCTTGTTTTTAAGTTTTTTCTAGACTATTGTCTAGGTGTCTTTTTAGGCTAAGAAAAGCTTTTTGGTTTCTTTAAAAACAAGACTTCAAGACAATTAAAGTGTGTTTTTTAATCTCGGAGACTAAAATGACATTAAGTGGGTTGTCAGTTTTTTTTTTTAATAGTGATGTGCCACTACCGTAAATTGCCATTAGTAAAATCAAGTAGTATCGTTTTTTTTATTTATAATAAGCTATCCTGAGTAAAGAGATTCGTTTCTATAAAAGAATTGATGAACTTTTCGACGTATAGCCCAAAGAGTGAAATCGTCTTTGTCTTTAAAATTTAATTTAGGGCCAGGTATTTTCGGAGAGCTAAAATGTTCATTCTCTTTGTGCTCCTTCAGCACCCCGTAGATTGAAGGTCTGGATATGTTCAGGATTTCGGCAGTTTTTAAAACACAATCGTGGTTTTTCGGCGTCTCTGTTGGAGATTCGGTTGTCTTTTCAGTATGAACATATTTGTAAGGTTTATCGTGTATGGGAACAACACGTATAGCATCTGTAATTTTTTTTTCAAATCGTCTAATAAATATGAAAGTTACAAATTCAACAAACCGGTACCGTAGGTACAACACTAATACAAAAGAGCTGACAACATTATTTGTAAGTTTGACATTTGCAAGTGTCAATTTAGTCTCCGAAATTAAAAAACACACTTTAGGTGTTATTGGATAAAACTGGCTGAAAATCAGTTGAATGGCATGTGACTCAGGAGGCCTATGTCCAGCAGTGGACTGCTGTAGGCTGATGTTGATGATGATTACACCCAGAACAATGAAAAGAAAATAGAGACACAGCGGCTTTTGCCCTACAGCTAGACAATTATTTTAGAGTGAAAATGACAATATAAGAAAGCAGAACATTTGACCACATTTTTTTTTCTTTTTGGACGTTGCCCCACACTAGGAATTTCTCCTGTATCGTGGGTGCGTTCACAGACATTTCAAGCTCACATACACAAATACCCAGACCCGAAAAAACTACGACATTATTAAGTCCGATTGAACAAATGGCCAAAGAGCTTAATCTTTACGCTTAGCACACAAATTGGTGATCACAGGATGTTGTTATCAGGGACCGGAAGATCTTGGGCTCAATCCTTAATTGCTTACCACAAAGCCCTCACAACTAATGGGTTGCGTTTTCCTTATGGGCTAAACTGACCATAAGCTTTTACACTCAGACCCTTCGTACACAAGGCTACTCAAATCTTAGATACTCAACGATTTTAGTCTTCAAGCGACTGCCGCCATACAAGTCCATTGAAGTTCTTACACGAGTCGCGTCGCCGGGATGAATGTCGGCGTGGATTTCTATGGCGGCAGTCGCTTGAAGACTAAAATCGTTGAGTATCTAAGATTTGAGTAGCCTTGTGTACGAAGGGGCTTAACGACGTCCACAACAATTGGTATTTCGGTATTAAAAAGCCCTAAGTCCAAAAAAAAAATATATTTACCTACTCATAGATATTTAAGCCTTAATTACTCGCGTGGAGTATATTTAACCCCACGGCGTATTTGAAGCGTCGTATCTCCGCCATTTTTAAAGCTACCTCCATGCCGTTCTTAGTAGCTGCCTAAATACTTCCCCCCGCCGCGAATCAGTCGCGAGCGCCGCTCCGTGTCGTGTGGTTGTGTCAGGAGATCGCGTCTGGGGTATATATTGCCCCACGCGAGTATTCGTGCAACTTTTTTTGGACGAGTATCTCAAGTACAAGGTCCTAAGGCCCCACTTACTGATGTGGTCCATCGACAACTTATATAAGGTGCCATATCTGTCCAAGGACGAAGGATAAAAAAATAAGATTTATGTGTGCCAAATGCCACCAGCAAGTTTGTCACGACCATTCCACTATGATATGTGATAAATGTATTGATTAAAAAGTTCCTAAATTTAAAGTTTCATATCTTTAAAAGTTTATAACAATGTTGATTAAGGATACTATTACAATTTAGAACAATGTTGTCTTTTTCTAATTTTTATAATAAAAATAAAAGTATGTCATTAAAAATATGTTTTATTGTACCTTTAAAATTGGGGTTATATATTCCCCACGCGAGCGTAAGTGTGACTATATGGACGCGAGTAACTAAGGGTTAAGATGTCACTTGTTTTTCTTTATCGTGTGGTTTGTGCCATGTTTGTGCGTAACCTGGTGATACGGTTTTATGCTGCCCATGGGCCTTTCCATTCTGTAGAGAAATATCGCTCAGGCAAACTGGTTACCTCACGATATTTTTCTCCATCTAAGAAAGTGATAACAATTTTAGGTCCAATACGCACATGAATCACACATTAGAGATATGTGCATTGGGTTGGAACTAGAGACCTTTCCTCTCTCATTGTTAATTTGCCGAATTAATCCATCTGAAAATAATGACTATTGAGGTTGAATAAACAAAGTCTTTGACTTCACATCGACATCTCCACACATTCTTCTTCTTCTTCTTCTAATCGTGTGGGCAGTAAGGTCTAACGACCCCACACACCCTAGTGTCAGAGTTTCTAAACCGCCGCAAGGGCCTCTGACATGGTTTGACGACCGCCATTTGGCGGCCGGGACCACCGGCTTATACGTGCCTTCCGAAGCACGGAACCATCTTTTTATCAGACAATCAGGTGAATCAAGCCTGCAATGTCCTAACCAAACTGGTAACAACTTCACAAAGTATGCTTCCCATGGGAATCGAACCCACGACCACCGGGTCACAAGGCAAACGCCTAAACCACTCGACCACGGAGGCAGTTATTCACACATTACAACGAAAACACTCTTACACGGCGCGCCGCGTAAAGTCCATAAAACTACCTTCAACAACCAAACAGTACCTTCTTACTTAGGCCTGATCAGGCCATCAGGCTAGTAACTAAGGCCAATGTTTGCAATCACTTCGTAACGTAGTGCAAATGCCATTCGGACTAATTCGCCTATACAACACTCATTGTTCTCACAGTAATCCTTAGTCTAAACACAACTAAAACTAGCCTTTATAACAAAGCTCCAAGGTTGGTTCTACAATGGTGGTATAAATCTATACGCGCTACCCGTTTAGCATCCTAATTGAAGTGAGACATACGTGTAACGGAACGTGTAATGCTAGCAATGTGTTTAGGATAAGTGACGTCATTACGTGTGCAGGTTACGTTTCGTTTTACGCAAGGATGGCGGATAATCAGCTGATTAGGGACCTGAATGGGGTGACGGCAATCGCGAGGCCCAATCACTAAGTACCTACTCAGTTTGGGTTAGAATGAGCCAGGTTTGGGAAGCTGAGTTTCTTGCCTAATTATTATGAGAAGAACCAAGTATTGGACTTTTGGACTGGTTAATACGGTGGTTTGCCTTCACAATTCATTAGTATGACTATGATATACAGGATTAGCGCTCAACACACACATAACTTAGCGACTCATTGTGCGAGTGCGCTGTAAGGCTTATTGTACTTGTACCGTAATAAAAACAACATAATTAAAAGATAAAATGGCAGCTTCCCGATTCCCCAATAATTTCGTCACCCATTAAAAACCTTCATAAATTAATCATTTAAAAATACCACCTCGTCATATCGAAGCCCTTCAATTTGTCCACGAATAGGGCTGGCAGTCCACTTTAATCTACGGAATCCCGGTGTACCGGGATCCCGGGAACTGGGCTAATTGAACGTCTCCTTTATCGACCTATTGTGAGCGTAATTGGAAATGTCAAAGCTGGTATAAGCAGCAATATGAAGCTTGTTCCTTGTTTAGTTATTACAGTGGGCTAGCGGAGACATTACGACAAGAATGTCATTATAGAAGGTGAATAAGCTGTTTTTGCAAGAAAATACGGGGTGTTTTGTAAGTGTAATGTTATTTGTTTACTTGGCACTTGTAGGGAATTTATTTTAGTCTCTTGTTTCGGAAACTTATGTTACAGACCCCGAGACTTAATAATAACTGCCACTCGGGTCGAGCTTTAGGTTAAGCCGCGCTTGCCTAGGATGGTCTAAGGATGTGTCACTACCCGTTACATACCGAGTTTCCTCCGCGACTCGGAAATCACGTTAAGCTGTTGGTCCCGGCTGTAATATATAGATCTTTGGCAGTCGTTACAGGTAGTCAGTGACCTGAAATTCTGACAACCATTCTTACCAAAGGGTATTACCCAGTATAAACTGGGTTGTGGAGGTCAGATAGGCAGTCGCTCCATGTAAAATACTGGTATTCAGCTGCATCCGGTTAGACTGGAAGCCGACCCCAACATACTTGGGAAAAGGCTAGGCAGATGATGATGTATCGGAAACTTATTAGTCAGAAATTCTTTGTTACTTGTCAGTAATATTGTGGAAGTTAGCCGTGGGACGAGTATTGTACGTTTTGGGGAGTGTGTACCGTACACCGTTTTTCTAAGTATTGGAGGTGAAAATCATTTTCCACCTGGGTAAAATAAGAATCATTCTGCTACTATAACGCCAAGTAAGTATTCAACACATTTGACATTAAAATTGTTACTTGACAAACTTATTTGTTTTCAGATCACAGGTGGTTCAGTGGCAACGTCTGTAAGTTAGAAACAAGGCAGATACAGACATCAACTGACCGGCACTGTGCCCACGTGGTGGATTAACGTAGATGGATGTTTGTTCATAAGACCTATAATTATTCACCTGTGACAAACAATAAATGAATTTGAATTTGAATTAAAATTGTAACTAACTTAATCTTTCACGCAAAAACTACAAAACGAATTTTTGATTTTTTCCCGGTAGTGTGATCCCGTGTGACAATTACCGAAGACTATTAAAAAAAATATTGCTACCTAAGTAGAAAAACATTGGTGAAAATAAAACATGATTGAATTACCGTTACATTCAATCAACAGCATTCAAAGGCTCAAACATCAAAAAATGTAGCCAATCATTGAAAAATCGTTCTCTTTGAAACGTCCACTGAAACATCCTCGGACTCGACACTTAATAGGGGAGGAAATAGTCGAGAGGTAATTGAAAGGAAGCATGGAAAGTATTTCGAGAATTTCTGCGAGTCCCGGAAGCTTCCTTAAGATAGTTGACACTTCCACGGGGCTGGCTAAGATGCCTCGTGCAGACTTTAAGTACAAGGAAAATACTTGCGCGGAAAATGATACTTTACTGGAAATGCAGTGTTGTGTAATATGTTGTCATTATGATATATAGAATCTTCTTGGAAAAAAGTAATGTCGCGACAATTTTCTATTTCTGTGGACTCTACTAAAGCATAGACGAACGGAGACGTGCGAAGCAAAGACGGTTTACGACGTCGAAACATATTTTGTTTAACATGTAAGAAACACACGTAAGAAAATATGAAAGTTAATGGCTGTAACGTAAGAACGTGAGAACTCCGTGAGGCCATTCTAATGAAAGGATGTATTTAATAAACCTAACCTGTCTTCAGCGCCCTACCACTTACAGGTCCAACGAAGCACAAGAATCTTCCTATTATAGTGACTGTGACATGACGACTAATGTCACAAACTCGTTCAACAAGCGTGACAATTGTCACATCATGTCCACCTCGACAGTTCCCAAGAGCCACGTGTCAAGCCTGTCCCACTCTGAAACTACTCGAGCTATCATGGCCCCTCTTAATTCGTTTGCTGCGTACAAAGGCGAGAGGAATTCCACGTGACATTATAGTACACTCCTCGCGTGACGGGAATTCCATCTCTTGCTGTCTGGACTGGAATTTGAAGCTACTGTGAAGCTTGCGTCAGGCAGGCTGTGGAGAAGTGCTCAATAATGTATAAAGGGATGTTGGTGCAGTCAGACAGTGTGTGACATGACCTGTGTACCTCAGTCACAAGCACGAATATGTATACAGTTATACACGCAGCCACTTTTAAAAGTGATTTCCATATTGATAAACTTTTTACGTTTTTACGAACATAATAAAATTATTTTGGAATTATTTGAAAATGGTTATTATCTCAAAGTAGAACCGTTATTTCACAAGAAAATCGCTTTTGAATTTTGCTAAGGACTGCACACATTGAGAAAATCATAAGCTGAAATAATCCAAATGAGCAGTTCAACAATCTCTAAGCTTAAAATTTGTAGACCTAAGTTACTTTAGTGCCTAAAATAAAAACTTAATGATAACTTACTTCATTACGCCATGAAGACGCAGCTATCAATTTGTTAACAATATAAACATCTGCTGTTTTATTCATTTTATAGGTTTTTCCGGTTTAACTTTGTCATAATTATTAGGGACAAAGAAAATACAGCGACTATAGTGGTTTTACAATACTGTCTACTTCTTTATTGACTACGGTTTTTCTTTACTTTTTTTGTTGCTGTCTCCTTGGTCTAGTAGTCGGTTCGATTGCCAAGTTGGGCAAAGTGGCAATGAATTTTTCCATCAGAAATTTCTCAGTATCTAGTAGCCACGGAGTTTGATTTTGTGCCCGGTTGGTGGCAATAGAGTCGCCCCCTGTTATTCGAGACTTGTACACTATACTGACCGTACTGACTGGGTGCAACTTTGCCTAACCTTTCGGAGACTGCAGGCGTGATGTTATGTGGTGACTTCTTCGACCAGCCTTGAAGCCACTTCGCAGCTTATTATGTAAATAATCGAAAAACCAAATGCATGATCCTGAAAAGAGTACAGTTATTACTTCTTAATCAATTCCCTGTTAATTTTCCGGTAATTTCCCACGAACCTTTACTTTAATACAACATATTAACAACGCCCATTCGATTTCATATTCCATTGCGTCTTTCCAATAACCTTTTTGATGACTTTCGTTAATGAAGCCATAGTCAGTGTTCAATGGACCGTGCGTAACAACTTTGTCCTTCTTCCCTTAGTAAATTGCCGATGTAATGTGTTTGGCCGTTAATGAAAAATAAGTGGGCATTCAGTGCATTACCTACGCATAAAACTTTATATTTTTGTGGGTTTATTTAGTAGAATAATGGTATCAGATTAGGGGAACTATTGGTTAACGTTCGACTATACTGAACGTTAACGACTCCTATGTATGAAAGTTAAAAATTCTTTACTCTTATTTATTTATTTAAACTTCTCGCACACAAAAAAAAAAGGTACAAAGGCGGACTTAATGCCTTAGGCATTCTCTACCAGTCAACCAAGGGTGGTGTAGAGATTAGATGGCAGTTGCTCTTTTTGAGAGGAACAATGATAAAAAAAATTATATTCAAATATATCATACCTAATGATTTATAAATATAATATACAAATAGTTACATAAATAGATTATCAACATATAATACACATACATAAATATATACCTATCCTATATATATATATATATGTATACAAAATCAAGATAGAGAGATGTTGAAATCACTCTACACTCTTCAACTTCATTCTTCAACCATTTCTCTATACTGAATTCAGTTCTATTCTAACACACAGTTTATGCTACGATTACCTAGGTATCCCTTGATGGCTGACCACACATATGATACCAAGTTTCCTTCGTGCCTCAGAAAGCACGTTAAGCTGTTGGTCCCGGATCGCATTTGTAGATTTTTTGACACGTAACACGTAGTCAGTGGCCTGAAAGTTTGACAACCAGTCTTTTGGAGCTTATTGTATAAGTATTACCCAGTTCTTAATGGGTTGTGGCAGATAGGCAGCCAGTTCCGATAAGACTGGATACCAACCCGGACACACATGGGAAAAAGCTAGGCAGATGATGACTATTAGAGGTAGGTATTTCACTGAAAGGTGTCATGGTCTGGAATACAAGGGTTAAAAGTATACTAATTAAACCGCCCACAGTCTGTGTGATATATGAAACACTTCCTCTGATTACTTTTAAGTTACCCTGACTTAACTCTACGACGACATTGAATTTTGAGCAAAGCTCCTATAACTTTGTATAATTATGAACGTAATCATTTATGAACCACCCACCCACACGTGATTACCGTGAATTCCTGACGATCAGGAATACTAGCTCTCGAATATGTTGAAAAAAATGTTTGTAAAATAAAAACCTAATTTTTCCATTTTTATAATATCTGCACTAGCTTTTACCAGTGGTTTGGCTCGCCTTATGCTGGGTATTTATAACTTTCTTTTTCATTCTAGTAACTTCCCATAAATGAAAAAAATATCACAATCGATTCATTAGTCCCTAAATCCAAACTTACAAACTTTACTCCTTTTTTTATTGGAACAAACTCACCATACTATTTCCAAACCACTGTAACTCCTGAAAGCCAGAACTAACAGTGGCGACCACCAGAAAGGCGCTGAGACAATGAAGCTCGACAAAGATTTAACTGTCTTGGATCCCCCAACGAAATTAATCACAAAAGAAAGAATAGCAGAGGAGTAGAAAAGATGATTTCCATGTTACTCCTTTAATAAGTAAATGATATTCGTTTAGCTTAGTTAAATAAATAATAGCATCAACTGAAAATAATAATAACTTAGAATAGATTGGTGTTACTCCTGAACCGCCAACACAGACAACCGGTACCAAACCACGTAGAGAAATACAAATTAAGATTGTAATTTAGGTATATTTATCTTTCATTACCTCATTAGGGAGGACAAACATGACCTTTAACTAAAAAGTTTGTTTTTTTAATTAAAGCGGCCTTTGAGTTGCTGTTTCAATTAATATATCCACTTCCTAGCATTTGACTCGTTCTATCGGTTTAGTGTCTAATGATCATCTAGGTGATATCATCCAGGGGAACATTAGGCACTAAAGAAGTGTCCTCAATTCACCTGGGTGAAACTAACACCACCCAGGTGAATTGACACTAATTTAGTGTCCTGTGTTCGCCTGGGTGATATGACCCAGATTCTTTTTTTGTCGATTGTTAAGAAAAGGATAGTAATGTCCCACAAACTACCAGGAGAACAGAAATAAGAAGGAGGTATTGGAAATAGGAATCTTTATCGAGCGAGCTTGCCCATGACGAGAACGCATCAGTGTCATAATGGATGCTGCTCAAGGTAAAGTCGGCGTATGATAAAGGTAGGAAGATTTAAAAGGAATACTTTAATGTATTTGCTTAACCAACCAGTTTCACCAAGGGGTACCGTAAAACCCTGTAGCTAGTATTATAATTATTATCTGTGCCTGCCTGTAGTTAGAACTGGGTTCTGCAGGTAAGATAGGTTGTCACTCCATGTAAAATCATGGTATTCAGCTGCATCAGGTTAGACTAAACCGACCCTAATACATTTGGAAAAAGGTTACGAAGATGATAATGATTTGAATGTCTTTTGGTGCTCGGATATTTGATTCGCCAGAAGTTAGCTGATGACAAAAATTTAAATAGTTCGAATAACAAAGTTCTCTTGTAATGTTTTTAACTTACTCGAAGCCTCTAAATCGCGACACCTTATGAAATAGCCCAAGAACCAACCCCAGTGTTGAGAGCTCTTATTGATATTAAACGACTACCCTTGCATCAGTAACATGGCAGGTATCATTCCGAGTATACGTGTGACATCATTTCCGGGCTTGTACATTATCCCGGTATCGAATGTCGATGGTACGGGATTTCAATATGAATATTAAAATCCCCATTTATTTATTTTTGTAGTGTCACTTTCAGACACATAAATATTTTGTACTAAACACTGAATTCTCCACAATATAATGTGCCGCTAGTATTTATATATGTACTTAGTATCTATGACAGAAATAACGTTCGTTCCTGGCATATAGTTTTAACCATCAAGCCAATTTGCAACTTAAGCCCGACCTCGAGCACCAATTCATCTACCAAAATCGACTGGCTGTTTCATCGCTTCCTTCAGTAACTTGTGCTAAAAGTAACAAAGCTTTTACACAATAGTTTTGTTGAACTTGTGTCAGTATTTAGGTTCTAGGTAGCTCAAGTACAAACAAAACTGAAGGAACAAACTTCATGTTTCATGAGATATCTTTTCTACTACAGCCGGAGACTACAGAAGGCTTTGTTAACTGAAAATGTAAATTCCGGCTCTTTCCTATTATCTTTTGTGCAAAATCCTTATGCAAAATGCAAGCAAGAAAACTTGTTAACTATGTTCGTAGCTAACAACTTTTCAGCAGGCGCTTTGTAGTTTTTTTTAGGTTTTATGTCTGTTACGTGTTTATTGTTGAAACCATTTTCATTTGCATATGAATAGCGTTCGTGTTTTATCTTTTAGCAATTTTTCTCTAGAAAGTGAGATGTTGGAAGTTTTACAAACACATTTTTTGACGTCGACATTCATAGACTCAGTAGAGACAGAGTGAGTTTACCAGATTTTTATTATTTGACATCACAAGCACAATACATTATTTTGTATTCACTGTACCATAGATTAATTTACGCCTAGCATTTTACGTCGTAGTGGTAGCTTTTGTAACCCAACCGCATAATGCTGAGTTACTTTATGGTTGACCTGCTTGGGCTGATCATGTAGAAACTACCTTGTTTATGGGGATTATTTTTAAACAATCCACACAGAGAATGCGTACAAAACAGACTAGGTATATTACAAGACCTAAGCTCAGTTAATTTCCTCCCTTCTGGAATTCCAACTAGTCGCTGACTCCGCAATGCTCATAGTTTCTAACAATTGCTGCCAAACAAAACTCATTTTGGAAGCTGTAGCCTGAAAATTTTCAGCCGACGCAGGATTAATAGTAGAATTTAACACAATAGTGAGATTAATTGTATTCCCAGGTAGAGTGGAGCCGGCGTCGAACTGGCGACCTTCCAAAGTGAGGGTAATTTGTCAAACGTGCCTTCGCTCCGACTAATTATCAAGGTATCGGCGCCTGACATGAGAGCTTGTTATGGTAGGGATTTGAAATTGGATCGAGTGGCGTATTGGCAGCGTTCCGTTTGAATTTATTTTCTGAAGTTTATTTTCTTTTTTGGTGGCAGAAATTTGGGTTGGTATTTTCTGCAGTTTTGTTTAGGTTATCGTCTCGATCTGTAATGTATGTAAATCGGTAGACAGGAGTAGACATACAGACTCTCGATGCTTTCCAAAGAGGACAGGCAGAAACCACAATTACGATCCTTACATCCCTATCAATACGTCCACGTTCTTTTTAATGTCTGCTTAAAGTTTTACCAAAAACATAAATCACTAGGCCTGTTATGTATCTAAAGTATCAAAGCCTGACCTTTTATTTAAACCACAATAATTTAAAATTTTCAATTGTAGCTGTGTCTCTATGGAAGCTTACATACCAAAGACGAAGACCACCACTCTTTCTAATCTCTTTTTTACTGACACAATTGTGTATTCATGTCATCTTTACTACCAATAAAAACACGGCAAAGGTAACTTTAATCGCATTCAATATCTACCTAAACACCAATTTCCTTAAATGCAAACGAAGCTATAATAAAACTAATGACATAAGCTGCGGAAATTCGTTTATTTCCTCTCTACAGATTAGTACGGAACTTATCTTCATTCGCATTTACTTTTTTCTTAAAAAGAACAAACGCACCGTTTGTATTGGCCTTAACTGGAGCGAATCCAAATTAGCGTAAAGCCGAGCTTCTGAGCTTAAGGTACGTAAGGCTGGTTGCGCATTGTCGACGAGATTCGCATAATGCGATTCCAAGTTCGCTCTTGCGTTTAATCCGAAATAATAGTAAGCAAGATCGAGTCGAGTTCACACAAGTAGGTAAGGTTCTGAAACAAAATGCACTAAAGAGTGTGTGGAACTGTCTTTATCCTGTCGAAATCACTAAGTATACCCTAAAAATCAGCCCTAAATAATAATTAACTAATTATTTAACTAAATCTTTGGAAAGACGCTAAACTTAAGTGGGACTAAACTGGGCACTACCGCAGGCCTAATGAGTTGTGGGCCAAAATAGCCACTTTCTGAAGCCCTGTGGCAAAAGGCTGTGTTGTGACACAGCCTGAAGGCGTCGGAGTAGATCTCGTAGAAGCGACCAGTGGTATACATTGTCCAAGGCCACTCGAAACAACTTCAAGTCATAGGGAGAGGCCTTTACTCAGCAGTGAGGTGATGCAGATTAATAGAATGAATAGGTATATTATTGAACTTTTTCTAGCGATTTGTGTGGCGCTGTTGAGACCTAAAGTTAAATACCTAAATTCAATTTCTTACATTTGATAATCATGAAAAAGCCCGTCTTTGTGTCAGATGGACAAAGCAATGGGATTAAAAAGGTTCCGATTTTCATTTTCGTTCGGAACCTTAAAAAGAAAACTGTTTAATTCTACAAATTCAATGTACATTAACAAAAGAAAGGATCTCGGTACTCTTATCAGGGATAAGTTCAAAGAAAAAAAATACTCTTTACTTTATTTAATAAAATTAACAATTTTAAAAGCCTGTGGGAGTTATGTGCTAATCGGTATAATTAATTTCCCCTGGGTCTATCTCATGAAAGGCCTATGATTAGCAATATAATTTGAAGGACTGCTGAGCTACTAAAGCTATTAGAGAATCTAATAATATCTACTATGACATTTTGCCTACAAACTTTTCCCCGTAGAGATACAGGCCTCCACTCTGGAAGAGAGCAGCTTCGGGACAAACAAGTGAACGAAACTCTTGTGGCCGTCTCACGTCTCGATTGCAGAGGGAACCGACTCCCAGGATGCTGGCTCCGTCTTTGGTAGCTGCCCGCAACCAACGGCTCCAGTTCCAGGATCTGTCATAGATTTCTTAATATTAAGGATTATAAAAAACTCTTTAAAGTCGTTATTTGCAAAATGCAACGTTACAGCGTGATTTCATGTTATGTTAATACATTAGTAGTAAATCGCACGAGTGTGACCCAGTCCTTACGGTTCGCTATACAAATGCTACAATTGGTAGAGTAACGTCAAATTCTCAGCGACACTATCGCCGTATGTCTGTTTATCTCGTACTATTGGCTTTTATGTTACTTCGCTGATAAGCCTCGCATTACTACGCGAAATAACCATTTAAGTAAAATGTTTTGCTGGAAGTATCATTTAAACCCTACGGGCGAGTGATAAAAGGACTTTTTCTATTCAAATTCAGCTTGAATAAGAGAATATAATATGAAGAAAATAGAACAAACAAAAAGTCATAGATACTTTTGTTTGTTCTTTTTTCTTGTTTTGATACCTACGACAGACACGATTCTGACAAATGCAGGGTTTAAACGAGCCTTTGACTAAACTGTCAACCGAGCACACTAGTGATCCACAGAGTGCTCGGTGTCCTCCAAACGTAAGTTAAAATAATTCATTTCATACGTTACGTCGTCGCCTAATCATCCTAAATTATTGTAAGTCTGAAGTAATTAATTTAAACTAATTTTAGGAGGGCACTGTTACATCCGTATCTATAGTCAAGTTAAAGTAATTACTTGAACTTAAGTAATTACTTATGCAATGGGCAAGAATTTAAACGAAGTTAGAACCGTCAATGAAAGCAAACCTAAGAATTCTAACCTTTGATAATTCTAACATCAAGGAATTACTAAACTCAGAGAAAAATCGTATCTTAAACAATACTTTTACTCAAGTAATCACTATGACTTGTTTATAGATACGGGTGTATGAAACAATGTAAAAATTATTGCTTGCAAATGAAAAAAGTTTTTCACAAATAACGGTTTACGGTAGGTAGCACTGCGAATGAATAAATAGTACAAGGGTCATGGAGATGCCCGTTGGGGCTGCGGGTTGTTCGAAAGAGATACCGCAGCCTCGACACAAAGGGCTATTAAGAAGGAACATGGGTGGTTTTTGTTCATGGAAATATTTAATGCAACATTTAAAATTTGTATCGACACAGTTTGAACGTTGAACATCAATATCTCCTTAAATAGAAGATTTCATGGCAAGGCTAAGAAAAACACAAAAAAGACCGCAATGAAAAAGTTATATGACAAGAATCTCTCAGCTTCGTTAAAGGTGTTTTTACCCGACTGCGGCGATACCCAAAAGGAGGGTTATGTGTTTGTTACCCTTTATTTCTCAGTCAGCAAGTTTGCAGCGGGTCTACCGGACCAGGGTGTACCGAACGCCCTAAGCAAAAAGTATCTTTTTTTAATGATGGGAAATCGTCAAATGTCTCATCCCGCTCGGGATGGAGCTGAAGAGAGTGTCAGACTCTTACTGACTTAAACACATCCATGTTCCTTCTATGGCCTTTGCCTTTTCAAATAAATTCCGCAACCACTTATGAGGCAATGCGAGTGGTCTTTTCTCCATACAAACGCTCTCGCCTGTTTTCTTCTTTTTGGTTAATGACCTTATAGCAATGTTTTTTTACAGAATAATAAATATTAACTATTTCTATGCCCCTATGTTTTCCTTTTTGTTGATAAATTATTTTTATAAGCACTAGAACCCTCAAAAAATGCTCAAAATTGCTTGTTTAGATCGCTGTTAACAGGGTCCTAGTGTACTTTGACAACTATTAACAAAAAAAAGGAAAACATAGCGGCGTAGTATATATCCTCCTTATTCATTGTCTAAAATATCTTTTAAAATGGTTCAATATTGGAGGAGGAAATAGGCGTTAGCCAAACCTCGAATTAAAACTTTTTACTTAAGCTTTTGAGTCGGATCTGCATTTTGTCCTTATCGCACGAATTTGAGGGCAGGAGGACGGAGAAAGACAGCGATAGTGGAGAGAGACAGACGGATGGACGGAGAGAGACAGCACTCGCATTTCCTCTTAAGCACATCTACATCACTATAACTAGATATTATAAAGTCCTCCGCCGCGTTTGTCTGCCTTCTATTCGCGATAAACTCAAAAACTACTGCACCGATTTTCATGCTGTTTAACCAATGGATAGCAAGGTTCTAGTATATAACTTGACGCGGGGTAAGCCGCGGGCATCAGCTAGTAAAAAATAATATGCAAGAACGTACATTGATACTAATAACTACTCCTGCAAATATTAATCTCATAGCACTATGTGCTCGTAAATTCGCTATAAATATGTGTCTAATTAGAATGTTACGGTTCAATCTGCGCGTCGTTAACAATAATTGGTTAATAGATCACTTTCTGCTGTTGTACAGTTTATTATAGAGCTGTTATGTGTATAATATTAATCTTGTTTATTGCAACGTTATTATTAGTTAGACATGCCTTTTTTATGTTTATTTTTGCATTGCCACATGGATAGGGAAACTAATGAGTGTTTTTATCTTTTCAGAATAACGACTGTCGAGAACGTATTTAGTTTTTCGATTAGGAATTTCTCAAAAGGTACCAGGGTGGGTGCATGTGTTAAATGGGAGTTAAACATAAATGGCGAAATGTGGGTGTACTATTAGAAAGAACAAAAAGGGGTTTGAACTTTTTTGTAAAGCTGGCATATCGACCCACCGCCATTTTGATTTTTTTTCAAAATCGCAGCCCACGATGAAAGTGGTATGTTTAGATAGAGGACATTTAGACGAACAAAAAATGTCATGAAACATGGTACCCCAAAGTGTCATGTTATCGAGATATTTGAAGGTAAAGATCGACATATGAATACAATGACCACATCAAAAATAGACCTTTTACGTGTCTATAGGCGTTGATTATTATTATTACAGTTTATTGAAAGAGAGTACACACATTACTTACTACCAGGACCACGAGAAAACTATTCTTTGACATAACATATCGTTTCATTGCGATGCGAAGCGATTTTCTCGTGCGTGTAATTAATAATCAACCTGGGAACCATTATTTAGATACAATTAACGCCTATAAATGTAAAAGTCTAGTTTTAATGATTGTCGTTGTACTGAATTGTCAATCTTTACCTTCAAATATCTCGGTAACGTGACATTTTGGGTACCATGTTACTGGACATTTTTTGTTCGTCTGTATATCTTCTATCCATACATACCACTTTCATTGTGGGCTGCGATTTCGGAAAAAAAACAATATGGCGGCCAGGATGATATGCCACATCGATTCTATCCCCTTTCAAGCATTTAATAATTATGCTTAGAGCATTACACTTTGTTCATCCACATTAACTAGCCTTTCCCGAACTATGTTTGGATCGTCTTACAGTGTAACTCGATGCAGCTGAAAACCAGTAATTTACTTGAAGCTACTGTCTATTTTACTTCCACAAACCAATTACCGCGGAATGGCGACCAGGAACCGGAAGACGTTGCGTTGGAAGGCCTCCCGCTAGGTGGACCGATGACCTGGTCAAGGTTGCAGGAACCCGCTGGATGAGAGACGCACGGGACCGGTCAATGTGGCGACGCCTGGGGGAGGCCTATGTCCAGCAGTGGACGTCTTTTGGCTGAAATGATGATGATGATGAAACCAATTAGTACTGGGTGATACGATACCCTTTGGTAAGAATGGTTTGTCACACAGCATTACATTTTTGATAAAGATCAGAAATAAAAAATTGCTTGCATTATTTTTAACGAGAAGGTAAACTTACTTCATCAATAGTATTTTTTTTTTAGTTTTTTTCTTTGAAAATTACCATGACAGGAACATAATACAATAAGCAGCCCTAAGAAGACCTACTACAACCATTATTCCTTTTCCAACTAATTTCTACAATCAAGATAAACACTGGGCTCACATAATTTCTCGTGGAAGGCAACACAATCTCGTGCTCCTCAAATAACATAATTGTCTAAACGGTGCCTGTAATATTGAAAATATTAAACGTCGTGCAGTTGAGACGTGCGTCATTAAACTACAGTTACACTAAATTACTAACTGAACAACTATTTTATTAGTACGGCCATGAAAACGGGCGCGTTCATGTTCTACGCGCGCCTCAAAGAGATGTCAGCAACATGGAAGAAACCTGCAAGGGCCTACGCCCGTCGAGTTTATTCGAAAGACATACCGCGGCCTCGGCACAAAGCGCTAAGAAGGAACATGGGTGGTTTTTAGTCAGTAGAAGACTGACACTGCCGAGCGAGGCGGGAGGAGTCATTAACACTCCAAAAAAGGTACGAGAAGAAAAGAATCTCCTGGTTTCGATACCCTGGTCTGACAAAGTGTTATTGGTTTTTCCATCAAGAATTTGTCACTAGCAGCCACGGAGTCAGGGTTAGTACACGGTAGATGGTATTAGGCTTACCACCTATTACATGTGACTTAACGTAACTGGCAAAATGTGAGTGTACAATTAGATATACCTCTGCTTAAGGCTCCTTCCACGAAATCATCTCATTTTGATCAATTTTGATCGGTTCGTGTTCCCTCTATGAAGAATTTGAAGCTTCCTTTTGGCTATTATAAGAGACGAGTTCTTTTTCTGGTGAATAGTGAACAAGAATTTTCAAAATAATGTATATATTAATGGCAATCACCCGTATTCAAAAGCCCTTTTCCGCAAAAATACCGATCGAGTTACGTTTGGCTTAGCCGAACATAACACTACAAACGATTCTAAACATTAAAAAAAATATAAATAACATCACCATATGGTCTACTGGTGTACCAAGGAGTTCGACTTCAATACAAAAAATAGCAGAAAAAAAATGTTAAAACATCGCAATTTTTACAAAATGTCTCGACATTTAAGATTTTTTTTCTATACCTTATTATAATCACTTTAGAGAAAATTCAAAAACTACGTATTAATTTTAAGGTAACCTTCTAATAGAATCGTATTTTTATTTTATCAATAAACTATAATTTCATTTCGTAAATTGAATCCAAAGTTAACTATATTATCGACCGCGCAAACTCTATCTCGCCAGTACGAATCGGCCACTGCCAAGGGACGGACGTATCGCTTTGTGTCACAAACGCTCCCGTGTTTTTCGTAAACATATTTTCGAGATTGTAAGCCGATTACCACAATTTGATACACCTAATAATTTTGATCAAACATGTTTTTTTTGCTAGTTTGTAAAGATTGCTAAATTTTTTTTCATCTTCAAATTGAATTTGAATTTCAAGATCGATTGTTATTGTCGATTGTACTTCGATATATATTTTTAACCGACCTCCAAAAAAGAGGAGGTTCTCTATTCGTGTTTGTATGTCCGCGAATATCTCCGTCAATTGTGGACTGATTTTCAAAATTCTTTTTGTCTTGGAAAGGGTATACTCCCGAGGTGGTCCCATTGTCACCAAGTCAGTTTCTGATGATGGGAGCTCTGAGAAATTGAGGGCAACCATCGAATGTCATAGGCGCACGTAACGTTTTCCATACATTTTCAGAAGCTGTTCAAGTATTTGCGTCTGATAATCATAATTTCATGAGGCTGCGCTGATGACGGAAGGTGCAACTCCTCAACGGTCAGGACTTGAAAGAAAATTCCTTCAAAATTATACGTACTTATGGATCGATAGTTGTATTCTTTCAGGCTATTAGGTTGAACTGATGATAGACGGTACATCTCATTAACCGACTTAAAAAAAAAGGAGGTTCTCAATTCGTCGGCTAGGAAAATTTTAGGTTTTTCCGTCATGGGTGTCGTTTTCATGGTTTTTGGGGTCGCTGATTACGAAAATGAGGTCAAAATGAAAATTCAAGATGGCGGTCAGGAATTTTTTTGGTTTTTCGTCATGGGTGTCGTTTTCATGTTTTTTGGGGTCGCTGATTACGAAAATGAGGTTAAAATGAAAATTCAAGATGGCGGCCAGGAAATTTTTTGGTTTTTCCGTCATGGGTGTCGTTTTCATGGTTTTTGGGGTCGCTGATTACGAACATGAGGTCAAAATGAAAATCCAAGATGGCAGCCAGGAAATTTTTTGGTTTGTCCGTCATGGGTGTCGTTTTGATGGTTTTTGGGGTCGCTGATTACGAAAATGAGGTCAAAATGAAAATTCAAGATGGCAGCCAGGAATTTTTTTGGTTTGTCCGTCATGGGTGTCGTTTTGATGGTTTTTGGGGTCGCTGATTACGAAAATAAGGTCAAAATGAAAATCAAGATGGCGCCGACGAAAATTTTTGGTTTTTCCGTCATGGGTGTCGTTTTCATGGTTTTCGGGGTCGCTGATTACGAAAATGAAGCCAAAATGAAAATCCAAGATGGCGGCCAGGAAAATTTTTAGTTTTTCCGTCATGGGTGTCGTTTTCATGGTTTTTGGGGTCGCCGACTACGAAAATAAGGTCAAAATGAAAATCCAAGATGGCGCCGACGAAATTTTTGGTTTTTCCGTCATGGGTGTCGTTTTCATGGTTTTTGGGGTCGCCGACTACGAAAATAAGGTCAAAATGAAAATCCAAGATGGCGCCGACGAAATTTTTGGTTTTTCCGTCATGGGTGTCGTTTTCATGGTTTTCGGGGTCGCTTATCACGAAAATGAGCTCAAAATGTAGTAATACATAAAACGGGTTTGTCAAACATGAAATCGAAATTAATATTAATTTAGTGATACTAGACAAAATGTTAATTAACATGAACAGGAAAAAAATGGAATTATAGGCATTGTCATTCAAATAGTCCGTTAGCCTTTTATCACGTTTCCACCGGGCACCACGTGGAGGTTGGACTGACACCCAGCGTTTTTTTTTTGGTTGTGTTTTTCATTGATTTTTATACACAATGTTCAAATCAGATTTTAAGTATTATACGTGATGAAGGGAAGAAAATGTTTGATTTTTTGTTTATTACAACTGAGTACACTACACACCCCTGATTACGCATTGCATATTCGCCAATTATGTGCTTTAGCGTATGTACCATCAGAACAAGTTATCAACGCTTTTGACGAACTGCTCGAATCTCAGTTTTATATTGTGCATTCTGGCCTCCTCCGACAAGTCGTTGATTATTTTGAAGATAACTGGATCGGAAGGTTGGAAAGACGGGGCAGGTGAGCTCCTAGATTTCCTATTGATCTGTGGAATACTTTTGATGCATTTCTTCAGGAAATTCCTCGAACGAACAACTCCGTTGAAGGCTTTCACAGGGGATTCTCGTCACTTCTAACGGCTCATCACCCATCTATATGGAAGTTTTTGGATGAACTTCGTCGGCAGCAAAACCTGACAGAGCTGAAACTGGAGCAAATTTTGTCTCGTGGATCACACACAACTAGTCAGCCAAGATAGAGGCAAACATCAGCAAGATTGAAAGATTTAGTTGAATCATTTGAGGAGAGACCACTCCCAGATTACTTACCGGCCATTGCTCATAATTTTGAATTCCAAGATTAAAAAAATACATTAGGCGTGATCGAGATTCTTGAGCTCGAAAGCACAAAACCTAACAAAAAATCATGTTTTTTTTTTCCTTCATCATGTATAATACTTAAAATCTGATTTGAACATTGTGTTTAAAAATCAATGGAAAAAAAACAACCAAAACAAACACAAAACCTAACAAAAAATCAAATATTTTTTTCCCTTCATCATCACGTATAATACTTAAAATCTGATTTGAACATTGTGTATAAAAATCAATGAAAAACATCAACCAAAAAAAAACGCTGGGTGTCAGTCCAGCTCCACGTGGTGCCCGGTGGAAACGTGATAACGGCTAACGGACTATTTGAATGACAATGCCTATAATTCTATGTTTTTCTTTTCATGACAGTTATTTTACATTTTGTCTAGTATAACTTATTAATATTTATTTCGATTTCATGTTTAACAAACCCATTTTATGTATTACTAAATTTTGAGCTCATTTTCGTAATCAGCGACCCCGAAAACCATGAATACGACACCCATGACGGAAAAACTAAAAATTTCGTCAGCATCATCTTGGATTTTCATTTTGACCTTATTTTCGTAGTCGGTGACCCCAAAAACCATGAAAACGACACCCATGACGGAAAAACCTAAAATTTACCTAGCCGCCATTTAGGACTTTAATTTTGGTCTCATTTTCGTAATCAGCGACCTCAAAAACAATGAAAACGACACCCATGACGGAAAAACCAAAAATTTTCCTGGCCGCCATCTTGAATTTTCATTTTGGCTTCATTTTCGTTATCAGCGACCCCGAAAACCATGAAAACGACACCCATGACGGAAAACCAAAAAATTTCCTGACCGCCATCTTGGATTTTCATTTTGACTTCATTTTCGTAATCAGCGACCCCAAAAACCATGAAAACGACACCCATGACGGAGAAACCTAAAATTTTCCTAGCCGACGAATTGAGAACCTCCTTTTTTTTAAGTCGGTTAATGAGATTTACCGTCTATCATCAGTTCAACCTAATAGCCTGAAAGAATACAACTATCGATCCATAAGTACGTGTAATTTTGAAGGAATTTTCTTTTAAGTCCTGACCGTTGAGGAGTTGCACCTTCCGTCATCAGCGCAGCCACATGAAATTATGATTATCAGACGCAAATACTTGAACAGCTTCTGTAAATGTATGGAAAACGTTATGTGCGCCTATGATATTCGAGGGTTGCCCTCAATTTCTCAGAGTTCCCATCATCAGAAACTGACTTGGTGACTATGGGACCACCTTGGGAGTATACCTTTCCAAACAAAAAAATAATTTTGAAAATCGGTCCACACTTGACGGAGATATGCGCGGACACACATAAAAAAAACATACGAATAGAGAACCTACTTCCTTTTTAGAAGTCGGTTAAAAAGAGACGGAAACATTATTTATTTTTGACGTGTTAAAGTGCTTTCACAACCAATTTACAGCAAATATTAAAATCTGTGATTAAAATAGTAGATATCATAATTTTTGATTTTAATTCATCTAACACCTAATTGAACCATTTTTATGTTGATTGATTACTGTACCTATACACACAACACACATTCCAGACTTTTTTTCAAAGCCGTACGCGTGTACTTACTTACTATAAAATTATGTCACCTAAAATAATAATCGTCTAAATGATCAAATTTTTCAACCGTAGTTCAACGCTCGAAATGCCCGTGTGTGCGTTCGTCGGTGTTATCGCTGCACACAAACATAGAAATTGCCTAAAGTTCCGCAAGTCTTGTCTGTACAAGGCCTCTTAACCCTTCGGGTTTTGTCTGTTGACCTTGTTCTATTCTGTCTGAAAGTGGAAATTATGTATTTTCCTACTACCCCGCTATTCTTTTCTGATTAATTTCGTTGAATCATTTCTCTGGCACTTCGTCGAGCTTCATTGTCTCGACGCTATTCTGATGAGAGCCACGGTTGATTCTGGCTTTCAGGAGTTACAGTGGTTTAGGAATATTGTGACGAGCTTGTAAAAAACAAAACCCTTCGCAGATAACTGCCGTGTTCGTTGGCTTCAAATAATGTTCTGATGACGTGTTTTTAGATGTCTAAATGCTTTAAGAAGCAAACACGTAGGTAGGTCATTTCTAAACAGATATTACCTTTCCCGGATTTACCCCGGCGCATGTCAGCCTACTGTCATTTCCACTGAGTGTTGGCAATTACGGAGACGGAAATACGGTGCTCTATGGTGCTACATGTTTTTTGGGGGTGCGCCAAAGTTCACCTAAAATTTCAACTCCGATAATTGGAAATCCGAAAATGTTCTTCCTAACATTTTTCATCCTAACAATCGCAATTCCTAACTTCTCTGTCTCTAATGTTTTAATTCCGAAGCATTCGACTTCATAATGTCTGTAGCAATAAACATCTATTACACTATTATTTGTTTTCCTATATTTTCTCAACATAACCATCTTTTACACTATTATTCAAAGTCATATCTTTTTTTGTTTATATTACTTTTTATTCATAATAATCAGTATTATAAAAGGTCCCATTAAAATAGGTGGACAAAATTTTAGAAATCATTCAGACCGCTAAAATAAGGACAATAGCAAAAAAAAAAATAAGAATATGAAATAAAATACCTACTTTTATAGGATGAGTTTGTTCTAGAGTGCCGGCAATTTATTATTTTAAGTCAAAATAAAATCACTTTATATATAGTTTTTTTTTTTTTGTTTAGATGTCTTTAGTTAGGCTTACTAAACGCTGTGTTAAAATTTGTCTACTTATTTTAATGGGACCTTATATACTATGCAAAGATATCCATAGGTTAGGTTAGGTTAGAACTGTGACCAACTACGCGCGAGCCGAGCGAGCGCTAACTCGAAATTGGTCGCGAAATTTTTCTAAGTATTTTTTTCATAGTGCCCCCAAGACGACACTCTGACCTGAATTTCATTCATTTATTTTATTTCAAGACAAAAATCAGTGAAACGACCTTTAATCATTCTAAACAGTTGTATGAGTGAAAATATTATGGTAAATGTTTAGGAATAAAAGCGTTAGGATAAAAAACAGTAGGAGTTTAAATATATTTACACTAATGATATTATGAATTCCAATTTTCGGAAACATGAGTGTTATGAACATCGTCGGTAGGACTACAAATAGTATGAATGAAAACTTTAGGATGAAAAATTTTAGGAAGAGTGATCATTCGGATTACAAATCGTTAGGAAGAACAATTTCGGATAAAGAACTTTAGGTGAGCCAATATGGACCCGTTTTTTGGCGCTATAACGACACTGGCAGCTTGATGTTAAATATTCGCGAAAATCTGTCATGAAATTGTACAGAAAAATAAAGAAGATGGGCAAAAAAGTTCAGTACATCTACTTTTATTTTTTTCATTTAACCGCAACTCAACGCACCTAAACTTTGGAGGTGCGAGGGCAAAGATCCTTAAAATGTTCATGACTTTTCTGTGCCAAAATACCGACTTACTTCGTTATGTAGGTTTGAGTGTCTTGTAATAGGAGCCGAGCCTATTGCCTTCAATCGGGCACAAACCCAGGCTCCATGGACCGAGAAATCCCTGTTGAAAAAACTCAATAACACTACCCAACCTGGAAATCGTACAAAGGACCACGTGCACAACACTCGCGCTTGCGACCACTAGACCAAAGACGAACCAGAGAAAAAGAATATTATTATTATTACGATCGCAATTGTAAAATTGTCGATTAAAACTATTACAAATTGAAAAAAAAACAGTTATGTCACCAAATATAAATAAAAACTGACTTTAATATTACAGTGGTAACACAACCGCGATACGTGGTTTTTGTCACAGCGAGTTAGGAAGGAAATAGATACGTAACGTGGGTTTAATGCCATTTGAACATCTGGAAAGGCTACCGTTTATAATCCCGAGGGATCCGATCGGGCTTAGCGCAAAGTGAGGTAACTCGACGCGATGGCATTTATATACGTGGACTGTGTGGGTAGAAGGACATTACCGTCTATGGAAATTTTGTAGGTACAAAAGTAGCTACAAAGAAATGTCTATTTATATACTCGAGAGCAATGAATCAGGGTCACTTAAAGAGTGTTAAAAATCTCGGAAACTAAAAATGATAGGTTAATGCAATAAATTGTATTTAATAGACAATGTAATACTCCTTAAATGAAGGTATTAAAACTTCTTAGTTATTGTAAAGTTATATCATAAAAAAATCAAATTTGAAAAAGGGCCACTTTCGAAGATGGAACTACGTAATTACAGCATTTGGTTTTGCTTTTGTTTGTAATCTGTCATTTATGTGGGTACATAAACCATGTTGATAGTGCTCTATATTCATTATTCAAGCTGAAATTATGTCGCTTACGCCTGAAGAATGCACCAGAATACTTACAATGCTGGAAACCGGCCGGAGTCAGCGCGATACAGCCAGGACTGTCGGTGTGTCGCTGTCAACAGTACAAAGAGTTCTCCGACGTTACGAAGAAACTGGTTCTAACCTACGCAGACCAGGAACGGGCAGAACCAGGTGTACCACAGCACGAGAAGACCGATACTTGGTGAACACCATGCTTTGAAATCGCTTTCTCACAGGAACTGAACTCACAAATCAGTTTCGACGCCTCGGAGGAAGTAACCCAAGTGCATGGACAGTAAGACGTCGGCTTGCTGAATCTAACTTAAAACCCCTTAGACCTGCAAACGGTCCTAAACTGGAGCGTGGGCATCGTATTTCAAGACTAAGATATGCCCAGAGCCACGTAAATTGGAGTATTGAAGATTGGTCAAAAGTTATGTTCTCCGACGAATCAAAATTTATGCTCTACAAGCACGATGGAAGACACAGAGTGTATCGAAGACCAGGGGAAAGATTCAAGCAAGCATGCATCGAAGAAAAAGTAGCCTACGGTGGTGGGTCTGTACTTGTGTGGGCCGGAATTTCTTCTGAAAGTCGCACAGAGCTGGTGATCATAGAAAACGGCTCTTTAACTAGCGAAAGATATGTGGAAGAAATCCTCAATGGTCACGTTGGTCCATTTATGGTCAATTTAGGTGAGGATGCTATATTTATGCATGACAATGCCCGACCTCATACAGGTAGGATTGTGAATGACTACCTTCAAGAGATGAACATTACTCGTATGGAGTGGCCAGCGCGCAGCCCGGATATCAAAACGATCGAGCATGCTTGGGACGAGCTAGGCAGATGCGTAAAACAACGAAACCCTCCCCCAATCACGCTTCGTGAGCTCAAAATTGCTCTCACAGAGGAATGGGAGAATATTCCCCAAAATCGTATAAGGAACTTGGTGTACAGCATGCCAAACCGCGTAAACGCAGTAATGGAAGCACGAGGAGGCAATACAAAGTATTAAAATTCAAGAAAATCGTAATAAAGTTCAAAAATTTCATGTTTCCTATTTTTGTTTTAAGGAGAGATCAGCAGTTTTTTTCTTTATATAATTTTGTGTTAATAAAATGTATGGTGACTCATATTTTTTTTACTTTTATTTAAAGAGTATTACATTGTCTATTAAATACATATTATTGCATTAACCTATCATTTTTAGTTTCCGAGATTTTTAACATTCTTTAAGTGACCCGGATTCATTGCTCTCGAGTGTATATTCTTTGTGGCGCAGTAAAACCTCAGTAAAAATATCTCAACTATTCCAGGCTAGACTTGTGTCCGATCCTTAAGGTTTTCACTGAAGAATTTCTTAGAGCCCGAGGACTACACTCCTTTGCAAAAAAAAACGGGCACCTTAGGAAATTTACGTTCTAAGGTCGATTTGAGTTAATTCAATGAAATTTAATTGTTTGACGTAGTCTGTATACTTATAATCGTGTAAATTAATACGCGTGAAGTGAACTGTGGCAATTTAAAAAAAAAATCTATGAATTCTTTAAAACCGATGTACACGGCCAAACAATAAGAAGTGGTCGGCAATAAAGACAAGAAGATTTTTGTACTTTGTTTAATTAAATAAAGTTACAAATGTAATAACCTAATAACGAGTGTGACCTCCTCTTGCCAAAATCACAGCTTGAATCCTTCTGGGCATGCTTTCCACGATGTTTTTAATGACGTTTGGAGGAATACGTTCCCACTCTTCTGCAATGACTCTTTTTAGCTCCCTGATGTTTTGTGGAGCATGTTGCACTGATCTTACCCGTCTCTTTAGAACATCCCAGACATGCTCAATTGGATTGAGGTCAGGACTTCGAGCTGGCCAATCTAAACGACGGATCCCAACTTCTTGCATGTACGCTTCCACGTCGCCAGAACGGTGCGGGCGAGCATTGTCGTCCATAAAAATGGAATCTTCCCCAAGTGCAGTCAATGCGGGTTGTGCATATGGAATTAGGACTTCCATTATGTACCGGTGTGCATTTAATGTTCCATTTTCTATGAGAACTAACTCCGTACGCCCCGTCGAATTAATTGCTGCCCAAAACATAACGGAGCCTCCGCCATAAGGAGTGATTTCTTCGAAACACACTTCCGCATAGCGTTCCCGTGGTCTTCGTAGCACTCGCCGGCGTCGGTCCTCTCCACACAAAGAGATTCTAGCTTCATCAGAAAACAATACTTTATTCCAGTCCTCCAGAGTCCATGAAGCACAGTTTCGAGCAAACTGAAGTCGAGCAACACGGTGCTCACGGAGTAATTTAGGTCCCCGAGCCGGGCGGTAACTCCTGATATTGGCAGCCAAAAGCCTCCTCCTGACGGTCCACAAGCTAACTTCTACTCCTCTTACTTCTTCAAGGCTCTTCTTCAGGTCCACACTTGACGCCTTACGATTCCGCAAGGCCTGACTCACCAAAGCCAGTCAATATAAAATCATTAGTAAATTGGATAATAGTAAGTTGCAAAGTGAATTGAATAAAATTAACTGGAGCTTGGCTTTGAAATACGACAACCCTAAAGATATATTATGTTTTTTATTAGATAAGTTTTCTTATGTATATCAGAACTGTAAGTACGATGTTAAAATTAAATTAGGTAAAAGACAATCATGTAAATGGAAAAGTGTTAGAATAGAGAAAATTTGTAAAAAAAGAGATGATCTACTGGATATTTGGCTTAAAGATCAAAGCAATCTGGCAAATAGGCTATTGTACAATAAATATAGAAATAAAACAAATAAACATATTAATAATGTAAAAAATAACTATTTTCTGAAGGAAGTAAAAGCCAATTTTCATAATTCTAAAAAAGTCTGGGAAACTATTAATAACTTATGTGGAAAAATAAATAAATCTATAGATGACATAATTACAAAATATTTTAAACTTTTACCAAATATTGTATCGAATAAGTTTGCTACCGAATTTAGAGACAATGTGAAGAATACTTGCAAATTTCAGTGTAACACACCAATCCTTGATGTTAATTCATATATAAATAATTGTAGCTACTCAATGAGATTACAAAAAGCCACAGATGATGTGGTTTCCTCTATAATAAAACACCTAAACGAGAAGAAGTGTCCAGGGTTCGATGGCATCCGAGTCAAAGACTTAAAATACATATATAAAGAAATTACCCCCGTCATAACGCATCTAATTAACACATGCATTGCCACGTCCTTGTACCCCGATCAACTAAAAGTTGGAATAGTAAGACCTATCTATAACAACGGTTCATATACAGATGTAAATAACTATAGGCCAATTACTATTTTATCATGTATTGATAAAATAATTGAGAGGTATCTCGGACTACAAATTAACAAATATTTGACCAAAAATGAAGTTATCAACGATAAACAGTACGGTTTTCAAAAAAACCAAAATACCTCGCAATTATTATGTAAGTTTAGCAATGAGGTCAACAAGTGCCTGAACAATCGTGAACACGTACTTGTTGTCCTCATTGATTTCAGCAAAGCTTTTGATTGTTTGGATTATAAGACGCTTTTTAATAAACTACAGCAAAATGGTATACGTGGTCCACTTTTAGAATGGTTTAAAAATTACCACAAAAACCGCTTCACGTCGGTGAGTGTCGCAGGCTCGTTAAGTACTAGACTCCCAACCGATAAGGGCACAGCACAAGGTTCGATTCTCGGGCCGACCGAATACTTATTGTACGTGAACGACATGTGTAACATCTTCACGGAAGGCTCCGTGTACCAATTTGCTGACGACACATGTTTAGTTGCTGCACACAAAGACATATGTGAGGCTCAGAGAGTGATGCAGAGTAACTTCGACTTATTATGTAAGTGGGCGCACGACGTTGGTCTTGTTATTAATGCAAAAAAACCAAACTTCTGCATATACACTCACCTTACCTAACGGTGTCTAGCGCGCCTTCTGTCGTTGCCCATGAGCATCTGTGTTTACATCGCCCGGCCCAATCGTGCGGTTGCCAAACATTGGAGTTAGTGACTCATCACATGTATCTTGGTTTAATAATCGATAGCAACTTCCACTGGCGGCCGCACATTGATCATGTATGTAATAAGCTTAGATCTGTATTGTCAAAGTTATCAATTCTTAAGTATAAGCTTCCATATAAAACACTAAGAACATTGTACTTGGCACTGGCTGATTCAGTGATTGACTATGGCATAAGTAGCTACGGACTTACATACAAAACTTACGTCGAGGACATTTATAAGTTACAGTTGCGTATATTAAAAACTATTGTACCCACAAAAATAAAACAAAAATTCCACGATCATGATACGGGTCTATTTAATTACTGTCAAGTTGTAAATGTCTTTGACAAGGTACGTATACCCGCTTTAAAAGAAAATTATCACAACTTGGATAATATTATAAAAACGTGAGGCCTGAGTCTTTGCGTTGTTTGGCATATCAGCCCACATTTAGGATACCTAGGTCTAATAATGTTTATGGAGCAAGGACGTGGGAATGCATGCTCCCCGCTATTATGAACGAGTTACCGTTGGATATACGAAAAAAAATAAATGTAAACAATTGCTCAAAGGTGCTGAAGAGGCACTTCCTGGATTGTGTCGCAGTCTAGGAAGTGTCTTTTTAGTACCTACCTAAACTTATTCTATATACCTAATTATGTACTGATCAATAATGTTGTGGCACCGAGTTGCCATGTCTGGCATACTACTGTTAAACCCACGATGGTTTGTGTGGTATGTTTAAGTCTATAAAAAAACTGTTGTAACTCTGTGTTATGAATAATAAAAACAAAAAAAAAAAAAAAACAAAAAGCGGTCATCTCTTGGTTCTGTGCGTCGTTTTCTTCCCGAACCGGGTCTTCTTTTGACCGAAGTTTGCGAACAACCTTCTTCAAGTAGGGCTATAATTTTACCGGCCCTTATCGCTTTATCACTCATGTCAAAAAGTGGTATTTAATGTAAAAAGAAAGATAAAATTGTTTAATTTGCAGAAAATATCCAAAAAGTTTTAAAATTTTAGTAATCAGTAATAAAATCGTTTCAGCAATTCGCGCCATTAGTAAAGCAATTTTACAATAATCTACAATAATCATTATTTTCCTTTTGTTAATTTCAAAATTTAAATTTGGAACGTACAGAATCATGCCAGGATTCTTCAAATAATAATATAATGTTGTACGAAGGCACTTAGTAACCACAACATTGTTGCAACTTTCAAGGCACATCAGGGATAAGTTAGGTTAAGTTAGGTTAGGTTTGGCACATTGTCAAATTAATAAAACCTCTTACTTGTCCTTCTTCATTGAAGTAGAGAAAAAAATATGAAGTGCCCGTTTTTTTTGCAAAAGAGTTTAGATTTGTGCTTAAAGTATAACGATTAATGATATTTATTCTGTGTGTGGTTTTTACAAGTCTACACGTCAACATTTTTTGTGCAAAAACCAGATGATTTAGGTGTGATCTGGCTACTCGAAAAAGAATAACAAACGTAGACCAAGTGCGTGGTGGATTATAGCCCATTCCCTCTCAAAGAGAGGAGGCCTGTGTCCCAGCAGTGGGAACATTACGATGGTATATGAGGTAAGAACAAAAAAAAATGAAATAAAAAATGAAAAAAAAAAAAATTATTGATTGATTGATTGAACCATACAGAGTCAAGTTATTCAATTTATCTCTATTCATATACTCAGAATGAAACAGAACTCGATAAATGTGGGTTTTCAATACTCCTTTCATGCACGAAAGTGCAATATCTCCTTAAAGCTGATGTATGTTATAAAAGTTTCAATTTAGTCCGCGATCTTAGTGGCCCACCAGACGGCACAGGCCGCCTACTAGTACTAACGTGAAACATTTTACGTCGTGTAGTCTATGCCCCGCGGTTATTGCACCCACCTGTTTTGCAGCCACGATTGAAACATTTTCTTTAAGTGCACCCGCAGAGCTTAAGTTATTTCTGTTTGAAGATAATATGCAGAAATACTGTGAAATTGAGTTGTTCGCGTTTATGTTGTGGCTTTGTTTAGTGAATGCTGTTTATTATCTGTAAAATAAATGAGCGTGAATTAACCTTTTAAGAATAGGGTATATGGTTGCTAAAAAAGTCTAATTAGTCCATCAGATAGATTTCCAAAAACTATTGGACACATATTTTTTTCTTTTTTTACGTGAACAAACAATGAAAACGATACAGTGCTTTGAAAACTCGTGTGACGTCGTATTCGTATGACATTTTTAACGGCGAGTGACGTCATAAGCCCCCACTCAAATGTTTGACGCGTTTTCTCTTCCTAAATTTTTATCGATTTTATAAAACAAAAAATACGTATTCAAAATGTTTCGATAATCTAACAGATGGACTCAAACTCAAACTCAAATATTTTATTTCAATTAAGCCATTACAGGCACTTTTGAATGTCAGAAGGACGGAAGAAGAACGAAACTACGAGTGCAATACGTCATTTCGAAAGTCACCACGCCGAACCACACGCCACCGAATGCCCGCAACAACGAATACTGCGAGCACGAAAGCACGCAGCGACGCAAACCGCAACAACGAATGCTCGAGACCCCGAATCACGGAACAACGAATGCACGCCGCAACGTGCAACCGCCGCCCCGCGACCCGGAGCCCCGCACACCCGCCGCCACGGCACACACCGCCGCGCGCCCCCGCACCCACAGCACTCGCCGCCGGTAACATCCGGTGCCGCGCAGCCCGACGCAGCAACTCCCGAAACGACGTATTGCACTCCTATGCTACAGTCACACTAAACTGTCAGACTAAACTGAATCATATTTGTTTAAAACATCCCTTTAACGTTACTTGGTTACTTAAATACAGAAAGAGCTCGACACTAAATAATATTTGGCGCTCGGGTTGATATTCAGATTCAATCGTACTTACGTAGGTCCCTAAAATTATGACGGAATCGTGCGGAATCGTGCAATGATCGGCAACAGGCTGGACTGCCCTTATATCCGGCATTGCTGTGACAGGCATGTTGCCGTTCCAGTGCCGATTAGGAAATTGTAGTCATTGTGTTTTATTTAGTGTATTTTGTATGAGTAGTTAATTAATGAATAACTTTAATTTAATTGTTTGTTTGTGTATTAGTAATTGTACTGCAATTTTATCTGAATTTTAATTAATTGTAATTTGACTTTTAATTGTATGTTTGTGTGTATTGTTTTTGATTATTATTTATTATTTTTATCTGAATTTTAATATTTTATTCATATTTGTATTGTGACTGACAAAATAATTGGCAACGGGTGTAAAATTACCTGATTAAATGAATTTATTATATTATTATTATTTATTCGCTGATGACATTTCATTATTGACTTCTTGTAATGAGTCTCAACGCCTACATGACACATTAAATGACGTTATGGTAAATATACAAGATTGGATGAAAGACCATAATTTAGAAATTAACTTCTTAAAAACCAAAATTATGCAATTTAGACCTTATCAAAAAAAACCCTTATATATAAATTTTACGTTCGAAGGTACTAAAGTAGAATGTGTAGATACTTTTACCTTATTGGGTCTGGAGCTAGATACTCATATGACGTGGAAAAAGGATCTTTTCAAACACACATTCTCAAACTAAAACCTCATACTTGCATATTTCATAGAAATACATGGAAATAGACACACACTGAAAGGTTAATGTAATCGTTGACCCTTACAACCCGTGAGAGCTACTTCTGGTATGCACCTGCGACACATTATAGATCACATCCGGGCAGACGCTGGGCATAGCACGGGTATATCCGGTGGGAAATATACTAGAAACATTATTAGTGAGCTGTGAATTAATAATATTCCGATTCATACAAGTTTCAGTATGTTTTCCTTTACAGGGATCTTTTATGAAAGTTTTGGGAATAAATGTGGATGGCTATAAGAGTAGGGAAGACCTATAGATATTGAAGAAAGAAACGATTGATGAGTTGTGTGAATGATGATTATTCTAAGCTGGCTAGAAAGGGAAATAACTACTGAGATGACAACCCACAAAAAAGAGATCTGAAGTAGGAAGGAGAAGAGAGAGTCATAAAGGTGATAGAAAGAAGATGACACATACCTATTACGCCAGTCCCAGATTCATCATCATCATCATTTCAGCCAAAAGACGTCCACTGCTGGACATAGGCCTCCCCCAGGCGTCGCCACATTGACCGGTCCCAGGCGTCTCTCATCCAGCGGGTCCCCGCAACCTTGAGCAGGTCGTCGGTCCACCTAGTGGGAGGCCTTCCAACGCAACGTCTTCCGGTTCGCGGTCGCCATTCCAGAACTTTTCGGCCCCATCGGCCATCCGTTCTGCGAGCAATGTGCCCTGCCCATTGCCACTTAAGTCTGGCGGTTCTTCGGGCTACGTCGGTAGCCTTGGTTCTCATGCGGATGTCCTCATTTCTGATTCGATCACGCAAGGAAACTCCGAACATAGTCCCAAATTAATAGTAAATATTTGAGTATTTAGTACTCTCAAAGTTTGGGATCTATTCACATAAATAGGTATCGTATCGCCAAACCCACAAGGTTTTACTAACTGAGGGACTTTCCCCAGCAATGTTGAGGTTGATTTCATGTAAAATGTAAAACAGATGTCCTTGGACTCGAACAAAGACCCATATCATGAGTTAAATCTCTCGAGAACAGCAACGTTGTTACGTCAAAAACTAAAAAGAAAATCATAAGCTTTTTCTATTGTTCGTCGTTCTAAATAAGCTCCTTATAAGTTGGCCGCCGATATAAATAAAAAAACATTTTCTGTTATAAGCTTGAGCTAGTGTTATTTACACTAAGGACCGGGTCATGGCCTCGGGTGATGCGGCTTGCGACGGGTCAAGAGACACGCGAGTGAGCTTCTTGTTTTGAACCAAAATCCTATGGACGCTAGATTTTCGTCATTTTATAAAAGCTGAAACTTTTCCTCAAATCAAATCAAAATCAAAATATTTTATTTGCCAGAATATGGTTTATAAGATGTTACAGTAAAAATTGTTTCAGCATACCCTGCCATAACATGGCGTGCAAATGTCTTACAAAACTGAGCGAAGTCGATTAATCTAGCTTACAATTTACAAGTTCTATTGACTTGTCATCTAAATATTCTTTAACAGAGTAATATCTTTTACTTATTAATAGTTTGAAAAGTATTTTTCTAAACATCGTCATCGGTAATTCTTGAAGATTATTTGGTAAATGATTGTAGATTGTAGGGACCTCTGGACCAGCGGTCATTGATTTCCGTCTATTTCCTTCGCATGACTTCCGTCGCATATCCCACGTCGCATCGTACCGTAGTAAGTCTTGTTCTAGTGAATGCTATAAAGCTTATTTATTAAATAAATTGTTTTCTTCGCAGTCGCTGTCGCAATCGCAGCACGTGTTTAACTCATGGCCAACGGTTAAGATTCTAATGTAACTAAACTTAATGCCTAGTTCTGCCAAATATGTATTTTTTTTTCATACAATGGCAACTCGTACTGTAATTCCTGTTATTTCTTTTGTTATTTCAATGGCGGTCCACTTCTAGTGCTTATTCTTGAACATAATGATGCCAAGAAATGGCGAGGTCAGTTGGTGAATGTCAGAAGTGGTGTTATTCTTTATTTCTTACCTTTATATCTTCAGCGGGGACACTATTAGACCTTAACAATATAGTTTTGGGGGTTACATAGATGTGGGAATAGATGGAGACGGTAGATTTCAGAATTTCTCTGGAGAAACACTTATATACACCTAACTAGTGCGGCGCGGGCGGTCAGCGTGAATCGATTTCGTAACAACCAAAATTTATTTTTGGGTACTGAGTTGTGAGTTGTCATTGTTTTAACATAGCATTTAAACACAGTCTGTTACTAACCACTAACTCAAAGTAAAGATTATAATTATCTAATCACATTTAATTAGCATAATTTATCGTCGATGACTCGATTGTAGATTGTGCTTTTCAGTACTTTTTTAACGAAATATTATAGGACACAGGGACAATACCTTTAACCTGAAACAGCAATATCTGAAAAATCTTTCCCTCGCCAAACTGTTGACTCCATCATATAATTCAAAATAAAAAAACTCTTACTTGATGATGTTCATGTTCAAATTAAGACAGATATTACTGCACATCTTGTCACTAAATAAATTTTAAAGACGCCTAAAATAACTACTAAAGGTTATTCCCCACCCAGACTGCCAAAACAGCTTATTCGCTAAGCTCCTTTAAACCAACATTATCATAGAAATATACAATCTTTTCGCTTACTTATTTTAGACTTCTGTCGCCTTAACAATAATATTTAATTGTTTTAGGGTACTTGGGACCCTCTCGCGCCCTTTTGCTTCTCTCTAAGAATTTCAATTGGTACCTAAATGACGCCTCTTTACTCTAGTGCCCATTTGAATTTATATTGTTCAAGCTAAAAATTACTTTTGATTATCTTAATTATTTTATCTCAAAGAGAAATTATTTCGGTTGTATTTTTCAGTTTCGCAAAATGTTGGAAAACATGACTCGGTAAGAGGCCTATTAAAATTGCGAGAACTTTCAAAACATTTAGTATTTCTAATAAAACTACAAACTTCTACATAGATGGCTTTACAGAACAGGATTTACAAACTTCTACATAGATGGCTTAGGTATGTCAGTCTCCGGACTCATCCTCTACATTTTTGTCTTTTCTATTATCGTTATTCTGAAGGGCTCAGTTCCCAGGCGGAGTAGAGTGTTGTGGGGTTTATACTTCACGAATTTCTGAGTTCCACAATACTAGTAATAATACTTAACTCGATTGATGTCAATAGAGTCGCCCCCTATTACATGGGGCTTAAACTTAACTGGCAAAATACTTTACTAGTTATAGGTACACCGCTGCTTAACCTTTTGGGTAAAGCAGCAGTGACGATTAACTAGAGAACTACGTAAAATCCTACTTCATTATTTTAGTATGTCCTAATCGTCTTCATCATCCACAGCCCAACTGCATCCACTGTTGGAAATAGCCCTCTCTTTACTTGTGCCAAGCTCCACGCTTTTGTGCCAGGCTCATCCAGGATATCGTCTTAGCTCCATGTGATCTTCAACCGTCATGGTGACAGACTCATAACGAGGGACCTTTTCGCGACATTTGCACAAGAAACTGGCCAGCTAGCCTTCAAGGTATGGTCGTGGTGACCTTAAGGGGGAAGTGAGGACACTGCTATTAAGCTGTGTGGTCTTTAAGGACCTACATATATCTTCCCTTATTTGACATTAAAATTATGTTTATTATAAAAACAACTTGCAAAAAAACAGCCAAATTTTACCATTGTTTTTGTCCACACTAATTCTTGTCATGCATGAATGAATTTCACAATGTAACAAGAAGTAATTAAGGACCATAGTGAACCAAATACTGAACCTATTTTGATGATATTTCTGTGGGACTAATCGGAGAGTAAAACCTTTCGCGTATTTTTTTCAAATCGGTTAAGTAACAAAGAAATTAAAAAACCTCCTCCTTTTTTTGAAGTCAGGAAAAAAATTATAATTTTTACAATCTTACCATGGGCACAGAATACATAATAGTACTACGTACAGAAGGGACACTCACTTCCCCGCGCTCATATTAAATACCGCACCTCACCCCGCACTTCGAGGTATTCGTCGTCGTCACTTGAGCAATGGCTCGCGCTCGTATTAGTCGTCGTTTGGTTTTTGCGACGCAGACCGTTGCACTTTCCGCGCCATTTTTTAGGCTACGATAACCCTACTAGAGTTTACGCACACATTTGCACGTGCACGTCGTGCACAAACGTTATTTGTTTATGTAGTAGTAATAGGTAATTATTTTGCGGGCGTTGTATGGAGTGTACGAGGTGTGCCATGGGGTACCTATCGTCTTGCCCAGTTTAGGGTTTGTAGAGATCAGATAGAAAATTGCTCCAAGTAAAATACTGATACCTACAGCTACATCCATTTAGACTGGAAGTCGACCTACACGTAATTACGAAGAGGGTCAGGCAAACTATTTTCTGATAAAATTTATATCAATTTTGATAATATATCTTTTTTTTTTCTATTATAATCAAGAGATATTATAATTATCTTGGACACTGCATTGAGGTATAATGTACTACGTACAGTACATTATACCTCAATGGGACACTGATACTTTTTACATAATTGATTGCAATGACTATCTTGATTGCGTTTTGATGGGGAAAGTTAATGCAATGTTTGTATGCGAACAATACAATAAAGTTGCCTTTCTCTCAACCTTTGGCACTTGAAAATTATAAGCCAATCAAAACTAATTTACACGTGGCTAAATAATAACAGGCTGGCACTCGGATCAATCTTCTAGTTAATCCGCACTTACTTAAGTTAGTCTGCAGATTGGTGAACACCCATTACTTACCGAGTTTTCCTCCGTGCCTCGGAAAGCTCGTTAAGCCGTTGAACCGGCTGTCATTTGTATATCTTTGACAGGCGTTACAGGTAGTCAGTGGCCCGAAAGTCTGTCTTCCAGTCTTACCAAGGGTATCGTATTACATAGGCAATATTACGTCTATTGTAATAGGCAGTCGCTCCATGGAACATATAAGTGGCTGACTGGCAGCCGACCCTAACACTGTTGGGAAAAGGGTAGGCAGATAATGAAAACCTAATATAAATCACTAGCTGATGCCCGCAGCTTTGCCCGCGTCAAATTATATACTAAAACCTTTCTCAAGAACCATTCAATCCATTGCATTGGTGAAAACAGTATGAAAAACAGTGCAGTAGCTTTTGAGTTTACATACAGACAGACACACGGCGGAGGACTTTATTTTATAATATGTGGTGATTTTACCGAAGAAAAAGCTTTGATGAAGCCTATCTGAGGCGTATGGCATATTACGAATTCTCGATAAAAATTCCACTACGCAATTCGCACATCGACCTTATTCCCACCCACATATAGACCACTTACAACATATTTCTGTCCACCCTACTTTACCTACATCTAAAAATACTCCCGAACCTCTCAATAAAGCCACTGTCACAAAAGGAACGATATCCATACGTTGTAATATCCGCGTCATCGAACACCCCTGCTGATCCGGTTCACTGATTGCCGCATTGGGAGAATCTTACAGGGGAATAATACTAACAGAATAGATATAGGTGGAATTCGAAGAAGTGTGAAATGGAAATATTTATTGGAATATTAAGCCGCCACATAGTATGGTATCGTATTACAGCCTCGTTGGTTTAGTGGTTGCAAGCATGACTCCTTTCCTTGAAGTCCTGGGTTTGATTCCCTAGTCGGGTAAAGTGTTATTGGGTTTTCAATCAATCATTTTTCAGTAGCAGTTACGAAGTCAGGGTTTAAAACCACTTCATGGCAATAGGCTATTTCTGTATTACATTGGGTTTAAAAATGGCTGGCCAAATGTGGTTGTACCAATAGGTACACCTCTGCCTTACCCTTTGGGGATTACAAGCGTGATAACGTTATGTTATATTCACGCATTTTTAGGACTTAGCTTAAACTTCAGGAAACCGCAACCATCACCACAGGATAATTATATCGCACCGTATTTGGCAATACCAGTTCGCCTTATGCAATCATCGCCCTTCCGCTTTTACTCTTTTAATTGAAACATTACGTGACAAAGAAAATATAGGTACTAACGCTAACATTAAAAATCAAAATCTTTATACATGTTCAAAAAACAAGTCAAAGGGCATTACCTCTCCTCTCGTAATATTTTGTATATATGTATATTTATAATTATATTATAGGTATATATTAATAATATTAGTGTTTATTTTTCTATGTGTATATATTTGTATGTATGTTTATTTTATATGCTTTTGTTAGTAATTCTAATTAAAATTTTCCTGTCTGTCTTTTCTACACATTGTGTCTACGTGTCGAATCCAACTTTCCTCTCGCAGGTCTGCTGGAAGAAATTTCACATGAAATAAACAATACGTTTGTGCTCTTCTATTTTTTTATGTTTTGATCCTTTTTTTTTGTATTTTGTGTGTACAGAAATAAATAACATTATAATAACAACTAACTCTCCCAGACTACACATATATTGGCATAGCAATCTAGTAGCGATCCAATATCAATACATACAATTACATGACATATACATACACCCTCTGGCCGCGACTCCGTCTGCGCTACCTCAGCACAAAGCCATTCATATCCAAATGAAACAATACTAATACAACACAACATACATGGAAACTTTTTGATTGTATTCAACAAACTTATTACCCTTGGGACTGTGGCTAGGAGCGTTAGGTACTGAAGTAAACTGGATATACGTATGTGTAGACATACGTACACTTACGCCGCTTTGCTACGGAGGTAAGCAGAAGTTTCAGCACCACAACCCAAACTGCACCTTATTTACCTCTCTTGCTTCCTCCATGTCCATACATCGAGTCATACATGCACACCAGCTGAGAGTACTTGGTGATTCTGAATAATTTCTTTAAGATTTTGAGATTTCCACTCACGTCTGCTTTCTTTAAGCCTTAGTTAACCTCTCAACATAACCAAGTCCGTGCCCTTTATAAAGTACTTCATTAAATAATTGTTCACAGGTTTTTGGACATTGGACATGTTACAACTAAAACAAATTAGAATAACTTAAAATCTACAAGAAGCCTGTTAACAATGTTTTACATTGTTTTAAACAATGTATAACATTTAACAATGTTTTCTTACACAGGACTGCGAACTGCATTTCAGTATCGTAATAGTACAATGCAGCCATGAAACGGTGTAGGTACGAATTCTCATCGGCAAAATTCTAAATATTTACATTCAGAAACCAGGAACTGTTGAACATAACGTAGATAAGGAAAATTTCGCAGTTACACCGTTTTCATGTGTATTTTGCACCAGGCGTATTGTTAACACTCACAATGGTGTGCGGGAGTTTACAATACATAGGTATGGATGTCTATGAAGAATCTATTATTGTATTCAAATAGAGTCTGTTTTATCTAACAGCCGGGGAACTGAAATCAGTATTAATAATACACTTAAATATGCATGATATAGGTATGATGATCTTAAGTTATAAATTTATTAATACATTTTGTAAAACAGAGTCCTCCCCCGCGTCTGTCTGTCTCTCTGTTCGCTATAAACTCAAAAACTAGAAAGAAAGAAAGAAAAAATATTTATTGTCGCAGAAATATTATAAATAAAAAAAGCGGTAAACACACAACTTACAAACTAATATTAACAAAAAAAAATAGGTACAAAAAAGAAAAAAACAAGTTTGCGTTTACATAAACTTAAAAAAAATGGAACACAACTGCGACAAATCCACTCAGCATGGCGCTGTGCTATGGGGACCCACAGCACAGCGCTGGTTTTCAGTGGTAACTACTGCACCGATTTTTCATGCTGCTTTCACTAATGGGTGATTCTCGAAGAAAGTTTAAGTATATAATTAAACGCGGGCGAAACCGCAAGAATCAGCTAGTTAGGTACTTAATATTTTAAAATAATTTAAAAAAAATCATTTTAGTTAGATGATATTTTGTTTTTTAAATTTTTCCCTATGTTGAAGTCGGCTTACCGTTTTACCGGATGCATCTGTACACCAGTATTTTGCATGCAATGCAATATCTGACCTACACAATCTAGTTACTGGATAATATTAGGTGTCTCAAAAGAAAGTTTATATTTATTTAGCTTACTGCGTGAACGCAACGAGTCCAAGGGGCGCGGGGGTTATGTCAATGGGTAGCCTGGCTCTTGGGAATTCAGTCGCTATGGAGGAACGTTTTTCGGGAGCAGACGGCGTTGGGCGTGCGAGAGTTTTACAAAAACGTGATTCCGCGACTTTAGCGCGTAGAACATTCTAGAGTGTTCGAGCTTTTTCCATTTAAATGATGCGCCAAGCATTCCTCTTTTTCGAAAATGGGTCAAAAAGTTTGAAGAGACCGGTACAACGCTGGAAAAACTAAAATCCCGGCGCCCAAGGTCATTAAGAACGGTAGAAAACGTGGAAAGCGTTAATCAGTATTTACTGAATCCACCTGCCGAGCCGTGATAAGTAATTTTACTGTTCGATTAAGTGAGCGCCGCAAACGCAAGGGTCTACATTTAAACTATATTATTTTTAAGAAATAAATTCCCAAATTGTGTACTTTAATAATTAATAAACATTTTTTCGATACACTGCTTATTTTATTTTTAATCGAACTTCTAAATATAAACTTTCTTTTTAGACACCCTTTACTATACCCCTTTGGTAAGACTGGTTTTATCAGACTTGACTGATAAACTAGTAACGACTATCAAAAATTTTCAATTGACAAATTAACATGCTTTCCGAGGGGCACTCGCTACCCGTCGGGGATGCGGGTTGTTCGAAAGAGATACCGCGGCCTCGGCACAAAGGGCTAAGAAGGAACATGGGTGGTTTTTAGTCAGTAGAAGTATGACACTCCCTTTCGCTCTGCCCAAGAGTGGGAGGGGTTATTTGATGACTACTGATGACCCGCCAAAAAAAGAAAAAAACAGACACGAGATCCTCACATGCCTCAAGATATACCTACGTATAATACCTAGGTCTACAACGCAACGCTTACAGCTTTCATCTCAGCTCATAACGCTGTCGGTACCAATCAGAGAGCACTTTCACTGTATTTACTTTCACGTCCAGCGGTACTGGCGCGCACAAAAGTGTTTATGTGTGGACTTATTTGAGTACCCTCGCTTGTGTAGACATTGATTGTATACAAATTGTGGGTATTTTGTTTGTGTGGTGTGTGGGTTAAGGTATGCTTTTGTTACAATATTCTATAGAAATAATATTTTTATCGTGTTTTGTACGTACAATGTTGTGTCTGAAGTCTGTTATATTACCACCACCGTTATCATTTTTCAATTGTTTTATTGCGTAATAAATAAAAATATGCATAAATGATTACATAAATTATTTTAGGTTGTATATTTGAATATAAAAGTTTTTTTCGTAAATTAAGTAAAATTTATTATTCTTAGTTATATGAGCAATATTAGAAATAGAACAATAACAATATGGTTACGTGACGTGTCACAAAAAGCGATTTAAGGTTTTGCTCATTAGGCCTCATTTAAATGTGCTGATTTACGCGGGCGAGTGGGGATGATGATGCATTCTGCTACGAGAAATGGTGCGAAAACAATTGAATTCATATTAATAAGTATGGTTATGTTAACACTTTTGTACTCGCCTGTATGTGTTTATGTCTTGCGTTTATAGCTTTTTTCACGAAAACATTTAGACACCTATCGAAAGTTAAAATCTTTATCGTAGTTATTGTAAAACACGAACACGTCTTTTTTTAATAACCATAATTATTATTATTGATTTTGTACGAATAAGTTTAAACTTTATTTTATTAAAGACTGCCTAGACTTTAGATACTCTAGGCCCTGGAGTTTGAAAGATGAAGACATGCTGCACCATCCCCTAATCAATTTTATTGGGATAAGGGCAGGAGAATGACGATTATAGACTGCCCAGTTGAACAAGACCTCCTGCTGCCATGGCTTCGTTTTCTATGTCGGGCAAAGTCTAATTGGATTTTTCTGATGGGGCCGAAACGTTCTGGAGGGGTGACCGCGAACTGGAAGACGTTGCGTTGGAAGGCCTCCCACTAGGTAGACTGATCACTTGGTGATGGTTGCGGGGATCCGCTGGAAGCGAGACGCACGGGACCGGTCAATGTGGCGTCACTTAGGGGAGGCCTATGTCCAGCAGTGGACGTCTTTCGGCTCAAAATGATGATGCACTGTTGAAACGTCGCGGTCGGTGGCCCTTCCACTCAGAGTAAACTTCCAGAGTAAAAAAAGAATCCTCACATGCAAAGCAACAACAACATTAACCAACATCGATACATTACAAAACATCCTTATCAGATAACAGTTAATCATATTAACTTAGTTACTAAAGGTAAACAGACAATCGCAGCGATTAATCGCACGCATATTTTGTCTTGTGTCTTATTACTCGTATTTCACACCGAATGTTTCTAGAACTAACCTCGACTAGTCGCAAACTCGCAATCATTCAATTACTTCCCCTCATAAAGGGGAGATCGGGGATATAAATAAAATGGAACACTGGCAGTTGGTGGGACATTATTCAATCAAATAAAGTGGAGGGGAGACGCTTGGTGACTTGAGTTACTCTAATGGTGCACCTTTTGGCACTGTGCACTGGTGACCGTTGAGTGAGATTGAGGCAATCAATGAAAGACGGGTTTTAAACGGTCATCTGACTGAGTTCAAAGTGGTTCTGTTAAATGGGGCACTATAAGAGCTACTATATTTTGTTTCCAAAACAAAACTATTCCTGGACATCAACCTCCGGGAATGGTTTGGTGATATACCTAATTCAAGGGGTTAGTCAATCTAGAGTTTATAATATATAATACTGAGTTGCGTCTAGGACCACTGCTATAGATTTGTTAACTTACACTACTCTCCTTTTAAAAACACTGCAAATAATGATTAGGAGTGATGGTTTTATTAGGTGAACCAACATTTGTATGATTTGCGCTCCACGTACCATAACAACCAAAGTTTTATTAGACTTTAGTCTCTTCTAAAACCATTAAAAAACACAAACAATGGAGGCAAACACTGTAAATTAGCTGTTAAGAATGTCATTTTAGTATGTTAGTAGGTTCAGACCGTATTTACTAAAAATGAGTAAAGTAAAAATAGCGCTGTGTACTGAAAAAAAAATAAAAAAAAATCCTTAACGACCGTCCGTACGGCGCAGTTTTGCGCAGATATGTAAATAATAAATTATACAGACCGTGAATTATAGGCACGTTAATCAAGGCCAGTTTTAATTAACGCAATTTTAACTAATGTAAACATTTCTCTGAGAGTTTTATAAAAACAAAGACTGTTGAGCGTACTTTAGTTAAGATATATTTCTGTCTCACTTGTGGTATGAAAAAAAGGTCGCTAAAAAAGATTAAATAATTTTATCATTATGTTTTATAATGGAGATATTTTATTTGTTTCAAGCTGCTGATCTTCACTATCTGTAATCTTACTTCAACTACTTTCTTCGTAGTAAGCAAGGTAGTGAAATGTACCAAACTATTCTCTGATTTTTAATTTAGTTCTTTAGGTTCTGCTTTTTATGATCTATGGTTAACAATGTTACTGTACTTGTGGAACAGAAAATAATAATTATTGTATTCGTATGTATGATTATATTGAGACACCTATTAGGTGCCCCACATTTTAACCACAATGACTTAACCAAACCACCGTCAATCGACAACCGGCATGCCACAACTCTCATTGCCAAACACCAACCGCAACAAACGTTATAATTACGTAGTTAAACCATATTAATATAACTGCCATATTGCACGCTTTCCGGCGATAACTCAACAACGATAAAATGGTAGGTGAAATTATAATAATTATGTAACAACAAGTTTGAACTGTTCCTCTTTGCCCCGACCTCCCCTAAGTCCCTGCCAACCTGTTGCGTATGTTTGTTTACAATATTACGCGAAACCGGTCGAATAATCTCGAAAACCTTATTTACAGAAACGACATCACCCAAAAATCAACTTTAAACAAGTTCGTTTAAGTTCAATATCGTATGAAGTCTTGACAGTTAGGACGTTCTCTCGAACAAAATTGCTCAAGTATTCCAGAAAGCGGATAGACGTTTGTCCTCAATGATTTGCAAACGAGTTAGAGTCTTATTTAGTAGAAGTGAAAGTTGAATTTTGAACTATAGATTTAATGATATAGGGTGCAATGACGAAAGCCTGTAATGTGTTCACGCAACGGTAGCGTCGGCAAGCAAAATGTACCGGTTTGATGAGTTTCTATATTTTGTTACGGTATTATTTAATGCAGTGAGAATAACGTGGAATACAAGTTATGCATATTGAGAATTCTTGCATAACAAATATACCAGCATCGAAAAATATACATCCATAAAATAATAATTATAAATTCATAGATAAACAGTCGAAGTATCTAGAGCTGGCTCGCGAGGTTGTGGACATGTGGGACGTGAGTACAGCAGTCATTATGCCGATAGTCATGTCGGGTCATAGCCAAAAGCCTCGACCAACATCTGAGAAGGCTCTAGATTGGTAGCTGGATCAAGGGCTTGATTCCGAAGACATTTTTCTGGACACGGCGCGTATTGTTAGGAGGATCCTCTCTCAAGAGCCCTGAGCACCGGTAGGTAGCTCGGACCCTCATCCCAATGCCGGTGGGCTACTATTTATTATTAACTAGCGGACGTCCTGCGGTTTCACCCGCGTAGGTTCCGTTCCCGTGGAAATACAGGGATAAAAAGTAGTCTATGACACTCAGCAATAATGTGGCTTTATATTGGTGAAAGAATTTTTAAAATCGTTTCAGTAGATCCCGAGATTACCCCTTACAATTTAACAAATATACAAACACACAAACTTTACTTCTTTATAATATTAGTATAGAAGTATAGATAATACTGATAACGGGATATTTAACATGTTTATTTAATGTTAACAAATATCGGGAACTCATTATTTTAGACATACACATAAATTCACGCCCCTTTCCCATGGGGGTAGGCAGAAACCACTGAACGCCACCTCCTACGATCCTTACATAATCGATACTTTTGCCTCGTCCACATTCATACATCTGGGCATACATAAACGCCGGTTTTTTTTAATACAAATGTAAAAAATATAAATAATAATTATGTGTAAAAACGAATAAATTAATTAGTCATGGCTGCGCTAATTTTGTTTCGACGAAGAGAGATTACTTTTTCTGACAAACGTAAAAACCCCTCAGAGTTATGTAAATATTTTGGTCAGAATTCGTCGAAGGCAAGGGAAAGGAGACATCAAATTGGTGAAAAGGCGATAATTTTCATAAACATAGTTAGGTAACAAAGCAATATTTATATAACTGTTTTATTTGTTTTGACTACTATGCCTGATCTGAGGGCAAGCTTAACCTAGAATTGGGTTTGTTCTACAGTAAACCTAATTCCGATTGCGAGACTTTGACTTGACAATTTTCTTTGGTTAAATAGGTCTCCTGTAGACCTATATAACCGTACATACAAAAATTGTGCTTTAAAAATATTTGCTAGTCAACAAAGTAGCATGGCTAACCATTATCAAATATTAACGATGTAGTAAATTCAGAAATATATTGGATTACATAAGTTCCCGAAAAGTTTACCTATATCAAACCTATTGGAAGTGCCTACATAAAGAGATAGGAAAGCAATTGTCATTTGTTTCAACTCTCATACATGCATTGAACTTCAAGTATTTTTTTTCATTTCATTTATTTATTCAACAACAAATTACATTGTCTGAATGTGGAAGGTACATAAAAAATAGATAATAGACAACAAAAAATAAAAATAAAAAATACTCGATTAATCAGTTGTAGAAGAATACGCCATCACTATCACAAATTAATTTCACACAACAAGAAATATAAAATATCTAAACATGTCACACTAAAATCGAACAAAAACGTCGAAAATTGAAATCATAATACATCTAACATCATATATCACGACATAGCGGTAATTTGTGACAAGGATTACATCGTCATCATCATTTCTACCCGGCAACACCCACTGTTGGGTATAGGCCTCCTCTTTTTAGGGTTCCGTACCTCAAAAGGAAAAAACGGAACCCTTATAGGATCACTCGTGTGTCTGTCTGTCCGACCACCCCCCCCCCCCCACCTTTTCTCCGAAACTACTGAACCTAAAATTCTAAAAAAATACAGAAATTTGTTGAAGACGTTACAGATTACAAGAAAACCTATAAGAAGTCATGGTACGGAACCCTTCATGTGCAGGTCCGACTTGCACTTGGCCAGTTTTTTTCTGCCACTCTTCTGAACTCTTGTCTATTTAGTTCCTCCCTCATTCATACGTCTCCCACGCTTCTGACAATATCGTCAACCCAACGCGCTTTAGGACGGATCTATTTTCTTAGGTGGGCCTAAGACAAGGATAGACAAGGGTGACCTAGTTCAAAAATTTAGATTTTTTGATATTGTTTGTAGTTGTCTATAAATCTAACCAAAGTCAGTCTTAATAACAAAATACGTAAAATAAACCTTACATCTTTTGTTAAAGCTTTCTATGCAAAAAAATATTGGCAAGATACTGAAAATTATTTTGGTCGAACTACACGTTAGTAAATACAAATAAAACTAAACGAAATGGCTTTATTCCGTGACTACTTCATAATGAAATTAGGTAGTGGATCCAATCGACCAGGTAAAATTTTTAACTGGTCGACTGGACCCGCGGGACCATTTCGTGTGGGTCCAGTTGACCAAAGACTCACTAAATAAAATGCACATGGACATCGACGCATCAGCAGATGCGTCGATGTCCCTTGCTGTCCCTTCCACCTGTACCCCATAAATTCCATGAATAACTCAGATGACTATCAACCTAGTCTCACTCAATAGGCCAAAACAATTGAGTCACCAACCACGTAACGAAGTTCAACAACCTGTTACAATTCCACTGGAGTTACGACATTTTGTTTGTTTTGGTCAACAACTACTTAAGGCGAGGTTACCCCGATAAACGTCGTCAACAATAGCGTTTTACTCGTACATGGAACGTATTTAAATTTTGAAAAAAAATGTATTACATATTTGATTCTTTGATCATGATATGTCGGGCATGCGATACACGATTACTTACACTTCACTGCATCCAATTAAATCGCAAAGACATGTCCAAATGATGGCTAAATAATCGTTTTACTTGAGTTATATTAGGCTTTGAAAAATAAAACTTATATCATAGTAAAGGTCGTAAAAAATGTGTATTATCTCGGGTCACATAATGTATAATTTCTTTATCATTTTTCACCAAGAGAGAAAAAACAGTCAAAAATTAGGCATTATATCGCTCGCGCATAAACATAAAAACAAAGTAGTGCAACCTCGACTTAAAGCGCTAACAGCACTGAAAAATCAGTTTTCATACTTTTGATTACAGCCAAAAGTGGCCACTTTTATCTTTAATCAGTATTTCTCTTAATTTGTCAAGTCTAGAATCATGAAAAGTGATTTTATAAATACTACAGGTATATATATATATATAAATATATATACTATACTACCAGCATGATAATGTTTTGGATTTTTCAAATTTGATGTGATTTTAGAGTAAAAAAAAGTAATAAGATGTGGCGCTAGTTTCGGTGCTGTAGCGCCTTAAACGTCGCCGCTCGGTAAAAGCTTTTCTCTTTGGTTAGTGAATGTGTGTTAAAGATTAAGGTGGTTGTTAAAAGGTTGTATGTTAATTGGTTACGTGGAAAGGCTTTTAAAACTTATAAATACATGTACACATAATATATTTATTTGTTGCCAAGATTATTTCACGGGAACCCATGTCGTACTACCGAAATATTGTAAAAATTGAATAATCTATTATGTTCTGCACAGGATCATGGTCTCACTTCAGCCGAAAGACGTCCACTGCTGGACATAGGCCTCCCCTAAGTGTCATTTTTGCTTAGGGGGGTTTGCCATAATCGCCACGCTTGGCAGGCGGGTTGGCGATCGCAGTACGGTCGATACAAAAAGCACAGAGAACGCTGCTGCCCATTCTCTGGTACATCCCTTAGTCGCCTCTTACGACACCCACGGGAAGATATGGGATGGTGCTATTCTTTGCGTCCGACACCATACAGAACAGGATCATGGTCTACCTTCATCAAAATTCAGCCAGAACAACATCAACGTAACTTCAAGCCTGAAGTCTCCGAAGGGTTAAGCAGAGATGTACTGATTAGTACACCCACATTTCGTTAGTTATGATAATGTCCCATGTAATAGGGGGCGACCCTATTGCCCTCAACCGGGCACAAATCCAGAATCCGCCTGCATCTAAGAAGTTTCTGATGGATAACCCCAATAACACTTTGTCCGACCCGGGACCCGAACCCAGGACCTCATTCTCAGCAGTGGCGCTTTCTACCACTAGGCCAAAGAGACAGTCAAGGATAAAATACCTACCAAACCATCAGAAACTGAACCATCACTTTTATACGAATAACGGTGACTAAATTATAAACACAATTGAAGTCTCAATCTGTGTCTTGAAAAACAACAATCACTGCATCATTAGACCTTTCATTTAAAATACAATTTGTGCGTCAAAATTGCTGACTATTAACCCAGCTTTTACAATAGAGTCCTACTTACCCCAATAAGTACTGTTAGATTCATCGCCCCGTTTCGTGGTCGCTAACACGACTGCTGAGTATGAGGTTTGGGTTTGGTTTTTAAGATTATTGGGGTTCTGGATTGATAGGGCAAAGTAAATTAGGGTTTAAATCGGTGATGGAAAACATCGTGAGGAAACCGGCATGTCTTAGAACCAAAAATTCGAAGACATGTGACATCTATCTCCCATCCCTCTCCTAGAGAGGACGCCTGAGTCCCTGCAGTGGGAACTTTATAGGCTGATAAAGAATTAGGGTTTTCTTTCTTCAATCAAAAGCTGCAGCAGAAAAAAGTTAATTATGAATAAATGATGGTGACAACGACTGAATTGACATAATATCTCAGTAGCAGGTCAAGCTGGAAGTTTGGTGGTGTGACAGTCCAGGTGCCTCGGAAAGCACGTAATTTTTTTTTCATCATCATCATCATCATTTCAGCCAAAAGACGTCCACTGCTGGACATAGGCCTCCCCCAGGCGTCACCACATTGACCGGTTCCGTGCGTCTCTCATCCAGCGGGTTCCTGCAACCTTGACCAGGTCATCGGTCCACCTAGTGGGAGGCCTTCCAACGCAACGTCTTCTGGTTCGCGGTCGCCATTCCAGAACTTTTCGGCCCCATCGGCCATCCGTTCTGCGAGCAATGTGCCCTGCCCATTGCCACTTAAGTCTGGCGATTCTTCGGGCTACGTCGGTAACCTTGGTTCCCATGCGGATGTCCTCATTTCTGATTTTTTTTTTAGAGTGTGTGAAATCATCATATGACTCCTGCCGCTCTGGGCAGAGCTATAGGGAGTGTCAGACTTCTACTGACCACAAACCACCCTTTATGTCGAGGCCGCGATATCTCTTTCGAACAACACGCAGCCCCGACGGGACACTGCTGGTCCCTGGCGCCTGATATATCTCCTCCAGTCGTGTCAAATGGTCGTCCTAATGAGAGAAAAGGAACAGAGAGTGCACATTGTGTTTATGTACACAATTGGACACTTACAGTATCTCCGGCGTACTTAGCTAATCTCGCCAAATTCGTCAGTAAGCGGGGGTTTTTGCAGTTAGATAATTAAAAACCAAACTTGTTTGTCTTAAACGGATGTTGCATGACGTCAAACGGAAGTGATAGTTTTACTTAGAACGCATTAACCACGCAGGAGGAAAACCGTAAAAAAGAAATTACTTATTCCTCGATGAGTCAACTCAAGTCAAATATGAATTGGAACCGTGTCACAGCTACTCATTATCAAAACAAATGATATGTTTACCTTTTTGCGTTGAGAGGTAAATCCCCAAAATTAAGTGTAAAAGAGATTTAAAGAGTTTATTCATGCTCTACTAACCGCTTTAAGAATCTTGTATTGTGTTGTCAGAGAGTGTTTATGAAAATTGTGCTAAGACAATGCGTCGTTCTTTGTTTGTAACTTAATTATAAGGCCAGGGGTCGTCGCTTGCAAACGGCAAACATTTGTAGGGTTTTACCTTTCAATTACATCGAGATTATTCTCGGCGGCATAAAAACTGTAGCACCAGGTTTGGCACTAACAAGAAATAAGAATTATTAGTAACTAGCAAAATCAAGTAAAAAAAAACATTTGACATCCACGATCACGCCCTGGCCCGCGCGGTAGATCATTTTCCTCTCAAAGAGGCCTGTGTCCCAGGAGTGGATCCAACAGTAAACCTTCCCAATATATTTTGAATTGGAAACCGAGGCTACAGAAATTCCGCAACCAAAGCCAGGAGGGATCGCAAGTTCACAAAAAACATTGACACGGCGCCATCTCTTCAAAGTAATTTTCTTCAAATTACACTCACATACATCATAATATATTATTATATGTAGGTAACACACTCTCCAGAGTAAATCTGTAAATAATAACGACATACACTGTACAGACAGCAAAGAAAGCATCAATCACCACTGATTCGTTTCTTATTCAACAAATTGGAAAGGTTATTGATAACTGAAACAAAAAATAAGACGAAAGTGTTATTGTTTTTGTTTTGTAGTAGGTAAGAGTAAAAGTGCTTGACCTACAAATAAGTGCATTGCTAGTTTTGCTAACGGTACCGCGCACACAGACGCGGTCATTGCCCGGCGCTTGCGCATGTGTGTGTGTGTGTGTGTGTGCGTGTGTGTGTGGTCTAAACACGTCGCGCTGCACAGGAGTCGACAACCTGTAGCTTTTGCTAATGAAAGTGTTAATTGTGGGAAAACTGTATTATTTACTTCTTAGATTTGATCTTCTGCGCATGTCACTGTGGGCTCTTTTAAAACATGAAAATTAATTATGCTTCTTGGTACAGACTATAGAGATACGAGTAAGTTAGTCAGGAAAATAATAACTAGGATTACGGTTCTGGGTAAGCGCCATGCAGCGATAGTTAAATATTCTTACGTTTTTTTTAAAGGACTGACCATTTAAAATTACTATTTTATACTGACTTACAAAAAACGTAAGAAAATTTGGATTTTGTGGGTTACCCTGGCGCTTCCACCTTAAGTCCTGACTCGGCTCTCTTTCTGGATGACTTAACTGTGGCAGTTACTTTAGCTTGTTTTCAGAATTACCAGCGGAAGATTGCTTACGGTCTACGTTATTGACATATTGAATAACTCATGCTAAATATAACTGTGTAATATAATGTAAACCAAATTACCAACACTTCACACAGTGCGAAGTTTACAAGCAAACATGGTAATATTAATATTGTAGACTAAACCAATATTTGTGCCAATTCTGGAAACTCCTACACGAGGCAGTCGCATGACTTTGTAATGTATGTCAATAATACACTCGAGCATTCCAGAAAAATATGTATTCGCAATACTTAACTAAACAGTAATAAATATGAAAATGTTTAAACAGCTCAAATAAAATCTCTCGCAAGTATATATTTTATTGATGTTCAACTATAAAAACATGAAATTCAATGTCATCCGATTACAAAACACCTTACAAATGAATCACAAACACACACACGGAAACATCTGATCAAACTTTCCAAATGTTTACGACAACTGGTTTTACCGCTGCGGTTATCAATGAGCGGCGTACATTCTCGAAACTCCACAAAGCCTATATAAGCCCCGAGCCTGCCTCCAGCCGTCATAGTACATTACGAAAGCAACAACGAAGCAACGAACGATGCAGAAATATCTTTTAGTTATTGCATTCCTCGCCGCCGCAGCCTGCCATGAGAGCAGGAAGCACAGGCCTGAGGACCCCTTCTCCGCGCTGGATAAACACATCACCCACACACTCGCCTACCACTACCTATGGCCTTGGAGCCAGCTCATCAGGGCAGCAGCTGCTATGGACGTCGAGGAAGCTCTAGAAGAACCCCAAATTATCTCAGACAAGGAGAAGTTCCAAGTTAATCTCAGTGTGAGGAGGTTCAAACCTGACGAGCTAAGGATCAAAGTGAAGAACCGTTACATCATTGTTGAAGGAAAGCAGAAGATCAAGGATGACATGCAGCAGTTCATGGCGAACCATTTCGTGCAGCGGTTCGTGCTCCCTCCCGGCAGCAAGCAGGAAGAAGTGACAGCTGTTCTCAAGGAAAATGGTGTTCTATCTGTGTCTGTGCCCAAACACGAGCTGCCTCCACCACTGCCCGAGAGAGAAGTGCCCATCGAAGTAAGATTACCAGTAAAAGTGGAAGACAAAACAGTGAAACCCGTAACAGAAGAGAAAGTTGAAATTACTGAAACAACAACAGAGAAAAAGGAGGTCCCTGAAGAACCTGTGCAGACATCTTCAGCCACTCCACTTGAGCAGTTGGAGTTAGTAGAAGCAACAACCCACGTCGGCAAAATTAGGAAGAAGGAATTGAAGACAACAGTAAAAACGGCAAAGGACAACGAAGTATCGAAAGGTCTCGACGGCAACGGTTTGGATTATGCATTAATTCCAGAAGAGTGAATACAGACTGCACAGAGTGTTATAAGACTGAACAAAGCTTTAAAGCGACCGGCAGTCGTTAAAAGCGTGTTTTAACTTTTCGAACAACCAACAACGGTTATAAAGGCAAAGTATTATTTATTTTCTACAAGAATACGTAGTCGTACTGTTGTGAATTTACAAAACATCGTTCGAAAAGTTGTTAGGAATTGTTATTATTTTTAAGTTTAAATGTATTTGTTGTGAATCATTTACCCAACGAATAAAATGTGTTATTTATTAGTCTCTGTGTTTCCACTCCACTCGCGAAGATTCGCGGTAATATTTCTAGTTTACAAGACTATTATTTATGTAAATGTTGTGTGTAAATCTGTGTAACGCACTCTGTTGGGATGAGAAGTTCCTTAATGGTCTAATGCCTCATTTGCATTGGCGGAAAAACTCTGTGAAATATTTCGTGGGCTTGAATGATGGTCATTCTGGTTCATTTTGGGATAAACAAAGAAAAATGCGGGAGATTTCTCTCGTTGTAGCAGAAACATTCGTAATTTATCTTGGTTATTGTTTTGGCCTATGGGTATAGTAACAAATTCTGATTATTCAACAGGCCATTTGCTAAAACATCATAAAATGAATACGCATACATTAACCTTCTGACCTACTGTAAAATATCTAGTGATAAAATACCAATACAAGCATTTGACAGTAGCCTAAGGTTAAGTGAAGTATCCCGTCGGGCTGCGGGTTGTTCGAAAGAGATACCGCGGCCTCAGCACAAGGGCTAAGAAGGAACATGGGTGGTTTTTAATCAGTAGAAGTCTGACACTTCCTACCGCTCTGCCCAGAGCGGGAGAATTCACTTGATGATTTCCCGCCCCCAAAAACACAAAAAAAAGATTAGGTAATGTATCCATCATTACCAAGCTCTATGGTAAGCTATAATGCTATTAATAAACTTTAATCAAGAGCAATGCTTACCAAATAGCAGGCTGTTTTTAAAATACTATTTTAAACTAGCCGATTGCCGTAGCTTCGCCCGAGTGAATTTCGGTCAAATTCTCGAGAACCCCTCTATCCTTTAGTGGAAACAACATGAAAATCGGTGCAGTAGTTTTTGAGTTTATCGCGAACGTCTGTTCGTCCTGTTCGCGAACGTCTGTTCGCCATAATGTTTGTTTGTCTGTCTGTGATCTCAATTCCATTTGAGTTCCGTAACGCGATTCCCTGTATCGAAAACCTTTGTATAACCCAGTTAGTACGAGATAATAAAATCAATACCCCTTTATAAGATTGGTTGTCTGACTTTTATATCACTATTATCAAATGACAGGCCAGCAGCTTGAAGTGTTTTCCGAGGCACAGAAGAAACTCGCTATGTAATTATGGTCGCCCATCTACAGACCTACCCTGGCAAGCGCTGCTTAACCTTGAAGATCGGCCTGTGCGTCTGTTATTATTTAGCCCCAAGCTACTATGCACTTGGTCTTTACAAAGAACATCGCTATAAGGTTTAGTCAGGGCTTGAATGACAGGCTGTATGAAAAGATTCAAGCTATACATTTCCAGTATAATCACACGCCTCGCTTTGAAAAGATTTCCCGTACAATGTGAGATCCGTATACTGGTTTTATATTAAATAATCGTAAAATGGTTGTCGTACGTACTCACAAGTTTGGGACTCTTATAATTTATTATACTTTAAGAGTTTTGTATTTTATAATATCGAAACAATTTTAATCAAGCATACAATCGTGCATATTAAACAGCTATGATTAAAAGACAGAGAAACTTTAAATTAACTTCTTCTCGAATAATATTATTAATCTTTCATACGTCTGCCATTTAATTTACTTTCTTTGAAAAGAACATTTATTACCAAGTTAAATATTACTATTTATTATTTGACGAGACTTTCTTTAATTAAGTGAATACGAAATATAAATAAATGTTGTGCGCAGCTTTTCTTTATAAAAGACTTCTATGAATAATGTAATTTTCTATAATATACTATTTCAATTTATTATTATATTTGCATTAATAATACAATTACAAACTTGCTTTTAAGAGTACGTGACGCCCCGTCTTGGTTGCGGGTTGTTCGAAAGAGATACCGCGGCCTCGACACAAAGGGCTAAGAAGAAACATGGGTGATTTTTAGTCAGTAGAAGTCTGACACTCCCTACCGCCTGCCCAAAGCGGTAGGAGTCGTTTGATGATTTACCAAACCCCAAAAAAAAAGTTTGCGTGACGTTGACGTCAAATTTATCTTTCACTTAAATTACAATAATATCAGCTTGTGGTGGCACATAGTAAAAGAACTAAGAACTCCAAATTAAGCTCTCAATTGTACAAATGTAGAATGAATTACAAAATTGGGTTAGAAGTAGAAACTTTGTAAGACGTACAGATAAGCCCATAATCCCGTGGTATACAACAACAAAACTTTATCAAACTCGTTAAATCGTCGCGTACAGTCGTTAACAATGTAACTTGAACACATCGCCACCATTTAACTTCCCAAACAACATAATCGTGTACAATCGAGTACAGTTGTAAAAATAAATTGTCGACGAGTCGAGCTGTCGACATGTTGGCTATAAAAGCCGTTGCATTTGAAGTCTGTGCACAATGTATTTTTACTGTTCCGAGCGTGATTTTAAATGATTGGTTTAGCAACAGCCTGTAGCTATAGCTTTGGTTTAGATTGCGTATTTTTAGATTTGTTTTCCATTATGGATAGCGAGATATAATAGTATTTTTATTAAAATATTTTATAATTCCGTAAACTAATGAGGGTTCCCTACGTTTCTTCGAAACACGATTCTTCGAAAATTGTTTCACCAAAAACTATACACCGAAGCCTTCATACTGCGACGTTTTTGTTCGATGTTACTTTACACCGACAACCTTACATCAACTTTTGTTTCACCAACGTTTGTTTGTTCTATGTAACGTTACTTCGAAAATATTTAGCCAACACAATAATACCTTCCTTTTGGTTATTAACGATCGATATCGTTATCTATCGAACTATGACAGCCGGGACCAACAGCTTAACGTGCTTTCCGAGGCACGGAGGAAACTCGGTATGAGGTGTTCACCCATTCACAGACCAACCTAGGCAAGCGCGGCTTAACCTAAAGATCGACCCGAGTGGCAGTTATTTATAAAAAAAAAACGCCAAGCCAAAAGGAAGGTATTATTGTGTTGGCTAAATATTTTCGAAGTAACGTTACATAGAACAAACAAACGTTGGTGAAACAAAAGTTGATGTAAGGTTGTCGGTGTAAAGTAACATCGAACAAAAAAGGCGTAGACCAAACAAAACGTCGCAGTATGAAGGCTTCGGTGTATTGTTTTTGGTGAAACAATTTTCGAAGAATCGTGTTTCGAAGAAACGTAGGGAACCCATATTATGACTACATATCCATGTTCTGTCGAAGTTATAGGATTCTTATGAGTTAATATAGCTTCCATTCTGCCACAGTAATAGATTAAACCTGAATCATTATTTCAGTGAGTCTAAACTACAATTGCCCAACGGCTGATGGTGACATTTCAACCAACTGACCATATCGTAGTTCACAGCTGGACATAAGCTTCTCCCAAGCTTCTGCCACAGTAATAGATTAAACCTGAATCATTATTTCAGTGAGTCTAAACTCCAATTGCCCAACGGCTGATGGTGACATTTCAACCAACTGACCATATCATAGTTCACAGCTGGACATAAGCTTCTCCCAAGCTGCATCACCACATTCACAACCCTCCGTTCCCCACCTTCCATGTTCAGTCTGTCCCAGCCACGTCAGTCGATCTGACATTCATCATCATCATCATTTCAGCCAAAAGACGTCCATCGACATCTTGGCTGGACATAGGCCTCCCCCAGGCGTCGCCACATTGACCGGTCCCGTGCGTCTCTCACCCAGCGGGTTCCTGCAACCTTGACCAGGTCATCGATCCACCTAGTGGGAGGCCTTCCAACGCAGCGTCTTCCGGTTCGCGGTCGCCATTCCAGAACTTTTCGGCCCCATCGGCCATCCGTTCTGCGAGCAATGTGCCCTGCCCATTGCCACTTAAGTCTGGCGATTCTTCGGGCTACGTCGGTAACCTTGGTTCTCATGCGGATGTCCTCATTTCTGATTCGATCACGCAAGGAAACTCCGAGCATAGCCCTCTCCATTGCCCTTTGGGTGACTTTGAGCTTTCTGATAAGGCCCATTGTGAGCGACCACGTTTCGGTCCCGTATGTAATCTTGCTAATAACGGCGTGCAAATTTTATAGGTATAAAAAAGTTATTCTAAACATTACAAAATACAAAAGAAATAAAATAATAATTGATGTCAAGATATTAATTATGTAGTAGGTACATAAGTCAAATAGAAATTAAATTATGTCCAGAATATTATGCAGTCAAATAGAATCATTCAATAGTCAATTATTTAAAAAATCACATTATCTAATTGTTAAACTATGTATTTCTTAATATGTATCTGAAGTCGGAGTAGAAAAGTCCTTTTCATTTAGAAAATCTACAACATTGTAATAGGTACACTTTAGTAAATAAAAAACTTCTCAGCTTATTTTTAAAAAGTGACAAGGGCAGTTCTCTCCAACTTTTGGGTAATTTATTAAATATGCTAGGAGCCATACAAAAAAAACACTTTTGCTCATGAGGGCTGTTCTCGCAGTTTGAGAGCATACCTTGCTGTTGTCGCGCCTATTACGTGGGACTACTTCATCTAGTCGTTTAAATAGGTGTGCATTTGTTTTGACAAAAAAGTAGTTAAAAAACTTCTAATTCTATTTTATTTTTTTCTTTTCATAATTTAATATTCAAATGAACCCCGCCTGCTTGCAAGTTTTGTTTAATTTAAAATGTGCTTGTTTTTTTGCTTTTCAGTTTTTTCAGTCGGGTTTTTTAGTTTTTTAACTACTTTTTTTATTTTCAACTTTTTAGTTCTTTTGTTTGTTCTTTCGTTGGTCGCGTAAAATTCTTCGCAGATGATTTATTTAACTTTTGTGCTTGTCTATAGGATTTCTCACTTTGAATTTCTTTTAAACATATAAGTGTTATATATTTTTGTAATCTCCTTTTAAAACCCTTTATTCTGATACCCTACTCGATGGTATCGAAAAAAAATTTTTTTTTGAACTCCGCGATTTATCCCCCAAAATCCACAACTTTTCTTTGTTTTTTAATTTTAATGTAGCCTATAACACTTGCGCCATCAAGACGAATCTATCGACATATATTTCATTCAAATCGGTTTACCCGTTTATGAGTTATGAGGGAACAAAGAAACGGACATACGTACATACATACATACACGTCAAACACATAACCCTCCTTTTGGGCTTCGCCGCAGTCGGGTAAAAAACAGCTACTTCTAAAAGGCACGCAACTATCAGTAGGTTTAATTTTAAATATTGAACGAATGCATCTCTTTTGAGCCTTAAACACCGTGTCTTTTTCCGTTGAGTTGCCCCAAAAAATGACACCATAGCGTAGATGCGATTCTGTTAAACCATAGTAGGCTGTAAGTAATGCCTCCACACTTATTATAGGCAGATTTACTGATTTTCTTGCACAAGATTTCGATATGGGCTTTCCAGTTCAGTTTTTTGTCAATGTGGAGTCCTAAAAATTTTGTTGCGTCTACCTCTTCTATAGGGTGGTCATCGTAGTGTATATTCAAAATACTTTTACTATTGATCCGTTGACTAAAATGTATTAATTTAGTTTTAGTCAGGTTTTATTTTTAAGTTATTGTCGTCTAGCCATTTTACCATTAGATTTATAGAATCATTTATGTCACTTTCATAAGTATCAACACTTTTGCAAGGTATCGTTATGGTGCTATCATCGGCAAATAGTGTCAGAGGTTGAGGGATGCCTTTCGGAAGATCATTAATTTTCACGCGGGCGAAGCCGCTGGCAAAAGCTAGTGTATAATATGAACAAAGGAGGCCCTAGAACACTCGTCTGAGGCACACCAAATGAAACTATACGTTCTGAAGATTTATATACAATGTCATGTTTACTTTTCATATTAATTTGGTTTATATTTGTTATCTGAGTTCTATTATGTAAGTAAGTTTTTATTAAATTGTTGACGTTTCCTCTAATTCCATATGCCTCCAGTTTATTTAAGAGTGTACCATAATGCACATAGTCAAAGGCCTGCGTCATGTCACAAAAAACGCCACAGACCGGATTTCTCTTATCCACGTTAAATGTAACAGTAGATAAAAAATAATAAATGGCCTTATTAATGTTTTTTTCTATTCTAAATCCTTTCTGTTCCTCGCATATAAAATTATGTTTTTCTATAAATGAACTCAGTTCCTTGTAAATAATTTTTTCAAATATTTTAGAAATTATAGGAATTAATGATATCGGCCGATAGTTCTCCATTAACTCCCTATCTTCTTTCTCAAATAGTGGCTTGACGACAGACACTTTTAGAGCATCAGGGTAAACGCCCGCACTAATGCTGAGATTAATAACATGGCTCAAGTGCCCGCAGATTTCATCCGCAACATGTTTTAATATATGAGTAGCAATACCGTCATATCCCACACTGCTTGTATTATTTATGGACATGATTATCTTTTTATTTTTTATTTGTGTGTATTTTGTGTCCGTAGGTGTGACCGTGACATCACAGTGGGCCCTATCAGAATACCAGCGCTGCGGTATTTGTTTTCATTTATCGCAGCATCATGCTGAGATAGGAGCCTTTTTGGCCTCGCACAGGTCTTCTCTTTATTATTTAGTTTTATATTCTTTTTTGTTATTATTATTTTTGTAGTTCCTGTGCTTGTCCCAAATAAATATTTTTTTTTCTTTCTTCTTTTTGACTTGTATACTAACATCGCCTGGTCTAACAATCTGACATTAGTTTACATGCATTTTAAAGATAGCAATTTTCTCTAACGTTAGTCCTTAAATCTAACTTCTGTAGCATCCAGAACTCTACTATTAATATCATAAACGGGATATTTACCATGTGTGTGTTGTCATGTGTGTCGTGTGTATTTGTCATGTCGTGTTGTTGTTGTAACAATAATCAAACATGGTAAATATCCCGTTTATGATATTAATAGTAGTGTCAGTGACCATGTCAGTTTAAAAACTTATATCCAGAACTCTGTTCCCCTCTCAGGTGACATGGATGGTTACGAGAGGAGTATAATGACAAGCCCGCCGGCATCGGAACTGCCCCATTACGACCGCAGACTTCAAATTTAGATGCCCTTGTGAACCATCAACCACTCCCCAGTCCCGACGGATATGGAAGTGTACCTACTAGGGTTGACACTATTCTTTCTAAAATTAAAATTAAATATTTATTAGGTTTTTGAAGCAAGAATTGCTCAGACTGCCGCGTTGGTCTAGCGGTCGTAAGCGCGACTGAGTTGTACAAGATCTCTGATGCGATTCCAGATTAAAGTAATTACTATTATCTGGAAATGTACTCTTATAAGAGCGGCGGGTAATGATTGGAAGATAAGAATTGTTAGCCCTTTTTTTTGGGGTTGGCAAATCATCAAATGACTCCTCCCGCTCTGGGCAGAACGGTAGGGAGTGTCAGACTTCTACTGACTAAAACCACCCATGTTCCTTCCTTTGCGTCGAAGCGGCGGTATCTCTTTCGAACAACCCGCAGCCTCGACGGGAAATTCTATTATCTAGAAATGTACTCCTAAAAGAGCGGCGGGTAATGATTAGAAGATAAGAATTGTTGATTCTGCCATCAAAAGAATTATCCAGCTTGGCTTACACAGAAATGATTATGAAATTTTAATAACTACCCATTTTGAGCCAAGACCAAACAAATACCAATTAAAGCTGTAACCAGCGCTGGTCGTTAGCACGTTCTACAGAAATATTGCTAAAAGCATTTCTTGTTTTCTTATGAGAGAAAACAATTAAATTTTGTTCACATTTTGCTTATAGTTCACGTCTTGCAACAGGTGTTGTTGAGCATGCTGCCTGAGCAATAATAGAAAATGAACAGAATATTCCAGAAGGTCCACTTCTTCTTTATCGTCTAACCTAACCTAGTTTCAGTTTTTATACCGCCCATGCGCCACAGGCCTTACATTTGTAGTCGAGAGATATCCTGGTTTCCTCACGATGTTTTATGTTTTTTTAAGGTATTTTTGCCAAATAAACACCATTTTCTTTCGTTCTTTATTCCTTTACCGAAGAAGGTCCAATAGCAATGTTTTATAAGCATACTCAGTTTATAACGTTTCCACAAAGACAACATCTTCTATATGGGTTGGAGCAGCCAGCAGGGCATTCTCCACAACAGGAGTCTTTGAATTTTTGGTTCTAGGACATGTTTGGTATACCTACCTGAGCTTTCGTTTGTTGCCGTTTTGAGGGCAGTGGTGATGAAAAAAAAAAACAAAGTAACTTCTTGGATTCGAACCCAATAGGTGAGATAAATCTACAATCATCTTTTTACCAGACAATCAGGTTAATCAAGCCTGCAATGTCCTAGCCAAAATGGAAACCACTTTACAAAGTACGCTTCCCGTGGGAATCGAACCCACGACCTCCGGGTCACAACTTCACAAGACAAACGCCTACACCACTTGACCACGGAGGCAGTTACCACGAAGACACGGTAATTGGCTTGGATACTTTATTTCTAGCAGAGAATTGTGAAAACCTAAAAAAACTTTAGCAATAATAACAGACATAAGAACCAACACGTGCAAGAGATTGAAGAACCTGATTCGGAGAAAACTAGACTAGGAACTTCCATTAACGTGAATTCTGTGGCAGATCTGTAGTCTCTTTTTCGAGGAAACCGTCGCAGTTATAACCATAACATTTCATAATATCACCTAGAAAGTGTATGTTACCTGAGAGGACGCTTTCCCAACGCTTTCACAATTCGCGGGGAACATTCTAGACTAGCTGTTACCGCGGCGTAGTTCCAAAAGGAAATTGGCTTTGCAATATTTTCTCTATGTTCTAAGTATTGAATAAACTTTGTATTTTATGGAGGAAAAGTAACAGGATGTATTGGATTCTTATCATTAACAGCACGTCGTAAAAATTAACTCTCGTCTCCGCTGTGTTTGTTGACAATGCGTTGTAGTACTTGGCGCGTGATTACAAGTTTGGAATGTACCACAAGGCACAAACTAGGTAATTAATGAGTAGTATTTTACTTTCCATGTTTATTTTTAAAATGTAAAACAATTTTATGGGCTTACTGAAATAAAATGAAAGAAAATTGTTTTTTGTTTACGGTCTACTGGAATAAGACCTTTGTCTGAACTCTTCATAAACGCCCCAATGGATTGATCTAAGAAATACATCATCAGCCTGTCTGATATATTTTTCTCGACGTTTTATCTATGTGTGTACCTTTATGTGTAGTGTCTATGTGAAATAAAAATATTGACTTTGTAGTTTTAAATATAACGCAAAAACTTTACTTGTAATCGGGCTAAAAAAATGCTATCACCAAAATAATGCCTAAGCTTTGGTGATCTGGTTATGGTATGCCTTCATATCATTCCTATTCAACATAAATAAAGTGTTAGTTCAAAAGATAGTTGTTCTCTCAATATATTTCAATCATTTCCAGTCTTTATATGCGAGGCAGCCCTGACATGCGACATTAAATATTAGATAGATTGATTGCCCCTGCCGCCTTAATAGTCATAAGAACTTGTGTAATCTGAACTATGAATCTGAACTAATAATTTATATTTATAGAGAAATATATTCAAAGTGGTTCGTCGATATTAGGCAGGCTACATTTGATCTAGGTTTCTTGAGCGTATCGAATATGATGTAGCGGTTATCTCATTGTACCTAGATGTTACAGGCTATTATTTTGATGAACTAAGTTTAATTTAGAATCTAGGAATTGATGAGTTTACGAGTTTACTTAGGATTAGGAATAAGAACAGAGAGTCTAGTCCAGTCTAGACGTTTAACAATTTGATTTGATTATTTAAGTAATAATATCTTGTAGCAAATGATTTTGATACAACCTTTAATGGGCAACTGTAGCAAGAAAGTATAAATGAAACAGTATTTTTTCCATCAGGAAATTCTCAGTAGCAGCTAATGAGTCTTGATGTGTGTCCGGTTGATGGCAATAGGCTCGCCCCATATTACATGGGACTTAAACATAACTGGCGAAATGTGGCCTGCCTAACCTTTTGAGGAGTACAGGCGTTATGATATGTTAAATTAAACAAAGAGGCACATTAAAACATTTTATTTTTACAATAAATAGTTTGACTTTAAATATTTACATTTAATGACACTATAATAAAATGACTAAGTATTCTTTATTATACAAACTCGATGATGAATACAAGTTTAGATTTACATACATTTAAGAACATAATATATTTGAGCATTTTTTCATCATTAACCATTTGATTTTTTTCGATATACAATGAACATTTATTGTATACATTAAAGTAAGACTATACTAGATATATAAACTAAACTAACATAAAAACAAACTAACTATAAAAAGGCATCGAAAAACTCCTCCTCAACGCTGTCAGCAGGTAGAGTACCCAAGAGACTGGGAGCGTTGCCGCGTTGTATGGCAACACTTAGCCTCTGGCCAAAGAAAAAGCCAGCCCTTGGGTCGGAGGAAGCGTCAACAAGGCTTTTGGAAATATCCTTAAAAAGGCTGTGGGCACTAGGACCCCACGGCCCGTTTGATTGTTTTAATATACTATTACCTATGTATATTACTTTAGATAATAGAACCTTCAATAAATAAAAATAAACAGACACAGATTTCAATTTTAAACTCTCTAAAAGCTAATTAAAAATATTAGTTTTCTTCAATTCAGTTCGTATCGTTTTCTTTGTAATGAGATGATTTCTATAATCTGCGATTAATTTATTTTCGTCTTATCCAAACTGAAGACTAGTCCTTGTAAACAAAATTCCATTTATGATACACACGCACAGACACTCAAAAGCACACTATAATAAAATCGTAATGAGGCAAAATAAATATTTATAGAAACTTCGAATCAAATTTTCTTATTAGAACCTAATTAATAAGTTTTCTAAATACAAGCGTGCTGTTCGATTTTCGGCTCTAATCACAAGGTCAAGCGCTGAAAATATATTCAGATACCGCTTAGTGTAAATGAAAACGCGCAAAACTATTCACAAGTTATAACCACATTTTTTTCTATGACGAACTTAACTCAAGACCTTTTTCAAGACTGTCCTTTCACAGCAAAAGACCCGTCGGCATCATATATCCTCTTCTTATCATTCCCATATCCATACTTATCATAGCCATACGGCTGATGGTCAAAACTACCATAACTTTGGTCAAAGCTCCCATAGCTGTGGTCAAAATGCCCATGATCGTGGTGGTCATAATGATCATGATGGTCAAAATGATGGTCTTCAATGTACTCGTGGTGATGATATTTCTGTTTCTTCAGGTAGTGGATGAACCAGAGTACAAAATGCCAGCCTTTATAAAGGAGCACGAAGAACAGGGCTCCGTATACCATCTTAAGTACGATGAGTTTCGTTGCTACGACGTAGAAGAAGTGAACTGTGGACAAAGAGAATTACATATTAGGCCAAAGGCAAGCTATACTTCCTGTCTGGGTTGCGGGTTATTCGAAAGAAATAACGCGGCCTCGACACAAAGGGCTAAGAAGAAACATTGCTGGTTTTAGTCAGTAGAAGTCTGACACTCTACCACTTTGCCCAGAGTGGGATGATTTTACAAACTCCAATAAAAAAATGCTAGCTTACCTACTACTACATGTTATGTTCGCCAACAGACTTGCTTCAACAACAAGAGACCTATTCTCTTATAGTTGAAACAAGTCTGCTATCAATCACCCTGTGTCTTAACCTAAGCGATCATCGAGCGAATAAGCTATCGTCACGTTTAACCTACTACTCCGCACTGGTTCGGGCAACAAAAGTCACAATAGATCCCGCTGTCCCCGACGCAAGTGTGAGTCTGACAGATCCCTAGAGCGGAGGATTTCCACACCGCCAAAAACAAAAAACTGCTATCATTCAGCGTCTTAACCTAAGCGATCATAGGCCGAATAAGCTATCGTCGCGTTTAGTTTGTTCGGCGAACCAGTAACAGTCGAGCTTTTCGATTTTCGAAACAAATGAGTATCGATCGCTCGTATTAGGCAACACCCTTGTCTAAAAAGCCTCCGGCCAGCTACTGAGACTTAACTAGTGGAAAAAAAGAACCCGCAAAATGATAGTTTTGATGTAGAGCCGAAATATAAATAATGTCCTTTCCAAGAATTTTATCCTATTTGTATTTATTTATTTTATCATACTAAGTAAAACATATGTATTTATGTAACCAAAGTTATCCTATAATAGTTTTAGAACTTGAGTGCCTAATCATAAAAAAAAAAACAACGTTCTACCTTCGATACAGACCTACAAACTACTGTCGCTGTCGATTTTTGATAAAATCTGCGATCAAATCCAAAGTCTGGTACCCTTGCCTGTGATACGAGAACTTATCGTGGTAAGGTTCAAAATTATCGTGATGGGGTCCAAAATGTTCCGCATAAGGTGCATATTGCTCCGATTTCTTATAATGCAAGTACGGGTCAGGCAAGTGGTTGTATATGGTGGACGCCCAGACCATTATGAGAAGTATCTTCACGCTAGCTACCGTCAGGGCTATCGCCAGAACTAGTTTGTACAGTCCAACTTTCGCAGCCAGTACGATCGCGAGGTTGGCTGCAACAAAGAAAGGGCTGAGTTGTATTATTTGGCAAGGAATCTTACATCGGAACCTATTAGAATCATACAACTAGGTACTAGGTGAAAAACGTGATCGAGTAAAGACGTGTTCTTGGGTTTTCCCGTAGAATTTCACAATATTAGACCGGAGTGTGGATCCGTGTTTTGAAAACCACCTACTTCATAGGCTCACCTCTTTCAAACTTATGTATGTGGCAGCACTATAAAAAGAGTAAGTACTACTGCAACATACTGGTAGAAAACTAATGTAAATTGTAATTAAGTGAAGCCCAAATTACTTAGAAATAATTTGGGCTGTGTAAAAAGAATAGGATAACGTTTAAAAAAAAAATTAAAACCCTTGACAGTGTTAACAAAATTCAATTCAATTATGGAACTAATATTTTTATAATCATTTTTCAAAATTAACTGTTGAAAGCAAAAAACACATAGCCCCATTTCCGTAACATTTTTACCCAATCCCTAAGAACCAACTTCGCAAATCACCATCGCGCAATACGAGACTAGTTTTTTAAAATCTTAAAATGTTTCCGACTAAGGAAGGCTAAGGTTTCTGCGGAAAACTTTCCAATTTGTTCTCGATTCAGATTTAAATCCTCGGTCCAGACTTTTACTTTAATTCTCTGTATAAACCGACACTGGATGCTACTGGAATCAGGAATAAGGTTGCAAGGAGATCTTTTAGTTGGAGACCTTTTTGTAGGAACCGGAACTATGTTTTTTTTTACATAAAACTAATGGAAGGCATCTTGTTCGAATCTAATGTTACCCTGTGTTTTTTATTGTAATTTTTTGCCTAGATTTTACCCAAGTATGTTGAAGTCGGCTTCCAGTCAAGCCGGATACAGCTGAATACCAGTATTTTGCACAGAGCAACAGCTGCCTATGTGACCTCCACACTGGGTAGGTCCTAATACGATATATTTTGGTAAGACTGGTTGTAATTTTTTAAGGTCACCAACTGCCTGCAACGATATTCAAAAATGAAAGCTTTCCGAGTCACGGAGTAAACTCGGTACAGTGCAATCAAATTATCTTGGCAGGTCCGAACTTCGTGCAGGTTATTTTGTTACAACTAATGTCTAAAAGTGTTTTGATATTTATTTTATTTGTATTTCTCACTGTATATATTAGATATTTTCTGATCGTTTAGGTATTGGTTTATCTGGCAATAACAGTTCTCTTCACAAGTTTACATGCGTAAAAGTTCGCAGAGCCTATGTTCAGACCTGTCAAGATTGATCGTACTGTATGTAATGAGTTTATTCACGGACTAACCTAGGTAAGCATGGCTTAACCTAAAGATCGATAACTATTACTCTCTTTAGCAGAAGCACCGCAGCTTCTTCGACTTGTAATTATTTAAAACTAGCTTTAGCCCGCGGCTTCGCCCGCGTGGATGTTTGGTGAATATATCCCAACAAACTTTCATCCCCTATCTAACTCCCTTAGGGGTTTAATTAAGAAAAAATATATATACTAAAACCTTCCTCGAGAACCACTCTATTCATTGATGAAAACAGCATGAAAACCGGTGAAGTGTTTTTCCGCCTTATTACAAAAGGTAGTTAAACCTGGTTTAACTTAGACCTGGTTTATCTCGCATGCTGTCACTTTCTTTTGAATATTATTGAAGTGAGACGTCATGCGAGATAAACCAAGTCTAAGTTAAACCAGGTTTAACTACGTTTTGTAATAAGGCGGAAATGAGTTTATCGCGAACAGACATACAGAGTACACAGACACGGCGGAGGACTTTGTTTTCTAATGTGTAGTGATAAAATAAAATACAAATTATTTTACTGTTGACTAAAATTCACTGACCCTGATTATTAAAGAAATACTTAAAATAAAAATAAAAAAAACAATACTCACTTAATAACGCGTATTTCGCTTTGCCTCTTGGCTCCACTTCGTTTGTTCTTACACTTTTATCAGAAGCCTCCACAGACCATGATAACATAACAACGAAAATTAATAATAGCACCTTCATTTTGACGGGTTATAAAAAAGGAACTTTAATAAGAATAGTGCTAAAGTTATTCAAAGAAAAACGAAAAACTTCTTGCAGAAAAACTGAACTTAATTATTTTCCTAAGAAAAAAAGCTTAAATATGATTACTGTTTTTTTTTTTCAGAACTTCAGCTCTGTTCAATGCCGTATTTTAAAATGACATTTCACAGTCTGTGTTGCCGGTCATACATAATGTGCTAATGTTACAAATCAACACTTCAGGCGAGAAAGTGTACTAAACATTATTACAAGATATTAACACGACTTTTCGTAATAGTAAGCGAGAGTTTTTCTAAAGTGAAGCAATATTTATTCAAGTGCATAGCTAAGATTTTCGAGATTATCACCAGTCTGAAAAAATATAAGTACTTACTGTAAGTACTAACAGTATTTTTTTTGTAGTTTTACCGGGTTTAAAATTATCAGGATTATTATTTTTTTAAACAATTTTCATGATAATTACACTCATTTAACTCTGAAAGCATAATGTCATAGACACTGGATACTTTAGGGTACGAAAGATTCATAGTCAGTTTCAGTGCCTGGGATTCAGTCCAAAATATCAATATCATCATTTTCAACATTACATGACATAATTATCATTACAAACTATATAACAAAGTCCTCCGCCGCGTCTGTCTGTTCACGATAAACAGAAAAACTACTGCACTGATTTTCATACAGTTTTCACCAATGGATAGAGTCGTTCTCGAGGAAGGTTTTAGTATATAATTTGACTTAGTATATAATTTTCACGCGGGCGAAGCCGCGGGCATCAGCTAGTTTTAAATAATTACAAGTCGAAGAAGCTGCTTAGTATATGATTTGTCAAGTTTTTGTATACATTAGCTAAAATATATAGATATTTGTTGGAGGAGTCGGAAAAAAATTAGTTGTGTGAGAGCTTTCAACGAAAACGCTGCCTAAACCGAAATCCACGCAGGCGAAGCCGCGGGCATCAGCTAGTCAATTATAATAATGTCAATTGTAATTGGCTGTCTGATTAATATACTGTTATTGGTCAATATTGTATCTAGCTGTAAGTCTTCCAAAGTCTTTAAATAAATAAATAAATAAATAATTATCAGTACGAACACTGGTTACTTCACAAAAACGCCAAGTTGCGAGATTTGTTTACTTAACGATAAGGAGGAACACAAAACCAATACCACCAAAGGAATTACTTGGAAATCAGATTGAAAGTTCAAAAACAGAAAATACCACAAGATAAACGGGAAAGATGCTGAGCAGAACTCGAGGGTCATGGTTAATTGATTGTTGTGGAGTTGTGGCAAAAGTTACCGTAAAACAACAAGTATTGTTTGTAATTCTCAGGCATTTCTTTGAATTAGAACCAACCTTGATCATATCGATTTTGTAAACTATACTACCGTGGAGCAACTAAATGATATGATTTATATTAATTTGTTGAGGCTTTTCCTGGAAAAAGTAGAGTCAATAATATGGGTCTATTTAATTCTGAACCACCTTTAATGCTTAAACCCGTGCATACGCACTTGAATGAGCTAGGTATAAGTTTATTAGAATCCAATTATTATACAGGGTGGAACAGTTACCGACGCACAAACGGTTATGTCTATGTCGGGGTTCATAATAATGTACCTACTAAAGCGGTTTTTTTTTTCACCATCATCATCAACAGCCTATTAATGTTCCCACTGCTGGGACACAGGCCTCCTCTCTTGAGAGGGAATGGGCTATAATCTACCCACGCGGGCCCAGTGCGGATTGGTAGATGTCATGGGGACTCAACTCGAACAATTTATAATTAGTCTTGAAAAAAACACAATAGATGACAGCATAGGTAGCAGTAATGAAATTAACAATCGCTTAAATGCGATATACGGTAGATTTCGGCCGAAATAAGATTTGCAAAAATCAAAAGTTCCATGTTTAACGCTTATTTATCTATTTACACTCATTTGTCACGTTATTTCAACAAAAAAGGTTAAAGGAGGACTTTTACTTCAATTCGTACCCTTTTATTGATAAAGTTGTCAAAAGTAAGCCATCTGTAAATCATTTTCTCTAGAGCTGTTTGCAATAGATGGCGTTTTACTCAATTTGCCACATACAATAATCGTAACTGTTGTATAATTTTAATTAAATTTAAACATTAAAAAGCAAATGTATTACTGTATATAGAAATATAACACATCTTTTAACATTTCTAAGCGAAATAATTACATATTTTCCTCATTTTACTGAACCCGAAAGTTCCGGAACTACATAACACGAAACGTGAACTCCTAGATGGCGTTGTAAAACTCCAGTCTGTGGCAACTAGTGCGACGCTGGTGCTGCCATCTGTTGAAATAATGGAGGAAAGAATATAAATCGAGCAATAAGATGACTTAGGGAGGTGTCATTTCTTTGTATGGGATTGGGTATCTGTACGAAGTATTATAATATCTGTGGTAGATGTCAAATGTCTTCGATTTTTTTGGTTCTAAGACAAAATCAAAATCAAAATCAAAATTCATTTATTCAAACTAGGCTGATAATCAGCACTTTTCGAAGGTCAAAATTTACTTTACCTACTTTACTACAGTGAAACTTGGTCAACTGGGACTTGGATAAGTGAGAAACCTCTATAACTGGAACTCATACTGGGGTCCCATGAGACAGATTTGAATATCTGAGACACATTTAACCAGGTTTCACTGTATTTACATTTTTATAAGACAGTCCCCCAAAACGCCCACCCATCGACACTTCCTAGTGTTTAGCTGGAAAGAAGAAGTGGCGGAACAAAGTCCCCAGCACACATCTGTCTGTTAGGTTGGTTAGAAGAACCAGACTCGATACAATAGCAAGGTGTCAGACATGCCGGTTTCCTCACGATGTTTTCCTTCACCGTTATGAGAGCAGCGGTGATGAAATAAATTACACATAGTAATATGCCTGCCTGTGTTCGAACCCCCGACCTACTGTTCGTAAGTCGGAGCCGCCACCAGTGGGCCACCGCTTTTTATTCTTATAGCGGCAACAGAAATACATATCACATGAAAATGACAACTGTGTACCTATTTGTCTGTCTACAGGCGGATGAATGTGCGGACAGTGGAGGCGTTGGTTAACCTTTTTTGTTAGTAGGTGTCGAATGACTCCTCCATCTCTGGGCAGATTGGTAGGGAGTGTTAGACTTCTTCTGAATAAAAACCACCCATGTTCATTCTTAACCCTTTGTTTCGATGCCGTGGTATCTCTTTCGAACAACCAACAGCAATCAAACAACTCGCAGCATGTACTGAAGAGGTTTCTCTACGTTGCAAGGTTGTTTTAAATCGCTGTAGCGATAACACTATTATATCTGAAAATATCTACTTTTCTGATCTAGATAACTAACAGCGTTTCAAACACCAAATAAATAACCCGATAGAAAAACATTCCATTAAAATAAACATTTGAATCCCACTATCAACATTGATCAGTAATCTTTTAAAACGCACTCCACTATCGGTTGATTCATCCCTCGGTCGTACAACACATCACTTGATTGCACTGCCTCAAATAAACTAGTACCTGCATAGAATTTGTAAATAAAACCATTGATTTGATAGTTTTTATTTAAAGTTTTGTTTAGCGCTCAACGTTTACCAAAACTAGTTCATGATTGGGGGGATTACTATTTCGACAATTTAAAACTTTGGACATTTGCAGAAAATTATCTGTATAAAATAAAAGTCGTGACTGAGTGACTCTTCAACGCCATGCCCAAACCCTTGGTCGTAGAAAGCGGAAATTTTGCACAAAGGATCCCTTTATTACGATCCAGAAAATCGATTCAAATAAAAAGTCGAGCATCCTTACCTAGCAGTAACGGAATCGTCGGAATTGATTATGTGCAAGGAAACCATAACTTTCATTCTCATTAACTATATACACATAGAAGAAAAATGTTATTATGGGTATCTAACCTAACGCTATTACAAATATCGATACGTAATCTAATCCCATCCCTTTTACGACTTTATTTCAAGGACTTCAATATGGAAGTCGGTTGAAAACCGAAGTCTTTCAGCGTTTACTCTAATTGAGAATGGTGGTAATATTGTGAAATTGCTCCGTACGTGTGTGCAATCATCGTTAAATATGGAAATAATGAGCCGTTCGCGTTTATGAGTGTAACGATATGGACTAGTGGTGCGCTTACTATCCCAGATGTAAATATATCGATGTGATTGTTTCAACGAAAGGAATGTGATTAAAAAAACAGCCGGACGGGAGCTACTGCAACGTGGAGATCAGATAGGCAGTCCGTTCATGTAAAAAACAGGTCAGTCTGGTTGAACTGGATACCGACTTCTACATAAATGTAGTTGGGAAAGTCTAGACAAGATGATGACGTTTGGTTCAATAAAAGGCCGTCAGTATTTATACGCTGATCTCATTTATCAAAATACATTATATTTTGTTATTTCAATATAATTTCGAGCTTAACGAGTACAATAATCTAGGATAATTTTGCAATTTGTTTTAATGAAGTTTAAGGGCTGTAATTTCAGCCCATTTTGTAATCCCACGGTATTATAATAATCCTGTCTAAATCCGAATCTAGTCGAATATTGTACGTAACAAAGTTAATAATAATTTGTTGGCAAGACGAATAACTTTCTCACTAATTCGAACACTGTTTCTCTGCATACATACACATAAAATCACACATGTTTCCCTAAACGGTGAGGCAGAGAGACCTTTATCCTGGTACGAAATGGGGGTGTAGGTACCCCCATTTCGTCACTAACATACTTAACTACTATACTTACTAATATACATATTATCTGTTTTGGGTATTTTCAAGCCTAAACCCTAGCTAGAACACTGCTTAATTTTGAAATTCTCAATTAAATCGTAATGCATGGCTGAAGGTCCAGCTTCTCTTATCCAAATTAATTCTAGCACATTACTTTATCTTCTTCCATACATTTCTATCTTTTCCCATAATGATGTTATTCTATGTAGCAGAGGGCAAGGCTATTGCCATCTACAGAGCACATATCGACATTCCGGGCTGCTACTGAAAGAAACTTTACCCGACCTTGAAATCGAACTCAGGAACTCATGCTCAAGGGTTACAAGTTTAATTAAGCCAGACATATTATTTCATGTGTAGCATCGAAACTGATTATTTTAATAAACATTAGATCGTGGTATCGATAGATCAGTGTCCCATCACTAGCACAGTATTAGCAAGAGCATATAACGCGTGTTTCATTTGACGATCGAACTAGTCGGCATGCCGATTAAACTATACTCGTATTAATGTTCTACTATGTTGACATCACATGAAGGCTGTTAGAGCTATGATGAATATAAATATATCATGAGAAAAAAAGCCGTAATACCAAATAACAACATAAAAAAACAGCATTTATATTGCACACGAGTTCTCTATTCGTAGGCAAAATAATCTGAGAGAAAAAAGGCACAGGAAACAAAAGTTTATTCATTCAGTAGATAGCTACACTGGTGCCTTAGTTTTACCTAATTAGTTCGTAATACTCTTGATTTTAACGTTCATTAAAACTTTTCTGATTTCGGACTTAATTGTTAATACAAAAAATCACGATTCCTTTCTATCTCATGCTTTAAAACTATCGCAATTTTAACTCTGTAATTCTCCAATATTACCAGCCAAGTTATATAACTTTGGTGACTTTTAAGTTATAACTTTAAACTAAGTGAGACTTCGACCGATGTTCCAGGAAATAATAAAATTCTCTCTCGTTCTGTGTCGAACTTACCATTTTTTAGGAAATTTGATCGAGAGGAAGTTTTTAAATTCCCTTGTTACAGTGAATTCTGTAATGAATGCAAGTTGGGAATGGAATGGTTTTTAAGCTATTTGATTGAAACTGAAATGGAAATTTATGCAGATGATGTGAGCTTATTTGCAAATAGATAGTTTTCTTAGACTCAAAGTTTTGAACCTAACGTCTTATCGTGTGGTGTGTACAGTAAGGTCTAGCAACCCCACATGGAGTTTCTAAACCGCCTCAAAGGACATGGTTTGATGACCGCCATTTGGCGGCCGGGACCAACGGCTTATATGTGTCTTCCGAAGCACGTAATCATCTTTTTATCACACAATCAAGTGATTCAAGCCTGCAATGTCCTAGCCAAACTGGAAACAACTTCACAAAGTATGCTTCCAGTGGGAATCGAATCCACGACCCGAAGGTCACAAGGCAATCGCCTAATCCACTCGACGGAGGCAGAACCTAACGTAATAATGCAGGACCAAGAGAGGAAACATGATACTGCAGTAAAGTTAACTACGTGTTAAATATAATAATAACGGTGATAAATCCACGTTGCTTCACAAACTTTTACTTTACATAAAAACTGCGCCCATGAACAAAATAAACTTATGCAAATTGAATTTTCGTTAGATTGCCCACTGAATAAGGGACCTTAAGGAATGAGTTAATAAAATTAAGGCATTTCAGGTACAAGAATTTTTAAGATGTTTTTTTTTACTGGAACGAGCTCATGATCATCATCATCCGCAGCCCGACATCACCCACTGCTGGGCATCACCCTCTCGAACGAGCATTAACGGTTTTAAATTAGTCGTGCCGTGTTTCAGTCCTAACACGCAAAAAAGTGACTTCGTACCACAACGATATGTAAAAAAAGTTATGTGATCTATTTAACTAATGACATGTGAAAAAATCGAAGCAAGGACGTCGGTATCACCTTCAAAAGTGTGAATAGAACCGTTTTACAGGCTTAGACGCAAGCTTAAGGCTGGATTCACACTATAAAGCCTGTAAGACTTCGCGGCTGTCGCTACATTAAGCCCCAATGTTATCTAAACCCGACGTAACACAGGCAGTCACATAAGGCTTATTTGGATGTCCTAGGCACGTCTTTTGAGCTTTTCACCGGCCAAATTAGGTATCATAAATATAGAACTTACTTTTCAATTTTATTATTACGCAGCATTATAGATGTCTGCAGAATGTATCGGGACCGATGGGCTATGGTGGTCACGCAGTGGGTGCCAGAGGATGGGCGTCGTCGCCGAGGGAGGCCTAGAAAATGCTAGCGTGACGACTTAGAGGCTTTTGTACGAGATTGGCCGGAGAAAGCTGCACGGAAAGAAGAGTGGAAGTCTACGGAGGAGGCCTTTGCCAAGCAGATAAATACAAAAAATAGGTGTGTGAAGTCCACAGATCGCGTTAGAAACACCACCCTGCGTTCCATAACTTGGGTTACAAATCAGCATTTTCCTGCTCTTGACCCAAGATACTTGGGGTCGGCGTAACACATTTTTTTCTTCCATTGTCCTCTGTCAATCGTCACGATATCATTTCTTTCATATCATTCCTCACACAATCCATTTCTTGTTTCCTTCCTCTCTCTCTCCATACATTCAATTCTTCTCTCAATCCATTCATCAATTGAAGCTAAAATAGCCAAGCTAAAGTGGGAGTAGGCGGGCCACGTAGCGCAAATGTAGCCTGAGAGATGGGCAATGATCGTCACTCTCAGGATGTTTGACGAAGGAAATCGCCTTAGAAGTACACCGAGCGAAGGTGGTGTGACGATAATTCGTAAAATGGTCACAGACGCAGATACTATTATGAATAGTCCATTTTACGAATTTTAACGCAATTCATATTTATTATGATCTGCTAAATTGGCCATTTTAGACCCCCTGATCTTGTTTGCGAAGCGGACATAACCAGATATCGCACAAAGTAAAGATTTTTGGAAGGAGAAAGGGAAGGCCGTTGCCCAACTGTGGGCAGGCAAACCTGCAATCTGCCTGTGGTCAGAAAAAAAGATATTTCAATTTTATAGCTATGTGATAAAGTAATAAAAATTACTTTGTTTTATATCTTATCAATTCTGTAGTAGTGTTTAATTTGGTGTTACTTCACTCTGCATGCTTTTCAGGCAAAACCAAAGCCTTTTAGCTAAAAATATTTCCAGAATATGACTCTTGTAGCTCATCTATATAATAATTAGGTTTATATTTTCAAAATTATTGTCTAAAATAATAATCTATACTTATAATAAATCTGTAGAGAGGTCAATTCTGTACATGATATATATTTTCAAAATAACGATCAGGGGGTAATTAGTGATCGATACTGATGCCAAAAATGCAATCAGTAAAATTTTTGTCTGTCTGTCTGTCTGTCTGTCTGTCTGTCTGTCTGTCTGTCTGTCTGTCTGTCCTCCTGTCTGTATGTTCCTTATAGAAACAAAAACTACTTGACGGATTTTAACGAAACTTGGTTCAATTATTCTTCATACTCCTGGGGAGGTTATAGTATACTTTTCATCACGCTACAATCAATAGGAGCTGAGCAGTGAAGGGAAATGTTGGGAAAACGGGAGAAGTTGCTCCATTTTTTAAGCTACCGTCGCGTGTGCAGCCATAATGGTTAAAGCTACATAGAAATCATTTATGACGGAAATGTTCTACATAAAATTATCTAAAAAATATCCTACAACAGCATATGTCTATCTTTTATGGTGGACTCACAATAACACGTGTAACTCCCGATAGCTTAGCAGTTCGGAGCTTTCTGATACAGGGTGGAATTTTGTAATGCCACCTGGAGGGAAAGTACTCTTATTACTGCAGATAGAAAATTTTACTCAAAGGAAACATTCTTTTATTTTTGAATAGAAAGCAAACTGCATTCAAAGATTTTCGAAAATTCTCTTCTCCCACACCCGGGAATCGAACCGGCTAAAATCTGAAAAAATTATACCCTGTACTTTTATTGCATCGATCGTTAGGGTCAATTATAAGGATGAAATCTCTCTAACAAACATGATAAATTAAATGAAAGGAAAACCTGCCTGCGAGATCGCCAGGTATCACCCCATTAGATTTTTTTTGTGGGGGATAGGTAAAAAATCAAATTTACATGAAATCTTATGCGAATGACAACGAGTTGAGAGTTGAAGTTCAGAATACGATTTATAATATTCAACACAACACTTTATTAAAGGTTACTAGAAATCAGCAATTAACCTTACTGCAGTGCTGACTTTTACATACACTGTAATCAATTATATTTCAGTTCATCATGAAATGAAATTGATTAATCAGACGAACTTACGTGTATCCAAGAGAAATGGAGCTCATTTCGAGCAACTAATTAGTTAGTTTACCATTTTTTATAAATAATTAAATTAATTTAAGATTTCCTGGTTTTCTTTTCATTTAATTTATCATGTTTGTTAGAGAGATTTCATCCTTATAATTGACCCTAACGATCGATGCAATAAAAGTACAGGGTATATTTTTTCCAGATTTTAGCCGGTTCGATTCCCGGGTGTGGGAGAAGAGAATTTTCGAAAATTTTTGAATGCAGTTTGCTTTCTATTCAAAAATAAAGGAATGTTTCCTTTGAGTAAAATTGACGTACTCAAGACGCTTTTTGTTACGTAAGAAAATATGGACGTCCCGACTTATATTTATTTCTGTAACTACCAAGCCCAAGTGGGATGAAATCACTCGGGAGCTTCTTGAGGGTCAAGCACCGCATGACCGCCATGATATTATCGCAAGAGTTTTTCATTTAAAATTAAAATCAATGATAGATCTACTTACCATAGATAACATTTTAAGTATAACGCGGACGAAGTCGCGGGCAAAAGCTAGTATAATAATAAATTTTATTCAAAGTTAAGTTTGGTAAAATACAACACAAATCTTAAAAATAATCTTAGGTATAACAAAGTTCCATGCCTGTACTAGGATAAACCTGTATCACAGGCGAATATTTTTAATGTCCTTCTACTTTGTTGATGAAGTAATTATAAATTACGACTTTCTTTACTTGGCAATAATAGTACCTACCTTCTTCTTTTATACGTATTCTCTGCCATGCTCTCCAATAATTGCTTACAAAATTTAAAAATCACAGGGTTTTTCATTGTCAAAAAATTGTTACAAATCAGTTTGAAAAACATCAACATATCGACACAAACCATCTCAGGTTTAACAGCAATAATGGCAAACACGGCAACTCGGTGCCACAACATTATGTATCAATACATAACTACAGTACAATGGGTATAGTTCTTTGTTTAAAAAACATTTCGGATATTGTACCACAATGTAGAAAGTATTAACTTCTGGCTTTTGTTTCATAGTTTTAATATTTTTATTTTTATTATTTGGTACTTACCTAGCAATGATATTGTAAATGCTTTCTGAGTGGAAACCTGGTGACCTGTAATACAGGTGTTTCACTACCTACCACAGGCACCAGTGATTCACGACCATGTAATTTACTTGTTTTGCCAATAAATAAATTTATTATTATTTATTATATTATTATTTTATATTTTTCCTTTTGACATTTTTTATAGATTTTCTTTTTGACATTTTTATATTATTTCTATTTTTAATTACATTAATTTAATTATTATGAATTTTTATGTCAATAACCTATACAAATATTTGTACACCTCCGGGTATAACATGGCGAGCTTGTAATTTTTTATAACAACTATTAATTGTACCTGTGTTAACAAATGATTAAATGATTTATGATTTATGATTATTTATGATTTATTTATCTTTTTATTACCTTTGAGCAACGGGCATCGTACAAAAATATAACCAGGATATTTTAATACGAGTAGTATGAATATTTTTTTTTAATTCAATCATCATCGCGCATCGTCATCATTCTCTTGCCCTTATCCCAATTCATTTGTGGTTGGCGCAGCATGTCTTCCTCTTCCATACATCTCTGTTTCTCGTCATCTCATGAGACACCTCCTTTCTCACCATATCATTCTTAACACAGTCCATCCATCGTTTCTTTGGTCTTCCTCTACTCTTACCACCACATTCAAACCCATCCACATTCAATTCAATTCAATAACTGGTTTAATTGTATTTCATTTTAAAATTTTAGGACTCCTCAGTCCTAAAACTTCATTACTAGAAAAAAAATAAAACCGACTTCAAAAAAAAAACAAAAAAGTGAAAAATAAACTTTAGAAGAAAAATCAGTTTCTGTTTTTCACTTTTTTGTGTTTTTTTTTGAAGTCGGTTTTATTTTTTGTTAAAAAGTTTTTATTTTTCACTTTTTAGTGGTTCACATGTTCATGGGTCAATGTGGACAATGTAGTTTTTTTTTAGTTTTGTTGATTTTTCAAAAACCGCTTGTCCGATTTCGATAAAAAAAATATGGGACCATTTCGGAAGTACATAATTATACCCTTTCCAACAAAAAAAGAATTTTTCAAATCGGTTAGCAAGTGACGGAGTTATGCCCGAACAAACATAAAAAAAAAATATACATATAAACATCCGAATTGAGAACCTACTTCTTTTTTTAGAAGTCGGTTAAAAAAATTGACGCTCCTAAAGCAGTTTGTTTTTGTTGCCATCCACATGACCTAAGACTAGCTCAAACCCGCGGGAACTACGCGAATGCCATAAACAAATCTGAACACAGGCTTATGCGCATTTCACAATATTACCTACTTCTTGTGAAATGTCAAATAAACTTTAACCACGCATTTAGCACATGTTTTTCCTTTTCTTCACATTCAGTTTGAATAATGTAACTTTTTTTTGTTTTTGCAGGGTGCAATGGATCAAATGACTCCTCCCGCTCTGGACAGAGCGGTAGGGAGTGTCAGACTTCTACTGACTAAAAACCACCCATGTTCCTTCTTAGCCTTTTGTGTCGAGGCCGCGGTATCTCTTTCGAACAAACCGCAGCCCAGACGGATAATGTAACTTCACATTATAATTTTACTAGCTACTTCTACGCATTTTGGCAGTACAAACTCTAACAATAAGTGGCGTATCCCTAAAGAAAAATATCTTCCTTGATCCGTGCCTATATCACAGTCGAAAGGACCTCTGACAATGTATGATTTGTGAAAGCGAATAAGATAGATTAAAGAGGCTTGCCCCACAATTTGTCATCCAGTGAACGGCGGGGGGTGACCGATCACCCATTATATTGGATTCCGGGGTTTGTGGGACAGACGGTCCTTCTCGATGTACTTTACTTTATCTAAACGATGTTGAGGACTTCTCTTGTAATAGTTATGTTACTTATAATTATGATAATAAATAATGTCAATAATGGTGTTACTTCTTCTTCTTTTCGAGTCGACAACTCAAATTTTGTCCATCCAGTACGTAGCAACCTGGACAGCTCTTCCGTTGGCTTCGTTCAAGTTCTTGAAAGTGCAGTTAGTTGGGCACGACGGGCAAGAGAGGAGGTGTGGCATGTCCTGTGTAGGGGCTCCACACTCACATTGTGTCAGAGATGGGTCAACTATACCCCATCTAGCCAGATTGGATCGGCAGCGGCCTATGGGTACGCAGTCTATTTTACTTATAATAATAATGTAATGTCATAACATAACATCGAATGGTTACTCAGAATTGTACCTAAAGTACACTCACATTTCGCTAGTTACCTTTATGTGTGTACGTGTGTTTTTTACCTCTTAATGGGGGCGAGAATATTGCCATCGATCGGGTACGGAGTCCAGACTCCATGACTGCTACTCAGAAATCCCTGTTGGAAAAACCCTATACTTAACCATTTGGCCGACCCGGGAATCGATCCCGAGACCTCATGTGGTCATGCGATTGCGACCACTGGACCAACGCGGCAGTTTTCGGAAGTGAGAACAAAATATGTATATGTTTGTATGTATATATAATACAGAAAGTTTATCATAAAAATACCTCTTATTCTAGTATTGTACAGACCTACAGATTGATATTGTGAATTGTGACATAGAACCACATAGAACCGTTTTTAGAGGAACAAACAGAAACGGAACTTTGCTCATTACAGGACCCCTGATACCCAGAAATTTTCAACTGGGAGCACCGAATTATCCTCCTACCTTTGAAAGCCGAAAGCCACAAAAACTAATACCGAGGCCAGTAAACAAAATAAACAGTAACTCTCTACGTCTAGTCTAGACTGGCTGTATTTCAGTCTGCCTACAAACTTTGCCGCCTACTAAATGAAATATCACCTGTAAGCCCACTGTTATTTACCGAAAACACTGAAATACTATACTTTCGGTAAGAGGAAAATACATAAAACATAACTTCACCCCTGTTTATGAAGGTGGGAGCAGAACTGGGAATTACTACAAAGATACACAGTTTCACTGTTATTAGGTGACTCATAAACGAACACCTAAAAAGCTCATTATCGGATATTGAAAAGTTTCGGCGCTAAGAAGACTTTTCAGTTTGCAGCGCCATCACGGTAGCCAGTTATGTACTTTTGTGCCAAGTTTTAAAGAATGGGAATGGGCCAGTAACAATACACGTAAATTAGAACGACAGTAATGAAAAAATCAAAGTTTTAGGTAGTTCATCTATTTAAGAAATCCATACGTTGTATAGATGTGTAGATATAGGGTGTGTGGGGTCGTGAGACCTTAGTGCCCACACGATAAGAAGATGAAGAAGAATTGTATAATAAATTAAATTAGGTATGTATAACACATGTACATTAAAATAAACAACAACGAATAAAATAACACTTACACATTATAATAACATAACCAATGTCCAGTAATACAATTCAATTGAATTACTGCTAAGTACCAGTCTAATTGGAAGGCCTCCCACTAGATGGACCGATGAACTGGTGAAGGTTGCGGGGACCCGCTGGATGCGAGACGCAGGGAACCGGTCAATGTTTCGATACCTGGGGGAGGCCTATGTCCAGCAGTGGAAGTCTTTTGGCTAAAATAATGATGACAGAAAGAGTGTATACTTATAACATTGTCACTTTTACCGCTAGCACCGTCCATCTTGCTTTCTATGAAACTGTCAAAAGTTAAGTTCTTACTTACAATTTGTAATGATATAATTACAATAAATTACGTTCTATTTATCAATATCGCCCAAAGCGAAGCTCGAACTCGGAACTTTATTTTCAGTTACAAATAAACAAAAAAAAATGGCGTCTTCCTTTCACACAGTTGACGGATATTTCATTAAACTTTATCTGAGATAGAAACAAAAGGGTTTTTATTTTGTGAAAAATAACTGAGTCGTGCTTTGCAAGACAAACTTAATTGTTTTAAATTGTTTCTTTTACTAAACGATGTTTTGAACTATTACGTATATGAATTTTATTTTTTTTAGCCAGCTACAAAGGTAAACGACCTCAAAAGTCTTATTAAATTAATATTAACGAAACTCTAACTATTCTACTAAAAAATGAACTATTTCTAAAGCAAGCTGTCACATTTTTTTCTGAAAAACTGGGACGCAGTAAAATTAAGAAAACTTTCCTTCGAAATACGAGATTAAACTTTAAATATATTTGAATAGTTACATTCGTTCTTGGGGAAGTCAAGAATTTTATAAATTACAACTTTTTCAGTGGTTTTCAGTCGGGGGAAGCAAGCGTCTTTGGTCACAGCTACCGCAAAAGTTCGAACTTCCCATTTTTCAAGAAATTACTGGTGAAGTATTCAGAAGCCCGTTTTCCGTCACTGCTTTCGTTGGTTAAAAGTTTGTAGTATTCGGATATTGGAAAATAAATATATTTTCCCTCTCTCTAAGAAAGCTATCTCATTTTCTATGACCACGGAGCATGGTGCCCTTTCCAATATTTCTTCTTATTAATGGTCTGTGACACGACCCCTCAGCGTGACCATCAATTGTGCGTTTGGATAAGCAGTGGAGCAAAAAACTACTATCCTGTAACATTTGTGAGATAGATCGCTTTTTATCGTCGACATTTCGAAGGTTTTGTTATATATGTGAAGTGAAATAAGGAATCTCTTTATTTAGGTTAGTCAAATTTAGGAGAAACGTAAGTGCGTTAGGAACTTCAGCGGTCTATATTTCAACTCTTGATTTACAGATTGCCTCCACAAAGTTGTATCAACATTTAAGGATAGTCAGTTGGTCAGTTTTCCTTTATTAAGGCAATGATAAAAATCACCAATACAACCGTCTCAGTTCATATAAGTCTCATGAATGCCTTTTTCATCAAATAGTTGGTGATTTTAATCATGATTACTCAATAAATAGACATTTGTTACTGCCGCGAGTTCTATTTTATTTAACACTTGACACTGACCGGCAAATTGCAAAAAAGGTAAGAAAATTCGAATTTCGCGGGCTACCTTGTCGCATCAACCTTAAGAGATCAGTCTTCTCTTAAGGTTGATGCGAGAATGTTATTATTATTTTTCAATAAAGCACAAAATTAATTCGCGAGGCATGTTTCTTCTTCTACTGTTATTACATTCACTTAAAATAAAATGTAAAACACTTATATTCTGAAGAGACCTAATTGAAACAAGCCTCACTTATTATATTATTTAAGTATATTACAATGAAACTGTCTGCAACGCTTTGTCTCGTTTAAGGGATCCGTAGCTTGTAGGTATAAGAAATCCATTTACAAGCATTTTTTTTAATACAAAGGCTTTTGTTTTTTTTTTTATGATATATCTCAGGAGATGATTCTAGCCAATCATTGTAAAAGAAAATGTTCTATACGAAATTCAATACCATCAAGTCCAAATTGTATGGAGCAGTTATTTTACCGACAAAAACTGATTTTTCATCCATGGTAAAAAAATGGCACATTGTCCCTAACACTGTGTGACTGGTCTGGCCTGTTAGTGACTGCTAGTGACTGGCCTGTTGGTCTAGTGGTTAGTGACCCTAACTGCTATGCCGGAGGTCGTGGGTTCGATTCCCACCCAGGACAAATGTTTGTGTGATGAGCACGATCATTTGTTCTGTGTCTGGGTGTAATTTATCTATAATATGTATATGTATGTATTTAGAAATATATAAGTATGTTTATCAGTTGTCTAGTACCCATAACACAAGCTCTGCTTAGCTTGGGACTAGATGGCGTTGTGTGATAGTTGTGGAATATTATTATATTATTATTTATTATACTATATACCACCGGATACCTTTGCATAAATGGTTTAGAATTTTTTAGACTACGAATGGATGGAATTTTAAAATTCTTTTATATTCTACCATTTGTGCAAATAAAATATAAAAGATTTGTAAAATTCTATCGATTCGTATTCTAAAAAATCTCAACCATTTAAGCAATGGTGGGTCAGCTAATAGCTACTCGTATTACAAAACAACCGACTTCAAAAACACCAAAAAGAGAAAAATAAACTTAAGAAGAAAAATCTGCTTCTGAAGTCGGTGACTTTTGTTTGTTTGACTTCATGTTTTTGCCACCGACTTCAGAAGCTAATTTTTATTCTTAAGTTTATTTTTCTCTTTTTGGTGTTTTTGAAGTCGGTTGTTTTTTTTGCAAAAAAGTTTTTTTATTTTTTCATTTTTAGTTGTAATAAGTACCTATATATCCTATCCAAATATTTAAATTGTAATACGTGTCTATGAAATTCATATATAACAACTAAAACAATGTGTATTGTACACATCTGCATACCCCCTCAGAGCATACAGGCGTGATGTAACGTCATGATAATATATATTCAATAAACATCCAAGCGATTCCAGCAATTACGACAGATTTGCCGTCTATTTTTGAAGAGTTCCATTGTATATCTCCGAAGATCAGTACCAGATCTTCACCAAATTAAAATGGGACCACCTCAGGAGTATATTCTTTCAAATAAAAAAAGAATTTTGAGAATCGGTCCACAAATGGGGGAGAAATCAGGTAACATACATAAAAAAACATACATACGAACATATAACCTCCTCCTTTTTCGAAGTCGGTTAAAAAGGTGATTTTTTCTATTTCTAGCTGTATTTTAAAAGTGGTAAAAGTAAATCCAAGCAATTGACACTACTCACCAGCGAACACCTTTCAAAGGTAGTCGTAAATAACCGCTGTAAAGGCTTGTAGATTGTGTTAAATCGACCTTAATTGATGTAGGTAAGTGAGAGATTCACTCAGGTTAATTGCGTAGACTTGGCACCCCGCCAGGTGACCAGATTTATTTGATTTCACTCTAGGGGTAGATAAGAACGTGATTTTTATGTTCATACTGATGTTTACTTCTGGGTGGGTAAGGTATACTAATGAGATTTTATTAAGAATAAAACTAGCTATTAAAGTTAATTAGGTAATTATCAAGTTATTAAATATATTGTTTATACACACATAATTATTGAAGGAAAAGTTCTGGAGTGGTCACTGCGAACCGGAAGACGTTGCGTTGGAAAGTCCCCGACTAAGTACACCGATGACCTGGTGAAGGTTGCGAGGATCCGCTGGATGCGAGATGAACGAGACTGTAATGATGATGATGAAAAAAAACTTTTTTGCAAAAAAAAACAACCGACTTCAAAAACACCAAAAAGAGAAAAATAAACTCAAGAAGAAAAATCTGCTTCTGAAGTCGGTGACTTTTGTTTGTTTGACTTCATGTTTTTGCCACCGACTTCAGAAGCTGATTTTTCTTAAAAAACCCATTATCAGCTCATCAACATGAAGACAAGTGATGACTGCTAGATGCGAATACTTGAATGGCGTCAGAAAAAGCAGTACAAAACACGTAATACGTGTCTATGAAATTCATATATAACAACTAAAAAAATGTGTATTGTACACATCTACATATCCCCTCAGAGCATACAGGCGTGATGTTACGTCATGATAATGTATATTCAATAAACATCCAAGCGATTCCAGCAATTGCCGTAGCAACAGATTTGCCGTCTATTTTTGAAGAGTTCCATTGTATATCTCCGAAGATCAGTACCAGATCTTCACCAAATTAAAATGGGACCACCTCAGGAGTATACTCTTTCAAATAAAAAAATAATTTTGAGAATCGGTCTACGAATGGGGGAGAAATCAGGTAACATACATAAAAAAAAAATAAAAAAAAATACATACACACGAACATTTATAACCTCCTCCTTTTTTGAAGTCGGTTAAAAAGGGGATAAACCTATCGATTCATTCCTTTTTTTCGTGGTTAAACTCGTCGATGTACCTACATTAGGTTAATTTTTGCAATTTTGTGAAAATTGCAATTTGTATGTAGTGTGCAATTAAGTAGAAAACTACACTTATGCATTCCTGGTGATCCACGATTCTTTCACGGTTCTGAGTAGGAATGGGAATTGAGTGAATCACAACTGCGATAAAATAAATTCTCATTTCTACGCATGTAGTGGAGAGCTTCGTCCCAGCAGTGGGCTATTGCGACAAAAGCACTGGAAATGTCATAATATTATCATGTGATGTTGAGTTGCTGGAAAAGTTTTGCTCAAGAAAAACCTACTTTAAAGCAACATCGTTCCATACAAAATAAAACGAGTGTGTTTCGTGACTTAGAAAAGTGTAACACATCCCCGTAAGTTTATGAATACGAAACACTTAACAACGAATGCACGCTAACTCGAAAAACTGAACAACGAATGCACGCTACCTCGAAAAACTGAACACCGTAGCCATACGATCTCGAATAACTAAATTTCAAACACATACAGAACCCGGCCACTGAAACTGACAGTACTTAATAGAATTCCCTCTGGTCCCCGTGATACGTGTATAGTAAGTAATTGGGTTCGTTTCATGAAGAACGTGGGGAGCTCGGAGACAGGTTGCAGGCACAGGCGTCTTACAGACACGAGCCGTAGTCGGTAACTTTGTGAGACGAGAATATATGTTCAGAGCTTTAGATGAGTATTTAAATTGTATTTCTTTAATATTTAGGAGTTTTTTTTTAAATTATCCCTTTGTCAGATTTTTGAGGACGCTTTAAAGAGTGTAGCGGTCCGCTACGCCGTACTATAATAGTGTATTGGGCACGCTCCTTAAATCTATACAAATATTTGGAGTCTTAACAAATGGTTCTTCAATTGAAGACTGACTCACTGTCTTTTTCTAATTCATCTAGAAGTTATTTTGAGAATATTATCTGTCTGGCATATCTTCATCATCATCATTTCAGCTGAAAGACGTTCACAGCTGGACATAAGCCTCCCCCAAGTGTCGCCACATTGACCGGTCCCGTGCGTCTCGCATCCAGCGGATCCTCGCAACCTTCACCAAGTCATCGGTCCACCTAATGGGAGGGAGGCCTTCCAACGCAACGTCTTCCGGTTCGCGGTCGCCACTTCTGAACTTTTCGGCCCTATCGGCCATCCATTCTGCGAGCGATGTGCCCAACCCATTTAAGTCTGGCAATTCTTCGGGCTACGTCGGTAACCTTGGTTCTCATGCGGATGTCTTCATTTCTGATTCGGTCAAGCAAGGATACTCCGAGCATAGCCCTCTCCATTGCCCTTTCTAATTCATCTAAGAGTTTTTAGAAGTGGTTTGAGAATATTATCTGTCTGGTATGTCTTACATCCGTATCTATAGTCAAGTTAAAGTAATTACTTGGTCTTAAGTAATTACTTATGCAAACATTTTTATGCAATGGGCAAGAATTTAAACGAAGTTAGAACCGTTAATGAAAGCAAAGCTAAGAATTCTAACCTTTGATAGTTCTAACATCAAGGAGGCTAAACTACAGGGAAGAAATCGTGTCTTAAACAATGACTTTTACTCAAGTAATCACTATGACTAATTGTTTATAAATACGGGTGTAAATCGACAAGAAAATGCTTTTTCTAACAATAATAGCGCTTAAGGAATACACATACTTCTCCAATACCTCCTGCCTACTTCTGTTCTCCTGGTAATTTGTGGGACTTTACTACCTATCCTTATTTTCTCAAACAAAAAAAAAATGTAACCGAACTACTGCCACTAGACCTTCTTAATAAATAATAAATATTTGCTCCTATCGACATTTTTATTTCTTAGTCCCCGCACTAAGCGAGTGATATTCGTAGGTGTACCTACTTCGTGGAATAGGAAATTAATTATTTTAAATTTCTTATTTGAAGCCCACTACGGGTGTGCTAAGTAGAATACTTTAGGTGTGCTACGTCTGGGTGTGCTTCGTGGAATACCTCATTGAGAGACTTCTCTTTTGAAATATTTGCTCGTAATCAATCCCGCGGGCCCAGAATACCTTTGTTTTTTGAGGGGTGGGAATTCATTAAATAACCCCTCCTACTCTGGGCAGAACGGAAGGGAGTGTCAGACTTCTACTGACTAAAAACCATCCATGTTCCTTCTTAGCCCTTTATGTCGAGGCCGCGGTATCTCTTGTGAACAACCCGTAACCCCTACGGGCGGGCCCAGAATACTTTGAAAGACATGTAAAATATTATGATATTGTAATTAAAACTCGTGGTTTGCTATCGTTTCAATGCATACAAACCACATTAATTATATTCGTGCAAGTTATAAAACTTAGCTCCAAACTTAATTACTGAGTAAATCTCAACTTGCTAACTTAACTGGCCGCATAAGAAGTTTAAATACCTACAGTTTTGTTTACTTGTTTCAGCTGAAAACACAGGTACAGCGGGGCTTTGACTGAAAAATTAAGAACTACTGCGGCAAGCTTTCATTTGTCTAGTAGTTGAGTATAAACTTTCGCTTGCTTAAATTGACAAGAATAGTCTCAAACATTTAAACAAAAAAAATAACCAAGTGCAAGTCGAACTTGCACATGACGGGTTCCGTAGTAGGGAAGCCCCCTTTAATTTGTATTATTTCTTGTTTGTCATAGTGTTTGTATGAATGACAAAGTTATGTTTGCGGTTTTTTAAATTTGCTACATCTCAAAAACTATAAACTACATATTGTTCAAACCAATTTTGGTTGAAAGTTTTCATTACGATCTTCAGCATATATTAGATTTTTCACTCTGTTAGTTTAAAAGTTAGAAGACTTTCTTTCAAACGATTGTCTTTGAGAAAAAATGGTTTTAGAAACCCTAATATCATTTTTAAAGACCTATATCTATAGACATCTCAAAAGTAGCCATAACGTCTTACAAACCAATCTCAATGACCAACATACCCCGCCTACAATAGGTTCTCTAATTATAATAATATTATAATTAAGTCTAACTTCTATTATCTGATTTCTTATTGATATTATCTCAATAGAATAGAAGTTAGAGTTTCAAGTGACGCTACCGTCAATTTTAGCCTGTCGTATGTTTCCATCTGAAGTAGCAGCTTTGTTTTGCTTACCGTTTCTTAGTAAAACACTGGCTGGACGGTTAATTTATCGGGCCATTTGTACGAACAGCTGGGTGACCACTTTTCATATTAACTTTTAGGATATTATCGTTTTCTCTCCAGGCACACAACGCCTTAGTTCTTCAAAAACATTGCAGACACTGCTAATTGCTATAGATAAACAGATAAGTATCAAAAGAAAATAAATTCGAAAGAAATAATTTTTAATTGAAGTCTTTCTTTGGTGGATGATGTGCTGACGATATAAGGTAAAATTTTATTCTCTCCTTTTACTTTTCTGAAAAAGATATATCATCTAACAAAGGAAAATAATATTAGAAAAGTTTTTTTTTCTTTATTAATATTCCATGGCAATTATGATACTGACAGTATTTATGTTTGATTCTGCCTACACTAAGGCTGAACGCTCACGTCGAACTTTTTGCAGGCGACCGATTTAAAGTTCGTAAAAAATCGGTGACCGTTTTTTTTTATCAGAGTAAACGAACAAATTTAAATTGGCCCGACAAAAAGTCTGACGTGGGCGGGAGTGCTAAAGATTATTTGCTGCACAAACATTTTGTTACAAAAGTAAATCAAAATATGCTTACGCCATGGCCACTATAGGGTGTATGCAAACCACGACACCGGAACTTTTTTCTTGTGGTGCCACCTGCCGGAGTGAGGCTTAATGATGTAAAAACACAGCTGATCCACCTTCATGGTGCTGTTATGAACAGTAGGACAGGAATTATTTATTAGGCCTATTAAGAATAGAGATAAGCTAGGAGAAATCTGTGCATTGAATTTCTTGCGTTTGTATTTTATGTTATTTAAAATTCAGAACAAACTGCATAGAGTTACGCTTGATCAAGGGGATATTATATGTGCATTTAGTGCCCCTATGGTCTCGTGGTCACCTGAGTGTAATCGATCAGACGGTGGTATTAGGCTTTTACATTAGAATTTTTTCTATAGCAGCCTGGATCTGGAGTAAAACACTCAGGAGAGACCACTAACCCAACATCATCCTTCTAACATTCTCCTACCATGTATGATTCTTCCAAACATCTATTACTCGTCATCCCACTAAAGCCCATTGTATGGTATCAATTTAAAATTGGCCCTCGTAATTCCTTCAACATTGAAGTAACGTTCCAAGTTCGCCTACCGTTAGTGTGTACCCAGTGCAACTTTCCACCGGGTGTCCTATGTAAACAATACCCCATACACGGCGTGCTTATGAAAATGTATGTGCATACTAATTTGATGGCGCCGCCGTACGCAGTGACGAGTTTGATGAGGTTTACTACCTGGAGGTATAGTGACGTAGTGGACATACGCACTATGGCGAATGACGGAAATGCGGCAATTCTTATCTACGGCGAGATAGAACTTTGACGGCACGGTTGGCGCAGTGGCTAAGCAATTAGACTGCTGCGCTGCGTGCCGCGGGTTCGATCCCCGCACGGAACAAATATTTGTATGGCCTACAGATAGTTGTTCCGGGTCTGGGTGTTTGTGTATGTGAGTTTAAATGTTTGTAAACGCACCCACGATACAGGAGAAATTCCTAGTGTGGGGCAACGTTTAAAAAAAAAACAAAAAAACTATTGCTCTGAATCAAAATCTTCTTTCATCATCAATGTCTTGCCCTTATCTCAATTCATTTGGGCTCGGTGCAAGATGTCTTCTTCTTCCATACTTCTTTGTTTCCCGCCATCTCATGAGACACCTCCTTCATCTAAAATATTCGTCTTCTGTATTGTATTTCTATGGTAATCTCTTCTTTATATGGGCCTCTAACATATATTATTTATTATCATTATGAGCCCATGTTGTTCCACTGCAGGGCAAAGGCCTCCCTTCCCTCTTTCCACTTTTCGCGATCCAGTGCGATGGTAGACCAATCCTTTGAGAAAGAGTCCAGCTCATCCCGCCATCTCCTTCTGGGCCTGCCGCGTTGTCGTTTCCTGCCTTTTGGTATCCACTGAGTGGTAATTTTTGCCCATTGCTCCTCCGACATGCGGCAGATGTGACCAGCCCAGTTCCATTTTAAACTCGCAGCTGTAAGACCAACATCAGCTATTTGGATTTTAGCGTGAATTATAGTGTTTCTGATGCGGTCCGTAACATGCTATCGAGAAATATTTCTCAGACATTCTGGTTTCTTCTCGATGTTTTCCTTCACTGAAGCAAGTGATAACACATGAATACGCACATGAGTCCGAAAAATCAGAGGTGCGGATGTGTCTTGGGTTGGAACTTAAGACCTTTGGCTTGGTAGTCAGCGAGCATCAACAGACACGCGAGCAGCCCTAAGAACAAGTCTGCTTAAACAAGCCATTCAAAAAAAAATGGTAGGTGTAGTGTGCAGCTCGCCAAACCTTATATTTGTAACTGCACACACTAATTATTGGCATTACTATACGAATCGTGGAACTAAACAGTTCTCTTTTATTTTGACAACAACACTACAGACCCGTCAGTGCTTCCGACTTCACCAAGCAAGCACTCATGCTTACCGTGCTTGCTACGCTCGTTAAGTACACCACAGGTGAGTGTTACACCAAGCATCAAGAAACACACAAGCAGCTCTAAGAACAACAGTCTGCTAAGCCAAAGGTCTCGAGTTCCGTAAGGAGTAGTAAGCTATCACTGCTGTTCAATGCTGTGTTTGCGAATCAAAATTTTCAGCCAAGATAAGCACTTTACTATTTCAACGGTAACAAGCATACATACATAGACTGGCAAACTCAATACCCTTCCTTTTGGCTTCGCTTTAGTCGGGTAAAAGTAGAACAGACACTCCCTGAAAACACCCTCCCGGCTCTGGTTGTTTGTTTTTGGGTTAACTATGATTCAGATGAATCGTTTCGAATATCCAAGCTTCACAGTTCCGCCTTTCGACGAAGTTTCAGTCAAACTTCAGTCTTACATACACATACATAAACTCACGCCCTTTTCCCATGGGGGTAGGCAGAAACCACAGAACGCCACCTACTACGATCCATACAAACTCCTTTTGCCTCGTCCACATTCATACATCTGGTCATACACGGACGCCGGTTTTTATATGGGACAAGCCCGCCACACTATTCCCAAACCACTGTAACTCCTGTTAGCCAGAATCAACAGTGACGACCACAAGAAAAGTGCCGAGACAAGCTCGACGAAGTCCCAGAGAAGTGATTTAACTGTCTTGGATCCCGCAACGAAATTAATCAGAAAAGAATAGCGGAGGAGTAGGAAAAAACATATAATAATACCGGTTACGAGAACTAACGGAAACTTCAGTCTTACGAGTATACCGTGCAAACATAAAGTTACTTTGCGTTATGGACAATCCTCTGCTAAGTCCCAGCATCCAATATTGTAAGCTCGTATCGAATTATCTCCTATATCCTGATATTAGAACATCATACCAATAAAAGCCCTTGTTCGGGACCTAAAGAGCCAGTTACCGACATTGCACGCGGCCGATGTATCGAAGTTTCGCTCTAACAACACGGTATTACGCATTAGCTTAGATTTTAGACAACAGGAATAGAAGTTTCGGTGCTGTGGGGCTAACTAACTCTGCAAGACAAACAATAAGATTTAAGATAATAAAGTTAAGCTATCGGAAGTAATGTGATCGAATCATGTTAGACCATAATAGTAAATTGGCGTGAAAGAAAAAGGAATAAATGATAGCGTCACGATTGACAGGGGAGATTGGGAGAGAACAACGTGTTGCGCCGACCCCAAATATCATGGGACATGGACATACCTAATTAATTGCCTTATTTGTCATATTGTTACTCTTTACCGAGGGAAAGCAGTTGCGTCCTGCAATTAACTAAATTATAATATGATTTGCGCTATCATTGTCTATCGTTTATTTAGGGGCAAAGGGTTATTTTAATATATAACTCTTCTTTTGGGGTTCACCGCAGTCGGGTTAAAAATAACCGATATTAGTACATTCACAATGAGTTTAACTACTAAACTCAGTGTGAATGTGTCAATATGATGCCTATCAATTAAATATATTTACTGGGAATGAAGTTGGAAAAGAACCTTGTAATGGCTGAGTTGTTAACTGTCAACCTGAAGATGAATTTGTGAGTTCCAAATATCTGGATTATGCTGACATTCATTCAAGCATAGGTACTACTACATAATATATGAAGGTTGACTAATATTGGAAAGTACAAACAAAGTACCCAATAGACATAATAGGGCTATTAAAAATACCAAGCACTTCTTTTGAACTACTTTAAAGAACATCATAAATAAAACAGGGAATCATTCCCAGCGTCTGTTCAATAAAACTTAAAGTGCTTATTCCGATAACTGCTTGGGAAGAGACCGCCCAAGTTATGACCATCTTGGAAACTTCATTATATTGAGAAGTAGCAATATTCTTTTGAGAATGGAGCAAAGTTCGGCCGATTGGTGATCCAAGTTATATATTTTTGTAAGTGAAGATTTTTTATGAAAGGAAAACTAGTTAATAATACTTAATAAGTATTTTAATCTGTTATTGTCAATTTAAATATCACCTTCTAGGAGTAGTCAAGTTCTAATGTATTTTTAAGTTCGGTTTGTCTTCTATTGTGTTAATTTAATTTTCATTGGATAAGCTAACTTTTAAAATAGTGAATTTTAGCCATCAGGAATGTCTTAGTCCCGTCAAGACTGAGCGGTTGTTCGAAAAAGACACCGTGACCTCGGCACAAAAGGCTAAGAAGGCACATGAGTGGTTTTTAGTCAGCAGAAGTCTGACACTCCCTACTCCCTACCGCTCTGTCCAGAGCGGGAAGAGTCATTTGATGATTTCACACTTTCAAAAAAAAAAAAGGAATATGTCGTAGCTCGTAATCTATAATTTGGCAACCAGCTCTCTTACATGATACTTCAATAAGTAATTGGCAAAATGAGGATACAATTTTGTCTTCGGTGACTTTTTTTTTCTTTTTACGCTGTTTGTTGCAACACCAGAAACTTCCTAACATTTTCTATTCCACATCTATCGAATCCACGGATATTTATACAAAATGACACAATAGATATTGAGTGTTCGCGGAAGTCGTTTGCACATAGTTTCACAGTCCCCACTCTAATTCCGTGTCATAACTGTTACATTTCTGATTAAATCCGTTGCTTTTTAGTGACAAAGTTCTGTCATTTGATTACTGAGTTCATAGCTGTCATAAAAGTTGGGTTTATTTTATTTTGAGTGTCAGTTACGAAACAGATGGGTAGTGATGGTAAATTTTACCCGTTGCTTGTCGTTGTAAAGTTGCTGGTGACAACTCAATTAAGTCAGTGCCTAGTTGGTCGAGTCCTGGGTTCGATTGCCGGGTCGGACAGTGCTATTGGCATTTTCTATCAGAAACTCAGTGGCAGTCATGGAATATGGATGTAATCCCAGTGTGTGCCAACAGACTCGCCCCCTTATTACCTGTAACTTAAAAAACATAACTGCACTATAAGGTACGCCTTTGCTAATTGTATCCGGACCCTCTATATGCCATTACCGCTGTGTCCGAAGTTCCGAACCCTTATTGAATAGTTACCTCTAACCCTTATTGCATTTTGCAATAGCTCGTTGATCATGTTCTTTAAGGATCTGATGAGAAGTCCTATTCGAATAATAGTTTAATACTTTTTTATACTTTCCTTATGTAGTCGTAAATTCTTTCATAGACCTATAATTTCATATGCCATAATCATCATAACTTCAGCAGCTAGAGGTCCACTGCTGCACATAGGCCTCCCCTAAATGTCACCACATTGACTGGTCCTGTGAGTCTCGCATCCAGCGGATCACCGCAACCTTCACCAGGGCATGAGTCTACTAAGTAGGAGACCTTACAACACAACGTCTTCCGGTTCTGGGCCGCCATTAAGAACTTTTCGCAACTTTTTAATTTTAATGTCCCATAATAATAATTATATTATTGGATCAAGGGCCTGATTCAGAAGGCAGTACTTCTTGATACGGCTCGTATTATGAGGAGGTTCCTGTCTCTGGAGCCCTAACCGCCGGTGGCTTGGACCCAGCTCCCGTCACCGGTGGACGACTATTTTTTATATTTTTAAATATTTTTTTTATGAAATATTTAAATATGTAAATTTTATGTTAGTAAATAAATAAAGGACATTATAATAATAATAATGTACGATTGGAATGTGTATTTACTCAAATACACTACATATGTAATAATATAATAATACCTACATATACTACATAGTCTGAGTTCCCAACCTAAACACTAAAATTAAAGTACTCTGAAAAACACTCCACTGTGTGTAATTACAAGGAAACAATTACTGAGCTCAGACTTTAATACGAAATTAACTCTGAATGAACGAAATAACTTGAGTTGAAAATTTCGTGAAGTTGTAAGTTAGTTAGTGTTTTCACGCTTTTATTCATATGTTTTAGTTAGTAGAATGGTGTTTATGCATCTCTTGGGGTGCAGTCAGTTAGTTCATTTAGTTACAACGTGGATTAGAGTGCGGTCGTTAAATAATAAGGTTTTTTTTTTAATATTTTAGTACCTACCGGTATCAATTGTGTAGAAAAACCCGACAAAAAAAACTGAAAACCAAAAAACAAGCACATTTTCATTTCAGCCAAAAGACGTCCACTGCTGGACATAGGCCTCCCCCAGGCGTCGCCACATTGACCGGTCCCGTGCGTCTCTCATCCAGCGGGTTCCTGCAAGCTTGACCAGGTCATCGGTCCACCTAGTGGGAGGCCTTCCAACGCAACGTCTTCCGGTAAACCGGAAGCACATTTTAAATTTAACAAAACTTCGACTCCTTTTATTTTGATACCCTACTCAATGTTAAAGGCTCCACGGTATGCCCCACAAAATCCGCAGTTTTCTTTGTTATTTTAATTTTAACGTTACGTAGCCAGTGACACTCGCGCCACCAAGACAAATCTAACGGCGTACCTACATTTTATCCAAATCAAATCGGATCACGCGAATCGCCAGAATCGCCAGACTTAAGTGGCAATGAGCAGGGCACATTGCTCGCAGAACGGATGGCCGATGGGGCCGAAAAGTTCTGGAATGGCGACCGCGAACAGGAAGACGTTGCGTTGGAAGGCCTCCCGCTAGGTGGACCGATGACCTGGTCAAGGTTGCAGGAACCCGCTGGATGAGAGACGCACGGGACCGGTCAATGTGGCGACGCCTGGGGGAGGCCTATGTCCAGCAGTGGACGTCTTTTGGCTGAAATGATGAAATCGGATCAAAGAAACCTACATAGATACATAAAGGTCAAACACATATCCTGCTTTTGGGCTTCGACGCAGTCGGGTAAAAAGAGCTACCGACTTTTTTACTAATAACTGCTTTTCTTTAGCTTTTTGAAGTAGGTATCCAACATTTTCATGAACGAAATAAAACTCCGAATACAAAACAATAAATAATTTAATCATTTTTACTACATTAATATAACAAGGAACCAGCGCAGATGAAATTCTGTTTGCATGGGTCTTAAATTACCACTAATTAGATCGATTTGAAAGAATTTAACATCGACTAGAGACAGTTTGATACGGGGCATAAAGATTGATTGAATTCACTAATAGGTATGCATAATTCTCATGTGAGTTTAACCAAGAATATCTGCACTTTAAAAGAGACAGACCTCCAAGTTTATTTTGATTGTTTCTTCACACATTAGTCTGGTGTGAAATACCAGCCTCGTATTCTAGTGTGTAAGGGTTTGTAAAAACCTATTAGCAAAAATAATAAACATCATATATCTACATATTTTAACGTTGCTTTACATTTCACTATGGCATTTTGTTCGTTTCCTATGGCACTATAAAACAGGCATTGTACTATTACATCTACAAAAAGTTTACTACATACATGAGCTAGTAGAAAATCTGAAGAAAATGTGTTAATCTTCGGTAACTTTTGCCTAAGGTCCCATCCCATTTCGTTATTAAACATTTCTTCACATATGCATTTATATTAGCTTATATTTTCGTTGAAAGAGAATGCGGTCTTGTAAATCTTCCTCACACAATAGGGTAGTTGTCAAAAAAAAACTAATTAGTCCGTCAGATAGATTTCCAAAAAAATATGGAACACATAAATTTTCTTTTTGCACGCAACCAACAATGCAGTCGATTACAGTGCTTTGAAAACTCGTGTGACGTCATATTATATGTCATTTTTTACCGGCGAGTGACGTCACAAGCACCCATTCTTGATCTTTGACGCGTTTTGTCTTCGTCATTTTTTATTAATTTTATAAAACAAAAAACACTCATCCATTATTTTTCGGTAATCCAATAGACAGACTAAACAGAATCATGTTATTTTAGTCAGGAAACATCCGTATTACTGCTGCGGATTCTTAAACAGCCACCTAAACCCGTTACTGAAATCAGCTATATTAGGCAAAGACTCAGGAGTTTGGAATGGCTCACTATCAGCTGGCTCATAGCTATAACCCACGGTGTTATACTCCTGGGGAGGGCCATACATCATCTGAGGACCAGCTCCAGCTGGTGGGCCTGACTGGTTCTTCATGTAGTGGTTGAGGAGTAGACCACCAGCGTAGAACAGCTTTTGGAAGAACGCGACGAGGAAGAAGAATGATGCGACCTTGATGACCGCTAGCTTTGATAACACTGCTAGTGCGACGATTGCTGAAACAAATGAAAAACATATTAAAAATGGAGAAGTGAAGTCTTTGTTAATCTACGGACTTTCGTTCGTTCAAGTCACCATTGAGAAGCCAGAATGTCACTGCACTGTCTATAAAGTGACTGGGCGATCATCGATTTGTATTGTGTGAGTTCGAATCCCGCACGATACAAATTTATTTGTAATAGGGCTACAATTTAAATAGTTATTTCGGGTTGTGTATAAAATATTTGAAAACACAAACATGATACAGGAAAAAATCCTAGTGAGGGACAACGTTTTATTAAAAAAATAAGTCGGGAAAAGGCCGCGTCCCCAAAATTCTTTTAATAACATACTATTCAGGTTCTGAATCATTAATCATCTTCATCCAAAAATAGCAAACATCAGGTTGGTTATGTAAAAAGGTTTTTATACTACGAAGTTTTGTTTCCCACCAAACGTTTCACGTTTTCCTCAATTCAAATAAAATTTTCTTTAATTCCCAAGACCATAAGAAACTGAAAAAAATATAATTACATTTCAAGTTCCAGGGAGTAAATAATATTTTGAAAGCAAAGTATTTCCGTCAAAACAGAGCTCGGTCTTGTTCTAGCTCTGAAGAAAGTAAATAAATTAGGTCCTAATTGAATTGTCAAGACTAAGTAAATCTCTGTCGGTCCGCAAATTGCTCCAACAGTTTTATTTAATTACCCTTCGGCAGGAAGAAACTGGAATTATGTCAACTTCTGACTCAAACGAAAATGTTTAGATACTGCCAGATGCGGCATTATGAACACTTGCCTTAAGGGCCTACCACACGCACAGGCTTTACCACAGTCTTGCCTGCGCGATTACACGGTGCAGACGGTACATCGCGCGTGTGGTTGGTAAAACTGTATTACCATTACCAACCTCATGCGTGATGTACTCTGTGTGCACCGTGTAATCGCGCAGGCAGGAGTGTGGTGAAGCTTGAGCGTGTGATAAGTAGGCCCAATAGACACCACGCGTTTCTTGTTTTCCCATGAGCTACTAGAATCTATTCCACGTCCCACGTCCTTGTAAAGTATAACGATAAAAAGGTCTTTATGCCTCTATTTAAAATAAGGGGTTTGACTATTGCAGATCTTTGATAGTCGTGTCAGGTAGTCAGTGGCCTGAAAGTCTAACAACCAGTCTTACAAAGGGGTATCATATTTGCAGTGGGTACTAACTGGCTTGAGGAGGGCAGATAAGCAGTTGATCCATGTAAAATTCTGGTATTCAACTGCACCCGGTAAGACTGGAAGGCGACCCCAACAATGTTGGAAAAAGGCTAGGCAGATGATAATGGTACACACATATAAATGGTACACACATGGTAAAACATATTAAGTACCTACTTTCATTTAAGTGTTAGCCCCCTAAAACTACAGTAACCATCCTCTTTCTTTTTTTTTTGGTGGGTGGAAAATCATTAAATGACCCCCCCCCCCCCCCGCTCTTGGACAGAGCGAAGGGGAGTGTCAGACTTCTACTGACTAAAAACCGAACCCATGTTCCTTCTTTGCCCTTGTGCCGAGGCCACGTCATCTAGTACTAAAATCCGCGGCCCCGACAGTAACCGACAGTATCCTTAATTACGATTAAGTAAAACCTTTTCAATACACCAAAGTGCAAGCAAATCTAATATTCTTCACTAAACTAAATGTTTGGGATTACCCTTTAAATTCTGACTTTAACGTTAGTGAAATAGAAACCATTTTCTTCTGAGGATCAGATCCGGAAAACAGAACGTCAATAAATTGTATTGACGAGATGAAATGTCAAGCCAAACGTAGTTAGTTTCCATTACGGAAATTGTATCAATTCTGAGTAATCCGTAGGTTGAGATGTAACTTAATCTCGATTAAACCGTATTCCTACTTAGGTAAAGAGATAATTTGAAGATCAACGGAGATTTAGCCGTGATAATCTTGGTTTAATTTTAGCTGGTTTATCCTTAGTCGAATATTGAATTTACTAATTCTATCTGATCTGAGCTATGCGAAAACAAGAACCACAATTTAAAAGAAGAGGAAAATACCAACGACACAGAAAAATACTAATTTCTTATAAGCACTGCATTAAATTGCTTTTCTTGATTACTTCCTCAGTTTGCACAGATTTTTTATTAATTTAGAACCAGTTTCATCTCTTTAGTAAAAACACGGAAGTATGATTTACGTTCCCATTTCATGTTCGGATGAACATCATCATAACTCTCCAGCTATATTGGGACTACAAAAGATCCCTTTGATTTTTTCTGTCGTAAAAACACTCCAATTAAATCAACTACTCACCCAAAAGCCTTAAAGATCCTTTCTTTTTCTTCGCCCTCGCTTCCTCCGGTAATTGTTCGTTGCTTTCCAAACAATAACAACACACCAATAACGATAAAATAACGATCATTTTCTTCAACATTTTGACAGAAAAAAAGTTAATTTATAATCTGTATTTAAATTGGAAATTCTATATTCCCGCGCTTTCTGACAGTTTGATTTTTTAATCGGAAATTGTGGAGCAACGGAATTGATATCGAGGAGTTTTGTCGTAAACTCTACGGGTAAATATAAAATGTTTGAGTTTTAAGAAGTTTTGGCTTGTATATTTCTAATATATTTTTCACTTTTCCCAAACTGAACTGTGCGGTCTGCGTTCCCGTTAATAAATAAGTATTGGTTGCTGAGTAGCATTCGTAAATTCTTTTCTCGAAGAAAGTTTGTTCATTGTTTCCATAACTTAAAGGAAACTGTGTCGAGTTTTCCTTTCTGTGACTAATTTGCATGTAAGGAAATAATTATTGTGTTCTTTTGTATAACTTTCGCGTTCCATACGTTTTGCTTGACTATTCAAATTTTTACGCTTGTTCCTAAAAATTTCTCCGTCATTTGCATGTGAATGAATGTTATTGAATATTTTGCTCGTTACCGATAGGTATAACTTTACAAGAAATATGTGCTTACATATTTACTTACATTGTCTGTGTCGTGGCCGTGAGAGGATGGGAGGGCGTAATAATTTGTCTTCGTCATTAAAAATTCAGTGTTAGTATTTCTTCGATTCACGTAATCAGTGGTTTAGACTGTCTTATAGGTCGAGTGGTCGCAAGCGCGACTATTGCGTATGAGGTTTTTCTTTCAGGAATTTCTGAGTAGCAGCCAGATTTGTGCCCAATTTGAGGCAATATCTTACCCCTGTTATATGGGACTTAACATAACATACGTTACTTTTATTTACTTAATGTTAAGCTTAGCAAAAATAACAGGCTAACGCCCAAATACTCAAACGTCACTCAATTATAAGTAACCCTCAAAACTCCTGCTATCTCTGTCACTCTGCGTTAAACTAACAAAGACAGCACGACATTTAAGTGCAACTTATAATTGATTGACGTTTGAGTATTTGGGCGTAAATGTCATGTAATGCTTTTGATCCTTTCTCGACGGAACTGTTAAAGATCCCCCTTCCACTCTTCTAAATATAACTTTAGGAAGAATTAACCTTTAATTAATATTATTAACGGATATCTAAATATTTTCCTTTGTCTCCGAGATAGATAAGAATAGATCCTGTCATTCTATTTTATGAAAGAAAAAATTTAGGATGACAACTTAATTATTTATTTTTGTAAAGAAGGTTCCAAGTTCCTAACGTCTTATCATTAAGGTAATATCTAGAACAACAAAACAAGCCTAAAAATAAATCTGAAAACATTGGGTAAACTAAAGAACTTTGACTATAAACATTTTGAGCTCTCACAGATCAAGGCGTCCGATCTAAATGGAATAACGTTGAAAATAGAAATTCAAAGAAAAATATTTGTTTTTTTTATGATTTAATTTTACACGAGTTTTAGACATAGATTTTTAGATGAATGTTTTGGAGATTTTCCATTCTTAGTTTAGAACCGCTTTCGTTGCTTACGAAAGTATATCAATTCATATTAATATTGTGATAGAGAAGCCCACGGATTTACTAAAAAACCCAACACTTGGCCCGACATGGGAATCAAACCCAGAACCACATACACAGTAGTCGCGCTAGCGACCACTAGACCATCAAGGCAAACTAAACAAATCCCATTTAGTTTCACAAAATACTTCAGTCGTAACTGACACTTTTCGTCCAAAATGCTCCAAAAGTTCCTCTGTCAGAGCTCGGTATTTAGATTTAGTTCGGTCATTAGCGCCTGTCTTTGTGGATCATTCTCACTAGTAACACCCTTATAGCGTAGAACTAGTGGGAACGAAAAAAATCATTGACTTTTCGTTCCCTTTAGTTCTACGATTTCGTACCACCTTGAATCGTAGAACTAGTGGGAAAAATATTTAAAAAAAGTTCCCACTAGAACTATCTTAGAACTCTATCGGTTCTATCGTAGAACTGTGCAGTAGAACTAGTGGGAATGATCCGTCTTTGTTGCCCTGGTTGCCCTGGCTCGTGGCTGAGGCTGTGGCTAAACAACCCATCAACAAGTGTTCATTTACATTTTAGTTTAGCTACATTCTGTTCTCGGGAATTTAGATAAGCTTAGTGTTCGTGTGAATTTTGTAGTAATTTACATTAGGCTTGCTTGATGGCAACAGGGTAATCCATTACTTAGTATACGAGCTTTGTAAATGTGTGTTGTGGTACATTGCCTACTGTATTTGTGTGTGTGGAAAGACAAGTCGGTAGGACTTTGATTTCCCGTTTTTTTGGATGTAATAGTTTGCACAACCATTACCATAATAACCAGATACAGATGAATACAAATATTCTACACGGAGTTACTGCTTAATCTGACAACCACAATCCGGTTGCGGATTTTTTCGAAAGAGTCACCGCGACCCAGGAGCGCAAAGGGCATTAGAAGGAACACGGGTGGGTTTTAGTCAAGAGTCTGACACTCCCCATTCTACTCCACCCAGTGCAGGAGGAGGCATTTGATGATTTTCCATCCTTAAAAAAAGAGGTATCGTATTAATATAGGTACCTTCGTAAGACTACAGTGACGTGTCTTTGAACTATAAAATCATAATTGGAAAACTGATATTCACTTTGACTGGATAATTTTGACGCTCTGTTGATAATCTGCTCTTGACTACTCATGCAATTTAATAGCTATTATGAAACAACATGAAACCCGACTATTTACACACAAGCTCCAAATAAATACAGCTATTTACTAACTGCCAATCTCGCTGCAAATAAATGAACGCCGCAATTTTGTTGAAATTACACTCTTTGCATTTAAAACGCAGCTCAAAGCTAAGCGAGGCGATATTACTCGGAGTACGGCTAATAGAGAGCATGAATTATGTAAGCGTCACAGCCAGTGATGAGGAAATAACCCCGGGAACGTAGGAAACGGGAACGGGATTTTTGATTTTAAAAAATTATGAAGAGAAACACTAGCTAGGCGCTAAAAAATAAGCTATAGTCAGTGACTTGCTGATTGATTTTTCAATAGTAGTAATAATAGTAATATTTTGGTTTGATAGCTTTAGTATGCAAAATATGTGAAACAGTCTTATTTTTTTAGATTTAAGTTATCGGACTATTGACAACTCTGCGTGGTTTCCTACATAAAAGATAAGTCTCAAATAAGATTGCATTCAAATAAAATATTTAATAAGCTAGTCACAAGAGTAGCTCGAAAGCAAAGAGATATAACTAGCGAGGCTAATAGAAAGCATAAATTATACAAGCGTCGTGTCGTCGTCGTAATCTCAACCAGTGCAGGCTGTAGTGATGTAAAGTGAATCCCGGGAACGTAGCATGCGGGACAGTTGGAATGTTGGCCATGCACTTCCCGGGGTGCCAGCACAAATGAATGCATACCTATTTGCGGGAGAAGTCACTTAGAATAACTTTACCCTACTTCAACATTCCATCGTATTTTTAATCCCTGACGCAAAAACGAGGAGGGGTGTTATAAGTAGGACGTGTGTGTCTGTTTCTCTGCTTGTCTGTATACATGAGATCGTAACTGTCGAACAGATGAACTTACTTGCATTTAGTTGCTGTTGTTTTATTGTAAGTCAGATGACCCTGTTTCTTCAGTATGCACTCTAAAGGTGGGCATAAAAATAAAAATCGTTTAACAAAATATTTAACCAACATTTATCCCGTTATTTACGAATCCCGGGGCTTAATTTCCCGTATCGTTCCAACACTGCTGCCGGGGCAAAGCTTCCAGATTTTTATTGAATTTCACCTTATTTCGAGCTCATTCCACTCATTGCGAAACGCCCTGATTTTCAGTTAACTGTTTTAAAGTGTAATATTTTAACCGGTTTCGAACGAGGCACTCGGTGTTGTTGTTTTTTTATTAAGCTAGCGTTAGCGGCGTGTTTGTGAAACATTGAATTTTGTTGGTAAAAACAACAGCGTAGACTCAATCTGTAATTTATACTCATAAAAGAAAAAAAATATAAAGCAGTGGGTATTTGCAGGGATTTCACGAATGGATGATCGTTTTAATAAATAAGTTAAATTACAGGTGTTCGGGGTAAATATTTGCTGTAGTCTTATTAACTTAGGATATATATGTACCTATTTCCAAGAAAAATATCAGGTCATAATCTGGATATCTAGACTACAATTCTGGATATCTATATTATGTGGTTGGAAAGACGTCCTATTTTACTGATATATAGCGAGTTCTCAACCTCAATATTATATCTATACCTATATATAGAACATTCTGTACCTAGAATATATAAAAACTTTTTTACAAAAAATAAAACCGACTTCGACAAAAATAAAACACAAAAAAGTGAAAAATAAACTTATCTATATATTCGATAAATACATATATATATTTAACGAAGAAAAATCAGCTTCTGAAGTCGGTGACTTTTGTTTGTTTGATTTCATGTTTTTGCCACCGACTTCAGAAGCTGATTTTTTTTCTTCTTAAGTTTATTTTTCACTTTTTTGTGTTTTATTTTTGTCGAAGTCGGTTTTATTTTTTCACTTTTTAGTGGTTCACATGTGCTTACCCCTTTACAACGTACCGGCGTGATGTTATGTTATGAACTGGTGTAAACAATAGACAAATGAGATTTCAGCAATCCCAGTCCATTTGCTATCATTTATTGAGGAATTCCGTTGCCTATCTCCGAAGTTCTTCATCAGATCTTCACCAAATAGTTTTTATAACCTTTGTAGTGAGTACAGGCGTGATATTATGTTGTGTGATGGCGTAAACAATGCTTAGATATGCTATAGCAACAATCGCGGTTAATCTGCTGTTATTTATTGAAGAGTTCCCCCGATTCCTACCAGATCCCATCATCAGATATTAAAATGGTGACAATGGAACCACACGGAAAGCACCAGCATTCAAATAAAAAAAGAATCATGAAAATCGGTTAACCCAGTCGCAAGTTATGAGGTAACAAACATAAAAAATACAGTCGATTTGATAACCTCCTCCTTTTTTTGAAGTCGGTTAAAAAGCATGAGACATGAGAACATAAAACTCTGCATCTAGTCAAGTCACTATTTATACCTGAACTGTCAAAAAGTCAACAGACTGTCAACGTCTTTCTGTTATTCTTATTAAAATGGGTTTCAATGAATGAACGAGGTGGATCCAAAAGAAGCATGTAAAGTGAAGTAGCTAGGTTCCTCTTGCTTTTGCGTATCCCTATGGGAAAAAGACGTGACTTTATGTACGTAGTAGATCTAGCTAGTATTTTCCTTCCTGAAATAAATATCACCTCAACACGAAGTACAATAGTCAGCCGTACCGTCATGCACGCACATACTACGCTGCTATCGTTACTTATTCACAGATGTCCTCAACACTCTTGTTTCGAGCTCTGAATAAAATATCATAAGCACACGTACACTGTACAGTCACTGACAAAATACGTTCGTCATCTTAAGGGCTATTTTTGTGTGCTTATTATAGGATACAAACTACTTTGTGCAATTACTAGCTGTTGCCAGCGGCTTCGCCCGCTACAACTCGAAAATTATCACACAATTATACAAAATCGAGATAAAACTATCCTATGTGTTGATGCATGTTATAAACTATCTGTGTACCAAATTTTATCCAAACCCGTTCAGTAGTTTTTACGTGAAAGAGTAACAAACAACCATCCATACTTACAAACTTTCGCGTTTATAATATTAGAAGGATGACCTTACGGTTTACTATAATAGAATGACATTGAGTCGTGTTCTTTACATGTCAGACCCAATAAAAATTGCGACACTGAAAGACTCTAAAAGTTAACAAAAAAAATAACTCTCATAAAATGGGCCATTCGTAAAGAAGGTTTTATGTTGATCAAGTAAACTTAGTGACTTATGAAGGCTTCCCGTCGGGGCTGTGGACGCCCGTTGGGGCTGCGGGCTGTTCGAAAGAGATACCGCGGCCTCAGCACAAAGGGCTCAGAAGGAAAATGGGTGGTTTTTAGTCAGTAGAAGCAGACTTCCTACCGCTCTGCCTAGTGCGGGAGGAGTCATTTGGAGACATTCAACCGCCCAAAAAAAAGAAGGCGTAAAGGCTTGACTTTACAATACATACATTCTAAATTAACATACGTGTAGTACTTTCTTCACAAATATGTTTGGAGTATAACATTCCTTAAGTAACCATTTGACCCTGGATATTATTGTTAAGTTTTCTTTAACTTTGTATTGATAAATCAGAGATTTTCCATGTTATATCTATAAGTGCAGTATTTTGGAGTAGCAGTAATTTTGAAGATAAGGGGGGGGGGAATGGTCGGACAGACAGACAGACAGACACTCGAGTGATCCTATAAGTATTCCGTTTTTTACCTTTTGGGGTACGGAACCCTGAAAAGGCAGCCGGTACGTATGCACTTATACCGGTGCACATGCACTAGATTCCACTAGATTCCCGGCACCCGGGCCGGATTCCTGCTGTAATGAGCATGGCATTCCTTGGCGCGCGCTGAAACATAAAACTCTATAGCGCTGCTTGACTATGGTGGATATGGTTTTTGTAAGTTTAAAGACTTTCTTCGAAGTCAATATTAATCACAACATAACATAAAATCACGCCTTTAATCCCCGAAGGGCTGTGCAGACGTGTACTCACTCGTACACACACATTTCAATATTTCTGTTTTAGTGACAAACCGCACTTTTGAGATTTTAGGGAGAAAAAAAATAAAAAAGGAAATTCGGAAATATTTTTTTTCTCGATATCCGAATGTGAATTTCTAAGTGAAAAATAAAAACTGATAAATATGCTCCCAAAAATGTTTTATAAGACTATATAAAAATTAAATAGATATCTTGGACAGTTACGTTTTCAGAATTTATATTTTTTTTTTCATGACAAAAAACACTAAAGGTCACCAATTTAAAAAAAAAATGTATTTGAAATTGGCACGTGGTTGTTTGACTCGTGCATTTCAAATGCATCCCTTGATCGATAAATACCATAAACAGCAGAGGGAAAGTTTTTTGATCGATGGGAACACTGTGCGTCTGTATAATATAAACTTCCCGCTCTGGGCAGAGCGGTAGGGAGTGTCAGACTTCTACTGACTAAAAACCACCCATGTTCCTTCTTAGCCCTTTGTGCCGAAGCTGTGGTATCTCTTTCGAACTACCCGCAGCCCCGACGGATTTGTACATAACCTCAGGTGATGCTACTTTTGTCAACGTCAAGTGACAGGTGTTATACATTTGTATCTTCAACGTGAGATAAGTCTTGGATGGTAACATAATATTATGCAAATTACAAATTCATACAGCGTGTATCTAAAAGGTGGTCATTAAAAAATTATAAAGACTCTGAAACTGACCAAGTTGCTCCATAAAAGCGCAATATTCGTGATGGTATCGCGGAATATTTAGCTGTCCCATACACTTTCAACACCCACTCGACCTAAATGTATGGTACAGTATAGTAGCATTGTTTTAGGATTACGATGTTGATCTCATACAAAAAGTGCTTCAGTTTAATTGCCCGTACCAGGCTCTTAAATATGAACAGAATTTTCTGATACACACCGTACATATATTTTTTAATTAATAATTACGGCACACGTCGGCGATCGCCTGCGACCTGAGGCTCATAATCTAATTGGGTGACATTTTAAACTCGTTATTTTTTTCAGGTTAAACTTATTTTTTATTCTCACTTACCGGTCTAGGATGCATGACTTCAGAGATCAGAATCACGTCATAATTTATTACGTTAACCGTAGTAGTGCAGTGTTAATTGGATCTGCATATTTAGCATAGGTATCGGTCGGCGTAGGAAAGAATACTGAAGTCATTGATTAGTAACTCATCCAACGACTCATCGACGGCACGGTTGGCGCAGTGGCTCAAGCAATGGACTGCTGCGCTGCGTGTCGCGGGTTCGATCCCCGCACGGAACAAATATTTGTATGACCTACAGATAGTTGTTCCGGGTCTGGGTATTTGTGTATGTGAGTTTAAATGTTTGTGAACGCACCCACGATACAGGAGAAAATCCTAGTGTGGGGAAACGTTTAAAAAAATTAAAAAAAATGCCTACGAGCACCACGTTAACCTTCTGGATTGGATTAACCAGAACTACTACTAACTACTGTAGTTTTGACTGTCTCATTGGTCGTAGCTAGTGGTCGTAAGCGTGACTTGGGGAAAGTGTTAATGGAATTTTTAGTATCAGCCACGGAGTCAAAATTTGTTTAATGGTTTGCCCTCTAGTATATATAGGACTCAAACATAATTGGCGAAATGTGGGTACACGTCTACCTTATCCTGCGGGGATTACAGGAGTGATGTTATAATATGTGTACAGTGTTTCTACCTCTATCACCAACAACCCAATATCAACCTTATTGCATAAACAATAAAGCTCTCTGTGGTTTTGATGGAGAAAATACTGTAGCACAAAACTACATTAGGATAAGTACCTACCAACACAGATAAAGAAACTACTGTAAAACCATGCAATTTAGATTTGGCTACAACAAACTCCCGAAAGAGCTGCAAAAAGCGACAAAACGAACAAAGCTAGCAACAAAAGCTAGTGATTACATTAAATATAACTGGGTTCTTGATAGTGTTCGTACGTTTAAACTGTTGTCGTCTCCTGAGATTGGTCTCAAAGACACGCAAATATGTTCTTTACTCACTAATGTTTTGTTTGGTAGATGGTAATGTGTGTGGATAGCTAGCTAAGGTATACGTTTGGTCCCGTCGGGGCTGTGGGTTGTTTGTTAGAGATACCGCGGCCTCGGCACAAAGGGCTAAGAAGGAACATAGGTGGTTTTTAGTCAGTAGAAGTCTGACACTCACTACCGCTCTACCCAGAGCGGGAGGAGTCATTTGATGATTTCCCACCCACCGAGAAAAAAGGGTATTAGTTTGTTTAAATGTGGCCAATTTACATTTATCTCCTATCTATAAAAAGAGAAGTCCTGACTGACTGACTGACTGACTGACTGACTGACTGACTGACTCATCAACGCCCAGCCCAAACCCTTGGACCTAGAAAGCTGAAATTTTGCACAGAGGTTCCCTTTATAATGTAGACAAGGAATAAGGAAGGATTCTTCGAAATTCAACCCCTAAGGGATTTAAATAGGGGATGAAAGTTTGGAAATGGAAAATCAACATTTTCACGCGGGCGAAGCCGCTGGCAAAAGCTAGTTGTTTTATAACTTACTAGTATAGTTCACTGTTCGTATACCTAATGTATTCCTTAACCACAGCTCAAAGTTATGTTGCATGTTCTATAACCGACAATCCGTGTGACATCTACCAAAGCGCACTTGACCCGCGTGGCCCACACCCTCCCACAGAAGGGGACCTGTGTGTCAGCGACAGATGAATCGAAGATGCTCGAAAATAATTTTCTATTACTATTGATTTAAGAAAAAGAGAAAATCAAAACAAGTTAGTCATCTTAGCAGTTTTAATGGGTGTTTCGTCGTTTCGCACCACGAGAGGTTCGGACATTACAAAACCATTGGTTCTCGTCTGTTAAGAAGTAGTAGATTTTAATAGTTAGCCAATTCAACAAAAAAAAATAAAGTCTCTAAATAATAAATGATGTAGGTACACCCTAGCCTCAAGCGGTTGGTGACTTAGTACGTCTTGACAAAAATTGGTTTCCCTACTCGCCGCGCTACGTTACCTATTAGCCGCATTTTAAACCAAGTTTCAAACAAAAAATAACATAGGAATAATGCCTTGCTTCAGTTTTGCTGTTCAGGTTTTATGAAATCATCTTTCTGTGTTCTGATTGAAATTGATAATTTAAAATAGTTACCAGCTAAGTCAAAGCTTTTGTAGTCACTTTACGCTAACAACTGTTGGTATATGTACAAATGGAACTCTCTTTTAAAATCGAAAGTTCCTAAGCTCTTGAAGTGGCCAAGGGTCTGTCGAAATGAAAAGGTCAAGTTGTTATTTCTAGATTATGATTACTGGACTTAGGATTTCGTTTTACCCTAAAGTGTCCCACAGATGTTTAAATACCTCCCCCATAGCCTTCCACTGTCCTTTATGTGCGATTTTCTCTGGCCCTTCTCGCACAAAAGCCACCAAGTCACCAAGTTTTCCAGGCCTCCCTCGCCGACGACGCATGCCCGTCTTCTCATCCTCCCTCGCCTTGTGACTCTTATTTATCGGTCATGATGCATTCAACAACTACAACTTCTAACAATAAACACAATCCCGATCGACTTCGGAATTGTACCTTCCCTTAAGATTTCTGTTAAACCAAGAGATACCGCGGCCTCGACATAAACGGCTAAGAAGGAACATGGTTTTTAGTCAGTAGAAGTCTGACACTTCTTTTCGCTCTGCCCAAGAGCGGGAAGGGGGTTATTTGATGATTTCCCAACCGGCAAGAAAAAAAAAACTGTTAAACCTTAAAGTGACATTAAGAGATCGGTTTTATCAACAACGAGCCCTTGAAATAAAGCACACTAAGGAAATTAGCTACACACTACCACCCAAACCATTATCGCGTACAATCGAAATGAAAATAAACAAGGAAAACAAAGTAATCATAGTATTAATATCAGTATAATTGGCAAGTCATCGTAACTCAACGATAACTTGGTATAACGCGCGGCTACAAAAGATTGAAGCAATCATCGTAAAATTAAATCTAAGACCAGACAAGTGCAGATGGGACACATTGACTATCTTAAAAAGTGCAATTGTGGAATAGTATTTTGTCTACAAACTGCTAGACCGGTGATAAGACAAACAAGACCTATACGCAAAAATATCTACCTAAATTGGCCTTTTCTACAGAGACTTTCAGTATAAATAGTGGTCACATTTTAAGAATGTTGTTCAGATGAGAGCAGTCTTGACCAAAGTCTTTCTTGTGCCCTTCAATTCATTGTTTATTGCACAAGTAACCCGCCCCGACTTCCCACGGGCTGCATGCCTACATTTTTGGCTGACTGTCTTTTCATGTCACCTTCAACAATTATCATAAAATTTCAACCGATTTAGACTAAAACCACACCTAAACCTTCCTAATTAATCACTCCGTTCATTGGTGAAAACTTCATGAAAACTCTTTCGACATTTTTTATTTACTCGCGTCCAGATAAACGCGGCGAGGAACTTAGTTTAATAATATGTAGTGATTAAAACAGCCAAAGCCAATGCAAACACAGCTTCTAGCAGGTTTCAGGCTGAAATAAACTACTTAGCCTAATGGCGATAATGGCTTGGACAAGGTTCATTAAGGTACAAAACTTTCCCCCATCTGTTTCTCCTCCAAACTTTGTCCATGTTGTTTTATGTTGAACGTAAAATCGCTTATAATCGTGCCCGGCGGCATCACATTTATAGCAAATTCGTTAACCCTTCTTTATGGCTCACCAAACGACTGTTTTTATTGTGTCGTACGTTTATACCCGAGGGTGGCGAAATTTTGGGTAACCATGGGTAAATTTTGACAGTTAATTTTGAGTATATTTTCTGTTGGAAGCAAGCAGGAGTATTTGTTTTCAGTCAGAGGCCCACAGGTGGGAAGAAAACTCAAGGACTCCATTTTATTTTTTGGAGTTTGGGAAATCATCAAATAACTCTTAGGGAGTGTCAGACTTCTACTGACTAAAAACAGCCCATGTTCCTTCTAAGCCCTTTGTGTCGAGGCTGCGGTATCTCTTTCGAACAACTCGCAGCCCCGACGGGACCCGCAGCCCCGATGGGACCCCGACGGGAACTCGAGGACTCCTGACTCCAGGTTAGGCACTAACCACATGATACAGAAAGAAAGCTAGAAAAGCAAATATTACTCATAAGCATAGCATAAAACGAGTGTGACTGCGTTAGTTGTAACTCACAGGATATCCCAGAGATTGTGCTATAACATATTACTCCTGTTAACTCCTATTTGGTGACAGCCCGAAAGAAATGATTAATCTCCTATTAACTTATGATACCCTAGTACTTCATAACACATTACATTGACCGCGGTCCCGGCTGTGGTCCCGGTCCCGAAAGCCCCACGACCCCAACCTAATGTTTTTCATTCTGACTGTACTTTGCTTAAAAAAAAGTATAGTCCGAAACACCACTCAAAAATATTAATAATAATAAAATTCCTGTCTCGACCGGATCGGGCGAGTATCAGCGGCCGAGTCGCCTTAGATACGAATAAAGAATACGTCACAAACTCACAACCAGGGTGTGGTTTTACTTTTTAGTGCATAAAAATTTAATATACAGGATACACCTCTATATTTCACATTCCATGAAAAAATCATACTGCTTCGTTAGTCTAGTGGTCAAAAGCGTGACTGCTCAGCATGTGATTCTAGGTTTGATTCCTAGGTCGGCCAAAGTGTTGTCGATATGAAATTTCTCAGTAGCACCAACGGTATCTGGAGTGTGCCCGCCTGCCCGGTTGATGGCAAAACGCTCGCCCCCTGTTGAGACTGTTGAGTCCAAGGTTTCGGTTCGGTCGTGCAAAATGTTATTTGGTTTTTCCATAAAGAATTTATCAGTAGCAGCCATGGAGTCTGAACTTCATCATCATCATCATCATCACTTCAGCCAAAAGACGTCCACTGCTGGACATAGGCCTCCCCTAAGTGTCGCCACATTGACCGGTCCCGTGCGTCTCGCATCCAGCGGATCTCCGCAACCTTCACCAGGTCATCGGTCCACCTAGTGGGAGGCCTTCCAACGCAACGTCTTCCGGTTCGCGGTCGCCACTCAGTCTGAACTTAGGTTTAGGGAATTTAAACATAACTAGCAAAATGTGGGTGCTATATGGATACACCTCTGCCTACAATTTCGGGGCTTACAGGCGTGATATTGTACATCTAAATTCAACAGAGTGCTTTTTATCTGGCACTGCTGATGCTCGCGGCTTCATCCGCGTGGGTGTCGGTTCGCGAAAGTAATCTTTTCATCACCCCATTTCAGCCCCTTACAACCCTTTTATCGCATTAAAAAGTAGCCTATGTCCTTTCTCAAGCTCTAGACTATCTGTGTACTAAATTTCATATAAATCGGTTTAGAAGTTTTGACGTGAAAGAGCGACAGACAGACAGACAGAGTTACTTTCGCATTTATAATTTAAAATATTTTAAGTCAGTATTAATTAACCTGCATGTCTCCTAGCGTTAGCACAAACGTGCACCACAGAAATAAAAAGGCTTTCATTGCTACCTACACTCTACGTAATCCCAGTCGCTTCCCACAACAGCGGAAATGGAAACCGCAACCGCTGACACTCATTAAAAATTGAAAACTTTCAACAGTTATCGGTTATTTTAATACCGGAACCACTGAAATATAAATCACGTTTTACAATTTCCGCTAGAGATAACCAAGGCTACGGTTTTACGGTTTTTTTGCTGTAGTTGCTAAAATATATATACGGTTTATCGGTTTATCAGCAAGTCAGGCATATGATACGGGCTTTTAACGGATTGGTTAAATAACTCAATTTATTTGAAGTTTAAATACAACTTTATGGTGTGCGGCAATCGTGGATCACTATTTGGTGGAATTTTCGGGCGAACAGGGATGTAATTAGGATAGAAATGGGTGCTTGTTTCAATAATACATTTTTTTTTCTCTTTATTTATTTTTAGGGACTTTTATACAAATGTACATGCCAGTCCCATCGGACCCTCTTAGTGCTCGTTTACGTACGCGCGACGCGACGTGCGGCGCGACCGGCGACGCGACGAGCGACGCGACGTGCGATTTTTGTGTTCACGGACACGCGATGCGTGCAGCGGCAGATATCATCGCACGCGCAAACACAAACGTATGGCAATGTACTACGCTGTTCATACAGACGCGGGGCGGTGCCCGCGGCGGCGCCCGCGGCGACGGCCGCCGCGATTATCGCGGCGACTTTTCAAGCGGGTAGCAAAGCACGCGTCGGCGCATGCGGCTTTCTCAATCAAACCGTCTAGTTTTAGGATAGCGAGAGTTGCGAGCGGACGTGTAGTAAAATGAATGACGAAAACCTCGAAAAATTTATTTCTGCGATGCAGGAGCGACCCCAGCTGTGGATGGCTGGTCATTTACAACACAAAAATCGCGTAATTACAAAACGAAAGTGGACGGAAGTATCCGAAATTGTGGATATGGACGGTAAGTAGATGTGGTGCTTAGTAGGTATTTAGAATAGAATAAATTTATTTTTAGGTAACAAAGACCCATTGACAAATGACAATCTGTATAATACAGTAGAATCCGTTTATCCGAATCAATTAAAACCGTGGTAGGTAAGTAAGGGTAGTCCGGCGGATAATCGATTTCAAAGTAAAATCAAACAATATAATAAGTACTCATTAAATACCTACGTAACTTTTTATTATAGATAGGTCGAGTTTCACATGCGTCAATTAGACAATGCGGTAATATAGCTTAATTATTGAAAATAAGGTAAGTAATTAGAGCCGTGAAGAATCTCCAAATTCTCCAAATAATCGGACAAGTAAGTACGAGTGTTCGAATAATCTGGATTCTACTGTTACATATTGATTTTTTTAGTGCAGGTAGGTACCTATGTGTATTATTATTATTTGTTGTGTTAAGCGTGTTATGGTGTGCGAATTCCAAATTAGACTGCAAGAAAGTTCCGTCGTGGGCATCGCTACATCGAGAATTGCCGCTGCGTGAGTCGCCGCGGGAATCGCCGCGATTATCGCCGCGGGCATCGCAGCGGGCGCCGCCGCGGGCACCGCCTCAAATTCAAACAATCGCGTATAAAATCGCTTCTCCGTGAACGCACTCATACACCGCCATATGTTTGAATTTAGTGCAGGCCGCGCCGCGAATCGCGTCGCGCGTCGCGTCGCGCGTACGTGAACACGCACTTACGTAAATCATAACAACACAAACTTAATTAAATTACAAGCAGCTTCGGAGTTAGGTGTTGACAGAATATGATGGAACATGGATACATCGTGCATATATATTTATCTCCAATTCTCTTGCAGACTGAAATCTGACACACTCCGTTAATAAATGCATTACGTCTTCCAGTGTGCCACACACTTCGCAATTTGGTGAATCAATTTTTTTCATTAAAAATCCAAAATTATTGAGCGGCATGTGTCCAGATCTCAGTCTGTGAGCAGTAACTATAATTTTTCTGCTAAATCTAGTATTACAGAACCACGGTATATGAGGAGGCTCAGAGACTATTGACCTATACCATATTCCTTTTTCTTTAGATCTTACATTAAAATATTCTTTCCAAACATCATGACATTTAATTCTATACCTAGGCAAAATTTCTATATAATTAGTTCCAATATGTTTTTCCCTACCCCCAACAATACCCAATTTTGCTAAACGGTCTGCCTCCTCATTACCCTTAATACCTTTATGTGAGGGAACCCATTGCAACTTCAGATCGACATCTCTTTTGGAAAGATCATGTATAATACAATCATATTATATTTATTTTCTTTTTAAAATGCCTGATATCACTAACCTAGGTCATATGTGAAGAGCTTATAATCATTCTAGGATTAACTTATTCATGACATTAACTTTCTCTATTTTAATTTTTTGCTTGCACTTCTGAAAACCAATCGTAACTTTTAGTAAAAGCCAAAATAAAGTATTATTTTACGAGCAAGACTAATCAATATACTTACTACAAAACATCATCACGACTATAATTCCCGAAGGGTTAGGCTGGCCTATTATAGGGGGCGAGCCTATTACCATCAACCAGGAACAAATTCGGACTCCATAGGTGCTACTGCAAAATTCTAAATTCTTATGGAAAAACTTACTAACACTTTGCCCAACCGAATCAAACCCAGGATCTCATAAACAGCAGTCGCACTTGCGACCACAACACCAACAAGCCCGTCCATAAATTCTCACCATATAGTCAGGATAAAAGATAAAAATCATTTTTATCTTAACTAATATAAGTATTGCAAAGAGTCTGCAATAAAACGAAAGATGTAAAAACGACTATTAAGCGAAACCGTTAGGAAACTGAAATTAGTAAAGTTTTCCCATCTTTTAGCACCCCTGAACGAATTATTTTTGCACCCCTGAATGTTGGCACGTAATTCCAATGTTCATGGTGCATCCGACGTGATGTTATGTTATAAACGTGAAGCTAAATCAAGCTTCAGTGTGTGGGTAATGCGGAGCAGTGGCGAAATTTGATTGTTAAAGTATATTTTTCTGCAAATACGAGATTCTGTGTATATTTTTTATGACTTAAGTTTCATTATAAAATGCTATAGTCGTGCATTAAGAGAATTGTCTTTTAGAGTAAAATGAGAAATCTAAAATAGACATCTAAGTTGCATGAAATCAACAATGGCAAGACTTACATTTTGCTTGAGATACTTTCTACTGCTAGTTAAACTTATTAGTTTTTTAAATTTTGTTTTGAATGGGTTTTAACTTTTTTAAATCATATCTAAAAACGTGACACAAGAACTTTTTGGCCCTGTCGGGGCTGCGGGTTGTTCGAAAGAGATACCGCGGCCTCAACACAAAGGGCTAAGAAAGAGCATGGGTGGTTTTTAGTCAGTAGAAGTCTTACACTCCCCCTACCGCTCTGCCCAGAGCAGGAGGAGTCATTCGATGATTTCTCACAAAACAAAAAAAAAAATTTAGAATTATGAGTGGTTGCTGTTTTTACAATAAAATAAAAGACGGCCAAGCTTCCAACACCATTATTATAGTTTATATTGGCCATGCACCCATCATACGTCCCCAATCCCTCCCTGGGCGTGCACCCAAAAACTCATCCAGTAATAAATGGGCCACCTTTAAATTACAAATTATCACGCGACACCACGGTACAGTCGCGCGCATACATTAATACTCACTGCTACTCCTGATTTATGTACTTACGTGACAAATCAATATCGTGACTGTACTGAAAACCAACTATTGCTTGTATGAAGTTTTATTGTGATTGTGTGTCATCTATCATCATAAGCATGACAGGAGATAAAATGTTGGTCATATTTCATGTCTCTTTCAAACTTTCAGAATATTTCTGTTTTTTAACTACATTTTTTTTGTCGTATCCTGACCGGTCACATAGTAATTAATAACATAACTTATTGCTTGTGAACCAGAAGGGGTCTATACTTAATAGTAGGTATACCCTCATTCACACAGTTATGTTTTAAGTTCCATGTAATATAGGCCGTGCCTATTGCCATCAACCACAAATTCGTGACGATAACCGACTTCGTGGCAGGTACTGCGAAATCCCTGATTGAAAAACCCAGTTACACGTTACTCAACCTGTGAATCGAACAAAGGACCTCACGCTCAGCTGCCACTTTTACGACCACAAGACCTAGGAAGCAGTTAAATGACATTATGCAAAATTGTTGTAGTACAACAACAACGTTCACAAACCACCTTAGTGTAGTCATTTATCTGCTATGAGGAGACGAAAATGTAACTAATGGCTGAAAACTTTTCTAGACCTAGTAACCAAAATTAATTCTTAAGAAAACTTCTCACTTAATTAGTCAATTTTGGCCTCAATCTGTAAATAACGTCTCTGAAACAGTGTACAGTTTGGAATGACAGTCTCATACACACTTTCGCACGATACTAAAGATTATAATATTAATCTGGTAACGGGCGGTTATAACTGGAGTAAACCAGTTTTATCCACTTATGACCTGATGGCGTGGCGAAATTGTTATTTTTATTTTCATTTTCTTTAGGATGTGAGCTAAAATTTGATGTCAGGATTAAATTTTAATGCGTTGATATAAGTAAATTTTACGAATTATTTTAGAATTATATTTAAAGAAGAAGGTTTTTAAAAAGGTTGGATGTTGGAAGGAATATCATAAAATTGAATTGGCGGAAGCTTAAAAACAATTTATTCCTTTTGTTAATTAATCCTGAAAACCAAAATATTTCAAACGAGACTTTGTTTCTGAAATAGGCTGGTCCCGGAAAACTGAACCTCAGGTTATTTAAATAATGTTTAAAATAAGTGTGTCAAAGAGGGGTACCAATAAACTTTTTATTAAACCTTATAATCTTACACTATAAAGTACCCAAATGTTTAAACTACCAACAAAATAACACCAGGAATATCAATAAACGAGTTTTAACACAAAAGCGCGCAAAATAAGGAGACCCATTACATTAATTTTTACTTTAAAATATCGTAAAATTAACGTCAAGATAAAAAACAGAGAACTTGGCACCACAAGTGGCAGAATATGCCGCAGAGACCGCCAGGGGGCGCTACTTGTTTCCTCGCTGGAAAACTAGCTTTTCATGCGGTGTTTCTTGCTAAGATTTATATGTTGGAATATAGTAGATCACCGTCATTAGTACAATTTGAAAAGTAAATAGAAGAACTTTGTGTGTGAGTAAAAATTATTAAAGCGACAAGTCTTCTTTTCTCTTTTCTAATATATTTTTTTTATTAACTTCTTTAGGAGACGAATTTTCGAAGAAGCTTCATTAGTTTTTTTTTTCTTAACCTATGTTGTCCCACTGCTGGGCAAGAGCCTCCCCTATAGCCTTCCACTCTTCCCTCTGTGTGGTTTTCTCCGTCCAATTCGTCACAAACGCTTCTAGGTCGTCATTAGTTACTTATGTAAAATTCTTTGAATCTAGACTCAGCAGTTGAAGCTGCGCTTTGTCTTACAGTATAGATTTTTATTGTGAAGATGGACCTTTGTCAATTGGCCTAGAGTGACAAACTTAAAGAACTTCTTTGTTTAGATGTACTCATTTATCTTTTCTTTGAAAGATAACATGTTTCCATCCATATATAACAAACACACAAACTACTTAGACTGCACTGTACAGTGTATTTCCGTGAACTTTGCCTACTTCTTGATAAGCGTGTTCTTTATCGTGTGGTTGGTGCCTTACCTGATGTCACCCATGGACCTCTGACCTGATTTTAGATACCGCCAAGCTATATCTCTCTTTGGCACACTGGTTGCAGAATTCTGATGATGACTATGAACAGAGTTTTCCCGATGCAATAAATTATTGGTGATTAATTTTCCTTTCACATTTTCTTTGATTAAAACGAATTTATTACTAAGTATTAAAAAAAAAACACAATAATTATCATAAATTAATTGTTTTAATACCTAGATTCTTATTTACAATCACAATAAATTAAATTCTGTCTCCGCTATTGCTATTTTACAATTTTAATTCTAAAAACTCAATAGGATTTCACACTGACACTCATGTTTGGACGCAATAATATTTGATACTTTGACATTATTTGGACACTACTAATCCCGCCTCTTAAAGACCGAATGGCACAAAAAACTTCACTCTCAGTCGGCGTGATCATTGTGATCAAGTGCATGGGTATGCCGAATAAAATATAGGCAACTGTCTCAGGTTCGCGCGTCATTCGTTTTGAGGCCTAAGAGCTCAAATAACACAAAACTATAAAAATCTCGATTCCAAATTCTATCTTGAAAGCCAAAGCCAGTCGAATTACACTTATATACCATTTTCATTCACACTCACACACACATTAGGCTAAGCAAAACACAGTCAAATACCGAAATATCCTATCAACATCTTTCCTAAGACAAAATAAAAAGAGTTCTAGGACATAGGAATATACGCTGGTCTACTCGAGTAAGGCTTTGAATAAGGGTTATAAGGCTTCTGCTCTTTCTCCTGATTTCCCCTTCTATAAGGACCATACTCCACATGATGGTGGTCGTGGTGCCCATGGTACTCCGGCTTCTCCTTGATGTAGCTAAGGAACCAGCCAAAGATGTAGCCAGCTTTGTGCAGCAGCAACCAGAACGCGAACGCGTATATCAGCTTGAGAATGAAGAGCTTCTTGATTACTAGGTCTACGAAGTATACTGGAAAGAAAAAGAGTTTTGGTTAGTTAGATCTGATTTGTGTGGGATATAATACTTCTTATTTGTTTATACTTCTGTTTTTGCTATTAGGTTTTTCATTAGAAATTTCCCAGTTGTAGCCCGGAGTTTGGAAGTTGGTGGTATAATACCCCCGTGCCTCGGAAAGCACGTTAAGCCGTTGGTCCTGCGCCTGATCTCTCTCCGCTCGTGTCGGATTGCCGTCCCATCGGACTATGAGACAAAAGGGAACAGAGAGTGCACTTGTGCCTGCGCACACACTTGTGCACTATAATATCTCCCGCGCAGATGGCTAATCTCCACTGGGATTGGCCGCCGCGCCGTGGCCGAAAAACGGTCAGGAGGACTATTATTATTATTTGATTGAAATCAGTAATTGAAAAATATGCCATTCCTCTTCCTTATAGGGAGAGTCTTTGGTCAACTGGGCCCGCTTGCCACTGGACCCACATTAAAACTATAAAAAACAATTTAAATGTGTTTTGTTCGACTGATCTCGTGGGTCCACTTCGAGTGGGTCCAGTTGACCAAAGACTCATGGTTAGTGCCTAACCTGGTGCCAGAGTTCTATAGGCCGCCCATGGGTTCTGACTTGACTTTACATGCTTTCAAGAAATATCTCTCAACTCAAGCATGCTGATTTCCTTACGATGTTTTCCTTCACCGAATATGCCAATCAAAATAGCTGATTTTTAAAACAATGTTTTTCCTTCTCCTTATTCGAGGAATCGTCGATTTTTTTAGAGTTACAATTTTGTTACAGTTAGTAAAATGGTCAAGGATCAATTTTATATAATGGATAAAAGATATCACCATCTTTATTGTTGTAGTATTTTCTGATTGACATATATGTCGAAAAACTTAGCAACAATACTCTCGACAAAAACCCTCTTTTTTACGTCCTAACAAATAGATAAGATTAATGTGTCTGTTGGTAATGTCTAAATAACAGTTTTAAATACTTAATGTCTGTCTGTATGTTTGTTGCGGGTAATTTTAGAAACGGTCGGCCTTTTACTGGCAGATAGCTGATGACTTTTATTTTAGGGAAAAGATAAAAAAAACCTTATTTGTGAACAATATCCGATTCAAATAGGGAAGGAATGCATACGAAGGTCGCGAGGCAAAACTAGTTGCGAATAAAGTGGTAGTATTTTCTATCACAAGTATCTTATATTTGTACTAAGCCGAGCACAAATCCGTAGGTTTTTGGACATAACAGTAAAGTGGACTTAGCAAAGTAATTGCTTGGCCCGGCCATGCGTGGAGAGGAATTCAATAAACCAATCTTATTTATTTGTATTAATATTTACAAGATGGTGGGTAATCCTTGTTTATATGGATATGGCTATTTCTTTGTGTTCTGGAAATTGCTGAAGGTTTTTTTTTACTGTTATGTCGGTTTTCCGCCGAAATCGTATGGGTACCGTTGATAACGCAACAAAATTACCGTAAGGCTGGTTGATATTGCCTTTACAATAGGTAATTCCTCCTTTTTACAGTCTCTTTCAAATGGGGATTGTAACCCCGTGTCCTAACCAAGGTGAACCAGCCACTCTTTTTACCCGACTACGGCAAAGCCAAAGGAGGGTTATGATTTTGACTGGCTATTTATGTATGTATGTACCTATATGTATGTGTGTATCTTCATCTGTTCCCTCATAGCTTCTAATCTATTTATCGGAACTCGACTTAAGAGGTATCGTTAGTTAGAACCGTCTTAATTTTAGGCTGAACATAGGCTACGTGACGTGTCACAAAAAGCGATTTGGCGCCCTCTAGCGGACAAAAAGTAAGGCTTAAAAAATAAAAATGGAGATAAACACGCCTTGTTTGGTATCATTTAAAAGGGCTTGTACATTTCCAAAATATTGCTCAAATTTAAAATCACGCCCTCTAGCGGACAAAAAGTCAAGAGTAAAAAAAAATATAACACCAAAAATTTAAATAAAAAAAAGTAAAAAACTAAAACCCGACTACGACAAAAAAACGATGACCACTTACCTACGTGACCGCTGTACGATGCAATGATCTCTTTGGTTAGAACGCGGTAATAATTATTTGTCCGGAAATATGAACAATAACTTAAAATTATTACCCACAAAATGCTTAACTCCAGAATCCATATACATTGTCCACGAAAACGAAAGGAATAAAAAATCAAGCAAGTAATCAAATCAATAAGCCTACAGTAGTTTACTGTTGAATTTGTCCTCCTCAATCTCACTCTCGATTTTCAGCAACTCTGACTGATTACTGAAAAACTAAAATCTACACAACTTAAAATAAAAGTCCATTTATGAATCAATCAAAGACCAGTCACAAAAACCACAATATTGTTGAAGTGTTAACAAATAGCTTCGCAGTTCGCACTATAGTTTTATGAACCGACTGCGCCGATAAAGTGGTATTCGATAATCGCTTTTCAATGGCCATGCACATTTAAATTTATTGAACCTCATCCATTTACCATAAAATATATTTTCTAACTGTTTGAGTGATTTTGAAATATAAATCTATGGAATAGCTATTATTTGCTTTTAACTAACTGGATTGATATTTAAAAACCAAATTCTTTTGAATGTATTATTTCAATGAAAATGGTCCAAATATTGAGATTATTTTTTAGTTTCGGTTTTTATCTCTGTTTAACTATTGAGAACATTATTCAATTTGCCGTGAAGCATTATTTAATTTACTTTTATCTTCAGTTTCATAGCGGTGTAAGTGGAAAATAATAAAAATTTTAAGTGTTTTTCGCAAAATCCTTGTAGACTTCGTAAAAAAACTTACTAGCAAGTCCAATTTTCTTTTTCTTCCCTCTCTCTTCGACTGCATCTTCCAGCCCTTCACAATACACCACGTATAAAAACACTAGCAACACTGTCAACTGACGCATTTTCTAATGGCAACTCCAAAAAGGGAAAATTATTTATTATTCTATTTAAATATCGATTTATATTGTCTGTATTCACCATGAATCGATCGTGTAATGGTGGATATTCATACATACAGTAAATTTTAGCCTTTCAAACAGCGAATAGGTGCAAATTGAAGGAAAGCCGTAAGTTTGTTTAGCAACCACTTTCTCACAAACTGCTAAACTGTAAATAATGAAGTTATGCTGAACTTGACAATATTGAAAATTGTTTAGATGTTGTTACGTAAGACGTTTCAAGATTTCATGACTTATAGTTTTTGCTAGCTTCTTAAGAAAAAGGTAAGTAATAAAGGAAAGTTTTTTTCGGTTTGTGTGGAATAACTTCGTAACTGTTGTTAAATGTTGGTTAAATTACACGTGTTGTTATACAATTACCTTCGAGAAACAGGCGGCCGCTGGCCCGTTTGTAAATACTTGATAGCGCAGTAAATGCGAGAGCTTTTCCTTGAAAATTTAATAAGTGTAGAACTCTTTTGTGTTTAACCTTTTTGTGCACATTTTTGTATTCATTCCTTGTTAATTTCATGTTTTTAATTATAACAAAAACACGTGTTTGACGAAGCAAATTTGAATCTTTGGAATGGGCAACTGCCAACTACAAACTCAAACTCAAACTCAAATGATTTATTTCAATTAAGCCATTACAGGCACTTTTGAATGTCAGAAGGACGTAAGAAGAACGAAACTACGAGTGCAATACGTCATTCCGAAAGCCACCACAGTACTTTCACAGCTTTTTTACCCTGTGACTGGGACTGAAGCTACATTTTAATGTTGTATTTTAAAAGTGCCTGTAGCTGGCCTATTTGAAAAAAACTGGCCAAGTGCGAGTCGGACTCGCACATGAAGGGACACAAACGTAAAAAAATCGCGTTTGTTTTATATTTACTTTATTTTGTTTTTAGTATTTGTTATTATAGTGGCAACAGCCCGGTGACAGACAGACGGACGGACAGACGGACGGTCAGGGAACTCTTAGTAATAGGGTCCCGTTTTACCCTTTGGGTACAGAACCCTGGTGCTGACACTGACTTAGCATTGACCTTTTTTAATGTCCGTACTCGCTAGTGTAGTAGCTCTCTCTAGCATAATTTTCTCCATCCACAAGATTATTTCTACTGATTATTTCTATGTATATTTAGTAAGTAACTTTAACAATACGAAGGTATCCCACTGAGAATACGTCTGTATGTGCTCATAATTGATTAACTAAGAGATATATTTAATCTTTCTCTGCTTTGTCCCAGAGGAACATTACTTATTAGTGTGATGCTTAATTCTACTAAACATTAATAATATTACAGGGCTTATTATGGAATTATTGTATGATATAGAATTATAGATATGATATGGAATTATATTATGAACTAGATAGGTTCCGTCCAAACTGAGAAATTCCTGATGGAAAAACTCAATGACACTGCCTGATCTAGGAATCAAATCATGCTCAGCTGTTGCGCTTGCGACCACTGGATCAACGAGGTAGTCACACACACACACACACACAACATGCATTTTGGGGCAAGGGCTGTTGAAAATTTGAAATGACCCGAGATCACGCGTTAAATACCTTGATGATAATAAAAAAAAACAACAAAAACTTGTATCACACACAGCTGAAACAGCTATTTATATAGCACCTAACAAATCTAAATTCCCTATATTGAATACCGAACATCAACATATTTGGTGTCGAATGTTGCCGACATCGATACCAATTGATAGAGCGGGGCAAATACGGCGGCGCCCGGTCGTTGTCGATAAATATCACGGTATCGCTAGGGATGGGTAGTTGGGTACACGCATAAATAGGGAGCGACCAGTATTAACTGAACTGTCGGATTGTTCGTGAATTTTCGAAGTGTCTGAATAAAGAATATTGATAATATTAATCTATTTAGTGAAGATTTGCCATCGATACGCTAAGAAGAAGAAGAAGTCATACCAAAAGATATCGTAATCCAGTACTAACTGTATTCTGGAGGCCAGAGATTTGAGTCGCTCCATGTAACTGGAATTCAGCAGAAAACGGCTAGGTAACTGATGATTTTATTAATTTTACTATGAATACTGAAAACATGATATTTGCTATGTTTACTTATTGTTTCCAGTTCCCGATATATAATAGTAGTGTCAGTGACCATGTCACTTTAAAAACTTATATTATTTATAGCCTTAGCATTCTGTTTTTTAGTGATGAAACGGAATAGGGGATCGGACAGTCTTGAAAAAATATGATTCTGTTTAGTCCGTCAGTTAGATTATCGAAAAATATTGGATACGTGTTTTTTGTTATACCAAATCAATAAAAAATGACGAAGCTATAGCGCGTCAAACATCATGGAGTGGGGCTTGAAACGTCACTTGAAGGTACAAAATGTACTATCATATGACGTCACACGAGTTTCCAAAGCACTGTATCGTATTCATTTTTTGTTTACGTGAAAAAAGAAAAAATATGTGTTCAATATTTTTTGGATCTGACGGATTAATTAGTTTTTTTTTGTCCGATCCCCTATTGGAGAAGCTATATATTTACCAAACTTTGCTAGCCCCTGCCATGTAAGAGGTGACACAACACCCATGGTGCTTTATCACCTGCTCATCTATTTATACTTAGCGCCCACAATGTTCCTTACAAAGGTAAATCCTAGAAACTAAACAGCACATTGTATGCCAAAATATCATAATGTCTGTATAAAGTGCGAAAGACCCAGTTAGGTTGGTGTATTACCCGAATAAGGGACTGCGACCGTAATCGTTCATTTTTAGGACCGCGCGATTATCCCAGCCACTAAATACAGGGTTGACTCTCTGTAAATTCAGAGAGAGCAGCTGATTTTTTCAGCCCTAGGGAGAATCGCTTTCTACTGACAGCTGTCAAATTATTTGATGTAATTGGGGGCAAGCCTATTACCATCAACCGATGTAATTAGGGGCAAGCCTATTGGCATCAACCAATGTAGTTAGGAGCAAGCCTATTGCCATCAACCGGTTTAGGTAATTGGGAGCAAGCCTATTGCCATCAACCAATTTAATTAGGAGCAAGTATATTGCCATCAACTGATGTAATTGGGGGCAAGCCTATTGCCATCAAACAATTTAATTAGGAGCAAGCCTATTGCCATCAACCGATGTAATAAGGAGTGCGCCTATTGCCATCAACCAATCTAATTAGGAACAAGCATATTGCCATCAACCGATGTAATTAGGAGCAACCTATTGCCATCCACCGATTTGAGTAATTGGGAGCAAGCCTATTGCCATCAACCAATGTATTTAGAAGCAAGCCTATTGCCATCAACTGATGTAATTGGGGGCAAGCCTATTGCCCCCGACCGATGTAATTAGGACCAAGACTATTGCCATCAACCAATCTAATTAGAAGCAATCCTATTGCCATCAACCGATGTAATTAGGAGCAAGCCTATTGCCATCCACCGATTAGATTTAACCGATTTTAAGTGTTTCTCTTATGTTTACTTTTTTAATTTTTTTGTCAATTATTTTGTCCTTTGTGAAACTAATAAATAGGTACCTTTTCTTTATTCATTCTTTCGAGTTAGGTAATTGGGCGCAAGCCTATTCCCATCAACTTTCCTTGTATTCGTAATGAAAAGCACAGTGTTTACCTCGGGTTAAAGACTTATTTAGTCCTTCGAACTATTAGCGCCCTCGCTGCGCTCAGGCGCCAAACCCCGTCTCGGGGACTAAATAAGTTCCTTTCACCCCTTTTTTTTTTTTTTTTTTTTTTAAGGTAACAATGTACTATTTATCCGAGGAAGAAAAGTATGTCTTTCGATCAACCCGCAGCCCCGACGGGCCTTTTCACCTCCTTGGAGATTGAATTTTGAAAAATCCTTCCTTAGTGAATGGTTACGTCATATTAAGAGGAATACAGTCGTGTGCGATATTTTTAGTGTCTGGCCTTAAGGCGAGGTTACCCTACTTTGTTTTTATGTACGCACGACCTCACCCCCCGCCCTGCCGCGCGAGCGATATAATGCCTAAATTTTGACTGTTTTTTCTCTCTTGGAGAAAAATGATAAAGAAATTATACATTATGTGACCCGAGATAATACACATTTTTTACGACCTTTATTATGATATAAGTTTTATTTTTCAAAGCCTAATATAACTCAAGTAAAACGATTATTTAGCCATCATTTGGACATGTCTTTGCGATTTAATTGGATGCAGTGAAGTGCAAGTAATCGTGTATCGCATGCCCGACATATCATGATCAAAGAGTCAACTATGTAATACATTTTTTTCAAAATTTAAATCCGTTCCATGTACGAGTAAAACGCTATTGTTGACGACGTTTATCGGGGTAACCCCGCCTTAAGGGTTTGGCCTGCCTTGCGGGTTGTGGGTTGTTCGAAAGATATACCGCGGCGTCTGCCACAAAGGGCTTAAAAGAAAAGTGGGTGGTTTTTAGTCAGTAGAAGTCTGTCTCTGTCCTACCGCTACGCCCACAGCGTGAAGAGTCATTTGATGATTTCCCACCCTCCAAAAATAAGGCTTTGCGTTTATCTACAGTCAATCAGCTTTGCCCTTTATATATAGATAGACGGGGCAGTATCTCCATTTAATTCAATATAATCTATATTAAATTTCCGTTCTAACAAACACATTTATTTAGATATTGATTAATACCATATGGGTTAAATAAGCTTCGCAAAAAATAATTCTTTTTAACCTACCAGTTTAACTGTAAAAAAAGGTTACAGTGAGTCAATCTTAGAAGATAGATATATGCTGTCGCGGACTTTTTTTTAGAACTTTTAAAGAGGAACAATTCCTTCATACATGATATTAGCGTAACTTAAACCGTTTTCGCAGCGCACGCAGCGGAAGCTCTCAAAAAGGAAATACCTTTTCCCGTTTTTGTAACATTTTTCATTTATGCTCCGCTCCTATTAGCCAAAGCGTGATGTTATATAGCCTATAGCCTTCCTCGATAAATGGACTATCCAACACAAAAAGAATTTTTCAATTCCAACCAGCAGTTTCCGAGTTTACCGCGTTCAAACAAACAAACAAACAAACAAACAAACTCTTCAGCTTTATAATATTAGTATAGATAGAAAGATAGGCACAGGCTGGTTTTACTTATAAATGCTTCTCATTTCTTGAAATGAAGATGATTCCAATTCGTATCAAGTTCCGTATTGTCACTTAAAACGTCACTCGCTGTTTATACTCAAGTCGTTATATCATCATTTACCGCACAATTACCAACCCTACATCTCAGTACCGTCGCACCCGGAACTCTTGAAAATTATCCGGTTATTAAGGCGATACGTTACGCGTCACACTTTTGCACGCGACTGTAATGGTGACGTACTGATGCCTCGTTTGCGCGACCAAATAAACAGCGCAAACGAGGCATCACAAATATTTGTATGAGCGTCAGGTAACTTACCTAATATAAAAGGTGTTGATGATACCGCTGAGTAAAATCGGGGAGAAATAATTTTGTGGTGCGTTTTTTCAACCCAAAATTAACTGGTTTGCCGAGCAAGAGAGAGATTGGACGGCTGAGCAAGAGGTCCTGGGATTGATTCCCGGGTCAGACAAAATGTTATTGGGTGTTTCTACCGGGCATTCCTCAGTAGCAGTCACGAAGTCTGTATTTATGCCCGGTTGATGACAATAGGCTCACCCCCTATTACATCTATTAAGTATCGAACGTTATTGTGGTTTTCCTCGAGAACAGCACTTTTTCAGGATGATCGGTTCAGTTGTTTAGGTGTGAAAAAATAATAAACAAACTTACTTTCGCAATTAATAATATTAGTTAGGAGTATGGTAAGAGCAAGAGAAACAATTACAAATCTCTAGTGCCCTTTTCTAACCATTCCACTCTATCTATAGCCACTTAAAGTACCTATACAAACAGCACCCGTGGAACCACATCATATTCATCCAAATGACGAATAACCTATGTTATGTACACCGAGTATTAGAGAAATCGTGAAATAATTCAATTTCCTCTGGCATTGTCACGATAACTGGGTCCATACATCTCGCGAGCAGCTCGTACTTCATTACCGGCTTACAATATGAAACAAATCGGGCTATTATTATAACAAAATTACCCGCCTTAAGCCTTGCTCAATAAAGTATGGCATTACGGGACTGTGGTCCGATAATGTTACCTATAGTAACGTCTCTGGGACAGTGTTAGTCAAAGATTTTTAATTTGAAACTTTTGTTTTACCTTACAAATCATGACCCTTCCGATCTTTTGCTTTATCATCCTTTCTGGTTTGGTAAGTACTGTTTTCATAAAACTGATATTAACATGTCATCTCATAGTCTTCCTGGGGTTCTAAAATGGCTACTTTGTTATATCATAATATGAATTGCGTTAAAAAGCGTAAACTAGACCTTTCATAATAGGTACCTAATAACTGCGTCACATTCATACATCTGGTTATACCTACTATGCACCTGTCCTTTCTGAATATCCTCACCTCAGACCAAGAAAAAAAGAAAGACGGCGCGCCGCGAACACCAAGTACCAACAGTGAAGTCACAAAACCACGCGCCTATAGCAAGTAAACATACAAGCTCACGCACACACCTACACTAAAACCACACGCATTTCTCCTAGAACGTCACGACTTCACGAGACATTGTCTACACACATAGATAAAAAGTTGACTTCACTTTTGATGTTCGTGGCGCGCCGTCTTCTTTTTTTTGTTGGTCTGAGATCCTCACTAATAAGGTCAGTGTAGATTAAATTGATATCAAGTCTTACCCATAAATTCCACCCGTTCCCTCATCTCATCTCACAGGCTGCATAAACCACTTTGGCAACCCCAGCATCGACCAATTAATTGTTGTATCGCTTTTATGACCGTTCCTAATCCCGGCCGACCGACCATCGGCACAATCATTACATGAAAACGGCGGATTACGGCATAATGAGCACTTTGAGAACCACTGCTATACGACAAAAATAGGTTAGGATGGAAATAAAAGCTGCTGTTTCGTTTCTGTGTTGACTTGGTTAAGGTTTATGGCTGGAGATATGTGTGGGGTTTCTTTTGTTCTCACTATTTATGTACCTACTGGTACTTGCAAATATAAGAATCTTGGTGTCATCATCATCAGCCTATGACAATCCTCTGCTGGATATAGTCCTCTTTAATCTTACGCCACTCAGCTCGATTTTCGGCAACTCTCATCCAGTTGTTACCAGCCACTCTGCGAAGTTCATCGCTCCACCGAACCTGAGGGCGTCTCACCTTACGCTTGCCGATTCGCGGTTTCCTCTCAAGAACACACTCTTAGTGTAATAATATCAAAATCATAAAGTTACCTACTGACTATGCGGACAGTCAGTCAATGTCAAACATAACATAGCGCCTGTGATCCCTGAAGGTTAATAATACACCCACATTTCGCAAGTTATGTTTACATGTAATAGGGGGTGAGCCTATTGCCATCAATCAGGTACAATTCTAGACTACGTGGCTGCTACTAAGAAATTCTTGATGGAAAAACCTAATAACAATTTGCCCGTCATGGGAATCGAACCCGAGACCTCATGTTCAGCCGTCACTGTTGCAACCACTAGACCAGCGACGACGTACAGTTCGATGCAGTGGAGTGATGTTAGAGGGCAGAATTCGATGATTACATGTATTGTGTCATTTTATGTGAAACTAGCTTTTGCCAGCGGCTTCGCCCGCGTGAAAATGACGATTTTCCATACAAACTTTCATCTCCTATTTAACTCCCTTAGGGGTTGAATTTCGAAAATCCTTCCTTATTCATTGTCTACATTATAAAGGGAACCTCTGTGCAAAATTTCAGCTTTCTAGGTCCAAGGGTTTGGGCTGGGCGTTGATGAGTCAGTCAGGACTTCTCTTTTTATTTATATGATTAATAAAGCACACTTAGACCATTTCAAATGATTTTAACCTTCAATCAAGTATCCACTTCTGATTTGATTCCACATACTGCCCGCCCAACATTTGCAAGCGTCTATAAACTCAAATTGAAACTAGAACATTGATATCGGAGCAATATCTTTGACTTAACTGAGCTTTGAGCAAAGTAATAAGTTTCCATATTTGCCTGCATCCCCGGAGGTAACTCTCTCAACGTAAATAGTTCTCGGGCACCTGCACTTTGATCGGAAGGTACTTACTTGCAATGCGGCTAAGTGTATAGGAATAAACCTAGAATGTAGGTGGTATAGTTGGCTGATTTTATTTGTGTGCAGGTCAAATCAAGCAAATGTTGCTGATTAAACTGTATGCACTCACTTCACACAGCGTACTACTTTCTTAAATGTGTTTTTATTAGCCTAAGAGGGCTTACCCTTGGCCAATTCCGTCCAAGAGCTCTTTTCCTGTACCTCTTCGAACCAGCCGTCGCAATACGCGTCCTGATCGTCTCGCCACATCTTTCTGCCGTTTGGACTCGGCGGCGCCCGCCGGGCACCGTTTGTCTTCCGGCAATAATCGCATCGTCTAGAGACTTTTTGCCCAGCGGTCATCGTGCTGACATGACCCACCCAATCCCATTTTAGATGAGCAGCCTTCTTGCCAACGTCCATTTAAATGTAACAAGGTAATGCCAATTCTGCTGTTGTATTTTCAATTTAATCTTTCTCATAATACCACAGCTCATAACATCAACCAACCGTTGCTTCACCGAGCAACAACGATACTCCAGTACTAATTTAACAGTCAAACGAACTTACCTGTAAGTGAAGTTCGATGGTAATTATACTTGTTGTTGTATTGTCCGAAGATGATTAGGAAAAACTAATGTAGTCTCGGCTTTCAGTCACCGACGCCTACATAAGTTTAAAGAAAAAAGTTTCTTTCCGAACGCAAATGCCTCCTGTCATCCGCTTCTGAAAATAGGTTCATTAAGTTCATAGCAATTTATTGGTTTTACAACATAGGGTTCATGCTCATATGACTATATAGCATGAAGATTCTGGGTCGGGTGGGACTAATCATCTTCGGACAATACAACAACAAGTATAATTACCATCGAACTTCACTTACAGGTAAGTTCGTTTGACTATTAAATTATACTTGTTGTTGTATTGTCCTTGATGATTAGGAAAAACTAATGTAGATGTTTAAAGACTAGTTGTAAAATCAACAAACATTTATATAAAATCAATAATCATTTATATAAAAGCATTAAGCATTCATATAAAATCAATAAACATTTATATAAAAACATTAAACATTCATATAAAATAGGTAAACATTTATATAAAACCTATAAATATTTATACAAAATCAATAAACATTTAATTAATAAACATCTGTATAAAGTCAATAAACATTCAGATGAATATAAAATAACTAATAAGTCATTTTTTACAGTTCAGGTTTAATCATTACCAGTGTTATTAAAAATTGCTTCAGAGAATTTTCTATTGTTCACTATTGGTAAATTAACTAATTCATTCTATCATATCCACAGCTGTAGCTGGGCTTTCATACTCCATATTCTATTGCTAGAGAAAGGAACAGTTATAAAAGGTTGGCATTTGTGGTTACGCTTCGTAACTTATAGTTTTTCTTATATTTTTCTACATCACCTAATGGCGATTGAAAGGCATTGGTTTACTGTTCAAATTTATTTAATCTGTGCCATATATCGCTGATTCGGTGATTTCCTCGTGCCTTGCTGCGCGCGCGCCTTGCCGCGCCGCGCCGTCATAGGCAGTCTCGCTCTAACCTTGGGATCGTATGGATGCGAATGCTATGTGTGTCGCTAATTAGTCCCATCGCGCCCTAAAACCCATGAACTGAACCTATATAAACTGTTATCAGCCTACCCCAAGACCTATGATAGTGTGTTGTGTACTGCTGGCCAGCATAGTGTATCCAGAAAAGACCTGTGAGCTGTTCATCCCGAAAGCGGACACGTGGCCGTCGCCTGCGCGCGCTTGGGATCGCTGGTCAAGGTATGTGGTACAATTAATGAATTGGACGATCTCCGGTGCCTTTCTTCCCGATTGCGTATTTTTTTGCCTTCAACTTCTTATGACAGAATCAGCAATTATAGCCTAGATTGCTCTAATAATCTAGGCTCACTCCGCGTGTGATTTTAGCAGAAATTTACAACTTCTGCAGGTTATACGCACCATTTTGGTCCTTCGTCCCGGACAAATTAATTTTGGGCCTTTTTACGGCCTATTTTTAAGTCCTAAAAGTCTGATTTTGAGCAAAAAACTTAGGAATTTTCAATGTTAATTGCATATCATCACACAACTCTCAACTCTATTGCTATAGAAATAAGGTTCAAACTGCCTTGCGTTTGCAATAGGTCAACCGTCAAATTAATTCTTAATTTAAATCTTTAAATTCACTATTTAAAGCTCCGAAGTATACATTTAATTGAATATCAACGTTAATTCATATCGCTAAATACGTTTATTTAATAAATTAGTTAGTTTTCGGCGTAATTACATATTTTTTTGTTCGGTTATAAAAATTGTGGGTAGTGAGTACAAATCGTCGTACGTTGACTGGAATGTTCTAGTTCTGAACTTTGTTCGCGTACCCACGATTAAATTGAGTTACGCATTAGAAACTTTTACATACTTATTATGTTGGTACTAATCGAGATTGCTAAATGAATAACATTGATTGTTATTGTATGAAACACTTGTATAGGTTCGTTAGGTTTACGCCTGTTATATTCGTATTGCACGAGCAGGTATGCTTTATATAGCGAGACTCAACCGCATATGATTAGTTATTTCAATTAACCATATTATCATCGCGTCGCTTGTTATTTTGTTTTGTTAGGTAACTTGATTTCTTGACAGAAACCTTCAGATAAAATAACAGATGTGTATAAACTTTACGCGTTAATTCTCCTCAATGGAAACAGCCGTATATTTATACATATCATCACACCCGCACCTCACGTTTGCAAACGTAGTATGTACTTACTAGATAACTTAATTCAAACAGTCATCTACGCGTCTACTCGTGAGGAAATTTACTGTTTCTTACGAAATTATTTCGTTAAGAATACACTCGCATCGCTTACGAAAATAAGTTTATACTTTTTCCTAAGTTCAACACTTAACTTATTGTAAGTTAAGAATCTGTACCTTCATATTACTTGTATTGAGTAAGTTAATCTCATTCAAGTGGAAGTTAGTGCAGACAAGTTTATCGCGTCGCATCCGACATACATGCTTTTATCGGGTTGTAGGTATATCTGAGCTAATCATAAATATAGTATAGATGGGTACGTTCATAAGATATTTGGCGTGCTTACTATTTTAATTTATATTAGGTTTTGTTACGTGCACTCGGTTAAAGCGTTGGTAGTTTATATTTGTTTACCTTTCAATTTAATATTGTTAGGGTTTCGCGTGTACGGAAAGTTCGTTCCGTACTATATACTTAAGTTATAAAATCTTTCATTGGGTTATCGGTTTGATTTTCCCCTAACCTCACTCACTGGGGTTCCGTAGAAGAAAAAAGGTTTAGTTAATATTATTATTTTTGCTTTATATTTAACTTCTGTTCACAATGAGTGACAAGGTTAAACTTAGATTATTGGAATGTAAACGTGACGCATATTTTGCGCGGGTTCAAAGGATTTTGGATTCAACTAAATCTTTAACTACCGAAAGATTACGCCAGGCTTTCATCGCTCAGGCAAAACAAATTGATGGATTGCGTGGTGAGTTCAATGGACTCATGGACGAGATAAATATGCTCAGTCTGACATTGGATCCAACCTGTGAAGTAAGCTATGGCGCATTGCATTCATTTGATGAGTTGGTCGGCGAAATAAAGTTTAGTTTATCTTCATTAACTGAGTCAAGTGATTTCCAGAAACCTAGCCCGTCAGCGAGCCCTAATGCTCACCATATACAGGTTCCTAAAATCGAGCTGCCTACCTTTGACGGTGATATTCAGAGCTTTCCGTTCTTTTATGAGACGTTCAAACGTATTATACATACTAACGCAGATCTATCAGATTCGGATCGCATTCATTATCTGTTGAGTTGTTTGAAGGGAAAGGCTAGGAATGTGGCCGAAGGTATTGTACCTTCTGGCGATAATTACCTTGTTGTTTGGGAGGCGCTTATCGCCAAGTACCTAGACACTCGCGCGCTCGCTACTAATTATCTAAATCAGCTGTTCTCATTGAAATCGTTCGGATCGACTCCCGCTAATATTGAAAAGGGTTTCGATAAATTAACTTCTACGGTTGCGGGACTCAAGCAATTGAAAATACATAACTTAGATGATTTTATATTTATTCATTGGGGTCTTAAGTTAATAGACTCTGATATCGCAAAACATTTTGAAATGTCGCTTCGTAATCAACAAGAGTTAGATTATGATTATTTCGTAAAGTTTGTTCGTGAACAAGTAAAAATCTTGTATCGCACCTCTCCTGCGGCTAGTAAGTCCGCCCCCGCAGGTAGCCCTCGCGCCTCGTCTAAACAATCGCAGGTGTTTGTGGCTACTGAATCTAAATGTTCACTTTGTCATTCCACCCATAAAAACTTGTTTATGTGCAAGGCTTTTCAAAAGTTGAGCGTGGATAATAGGTTTAAGTTTATAAAAGACAATAACAGATGTGGTAATTGCCTAAGTAGCCAACATACTGTCTCTAAGTGCCTATCTAAGTCAACATGTAGGAAATGCAACGGTAAGCATCATTCCTTATTGCATTTTGAGCAATCGACGCAAGCCCCTGCGCCGACGCCCGCTAGCGCCCCCGCCCCCGCTTCTGCGGCCGACCCAGCTACTTCCGATGGTGTGGCGTTGTGTACGCATTCTTCTGCTCAAGTCCAGGCCACACGTAGTACGGAGGTGCTGGCTACTGCCAAGGTGTTGGTGGCGGGTAGGAAGGGTAAGGCCGTGGTGGTCAGATGTCTCTTGGACCCTGGGTCGCAAAAGAATTATATGACATCGCGTTGCTGCCGTATGCTCGGTCTAACTATACATACTGACTCGATAACTACCGTTCGTGGTATTGGTGGCACGTCGCAGCCCGTTCGCGGCTCGGTGAATCTTACTTTCAGCTCACGGTTTTGCTCACAGCCTAGGTATGAAATAGACGCTTTAGTTTTGGATCAAATAACCGGACAGCTTCCACTGGGTGCTATAGATACGTCCGTATTAAATCATATTGATCCTAAACTACTCGCGGATGACAGCTGGGGTGTGCCAGGTAATATTGACATGTTACTTGGGGTCAAGCTGTTCGCTAAGTTATTGCGACCTGGTCACGTGACCAGCGTACCCGGTTGTCCCGACGCTTTGGAGACTGTGCTCGGCTACATACTTCTAGGAGAAGCACCTATCATCGAACCTCCAACTGACACTCTGTCTTTCTTTGCGAGTTCGTTCGATAACTTCGATCTTCGTAAGTTTTGGGAGATTGAAGATGTTACTGCTTCATCCATTGGGAGTGTGGATGATAAACATTGTGAAGAGTTTTATTGTAGCACAATTACCCGCGCTCCAAATGGCAAGTATGTTGCAGCTTTACCACTGAAAACAGACGTGTCAGCTTTAGGAAATTCTTTTAATATGGCTCGCAAGAGATTCTATAGTCTTGAACGTAAACTTAAATCACTTCCTAACGTCAAGCTTCTTTATGATGACGTCATACGGGATTATCTAAAAAACAATTATATTTCTTTGGTGCAGAATATCGTACCTGAATGTATGTTGCCCAAACGAAATTGTAAGGAGCGAGAAATGGAATACTATATTCCTCACCATGCTGTCATTCGAGAGGATAAGGTGACCACCAAATTGCGTGTGGTCCTAGACGCCAGTGCATGTACAGATAACGGTACCTCGCTCAATGATATCCTGTACGCAGGTCCAGTCCTTCAGGCTGACCTTTTCAACATTTTATTAAATTTTAGGCTTTTTAGTGTCGCTATTTCCGCAGATGTCAAATCTATGTACCTACGTATAGGTATACGCTCACAAGATCGTTCACTACAACGTATCTTATATCGGTTTAACGAGGAAGAAGAACTTCAAATTTATCAGTTTTCAGTGCTTCCCTTTGGTTTAAAGTGTAGTCCATATATAGCTATTCGCACTATCCAACGGTTATGTCAGGATGAAGGAGCACAGTTGCCTCTCGCCAGGGACATTTTGCAGCGAGATATTTATATGGATGACATAGTTAGTTCTATACCTAGCAGTGCGCTAGCTATAGACTCGGCTCGTGAACTAATAAAAATATTCTCTCTCGGTGATTTTCAATTGACGAAGTGGTCTAGCAACAGTGTCGATGTTCTTCGGACTATTCCAGAGTCATTACGACTTTCACAGAGCGTGGACCTAAGTAAAGATCCGACCCAGAAAATACTGGGACTTCGTTGGTTCCCTGACGAGGATTGTTTCGTATTCCAGGTTAACCCTGATGTTCGCACTTGCACTAAACGGAATATTCTTTCTTCCATCGCACGTCTTTTCGACGTTTTAGGCCTCGTTGCACCGATAATTTTATACGCCAAGCTGCTCATCAAAGAGCTTTGGCTTGTCAAACTTGGATGGGATGACGTCCCACCACCTCGCATTGTTCGTCTGTGGGAACAGTTTCAATCTGAACTGCCAATTATCTCTGAATTGAGATTTTTGCGACATGTCGGCGTAGTAGAACGCTGTAGACTCTCACTCGTCGGTTTTGCCGACGCTAGTGAGAAGGCTTACGGTGGTTCGGTTTATGCCCACGTTGTCAGACCTGACGGTAGTGTCGTGGTCTCGCTGGTGTGTGCGAAATCTAAAGTCGCACCACTGAAAGTCGTTTCGCTAGCTCGTCTCGAGTTATGCGCCGCACTCCTCTTATCAACTGTGATAAAGCGAGTATATAATCTTTTCGCAGCTCGACACGCCATTGAGGTAGTCGTAGCTTTTTCGGATTCAACTGTAACTTTGAGTTGGATTCATTCCGCACCGCATCGATGGCACACCTTCGTAGCCAATCGTATCGCTAAGATTCATGAGAATCTCTCGGCAGATCACTTCTTCCATGTGAAAGGGTCTGAAAATCCCAGTGATTGCCTCTCTCGTGGTTTAACGCCTGCCCAATTAGTTCATCATCCGTTGTGGCTAAATGGGCCGTCGTGGCTTAAACTTCCCCGCGCTGAATGGCCGATAAAACCATTCGTTTCAGGTGAGTCGCAAGAGCTTCCTGAAATGAAGCCCGTGGCTTTACCTGTTCTCTCGCACGAATGTTCTGACAGAAGTCCTCCTTCTGACAACATTTTGTACGTCCGCTCTACCAGGTTCTCGTCCTGGTTTAAATATTTAAAAACTATTTGCTTAGTTTATAAGTTCATCAAACGGCTCCCTAGAGGGTCCGTTACCGCGTCTGATTTAGAGTTCGCTGAATCTATTGTGTGGCGATCTGTGCAGAGGATTTACTTTGAATCTGATCTCGATCGTTTAGCCCGCAATGAGTTGTGCTCTAAACCAGTACAACGGTTAAGTCCCTTCCTTCACGAAGGACTTATCCACGTTGGAGGTCGCCTAGCAAACTCTGAGCTAGATTTTGACTCTCGTCATCAGATCCTCCTTCCGCGTCAAGATCACATAGTAGAACTTTTAGTTTCCCACTATCATGTGACAAATTTCCACACAGGTCCAACCTTGCTCGTATCGCTCTTACGACAAAAGTATTGGATCTTGTCCGCGCGACGTATTGCACGTCACATTACCTTTAAATGTAACATTTGCTTTCGAGCAAAGCCACGACCTACCTTTCCTATAATGGCGGATTTACCACGTTGTCGCGTTGAGTCGGCTCCTAAGGCTTTCTCTCATACAGGTTGCGACTACGCGGGACCCTTCTTGGTCACGTCGGTGCGTGCTAGAGGCCAGAGGGCCAGGAAAGCGTACATCAGCCTTTTTACATGTTTGACAACTCGCGCTCTGAATCTTGAGATTGCCTCAGATCTTAGCACTGCGAGCTTTCTGTCTGCGTTGAAACGCTTCCTGGCGCGTAGAGGTCCGGTTCAGTGTCTGTACACGGATAATGCTACCAATTTTATTGGAGCCAAATCCTATCTCCGAGATCTCTACCAATTCTTGGCCAAAGAGTATCACCCCTTGTGGGAAAGAGAACTTGCAGAGCATCGAATCACACTCAAAAACATCCCCTGTAGAGCTCCACATTTTGGTGGTTGTTGGGAAAGTGAAGTGAAGAGTGTCAAAACGCATCTCTACAAAGTCATCGGTCAGCAAATTCTTAGCTTTGACGAGTTTAACACTATGCTAACTCAAGTAGAAGCTTTACTAAACTCAAGGCCTCTGTACGCGATCAGCTCGGATCCGTCAGAGCTCACTTCATTATCACCGGCGCACTTCTTGCATACGAAACCTCTTTTATTTCTTCCCGCCCGCGAAGTCAATGAAACGCGCTTACATCTTATTTCGCGATATGAATTGACTGATCAGATGGTTCAATCTTTTTGGAAGCGGTGGCGCCAAGAGTACTTGCACACCCTACAATCCAAACAAAAATGGAACACTCCTGCCAATCCAATACGGGTCGGTATGGTTGTCGTCTCCATGCAGGACAATGTGATGCCTCTGCATTGGCCGTTAGGAGTAATTCACGAAATATTTCCAGATAAAAACGTAGTTTGTAGAGTCGCATCTGTCAAGACTCAAAGCGGGATCCTTCAGAGTCGCCCGGTAGTAAAGTTGTGCCCTTTGCGAACGCAATAAGTTTAGTTACCATAATATTAAGTCTTACCTTGCACCAATGTACAGTATTAGATTTAGTTACCGCGTAGAATAGTTAGTTAAGTATTCTTATTTGTAATATAGAGTCGCAACTCTAGAGTTCTCATAACTTTGTAGTTTGTAGAGTTGTGATGATATGCAATTTTATTTACTTCTCCTTTGTGTTTCGAAAGTAGGAACTTTCAAGCCGGGGAAAATGGTTACGCTTCGTAACTTATAGTTTTTCTTATATTTTTCTACATCACCTAATGGCGATTGAAAGGCATTGGTTTACTGTTCAAATTTATTTAATCTGTGCCATATATCGCTGATTCGGTGATTTCCTCGTGCCTTGCTGCGCGCGCGCCTTGCCGCGCCGCGCCGTCATAGGCAGTCTCGCTCTAACCTTGGGATCGTATGGATGCGAATGCTATGTGTGTCGCTAATTAGTCCCATCGCGCCCTAAAACCCATGAACTGAACCTATATAAACTGTTATCAGCCTACCCCAAGACCTATGATAGTGTGTTGTGTACTGCTGGCCAGCATAGTGTATCCAGAAAAGACCTGTGAGCTGTTCATCCCGAAAGCGGACACGTGGCCGTCGCCTGCGCGCGCTTGGGATCGCTGGTCAAGGTATGTGGTACAATTAATGAATTGGACGATCTCCGGTGCCTTTCTTCCCGATTGCGTATTTTTTTGCCTTCAACTTCTTATGACAGAATCAGCAATTATAGCCTAGATTGCTCTAATAATCTAGGCTCACTCCGCGTGTGATTTTAGCAGAAATTTACAACTTCTGCAGGTTATACGCACCAATTTGTTTGGCCCAGAAAAGTTAGCATATCAATCCTTAAAGTAGGTAATACGATTTTGTGTAATCACTACATAATAAATATATATTAGAGATATTGTTTGCACTTTTCCACTTGTGGTTATTTATTTATTTATTCAATAGTTGTACAATTACATTTATATAATAAGTTGGTGCAAACATAAACTCATTCGAGCAACAGTAATAACAGCAACAGTGGTAACAGTAGCAGTTAGTAGTTCTAACAGTAATATAGTTACCGCTTTCTTGATAACAATTTGTAAATCACTTTGTTGAATGTAATCTAGTAGAGAGAGAATAAAACACTGAAATCATCCCAATTCCCAAGAATTCTCTGGATCTTGGAGGATTACTTAATTAAAAAAGTCTCTGAACAGTATTTTGATATTTCATCTGTACCTTTATGTGGTCTTATAGTTAGAGATAGAGCTGAACTAACAGAATATGAAAATAGAGGAAAAAAAAAAAAAAAAAAACCTTTATTAATCCTCAAAACGAAAAGACTGAATAACTTCAGTGATGGTTTGCTAATGCATATAATATTTTAATTACTTACAGTATCTTGTCTATACAATTGCATAGGTAATGAGGCAAGCATTAATATTCTGTATTTTAAATTATTGAATTCCTAATAATATCAACAGCTTCATTACTAGTTCCAGAAAACCTAAAATATATTCCTGATAATACTTCTGCCATCAATACCAGTTTTTTGTGAAAAAAGGAATGTAACTATTTGAAATTATGTAAAGTGCAGGTTCCTGTATCACAAAAGTATTAAATTAAATAATGGAAAAGACCATGGTTGAGTAAGGTATCTATTTCCTATAATACCAGTTGTTTGTCTGTAATTATCTTTTCTATAGGTTCCAGAGCCATAGAGAATTTGATTGCAAACTGGGTCGCTTGAGTGACTAGTTTCCAATCATAAATTATATTTTAGTCCACCAACCTGTGAATTTAGGGGGATGATTTCTCCTGGCCACCTGTCTGCTGCACTCGTACTCTTGATGACGCCCCCCCCCCTTTTTTTGCATTTCTGCCAGAGGAGGGCCCCGCCAGTTTTAAAAATTTATTGTTAATTTTAGGAGCATTTGCTCTGGGCACCCATGTGCTCTCTCTAGGAGTGAATTTTATGTTACACTCATCTTTAATCCTCAACCAGATTTATTTATAGATTTTTCTGAGATTAGTTTCTCAGCGTCTTCACCCAAAATATATGTTTCCGTCTATGAATGCAACAAACCCTTGAATGTCTTTGTTGTTTACCAACAATAAGAGTGATCTGTGTCCCCTTGCTTGTATCTTAATGTATACACAAATAACAGAAGCATCATTCAGCTTCTTCATCATCATCATCATCGGTCTATAATGTTCCCACTGTAGGGACTCAGGCCTCCTCTCTAGGAGAGGGATGGGCTATATATAATCCACCACACCAGCCCAGTGCGGGTTGGTAGATTCAGCTTGTATGTAATGTATGTAAATCTTCTCTTCTTTCTCTGGGTGTATATCCACATAAAGTATTTCAAGAAACTTGATTATATAATAATTCTTTCTATGGTACTTACTTCATTTAATTCTTGATCTGCATTTTCAACTTCTATTGTGGTTATCCATATACCAATTCCGGGCAATCATTCTCAACCGATAACGGGAGGATATTTTCTAATCACTGTGGAGGGACAATTTTACTGTCTTCACCCACATAAGGTGACCTCCTATGGTATTTCACCTTCTCGAAGAAAAACATAATGCATGTTGAAGAACAACTACACATAAATAACCATGTAAGTTCCCAAAAAACTTCCCGTGAAGGTTATTATATAACAGTCAACCACGGTACTCCCACAGAGCACCCTGTGAAGGTTGCTGAGTTCTCGACATAGCCTTTTAGACCGCGTACGCCCCCACAAGACGTCCCAGGCCAGGCAAGTCGTCCATAATGTATCCATTTTGGACTTCATAGTCCGTTGCAAGTCGTTCACTTTTCTTGCAGGTTATAATAGAACAGTCAACCGCGTGTGTTCCTACCGAACACCCCCCAGGTTGCTTACGGCATTGCCGGTGTAGGCCATAAGGCCAGGCAAGTTGTTCATAATGTATCCATTTTGGACTTCATAGTCTGTTGCAAGTTCCAACGGAGCGGTCTCAGGTCATGTTAATAGCCAACAAGGGCAAACATTTTAAACTCTCTGTACTCCGATGTAGTGCCCACATGGCAATCATGCCGTTAGTTGCAAATAGGTACGTGCAAAGCGCAAGGCATAAAAATCATACAATATTTTAGATGTAGCGATTATTGCCACATAACAGAGCTTTAGGCTTTTGATTCCAATTCTTCAGCAGTAGGCAAAAAACAAATTAAGGTCACACAAGTGAAGCCATTTTGGTTTCTTACTTCTAGCACTCAAAACAGAGCTAATAGCATTTTATGCGCTTTCCGCAATATCTTTAATATCTTCAGTAGCTTCGACTTTGTTAACACCAACTTTATTTTCCCATTTAAACGTTAAAATAAGACTTATCAACCTAAAAAATTAATAAAAATAATTGGAAAGAATGGCGCCGGTATGACATAAAATCCGAATAAACCTATTTTCAGAAGCGGATGACAGGAGGCATTTGCGTTCGGAAAGAAACTTTTTTCTTTAAACTTATGTAGGCGTCGGTGACTAAAAGCCGAGACTACATTAGTTTTTCCTAATCATCAAGGACAATACAACAACAAGTATAATACTAGACTCCTAGACTACACCCAGTACACTAATGTAATGTAAGGCGTCCTTACACAAAAGTTAGTCGCGGAGTCACGTCCGCCGCGTGCGAGACAAATGACGATATCACTCCGTGTTGGCCGGGGCCAACAGAGAACACGGGATTGATTTCAGTTTTCAGGAGCTACATGAAAAGAGGGATTATTAGAGAAAAGAGAATACTTCAATGGATTTTAAAAGATTACATAAATATAACGTACGAAATGTGGGTGTGCTATTAATAAGTACACCTCTGCCAAACTCTACGGGGATTAAAGGCGTGATGTTATGTTAATAAAAACACACCACAAACCACAAACCTTTTGGGCTTCGCCGCAGTCGGGTAAAAAAAGGAATGACTTTTTCTTTCAAGAGATATTCTGTTTCCGTTATTATAATTAATTGTTACAGCATCATTTGGATACTCGTCGATAACGCGTCCTTCCAAACTTGATCAGCTAAATAATTCATGTAGAAACAATTGGCTATCCCCCCCCCCCCCACCAATAACTTCTAAAGCATGTAGCTACTCTATTTCTTTATCGACACATCGTGTTATTTCTGATAGTTCTTTGAAATAACATAACATTTTCGTGAACTTTTAACAGTAGTGAAATAGCCAATTATTGTTCTTTTACTAGGTGAGATTCCCCCTCGTCGCAAAACGTACAAAACGTTCTTATTGTTTGAGTACGTTCACGTGCCAGACAAATCGCCGCATCAGACGACTGCGATATATGGTGAGCATTTACTATCGGATTCAAAAGATTTTGCTACTAATAGAAAATAGAATCAAATCATTTGTTTTATGTGTCCCCCGGGCCAAGTTAATGTTTTAGGTATTTGTCTAAATAGATTGGTACTGGGAATTTGACTGCATATCTTTTATGGGGTTTTTGCTGACGACTTCGCCAGCGGGTATGTTTAAAATTATATCTACAGGCGGTGATCATAAATCCTAGTCCTAAACCGGTTTGTGATGTACCCGTGTGCCCATCTAAATTCGTTCAGCCGTTTGGTTGTTTACAAAGGATACGATACAAACACTCCAACAGCTTCCGTGATTATCCTTTATTTTAAATTCTCTGAGATATAAAACATACAGAGATATCCCGTCAGTGACAGTATTAGTGTAGTTATAAACTGTGAAAACTTAAAACTGTGTTTTTTTATAGCTATAGAAGCTCACATACTTTCACATTCATCATGTAGAATAATGCACGAAGGATATAATAATAATAATAAATCATTTATTGAGGACCAAACATTTTCAACATTTTATGCACCCACCAAACTGCGCAGCAGTTTGTCGGCGGGATTAGCGCTCGTCTTAATACTTTTGGTTCACAAAATATCACACAAAAATTAAAAAAAAAATAATAATGGCCGATGTTGGATAATTAAAATAATTCAAAGAAACTATTTTGAATCTGAAATTGCCATACTTTCTAAAAGTGGCAACGTAGTAAAATCCTTAGGTACGTAAACTTTCACCCTTCGTAGATGATAATAAGTTTCTCAGGGTGGGGGGTAGAATTTCACAGGCTGACTTGCCTTATGATACCAAGCATCCTTTGCTTTTGCCAAAGGCATGTCATATAACTTTAATCTTAATAGAATATTATCATAAACTTTACATGCATGTGGGTCCGCGCACGTTGCACGGAATCTATCTAGGAAATATTGGATTATAAATGGTCGTAATGTTATTAGATCGGTGTTGTCAAAATGCGCAAAATGTTTTAAATTTAGACCGACTTCAACCCAACCAATAATACATTACCCTCAAATAGACTTCAACCTAACAAAGTATTTAATCATGTAGGTGTCGATATTGGAGGCCCGTTCATTGTAAAGGAAAGCCAAAAACGTAATGCTAAAACTTATAAGGCCCACGTGCCACATTTTTGGTCATTCTATTTTCGTCGTGGATGGGCGTCGGATAAAAATGGTAACAATTTAAAACGCATACAGTTGATTCTTAAAATCTTTTTGACTGCAATGCAGACTATAGGTACCTACTCATTCTAAAAGTTTCCCGTTGGCAAAAGCACAGTGCTAAAAAGATATTAGTCCTCGTATATCCAGCATTCAATTTCCTGTCCGTTTATTTATTGAAGACAAGCAACAAGTATTCGCTGCCGTATGTTGGAGTATCAATATGGCATCGCCGCAATATCGCTCTGATTGCCGTGCCATACAGAGGAAGTCTACAGTAGGAGCGGATATATGTCTCAGAATAATTGCTTTCATAAATGTATTTTTAAAATTCCTAGAGCAATATCACTCCTGTATTTGCTCGAAGGGTTAAACAGAGGTATACCATAGAGGTGATGAGTAATTCCATGTAGAAGGGAACGAGCACAATCATCATTCATCATCATTTTCCTGCCCTTATCCTATTTTTATTTGGGGTCGGCGTAACACGTTCTCTTTTCCATACTTCCCAGATAAACGTCACAGTGGCATTTTACTCCTTTCTCTTTCAGATGATTCCTCACACAATCCATCTATATTTTCTTTGACCTTCCTCTTCCTCTGCCTATGCAATATGCATCCATCAACATTTATATCCATCAAATTTTTTTAAGTCACCGAGCACAAATCTAAATTAAAATAGAAATTACCGATAATACTTTGCCCGACATGAGTATTAAACCAGGGTCCTTATCCTCAGCAGCAAACAATTTCTGAACCAAGGAGGCAAAATCTAACATTTTAACAAAAACAACGATTGTTCAAAATATCTACGAAATCAACGTCTATTCGTTACAGACGGAGACTGTAGTGATAGGACCATATATCTACATTCTGTTTGATTGCATTTGATATTCAACTGTTTTGATTATCTGGTCTTATTGCATGCATGTAACGACACCTGTTCTTCTCGATGGTAGAGAGATTTGTATAGCAGGTGCAATCAACCACATTCATTAGCTTAACGGAAATTTGCACCTACAAATTAACGTTCATATTATGCTTATTATGCAGATGAAGCTATACTTTTTTAAAGAAGGGAACGACATTTTGTATCTCGAATAGGATTAATGCGTTGGTATGATAGAACAAGAAAAAACAAAAAAATATGTCCCCGCATAGTCCCCGCCGTTTTATTTACCGTCACTTCAAATTTAAAAAAAACAGCAGAATTAGTATAGACTAATTCTGCTGTTTTTTTTAATTAAAATTTGAAGTAACGTTAACGTTATTTTTGTTAGGACGTAAGAAAAAGCAGTTAGGTACACTAGTATACTTTTTTACTACACTTTTCAACACGAACTATCTTAAGTTTACTCAACAAAAGAAACATATCAAAACTAAGTAAATACAGAGTATATTTAATTTACTTTTGTCGTACTTTAATTTTCTTCACAGCCAGCGAAAAATAACAAAACGACGCTTCATATAATTGCAATTGCATCAATATTTCAAAATGCGATAACAATTCTTCAAGACATGACTCTCAATACTGAAAGTTTATTTTAATAGATGAAGGAAATTGAAAACTGCAAGAAAATAATTATTGTGAAGCATAGGATATTGGGAAGCACAATATTGTTGTGAATGAATGAATGTTTCCCTGAAATATGCACTTTTCTAAGAATAGTTTACTTAGGTTGGCGGCCCGTGGAGATGATTGCAAGTAGCACGTGTAATCACGGTATCAGAACATGACTTTTTCGAGTGCAGGGCAGTGGTCCAACTGCTCTGTCCTATTAGTTGGACCATGGGTCTTTACTAGGGGCAGTTGTCCAACTTTAAAAATAGTTGGACCACAGCACCTTTTGAGAGTTCCGTGGTCCAATTCATTTAAAAATAACTTACCTACCCTAAAAGGATTGAATTTGATAGTTAATTAATTTAATCCCAATCGATCAAACTACTAGGAGAAAAGAAACATTAGGTGGTATTGGAATCTTAAAATCAAATCTATATGCCTTTCTAATACCATGCAGTTTTTTTTTTGTTGGAGATGAGAAACAAGGACAGTAAAGTCTCACAAAGTACCAGGAGCCGAGAAATAATAGGAGGTACAGGGTTCATTTAATGAACTGTAATGTCTAATTTAGACAACCTGATTTAACATTTTTTTTTAATTAATTTCTTCGCCATGTATATAACTTCTTTAACAGTAAAATCTCACAAAGTAGCAGGTGTTCAGAAATATATAGGAGGTATAGAACCATTAGAGAACCTGATTTAACAATTCTTTTTTTTTTAATTAAAGTTTTCGTCATGCGTTTAACTTCTATATCAGTGAAGTTCTCTAATGGTTCTGGTTCAGCCCAGAAATATATAGGAGGTACTCCTATATACTCCTATAATTATATTGCACACAAGATGCAGTTGAGGTTTTTAGTGTTGGTAAGTTATTTTTAAATGAATTGGACCACGGAACTCTCAAAAGGTGCTGTGGTCCAACTATTTTTAAAGTTGGACAACTGCCCCTAGTAAAGACCCATGGTCCAACTAGTTGGACAGAGCAGTTGGACCACTGCCCTGCACTCACTTTTTCTTGTATTATATTTTCTTGTTATTCAAATATCCACAGTTAAAAGGTAAACTGTGCAATAGTACGTCTGTTATGTTGGTAATGTTTTCTCAAATAAATAAACTAAACTAGTACTCGTATAAGTTTTACATCTCGTTTTTTTTTAATCTCAAATTGTCCAGAAGTTTTTTGTCTCCTTCTACATAAAAATAACGTATATACTTACGTTAGGGACTAATTTAATGAAGTTAGCTGTCTAGCTAGCCTTCGAAGACACACACTAGGGAAAATAGTTTGCTCATGAATATTATTAAAATCAACGGAAAATGGATGGTCTCTTATGCAATTTCGAAACGTAATTCTTAAAAATAAATTCTTAAATTAATTGGATAACGAAGGACCGAGTTACATAACATCACGCCTGTAATCCCCGGAGACTATGGCAGAGGAGTAACTGATAGTACACCCACAGATTTGCTAGTTTTGTTTACAGTTTCATGTATTAGGGGCGAGCCTATTGCCGTCAACTGAGCACAATCTTCCAGACTCCGTGATTCCTACTGAGAAATTCCTGATGGAAACAATAAAATACAAATTTGCCCAACCCGGGAACCGGGAAACTGGCTAAATATGTGTGTACTATAGATACACCTCCACCTAACCCTTAAGGACTTACAGGCTTAATGTTAAGTTTATAACCACATGCGCAGCTTTAACAATTTTACAAGCACAGAGCGCTCGTAAAACTGGTAGATGCGTAATAAAAGTATATTTATGAAGAAAACACCAAGTTTATGATTCAAGTATTTTATAGCGGTCTACGGCGAATCTATTTAGACACAGATTATTATAAGCACTACCCTTCGTACTTATTCTTTAAAATAAAAAGACCTTGAGGCTGTGAGCTTTAAATATTTAAACACAGGTGCTTGGTAGGCTATGAAAGGGCTTAATATGTGCCTTCCCAAGGTACCATTACTGACTTCAGAGTGTAAACCTTCTGAATTAATAAATAGGGGCTTATAATTTTCTTACCAATTTTATTGTGTGCCTTATTTTTTTGTGGTTTTTAGGGTTCCGTACCCCAAAAGGAAAAAGACTGTCTGTACGAATATCCAAACTACAGAGCCTAAAATATTGAAAAAAAAACAAACAGATATTAGTTCAACCCTTATAGATTACAGGAAAACCTATAAGAAGTCTATGGTGCTAAAATAACATGGAAAATCTCTCAATATCTTCTACAATGGTACGGAACTCTTTATGTACAAGTTCGATTTGCACTTGGGCAATTTTTTTTTTCTAATTTAACAGTCAAGCGCCGATATATCATTAAGACTGAATGCGATCACTTCACCAGCTCATGAACACAGTAAACATGTGCTGATTGCCTCCAGCTTCAAAAGTAATATTTACCCTAAGAATAACTTACAAACAGTTAACCCGTGCTCCAAAACGAAAACATTCACAAATCACTTCGCATTTCGCAAAATACCAACAACCAGTGAGTGACCACTGCAAAGAGCTTTCGACCAAAACACATAAAGTGGACGACGACCAAATAAATCTAAAGACCACAATCTATTTTACCAGCGACCACACAGCATGAAACCCTGAATACATTCCATTTTAAATTAACCCTTTAAAATAATTAAAAGCTTGTACTTAATTAAAACGTGAAAGGCTATGAAATCGTATAAAAACGTATTTTTGTTTCGAATCATTTAACTTGGAGTGCTGTGCTGTAAAATAAAAGGATGTCCGGTGTCCGTGTGGGATTTAATTAAATAGTTTAATTACATTTTAGAGTGGCCACCTAGTAGGAGGCGGGTAACAACTGGATGCCGTCCAAGATATTAGTTGCAGCGAATCGTTGTTTAGCTAATATGAGGATTAGGTGGATTAGCATTAAAGCTTTGTTATAGGTGACAATTAAAATGATAATAAGTAGAAAGAACAGTGGTGGCCCAGTGATTACGGCTCTGATTTACGTCATGGTTTTGAACCCAAGCAGGCGCATCACTTTGTGTAATTTATTCCATCGCCACTGCTCTCAAAACGGTGATGGAGGCCATCATGAGGAAACCGGCATGTCTTAGAACCAAAAAATTCGAAGACATGTCACATCACCAACCCGCATTGGGCACGCGTGGTGGATTATAGCCCATCCCTCTCTTGGAGAGGAGGCCTGAGTCCCTGCAGTGGGAACATTATAGGCTGATGATGATGAAAGTAGAAATGGTGAAACCATGAAGGTCGGCAGTTTTTGGGGAAGTTATCTTGTTTTATGTAAGTTATGTTATTTTTACATTAAAAAAATATTCTCAGCCTTATTTAAATAAAAATATGACATTTGATTTTGCACTGGACCTGGCTGCAGCTTCTTTCTATAAGTTAGGTAAAGACGCCAGCAGCCTGAAATTGTAAAATTTTCACAATCATCCTTGAACCTAACGCTTTAGCGAAAAAGTTGAAAATCTATTAAATACATTTGACAGATTGTAGTGCTCCGGACGGAACTCGGAAGTCTACATTTTCGTGGGTTATGATTACCTATGACTAAAAAATATTTATGAACGTTTATGCAGCTAATTATATATAGCTTGTTCATACTATACCAGGGCTTATAGCTTTCACAAAGTCACAAACAAAAATTACAGATAATCCACAAAGTCACGACACCGCCGCTAGATAGCGATGTACGTAATTAACCAAAAAAAATTAGTACCTACCTTCCTCACGATTACACGATCCCAACATCACAGTTTTAATTTTAAAGCAAGTTTTGTCCTTACGGGATGCTAATTAACTTATGTTAATTGCGTTTTGATAATTTAACAGTCGTGTCTGTTACATTATTCTCTGTAATTCGAAACCTCTGGGAGTTTTCATAATTGAATTTGAGAAACAACTGTTTTCCGTAGTGTTGCTCGTTGGCTGAAGGGGAAACGTGTTAAGAATTTAAGAAGGTCTTCGCAAGCTTTGTACTTATTCGTTTATATTTTGTTAATAAATAATGTTATACTTCGCTGTCCACTAACTGAATTGTAAAGAGGAGACAGATCTAAAACGGTGACCAACGTCGATACGAAGAGCAGTTGCATCCTGTTAGACTTATGCCAACCCCGAGATTAATATAATATTGATGATGCACTTTAAATGGAGTAAGTAGGGCAGAACATCTGCCTAGACGGAGTTGGCCGATGTAGTAAACCTTTGACCAAATAGAGGCCAAAGAAACCAAGGAAGCACGTTGGTTGGATATATTGTTAAAGTCATAAAAAGTCATGAAAACCCACTAGTATACCCACATTTCACCATTTAAGTCTCATGTAATAGGGGAGAGCCTATTGCCATCAACCGGGAGCAATCCAGACTCCGTGGCTGCTGCTGAGAAATTCCTGAAGGAAATTTATTTATTTATTTAAACTTCATGCACAAACGTGGCACATAGGCGGCGTGGCATAGGCGTGGCATTTTTTTTTTTTTTTTTTTTTGGTGGGTGGAAAATCATCAAATGACCCCCCCCGCTCTTGGGCAGAGCGAAGGGGAGTGTCAGACTTCTACTGACTAAAAACCGAACCCATGTTCCTTCTTTGCCCTTGTGCCGAGACCACAGAACACATATACTCTAGGAGAAGAATGTCAACTCAATACAAAAATGTTGAGGACAAAAACTGGTGCACAGTCACGCCATCTCTTGTTATCCCCAAATAAAAGTTTATGTAGCGGGAATTTCGAATCTTATTTTTTTTAAATTAGATAAATTATTTTGATAAAATTTGGCTTTTGCACCTGCAAGATAACTTTTCAGTTTTCTTGCAAGTGCAGAAGCCAGATGGAACAAAAAAAAAACAGTATGTGTTGATTTTAAATGTAAAAAATATTTATTTCGTTCATTACAATATCGTAAAATAAAGTTTGTAAAGAAAAAATATTCTAAGCAATATACTGACATGACTATCGACGACATAATAATAATTATCGAGTCCGAAGTAACTGGATGCAGCTGAATTGGTTTTTTGCTGATTTGGTTCAATGGGATGTTGCGGAAAAGGTTGTGTTATCTGAAAAAAATAATTAAAATTTCAACTGGCTATCTCTTACCATTAATGCGATAAGGCCTTGTGTGTGACAGATGAACCAACATAATAGGCTTAGTAATAATTCCATTGACACCCTTTCAGTATTGAACCCTATTAAAATATTAATTACCTTATCATAGTCTCCTTCATTACTTTTCCTGGTTGATTGTGCCTGGTTTGTGACATCGGACAGTGCCCATTGACGTGCGAGACCCGCAACAGGTTCATGGGAATGTTGTGGAAGAGTTTGTGTTATCTGAAAATAATTACATCTTTGTTAAAACAGTAACAATATTGGAATATTCTCTGAATCAAATAAACTATTATTAATTTATCTTTCTTCAATTTATTAACACCATTTGCCATAATATCAAAATAAAAACTGTTTGACTCGTACATTGAGGTTTTGTAACTTCATAAGAAGTATAAACAGTTATTTAATTTTATCAATTTTCCTTTACTTCTGTACTAATGATGCTTTATACCTATAATTTTAGCTGAACAGAAATTAACACTTCAATTTACTACTCAATTAATTAAACATTTTTACACTTTTGAAACAGAACCTTAGCAATAAAGTTCTAACCTGTACAAAGTTTTCTTCAGGAGCAGCATGCCTACGTAGTTTCTTGGTAGTGAACATAGGAAGATTCTTTAAAATGTGTGTGGCACAGCATTCGATGCTCATTAAAGAGCTTCATTTGGAAACCTGGCGAAGACCACTGTCCATGAGGAAAACAGAATTTCGCCCATAGTTCGCAGCTGAAAGAAACAATTAATGTTTGTATGTTTATTGCCATCTTTTAATTATGCTATTGTACAGGACGGGCGTGATCGCTGGACGTAAAGGGTGCAAGGAGGGTGTATGCCTATCCCGGTGTGAGGTTAGGTTAGGTTTGGTAGGTCGGTGGGTCGTCTTAGGGGCGGAGGTCTGTACAAGATTTAGAATTGAATGTATTTTTTGAAAGGAGGTAGATAAATAACTACGTAAGGGCTACAGTCTGCCAAATTTATGAAGATACGTACCGGAGATAGTTCTTACTTCCCGGTTTAGGAAACCGATGTAGAGTTATAGCTGAATTCTCACTTGAACTGCCACACATGTTCTGCACTTCCTTTTGTGGTCTTTCATCGTGGTAATTTACTTGATCTGAGCGTGGTAACCAGAAAGTACCAAAACACAATATTAGCTAAAGTAAGCAAGCACGAGCCAAACAGGAAAACCACGATGATAATTGACAATATTACAGTTTCAGAAATTGAGAGGATAAGTTACGGAAATAAATCGGCATGTATCGTAAACCGTTATCTGTATATTCCCTTTTTTCGAACAAAATATTTTAAAGTTACACCAAAAATACTGACTTGCACACAAATTATCTCAAATTATGCACACTAAAGAAACCAAATTTAGTCTCTTTTTTAATAGCATTTGCAGAACTCTTTTACTGAACGAATAACTATTATCAAAATAGTATATCTAATAATTCTTTAGTCTAACAAACATTTTAAAACTTTTTTAAGGAAAACCTACACCTGATTTACTCCATGACGCGCGCTCGCTTCGCTCGCATATTAAATTACACTAATATCTTCTGTCCCCGAAGTGCCGGGCCTCCGCCGGCCTCCTTCGTCGGCCTACGGCCCGGTGCCCATGCCGCCCATAAAGGACACTGTCGCGAGACGGTCGTATTAGATATCAGTTTTAGAAATTCCGTAGTAAGATTGTACAATAAATTTAGAGTGCAAGTTAGTATTTTTGATAAGCAATTAGTATTTTTGTTTTACAAATCATATTATATCCGATGTACTAACTACATTTTTGGTGTGAATTCGATAAAAAAGGTCATCTCGTTTTGTGTGATTTTTTAGACTTTTTTGTAGGAAATCAATTGGTTTTTTTGGTATGCATTCAGTTAATTAGTGGAGTTACCTAGTGTGCTGAAAAATTAAACAGATGTGCATTTAAATATAACCCAAATAAATCAACGCAAAACTTCAATCGATTAACTTTGAAACTTTATATAAATGCAAACAAACATTTTTAATTTTTTAAGCTGTGTTGCTAGGTCACGTTTTAAACTTCCTCCAAATCTTTCCATATTTTACATCAAATCATTACGAAACAAAATGTATTTTATTTTTATACAATGGGAGCTAGGAATTGTTTAAATTATTATGTCATTTAAAAAGAAAATACTTGAAAGGTGCCCCTTTTTCTATTGTTACCGACGTTTTTACCAAGGAGATAAACGATAGTTGTACCTAGGATTGAGGTAAACGTTAAAATTATAGCAACACTTGCGTTGCACATTTTTTTTATTTTTTTATTTGATGTTGCCAAAAAAAATCCAAAATTATTTAATATATTTCTGGCAACATAAATCTGGCCCCAGTAGGTATGTTACCGATTCGACAGTAAGAGTCGACCACCCCTGGCCGAGACCACGTCATCTAGTACTAAAATCCGCGGCCCCGACGGGCGTCGGCCCTTGCAGGCCCCTCCTTGCTGACATCTCTTTGAGGCGCGCGTGGAACACGAACGCGCCGCCGACACGGTCTGTTGCCGTCATGACGACGGCCGGACGGCGAGCTAGCCCATTACTCACCGTCCACAGGCCCGCGTCTACGGTGGCCGGAAGCCATGTCAACCTTAGGGTCAAATAGGACAGCATTGTGGTAGAGTACAGAAACAAATAAATTTGTTAACATAAATTAATATACCTACATAAATGGTACATACTAATACATATAAATAAAGATGGAATTAAATAAACTAATATATATTATAATACATACAAATACTTCAAAAAATGAGTAACCAAACAGTAATTACCATGACTACCACACATTATGATCACCAAATGATCACCTTGGCGGACCCGGGGATCCAACCCAGGACCTCTCAGCAGCTCAGCAGTGGCGCTTGCGACCACTACACCAAAGAAGCAGTAATGCAGCCGAAGGCATGAAAAACAATGAAAACGCAATAATTCAGCGTATTATAAAAATTCATCATCATCTGCCTAGCCTTTTCCCAACTATATTTTGGGGTCGGCTTCCAGTCTAACCGGATGCAGAATACCAGTATTTTACATGGAGCGACTGCCTATCAGACCTCCACAACCCAGTTAATAATAATAATAATAATTTATTTGCAATAAAAAGGTGTACATTTGAAAAACATTAGGTTACAAACACAGATGGAGTCGTTATAAACTATATGTTTGGAGACTCTAGCACCCTTGCTAAGTTGACAAGACAACTTGTATTAAAGGTGCTAGGCCCAACCCTTTCATGGGTGCCTTGTAAAGAGAGTAAGTCTAATTTACGAGAACTTATTTTCATTTTTGTAGCAAGTAGATGGACAACAAATAAATCATTTAGCTAAACAAGAAGACAAAGATAAATACTAATACTAGGTGATACGATACTCTTTGGTAAGACTGGATGTCAGAATTTCAGGTCACTGACTACCTGTAACGACTGCCAAAGATCCATAAATGGCAGCCGGGACCAACAGCCAGCGTATTATGAAAATTCTGGATAAAAAATATTTCTGGACCTACGTTCATGAAATCCGTGGCAAGCCCCCACTATATTTTGACACGGTGTAATATACCTGAGCTCAGTATCATCACGCCGGCGTTTCGTTATCAGCAGTCTGAGCAGTGACAGTAATCTTATAATTAATTAAATCCCTCGTCGTTGTGCCTCATGAATGGTAATAAGGTCGCTCAGGATGGGGTGTGATTGATAGCGAGGATGGTTTCAACAGGGTTCTGACGGTATTTTTGTCAGATTTTGCCTTTAAATAGCAGTTTCCGTTAGATGAAAATTAAACTTTAGCCGCTGAAGAGCTTTAGAAAATTCATCAAATGACTCCTCCCACTCTGGGCAGAGCGGTAGGGAGTGTCAGACTTCTACTGACTAAAAACTACCCATGTTCCTTCTTAGCCCTTTGTGCCGAGGCCGCAGTATCTTTTTCGAACAACCCGTAGCCCCGACGGGTCACTTGCGTTGCCTTACAATCAAGACAAATTGAACTAAGTACACTAAATTAATCAGTGAAACAGCTAAGAAGGCAGTTTTTTTTGTTTTTGATCAGGAAAATTTCAAAAGACCATTATCATTCTTTTTTCTGTGCATTGAAGTAGTTCCTACGTGTCATCATCATCATCATCATTTCAGCCGGCAGACGTCCACTGCTGGACATAGGCCTCCCCCAGGCGTCGCCACATTGACCGGTCCCGTGCGTCTCTCATCCAGCGGGTTCCTGCAACCTTGACCAGGTCATCGGTCCACCTAGTGGGAGGCCTTCCAACGCAACGTCTTCCGGTTCGCGGTCGCCATTCCAGAACTTTTCGGCCCCATCGGCCATCCGTTCTGCGAGCAATGTGCCCTGCCCATTGCCACTTAAGTCTGGCGATTCTTCGGGCTACGTCGGCAACCTTGGTTCTCATGCGGATGTCCTCATTTCTGATTCGATCACGCAAGGAAACTCCGAGCATAGCCCTCTCCATTGCCCTTTGGGTGACTTTGAGCTTTCTGATGAGGCCCATTGTGAGCGACCACGTTTCGGTCCCGTATGTAATCACTGGCAACACACACTGGTCATAGACTTTCGTTCCTACGTGTGTACGTAACTTACGTTACCATTTTTCTTTTAACAATTTTTTTTTGGTAAAGTACCAAAAAAATTGTTGCTTTGCATTGCTTTCACTGTGACCACAGCCTCAATTCTTACGCGACACACGCTGACACGCCTAATGTTATGTACGGAACTGCTAATGATGATTCATGTTAACACCTGCTTACTACAACATAGGCCAGAGGTAGCTCTAAAAAACTGCCATGTTCTTGGTTATTATTTAGGGCACGCACACGATGCGCGTGTTGCGGGGCACGCACACGATGCGCGTGTTGCGGTGCACACACCAGACTTGCAACCTGCGTGGCGAGGCAAGGTGGAGTGTACGCGTTGCGACGCATGGGGCGTCATGATACAACAAACGTCTTTTCCGCTCCATTTAATAAAAATGAATCGGAATTTTAAACAGGGGATTTTAGAACCAAAAGCGAGTCAAAGCAAAACAATTTATTTCTGTTAGGGTTTTTTAAACACCACCTTTAAATATCAAAACTTACAAGAAAAGAGAATAAATTGATTCTCGTTAACATAATTTCACAGGAATGCCAGGGCGGAGTTTAATGTATGGCGGTGGTACGGTCAACCGACAACTGGTCCTATTTTTGACGCTATGATGAGTGCACGGAAAATCTTTAAAGGAAAGCTTAAGTGGTGCCAAAAACACCAGGAACAAATTAAAATGGATATACTAGCTAAACACCATGCCAAATCAGACTTTAAAGGTTTTTGGAGAGCCACTAACAGGTTGAGTCCGAAGCCGGGTGTTCCTGTGAGCGTCGATGGGTTTTCCTGTCCTAGGGATATAGCTGAAGTATTTAAAACCCAATTTACTGTTAAGTCGACATTGGGGCCGCCGTGCGCGGTGTTCGGTGCTGGGCCCGAGCATTCAGAGGTGGCAACTGTCATTCTTGCTAAGGAGATTAGGCACATTATAAAGAAGATGACAAGGGGCAAATCGCCTGGTCATGACGGGCTCAGCATCGAGCACCTGCAGCATGCTGGTCCCCACTTACCTCGAGTGCTGGCACTTTTATTTAATCTATGTCTGAGTCATTCTCACCTTCCGCCTGATCTTGTGCGAACTCTGGTGGTGCCGGTGATCAAAAGTAGGACTGGAGACGTATCGAACAAGTCTAACTACAGGCCCATCTCACTCGCCACCGTCATAGCCAAGATACTTGACAGCCTATATATGCAGTTTTCCTTGACCTGTCTAGGGCCTTTGATCTTGTCCAATACGATCTTCTTTGGAAAAAACTAGAAGAGACGTCGCTGCCGCCAGAGTTTGTATTACTCCTCAGGCACTGGTATTTGAGCCAGGAGACTCAGGTGCGTTGGGCGGATGCGCTGTCGGGGCCATGCCGGCGGAGTGCGGGGTGAGGCAGGGGCGGTTATCCTCGCCTTTGCTCTTCGGTCTGTATGTCAATGCGCTGATTGAGCGACTCAGCAGCACGCGTGTCGGTTGCTACGTGGATGGAGTTTGTTTTAACAACATAAGCTATGCGGATGACATGGTGCTGCTGGCTCCCTCAATCAGTGCGCTCAGAAAGTTACTGAATGTCTGCGAGTCGTACGCTGTGACTCATGGTTTAATATATAACAGTAATAAGACAGAATTCATGGTCTTCAGGTCTGGCACCAGGTGTCCCACTACAGTCCCTCCCATATTTATGAATGGTAACCCGGTGAACAGGGTGTACAAATTTAAATACCTGGGCCACCTGGTGACGGATGATCTAAAGGATGACCTGGATCTGGAAAGGGAGCGCAGAGCATTATCAGTCAGGGCGAATATGCTGGCTCGCAGGTTCTCTCGATGTACAGCCGCAGTTAAAATATTACTTTTTAAAGCACATTGTACATCACTGTACTCGGGAGCCCTGTGGTTCACATATACCCAAAAGGCTTATAATGCTCTGCGTATCCAATATAATAATGCGTTCAGGATATTGTTGCGACTGCCACGCTTCTGTAGTGCCTCGGAAATGTTTGTTAACGCACGCACTGACAACTTTGATGCGTTGTGGCGTAAAAAATCTGCCTCGCTACTCGGCAGGCTGCGTGGCAGTCATAACACTATCCTGCAATCGATAGCCACCCGGGCAGATAGCCCGCTAGTGTGGGCCCTAGCCAATCGCACCCGGTCTGTTCTAGTTATTAAGTACTAACATAGGCTAAGTTATATTGTTACTAACACAGTGGACCTCTTTTGTAGTCTGATAAATAAATGATTATTATTATTATTATTATAATTAAGAGAGTCTCCATTTAACCTAATAACTTCGTGACATTAGGTTATCCTGTCGGGTCTACGGGTTGTTTGAAAGAGATACCGCGGCCTCGACACAAATGGCTAAGAAGGAACATGGGTGGTTTTTAGTCAGTAGAAGTCAGACACTTCCTATCGTTTTGCCCAGAGCGGAAGGAGTCATTTGGTGATTTCTCACCCTCCATTTTCCTCCATTTTTCTCAAAGCCTTGAAAAATACATTACCTATGTAAATGCACGAAATCCTAAAATAGCAGGGAAATATCAAATGGTGCATGGCAGCTTATCGCAAATGTATTCCGAATTCAAAAGTTTGCATCTACGTGCCTCGTATATTTATGGGTTACAATTGAAATCGTTTGAGCAAAACTGTTCAGAACTTACTTTGACTGAAGTTTTATTCGTGCGGTATTCGGAATACTTAATAGTTTTCTTTAAGATAACTAGGCAAGGCGTGATCTGCCAAATAGCTAAGGTATTGCTTGCGACCGAGAGTTTGTTCTTTTTACACGACTGCCCCAAAAAAAAGAGTGTTATGTTTTTGGTCTTGTGGTTTCCTAGTCTCATTCTCTTTCAAGGAAGTTCCACTTCAAAAAGGGCTTTTTGACATAGAAAGCCGCTTCAGGTATGAGTCAAGAGTGATCATTGATGGTGTTCTGACTTTAAGCTAACAGTTACAAATATAATACGTTCTTCTTTTTTTGTACTTTTATTAAAACTAGAAAGAATTAGAAATTCTTGTGTGGTGGAAACACCACACTAGGAGATTCTCCTGTGTCGTGAGTGCGTTTCCAAAATTTTTACTCACATACAAAAGCAGCCAGACTTGAACCCACTACACGCAGCCCTACAACCAATCGCTCAACCACTGAGCCAACCATGCCGCCAATATCAAAACCAAAAGAGGACAAGTCGAACAATGTTGCACTCCTTTAGATATAAGTAACCCAATGTTTGTTCCTTCTGAGGAAAATTATGGCGAAAACCGCTTAAAATTCACCCCGTACATCCGCATTAAATCATAGTTACGACACTAACCCCGTGTCGCGAATATTAATCTATTTAACTTAACCCGGGGTAGCTATTACACATTAGTTATAGTTAATCACATAACCGTCATTTATTAACGAGATACTGTGAGCTCGTTGTGATTTGTCACCGGATTTTGTTTTGTAAAACGTGGAAAAGAAAACCTATCGTAGAAAAACAAATTTTAGAATATTTTTATAAAAGTTTACGAAACCAAAAGGAAACAAAAATGAATAGTTTTGGTAAAAGCTGTCACTTAAAATTTTAAGTTAACTATTCACGCGTCAAGCTTTCATAAAAACAATTATAGTCGTTTTTATTTTCTCCAAGGTTATTTCTTTAAAGGTTTTCTTTTATGTTTAAAAAGATGTTTTAACTAATAATTTTAAATATTTAGGTAGTCTCTAAATCACCAAAAACCTAAACATGCGAATTATTTGTAAATTCTTTTGTACAATCAACATTAGACAGCGAAAAATCCAGACTGAAATTCAGCTGTACCTAGGTATCTCTTTGTATCTAGAATCTAGACGGGGTACCCGCTGTGAGCCGTCAAATATAATTTTATTTTCTTTGTGTAGTCCAAGAGCAGACATTCGCTTATTGTTATTATCCATCATAAGAATAAAGAGTTCTGCACACTATATCTGCAACTCGCACTTGACCAAATTAAATTATTATCATCATCATCATCAGCGTATAGCAATCTACTGCTGGATATAGGGCTATTCAATCACATGCCACTGAGCTCAAGAGCTAGAAGGTAACTAAATGCTCGTCGGCATGAGCCGTATGAAAGCAGATTATGAATAACGCATAACACCACGTCTTCTTTCACGTAAATAAAAAATGAAGACGATGAAGAGCTTCGGAAACTCGTGTGACGTCACATGTCGTACATTTTTTACCTACAAGTGACGGCATATGCCCCACTCATGATGTTTGACGTTTTATCTTCGTCAATTTTAATTAATTTGATAAAACAAAAAACACGTATCCAAAAGTTTTCGATAATCTAACTGACGTCTAAACAGAATCTTTTATTTTTTTATTCAGTCCGATCCCCTATTCGACTACCTATAGCTTTGTTGTTCAAACAAATATGTATCTACTGCAGAATCGAGTAACTGAACTAGTGAGTAACATGCCTTACATTTCAGTCTTTGTTTGAAAAGCCTTTCCAGTCCGAATTGCAGGCTATAACGAATTTTGATATTACTTGATTTGTTTTGTAAAAATAACACAAACAGGGGTATGATAGAAATGTTACTGCAACAGTTATTGTATTCTGTTTGAGATTTTCTGCTGCTTTATGTTGAAAAGAATATATTGATGTGTCCTTGTAATACGATGTGATAGTGTAAGTATTCTAGCAGTAGTAAGTATTCTTCTTTGTTTGTTATTGATGAATTTTATATTAGTCCTGTTCTAACTAATTTAGTCTCACACACTTTGGACGTGGAGTTGCGGACACTAGCCCGTTATACTTAAATTACCACCTTCCTTTGTACGGTGACAGTATTTTGGTAGGGACATCAAAGTAATTATTTCTGAATCTACCTATAATCCATTATTTCTCAATGAGTTACAATGGCGAAAAAAAGTAAAGAAACTCTCCACTGTTGCAAGAAACTTAGTTCAAACCATGCACCTAATGACATTCTCCAAACTGCAGGTTTTTGCGAAATAAAATATTATTTTAAAATATAATTGAATGATTTTTCCTTCAGTAGGTGAGTACATATAACTACCTACGCAACTGGTCCTCAATAAATAGTGCTAGCCTAATTAGCTGAGTGGCCACAAGTTGGCAGCCCCTGCTCAGTGGCAGATCACACGGAATTCATTAGAGGAATCGTCGCCCACCGGGATTTGCATTTAATATTGTTGCAAACAATTACCTTACGTCGTCGTAACATTGAATTGGAAGTTACATTCGATGTCGAATTATTGAAAACTTATAGTTACTTAAGACTTTACTAGATAAAAGCTGCAATTTCGTGATCATTCAGGAAAGGCATTTTATTAAAGGTAAATAGGTACCACGGGAAAGTATACCTAAATGACTGGGATAAAAACTATCCTATAGCCGAACATAAGTTTTGGAATATGTTACAGACAGAGTGAATTTCGCATTTAAAATATATACATAGTTTGGATCTCAGACCAAGAAAATTTCTCGCAATCCAGTTTATTTTCCAAATGTAATGGTTAATATAATAATGCTTTTTCAATCAATATCCTGTATTAACAAACCTCCTAAACTTACCACCCACACCCTATCACCGTAGACGGCCAGAACCCAGTCGCATGATTATTCGGGAATTTGCGCCAATTGCATAATTAATTGCCACTCTGCATGTTTAGCCAAGTTACAAGCTTTTTGGAGCCGAACTTAACTGGAACGTTTCAGTTGTACGTGACTGGTCTATAATTTATGCTGCTGCGTTTTAGAGCCGAATTAGAAGGAACTTTAATGTAGGTAGTTTGGCATGCGAGTGCTGATGCTGATGCTGTCCAAGCTAGCACTGTGTATAACACTCTCGTAAACCCCCTAATAAACGTGGATTAAAGTTACGAAAACACCGACGAAAAACGTATCGTAAATCGAATCTGGTAATACGGATTGTTATTGAAAACCGTGGTCAGGATTTAATAAAGCAAAATTTTATTCAAATTAAAATTAATTTTCTGGATGGATGCAAGCTGCACACCCGCCAGGGTAGGGTGGCAGCAGATGACTTAACTAAATCGACAATAATATATCCTTTGTTCGATTATGTCATATTCTTCTTCTTATCATGTGGGCAGTAAGGTCTAACGACCCCACGCATCCTAGTGTCAGAGTTTCTAAACCGCCGCAAGGGCCTCTGACATGGTTTGACGACCGCCATTTGGCGGCCGGGACCTCCGGCTTATACGTGCCTTCCGAAGCACGGAACCATCTTTTTATCAGTCAATCAGGTGATTCAAGCCTGCAATGTCCTAACCAAACTGGAAACAACTTCACAAAGTATGCTTCCCGTGGGAATCGAACCCACGACCACCGGGTCACAAGGCAACGCCTAAACCACTCGACCACGGAGGCAGTTGATTATGTCATATCAAAATGAGCTTTTTTATACCAGTTTAACGCTATTCAAATGATATTATAAGGAAAATTCTGCAGTAATAGAAGGGTTTACCTATTCATCGAAAATTCGTAGTATTAGAAAGGTTACCTATTCATCGAAAATTCGGAAAGGTTTAGACCTGAGACTTTGAAAATTCGGATTTCTAAAACGTAATGAACTTCTGCCTTCATTATTGGAACTCCTTTAGAATCAGTACCTAATCGAAAGAATAACTCGTTCAATCGAAAACCGTTTCATCATTTCAGCCAAAAGACGTCCACTGCTGGACATAGGCCTCCCCCAGGCATTTTTGGGGGGGTTTGCCATAATCGCCACGCTTGGCAGGCGGGTTGGCGATCGCAGTATGGTTGTTACAAAGACACAGAGAACGCTGCTGCCCATTCTCTGGTAAGTCCCTTAGTCGCCTCTTACGACACCCACGGGAAGATATGGGATGGTGCTATTCTTTACGTCCGACACCACACGGAACCGAAAACCGTTTCAGTTCCAAACTATTTAATTTTTCAGATACTGTGGTGATATCATTTTATTTGTTTCACAAACACTTCATCTCAATGGCCCTGATCCAACGAAGAGAAAATGACAAATCCAAGATTATCCACCCACTGCATCACGTAGGAAATACCTCATTCCACAAAAACATTATCTTTTGCAACCGCCATCTCCCATAATTGCTGCAAATAATCAGTTTTATGTTCCACTCCGGTAGAACATGAAACTTCCATAAATTCACGATTTAACCAAACGACCTCTCATTTACTTTAATGTTGGCGAACATAACTGAATCCAGGTACAGTTCAGGGCTTAATTTCAGGACATTCGTCTCGTATATTATTTCGGTCTGTGACCTAGGTTCCCGGTAAAACGATTTCGCAGTAAGTACTTTATTTCACGAAAGCGATTTAGGTTTTTAAAGGCTTGAAATTGCTGCAGTATAATTTTGAATTCTTAGAATGTTATTACATGAAATGGACCATGGAAATATAAATTATAAGTTGCGATATAGGTAATTTTTACTGGAATTTAAAATATAGGCCTCTTTATACTGAGCTTTCACTTTGGTGCAAGAAATTGCTGCTGCATTTTCTTAATTAGCTAATTATGAAAATTACTTTCGGCAGATTTTCAAATACATCTAACCGTTCCGTACTTCGCCATTATCTTATTCAAAATATCTACACTGACTGCTTTTAAATGTGTCTAGTACTCATAAACATAGATTACTACCCTAGCTGATATTACCGACTAACAGTTTCCATATGTAGGAGAAGCCAGAGCAAAAGGGAAATAAAAGCTTCTATTTGAACAGATTTTCAGATCAGGATTTTTTGATTGACAGATCTAGGTTCAAAACATCAAAATAAGCACAGAATAAGAGCTACAGCATAACATTTACCAGTTTATTATAAAAGTTCACAGTACTTACACAGGTATTTTAGAGCTCCTCACACTTTTCAAGTTCAGACAAGAATGTCCCGCTAAAATGGCGCCTTGGACCTTATATAGGGAACCCTCTGTACTACAGACTGCAATAGTTAACTGTCATTCCAATAACCGTTGGCGCCATTTTAGCATTTCAACTCAATAAAATAACTTATTTATACAAAACAATTCTCTAATTAATAAAAATTACTGTAAATGTATTTAAATAGCTAACACATATTCTTAAGAAATGACATTCACGGATCCCGCGGGTCCAATCGCTTGATTGAGAGAGCAAATGTTCAGATCTACGAAACGGATACGTTTCACAGACATTAAGTACTTAGATCAAAACTTTGCTAATTACTACGTAGGCTGTTCTAGCAACCGCACAACTGAAAAAACCATTGATTATCCAACCAATAATCATATTTATGTAGCGGTATTTTCGCTCAGAATTCGAAAAGCTTAGGTAAATATCACTCTACCCACAATAATTAGGTCGAGTTTCCAAGAAAAAAATGAAGTGTGTCGGTGAACCGAATCGAAAACGTGATGTCACGTAAAAAGTTAATGTAGATAACTTTTATCATTCACCGCATCAGAGTGGGGCCCAAATCCCATATGCTTTTATAATTAAAGTATCCTCCTTGGGCTCATAAGCAGTTCTCGAAAATGAGGTTTGCAAGTGATTTTATTAAGAAAATGTGCTTTTTGAAAGGATGAACCACATGATTATAATTATACCATGGTCCCATAGGCATGATACGATCACTTTGATCTAAGCATATTGGGGCATCGCGGTAATAAATAATTTTATTATTATTCGGAAACCACCTCTTGGTGTTACGTGTCTATCATAGACCTATTTTTTCCTTCGTGGGTTACCCTAGCACTAGCACTTTCAGCTAACTCCGTATTGGGAGCACTGTTGCAACAAAACTTAAGTTTCATTCTTCTTCCTTTTTTACTGGGATGAACAGCAACATAAAAACTGTCCGGCTGGCATTGTCCTACAATATTCAGCGCTTACTATTCAAGCTTCGAGCTGTCAGTTTACCTGAACCGCACCATCAGCATATAGATCGCATCTTATATACAATGTACGAGGCACGTTCGCCCACTAACACGTGCCTCGCCCGGTGCATGCACGGACATTTTAGTTTTACACTCACCTTCCATATTTCGCAAGAATTTCGTACAAGGAGAAAACTGCAGATGCGATGTGAAATTATATGATTACGCTGTGATATTCTCTTGGTTACTTTTGTAACAAGACTTATCTATGCGAGGGTAGATTGATGTTATAGTTAACAGTCCATGGATAAGCTTGCTATAGTCGAGTGACGTTTATGTCATTTTTAAATATTTCAAAGTGTCACTGTCAGTTATAAAATCATTTTGACATTGAAGTGAATTGTCAGTTATGAAGTTCCCGACATGGGTCAGTCTTGAACGAGGCACCGGAGTGACAACTTCTAAGGTTAGTAAAATGATGTGATTGTGATTTATATTATGTACTGATCTAGGCTGAATAATTTATAATAAACATTGTTATTGCGTTGATTTATCCGTTGTTTCAATTCTATGATTCCCTTCTGAGGTTTGGTTATATCTCAGAAGTGGGATGAACGAAACACTTTTTGTGTTGCGGTAAACCACCCCACGAGCTCGACCGCCGATAAATAAAACTATATTCATTTTAAAACGGGAAATCAACGCAAATACAAGAAGAAAATTAAGGAAATGTGTGAATTAACATGACATGATAGTATTGTGAACCCCGATTTAGCCGAATAAAGCAGATGGGTTTAACAGTTTATTTTCGAAAAATATTTTTGTCAATGGTCGTAATGGATCAGGTAGATAGATATTATAGAAATATTGGTTTAAGCTGATATTTGAGTGTGATTAACGTCAAGAAATGATATTATTTTAATAAAATTATTAAGTTTTCATGATGAATACAGATTAAAAACATAAATTCCGAAAACATGTAAGAGGATTAAATATAGTGAACATACAGTTACAAAATAATGTTCAAATACCCACTATAATTTTAAATTTAGTGTCTTAGTGACTGTGTGTTGTGAAATTTGTACACAATACATTAACAAAATGTTCCGAGTTTCAGAGAAAATGAGCGACAAGGAAAGCAAGGCGGATTATCGACGCACTAGCAACCCTTCCCGCAACTACGAAAGACAGAGGATGCGTAGTGAATCATCACGTAGTCGGAAGCGAGACTCAGGGGAAGTGGAGAGGCGCAGTCGACGCCGCAGTCGTAGTAGCCGTGGCGATGACCAACAACCAACGCAAGAATCTCGGAGGCGCAGTCCAGGTCGTGATCGTCGGCGCAGCAGCGCGACGCGTAATCAACTGAGAAGCCGCAGCGTCAGCAGCACGCGAACGCTACTCGAGCAAGAACGTGAGCTGTCCAGGGAGAGGGAAAAATTAAGAACCCTTGAAAACCAGGTACGCAAAGAACGAGAGAGATTAACGGAACGGAACCGATCACGTAGGCATTTCGAGACGCCCGAACCTAGACCGGACAATCGTGAGCAGACTAATACTGGCAAAAGTAGCTCAACTCGGTACCGTTCCTTAATCACCCCCACGAAACGACACGCACCCAGTGATGACAAACATGAAGCACATGACAACAAGAAAACTAAATTTATAACTACAGACTTGTTTGAAGATTTCTTTTTAAAACTTTTTAAGTCTAAAGCAGGGGATCGTGAATCGTTTTCCAGTTCATCATTTAATAATGTTGTACCAGACTTTGACCCTATCTCGAAGGAACAAATCATTCATATCTGGCTCGATAAAGTCGATGAATGCTCCGAAATTTATAACTAGAACGATAAGCAAACGGTTCACAATGCCCTGCCCAAACTCACCGGATTAGCTAAGACATGGTTTCAGGGTCTGCCCTCTATTAAGCATAGTCGGCTTGAATGGAAGTTGATGCTAAAGGAATCATTTCCTACAACAGAAAATTATGCAGAAGTTTTGACAGATATGCTTAATATACGGGTATGCTTTGGAGAATTTTATGAACTTTATTATTTTGCGAAAATCAATTTACTGAATAGATGTAAAATATTTGGAAAGCAAGCAGTGGATTGTTTATTTTATGGGGTAGACGACAGTTCGTGTAGGTGTAGGTGAAGCAGCCAAATTCGATAAACCAGAAGATGTACTTGATTTTTTTTAAGACCATTAAGTATCACAGCAGAAATTAGTCGGACTCTAATAAAGGTTTTAGTAAGGACAAGCGTCCTAGCAGTATATCGGTAGGTTATAGTCCGGTAAAGAATATAGATAACACGGCGTCAAGCAAAAATAGTGGCGCGAAAGGGCAAATGAAGTGCTTTAACTGTCAGGGTATCGGTCACCCCAGCTTTGAGTGCCCCGATCATCAAGTGTACTAACTGTCAGTTTATGGGACATGACAGTTCCCACTGTCCTAGATTAAAGGATCAAAAAAAAAATCTCCAAAGAATAAGGAGGTCCTGTAGATTTCCTTCACTGAAAATATGTAACGACTAATACAAGGTTATGACAAATATTATCGGAATCGCTACAGTATTTAGGTTTTCAAGCAACATTAATTCGTGAAAATAGTGTTTTAAGATTAGGATTTAACTGGAAAGGCGTTAATGGCCCATATTGAGAGGACTAAAGAATATACCATACTTACCGCTAGGGTGTACTTTAGTGAGTGATATACAAGGCAATTCGGAAAAGGATGTCGAAGTGCTTAAAGTGGATGACCACTTAGTTAATTATGACGTGTAGCTTGGACATAGTTTTGCTGAAAATCATTTTAGATTATTAAAACTCCAACAGATGTAATATTTGAACTAGATCACTATTCTAAATAACATCAGTCTCTATACAACTTGTGATGTAGACATTGTTGAGATCATATCAGTCCCTGTAAGGACAAACGTTGCTCGTAAGGAGGGCTGCGCGAGTCATGAGTAGGTTCTACCTCTTACCTGGAAAATATGAAGTTCATAAATCTGAATGTCGTTTATTAGTTCTAAATGTTGGGTTGAATCCAATACTAAGTATTATTTTAAAATTTCATTAGATAATATAATTTAGCAATCTAGTATGTATTTATTTGTTGAATAATAACCTATCGGAAAAAAAAAAAAAAAAAAAAATAGAATATAATTTGATATCAAAATTGCGAGATAAAATCTAGGAAACATTAAAAGTATCATTTAATATTAGTAATTAATTTATTGACAATTTAGAGTACAATCTTTATTTAGAGTATTTTTACTTGACTCAACTATGCAAATAGTACCACCACAACTATCTATGGTTAGACAACTAAGTTTTTAAGTCGCAATAAAAGCTACTAAAAAAAAAAAAAATACTTCGGTCCATAAAATATCATTAGAATAATAAAATTGCAAATTAGGTATAATTGAAATAAGAACCTTTGTTTTCAAGATATTAATTTACGATGATTATTAATTAAACAAATATGTAGGAGCTCGTGGCTTAATTATAACTGCCACTCGGGTCGATCTCGAGGTTAGGCCACGCTTGCCTAGGTTGCTTCGTGGATGGGTGACCTACCCATTACATACCACGTTTCCTCCGTGCCTTGGAAAGCACTGGCTGGTCCCGGCTGCAATATATAGATCTTTGGCAGTCGTTACAGGTAGTCAGTGACCTGAAAGTCTGCCAACCAGTCTTACCGAAAGGTATCGTATTACCCGGTAATGACTGGGTTGTGCAGGTCAGACAGGCAGTCGCTATATGTAAAATACTGGTATTCAGCTGCATCCAGTTAGACTGGAAGCCGACCCCAGCACAATTTAAAAAAGGCTAGGCAGATGATTAATTCAACAACAACGTCGTCATACATCAATGTTATTTGGCATCATGACAGCCGACGTTGCTACGTTAATTTGGTCAATACCGAAAGTTGTTAAACAGTCAGATATTCATAAATAAGTACTTAAGACTGCCATTACACTCAGTTGTTGGATCGGAGAATTTAGACTTACATTTATTTTTTTTTTTATTTATTTAAACTTCATGCACAATAGTGATACATAGGCGGACTTAATGCCACAAGGCATTCTCTACCAGTCAACCTTAGGGTTAAATAAGACAACATTGTGGTAGGGTACAAAATATCTAAAAAACAACAACTCTAAAAAACTAAACTATATAGTTATATAATTATACTAATACATAAATATAAAAATATAGAATAAACTAATAAATATTTTACAAATACCAAAATAAAAACGAAAATCTTAACAATAGGCAATACCATGACTCGACTTATAATAATTTGAGAGCTATTTGGTCTGACTTAAATAGTGGCTACGTACTTTCCTTTTAAAAGTAAATTTGCTTTCAGCTTTTTTAATGCCAAGAGGTAGCGCATTCCAGAGTTTTATGGATGACACAGCGTAAGAGTTTGACAAATAACAGGTGCGATGTGAAGGAATTTGGAGAATGAGATTTTTGGAAGCTCGAAGGCTACGACTATGACAACTGCCCAACACTTTGAAATAAGTTTTTAAATAATCGGGAGCACGTGGATCGTTCATAATTGAGAAGAGCATGCAGAGAGATCTGAGGGACCTTCTGAGTCGGATAGGCAGCCATTTAAGCTGAGAACGGAAGGAAGAAACATGATCGTATTTACGAAGGCCAAAAATAAAACGAATACAATTATTGAGAAGTCGATCCAATTTATTTAGAAGTTCTTGGGATAAATCAGAATAACAAACATCAGCATAGTCAATAATGGGAAGCACAAGGGACTGAACCAAAGTGAGTTTCGTGCTAGATGGGAGAAAATGCTTGAATCTATAGAGAGACCGCAGCGAGAACGTGACCTTCTGACTCACCTGAGCGACGTGCTTATCCCAACTCAAACTGCTGTCAATGTAAAGACCCAAGTCCTTTACGTGGGGTGAAAGAGAAATGACGGAGTTCTCGTACATCAATGGCGCAAGTTGGCTAGTGTTCACATTCTTCAAATAGTATGAGCTACCAATGAGGATGGCCTGACATTTTTCGACGTTAACTGACACCCCAAATCTGCCAGACCATTCCTCGATAACACGAAGATCAGCGTTGAGTGTTGAAATGCAGTTATCTAGGTTGGCAATGTCTGTTTGAGCGTACAGTTGCAAGTCATCAGCGTACAGATGGTAAGAGCATTTGAGGATCGCAGTAAGAGAGTTTATAAATAAAGAAAATAAGAGAGGAGAGAGTATACCGCCTTGTGGAACACCAGTTACCAGGTCGCACCAGTCAGAGCAATTCTGATCAGCACGCACCGCTTGCTGGCGACCACGAAGATAAGATGAAAACCAATCCCGTGACAACGATGAGACCCCAATTTGCAACAGTATGGCCAGGAGAATGTCGTGATCAACGGTGTTAAAAGCATTGGAGAAGTCTATTAAAACCAAGACCGTTAACCTCGAATTCTCCAGACCATCCCTAATATCTTCAGTGACTTTAAGCAGAGCTGTCGCTGTGCTGTGACCAGGCCGAAACCCGGATTGGAAACTGGACAACAGGTTATTTTTAAAAACATATGAGGATATTTGATTAAGTGCAACTGCTTCTAGGATTTTGGAAAGGAATGGGAGAATGGAGATTGGCCTGAAGTGATTGGGTAAACTAGGATTGGAAATTTTGGGAAGGGGAATAATGTAAGCCTTACGCCACATTTCAGGAAAGACACCAGTCTGCAGAGATGAATTGACGATGTGGGTAATAATTGGAATTAAGTTCTCAATCATAAAAGATAACATGGTTCGACTGACACCATCACAACCCACCGCTTTAGATTTAATAGAGTTGAAACATTTCAGGATCTCAGCGTTAGTCACGGGGGAGAATGAAAAAGAGTCAGGGGGAAACATTGGCTTGGAAGTAATATCAAGGATAGTTGTATTCTTAACGTCAACCGCAAGCGTAGCAGATGTTGAAAAGTATTTATTGAGAACATTTAAAGGGAGATTAAGAGATACAAGACTGGAGGGGGATTTTGCTATGCCTAGTGATTTGAGAAACTTCCAAATATCAGCCGGTGAAGAATTGAGGACATTCTCGCAAATGTATCGGCGTTTAGATGCTCTTACCATCTGGTTGCAGCGGTTTCTAGCCAACCTATACAGGTCCCAGTTCTCCTCACTGCGGTCCCGCCTATATTTTCCAGAAGCCCGGTCACGCCGTCTCATTGCCATCCGAACCCCAGGGGTTATCCAGGGGGCAGGAGGGCGCTTGACACGAACGGCCCTCAGTGGTGCATGCGTGTCAATGAGCTGGAGTATATAACCATTGAAAATATCCACCTTCTGATCCACTGATGATGACTGGGCGATATCAATCCAATCAAGGGCTTGTGCATCGCTATTTAGTTTATCTTTCTCCAATCTTGCAAAATTCCTGATAAAAACAATGGCAGGCCGCTGCTTAGGTGGTTTAATTTTATAAGATAAATAAATGAGATCGTGTCTAGATAAACCGGGGGCAGCAATCTGGCCATGGTTGGCAACGAGGTCCACAGAAGAAGCAAGCATAAGGTCGAGCCAGGAATCGCTTGAGCCAACATTATGATGAGTTGGACTAAGTTTAAGGAGTGACAGACTCAACGACTCCAGGATCGCACTCAGCCTACGTGATCTAGTGTTATCCTTCAAAAGGTCAGTGTTGAAATCACCCATGACTATGAGATGTTTGTATTCTGAGGAAATAGATTCAAAGAGAGACTCTAAAGTGGAGAAGTAATCTATAGTAGGAGGGCAGTAGACAACTCCTAGAACGGCTTTAACCCCTTTAACAACGATTTCCAGGAATAAATACTCAGGGTTGCCATTATACATTGGAGACGAGGAATGTAAAACTTTGTGGGAGATATCAGAGCGCAGATAAATGGCAACACCCCCAGCTCTTTTCCCAATACGATCGTTGCGAATTAAAGTAAAACCAGGTAGTTCGTAAACGTTTGAGGGAAGCTCGGGTTTAAGCCAACTTTCGGACACCAAAACAGCATGCAAAGTGACGTCAGCAAATAACTCCAATAACTCAGAGTGGTGCTGAGGAATGCTCTGGGCATTGACATGACATACATTAAAACACTTGTTAAATCGCTGGAACTCACTAGTCAGAAAACTATTCACCGACAGAGAATCATCAAGAGTTGAAAAAGACGCGGAAGAACAAGAATAAAAGGAGTCATCGTCAGACATAATTATTACCCAATTAAGTAAATAAATATAATATATGGTAAAATATAATAAATAATACAATAAGTGGATTATTAATAAAAATTAACGCAAAAATTAATTGCATAACCTGCCGGCAGACTGTTCACAAAAAAAGTTCTAAAACAAAATGCGTGTTTCCGAACGAAACTGATACACACCGTTGACACTTTCTTTGACAGTGACATTTCGTATTGACATTACAATGTGAAATTAAAATACACACTAAAATTTAACAAAGGAAATATAGAAAGTAAATAATGTGTCGGTACTCAAGTAAAGTTACTGTGACGTGTTCATACCAATATCGAAATGAACCTTCGATCAGATCGAAGAAATGAACAGAAAACTAGCACTAAAGATGTTAAACAAACAAAAAGGAAACAGGATTATGAGAGCAAGCAAAACAAACCAAGTTACTTCTTCTTTGCTTGCCGCCTTGACCTAGTGTGAGGCGTCTGAGCCTGCGCCGGCGCCGGGCTTGCGTTATTCGAGGCACGGTTGGAGTCTGCAGGAACTACTGGATCCAGCGACTTGCCATACTCCGCTCCCAGCGCGATGACTTCGTCAACGGTGAAGATCCGGCGACGCTTGCCATCAGGAAGCTTGACGTTGATGTTTCCGTCCATAGTCCACACATTGGTCACACCGAACAACTTGCGAGCAGTTGTAAAAGCCGATTGCCGCTGACGAGTGAGGAACTCGGACACCACATAACAGGACCCCTTCAGTTTGGTCTTGTTTTTCCAGACCTGATCCCTTATGGTAGACCCCATAAAACGAAGCAGGATAGGTCTAGAGTGACCTTCTGAAGCCTTGCCCAGCCTGTGGCATACCGTCAGTGAGGAAGGTGCCAGATCAGATAAACCAAGCTTATCTTGGACGATGGATACTATGGTATCTGGGAGATTCTCATCATGCCTCTCAGGCACTCCACCCAGCAGCAGGAACTTCTTCCTATGACGCATCTCAACAACATCCACCGTCTTGCTCAGCTCAGCAATCTGCAGCTGCAAAGTACTGAGGACACACCACACATGCTCCTTGAAGGCAGAAAAATCCTTGTGAAGGCTGCTTAAATCTGCTCCAGGTGATGATGCCCTCAGGTGCTCCTCAAAGTCTGCCATCCGCTGATTGAGGGATGTCATTGCTACACGCTGAGTCTCCGCAATGTCTGCTATAGTGCTCATGATTGTGATTTTGTGTTCCAGTGCAGTGTTCTATGAGGTCAAAGTACAAGTGACAGCTCAGGCCAGCAAGTATATGCAATTAGCACAGTTTAGGACATGTGTATATTATTGCCCACACAGTATGTGCTTACCGGTATGAAGTTATGTAATATCCAATAGCAATATTCACAATTTTTTATAAAAATACTATTAAAATCTAATTAAAATTACGAGAACATATGTTTACTTTTTTTGCACCTACCCCCGAAAAAAAGAATGTATTCAGAATAACTACTGGGTTAAATAATCACGTTTCTATCACTCTTAACGCGGTAAATACTTATATTACTATGATGATTGATGACGTAGATAGGACAGAGTAGTATTCGAAGTCAAGACGAAATTAGTTCTGAATGGGAGTGAACGTATTATGAGAAATCAGGAGAAAAATAAGAATCGGTATGACAAACACAACAAGAAGGCCACGAATTATAAGGAGGGCGGATGTGGTTAGGAAATAGGGCTAAGTTTTAATACCCTGCTTGCTCGTCCAGTGATGAACATGACGATGAAAGTGATAGCAATTTTAAGAAATAATATTGTTAATTAGATGTGAATGATGAGTTTATGAGTTACTTGATTTATCGAATTGATATTTAGTCTAATTTATAATTTGCGATGATTATAATAATGATTACATGATGCTAGATGGTGTCTGGCATATGAACTTGCCAGTCGCTAATATTGTTGATTAGATGTGAATGGTGAACTTAAGAGTTACTTGATTTATTGAATTGATTTTCAGTATAATTTATGATTTGCGATGATTATAATGATGATTACATGATGCTAGATGGCGTCTGGCATATGAACTTGCCAGTCGCTAATATTGTTGATTAGATGTAAATGATGAACTTATGAGTTAAGTACTTGATTTAGTGAATTGATATTTAGTACAATTTATGATTTGTGATGATTATAATAATATGATGACAACATGATGTTAGATGGCGTCTGCCATATGAACTTGCCAATCGCTAATATTGTTAATTAGATGTCAATGATGAGTTTACGAGTTACTTGATATTATTTAATTGATATTTGGTCTAATTGTGATTTGCGATGATTATATGATGATTACATGATGTTTGATGGCGTCTGGCATATGAACTTGCCAGTCGCTTAGGGATAAGTGAGGGTGTTTGAGTCGGGCAGGATTAGGCGTTTGATTCGCCGCCCAGGATTGGCTCAAAGTACCGCTGCCGATGACGGAGTGATGGTAGTAGCCTCACTTCGCTCGGCAATAGATATGATGTGATATGGCGTCTGGCATATGAACTTGCCAGTCGCTTAGGGATAAGTGAGGGTGTTTGAGTCGGGCAGGATTAGGCGTTTGATTCGCCGCCCAGGATTGGCTCAAAGTACCGCTGCCGATGACGGAGTGATGGTGAAGGAAGTAGCCTCACTTCGCTCGGCAATAGATATGATGTGATATGGCGTCTGGCATATGAACTTGCCAGTCGCTTAGGGATAAGTGAGGGTGTTTGAGTCGGGCAGGATTAGGCGTTGGATTCGCCGCCCAGGATTGGCTCAAAGTACCGCTGCCGATGACGAAGTGATGGTGAAGGAAGTAGCCTCACTTCGCTCGGCAATAGACATGACGATAAGTTGAGTGAGAATGTTTGAACTGGGCAGGATTGGCGTATGAACTCGTCGCCCTTGAATAGTTCAAAACATTGCGGCTGAAGTGTTGTGAGAGTGAAGGAAGTAGCTTTCACAGCACTCAAGCTATAAAATAGATGATAATGATGATCTAGAATTAAGACTGATTATTTTTATTTCTTTATTATTCTTGTTATACATCTAAATATGTACAAGTTATTTTATAATTGTTAATGATTGAAAATTGTTTGATACATAGAAGATACTGATCAAATCTATTCTTATACAATATTTAGGAACGAAGGGACTCGTTCTTGAAGGATGGCCGACTGTAACAAGACTTATCTATGCGAGGGTAGATTGATGTTATAGTTAACAGTCCATGGATAAGCTTGCTATAGTCGAGTGACGTTTATGTCATTTTTAAATATTTCAAAGTGTCACTGTCAGTTATAAAATCATTTTGACATTGAAGTGAATTGTCAGTTATGAAGTTCCCGACATGGGTCAGTCTTGAACGAGGCACCGGAGTGACAACTTCTAAGGTTAGTAAAATGATGTGATTGTGATTTATATTAAGTACTGATCTAGGCTGAATAATTTATAATAAACATTGTTATTGCGTTGATTTATCCGTTGTTTCAATTCTATGATTCCCTTCTGAGGTTTGGTTATACTTTTAGCAAATGTTTTTGTTTACGAGCAATTGCTGTGACTAAAAAAAAACAACTTCAAAAACTTCTGCTTAATCATTACTTGGGGAATATTGGTGGCTCATCTCAGTTTACCCATGCAGGTCACTTTAAGCGCAAGACTTTAGGGGACGATTCGAATTAATGGGAACGAATGTTAATTGGCCCACAAAGGGGATGAATGAAAGGCATGTGGCTGAGATGAGAATGCTAATAGTCCGGGAGGTAGCGTTGCATTTTAGGTAGTGTTTTTACGCCGATCGGTTGCCATCTTGTTCAATAGATCTCGAATAACTGAGAAGTGAACCAAGCGTCAGCTGACGCACCCGCGGTGGGTGTAGGATTGAAAGGTTACGGAAGTAGCGAAAAAAAAAACAATTTAAGTCATAGTACGCCGGCTGAAACTGTTTTCATAAATATATTACATCATACTGAGCTAAAAAAAAATCGTCAGCTGCATGGTGGAGGGGAGATTATGCGTCAGCCACTCGCATGAACTTGTAAAAGAAACACGTAAAATTAAGTTATAGTACGCCGGATGAAATTTAAATACGTGATTGTTTAAATTATCAAAAATACGAAAACAACAATCAGCTGCGTGGGTAGCGGTGGAAAGACCGTCAGCTGACGCACTTAAGATACAGATTATTTGTATACGTAAAACGTACGAAAATATTTTGCTTTTATTTTCTTGTTTTGACTTACATAGATGAAATAAATGCATAATACAAAATATATTGGAGAGTGCAAAGGAAATATCATAAACTAATCTAAAAGGAATTTAAAAAAAGATATAGAAAGATAGAGAATTATTCGTAATCGACGGTATTATCGCTATCGTCATCGTCCCCAGATGAATCGTCATCAGAACTTTCGTGTGTCAAGTTCTTCTCTTCATCTTCTTCGGGTTCCTGAAGATCTCGATCCTCTTAATCATCTGTAAATGAACTTTAATGAATGTTAATCATTAAAATACGGATACCAGAATATATACGCTCAAAGAAAGTGTCACCAACAAAAATTCCATACCAGCAATATTTTCGCTGCTATCCGTTATACTGCCGACTCAAATGGTTCGAGGGAGATCAAGTACCCCCATACTTGATCTCCCTCGAACCATTTGAAGATATATTTTTCTTCTCTGTCTTCCCATCCCCAGTCAATGGGAGATAATTGAGAAGGCTCTTTCAGGTGAGCATGGCTCCAAAGGTGCGCGATGTACGACGTTCGCAGTAAATGCTGGCGTAGCTCCGATTTGCATGGTGGGAAGATAGCTCCATCGATACGGTTTTTCCACTTCAGCATAATATCGTTCTTATCTATAGTTTCATAGTTTTTAATAAATGTGGCAACTCGTGTAGCGTTGACGTCGTTTATCCCTTTGAATCCGTACATACGACAAACAAATTCTTCAATCGTTGCGAAGACGTCGTCCATTGTACAATTCGGGATATTTGTAATATCCACCAATGCTTGCATATATGCATGAGATTATCGCAACAAATGTAAGGGCTTATTTTTCCCTTTCCGCGGAGGAAGGAGACAGCGTTGTAGCAATGCTCCAATATTTTTAACTTTTGCTGCGTCAGCTGACGGTCTTTCCACCGCTACCCACGCAGCTGATTGTTGTTTTCGTACTTTTGATAATTTAAACAATCACGTAGTTAAATTTCATCCGGCGTACTATAACTTAATTTTACGTGTTTCTTTTACAAGTTCATGCGAGCGGCTGACGCATAATCCCCCCTCCACCATGCAGCTGAAGATTTTTTTTCAGCTCAGTATAATGTAAAACATTTAAGAAAAAAGTTTCAGCCGGCGTACTATGACTTAATTTTTTTTTTCTTACCACTTCCGGAACCACCCACACCCGCACCCACCGCTACTTGAGCAGCTGACGGTTGGTTCACTTATTGGTCATATAAGATCAACCATCAATGAAAATATCAGCCGGCTTACTATGACTTTTTCATTTGCAACGCTACCTCCCGGACTATAAGGCCGCAAATTCGGAGACGCGTTTTTTAGAGCATAGTATAAAAGCGGAGAGTTGAATGGAATTAACAAGAAAAATAAAATAAGAAATGAGTAGGTACCTACGTACGAACTGACTCTTACCTACCCACAAGAGGCCCGGAAATCTGAAAATGGCACCGGCACAAATAAATATGGACAGTACGGAAACTGCCTACAAACGCTTGAAACCGCACACTCACACAAACATGCGCATCGACAGGGCCAGCTAGCGAACACCGCAGTGCTCTCAGTTGTGCGTGCCGCGCCGAGACGAGTGATTAGTTTACGTAAAAGTTTTTTTTGAAATATCCTCCAATCTTTTTTTTTAAATGCCGGGAACGTATACGGGTGTTTGAACTCGGCTTCATCAAAACCGGAGATATTGTATTTTAATCTTCCTACTAATTTTGAAAGGTAAGAATGATTTTTGTTATCGAATTATACCTATATATTATGTCCTTGTGATCGATCATAATGAATTTTTATTTGTTTGTTATACCAACGCTGCTCGTGTTATCATTATAATGTCTAACTCAACAACACGCCCAACGAATACCAACGGGGCCAGAACGGGGTAATATTATTATAATAAGTATAACAACGTAGCAAGCGGTGGCGCGCTGCGGTCCTACGATGCACCGTTTCAGAGTAATGGGCGTTCAAAGTTTCTGTAAAAAAAAAATTGAAATTGAAATATCTCGAAAACGGAGCGTCCTAGACAAAAAAGGACCAACATTTTGACCCCCTCTGCCACCCCCGTGATATTTAAGTGAGAATCACATAACACCAAAAAAAATATTTTGTACACTGGTCCAACTTTACTTAATAATAACATTATATAACATTTTATTAGTCTAAAACTGTGTAGTATGATATGAAGGAAAGTTCATTGATAATAATAATATGTTAATTATTTATAGCAGAATTGCACATCACTAGTTGTAGTAAGCTAGTTATTTCAATTCGATTCATTGATCACAACAGAATAAAAATATTTAAGAAAAAAAAACAATATCATCAACATTAAACGGGACAACCCTGTGGCTTCAATGGAACGTAGGTAGTTATCGCATCAACTAGGCTTAGTTTCGGTACTGTCCATATTTATACTGTGGCACCGGTGACTGAATAGTTATATGCTCATCACAGCTCATCGGTTGTCGTGGTATGGGCAAGTGATGCGGAGGAATGAGGAAAATGTCGGGAGAAATTTGAAAATTTAGAGTTTGAATGTACAGACGGGTATAAGCGTAGGGGAAGACCTGCAAAGAAACGATGAATGACTGTATAAAAAACCGGCCAAGAGCGTGTCGGGCCACGCTCAGTGTAGGGTTCCGTAGTTTCCCATCCGTGACAATAAGTGTTCCCACTTATGAGTTTACAGGTGGGTATCCATTATGGTTTTTTATTTTTTTACCTAATTATAATTTTTTTTTTTTTTTTTCACTTTCAAAATGATTTTCCTAGAAAGTCCTTAGAAAGTTCTACTTTTCAGATTTTTTTCATATTTCCTAAACTTATGGTTCAAAAATTAGAGGCACATTGTTTTTTACTTTTGGAGCGATTATGTCCGAAATTATTGACATTATCAAAAAATGATTTTAGTCAACCCCTATTCATTTTTAAATACCTTTCCAACAATATATCACACGTTAGGGTTGAAATTAAAAAAAAAAACCACTATCTACCCTACCCTATTAAAACATTTTTTTTTTATTTTACCACTTTGTCGGCGTGATTGATACACATATTGGTACCAAATTTCAGCTTTCTATTGCTAACGGTCACAGAGATTAAGCGAGGATGGACAGACGGACGGACGCACGGACGGACAGACAGACATGGCGAAACTATAAGGGTTCCTAGTTGACTACGGAACCCTAAAAATGATACCTATGGCAAGAAAGGTGTCTGATATGAGGTGACGAGTAATAGAAGTAGGTATGGAAGAAGACATGCTACACCGGCCGGTGCAGCGCTTATGGGTGCTTTTCCACCAGAGATGTGCTATGCAGCTATGCTGCGAAGATGCTATTGCTAAGCCGTGAAACTATTGTGACCGTTTCCACTGACGCTACGCTATGTAGCTGTGCGATTAAGATGTGCGATGAAGATGCACCGCCGCAAACTAGCTGTGCGAGGAAGATGCGCAGCTCGAGCTATGCCATGCTACTCGTATGTTTCGATAGTAGGGAAGACGACCATAGCACGCATCCATAGCACACATCCATAGCACACATCCATAGCACGCATCTTTCCATATAAAAACATAGCTTAGTTGAGTCCATTTCCACCAGTGCTAAGCTATGTGCACCAATGAATATGATTGGTGGATATCAAGCGCATCCACAGCAACGTAGCCTAGCACATCTCTGGTAGAAAAGCACCCTTAGGCCCATAGTATTTTAGGTAGCTCTGTGCCTACAACGAGTCCGAATGCACAGCTTTCTATAACCCACATCATACACTCAGTGGCGGTCCTAAGGGGGTCACAGGGGTCTTGACCCCTCCCCCAAGAACTTCAGAAAAAGCTGTTTATCTTTTTGCACAAGAGAACCTACCCATGTCATAATACAATTTTTTTAAGCTCACCTCGCTCGCTAATTGCAGTTACTTTTATTGTCATCTGTATGATTGAATAGAGTCCCAATTAGTGGGTCGGAGGCAGGATGCTTAAATTTTGAAGCTTTCTTCGCTCACTGTTGCATTCTGTTAGTATCTAGAGCGGATTTATGACTAGTAGTAGAGAAGTATGGAATATTGCGCCGACCCCAAGTACATTTAGATAAAAGAAGGATCAGAAGGATGACGTTTAGGTAATTGAACTAATGGTGGGGTGTTAAAATGGAAACACAAAAATGATCAAATAATATTTATTTCTCCATCCTTATCAACAAATTCATTAAAAACATTGCCTGTCTGCGGCATTCGACACACAGGTCCAACAAGCGCCTTCTTACAAAGAACTGTTGCAGCGACAACTAATACATTTATAATATAATTTAATAGAATTCATGACATTTTATACATAGCACTTTAAAGAAACCCTCAATTAATACTTGAAGATATGGATACTATACTTTAAATATATTAATAGGGCATTATAATCGCTTGAAACATATAGATATGCAAATATTACACATGATGTAACTAATTAAATCTTCGTGAGATTGGGCGAAGAAAGCCAGGCAGCCTTTATAATAACAGGGAACATTATAACTTTACCGGAAGTAAACGAAAGAGGAAAATGAAAGAAAGACCTCCTTTGGCAGCCCTCGTTGTATATGACTAATGACAAAGTGACAAAAACATCTCAGTTGACTGAAGAAACATTTATCACATTTTTTACTAACATTGTCGTCGTATTTTCGACTCATTGGCGAGTGGAAGTTATTTCGTAAAAAAAATTGCAGTTTTTTGGATGGCGAAGTAACATTAGCAACCAAGGGCTCAATTTGGAGATCCGATAATGGATATGATATATACGTGGAAGTTGGGGGATATTATTATAAAAACCGTTTTGGAAGTCTTTAGAAAGAAGTGCAGTTCTCCTGTTTCCACTGAGCCCATACAATCCAGCTTAAGGTTCGGTCAATCGGGTAGGCACGGACAGGTTGCAGACTAGACTCCAAACACCTTGACCACTGTTTGATGGCAAGCCTATTGCGATCAAACGGGCACAAGTCCAAACGCCGCGGTTGATAATCTGAATTTGTTGCGACCACTAGCTACAACTAATAAATCCAAGTCCAATCCAGTCCGCAATATTTCCTTACGGGTTTCACGGAACCATTCAACGAATTCACTAAAAACCTGCATGTATCAACAATCCAAATATTCGACTCTCTAACGATGTCTCGTCAATTTCACATAAAAATCGTGTAAAAATCTCTATTACTTCTAAAATTTTAATATAATTTGTTTAAAACATCATTATTGCGTTCGTGTACTGTTTATGATAAGTCTATTTCTATTGGTGGTTGTATATAATGGTACTTATTTACTAGTATATTTGGTGTTTTATATGTTGTAGGAGATAGCAAAGCATTTTCATCAGTCTACCTGAGAGGAAAATGCACTATAGTGCGCGCGGAACTAGTTGGCCGCGCCCTAAGCATGTTTTTGTTTTTTTTTTATTTAAGTATTATCCTTACATAGTATGAAACAAAGTCGCTATTTTTGTCTGTTTGTTTGTCTGTATGCTTAAATCTTTAAAACTACGCAACGGATTTTGATGCGGTTTTTTTTAATAGATAGAGTGATTCAAGAGGAAGGTTTTAGTATATATAATTTGAACGACATCCACGCGGGTGAAGCCGCGGGCATCAGCTAGTTTTCAATAAATTGAACAATTATTGTTCACGATATCTCGAGATTGGTCATCACTGTCTAATTATAGTCTCCTGCGCATTGCGAGCTGTAGGCAACCCCCCCCCCCCCCCCTCACCCCTGTCGCCACCTAAGGCGCGGCCAACTAGTTCCGCGCGCACTATACCTCACTTGCTGCAATAATGTCAATCAATTAGGTAGCCAAATATTGGAACCTACTCATATTATCCGCAGGCTGTAATTTCAAATGCCGTAAGTGAAAATGAGGGGCGCTGCTGTAATTGCAACCTTCCGCACAGCGCGGAAGATTGAAATTTCCCTAATATTTTTTTTTCAAATTTTCTTTTATTTGTTTTTGAAATAGAACATGACGAAAGATGCGTGGATTTTACAAGCCATGTCTGAGTGAAGACATTGTGTGTAAGAATGGACCAAAATGCTTTCAGGTAAAGCACATGATTTTCTTGTGTCAGTTGACTTTATAATAAATTCAGATTGATATAAATAAAATACATACACATAGATGTCTTGTATATATTAAAAATTAAACATTATAGATGTTTAGACATTTTATTGATGACGTGTCCACATAAAAGCATTAACTATTTTGAGCACACAACAAGAGCACCCTGTCATTACAATTTTATTTGTATTAAAACTATGAAATGGCCTATTTTACACGACGACTATTTAAGCATCCAGTTAGAATAAGGAATCTTCTATGAATTCAATAATAATTCTAAGTTCGTATAAAAATACAAAAAAAAATAATAAAAGCATTTGAAAATCATTGGATGGAATACACATCATTTAAATGCATAAACATTAAATAAATACAGATTATTCGCGAAATAAGTAACGAAGTATAAAGATAACTTAATTTAACTTAATTATAATATAAATGAACCAGCACTGACATAAATTTATTAATACTTATTCAACAAATCTGTAACGCAATGTAAGTAAATAAAAGATTCCTTGTTCTTCACAACTTAGTCCCACTATTAGCATGCAAGCTTGCCCAGTGTTGGGCGCTGTGCCCACGGTCCAAGCTTAGAACTCTAAATCAATAATCTCCTAATATTATATAATTCATTTCTTACTAAACACTCCGACAGTTAGCACTCTATTTAGAAACCATATTTTAAAATCATTGGAAGAATTCGAATTATAGTTGATTTAAATTATTAACTTAGTGGCATAATTGAAAATGTATTTTGTTGTACTGTGATCAAAATGAGAATAGGGTTGATCTTTGCCTGAATTTCGCCTTTCCATTAGTATCGTCAGTAGTTAAAATTATATTAATTATTTTCAGCGTCAGCCCTATTCCATTGCGATCACCTAGTATTATTTTACAACACAATTTTACCATAATAATTGAAAAAATCGGTAAGTAATTAATATTTTTAATTACTTACCGATTGTAACTGACAAGACCAGAGAAGAATAATACAAAATGAGGTAACAATATTTGGAAGATTTAATTTAATTATCTAGAAATTATTCATTTGGACTTACTGTACCAACGATTCAACATTGTCAACGATTAATCTAAAATCTATTTCATTAACGGGCTATCGCTCATTTATCTGTATTATTATTTCCTATTATAATTATCTGCATTGTAAAACAACAGTATGTTTAGTGTAAATCGTCGCGAAGCGGACTACACTTGTAATACTTCAAGCAAGACTTGTATTTAATATTTGATTAGTTTTCATGTACACTGGTCGAATAATATTCATAAGTTATAAAAACTTTTTTCATTTTATCGTGTTTTTAACCGACTTCTAAAAAAAGATGGAGGTTCTCAATTCGAATGTTTGTATTTTTTTTTTTTAATTTGGAAATTCATCACGGCTGCTTAGTTACGCTATCTAGTTTTTGACCCTGCAGACCAGAAATTACCACTGTTGTATCATACTTTACGCAATCACGCAGGCAATATCGGGTCCCGACAACAGTGGAACACTAATTACGATGAAAACTTTATTCAACGGCAGGTATTTACGGACGATAAATAAAAAATTATTGACGTAGATTTTGTTGCTTACTGAACACATTTTACTTGAAACTATGGTCTTGAGAAACAAGAATGAAATATGAACTTTGTAGCGAAAACGAAAAAAGGCTTCACTGCGCCGGCAGGGTCCTAGGCAGTAGTTACTTATAAAATTCATGACGGCGAAATCGTCAGTTTCTCCATAAAATTAGAGCCATGAGACAAAGTCGCCACGAGGGGCCTAATTCAATTTCTTGTTCACACAAGAAATTGAATTAGGCCCCTCGTGGTAAAATAGTCGATGAGATGGTCACCCATCTCATCGACTATTTTTAATTCAGCGTGCAACAAAACCTCTCCTTTCTTTCAGTACACTGTACCACCACACTTATAGAGGTACTAGAACGGTCTGTAGCCTGCAGGGAACTTGATAGGCAAGGAGGACTGCGCCGCCTTCGCGTAGAAGCCCCACCCGAGCTGCTGGTACGCCTGTATGAGCCGCTCCTCCAGCTCCTTGGAAGGACGTTCCTCCTGGATCTTCATGAGGAGCTTGATGGCGCGACCCCATTGTTTAAAGCTGAAGCAGTGCCATACGCCGTAGTGGATAGCCTGGGACAAAAACTTGGTTATGAGTGTGTAGTTTTTTTTTCAGAAGATATACATGTTAAATGTGTGTTTTTAAATATTTATTTTTTTGTAAGTGGTATAACTTATAATAAACGCATTTTTCCAATAAGGTCATACTTCCAACAACGTCCAACTATGTCAGTGGGAACAATACTTTGAGTTTGAACTACACACATCAAAAGTGTCTAGGGATCAAGCATTTTTATGCGGATTTCTTGAGATTGAGATGTGGCTTTGTAATAAATTTATGATTTTATAAATTTATATGGATCCTTTTTGGTGCATTTCATAATTTGAATCAGGAACTGTGAATCAAATTCGAGTAAAAGATGAAAATCAGCTGTTAATATTTTCCCTATAAAAACATACAACGCATTGAAGACATTATTAGTGCTACTGTTTCCCTACTACTGATTAAAACCAACGTTATTATGGAGCGGCGACGTCATTTAAGCAGGGAAGAAATGCTCAGAGCCGTGGGAATGAAAGAAGCTGGTTCCCGGCAACGTACTGTGGCTTTAGCTCTGAATACAAGTCAGAGTGTTATCAGTCGACTTTGGACACGTTACCGAAGCACTGGTACCGTGGCTGAGCGCCATGGAGGACGGTATCGCTGCACCACACGGAGACAAGACCGATACGCACAACATCGTCTCTGAGTATATAAATCGTAAAAAATATTTAAACCGCATATAAACAAGTAATATATCTTGAATTGTCAGTATAATATAATAAACAACGAGTACTATTATTATCTCAGTGTTATGTGGACGTATAGTGTGTGAAAATACTTTAAAATACAGTGACACTTAACTGGTGATTGTTTACATCTAAAACCACGAACAATTCAAAACTAAGTATATAACTTCATCTAAGTGCAGTGAAAACATCAAAAAACAATAACAATAAACTACAAAACAGTAAAACAATAAACTATTTACAAAAAAAAGTGTTTAAGTGAAAATTAAATAAAACAGACGGTTGCGGTAAAATAATCTACATATTCAAATGAGGGTCTTAACGATTGTTTATTTGTAGAAACAACTAAAAGCAGACCATTTATTTCAACACACTCCACTATCTACAAGTTGGCGTAGTGGATACGACGGCCTCTTTGAGCGCTCAATGCCTCGAGTTCGATCCCCACATACACCTTTCACTTTTTGTGTTTTAAAACTTCTTTCCTACGGACTTAGTAAAAACACAAAGTAATATTGAGTACGTGCCATAATAACTTACTAATACAATGAATAATAATGAGCAGCAGAATGTTACGTTCCGGCGCATGAGGCGATCTGTGTCATTCCACGATATGTCTAACACGACAATATTTGACTCAACAATGTTAAGTTTGCCGAACACCTCTACTAATACGCACAAATCCTGTTGTGAAGATCTGCGGTATAAGGTTGAGGCATTAACGAATAATCTTGTAACTGCGAACAATGAAATAGACAACCTACATGACGAAATTAGCAATCTTAAAAGCGAATTAGCCAAGTATTTAAAAGTTGTAGAAGCGTATAAAAAAATAGATTGTTCCGATTCGTTGAAAACCCTATCAAATAGGAAGAAGAAAAGGCTATCTATGCATGACAAGAACAGATCAACCTTAATAACTTCGTCCCCTACACAAAACGTTCCAGTGTCTCCAATAACTGATAAATGTGATTTGGATGCTCCTGTCAATGAGTCTTCTGCTATCATTAACATGCTGTCAGAGAACACTGCAGCATCATCAACTATATTAAGTCCAAGACCTGTAAATAATATTATCTCAAGCGCAAAAGCTCCTCCACAGGAAGGTATATCGACTATAAAAATGACGTCAACCCATAAAACCATGCCCATGCAGCGGAAGAAGGTCATTGTTTTAGGTGATGACCAAGGACGAAATATCCGATACACCCTACAAGCCCTCCTCGGTAATGAATTTCAAGTGTTATGCTTCTGGAAACCTGGTGCAAAAACCACTGATGTCTTAATCAATACTTATAACTTTGATTCTTTAACGAAAAATGACTATGTTATTATATTGTCAGGTACTAATGATACCGATCCTCTGGATTTTCAAATTGACCTCGGTGTTTGGTTTAAAAGTATTAAATATGCCAACATTATTGTATCAGAAGTCCCTTACAACAATCATTTAAATGAACGGAGCCTGAATAGTTCGCTACGCCACATATGTAACAAATATAATGGTCTATTTGTGAATATGGGATATAGTCAATCTGTACCGCGACGACAGCGCCATCTAACTGTTAATATTTGTCGATACTTACTAAGAGAAATATTGCATATTGATTTCAAAACTAAATTTGTAACATATACTGAGCAAAATCGAATTCACCGTAAACTGATAACTGACCAATCAACTCAAACTTGTGACATACCTGGTGACTTGGTTATCACTGCCTGTGACAAATCGACTCAAACTTGTGACATTCCTGATGACAATATTATTAACTGCGACTTGTCTATATGTACAGACAAAGCGCCCAATGATGGTAGTAGTAATCTTTTTCGTGTATAACTATGTAAATATCCTACATCAAAATGTCAATGGCTTGATTGGTAAGTCGGACCTACTTACTCTCCATTTAGAGGAATTATGGGATAAGGGACAGAGCATTGACTTATTATGTATCACGGAACACAATATGGTGAATGGAGATCAGTTACATCTATCTATCCCTAACTACGAATTAGCTACGTTCTCAATGCGGAATACTAGGCATGGTGGATCTTGCATTCTTATAAAACGTATGCATAAGTATAAAAGCATTGATCTTAGTAAATTTCATGTAGATAATATCCTTGAATGCTGTGCAATAGAATTAGTATTACATAATTTAATAGTGATTTGCCTCTACAGACCACCCAAAATGAAGACTGACTGTTTAGAACAATTTTTTGCTAACTTGAATGGTATTTTACGAAAGTGTAGTCTCGGTATTTCTAAGAAGGTGGTTATTTGTGGTGATTTTAATATAGACACTTTGTCACAATCAAAATCATCTAATAATTTTCAAGCTCTCCTTTTAAACTATAACCTAAAAATTGGAATTCGTCAACCTACACGACTAGCTAGTGGTAAATGCATAGACAATATCGCCCATAATATCAGAGGTAGTAAGTGTACAGTACTTGATCTTGCGCTATCTGATCATACTGCCCAAGTGATTAGATGTCCTGTAAAAAAAACATGTTCCATTAAGCACTGGTATGCTCTAAAGCGCGACTATTGCCAAGAAAACTTAATTAAATTTATTGACTCTCTACGTAATCTTAGTTTTAGTGAAGTCTATCTACACGACAATCCCGAGGGAGCATTTAACAGTTTCTATGACTTATTTATGCTTTTCTATGACCTTTGTTTTCCTTTAAGAAAAGTGAGAATCACTCTACGTAAAAAATCTAACTGGATTTCTAAGGGAATAAGGCTCAGTAGTAAGCGTAAAAGAGAAATGTTATGGCAATACAGGCGAGACCCTATTTCTACAAATAAACTTTTACTAAAGCAATATACAGCCCGTTTAAAGAAAATAATAACATTGACCCAAAAATCTCAGAATGATTTTCACATAAAGTCAGCGAGAAATAAATCTAAAGCCACTTGGAGCATTATCAATAAAAATAAGATTAACTATCCCAGAGAAAATATACCTGAATATTTAACAATAAATGATAATAAAATACAAAAACCGAGACTAATTGCAGAAGCTTTTAATGACTTTTTTATAGACGAAATTCAATCTAATAATTCTAGTCCTTTCTACAAAAATATTGATATGAATTGTGACTCCATATTTATTTCTCCTACGGTATCAGCAGACATAGTCGCTATTATACGCTCTTTAAATAATACCAATAGCCATGGATATGATGGCATCATTACAAAAGTGGTCAAATATGTAGCGCCATTAATAGGACCAGCTATGAGTTATATCATTAATCTTTGCATCGAATGTGGCCATTTCCCGGACAAATTAAAAATTACTATTATTAAACCCATTCATAAAAAAGATGACAAAAGTATCATGGGTAATTATAGACCGATAGCACTTATTCCAGTTTTTTCTAAAATTATAGAAAAGGTGATATATAATAGCCTTTCATCATTTTTTAAAAAGCATGATCTCATAGCCAGAGAACAATTTGGATTTAGGAAAGGTAAATCCATTAATATGGCGATTTATGATGCGATCCAGACAATCGTATCTAATGTTGATGCTAGAACTCCAGTGGCGGCCCTGTTTATGGATATGTCTAAAGCCTTCGACCATGTAGATCATAGTATCCTGATAAACAAATTAGAGCGTTATGGTATCAGAGGGACGGCTTTAAACTTACTTCAATCTTATCTTTCCAATCGCACTCAAATCACAGCGATAAATAGGCTATGTGCAAAGTCGAAAGTCGAAAGAACATATATGTCGCGTCCTAGGAAAACTACTTACGGTGTGCCCCAGGGTAGCATTCTTGGCCCTCCATTATTTAACATTTATATTAATGATATGCCGAAGGTCAGTAAGCACCAGATGGTCTTATTTGCTGATGACAGCACTATTTTATTCTTCAATAATGACATAAATATTCTTGAAAATGACATAAATAACGATCTTAAAAATATAATAAACTGGTTAGTTAGTAATAATCTTAAAATAAATCTTGACAAAACTAAAATAATGACATTTAATCAACGAACAAATAAACCGAAACTAAATATACAATATGAAAACGTGGCAATCTCTGAAAGTGACATCACAAAATTTCTGGGCCTTTACATAGACAATCATTTGACCTGGAAACACCATATAGACACTTTATCTAAGAAGCTAAGTCAATTTGCTTTTGCTTTGTACAAACTTTCGAAAACGGTAAACCGCCTTACAGTACAAATAGCTTATAATGCTTACGTTGCTTCTAGCATTAGGTACGGAATCATATTCTGGGGCAACTCCACTGACAGAGACATTGCTTTTAAAGCTCAGAAGAAATGCTTGCGATCGTTTACCAAGCTACAATCAATTGATAGTTGCAAACCACTGTTTAAGGAACTTAGTCTGCTGACTCTACCGTCTATGTACATCTATGAAATGGGAGTGTTTGTTCACTGTAACCTACATTTATATGAAAAGCTACGTTCTCGACGTTATCAGAATACCATTCATGTTACCTCTCATAAAACCGCATTTTTCGGAAAAAGTGTGCTAGGAATGGCCCCAAAAATATACAACAATATACCTGCAGCTATTAGAAATATAAAGTGTCTAGGTTCCTTTAAGAGGTCTTTATTTAAATTTCTATTAGATAGATGTTACTACTCCATCACTGAGTTTACTTCGGATAAACGGAGGTATGACGATTCCGACTTGCTCGTTAGACATTAATGATTTTATTGACTTAGTAACGACTGTGTTAATTTTGTATTTATTTCAAATTGTGATGACCTATTTAATGACATATTTTTTATTTTATTTTATTTTTATTTCTTATTGTACTTGACATATTTTGAATTATTTTTATTGTGATCTTTAAATGTATACCTAATAAATATGTTAATGTAATTTTGTACGCCATAATATTGGCAAAACATAGTGCTCATTTTTTAAAAAGACTATCTGTAATACTTACCTATGTTTTACAAAATAAATGATTGATTGATTGATTGATTGATACATTCAAATCTTAACTCGAAGAGCTCCAACAATAACCGCCATGATGTTAGCCGTGAGGCTTCATCACTCTTCAGGGAACTTAATTAGCGACCAAACAGTCAGAAACCGCTTGCATGAAGTGAACCTTCATTCCCGAAGACCGCTACGGGTACCACCTATAGCAATGCACAATCGTAGGATTCGATATCAATGGGCTCTTGAACACAGAAATTGGGCAGAAGAACAATGGCGTTTCGTGTGCTTTTCTGATGAGTCTCGTTTTGGTATGAGACCAGATACAAGACGTATACGTCACTGGAGAACCCCTGGACGCCAACAGCGATTAAAATCCTGCCAGGAAGTCCATCCTTATAGTGGTGGAACCATCATGGTATGGGCGGGTATTTGGATCGGCGGAAGAACTGAGTTGATTTGGATCAGAGGCAACCTCAACGCTCAAATTTATGCTGAGACGATTGTATCAGACGTCATCGTTCCTCTACAAGTGCAAATCGGTCCCTTATTTCAGTTAATGCATGATAATGCACGACCGCACACCTCAAGAGTTGTAAGACAGACTCTCGCCGCAGCTAACATCAATGTCCTGCCCTGGCCTGCTCAGTCGCCAGACTTGAACCCGATTGAGCATGCATGGGATATGCTACAGAGAAGAGCTCTGCCGAATATGGAGGGTATCCAGTCACAAGAAGACCTTTTTTTGTTGTTGCAACGAACATGGGCGGCCATTCCACAGCGTGATTTGGATGAACTCATTTTGAGTATGCCAAACCGATGTTCTTGTGTTGTTAGTGTTCGCGGTAGAAACACAGATTATTAATTGTTTAAGTTACCCAATAAAATTTTAAAGAAAACTGTTATTTCAGTCTTTTTTTCGAACTTTAATGTTAGTGGTTCAAATGTCAAAAATCCCTTTATTAGGAAAAAGGCAAATTTCTTTATTAATGCAAAGGTGACTTGGTTTATCGTTACTGTGACAAACGAAAACACTTTATTTGATGAATCCTTAAAGAAAATTTTAATTAATATCAATCAGGAGAAAAGTTATTGCAAAAATATATGTTGATCCCTAGACACTTTTGATGTGTGTATTTCATCACTGTACTGTTGATGCTGTGAAAGTTTTGTAGTTATCATATTGGATTATTCCACGGCTTGGTGGGGCAGCCGAACGGGCAACTTATAAATGCCTTAAAGTTTGCAGCAGAATCTGCATCACATGTTTAAAATTTTGTTATTTTGCCCTACTAGGGGTGGCATTTAGTGGCTTCTGCCCTACTAGGGGTGGCATTTAGTGGCTTCTGCCCTACTAGGGGTGGCATTTTGTGGTTCCTCCCTTACTAGGGGTGGCATTTTGTGGTTTCTGCCCTACAATGGGTGGCATTTTGTGGTTTCTGCCCTACTAGGGGTGGCATTTTCGAGTTAGTGTCAGTAGTTTATTCTTCTTATGCGTTTTGAGTTCGTTTCAGTTTTGGATTCTACATAAATGCACAATTATTTAGTTCTTCTTCTTAGCGTGTCGATGGTAAATTTCAGTTAAATCGTTTTGGTCCAAAATTCAGCTATGCGAACTCCACTCGCTGATGCAGTCATAAGGTCGTCAAGTGTATAGGTGTCAGGACATGCAGCGCAAGGAAGGTGGGACATTATCTGTGGAGATACGCCGCATACACACTTGAGGTCTGAGCCGTCAATGAATGCCCATCTGGAGAGATTGTCTTTGCTACGGCCGACCTGGGTTAAGAGTGTATTTAGAGATAGTGTAGTTACCTTGGTATCAGTAAGGTCGGTGAACTTGAGCAGGTCGGCCATGTTGTCCTGCAGCGCCTCAGTGATCTTCTCCCTGGCGGCGTGGCTCTGCGCCAGCGCGCGCAGGCGGCACAGTAGAGATAGTGTAGTTACCTTGGTATCAGTAAGGTCGGTGAACTTGAGCAGGTCGGCCATGTTGTCCTGCAGCGCCTCAGTGATCTTCTCCCTGGCGGCGTGGCTCTGCGCCAGCGCGCGCAGGCGGCACAGTAGAGATAGTGTAGTTACCTTGGTATCAGTAAGGTCGGTGAACTTGAGCAGGTCGGCCATGTTGTCCTGCAGCGCCTCAGTGATCTTCTCCCTGGCGGCGTGGCTCTGCGCCAGCGCGCGCAGGCGGCACAGTAGAGATAGTGTAGTTACCTTGGTATCAGTAAGGTCGGTGAACTTGAGCAGGTCGGCCATGTTGTCCTGCAGCGCCTCAGTGATCTTCTCCCTGGCGGCGTGGCTCTGCGCCAGCGCGCGCAGGCGGCACAGTAGAGATAGTGTAGTTACCTTGGTATCAGTAAGGTCGGTGAACTTGAGCAGGTCGGCCATGTTGTCCTGCAGCGCCTCAGTGATCTTCTCCCTGGCGGCGTGGCTCTGCGCCAGCGCGCGCAGGCGGCACAGTAGAGATAGTGTAGTTACCTTGGTATCAGTAAGGTCGGTGAACTTGAGCAGGTCGGCCATGTTGTCCTGCAGCGCCTCAGTGATCTTCTCCCTGGCGGCGTGGCTCTGCGCCAGCGCGCGCAGGCGGCACAGTAGAGATAGTGTAGTTACCTTGGTATCAGTAAGGTCGGTGAACTTGAGCAGGTCGGCCATGTTGTCCTGCAGCGCCTCAGTGATCTTCTCCCTGGCGGCGTGGCTCTGCGCCAGCGCGCGCAGGCGGCACAGTAGAGATAGTGTAGTTACCTTGGTATCAGTAAGGTCGGTGAACTTGAGCAGGTCGGCCATGTTGTCCTGCAGCGCCTCAGTGATCTTCTCCCTGGCGGCGTGGCTCTGCGCCAGCGCGCGCAGGCGGCACAGTAGAGATAGTGTAGTTACCTTGGTATCAGTAAGGTCGGTGAACTTGAGCAGGTCGGCCATGTTGTCCTGCAGCGCCTCAGTGATCTTCTCCCTGGCGGCGTGGCTCTGCGCCAGCGCGCGCAGGCGGCACAGTAGAGATAGTGTAGTTACCTTGGTATCAGTAAGGTCGGTGAACTTGAGCAGGTCGGCCATGTTGTCCTGCAGCGCCTCAGTGATCTTCTCCCTGGCGGCGTGGCTCTGCGCCAGCGCGCGCAGGCGGCACAGTAGAGATAGTGTAGTTACCTTGGTATCAGTAAGGTCGGTGAACTTGAGCAGGTCGGCCATGTTGTCCTGCAGCGCCTCAGTGATCTTCTCCCTGGCGGCGTGGCTCTGCGCCAGAGCGCGCAGGCGGCACAGCGCGGTCCCCTTGCGGCACAGCGCCTCCACCAGGTAGCCGCGCTGCTTCTCTTGCTCTCTGGGGGATTAGGTGGGTACTGTTAGCTATGCGGATAAACCCCGTCGTTCGAGAGAGATACCCCTGCCTCGACAGTTGAGAGGGCTAAGAACGAACATGGGTGGTTTTTCGTCAGTAGAAGTCTGACACTTCCTACCGCTCTGCCCAGAACGGGATGAGTCATTTATGATTTCCCACCGTCCAAAAAAGATTGTTACGCACTCATTTACTGACGGCCGCGCTCACGCTGGGCTCACGGGGAGCGCATACATTATTGGTTATGATCTTCGAACAGGTCGGGTGCGTACTTCTCGCAACCAACGTGCGTGTTCTAATAGTCCAAGATCCCAGGGCCGCCAGACGTCACGTATTTTCTGACGAAGGATATGTGGACGATTGAGTAGTGTTAGTATGAACTAAGAACACACTACTAACAGCTAGCTTGCTTGAACGGCCAATTTTCAGGTATCAGGTCATCAAGGTACACAAAAAAATTACTTACTTCACGTATTTTCTACAAACTGATTTTTACGTATATTGTAGGCAATATCCTTAAAAATAAGTCGCAAATACTTCCAGACACTTTCCGTCGGCCGTATTGCTTAACAGACGCTTTAAAGTTTACTAAACGCCTTATTATTTAATACTTAAAGCTAATTGATCGAAATATTGCCATGCTATATTGGGCAGGCGCTCCAAAATGCATCTGAGCGTTGAAAGCAACGTTTTCAACAAAATTCTGAAGACACAGGCAATGGACAGATCCTGTTGAATGCCCACCGAATGAGTCCAGTGAACTCCAGTGGAGGTCTGTATGTCCGCCACACGAGCGATGCCATGCGATCTCAGGTAAACAGCCACAATACGTTTAAGTCTAAACTTTTTGGGAACTTTAAGAGGAAATGCGAGTGGTCTTTTCTCCATACAAACGCTCTCGCCTGTTTTCTTTTTGGTTAATGACCCTAGAGCAATGATTTTTTACAGAATAATAAATATTACCTATTTCTTTGCCCCTATGTTTTCCTTTTTGGTGATAAATTATGTTTATAAGCACTAGAACCCTCAAAAAATGCTCAAAATTGCTTGTTTAGATCGCTGTTAGCTAGCAGTCCTAGTGTACTTTTGATGTATGTGTAAATCAATAAATAAATAAAATAAATAAATAAATAAACTATTAACGAAAAAAGAAAAACATAGCGGCGTAGTATATATCCTCCTTATTCATTGTCTAAAATATCTTTTAAATTGGTTCAATATTGGAGGAGGAAATAGGCGAGACCCAAACCTCGAATTATAACTTTTTACTTAAGCTTTTGAGTCGGATCTGCAGTTGTCCTTATCGCACGAATTTGAGGGCAGGAGGACGGAGAGAGACAGCGATAGTGGAGAGAGACAGACGGATGGACGGAGAGAGACAGCACTCGCATTTCCTCTTAACCCATTTATAACGACCGATCGTTATAAAGATCAAAAAAATACGTGAGGAATACCCTCAATTTAAAAATAATAACGAGCGGATAACTGTTGCTTGTTGTATACCAATCGTCGCAGTGGTCCTTTGGCAGTGTTTTGGTGCATAGAAAATTATCTTATGATCATAATTTTAAAGTAATTTTGTGTTTTTGTTCGTATTAGCGTAATTAACTTTCACTATGTCTTCGAAACGGTAAGTGTTTACAAATTATATTGTGATTGAAATTTATTTTATGCACGTTTTTGATAAATTTATACCCTGTCTAACAAAACTGTGAAATAAAATTTGATTTTGTCATATCTTTTATATAAAAGAAATGATATTATATTTGATGATCGTTTTAACGATCGGTCGTAATTTGGGGATGTATTTTAGATTCTAACTTTCAGACCCAGGACTACCAATAAACCATTGTCTCTCAATGAAATCGTTGACGAATTGGAACAATTAGATGATGGGCATGATCATCTAATTGTTGCAATCCAAAAAGTCCAGGAAAAATAACTATTTTACCACCTGATAACGCGAATGGCGATGTCACAGATGAAGATTCTGGTGATGACGAGTTTGTAAGTCTGAACAATCTTCCAGGTTTGATTTAGATGTCATATAATCTTCACGTAATTTTCTCATGGCAGTTGTTATATTTTTTTTTTCTATCTAGGTGCTCAGCTAAGAGGTCCTGCTGAGATAGAATACATGACGTGTTCCGAAAGAGACGAGGACAGTGTACCCTTGTCTTCTTTAGCAAAAAGAAGCCGAACTACCGAAGAACCCCTAATTGTGGAAGGTCATCAACCTAAGTCATCTACATCTAATTCAGCTCCAGTTATTAGCAGCACGGCAGCCGTTCCTTTTGTTGATCCAACCGTAACAAAAAATCAAATATATACTTGGAGAAATCGCCATAATGCTCACGACCGGCCACAATAGCAAGAAAACTACGGGCCAAGACACCACCAAACACCCTGGATATATTACCGTATGTTTGATGACCCTGTTATCGAATTATTGGTTAAATATACAAATATTTACGCCATTCAAAAAAACTGAGTGTTTCCTTGCTCTACAGTGGATATATCATAGTTCCACGAAGATACATGTACAGTCACGCAACGAGCCATGGAGAGAGCTATGCTCGGAGTTTCTTTGTGCGATAAAATCCGACATGAGGAAATTCGCCGAAGAACCAGGGTCACCGACATAGCTCTCAGAATATGCAAATTGGAGTGGCAATGGGCAGGCCACATCGCTTGAAGAACCGACAACCGATGGGGAAGAAAGGCTCTCGAGGGGCGACCACGAACCGGAAGACGAAGCGTTGGAAGGCCTCCCACCAGGTGGACCGACGACATCGTGAGAGTCGCGGGCAACCGGTGGATGCAAACGGCAGGCTGTCGTTCGTTATGGCGTTCTATGAGGGAGGCCTTTGCCCAGCAGTGGACGTCTTATGGCTGATCTGTCTTTTAGAATTACGCTATGTCGAGGGTTGATTTACATTACATTTAATTTAGAGAATAAAGCCTTTTTCAGAGTAATATATATAGTTCTTTAATTTAAAATAGGATACAATCGATAAAGTGGTAGATATGAGCGTTAACCTATCCGCCTATTACTACTGATCGTTAAAACGATCCGCATTTTCCGAGCTTTCCTGAAAACTTAGTATTTTTTTTTTGTATTTTTCCATGTTTACTACATGTATCAAGGTAACAATACTAAAAATTCACTGGAATTCGAGCTAAAAAAAAGTTTCAGTAACAACTGGGTTAAAGCGTCTGTTAAGCAAAACGGCCGCTAGGAAGTGTCTGCGAGTATTGGCAACTTATTACACGACTGCCCCAAAAAAAAGAGTGTTATGTTTTTAAGGATATTGCCTACAATATACGTAAAAATCAGCTAGTAGAAAATACGTGAAGTAAGTAATTTTATCTACCCAAATATCATAAACCCTCTCTAATGCGTTCAAAAACCGTAGGCAATGACCAGCATTACCAACCAGCAGACATAAACGGAACTGTTATGAACTCATAACCTACTGAAAACAGTAGGTTATGAGTTTAAATTTGGAACAGGTGTCAAATTCAAGTGAGTGTGCTATTCATCAGTCTCGATCTGTCACCGTGCGGAGCGCATGTCGTGCGCGCTCGTGGCAAAATGTCGACGAATTTAGTAAAGTGTTGTAGCTGCAATATAGTTATTAGTGAAGTCCTGGCGTTCATCCAGAACCAAGTGGATGTGATGAACGAGGAAAGCATTGTGCGCTTGTGTGCAACAGCGTTTTCTTCGGACGAAATAGTGGTGGCAAAAGACTTACTTTACCAATCAGTGCAGACAAAGGAGAAGAAGGTGAAAAGAAAAGGGAAAGCAGAGGGAAAAGTGCAACGAGACCTTGAAGATATCATATCCCTCATTAAGTGTACTTCAGCTGAGTGTATTCCCATATTTGTTGCTCGGGAGCTACGAAAATTACCGCCGGTTACTTTTGACCATATTGATGTCACGAGATTGCTTAAAGACATTATTATACTAAAAGATCAAGTTGAAGTTATAAGGGAGGAGTATGCAACGGTTGAGCAAGTGAATAAGTTAAATATGGAGTTGTTTAACTTGAAACAAGTGTCACTGGTGAATGGTTACCAACAGGAGGATAATGTTAATACGAAAAGAGGTACGCGTAACTTGTTACGGTTCGAAAATTTTGAATGTAACAGTGGCCCGATTGGAATCATGAATTTGTCGAATGATAGCATAATAATTCCACCAGAGCGGTTAAGTACAAAAACAGCTGTTTGTAGAATACCCGAGAACTCACCTCAATGTCGAAGCAATGAGGTTTTAAATCTGTCCTTGTCACACGCCAAGCCTCAGGATAAATCTGTCCTTGTCGCGCAAAAAGAGAAAGGCAACTTAGGCGAGTGCAAGCTCGTGGAGGCCCCTACTGCGGTTTCGTCACAGGTGACGATGTTTGAAAACCCAGCAGCGCGTGCGCACTCGGTGGCCTCACCGGCGCGTGTAACGGAGGTGGCAGCGTCAATGAATCAGAGTGAGCGGTGTTCATACTTGCAAGTAACGCAAAACGGAGGCGATTTTAAAACCTATACGGATGAAAATTGGAACTTGGTACAGAGCAAGCGTTTGAGAAACAGATTTATTGGAACACAAGGCAAGGCGAAGGAATCCTCGGGTAAATTTAAGGCTGCAGACATTAAAATACCACTGTTTGTAAATAACGTGGACAAGGAGTCATCAGTTAAGGATGTCGCTGACTATATTTTAGGCAAGACGGGCGTTTCAGTGGACTTGACAGAGATAAGGATGAAGCGGAAAAGGGATTATAAGGCTTTTAAAGTGTTTGTTCCTAGGCATAAGCTAGACATATTTCTAGATGAGCAATTGTGGCCTGAAGGTATTTCTTTCCGTCGATTTATCAACTTTAAGGATCGACAAGTACAGAGCTCCCCTAAACTAGGGGGGACTGATGCTGGGATTGAGGCTATTACAAAAAGCGCCTAAATTGATGGATACTGCAAGTAATCAGAATATTAAATTGGTCAGTTTTAACTGCAAGTCTGTTACGAGATCTGTGGAGGGGATAAAGGAGCTGTGTAAGTCTGCACACGTTATTGCGCTGCAGGAGACGTGGCTCTTGCCTCATGATACTGCATTCATTGGAAGCATTGATAAGAACTTCGAGTACACCAGTAAGTCAGCGGTAGACACATCGACAGGCGTGATGCGTGGTCGGCCGTACGGTGGTGTGGCGCTGATGTGGCGAAAGGGTGTTTTCTCTTCCGTAACGGTTGTGCCGTGTAGCAGCGCGAGACTGACAGCTGTGAAGTTATGTGCGGGTGAGCGTAGTTCGTTAGTGTTTTCAGTGTACATGCCTACAGATAGCATCGATAACTTATTAGAATTCACGGATGTGCTAAGTGAAATACATGCGGTAATTGAAAGTTGTGAAATTGAATCTGCCATTATTCTTGGGGACTTTAATGCTCATCCAAGGCAGTTATTTTTTAGGGAACTAGCCAACTTTTGTGTGGAGCGGAGCTGGCTCTGTGCGGACGTGATGAAGTTAGATGTTTTGTCAGACACGCACACGTTTATAAGTGAAAGTCATGATAACTGTAAGCGATGGCTTGATCACTGTCTGACAACGGAGGCAGCTTGGCAATGTGTGACTGATATAAAGGTATGTTATGATGTTTTCTGGTCGGACCATTTTCCACTGGAAGTGTATTGCAACTTGGGAATTTTACCGTGTAAAGTGCAATATACTGGGAATATTTACAGTGAGGTGAGATGGGGTGAGAGGGACACCGAACAGATAAGACTGTATAGGGAACTGTGTACGGCTACATTAAGGGACATTGATTTTCCGGTGGAACTTGGTCTTTGTGCTGATAATGTTTGTTTTGATCATTTTCATCATGTAATTATTGATAAGTTGTATAATAGTATTGTAAGTTGTTTGACGGAAGCCTCACGAAGGAGTCATAGTGTAAGGAAAAGGACAAAGCAAAAATATGTTATTGGGTGGAACAAGCATGTACGAAAGTTTCACGTAGACGCACGAAACAGCTTTCAGGCTTGGTTGTTGCATGGTAAACCAGAGTCTGGTAATATATATAACAATATGCGTGAAACCCGTAAGCGTTTTAAATCCAAGTTGAAATGGTGTCAAGATAATGAGGATAAAATTAAAATGGATATCCTAGCAACACACCATAAAGGGAGGGATTTCAAAAAATTTTGGAAGCACACTAAGAAACTGGAAGCTGGTTCGTGTGTCCCTGTGAGTGTTGAGGGTACGAGTGAGCCCAGTCAAATAGCTGAATTGTTTAAGGACCATTTTAGGGTAGTGTCTCCCTTAGGATGTGTACAGCAGGTGCTCGATGATGAGGTTGCAGATTGTGAGCGGTTCAGATTTAAGGCGAAAGAAGTCGCCCATATTATTCAAAATATGACTAGAGGTAAGTCTCCAGGACATGACGACCTTAGCATCGAGCACTTGCAGTTTGCAGGTGTTCATTTACCTAGGGTGCTGGTTATGTTTTTCAATTTGTGTATAGGCCATTCATATTTACCTAGAAAGCTTATGAAAACCACGGTTATACCAATACTTAAAAACAAGACGGGTGATGCCTCCGACAGGGACAATTACAGACCTATCTCATTAGCTACAGTGATCGCTAAGGTGCTGGATGGTTTGCTTGATAGTCAGCTAAGTAAGCATATAGATCTCCACGAAGCTCAGTTTGGTTTCAGGGCTGGACAGTCGACTGAAGCTGCGGTACTGCGACTCAAGCATACTGTCCAGTACTATGTGACGAGGAAGACGCCTGTATACGGTTGTTTTTTGGACCTGTCGAAGGCATTTGACCTGGTTTCGTATGGTGTGCTGTGGGATAAGCTCCAGGGGGAAACCAGCACACCCAGAGATGTGGTCAATATATTGAGATATTGGTACGGCAACCAGACCAATAATGTTAGGTGGGCGGGTTCATGTTCGTCGGAGTACAGGTTGGAGTGTGGAGAGAGGCAGGGAGGCCTGACCTCACCACGGCTCTTCAACCTGTACGTTGACGGACTGATAGGTGAGCTCAGCAGGGCCGGTGTCGGCTGTTCAGTGGATGGTGTTTTCATGAACAACATTAGTTATGCCGACGACATGGTGCTGCTGTGCCCATCTGTCACAGCCCTTAACTACCTCATAGGTATCTGTGAGGGGTACTCGGAGTCACATGGCCTCAGGTACAACTGTAAGAAGAGTGAATTACTTATTTTCAAGGCGGGTAATAAGAGTCCGAAAACCGTTCCACCAGTTAGGCTTGGAGGTATGCCGTTAAGTAGGGTCACCAAATTCAAGTACCTGGGGCACTGGGTCACCGAGGACCTCTCGGATGATTTAGATATTGAGCGGGAACGTAGGGCGTTGGCAGTGAGATGCAATATGCTGGCACGCAGGTTTGCAAGGTGCACAAAAGAAGTTAAAATTTCTCTTTTTAAAGCTTACTGCCAGACATTTTATACCTGTAGCCTGTGGGTCCGCTATACGCAAAGATCTTTCAATGCCCTACGGGTCCTGTACAATAATGGTTTTAGGATGCTGTTGGGGTTGCCTCGCTTTTGCAGTGCATCAGGTATGTTTGCTAAGGCCAGCACTGACTGCTTTAGGGCTATAGTACGGAAAAGAGTGGCCTCCCTGATGCGCCGCGTACGGGGCAGCACCAACAGCCTTCTGAATACCATATTGGAAAGAGTTGACTGTCCGGTTGTGAGGCACTGGAATACTGTTCACGGATCTGGAGGGGTCCTTTATAATGTAAAGTAATAGGTATTGCTAATGGTTTTGACATGATTAGTGGTAATTTTGACATTGTTTGATTTTGACATTATTTGATTTTGACATTTTCTGATTTTGACATTATGTATTTAATTTTGACATTGTTTGATTTTGACATTATTTAATTTTGACATTTTCTGATTTTGACATTATTATTGCTGTTTGTTTTGACATTATTAGTAATCATTATCAAATTTTTCCAAATGTGTGTGCCTACTAACTTTAGTGTTTAAGTGTGTACGTATTACCTACTAACAAATTGGATTGTATGATCTGTTTAATAAATGATTATTATTATTATTATTCTACTAGCTACCTACATTAAAACAGATATCGATAAGAAACCCCAATTCAGTATGATTTTAATTATAAATCGCACGACATTTTGATCTCGAGTGACACAAGAATAGTGACTTTGTTTGTTTGCATATGATTTAAAAAAATGACAGATATCCGAAACGCCGCCATTTCGAGCTGTCATTTGTTCGTTAGCTTTTTATTTCCAGTTACGAGTAGACAAATTTTCTGATAAGTTCTTTATTTCTGTCGAAAATGAGTGACAGTGACTTAGAAGTTGACATGAACACTCCGCCAGATATCGTAAATGCAGCGACGAATGCAACTAATAACCTGTTTATTTTTTATTGCATTACACTGGTAACAATGCTGGTCATTTCCCTATGGTTCCTGAACCCATCATAGAGCCCTTATGATATTTGGGTAGATAAAGTAGTGTATGCAACTATACATAATTAGGCATTACAACACCCGTGTGATGCTATTAAGAAACTCGCCTTCGGCTCGTTTCTTAAACCCACACTTGTGTTGTAATGCCCTTCATTATGCACAGTCGCATAAACTACTATTTTTGTGTACCTTGATGACCTGATACCTGAAAATTGGCCGTCCAAGCAAGCTAGCTGTTAGTCGTGCGTTCTTAGTTCATACTAACACTACTCAATCGTCCACATTTCCTTCGTCAGAAAATACGTGACGTCTGGCGGCCCTGGGATCTTACTCTATAATAATGTATGAACATCGATGAGAGGAAAAGAATATATGAGGAGGATCGTAGCAAGTGGCTTTTTGTGCCTCCATGGGAAAGGCAAGTTATTGAAGCCCTGAATTAAAAACATAAGGTTAAAAGATCTAACTTACTGTTTAATTTTAGTAGCGTCGCTTCTCGTGTCATTCTTCAGGCCAAGGTATGCAAGCAGCTTGTCCTGCTCAATGGCTTTTATTACCTTTAAATAGAGAAATAAAATCGATTAATGAAAAAAAAAAAGGCGAAATGAGAAATTTGACGTTGCGTTGCGCGGCCTCCCACCAGGTGGACCGATGACCTGGTGAAGGTTGCGGGGATTCGCTGGATGCGAGATGCACGGGACCGGCCAATGTGGCGACACTTAGAGGAGGCCTATGTCCAGCAATGGACGTCTTTCTACTGAAATGTTGATAGAGAATTGTGGGTAGAATACCCACAATTAACTCTGGCATTCCCATAGCGGGGTAAAATGTATAAAATGAATCATAGTTTACCTTTTCAGAGATAGTAATAAGTTGTTCGCACCACGCTGTCGTAACATCGGGGTCTTCAGTAGCGTGAGGCAATCTGAAATAATAAACACATTACATTTTGTTGATAGTGATGAAGAGCAGCCCTGTTCTCAGCTGTAAGAACGTTTAATAGTCAAGTCATGGTACTCGGCAATCATGTTGGGCTCGGCTTCCAGTCAAGCCGAATGCGGCTGAATACGAGTATGTTACATGGAGCGACAGGCTACCTGACCTCCCCAGCCCAGTTAGTACCAATACTAACTAGCAGTGGTAATACTCTTATTTAGTTGCACCCAGTTAGATATCATCTGCCTAGCTTTTTAGGAGCTCAAAGGTTGAAGTGGGCAGGCCACATCGCTCGAAGAACCGACAACTGATGGGGAAGGAAGGTTCTCTCATGGTGACCACGAATCGAAACACGCGACGACGGTAGACCTCCCACCAGCTGGAGCGACGATTTCGTGAGACAATCCGCAACCACCGGATGCAAACAGTATGTTCCCATTCGTTTTGGCGTTCTATGGGAGAGGCCTTTGTTCAGAAGTGGACGTCTTATGGCTGATGATGATGATAGCTTTTTAGGGTCATATGATGATACTTAATATCAGTATGAGACTTACTTTTTGGCATCAGTAGGTGCGTCGAGCGCGTGTAGATAGGAGATGTGCGCTCCGAGGAAACCGGGGAACTTGTCTATTAACTCCTCGTATACTTGTTCTAGCTTGTCACCCTCTGCAGACAAATTAAACAATTAGATAAGTTTCAACTTTCAGAACATAACTTAATAAATATAATGTTACTTGATCTGTAGTTCCTGTAAAATGAAATCAACCTTCAAACAACAACCAATTTTTTTGTTGTTGTGTACAGTCGAACAAGCTAATAAGTTTACAGGTAGAGTTTTTTACTGTTGTAGTAAACTGAAAATATTGATTGCAATTTTATTTTATAAAGCGTTTCGCACTAAGCGAATGATGTCAGAAGCTGTATTGTTTGGCATCAGTCTCTAAATGCATCTGTATAATCTTAAAAGTAAATATAAGTTAGCTGGCTGTATACTTATTAGCTTGTTCGACTGTACAACAATCAAAGCTTTTGTTGTTGTGTACAACAAGTGCTATGGTCGATGTGAAGTAACATAATTATTTTGATTTTGAAAATATATACATTTATTTTATTTTTAGTGGTACATACCGAGCTTAGTGATCCAGCTGAGCGTGAAGTCCTTGACGGCGTCCATGTAGTCGTCTTGGGGCCTGGGCTTGTCCTTGGGCGCGCCGGGCCGGCGCGGCGCGTCGCACGGCGCGTACAGCAGCGCGTAGCTGTCCACGCGGCGCGCCAGCTCGTCCTTGGCCAGCGTCAGCGTGCCCGACAGCGCGTGGCCCACCGTCAGGTTGGAGCGGCTGATTCTGTGGGGAAGCGCGCAGTCTCACCGTCTGACCAGTCAATTAGTCGCCTAATCGAACCGGAAGTGTCTGAATACTATTATTTGTACCGGACATGTACGTGGGGCGACGTGGACAGCCACGCTTGCTGGCGGGCACTCCGCATGAATAAGCTTTATAGCTTGTGACATTGATATATCTCATTGTTCTCTGAGTTTCAGAAATGAGGGGTATAGATGCAAAAGTGCTTCTATCCACTTTTTAAAATTTTTCGCTATACCTCATTTATCCATAAAATGTATTGTACATAAACTACATTCCATATTTAAATTGAATATCTTGGCAAATCAATATTATTTTCGATACCAGATTATACTTCTTTCATAAACAATGTAAAAAATTAGAAAAATTGACTTTGAAATCTGGATAGAGGTCCTTCTGCATACAAACAGTAGATAGAGGCGGTTTTGCATCCATCATTACTGGATAGAAGCGGTTTTGCAGCCGGACGCCATTACACTCCTAACAAAATACTGTGCTGTGATTGGTCGAACCGCATTAGTGGCGCTTTTGCTATTTACATTTTTTATCAGAGGCGGTTTTGCACCTAACTTCATGTTTCTCATGTCATTTTCTATAGGATAGAGGCGATATTGAACGTATTTTATTTAACAAAACCAACGACGAGAAGAAGAGGGTTGCCACCAATCAAAAAAACGTTTAGGCTTTGAAATGGGATAGAAGCGTTTTTGCGTCTATACCCCTCAAATAATGCTATGTTTGTTTAAATTAATATTTTTTACACTATCGCAATAGGTAACTCTGTAAATACAGTCGTCAGATTAAGAAAATATAATAAAAAATTACATGAGGTGAAGCCTGTGTCTTCCATAATTCAGCAGTTGGGTAATACGATAACCCCTTGACGAAACTAATTATCATTAATGTTTGGTACAGACGGCTTCACATCAAGCTATACATTTCCAGTATAAGCTGGTCTCGCATTGTATAGGATTTCCGTAGAGGGCGAGATCAGCGTAAACTGGAAATGTATAGCTTGATGTGTAGCCGTCTGTACTGTCAAATTTATTAAATGATGCGTAAAGGAAGACACCAAAACTACTATTTTTATTTTTAATCTATATAAATAAAGAGAGAAGTCCTGACTGACTGACTGACTGACTGACTCATCAACGCCCAGCCCAAACCCTTGGACCTAGAAAGCTGAAATTTTGCACAGAGGTTCCCTTTATAATGTAGACAAGGAATAAGGAAGGATTTTTCGAAATTCAACCCCTAAGGGATTTAAATAGGGGATGAAAGTTTGTATGGAAAATCGACATTTTCACGCGGGCGAAGCCGCTGGCAAAAGCTAGTAAAATCTAAAAGTGGAAAGCGAAAAGCAGGACATATACAGACAAGTCCGGATGGACAGTATGGCTAATCGCACGAGTCGTGATCGTAACGTATCAATTAAGATCATAGACATGTTTTACTTACTTATCCGAAGGCACAGGTGCGATGTAAAGAGGTAGTAGGTTTCCACTTGATAATGATGCCGAACTGAATTTCTTGCCGCCTGTAAGGGCCTGGAAAATAACAATACAAATTAAATGTCGATAAAATATCAGTAGGTCTTGTCATTGCATAGATTATTTTTAACAGTTGTTACAGGTTAACAGAAGCCAAATAATTTGATAACCAGTCTTTTTCTTTTTAGTGTGATGAAGGAAATCTAAATAGGGTGGAGCCGGAAGTGCGCTAGGAGTTTGGCGCTTTCAGTAGCGTCCAACAATCAGTTTGAGTCAGGACTCACGTATGGAGTCATTGCCTAGCGCGGGACACATCGGTACCGCACAGGTACGACGCGCCACGTAATGAGCCCTCTAAGGCCGCACATTCGGAGGCGTATCTTGCAGCGTGCAGCGGGGCGTTACATGGACACTGCCATGTAACGCCCCGCTACTACGTGTACGAAAATACGGGCACATTCAAAATAACTAAGTTACTTAGAAAATGAACCCTACTCCCTATATTATTCGGATTCATCATCATCATCATCTTCCTGCCCTTATCCCATGTCATTTGGGGTCGGCGCAACACGTTTTTTCCTTCCACTCTGCCCTGTTAGTCGTCACGTTATCATTTATTCCTTTTTCCTTCATATCACTCCTCACACACTCCATCCATCTTTTCTTTGGTCTTCCTCTCCCTCTCCATCCATCCACATTTATATTTATACTAACTTTTGCCAGCGGCTTCGCCCGCGTGAAAATGACGATTTTCCATACAAACTTTCATCCTTTATTTAACTCCCTTAAGGGTTGAATTTCGAAAAATCCTTCCTTATTCCTTGTCTAAATTATAAAGGGAACCTCTGTGCAAAATTTCAGCTTTCTAGGTCCAAGGGTTTGGGCTGGGCGTTGATGAATCAGTCAGTCAGGACTTCTCTTTTTATTTATATAGATTCATTCGGATTCATGAGTTTTGAAAATACACTTGGAGTATGGACAACTATCAAATCGTGTTGACGTTCTTTTTTTAATTCGGGTACCTAACTAAATCTATGTTCGTAAGTGATACAGATTAGGAAACGCCCGTATCTTTGGCCGAAAAGACCCCCAGTATCGTAAAGTATTATTATTACTATTCTATGTCTCACCAGTGCTTGCGAGCAGTACACATCTAAGGTGATGGGTTGCTGTAACCGTTGCTGTATGACGGCCGGGAGCTCTTGTAGCTTCTCTAGTAGCGCCTTGTTCTCGTGACGTATGCTCAAACGAAGAGTGTAATCACCTTTCTCTAGTTTTACTGAGTACTGGAAAATAATAAATAATTATTTTTTACTATTTTCGCTGTTCAATTGTTAGCATTGATAAATGACTATGAGATCTGTGTGTTCTCCTAACCGATTACTACGAAAAGATACACACACACACACACACAAATTGTTGTCTGGGTTAATCTAATTTAGATTGTCGGTTTGTTAGTTTATTTAGCAATAATATACACAAGACTGATTGCACAGACAAAGGAAAAATGAAAGTGATTCAAGTGCAAATACAAATGCTAAATATAAAGTAAGCATGCAATAGGGGATCGGACAAAAAAAATCTAATTAGTCCGTCAGATAGATTTCCAAAAATTATTGGACACGTATTTTTTCTTTTTTCACGTAAACTTAAAATGAAGACGATACAGTGCTTCGAAAACTCGTGTGACGTCATATGATAGTACATTTTGACGACACAAGTGACGTTTCAAGCCCCACTCCAAGATCTTTGACGCGTTTTATCTTCGTCTTTTTTTATTGATTTGTTAAAACAAAAAACACGTATTCAATATTTTTCGATCATCTAACTTACAGACTAAACAGAATCACATTATTTTGACCCAGTCCGATCCCCTATTGGCTATTTGACTACTGTTAAAAATACAAGAAAATGTTACTTATGTCATTTCAAAGAACTAATAGAAAAACATGATGTGTGAAAAAAGTAATAAAATCGATGCTTGATCGGTGCTTTCTTAAGGTGAATGCGACAAGGTAGCCCACGAATTTAGTTTTTTTTACGTTTTTTGCAATTATCCAGACAGTGTCAAGTCGTAATATTTTATTTTTATTTTATTTTATTATTTTTGGAAAACTTACAGCTAGGTAAGTAATATGTTAAATAAAATGGGATTCGCGGCTGTAACAAATGTTTCTTTACTGAGTAATAATGATTAAAATCACCAATACAACCGTCGCAGTTCATCAAGGTCTCTTGAGTGACTATTTGATGAAAACGGCATTCTAATACAACCTGACACTGACCGAAAAATTGCAAAAAAAACTTCAGGAAATTTGAATTTCGCGGGCTACCTTGTCGCATTCACCTTATAGTAGAGCTCTTCTACAAAGCCAAATTAAGCTCATCTAACACTGTTTACCTGTTTTTAAACTACACGTGCTTTTCTAACGTCTACAATTCAGCAAGATACATTACTACGGAATGAATCCACAAAAGACGAGCAGACTGAGTGCGTGCGCGTGGCGCGTGCGTACACGCAGCGATTGCAAGCTTCCTCACGAATACTATTTCTATAATATTTGCTGTGCCTGAAGTGCACATAACGGAATGCAGCAAATATTGAGTACTAGCTGATGCCTGCGGTTTTGCCCGCGTGGATGTCGGTTATGGTGACCAAAAGTAATATTTTCATCCCCCCCCCCCCCCCTTTCAATTCCTTACAACCTTTTTTTCGCATTAAAAAGTGGCCTTTGCCCTTTCTCAGGCTCTAGAGTTCATTACCTACCTTCATTTAAATCGGTTCAGTAGTTTTAGCGTGAAAACGCGATAGAGACACGGACAAACAGAGTTACTTTCGATTTATAATATTAAATATTAGTAAAGAAGTAAGGATTGAGATGTCAGTCCGACTGCGTAGCGAGTAGTTAATTAAACCTGAGGTTTCAATGATTTCCCAAAAAACATACAAATATAGGTTAACCAACATCACAAGTAACGGTTACAGTTCACACCAGTCTGACATCTTTTGTAGAGTACCGACACCATGCGCACACGTCTGTACTCCGCGCCACGAGAACTTATAATATTTGTAAACAAAGAACTTCAACTTAGATGTATAACCTTTTCGAATGGCATACCCTTTTCATTTTTTGTCACTACATTTTCTTTTAAACCGCAACGTTCTCGTATAACCTCATTCCTAAATTTATCATTCAGAGATTAAAAAAATAATATTATAACTAAGTTACGTAGCGAAAACTCAATCAACAACAAATAATCCCAAATACAATCAACTTTTTTTTTTCACTTTGTCCCACACTAGGAATTACTCCTGTATCGTGGGTGCGTTTACAAACATTTAAACTCACATACACAAACACACCCAGACCCGAAACAACTATCTGAAGGCCATACAAATATTTGTTCCGTGCGGGGATCAAACACGCGACACGCAGCGCAGCAGCATTTGTCATAAATGTCACAGCAACATGCTGAGATAGTGGCCTTTTGGCTTCGCACGGGACAAATTTAAACTTACATATTGTATATATGTCCTAATTTTAAGTGTTTGTACATAATGATAACGTCTAATTTTTTTTTGTCAATTTGTTTTGTCCTGTTGGGAAACCAATAAATACTTTTTCTTTCTTCTTTCTTTCTTTCTTTCAGTCCAATCGCTCAGCCACCGTCAAGTTAGTAGTTCTTTGTTTACAAAATGTTTAGTATCTCGTGACGCAGAGTATAGTCTACTCCACCGAGCATACCTACATCTACATCTAGTCTACAGGTTTCCAAGGTGTAGATGTAATGATTACTTGTTTCTTTCTTAGTTTCCTGCGTCTCACCTTAGAGGGGTACGCGTCGCCGGTAGCCATGAGCTGCTTGCAACTGTTGTAGATCATCCACATCTGCGACTCGAACTCTGACTCGTATAACATGTCGCATAGTAGCGATATTATTGGCGACACCTGAAATTAAGTAAGGGTTTATTTTAATTTTTGTGGTGGATAATCGGGGAGGAAGTATTTAGAACAACAACTTGAATTCCACTAAATTAAACTTATAATCTGTATATTATGTTAGAAGGATCTTCGTCGGGGGCCACGTGATGGCTTCCGGCCACCTACTACGCGGGCTTGTGGACGGTGAGTGTTGGGCTAGCTCGCCGTCCGGCCGTCGTCATGTCGGCAACAGACCGTGTCGGCGGCACCAGAGTGTTTCACGCGTGCCTCAAGAGATTTCAAGGGCAATTGCCGACGCCCGTCGGGGCTGTGGGTGGTTCGGAAAATACCGTGGCCTCGACACAAAGGGCTAAGAAGGAACATGGGTGGTTTTTAGTCAGTAGAAGTCTGATTCTCCTTACTGCTCCAGCGGGAGGAGTCATTTGATGAATTGTCAAAAAAAAAAGGATCTTACCTCAGTAGCCTTAGCGATATGGAAGTTGTATGTATTGATTAGTTGGTAGATCTGTCTGCTGGGCGGGATGACGTCACGGGCTGTGAGCGGGGCCAGCTTTGATTCTGTAGGCCTGCAATTATTTATTGATACATTATTAGTTATAATGTAAATAAATCTTAGATTTTGATGATGATACCTACAAGTAAGTAAATGATTAGAAACTTCAAGTTCGACTCAAATTACTGGACGTTTGGGAGACAATCAGCCCGGCTACTGATACTGGTTAATCTATATATATAAAAGGAGAACTAACTGACTGACATATCAACGTACAGCCGAAACTACTGGGGCTAGGAATGTGAAATTTTGCACACGGCTTCCTATTATAATGTAGGGGAGCACTAAGAAGGGGTTTTTGTAAATTCAACCCCTAAGGGAGTTAAATAGGGGATGAAAGCAATAAACGATTTGAATTTGAAAAAAAAATTGAAAGTTTGTATGGAAAATCGTCATTTTTGTAGTTAAACCGACATCCACGCGGGCGAAGCCGTGGGCAAAAGCTAGTAAACAGGATGTTTAACAACAATGACATATTGTCATCACGCGGCACCCGCACCTGCGCGTATCATCACAGCGGGGCGCACTCCCGCGACCGCCCAGTCACGGCCCTGCGTCCGCACTCGCCGGCGCCACTTCGCGCCGAGGCCTACCTCAGCCCCGCGCACTCCCGCGACCGCCCAGTCACGGCCCTGCGTCCGCACTCGCCGGCGCCACTTCGCGCCGAGGCCTACCTCAGCCCCGCGCACTCCCGCGACCGCCCAGTCACGGCCCTGCGTCCGCACTCGCCGGCGCCACTTCGCGCCGAGGCCTACCTCAGCCCCGCGCACTCCCGCGACCGCCCAGTCACGGCCCTGCGTCCGCACTCGCCGGCGCCACTTCGCGCCGAGGCCTACCTCAGCCCCGCGCACTCCCGCGACCGCCCAGTCACGGCCCTGCGTCCGCACTCGCCGGCGCCACTTCGCGCCGAGGCCTACCTCAGCCCCGCGCACTCCCGCGACCGCCCAGTCACGGCCCTGCGTCCGCACTCGCCGGCGCCACTTCGCGCCGAGGCCTACCTCAGCCCCGCGCACTCCCGCGACCGCCCAGTCACGGCCCTGCGTCCGCACTCGCCGGCGCCACTTCGCGCCGAGGCCTACCTCAGCCCCGCGCACTCCCGCGACCGCCCAGTCACGGCCCTGCGTCCGCACTCGCCGGCGCCACTTCGCGCCGAGGCCTACCTCAGCCCCGCGCACTCCCGCGACCGCCCAGTCACGGCCCTGCGTCCGCACTCGCCGGCGCCACTTCGCGCCGAGGCCTACCTCAGCCCCGCGCACTCCCGCGACCGCCCAGTCACGGCCCTGCGTCCGCACTCGCCGGCGCCACTTCGCGCCGAGGCCTACCTCAGCCCCGCGCACTCCCGCGACCGCCCAGTCACGGCCCTGCGTCCGCACTCGCCGGCGCCACTTCGCGCCGAGGCCTACCTCAGCCCCGCGCACTCCCGCGACCGCCCAGTCACGGCCCTGCGTCCGCACTCGCCGGCGCCACTTCGCGCCGAGGCCTACCTCAGCCCCGCGCACTCCCGCGACCGCCCAGTCACGGCCCTGCGTCCGCACTCGCCGGCGCCACTTCGCGCCGAGGCCTACCTCAGCCCCGCGCACTCCCGCGACCGCCCAGTCACGGCCCTGCGTCCGCACTCGCCGGCGCCACTTCGCGCCGAGGCCTACCTCAGCCCCGCGCACTCCCGCGACCGCCCAGTCACGGCCCTGCGTCCGCACTCGCCGGCGCCACTTCGCGCCGAGGCCTACCTCAGCCCCGCGCACTCCCGCGACCGCCCAGTCACGGCCCTGCGTCCGCACTCGCCGGCGCCACTTCGCGCCGAGGCCTACCTCAGCCCCGCGCACTCCCGCGACCGCCCAGTCACGGCCCTGCGTCCGCACTCGCCGGCGCCACTTCGCGCCGAGGCCTACCTCAGCCCCGCGCACTCCCGCGACCGCCCAGTCACGGCCCTGCGTCCGCACTCGCCGGCGCCACTTCGCGCCGAGGCCTACCTCAGCCCCGCGCACTCCCGCGACCGCCCAGTCACGGCCCTGCGTCCGCACTCGCCGGCGCCACTTCGCGCCGAGGCCTACCTCAGCCCCGCGCACTCCCGCGACCGCCCAGTCACGGCCCTGCGTCCGCACTCGCCGGCGCCACTTCGCGCCGAGGCCTACCTCAGCCCCGCGCACTCCCGCGACCGCCCAGTCACGGCCCTGCGTCCGCACTCGCCGGCGCCACTTCGCGCCGAGGCCTACCTCAGCCCCGCGCACTCCCGCGACCGCCCAGTCACGGCCCTGCGTCCGCACTCGCCGGCGCCACTTCGCGCCGAGGCCTACCTCAGCCCCGCGCACTCCCGCGACCGCCCAGTCACGGCCCTGCGTCCGCACTCGCCGGCGCCACTTCGCGCCGAGGCCTACCTCAGCCCCGCGCACTCCCGCGACCGCCCAGTCACGGCCCTGCGTCCGCACTCGCCGGCGCCACTTCGCGCCGAGGCCTACCTCAGCCCCGCGCACTCCCGCGACCGCCCAGTCACGGCCCTGCGTCCGCACTCGCCGGCGCCACTTCGTGCCGAGGCCTACGACTGCCGGGTAGGGCTATATTCTGCCGACTCTGGGCCCTTCAGTATGATACAGTAGTGTGATGTACCTGTAGACGGGCTCGGCGTGTTTGAGCTGCGCGACGGGCTGCACGTCCTGCAGGCGCAGCGCGCGCAGGCGTACGGAAGTATGATACAGTAGTGTGATGTACCTGTAGACGGGCTCGGCGTGTTTGAGCTGCGCGACGGGCTGCACGTCCTGCAGGCGCAGCGCGCGCAGGCGTACGGAAGTATGATACAGTAGTGTGATGTACCTGTAGACGGGCTCGGCGTGTTTGAGCTGCGCGACGGGCTGCACGTCCTGCAGGCGCAGCGCGCGCAGGCGTACGGAAGTATGATACAGTAGTGTGATGTACCTGTAGACGGGCTCGGCGTGTTTGAGCTGCGCGACGGGCTGCACGTCCTGCAGGCGCAGCGCGCGCAGGCGTACGGAAGTATGATACAGTAGTGTGATGTACCTGTAGACGGGCTCGGCGTGTTTGAGCTGCGCGACGGGCTGCACGTCCTGCAGGCGCAGCGCGCGCAGGCGTACGGAAGTATGATACAGTAGTGTGATGTACCTGTAGACGGGCTCGGCGTGTTTGAGCTGCGCGACGGGCTGCACGTCCTGCAGGCGCAGCGCGCGCAGGCGTACGGAAGTATGATACAGTAGTGTGATGTACCTGTAGACGGGCTCGGCGTGTTTGAGCTGTGCGACGGGCTGCACGTCCTGCAGGCGCAGCGCGCGCAGGCGTACGGCGCGCACGCCGGACGCGGCGCTGAGTGCGAGCTGCTGCCCGAAGTCCGGCTTGAGTCCATGGAACTCCACGCTGTAGTCTACCGTGAGCTCGCCGATGTTCGCCCAGTACTTGGCTATTACAACTTCTAGTAACACGCCTCCCTGTCAAAGTGGGATTCATGTTTTAGGGCTTGTTTACGGAGACGCGTGGCGTCGCACGCAGCGGTACCTCTCTCGGCAGCGGTACCCGGCGTGTGCTGAGCTCCCCGCTCGAGTGCGTGCGCGGCCGCGTCTCTGTGAACGTTCGATAATATCTGCCGCGGCACGCGCCGCCTCTCCGTAAACAGAATTGAAAGACTGGCCAAGTGCGAGTCGGACTCGCACAAAGGATTCCGTAGGTACCAAAACGGCAAAAAAATCACGTTCGTTGTATGAGAGCCCCCCCTAAAATTTTTATTTTATTTTGTTTTTAGTATTTGTTCATATAGCGGCAACAAAAATACATTAATTGTGAAAATTTCAACTGTCTAGCTATCGCGGTTCTTGAGATACAGCCTGGTGACATGCAGACGGACAGACAAACAGCGAAGTTTTAGTAATAGGGTCCCGTTTTTAACCTCGACACAACCGCCGCGCGAGGCCCCGAGTGTACGTAAATGAGGCCTTACAAGACAGAGATTAAATGAAATGATTTAAGCTTTAGTATTTGATTTCACGGAAAAGAATTTATTTGATCCACGTACCACTAACTGGAAAGGTAACAAGGTAGGTGCTTCAGCATTGACAGTGATCATCTTCTGTGTCTCGTGGCTCCGACAACTCTTCTTAGGTAACAGCTGCATGGTGTGGACTAGGAATCTACCAGTCTTCTCTTTATCTTCCGATGAGATCTTTAGGACTCCCCATGTGGCTTCCGGGGGAACTGTAGATGAATACATAGTCGAAGTATTAACAACACAATAAAGTGAAACAAAGCTAGAGAAGATGGTGAATAATCATCTCATCTACCTAGGCTTTTCCCAGCTATGTTGGGGTCGGCTTCAAGTCTAACCGGATACAACTGAATACCAGTATTGTACTAGAGCAACTGCCCATCTGACCTCTACAACCCAGTTAATACTGGATGCCCTTTGGTGCGACTGATTGCCAGACTTTCAGATCACTGACTACCTGTAACGACTGCCAAAGATCTAAATAATTATGTCAGCTATGGTCAAACCCAGTATGTAATAGGTAATGAATAGTATGATGGTGAATTATAAGAGAAAATCAGTTGAATCATTTGGGTGACTTTCAATGTATTATCAACAATAGTAGATTGTATCATAAGGGAGCAAAATAATATTTTTACGGCGAGGGCGGTTTTTTGAATCCAGAGCGAAGTGAGGGATTCTAGAGTAGAATCCCGAACGTAGTGAGGGATTCTTTAGTAGAATCCTGAACGTAGCGAGGGATTCAAAGTACGTCGCCCGAGCCAAAAATATATTTTGCACCCGAGTGATACACTCGACTTTTCATCACCCTCTATGAGAAAATAAAAGGCGCCTAATATTTTATTGTAATATTATTATTTAATAAAAATAGAGTGACGACACGTTTAAATCCATCAGACATATTAATTACGAATATGTGTCCAGTTTTACGTCCTTATTAAGACAACACGTTACTAAACAACCTTCTACTCCATAATAAGAAATTGTCGTATGCCTTTAAATATTTCTCCCTGGATTTCGTAGGGATTAAGTTTTGTATGACGTTATTAGCTTCTATTTTTATTGTTTCAGGAGTTAATGCACTATCACTTTCAGAACTCGACGTAGAGCTCATTTTTTTTGCTCAAAATACAATAAAGTCCGTACCGATTATTAGAACAGGGAAGTAAATCGCACGCCTTTGTTTTTTTTTTTTAATTTAGTTACCGCGTCTCCTCGCACCGTACAGCCAACACAATACAATTTGTGTTCGATTTCAATGAACGATTCATGTTCTAAATTCAAATCTCATTACTGCCCGCTAAAAAGTCTAATGGAGAAAAGAGCTACTTTGCTCGCACTTATAGAGGAACAAAACGACACTTTTCGAATTGAAGGGATGAAAAATAATTTGGTACAGTCCTAAATGTTTTTATTTGCCTGCTTTTTGTAATTCATTTTTATCTGAATTTGGAAGCACTATTCCTAATATATAACATTTACTCAGTCAGCACATGCATAAAATGGGAAAAAAGAACTAGCACATTTCATTTGTCTACTCCAATAGGGGATCGGACTGACTCAAAATAGTAGATTGTACACCAAGTGCATAAAACGCACCATTTTGCGCGAGACGTTTATCCATCCGATGCGAGCTTGCGAGCGAGGATGGATATAAAGTAGAGAGTAAAATGGGTTTATGGACGAGTTTTACACTCTACTTTTCACTTCGATTGCGAGGAAATGCAACAGCAACTTGTAAATATTGTAAAAATAATTATGGTTCCCGCCACAATTAACTTTATTTTTTTCAGTAGGAAACTTGACATAACACCTGACTTATGTCGTTAGCGTTACTCATACTGCTCAGTTATAAAAACATTTTGAGCAAGCCTATTGCCATCAACCAATGTAATTAGGAGCAAGCCTATTGCCATCAACTGATGTAATTGGGACCAAGCCTATTGCCATCAACCAATGTAATTAGGAGCAAGCCTATTGCCATCAGCTGATGTAATTAGGGACAAGCCTATTGCCATCAACCAATGTAATTAGGAAAAGCCTATTGCCATCAACCAATCTTATTAGGAGCAAACCTATTGCCATCAACCGATGTAATTAGGAGCAAGCCTATTGCCATCCACTGATTTAGGTAATTGAGAGCAAGCCTATTGCCATTAATCAATGTAATTAAGAGTAAGCCTATTCCCATCAAATGATGTAATTAGGAGCAAGCCTATTGCCATCAACCAACCTAATTAAGAGCAAGCCTATTGCCATCAAGCGATTTAGGTAGTTGGGGGAAGCCTATTCCCATCAACTTTCCTTGTATTCGTAATGAAAAGCAGTAATCCCTTGTTCTTAGAATACCAGCGAAACGAATTAAATTAAAGAGGTTATTCTATGAAGTTGTTGCTGTGGCTGTTGGGCCGATTACCTGTGCCGATTACCTTGATCTTCGACGAAGATTTTACTTTATGCTCTAGAGCATAAAACGCGACTTTATGTCGCCTACGCACGACATAAAGACGCATTTTAGAGCGAGAGAAGTGAAAAAATATGATTCTGTTTAGTACGTCAGTTAGATTAGCGAAAAATATTGGATACGTGTTTTTTGTTTTATCAAATCAATAAAAATTTACGAAACTATAGCGCGTCAAAGATCATGGAGTATGGATCTATCATATGACATCACACGAGTTTTCGAAGCACTGTATCGTCTTAATTTTTTGTTTACGTGAAAAAAGAAAAAATAATGTGGTCAATATTTTTTGACAATCTATCTGACGGACTAATTAGTTTTTTTTTTGTCCGATCCCCTATTATAGATATTACACAGTAAAAATAACTTATGAAGCTATCAGTGAACATTATAAAGAGGTTGTCTTACCGATAACAAAATGTCGCATAATAGTAGCAGGCTTGAACAGCACCCCTTGCTCGGCCAGCCGCGGCGGCATGGGCGCGTGCGCCCGCAGCGCGGCGGGCTGCAGCACGGACACGGGCACGCGGAACACCGGGCCCTTCTCCACGCACGACACGTCGTACGCACAGATGCTGCGGGGAGTACACGTACACTGTTACACATACTGCAGCACGGACACGGGCACGCGGAACACCGGGCCCTTCTCCACGCACGACACGTCGTACGCACAGATGCTGCGGGGAGTACACGTACACTGTTACACATACTGCAGCACGGACACGGGCACGCGGAACACCGGGCCCTTCTCCACGCACGACACGTCGTACGCACAGATGCTGCGGGGAGTACACGTACACTGTTACACATACTGCAGCACGGACACGGGCACGCGGAACACCGGGCCCTTCTCCACGCACGACACGTCGTACGCACAGATGCTGCGGGGAGTACACGTACACTGTTACACATACTGCAGCACGGACACGGGCACGCGGAACACCGGGCCCTTCTCCACGCACGACACGTCGTACGCACAGATGCTGCGGGGAGTACACGTACACTGTTACACATACTGCAGCACGGACACGGGCACGCGGAACACCGGGCCCTTCTCCACGCACGACACGTCGTACGCACAGATGCTGCGGGGAGTACACGTACACTGTTACACATACTGCAGCACGGACACGGGCACGCGGAACACCGGGCCCTTCTCCACGCACGACACGTCGTACGCACAGATGCTGCGGGGAGTACACGTACACTGTTACACATACTGCAGCACGGACACGGGCACGCGGAACACCGGGCCCTTCTCCACGCACGACACGTCGTACGCACAGATGCTGCGGGGAGTACACGTACACTGTTACACATACTGCAGCACGGACACGGGCACGCGGAACACCGGGCCCTTCTCCACGCACGACACGTCGTACGCACAGATGCTGCGGGGAGTACACGTACACTGTTACACATACTGCAGCACGGACACGGGCACGCGGAACACCGGGCCCTTCTCCACGCACGACACGTCGTACGCACAGATACTGCGGGGAGTACACGTACACTGTTACACATACTGCAGCACGGACACGGGCACGCGGAACACCGGGCCCTTCTCCACGCACGACACGTCGTACGCACAGATGCTGCGGGGAGTACACGTACACTGTTACACATACTGCAGCACGGACACGGGCACGCGGAACACCGGGCCCTTCTCCACGCACGACACGTCGTACGCACAGATGCTGCGGGGAGTACACGTACACTGTTACACATACTGCAGCACGGACACGGGCACGCGGAACACCGGGCCCTTCTCCACGCACGACACGTCGTACGCACAGATGCTGCGGGGAGTACACGTACACTGTTACACATACTGCAGCACGGACACGGGCACGCGGAACACCGGGCCCTTCTCCACGCACGACACGTCGTACGCACAGATGCTGCGGGGAGTACACGTACACTGTTACACATACTGCAGCACGGACACGGGCACGCGGAACACCGGGCCCTTCTCCACGCACGACACGTCGTACGCACAGATGCTGCGGGGAGTACACGTACACTGTTACACATACTGCAGCACGGACACGGGCACGCGGAACACCGGGCCCTTCTCCACGCACGACACGTCGTACGCACAGATGCTGCGGGGAGTACACGTACACTGTTACACATACTGCAGCACGGACACGGGCACGCGGAACACCGGGCCCTTCTCCACGCACGACACGTCGTACGCACAGATGCTGCGGGGAGTACACGTACACTGTTACACATACTGCAGCACGGACACGGGCACGCGGAACACCGGGCCCTTCTCCACGCACGACACGTCGCACAGTGTTCGGAATGATTATTTTACGAGCTACTTTTATTTTGTAATTTATCTATAATATGTATGTATTTAGAAATATATAAGTATGTTTATCAGTTGTCTAGTACCCATAACACAAGCTCTGCTTAGCTTGGGACTAGATGGCGTTGTGTGATAGTTGTGGAATATTATTATTATTATTATTATTATTATTTTTTACATGAAATTTTTAATTTAAATGTAGGCAGGTACATGCGTGTGGAGTTGTGGACTTATATGAGAGAAACACATGTATTATTAAGTATTGTTGTATTTATATAGTGTGTACATATATATTTATAGTCTTTAAATAAAAAAAGTATTTTATTAGAGTTAACTTTAATTAAATAGGCGGCCCTGAAAAAGGCTTTTGGCTTTTGTCTACTCGCTGTCTGCTTCTTCATCGAATGAGTAAGTTCTTTCAGGCGCTTCAGGAGCTTTCAATAATTGTAAAACTTCTGGCGCCAAAGTACCCGATTTTCTCTTAAGCAATGGTCTGATGCTGGATATTAATGGATCGGAGGAGATGAGCAGAGCATGTAGCAGGTCTTCAATAGTCTGCTTCCTTCAAATTTTTCTCGTGCTATGCTTTTCCATCTAGCATTGTCTCTATTAAAATGTGCTCAATGTTGACCGTTCGATCCCCGATTTCTATTTGCGTAGGGTGCAGAGCAGCTATTTGTCTGTTGATGTAGTCTTCTTCATTGCAACGACTGGCTGCATTCTTGCAGTCAGTCGTTGCATTTTAAAACAAACTTCTCTTTGTTCCTGATAGCACTCCATTTCTTGGTTAGAACAGCAGAAAACACCTTTATTTTATTTTTAATAACTTCAGCTTGAAGTCCTGGAATCTCTGAAGAGACATAGTCAACCATCCGAGCAATAGAAGATCTCTTATTCGCTTGATTGACCAGTTTATGCCGATATAAAAGGTCGAAAAGGTGAAGGCGTGTTATTCCTCGGGTAACACCAGGTGAACGAAAAAATTACATCACTCAAAAGTCGAGGCGAGTCGAATATTGAGACTAGATTCATTCGAGAGCTAGATAAATACTCGATTTTCACAAAAAAACATAGACGGCTGGAATTGGCTGGGAAAAAGTTGAAGTCTATTGAACGTTTAAACTTTTTGCAAATTTTGTTATTTTTTTCAATTCACATTTTATTTATTTTCTCATAATACGAATTTATGTATGATTAACAAATTGGTGTATATCTTACCTGTGGATGTGGAACACATGATGAAGCAAAAATTTTATTTAAAAACTCAAAAACTGTTGTAAGAACAGAACGTAAACACGTGCGATAAGTAGCGGCTACCAAAAGCGACTGACCGGTATTGTAATCGCGTGGGATTGGAGCAGTGCTGAGCGGTGATCATTTCTCGGAATCGCCAAATTTTTCGTTTAACGAGTTGTATGACTAATAGTGTACCCTAATCACTTGCAAATTTCAATTTATATTGTCATGATGTTTGTACCTAAAGTAGCTCGTAATATAATCATTCCGAACACTGTGCGTCGTACGCACAGATGCTGCGGGGAGTACACGTACACTGTTACACATACTCAGCACGGACACGGGCACGCGGAACACCGGGCCCTTTTCCACGCACGACACGTCGTACGCACAGATGCTGCGGGGAGTACACGTACACTGTTACACATACTGCAGCACGGACACGGGCACGCGGAACACCGGGCCCTTCTCCACGCACGACACGTCGTACGCACAGATGCTGCGGGGAGTACACGTACACTGTTACACATACTGCAGCACGGACACGGGCACGCGGAACACCGGGCCCTTCTCCACGCACGACACGTCGTACGCACAGATGCTGCGGGGAGTACACGTACACTGTTACACATACTGCAGCACGGACACGGGCACGCGGAACACCGGGCCCTTCTCCACGCACGACACGTCGTACGCACAGATGCTGCGGGGAGTACACGTACACTGTTACACATACTGCAGCACGGACACGGGCACGCGGAACACCGGGCCCTTCTCCACGCACGACACGTCGTACGCACAGATGCTGCGGGGAGTACACGTACACTGTTACACATACTGCAGCACGGACACGGGCACGCGGAACACCGGGCCCTTCTCCACGCACGACACGTCGTACGCACAGATGCTGCGGGGAGTACACGTACACTGTTACACATACTGCAGCACGGACACGGGCACGCGGAACACCGGGCCCTTCTCCACGCACGACACGTCGTACGCACAGATGCTGCGGGGAGTACACGTACACTGTTACACATACTGCAGCACGGACACGGGCACGCGGAACACCGGGCCCTTCTCCACGCACGACACGTCGTACGCACAGATGCTGCGGGGAGTACACGTACACTGTTACACATACTGCAGCACGGACACGGGCACGCGGAACACCGGGCCCTTCTCCACACGTCGTACGCACAGATGCTGCGGGGAGTACACGTACACTGTTACACATACTGCAGCACGGACACGGGCACGCGGAACACCGGGCCCTTCTCCACGCACGACACGTCGTACGCACAGATGCTGGGGGGAGTACACGTACACTGTTACACATACAACTTTCTATTTCTATTTATCTTCCGGGACGCCGGCAGACACCAGGCGGGCGATCAGTCCTTTCGTTGTGGATTATTTCGCCCAGTTCCCCATTTACAAGTACACAAAACCAAACTCCAAACTTGTATGTGGACATACAAATTTGGAGGTCAGGGATGTTTCCTGACTTAAAAAAAAAATATGATTCTGTTTAGTCCGCCTGTTAGATTTTCAAAAAGAATAAGATAGAAAAAAGTAATAAATCAATATTTTTTTTTTTAAGTTTTTGGTGGCGGCACTTTCTATCCTTGTCGCACGAAACAGCCCATTTGTATTACGTAATTATGGCGGTATGAAATATGACGTCACATTTTTATAGCGCTGTCTTTGTCTAGCACGTAATTTAAAATTAGTTAAAACTAAGCCATTTCGTGATCGATTTTATAAAAATTTTCACAGATCGTATTATTTTTGTTAGTTCTTTAACCTTTTGAGCGCCACAGTCAAGTATAGGCGACAAGCCAAACAAGCAAAAAAGTACCTTAATTCTGTCGACTTAAGGTACTTTTTGGCTTGTCGTCTTACTTGACCTGTGGCGCTCAAAAGATAAAAATAACATAACATTTTCGTGAATTTTTAACAGAAGTCAAATAGTCAATAATGAGCACAAGATAGTCACCTAGTGAAGTGCGGCCCGGGCGGCAGTCCCGCAGTATCGAGGCGCACCGTCCAGGGCCGCGCCCGCGTTCATCATGTCCAGGTGCGCGGGCGCGGACAGCCAGGCCGCGTCCGCCGCCAGCGCCAGGCGCATGCCGAACGCGATCTGCTTCGGAATTATCGACTTGTCTGCAACACACGCAAGCTACATAGCGAGACGCGTATCTGCTGCTACTGATAACACTATGCCACGGGGATACCAACAGTACCCAGCTCACACAGATTTGAATAGCAAGAATACTTGCAGCCCATTTCTAAGGCTAATTTTGGAGATTCCCGTCGGGGCTACGGGTTATTCGAAAGAGAAACCGCGGCCTCAACACTTTCCGCCTTATTACAAAAGGTAGTTAAACCTGGTTTAACTTAGACCTGGTTTATTCCGCATGCTGTCACTTTCTTTTGAATATTATTGAAGTGGGACGTCATGCGAGATAAACCAAGTCTAAGTTAAACCAGGTTTAACTACGTTTTGTAATAAGGCGGAAAGGGCTAAGAAGGAATATGGGTGGTTTTTAGTCAGTAGAAGTCCCATGAAGGACCCATGTATCCAATTCTCTTTCAGCTTTAGCACTTCTTATTAGCGTCTGGGAATATGTAGTACCTATTTCATTTGTTACGATCAATTTATTAGGTTTTTTAATCGTAACAAAATCCAAGATAGCAGATATCATGCGAGAATGCTATGCTGTAAATTAGTATTAACGCAAAATCATGTTAACCATGACTTTTTCTTTCCTAATGATAAGTCAAAACATAACCCACGTCAACAATATTCGCATAATCAGAAACCCTTTCAGAATACTTGATCCTATTATCTTCTAATCTGAGGCTAAAATTCAAAAAATTACATAAATAAACATGGACATACCGTCACTTAAAGTTCCAATTACTATATTCTTGAGCAAAGGTACTTTCGGGCCTACGAAATGAAAATACGGGTCAAAGTCCACTTGACACAAACAATATTAAACGGATACTAAAAAAATTCCTACATCACATAAACTACATACCCTATTTTGATTTCTACGGCTATCAACATAAAGTGTAAAGTCGCACTCACTCTCGGCATCATTATGGTCTTGCAAGAAGTATGGCTCGATGGTGATACCGACGTCTTTGGGCGGGTCGTCGGGTCGCGGCCGAAGGAAGATGCCTTTAGCGTTGCCCGGACCGCACTGGATACTGAATGTTACGTCGCGTTCTGGCTGGTCGTGGTATGTGCTTAGGAGGTCGAATGCCTGGGGAAAATAGATCCAAAATTAATGATGATGATGATGACGCCGTCTGGCCGATTTCGGCCACAGCGACGCATTCGCTCCATAGATTATCAAGAGCTTTGTTGTGCTGCTCTTAAGTGGCTAGCATATCCAACTTTGGCCGAAAAACTACAAGCACACAAAGTGGACATGTCAGAAAACCATTGATGACATTTTAGGGTATAGCTGTAGGTGGTCTAGCTTTAAGGGTTGATCCAAATTTAAACTTATAATGAGCCACTTTCCATCTTGCCCTGTTACATGAGCACTTTATGGCCTTATTACTAAATCAATGACGGACGCAAAATATGTGCTTTGGACGTGGAGTTGCGGACACCAGCCCGTTATACAGTAGAATGCATCAGTGAGCTGATGCGAGTTTTCGTAGTTGAATTTTGGATTAAACATTTTATAACTTTTTCGCCATCGTCACTGTCATCATCATCATTTCAGCCGAAAGACGTCCACTGCTGGACATAGGCCTCCCCTAAGTATCATTTTTGCTTAGGGGGGGTTTGCCATAATCGCCACGCTTGGCAGGCGGGTTGGCGATCGCAGTATGGTCGATACAAAAAGCACAGAGAACGCTGCTGCCCATTCTCTGGTACATCCCTTAGTCGCCTCTTACGACACCCACGGGAAGATATGGGATGGTGCTATTCTTTGCGTCCGACACCATACGGAACTCGTCACTGTAATCTAATCAAAATCAAAGCATTAATTTCAAATAGATTAGTGCTAGTAGTAGTCTTAGGCACTTTTGAATTGAAATGGGTACTTGACTATTTTTTTTACGAGTGATCTGGAAACAGTAAATAAAAAGATAGGCAAAAGGAAAAAAAATGTGTAACATCTTAAAAATGGCTTAGTTTTAACCGATTTGAAATGACTTGCTAGACAAAGACTGCAGTATGAAGATGTGACGTCATAAGTCATACCACCATAGTTACGTAGCGCGCGATAATAATAGAAAATGCCCCCAATAAAAACTTCTAAAGCGTGTAGCTATTCCATTTTTGGATCGATTTTGTTACTTTTTTTATACATTGTATTATTTCTGTTAGTTCTTTGAAATAATATCACATTTTCATAATTTTTTAACAGTAGTCAAGTACCCAATTCATCTCGAAACAAATTTTCACTTAGAGATTTAGTACATAGCTACATCCATCTATGTCACACAAAATAACGTACCTTTTCAACATTGAGCAGTCCACAGCCCTGCGCCCAGGGCTCCACATGTGTCAGGTAGTTGGCAGAGTTCTCTAACGCACGCTTTATTGAGTACGGCGAGTACGGGAGATTCTTCTGTTTCAGTCCGGATATTAACGTTGCTGGGAAAGTCAAAAAACACATACATTAGGTGTTTTTAAATCATAACCCTCCGTACCGTAGTAGGGTAATTAAAAGTATGGTAATATCTTTTTAAACACAACATAAATGTGTAGTAATAGTAGATTGTATCATAAGGGAGCAAAATAATATTTTTACGGCGAGGGCGCTTTTTTGAATCCAGAGCGAAGTGAGGGATTCTACAGTAGAATCCCGAACGTAGTGAGGGATTCTTTAGTAGAATCCTGAACGTAGCGAGGGATTCAAAGTACGTCGCCCGAGCCCAAAATATATTTTGCACCCGAGTGATACACTCGACTTTTCATCACCCTCTATGAGAAAATAAAAGGCGCCTCATATTTTATTGTAATATTAATAATTAATAAAAATAGAGTGACGACACGTTTAAATCCATCAGACATATTAATTACGAATAAGTGTCCAGTTTTACGTCCTTATTAAGACAACACGTTACTAAACAACCTTCTACTCCATATTAAGAAATTGTCGTATGCCTTTAAATATTTCTCCCGGGATTTCGTAGGGATTAAGTTTTGTATGACGTTATTAGCTTCTATTTTTATTATTTCAGGAGTTGATGCACTATCACTTTCAGAACTCGACGTAGAGCTCATTTGTTTTGCACAAAATACAATAAAGTCTGTACCGATTATGAACAGGGAAGTTTACTTCCCTGTTCATAATCGGTACAGACTTTATTGTATTTTTGTGCACGCGCACTTTTGTTTTTTTTTTTTAATTTAGTTACCGCGTCTCCTCGCACCGTACAGCCAACACAATACAATTTGCGTTCGATTTCAATGAACGATTCATGTTCTAAATTCAAATCTCATTACTGCCCGCTAAAAAGTCTAATGGAGAAAAGAGCTACTTTGCTCGCACTTATAGAGGAACAAAACGACACTTTTCGAATTGAAGGGATGAAAAATAAATAAAGAAACAAGGGACTAACCTACTGCACCGGCAACATGTGGTGCTGCCATTGAAGTTCCATTCATTAGCTGGCAATTTCTTAGTGTAAATCTGTAAACACAATAGATAATTTTGAAAACCACTACAAAATTTTTGCACTTGACTCTGACTATTTCTGTGGATGTATACACAGAAATATAATCACTCTGAAAATCATTAGCAATGGTTCAACCTAGGAGGTTAATTGGTGACGATAAGCTGGTTGTCAACCTACATAGCCTGGCCCACCGTCGCAAAGTCGCATGTCTGTCGGTCTTCTACAGACTGTACTTCGGAGTGTGCGCAGGAGCTCCACGAGCTGATTCCACCATCTCCCTTCTTCCATCAGGAGACTAGACGTACTGCAGGTTACCACCGATACCTAGTCGATGTTCCACGCATTCAAACGAAGCGCTTTGCCAAGTCCTTTATTATGCGCACAGCCAAGGACTGCAATTCCCTGCCTGCGTCGGTTTTTCCGAGTTCATATAGCCCTAATCTATTTAAGTCGCGAGTAAACAGGCTTCTTCTGGGTGAGCTCGTTCCATCGTCGACATCATCTCTGCCCTTAGCGCCAGATTGAGGTCAAGAGCAAGCCCATTTATAATAAAAAAAAAACCTAAATTATCCGAGTCTAGTTGGCACAAGTACACATTCTGAGGTCCCCACCTAGCGACGGCCGCCACAGCCCCGCCGGGCGCGCACACAGATATCCCCAGCGCGCCGTCAGCAGTCGGGCCGCGCGAGCTCCAGCTGAAGGCGCCGCCGCACACGCGCGCTCGCATGGAGTACGCAGCCGACATCATCTCCGGCGACACGTAGGCTCCCACACCTGCCATACACAGTATATAATGCACCTAGGTGCCTCCTACAGCTGCCAAACACTCAAGTGCCCTGAAGCAGTAAGGGCGGAATGCGAACGTCTTCAAAGCGGAGTGGGAGCGCAACGAATTCGTTACGGACACACAACGAACACGCCGCGGCTGCGCAGCGAAGACGTCGCGGACGCGCAACGGGTTCGCCGCGAACAGTGTATGTGTATTGTAGTGTGCAGTGTATCGTACGGCGATAATTTGCTACACACACGCGACGAAAACGTAACGAATTCGCCACGCGTCCGCTCCGCCCCGCATCCGCTTCCAAACCGCTAGTGTGATAAGGCCCTAAGGCGTCAAGACAAGAAGTGCAATAAGGGATAAACTGGATAAGTTCCGTAATGTGTTTTTATCTTGACTGCATCATTGGTCTAGTGGTCGCAAATGAGACTGCTGCGCATAAGATACTGGGTTAGATTCCCAGGTCGGGCAACGTTATTAGGTTTTTTCCATCAGGATTTTTTCACTAGCAGGCACGGAGTCTGGATTTGTGCCCGATTGACACAGAACATAAAGAACAGTAGAATGCAAAGTAGGCGTGGTACGGCTGACATTAGGTACTCTGCGGTGTCCCGCAAACTCTCAGATTTTTGACTTAGTCGTGTTTTGACATCACTTCGAGTCGCTAGTCTCCCGCCAATTTAATTTTTGTATTAATATGCAATATTGTGCGATTTTGGACAAAAATGACAGTAGAAAAAAAAACTTAAAAACGGAGGTGTTTCCTATCATCGGTAGATACGAGTTTATTTGTTTTCTAATAAAATCGTAGTTAATATCAATTTTCTAAAATTTTCTAAAAATGTGACAATCTGTCACATTATTAGAAAATTATAATCAAACTTTTCCCATTGAAATAAAGTTTATTTTAGATCGAATGTCGATTGTTCTATTTCGAACAAGGATCATTTTTTTTTTCGAAAGTTCCATGCTACTCAATTAGTGACGTGGTTAAGATCGGTTGCAGATTTGATCGATAGATATCGATAAAATAAAACAATGTATACTTACTGTTTAACGTTTCAATACAAAGATCCTAATATTCATACACAATTTTTTTTTGAGAGGTGTATGTACCTGTGCAACATTAAAGTTACATAAGTTACTTTACTTTACAGATGTTTTGTAGCTAATATAGAATCAAACTTTTACAAATTTTAATAATGATTGAGAATTGCATTGACATTTTACGTAAAAACTGACACAATAATATTGTCAATTTATGTTTTTATTTTGTATGATGGCATCTTTACCACCGAAATATACCTGTTTAAATAAAGTATGAATGTAAGGACCATAGAGACCACCAAACCATAATAATAAAGTGATTTTTATTATAAACATACTAGCTGATGCCCGCGGCTTCGTCCGCGTGAATGTCGATTACCGCGACCGATGTCGGTTATCGCGACCAAAAGTAATCTCTTCATCCCTCCCTTTCAACCCTTTTTTCGCACCAAAGGTGAACGCGCACCTGACCGCGCCGCAATCACCGCAGTCATCACATTTTATAAATCTTTATATGAAATAGTATATGGCATCACGCACCTATCCGCGCCGAACCATCCGTATTTTCTAAATCCTGTAGGTATACTGATTCCACAAGATTCCACAACCTTAAAAAGTAGCCTATGTCCTTTTTCAGGCTCTGGACTATCTGTGTACCAAATTTTATTCAATCGGTTCAGTCAATCGGTAGTTTTGGTGTGAAAGCGCGACAGACAGACAGAGTTACTTTCGCATTTATAATATTAGTTCAAATGAAATCCAAAATGGTCACTAGTAAATAGTATTATGCTGCAGTGCAATAATTACGATTACAACATTTTAATTGGCTCTAAGTTGGAAGTAGTATAAAAAAAGTATCTCTCTTATATCTATCACTCATTAATCATAATTATGTTTTAGGTTTCTTAAAGACGCATGCATAATTTCTCTTTTATGTTAACTCCTTAGAATTTTCTCATAGAAAAACTCTGTAGTATTTATTTGTTTGGGTTTGTTTTAAATAGTTTCATGTAAGTAATAAAATATTGTATTTTGTTGTATTATTTACAATTATTATTAGGTACAATTATTTGTTTATAATACTACAAACTTTTTTTCAAAATAAATTGGTTATCTATCGATATCGATAATATAGATAAAAGCTTAATGTGTCTCTTCCTTGGCCGAGTAGCAAAAAATACAGACCTGTGACGCGAATATAATCCTTATTACTGCAGTTTTTAAGTGTATTATTGCGTCCATTGAAAATACTGCCATCTATGGACGAGTAGCGGAATTTACTAGGCAATAATTTCTAGTATAACTGCCTCCGTGGTCGAGTGGTTTAAGCGTTTGCCTTGTGACCCGGTGGTCGTGGGTTCGATTCCCACGGGAAGCATACTTTGTGAAGTTGTTTCCAGTTTGGTTAGGACATTGCAGGCTTGAATCACCTGATTGTCTGATAAAAAGATGGTTCCGTGCTTCGGAAGCCAAACCATGTCATAGGCCCTTGAGGCGGTTTAGAAACTCTGACACTAGGGTGTGTGGGGTCGTTAGACCTTACTGCCCACACGATAAGAAGAAGATTTCTAGTATGATTGCTGATTACAAAACGTATTTTATTTCTGAGTGAAGCAAAATAAATCCTAACGTAATACCACGAAGGTATATTTTTAAAATGTAGAATCTGTGAGTTACGCTAGTTGTGATTGAAATTGAAACGACCAATCAAACAAATTGTGTAGTTGTAGTGCACTGTATGATTAATGGTTTGATTGTGTTAGTTTGGCGACACAGGTTCCGATACAGATTTCGTCACTTAGCACATCTCCTGTTCTTTATGTTCTGTGCCGATTGATGACAATAGGCTCACCACCTATTACATGGGACTTAAACATAACTGGCCAAATGTGAGTGTACTATTAGTGCATGTTTACGTACAGGCGGGGCGTCGCGCGGCGCGTGCTGCGTTTTTAATTCAAACACATGGCGATTTATGAAAAAGTTAACGATTTCAAACGTCGATTTTACGAGAAGCGTTTTTCGCTCGTTAGTTTAACATGCAGCGTTTGTTGCAGTGGACCCGTCTCTCAGTTAATTAATAAAAAAGCACGAGACGAGCCTTCTGCACGCGCCGCGCGACGCCCCGCGTCTCCGTAAACGAGCCCTTAGATAGGTACATCGCTTCCTAACCCTTCGGGAATTACAGTCGTGTTGTTATGTCAGTGAGTTAAAAAGAAATACGTACCAATAAGTATAGGTTGCGCGATATCTGGCGGCGCGCCCACAGTGCAGAGCGCGGGCCCGTGGTTGCCGCCCGACACCACCCACGACACGTTGTAGCGGTTCACGACCGAGCAGATTATGTCGCCGATACGACTACAAACAGAAACTTAATATGAGATACAGAACTAATGTGAACAAGCATCTCTTTTACTCCTTCTATCAAGAATGTGAAAGTAATCAGGCCATGATCAGGTAAAAGGAAGCTTTTTAACACTGAACAAAAAATGTTGTGTAAAAAGCTTCTTATTACGTACTATATTATATAGGGTGGCAAGTGATTGTAATCATGATAACAAACAACTTTTACTATGGCACCAAAGCCGATATCACGAAAAGAAAGTTCATTTGGAGCAGTTAGGCAAACAGAAATCGATCTCTAATTACCAGTCACACTGTATACATGTTTACTACATACGTAACGGCCCGTTCACACATGGGAGTCCGTTTTACTGGTACGTTTATAACGGATACGTCATAAATTTATGCTCTGTTCACACATAGGCACCGTATAACGTTCAACGGATCCGTCATTACTGGATGCGATGTGTGAACAGAAAACTCGCAGTATACCGCCGAAAATGTGTGAGTCAAACAAAACCTGTCGCAACACTCCTACACCCCGCACACACCGCCCGCCACCCACACAGTATCTATCCGTTAAAATTCTACGTATCCGTAAATTTTTACTGTTCCGTCGTCCAGTATTCGATGACAAAACGGAATGTCATTTATTTACGGAACGATTTTTTTGACTATAATACAGAATACTGTGCCATGTGTGAAGTCGCTCATACAACTACATACGCCATCGACGAAAAAAAAACGTACACGATAAAACGGAACAGTAAAACGGAGACATGTGTGAACCGGCCGTAATACAAGTTTACAGTAATATAATGTAACAACACTCACCCCGCATCAGCCCAATGAGCATGTTCCCCGTAGCTCATATTAATAACATCGATCTTCATCTTCTTGGACAGCTCCATGATCTTGATGCAGGCTCGCACTAGCGCCGTGCCGGTCTCCATGGAGCCCAGGCGTGAGTCTCCGATGGTGAGGGACACGATCTTGGCGCCCGGAGCCACGCCGTTACGTTCTGGCTCGTCAGGGAAGTATCCGGCGGCGATAGCGGCTACGTGTGTGCCGTGGGTTGCTGGGAAGGGAAGAAACTGTTAGTTGTCTCACTGTAAGAACGGAAAGGAACCGAGGAACGGTACCGTATGGTGTCGGACGCAAAGAATAGCACCATCCCATATCTTCCCGTGGGTGTCGTAAGAGGCGACTAAGGGATGTACCAGAGAATGGGCAGCAGCGTTCTCTGTGCTTTTTGTATCGACCGTACTGCGATCGCCAACCCGCCTGCCAAGCGTGGCGATTATGGCAAACCCCCCCTAAGCAAAAATTACACTTAGGGGAGGCCTATGTCCAGCAGTGGACGTCTTTCGGCTGAAATGATGATGATGATGAAGAACGGAAAGAAATCGAATAACGGAAGCTCGATCTATTGCGTTAACTGCCATAGAAATAGTTCTACGACTACAGTAGTCGTAGAACTATTTAAAATCTTTACATAGTATAAAACAAAGTCGCTATTTTTGTCTGTCTGTTTGTCTGTATGCTTAAATCTTTAAAACTACGCAACGGATTTTGATGCGGTTTTTTTTAATAGATAGAGTGATTCAAGAGGAAGGTTTTAGTATATTATTTCAACGACATCCACGCGGGTGAAGCCGCGGGCATCAGCTAGTAATACAATAAAATACGATCCGGAGTAACTGCAGACCGTATTTTCACGGGTTCGGATCGGACATAGAGCGAAACCGCTCTAATTCCACATTTATCAACTTTTTGATTTGAGCTGGACACATGGATAAGTGTAGTGCCTTTTATTTCTTTTTTTTTTTTTAAAGTGTGAAATCATCAAATGACTTCCACTCTGGGCAGAGCAGTAGGGAGTGTTCTTTTGACTGTGTGACTGTGCTTCTACTGACTAGAAACCACCCATGTTTGTTACGGCCTCGACACAAAAGGCTAATTATGTCGAGGCCGCGGTGTCTCTTTCGAACAACCCGCAGCCCCGTGCTGTGCCCGTGAAGAAGAGTTGTATGTTATCTTTAGAGTACTCACAGCACATGCCGACGACCTCGAGCGTGTGTCCTTCGTCGTGCACATTGATGCTGACCGTCATCTCGTCGAAGGGCGTCAGGTGCGTGTGTTCGTGGGTGACGCTGAATTCTCCCAGCAGTGGGCCCGACACCAGGTCGCCGCTCTCTGACGTGTCGATACATGCTCTGTTGACAAACAAAAGGAATTAAACTAAGTTTTAAACTAAATGCTAGAGTCATCATCTGCCTAGTCTGCCTAACCAGAAACTGCAACTGAATACCAGTATTAGGGCGGGACTCGGGTCGAATTTGGCACATCTCCTCTCCGCTTGGCACATCTCCGCTTTGGTGGAGTCCCGCCCTTATACATGGAGCGCCTGCCTATCTGACCTTCACAACCCAGTTAGTACTGGGTAATACGATACCCTGGGGTAAGACGTATTCAGACTTATAGGCCACTGACTACCTGCAATGACTGTTCAAGATCTATTTCATATGGCAGCCGGGATCACATAATATGCTGGGTACTTTGCACTGAAACTGTTAAATGTTTGTATCAGTAGTTATGTCAAGGAAACTACACACAGACATACATAGCCACGTGTCTATTATCTCTTAGTTTCAACCCTAGGAATTACTTATCGTAATTATCACAACATTATCAGTAGAAACTGTTCTATTTATATCCAGATGAAGTCAGCAATTACAAGTTTTAAAAAAAGGATAAGAATCCATCCATATTTACTAATATCTGTATGTGTGAATCCATCCATTTAAATATTGTTACTTGTATACAAACTGATTAGTCAAATTAAAACCCTCTTCCTCTCTCTACTTTCCTGTGTCCTGACAGGATCCATATTTATTTACCTAACATTAAACCCTTCGTAACATCTTTTTTACAATATGGAAAGCCAAATAAATGACTATGAAGGTCATCCTATTTAGTTTTTCACAGTTTAGAGCGAGTTTCACCAATGAACTGAGTTATTTGCGTATTTCAAGAACTTGTAGAACAAAACTTGTTCAGTTTTATGGTACCACATTACAAGTTGTGCGTTTATTATGTTACATCTTCTATATTGTATTTATATACCATGGATATTAATGTTAAATTGCCAACATACCTCCACACATCTCCGTCGTGGAACAGCACACAGTCATAAGTGGGTCCGAGATCATTGAACTTCTTCTCTGCAGTCTGCAGAACTTCCACCCTAGCTTCCAACTCCTCCTTAAGGATTTTGTCATCTGGGCTTAGTGTAGGGTTTTTGGCAACTGAAATAGAAAAGAAATCTCTGAATTTTATTAGCCTCCTTAGTTTCACTCCTTCACACACTTCTTTGTCTTCCCAAAAATTGTATTATTTCCAATATTATTATGAAACCTAACTGGCAAAATGTGGTTGTACTTTGTGCAGGGGGTTTCAGGGGCGATAAATCAATCTAGCTAGTTTTTCAAAGAAAAACAAGCAAGAACTCGGTCATTCAGGTACTTTTCAATGAGTGTGTATATTCACACCTCATACTCATCAGTAGCTCTTGCAAATGCTAGATCAACATCACGCACAATGGTCTACCTACTTCAAGGACTAAATGCGTAAACCTAAACCCCATAAAGAAGATGCTAGATCAACAAAGCAGTAATTGTTAGACTTACCAACATCAGTTTCAAATTCTTGTAAATTCTTATTAGCCTCTGCAAAGGCTGGCTTGTAGCCAACATCCCAGCCATGTTCCTTCCGATGCTCTTGCATACGTTCCTTCAACTTTGTTGGATATAAACTGAATGCATGCAAGATTCCCACTCGCCATGATCCTGAGGGATTCTTCCATAGCTCTGGGATCTAAGGAAAACAATATACATATCTATAATTCTATAACATATGAGAGTGAGAGAAGAGAAATTGCATCTTAAATGTTATCAAAAAAATATTAGGATAATAATTATTATACAGATGTAAAATTCGTAAATTTGGATGTAGGGAGTAATCTTCTAAATTAATCATCAGATTTAAAAAATTCTCTCACTGATGGAAAACTTACTATACAATGAAATACTAAAATCAAATACTATTTTATGTGTAGTCACGTGCACCACATACACAAAGCACCTTTCAAAAGTGATTTTCTCATATTGTGTTGATCAATTTACATTTTCACAAACAATAGCAAGTTGGCAGCCATCCGCCCCTAAGACAACCCACTGACTGGTCTTATATCTCAAAGTAGAAATTAATTGAAAATAAATGCTTTGGGTTTGAGTTACACCTGGTTCCAAGCCATTTCAAATAAAACAAGGCCTTTGTTTTGAGTTACACCTGGCTCCAAGCCATTTCAAATAAAACAAGGCCTTTGTTTCAGTCAGAGTTTTGAGTGACTTGCATGATGCAGTAATATTTACTTAGTTATTTATTGATAAAGTTTTACCACCAGTTGTATCTTTTGAATAGGTAACAAATTAGTCATGGACTGAAACAGTTGTGAATTTACCTACTATACAGATAAATTAGTACTTCCAAGACTATGTAATTAAATGAACGCAGGAATTTATTTGGTATACAAAAATCCGCCCCTAAGACGACCCACTGACCCAAAGCCCTTTTATTATGTTTTATTGAGATTTATCAAAGTACCTAGTAACAACAAAGAAAAAAAACATTGTTGTCAAGTTTAATAGAAAAGTAACTTACTAAGACTTTTTTTATCTACTCTTGGCATACAATGAATGTTATAAATTAAACAACCTTTGGGCATCATCGGCTATTATGTAACGAACATATTAAACACGGAAAAAGTCGGAAGAAAAACTATTTCCGCAACAATTTACCTTCAGTTTACGGCCAGTAAGACCGGTAATGCATCCATCGACGACTTTTTTAATGACAGTACTGGTGTCCACATCGCCGCAGCCGCTGCAGTCGTACCTCTCAATTACCTTCGTCTCACCAGTACTCGTTACCTGCAACCTCAGCAATAATTAATAGCGGCCAAAATTGCAATATAGTGCAACTAAACAAATCGTGACATGACAGTTTTTTACCGTAAGTCCAGCTGCTGCAGGGTCAACACCTGAATCGAAAATTGCAATAACGGTGTCTCTGCCATCATAACTTGCATTTTTGTTGATAAATGAAACAACTCCCGTCTCTTTTTTCGGCAATAAACCCCAGACGGGGAAATCACAGTCGATCGGAGCGTCTGCCATTTTTGATGACCCGATAACTAGTGTTTCCAGAAAAAAAACACTGATTAAATAAAAAAAAGAAACAATCTGGTGTTGCCATAATAAAACAAGTCAAGGGAGAGTCGAAAACATTGTACCTTTTTAGCGTCCTTGCTGTACGCAAGAGTGTGTCCTCCTTTCAAGACTTTAAAAAAACATACGAAAGAAAGAAATTATTTGTTGTCATAAAATGTCAATTTACAGTCTAACAAGAGCGGTTCCTTGCATAGTATGAAATTATGTGGTTTAATATCCTTCCATCGTACCTTATTGTTACTGGTGGTTGTGCACTTGGAGGATATGGGTGCTGGTGGGCTCATTATTTATTGATCGGAAATGTAAGTTACGAATATTATTGTCCCTAAACATTGTTGTTGACATAAAATTCTGAAAGGTTTAGGCTGAGTTGCATCAAAAAAGTAGTTAAATAAAGTTACAGCTTGGCAAAAAAGTCTAGAAACGGAACTAATTTTTTTGTTTGCTGGCAACAATTAAAAACTTATGACGTTTGGTGTAAACAAAGTTCGAAAGTTTATTAAATTTATAATTGTGCCCTAAAAACGTGATTAAAGCAACGTAGAGTAATACAAAATGAATAAAACCATCCGAAGTGCTGGCAGAGCGATAATTTATAAGGTATATAGGCGATGTTTGGCAGAAAAAGAGGCCAAAACCATTCTCTCCGATCTCAACGATGTTTACTTAAGAACCGCTGAAATGACAGGTATGTAACTGTTTGTTTTATTGTTTTTAGATGAATTAAGTGTTAATTTATGAACCCCATTCTGTTTTGACTTGCTTGCATACGAAATAAGTGGAATTTTGAACAATAATCATCGAGCACATAGGTTATGTTTACATTTTGTCTGACATTACCTTGGTATAGCGTGTCAGATTAATGTTGATACTTGAGTGGCGTACTGTGCACTATGTGAATTTAATTCGATTTCTACTTATCTTTATTGTTGAATGTGATTTCAAGGTGATAACTGTTTGTTATATCATTAGAATTACAAATGTACCAAAAGTGTATTATTTTTAATTTGTTATTTATTAAAGCAAAATGCATTTTTTATGTATATTTATTTATTCACTTTAGGTAAATCAGTAAGCACCATAAGAAGAGTCGTCCTGGAAGGAGATCGAAACAAAGGCGTATTTTCTACTCCCGGAAAACATAGAAAAGGTCGTCCCAAAAAAGAGTTGGAAGATTCATTAGAATAAATTACAATAATTATTTCTACGCCTTTTTTTAATCCCAGAAAATTTAAAAAACAGTGCTACTAACATATATTTATTTTTTGGTAGTTACATGAGGAGAATAAATTCTGTTTCAATAAATAAATTTTAAGTATAAAAAACTTCGATCAATAACGATAAAAAAAATAGTAATAAAAGTATCAAGATGTTAGGTTGTTACGCGATACGGTCACAACGGGTTGCCATATGAACAGCACAGTGGCGCCCCCCGGATTTTCTACTCTTTTTTGCCAAGCTGTAAAGTTTGTGTCAAATTTGACAGTACAGTTCGATCAAATTATCTTGGCAGCTCCGAACTTCGTGCAGGTCATTTTGTTACAACGAATGTATAAAAGTGTTATGATATTTATTTTATTTGTATTTCTCACTGTTTAAATTAGATATTTTCTAATCGTTTAAGTATTGGTTTATCTGGCAATAACAGTTTTATTCCCAAGTTTACATGCGTAAAATTTCGCAAAGCCTATGTTCAGAGCTGCCAAGATAATTTGATCGCACTGTACATAATATTACGAAGATCATAATCATACTGGCTTAAAAGTAACTTCCGTACACGTTCTTGACATAACAATAATATTATGTTGTTAGAGAACACCACACCTGGGAAAAGTGGATTAGTTTATTGTAGGTTTATTTGTTAATTACGAAATAGGTGACGATTACTTACAAAAAAAACTATACCTACCAGTAGCAGGAATTTGTAAACTGTCAACTTGGTCACACTGTGTTTGCGTGCAATATTTTGTATTTAACTCTGGCAACAAACACTTTACTGTCATTCGAATTACGAAATTATTGTTACTTTGTGTGCGATAATAATTAGCTAATATGTGGTACGAAATTCTACCCAGTTTCTTCATTATCACGGCTGCCGTAGGTTTGCCTGGCTGGGGTCTATATCACATTCACAATTTAACAATAGGCAACGTAAGTTCACTTTAACATGTTAGATAACCACTTCCCAGCAGTGTCTTCTTCCATAGATCATACAGAGTTGTTACATATCAGCTCAGATTTGGGTTCACAGATAATATATTGTTGTCATCGGGTTTATTAATCATCAGCTGTGAATATATTCTAAAGAAATGTATGAAATCACAATCAGTACCCAAAACAAGTTGTTGAGAAGAAGTTCAACTACTAAGACACTAAACTACTTATGATGTAAACTCAGCTAACAGTAGTTTCAACAACCTTTTTTCTGTATTGATGTTATCAAAATCCTGAATCCAGTCAGTATTTAAAGAAGAACTCGAATGTTTTGTTTTACAGCACTACAGACGCAACCTCGATGACAGATGGAACCGTCACCTGTACCAGAGAGACCTCAGGTTGACTGGTAATCCTTACAAAATTGCGGTAAGAGACATTTGTTTATTTAATGTACTAATAACTTATGTAATGATAAATGCTTTTTTTACTGATACTGGTTAATCTGGAAGGAATGCTTCCATGGGTTACTATTAATTGCAACTCGGGATGATCTTTAGGTTAAGCTGGCCTTGCCTAGGTTGATCTGTGTATGGCGGTCCCATTACATACCAAGTTTCCTCCGTGCCTTGGAAAGCATGCTAAGTGGTACTGGAAGTTAAGTGGCATGTTAAGAAAAGGATAGGCATCTGCCTATCCTTTTCTTAACATGCCACTTAACTTCCAGTCTAACCAAACGTAATCTTATGTTTGGTAAGACTGAAAGGCAACCCTGAAATAGGCAGATGAAATCAGCACTTTTTCTTATTCAGTTACCTACTAAAACTCTCTAACAAATGAATTTAAATCCAGTTTGTTTTGATTGATACACCTTTAAAAAAGATATGCTGTTTCTAAAAGATATTTGTTTCACTTTCAGGGACTGGAATCAATTAAGGATTAAGGAAGGAGGAAGATTGTAAGTGACCTAGAATAATGATTTCTGCAAACATTGTTTTTCTTCAGATAACTCAAAACATTATTTTCTTCTTTTAGTGGGAATAGCCACCCACTCAGTTTTATTATTATGAACTAGCTTATGGCCGCAGCTTCGCCCGCGTCATAGATCATACACTAAAACATACCTCGAGAACCACTCTATGGATTTGTGAAAACAGCATGAAAGACGGTGCAGTAGGTTTTGAGTTTATCGTGAACAGACAGACAAACGGGGCGGAGAACTTTGTTTTATAATATTATGTAGGGATGTGTCTAAAATGCAGGCTTCTTAAATTATTATCATAGCAGATGGATTGTTTCTAATTTTTTTTTTTTTTCAGCTAAGAAAAAAGAAGTAAGGAATCAATATACTTCAGAGTAGACTTAATTAAATTATGAACTAGATTTTTCTGTTATTAAATTTCTTTTGATGTACCTATGTCTTTGCTTTTTTTAGAACTCCTCCTAATCTCCCTATAAGTGTTAGTTTATACACAGAAACAAAATATTACACCTACACTTTAAAATTACAAGTTGCATTACATACACCTTAAACATAGAAACCAGGGTGGAAGAAGAGAACACCATGTTTAGTTGGTACCCAGTTGAAGATTGTAGTAATTTTAGGAATGTATTTTCAGTACACATAACAAAACATCTAATAAAAATCTGTTTTGGCTATAGTTCTGTCTATCCCTTAATAAATATCGAGTGTGAAACTACACAAGGTTGGTGAGGGTTGCTAGAGTTATTTATTAAGGTTTTTTTTATTATTATTTTTTACCACCAACCCCAACTTAACTAAGATATGAATTAAAAATGTCAATCATATTAAACTTCCACGTGAGTACGTGTTTCTTCACGCAAACCTTGTCTTCTACGTGAACCACGGATGGGGGACACGGTTTTGAAGCACATTAACAACTGAAATGGTTTCGTCCTAACAACACTGCCCTTTACTTGTTTCGTTTTGTTAGTTTAAATTTCGGTCAGTGGGTCATCTTAGGGGTCACTTTTCTTATGGCATAACCATGGACCTTGGGCATAACATAATAAAACTACTCGCGTTGTGCTGCTAAAGCAGACAACATCGCATCGCATGATATGACGTCACGTATGAATTCAAACTCAATACAAGATAATATTTTTTATAATGACGACACGGTTGGCGCAGTGGCTAAGCGATTGGACTGCTGAGCTCGGTGTCGCGGGTTCGATCCCCGCACGGAATAAGTATCTGTATGGCCTACAGATAGTTGTTTCGGGTCTGGGCGTGTTTGTGTATGTGGTTTTCAATGTTTGTAAACGCACCCACGATACAGCACAGAATACATAATAGTACTACGTACAGAAGGGACACTCCCTTCCCCGCGCTCATATTAAATACCGCACCTCACCCCGCACTTCGAGGTATTCGTCGTCGACACTTGAGCAATGGCTCGCGCTCGTATTAGTCGTCGTTCGGTTTTCGCGACGCAGACCGTTGCACTTTCCGCGCCATTTTTTAATGTGGCTCTGGTTGGCTGGACATTTCTTCAAAACTGCTCGCATTTAAGTAGGTCAATAGGGCACTTTATGTGACGGCTAAACACCCTTATTTCAGAATAGGTGACGCTACAGAATCTTAGATAATCGATCGAAAGCGTGTCCAGCCAGCTTGAAAAACCACTTTTCGCTGGTCTCTCAATCTTCGTAACGGAAGTGATTTTGACGACTTTTTGCATATCAACGGGCGTCACATAAATATGTGACAGGCATCAAGCTAAAAGTTTTGTGATACGTACAATGGTTTAGTAGAAAAATGCAAAAAACTGTGTCCAGCCATCTTGAATTTACGTAGAAAACTTTTGGCTGGCACTTCCGAATCCCACATAACGGGAGCGTTTTCGAATATGGTTCCTTTACTAATACTTGGTGACGCAATGTGTGACAGTAATAACGTTTGATTTATGCCGTCACATGCAAGGGTTTACGAGATATCAATGAAAACTTAATGTATACTTGTGTCCAGCCATCTTGAACTCAGGCTGGCTGGACACCTGTATCTCCGCTGCCTGATGATCTACGACCTTCAAAATGGTATCAAAATGTTGTGACGGGGACGATAATGATAACCTGAATTTATGACGGAGAAACTTTTCGTAGTTTCAAAGATATTGATCATTTAAATTTTCCCATAAAAACATCCATTAATATTGTGAGGTGACCATAATTTTTACATAAATAAAGGATTTCTTTTTAATCGACTAATCGGCCGGTAGCAGCCACGCCTGCTTTGTATTTGATTTCTCCGTGGGAATAAAAGGTTTTCCTGCAGTAAAAAGCGTAAGTATGTGTTAATTCAAAATAATAATTAAAAACACTAACAAAAAAGAACAAAGTGCATTGCACTCAGTGATGCCAATTTAGCATTTTTTCATGTTGTTTAGCAAACTTATTAGTTGTTTAGCATATTTTTAGCATATAAAATAATTATAAAATAAAATACATTAATGCGTACGCAATTATTTCCATTTAGAAAAAAAATCCCTTTATTATATTGTTGGCGCTTCTGGTGCCAACATAATGGAAAGAGTATTTGAGATCATAGTCGATTAAAACAGTATGTATATTTTGTTAAATAATAAAAAAGTTAAAACTATGTTACGTTTCATTTGACACTGAAAAATGTTAGCAGATTTTTTAGCATTTCTATAAAGCAATTGGCATAATTTTAACACCATTTTAGCAGATTCTATATCGGTCTTGTTGGCAACACTGATGCACTGACACTGAGATTGTACACAGGCTGTGAGTGTGACAGCGTAATAATGGTAGTACGTACTAAAACCAAATGAAGACTGATGCTGTGATTTATTTTGTGTAATAATTTTATTCTTTTCCATAAATAGGTATTGAAGAATATTTTAGTTTTTTCACCTATTTATATGATTAAAATGACGACCACCGGCTTCATTTGCGCTTCAAACACTTAGGGCGGCGGTAAAAACAACGCTTTGGTACAAGGCGGGGGTTATTGAAGTGCAAATGGAGTTGATCGTCGTCATTTTCGTCATTGAAACGCTCTAGCGCAAATAAATAAATGTGATTTTATTTACCTACATTATTTTTTCATTTAAATACCTTAGAGCATTAGTCTGTTATCCTGACACAATATCTACCTATGTACTTACCATAAAAACACCAATAATTATCTACTAAAAAGAGTAGATAGGTATCTGCACGTAAATAATCAATAACATTAAAAAAAAATCTCCCCCCCCCCTTCCTCACTTCTACACTTTTGTCTTCTATTGATTAAAATATCTACAGTTGTTCGTATTAGTATCACCAATACGCGAATTTTCGTCCATTAAAGAAAACACCTTAAAATATACTTAGTCCTACATAAAACCTACAATATTGGTAACCCTACTACAGTGTTTGTATGGGAAAATTTAATAGATCAATATCTTTGAAACTACGCAAAGTTTCTCCGTCACAAATTCAGGTTACCATTATCGTCCCCGTCACAACATTTTTATACCATTTTGAAGGTCGTAGATCATCAGGCAGCGGAGATACAGGTGTCCAGCCAGCCTGAGTTCAAGATGGCTGGACACAAGTATACATTAAGTTTTCATTGATATCTCGTAAACCCTTGCATGTGACGGCATAAATCAAACGTTATTACTGTCACACATTGCGTCACCAAGTATTAGTAAAGGAACCATATTCGAAAACGCTCCCGTTATGTGGGATTCGGAAGTGCCAGCCAAAAGTTTTCTACGTAAATTCAAGATGGCTGGACACAGTTTTTTGCATTTTTCTACTAAACCACTGTACGTATCACAAAACTTTTAGCTTGATGCCTGTCACATATTTATGTGACGCCCGTTGATATGCAAAAAGTCGTCAAAATCACTTCCGTTACGGAGATTGAGAGACCAGCGAAAAGTGGTTTTTCAAGCTGGCTGGACACGCTTTCGATCGATTATCTAAGATTCTGTAGCGTCACCTATTCTGAAATAAGGGTGTTTAGCCGTCACATAAAGTGCCCTATTGACCTACTTAAATGCGAGCAGTTTTGAAGAAATGTCCAGCCAACCAGAACCACATATTTTTTAGGCTACGATAACCCTACTAGAGTTTACGCACACATTTGCACGTGCACAAACGTTATTTGTTTATGTAGTAGTAATAGGTAATTATTTTGCGGGCGTTGTATGGAGTGTCCATGAGTGGGGAACCAGCAATGCCCAACACAGGAATGCACGACACGAGAACGCGCGACATAGGAATGTAAGTGTTTTGAATTCCAATGTTGTACATTGTCATGTCGTGCATTCTCGGCCCGAACCTCGATTGTCCGGGCAAGAATGTTCAGCACGAGAATTGGAATCAAAACAAACAGTGACGTCACATTAAAAAAGTAAAAAGTCATGTGACATTAGGGACGGGTGATACAATAAAATACTGGAAAATTCCGTGGTTCCTTCTTTTTTTCTTCGTGTTCCTATAATACGACCGTCTCGCGACAGTATCCTTTATAGGCGGCATGGGCACCGGGCCGTAGGCCGACGAAGGAGGCCGGCGGAGGCCCGGCACTTCGGGGACAGAAGATATTAGTGTTATAAAATATGCGAGCGTAGCGAGCGCACGTCATGGAGTACAATTTAATTCGGCAGCACTACCTAGCTCAATTACCTAGTATCCAAGTCCCAAAATTTCGAGTTGCCCAACTAGTCGGCCAACCAATCGCGCGATGTCGCCGATTACTGTGTCGTACACTCCTGTGTTGTACATTCTTGGGCCGGACCAGCAAGGTACACCCCAGTAATTGGCGACATCGCGATGTCGCCAATTACTGTGTCGTACACTCCTGTGTTGTACATTCCAGTGTCGTGCATTGCTGGTATGTGCATTACTGTGACGGGCATTATAGGGACTCCATGAGTGTCCGAGGTGCAGTGTTGCCACTTTGCCAGACGTTTTGAATGGGCGATCGTACGATGGGTAAATAAAAAGTCGTATTCCCTAAGAAGGCTACAAAAAAAAAATATTACGTTTTCAAAACCTTTGTTTTATTATATTAATAAAGCAAATAATCAATTTAAACACACACTTTTAAGTCTTTATTTATCCCCGTAAAGGGTTTTACTAATGTTATTTAACATTTCTCGTGTTGGAGAAAAATCCACACAACACCCGCGCTTTAATATGCTGTTTGGCTAAAAGTGTGCCATTTAATGTTTCATTGCTCAGCCTGTTTCGGATCTTTGTTTTTATAAGATTGACTGAACTGAAGCAGCGTTCACAATCTGCGTTAGAGTGCGGAAGGTATAATAAGTCCAGAGCAAATGCTATATTTTTAAAATCAATCAATCAAATATTTGTATTAGTACTTTGGTTGTATGAAATCTAAAAAAGTCGTATGTTTACGTACGATTTCTGCCCTTGGATCGTACATGCATAATAAATGTAAAAAATCGTATGAATACGATTTAAATCGTACGAGGTGTGGATACAGGAGAAATTCCTAGTGTGGGGCAACGTTTTTAAACGAAAAAAAAAAAAAAAATTATAAAACTGCTTATCGCTGTCTACTACGTTTAATTCAAAGAGTAAAGTATATATTGTTTAATTTTATAATATGGGACTAGTATTTGCGTGGCTGCGCGAGCTGCGCGCAGCTCGCGGGGTGTGAAGAGGGGGAGAGGGGGAGCTTTGAAAAATGATTTCGACTAACGCAATGCACCTCTCAATGAATCTGAAAAAAAAAATGTTCCAATGCAGCTCGCGGTACTACCTACCTTCACCTACCTACACCTACCTACACCTACCTACACCTACCTACACCTACCTACACCTACCTACACCTACCTACACCTACCTACACCTACCTACACCTACCTACACCTACCTACACCTACCTACACCTACCTACACCTACCTACACCTACCTACACCTACCTACACCTACCTACACCTACCTACACCTACCTACACCTACCTACACCTACCTACTACCTACCTACACCTACCTACCTACACCTACCTACTACCTACCTACACCTACCTACTACCTACCTACTACCTACCTACTACCTACCTACTACCTACCTACTACCTACCTACTACCTACCTACACCTACCTACCCCTACACCTACCTTTACCTACCTACACCTACCTACACCTACCTACACCTACCTACACCTACCTACACCTACCTACACCTACCTACACCTACCTACACCTACCTACACCTACCTACACCTACCTACACCTACCTACACCTACCTACACCTACCTACACCTACCTACACCTACCTACACCTACGTACAACTACTTACACCTACCTACCTACACCTACCTACACCTACCTACACCTACCTACACCTACCTACACCTACCTACACCTACCTACACCTACCTACACCTACCTACACCTACCTACACCTACCTACACCTACCTACACCTACCTACACCTACCTACACCTACCTACACCTACCTACACCTACCTACACCTACCTACACCTACCTACACCTACCTACACCTACCTACACCTACCTACACCTACCTACACCTACCTACACCTACCTACACCTACCTACACCTACCTACACCTACCTACACCTACCTACACCTACCTACACCTACCTACACCTACCTACACCTACCTACACCTACCTACACCTACCTACACCTACCTACACCTACCTACACCTACCTACACCTACCTACACCTACCTACACCTACCTACACCTACCTACACCTACCTACACCTACCTACACCTACCTACACCTACCTACACCTACCTACACCTACCTACACCTACCTACACCTACCTACACCTACCTACACCTACCTACACCTACCTACACCTACCTACACCTACCTACACCTACCTACACCTACCTACACCTACCTACACCTACCTACACCTACCTACACCTACCTACACCTACCTACACCTACCTACACCTACCTACACCTACCTACACCTACCTACACCTACCTACACCTACCTACACCTACCTACACCTACCTACACCTACCTACACCTACCTACACCTACCTACACCTACCTACACCTACCTACACCTACCTACACCTACCTACACCTACCTACACCTACCTACACCTACCTACACCTACCTACACCTACCTACACCTACCTACACCTACCTACACCTACCTACACCTACCTACACCTACCTACACCTACCTACACCTACCTACACCTACCTACACCTACCTACACCTACCTACACCTACCTACACCTACCTACACCTACCTACACCTACCTACACCTACCTACACCTACCTACACCTACCTACACCTACCTACACCTACCTACACCTACCTACACCTACCTACACCTACCTACACCTACCTACACCTACCTACACCTACCTACACCTACCTACACCTACCTACACCTACCTACACCTACCTACCACCTACCTACTACCTCCTACTACCACTAAAAAAACATTACCCTAAAGTTTGCTTGTCGTCGCCCCCGAGTTACTCAACCTTCGTTACGCTAAGGAGGTCGCCGGCTCGCTTCGCTCGCCACCTCCCCCCTTCGCTCCACTCGGTCTCGCAGGTTCGCTACACTCAGGACCTACCTACCACCGGAAAGCTATCATGACATTATCCCTACGCTACGGGGGTCGCCGGCTCGCTTCGCTCGCCCGCTCCCCCCTTCGCTTTACCGCTGTACCACCACCGGACAGGTTTCGACGCCTCCTATAATATTTGTTCAAACACCTAATGGCTATCTCTAACCGTTATGAAGTTACAGCCCTTTTAATTTTAGGGGAGGTTGGGGAGGGGAGGGTATACAAATTTCAACGCCCAAATAGATTTAGGTAAGAATCAAAAATCTGGTGTACCTGCTGGTAGTTTCGAAGACTAATGGAAAAAAAAACATTGTATTAGAAAGGTGTATAGATTTGAATAAGAGATTCCTATTAACAATATACAATACCTCCTTCATATTCTAGCCTCCTGGTAGTTTTTTTTTTATAAAAGGTCCTTTTATTAATTTTATCTTATACTTTTTTTTCATGACTCTAATACTTCACCATTCTGTTGTCCTGGTAGTTTCGAAGACTTTACTATCCAGGTAAAAAAAAAGCTGCATGGTATGAGAAAGGTATATAGATTTATAGATTTGATTATGAGATTCCTATTAAGGATATAGACAATACCTCCATGTTTCTGGCCTCCTGGTAGTTTTTCAGACTTTACTACACCAATCCTTATAATTTTAAATTATAACTTCTTTTCGTTTGAAAGTAGAAAAAAGAAAACCAGTTTCGAAAAATATTATGCATAACTTCTTAACTCTGTACGCGGGATCCGTTTCTACATTTTTTTTTTATTTTTTCTTGTAGCCACGGATCCCGGGATCCGTGGACAAAAAATTTAAATTATTTTTTTGTAGAAACGGATCCTGGGATCCGTGGAGACAAATCGCCGGGCTCCGTGTTACGTCAAATCGGATCCCGGGATCGGTGGAGACAGACCCCACATTTTGCGATTCATTTTTATATTATAGATAGATAATATATAATGCACGGATTGGATGAATTAAAATTAAATCCTGCATCGCCAAGGAGTGTGCGAACTGCGAAACGCGTGGTTTTGACCATGAAGTTATAGATAAATATGGAGACCACACTTGCAAAACTTATGCATCGCTATCTCGCTCTCTGTGGGCTGACCCTCTCTTTCTAAGTAGGGTAACCTTTATTTTATTTTACCTAGGACATTACATAGTTCCTTTTCATAACTTGTGTTTGATTAAATTAATATATCCACATCTCTGTTCACTTCTAGATTGATGAAAGATGCCAATGATAAATTACGAAAGAAGCTGTTTGCTTACAGTGTGAAAGTTCCTGATTTTTTTTGGCAGTTTGTCATTTTCAATCACGCAAAAAAGTCTTAGGTCGTATACGTACGTAATTTCGCACAGAAATAGAATATAGACCATGGCCAGTATAAAGGTTTAGTTCCTGTAGCAATACGAAATTAATGATCTTCTATCTATCTATAAATAAATAAAAAGAGAAGTCCTGACAGACTGACTCATCAACGCCCAGCCCAAACCCTATGACCTAGAAAGCTGAAATTTTGCACAGAGGTTCCCTTTATAATCTAGACAAGGAATAAGGAAGGATTTTTTGAAATTCAACCCCTAAGGGAGTTAAATAGGGGATGAAAGTTTATATGGAAAATCGCCATTTTCACGCGGGCGAAGCCGCTGGCAAAAGCTAGTAAATCATAATGACAGGAGAGGTGGTGACACGACCACGGTGGTTGCCTACCGCAAGGGCTGGTGGGGTGGCTCAAGATAATGAATCTGGAAGGATTTGGGAGAGATTTTTGCCCAGTACAACTCTTACTATAAAATCATGAAATCGCAAAAAAGAAATTAGATGTTTCTTTTATTTTGTAGACTAATGAAAATGATACATATAAGATGATTTTTTTTTAAAGATTTCTGGGTAAGTCAGTGTTAAGGTTTTTTACCACTGTGGAATTTTTAATATTATGTATTTTCATCTAAATACGGGGCTATAATAGGAACGGTAATACATATGTATAAAACCTCAAAAAGAAACAAAACCACTTTCTAAATTAAAATCATTTTATTATAATATTTTCTATTATATTACGAAGACATGTCCTGATTTTTTTAGTCTGTCGTAAAACTCTTTGCTTAAGAATCTTAGATTTCTTCTGCAGTATTTTTTCTTCAGTTGATTTTATTTACACCTGTACGCCCCTATCAATCTTCGTAGAGACCTGGGCTTCACTGTTGACCTAAAACCAGAAGAGTGTGAAATCAGAACATAATTTTATATTATTCATTACATTTACTGTATTATTTAAATAGTAATTGGCTATTTGACTACTGTTAAAAATTCACGAAAATGTTATGTTATTTCAAAGAACTAACAGAAATAACACGGTGTGTGAAAAAAGTAATAAAATGTAATAAAGCGAGTATGATAATGACTATATAATTAATGAAGGTCCCACGGAAAGTCCCAGATATATCCCCAATATGGTCACACTACTTCAGTATGACTCTTAAAAACAAAAACAAATAAAATTGCAGAAAGTCCATGAAATTCAATGTAAAACTGTTTGGTCTTTACATAGTTATCTAAGTTATCATTGACTAAATCATAGGTCAAGCTTTTATGAAGTAATTAATTGAAAATACAAAGAAATATGCAGAAATATGTTTACAATTATTCAGTGTCAAAAATCTCGATTTAAACACTTACGCGTGAAATCTTATATCACCTCCTGGACACCACGTACTACCACAACCACGCACTACACAAGTTTGCACCATTTTCTCAATTATAACTTTGATTACAGGCAAATATCTCAAACGAAACTGTGAACCGCAAAGTAAACAACCGCCATATTGGTACGATTTATGTTGACATGTGGGGCCAATGTTGCCACATTACCACATCCTTAGGAAATGGGAAAATAATTCACTGATTCGCCAACCTTGTCAAGCATTCGTGACATACTATTTTGGAATTTTAATTTCAGTAATCTTAGTTTAGCTTTTTATTTATTAGCACATTATTTGACAGTATTTAACTTCTGATTACATTTGTGTGGTGACTCTTTTTAAAAATGAATAAGGAGATTTTAATAACGAGATAGCAATACTATCGTCCACCTTAGAAAGAGAGGTCAGCCCACAGAGAGTGAGATAGAGAATCGTAGGTATTTGACTCAAACTTTTGTTTTAAGTGTGGCCTCCATATTTATCTATAACTTCATGGGTATTTGACTCAAACTTTTGTTCCAAGCGTGGCCTCCATATTTATCTATAACTTCATGGTTTTGACTGACAGTTGACACTGACGGCGACTGACGTTTGCTCATAAATAAACATGTCAGTACATGTTTATTTGTTTACATTATTCATTAACCCGTTATCCTGATTTTGTAATGAATTAATTATGGATAACTGTTTTGTGGACATTACAATAGAATTTTTAGCGGTTGCCTTTCACAGTATTCTTTATTACGCGTCAGTTTACCCAGAAAGTGTCTTTGAAACTCGTAAAAAGTACAATATTGTCGTGTATCGTTCAATTCATCCCGAAGTGAATCAGTATCTCGATCTGTGCCTGAAGAGTATAGCGGAATGTTTGAAAAGTAACCAGCTAAGTTGTGTGGAGTTTGTAGTTACAGATAATGAATACAAACCTTTATTGAAATTTGTGTTTCAATTCGATAAAAAAAATAATTTTGATGCGACAATAGATGCTTATTTGGTACAATGTGAACAGAATTTGCGAGCTTTTTGCTTAAAGGTTTCCTCAGTGAGAAGTAACTTTAATAATTTACCAGAAGATTGCAGTTTCTCAATATACATTCATACCAATGAGTCGAATGCTGTTGCCATGACTACCAATCCAGAGTTTGAAGAGTTCCCGCTGGTTGAAGTTAGTGAGAAGCAAGAGGAGCTTGATAGAATATTTCCACTCAGCAGGTTCTCAATAAGGAGTTATGATGTGGATACTTATGTGGAATTAAAATAGAGATATTTGATTGTAAATAAGCTGAAGAAAACTTGTGATATTTTACAAGCTAAAGCATTTATTACACTGACATGAATACATGATGGAGGAAATTCAAATTGTAACTGAATGAAAATAGGTATTCTTAACTATGGAAGCATGAAATGGCAGCACTACTGGTCCTGAGCGAGTCAATGACAATTTGAATTGAGTTTGCCCGAAATTTGGCTCAAGCGTTTTTTCTGTAGCTCCCATGATGTGTAAGCATCAAGCAACTATAATCAAGCACTTGTAAGAGAAATTTAACAACTTGCTAATACTAGGAAAACAGCACGAGGAAACCGGAATGTCTTAGAACCAAAAAATTCAAAGACATCTACCAACACGCACTGGGCCCGCATAGTGGATTAGCTCATCCCTCTTCTAGAGAGGAGGCCTGAGTCCCTGCAGTGGGAACATTATAGGCTGATGATGAGATGATGATCATGAAATGTCCACTATCAGTCGCACAAGTGTCACATGGGTCTGTGGAATTATATCTAGAATAGTGCTAAATGTAAATAAAAGAAGTATACATAATTATCTGTAGTTTTATTAGCAGGAGTATTTTCTATTGTTTTATTATTTTTGTGGTTGTTTAACACCTTTATTCGAAATCTCAAACAATACCATCTTCATTCTTCAATTTAACTTTCAAGCATCTTAACCTTGAATAAATCTCATCCCAGTCCACATAGGCTCCTATTAGTTGCCTCACGTTGTTGTCGCTGTCCTCGTACGCATTTCTACCATGCAACAATCTTATATTATTAAAGCACAGTATGTCTCCAGCTTTAGTTTTAAACCTGGCGGCAAACTTGTGGTTCAAAGCCAGGAACATACCATGAGCCTCATACCATGGCTTCACTAAGTCAATTGGCCCGGGAAACTGACTACCTCTTTGCGGAATCGAGAAATTTATTCTAGTTATTTCGCCATGACGATCTAAACAGATGACGGGCTCACGATGCAGCTTGAAAAATTCGTTGCCATCTTCTGTCCCAACATCCCTCCACTCGATTTCTGTGTCAGTGAGAAGGGTGTACTGTTCTGGGTGATTCTTCTTCATGTAGTCGGCGACATAGTGGCAGTCTGACAACAAATTCTCTCCTCCTTTACTTGCTGTTTGAACTAAACAATGTAATAAATTAGCTCCCGGACAATACTCGTAGTAGGGCAGGTCAGTGTGTAGCTGTAGGTTACTCGATAAGTAGGCGACGTTACTCGTGTTCGGGACATTTCGTACGACAAACTTGACCCCATAGTGCGTCCTCTTAGTAAATCCAATTTTATTGACAACGGCGTCTATAGCTGTCTCTGAGTGCGGCGTGTTCTGAATCAACGCGACTCCATAAACAGACAACTTGTACAACCAGTCGTAAAGAGCTTCGTCGGAATTCAGTATCTCGTTATAATCATGTTTCGAAAATATTTTATTGAAGTGTTCACCATGCCACGTGATCTTCTTAGGTTTGTAAATAGTTTCGGTGTAATTCTTTTGACTGTTTGGCGTAAAACCTCTGAATTTGAGCCAGTTCAAGTTGTATTCTGATGTGTGTCCGTCATTCCAGGTGACTTGCAGAGAATTATGGTCCTTAGAGACGTCTTTCGGCTTCACAGTTAGGTCGAAGTTGCCCCAGTCTAGTATACGGCTTTTGGCTGAAGTATGATAGCACTGATCACAGGGGCAGTTGTCTCTTAACCACACGAATGGGAATTGTAAAGATTCTCCACGGATGTCTACGTTTAGTAAATCATCTGTTTTATTTTTGTAAAGCACATTTTGAGTGTGAATTAGTTTGAAACAAGAGGCGCTTGGCAACGACTTAGTAAAGTTTTTCGCCCTCGTAGCGAGTCTCAAGGCGAACATGTTGACGTGTTGCTCCGAGCGAGCAAGCGCCACACTGAGATAAAACTGATATCATTTACGTTCATTTATGCTAATGAACCGGGATGTTCGATATGATATAACAATGAATGTTTGTGTGAGATAAACATTGCGCTAGTATTTGGATAAGCTAGTTCAGAAAGGTAGGTACCTACTGATACGTTCGTTAAATTCCATTCCATTTCCATCATGTTTAGATGCACATTATTTACAGGTAATTAATAACTCAGCGCACATTCCAGCAAACTCACAAAATCAACAAGATGCGTCCGTTCAAAAGAAACCGGATGCTGAAATAATCTTAATTGAAACTAACAATATTATATAGTAGAATGTATGTCTTGTCAGTAAAAGTACCTACTAACTATTTTTCCTTTATTTCAATGCATGCCTGAATAAAATCGCGCGCATTTTTCTTTCGGCGTTGGTAAATCTAAGCGCGCCTTTTAAAGTGTTACTTAGTAATAGTGAAAAAGGGTACAAATGTCTAGTTTATATGAGTTCTTTTATCTCTTAAAAATATAATATTTGAGTAAAAGTGGCCTTTGTTTCGCTTTATGCAGCTCGCTAAATGTGACCTCGTCCGATTATTAGGGTACAAAGTTCGCTACTTGATGAAATTAAATATGCTTTTTAAAGAGATAGAATTAATTCACACGGGCGCGGGCGGGGCGGTACGAGGGGCTCGAACCCGCAACCTTTGACGAACAGTGATCTGACCACTGACCTACTGTGGCTACGAAATATTTGTAGAAGCAAATGCACACTATGCAAACACTATGCACAAAAAATAAAACATTAGATTCATGTTATCATGTATTTTAAATTAAAATGCCTACTTATCTATTTATTGCAAAAAGTAAGCTCTTTTTAAAAATATTATAAAAAAAATAGTTCATTTCGTAAGTGGTCATGATTGGACTAGTGTGGAACAGAACAGAATTATCAGTTATTTTGATACATAAAAATTATTTAGTACATAATTTTATGCAGTTGAGAATTTGAGAGTGGATAAACCAACCAAACAACTAAATTATTATGAAATAAACTTTATCACTAGAATAACAGTGCATTGTTCGAAACCAATTATAATTGGACATGAAAATATAATTTATCCTAGTTATTTTACAAAAAGTCATAAGAATTAACAATAATTATGTAAATCAGGACAACAAGACATTTTATGCCTACAAAATAATTAACAATATTTTGTCCAGTTGTATCCAGTCTTACTGGTAATCAAACAACGATTTCAACTATCGAGAAAAAAACACGATAATTAATTTAGTCACAACACTAGCACTACCTCGAGTATATGTATTTAAAAGTTAAAGGCCTTACTTCTAAATCTACTGAGTAGATCACTAGATCTACTATATATTTGCACTAGCAAATAATTATCATAACTTAAATAGAAGCATAGCCTCAAAAATTAGTCAAGTTTTGATTTCGTTCAAGTGGTGAAATTTGGATAATATTTCCCTTACACATGCTGACAAATTGTATCTATTGTTCCATGTGGGATGTGTGAACTCAATTTTACGCGAGACCTATACGGTGACGGTACATTTACTATTTAAATCTCTGCGTAAATATGTCAAAACAAAAATGAATTTGGGTCTTTCGAATCAAAACTGGCGTTGCGAATGAATTTGGTAACAACATTTGACAATAGTGTCTTTTGCTTCAATACGATTAAAACTATTACTAAAACGTCTTCTTATTGTTTGATCTGTACTGTTATTTTATGGTAGGCGTTGCTAAGTACTCCTCGTATGTTCCAAATGTCGTCAAACCTCTCCGGTTGTGTGTTGAAGTTGCTATCTGTCGCCTTCGCCCATAACGTGAGCTGCGAAAAACAAGAAAAGATCAGCTCCACCGATTTAAGTCCACTTTCAATGTTTTAACTAGACTTCTACCACCTTATTAATAAAAATAGTTAAACCTGGTTTAACTTACGCTTGGTTTATCTCGCATGCCGTCTCACTTCAAAAATATTCAAAAGAAAGTGACGGCATGCGAGATAAACCAAGCGTAAGTTAAACCAGGTTTAACTATTTTTATTAATAAGGCGGCTAGAGGATAGGGATGACAAGTGAACATGTAATGAGGAGTGATGAAATACATTTGACTAAAAAAGTGATGGATATTAAATTAATATTGATGGATGGAGAGGTAGAGTAAAAGCCAAAGAAAAGATGGATCGAGTGTGTGAGTAATGATATAAAGAGAAAGGAGTAAATGATGTCATGATGTCGTGACGTCTGACAGGGGGAGACTGGAAGAAAGCGTGTTGTGTCGACCCCAAGTAGAATGGGACAAGGGCAGGAAGGTGATGATAATGAGGGATGACAAGTGGTCGACCGTCGTTTTGTGCACTGTGTCTGCTCTGCTCACCGTGAAGGAAGGCATTGTGAAGAAATCTAGTCTTAGAACCATGTCACTACCACCAAACCACACAGGGGTCGTGTGGTGGGTTATGCCCAAATCTCTCTCACTACCTGTGTCATATTATTAAGAATATCAGGATGATCTTGAGCGTGTTGATGGCAATGCATATTACTCCAGAATTGGGCGAAATTTGGTGTCAATTATAGGTAGATTATGGTCTGAATGGTTTAGGAGCTCCTGGCAAAATAATAACAGCCGTTCGGGTCGATCTTTAATTTAAGCCGTGCTTGCCTAGGTTGGTCCGTGAATGGGTGATCGCTTATTATATTCCGAGATTCCTCCGTGCCTAGAAAAGCACATTAAACCGATGGGTCCTGGCAGTCATTTGTATATCTTTGACAGCCATTACAGGTAGTCAGTGACCCGAAAAACTGACAACCAGTCCACCAAGGGGGGTCAACCAAGGGGTATCGTATTACCTAGTACTAACTGGGTTGTGGCGGTCAGATAGGCAGTCGCTCCATGTAAAATACTGGTATTCAGCTGCATCTGATAATGGTCGGAAAGGATTAATATTAGTCATGGACATTGGACGCTACCTCCTTCTGCCCCTTCTGGACGGGTATCCTAGCGGTCCACAGCGTCCAGCCGTAGTGCTGCTGCGGCGGTGCATCATCGCTCTGCAAGTCCTCAGCCTGCAGCCACGTGGTGCCGCAGTCGGGGGAGATGTCCACCCGCAAGATCTTGGCGCCACCTCCCGAGTAGGCGTAGCCTGGTAGTGGGTAGGAGAAGAGGGGAATTAGGTGATTCTAATGCCTGTTGGAAGTGTACCGTTGGATCGAAGGATGAAGAAACGAAATCCGCCTTATTACAAAACGTAGTTAAACCTGGTTTAACTTAGACTTGGTTTATCTCGCATGACGTCTCACTTCAATAATATTTAAAAGAAAGTGACAGCATGCGAAATAAACCAGGTCTAAGTTAAACAGGTTTAACTACCTTTTGTAATAAGGCGGTTAAAGTTTTAATATTTGTACGCAGTTGCTGTTGACGGCATAACACAGGAATCTCTGAACTTGTTTCACAAATAAAAACTTTAACTTTTCTTCATGAAGCTCACTGCCTTGAGCAGAGATTACAATATTGCACTTGGATTGTGCAGTATATGTGCAAACCAATACCAATAAACCATAGGTACCTATAGGATAAAAAAAATACAAGAACGATAAAAGAAAACAGCAAAGACTTGCATTTTCTAAATGACCATGACTGTTGCAAGAAGAAAAACAAAATTATATCTGGCGTAATTAATTCAAGTCAGCTGAAATTCAAAGGCTTTTGAAAGGCCATCTTTTTTCACTGGAATTTAGTAAAAGGTGAGCTTTATTACGAGTAGGTATTGACGGATGAAATATTGATTTAAACCGGGAAGCAGTGGGGCAACGAACAACACCAAGCTACAGTAATTTGAACCTTATTCCTCACCCCTAACCTCGACGATCCCATCCTCGGCGGTGACAGTGTCTCCCTGTGCCGGGTCGCAGATAGCAGACGTGACGGGCAGGCTGTATATGGGCGGGGCGCTCGCAAAGTCCGCAGTCTCCCAAGTCTTGGACGCGTTGAATGATCGGTAGTCCTTTTGGTGCCAGTGGGAGGGACTCTCGTCGTAGGATATTGTTATTGATTCTGTTGGGAGAGAAATTGTGTAAACATGCTTTTAAAGTGTCAATATTCCAAAACAATTAAGTGCTGATTGCATTCAGATGTACTAGTGATATTCAACAGTATGGTGAATATCACTTGTGCATGTATTCTCCAGTTCAAAGTTACGTCCCGCAAATTGCAATATACAAATCATACAATCACTGTTGAACAAAATCATCAACCAATATGATTTTTAACAATTCGTGAAAAGCAAAATCATAACGAAATTTTCTTTCGATGGGCGGAGTATCAATGACTTTACCCTTTCTTCCACTGTTAAAGCCGAAAAGTCGGCTAAAACTAACAAAATCAAAATCATTTGCGAGCCAGACTAAATTATATTCACTAGCATTTAAAAGCTAGACGGAAAACTATAAAGCATCTTTTTTTTTGTGGTGGTGGAAAATCATTAAATGACCCCTCCCGCTCTGGGCAGAGCGAAAAGGAGTGTCAGACTTCTACTGACTACAAACTTAGCCCTTCGTGTCGAGGCAGCGGTATCTCTTTCGAACAACCCGCAGCCTCGACGGATCTTCAGACTTACCCAGCCACTTCACACTCCTGACGGCCGGAGCCCCCGGTACCACGACCCTCAGAGGATACCCATGATCTGGTGGAAGCGGTCGGCCGTTCATGCTGGTTGCGAGTAGGATGCGACCGTTTGGATTCAACGCCTGGTCCAGAGGTATAGATGTCGAGAAATTCACTCCAGTTGCATCGATGTCTGAGCCTGTGAACTGAAGATAAAATTGGTAAGGAATTTGTAGAAGGAATAGTATGATGGGCTTGATAAAAATAATCATTAGACTCATTAGTATAAATAATGATCTAAATATAAATAATAATCCTCTAAAGCGGACCTTAGATAGACTAATTTGGCATTACCACGACTTATGGAGTTGTTTTTTTTTTCTTAGCCTATAATGTTCCACTGCAGGGCAAAGGCATCCCCCATAGCCTTCCACTATTCTCTCTTTGCGGTTATCTTCGGCTAATTTATCACAAACGCTACTAATTCGCCACGCCAGCATTTTTAGGCCCGGAATCGGAAATATGTATATTAAATAGATCAGCTTTATTTTACCGTCATTTTGAAGAACCAAATAGGGACTGTATAGGGGTTAGTAGCATCATTATTTATAGTTCGAGAGAGCCTATATATGACGCCATACCTTTTTCTCACTGACGCAATGATGACTGTAATGTATACAGCTATACATATAAACTCACGCCCGGGGCGGGCGTGAGTTTATGGTTCATGGGGATGGGGGTAGGCAGAAAAACACAAGACAACCACCTGCTGCGATCCTTACATACTCCTTTTGCCTCGTCCACATTCATACATCTGGTCATACACGTACGCCGGTTACGCCGTTACGGGTAATACGCACCTGTCCTTTCTAAAGAACTTCGTCAATAAGGTCAGTCAAGTTAAAAATGTATTTATTTAATGTGTATAATAAAAGCTATAGGTTACAATGACGTGTTTCCCGACGGTGTCCTGCGTGTCGAGGCCGCAGTGCAGCAGCACGTCGCGCAGCAACACGCCGCCCCACACCGCGCTGCTGATGGCGCCGCCTTGCCAGCTGATGCCCTTCACCGGCTTCACCTGCTAAGTTATACATACCAAAAATAAATATAGGAAGAAACGTTTGTCATTACCACACATGCCAACAAATCAAAATCGAAAGTCATCATCAGCCTATAATGTTCCCACTGCAGGGACTCGGGCCTCCTCTCTAGGAGAGGGATGGGCTATAATCTACCACGCGGGCCCAGTGCGGATTGGTAGATGTCACATGTCTTCGAATTTTTTGGTTCTAAGACATGCCGGTTTCCTCACGATGTTTTCCTTCACCGTTTTGAGAACAGTGGTGATGAAATAAATTACACAAAGTAATGTGCCTGACGGGGTTTGAACCCACGACTCACTGTTCGTAAGTCGGGGCCGCCACCACTGGGCCACCACTGCTCTAGTCGGGGCCGCCACCACTGGGCCACCACTGCTCTAAATCGAAAGTAATTTATTCAAATTACGCTGATCTTTTCGAACGTGAAATTTAACAAGAGACAGTCTCCTAAAGCGACCCCCACCCTTCGACACTTTCTATTGTCTTAGCTAGGAAAAGAAGTAGTGGAACGAAGTCCTCTGCTAAAACTATAAGTCAAAAATCAAAATATTTTATTTCAGATAGGCCTACATAGGCACTTGTAAAACGTCGAGCATAGGTGCACGGTTCGGTATATTATATACAACTTCTTAGGTTGTATAATTATATTACTTCAAAAAGTCCAAATTCTCAGTCTGATTTGATTTGTTAAAGAACTCAACTAAATAATATTTTTGAGTTCCCAGCGCTATCGAATCGAACAGAGAGAGATAGACTAAAAATCTCAAATCCTGCATCCTACCTCATTCATCTCACTCCTTCTATTCCCGGCACACATGAGCGCAGCCCGTACGCTGGCCTTCGGGAACATCTGCAACTGCTGCAGACTGAACTCCTTGGTCCTCACGCCGCCGTTCTTAATGATGACCTTCACGCGGTGCCGGGACGAGTCCAACTCTGGAACAGGCATGTGTTGACGGACGTAAAATAATTCGCTGCAAAGAAAAGGGTAGCGTGAGGAAAGATGTTGAGTTATTTATAAGCAAGTGTGACGTGGCGTTAGGAAACAATTATGGTGCAAATTAGTATAGTGCAATATAGACGATTTTCATTCGATATTGCTAGTCTGGGCTAAAGCGAGGAATATTTGTATGGCGGTGCGCCTCGCGGAGCTGCGGTGAGTTCCATTCGTCTGCGCGGAGAGGCGTTGAGTCCCGCGCGTACGTGGTTTTGGGTGAGAATCGCCTAAGCCACAGTTTTGGTGGTGTAGTTGACTGACCGAAATAACGACTATGAATCGAAAGGTTTAAAACGTAAGATATTGTGTAGGTCTTAACGTGACCTATTACGCCGCGTAAAAGTGATCTCAGGTACGACCGCACATGCTGAGGAGGGTTAAAATTTTGCAAAATACAACTCGTCATAAGAGTTGACTGTACTGTACATGCATTTATTAATCTGGGACTTGACCATAAAGTCTCAGATTAGTGACTCCCGTTTCCTGGAGGCTTGGGAGTTCGATCACTGACGAAAAAGAATACCTTTCAAAAATCCTAGTAAAACATTTGAAACCTAACAAAAATGTTACATAATAGCTTTTAGGGCTACATACTTGGGCGTATCGAAGTGGGCTATCTGCAGCTTGGCGGGTATCTCCGCGTTGAACGGCTTGGCGGTCTTGACGATGAGGCGCTTGTCTCGGCTCGGCTCCTTCACCCACATCTCGTCATCCGTGTGGTCCACTATGTCGTCCTCGTGAAGGTTTCCTGTGGATGTGCTGCTCGTGTTTTTATTGGAAACTTGTATTAGGGTATTTTTGGAATCAAGAGGAGAGAATTCAGTTTGTTAGTGGTTTGGCTTCTTAGCTTGCTGCCGCGTCCGATGTCACTCCCACTCTGTTTCTTGCTCTAGCAGCTGACGGTTCTGAGCGACGGCAAAGGATAGGAATATGGAAAAATGCGATTCCAAGCTGCTCGATGAGGTATAACCTTTTTGTTACTTCTTGTATTACAGGGCTTAGGTTAGTTATAGTAGCAGGTAATACGGCATTGTTCGGGGTGGCGTTTCGATCCTACTAAGGAGGAATTCTGATGTAAGTGGGAAGCAAAGGTAGGAAAACTGGTCAATCTGATAATAGGTGTACGTGTCACTCGCCACCACGCATAAGGGGTTATGAATTTATCCCTTTCGTTACCAAAAGAGATTAAATTGGTTCTCCTTTAACTTCACTAGCATCTATAATGACCACACCAGTTAAGGTGCAGAGGTTGATTCAGGCAAACATAATAATAAATAGGTTGATGCCTTTTATTTTGGAGGGTGGGAAATCATCAAATGACTCCTCCAGCTCTGGGCAGAGTGGTAGGAAGTGTCAGACTTCTACTGAATAAAACCACCCATCTTCCTTCTTAGCCCTTTGTGTCGAGGCCAAGGTATCTCTTTCGAACAACCCGCAACCCGGACGGGCGTCGGCCCTTGCGGACCCTTTCAATGTTGCAGACATTTCTTTGAGGCGCGCGTGAAACACGAACGCGCCGTCGACACGGGCTGACGTCGTCCTAAGACGGATGGATAGGTTGCTGCCTTGATGGATGATACTGAAATTATTTATAAGCATAACTCACCTATCCTATAAGACTCCAACAAGGCATACACCTCCTGCGTCTTATGCATCCCGTAGACGTTCCAGAAGGGCTCAATACTGAGTCCTCCGGCGTTCATGATCTGATCCCCACCCGGGTGAGAGGGCAAGAATGATGTAACGTCGTAAACGCCGTTTTTGTAAATCACCCAGAAGCTTTTCCTGTGAAAGGGAATTAAAAGGGTCATTTAAAGTTTGAAAACCGGTACCCATGGACTCTTAATAACACTAAAGAGTGCCCACTACTACAACGGCCAAGATTCACAACATTAACTATAATAATAAAGAAATCGCAGTAAGGAACCTTAGACTTGGCACGACTTTGTCTAGATTTAATTACTTTTTAGAGATAAACAAGCAGCTTTGAAATAAAAGAAATATTTAATCATTTAATAAAATTAGTTTTACTTATTTCTATAACTTAAGATTTTTTGGTTGACCGTACTTTTTAAAGGCATAAGTAGGTTTATTTTATTTGTGGTCCCGAAATACCTACCACTAAAACATAATTATTATTATCTAGGGGTTATCTTGGACCGTGGTCCCGGTGCCGAAAGCCCCACGACCCCGATCAACGCGGGCGGGGGGTTTCTGATTATGGCCGGTTCCTATAAACAAGAAACGAGTCGTTTTGCTTACGGATAGAGTAGTATTTTCAACGAGACGTATGCCAAAACCGTTCCTATAAAAAACGTTTCGTAAGTTAAGTTACCGATAGATCAGTACACCTACGGATGGGAGGGTTACGAATAACGAACCGTAAGCCAAATGTATCCAGATGTGGGGCGATGGTGTTCTTATAACATAAAAACTTTTTAACAAAAAATAAAACCGACTTCAAAAAAAAACACAAAAAAGTCAAAAATAAATCAGTTTCTGAAGTCGGTGACTTTTGTTTGTTTGATTTCATTTTTTTTGCCACCGACTTCAGAAACTGATTTATTTTTGACTTTTTTGTGTTTTTTTTTGAAGTCGGTTTTATTTTTTGTTAATTTATTTTTCACTTTTTAGTGGTTCACATGTTCATGGGTCATAATGTGGACAATGTAGTTTTTATTTTTGAGTTTTGGGACCATTTGGGAAGTATACCCTTTCCAACAAAAGAAGAATTTTTCAAATCGGTTAGCAAGTGACGGAGTTATGCCCGAACAAACATAAAAAAAAAAAATACAAACATCCGAATTGAGAACCTCCTTCTTTTTTTAGAAGTCGGTTAAAAATAGAAACGTCAAGTCGTCAACGAGCTGTCAAAGTTACGAGTCGTTCACAATTTGTTTACCGCCCGATTTCGATCGGTTGTTTTAATTGCAGGTGCTTTGGAGTGTGGAAAATGAGATTTCCAGTAGTAGCTTTGACATTGCGTTTGAGTCTGCTACGAGCCAATGCAGTAATCATAGCTCAGTAGCTATGATTCCTGCATTGATCGACAGATACTATGCAACCCACACTGGTGTGTTGCATAATATCTGTCGATTAAACAGTATAGCTGATGTACGAGTACCACCAGAGGTAGAAATTCCTACTGCAGAGGTAGTACCTGTACCAAATACTGCTTAAGAACCAGATTACACAGAAAGAGCAACACTGATTTCCAATTACTTTAAAAGTAAGTAATAACAATATGTATAGCGCTAAGCTGAGGTGTCATGTTTGAAACCTTGTCTGTGTTAAAGTACTGTGCACTGGTATTGATTAATAATTACTTTTTTCTTATTTCAGTTTATCGTCATGAGTAGTTTTAAGTTTATATCAAGAAAAGCAAAATAAGAAAATCTACATAATTATCTGCTACATACAAAACAAAGCCTATGAAGAAATCATTGTTAGTGAAGGACACTGGCTTAGTTGGGAAATATGGTTATTTTAGTAGGTTACTATTAGTTATTGAAAGACATAAATTTATTGAAATAAAGTTTATTTACCTAAATTATAGTTTTTCTTAAAATATTCTAAATTAATGGCACTGAGCTACATAAACAAAGACTTACTACTAACTCAATACATTATATATTAACTGCAACATTACTGGTTTGAACTGGTTTCCTTTTGTGCCGATTTTAAAAGTGCAATTTCTAAATTTAATTTCTCCGTTTTCTTCTCATAATATCTTACTATAGCAAGGTCACGGGTGATGATGGAATTTTCGATATAATAATAATAATAATATAATATTCCACAACTATCACACAACGCCATCTAGTCCCAAGCTAAGCAGAGCTTGTGTTATGGGTACTAGACAACTGATAAACATACTTATATATTTCTAAATACATACATATTATAGATAAATTACACCCAGACACAGAACAAATGATCGTGCTCATCACACAAACATTTGTCCTGGGTGGGAATCGAACCCACGACCTCCGGCATAGCAGTTAGGGTCACTAACCACTAGACCAACAGGCCAGTCTGATATCACTATCTGCTTTCTTTTTATTATACCTGAAATAAATAAATGGAAATATTTTTATTTCATAAACTAGCTGATGCCCGCGACTTCGTTCACATGGAAATTATGATGTCTGTTATCGAGTGGTCCTAAGCGCAACTGAGCATGTGGTCTGGGGTTTGTTTACCGAGACGGGCAAAAGGTTCTCTGAGTAGAGGCCGCAGAACTTATAAACGGAATGTGCAGTCTGGCCATAGATAAAGCAAAGTTTTGGGAGGTACCTGCACCGAATCAGGTGGGAGAAGACGCCCGGATGCTACCATTGCCAGGAACGGCACGGTGGAGCACACCGTGGAGTTCGCTTGGGCGGAGCCCCGCCGGTATCTTGTAGCGGTGATCGGGCGGCGGCAACCTCTCGCTCCTCTCTCCCGACCCTGGTGCAAGCCATGGTCCGGGGCGAGAGGGAATGGGACGCCGTCGCCTCCTTCTGCGAAGCAGTGATGCTAGCGAAGGAGGTTGCGGAACATGAGAGGGAGAGAACCTCTCGTCCCAGCCGCCACGAGAGACGCTTCGGGCGTCGAGGGCTACGTGATGGCTTCCGGCCACCTTAGGCGCGGGCCTGTGGACGGTGAGTAACAGGCTAGCTCCCCGTCCGTCCATCTTATGACGACGACAGGCCTCAAAGAGATGTCAGCATCAGGGGCCGCCAACGCTGCGGGTTGTTCGAAAGAGATACCGTGCCCGACACAAAGGGCTAAGAAGGAACATGGGTGGTTTTTAGTCAGTAGAAGTCTGACACTCCCTACCACTCTGCCCAGAGCGGGAGAAGTCATTTGATGATTACAAACCCTCCAAAAAACAAAAGACAAAAGACCCGAGAAAGCCACAGTAACAGCTATATGAAGGCACGGTTGGCGCAATAGCTGCACAGCTGGGGCCCAATTCTGTAACTTAGAGATAAGCAACACGCCATTGACACTCTATCGACACACTACAGACATTAGGTATTATGCAATAGGGAAAAGAGGTGTCGTTGTTTTATTTAAGCATTAATAAACTATTAAACTAAACTACTATGGCGTTTCAATGTCACTACAGTGGCAAGTCAATGACCATAAATAATTTGTAGAATACCAAATATCAATGACTATTCTATTGAGACACTGCTTACACACTATCGACACACTATTCACAAATTGATTATTTTATAGAATTGAGCCCCTGGGCGATTGATTGTGGTGCTGGTCCCGTTTTCGGTTCCCGCACAGAACAAAGAAATGTAATTTTAATTTCATTTTTGTTTTGAACTTTTGAGAGATTTTTTCTTACTGTGCTGTGTACCTATATTGGTAATTTTTTTTTATCTATTCACGGAAAATATTCACACCGTGATTCAGAAAATGGTGTCCAATGAACAACGCCATCTATCAAAGATGAAAAAAAATAATGCATGGAAAGTGAACACACACTATAGCAAAGTAGCGTCATTTAGACTAATTAAAAGTACCTATTGGTGCCGTATCTTTTTAAAAAAAGGTCTATAAAGTTATCTGAACACATTTATTTATTAGTACCGTTTTGATGCAATAGATGTCGTTGCATGTATCTTTCGTAATGATTATAAGTTCTTCAAATTCATATAATATCTATCGGATATCAGTATCGGATTACAATGAAACAAAAACTAAAACCCTAATCACATTTGGCTTCATAATCCATACAAACTAACACAGACAAATGAAAACAATATTTTTTTAAAATAATTTGTTCATTTTACAAAAACTCCACGTCTGCAGATTTATTATATATATTATATGTATAGATGTATTTAGATTTTTAATCACCTAACTCTATTTTGAATAGTTAAAAACATCTTTAAGTATAGTATAAAATCATCAATAAATTCAGTGTGTCTTTCCAGGGCGTCTACTATTGACCCCTTATGCAACGTTGATTCCAAAAAAAATTATAAAGATTTGAAAATCATAAAGCATCAAAATAAAAATAAATAGTACTCACAAAAAGTGAAAATCGAGTGGGGATCGAACTCGCGAACATGTTGAACATTTTTGGAAATCTCACAACATTATAAAAAAATACCTTGAAGACACTGGCTGAGATTTGAACTTACGTACATTTGTTTACAGGGAGGTCGCCAAACCGTTACGATACTGACATCGGTGATGAACTGTTCGAAATAGCCGTTCTATTGATATAAATAGTATGACAGATAGCAGCTGTCGAACCGTTGGGGCATATGGACATAATGCAATATTGCTCACCCCCCTAAGTAATTAGAGCGATATTATATAGCCCATGTGTAATTCCAGACTATAATCTATCTCTGTGACAAATTTCATTCAGATCCGTTGAGCCGTTCTGGCGTGAAAGTATGATAGTGTAGGTGGCTGGGCTCTTGGAGTTCCACATCAGGTGTTCCAGATCTTCAAATTTATTCTCTGAGCAGAAAATGCTCATCACGTGGAACAATTTTTGCTATAGTACCATTTTTGTATCTCTTATAGTTAAGCTGGTCTGTTGCAGTCCTGCATCAGGTGTTCAAGTTTCCAAGATAAATTATAGCCTATATGTTGCCCAGACTTAATAACTATACAACAAAAAAAAAACATTCAAATCCGTCGAGTAGTTCCGAAGATTAGCATGTACAAACAAACAGACAAACAGACAGTTTTTTTTTTTTGGATTCGTGATCTATTACTGTTTCTAAACCCTCCTCAATTTTTTTTATATATTCAATGTACAGAAACAGTTTTTTTACTGTTTTATTATAATATGTCTATAGTTAAAGATATAGATTGCGTGTGATCAGGGTTCACTTGATACTATAGTTTACGGTTTTTGATGTAATCAGTGTTTTGCCCAGTTCAGATGTTTGTCCAAAAAGATACCCAGGTATTTGGTTTTAGTCGATAGGCTTAGGGTTGTCCTAAAGAAGCTTGGCAATTGTAACGTTGCCAGCTTCCTTTTCTTTGTGAAGAGGACGAGTTCGGTTATGGTAGGGTTCACTGCTAGTTTGTATTCCTTGCACCAGTCCTCGACTCTTAGAGCTTGGTGCATAAGGTTGCATAGTGTGTTTTCGTGTGTGCCGTTTAATATTATGGTCAGATCATCCGCATAACCCACCGTGTAGTAGCCTCCCCTATTTCTACACAATGTATATTGTTCCGAAATAAATGACTTATGACTTATTTAGACGTTTGATGAGGCTGTCTACTACGAGGTTCCACAGTAGTGGCGAGAGGACACTACCTTGGGGGCAGCCCTTGGCCACTATGGCTCTAGTAGTGTCGTTTACCGTAACTTGTACGGAAGATGGTTTTGTCAAAAGCGCCTTCTATGTCAATGAAAACAGCTAGTGACGAGCATTTGTAGTCCACTAGACATTCGATCTTGGAGATCTATGCAGCGCAGATTCTGTTGATTTACCTGTGGAATACGCGTGTTGTTGTTTGTGAAGTGGTCGTTCCCGAAGAGGTTCGGCCCGAATGTGTCGATCACAGAGTCTCTTGAGGGTTTTCAGTAGGAAAGATGTTAGGCTTATCGGTCTGTAGCTCTACCATGAGTTGTCATCGAAAACTTAATCCCTAGCGTTGTACTCGCCAGCGTGCTAACGTGGATCAAATAGATTTCGATTATGTTTGCACCATGAGATTTACGGGGTCTTACGCAGGCGCTAAGGTAAGCTCGATAGATTGTGTCGTCTAGCTAACTTCACTCTACTCATGTTTTATTTCTTTCTTTCCCACTAATAAGAAGGGAGAACGGTATCTACACAAATAAACCGACGAAATTGAAAAGTTGACAGAAAGTAGATTCCACCAGGAGTTACCCTTGCTCTTGGTGTTTGGATCTTTTAGTTTGCAGCACGCGTGGCTTCAATTATAAATTCCGAGAGTTTTGTTACGGTGTCTTCAAGTTGTTCAGGTTCTGTTAGAATTTGGGGCGTTTGGTGCTGTGTTAGTAGGGAGGCCAACAGCCATTTTTAGCCGGGTACATTGGTACGGCGTGGGTTGCGTCTAGGTTCGGGTTTTTTTATGTTAGCTACTAGTGAGAAGCGAATCCTTCTATGGTCAGAGCAGGAAGGCTCGTTGGATACGTGCCAGTCAGAGATAAGTTTTGCCGCGCTTTCCGAAACCAGCGTTAGGTCGATAATCGTTTGTCCGCGCGATGTGACCCAAGTGGGTTCCGAGCTGCGGTTTGCGATGTTAGTTGAGAACAAATATGTGCATAGTACCTCACCTCTAGTGTTGGCTTTGTTGCAACCACAAAGCGGGTTATGGGCGTTTGAGTCCGTGCAGATGACCAGGTCCAGGTTGGTGCCTTCACAATATCTAACCAGGTCGGCCATCCCTTTTGGTGGGCAGTCTTCCTCCTCGCCAGGCATGTACCTATACCGAGGCCAGGACGATATCGGGTGCGTCGCCGTCGGTTTTGAGCCTGACGGCTGTTAGATCTCTGGAACATAATTGCGAGAGTGTGGTGGTGGGTACATCTTTGGGTATGTAAGCACAGGTTCGTGGTTTATCTGTGCCTTGTGTGTCGAAAATCAGCTTACCTCCTACCTAGGTCGCATATTCTGTTATTGCGGATCCACGGCTCTTGGATGAGTGCAATGGTTCGGGGTTCCATCTCTAGTGCTCTGCGCAGGCAGGCGGTAGCCGTCTGGCTATGCTGGAGGTTGGTCTGGATGATATTTGTGGGACGGAATGGGGGCGACAGTGGGGTGGAATTAGGAGGAGATCGATCCATCGGATAATTCGCCCCGCTCTTCCAGCCCATGCTGGTCTTCGCTGGGTGCCGGTGACGATGATGAGAGCAGCTGCTCCATCCACCCTGGTGGTGAGGTTGGCATCCTCACAGCCTCGACATCAGCCATCGCCGTTCTGGCCATCTCCTCCTCCAGTTGCGTCACCGTCGGGTCTAGGTCAGTCGGAGCCGGTTTCGTCCGTTCAGTGTCAGTGTTGTCTGTGTCGGAGGGAGGGGTGTTGGGGAAGAAGCGCACGTATATCGACCCAAGTAGGTACGATATCCGTCGCTCCCTCCCCAAGACCTTCTCGACCTCGTCCGGTGGGATGCCCAGGGTCATATAAGTCCCGTAGTTATCGCCACCGACCGCTGTCGCCCTGTACATGGTCCACCTACCGATGTCGTACCAGGGGTTCTGGCAGGACAGGATCGTCTGGAGCAGCGGTACGCCCCCTTTGTACCGACCGAGGTACGGACTGTTTCACTACCGTCAGTGTCTCGTCAGTGTTCGGCAGTCTAAGTTTGGGCACGTTCTTGGTCAGCCAAGTCAGGGCGTTGTCGTCCTCGCACCACATATGGATCGTGCCATCCGCTTCCCTTGGGAAGGCACGGAAAGCCGGGACTTTGGTGGGATCGGTACGACACGTTTCCACAATGAGGTCCTCGAGGCTGAGCTTGATGTGCTCGGCCTCCTCAGTCGTCAAGTCTCGGGATGGAGGCGAGAGGCAGATCGCTACAGCGAGTCGAGCAGGGATATCCTTCGTGGCCCGCGCGTGGGTTCTCCACTCCCCTTGAGCGGCCTGGGTGCTAATACGCTTGGCGTCCCCCTGGAGCGCACTAGGTGATGCCGTGTCGTCCGGGCGCTTCCTCTTCGCCGCTCCCTGTCCACTTGGACTGGGTTGCGGTTCCGAGGAGCTTGGCACAGTGCTTTGTGCCAGGGACACCCGGCGTAGGAACCCAGACCGGTTACGGTGTCGGTCTACGGTCTCGTCACGGTTCTGGTCGTTTCCTCCAGATGGTCCTGTTGCGGGCAGTACACTACCATCACCATCAAATCCGGTGCAAGTAGACCCCAGAAAACCAGTCACCTTTTCCAGTATATTATCATGTGGAATAAAATCTGGTTTACCACCACCAGTCTAGATAAACAAAAAACAAAATATAGGTAAATACTTATTTTATTTATTTAGGGACAAAAAACAGTTACAAGTTACAATTTGTATATCGGAGCTAATTAGATTAATTCAATAAACGTATAACCCACACTATTGTCCACGGATTCAAAATAAAAAATATCTAAAAGAGGAAAGGACGGACGGTCACATATTAATATGTGAATTAAAAGAAGAAAAAAAAAAAAACAAAAAGAAAAGCAAGATAAAAAGGCACAACATTTAATTATCTACTTTGCATGTAAATAAAATTGAACGTTTGTACCAGAGAAATCCACGCATCGTCTTTGGATTTATTTGTTGAAGCGTTCGTTTCTTTGCTAGTCAAGATTGGAGTAGCCTGTATTAGGTCAATCAACAAAGCAACCTCATCTTTGGTCATGGCATTCTTAATTTGCTATAAAATAACCAACAATAATTTATTGCTACGCATTTGAACAATACCCAAAATACATAAATTACACTCGTGATACTTACATAATACCAAAATTACTTACCGGTGTAGGTGTAACGTCCATTGTAGAGAGTAAATGTAAATAAGTTTTACAGAAGAATGTCATAAACCAACGGATATATTATAATATTTTACTACAAAACCCCGTGACAAAACCTTAGAATACCAGTATCAAAATAATACTCTGTGCCTTGAAAATTTAATTCACAATAATAAACACAAAACATAAAATGCATGTCACACTCACGACGCTCTCAACAATCGCGTTTTGTTCACTTCAGTAGCCAGCAGTGTTGCCAACCCTAATTTCAGAAATTTTTTAGAACATGTGCCAAAAATCGGTAGAAATTGGTAGAATCCAACATGAAAAATAGGTAGATCTACCACCTTAATTTAGTACGTGTTGTAAATTAAAAAAAAAAAAAATTGTCCTTTCGTGGCGGAGTTTTTGACCTTTGACCATGTGCATCGATCATTTTCATGCGCATCGCTGCTATCAGAATCCCCTCTTTGAGCTAGACTCTAGCTGGCTAGAAGCAGAAGCAGGTCACAACTCACAACTCTGTAGTAACCAACAAAATTAGACAAAAACAAAGAAAATAACAATTACTACAACAAATTCAATTCAACATTTTGATGTAATGTAACAAACAGGATTCCACTCGAATGGCGCGAACGCGGTGCGAAAGTGTCAATGTCAGATATTAATCAATGCCACTGTCAATTAAATAGTAAGTTTTTTTCATCCTTCAGTAAGAAAAAAATGTTTTCAATAATGGCGTTATTTTTTTTGAAAAATAGGTAGATTTGAGGCTTAGGTTGGTAGACAGGTAGACTGAGGGCAAAGTAATTAGGTAGATCTACCTAAAAGTTGGTAGATATGGCAACACTGGTAGCCAGAACAGAAAAACAATATATTTTTTTTTTTAAGTAATGAGATTTCTTCAACACCAAAATTATAAAATAAACCTTGAAGGTAAGTTTTCTGTATAAATGTATAAATATGTTATATCATGTGTAATATGCACATGGATTTACTCTAGTTCTAAACATTCTTAAATTGTAATAACGAAACGCAAGGAGGTGACGTGTTGACGGTCAATAAAACACAAAAAAAAAAGTGTTGACGGAGGGCTTCCTTCGGTAAGTGGGTAACCAACATCCGTTCATCGCAGGTAGAACACTCAACACGGCAACACGCATAAACTTTTAGGAACGCCTTTTAACGTCCGTTACTCGTAACTCAAAAACGAATCGTTGTTAGGAACCGGGCGTAAGATATGATGTAATTTGATGCAGTAAAACAGCAGTGCAGTATAACTAAATTATCTCAGATCGATCTTCTTCTTCCATAAATTCTCTATTAATCTCTTACTTCATTAAGCGTAACAGCGCTTTTCTTGTGGTCGCCACTGTTGATTCTGGCTTACAGGAGTTACAGTGGTTTGGGAATAGTGTGCCGGGGCTTGTCCCAATAAAAAATAAAAATAAACTCTAATAATGGTCATCTCCTTTCTAGCTATATCATCCTTCTACAGTCCATCTGATCTATAGTTTCTTTGGTCTTCTTCTATTTAATACTCAATATTGTCTTCATATTTTTAGGGTTCCGTACCTCAAAAGGAAAAAACGGAACCCTTATAGGATCACTTTGTTGTCCGTCTGTCCGTCCGTCCGTCTGTCAAGACCCTTTTTATCAGGAACGCGTGGAGGTATGAAGCTGAAATTTATATCAATTACTCAGGTCTACTGTCCCTTGAAGCTGTGAAAAAATCAAACTTCTAAGCCAACGCAATCAAAAGATACAGCAATTTAAGCTGCATATTTTGAAACTCGCATGTACTCGCAAGGGAATCAAAACCTAAAGGGTACTTCCAGTCGACCTAGAATCTTGAAATTTGGCATGAAGCAACGTTTTATAGCACACATAAAGGAAAAATTCCGAAAACCTTAAATTTTTAGTTACATTACAAAATATATATTTTTTAATAATTTTAAACTTACTACCCATTTCCTCATAAACGCGTAGAGGTATTAAATTGAAATTCATACCAAATACTCAGGTCTATAATACCTTTAAGCTGTAACAAAATCAAATTTCTATGTCAACGCAATTAAAAGAAACAGCAATTTAAGCTGCATATTTTGAAACTCGCAAGTACTCGCAAGGGAATCAAAACCTAAAGGGTACTTCCAGTCGACCTAGAATCTTGAAATTTGGCATGAAGCAACGTTTTATAGCACACATAAAGGAAAAATTCCGAAAACCTTAAATTTTTAGTTACATTACAAAATATATATTTTTTAAAAGGATTACTTAAACGATAAAGAGATCTTTGTCTTAAATTTATGCTCCTCCATCTTTCCCCATTGTAATGTTATGAATTTCATTTTGCAATAAAAATACCATAGTTATGACTCGATTGTCGTAATGAACGAACTTTGTAAACCTTGCAGGTTTGTACGGAACCCTCGGTGCGCGAGTCCGACTCGCACTTGGCCGGTTTTTTTTTTAATTTATTTAATACTAGCTGATGCCCGCGACTTCGTTCACGTGGAAATTTTGATGTGTGACTGTCTCGTTGATCGAGTGGTCTCAAGTGCAACTACTGAGGATGAGGTCTGGGGTTTGATTGCAAAGTGTTTTCGCAGTAGAGGTCACGGAGCGTAGTTTTCGTGGCAGGTCGATGGCAATATTATATCTATAGACATCAAACGCCCCTTATTACATGGCGCTTGAACATTATTGGCAAAATGTGGTTTTAAGATTAGCTACACCACTGCCTAACTCTTCCGGGATCTTCTGTAGGCACTGGATGGGAAAACTCTTCGGAAAGTGGAATTTTCGCATCTACATCTAATTCCAGGCGACTCTCTCCTACTCCTGTTTAAAGCAGCTTATTTGCAAAGACATCTGTTCCATGGCCAATCGCAGATTTTTGGTAATGTTGCAAGTTGGGGTAAGATTCAACGGCAATTTGTAAACGGAAAGTGCAATCTGGCCATTGTTAAGCAAAGTTGCAGCAATGCCCGAGGCAGCCACAGCCGATAAGACGGCACGGTTGGTGCAGTGCCTCGGCGTTTGACTGTGGCGCTGCATGTCCTGTATTCGATTTCCACACTGAACAAATATATTTACGTCGCGAGTCTTATTTAATTTTAATTAGGTTTTTATTTTAAAGTTTTTACAGCTGTTTTTCTTCCTGTGTACCTGTCAATTTGTATTTGTTGACTATTCACGACAAATATTAACACCGCAATTCTAAAAATGGTGTCAAATGAACAATGCCATCTGCGGAAGACGAAGTTAAACACACACTATAGGGTTTAGGCTATGTAGTTTCCTGCATTAATGGCGCGCGGAGGCACTACACTGTGAGATAACTCCTCTGCCGTGGCATATTGCCGCATGGCGGACAGACCCCTGGTGTGATTTCATGGCGACATGGAGAGAGCGACTGTCGCAACCCCGTGCAGGGCACAGTGGTGGTCAGTCTTCTCTTTGAGGAGTGGCTTGAGAGGTGCCACGGCGCCCTCACCTTCCGTCTGGCGCAGGTCCTCACCGGACATGGTTGTTTCGGGATTCGGGAGGTACCTGCACCGAATCAGGCGGAAGGAAACGCCCAAATGCTACTATTGCAAGGATCAGCCGGAGGACACGGTGGAGCACACCGTGGAGGTCTGCCCCGTTTGGGCGGACCCCGCTTGGGTTGAGCCTCGTCGTGTTCTCTTAGCGGCGATCGGCGGCGGCGACCTCTCGCGTCCGGCCCATTTCAAGCCATACTGCGGGGCGAGAGGGAATGGGACGCCGTCGCCTCCTTCGGCGAAGCAGCTAGCGAAGGAGGTGGCGTGGTGAGAGAGAGAACCTCTCGTCCCAGCCGCAAAAGGAGACGCTCTGAGCGTCGGGGGTCACGTGATGGCTTCCGGCCACCGTAGGCGCGGGCCTGTGGACGGTAAGTAGTGGGCTAGCTCGCCGTCCGCCCTTCTTATGACGACGATAGGCCGTTCGGCGGTTCGCCGGCGCGTTCGGTTCCACGCGCGCCTCAAAGAGATGTCAGCAATATGGTTGAGGCCCGCAAGGGCCGCCGCTTGTCGGGGCTACGGGTTGTTCGAAAGAGATATCGCGGCCACAGCACAAAAAGCAAAAAAGGAACATGGGTGGTTTTTAGCCAGTAGACGTCGTTCGTATATCTTTTGATAGAGAGCACCAATTACAATGAATCAAAAACTAAAACCCTATAATCTTATTGGTTTTAAAATGTACACGTGATAATACTATAATAAACTAATACACCCAAAACACACAGACACAACAAAGGAAAACATTATTTTTTCTAAATAATTATGTTCAATATACAGAAACTCTACGTCTACAGATTTATAATATTGGATTAACAATTTTATTAAAAGTAGATTATATTAATTTACTCTGAATTGAAATGAAAATCATTTTTTTTTTATTTACCCTGCACTGTCCCACTGCTGGGCAAAGGCCTCCGAAAATAAAAAAAAATTAAAATCATATAGCATCGAAATGAAAACAAATACCTGGAACTTACAAAAAGTGAAAACCGATTGGGGATCGAACTCGCGAACGTGTTGCAACATTTTTGGAAATCTTTCAACATTAGAAAAAAACACAAAAAGTGGATACTGACTGTGATTTGAACTTGCGTACCTTTGTTTATAGGTAAGTCTCTGTACCGTTAGGCTACGTACACAAGTGACAAATAGTTTGAAATAGATCTTCTGTTTTAATATAGTATGACAGTTGACAGTTCGATTGTGTTTCGATACCGGAAATTTGAAATGACGTAAGGGACTTCTGCTTTTTCTTGGATTTGCAACGCTCGCACCAGGTGGTAAAGTGAAAAATTGCACAACACGCTCGATGTCCCTTGCGTTATTTCGTATTTCCAGTATCAAGTGTAAAACAGTTGAAGATTATGGATAATGCAATACTGCTCACCCCCTTAAGTTAATATGGGGATAATATATAGCCCATGTGTTATTCCAGACTATAATCTACCTCTGTGCCAAATTTCATTCAGATCCGATCAGCTGTTCTGGCGTGAAAGAGCAACAAACATCCATCCATCCATCCATCCATCCTCACAAACTTTCGCATTTATAATATTAGTAGGACTAATTATGGAATGATACATCATTAGGTTAATATTTCAGTAGACATAGCTGACCTTTTAACATAATACCTACGTCAGTTACATACGCAATTATTGAATGTTGACACTGTTTTTAACCGACTTCCAAAAAAAGGAGGAGGTTATCAATTCGACTGTATTTTTTTTTTTTATGTTTGTTCGCTCATAACTTGCGACTGGGTGAACTGATTTTCATGATTCTTTTTTCATTTGAAAGCTGGTGCTTCCCGTGTGGTCCCATTGTCACCATTTCAATATCTGATGATGGGATCTTGTAGAAATCGGGGGAACTCTTCAATAAATAACAGCAGATTAACCGCGATTGTTGCTATAGCATATCTAAGCATTGTTTACACCATCACACAACAATATAATATCACGCCTGTACTCACTACAAAGGTTATAAAAACTATTTTGTGAAAATCTGATGAAGAACTTCGGAGATATTCAACGGAACTCCTCAATAAATGATAGCAAATGGACTGGGATTGCTGAAATCTCATATTGTCTGTCTATTGTTTACACCAGTCCTAACATAACATCACGCCGGTACGTTGTGAAGGGGTAAGCACATGTGAAACACTAAAAAGTGAAAAATAAAAACTTTTTTACAAAAAATAAAACCGACTTCGACAAAAAAAACACTCAAAAGTGAAAAATAAACTTGAGAAGAAAAATCAGTTTCTGAAGTCGGTGACAAAAAAATTAAATCAAAGAAACAAAAGTCACCGACTTCAGAAACTGTTTTTTCTTCTCAAGTTTATTTTTCACTTTTGAGTGTTTTTTTTGTCGAAGTCGGTTTTATTTTTATTGAATCAACAATCCGTTTTCACTAACATTATGCGACATCAAAATATAATGCGTATTTTGCAAGATGGTTGCGCGGGTTCGTGAAAAATGGAAGGACCACTCCTTCCATTTTAAAGGCCTAGGAGGCCTGTACCCAGACCATTTTTCTACTCATGTGATATAGATAGAGGTATGGAAGAGGAATACATGCTGAGCCGACCCCAAATGAATTCGGATAAGGTCAAGAGAATGATGATGATAGGGTGCACCCAGTTTCATTCCAGAATAAGTTACTCAAAATATTCATAACTAACCAGCCATACAATAGATTCTGCTACTCAAATAATAGTAGTTTATGCGACTTTGCATATTGAAGGGCATTACAACACAAGTGTGGGTTTCGTGATGCTATGCCTAATTATACACTAATTTATCTACCCAAATATCATAAGGGCTCTATGATGGGTTCAGGAACCATAGGGAAATGACCAGCATTGTTACCAGTGTACCTAATGCAATAAAAAATGTAGATGTTCAGATGTCTTTTGATGGTCATAATGCTGTTCCAAATTTAAACTCCTATCCTACTGTTTTCAGTAGGTTATGAGTTCATAACAGTTCCGTTTATTTCTGCTGGATATTAATGCTGGTCATTGCCTATGGTTTTTGAACGCATTAGAGAGGGTTTATGATATTTGGGTAGATAAAAACAATAATTTCATCATTTCCAAATACCTACGTAATCCCAGTCATATCTCGACAACAACACAGTGCAAAATAAACTTGTATTTATAGAAGCTGTTATCTGTGGCAACCGTACCAAGATTGTTGCTAAACAAAAGCCGATAACATTACGTAATAATGAACTATTCTAATCAGTTTCTTACCTGCATTTGACCTTGCCAATCTAATCTAATGTGCAGATTTTTTCTGACGACATAATTCCCTTTTTTTAATTGATTTTTGAAAGGAATGACTGGAATTATATATGTCGTCAGAAAAAATCTGCACATTAGATTAGATTGGCAAGGTCAAATACCTTGCCAATCTAATCTAATGTGCAGATTTTTTCTGACGACATAATTCCCTTTTTTTAATTGATTTTTGAAAGGAATGACTGGAATTATCTCAGGTAGTCTAGTAATATAAAGCCTTTTATCGTTATTCGGTCATAAGTTTCAATAGTTTATCTTGGGTTGTTAATTACGTTATTGAATAATCGTTAAATGACCCGGTGATTCAACGATTGCAATTACCTACCCGGGTGCAAGTATAGTCGGGAGCACCAATAGGCAGTAGGTAGGTATACACTTTACACTTGCAAGGTTAAGAAGCTATTTGCGCCAACTACATTGATTTTTTCATGTTTCGTTATGAAACTAATATTTTGGAGCCCATATTATCATGTGGCCGGCCGCATCGCTCGAAGAACAGACAACCGATGGGGAAGAAAGGTTCACGAGTGGCGACCACGAACCGGAAGACGCAGCGTTGGCAGGCCTCCCACCAGGTGGACCGACGACATCGTGAGAGTCGCGGGCAACCGGTGGATGCAAACGGCAGGCTGCCGTTCTTTATGGCGTTCTATGGGGGAGGCCTTTGTCCAGCAGTGGACGTCTAATGGCTGATGATGATGATATTATCATAAAGTAGGTCATATCTCACGAGAAATTCACGTTTGAACTTTGCCAATTGTATACATACATATAAGTATTATTGCCTATATCAGGTAAGGCTGAGTCAGTTTCCTTAAAATATCTCTACTGGGGATTTCAATAAGCTACTTAGCAGCAGGTAGCAGGTACTGCCAACAAAAGTAATAGGTATGCAGGTAACTACTCGACTTGAATGTGGTCTTATTTCATACTTAGGTCACTTAAATTTTGTTGACATAGTTCATTCTTATTAACGGTTTGTGTGTGGCCCGGTAGTCGTGGGTTCGATTGCCACGAGAAGCATACTTTGTAAAGTTGTTTCTAGTTTTGCTAGGACATTGCAGGCTTGAAACACCTGATTGTCTGATAAAAAGATGATTCAGTGCTTCGGAAGGCACGTATAAGCCGGTGGTCCCGGCCGCCAAATTAATGGCGGTCGTTAAACCATGTCAGAGGCCTGAGGTCTTGAGGCGGTTTAGAAACTCTGACACTGGGTGTGTGGGGTCGTTAAACCTTACTGCCCACGTGATAAGAAGATAAAAAAGTAGTTAAAAAACTAAAAAAATCCGACTGAAAAAACTGAAAAGCAAAAAACAAGCACATTTTAAATTAAATAAACAAAACTTGGAAGCAGGCGGGGTTCTATTTTCTTCATTTCATAATTTAATATTCAAATGAACCCCGCCTGGTTCCAAGTTTTGTTTATTTTTATTTTTTGTAGCCTATATCACTCGCGCTATCAAGACGAATCTAACGACGTATATTTCATTCAAATCCCTTCATCCGTTTAGGAGTTATGAGGGAACAAAGAAACGGCCATACATACATACACGTCAAACACATAACCCTCCTTTTGGGCTTCGCCGCAGTTGGGTAAAAAACGGTAAAATATCAAAACCATTTACACATACTTACTGTAAAGATGTTGATGTATTGCATACCAAACTATTTTATTGACTATACGTGCTTGACGTGCTTCACATACAAACTTATTAGCATTTATTATCGGCAAAGACGTTGACTGGTTTAATAACTGTTAACTTTTTCCTGATTGTTTTCTTGGCAGACGAATGAGTCTTTAATAATGGCGGTTTTCCTACTCGACTATCATATGTTCGTGTAAAGGTGGTCGCGCACCTAGACGGGCCAGTAAAAATATTTTATAAATCTTTATATGAAATGTAGGCTACTACCTATACAAGGTGCAGTTTTTAAATTCAGGAGATTATTTTTATTTATTTATTTATCCTAATCCTTCCTAACTAATATTATAAATGCGAAAGTAACTCTGTCTGTCTTTCTTTCTGTCTGTCTATCTTTGCTTCACGCCTAAAGTACTGAACCGATTTGTGTGAAATTTGGTACAGACATAGTTTGGAACTTGAGAAAGGACATAGGATAGTTTTTTTTTTTTTTTTTTTTTTCGCGAGATAAACCAAAAATCTGCCGGAAGTCACTATTCCACGCGAACGAAGTCGCGGGCAAAAGCTAGTTTATTTATAAAGAGGAGAACCAACAGCTAAAATATGTGAGTAACAATTGTGAAAACGACACAGAGCCAATTACAGGTTCTCACGAGTAGACACAGAGATGGTAGCAGAAATCTTAAGATCACTAAATAGCAAGCATTATTAATTAATTAAATCGCGCCATGGTTTGGGAAATTAGAAATAGTCGAATTAACATTTAGGTTTTTAAACTCACATACACAAATACCCAGGACCCGAAACAACTGCCAGTTTCATGGTCATACAAATATTTGTTCCGTGCGCGGATCAAACCCGCGACACGTAGCGCAGCAGTCAACTGCTTGAGCCACTGTGCCGTCAAATATTAATATTTTCCAGGATCATGTGCCTGTTCTTATCTTGCTTTTTAATTCCTTGTGTGCCACGTTAGCAGTATATTGAATATTTTAGTAAGGCATCCACACTTATTTGCCAATTTAATTTTAAATCTAACTACTTGGGACATAAAGTGTATTTTAGAATAATAGCATGGAAATAAGGGGCTTACTCATTGTCATGTTTGCTAACTTCCTCAGCCCTGAAGGTAGGCAGGTCAGGTCGCTTCTCGCCTGCCTCCAGTGTCTTCTTGTCAGGGCTCTGCCTTTTATTGGCATTTTTGTCTGACTTTTCTGAAATTTAAATTTTATAAATTATTATAATTATAATTAATTACTTAACATTATATATGTTATTGTCTGGTTTTATAGGTCTTTGAGTAGGCAATTGTTTATTTTTAACTTAATAAATATTACAGAATTTTCAGTAGCTAGTTTCAATTCTGACCTCATTTAAATAAATAAAATAAATGCATGTAATGAACACATTAAGGAAATTCAAGTAATTTATTTCAGAATGGTGATGTTTTCAGTCAATTCTTAGAACCAACTGATAACACTTGAATTAATTATTTACCTGTGTATTTTGTTTTAGTACCTACACCAAGTGTAACTCATTTACATATTTTTTCATCCATCAACCCGCACTGGGTTTCAGCCATCATTATGGTTACTTTACTGATAACATTGTATTAAGCATCATCATCATCATCAGCCTATATTGTTCCCACTGCAGGGACTCAGGCCTCCTCTCTAGGAGAGAGATGGGCTATAATCCACCAAGCGGGCCCAGTGCGGGTTGGTATTAGGCTTGCGCATGGGTAATGGTTATCAACATATCTCTGGGTAAGTTATATCACACAAGACCATCTGGATTAAAGGTTTTCATACACTTATAATGGAATCCAGAAAGAGGGTTAGCCTAGGCAATAAGGCATCCTTAGCTACAAGATCCAGACTGGAAAAGAATGCAAAAAAGAATGTTCATAAACAAAAAAATACCCGATAGGACAGATCCAACAATAACAGAACTGAATAGTGCTGTAGCTACTGTTCTTCTGTAGTTGCCAGAGTGTCTCTTTTGTTCTCTATGGCCATCATGTTCTTTATTTGAAACATTTAGTGCGGTTGCAGACAGGTTTATGAATTTGTTCTTCTGATTTATTGTTCTGAAAATAAATTAAATCATGAATTGATAATGATGGAAAGATATTGCTTGGTCTTGATTGTTTAATGTGTACTTATATTATTATGAATTAAAATACTTAGTGTAAGGAATTCTGGACCAAATAAAAGCGTAAAAATGTTTATTATGATGATCCTCTGATTCTAATATGACTATTGCAGTAGATGGTATATGATTATTTTTTTTATATTTTACTAAGCATGTTTATTCTTTTTTTGTATGCAGAAGCATGTAGTCAATAGTGAATATTAACGAAAAATTTACATGGTAAAAGAGAACAGTTTCAAATTATTTCCTGTATTCCACATAAAAAAAACTAAGGTAAACACTAGGTAATATCTTTGGACATCCACAGACCAATTTATCTATTTTATTTTAATGAAATGAAAGTCAATTTGATAATTGGACGGAGTTTTCACTGACTTACCTTAGTATTATGTTTTTTAGCGACATTTTGATCGAAATTCTTCAAAACAATGTGTTGTTACGAAGTTTACATGTTATACAAGTAAGATTAAAAATATTGTCTGTTAACGATCCGACCTTGGATACTGGACTATTTGTGACGACCTTTTATCATTTATTCTATTATCACTATAAAAACACAACTCGCGAGTAAAATGACGAACTCGACCGACACTGTTTCAAAATGACAATGATTAACTTGGATTAACTGTCAAAAGTGACAGTCAGCTGATTCAGTCTGACAGTAATTCTACGTTTAGTTATTTGGACCCGCGACCCGCGTAGTAAAACTCTTTAAGGTTGATGTTCCAGGGTAGCCCGCGAAATTCAAATTTTCTTAAGTTTTTTGCAATTTGCAGGCAAGTTAAAGGTTCCAGAATGACTTTTTACAAGGTCAAGGTCATTCCGGAACCTTTATGAGCTCGGAGGGTTGTACTATTGATTTTGATGATTATATTGTACATAATTATGTCTTACAGCCGCGAATCAAATGTTCATCAACATACAACCTATCACTGGCCTGCAAATTGCAAAAAACTTAAGAAAATTTGAATTTCGCGGGCTGGTTGGAGGATTCACCTTAAAAAACCCTCTTTTATGATAAGTTGAAAACAAGATAGATTTTTTATCCGACGAAAAGGAAGAGTTTAACAATCCTTCAGGAGTGAATGTTAGTTTTCAACCCTAAATCTGGGTTTAAACCAAAAGTTCCTTTAATACCACCAAAAATCATAATATTTTAATTTGCTTGTCAGTAGGTAAGGAGCACGTGGCTAAATAATAACAGCCACTCGGTTAGATTTTCAGGAAAAGCCGGGCTTGCCTAGGTTTGTCAGTTGATGGGTTGGGTTGGGTGGATAAACCAAGCGTAAGTTAAACCAGGTTTAACTATTTTTACCCGACTACGGCGAAGCCAAAAGGAAGGGTAATGATTTTGGCAGTCTATGTATGTATGCATGTATGTAGGTATGTATGTTCCACCGTAGCGCCTAAACTACTGAACGGATTTTAATAAATTAGGTGTCAATAGATTCGTAAAAATAGCCCGGGTGACATAGGCTATCTAAATTTTATAAATTCTTTTTATGACGGAATTGAAATGTCAAAAACTTACCTAAAAAAATATTAAATTGAGTTAATCATCGCAAGTTTGGTATCAAATGAAAGGTCTTGGCGAGCACATTACAAATATGTATTAAATTATAGTTTAAGTACACACAAAAATAAAATTCAAATAAAAAAATTAAGTTAAAGAATCTAAAACCCGACTACTAACAAAATCGCGGTCTTAAAAGTAGAAAACAAGAAAATAATTCTTGTCTGATATTCTTCGTAGTCGCATGCCACCTTGCTAATGCAGCATCAGCAATTAGCAGCTGACTCCTGTATCAATGAGAACGCCACGAAGGAGCATCAGGTATCAGTGGCCTGCGACTACGAAGAATATCAGACAAGAATTATTTTCTTGTTTTCTACTTTTAAGACCGCGATTTTGTTAGTAGTCGGGTTTTAGATTTTTGGAACTTAATTTTTTTTTATTAATAAGGCGGTACGACGCGACGTCCTAACTCCTATCCTCGTCGTAATAAAGATCAAAGTAGTGATTGATGCACTGAATAGCGGCAGGTGTTCGGTGTTCGCTAATGGATTGTCATTAATATTAACATGTTCATGGGTGATGGCACTAGGTGACAACATAATTATCTACACTCCTTTGCAAAAAAAACGGGCACCTTAGGAAATTTACGTTCTAAGGTCGATTTGAGTTAATTCAATGAAATTTAATTGTTTGACGTAGTCTGTATACTTATAATCGTGTAAATTAATACGCGAGAAGTGAACTGTGGCAATTTAAAAAAAAAATCTATGAATTCTTTAAAACCGATGTACACGGCCAAACAATAAGAAGTGGTCGGCAATAAAGACAAGAAGATTTTTTTACTTTGTTTAATTAAATAAAGTTACAAATGTAATAACCTAATAACGAGTGTGACCTCCTCTTGCCAAAATCACAGCTTGAATCCTTCTGGGCATGCTTTCCACGTTTTAATGACGTTTTGAGGAATACGTTCCCACTCTTCTGCAATGACTCTTTTTAGCTCCCTGATGTTTTGTGGAGCATGTTGCACTGATCTTACCCGTCTCTTTAGAACATCCCAGACATGCTCAATTGGATTGAGGTCAGGACTTCGAGCTGGCCAATCTAAACGACGGATCCCAACTTCTTGCATGTACGCTTCCACGTCGCCAGAACGGTGCGGGCGAGCATTGTCGTCCATAAAAATGGAATCTTCCCCAAGTGCAGTCAATGCGGGTTGTGCATATGGAATTAGGACTTCCATTATGTACCGGTGTGCATTTAATGTTCCATTTTCTATGAGAACTAACTCCGTACGCCCCGTCGAATTAATTGCTGCCCAAAACATAACGGAGCCTCCGCCATAAGGAGTGATTTCTTCGAAACACACTTCCGCATAGCGTTCCCGTGGTCTTCGTAGCACTCGCCGGCGTCGGTCCTCTCCACACAAAGAGATTCTAGCTTCATCAGAAAACAATACTTTATTCCAGTCCTCCAGAGTCCATGAAGCACAGTTTCGAGCAAACTGAAGTCGAGCAACACGGTGCTCACGGAGTAATTTAGGTCCCCGAGCCGGGCGGTAACTCCTGATATTGGCAGCCAAAAGCCTCCTCCTGACGGTCCACAAGCTAACTTCTACTCCTCTTACTTCTTCAAGGCTCTTCTTCAGGTCCACACTTGACGCCTTACGATTCTGCAAGGCCTGACTCACCAAAAAGCGGTCATCTCTTAGTTCTGTGCGTCGTTTTCTTCCCGAACCGGGTATTCTTTTGACCGAACCGGTCTCTTCATACCGTTGCCAAGTCCTCTGGACAGTTGAACGACTCACATTTAGCCGCTGAGACACGTAAGTTTGCGAACAACCTTCTTCAAGTAGGGCTATAATTTTACCGGCCCTTATCGCTTTATCACTCATGTCAAAAAGTGGTATTTAATGTAAAAAGAAAGATAAAATTGTTTAATTTGCAGAAAATATCCAAAAAGTTTTAAAATGTTAGTAATCAGTAATAAAATCGTTTCAGCAATTCGCGCCATTAGTAAAGCAATTTTACAATAATCTACAATAATCATTATTTTCCTTCTGTTAATTTCAAAATTTAAATTTGGAACGTACAGAATCATGCCAGGATTCTTCAAATAACATGCCAATACATCGTCAAATTAATAAAACCTCTTACTTGTCCTTCTTCATTGAAGTAGAGAAAAAAATATGAAGTGCCCGTTTTTTTTGCAAAAGAGTTTATTTGAGAGGATTATGAGAAATAATGGGCAATGGTCAGCTGAAAGAGCCGGTGAGGTATTCTTTATTGCCAGTCGGGGCTGCGGGTTGTTCGAAAGAGATACCGCGGCGTCGACACAAAGGGCTAAAAAAGAACATGGGTGGTTTTTAGTCGGTAGAAGTCTGACACTCCCTACCACTCTGCCGAGAACGGGAGGAGTCATTTGATGAAAAAAAAGGTATTCTTCACTAAATTTTATTCTCCGTCTCCGTAGAAGAGCAGAGTTATTAAATAAATAGATTATTGTAATTGTAGAGAGGTTCCTATGGAATGGTGTTATCGTAAAAAGTGAAGGTGGGAGGCGGGAGGTTTAGTAGCATGAGTTAGTTATCAGTATGAGTTTATGTAAGTAGAGAGCTAAAGACTATTGTAGGGCAGGCCGGGGACCACTGAAACATGGTGGATCGAAGGGTACCAGCACTACCAGCTGTCATTGTGGGGAATTTTATTTTGCTCATGGTATCCATCTATAAGAGTTGTAGGGCTTCAGCCTTGTAGGATCGGGACGAACCCTCCCCGTTCTATCTTGCTTGACGCCAGGTCTTTAAGGACTTCTTAAAGAAAAATATGTTTAACATAGGTAATATCAGTGTCTGACGACTCCAGAATGGACGAAGATAACGTGTTGCGCCGACCGGGTGACCCTAGGTAGAATGGGGACAACGGCCAGAAGATGATGAATATCAGTAGTGTAATCTGTAAGATTTGTTTGTTTAAGAACAACACTACATGGAGGGAGGCACACTTAAGGCGAGGTTGCAGTACTTTGTTTTTATGAACGCACGACCTCGCCCCCCGCCCTGCCGCGCTAGCGATATAATGCCTAAATTTTGACTGCTTTTTCTTCTTGGAGAAAAATGATAAAGAAATTGTACAATATGTTTTCAACATTTACTTCAGAATAAAAAGTTCTATCTACTGATATAACTTTCATATAAATTCATGATGAAATGTCTTAGCAGTACACGTTTTAAATTGTGATTTAGAGTCATGTTTGATAAAAAAATGATCGAGCCGATCATTCTAAATCGCGTTTCTATCTTTACGATTTACTTGAGACTATGTTCAATTTTTATGTAATGATTTTTGAAGTGAAAACTTCTTTAGCGGCGCTGAGCACTTTTTTTTGTATGGGTAAAAACTTTCAAACTCGCGTCAGGGTCACGTGATGCTGATCGAAAAAGCGTAAGATTTTTCGATCAGCATCACGTGACCCTGACGCGAGTTTGAAAGTTAATATTGAAGTTTTCACTTCTGCCGGCACTCCCGGAGTGCTACCTTTTTTTTATTTATTAAAAAACTCATATTTAGTTCGATTTTCAAAGGTTCAAAAGTCTTAAAAAGTACTGCAACCCCGCCTTAAAACAAACATATCTCTTTAACATTACATATATATTTAGTTTTAAATTTTAATAAAGGTACTGTTTATTTTATTTTCTACTAGCAGTTGCCCGCGACTTCGTTCGCGTAGAAATTTTGACTCTCTTGTCTGGACTGCCTGTGGATGGTACTATGTCAAATCGAATGCCAAATGCCAATCGAAGCGATTATATTCCCTTAAACCAGCCCTGTCGTAAAATCTATTCCTACCTGAAATGTCTTAACTATATTCTATCTCTCTGCCAATTTTCAGGTACAAAAAGCCAAGGATTTCATATGGACTTACGGGAGCCCTTAGTCCAGGTCTTCCTTACAAACTTAGCTTAGATCTCCTACTTCTAAACTCTAGACTTGTTAAATTTCAGGTTGTTAGTACAAAAAAAAAACAGTACATTTTTACAAACATGTGAAAGCCCTCAGACCTCCTTATTCTGGCCATGTTGCTAAACTCGCTAAATCCGTTCTTAGTCAACGTCTACTAACTATAAAGTACCTTCCTGTCAAAATTGTAGCACAAAAAAGGAAGGACTGTCATACAAACTCGCGTGAGCCCTTAGACCTCCCTAGTCCGGCCCTGTCGCAAAATCGGTTCTTAGCAAACTTCTACTCACCTACTACGTCCCTGCCAAAATTCAAGTTAGTAGCACACAAAATGATGGACTTTTAAACAAACTTGCGAGCGCCCTTAAACCTCTCTAATCCGGCCCTGCCACAAAACCTGTACTTAGCAGAGTTCTTCTAACTATAAACTACGTGCCTGCCAAAAATGAAGATTGTGGCACAAAAAATGAAAGACTTTCATACAAACTGGCGAGAGCCCTTAGACCTCCCTAATCCGGCCCTGTCACAAAATCGGTTCTAAGCAGACGTCTACTGCCTATTAACTACGTCTCTGCCAAAAATCAAGATTGTAGCACAAAAAATGAAGGACTTTAAAACAAACTTGCGAGGGCCCTTAGACCACCCTAATCCGGCCCTGTCGCAAAACTAATTTATAGCGGATGCCTACTGACTATAAACTACGTCTTTGCTAAAAATCAAGATTATAGCACGAAAAATTAAGGACTTTCATACAAACTTGTGAGGGCCCTTAGACCACCCTAATCCGGCCCTGTCGCAAAATTAATTCATGGCAGACGCCCACTGACTATAAACTACGTATCTGCCAAAAATCTAAATTGTAGCACAAAAAATGAAGGAGTTTCATACATACTTGCGAGGGCCCTTAGACCACCCTAATCCGGCCCTGTCGCAAAATCCGTTCTTAGCGGACGTCTACTAACCATAAACTACCTCCCTGCCAAAAATCATCTTTGTACGTCCAGCGGTTTTCGAGATTTCGTGATGAATCAGTGAGTGACCTTTCGCTTTTATAGATATAGATGTTATGTTGGTTTGTGTACGCTTCAAAAACTCAAAAACTACTTCACCGATTTTCATGCTGTTTTCACCAATGGATAAAGTAGTTCTCGAGGAAGGTTTTTAGTATATAATTTAACCGACTTCCACGCGGGCGAAGCCGCGGGCATCAGCTAGTAGTATATAAAATTTGATTAATTTAGTGTGCAAGTTAGTATTTTTGGTTTAACTTTGTAATATTTTGTTCGAAAAAAGGGAATATTCAGATATCGATTTAAATACATGCCATTTAAAATCAGCAAAAGTAGTCTAGAGCAGTAGATAATGCCAAACATTACCGCCATTAAGGCGAGACCCAACGCACCCGTTCGACTATACTATAGGCGTAGTGCTACACTCCACCTTAGTCGGATTCAATAAGGTTGCTTTTTGGGCGTACAGTGTTAGGCTGGCTAGTCTTTGTTAGGCGCTTGGGTTTATTGATATTCAAGGGTTTTCCTTTAATTATGATAAATAACTTAACATAATTTGAAAAAATAACCGGTATTAAATTAAATAATTGTATTTTTTATTTATTTCTAGAAAAAAATACTTATGTTATCGCTTAAATTACGGAGATTTTCTACGATAAAGTTAAAAAACTTTTTTACAAAAAATAAAACCGACTTCGACAAAAAAAACACTCAAAAGTGAAAAATAAACTTGAGAAGAAAAATCAGTTTCTGAAGTCGGTGACTTTTGTTTCTTTGATTTCATTTTTTTGTCACCGACTTCAGAAACTGATTTTTCTTCTCAAGTTTATTTTTCACTTTTGAGTGTTTTTTTTGTCGAAGTCGGTTTTATTTTTTGTAAAAAAGTTTTTATTTTTCACTTTTTAGTGTTTCACATGTGCTTACCCCTTCACAACGTACCGGCGTGATGTTATGTTAGGACTGGTGTAAACAATAGACAGACAATATGAGATTTCAGCAATCCCAGTCCATTTGCTATCATTTATTGAGGAGTTCCGTTGCCTATCTCCGAAGTTCTTCATCAGATCTTCACAAAATAGTTTTTATAACCTTTGTAGTGAGTACAGGCGTGATATTATGTTGTGTGATGGCGTAAACAATGCTTAGATATGCTATAGCAACAATCGCGGTTAATCTGCTGTTATTTATTGAAGAGTTCCCCCGATTTCTACAAGATCCCATCATCAGATATTGAAATGGTGACAATGGGACCACACGGGAAGCACCAGCTTTCAAATGAAAAGAGAATCATGAAAATCAGTTCACCCAGTCGCAAGTTATGAGTGAACAAACATAAAAAAAAAAAAAAAAAAAAAAAAAAAAAAATACAGTCGAATTGATAACCTCCTCCTTTTTTTGGAAGTCGGTTAAAAAAAGAGGCAAATGTATTTTTTTTTTATAGAGTTAGTAACTTTATTCGGAGATTTGATTCGGTATAATGCAAGTTTAGTTCTTTCTCTTTACAGGATATTTTTCCCACCTCAGTACTTCAAACTTATAGTTCACACTTGACGTTCAAAGACAGTACGTTTTTGGTAAATCCTGGTTGGGTCTTGCCTTAATCTTTAACAGGAAATGCTGACTATGTAATAATATCTATAATACAGCATTTTATTTCGGCCAACTAAGGGATCCATAAATTGTTAGGAACAGGTTTGCACTTAAACACTTTTGTTAGTATCTCTACCTATCTGTAACATCATTATTGAATTTGACCTATGTTTACAAATAAATCATTCTGATTCAGAGAAGACCGCCCACAGTAGATACCCATAACTATTACGATAATGACTAAGGTATAAGTCGTCTCATTAGTCGTCCAATTATGGTGGAGGAAGTATCAGACGATCAGACGTATCATCTTCAGGATAATAGGCCCCTTACTACATGGGACTATAACATTACTGGCAAAATGTCGGTGTAATTTTAGCACCCTTTGCCATTTTTATCCGACTTCTAAAAAAAGAAGGAGGTTCTCAATTCGAAAGTTTTTTTTTTATGTTTGTTCGGGCATAACTCCGTCACTTGCTAACCGATTTGAAAAATTATTTTTTTGTTGGAAAGGGTGTACTTCCGAAATGGTCCCATATTTTTTTTATCGAAATCGGACAACCGGTTTTTGAAAAATCAACAAAACTAAAAAAAAAAACTACAATGTCCACATTACGACTCATGAACATGTGAACTTACATGTGAACCACTAAAAAGTGAAAAATAATAACTTTTTAACAAAAAATAAAACCGACTTAAAAAAAAAACACGAAAAAGTGAAAAATAAACTTTAGAAGAAAAATCAGTTTCTGAAGTCGGTGACTTTTGTTTGTTTGATTTCATTTTTTTGCCACCGACTTCAGAAACTGATTTTTCTTCTTAAGTTTATTTTTCACTTTTTCGTGTTTTTTTTTGAAGTCGGTTTTATTTTTTGTTAAAAAGTTTTTTTAGAGCAGTAGTGATGAAATAAACTACACGAAGTAAAGCGTCCGCCTGGGTTCGAACCCACGACTTGCTGTTTGTAAGTCGGGGCCGCCACTACTGGGCCACCACTAAAGACATAGGATACTTTATATCCCGATAGTAGGAAAATTATCAACCTCCATGGAGACGAAACCGCGGGTAAAAGCTAGTATTTCACTATAATAGTCTCCAAACCGTGTTACAGCTCGTCCAAAGTGCCTGTGCCTGATGTTTCCTCTGGTGCTATTGGTGGTGGCTATCTGGCCCGTGGTCTGGTGGTTTGCTACCGAAGCCAGCTTGGCGCTGCTGCCACCACCACCACCAGACCAGAACCTGGACCACTATTGGAGGAACAGGAGCCTGCATCATTACTTGAGTCATATGTAAGTAAACTGTTATCTAAAGACTGCCATTTTTAGCGTTCCGTACCTCGAAAGGAAAAAACCTAACCCTTATAGGACCACTCGAGTGTCTGTCTGTCTTCCTGTCCAACCACCCCCCCCCCCTCTTATCTCCGAAACTACTGAACCTAAAATTCTGAAAAAAATACAAAAATTAGTTCGACATTATAGATTACAGGAAAACCTATTAGAAGTCATGGTACGGAACCCTTCATGTGCAAGTAATAATAATAATAATATTCCACAACTATCACACAACGCCATCTAGTCCCAAGCTAAGCAGAGCTTGTGTTATGGGTACTAGACAACTGATAAACATACTTATATATTTCTAAATACATACATATTATAGACTAGCTTTTGCCCGCGACTTCGTCCGCGTTTCCGTCGTTTTTCGTAAAAAAAGTATAATAGTAGGTATGTCCTTCCTCACGGATCATTGGCGTTTTTTAGGTGGCATTGTGTATTTTATTTTTAATCGACGGTAACGGAAAGGCTGTCAGTTACCTAACAAAATAACCTACGATAGAGGTCCTAACTATAGCTACCTTACACTCAAAATCTAAGTGCCTATTTAAACTAAAATATTCTAATAGAATTATACCCAGAAATATGTACAATTTACAACAAAAAAAGAAATGAAAATAAAACTGAAACGCCTGTGCAATACCATCTACCTATACCTACTTCACTTACAAATAAATACCTATAACTACTATAATTAATAAAGTATCTACGCTTTTACCTACTTACCTAATACAAAAATAAAATTGAACATAAATTAGCCAAAACTTACCTATCGGTATCTAAAAGTCTATGCGTAGGTACTACTTCTACTTCTACTACAGACTACTTCACCTAAAAGGAATTAAAATGCAAACTATTAATAATTTGTACACTACCAAAACAACTAATAGGTACCTATTTTATAAAATAACAACAAAAGAAATTCAAATAAACTATTTAAAGACTAAAAGTCGCGCTGATAAGCATTGTTTGTTAAAATCAATTATTGTCTGTCAATAAGGTCGAACGCTCTGAACGCATCAACAGCCACGACCCGCGTCGAGCGCGGCAACCGTTACACAAAAATAATCCTTATGGCATGATTCAGTATTCACGCGCGACGGTGACGGCGCAAAATAGCGTATTTCATGTTTATGTTTGGTGTTTCTATACCGATTACTATGATTATTTTTTTATTGAATAGGTAATAATATTAACTTCTTTTAATTAGGGATAAGTGAGAGTATTATAAACGTAAGAGTAAACAAATATAGTCAGAAAGCTCCGAACTGTTAAGCTATCGGGAGTTACACGTGTTATTGTGAGTCAACCATAAAAGATAGACATATGCTGTAGGGGAGAGCGGGGCTGAACGTGCCGATTTTGACAAATCCTTATATGATTCGGATAAAACAAGTACTATGTCTGAAAGTAGTGGTTCATCCTAAGCCAAATTTAGTCTATAATACGAATTTACCTACAGATTTTGCACATTTTTCATAGTTTTTAAGAAGAAGTGTTTTTTTTACACAGCGGCGGCAAGGCACTACCAACCCCACTTTGGGGCAAGTTGTGCCGTAGCTGGGGTCGGTTGTGCCGTTGATAATGCTAGGTGTTTTACATAAATCAAAATTAATTTAGAATTTAAAAGACATCAATTTTATAATAATATATTTATTTGTTATAATTTTTACCATAAATCAACAGTTTCTAAGTATTATAATTTAAAAAAACAAATTACCCTTACTTATGTAATTATTTCAAACTTAAAAACATATTTTAAATCAAAGTTTGTACTTATAATTAAGCGAATGCGATCAATTATTAAAAATGCGAATGAGATCAATATTTTTTTTTAAAATATCAGTCTCTAAGGACTATATTACAAAATATCATATAGATTTCACAACCAACCCCTAAGTCGGGGTTGGTTGTGCCGCGGCACAAGCAGCCCCACATGAACGGCACATTTTACCCCGTGAGCGAGAGTTTGAAATCTTGTCTCACATATAAAAATCACTCTGCTCAAACCATTAAAATTACACTGCATAGCAAACTAGGATAAATAACAAACATTTTACTAAAACTCTCATATAAAAAGCACGAAAAAACCTAGCTTGCGACCAAAAAGTATCGAAACGAAAATATTTACTGAGGTGGCGCTGGACGACCCTCACATGCACTGCCACTCGGTCCGCGTCGCAGACGCAACTAAAATGGCAGCCGCGCGTGCCCGACTGTTAGGCATTACGCGACACAATACGATCGTATAACTACCTCTTTTTGTTTTCGAGATATTCGCGTCGGCACAATTTACCCCCGGCACTTTTAGCCCCGCTCTCCCCTAGTGGGATATTTTTTAGATAATTTTATGTAGAACATTTCCGTCATAAATGATTTCTATGTAGCTTTAACCATTAAGGCTGCACACGCGACGGAAGCTTAAAAAATTGAGAAACTTCTCCCGTTTTCCCAACATTTCCCTTCACTGCTCTGCTCCTTTTGATTGTAGCGTGATGAAAAGTATACTATAACCTCCCCAGGAGTATGAAGAATAATCGTACTAAGTTTCGTTAAAATCCGTCGAGTAGTTTTTGTTTCTATAAGGAACATACAGACAGACAGACAGACAGACAGACAGACAGACAGACAAAAATTTTACTGATTGCATTTTTGGCATCAGTATCGATCACTCATTACCCCCTGATAGTTATTTTGAAAATATATATCATGTACAGAATTGACCTCTCTACAGATTTATTATAAGTATAGATTTATGTGGGTAACATACGTATAAATCCGTCTTGACATTCTTACGTTTTTGTGTCAAGGGTTACCACTGAAAACCAGCGCTGTGCTGTGGGTCCCCATAGCACAGCACCATGCTGAGTGGTAACCTATTTGTCGCAGTTGTGTTCCTTTTTGTTTAATTTTATGTAAACTCAAACTTTTGGGTTTTCCTTTTTGTACCTATTTTTTTTTTTTTAATTATAGTTGTAAGTTGTGTGTTTACTGCTTTTTTTATTGTATCATATTATCTGCGACAATATAGTAGATTGTACACCAAGTGCATAAAACGCACCATTTTGCGCGAGACGTTTATCCATCCGATGCGAGCTTGCGAGCGAGGATGGATATAAAGTAGAGAGCAAAATGGGTTTTATGGACGAGTTTTACACTCTACTTTTCACTTCGATTGCGAGGAAATGAAACAGCAACTTGTAAATATTGTAAAAATAATTAAGGTTCCCGCCAATTAACTTTTTTTTTTCAGTAGGAAACTTGACATAACACCTGACTTATGTCGTTACTCATACTGCTCAGTTATAAAAACATTTTGAGCAAGCCTATTGCCATCAACCAATGTAATTAGGAGCAAGCCTATTGCCATCAACCAATGTAATTAGGAGCAAGCCTATTGCCATCAACCAATGTAATTAGGAGCAAGCCTATTGCCATCAATTGATGTAATTGGGACCAAGCCTATTGTCATCAACCAATGTAATTAGGAGCAAGCCTATTGCCATCAACTGATGTAATTAGGGACAAGCCTATTGCCATCAATCGATGTCATTAGGAAAAGCCTATTGCCATCAACCAATCTTATTAGGAGCAAGCCTATTGCCATCAACCGATGTAATTAGGAGCAAGCCTATTGCCATCCACTGATTTAGGTAATTGAGAGCAAGCCTATTGCCATCAATCAATGTAATTAAGAGTAAGCCTATTCCCATCAAATGATGTAATTAGGAGCAAGCCTATTGCCATCAAACAACCTAATTAAGAGCAAGCCTATTGCCATCAAGCGATTTAGGAAATTGGGGGAAGCCTATTCCCATCAACTTTCCTTGTATTCGTAATGAAAAGTAATCCCTGGTTCTTAGAATACTAACGAAACGAATTAAAGAGGTTATTCTATGAAGTTGAAGTTGTTCGTGTGGCTGTTGGGCCGATTACCTGTGCCGATTACCTTGGTCTTCGACGAAGATTTTACTTTATGCTCTAGAGCATAAAACGCGACTTTAGGTCGCCTACGCACGACTTAAAGACGAATTTTAGAGCGAGAGAAGTGAAAAATATTTTTCTTTCTTTTTCTTTCATTAAAGGGCGTTGCAATTTGCATATTGCATATTAAATGCATGTTCACATTTTGTAGTAGGTAGGAGCAAAAACTGCTACGTTTGTACGTCGTTAACCTCTTTCTCATGTTCTAATGAGATTTTAAAGACTTTTTACATTAGTTACGTTTACACGTAAAATAGTGCTATTTAAGATTTCTTTTAAAGTCTCAAGAACATAAAATGCGACATTTTTTATATAAAATGTATTATTCGATGATATTAAGCAAGTGAGCACCATGCACATGCATCCGTAGTAACTAGTTGGATACCTATTTGCTGAATTATAATTATTACACTGTGCCTTTGGTTTTCTGGTTTTCCATTTTTTTACTAGAGTAGACACTAACCTTATTGGTGATGTTCTTCAAAAAGGACAGGTGCGTAGTACCTACTCGCAACTGGCGTGCGTGTATGACTAGCTAGATGTATGGATGTGGACGAGGCAAAAGGATTATGTACGATCGAAGACAGTTCCGCCTGATCATTTAATTTTTTTTTCGCCTAAATCGTGCCGAGGCGCTGTGCGGGGCTAGCGAGCGATTCTATTTCTTGAGTGCAAGCAAAAATGAGCTTAGTGGTGATCAGGCGCATAAGACCGCCATAGTACCTACCTAAGGATCGTAGCTGGTGGCGTTCTGTAGTTTCTGCCTACCCCCATGGGAAAAGGGGGTTGAGTTTACAAAACAGTATTCACGGAAGCATTTTCACCATAAGGATCTTCGTAGTACCCACCTAAAATTGACAAAATTTGATGCAAGGAAAAAACCGGAGCCATCCGGGGTTGCGGGTTGTTCGAAAGGGATACCGCTGCCCCGGACACAAAGGGATAAGAAGGAAAATGGATGGGTTTTAGTGGTTAGAAGTCTGGAACTCCCTTCCACTCCGACCAGAGCGGGGGGAGACATTTAAAACCCGATGGGTTAACAGACTGTCTTACCGGTAACTGGTGGTATCATACTGCCAACTTCCAGATTTCGAGCTGTTCCGTATAAATTTCTAATGGACAAACTCAATAATACTTTTTGGACCTAGGAATCGAAGGACCGACCCCTACCCTTTTTATCGCCTGAAGGTCTTGTACAAGATGAGGCCTTATTTATCCGAACTACTACGGGAACAACTTGTGGAAACGTTAGTTCTATCTAGGCTGAACTACGCCGACACTGTGTATGGTCCGCGTCTCTTAGCTCGTACGGATCAGCTCATACAAAGGGTACAAAACGCGTGCGCTCGATTTTGTTATAACATTCCCCGTAGAAGTCATGTCACACCTTTTCTAAACAAGCATTCCACTCTTAAAATGAAATCCAGACGCAAACTACACTTGGCATGCCTTCTGTTCGGTGTGGTCAAATATCAAAAACCGGACTACTTGTTCGATAAACTGAGTTGGATAGCTAGTAGACGGGAATGTGGGAGAAGACAATGTTCTCAACAACTCTCAACTCAGTCGCATAGTTCAGCCGCTTTCAGAGGCAGCTTCCGTTATGCAGCTTCAAAAATATGGAATAACCTGCCACCACCGATAAGACTAATCAAGACGATAGACACTTTTAGAAGTCGTTTACGGCAGTTCCTCATAGAAGCACAACGGAAGCTGGATATGGTTGCTCTAAATGAATCAGTTATATGACATTTCTACCTTCCCACCTAAATAAAAAAAAAACTAAATGTGGCACTCGGAGACTGCCGCGGTAAAGCTATTGCATGCAGGTTTTTATCTTGCGCCCGTGCTATTTACCTATATGTATATTATGGGTCCCCTACGTTGTTTCGAACGCCGCTGTTGCGACACACGCTGTTGCGAATTAATTTTCCACTGCCTCACAGGTTCGAAAGCTCATGGAGTCGAATGAAGTAGTCGCGAAAGACGCTGTTTCGAAAATCATTTATACGCTCGAATGCTTGTGATTTCGATATTAGAAAGGGGTGAAAGGCATAGTATAGATTTGATTTAAAGATTCTAATACCTCCTGCCTACTTCTGTTCTCCTGGTAGTTTGTGGGACTTTACTAATTAATGAGCTATTTAAAAAAAACAATCCAGTTTTCAATCCTTCCTACTTCTGTTCTCCTGGTAGTTTGTGGGACTTTACTACCCAATTTGTTGTGACTTGTTTTTTTTTTGTTTGTGGTACCACTTAGGTACCTAGACAATTTTATATAAAGATCAGTCTTAGAAAAATGTACAGTTGAGGTACCTACTAATATTTTTGATTGTTACTTTGTTAATAATAATATTAAATTGTTGTTGTTACTTAAATATTGTAGAACTTAAGATTGTCTAATCTGTTTGAATTATGTCGTCGTTGATTTTGGTGCACGGTTACTCTCGAATGAGTGTATGTTTGCATCAACTTTATTATGTAATTGTAAAACTGTTGAATAACAAAAAAAAAAAAAATGATGATGTTGACACCGAATTTGTTGATTTAATTTAATTACTGCTTAAATATTTTTCTGTACACTATATGACTAAATACATCGAAATCACAAGCATTCTAGCGTATGAGGCATTGAAAATGTTTTTCGAAACAGCGTCTTTCGCGACTACTTCATTCGACTCCATGAGCTTTCGAACCTGTGAGGCAGTGGAAAATTAATTCGCAATAGCGTGTGTCGCAACAGCGGCGTTCGAAACAACGTAGGGGACCCGTATATTATATTGTTTTGGTTTGCTTTATACACTCACCATATTTGTTGTCATAGTTTGTTTTACTACTAACCCATTGCTTTTCTATTTTATTTTTATTTTATTGTACACGCCTCGATTATATATTTAAGTACATATTCACCCCCAACATTGACACAACATATAAAACTGATTAACATCCGTAACCACTCTAATTTAGGTTCAGTTGAAAACCAGCGTCGGGCACTAGTTGCCCGGCATTTTGCTGAACTGGGCCTTTTTGGCGCAGCCGTGAGGCACACAGTGGGACGATTTGTTTAGTTTTAAGTTCTTTTTTATATTATTTTTGTTTTACATTGTGTGTTTTTGTGGCATGTGCCAAATAAATGCATTTTCTTTCTTTTTCTTTCTTCTTTCTTTACCCCTTTTTAATTTCACGCGTAGAAAATTACGTCTAGAAGGTAGTTTATCAATAAAATCCTTTCATTATTACATTCCAGCGCGCATAGCAGTGTTTTATTGCCCTCCTTACGAGTACGTAGGTAATAGGCTCTCGAACTACAAGTGGAGTAAAGTTTACCTTTACGTCTCCTGCCGGAGACTAATGGGACACGCCTCCCACTGGTGAAAAATACACATAACATCATGCATTCGCTCTCTCTCTTTGTCTTCTTAGTATTCACGGAAAAAAGCACGCAACTTGCGTATTTTTTTCAAACAGGAATGGGGCCTTGATTTCGTATTTCTAGACCACTTTTCACCGATATTGACGCAAGTAGTCCCAAGCTTTTTAGTTCCTTATTTTATTTTTTTGTCAACGTTATCGCTGAGGCCTAGAATGCCACTTTGTGTAGGCGCTCTGCAATGATTAGACTACTAGATATTTATTGCTGTAGGCTAGGTACTAGATATCCGGCCACATCACAGGTCAGCCCCACGCTGACCCTGGGTTGTGACCAGTCAAGGTGCCCTAAGAGCGGTTAAGTAGCATCACTCTGCGAGGCTCTTTTAATGCGCCATAAATTGAAATTAAAGTGAGTGCGACCCATGAAATATGTCAAAAATATTTCATACAACAAATTTTTATTTTTACGATCCCTAATTCTTATTTTATGACCGAAATTGCGGTCCTAATGGTTTCACCTTCTGATTTTTTCGACGAAATAATCGCTCAGTTTTATGTCACTCTCAGAATGTGTTGAATAGAAAACTATTATTGTGTTTTTAATAAAATACTTTTATGGGTTTCATGTGACGTATGGATGGATGGAAGTTGCGTTGATTGGATGCATAGGTACACAAGATTGATTAAAAGCTTAATTTATTTTTTTACATCTCATACCAGTTCCCATCATGATAATTGGACTGCTGCGCGGCGTATCATTATAAGAAAAGCTATAAATCCAAAATTGTACGCATATCAACGGGTGTTCCACAGGGATCTATTTTAGGACCTATCTTATTTTTATTATTTATTAATGATTTGATTAATTATCTAAAAACAATTTTACCGGATATTGAATTAGTAATTTTCGCAGATGACACAAATGCTATAGTGGCAGCTAATGATATGGCAGAGTTGACAGAAAGGGTGAAGGCTACGCTACAAGCTTTTCATGGGTGGTTCACAGCAAATAAATTGTTGATTAATAGTAAAAAGACTCAATTAATGTTATTTAAAACTACGGCCCGTAACAAAGATAAATTAAATGTTGAATTAAATAAAGTCGAAATTGAAAACGCTGTCGAAGTAAAATTTTTGGGTATACGCATTGATCAACTGTTAAACTGGAAACCGGAATTAAAAGCTATTGATGCGTCGGTATCATCGGCATGTTACGCTCTGCGAACCCTGAGAAATGAAATCAGCATAGAACAGCTAAAAGTTGTATATTTTGCGCTGGTGGAGTCAAAAATTAGATATAGCATACTTTTCTGGGGAAATAGCTATGAATATAACAGTAGAAGAGCTTTCATACTACAAAAACGTGCTATTCGTACCATGGTCCGCATCTCTCAAAGGGAAAGTTGCCGGCAACACTTTACTAATTTAGGTATACTTACAGTACCAAGTCTTTATGTACTGGTACTTTTAAGCAATATGGCCAAAAACATGCATGACTATGAGACAGTAGAGGAACGGCAGATAAGGGAAAGCACCCGTAGAATGGACTTGAAGAATAAGAATTGCATCTTAAACAATCTAAGAATTGTGAGTCACAGTCCACGATACCAGTCAGTAACATTATTCAATAAATTGCCTTTACACATTAAAAGTACTGTCTACAATATCGGCTTCAAAACAAAACTAAAAAATTACCTTTTGGATAAGTGTCTATATGCAGTAGAAGAATTATAATTTTAATAAACACCTTCTATTATAAAATTGATGAAAAATAAATTTATTATTTTTGATTACCTAATGAATTTTGAATTTGTAATGTTATTTGATATGCTATTACTACATAATAAGTGTTTGTGTATAAATTATGTTGTGTAAATTATTGTTACTATTGATTAAAATGACTATAAACTATTACAATATTGATGAGTTACTAAGTTGATACCTATGAAAATAATGTCTTTATGCGATATTCAATTATTTATTATTTTGTGATGTTTCATGGATTTGATGTGTTATGTTTTAATTATTTTAATTCAATTTTTGACATTGATGAATTTCTGTTATGACGAATATATATTTCTATGAGTAAATGATTTTGACAACTGATCAATTAAAAATGGTAGTTATGATATTGTTTTCAAAATGGATTATTGTAAGGATTGATTATTATCTATTATTTTAAATGATATAATTATTATTATATTTTAAATAAAAAAAAAAGACCTTAATGAAGTTTTGGCATGTCTAAATATTTTAATGATAGGTTTAATGATTGAATTGTAGTTATAATTAACTCTTTTAAATTAATTATTATTGAACATTGCTTTATGTTACTGTTGGTCTAACTATTCTTCCACATAACTGGTAATATTGGTATATTTGTTAATGATTAATTTCTTGTTATGTTGACCTTAGCTTTGTTAATAATTTAACTTGAATAACGATGGAATTTGTTTTTATTAATTTATTTACTATACTGTCTCTTAGGTTCTTTTTTTTTGTACTTACTCTTGTTTTTTGTAACACATTCAGATACAATGTAAATTGTTATTGAATAAATGAAATGAAATGAATGAAATATCACCGGTTCGATCCCCTCACGGAACTTTTTGTATGGCCTACAGATAGTTGTTCCGGGTCTGGGTATTTGTGTATGTGAGTTTAAATGATTGTAAAAAAGGAGAAATTCCTGGTGTGGGGAACGTTTAATAAAACATAGTGCAATCGACTACACCACGCCAGTTTGTACTGAAACTCGAAACATAACAGAAAGCATTAATTTTCATGAAACCATTGACGAAGAAGAACTTAGAATGGTCTACGAGTCGGTGAGTTAGTAAGAAAGTTGAAGCAAGTCGCGCGTTCCAATACTGTAGATTTACAATCATTATAAGTTACTGGTTTTGTACCACTTATAGTTTACGTTAACTACTTTATTATTGAGAGCAGTGGTGGCCCAGTGGTTGCGGCCCCGACTTACGAACAGTAAGTCGATGAGGGTTCGATCCCAGGTAGGCGCATTACTTTGTGTAATTTATTTCATCACCACTGCTCTCGAAACGGTGAAGGAAAACATCGTGAGGTAACCCAATTGATTTTTTTTTAATTTAAAAAAAATCAAAGAAATGTGACTTCTACCAACCCGAACTGGGCCCGTGTGGTGTATTAGCCCATCCCTCTTCTAGTGAGGAGGCCCGAGTCCCTGCAGTGGGAACATTATATAGGCTGATGATGTTGAACTAGACTAACTACTTGACCTGCTGTCGTGTATGGATTAGAGTGTTGGGCCACAAAAGGGATAAATGAAAGGCAATTGCATGTGGCTGAGATGAGAATGCTAAGAGGGATGTGTGGTGTGACGCGAATGGATAAAATAAGGAAATGAGTACTTATGAGGAAGTCTGAAAGTGGCGCCGGTGAATGAAAAGTTGATTGGTAATCGATTGTCGTGGTATGGACATGTGATGCGAAGGAATGAAGGAAATGTTGTGAGGAAAATGTTGAGTATGAATGTAGATGGCTATAAAAGGAGAGGAAGGCCAAAGAAACGATGGATGGACTGTGTGAAGGATGATATGGCTAGAAAGGAGGTGACTGCTGAGATGACGAGAAATAGAGAAGTATGGGAGAAGAAGCCATGTTACGCCGACCCCAAATAAATTGGGATAAGGGCAGGGGAATGATGACGATGTTGAACTACTTTATCAGATTAATATCTAACATGCAAATCGGCTTAGAAAGCTCATCGTTATTTAGTTGTGGTGTAATTTTTACCGGTATTTATACGTTCTATAACCGAAATTCATCTGGAAAATTGCTAGGAAAACTTTGAAAGCGCCTGAAGTGGACGTAAATTATGATCAAATGTTTGAAAGTAACTTTCTTTCGAGGTGGCAGCAATGATTTAGAGATCTTCATGTGAAAAGCGCGCCTCAATTAAACGTCCAGGTTACTTTCAGTTTGAGTTTCATTAAAAATCATATTGTTTGTTAAATAGTATCTGGTTAAAAGGTAATGTACAGTTATCTTACTTTTTTACAGACTGAAGCTTCTAAAAACTTAATGACTAGGTAGGTCATTTGGTGCGTTGAAATATCTAAATACTCTATGCAATTGAATTGCCTCAAATCCTTGTTTCCAAAAGTACAGAAAAAATACTGAAATGTTGTGTAGGTAAATAAACTGTAGATAGGTACCTAGAAAATCTTAATAAAAAAATCCAGATCACTGGTATTTCTTAAAGAATTTATTTAGTAAAAAGTTTATGTATCTGTCTACGTTTGAAGCCAGTGTAACGAGCTCCTATTTAACGAGCGCCTCGCTTTGGTGCGGCCACAGTAGCAACGCGGATTAATAAATAACATAGAATTTCTATAGCTTTCTATCTTACACTTTCATATTGAAAATAATGTATAGAACTGCCTTTTAAAATAAAATATTAAAAAACCCGGTTGTTTATTTTTTGCATTTTTATTGCAACTACAGTTAACTCAAGAAAAAACTGAAATTAATATTTATTAGTGGTAATCAAAGAAGGTATAAAAAAAATTGTTACTTTAATATCTTAAAATTATGTTCCAGAAAATGATTACAAAAAAATGGAAATAAGAAATCATAAATTTAAAACAGGAAATCAAAATGTTGTTTATTTTGCAATGAAGCTACATGATTCTTTAGAAATATGTCTTTGATGTGTCAATGATATTGCCACTCTAGCATTTCATTGTTGTCATAAACGAGAGGAAAATAGCTACCAAGAATTATGAAACCAATCTTCTTCCTCGAACGTTTGAACGATTCAATATCTTCGGCAATTTTGTGAATTATAGCGTACTCGTTGCACTCTTTGCGAACAAACACGGTAATGGTCGACAACATTTTGCAGACTTCATAGTCTTCGTATAAGTATTTATGCGTTGATGCATTGTGAGATTGTGCCGAATATCATCAGTGGCTGTCATTGAACTCAGAGAATTCAGCCTTCGGACTGCAAATGAAAAGAGACGACCATCCTCTGATCACACGAGTTTTGTGTCTGATATTTATACTGTGCTGGTGTTCTCGTGGGTTACTGCCCGACAGTCTGTTGTTGTCGGGTTCTTGTATATTTAGTTTAGGCATAACACACGGATAATCATGACAATATCGTGAATAATCGTGATGCAGGATTTGTAGTTCCTCGCTTGCGTAATAGATGGCGCTAGCGATATTTTTGCTAATCATACTGTTACTGCTTTGACTAGGTCATACCAATGTAGGTAATTATTCCCTTTACATTTGCAAAATGTTCGTCCCGTTTTCAGTGGAACCACGCTTCAATCGCGAGGTCCGATTTGCCCGGGATTCGGGTCCCGGGGGACGGTTATTGAAAAAGTTAGCGGCGCGGCCGAGGCCTGGCCGTGAATTAATGCCGCGCAAATACGGGAACTCATACTTTACCTTATCGAGGATTGGCCAAAAGAATTGTATCTCAAGGAATTCTTAACGAATCCCTTTTCCGTACCTACTGATTAAGTCTAAGACGATAAATTAATTAAAATATCGTGGATTTTTGTTACATTGCGAAGTAATCAAGATTTTAGAAGTTAACAAATATAACATTGCTCCTGCTATTTCTAGGATAAGTACAATTGAAACCATGAGTAGGTACACCTACATTTTCTCCAGTTACGTTTAAATCCCATGTGGTAGGAGGCGAGTTTATTGCCTTCTATGGGTACCTACCAATCCTAATTCCGTACTAAGAAATCTCTGTTGGAAACCACCAAAATACTTTGCCCGGTCTGGGAATCAAACCTAACCGTTGCAGACTTGCAGTACTTGTGGCTATTAAACTACTGAGTATATAATTCTAAAATAAATAATTTCACTTCACTTTGTTTTTTGGCCTTCCGCTTTGGGCAGAGCCGAGCGGACTACAGTTAACATTATTAACAGTAGTGTAAATATTAATTTTGTTGTGTATTATTTTTTTATTCACCTAACAAATAACAATGATATTATTACTTGTGAAGTTTTTGATGATAATTAATGTGTGTTTGTTAGATGTTAAAGGTAATAAGTTTTCTTAATTATCATATAATGATAAGATTCAAGTTGTAACTAAAGGTAGATGTGTACCCGAATTACGAAAATTAATCCAAAAATATGGTAATTCATCGCGTACTCGTCTTCAATCCTCATAATTATTATACAACAATTCTTAATCTTTCTTCTGTTTGTATCGTTAGAAAATCGTGAGTTGAATCTTGAATAATGTGGTGAGTTTTTGAATTGAATTTACAACTTTTGTTTAACAGGCTTATTTAAAAATATTATAAATCAATGAATGTGACTTTTTTTGCTGTCAATTTATTCGTGGCCTACCCACCGTGGGGGACCACTGCACGCCACCGAGAAAGGTAGGGATTGTCAGACTTCTACTGACTAAAAACCACCCTTGTTCCTTCTTAGCCCTTGTGCCGAGGCGGCGGTATCTCTTTCGACAATCCGCAGCCCCGACGGGGCCTCTGTCTACCCTTCGAAGACATAAAATCGAGATGTTTTATTTTACAAAATGATAAATAAACTGTACCTTTTCCATTAGCAAGAAAATTAAGCCATCACGAATAATAAGCGGGATTGAGGGATGATCCCGTCGGGGCTGTGGATATCGAAAGGTTACCGCGGCTCCGACACAAGGGCGAAGAAGAAGGAACATGGGTTTGGTTTTTAGTCAGTAGAAGTCTGACACTCCCCTTCGCTCTGCCCAAGAGCGGGGGGGGGTTATTCGATGATTTTCCACCCACCAAAAAAAAAAGGGATGACTCACCGAATTTCGATAACGTTGCCTCAAATGATGGATCAGGTGGGATGTGGGCTAATATTGATTGTGTAAAAGCAAAGTTTACAATTTACGGTAAGTTTAAAGTTTACAGTTTACAAATAATGAAGTTGATTTTCACCTTGCGGAGGGGCGGTTGATGAGTTGCCACGTTTTACTTAGGTATGATATTTTTTGATTGGGTCTAAAATCATCACTACATTATTAAAAAACAAAGTCCTCCGCCACGTCTGTCTGTCTGTTCGCGATACACTCAAAAACTACTGCACCGATTTTTATGCTGTTTTCACGAATGGACAGAGTGGTTCTCGAGGAACCTACCTATATAATTTGAGCAGTGCAGAGCAGTGGTGGCCCAGTGGTGGCGGCCCCGACTTACAAACAGTAGGTCGTGGGTTCGAACCCCGGCAGGCGCATTACTTTGTGTAATTTAATTCATCACCACTGCTCTCAAAACGGTGAAGGAAAACATCGTGAGGAAACCGGCATGTCTTAGAACCAAAAAATTCGAAGACATGTGACATCTACCAATCCGCACTGGGCCCGCGTGGTAGTTTATAGCCCATCCCTCTCCTAGAGAGGAGGCACAAAGGTATCGCCGACGATGCATTAACCCCATTTCCACCCAACAACATATTGCATCAGCCACCGGGGCCGGTCCACGAGATGCTGCCTTCGCGTTTCGCGACAATGCATTAACCTTGAACACGGGGCCGGGCCACGTGATGCTGCCTCTGCGCAACTTGACAACGATCAAGCCACCATTTCTAGGGCGGTTTCAACGCCACTTCGGTTCCAACCTCGATCGTAGTCGCAATCTTTAGTCATACTTATAAATTTATGTAATTTCTTTTTAACCGACTTCCCAAAAAGGAGGAGGTTCTCAATTCGATCGGTATGTTTTTTTTTTTTCTATGTATGTACACCGGTTACGCTGCGATTTATGATCCGATTTACGTGATTCTTTTTTAGTTTGATGCGGAATAGTTTCCATTTGGTCCCATAAAAATTTAGTATAGTTTTGTCCAGTACTTTTCATTTTATGAAGATTTTTCTTAATTTATCAACATTTTTCGTTTATATATGTTCGCGAATAACTTCGTCGTTTATGAACCAATTTTGATGATTATTTTTTTATTGTGAAGGAGATATTTCAAGGGTGGTACCATGATATGGAAACCAGGACCTGGTGATGGAATCCCAGAGAAATCGAGGGCAACCCTCAAATTTCATAGGCACGTATTGCGTGTTTCGTGTTTTTCTGACGCTACACAAGTATTCGCATCTAGCAGTCATCACTTCATGTTGATGAGCTGATGATGGAAGGTACTATTCCTCAAAGGTTAGGAGTTGAAAGCAAATTATAAGGGAATTTCAAGGTTAAGGGCGAGGTTTCTTAGTCGAATGTTAAATTAATGTATAGTAAATATTTCTATAGGATATTACAACTAAAAATGAAAAAATAAAAAAATCTTTTTTGCAAAAAAAAAACAACCGACTTCAAAAACACCAAAAAGTGAAAAATAAAACTTCAGAAGAAAACTCAGCTTCTGAAGTCGGTGGCAAAAAAACGAAATGAAACAAACAAATGTCACCGACTTCAGAAGCTGAGTTTTCTTCTGAAGTTTTATTTTTCACTTTTTGGTCTTTTTGAAGTCGGTTGTTTTTTTTTGCAAAAAAATTTTTTTCTATTAATTAAATTAATTTTAAGCAAATTGGCTTTCTTTGAATACTCCGCCTGTAGCCTCCGTAATTCATAATAAAACAAATAAAACGATGGAAGCTGCCAAAGTAAAAAAAAGTAAAGTAATAGGTAAAATTTTTTGACTTTTAAAGAAAATGGTACCTATACAGCGTTTCTCGATTAATATAGAAAACCAACCATTCTTCCAAATTACATTTTAATGAGAAAACTTTCTACCTAATTCAGGATTAAGCAGCACCTCTCCCTGAAGTTCTAATTTTTTATATTGTAATTCTAGGATTTTGTATTTTATTTAGTGTGAGATTTCGATACAATGTAAAAATTGTTACTGAAATAAATGAAATGAAATGAAAAGTTAGCACACATTAGGTATATGTACTGGATTGTCATCACCTCAGCATATCGGGATGTGTATGTAATATTCACCAGTTTAGATACATTGCTCCATCAACTAAGAAAATTCAATACTATCTCACTTATCGGTGATCTTAATATTAACATTGCACCTACAAGTGTGGATTCAAATTGTGATGAATACCTAAACATTGCTGCATCCAATGATATTATAAATAAAAAGAGGTAGATATCGCATTAGCACGCACAAATTGTTGAGGACAAACTACGCTAATTGGTGCAGTTTCATTTAGTCGGGTTATAGCAGCGAGCGAAGTAAGTCGAGTCCGCGGCGTAACAAAAATGCCATGTTGTGTCATAAGAAAGTGCAAAAACTATGGTTCCAAGAAAAATAAGAGTTTTGGAGTTTCATACCATACGTAAGTATAATAAAAATATATCATATTTGTATTGTTTTCACGATTTATTTCTCATTTTCAAATAAATTTCGTATTATTGACATGATGGTTCGAAAAGGATAGAGAATAGGATGACAATCTGTAGCGTGACAGAGACAAATAGCATGCGTCATAGATTAATCAAACAGAAGCGAAATGGTAGGCACAATAAATAGCGTTGCGCTTTCAATTATTATGATTAAAATTATATAGAATGAGATAAGTAATAGCGGGCTGTCATATATTTTATTAGTAAAATTGGAATGTACGTAGTAACGTACCTAGATAAAACATATTTTCTCATAATGTTTTACTATTTTACAGATTTCCAAGTGATGACTTGATAAAAAATAAATGGGTTAGCATAGTTATGGCGGAAAGAAGTGAACCTGACTGGATGCCTAGTAAACGTAGCACAATTTGTTCGGCACATTTTAAAGAAGAAGATAAATATATTACTCCAAAAGGACTCAAGCGTCTGAAATTTGATACAAATATTCGATAGTACCTATCTAAAATATAATTTAAATTGTAAAAATATTAATAATCATTCGCAGTACTTAGTAGCTGTACATTGGTAACAGTCATAAAAATTCAATGTCTCTTCTGTGGTAAATCGACTCTATGATACTCTAGTGTACTTCAAGCGCAACACACAAAAACTAGCTATCTCTTTCTATCTTATTATGTTCCGTATTATCTATCGCTGTCGTAGTCTGACGTTGGCGTTCAGCCGTTTAATGACAACGCAACGATATCTGAACGTCATTCAGTATGAACATGGCGTATCTTTCTTTATAATATCATTGGCTGCATCACACGCTATGCTCCCTGCGCATTCTTTCCCCACCAGGCTGTCTAATTGTTTGGACCACGTTTTTCTGAAGTCAACACACACTGCCACAACATTGGTACTGGAATGTGATATAACTGACCATTACCCTGTTGTACTCTTTTGCAATTCTAACACCACAATTAATACAAGAAAAATTTCTGTAAAAAAGAAGATACTTATTGTAAAAGTGAAATGTGACATCGAAAAAGCAGACGTTTCTGAAATTCTAAATTCAAATAACCCAAATTTTGCTGCCGAAACTTTGATATCTCTGCTATCCTCTTTAGTAAATCTTCATACAAGTTCTTCAGTAATTCCTAGCAGAAGGCGCATCATCAAGCCTTGGATTACTCCTGGCCTCCTCAGATGTATTAGACAAAGAGATAAATTAAATAAAACTTTCAAGAAGCACCCAGAAAATGACACTTATAAAACTATTTATCTCCGCTATCGAACTTTCTGTAATAATTTGCTGAAGAAGCTCAAACGCGAGTTTGAAAGGTTAGAGTTTCAGAAGGCCGGAAGGAACCCTAAGGCCTGGAAGGTAATAAAAGACATATCCCATACGGACAAAGGAAAAATTTTTCTTCAGAGTTACTGAAATGTTCGGACGACCCTCTTCTCTCTGTCAATCTGGTAAACCAGTACTTTGCGAATGTGGGCAGTACCCTCGCATCCAATTTCCCGAATCCTTCATCGCAAAATAACTTTTCAGACTCTCACGCTCCGCCCCAGGTGGCTAGCTCTACCATAACAGCCCCGTTGGAATCGATGGCCATGTACGACGTTGATGACAAGGAAATTGATAGAATTATTTTAACACTCAAAGATGAATGTGCTGTTGGTTATGATGGAATCCCAGCTACAATTATCAAGGCCACGAAAAATACAATTGTCCCTCTCCTAGTTCACATTTTTAATCTTTCCATGTGCTCTGGTATCCTTCCGGATGCCTTCAAAACTGCCATAGTCCACCAGTGGCGTGCAGTGGTCCGCCACGGTGGGTAGGCCACGAAATATTGACAGCAAAAAAAAAAAATTCACATTTTATAACATTTGAAAATAAGCCTGTAAAAGTTATACCTAAAATACAATTCAAAAACTCACCACATTATTAAAGGTTCAACTCATGATTTTTTATCGATGCAAACAGAAGAAAGATTCGGCCACCTCAAAAAACTCATCCAAGTGAGTGGGTGATACAAAAGTACAAAACACGTCACTTGCAAGATAATATCCGAAGCGGCCTTCACACATCTACCTTTAGATACAACTTGCACCTTATCATTACTTATACGATAATTGAGAAAACTTATTACCTTTAACATCTAGCAAACACACATTATCAACACAAACTTCACAAGTAAATACCTAGGTACAGTGCGATCAAATTATCTTGGCAGCTCCGAACTTCGTGCAGGTCATTTTGTTACAACGAATGTATAAAAGTGTTATGATATTTATTTTATTTGTATTTCTCACTGTTTAAATTAGATATTTTCTGATCGTTTAAGTATTGGTTTATCTGGCAATAACAGTTTTATTCCCAAGTTTACATGCGTAAAATTTCGCAAAGCCTATGTTCAGAGCTGCCAAGATAATTTGATCGCACTGTACCATTGTTATTATTTGTTATGGGAATAAACAAATAATACACAACAGAGCTAATATTTACACTACTGTTAATAATGGTATCTAATAACTGACAATATCTGTACGTTTTCGGTTTCAAAACAAATCGCGCTATAAATTGCTTGTCACAACAATGAAACAATAATAATGGCTTCCTCGTTTATAATTTCTAATTTGCCGATAGAAAAATACTACCAAATAAAATTGCATCATTTTCATAACGAGTTTGTTCACAACAGCGGTCAACAAAATTTTGCAGGATTATAGGTACGAAATCAATCAATGAAATGTGTTGTCAGTGCTGCACTCTATCTATGGACGGAAGAGCGAAGACCGCAAACGCGCGAAATTCAAATTTCTTAATTTCCTTACATTTTTGCAATTTGCAGGCCAGTGCTAGGTTGTATGTTGAATAATAAAATATGATTCGCGGCTGTAAGACGTATGTAGTCAGTATTCAAGCTAGCACTGGCCTGCAAATTGCAAAAAACGTTAAAAAAAACAAATTTGAACTTCGCGCCGGAGTTCGCGGGCTGAAGATGGCACGCATGACGCATCCAATCGTAGCCTTGTGTTGTTGCAGCCAATCACAGGCCAGCTACACTCGCAGGAGTTGACATGCATGTGTGCGGTTCATATACACGAAAATATGCACCGATCATTCACCGATGTGACGCTGTGTGCGTAAAATTATGAATGGGTTTTAGGCTACTCGAATGCTAGCCTAAGCAAGCCTGTAAATATAAGATTCGTACGCGAAAAATTGCTCTAAGTATTTTAACAGGAGTTTGAACTTTTTTATTATTATTTTGTACATGTTGTTATTTTATTACATAGTTAATTAGTTATAAGAAATGCTCAGTTGGTAAACTCAAACTCAAACTCAAACTCAAATCGTTTATTTCAATTAAGCCATTACAGGCACTTTTGAATGTCAGAAGGACGGAAGAAGAACGAAACTACGAGTGCAATGCGCCATTCCGAAAGCCACCACGCCGAACCACACGCCACCGAATGCCCGCAACAACGAACACTGCGAGCACGAAAGCACCCAGCGACGCAAACCGCAACAACGAATGCTCGAGACCCCGAATCACGGAACAACGAATGCACGCCGCAACGTGCAACCGCCGCCCCGCGACCCGGAGCCCCGCACACCCACCGCCACGGCACACGCCGCCGCGCGCCCCCGCACCCACACCACTCGCCGCCGGTAACATCCGGCGCCGCGCAGCCCGACGCAGCAACTCCCGAAACGACGCATTGCACTCCTACGCTACAGTCACAATCACAAGGCATAATAACTTGTGAAAGTACTGTAGTTGCCAGTTCCCTAACGTAGATCTCATGAAGAAGAACAGGCAAGAAACTCCATGGACACTCTTTTAAATTAGAATTTGTTACAAAATCTTGGTACATTATATCATTCATGTTGAGATGGTATATTATGTGAGAACTATGTAGCAAGACGTGCAAGTTAAGAGCGTCCAGAGTAAAAAGATATAATAAACAAATCAAAAAGAAAAATATATTTACACCATGGCAACTAAGGAATGACCAGTCTCCACTGACAGCGCCCGTTCACGAACATGACGCATGGATCAGCACCATTCAACTCAACCATTTTGAAGGGAACTAAATGATCCGACACACCCGCCACCATCAGCGAGACATTTGAGTGAGCATGACATTCTCTCAGCCACCAGGGCAACGTCACTAAAATATAACTAAATGTAAAAATGTAAAAAGGGGCTTTATAGTACATAGTACTCACACATGTGCCATGCAATTATACAATATTAAGACATTGAATCTATACAATGCAAAGATATTTTTACAATCTTCTGCAGCCTCTACAATAACTTCACATGATAATCGATGTAATTGCCCCTATGGTTGTGGAGCAGGACCAGCATGGAGCCAAGCATTTTTATCATCAATGTAATCCCCCAACTTATAGTATGCTTGCCTACATAGTGTGCGTTTTACACAAGTTTTAAATTTCGTCTCACTCAGTTGAAGAATGTGAGGGGGTATTTTATTGTAACATTTTAAACAGTACCCCATGAAAGATGAGTCTACTTTAGCTAGCCTGAAACCTGGCTGAACTAGTTGGTCCCTATTTCTCGTATTATAGTGGTGTCTATCACCTCTTTTGCTAAATAAATGCAGATTTTTCCTGACGTACATGATGTTTTCATAGATGTATTGACAAGGTACTGTCATGATGTTAATTTCCTTAAACAGCTCTCTCAGAGAATCGCGCCTTCGTAGACCATATATGGCTCTAATGGCTCTTTTCTGCAGAATAAATATAGACTCGAGGTCTGCAGCCCGTCCCCATAGTAAAATACCGTATGACATAACACTATGAAAATAGCTAAAATAGACTAGTCTCGCGGTATCTACGTCAGTAAATTGACGGATTTTCCTAACAGCATATGCTGCTGAACTCAGCCGTCCTGCAAGAGATGTTAAATGCGGACCCCACTGTAGCCTTGAGTCAATCGTTATCCCCAAGAAAACAGTTTCATTGACAAATTCTAGTTTCTCTTGATTCAATACTATGTCACAATCAGTACTTTTGACATTTGGTAGAGCAAATCTTATGCACTTAGTTTTTTTCCCATTTAATACTAAATTATTAACGGTGAACCAATTATGAACCTGCAGTAAGGCGTTATTTACGTCATCAAGATTCGTGGCACGTCTGTTTACCTTAAATATTAAAGAAGTATCGTCGGCAAACAATACCATTTCAGGTTGGTTTTTAAATAAATGGGGTAGATCATTAATATAGACTAAAAAGAGAAAAGGACCTAATATCGAACCTTGTGGCACACCCATGCTTACTTTTAAGCCCATTGAATTGACACCATTTATTTGTACTTGCTGATGTCTATCGCTTAAATACGATTTCATTAAACTGAGCGCAAGATTCCCTAAACCGTAATGTTTGAGCTTTATGAGAAGGGTTTCGTGGTTGACGCAATCAAATGCTTTGGAGAGGTCACAGAAGATCCCTATGGCATCTTGTGACTCTTCCCACGCAGTAAATATATGTTTTAATAAGGTGACACCGGCGTCAGTCGTACAACGTCCTTTGGTGAAACCATACTGTTTCTCATGTAAGATTTTGTTGGTGTTAAAGTGGATGAGCATTTGATTAAGCATTACTTTTTCAAACACCTTGCTGAAAACTGGCAAAACGGATACGGGTCTATAATTATTGGTGTCTTTACTGTCACCGGATTTGAAAAGTGGTATTACCTTGCTGTATTTCATAAGGTCCGGGAAGACTCCCTGGTCCACACACAAATTAAATATTAAGGCTAAGTACGGAGCGACAGTCTCAATAATAGCTTGACAAACTTTAATCGACAGTCCCCATAGATCTTCGGTTAATTTGACTTTAATTTCCTTAAAAGCTTTAATGACTGCTATGGGGTTTATATGTTTAAATTGAAATTCAACCGGACAGGCTGAAACGTTCGCTCTTAATAACTCAATAGAAAGCAAGGGTGACGAATTTAAGGTTTCAGTAGTTTTAAGTGGGATACCAGTGAAGAAATCTACAAATTCTTGAGCAACTTCGTTTTTAGAACTTAAAAGGCCACGTGAAGTCTCTAGAGTGATATCATTATTATATTTTTTATTTCTATTCGTTTCACTATTGATAATTTTCCAAACCGTCTTTATTTTGTTATCGGCGGATTTAATCTTGTTACTAATGAATAAGGCTTTAGCTACTTTGCAAGCGTTTTTAAAGATTTTAGAGTAACTTGCAACATATTTATTGAAAGTTTCTGAGTTAAGGTAGGGCTTAAGACCGTACAACTCAAACAATCGCTCCCTACTTTTCCTAATGCCCTTAGTTGCCCAGTCACTGAACATAAACTTAGGGCAAATAGATTTAGTTTTCGTTTTTATTGTATTATTGAACTCCGTGTGAATCACCGAAAAGAATTCTTCATAAAATAGATTTACATTGTCGATAATCTGGCTTGGAATGCCTAAATTACTAATTAAATTATCATTAAATTTATTTAAATTGCTGGGTGTTATCTGCCTAGATTTTATTTGGATTTTTTGTACTGGTGTGAAGGATTCAAACACAACGACTTGACCGCTGTGATCCGAAGGAAGGTAATTTACAATGAATTTATCCAAGTAGTCGCAGCAACAAAAAACATTATCCAGACATGTAGCAGTATTTGTAGTAATTCGGGTTGGATCCGAAAACACGTTTAATAAATTAAATGATTTAAAAAGATGCAAAAATCTACTGCTATTTGAATTTGTATCTAAAATATTAACATTAAAGTCGCCACATATAACCACTGATTTATTACCAGTTACAAGTTTTGCTAAAACATCTTCCATTACTGACTCAAATGTAGAGTAGTTTTGATAATTTGGGGGCCTGTAAACGCACACTATTACATGCTTATCCAGCTCAACACAAGATAGCTCAATATTATGTTCAATCGATAGTTTAACAATATCATCACGAGTTTTGAATTTAATTGAATTTTTAATTAAGATTAATGAACCTCCTCGCAGCATTGATTTACGGTTAAAACAGCTACCCACCGTATAGTTTTCATAATTAATAAGCATTTGGTAATCCTTAAGCCAATGTTCAGTAAAACAAATAATGTCAAACATACTTTTCTCTAAAAACAATTCTATTTCTAATAATTTGGAAGAAATGCCTTGGATATTTTGGTGGAATAAATTCAAAGTGTTCTGCTGAGGCCCTTTTTTACTAACTAATTTAGAGCAAGAAGATACCTTTCTGTTGATATGTTTAACAATATTGTTAATGGTACCTTCTGTTGTCTTACTTCCTAGTTTAAACTAATATTAATATCTGGAGTGAGCCCAGAGTCTCCTGTGCCATCACTAGACAACAAGATACTGTCACTTAAAACTTCTAATTGAGAGTATTCCACGGTGACATATGGAACCTCCTCCGTACAATGATTGTAAACATTTATAGCACTAGTGCTATATTTATCTAAGGTCACCTCCTGTACATTAGTACCATGACTAATAGTCGCAGTGTCAACAATATAAGCAAACTTCGACATACTACTTATGTCTGTGTGAATATTAAAAGCTAATAGCCTAGCTATTTTGTGTCTAAACCTAACAGGTAGATACACATTACCTGGAGTCGACTTAAGCTTATCAACAAAAGTGTTAATATCAAGATATACAAGCTTATCACAATAGTGACCTACTAAGAAATGCAAATGATTGTTTAACATGTGTATATAATTGTTTTTCCTATCACAAAGTCTTTCAAAATATGGAAAAGCACACAATATAATTTTACTACAATCTAACTTTAACAACTCTGATACCCAGTCAGTGAGGTCTTCCTTTTTAATTTTAGAACTGTTACCAACACATATAGTAATGGTAGTATCAGGACCACAAACAGTTTTTGCCGCTGATGTCATAATCTGTTTAAAGGTTGACCCAGGCATACAATAATTTTGTGTACAATAACTCAGGTTATTACTAATTAATTTTCCTAGCCCTCTACCTAAACCATCAGAAAATAAGTAACTAGTAATCGCAAAATTATTATTATCATTACCAGCTGGCTGAGCCACTGAGGGTGTAGGTGAATGGTGCTGAGGCTGTGGTGTACCCATGCAGGCACAGCTACAAGAGAGGTTATTTGTCAGGGACTCATATCTCTCCGCATTGTACGTGACCAGGTCCACCAGCTCATTGGCCTCCTGCATGCGCTTACTCAGGTCTTGTTGAGAAGCCTCATATTTACTAAAAATATCCTTAATTGCATATTCCCTTACAAACAGCTCATCCTGAAGGTTCTGAGTGTCGGTATCATACAATGTCCGACATAATTGTAATTCACTGTCACACTTTTTCAGTTCTTGAATTAAATTTAAATTTTTTCGCCTTAGTTTTGTGTTTTGTTTGTAAACTTTTAGGCGTTTCAAAGATCTTTTAATGGTTTGAATTCGTTTATTGATTTTAATATATTTTTTAATCTTATTATGACTAGTAAATAAATAAGTTTTAGATATAGTTTCATTGGTTAAGTCTATAGTTACTATTGGCTCAACACATACAGGTCCTGACCGGCTACCAACCAACTCATCATAAAGACTGCAGGTGTTCGCAGACTCTTCTCAGGTAAGGTAGGCTAAGCCTAAGAGCCTTAATAGAGCGCACGCCACTGTAGTCCACCCTATATACAAGAGAGGAGGCAAGGATCTTGTTTCTAATTAAAGGCCTATATCCGTCCTTTCAACCATCTCTAAAATTTTCGAGAAAGTCATCAACGTGAGGCTCACGAAATTCCTAACTAAATTCAACATCCTGGCCGAAAATCAATACGGGTTCAGAGAGGGAAAATCGACAGATGACGCTACCCAGGAGTTAACAAGTACAATAGTTGCACATATCAACAGTAAACAGAAGTCACTTGGGGTCTTCCTAGACCTTTCGAAGGCGTTCGACACCGTCTCTGTCCCCAAATTGGTTGATAAGTTGGAACAGATTGGCGTACGTGGCACTCCCCTCGCAATCTTCCGTAGCTACCTAACGGGGCGTAAACAGGTAGTGAGGGTTGGTTCATTTGTAAGTGATGAAGAAAACTTGTTTTATGGTGTCCCTCAGGGTAGTGTCCTAGGACCAACACTCTTTCTCATATATGTCAATGAGCTGTGTCAGTTATTGGAGGTCGTATATTTATATGTATATACTGGCCTGCGAGAAATAATCATATGTAACACATTGCTGTCATTGATTTAAATAAGCTTAGTTACGGGTTGTTTATATTCTATTGTACTTTGTAACTTGCTTGTAAAATATTAACCACGAATGAATATATTGTGCTGTCCCACTGCTGATCTCATCTTTATTTCAATTGGTTATGGGCCCAGATCCCAGAAGCACAAATGTTAGAGCATTATTTATAAGTTGAGTGGTTTAAATATTATTTTTGTGCTTGTGAAACGTGTGAAACTTACGAAATCGCAATTATGTCAGCTGAGGTTGGCATAAGTGGTATTAAGAGGCTAAAAAATTCGTCCGACTACCCGAATTGGAAATTCCTGGTGCGAAATTACCTTGAAAATAAAAACTGGTGGGGAGTAATTTCTACAGATGTAGTGAATGCTGACGTAGACAGGCAGGCACGAACAACAATATGCTTGTTGTTGGAACCAGAGTGCTTTACCCACGTCTACAATGCGAAGACTGCGAAAGAAGCCTGGAATAGCTTACGTAAAGCGTATGAAGACAAAGGTTGGGGAAGACGCATACACATTCAGCGAGAGCTTTTTAACTGTAAGTTAGAGAATTTTGATTCTATGGAAAGCTACATATCAAAAATTACGTTCCTGACACAACAATTGTCAGATATTGATGCTCCAATCCCTGATGATTGGATCATATCGATTTTGCTGGGTGGATTGACCGCCGAGTACAGCCCTCTCATTATGGCTGTAGATAATAGTGGACAAGAAATAACGTTGGAGCAAATCAAAATGAAATTGTTACAAGAAGGAAGTAGACAGAGTAAGTTGAACACAGAGTACAAAAAAGCCTTAGGGTGAATTTCAACAAATGCCATTTTTTTTTATCATATCGGTGAACTTTTTCATTTATGTTATTTTTTTATATTTTTCAGGTTTTATGTAATCTTTAGGATATCAAATATCCCCAAATTTAATATCATCAACGTAACATTTAAGACTAAAGAGAAAATTCAGTTTGAATTCTGGTTTCCACCGATATGATAAACCGGCACCGATTATTTTTCTGTACACCGATATGATAAGTTTATCCACCGAAATGATGTACATATCCAGCGATATGATAATCTATCCACCTTTGAACATCAAACAGGAAATAGTTAGTAGGTACCTTACATACTTAACGAAATGACACGGGATCTACCGATATGATAAAACGACTCACCGAGATGATAAAATATCTACCGATATGATAAAGCAATCCACCGATGTGACAAAACTGTGCGTTGATCATGAATCAAAACACCGATATTAGATATAAGACACCGATTGATTTTTTCTCATCATTTCGGTGTAAATTATCACATCGGTGGTAATAAAGACCACCGATTACAGCGATATGAGAACAGCGACGTGAGAAATAACACAATTTTTAGAAAATTAGAAAAAATGCATAATATCTAGGATAAATTCAATAACAGTCAATGAAGCTAATTCACTTATTACCTCTGTTAGAACCAAACAACAATAATGAAACTACTCATTACACTAGAAAAATGCAAACACCGATAATATAAAATAATTGTCCGGGAGCAACTGAAATGGCGTACTTACGTTATTGGCGGGAATATGCAGCGATTTGACACACGTCCGTCTTGACTGCGCACTAGCACACACTAACGAGAGAAATAAAATTGGGGTGGGGACGCTGTCGGACTCGTCGATGTAAAGTTAGGTTTAAATTACTTTTGTCCAGCGATATGAGAACATTTCGCAGGACAAGTACGTTTGTGCCTCTCAGTAATAATAATCGTTAATTATGTAATAAAATATGTTATATATTAATAATATAACTAATATTCTATGAAATAGAATAAGTTATATCCTTAACTTAGGTACTTATTTTTATTAGTGTATATAAGCTTTTTGTTTGTAAAAAAAGTAGAGGGACAGCACCGATTTGAAAAAAATAGAGGTTTATGTATATATTTTCTACCTTTGTAATAGTCCTAGGTAAATTATATTTTTGCCACAACGCAATAACTATCTATTGAATACTAAAAAAAAAAATTCAGAACAATATTCCTTTTTTCAAATACTAATTTCACCGAAGACAAAAAAATAAGTCATTTGGGAAATTCACCCCTTAGTAACACGTAAAGTACAGAACGATGCTAGATCTAACACTAAAACTAATGATCGTAAGCAGAAGTTCGTCTACAAGTGTTTTAAGTGCCACAAGGAAGGACACAAGGCGTCCGAATGCAAGGAGCGGATAAAAACCGCGAATATCTGCCTGAATACAAAGGGGGCGATAAACAAAGATAATTGGTATTTAGACAGTGGGTGCTCAAATCATATGACCCATGATAAAAACAAATTGTTGTCTTACACACATGTAAACGGCAACATGAAGATCGCAGTAGCAAACGGGGAGAAGTTATTGGTGAAAGGACGAGGAAATGCTGAGCCACAAGTCAGCGAAAACGGAAAATTAATTTTAGAAAACGTTTTACATGTTCCTGATTTATCCATGAACCTAATTTCGGTGAGCGATTTGACCAAGAAAAATTATTGCATGAATTTTGACAAAGAAGGTTGCATGATTCAAAGTAAAAAACAAATTATTGCAAGATGTCAAGAGGTCGGTGGAATTTATGAGTTGACAGAAAATCAAAATGACATCGTGAATGTGACATTGTCAAAACAAAATGAAAATATTTCGAACGTTTGGCACAAAAGATTAGCTCATTTATCGCGTAATTATATGAATAAAATGAAAGTTTTAGTAAGCGGTATGGAATTTAAGAGTACCGATTTATGCGAGCCGTGTATTCCATGTATAGAAGGAAAGACATGCAAAAGTCCCTTTAAAAAGCAAGGTACGAGAGCGAACGAGGTCTTACAATTGGTTTTTAGCGACGTTTGTGGACCAATCGAGGAGCCATCGTTCGGTGGTTCGAGGTATATTCTTCTATTTATCGACGATTATACTAGAAAGACTCATGTTTATTTTTTGAGGAACAAAAGCGAAACATTTGATAAGTTCCGTGAATATAAGGCGGAAGTTGAGAATGAGACAAGTAAATTGATTAAATGTCTGAGATCTGACAACGGCGCGGAGTATTGTAATGGTAAATTTAAATCATTTTTAAAGTCTGCAGGTATAAAACACCAGACGACTGTACCGTACACGCCGGAACATAATTCTGTCGCAGAAAGAGCGAATCGTACTATAATAGAGAAGGCAAGAACATTACTGTCAGAATCGAACTTGAGCAAGAAGTATTGGGCCGAGGCTGTAAATACTGTTGTTTACTTAAAGAACAGAAGTCCTACGAAAGCATTGAATAATGCGGTACCAGAAAAGCTTTGGAATGGAAAAGATGTGGATGTTAGTCATCTGAAAATCTTTGGTTGTTTGGCATATAGATTGATACCCAAGCAAAAGAGACGGAAACTGGACATGAAGACGGAACCGATGATTTTTATTGGATATCCTGATAATCAGAAGGGTTATCGTCTGATGAATCCTAAGACAGGTGAAGTGACGACTGCGAGAGATGTGAAATTTCTGGAAAACGTCTTTCTCCAAAAGGAAAACGTAGAAAAGTCGGAATTAATCATAAACCTAAATAAAGATTCTGTTCCTTCCAGTTTACCGAACGTATCTACAAGCAGATCTGAACATTTAGAGGCTCACAACGATATGTATCGTGATACTGAAGACGAGAACGTAGAAGTATCGGAGGACATAGGACCTGAATCTATAGTACCAGAGCGAGTACCTGATGACGTATTGACTGAAGAAGAAGTCAGAATACCTGAATCAGAAAGGAGATATCCTTTAAGAGAACGCAGACAAGTCGACCGGTACGGATGCAATGTTATGTATGCCAAGGAGAGCAATCTTGATGGTGATCCATTGACTATTAATGAAGCGTTGGCGAGACCAGATGGAGATTTATGGCAAAAAGCGATAGATAATGAACTTATGTCACTGAAGGAGAACCAGACTTGGACGTTGGTGGATCTTCCAGCTGATAAGAAGCCTATCCAATGCAAATGGGTGTTCAAAATCAAGAAAGATAGCGATGGCAAGGTATCAAAGTACAAGGCTAGACTTGTAGCAAAAGGCTTCACACAGGTATGTGGTGTAGAGTAAACTGAGACATATTCTCCTGTAGTAAGAAGCTCTACTTTAAGATTGTTGTTCTCGCTAGCTGTTGAATACGGTTGGTTTATTGACCAATGGGATGTCACGACTGCCTTTTTATACGGAAAAATTAAAGAGGACATTTACATGCTCCAACCAAAAGGAGCAGTAGTCAAAGGTCAAGAAACCAAGGTATGCAAATTGCAGCGTTCTTTGTATGGATTGAAACAAGCTTCAAATGCTTGGTTCAAGGAATTGGATAAAGAAATGTTGAATTTAGGCTTTGTACAATCAAAAATAGAACCGTGTTTGTATCAAAAGCAGTTTAAAAACAACAAGAAGTTGATTGTCGTTATTTACGTAGATGACCTTTTTATTTTTGGAAATTATGAACAAGAAAAGCAGAAATTAAAAAACAATTTGCTTGACAAGTTTAAAGTGAAAGATTTAGGGCAGGCTAGGCATGTTTTAGGCATGAGGTTGAGGAGGGACAAAGATGTTATTTGTCTAGATCAGCAACAGTTCATTTCGGATATTTTGAATGACTTTAACATGACAGACGCTAAGCCAGTTTTAACCCCAATGGAAGTCGGTATGAAATTAGAAAGATCGACAAATTCTCATAGCGATCTGCCGTATCAAAGCTTAATAGGCTGTCTAAACTATTTGGCCTGTAATACGCGACCAGACATAGCACATGCGGTAAGTGTACTTTCGCAATTCAATTCATGCTATGATGAAATACATTTTAAATGTGCGAAACGGGTCTTAAGGTATTTAAAAGGTACGTCTAACCTTTGTCTCACTTTTAGGAAGTCGGGAGATTTAGACTTACGAGGCTACGTAGATGCAGATTGGGGAGGGGCACTTGATAGAAAGTCTTTCACAGGATTAATTTTCAAAATAGGTAAAAATATAGTGTCGTGGGAGAGTAGGAAGCAAGCGACAGTATCCTTGTCAAGTACAGAAGCAGAGTACGTAGGATTAAGTCAAGCTTCGAAGGAAGCTCTCTATTTACGGAGTTTACTAAATAGTTTAACAGCTGTGGATAGTAAAGCGGTAGTAATATACAATGACAATCAGTCGGCGCATAAAATTGCAGGTAACAAAATGATGCATAATCGGACAAAACATATAGACATAAAATATCATTTTATTCGCGAGTGTGTACTTAATAACAAAATTGAGATAAAGTACATGTCAACTAATAATATGATAGCTGACATTTTAACAAAAAGTGTTCACAGCCCGAAGTTAAGAGAATTTTTAACGGATTTATCCCTATCAAATTATTCGATTAAGGGGGCGATGAGGAGTTAAATGTTTATTTTTATGTTGTTTTGGTAATAGATAATTTTCTATGTAGTTTTGTTATGCATTCTTTTCTTTGTTAAATTTCTTCTGTTTTTTGTACTATACTTTTGTATACAGCTAGTACAGTTAAACACAGAAGTGTTAGTACCTATTTGATTTATTTTTATGTACCGAGTATAGAAGTAATATGCATGTGTAATAGATTAAGGGGGCGTATTGGAGGTCGTATATTTATATGTATATACTGGCCTGCGAGAAATAATCATATGTAACACATTGCTGTCATTGATTTAAATAAGCTTAGTTACGGGTTGTTTATATTCTATTGTACTTTGTAACTTGCTTGTAAAATATTAACCACGAATGAATATATTGTGCTGTCCCACTGCTGATCTCATCTTTATTTCAATTTCAGTTACCTCTTCCGAACACAAAAATTATTACATATGCGGATGACACAGCTCTCATAATCCATGGCAGGGACTGGTCTGAGACGCGTGAAAGGGCAGAACTGACACTGAGTATGGTAATGACCTGGTTAACCTCAAATTTGCTCACGCTCAACATCTCTAAGAGTAAGTTCATTCCCTTCACCCCGAGTGTTCTTAGCCAACCACCTTCGTCGTTTGCTATCAGGAGCCATGTGTGTGCTAACCCAGTGACCAACACCTGTGACTGTGCTCAAGTTGAACGGGCCGACAGCATAAAGTACCTTGGTGTTATATTGGACAATCTTTTGACTTGGAAAACCCAGATTAACTCAGTTGTAAGTCGAGTCAGAAGATTGATCTATTTGTTTAAAATACTTCGAGCGGCTGCTGACTTCCAGTGCCTTAGAATGGTCTACTTTGCCCTTGCTCAATCAGTGCTCAGTTACTGTATAACCACGTGGGGGGGAACGCACAAGACAACCATGCTGCGGGTTGAGAGGGCGCAGAGAGCAGTTCTAAAAGTACTCGCTAAAAAACCCATGAGATTTCACACTTCAGAGCTCTATTCAATTTGTGAGGTCCTGTCGGTGAGACAGTTGTTCGTGTTACAAACAGTACTTAGGAAGCACCTACTTCTCCCTTACAACCCTGAATCCCTTAAAAAGAACCGTCGTCGTGCCGATAGAGTCTGTCAGACTGAACGCTGTAGGTTAGCGTTGGTCAGTCGCCACTTCACACACACCAGCTCCAAGATCTATAATACCGTAAATCAAAAAATTTATATATACCCTATGACCAGGAATGTACTGAAGAGAAAAGTAACCAACTGGCTTATGTGCCTGTCCTATGACGAGACCGAGCAACTTATGGTATCGTAAACGCGGTAGACACACACATACACACCATAACACACCCCATCCCCACCTCCACTCTACATTTATACAATACATAACCACATAGTGTATAAATTATTAGAATTTTTATTGTTCTTCTTTTTATATTATTCACTTTGTTTTTGCAAATTTTTATATTAACTTCTTTTAAGTTAATCTGGAACAATGTCTGTTCATTACTTTGTTTTTGAATTTGGGCGTTGATAGCTGCGCCACAGTATTTTACTTTTGTGGCTATCTTCGTTTTTCATTATGTAACCTGTACACTTAAGTTGTTCCAAATAAACATTATTATTATTATTATATTATGCCCCGTCGGGGTTGCGGGCTGTCCCGTCGGGGCTGCAGGTTGTTCGAAAGAGATACAGCGGACTACATGGGTGTTTTTGCCAGTAGAAGTCTGAGACTAACTACCGCTCTGCCCAGAGCGGGAGGAGTCATTTGATGATTTCGATCCCGCAAAAAAAAAATGGGGATATTATGCAGTAGCAATGGAGTTTCATGTCAATCATAATGGTAGGCTTGAGTTGGGATACTGACCCGTTCCATTATTTACTAATTTTTATAAACTGTTATTTTATAATATCGGGAAAGCGATGAAATTAAATAGCGGGAATTAAGTCACAGCAACTTTACATTACGCGAACCGGAAGACGTTGCGTTGGAAGGCCTCTCACTAGGTGGACCGATGACCTGGTGAAGGTTGCGGGGATCCGCTGGATGCGAGACGCACGGGACCGGTCAATGTGGCTACACTTAGGGGAGGCCTATGTCCAGTAGTGGACGTCTTTCGGCTGAAATGATGATGATGATGAACTTTACATTGAAGATGAATAAATCCCATACGAGTACAATAAAAATGTGGCGGCCCATACATTATGCGTCTATTATTGATCTGATTAGTTAACATCATTGTTTTCCTAAGTCTGAAAGCCACAAGAGCGTGGCAGGAAAATATAAATGATTGCGGTGTATTATTATAGTGCAATATTTCATTTGAAACGTTTGTCAGCGGTCAGCTGGGTGCCTAAACTTACGTACTTACTTATATTACGTGTGGCAATAGCAATAGGTGTGGGTACTGGGCAATTAAAGACCAACCAAGATAGATTGTATTTATTATCCATTTACAAAGTTCTTCATGGGCAAGTGTAACTACCATTCTCCAAATACGACAAAACAACTGGAGTTACGTAATTGTGTATATCCTTACCATAAATAAAATCTAGATGACCAAAAGTTTGGTCAGAAAGTACGCAAAATGAGCAATTTGGTAATTTCGATTGAAGCTTTTTTACATCTGTCACATTAGCAACATAGTCGTTGTTACTCCCTAGGAGCACCCATTTCATCGTTGTACCAGACAAGTCATATTCCGGAGGGCTGAACCTTCCGTAAGTTATAAGGTTTTTGAAAGTTCCAAAATCGTATTCAGTGAATCCGTTGTTCTGCATTTGCCCCCATCTGATGAAGTTTTTAAGAGAAGTTCCAGATGGAGTATGACCAACTACTACAGGAAAAACTTCGCTGGTAATCTGGAACTCATTGTAACCTAAAACTGCGAATACAAGTGCAGAACAAAAAGGATATGCTAAGTCCGTGGTTCCGCACAGAAATTCTCCAGAATTTTGCAGTACTCCGTTTCGTTTTAATACTTCTTTATTGAGAAAATCGCCTGTCTGTTGAAATGTTGGGGCAATAAAACTTTGGAATTTTATCACTATAAATGTAGCGTGTTCCAACCAAGCAGTCGGTGATAAGCCGAAGCCAACCTTTATCTTAGCGTTGTATTCAGGTTTCTTGGCGCAAAGAATTAATAACATACTGACTCCTTGTGAGTGAGCAACGTACGATAACTGAGCCTCACCTGTCTTTAGTAAGACGTAATCTATGACTGCTGGTAGATCATACAAGGCCATTTCATCAACAGAAAAGTCCCAGAATGCTGAATCGCTGTCAGCGTTATACTTGGTATGGTTTCTGCTATAAAAGTTTCCTCTGGCATTAGGAACCCAGACGTCGTAGCAGTTGTCAGAGTAGACGTAGCAGTGAGCGTTTCCAGGTCCTGGTATGAGGCAGTCGTCACCACTGAGGTAGAGGCCGTGCATGACCATTATGACACCTTTGGAGATCTTGCAGCTTTCTTTGACGGGTAGTCGGAAAAGCCCCAAGATGTAGCCATCTTCTGTGGTCACAGAATGTTGTTCAGCTGAGTAACCATCGTATTCCGCAAGTTCGGTGAATGTTAGATCTTGTCTAGGTGATAAGCCGAATGGAGAGGCGGTAACATCATCACATAATACTGAGTGTATTGAGCAGAGCAAGATCAGGGCGTAGATAAAATTCATGTCTGACGTTGAGTTTCTGGAAAATGAAAATCGAAGATGAAATCGAATAATACAACTCACTCCGAATATTTGAAAAATAAAATTTGTTATCCTTTCATTAAAACAATTTATTACTGTGAGGACGGTATCGTATTGGTATCGGTTATTTTGGTGATTAATTCTGAAGAATCAAGTTGCACTGCAAATTTTAATGTTGAGTCAAAAAAAATGCATCTAGCATTTTTTAGAAAGATATTTGAGCAAGTTGTAAAGTAATTATATGCTTAAGGAGCTGACAGCACCGAAACTAGCGCCACCCACATTTTATTTTTTTACTCTAAATTCACATCAAATTTGAAAAATCCAAAACACTATCATGCTAGTAAATAGCTTGTAGTACATATAAAATCACTTTTTATGATTCTAGACTTGATAAATTAAGAGAATTACTGATAGATGTGATTTTAGAGTAAAAACATAAAATGTGGGTGGCGCTTCGCTCAAGGTCGCTGTTCTTAGTGTCGCCATAAGGTAACACGTTTGGCAAAGATCAAGTAAATAAAACTACTTTGGTGTCGTTGCACCAACGTGACTGATAAGCAAATGACTGATTGTTAAGCCACACAGTTGAACAAGGAATGTTATTATGGCAGTTTCACCGTTAGGTAAATACCCGTCGAGATGGTGGTGGATGTTTGTAAATTCTTTGCGGACATAAGGCAAATGAAAGAAGTCCTGGGTGTAGGATTGTCCCACAAACAAACATAAATATTACGCAAATATTGACCACAAGAAATAAAATAAAACAAATTGTCAACTTTTTAAGTGAGCACGCACTTGCTCGGTTCTTTTTGAGAGGAAACTACAATTTAAAAATCCACGTAATAACTAGGGGTACCTACATAGCATATTTAGGGCAGTGTTGGGACGCAGGCTGTCATTCTATGTGACAGGCTAAACAGGATATAGCCGTCCTCCACCATACGGACCCAGTGCGGGTTGGTGAATTTAAAAAAAAAACCTTCGAGTGTCAGAGTGGCAGTCTCCTCACGATGTTTTCCTTCATTAGTTACGAGACTAGTATCACTTTTACTAAGTTAATTAAAACAACTACTAACCTTTTTCCGTTACATGAGTATGAAGACCATGTGGACTCCTCAGTCGATGAATCTGCGCTATATCTGTTTTAACATTTTCGCCTTATATATCACCCTGTAAAAAGTAGCGTGGGCGCTATGGTGACCCAACACTCCTTTTCCGTATTGGTAGTATGTGGTATAAGGTAGAAGTTAAAGTCTCGTATTGTATGTGAAATAGCTTTATTAAATCACTAAACACTTATAAATAAGACAGCACAACTGGTAAAAGTAATGGTAAATGGTTATGGTAAATAGTAATGGTAAATGGTAATGGTCAACCTCGTACTCAAGTACGAGGTGTCTCTAATGAGATCTAATCGCGAACTGGCTTACGTTTAGGTGAACGAGCGAACGCGCATACTTGCATTCGATGCAAGTATGCGTTTTCGCTGAGTGTTCGATTAAAACTCGAACATATTCCCGAGAGCGAGAAGAAATGCGGGATGATAGCTAAAAACTACACAATGATACATAACTAGCTGACCTACGCAACTTCGTCTGCGTCACATAAATATAGCTCCTTTCTCGATTTATCGACTATCCGACATAAATTAAGCTAAATCGTAACAAACAAAAAATCTTATCTTTCTTCTTTATTATAATATAGTTTAGATGGTTTAGATTAGCTTAGATTATATTAAAGTGTGAATTACTATAGGTATCTCTTACTGTTAAATACATATACGATAACACTCTGTACTTGTAAACATTATGATGCAGTAAATATTTTGAATTTGGATTACCCGGAAAGAATCTCCCTACATTGCGACGCGCGAATTATTTTGCCGCGCGGATATTTTTACATTGCGATATCTTCTAAGATATTTGTTTAAACTGTTTAGAGTAAAAGGCACAAATATTCTATATTAAATTTTCCTTCTAACAAACATATTTATTTAGATATAGATTAATACCATATGGGTTAAATAAGCTTCGCAAAAAATAATTATTTTTAACCTAACAGTTTAATAGTAAAAAAAGGTTACAGTGAGTCAATCTTAAAAGATAGATATATGCTGTCGTGGACTTTTTTTTAGAAATTTTAGAGAGGAACAATTCTTTCATACATGATATTTGCGTAACTTAAACCGTTTTCGCAGCGCACGCAGCGGAAGCTCTCAAAAAGGAAATACCTTTTCCCGTTTTTGTAACATTTTTCATTTATGCTCCGCTCCTGTTAGCCGTAGCGTGATGTTATATAGCCTATAGCCTTCCTCGATAAATGGACTATCCAACACAAAAAGAATTTTAAAATTCCAACCAACAGTTCCTGAGTTTACCGCGTTCAAACAAACAAACAAACAAACAAACTCTTCAGCTTTATTATATTAGTAAGTATAGATAAATAAATGGTGCGTACAAATTATAAAACACATTCTTTTCTAGCAATCTTAACTGAGTGAGTTTACAAAATAATGATCAAACAAAGTAAAATCAATATATTGAAGTCTAACTAAGTCTACTTAAATTATATTATTACAATATTAACATCGATTTACGGTTACACTATTGAGTCTTTTACAGCAAAAGCAATATTGTCATTGCCTGTGTTCATACTCGTATTTTTGTCCCGTTTGATTTCAATCAAACGGGACAAAAATACGCTACTATAGTTCGCGCTAGGCCAGCGTTTAGCATAATGATGTAAACGAATACTGGTTTCACTTTTATCTTTAAGATCACTGGCAATGAGCACTTCACTATATAACTCGTGTCTTCTGGTTGGTCTCGGTGTCAGCGGAGCTGCTGCAAGCTCCTGTTTGCAGCAACTCACGCTGCGGCGTCGAGGTCTCGGAGGCGGTGGAGTCACCGTCTGCTGGCGGTGAGATCCCTCTCCACGCTGCTCAGCTGTGGCTTTGCAGCACAGACGACAGCGCCGGGTCTGCCACAACCAGACTGCTGCTACGCATAGAGCGATCGTCATCAATATGTAACATATTGCGTATTATAAGTTTTTATACTGACATGGTCACTGACACTACTATTAATATCATAAACGGGATATTTACCATGTTTGATTGTTGTTGTTTGCCAGCATTTTTGCCATATGTGAGGGGAGTGACAGATAAGGTTGCGAATATTCTTCGGAAATACGCCGTAAAGACCATCTTCACTCCTTTCAGGAAAGTATCCCAGATGCTGCGTTCGCCGAAGGACAACTTTCCGCTGGAAAAACCCGGTGTTTATAAAGTAGACTGTAGTTGCGGCAAGTCGTACATCGGTCAGACAAAACGTACGGTGGCTTGTCGTATATCCGAGCATATTCGGGCGGTGAAGAATAATGACACTCACAAATCGGCCATAGCTGAGCATCTTCTGGAATCGGGATCGAACCACTGGATTGAGTTGCATAACCCTCAGGTCATCTCGACAGAACGCCACTATTATACCTCGTCTGGTTAGAGAGGCCATTGAAATCACCAAATACAAAAACTTTAACCGGGAGGACGGGTTTCAACTGTCGAGAGCCTGGAATCCAGTGGTTCAACTGTGTAAAAACCGAAAAAGTGTCGAAAAAAGTTCGCGAGTGGACACAGTGAGTTTCGTGTGTCGGGAACAGAATCGTGTAGTGAGTGACAATGGTAGTGGTGCCGAACGCAAAAAACGAACTAGAAAGAGGGTAGACCGATTTGTCTGCTCATAAACATCCACCCGCAATGACTTCAGTTTATCCGTGAAATATCGGGAACTCGAAACAACAATCAAACATGGTAAATATCCCGTTTATGATATTAATAGTATATTGCGTATTGGTGGATATCGTGTGGCGATATATCGTGTATTTCTGAATTACTTTTCTTCAATTCTTCTATCTCTTCCCCCAGACTGGTCATGGGTATGGTTAGGTTTCCGTCGTCACCAGTCTGTCTTTCATCAGGGATTTCGATGTTAATCAAGTGGTTAATTTGGTCGAATTCAGGCACATAAATGGTTGGTGTAATGTTCATTTGGTTGGATTGATGCCGTATTGAATATAAAGAGAAGTCATTTCCTTTGATGATGCACTCTTGACCTATGGGAATGACTCCGGCTTGTTACATGATCGCCGCATATTATTTTTATTGTGTAGGTGTCACAACAAAAGTAAAAATGCTGAGAACTCAAATTTAATTCAAGCCATACGTTGGTGCAGTTGGTTTTTTCTATTTTTAACCGACTTCAAAAAAAGGAGGAGGTTATCAATTCGACTGTATTTTTTTTTTTTTTTTTTTTTTTTTTATGTTTGTTCACTCATAACTTGCGACTGGGTGAACTGATTTTCATGATTCTTTTTTCATTTGAAAGCTGGTGCTTCCCGTGTGGTCCCATTGTCACCATTTCAATATCTGATGATGGGATCTTGTACAAATCGGGGGAACTCTTCAATAAATTACAGCAGATTAACCGCGATTGTTGCTATAGCATATCTAAGCATTGTTTACGCCATCACACAACATAATATCACGCCTGTACTCACTACAAAGGTTGGTGAACATATTCTGATGAAGTACTTCAGAGATAGACAACGGAACTCCTCAATAAATGATAGCAAATGGACTGGGATTGCTGAAATCTCATGTCTGTCTATTGTTTACACCAGTTCATAACATAACATCACGCCGGTACGTTTTGAAGGGGTAAGCACATGTGAACCACTAAAAAGTGAAAAATAAAAACTTTTTTACAAAAAATAAAACCGACTTCGACAAAAATAAAACACAAAAAAGTGAAAAATAAAAATCAGCTTCAGAAGTCGGTGGCAAAAACATGAAATCAAACAAACAAAAGTCACCGACTTCAGAAGCTGATTTTTATTTTTCACTTTTTTGTGTTTTATTTTTGTCGAAGTCGGTTTTTACACTTTATCGACAGAGCGGTATTCGCTGGAATTTACAAAATTTACTCATTTTTAACCGACTTCAAAAAAAGAAGTAGGTTATCAATTCGATTGTATTTTTTTTTTTTTTATGTTTGTTCGCTCATAACTTGCGACTGGGTGAACTGATTTTCATGATTCTTTTTTCATTTGAAAGCTGGTGCTTCCCGTGTGGTCCCAATGTCACCATTTCAATATCTGATTATGGGATCTTGTAGAAATCGGGGGAACTCTTCAATAAATAACAGCAGATTAACCGCGATTGTTGCTATAGCATATCTAAGCATTGTTTACGCCATCTCACAACATAATATCACGCCTGTACTCACTACAAAGGTTGGTGAACATATTCTGATGAAGTACTTCGGAGATAGACAACGGAACTCCTCAATAAATGATAGCAAATGGACTGGGATTGCTGAAATCTCATGTCTGTCTATTGTTTACACCAGTTCATAACATAACATCACGCCGGTACGTTGTGAAGGGGTAAGCACATGTGAACCACTAAAAAGTGAAAAATAAAAACTTTTTTACAAAAAATAAAACCGACTTCGACAAAAATAAAACACAAAAAAGTGAAAAATAAAAATCAGTTTCAGAAGTCGGTGGCAAAAACATGAAATCAAACAAACAAAAGTCACCGACTTCAGAAGCTGATTTTTATTTTTCACTTTTTTGTGTTTTTACATTTATTTGTTGCCGAGTTCTTGTTGCAAAAACTTTCGTCATTTTGCAGGTCTGTTATTGGTTTTAGCATGTAAGTAGTTCCGTGGTGCAGACATGCCGTTAGTTCCTGTGTGGACATGCTGAAGAAAGAATCCTTCTTTAGATTGACGGCTACGTATTCGGAGACCGGTAGAATGGTGGTCTTAAGAGCGTAGACGGGCTGCGCGGGAATTGAAAAATAGGTATTTGAAGAAACTATTGCCGTCGCGCTGCGCTCTAGCAACCGGGCGGTATCAATATGTGAGTGCGATAGAGACAACTGCAGCTCAGAACGATTTTACCTATAAAAAACCTTGACCGATCGACGTTTCTTATTCTCCTGTTTTCTCCTCGAAACCTAAGCCAATTAAATTATATTTGGTATCAAAATTTAAAGGAAGAATAGATCTATGCCCCTATTACTTGTTTTTATTTTAAAAACTTTTCAATTTTCTTTGGTAGTCATCTAATTACGTAGGTAAAAACGGGGTATTTTTTTAGGTTTTTGGTAAGTCATATTTATTTTTGTAATAAATTTTTTGAAAAAAAAAAATGACAGGGGCATGCCTTCAATAGACCTGGATTTTTATAAATAAAAACGATTACTCTAGAGGCATTATCCAGGAAGAGAATAGGGGAATACATTTGTATGGAAAAATGCAGCCCGTCTACGCTCTTAATGGTGTTCGTTTGGTGCGGTACAGGTATTATCTTGTACAATTTGAAATTGTCTCTGGATACTAGTGGTATAGTAACTTCAAATAAGACAAATTTTTGAGTCGCTCTGGCTTTGACTTTCAGTAGTTTGTAAAGATACTGAAGATCCGTGTCTAAATTGGTGATTGGTAAAGTGAGTTCACTTGGCATCTGTCCATATATGGTTTTGAGCTCACGTTTAAGTTGCGTTGGTGGCAGTAAATGTATGTTAATTTGACCATGGTAGATGTCTGTTAGTGCATTGAGCAACGTGTCTTGAAGTCGTCTTAATCCTTGTATTAGCAAGCTGTTTCCGGACATCGCTGACATTGTGAAGTCATTGACGTATGAGTCATACGTCAATGACAAAACATGTCATACGGTATGACATGTTTTGTATTTCGCGTTGGAGAGTGATCGCGTTTTCTTGCAAGTCTAAAAGCTTTTTGTTTATTATCTTGTGCTAGGCTGTTTATTTACAGTGGTCTCCATCCTCTTCATAAGGTTGAACTCAGCTTCGATTATGGAAGTTTGGTTTTTCCATAGATTTGAAAGATGTTTTTCATTGTGGTGAATGGTTTCAATGTCTTTCTCGTACTGGTCAGCGAAACGTGAGTCCAACACACCGAATAAGTCATTCGCTAGATACCCGATACCGTTGATTAGACCTCGTCGGCGGCGGCGGCCGGTATTCCTTGCGACGCGACGCTGTCTGGCGTGGACATCAAAATGCTGTGTTAGCAAAAGTTCGTTGTAGTATTCGAGTTCCTGGTATTCGTGTCAGGCTTGCTGCACTATCATATTACAATGGCTTTGTTTGTGTTTCAATGGTTGTACACAATAATTGTTCTTGATAATTTGCTATTTTGTTATAGGTGGTTATGCCTGTCCAATAGGGTCCCATATCGTAATACATGACTAATGTCCATTTATCCCTGATCAATTGCACCTTTGAAATAGGGTCAAAATAAAGCGTCTGGTTGTTTGGAAACAGTTTGACGTCATGTAAAGCGTAAGATGGAAAAATCTGCATAAAGAAACACAGGAGAACAGTTGCTATGGTTGCAATATTTGGTTTCGGTTTTCCTTTCCTTTGTGGCAATCTGGTTGTTTGCTTTGTATCTGTTGGTTTGGTGTCGTTACATTATTTTGATTAACAGGCAAAACGGAGAGTTTCACAATAGGGTGTTTCATGATTCCATTTTTGGTTTTTAACGAAACCGCTCTGGTTAGGCCATCATTTCCTGGGTGTGTGTCGACCACACGTCCAAGAGCCCATTTTCCTGAAGGCAGATTTTCGTCATGAATCACCACTAGATCTCTAATTTCGATATTTTTTTGTGGGTTCATCCATTTACTTCTTGAAGAAAGTTGTGTCAAGTATTCGGTCTTCCATCGTTTCCAAAGATCTTGGAATAATTTGCTGGTGAGATGCCATCTGGTTCTAGCATCTTGCTCTGTTTCAATAACAGTTGTTCCTGGTCTTCCCGATAAGAAGTGAGCTGGTGTGAGGAAGTTCATGTCGTCTGGATCTTCAGATAAGGCGCAAAAAGGTCGCGAGTTGAGGCACGCTTCTATTTTAGCTAACAATGTAGTGCACTCCTCGAAGGTTAGTCTTTGTTGACCAATGACCCTCTTCAGATGATGTTTTAGACTGCCTACTGCGCGCTCCCATAAGCCGCCGGCGTTGGGCCAGCTAGGTACATTGAAGTGCCATTCTATGCCCATTTCCGTTAGTTCGGTTATGAAACTTTCACTGAAGCCCTTGTGCAGCTGGTTAATTTATTCCTGTATCATCCTGTTTGCTCCCACGAAGTTAGTAAATAAAATAAATAAAATAAAATCATAAAAAATAAAATCATTTTTTTCAGACATTTTGGTCCATAATATTTGTTAGTAACGACTTACAAACTATGTTAGGTACATTTTAAAAAAAATAGGAGATTACTATTAGGTACATTAAAATAAATACATTCAAAAATTAAAACTTCACATTATTATAATGCATAAAAATTCTTTACTTTGAAATAAATACATTTAAAAATTAAGACTTAACATTAAAATAATTACGTTACATTGAAAAATTTTGAAATTACATTATAAATTACATTAAAGATTACATTATATTACAAAATTGCATTTAAAAGTTTAAATAAATATAATAAAATTAAAATTATAAAATTACATTGTTTAAATTAATTTAAGTATTTGCCCTGCGCCGGGGCCCCGGGCACACGCACTTGTGCTTGAACCCAGTGCCCCAGAAGGGGGCTGTCCAGCTTGTGACTGAGCACGCGCGTACGGAACATCAGCGAAGCGATGCGACGCCGCAGCACAGTGTGAAAGTTAGTGCCGTTGTCACTATAATGTCGTGGCGCCCCTTTTCTGGCTGCCATTCTGGTTAGAGCTGCCAAAAAGGCGGAGCTGCTTAGGTCTGACACAAGTTCTACTTGCCGGAGACCAATGGGACACGCCTCCCACTGGTGAAAAATACACAACATCATGCATTCGCTCTATCTCTTTGTCTTCTTAGTATTCACAGAAAAAAGCACGCAACTTGCGTATTTTTTTCAAACAGGATTTCGTATTTCTAGACCACTTTTCACCGATATTGACGCAAGTAGTCCCAAGCTTTTTAGTTCCTTATTTTATTTTTTTGTCAACGTTATCGCTGAGGCCTAGAATGCCACTTTGTGTAGGCGCTCTGCAATGATTAGACTACTAGATTTTTATTGCTGTAGGCTAGGTACTAGATATCCCGCCACATCACAGGTCAGCCCCACGCTGACCCTGGGTTGTGACCAGTCAAGGTGCCCTAAGAGCGGTTAAGTAGCATCACTCTGCGAGGCTCTTTTAATGCGTCATAAATTGAAATTAAAGTGAGTGCGACCCATGAAATATGTCAAAAATATTTCATACAACAAATTTTTATTTTTACGACCCCTAATTCTTATTTTATGACCGAAATTGCGGTCCTAATGGTTTCACCTTCTGATTTTTTCGACGAAATAATCGCTCAGTTTAATGTCACTCTCAGAATGTGTTGAATAGAAAACTATTATTGTGTTTTTAATAAAATACTTTTATGGGTTTCATGTGACGTATGGATGGATGGAAGTTGCGTTGATTGGATGCATGCATAGGTACACAAGATTGATTAAAAGCTTAATTTATTTTTTTACATCTCATACCAGTTCCCATCATGATAATTGGCTGCTGCGCGGCGTATCGCCGGTTCGATCCCCACACGGAACTTTTTGTATGGCCTACAGATAGTTGTTCCGGGTCTGGGTATTTGTGTATGTGAGTTCAAATGATTGTAAACGCACCCGCGATACAGGAGAAATTCCTATTAAAACATAGTGCAATCGACTACACCATGCCAGTTTGTACTGAAACTCGAAACTAAACAGAAAGCATTAAAATTTTCATGAAACCATTGACGAAGAAGTACTTAGAATGGTCTACGAGTCGGTGAGTTAGTAAGAAAGTTGAAGCAAGTCGCGCGTTCCAATACTGTAGATTTACAATCATTATAAGTTACTGGTTTTGTACCACTTATAGTTTACGTTAACTACTTTATTATTGAGAGCAGTGGTGGCCCAGTGGTTGCGGCCCCGACTTACGAACAGTAAGTCGATGAGGGTTCGATCCCAGGTAGGCGCATTACTTTGTGTAATTTATTTCATCACCACTGCTCTCGAAACGGTGAAGGAAAACATCGTGAGGTAACCCAATTGATTTTTTTTTAATTTAAAAAAAATCAAAGAAATGTGACTTCTACCAACCCGAACTGGGCCCGTGTGGTGTATTAGCCCATCCCTCTTCTAGTGAGGAGGTCCGAGTCCCTGCAGTGGGAACATTATATAGGCTGATGATGTTGAACTAGACTAACTACTAGACCTGCTGTCGTGTATGGATTAGAGTGTTGGGCCACAAAAGGGATAAATGAAAGGCAATTGCATGTGGCTGAGATGAGAATGCTAAGAGGGATGTGTGGTGTGACGCGAATGGATAAAATAAGGAAATGAGTACTTATGAGGAAGTCTGAAAGTGGCGCCGGTGAATGAAAAGTTGATTGGTAATCAATTGTCGTGGTATGGACATGTGATGCGAAGGAATGAAGGAAATGTTGTGAGGAAAATGTTGAGTATGAATGTAGATGGCTATAAAAGGAGAGGAAGGCCAAAGAAACGATGGATGGACTGTGTGAAGGATGATATGGCTAGAAAGGAGGTGACTGCTGAGATGACGAGAAATAGAAAAGTATGGGAGAAGAAGACATGTTGCGCCGACCCCTAATAAACTGGGATAAGGGCAGGGGAATGATGACGATGTTGAACTACTTTATCAAAGTAATATCTTACATGCAAATCCGCTTAGAAAGCTCATCGTTATTTAGTTGTGTTGTAATTTTTACCGGTATTTATACGTTCTGTACTTCGTTCTGTAACAGAAATTCATCTGGAAAATTGCTAGGAAAACTTTGAAAGCGCCTGAAGTGGACGTAAGTTATGATCAAATGTTTGAAAAAAACTTTCTTTCGGGTGGCAGCAATGATTTAGAGATCTTCATGTGAAAAGCGCGCCTTAAGTAAACGTTCAGGTTACTTTCAGTTTGAGTTTCATTAAAAATCATATTGTTTGTTAAATAGTATCTGGTTAAAAGGTAATGTACAGTTATCTTACTTTTTTACAGACTGAAGCTTCTAAAAACTTAATGACTAGGTCATTTGGTGCGTTGAAATATCTAAATACTCTATGCAATTGAATCCTTTTACTCCTTGTTTCCAAAAGTACGTAGTAAGTAAGTAGTAGTAAATAAACTGTAGGTACCTAAAATCTTAATAAAAAAATCCAGATCACTGGTATTTCTTAAAAAAAATATTTAGTAAATAGTTTATGTATCTGTCTACGTTTGAAGCCAGTGTAACGAGCTCCTATTTATTAAGCCTCGCTTTGGTGCGGCCACAGTAGCAGCGCGGATTAATAAATAACATAGAATTTCTATAGCTTTCTATCTTACACTTTCATAGGTATTGAAAATATGTATAGAACTGCCTTTTAAAATAAAATAGTAAAAAACCCGGTTGTTTATTTTCTGCATTTTTATTGCAACTGCAGTTAACTAAAGAAAAAACTGAAATTAATATTTATTAGTGGTAATCAAAGTAGGTATAAAAAAAAATTGTTACTTTAATATCTTAAAATTATGTTCCAGAAAATGATTACAGAACTAATGGAAATAAGAAATCATAAATTTAAAACAAGAAATCAAAATGTTGTTTATTTTGCTATGAAGCTACATGCTTCTTAGAATCTTTGATGTGTCAATGATATTGCCACTCTAGCATTACATTGTTGTCATAAACGAGAGGAAAATAGCTACCAAGAATTATGAAACCAATCTTCTTCCTCGAACGTTTGAACGATTCAATATCTTCGGCAATTTTGTGAATTATAGCGTACTCGTTGCATTCTTTGCGAACAAACACGGTACCTAATGGTCGACAACATTTTGCAGACTTCATAGTCTTCTTAAAAGTATTTATGCGTTGATGCATTGTGCCGAATATCATCAGTGGCTGTCATTGAACTCAGAGAATTCAGCCTTCGGACTGCAAATGAAAAGAGACGACCATCCTCTGATCACACGAGTTTTGTGTCTGATATTTATAGTGTGCTGGGTGTTCTCGTGGGTTACTGCCCGACAGTCTGTTGTTGTCGGGTTCTTGTATATTTAGTTTAGGCATAACACACGGATAATCATGACAATATCTTCTTCTTCTTCTATCTTCTATACTTATAATAAATCTGTAGAGAGGTCAATTCTGTACATGATATATATTTTCAAAATAACTATCAGGGGGTAATAAGTGATCGATACTGATGCCAAAAATGCAATCAGTAAAATTTTTGTCTGTCTGTCTGTCTGTATGTTCCTTATAGAAACAAAAACTACTCGACGGATTTTAACGAAACTTGGTACGATTATTCTTCATACTCCTGGGGAGGTTATAGTATACTTTTCATCACGCTACAATCAATAGGAGCAGAGCAGTAAAGGGAAATGTTGGGAAAACGGGAGAAGTTGCTCCATTTTTTAAGCTTCCGTCGCGTGTGCAGCCTTAATGGTTAAAGCTACATAGAAATCATTTATGGCGGAAATGTTCTACATAAAATTATCTAAAAAATATCCCACAACAGCATATGTCTATCTTTTATGGTTGACTCACAATAACACGTGTAACTCCCGATAGCTTAGCAGTTCGGAGCTTTCTGATTATATTTGTTTACTCTTACGTTTATAATACTCTCACTCATCCCTAATTAAAAGTTAATATTATTACCTATTCAATAAAAAAGTAATCATAGTAATCGGTATAGAAACAACAGACTTATACATGAAATACGCTAATAAGCCATCGCGCCGTCGCCGTCGCGCGTGAATACTGAATCATGCCAGGATTATTTTTGTGTAACGGTTGCCGCGCTCGACGCGGGTCGTGGCTGTTGATGCGTTCAGAGCGTTCGACCTTAATGACAGACAATAATTGATTTTAACAAACAATGCTTATCAGCGCGAATTTTAGTCTTTAAATAGTTTTTTTTTTTTTTTAAACGTTGCCCCACACTAGGAATTTCTCCTGTATCGTGGGTGCGTTCACAAACATTAAACTCACATGCACAAACACACCCAGACCCGAAACAACTATCTGTAGGCCATACAAATATTTGTTACGTGCGGGGATCGAACCCGCGACACGCAGCGCAGCAGTCCAATCGCTCAGCCACTGCGCCAACCGTGCCGTCAATTTGAATTTCTTTTGTTGTTATTTTATAAAATAGGTATTAGTTGTTTTGGTAGTGTTTAAATATTCGTCTTTCAAATTACAAATTATTAATAGTTTGCATTTTATTTCCTTGGTGAAGTAGTAGTAGAAGTAGAAGTAGTACCTACGCATGGTTTTTTAGATACCGATAGGTAAGTTTTGGCTAATTTATGTTCAATTTTATTTTTGTATTATGTAGGTAAAAGCATAGTTACTTTTATTAATTATAGTAGTCATAGGTATTTATTTGTAAGTAAAGTAGGTATAGGTAGATGGTATTGCACAGGCGTTTCAGCTTTATTTTCATTTCTTTTTTTGTTGTAAGTTGTACATATTTCTGGTTAAAATTCTATTAGAATATTTTAGTTTAAATAGGCACTTAGATTTTAAATGTAAGGTAGCTATAGTTAGGACCTCTATCGTAGGTTATTTTGTTAGGTAACTGACAGCCTTTTCGTTACCGTCGATTAAAAATAAAATACACAATGCCACCTAAAAAACGCCACTGAACCGTGAGGAAGGACATATGGTAAGTACTTTTTTACGAAAAACGACGGAAACGCGGACGAAGTCGCGGGCAAAAGCTAGTCGTGAATAATCGTGATGCAGGATTTGTAGTTCCTCGCTTGCTTAATAGATGGCGCTAGCGATATTTTTGCTAATCATACTGTTACCACAGATTACTGTTACTGCTTTGACTAGCACTGTCATACATACCAATGTAGGTAATTATTCGCTTTACATTTGCAAAATGTTCGTCCCGTTTTCAGTGGAACCACGCTTCAATCGCGAGGTCCGATTTGCCCGGGATTCGGGTCCCGGGGGACGGTTATTGAAAAAGTTAGCGGCGCGGCCGAGGCCTGGCCGTGAATTAATGCCGCGCAAATACGGGAACTCATACTTTACCTTATCGAGGGTTGGCCAAAAGAATTGTATCTCAAGGAATTCTTAACGAATCCCTTTTCCGTACCTACTGATTAAGTCTAAGACGATAAATTAATTAAAATATCGTGGATTTTTGTTACATTGCGAAGTAATCAAGATTTTAGAAGTTAACAAATATAACATTGCTCCTGCTATTTCTAGGATAAGTACAATTGAAACCATGAGTAGGTACACCTACATTTTCTCCAGTTACGTTTAAATCCCATGTGGTAGGAGGCGAGTTTATTGCCTTCTATGGGTACCTACCAATCCTAATTCCGTACGAAGAAATCTCTGTTGGAAACCACCATAATACTTTGCCCGGTCTGGGAATCAAACCTAACCGTTGCAGACTTGCAGTACTTGTGGCTATTAAACTACTGAGTATATAATTCTAAAATAAATAATTTCACTTCACTTTGTTTTTTGGCCTCCCGCTTTGGGCAGAGCCGAGCGCACTACAGTTAACATTATTAACAGTAGTGTAAATATTAATTTTTCACTTCTCTCGCTCTAAAATTCGTCTTTATGTCGTGCGTAGGCGACATAAAGTCGCGTTTTATGCTCTAGAGCATAAAGTAAAATCTTCGTCGAAGACCAAGGTAATCGGCACAGGTAATCGGGCCAACAGCCACACGAACAACTTCAACCTTATAGAATAACCTCTTTAATTCGTTTCGTTAGTATTCTAAGAACAAGGGATTACTGCTTTTCATTACGAATACAAGGAAAGTTGATGGGAATAGGCTTCCCCCAATTACCTAAATCGCTTGATGGCAATAGGCTTTCTCTTAATTAGGTTGGTTGATGGCAATAGGCTTGCTCCTAATTACATCGGTTGATGGCAATAGGCTTGCTCCTAATAAGATTGGTTGATGGCATTAGGCTTTTCCTAATTAAGTACATCGGTTGATGGCAATAGGCTTCCTCCTAATAAGATTGGTTGATGGCAATAGGCTTGTCCCTAATTACATCCGTTGATGGCAATAGGCTTGCTCCTAATTACATTGGTTGATAGCAATAGGCTTGGTCCCAATTACATCAGTTGATGGCAATAGGCTTGCTCCTAATTACATTGGTTGATGGCAATAGGCTTGCTCCTAATTACATTGGTTGATGGCAATAGGCTTGCTCAAAATGTTTTTATAACTGAGCAGTATGAGTAACGACATTATAAGTCAGGTGTTATGTCAAGTTTCCTACTGAAAAAAATAGTTAATTGGCGGGAACCTTTATTATTTTACAATATTTACAAGTTGCTGTTTCATTTCCTCGCAATCGAAGTGAAAAGTAGAGTGTAAAACTCGTCCATAAAACACATTTTGCTCTCTTCTTTATATCCATCCTCGCTCGCAAGCTCGCTTCGGATGGATAAACGTCTCGCGCAAAATGGTGCGTTTTATGCACTTGGTGTACAATCTACTATTGTTGTGTATTATTTTTTTATTCACCCAAATAACAATGATATTATTACTTGTGAAGTTTTTGATGATAATAAATTAATGTGTGTTTGTTAGATGTTGAACTGAGCGGTAGGGATTGTCAGACTTCTATTGACCAAAAAACCACCCTTGTTCCTTCTTAGCCCTTGTGCCGAGGCGGCGGAATCTCTTTCGACAATCCGCAGCCCCGACGGGGCCTCTGTCTGTGTCTACCCTTCAAAGACATAAAAGCGAGATGTTTTATTTTACAAAATGATAAATAAACTGTACCTTTTCCATTAGCAAGAAAATTAAGACATCACGAATAATAAGCGGGATTGAGGGATGACTCACCGAATTTCGATAACGTTGCCTCAAATGATGGATCAGGTGGGATGTGGGCTAATATTGATTGTGTAAACTTTGCTTATAATGAAGTTGATTTTCACCTTGCGGAGGGGCGGTTGATGAGTTGCCACGTTTTACTTAGGTATGATATTTTTTGATTGGGTCTAAAATCATCACTACATTATTAAAAAACAAAGTCCTCCGCCACGTCTGTCTGTCTGTTCGCGATACACTCAAAAATTACTGCACCGATTTTCATGCTGTTTTCACAAATGGACAGAGTGGTTCTCGAGGAACCTACATATATAATTTGAGCAGTGCAGAGCAGTGGTGGCCCAGTGGTGGCGGCCCCGACTTACAAACAGTAGGTCGTGGGTTTGAACCCCGGCAGGCGCATTACTTTGTGTAATTTATTTCATCACCACTGCTCTCAAAACGGTGAAGGAAAAAATCGTGAGGAAACCGGCATGTCTTAGAACCAAAAAATTCGAAGACATGTGACATCTACCAATCCGCACTGGGCCCGCGTGGTAGTTTATAGCCCATCCCTCTCCTAGAGAGGAGGCCTGAGTCCCTGCAGTGGGAACATTATAGGCTGATGATGATGATGATAATTTGACCGACATCCACACGGGCGAAGCCGCAGGCATCAGCTAGTTTAGAATAGAAGTCAGTACAGGTCTTGGTGTATTTACAAGAACATATATGTTATACTTCATGCTTTGGGGTGGCAACGCATATTCTGTAATAGCCTCTTACCTACCGCACAGATAATATAATACTAGCCCTACCGTCTACTTTTATCTGCTATGTATTCAGTTTGTATACCATCATAAAACGAAACACTGACTTTTCGTAAAATACGAAACCATTTAAAGCAACTCCTGTATTTGATTGACATCAAGCTACCGATATCCATTTTCAAAGAGTTAGAATACTTATACTAAACGGGTACCATTATTATGTCAATGCAAGTAGGTATGTAAGTATGAAAGTCGTTGTAGAAAAAGATTTGAAATACTTTGAAAGTTATGGCCATTTACCTAGGGTAAAGTTTCGAACACACCCTATCGATGGATTCCATCACCCATTTTAAAGTTCTACACACGAATGCCTCGTTGGGCTAGTGGCTGCAAGCGCGACTGCTGAGCAAGAGGTCCTGGGTTCGATTCTCGGGTCGGGCAAAGAGTTATTGGTTTTTTCCATCAGGAATTTAACAGTAACTGCCCCGAAATCTGGATTTGTGCCTGGTTGATGGCAATAGGCTCGCCCCCTATGTTCACGCATCATACGTGTGAACGAGCGGCGGCGGGGGGCGCGGGAGGAGAGGTCACAGCTGATCGGGTCAGCGGCCGCGCAACGCACTCTCGCATATAGCTTCGGACAGCGATACACGTACCGTGCTATTAAATTTGAAGATTGTAAATAACCGAATTTCTGTAATATACATACTAAATTCAAGCAGAGTCATTTTTTATTTAAATATTAAACATTTTGGCGACCGTGAACAAAATCGAATATTCTGGTCATTTGGCGACCAGCCTAAATTAAAACTGAAGAGATTGGAGGAGATTGCTGCTTATGCTGCCTTCTGCCCTGGGGGACTGAAGAACTTCGCTGCATTGCTGCCTTCTGCCCGGAGAAGTAAAGAACTTTGCTGAGGACCGTGCTGAACGTCCGGCTGGATACTCAAGGGAAGTAGGCCTGTATTCCACTCATTTTCCTCCACTATTTTCCTCTTCAAATCTGTGTGCAGCTTGCCGCTCCGATAGCGTTATAAGATAGCTTTTCGTGTGCACGTACTATCTATTTCTAATACGTTTCGGCTATTGCGAGAGCTTGCCTATAACCTACCTACTATTTTAGGTACCTACTTATAAAGCATTTCTGAACTATCTCTAATTGCCTATTTCCATAAAAGTAGCATTAAAACCCATTTATTAAAATATTGCCTAGTCACTTTTTCCGTTAGCGACTTTTGTTTCCAAATACCCCACATAAGATTTATTATTAACTGTTGCTCATTTATAAAATTTCCAGATGAGCTCTAGGGTTACTGCCATACGTCGCGGCTAGTTGTCTTTTCGCTGAGCCCAGGGCTTGGTTTGTGGCTGGCGAGCCCATCGAGCGCTTGAGTGCCGACTGCGGGAGGCTGGATCGAAGATCGACGGGACCGTTTTAACTGGTTTGATCATTTCATTCTCTTGCCTAATTCATTGTTTAATTTGTTGTTTCCTATACTTAATTAGTTATGGAGGAAAGAGACAGTATTAAGGTTCTTGTTAAAAAGCGCAGCACTATGAAGGGGAGATTAACAAAGTTTAAAGACTACGTGAATGTCTTAACGCAGGTAGGCGCGAATAAAATGACTAGTGTTCAAGTGAAAGAATTAACGTTACGGGTTGACAAATTTGAAGAATTGTTATCAGAGTTCAACGTAGTTCAATCGGAATTAGAATTAATCACTGTAGATGAGGATGAACAGTTAACAGAGCGCGAATTAGTTGAGTCACAATTTTTTTCTCTTCTTTCCACAGCTAAAGAATTGATTGAATGTGCCAATTTAGAAAAAAGATCAGTGATTGATGAAAGCATATCGACCCAATGTCCACATTCCATGAATTCTGTAAAATTACCTACAATAAACTTACCGAAGTTTGATGGGAACTATTTAAAGTGGTTGGAGTATAGGGATACTTTCGAGTCCCTTATTAATAAAAACGATTCGATTCCATTGATTAATAAATACCATTATCTCCGATCAAGTTTAGAAAATAGTGCCGCTGTCGTTATAAGATCAATTGAGTTTACTGCTGATAATTATAAAAATGCTTGGCGAATTTTGTGTGACCGTTATAACAGCAAAAATATTTTAATTAATAACCACCTTAAGTCGTTATTAAGTATCGATCCTATTGTGAAGGAATCATTTAAGGCATTGCGTTATTTAATTGATCACATATCTAAAAACTTGAGTTCTTTGCACACTTTAGGCCGTCCTACCGAACAGTGGGATGATTTGTTAATATTTATAGTCTCAGCAAGGTTGGATTCCGCCACTAGTATGAAATGGGAGGAATATAAAAATAGTTTATCGGATTTACCGACACTCGATAATTTTTTCACATTTCTACGCAACCGAGCGGACATCTTGGAGACTACCCACTATAACAGATATGATAAACATGAACATAATAAATCGAACTCGCAAAGTAATAAATCGGTGAGATCTTTCTTAGCTGCTTCGGATTCGGATACGGAAAGGAAAGATCATAAGAATCAATGCGTAATCTGTAATCAAAATCATTTTGTTTATAAATGTTCGAAGTTCAAGGAAATGAACTGCGATGATAGGATTCGCGAAGTAAATAAGTTAAAACTATGCACCAAATGCTTACGTAGTGGGCATAATAGTCAACAGTGTCGTTTGAAAGGTTCATGCCAGATATGTAAAGGGAAACACAACACTTTGATTCATAAAAATGACACTAATACGTGCGAAGAGCAAAGCGTACATAGTCCACCGGTTACATTATCGGCTACAACGATGACTCACACGTTGTTGTGTACGGCGCAAGTAGAAATCGTTAATGAGTCAAATAATAGAAAGGTAATGGCGCGAGCACTATTAGATACTGGCAGTCAATCGTCATTTTTAACAGATGTTTTGAGGGAGAAATTAGGGTTCAATAAAAGCTCTAGTGAAACGTTCCAGGTTTGTGGACTTAATGATATTAAAACTAACATTTTAGGAAAGTGTATCATAAAAATAAAATCACATTCAAGTACCTATAGTACTAGGGTCTCCTGTTTGTTGGTGCCAACAATAACAGGTATTTTACCCAGCGTCGAAATAGACGTCCGAGAATTAAATATCCCATGCGGTATACAACTCGCAGATCCAAAGTTTTACCAGCCTTCCAATATAGATATACTGTTGGGAGCTGATATATTTTGGAATGTTATTGGGACAAATCAAATTAAGCTAGGGTCTAATAAACCTACGTTGCAAGAATCACAATTAGGGTGGCTGATAGCCGGCCCAGTCGGTATCAGTCAATCCAAGTCTAAGGTTTTTTGTTATGTCAATCATTTTTCGAATCTTGATAATTCCCTTAAGAAATTTTGGGAAATTGAAGAACTACCTACAGAGACAAAAACATATTCATTAGAGGAACAGTTTTGCGAAAATGATTTTATAGAAAACACGAGCCGCTTACCAGAAGGTCGGTTTTGTGTACGTATGCCATTAAAAGAACCCGAAACTAGTCTCGGTGATTCGTATTATCTGGCTAAAAAACGTTTTTTGAATTTAGAAATAAAATTAAATAAAAATCCGAAACTTAAGGAGTCATACACTAAATTTATAGACGAATATAAAGAGTTAGGCCATTTAAGTGAAGTAAAACGTCCAGAATTTGGTAACTACCTTCCACATCACTGCGTAATTCGCGAGAAAAGTGAAACGACAAAGTTGAGGGTAGTATTCGACGCCTCAGCCAAGACTTCTTCTGGAAAGTCATTAAATGACATACAGGCTGTAGGTCCAGTTGTTCAGTCCGACTTATTCTCAATTTTGTTACGCTTTCGCGGGCATAGGTTTGTTCTCTTAGGAGACATTGAGAAAATGTACCGACAAACGGCCTTGCATACTTCTCAACGTCACCTTCAGTTAATTCTGTGGAGAGATTCAGCTCGTACGGGACCCAGTGATGTTAATGATTTACAAGTTTTACAATTAAATACAGTAACATATGGATTGGCCAGCGCTCCATTTCTGAGTACCAGATGTTTATTACAATTAGCTAAAGAATGTAGTGACGACAATATCGCTAACATTATTAAAAGTGATTTTTATATAGATGATTTGATTACGGGAGCGGAAAGTGAAAGTGAATTGCAGCACTTATATACGAATATTAAGAAAAACCTAGATTCAGCCTGCTTTCCTTTAAGAAAGATTCGTACTAACTGTTTACATGCATTTACTGTTGATGAAACTATGTTCGACCCGGTAAATTTAACAAAAGAATCCAGTGTGCTAGGTTTGAATTATTCACCGAAATTAGACGTTATAGAGTTTCCCTCAAAGGTCGAATCGCCACCGCAAATCATTACAAAAAAGGTCGTTATAGCTACTATTTGTAAAATATTTGATCCTTTAGGATTAATTTGTGCATGCATTATTAAGGCTAAAATCTTTTTGCAACAGTTATGGGTTATCAAGTTAAATTGGGAGGAGCCTATCCCACAGACCCTATTAGAAACATGGTTAAAATTCATTTCTAATTTGCACTTCCTTTCTAATATTAAAATTAGCAGAAATGTTCTTTGCAATTTGCCGATATCGATAGAATTACATTGCTTTGTCGATGCGTCACAGAAAGCGTATGCCTCATGTGTGTACTTACGATCAATAAATGAAAAAAATGAGATTACTGTAAGACTTTTGTGCGCAAAGGCAAGGGTTGCGCCCTTAAAGCCAATGACTATACCTAAATTAGAATTACTGGGCTGTTTGCTGGGGGCTAAATTATGTAATAAAGTACTACAGTCATTGCGATTTAATATAAGTTGTAAAACCATTTGGACTGATTCAACAGTGGTTTTAGGATGGTTGAAAACAGATGTGAGAAATCTTAAAATGTTTGTCTGCAATAGGGTTAATGAAATTAATGAGCTAACTAATGGTTTTGAACACCGACATGTACCTACAAATATGAACCCGGCTGACTTGGCCTCAAGGGGAGTTGAACCCCAAGGTCTATCATCTTCTTCCTTGTGGTGGGAAGGTCCTTCTTTCCTTAAGAAGGAACGTTTAGAATGGCCACAAAGTACAGTCGTATGTCAAAGATTACCAGAGTTGAAGGTACATTCATTATTATCTGCAGCAAACAATTCTGTCGACAACATTTTATTTATAGATTTTAATAAGCATTCCAATTTCAATAAGTTAAGTAGAATATTTGCATATGTTCTACGGTTTGTTAATAACTGTAATAAAAATAAACAAAAATACTCAGGCCCTATAAACTCAGATGAAATAAATAAATCAACTTCGCTTTTAATTAAATTTAGTCAATTACAATCATTTTCTTTCGAAATTGGGTTACTTAAACAAGGAAAAACATTACCACAAAAGAATAAATTATTACAATTAACTCCATTCATAGATTCCAATGACATTGTTCGTGTGGGTGGTCGTTTAGAAAACTCCAATTATAGTTTTGATAAGAAACACCCTATAATATTAGATTCAAAACATCATTTTACCAAAATATTAATGATAAGTGAACATATACGTTTGTTTCACGCAGGTCAACAGCTACTGTTAGCGTCAGTGCGTGATAAGTACTGGCCTATTGGAGGGAGATGCCTAGCGCGGCAAGTAGTTAGACAGTGTGTTGTTTGCGTTCGATTGCGCGCGAACACCTTACAACCAATAATGGGTCATTTGCCTGAAGCGCGTACTAATGCTTGTTTCCCTTTCTACTCGTGTGGAGTTGACTTTGCTGGACCTTTTATGATATGTAGCCGTAAAGGTCGTGGTAACCGAATTAGTAAATGTTATCTGTGTTTATTTGTATGCCTTAGTACAAAGGCAATTCACTTGGAACTTGTAAGTGACCTGAGTACTCAAGCTTTTATTTTATGCCTAAGACGATTCATATCACGCAGGGGAAAATGTCATGAGATCTTTTGCGACAACGGTAGGAATTTCGTAGGTGCCAACAATGAATTAGGTAAGCTGCTTCGATCCAGCCGTCAGTCTGTCAGTGATTATGCCACTTCTGAAGGCATCAAATTTGTATTCAGCCCCGCTTATTCTCCCCACTTCGGTGGAATATTTGAGGCTGGAATTAAATCAGCTAAGTTTCACTTGAAACGTGTAGCTGGAAATGCTGCTTTGACGTTTGAGGAGCTAGCAACGCTGTTCACACAGATTGAAGCAATCCTGAATTCACGCCCGCTGACTCCTCTCTCGTCCAATTGTACTGATCCTTCCCCTCTGACTCCAGGCCACTTCCTAATTGGGAGACCACTGATGTCTGTTCCAACGAAGCCCATCACTGCTACTAGACCCAACAGATACGAGCTACTAGAGAAGATAAGGCAGCACTTCTGGGAGAGATGGCGCAGGGAGTACATCTCTGAGCTGCAGCAGCGCACCAAGTGGCGCACTGGACAGCAAGGGCTCACCTGCGGTGACGTGGTGGTACTGAAGGAGGACAACTTACCGCCTTTACAATGGCGGCTGGGGCGCGTGTCTCGCCTCTATCCAGGGGCCGACGGTGTCAGCAGGGTAGCTGACGTCACTACTTCAAGGGGCATTATACGAAGGGCGATCAACAGACTATGCCTTCTGCCAACTTCACAGTCCAAAGATGACAACGAAGCGGAGCGGGCCGCATCCAGGCTCCCTACATCGTCTACTTCTTGAAAGCTATGGCTTTCAACGCGCCGGAGGATGTTCACGCATCATACGTGTGAACGAGCGGCGGCGGGGGGCGCGGGAGGAGAGGTCACAGCTGATCGGGTCAGCGGCCGCGCAACGCACTCTCGCATATAGCTTCGGACAGCGATACACGTACCGTGCTATTAAATTTGAAGATTGTAAATAACCGAATTTCTGTAATATACATACTAAATTCAAGCAGAGTCATTTTTTATTTAAATATTAAACATGGGACTTAAACAAAACTGGCGAAATGTTGGTGTACTATTAGGTACACCTCTGCCTAACCCTTCAGGGATTACAGGCGTGATGTTATGTTATGTGTGTAGGTGTACACACGAATGCATGTTTGCAGGTTTGAAAGTGGGTAATTCAACAACGTTTAAAAAAATGAAATATTCCAAAGCAAACTCTGAGCTTACCGTCCAAGCTTTTAATGGACCCGTTCTACTTGTACTGTTCCAGTTATTATAAAACTTTTAAACACGGAAGTCGTTCTGCCGCATTCTGCACGTAGCGACCAAGTTTCAATATTTGCACATCAGTTTGTTTGTCCATGTGGCTGGCTTACTTTTGAATTAAAATTGCTGCATTACTTGCAAAAAAAAAAGTTTTTAAAGTGTTTTTATAAAATAGACTGATAGACTGATATGTAGGGATTGTAGCAGGTGGCGTTCTGTGGTTTCTGCCTACCCCCATGGGAAAAGGGCGTGAGTTTATGACAGTATTAGACAGACTGACTGCCTCGACGGTCTAGTGGCTGCAAGTGCGACGGCTGTGCATGAGGGTTCAAATCCCAGGTCGGGTACAGTGTTATTCGGTTTTTCCATCAGGATTTTCCCAGTAGCAGCCACGGAGTCTGGATCTGGGTCTGGTGGCAAGGCTTGACTACTACTTACTTTAACTTAAACATTACTGGCACAATGTTATGGCTATTAAGTGCACCTCTAACAAGCCCTTCCGGGAATAATAAATAATAAAGAAAAAAGTTTATTTAATAATAGTAACACGACACATATGTTATACCACGGTACCACAAAGGTATCGCCGACGATGCATTAACCCCATTTCCACCCAACAACATATTGCATCAGCCACCGGGGCCGGTCCACGAGATGCTGCCTTCGCGTTTCGCGACAATGCATTAACCTTGAACACGGGGCCGGGCCACGTGATGCTGCCTCTGCGCAACTTGACAACGATCAAGCCACCATTTCTAGGGCGGTTTCACCGCCACTTCGGTTCCAACCTCGATCGTAGTCGCTGTCTTTAGTCATACTTATAAATTTATGTAATTTCTTTTTAACCGACTTCCCAAAAAGGAGGAGGTTCTCAAATCGATCGGTATGTTTTTTTTTTCTATGTATGTACACCGATTACGCTGCGATTTATGATCCGATTTACGTGATTCTTTTTTAGTTTGATGCGGAATAGTTGCCATTTGGTCCCATAAAAATTTAGTATAGTTTTGTCCAGTACTTTTCAATTTATGAAGATTTTTCTTAATTTATCAACATTTTTCGTTTATGTATGTTCGCGAATAACTTCGTCGTTTATGAACCAATTTTGATGATTATTTTTTTATTGTGAAGGAGATATTTCAAGGGTGGTACCATGATATGGAAACCAGGACCTGGTGATGGAATCCCAGAGAAATCGAGGGCAACCCTCAAATTTCATAGGCACGTATTGCGTGTTTCGTGTTTTTCTGACGCTACACAAGTATTCGCATCTAGCAGTCATCACTTCATGTTGATGAGCTGATGATGGAAGGTACTATTCCTCAAAGGTTAGGAGTTGAAAGCAAATTATAAGGGAATTTCAAGGTTAAGGGCGAGGTTTCTTAGTCGAATGATAAATTAATGTATCTATACTAATATTATAAAGCTGAAGAGTTTGTTTGTTTGTTTGTTTGAACGCGGTAAACTCAGGAACTGCTGGTTGGAATTTTAAAATTCTTTTTGTGTTAGATAGTCCATTTATCGAGGAAGGCTATAGGCTATATAACATCACGCTACGGCTAATAGGAGCGGAGCATAAATGAAAAATGTTACAAAAACGGGAAAAGGTATTTCCTTTTTGAGAGCTTCCGCTGCGTGCGCTGCGAAAACGGTTTAAGTTACGCAAATATCATGTATGAAGGAATTGTTCCTCTTTAAAATTTCTAAAAAAAAGTTCGCGACAGCATATATCTATCTTTTAAGATTGACCTTTTTTTACTATTAAACTGTTAGGTTTAAAATAATTATTTTTTGCGAAGCTTATTTAACCCACATGGTACTAATCTATATCTAAATAAATGTGTTTGTTAGAAGGAAAATTTAATATAGAATATTTGTGCCCTTTACTCTAAACAGTTTACACAAATATCTTAGAAGATATCGCAATGTAAAAATATCCGCGCGGCAAAATAATTCGCGCGTCGCAATGTAGGGAGATTCTTTCCGGGAAATTCAAATTCAAAATATTTACTGGATCATAATGCAAGTACAGAGTGTTATCGTATATGTATTTAACAGTAAGAGATGCCTATAGTAATTCACACTTTAATATAATCTAAGCTAATCTAAACCATCTAAACTATTATAATAAAGAAGAAAGATAAGATTTTTTGTTTGTTACTATTTAGCTTAATTTATGTCGGATAGTCGATATATCGAGAAAGGTTATAAGCTATATTTATGTGACGCAGACGAAGTTGCGTGGGTCAGCTAGTAGTAAATATTTCTATAGGATATTACAACTAAAAATGAAAAAATAAAAAAAACTTTTTTGCAAAAAAAAAACAACCGACTTCAAAAAGTGAAAAATAAAACTTCAGAAGAAAACTCAACTTCTGAAGTCGGTGGCAAAAAACGAAATGAAACAAACAAATGTCACCGACTTCAGAAGTTGAGTTTTCTTCTGAAGTTTTATTTTTCACTTTTTGGTCTTTTTGAAGTCGGTTGTTTTTTTTTGCAAAAAAGTTTTTTTTTCTATTAATTAAATTAATTTTAAGCAAATTGGCTTTCTTTGAATACTCCGCCTGTAGCCTCCGTAATTCATAATAAAACAAATAAAACTATGGAAGCTGCCAAAGTAAAAAAAAGTAAAGTAATAGGTACAATTTTTTGACTTTTAAAGAAAATGGTACCTATACAGCGTTTCTCGATTAATATAGAAAACCAACCAGCCTTCCAAATTACATTTTAATGAGAAAACTTTCTACCTAATTCAGGATTAAGCAGGCCAGCACCTCTCCCTGAAGTTCTAATTTTTTATATTGTAATTCTAGGATTTTGTATTTTATTTAGTGTGATATTTCGTAAAAATTGTTACTGAAATAAATGAAATGAAATGAAAAGTTAGCACACATTAGGTATATGCACTGGATTGTCATCACCTCAGCATATCGGGATATGCATGACGGGTCATGAGGGGATATGCCCCGTCGGGGTTGCGGGCTGTCCCGTCGCGGCTGCGGGTTGTTCGAAAGAGATACAGCGGACTACATGGGTGATTTTGCCAGTGGAAGTCTGAGACTAACTACCGCTCTGCCCAGAGCGGGAGGAGTCATTTGATGATTTCAATCCCGCCAAAAAAAAATGGGGATATTATGCAGTAGCAATGGAGTTTCATGTCAATCATAATGGTAGGCTTGAGTTGGGATACTGACCCGTTCCATTATTTACTCATTTTTATAAACTGTTATTTTATAACATCGGGAAAGCGATGAAATTAAATATCGGGAATTAAGTCACAGCAACTTTACATTACGCGAACCGGAAGACGTTGCGTTGGAAGGCCTCCCACTAGGTGGACCGATGACCTGGTGAAGGTTGCGGGGATCCGCTGGATGCGAGACGCACGGGACTGGTCAATGTGGTGACACTTAGGGGAGGCCTATGTCCAGTAGTGGACGTCTTTCGGCTGAAATGATGATGATGATGAACTTTACATTGAAGATGAATAAATCCCATACGAGTACAATAAAAATGTGGCGGCCCATACATTATGCGTCTATTAATGATCTGATTAGTTAACATCATTGTTTTCCTAAGTCTGAAAGCCACAAGAGCGTGGCAGGAAAATATAAATGATTGCGGTGTATTATTATAGTGCAATATTTCATTTGAAACGTTTGTCAGCGGTCGTCGGCTGGGTGCGTTCATCTCGTTAACCTAAACTTACGTACTTACTTGTATTACGTGTGGCAATAGCAATAGGTGTGGGTAGTGGGTACTGGGCAATTAAAGACCAACCAAGATATTATAGATTGTATTTATTATCCATTTACAAAGTTCTTCATGGGCAAGTGTAGCTACCATTCTCCAAATACGACAAAACAACTGGAGTTAAGTAATTGCTTATATCCTTACCATAAATAAAATCTAGATGACCAAAAGTTTGGTCAGAAAGTACGCAAAATGAGCAATTTGGTAATTTCGATTGAAGCTTTTTTACATCTGTCACATTAGCAACATAGTCGTTGTTACTCCCTAGGAGCACCCATTTCATCGTTGTACCAGACAAGTCATATTCCGGAGGGCTGAACCTTCCGTAAGTTATAAGGTTTTTGAAAGTTCCAAAATCGTATTCAGTGAATCCGTTGTTCTGCATTTGCCCCCATCTGATGAAGTTTTTAAAAGAAGTTCCAGATGGAGTATGACCAACTACTACAGGAAAAACATCTCTGGTAATCTGGAACTCATTGTAACCTAAAAATGCGAATAGAAGTACAGAACAAAAAGGATATGCTAAGTCCGTGGTTCCGCACAGAAATTCTCCAGAATTTTGCAGTACTCCGTTTCGTTTTAATACTTCTTTATTGAGAAAATCGCCTGTCTGTTGAAATGTTGGGGCAATAAAACTTTGTAATTTTATCACTTTAAATGTAGCGTGTTCCAACCAAGCAGTCGATGATAAGCCGAAGCCAACCTTTATCTTAGCGTTGTATTCAGGTTTCTTGGCGCAAAGAATTAATAACATACTGACTCCTTGTGAGTGAGCAACGTACGATAACTGAGCTTCACCTGTCTTTAGTAAGACGTAGTCTATGACTGCTGGTAGATCATACAAGGCCATTTCATCAACAGAAAAGTCCCAGAATGCTGAATCGCTGTCAGCGTTATACTTGGTATGGTTTCTGCTATAAAAGTTTCCTCTGGCATTAGGAACCCAGACGTCGTAGCAGTTGTCAGAGTAGACGTAGCAGTGAGCGTTTCCAGGTCCTGGTATGAGGCAGTCGTCACCACTGAGGTAGAGGCCGTGCATGAACATTATGACACCTTTGGAGATCTTGCAGCTTTCTTTGACGGGTAGTCGGAAAAGCCCCAAGATGTATCCATCTTCTGTGGTCACAGAATGTTGTTCAGCTGAGTAACCATCGTATTCCGCAAGTTCGGTGAATGTTAGATCTTGTCTAGGTGATAAGCCGAATGGAGAGGCGGTAACATCATCACATAATACTGAGTGTATTGAGCAGAGCAAGATCAAGGCGTAGATAAAATTCATGTCTGACGTTGAGTTTCTGGAAAATGAAAAACGAAGATAAAATCGAATAATACCTAATACTCACTCCGAATATTTTTGATAACTTAAATTTGTTTAAAACAATTTATTACTGTGAGGAAAGTTTAAGGTTGCACAAGCCAGTCATTCTTCCATACAAACGTAGTATGGTGATTACTCCTCTGGTTGACGGTGTAGGTTCAAAATTAAAAATTGTATCAACTGTTCTTTTCATTATCTAGGTCTCTATGGAAGCAGAATTGGAAAAAAAATATTGGTTTGGAAGTTATGAACGTCGAAACTTTCATATTTTAGCACTAATTTTAACCATCTTTGGGCGTAAATAAGTTACGTAATATAGTACGAAAATGAAAAAAGTGAAACCATACAGACATAGATTAGTTATTAAAGAATTCAAATAATTTTATTTTGAACAGATACATTCAATGGATTTTTCATGGTATCCATACTACCAAAGGTCTGCATATAAACAATCGCGCGCCCGTTTTAGTTGTGTCTCTTTCGCTCTATGCATTTCGCTCGTGATGTCGGATGAAATAGCATGCATTTTAGCCCCGCCCACCAACTAGTTCGTGCCGTTGGCTTGTTTACCCTTAATGCTGAGTCATACATGCATTTTTTAGAAACATCCTATTCGATAACAGTCGTGCAAGTTGTAAAGTACATAATTATAAGCTTAAGGTAACAGATGTGATAAAGATAAAGTAAATAACACTACTTCGGTGTCGTTGCACCAACGTGACTGATAAGCAGATGACTGATTGTTAAGCCACACAGTTGAAGAAGAAATGTTACTAAGGCAGTTTGACCGTTAGGTAAAGACCTGTCGGGAGGATGCTTGTAAATTCTTTGCGGACTTGAGGCAATTGGAAGAATTCCGTGGGGTTTTCGTCTTTATCTGTCCTTCTATTTATCTTTAACCTGTCCTGGGTGCAGGATTGTCCCACAAACAAATATAAATAATCGCAAATATTACCTACAAGAAATGAAATAAAACAAATTGACAATATTTTTTTTAAGTGATCTCGCACTTGCTCGAATAAAACTAATCCCCTAGGGTATCAGTTTTTGGGGATCCGAACGGAATAACTCGTTCTTTTTGAGAGGAAACTACAATTCAAATATCCACGTAATCACTACAGGCACCTAGACCTAACGTAAATATCCTACTAATATTATAAACGCGAAAGTTTGTTAGTATGTATGGATGGATGGATGTATGTTTGTTACTCTTTCAAGCAAAAACTACTGCACGGATTTGGATAAAATTTGGTACACATATAGTTTATAACCTGGATTAACACATAGGATAGTTTTTATCCCGATTTGATCTTCCCGTGGGATAATTTTCGAGTTGTAGCGGGTAAAGCTGCTGGCAGCACCTAGTACTATAAGTGGGCACTGTTGGGACGCAGGCTGTCACTCTCCGTGACAGGCTAAACAGGATAATAATATGGTTGTCTACCACCATACGGACCCAGTGTGGGTTGGTGAATGTAATAAACCTTAATCTCCTATTAACTTATGACACCCTAGTCCCTAGTACTACATAACACATTAAAGTTCAGTTAGTTCACAGTACTGTTTCTCAAATTTACTTACAGTAAAAATCATACCGATGTTAAGGTTAGTAAATATTATTTCCTTACCATAACACTCTGGTGTGATGGTTACTTCACGATGTTTTCCTTCATTAGTTACGAGACTAGTATCACTTTTACTAAGTTAATTAAAGAACTACTAACCTTTTTCCGTTACATGAGTATGAAGACCATGTGGACTCCTCAGTCGATGAATCTGCGCTATATCTGTTTTTACATTTTCGCCTTATATATCACCCGAAATATTACTTTATTTTTCATTGTTTTATAAGATAGCGAGTTTATAAAAAAAGACATCTGCACACGAGTTAAATTCTGTGTTGGTGATGTATGACAGAATTAATATAATTATAATAATTATCAGTCTTCTTCTTCTCGAATCGATAACTTAGATTTTTTTGACATCCACGTTGGATGCTCAGCGTGAGGTCTTGGGTTCCGATTCCCGGGTCGGGCAAATTGTTATTGGATGTCTTCAGTATCAGGCACGGAGTCTGGTAACGTAATGGCGGGGGAGAGCAGAGGTCCTTGCCGCCGCCGCCGGCTCGACGCAATAGAAGCTAGCTCCTGCCAGTACTCAACGACTGGCTCGGGACTCGGGAGTAAACATGAGGGTGCACGAAGCCTGTACGGTCGAAAGAGGGTTACCGGTCATTTCCAACCGTTGTTCGATTGATGTTAGTGGCGCAGAGATGTCCTTCTGTGAACCAGTAATGTCGCAGAAGCCGGAAGCAGCAACGCACCAGGAGTTACCAGAGAGCGTACAACCAGTCTAGGTGCCATGGATTCGGATGATCCGTCGCCCCCTATCGTACTAGACCCGACTCCGAGACGGCGGCGCATAATGTTCCACGCGCACTCTCCTCACCTGAGATGTAACTGGGGGAGCTATACACCTCTCTCACCCCCGGACGGGTTCCTAAAGCTCAGCGGGGGCACAGTGGAAGTCGCATTTGATAGGGAACACCGAGGTTGTTTTTGTCAGTACGTGTCTGACAATCCCCTCTCCTCTCCCCAAGGTGGAGGACATCCATTGAAGAGTTCCAAATCGAGAAAAAAATGGTTCTCAAGATTGGCCAAAAATAATTCTGAAAATATTTTATTTTACCTTTCATCTTTTAGAGGCGTAACAGAAGAAAACGCCGCTCCGAGTGATATTTAAGAAGAGTTTCAGTCCGCTCCGTTATTTGGTGAAAACTTTATGTTGTAATTAAAAAAAAACAAATTCTTATATTTTGAAATCATAACAGATCATGAAGCTGAGGAATACTGAGATTACGTGATTCTTAAGTTTCATTAGCTTAGATGAAAGAAGTACTGCCATGCTATGGTGTGATTCCAGCAGATTGTCCACTGTTTTATAATAAAGAGACGAATCAAGCACATCACGATGCGTATTTTTTCGTTTGTAGATTGCCTAAGTGACTAAATAATATGTATAAAGTACAAGCGATTAATATACTTATGTATATTGTATACACAGTCTGTTTCAATATCGACTTGAACAAATAAATGACAGATAAAATTAAATACCTAGCTAATAAAATTTTTCTTCAATATCTTTTGTTTAACTTCATAAGTATAGATTGTTACTAGGTAACATATCTTTTTTCATTTATTCAGCGCGTAAGAGTTTGCAAACAGTAGAGAATACAAAAAGCAGTGAATTTAAAAGGAAATGCGAGTGGTCTTTTCTCCATACAAACGCTCTCGCCTGTTTTCTTTTTGGTAGCCCTAGCTAGAGCAATGATTTTTTACAGAATAATAAATATTAACTATTTCTATGCCCCTATGTTTTCCTTTTTGGTGATAAGTTATTTTTATAAGCACTAGAACCCTCAAAAAATGCTCAAAATTGCTTGTTTAGATCGCTGTTAACAGAGTCCTAGTGTACAAATTTAACAACTATTAACGAAAAAAGAAAAACATAGCGGCGTAGTATATATCCTCCTTATTCATTGTCTAAAATATCTTATAAATTGGTTCAATATTGGAGGAGGAAATAGGCGAGAGCCAAACCTCGAATTATAACTTTTTACTTAAGCTTTTGAGTCGGATCTGCAGTTGTCCTTATCGCACGAATTTGAGGGCAGGAGGACGGAGAGAGACAGCGATAGTGGAGAAAGACAGACGGATGGACGGAGAGAGACAGCACTCGCATTTCCTCTTAACACTTTGTCACGTTTTATTGTGCCATGTGACATTTACTAAACACGCGCGGGCCCACGTGTTGGCTTACACCTCACACTTCTCTTGGAAATGAAGTCTGTGTCCCAGCAGTGGGAATGCTACAGGCTGATTTTGAAGATGATACCTAGTTTTGACCAGACTATGTTTGATAGTAGTCTCGGAATAGGGGATCGGACTGACTCAAAAAAATATGATTCTATTTAGTCCGTCAGTTAGATTATCGAAAAATATTGGATACGTGTTTTTTGTTTTCTCAAATCAATAAAAATTGACGAAGATAAAGCGCGTTAAAGATTATGGAGTGGGGCTTTAAACGTCACATGAAGGTACAAAATGAACTACCAGATGACGTCACACGAGTTTTCAAAGCACTGTATCGTCTTCATTTTTTGTTTGTATTACGTGAAAAAAGGAAATCTATCTGACGGATTAATTAGTTTTTTTTTGTCCGATCCCCTATTATCAGCTGAGTTGTTTATTGTGGTGAGTGCTGTAATATTCAAGATGAATAAATTGATATTTTTAGGTACTTGCTCGTACAAACACTGCCCGCCCTTCAAAGGAACCAACTGGAAGGCTTAAGCATAACGTTTTTCCCCACGAACGCCACAGAACTGCTTTTGCCAAACGCCAATTCTACGTTAGTAGCACTAATATGTACAACCTCCTAAATTAAAAAATTTAAAATCTATGCGTGCCCTAAATACAAATGTAAAAACTTACTTCGGGATTACCTCCAAGCACTAAATTATGATGCCACTGAGGATCTTCTGCAGGGCAAATTGTAGTGATAATGTACTACTAGTAGTATACTATACAATACATACATAATTATAAAAGTCTAAATCTAACCTTAAGCAGTTGTGTATGGTAACCCCATTCTCTCTACACGCGGCCTTCACCTACACACCACATACGCACTCACACACACTTCCCACACTTATTCACTACACACACACATGCACACACACACACACTTCCTATACTTACTCACTACACTCACACATGCACACACACACACGCACACACACACTTATTCACCTCTCCACAGATAAACGTTTTTCATTTTGTTTAAATGGATTATATTCTGTTTTTTTTTTATACCATTTGCTAATTGTTGAGACGACCTGATTTCATTATACTATGGCTTTGTTTTGTTTCTTGCGGTGAATCACTGACTCCTAAGACACAGGCACATACACCTAGTTTAGGAGTCAGGGAATTAAAATTATTGTGTCCTAGTTTATAAGCCTTATTATAGCTTTTGTTTCTGTTCGTTATATTGTGATGGCTTTTGGTGAAATAAAGAATTTATTATTATATTATTATTATTATAATGGTTACCGGTAACATAACCACAAACGATTTTAAAACCGTAATTAACCGGTTCATTCAGTACTTCGTTATTTTTTTCGTCTACATTTTTAACACTTCTAACAAGTTACAGTGACATTATCGGTAAAATATAACCGGGTTAATTTCCATAATCAAAACCTATATTCCTGAAAAACCGGTTAGACGAATAAACCCGTTAAAACCGGTAAAGTGCAACCTTTAACCTAAATCGATTTCGGTTTGGGATCAATCACCGTAACCGGTTAAGAATTTTAACCGGTTTCTGAGCCTTGGCTCAAACAGTTTTTCGAATAAGGGATTCGTTTGTGAAATATGAAGCCTAAAGAGCAAAGGAGGTTGTTCTAATTGGTCCTGTACAACAAAAGTATTAGTCCGGTCAATATACACATTTGAAATAACAATAATTCCCACAGAGCCAAATATTGGTGGAGAGCTGGGGTATGCCTTTACAAACAAAGCCTTAAAAATCCCCATAGATCCTATGTGTGCTACAAAAGTTATTCGGGGTCAAAGGTCAAAATTTGAGGATTTTTGAATTTTTCTCGAAAACGGTAAGTTTTATCATAAAAAACTTCAACCCAAAGTTGTAGATCATAAAATTTTCTACAAAAATGTTCTTGATTACTATTTTATAAGAGTTACCATTCCTGAGGTATCGCGATTCTAACAGTCACATTATTCTTTATATAAAAGCGAAAGGTAACTCACTCCTCACGAGATCACGAAAACCGCTGGACGTATAAAGATGATTTTTGCAAAGGAGGTGCAAAAATCCCTCCCCCAAGCCGACTGGTCATCGTGGGGGAAAACGACCAACACCCTCTAAGGATAGACAAACAGAAAAGGAATAATAAATGCGACATACACATAGCGACGCTTAATACGAGATCATTAAGAACTCCAGAGAAGCTCATTGAATTAGAAACAGCAATCGACGAAATTAATTGGGACATTATAGGAATAAGCGAAGTAAGGAGACTAGGAGAAGGGATAGAGGACCACGGAAAGTACATACTACATAACAAAGGAGAAACACCAGGGCAATACGGGGTTGGTTTTTTGATAAAAAGGAAATATGCCGACCGAATCGAGGAATTAAAAGGCATATCCGAAAGAATAGCAATACTCAACATCAAACTTCCCGTACAAAATAGCAGAGATGAGTCATGGTCAATTATTCAGGTTTACTCGCCAACTGAAGCAGATAAAAAACAAGATTTAAAGAAAACAGAAGAATTCTACCAAAAATTACAAAGTACTGTTGATTCTGCTCACAAAAATATAATAATAATGGGTGATTTTAATGGACAAATTGGGGAATGTCAAAGTGGCGAAGAGTACACTGTAGGAAGACACGGTAATGGCAACAGGAGCAAAAATGGAGAAAGATTGGTTAACTTCGGTTTAGAAAACAAGCTAAGTATCCTGAATAGTTTCTTCAAAAAGAAAAAGACCAAGAAATGGACGTGGACTTCCCCAAACGGACTCTTTAAAAATGAAATCGATTACATTATGACCAATAAACCAAAAGTTTTTAAAGATCTGTCAATACTACATAATTTAAATTTTAACTCTGACCATAAAATGATTCGTGCTACGTTACGAGGGACACATACAAAGAAAAGTCGCAGGCTGCATTCTGAATCGGTACCCTACACGAACATTAAACATAAGACAGAAATAATGAACAGCTTAAAAAATATTTTAGAAAGAAGAGAAGAACATAATAAGCCAATTGAAGCGACATACTGCAATTTTGACATCCGCATGAGAACCAAGGTTACCGACGTAGCCCGAAGAATCGCCAGACTTAAGTGGCAATGGGCAGGGCACATTGCTCGCAGAACGGATGGCCGATGGGGCCGAAAAGTTCTGGAATGGCGACCGCGAACCGGAAGACGTTGCGTTGGAAGGCCTCCCACTAGGTGGACCGATGACCTGGTCAAGGTTGCAGGAACCCGCTGGATGAGAGACGCACGGGATCGGTCAATGTGGCGACGCCTGGGGGAGGCCTATGTCCAGCAGTGGACGTCTTTTGGCTGAAATGATGACTGCAATTTTGTAAATACTCTCAAAACTGAAGCCCGAAAAGTGTTCACAAATAATAAAGCCATACTATCCGTCGAAACAATTAAATTACTTAATAAAAGAAAATTGCTCTTACAAGACAAGAAAAACAAAGAATCAAGAAAAGAGATTGCAGAGATAAGTAAAAATATCAACAAAAATATAAGAAAAGACAGAAAGCAAAATAGGGCAAACACTTTCCAATATCATATTAAGAAAACAGGCGGAGTAAAGAAAGCGTTTAAAGAATTAGAATCGAAAAAGAATTGGATGCCAAATATGAAGGATAAACAAGGAAGATGTACTGCAAAAAGATCCGATATACTAAATATTGCTACAGAATATTATAAGGAGCTGTATAAAAGCAAAATTAATAAACCTGCTACGACTATGACAGACGACACGCAAGATACTGGAACTATACCACCTATTCTAAAAGAAGAAACGGAAAGAGCTATTACTTCGCAAAAGTCAGGAAAAGCACCTGGTCCCGATCTAATCACCAATGAACTTCTTAAAATATCCATGCCGGTAATTGTCCCCAAATTAACCAGTTTGTTTAACAAAATAATAACAGCAGAAGTCATCCCTGAAGATTGGACGAAATCAACGATAGTTTTGTTACACAAAAAAGGAGACAAAGGAGACATTAACAATTATAGGCCGATCAGCCTGATGTCAAATATATATAAGGTGTTTTCTAAAATACTATTGTTTAGACTAACCAACACCCTTGATGAAAATCAACCGAAGGAGCAAGCTGGATTTAGGAGCAACTTCTCGACCATTGACCACATACACGTCCTACGACAGATACTTCAGAAATACAGGGAATACAACAAAATATACTATTTGGGTTTTGTAGACTTCAACAAGGCGTTTGATTCCCTGGAACACCACTATATATGGGAATCACTAGAACAACAAGGGGTCCAAAAAAAGTACATACGCTTACTAAAAATCATTTATGGGAGAAGCAAAGCACAAATAAAACTGGAAAGGGCAGGTGAAGAGTTCCCGTTAGAAAGAGGCGTCCGTCAAGGTGACCCTATTTCGCCGAAAATATTCTCAGCTGTGTTGGAGTTAATCTTTAGGAGACTGGGTTGGGATAATTTCGGACTTAACGTGAACGGAGACAAATTGAGTCATTTGAGATTCGCTGATGATTTAATATTTTTTTCCGAATGTCCGAAGACCTTGGAGAAAATGCTACAACAATTATCAAACGAAAGTGCAAATGCAGGGCTCACAATGAATATAGCAAAGACAAAAGTCATGAGCAATTCCTCACAAAAAAAATCCATTACAATTGATAATCAGCAGTTAGAATATGTGAGCGAATATATTTATTTAGGACAATTAGTATCACCGACAGAGAGCATGCAGAAAGAAATTGAAAGAAGAATAGCAAACACCTGGAAGAGATTTTGGTCTTTGAGCGAAATAATGAAAAATAAAGAAATGCCTATGGCGGAAAAACGAAAAGTCTTCAATGCTTGCATACTGCCATGTCTTACATACGGATGCCAAACTTGGGCCTTAACTGAGCAACAACAAAATAAACTAAATATATGTCAGAATGGGATAGAGAGAAGCGTACTGGGAGTAAGAAGAAGGGATAAAATACAATTAAAAAAGATCAAAGGAAAGACTAAGTTTGCAAAAGTTCAATCAGTATGTAGAAAATTGAAATGGCGTTGGACAGGACATATGTTGAGAGAAAGGAAAGAGAAATGGAACAGAATAATAACGGAATGGTACCCAAGAGAAAGCAAAAGAAGTAAAGGAAGACAGCCTAAGCGATGGGAAGACGACTTGAAGCAAGTAGCTGGGCCACAATGGTTACGTACAGCAAAAGACAGAAACAAATGGAAAACCTTAGAGGAGGCCTTTGTCGAAAGGCAAGCTGTTAAGAGGGGAGATAAGACGACTGCCGAGAATATGTTTTAGTTTAAGTTTTATGTTTTCTTACTTCTTTTTAGAAATTTTTAAGTAATATTTTGTAAGTTAAAATCTAACAGCAATAAAGGCTTATTTTATTTTATTTTTAATACCATATGGGTTAAATAAGCTTCGCAAAAAATAATTATTTTTAACCTAACAGTTTAATAGTAAAAAAAGGTTACAGTGAGTCAATCTTAAAAGATAGATACATGCTGTCACGGACTTTTTTTTAGAAATTTTAAAGAGGAACAATTCCTTTATAAACTCTTTTGCAAAAAAAACGGGCACTTCATATTTTTTTCTCTACTTCAATGAAGAAGGACAAGTAAGAGGTTTTATTAATTTGACGATGTATTGGCATGTTATTTGAAGAATCCTGGCATGATTCTGTACGTTCCAAATTTAAATTTTGAAATTAACAAAAGGAAAATAATGATTATTGTAGATTATTGTAAAATTGCTTTACTAATGGCGCGAATTGCTGAAACGATTTTATTACTGATTACTAAAATTTTAAAACTTTTTGGATATTTTCTGCAAATTAAACAATTTTATCTTTCTTTTTACATTAAATACCACTTTTTGACATGAGTGATAAAGCGATAAGGGCCGGTAAAATTATAGCCCTACTTGAAGAAGGTTGTTCGCAAACTTACGTGTCTCAGCGGCTAAATGTGAGTCGTTAAACTGTCCAGAGGACTTGGCAACGGTATCAAGAGACCGGTTCGGTCAAAAGAAGACCCGGTTCGGGAAGAAAACGACGCACAGAACCAAGAGATGACCGCTTTTCGGTGAGTCAGGCCTTGCGGAATCGTAAGGCGTCAAGTGTGGACCTGAAGAAGAGCCTTGAAGAAGTAAGAGGAGTAGAAGTTAGCTTGTGGACCGTCAGGAGGAGGTTTTTGGCTGCCAATATCAGGAGTTACCGCCTGGCTCGGGGACCTAAATTACTCCGTGAGCACCGTGTTGCTCGACTTCAGTTTGCTCGAAACTGTGCTTCATGGACTCTGGAGGACTGGAATAAAGAATTGTTTTCTGATGAAGCTAGAATCTCTTTGTGTGGAGAGGACCGACGCCGGCGAGTGCTACGAAGACCACGGGAACGCTATGCGGAAGTGTGTTTCGAAGAAATCACTCCTTATGGCGGAGGCTCCGTTATGTTTTGGGCAGCAATTAATTCGACGGGGCGTACGGAGTTAGTTCTCATAGAAAATGGAACATTAAATGCACACCGGTACATAATGGAAGTCCTAATTCCATATGCACAACCCGCATTGACTGCACTTGGGGAAGATTCCATTTTTATGGACGACAATGCTCGCCCGCACCGTTCTGGCGACGTGGAAGCGTACATGCAAGAAGTTGGGATCCGTCGTTTAGATTGGCCAGCTCGAAGTCCTGACCTCAATCCAATTGAGCATGTGTGGGATGTTCTAAAGAGACGGGTAAGATCAGTGCAACATGCTCCACAAAACATCAGGGAGCTAAAAAGAGTCATTGCAGAAGAGTGGGAACGTATTCCTCAAAACGTCATTAAAAGCTGTGATTTTGGCAAGAGGAGGTCACACTCGTTATTAGGTTATTACATTTGTAACTTTATTTAATTAAACAAAGTAAAAAAATCTTCTTGTCTTTATTGCCGACCACTTCTTATTGTTTGGCCGTGTACATCGGTTTTAAAGAATTCATAGATTTTTTTTTAAATTGCCACAGTTCACTTCACGCGTATTAATTTACACGATTATAAGTATACAGACTACGTCAAACAATTAAATTTCATTGAATTAACTCAAATCGACCTTAGAACGTAAATTTCCTAAGGTGCCCGTTTTTTTTGCAAAGGAGTGTATATGATATTTGCGTAACTTAAACCGTTTTCGCAGCGCACGCAGCGGAAGCTCTCAAAAAGGAAATACCTTTTCCCGTTTTTGTAACATTTTTCATTTATGCTCCGCTCCTATTAGCCGTAGCGTGATGTTATATAGCCTATAGCCTTCCTCGATAAATGGACTATCCAACACAAAAAGAATTTTAAAATTCCAACCAGCAGTTCCTGAGTTTACCGCGTTCAAACAAACAAACAAACAAACAAACAAACAAACAAACAATCAAACAAACAAACAAACAAACAAACTCTTCAGCTTTATAATATTAGTATAGATTGACCGGACTATATCGGACATACCACAATGATTCATTATCTGTTTTATTATATTAGTTGCAAATACTTTTGTAACGCCGACTAGCTGCATGCCAAAGGGAACATTAAACAATATTTTATGAGACTAATAACATTAATCGCCGCCATCGTTCACAAATATTCCAAGAGCTCAGAGCTGCCAGAGATAACTTATTTTATCATAACAAGTTCACATTATTTTGATGGGCAACTACGGAACTCTACATTGTGCGTGGTCCAACATGCACTTGGCCGGATTTGTGTTTTGGTTTTGTTTAAGGCGCTAACACATGTGTTGTGTGAGTGGCCTTAATCAGTAATTCTCATGGTATGTTATGGTAGATATTTACTAGCATGATAGTGTTTTGGATTTTTTAAAATTTGATGTGATTTTAGAATAAAAGAAATAAGATGAGGGTGGTGCTTCTCACAAGGTCGCTGGGATTTAGTGTCGCCTTCATAGTAGTCAGTCATAGTAGGGCCCCGGTTAGCGGAATCTAAGAACATCATGAAAATAATAATGGCTGCGTGTTTTACAGTAATTTAATAATTAGCACACTGAGTCAAAGTATCGCTGCTTTACACAACTCACTATCTGACGAGGCTATGAATCGGATTCATTCAAAACTAACTTTTGGACGGCTGGCAGAAATTTCCCATTGCACACATCTGTGAAACGTACGAGTATTTTCGAGAATCTAATGAGAACTTTGAAACATGACTACTCAGTAAAACTTACTACGTGTTAAAACATGAAGCCGAGCTTATTGCGGTTCTTGCTAAGACCTATAATCCGAATGAAAAGTGGCCCAACTACGAAATCAAATCAAAGATCAAGGCTCGTGCGCTCGTGGCTGGGCATTTCCTGCTGTAGAAGTGATGACGGATCGATACTGATGATACTGCAGTATATTCTCAAAGGGGACCAAACAGTTCCATTTTTCCGCCGAAGATCTTAAAGCTGATGTGAGACTAAACTTGTGGTCTCTTTGAGGAGTGGCTAGAGAGGCGCCACGGCGTCCTCACCTTCCGTCTGACGCAGGTCCTCACCGGACACGGTTGTTTCGGGAGGTACCTGCACCGAATCAGGCTGGAGGAAATGCACGGATGCCACCATTGTGAGGATCAGCCGGAGGACACGGTGGAGCATACCGTGGAGGTCTGCCCCGCTTGGGCGGAGCCTCGCCGTGTCATCGTAGCGGCGATCGGCGGCGGCGACCTCTCGCGTCCAGCTCTGGTGCAAGCCATGGTCGCGGGTGAGGAGGAATGGAACGCCGGGACTCCTTCTGCGAAGCAGTGATGCTAGCGAAGGAGTTGGCGGAACGTGAGAGGGAGAGAACCTCTCGTCCCAGCCGCCGCGGGAGGTGGTCCGGGCGTCGCGTCGGGGGCCACGTGATGGCTTCCGGCCACCGTAGACGCGGGCCTGAGGACGGTGAGTAATGGGCTAGCTCGCCGTCCGTCCGTCTTATGACGACAACAGGCCGTGTCGACGGCGCGTTCGTGTTCCACGCGCGCCTCAAAGAGATGTCAGCAACATGGAAGGGGCGACACCCGTCGGGGCTTTTTTTAATGGGACAAGCCCGCCACACTATTCCCAAACCACTGTAACTCCTGTTAGCCAGAATCAACAGTGGCGACCACAAGAAAAGCGCCGAGACAATGAAGCTCGACGAAGTCCCAGAGAAGCGATTTAACTGTCTTGGATCCCGCAACGAAATTAATCAGAAAAGAATAGCGGAGGAGTAGGAAAAAAAAAAACCCGTCGGGGCTGTGAGTTGTTCGAAAGAGATACCGCAGATACACAAAGGGCTGAGAAGGAACATGGATGGTTTTTAGTCAGTAGAAGTCTGACACTCCCTACCGCTCCAGCCAGAGCGGGAGGAGTCATTTGATGATTTCCCAACACCCCTAAAAAACAGGTGTCAGAAGCAACATTAGGTACTTTAGTAGTTTTGCTAATTCCCCTGTTCTTTCAGATCTTCTCTAATCGCTTTACCGCTGACTTTGCACTCTCGACTCTTCTTATTATGGGATCAAGGTAGACCCGTCAGTAATGTATAACGGCACGATCCACGAACAACGGCATAATTATAGTCCATGTATCTGCAATTCCATATACCCTTTTTTTTATTATAAATGGGCTTGCCCTTGACCTCAATCTTGCCCTAAGGGTAAAGATAGAAGAAGAAGAAGAAGAAGAAGGAACATGGGTTTGGTTTTTAGTCAGTAGAAGTCTGACACTCCCCTTCGCTCTGCCCAAGAGCGAGGGGGGTTATTCGATGATTTTCCACCCACCAAAAAAAAAGGGTAAAGATGATGTCGACGATGGAACGAGCTTACCCAGTAGTGAGCGTGTGGTTCTGGGATCGATGCCCGGGTCGGGCGAAAAGTGCTGAATTGGCATAATCCATTAGAAATTTTTCAGTAGTAGCACGGAGTTTGAAAATTGGCGGTATGGTACTCCGTGCCCCAGAAAGAACCTCAAGCCGTTGGTTCTGCGCCTGATGTCTCTGGTCGTGCCGGTTTGAGAGAGTGCCGATGGCTACTCTCCTCTTAGATTGGCCGCCGTGACCGAAAATGCCTGAACTGACTTCTTGTAAAGCGTTTATCACGGCCACCCAGGGATAACTATAATCTGATGTCAAAAGTATGATGAAAATGTAAACCAATGCATAAGAAAACTGAGTCCCAAATACACAACACCAATTGAAAATTGAGTTGATTTTTTAATCTTATTTATAATTTAAGTAATCATATTTAATTAATATGTTATGATCAATCGCTTATCATAATGATTATTTAGCGGTTTCTTTCAATTCTTTAAGCAAAAGGAAATGATAATCACTTGCCGTAAAAGCGAATTATTTTCTAGAAAAGTAGCAATTTTCCTTGATATCCCAAAGTTATGTAGTAATATCTTCCAGATATAGGGAGCAGGATTCTGCATTGGTTTGCAAATGGGATGCGGAGATGCAAGGCCGCTTACTGGCTCTTAATTTATAGGTAACGTGCTGCGGTGCAGTGCAACGCAATGGCGCGGAAGATACGCCGCATGCCGTAACTGGGGTAATGGAAAACTAACACGAGTATACGTTTACTGGGTACAACATTTAACCTTACTACGTTGTAATATAGGTGGATGGAAAATGACGTTTTGTTTCGGTTTAAAGATGATTTTGAATGAAATGATACGTAGATACCCCAACTGACTATAAAAGTCCAAAGGTTTATTTGAAGAAATCCTTTACGTTACAAACGTTAATAGCGCAATTAATATTTTTGAACTGCAAAATTGGCATTGCCATATTTTATTTTCTTTAAACGCTGTCACACTAGGAATTTCTCCTGTATTGTGGGTGCGTTCACAGACATTTAAACTCACACACACAAATACCCGAAACAACTATTAACTGTAGGCCATACAAAAATTTGCTCCGTGCGGGGATTGAACCCGCGACACGTAGTGCAGCCGCAGCAGTCAACTGCTTGAGCCACTGCGCCAATCGTGCTGTCGTTTTGATTATAATTATATATGTGTGTGTTATAATATACCATCAGATGTCTGATTGCTTTTCCCACCTCTGTAGATATTGCAGTCCAAGTTGCTGCAAAGATATCATAATCATAACGCGGTGTTAATTGTATTAATCGTTTTAACTACATTCAAACCACATGGCAAAATTAATCAAATCACACTCCTAAACATCCCTTCAAATAAATATTCATGAGCGATTCGTCAACAAAGCCGAGGCACATAGTTGTAGTATGTATTAGTGGTAGAGACAGCGATGTAGTGAGTACTAGGCAAACAGGAATGTTTGGAGGCAGTCGCCGCGATATTGGCGAGCAGACTGTGCGAAATTCAGGCGAAAAAGCGATGTGGTATATTGAGCAAGTTTCTTTTTGGTAGACCAGCAATATAATTGGTAAAGGTAGAAAAAAATAATGAAAGAATAATTAGCGCGAGTAGAAAATAAAAACTTTTTAGTGGTTCACATGTGCGTACCTCTTCACAGCATACCGGCGTGATCTTACGTTATGAACTGGTGTAAACAATAGACAGACACATGAGATTCCAACAATCCCAGTCCATTTACTATCATTTGTTGAGGAGTTCCGTTGCCTATCTCCGAAGTTCTTCACCAGATTTTCACCAAATTGAAATGGAACCACTCCGAGACAGTACTCTTCCAAAAACTACTCAAATCACTTCGTGTGCCTATAAAATTTGAAGAATTCTCCCTATTTCTCCAGGATCCCATCATCAGATCCTGACTTGATGATAATGAAACCACCCTTTCCAACAAAAAAAGAATTTTTCAAATCGGTTATCAAGCGACGGAGTTATGCCCAAACAAACATAAAAAAAAATATAAACATCCGAATTGAGAACCTCCTTCTTTTTTTAGAAGTCGGTTGAAAAAAACCGTTTGATTTCGTTTTTTTGCCACCGACTTCAAAAGCTGATATTACATCTGAAGTTTATTTATCTCTTTTTTTTTTGTTTTTGAAGTCGTTTTTTTACGCAAAACTGTTTTTTATTTTTCCCTTTTTAGCTGTACTATCCTATACAAATATACTATGCATTAACATTCAACCATTCCCTCATTATTGCTTACAACTCGTAACCGTTAAGGAGTAGGACCTTCCATAATCAGCTCACCTACATAACCTGAAAGAGGAAAACCATATGCACAGTGCAATCAAATTATCTTGGTAGGTCCGAACTTCGTGCAGGTCATTTTGTTACAACTAATGTTTAAAAGTGTTATAATATTTATTTTATTTGTATTTCTCACTGCTCGCAGAACGGACGACCGATGGGGCCGAAAAGTTCTGGAATGGCGACCGCGAAGCGGAAGACGATGCGTTGGAAGGCCTCTCACTAGGTGGACCGACGACCTGGTCAAGGTTGCGGGGACCCGCTGGATGAGAGACGCACGGGACCGGTCAATGTGGCGACGCCTGGGGGAGGCCTATGTCCAGCAGTGGACGTCTTTTGGCTGAAACGATGATGATGATGACTGTTTAAATTAGATATTTTCTGATCGTATAGGTATTGGTTTATCTGGCAATAACAGTTTTCTTCACAAGTTTACATGCGTAAAAGTTCGCAGAGCCTATGTTCAGACCTGCCAAGATAATTTGATCGTACTGTACGTCCCTATAATATTTTATTAAAGAATTATCCTCCAACTCCTTACCGTTAAGGAGCTATACGTTACATCATCAGCTCATCAACATGAAGTGATGACTGCTAGATGCGAATACTTGAAGAGCTTTAAAAAATCATGTCTGTTGTATGGGAGCCCCCCTTAAATATTTATTTTATTTTTATTTTATTATTAAAGTAAAAATACAACTGAGTAATTTGTGAACATTTCGTGCCTTCCTGTTACCATTATTGATATCGAGCAAAAAAGGGTAAAACAATCGCGTTTGTTATATAGGAGCTCTCTAAATATTTATTTTATTTTGTTTTTAGTATTAATTTGTTGTAATAGCGGCAATAGATACATTTTGCAAAAATTTCAACTGTTTAGCTATCGCGGTTCTTGAGATACAACCTGGTGACAGACAGACGGACAAACAGCGAAGTCTTAGTAATTGGGTCCCGTTTTTACCCTTTAAGGTACAAGTTGGTAGCCGACTGCACGATGCCGCAGCAGACGACATGTCGCAGCGACACTACTGGTTTCTACGTATTTCTATGAAATTCCCTCCGTAGTTAGCGACATGAAGCTAGCGACGTCAGTAGTGCCCATAGATAACAGACACAACAGGAGATATGCCCTTTAGTAAAACGACATGACGCAACGACGCGACGTGTCGTGACGACATGAAAGCGACGACGTCATGTCGTCTGCTGCTGCTGCGTGCAGTCGGCCACCAACTTGTACCTTTAGGTACGAAACCCAAAAAGAGAAGAAAACCTTGAATTTCGAAACCATCTCCATGATTTCGTACATTCAAGTTTGAACTTGGAATCGATAGTATGCGCAGAATGTTGGAAATGAAAGCGTTCAGTATTATTGGGTAAATTAACGGCTGCTTTAGCCGCGTCGTACAAGTTTGTGTGTTTGTTTGTTTATCTTTGTTATATTCCAGCTACGTGGAATATTCGCAGATGTCTAGACGTTTGCGCCGGCTATTTGGGTAGCTATATCGTTCAAATATTTGAATTATTAAGTCAACTTACATCTTAACTCTTTCAGGGGCACTTTCACAATATACATGTTTTTATGTTTTTTCTAGTTGTATTTAGGCTAAACATTACTGAAAACATGGTTCAAAAAAATATCTAAGTGCCTTCACTCAGATATTTTTTTGAACAATTTGAGGAATCACATGGTTAGCTACGGTAACCACCACTGTCAACGAATTTTGTTGAAACGAACAATACAGACACAAACGATTATCGGCGCCACTTACTGCCTAAACTAAATCGAGCGTAAGGTGTATTTCTATAGGGCACGCCACGATAGTGGCGGTAAGTCCCCTCTTTGAGGAGTGGCTGGAGAGGCGCCACGGCGCCCTCACCTACCGTCTGACGCAGGTCCTCACCGGACACGGGTGTTTCGGGAGGTACCTGTACCGAATCAGGCGGGAGGAAACGCCCGGATGCTTCCACTGCGAGGATCGACCGGAGGACACGGTGGAGCACACTGTGGAGGCGTGCCCTGCTTGGGCGGAGCCCCGCCGTGTTCTCGTAGCGGCGATCGGCGGCGGCGACCTCTCGCGCCCGGCCCTGGTGCAAGCCATGGTCCGGGGCGAGGAGGAATGGGACGCCGTCGCCTCCTTCTGCGAAGCAGTGATGCTAGCGAAGGAGGTGGCGGAACGAGAGAGGGAGAGAACCTCTCAACGTCCCAGCCGCCGCGGAAGGCGCTCCGGGCGTCGGGGGTCACGCGATGACCTCCGGCCACCGTAGACGCGGGCCTGTGGACGGTGAGTAACGGGCTAGCTCGCCGTCCGGCCGTCGTCATGACGGCAACAGACCGTGTCGGCGGCGCGTACGTGTTCCACGCGCGCCTCAAAGAGATGTCAGCAAGGAGGGGCCCGCAAGGGCCGACGCCCGTCGGGGCTGTGGATATCGAAAGGTTACCGCGGCTCCGACACAAGGGCGAAGAAGAAGGAACATGGGTTTGGTTTTTAGTCAGTAGAAGTCTGACACTCTCCTTCGCTCTGCCCAAGAGCGGGGGGGGGTTATTCGATGATTTTCCACCCACCAAAAAAAAAAAAAAAAAAAAAAAAAAGGTGTATTTCTATGAAAGTCCAAGAAATAATCGCTAGATGGCCGGAATTTAAACAATAAAAATACGAAATATATGGTTAGCGTAGCTAACCACTGACTCTGAAAGAGTCCATAGACGTCATGATGTACCTAAATTCAATTGTTGCTAATACTTTTTGACCCAAGTTTTCGTTACATTTTCTTATTTTATTGTTTTTAGGGTTCCTTAGCCGAATGACATGCATGGGATGACTATATTATATAGGTCTTTAAAAATGACATTGAGGTTTCTAAAACCATTTTTCTCAAAGTCAATCGTTTGAAAGATAGACACTTCCAAAGTGGTAAAATGTGTACCCCCCCCCCCCTTCTAACTTATAAACTAACAGGGTGAAAGAAATATATGCTGTTGATCGCAATAAAAACTCACAACGAAAATTGTTTTGAACAAGATAAAGTTAGTAGTTTTTGATACATAGCACATTTAAAAAATTAAGAGTATAGTCAAGCGTCTCTAACACCCTCATGAGCCATTATGTCTGTTCGCGTTTAAAATAAGATCTTTTCGTCAGGAGGTTGTAAACTCCATTTTTAGGGTTCCGTACCTCCAAAGGAATAACGGAACCCTTAAAGCAACACTCATGTGTCTGTCTGGGGTCCATATTGGCTCACCTAAAGTTCTTTATCCGAAATTGTTCTTCCTAAAGATTTGTAATCCGAATGATCACTCTTCCTAAAATTTTTCATCCTAAAGTTTTCATTCATACTATTTGTAGTCCTACCGACGATGTTCATAACACTCATGTTTCCGAAAATTGGAATTCATAATATCATTAGTGTAAATATATTTAAACTCCTACTGTTTTTTATCCTAACGCTTTTATTCCTAAACATAATTACCATAATATTTTCACTCATACAACTGTTTAGAATGATTAAAGGTCGTTTCACTGATTTTTGTCTAGAAATAAAATAAATGAATGAAATTCAAGTCAGAGTGTCGTCTTGGGGGCACTATGAAAAAAATACTTAGAAAAATTTCGCGACCAATTTCGAGGTAGCGCTCGCCGGCCGCTGCCGCGGCACCGCTCGCTTCGCTCGCTCGACTCGCGCGTAGTTGGTCACAGTTCTAACCTAACCTAACCTATGGATATCTTTGCATAGTATATAAGGTCCCATTAAAATAGGTGGACAAATTTTAACACAGCGTTTAGTAAGCCTAACTAAAGACATCTAAACAAAAAAAAACACTATATATAAAGTGATTTTATTTTGACTTAAAAAATAAATTGCCGGCACTCTAGAACAAACTCATCCTATAAAAGTAGGTATTTTATTTCTTATTCTTATTTTTTTTTGCTATTGTCCTTATTTTAGCGGATTGAATGATTTCTAAAATTTTGTCCACCTATTTTAATGGGACCTTTTAAAATACTGATTATTATGAATAAAAAGTAATATAAACAAAAAAAAAGATATGACTTTGAATAATAGTGTAAAAGATGGTTATGTTGAGAAAATATAGGAAAACAAATAATAGTGTAATAGATGTTTATTGCTACAGACATTATGAAGTTGAATGCTTCGGAATTAAAACATTAGAGACAGAGAAGTTAGGAATTGCGATTGTTAGGATGAAAAATGTTAGGAAGAACATTTTCGGATTTCTAATTATCGGAGTTGAAATTTTAGGTGAACTTTGGCGCACCCGTCTGTCTGTGTGTCCGACCATTCCCCCTCTCCTTAACTCCGAAACTACTGAGCCTAAACATTGAAAAAAATACAGAAATTAGTTCAACACTTATAGATAACAGGAAAACCTTGAAGAAGCCTGTGATGATAAATTAACATGAAAATCTCTCAATATCTACTACAATGGTACGGAACCCTTCATGTGTAAGTCCGACTTACATTTGGACAGTTTTTTGTATGTTACCTAATACCTTCAGTATTCCAACATCAAATGCATTTAATTTACTAAGTTAAATTTGGTTCCTATACTTCCTTCATGGCTCGGAACTACTATTAACTGGAAGAGAACCTTCTTCCCTCATTCAATTTCAAGTAAAAGTGACACTCAATTTACGAAAATTATATTCCTTAGAATATGAAGCTCGAAGCTCGTATAGGCAAGCTATTAGCCCCGGCTCCGCGGCGTGATGGATGATGGTCCCAGCCGTGCTCTCACATATTGGAGCGGGAAATTGTGTTGCACCGCAGTCGAGCATGTAAATTATATTATAGCTTGGCTTGTAATGAGCTCTTAATTTGTGTGACGTTATTAAAACATTGCTGTGTTTGTGCGTTGTTGTATTATAAGTACTAAGTACTAGCATAGTAGTGACATTTTAGTGTGCTTATTACATGTTGTAGGTAAAAATATATGTTATGTATTTTAAAAAAGCTAGATTTTCGTGTTAACTAGAACTGTCACGTGGCACTTACATTTATATACAGCTATAGGTTCTCACGAGAGGTCGCTAGTCATGCATAGAGACCAACAGATTTTGGTCTTTTTTTTTTTTACTTGTCACGTCTTTTTTTAATTATCTAGAAAAAAAAAACAGAATGTTTTCTCTGTCCGACTATTATAGGGGTCTACAATCAGTGAGCGTTCTAAAAATCTTCATCGTTATCGTATCGTCAATTAGATGAACTAGCTTGTGCCTACCCACCAGTTTACTGTAAAATTGACTGCCGTTGGTATAGTGGTTGTAAGCACGACTGCTGAGCTTAACGTTCTTGGTTCAATAGGGGATCGGACTGGGTCAAAAAAATATGATTCTGTTTAGTCCGTAAGTTAGATTATCGAAAAATATTGAATACGTGTTTTTTGTTTTATCAAATCAATAAAAAATGACGAAGATAAAACGCATCAAAGATCTTGGAGTGGGGCTTAAAACGTCACATGTGTCGTCCAAATGTACTATCATATGACGTCACACGAGTTTTCGAAGCACTGTATCGTCTTCATTTTAAGTTTACGTGAAAAAAGCAAAAATACGTGTCCAATAATTTTTGGAAATCTATCTGACGGACTAATTAGTTTTTTTTTGCCCGATCCCCTATTCCTGGACCAGGCAAAGAGCTATTGGGTTTTTACATTACGAATTTCTCAGTAGTAGCCACAGAGTCTGGATTCCCCTATAACTTGAGACTTAAAGGTAACTAGCGCAATGTGGGTGTAGGTACCTACTATTAGACATCTCTCTCTCTCTCTTCAGGTGCCTCTCCAACTAGTGAAGGTTGGCAGTCAGCTCCGCATATCCTATTCGGTCTTTTGCCAGTCTAAAAAGTTCCGCGGCGCTCTTAACTCCCGTCCATTCTTGGATATTGATACTATTAGACATACCTCTGCCTAACCCTACGGGTATTAAAGGAGTGGTGTTCCATATATGGTCCCATTAAAATAGGTGAACAAAATTTTAGAAATTATTCAGACCACCAAAATAAGGACAATGGTAAAAAATAAAATAAAAAAAACGTTGGAAAAACGCATTTAAATACCTACTCATAAAGGACGAGTTTGTTTTAGAGTGCCGGCAATTTATTATTTGAAGTCAAATAAAATCACTTCATTTTGTGTTTTTTTTTGTTTAGATAATATCTTCTGTGTTAAAATAATTTGTCTACCTATTTTAATGGGACCATACTGTAAAATTGTTTTAGCGTAAATCGGAGTAAGTACCGGTCATACACGAGCAAACGGTTGTGTCTGGCGCTTGGCCAAGTACCTAAATAAATATCAAATAGCTCGCGACTTCTCTCTAAACTGAAGGTCAAGCTATCAATTGTACACGTGCGAAAATAAAGGCGAAATAACACTAAATTTTATGAGCAGCACGTTTTTAACACTCAACAGACGGGTACAGAAGGTAAGTTGTGTACAATTTTTTTTTTTTTTTTAAAAACGTTGCCCCACACTAGGAATTTCTCCTGTATCGTGGGTGCGTTTACAAACATTTAAACTCACATACACAAATACCCAGACCCAGAACAACTATCTGTAGGCCATACAAATATTTGTTCCGTGCGGGGATCGAACCCGCGACACGCAGCGCAGGGGGCCAATTCTCGGTTTTAGAGATGGTGTCGAACTCGAGAAAAATTTCTAATGACGTCATTTTTTCGAGAAATTTTAAAAGTTGCTATTCTGGGGATGTCGAATTCGACATTTGTCGAAGGCTAACGTTAGAGTTCATGTCGAGTGCTTCTGAGCAGTAGAGATGTCATGTCGATTAAATAGATACGTCGATACGTCATTTCTGAGTGAATTTGTTGAGTTTTGGATTGTACACTGTGTTTTCTTTTCTTTAGTTTTTAAATAAAAACGGCTTGGCATCTCATACTGGAAATTCGATTATACTCTTTGATTTGTGCATTGTGTTTTCTTGAAACGACGACCTTCGCGCAGATAACAGACTCTGTAATTTGTGTACCTACGATTGGACTTGAAACCACTGAAAGATGGACGAGTTTATTAGCATTTTTATCTCGGAGTTGTTGGAAAGTGGCGAGCAACTGGCCAATACACGGCGACAACAGCTATCCCGCTGTCGATATAAATTACGACTTGAGCGAAACAGAAGTCATTAAAAACTTCAGACTAAATAAAGATTTAATAAGGGGTCTAATACTTAGATCTATTGGCTCCTGTAATTCAGGATACCACTAAAATAGACCTGAAAACGAAGGTAAATAATTGTTTGCTTCATAATTTTATAAGTCACTACTCACTGACAGACAGTCAGCTGTCAAACTGATTATTTTTACACTGCACGTTTCGTTTTACTTTGGCTTTGCACGTGACTTATTCTTAATATATAAATTATGTCCTAATTTTAAGTGTTTCTCATAATTATGTTTACTTGTTTGTTTGTGAAACCAATAAATACTTTTTCTTCCTTTCTTTCTTTTTTTTTATACTTAAATAATTAGGTTTAGTCAGCGTTTTAAAACAAAATCATTCATTCACTCATAGCTACCTAAAACGGAACGCGCGATTCTTCATAATGGTAACATTAGCTTCACTCGACTCGAAATTTTCGTGACATTTATTTCTATTTTGACTGAGAATACGGAATCCTGCTCAATTCGAATATTTTTGGTAGAGATAGAGATATTTTTGATAGACATAGAGAATAGACTTACGAACTCGAACTCGAGATAAATGTCGAAAATCGAGAATTGGCCCCCAGCAGTCCAATCGCTCAGCCACTGCGCCAACCGTGTCGAAAAAATGTCGTGTCGTAAAATGTCTTTATAGTAAAAAAAAACTGGCCAATTGCGAGTCGGACTCGCACATAATGAGTTCCGTACCAAAATGGCAAAGCTTTCAAGCGTCTGTGTTGTCGTTATCAATATCAAACGTGATTTTTTTGGTTCCGTAGACGAATGGCAAAAAACGGAACCCTAATAGATTCGTCATGAATTCATGATTGTCTGTCAGCCATTTTATTCGGAAACTACATATTATTAAGACTACACAATTGAAACTTGGTAGGTATGTGCATTCTGTGAATCGCTTTATGATTTTTATACTTACAAAAATAAAAAAATAAAAAGATTAAGGGGGGTCTCCCTATACATGGAACTGAAACTAAAAAAATGTTTTCATCAAACCTATTCTATAGATAGGTTTTTAATAAAAATGACATTGAGGTTCCTAAAAACATTTTTCTCAAAGTTTTTTTCAAAAGATGTGTAGATAGATATTTTTCTTTTCAAATTGTTCCTTCTAATCTTCAATAACATTGTGATAACACGCTTGTTATGATTTTAGCGCCACGATTATGATTTCCCCCTTATTCTTTCCCCCTTATTGAGTAAAATGTCCCGTGCCGTAAGCTGGCATTTACGCTTTTTAAGACGAACTAGAGTTTTGTACTCGTGCAGGCAGTTATTTTTTTTATCTTTGTACTTGAGTTGTGCCCCGGTTTTATATTTATTAGTATACTATACTGGCCCCTTATTCGCAACGCTTCTATCCGGTTTCGATTTCGACAAGTCGTATGTCTATCTTTTTTTGGCATTATGAAAGTGAGCGAGATAGACATGGTACGATATGTTCGATTCGGTTTCGATCCGATTGTTTGTGAATAGCTATGCTGGTACGGGTAGCTAGAGTATATTGGACGCCAAGGAAGGGTAACTGAAAGTAATATAATAATAATATAATAATGTTTATTCAGAATAAGTAGGTACATTTTTTACAGTTACAGTACTTAGTCTAAATAAACTAGAAGTACACAAAAGTATTTGCATTTGAGGCCGAACTAGGCAGAACCTGTATTTCAGCCCTCAACGCCGATCCCCCTGAGTTACCAATTATATTCATGAATGTACAATTAAACGTGATAATTATTTTGCATGCTAATGTCTAGAATAAAGATCTTTTACCTTCCTCATCATCATTTCAGCCGACTGATGTCCGCTGCTGGACATAAGCCTCCCCAAGTGTCGCCACAGTGCGTCTCTCATCCACCGGATCCCCGCAGCAGCCGTCACCAGGTCATCGGTCATCGGTATTTTACCTTTTTGAGTTCGTTTGGGGAGGCAAGCGGCACTGTCTTCTGCAGCTATATAACGGCAAAAAAAATGCTGGTCCTCAGCCCTATTTGAATAAATATCTTCTGCTTTGATTTGTACCTTCCTATCTATCTATCTATATAAACAAAGAGAGAAGTCCTGACTGACTGACTGACTGACTGACTCATCAACTCCCAGCCCAAACCCTTGGACCTAGAAAGCTGAAATTTTGCACAGAGGTTCCCTTTATAATGTAGACAAGGAATAAGGAAGGATTTTCGAAATTCAACCCCTAAGGGAGTTAAATAGGGGAAGAAAGTTTGTATGGAAAATCGTCATTTTCACGCGGGCGAAGCCGCTGGCAAAAGCTAGTTATATCATAATTATGGGTGAAAAATTATGTGCTGCAGTGAAGAGTCAAAGAATGTAACCTTTATTTTAATATAAAAGTTATCATGATTATAATATAAATGACCGTTATTACAAGAAAACATAAAATGAGTGTTGTCGCACTTGGTATTGCCATACCTGTTGGACTTACTTTTGCCATACCAGAGGACGAGAGAAGCGGCGAGCGCGCGAACTGGCGCGCACCTAATTTTTCAAGGGTGTTGCGGAGGCTCTCTTTACCACTCTCCATCGTCGAGACAACACCTCTTCGGGACCTCGATATCTCGGTGTATAGGTATCAGCCAGAAATAATGTTGGTATAACATTATTTCTAGACATTTTCATATTATTGTTCCAAAGCTTTATATTTGATTGCATTTTAAAAGTGTGTTCTTAACTGATTGTAAAATATTATCTTGCAATTGTACTGATTTAGTAATAATAATTTGTATGTGTGCTGTGTGTATCTGCTGTATTGTTAATAAACGTTTCTCTTGATTTACTGACCGTTATTTTTCTATCATCAGAAGTGACATCTGTACCTACGCTCACAATCATGCCACGCAGCCGCAAACGAGGATCAAGGAGGGAGCCATCGACAAGTTCAAGTACGTCGACCTCCAGCTCAAGCAGTAGCAGTAGCAGCAGTAGCGCAAATGAACGGAGGCGCAAGAAGCGACGCCGCCGCTATAAGAGTTCGCAAACCGTGAGTCAGAATGTAGTTTTGTCGTCAGTGATTCCCGAATTCGACCCTCTCGTAGACAGCGTAGATATGTGGATAAATGTTATTGAGGCAAATTCTCGAGCGTTTGGATGGTCCGATAATATGACTAAATACCAGGCGCTTCAAAAACTACGTAATACCGCGAAAACTTGGCTGGACGCTTTGCAAAAAAATGAAACCAGGTGGACCACGTGGAAGTGGAAGCAATGGCGCGAAACATTGTCAGATACTTTTCAAGTAAGAAGTGATATGTTTAGATCTCTTAAAGATCTAATTGAAACGAAACCTTCAGCGAACCAGTCTTTATACGAATTTTTTTTTAAACAAAAGTCAAAAATAGATCGTTTGCAATTAGGTTTTCGAGATCGAGATATAATATCTATAATAGTAGGTTCAATAGGTGATAAAAATATCAGTGTAGCTGCCGAAGCCGGCAATTTTAGTTATTGTGACGACTTGGCCTCCTTTTTACACGGCAAAATTCAACTACCCGCGGTGAACGAAAACCTTTCTAGAAACGCATTGCCACCAAAACATTCGTCTCGACCGTTACAACCCGGGTACCCGACTGCTTCAAGTAAATCCGACATTAAAAGTGAACCTTCTGTCAATAACTATAGTGTACCAAACCATACCTGCTACCGATGTGGAGAGGTAGGTCATAGAAGAAATAATTGTACAGTCAAAGACGATGTGAGGTGTACTTTTTGCAAAAAACTAGGGCATTTAGAGGCAGCCTGTCACGCCAAATCAAAGTCAAAGGTCGAGAAAAATGTTGAAGTGAAAATGATTTCTGATACAAAACAGAAACAGAAGTTTTACAAACCGGTTTTAATAAACAACCAGGAATGTAGTGCATTTTTTGATATGGGCAGCGACTGCTCCTTAATTACCTCTGCGTTCGTAAACCAATTTAAGTTGCAACCTTTCTCTTTGAATAATCCTATTAATTTAGTCGGGTTTACTAATGATTTATCCGCTATAGTAACTAAGGCTGTCTCAGTTAATTTTAGAGTCGATTCTGTGGAATTATTTATTACATTATACGTTTTTGATGCTCTGTCAAGCTGTGACATTTTGATAGGGAGAAATTTTACTGAGAATAAAAATATAATGTATGTTCGTGTCGGAGAAACTTTAACTTTTCAATCAGTTCGAGCGTTGAATGTGTGCAGCATAAAAGTTACTAATAATGTAACAAGTAAATACGAAATACCATTAAATAACTTATTATTAAAATACCCTCAATCTTTTGCCCAAAATTTATCGAATTTAGGAAACACTTCGTGTGTCGAATTAGAGATACAACTAACATCCAATAAACCTATTTACCAACGGCCGTATAGGATGTCAGAGTCTGAACGAGCTATCACGCGTGAATTAGTAGACGATCTTTCAAAAAAATGGGATTATTCAAAACAGTAGATCAGCATATGCTAGCCCAGCTCTTTTGGTAGACAAAGCTTCTGGAGCTAAAAGGTTATGTGTAGACTGTAGGCAGTTAAATAAAATTACTGTTAAGGAGAAATACCCAATGCCCATGATAGAGGACCTTATTGACAGATTGCAGGGATGTAAGTTTTTTACTTCTTTAGACCTTAAAAGTGGCTATCATCAAATAAGCATAAAATCTGAAGATGTGCACAAAACTGCATTCATAACAAGTGATGGCCATTTTGAATTTTTGAGGATGCCGTTCGGTTTATGTAATGGGCCAGCTGTTTTCCAAAGACTAATGAATACTGTTTTGGGCAATCTACGTTTTGGAAGGGTAATATGTTACATGGACGATATCCTAATCGCTACGAAAACTTTAGAAGAAAATATGCTTTGCTTAGAAAAAGTATTAGATATTTTTGTTAAAAATGGGTTGACCATTAATTTAGACAAATGTGTCTTTTTCAAAGAAGTAATTACGTTCTTAGGATACGAAATTTCCGAAAAAGGCATTACTCCGAGTTCTCGTAAGCTAGAAGCTATTTCAAAATACCCAATTCCGAAGACAGTTCATCAACTAAGACAATTTCTAGGTTTAATTAATTATTTTAGAAAATTTATTCAGAATTGTGCGCTTCTCTGCAAACCATTGACTAGTTTATTAAAAAAGGGAGCAATTTGGCAATGGGGGGCCCAACAAGATCAGGCTGTAGCATGGTTGAAAGATGCGTTGATTAGAAATGCGGTACTCAGCGTTTTTGACCCCAAGTTACCCATTAATTTGTATACAGACGCTAGTCGTGATGGCATTGGATGTATTTTGACACAGCTCACTAGTAACGGTGAAAAACCTGTTTATTTTTATAGCCGTCAAACAAGCGATGACGAAAAGAAATATCATTCCTTCGAGTTGGAGCTTCTAGCAATTGTTTCTGGTTTACAAAAAATTAGGCATTATTTATTAGGAACGAGTTTTAAAATTACAACCGATTGCAATGCCGTACGTCATGCCTTGAGTAAAAAGGAGATAATTCCACGAATAAGTAGGTGGGTACTATATACACAGGATTTTACGTTCGAAGTAGTTCACAGGGCCGGGTCACAGATGCAACACGTTGACGCATTAAGTCGAAACCCTATTTGTAACATCAATATGTATCTGAAGTAGAATGTATTAACACAATTACTGAAGGTGATTGGTTACTAGCTGTTCAATTGCAGGACTCCAGTATATGTAGCATTAGGGAAATATTACAGTCAGGTGAGGCCGATACAAATAAAAATGTATTTAACGAATACGAATTATTAGGAAACAAAGTATATCGCAGAACTGAATTTGGTAGGCGTTGGTTAGTACCAAAGAAATGTATATGGTATGTCATTCGTGCTAACCATGATGATGTAGGACATTTTGCGGTAGACAAAACGATTGAGAGAATAAAGTCGAAATATTGGTTCCCTCGTTTAAAGAAAACCGTTTCGAAATATATTAAAAATTGTTTGAATTGTATCTATCACAAGAATGTTCACGGTAAAAAACCAGGCAAGTTGTACCCAATTCCAAAATTTGCTAGACCATTCCACACACTTCACGTTGATCACCTTGGTCCTTTTGTTAAAACTACGCAACAAAATACTTATATCCTAGTCATAGTCGACTCATTTACCAAATTCGTTTTTATTTCTGCTGTAAAGAACACTAAAAGCAAAGTGGTCACTAATGAATTAAATAAAATATTTAAAGTATTCGGAAGTCCAAAACGCCTAATTTGTGATGCTGGTAGTGCTTTTACATCCAAATTATTCACCAATTATTGTAAGGAAAATAACATTAGACTCCATATTATTGCAACTGCTGTCCCGCGCTCAAATGGCCAAGTCGAGCGCTATAATCAAACAATTTTAGATGCATTACGTAGTATGAGTGCCGATACCGATGATAATAAGTGGGATCAGCACATAACTAGCATACAACAAGGTATTAACAGCACAATTAATAAAACCACGTCTGCTGTGCCGAGTGAGGTATTTTTTGGGTTTAGAATTCGAATGAATAATGACGCGATCACTGACGATAATAACGAGCATTGAGCATAGAGTCACTGCGTTAAGGAACAAAGTCGATGCAAATATAAAGACAAATGCTGAACGCCAAAAAGCATCCTTTGACTCTAAAAGAAAAGAGGCACCTATTTACAAGGTTGGAGACTTGGTGGTACTCAAAATTCCGAGTCACACAAATGATGGTCATAGCACCAAACTCTTGCCTCTGTACAAGGGGCCCTTTCAAGTAACAAACATCCTGGGACACGATAGATACCAAGTTGCGGACATGAGGGGAGCAAGATCTTCCAAGAGGTACGATGGTATTGCTTGCGTGGAGAATATGAAGCCCTGGATCCGCGTTGATGATGTACCGGATGTTGTCGAAGATGCCTAGGTACCTACCTAAATGGCAATAAGGTATATTTTCTAATAATAACATAGCTATTCACAGTCGAATATTTGTCTATTCAGTTTTGTAATTTTTCTATTGTTCTATTCTATTTGACACTGATATTTCGCCAAATAGCCGTTATCATTCATGTTGTCCTTGTCCAATGTATTCGCTTTAAACATTATGGATTTAACGGGGTGTTCGGTCTCAGATCGATCAGCAACAGGCATCCGTAGTGAACGCTGTTGTAGCATACGTGGTGATACACGACTAGATTAATAACAGTGAACATTGATCTAGTTCAAACCACAGACTATGAGAGCATGTTAACCATCGATGGCATAGCATGCTCTAATCTGTCCGAACACCTTATCTACAGTCCGATGTTGAAGCAGGTCCCATATGTTCCGAGTTAATATACGGCTTAAATTAAGTATATTTTATGTTTTCAGCTTCTACATTGGACCATAACGCTTTCGAGGACGAACGCGTGAGCAGGACGGCCGGATGTTGTCGCACTTGGTATTGCCATACCTGTTGGACTTACTTTTGCCATACCAGAGGACGAGAGAAGCGGCGAGCGTTCGAACTGGCGCGCACCTAATTTTTCAAGGGTGTTGCGGAGGCTCTCTTTACCACTCTCCATCGTCGAGACAACACCTCTTCGGGACCTCGATATCTCGGTGTATAGGTATCAGCCAGAAATAATGTTGGTATAACATTATTTCTAGACATTTTCATATTATTGTTCCAAAGCTTTATATTTGATTGCATTTTAAAAGTGTGTTCCTAACTGATTGTATTTGATTATCTTGCAATTGTACTGATTTAGTAATAATAATTTGTATGTGTGCTGTGTGTATCTGCTGTATTGTTAATAAACGTTTCTCTTGATTTACTGACCGTTATTTTTCTATCATGAGTGTCTTTATTTGTCTTGTTGATAACAACCGCAGTTTGTTTCATCTCGTTTTTAGGGTTCCGTAGTCAATATGGAACCCTTATAGTTTCGCCATGTCCGTCTATCTGTCTTTTTTTTTTGTTACCTCCCACATTTTTTCTCGCGAAGTCCATTGTGTGGGATGACGTTGGATAGGTCTTTAACAAATATTGCGAGTTTTCTCAATTTTTTTTTCGATTAAGTGATGTTTGTGAAATATTAAGCATGGCACATTGTCACCCATCTATAACATGGCAGCAGCAATTGCAGCTTAACCTTACAAACATGATCCTTGTTAATATTATAATACCACAAGAGTCATACAATTTTCTAATACCTCGTATCAAGACATAAAACAGGGAGATGAAAGCAGTTTTAGTTTATGTGTGATTTGCGCTGGACCATAGTTTTACGTTCCGATATAAAATAGGGTAGTTGACTGACTAAAAAAATATATATGATTCTGTTTAGTCCGTCAGTTAGATTATCGAAAAATATTGGATACGTTTTTTGTTTTATTCAATTAATATAATTGACGAAAATAAAGCTTGTCAAAGACCATGGAGCCTTTCACCATGGAGGCTTTTGACGTCATAGTCTGGTAAAAACGGACCAACCTGTGACGTTTCACGACTTTTCGAAGCACTGTATCATCTTCATTTTTTGTTTACGAGAAAAAAGAAAAAATACGTGTCCAATATTTTTTGGAAATCTATCTGACGGACTAATTACTTTTTTTTTGTCAACTACCCTATGTTCGTGGCTCGTTTTCTAGAGAAAAGTGCCTTAGGTAATAACCCATTTTATTTTTTTATTTTTGTTTGGTTTGGGAAATCATGAAATGACTCCTCCCGCACTGGGCCGAGCGGAAGGGAGTGTCAGACTTCTACTGACTAAAAACCACCCATGTTCCTTCTTAGCCCTTTGTGTCGAGGCCGCGGTATCTCTATCGGTCAACCCGCAGCCCAGACGGGCAACCAGCAGCCCCGACGGTTGGTAATAACCCTGGACTAGAAAAACACAATTATGGGTGCGGATCACTTATTTATTATTTAGAAGAATGAATTACCTAAAATTATTTGAAAAAACTTGACATACCTAAAAGTTTATTTTTGTTTTTTAATTAAAGAATAGCATTATTCACGGTAGTATAGACTTGGTAAATTTTAAAATTCATAACCAAACTCCGAAGTTGAAAGTCCTATAAAATCAACATCTTTTATAGTAACTACCTTCGAGGCTCGTTTCTCATTGCCGCCTTCCTGCCTGGCCACAACCTACACGGTCAAGGGATACGCAAGGCGCTACAGCGACCACCTCCCGGTTCGTCTCTTCGTAACAGTTCGCTCAATTTCGGTGTTTGGTAGCAACGGCGCCAAAGTTTTTGCCGATCCTGATGGTTTGGTCAATGGGACCTTTTTTCACGAAGGTGGACAAAGCCGAGGGTTCAGTCCGATAACTCCAATACAAGAAACTCTATACAGTCCTTTTAATAGTTATTTGCATCATTAGCTTAATCATAGTGCACTACATTTTTGTTGAAATTAGGTCTGTTGACGCTGTTGTGGTGCAGCCACAAAGCTGCAAAGCTGCTGTCCACACTTCATAATAATGATCTTAATTTATTGTCATTCTAAGGTTGCCTTTTGGTCTTGTAGAGCATGCCAGGAATCACCGTGACTTGCTACTCTCGCGATGGGAACAAGTGACACGCGTCTCGCTCGACTCAAGTCGCATCGTCTAAAGTCGTGAACGGGTCGTGCAGCATACTTAAACCTTCATAACTCGTTCAGTCGTTCGTCGTTGGCGTCCTACGCAGTCGAGTGTGGTATCGAAAACATGGACTGTGGTATAAAATCGTTTGCTGTGATGAGGTGTGACCGGGTGACGATTTTTGTGAGCCGCGACTGTGACGGGCATTAAAATGGAATACTTGGAGGGACAGTGTACTGGGTGAAATGGAACTAAAATATCTATTTTTTTTATGTATCAGTGTTTTATAAAAAATTAAATAACAGCTTGTAAGTTTACCTGTGCAGATCAAAATCTAGAAGTACTGGTCACTGTTTTCATGCCCGATTCACATTATTTGCTAGATAATGCAGCACAGTATTGAACTGGATCATATCGTCTACATTATTCCAGTCCTTATCAAAAATGAAGAATTCACAAGAATGCGTGGTCATTGGATTAGCCGTTTACAGGAGTAAAGTTGCGCTGGAATTGGCGCGCTGGATTAAAAGTAGACCAATCCAGTGCTGGTTCAGAGATTATTCCAGATACAATCCAGTTATCCAGGACTGTATAAGTATATCACTGGGCTGGTAGGCTACTGGAATAACGTGAAGCGGGCTTTACTGTGTGTGCAAGTCATCTTCGTTGTATTAATCCTTTACTAAGCAGCAGCTTTCGTCTTAATAAGCTTCTTGCTGAAATATCTCGAAAATACAGAGAACATTGAACGCCACCTGGTTTTTGCGTATGTATGTAGACTAGTGTGTACACCCCCTACTTTTGCGTATGTATGTAGACTAGTGTGTACACCCCCTACTTTTGCGTATGTATGTAGACTAGTGTGTACACCCCCTACTTTTGCGTATGTATGTAGACTAGTGTGTACACCCCCTACTTTTCTCAACCCCTCATGAATGTGTCATTTCGCACCGAGCGCGCGCGTCTATGAATCACATTCTTTACTTTTTCTGAGCCATTATAAGGGCAATGCGTGTCCTGCGTCTAGGGCTGCCATTTCGAAAATTAAAGAGTCCAGAAAAAAAGTGATAATTTTGCTCTAAATTTTTTAAATATTTTTTAATAAAGATGAACTTTTTAGGTTTCCGCACCTCAAAAGGCTCTTATAGGATCACTTTGTTGTCCGTCCGTTTGGCTGTCAAGACCCTTTTTCAAGCAGAAATTCATATCAAACACTCAAGTCTACTGTCCCTTGGAGCTGTGAAAAAATCGAACTTCTAAGCCAACGCAATCAAAAGATACAGCCGTTTATGCCGCAAATTTTTGACACTCGCAAGGGAATCAAAACCTACTTCCCGTGAACTCAAAATCTTGTTTGGTAGGAAGTGACGTCTAGCAAAGATAAAGGAAAAATGCGAAAAGCATAAATTTTTAGTTTCTTCATATAAGTAGGTACTTACTTAAGTAATAAAAATATTTTTAATTGTTTTAAACTTTGTTCGTTCGGCACTCTCGGTGCGTGAGTTCGACTCGCACTTGGCCGGTTTAATAATATCCTGATGGTGAAAAGCCCAGAAAACAGGCCGCAAAACCGAACCTGTCTGGAAAAAATTGGAAAGTGTGACAACCCTACTTGCGTGGTGTTAGGAGCCGTGAGATTCTGATGACGTCACGGTGGTTGGCTTTTATAATGCGTACAAAGAGGTTGGGTAACGTTCTATTATATGACGTACAACGCAGAACATGTCCATACATGGGTATATGACAAGGGACAAAATCGTGGTAGTATTAAACAATTTTTTGAGGGTTGAACTATATTCATTGACATGCCAAACAAGTCAGGTTATCTTTGTGTTGTTAACACTTAAATAAATCTTGATAATATCAATTTAAAAGAAAACCAGTTCAGACTTTCCTTTAAATTGATATTATCTACTACATTACTCTTCAATTTAAAAGGTTCTTTTAGACGTTTCTGACTTGACGACAATCACAAATGGCCGTCACATGAGGATAGCACGACGCACGACGGCCACGACGGGAATACTTTGTTTAAACTTACTACTACTTACTTTACTTTGTTTTTGTTTATTCGTCCAGCCAAGGAGTGGAACTCCCTGCCTGCGTCGGTTTTCCCGAGCTCATATGACCCCAATCTATTTAAGTCGCGAGTAAATAGGTTTCTTCTGGGTAAGCTCGTTCCATCGTCGACCTCATCTCTGCCCTTAGGGCAAGATTGAGGTCAACAGTAAGCCCAAACGAAAAAAAAAAACTGAATTAACAAATTAAATCAAAGACATTAATTAGCACCAGATCGCATTGTTTAATCGAAAAACTCGAATAAAGTCGAAAGGCACATGTTCTCCCAATCACTGCGATATTTTTTTGCTTTATTTAGACCATACCTGGAACCTCTAGTTACGGAGATATAGGGTGTAGAGTTCCAAATTTTTCAATATCACACACACAAAACAAACACACACTACAAATTCAAATTTAATTGTTAAATTAGTCTTCTTATAACGTTAGATTGTAATATTATAATTATTATTTTATTTAAGTAAAACTTTCTGTTCTTCCGTGGGGTGGGGACCTGGTGATATGTAATACAGGCGATTTACGCCTAACTCAGACACCAGCTCCTCACATTGCTCAAAAACAAACAATATTGTGAAACCTAGAATAAGATGTCATTGTGAGAAGAAATAAAGAATTTTATTATTATTATTTATTATTAGTCTTTTAGGTTGTAACTTTCCAAGACCCGTTTACTATTCAAAGCATCCACTAGCACAATGTGTTTACACTGCTACATTGAGTTTTACCGTAAAATGTGATTTTTAACCCCATAAATAAAAGTTATTTCCCAGCAAGAAGTTTTGCGTAGGGGCACTTAGTTTAATGCTTGGTTGCTTCGGTTTCGTGAAGGGTTCGCTAACACCCTGTATAATCCTGCATCAACATAGTTCTACCAAACGTTGTTACAATGCTGTGTCGTTCAATGGGTTCATGGTTAAGCCTGTGCTGGAACTGGTTTTTTAGTAGAGTAGTTACTGGCTTTTGACACCTCCAAAGAGTACCTACTTTAGGGTCAGTCAATCCGGAACGGGCAAATTGCGGACGCGGCTTCCGATACCGGACTCTAGTGAAGAATATGAAGTACTGAAGTTAACACTTACATGAGTTGTAACCGACTTACGAACCCAGGCACGCACATTACTTTGTGTAATTTATTTCATCACCGCCGCTCTCAAAACGGTGAAGGAAAACATCGTGAGGAAACGGCGTCTTAGATCCAAAAAATTCGAAGACATGTGACATCTATCAATCCGCACTGGGCCCGCGTGGTAGATTATAGCCCATTCCCTCTCAAAGAGAGGAGGCCTGTGTCCCAGCAGTGGGAACATTATAGGCTGATGATGGTGATGATAACTTACATGAGTTGTAAAATATTGCACTATCGCCCTGATCATTATAACCTATAAAAGTAATTTAAGTAATTTTTTAACAACTTCAAGTTCAGAGTAGGTAGTAAACAGTTAAATAAAAGTAATCATGACAGACAAACAATTAAAAGTCTATGGATTATACACTCCATCATAATTTCGGTTGGCAACATAATAATTCCAAAAACATGAATTGGTATAAAATGAAATATTACGTCGTGGCGAATCCCAGTGCCTAATGGACAGACCTTTATGTGGCCATTAAAACTGATATTTAAAAACCATTCATTTAACGTGATTTAATAAAGAATATACTAATTCAGTAATAAGCAATATTCAGGAATATCCTAATTTAGTAAAATGCTCTCAAAAACGGTGAAGGTAAACATCGAGAGGAAACCGGCATGTCCGGAAGTCCGACAACCACTCGGGTCAATCTTTAGGTTAAGCTGCGCTTGCCTAGGTTGGTTTTTGGGGTACATACCGAGTTTCCTCCGTGCCTTGGAAAGCAACTTAAGCCGTTGGTCCCGGGTGTCGTTTAGAGTGGCCCGATAGTCTGACAATGGGTATCTTATTACCAAGTCCTTACTAGGATGTGTAGGTTGCATCCAATTGGACTAGAACATTGTATTGTAAAAGGCAAAGCAGATAAATGTGAAGTAAAGCGCCATCAGAGTGCAACTTACAAACCAACTTGTGAGTCAGGTAACTGATACAACTGGACCACAGTTGCATCGGGTGATATTCTTTTATTATCGGTAGCCCCTTACTTGACAGGTGTCAGAGAACGGGCGTCGTCACCGAGGGAGGCCTAGAACTAGAAAGCGCAGGTGTGACGACTTAGTAGGCTTTTGTGCGAGATTGGTCGGAGAAAGCCGCACGGAGAGAAGAGTGGAAAACTATGGTGAAGGTCTTTGCCCAGCAGTGGGACAATATAGGCTAACAAAAACAAACTTTACATATGTACGTACGTAGTTAATTATCCGCTTATCCTATAGCCTCGTCCAAAACGTTTTATTCGTGTCACGTACCGTCCCTCTCATATTTTTATTGTCCGCAACAGCTTAAGAAAATGCCCCTCACTGAAAAACAAGGGCTTTTAATGGTTTTCTGTGAAAACAATATGAATTATTGAATAACTCGTGTTTTTCCACTGTGATGGAATTGTTGAGAAACCTTTAATGTTAAGTTATATGTGACTGTAAGTATCTTATTGTGGGGTAGGTAGACGGGTCTCATCATCATCATCATCAGCCTATAATGTTCCCACTGCAGGGACTCAGGCCTCCTCTCTAGGAGAGGGATGGGCTATAATCCACCACGCGGGCCCAGTGCGGATTGGTAGATGTCACATATCTTCGAATTTTTTGGTTCCAAGACATGCCGGTTTCCTCACGATGTTTTCCTTCACCGTTTTAAGAGCAGTGGTGATGAAACAAATTACACAAAGTAATGTGCCTGACGGGGTTCGAACCCACGACTCACTGTTCGTAAGTCGGGGCCGCCACCACTGGACCACCACTGCTCTCTCGTAGATGGGTCTACTTGTATTGAAATGAAAGGAATTCCAAGTGCCATGTGATTGAGGAGCATGATGCCATATTTAATCCAGGTTCAATCCAGCTTCATAACTCTTTCGTTTGTCTGTACCTACCGGGTTGTTCGAAAGAGATACTGCGGCCTCGGCACAAAGGGCTAAGATGGAACATGGGTGGTTTTTAGTCAGTAGAAGTCTGATAGCGGGAGGAGTCATTTGATAATTTCCAACACCCCAAAAAAAAAAGGGTTAGGCAGAGGTTCTTAACAAGTACACCCATCGCCAGTTATTAGCATGAATCTAGATACCGTGGCTGCTACTTTTAAATCGGTGATGGAAAAACTCAGTAATACTTTAACCGACCTCAAACTCAAAACTCAAACTCAAATAATTTATTTCAATTAAGCCATTACAGGCACTTTTGAATGTCAGAAGGACAGAAGAAGAACGAAACTACGAGTGCAATACGTCATTCCGAAAGCCACCACGCCGAACCACACGCCACCGAATGCCCGCAACAACGAACACTGCGCGCACGAAAGCACGCAGCGACGCAACCCGCAACAACGAATGCACAAGATACTCAGAAGTCGCGCTTGCGGCCCCTAGACCGACGAGGCTGTACATAGCACCATAGCCTTCTCTGTTGTCACACTCTTGGCAGAGTGGTCGTGGTCGTCATGACAGGGGTGGTGGCAAGCTTAACAATTCGACGCCATTCCTCTCGTACTGTTGCTTGCCTCGTGCATTCGTGGAGCGGACCATTTAGTGCATTTTTTATTTGGTCGGTCCAGCGCATTGGTGATCTACCGCGCGCCCTCGTACCCTCGGTTTTGCCCTGGACCACGAGTCGCTCCACAGACGTGTCCTCTCGACGTGTAATATGCCCAAAGAAAGTGAGAATACGGCCTTGAACGATGGAAGAAAGGCGTTGTTTTATATTCAGTTCTTCGAGAATTGAGACGTTGGTTCGGAATTGTGTCCAGGCTATGCAAAGCATTCGCCTCCAACACCACATTTCTAAAGCGTCTATCTTCTTTCTCTCACTTTCTCATAAAGTCCACGTTTCGGCACCATAAAGAAATATGGGAAACACTAGTGCCCTGACAAGTCGCATTTTAGTGGCCTTTGTGATGTTTCTGTTTCTCCATATCTTCCCAAGCCGATCCATGGCGGACCTGGTGATAGCCATGCGCCGTTTTATCTCTCCTTAGCACCCGTCTGTTTAATCCTCACGACGTGATATTCTACGTGCCTTTACAGATACTCTTTAAGCTCAAAGAATCATCACCATCATTTCAACCAAAAGACGTCCACTGCTTGATATAGGCCTCCCCTAGGTGTCGCCACATTGACTGGTCCCGTGCGTCTCGCCTCCAGCGGGTCCCCGCAACCTTGGCCAGGTCCCGTTATCGAGGACTGTCGGGTACTAGGGGCCATTTTTGTTTGGCGCAATTTTTTTGGGGTTTTGCCATAATCGCCACACTTGGCAGGCGGGTAGGCGGTCGCAGTATGGTTGCTACAAAGGCACAGAGTACGCTGCTGCCCATTCTCTGGTAAGTCCCTTAGTCGCCTCTTATGACACCCACGGGAAGATATGGGATGGTGCTATTATTTACGTCCGACACCATACAGAACAAAAAACGCTCAAAGAATACTTAAACTAAAACTCTGTGACATATTCAAAGAATCTTCTTTATTAGACATGTTTGTCGCCTCGTGCGCTGAAAGCTCGTGGCAACGTGTTTCATTTATAAGGGCAATAACTGGCATAGTCTTGCGGTCAGCGCTACAATGTGCTGCAAGCGCTGGATTGCTATTAAACGTGTTTGTGGTTGGCCTGGCGTGAATACACGTGGACTTTTGGATTAGCCTGTGTTTATACAACAACTAAAGATTAATTAGTTTTGTGGTTCTTAAAAACAAGTGCCTTTTTTTGGAGGTTGGTAAATCGTCAAATGACTTCTCCCGCTCTGGACATAGCGGTAGGGAGTGTCAGACTTCTACTGACTAAAAACCACCCATATTCCTTCTTAGCTCTTTATGTCGAGGCTGCGGTATCTTTTTCGAACAACCCGCAGCACCGACATCTGCTGACATCTCTTCTGCCCCCTTTTTTTGTCGACGTTTTACAAGTGCCCATGTATGCCTTTTGCCTTTGAGGCGCGCGTGTAATACGAACGCGCCTTCGACGCGGCCTGTCGACGTCATAAGACGGACGGACGGCGAGCTAAAGTGCCTTCAAGGTGAAGAAACAAACAGATAGAATATCGAGATTATACATGACACACGCCTGTAATCCGCGAAGGCTTAGGCAGAGTAGTACTCTAATAGTACACCCACATGTCACTAGTTATGTTTAAGTCCCATGTAATAGGGGCGAGCCTATTACCATCAACCGAGCACAAATTCAAGCTCCATGGCACCTAATGAAAAACTCCTGATGGAAACACCTAATAACACTGTGCCCAACCTGGGAATAGGACCAAGGACTTCTTGCACAGTAGTCGTGCTTGCGACCGATATACCAACGAGGTAGGTAGTCCAGATTAAACAGTGTTCATCATAATCATCATTTCAGCCAAAAGACGTCCACTGCTGGACATAGGCCTCCCCCAGGTGTCGCCACATTGACCGGTCCCGTGCGTCTCTCATCCAGCGGGTTCCTGCAACCTGGACCAGGTTATCGGTCCACCTAGGGAGGCCTTCCAACGCAACGTCTTCCGGTTCGCGGTCGCCATTCCAGAACTTTACGGCCCCATCGGCCATCCGTTCTGCGAGCAATGTGACCTGCCCATTGCCACTTAAGTCTGGCGATTCTTCGGGCTACGTCGGTAACCTTGGTTCTCATGCGGATGTCTTTGCATTTTTGATTCGATCACGCAAGGTAACTCCGAGCGTAGCCCTCTCCATTGCCCTTTGGGTACTTTGAGCTTTCTGATAAGGCCCATTGTGAGCGACCACGTTTCGGTCCCGTATACAGTGTTCAACTATTGTCTTTTCAGGCTCAGTACAATTATTCGATCATCTTCAACTCGACTTGCCCTTCTAGATTGAACTTTTGGTAACGGGTCTTTCAAGAGAGTACTACTTTAGTTTATGTTTGCACCAACTTATTCTACCAATTGCAGCATTACGCTGCATTTTAAACTTTTTACTTGAAACCTCGATGCCATATTTACCTTTAACTAAATATTTTTAAAATTGGAGATAAAAAATTCTTGACAGTCGATTTTTTTGGAGTCCAGGCTTCATTCGTATGACAGATTGGAGGAAATGTGGTCATTATACCAAAATTTTATTGTTTTTTTCTTCGTCCAATGTCCAATGTGATCCATTCGTAATGTTTTCATCATAAAAAACTGCAGTGTACAGTGTGCAGTGTTTAATTAAAGGATATCGCGAATTAACGCGACATATAGTTTTCTTATTATTATCTGGTACGTATATTTCTGGTCTAATCTTATGTCTTCGTTATTATGCCTTTCTCTCATTTTTAAAACCCTGTTGAAATTTCGATCTTCTTTTAAAACCCTGTTGTTTCTCATCTTTTTAGGGTGTTGAACCAGTTTTGAAGAAGGTCTATTAAAGGCCTTCTTTTATTACCCTATTTTCACCGGTCTGGTCGTCTTCGGGTGCCACATCTTTTAATTTCTGGCAGATGAAATAAGCAAGAGGAGGCAGCGACGGCTGTTTTGGGGCCGGGTTTGAACGCGTCACCTTTTTTATTTTGGTTAAATTTCGCCGGATACAGGTATAAAATTCATTCTCGACAAACTTATCAAGACCCATGTGGACTCCCTAGAGATTCCGTGTGTTCGTGCGTGGTGAAGTGTTTGAGACATTTTTTTTAATATTTGAACTCTGTAAAACTCTGTGTTTAAATCTAGTCATATTTTAAATTCATGCAATGTAAAAAACGAAAATTGCGGAACGTTCCGGCAAGATTCAATTTTGCCTATAATTTTAATTTTTCTAAAAAAACTGCTTTTTTAAATCAGTCAGTGTCATACGAATTCTATTTTTATCTAGTTTAACTATTAATTTCTATTTTAATTCTTTGTTTTTTTGATAACTAAATCTTAATTAAAATATTATTGAAAGTGGTGTGCCGAGTTTCCATTTTTCACGCCACAGTATGGCGCCCGAACAGGGACGGTAAGTAATTTCCAATACTAAAACCAATAACATAATATATTTTTTTCGTTATTTCGTGTGTGGTGCTCTTAGCGAGCAAATTTTATTCATCTTCTTCTTACAGATACAGCAAATACATTTGATTTTATCAAGAATTGTTACAACGGTTCTCGATACATGTTATTTCTTCAAGACATTGTTACTACGGTTCTCGACGTTGCATTGCTGGAATACTTATTTTATTAAATTTTAATGACATGTTCATGAATTTAAAAGAACTAAACCTGTAACTATATTACGTTCAAGTCTTTTATTTCTCCTACAATATATGTTAATTCCCTATTTCATTTCTCTCCTTTAGCTAGCGGTATTTAGAACCCGTAGTGTTATGGATGCGTGAAAGTTTAGCCAGCGTGTTAAAAGGTAAGCTTTGTACGACAGGTTTTGCTTGAACCTTTAGATTTTTCAGGTTTCTCGCCCATCTGTTTCGTTTATTTGCCTTTGTCTCGCTGTGGTTTTCACTAGGCATATTTCTTTGTTAGACTACTGCATGTTTCTATAGAGTATCTTTCCTTCGAACATTGTGACTAATTTATTTTCCTGATAACTCCTTCGTTCGTTAACCGATTTGTGAAAGTTATATTTGTATGTTGGTTTTAAACATGTTGTTACACTATTACACCAAAATTACATGAATATTTACGTAAACATAAATTCTCATTTTCAAGTTACGTAATTATTCATCATATTATAATTTTTGGCACCATTTACTTGGTCAGATTTGTTATTTAGTAGTTGCTAGGTAACGGATACAGTGCGGCGCGGATCTCTCTGTACAATTCGCAGTGGCGCTGCTTGTCTAGAAAACGTACATTAAAATACGTCAAATTTGGTACATTTATCTTAGTTCCGATTTTTCCCACCAACACATATATTTTGTGTTAGAAACTTTTTCGTTTCTTAACGATAACTTCACGCTTATTATTCTTGAAGGTTAGATAGAAGTTTCTTTATTAAGATTATTTGATCTTTTGTTATAAAGGCGAAAGGCAGGGTTGTATGGGAGTTTCGTACACCTAATAAAATGTCGTGTTTTGGGATATTTTTTGTTTTAATTGGTAGTCAATACAATAGGCAAGCCCTTTTAAAATTCTTAGATTTTTAGAAGTTGGGACCTAAAAGTTATAACCAGTTTTATTTTTGAGGTTATGTCCCAATAAATATTAAGTATTACGTGTAGGCATATAAACATTGTTTTGGTGAAAAGGGATAATAATATGTTCTAGATAGTTGGCTATCTTTGTAGTGTTTTACTTATCATTAAGTTGGCAAATTGACATTAGAATTGTACCAATTCAGTAGGGTGCTTTAGGAAAGACCTGCGTCCAGCAGCGGTCTGCGATAGTTTGATGATGATGATGATAAATGATGAAGTGCTGATGGAGTTTTGAGTGTGGTTAAATAAAACAACTTTGTTTTTGTAGGATCTAACATTTATTTTATTGTTCTTATATTACCTAATTACTTCTTAATATTACTTCATCTAAGCAAGGGGCAGGTCGGGTCATATCTTCATGGCGAGCGTAACTAAGGTACCAAATAATGCTCATAACGTGTGAGCAGCATCCCACTTCTTAAACCTACAATGCAATTACAACAATAACTTTTGATTGCGTCCCGACCATTCATATTTGATTCTGTAACTATGAAAACGAAATAAGTTCTAGCAGAAGAATGGTGGGACTTTATTTTAGCACGAAGCAACATTGGGTTTATTCCCTCTAAGCCATGTATTCTCTCTCGAGTTATCTCTAACATAGATCATACTCCATGAAACCGAAAATGCTCACCCACATATGAACGAGCCTGGCGAATTTGGTACCTATATACCACAAGCAAATAATATTAATTCCTCCATGGATAAATAATATTAATCTCGAGCTTGGCCCCAGCAAACTCCATAAACTTCATGCATGGATGACATCTGTAAATAAATAACATTGATGAAACACAAATTAAGCACTGACAGACATAAATTGCGCCCAACATGACCAAGCTACAGAATAGTTCTTGACATAAAAACCCAAACCCATGCCTTGTTGCATTAAGTCCGCCTATGTACCACGTTTGTGCATGAAGTTTAAATAAATAAATAAAATGTTTGGTTTTCACCTTACAGAAAATCTTTACCAAAAATATCTATGTTGTGTTAATATAGAGAGAAGGGCTATGTGACAATGGAAAAACCAGTACCCTTTTGTTGTTAGTAGAGCCATCATGATTGTCCCAGATTTAGCAACATAAAATAGTAATTGCCCTTTGCATGACACATTATTATAAGCTAATTACTATAAATATATACATATACCTGCTGGTGCTCCATCAAACGAGCAGTGTTGTCGGGATTCCACTCTTGGTCTGATGTTGAGTCGGATAGACTCTGACCACATACAGCACACATCAAATCAGAATGATCACCCTCCAGATGATCAGGTACAATGGGTTGAATATCTTCATTTGGTGAACCAACCCTAGTTCTTCTAGCTCTTAGCCAACACGGCACACAAGCTTCATCCTCAGAACGAGCTAAAATAAAAAAAATATAAATAAAGAAAAAGTTGCGTTTAAAAATGCATGGTATTAGTGGGAAATAATTTACATTGTTTTAACACACATCAAATCAAGACACCTAATCGATAAAAGTTATAATAGGTATGTGTTGTTATACCTCTCGTGCTTGGATCCAAGTAGTAACTGTGTTAGCCATTCTTTGTTCGTCTTCATTTGCACCTTCAATCAAAATCCTGCGTTGACTGATTCGTAGTATGGATCGTCCACATACAACACAAACACTTTGATGGCCTGTGCGTCTCCTCGGCATATTATCAGAAAACGGGGATGACTAGCTAGCTGCCAGCATGCATGGCAAACATGGTCAGCAGGTGTTATCTGGAAATAAAGAAGTGATTTTGTGTACGGCTCAACATTGCTTTATATGACTATGACATTTCAACAGTCATACTAACAGAGTAATAACTATTATAACAGTGTTAGGCAAACCAAGTTAGGCAACCAAGTGTTAGGCAAGTAAACAATACATGCAAAACGATCACTTATGTGTTTGTACATTATATAGGACAAATTGTAAATATGTAAACAACCACAATAGTGTTTGTTATATTTTTCAAATAATGTTTAGTTTAGTTTTTGTACACACATATTATTTTAGTATGATATCGTGTAGTTTAAATGGTAAGGACTACTTTTTAACACGTAAAAGTTATCACTTCGTAACTGGCACACTCGTACGCAAAATGTTATGTTTGAAACTACTTACATCTCTAGGATATGTCCACAGCCGAATAGTATTGACGAGATCTTCATTCTCATCCGATAAAGCGTGCCTTCATATTCGGGACAAGCGAACGTTGCAATTGATGCATTGCAAACTCGTCATTTTAATTAAAAGCACGTACACACACAGCACAATTAATAAAGCGTCCTTTCGCGAAATTACTAGATAGAGTACGGAGGAGCAGTAGCTGGACTCAACGTAAAAATGGCCAGATAATTTGCTAAATTGCTCAGATGCAGTTACAAACCACAATTTGAATTCAAAACAACAGCAAAGAACTGAACAGAGACTCGGAAAGATTTTCCCTTAGAATCTGTGTGATTTTCCTAATCTGTCAAATACTGTCAATAAAATAATTGCCAATACAAAAAAAACATTGATGTCGAAAATAATTCCTATCATTAAATAGTTAATTATTAAGATTGTATGCAATAATTATTAATTGTAAGGTATAATGTGTAATTGGTTAATTATATTTACTGTTATTTCTATTTAAAATAATTATTTATCATTGTGAACCTCGTGATATTTTACAAATGGCAACTTCTAAAAACATAACTACGTTTAGTTTAAGATTATATTACGTTTGATTACTTAAATCTTTTAATTGATATAATTAATGAATCCAGACTTCTAAAAATACTAATGTTACATGAAAATGAATGGTTTAATTGACTTAATAAGTGGTACAAATTCTATCACAAAACAACAAAAAAAGTATGTGGTACGAATTCTGCCTTTTGCCTTTAGTCACTATGGAAGAACAGAGTTTCCCTATAGGTGAGACTCCTTCACGTAGGAGTCCAATCATTTCTAGACCTCCACCGATCCCACCTAGGCTCTCCGTCTCATCTAATATTCCTTCTGTTGTTAGGTCCGAAGAAGTCCCTCATCATTTCCATAATAGGTATTCACTTTCCAAATGGAAAGTTGAATTTTCAGGAGATACAAATACTTGTGTACGTGAGTTTTTCGTTGATATAGAAGAGCGTAAATATGCCGACGGTATTTCGGACGAATATTTAATTAGGCGATTCCATGAAGTTTTATCTGGAGCAGCTCTAAAATATTTCAGGTCGATTAGGTATGATGATTTAACTTATCCTGAATTGAAGGAACATTTCTTTAAAACTTTCGCACCGACAAACTTTGAATTTAAAACGGAACATCAAGTTCGTAACTTGAAACAAAGATCTGACCAATCGGTTAGAGATTTTGTTATCCAAGTGTCATACTTGAACGATAGACTTACTGATCCTATAGTTGATTCTAAACTCCTCGAGATAATTACACATAATATGCACCAGAGATATTTCCCTTGTCTATCGATTCATAGATTCAAAAATATTAATGATCTGATAGATATAGCTTCTCATTTTGAAAGTTACTTGCCTCAAAATTCAAAGGCGGTAGCTACTATTACACATCAGGCTCAAAAATGCCCTAAATGTAGTCAAACCGGTCATTCATATCGTGACTGTCCTAATTTTCCTGGACTTATGTGTTTTAAGTGCCGTAGTCCTGGTGTTATAACTAAGGATTGTCCTAAATGTAATCAAAAAAACGCGTAGACTACCGGCGGCACGCATTTCGTACAGTGTCACCGGTGATAGCTTCAGATACATCGGATAATAGGCCATTTATTGAGATATATTTGGGAGACCATTGTGTTAAAGCATTATTAGATTCAGGTGCTCAGATGTCTATAATTAGTGATGCTTTTATTCAAGAATTGAGAATAGCTGTTGAAACTAATATTAACGTTAACGTAATGTCTGCTAATAATTCCCCTATTGATATTATGGGAACTGTTAATTTACCAGTTCAATTTAATAATACGATTTTTACACACGAATTTTTAGTTGCACGTTGCTGCACTTCCTCAGTTATATTAGGGATAGATTTTTGGAAGAAGTTTGGCTTGACATCTCTTTTTAGTCAAGCTTTTAATAAAAATATCAATGGTAATATGTACTTGTCTTCAATTAACCATGATTCTTTTCAATCTAATGTTGAAAATAAAGACCGCTATATACATCCTCGTAATGTATTATCTAATTATCAGGAATTAAGCCTTCAACAGACAATTAAAGAATTTGAGGATATTTCATCTGATAAAGTAGGTCTAGGAAAAACGTAGTGGTTGTCCCATAAAATAAATACGATAGGACAACCAATAAGGCAAAGATTTTACCCACTTTCTCCGGTTAAGTTAAAAATCCTTAATGATGAAATTGATAAAATGTTAAAGATGGGTGTTATTCGGCCTTCCCGTTCGCCTTGGGCTAGTCCCGTTGTTATGGTTACAAAGAAGGACGGTTCCGTCCGTTTCTGTGTAGATAGCAGAAAACTAAATAGTGTTACAGTTAGAGATTCTTATCCTCTTCCTTGGATTCATGATATTCTAGACAATCTTCGTGGTGCTAGATATATTAGCTCGCTCGATTTTAGCAGTGCATTTTGGCAAATTCCTCTTGCAGATGACGATAGCTGTAAAAAGACAGCATTCATAGTACCCCAACGAGGTTTATTTGAATTCGTTAGGATGCCGTTCGGACTAACGAATGCAGCTTCTGAAATGCAACGTCTTACGGACATGATCGTAAATTTTGAATTTACTTCAACTAGCGATAATTGTGTTTTCGGTTATGTTGACGATTTAATTTTAATTTCAAAGGACTTTAATAGTCATCTCGCGCTCTTAAAAAAGGTTCGAGATCGGTTGAAAGAAGCTGGATTATCCATTAATTTAAAGAAATGTGAATTCTGTAAAAGTGAATTAAAATATCTTGGCTACATTGTTAATGAGAAAGGTCTTCAGACTGATCCTAGTAAATTGGAGGCGATCAGAGATTTTCCAACACCTACTACTGCTAAGTCTTTACGTGGTTTTATTGGTATGTGTTCATATTATAGGCGTTTTGTAAAAGGTTTTTCTTCTATAATAGCTCCTCTCACATCTCTGATAGGCAAAAGAAAAGGTCGTGATCCAATCAGTTGGGATGATGCTGCCGAACGTGCATTTACCAAGTTAAAAGATGCGTTAATTAACACGCCAGTAATGACTTGTCCTGATTTCTCAAAGCCATTTATTTTACAGTGTGATGCTTCAGCAATTGGTCTCGGTTCTGTTCTGTCACAAAAAATAAATAATGTCGAACATCCTGTTGCTTATTATTCCCGCCTCTTTTCCAAAGCGGAGCGAAATTATAGTACTACGGAACGCGAACTTTTGGCTGTTCTAGAATCGATTAAACATTTTCGTTGTTATTTAGATGGAATGAAGTTTACAGTTATAACTGACCACATGGCTTTGAAATGGCTTCTTACATTAAATAATCCTTCTGGTCGTTTAGCTCGATGGGCTACTATTATTTCGCAATATACTTTTGATATTGTTCACCGCAAAGGTTCACAACATATCGTACCTGATGCTTTATCTAGAATTTATGCTAGTCCTATAACTTTTGATCAAGGTCCTGAGAATACCAACGATAGATGGTATAAGAAGGTTTATCTTGGCGCTCGCGATACTCCCCAAATGTTTCCTGCTTACGTCATTCAGAACGGTGTTCTGTTAAGACGCATGCCCATTTCTAGTCCTTTATCCTCTGATCCATTGCGCGTAGTTTTACCCAAAGAGAAAGTTCCACTAGCTATTTGGGAGGTACACAATAATTTTCCTTCCATACATCCTGGTGTCACAAAATCATACCTTAAGATCAAGGAATTCTATTATTGGCCTAACATGTTTCGGGATGTTACCGAAATCTTAAAGCAATGTGAGGTATGTAAAGCTTATAAAATCGCGAACACTCAACCACGTGGACAGATGTGTTATCCAAAAGACGTTTCGTTACCTTTACAGATTATTTCTATCGACGTTATTGGCCCATTACCTGCTGCCTACTATGGGTATAAATATATTCTATCCATGGTAGACGTTTTTTCAAAATATGTCTGGCTTATTCCCCTTAAAAAGGTAGATGCCAGTTCAGTAATTAAAGCTTTAGAGTCTGAAATATTTTTTAATTTCGGTGTTCCGCGTTCTATTCTTTGTGATAACGCTACTGTTTTTCGTAGTAATCAATTTTTAAACTTTCTTAGAACTTTTCATATTGATTCTCCTACTTATACACCATATTATACTCCTCAAGCCAATACCGTTGAACGTTATAATCAAAGTATTATTACCTGTTTAAGCATCTTAGTTGGAAATAATCAAAGGAATTGGGCAAAAATGCTACCAAAGGTCAAACTATATCTCAATTCATGCGTTAACTTAGCTACAAGTTTTACACCAAATTTCCTTATGTTTGGTAGGGAAGTTACTATAGATCCGACACATGCTTATGGACAGACTCGAAGCGCCAATTTAGCTGAAAGTCGGTCTCAGCATGCGTCAAATCTCACTTCTCTTGCCGAGGTTTATGCAAAGGTTGCCGATAATCTTTCTATGGCTTTCCTCCGTAATTCTCTTGCATATAATAAGAACCGATCAGCTATCATTCTCAATATTGGTGACACTGTATGGAGACGTAACTTTACTAGATCATCTGGTACAGATTATTTTACCGGAAAACTTGCTCCACGTTTTGTTAAATGCCGTGTAACTAGGGTTATATCTAGGACGATTTATGTTTTACAAGATTGTGATTCTGTTCACTCCGGACAATATCATATAAAAGATATTCTGAAATAATTCCGTTCCTATTTTCTTTTATTTCTATCTATTCTTTCGACTTCAAGTTATATCTTTGACTTTCAGTCTTTTCTTTCGACTGAAGCTCTTATTTTGACCAAAATACTATTTTTTAAATAAGGTTTCTCCTATCCTTTGTGACTTCTTCTTAGTGAAGCTCCCTATTTTTAGGCCTCCTCTGGTTTATCTAAGGTGTATATTGTTTTAATACATATTTTGGTACTTGTTATGTCGCGATCTATATTCAATGACAACATTGTTTAGCCACTGGTTTTTTAACCAATCACCTTGTTGTTTGGGAGGGATTTTTTTTGATAGATTCTACTCGTGAAAATAGGCAGACTCTAAGTATCATGATTGGCTGAAAGTCGGTTTTGACACGTGTTTAATCTTTTTTCCTACTCCTTTGGTTAATACAAGGTTCATCGATAATATTTGTATGGCTTTCTTAAGTTTACCAATAATATTTGTATGGCTTTCTATAATTCTCGAGTTTATAATGCATACAGTCCTCCTAGTTCCCTCACTTCTTCTTTCTTCCTTCTCTATCCTCCCATGTTCTTAACTTGAGTTAATTCTAATATTTAACTTCAAGAACTTAGGCTTTGACTTCGAAGTTCATAATTGGAACTTCCTCTTAGGATTCGTTGACCTTATATCGTCACGATATCCCTCTTTTGTCTCGATGACTTGCTATGGTCTCGGTGTACAACCTTTTGACTTATTCTGCCTTTGACATAATGTCTACCTTTTGACTTACGTCTGTTGGCTTGTAACTGAGTTCTATATTGACTCAAAGTCCCTCTTTGCGACTCAATGATCTCTTAGTCTTGAGTTCCCCTATCGTCTTCATGACCATGTGTAGTCTTGAAGACATTTTTTTTTACTGAAGTCGTCCGTTTTCTCAGCCGAGGTCCTATTTTTAAACCAAGGTTTGATCTTTGACTTCAGTCGATTTTCTAATGTCTATTTAATTCTTCTTCATTATTTTAAGCGCGCTTAATTATTTTTTGGGATCCCTAACTTTTAATCTGATTCTATATTAGTTGTAATTCTGTAGACGCATCTGGAGTTGGCACGGATAACGTTTAAGTTGAGGGTCGACTTTCTGTCTTATTCAGTATTCATTGCACTTCGATGTTGTCGTTTTATTATTTTGTCATTTAGGCTTTCTAATATTAAATACTAGGTTATTTACTTATTAAGTAGGTTAATATTTAATTCCACTTTCACTCCTAATTCACCTAAGTTATTTTTTTTTTTCCTTTTAATTAGTCTAAGTAGTTTAATATTTAATTAATTCATTTTTTTTTTTCTTCTAATACTTCTTTATATTCTTCATTTTTATTATTTGTCACTTAATCCGTTATTTCCAACTGATTCTATATAACCAGATATTCTTATAGGGTTGTCATCTACTACCATAGGGTTGTCACTTGTTCCTATTGGACACACTATAGGGTTGTCACATATTTCTGATGGTCACACTGTAGGGTGGTTACCTGCTTCTTTTAGTCACTCTTTAGGGATGTTGTTTTGTCATAGTGTTGTATCTTGTTATCGATGTTGTCTTGACACTGTGTCAAGACTTTTTATCGATAATATCTGGACTTAGTGTTGTCAAATTTTATCGATGTGGTCAATGATTTTTTTTTTCCTGGATTAAGGGTACTGCAGCATTACGCTGCATTTTAAACTTTTTACTTGAAACCTCGATGCCATATTTACCTTTAACTAAATATTTTTAAAATTGGAGATAAAAAATTCTTGACAGTCGATTTTTTTGGAGTCCAGGCTTCATTCGTATGACAGATTGGAGGAAATGTGGTCATTATACCAAAATTTTATTGTTTTTTTCTTCGTCCAATGTCCAATGTGATCCATTCGTAATGTTTTCATCATAAAAAACTGCAGTGTACAGTGTGCAGTGTTTAATTAAAGGATATCGCGAATTAACGCGACATATAGTTTTCTTATTATTATCTGGTACGTATATTTCTGGTCTAATCTTATGTCTTCGTTATTATGCCTTTCTCTCATTTTTAAAACCCTGTTGAAATTTCGATCTTCTTTTAAAACCCTGTTGTTTCTCATCTTTTTAGGGTGTTGAACCAGTTTTGAAGAAGGTCTATTAAAGGCCTTCTTTTATTACCCTATTTTCACCGGTCTGGTCGTCTTCGGGTGCCACATCTTTTAATTTCTGGCAGATGAAATAAGCAAGAGGAGGCAGCGACGGCTGTTTTGGGGCCGGGTTTGAACGCGTCACCTTTTTTATTTTGGTTAAATTTCGCCGGATACAGGTATAAAATTCATTCTCGACAAACTTATCAAGACCCATGTGGACTCCCTAGAGATTCCGTGTGTTCGTGCGTGGTGAAGTGTTTGAGACATTTTTTTTAATATTTGAACTCTGTAAAACTCTGTGTTTAAATCTAGTCATATTTTAAATTCATGCAATGTAAAAAACGAAAATTGCGGAACGTTCCGGCAAGATTCAATTTTGCCTATAATTTTAATTTTTCTAAAAAAACTGCTTTTTTAAATCAGTCAGTGTCATACGAATTCTATTTTTATCTAGTTTAACTATTAATTTCTATTTTAATTCTTTGTTTTTTTGATAACTAAATCTTAATTAAAATATTATTGAAAGTGGTGTGCCGAGTTTCCATTTTTCACGCCACACAATGTAAATGTACTAAGTACTAATTATTAATGAATGAAAAAATAAGATAAACAACTACCAGCAAGTATGTTAGTGGTGCCGCTGAAATTACAATGAAACATCTATTTAGTGTCACAAGTTGGAAAAGCATGACAGCTTCCTTGGTAATTTTGATAAGAACTTTCGAATAAGAATAAGAATTTTAAATATTATCAGGTAGGAATAGATTTTACGACAGGGCTGGTTTAAGGGAATATAATCGCTTCGATTGGCATTTGGCATTCGATTTGACATAGTACCATCCACAGGCAGTCCAGACAAGAGAGTCAAAATTTCTACGCGAACGAAGTCGCGGGCAACTGCTAGTATTATATGTTAGTAAGATCTGGGCTTAAATTTTAAAGCAAGGCATCTAATGATATATATGTTTTTAGATAAAATAAAGCTGCAGTGCACGGATTATGAAAGTAGAACTCCCAAATAAATTCTACCATTTCTAAGTCATAAATATCAGAGGCCATATATTTTAAATAAAACCTGGACCGACGAACTTTACCAGGACTATGCTCTAAAATATTATAGCGTGCTTAATCCTAGCCTGCATCTGCGATTTTCAACTAAGCCCATTAAAGTAGAAACAAACTTACATTTGCAGTTGAAACACCCTTATACTTCACAAATAAGGTTGCTTTTCGCGAATGCACAGACTTTTCAGCAACGTTACGTTTGCGGTTTACAGCAACTTTACTCCCTTGTGTTAAGGGTGGATTTTGGAAGTCTGTGGTTAGTTAGTGTTGCTTTACTTGTTGCATACGACTTTAGTTCCGCCAGTTTTATATTTACTGGGTCATGCATGGCTGGTTGTATAGTTGGATTTTTACAACATAAAAACTCCCGTTAACTTGGTGAATTTCCATCCTTGTGAGGCGTTATTTTATTATTTTCTTAAAAAGTAACTAAGTACACTTTCCCAGTTACAAGTATTTTGTAATATTACATCCATAGTTTTTGTTTCATCGTAATCGGTTAATTCTAATTATTCGGGCAAAGCTAGTTTTGTAAATTAAATCAGTGTTCGATTCCTGGGTCTTAGGTAAAATGATTATATTTTGCAAAAATATTTTCTGTCCAATATTACTAAGTTTTTAGAGAAAATAAAAAATTATTATTATTGAGGTTTTAAATCAGGATTTTTTCTCTAGCAAAATTTGGGTGCATCTACCACATTTTTACCACTTTGGGTGTATTACTTTGAAATATAAAAGTAACTACTCCAAAACCAGACCACACCAACTTCAAGAATATAAATTCAAGAGGGATATCTTCGTGTCGTCGTAAAAACTGGGAACTAGTGAGTCGCAGTGGGAAAACTCGAACTATTTCCGATAACTGCTGGAATCCTAGCCGCGGGCTGTAAATAATGAAGCATGGGCGCCGAGGGGCACAATTAATATTGACTGGTGGGCCCCGAGAGGGTTGCGCTGCGTGTCGTCTTTCGTCGTGCTATGTTATGGCGGATAAAATGTGTGGATGATACTCCGTAATTGGATGTAGTTAAGCAAACCGCAGTGCCGCTCCGAATTTGTGAGGTTGCGACTCCGACTTATGGACAGTAAGTCGTTGGTATAACCCAGGCAGGTGTATTACTTTGTGTAATTTATTTCATCACCGCTGCTCTCAAAACGGTGAAGGAAAACAGCCTGAGGAAATCGGCCTGTTTTAGAACCAAAAAAATCGAAGACATGTGACATCTGCCAATCCGCAGTGGGCCCGCGTGGTGGATTATAGCCCAAACCTCTCCTGCCGGCTTAGCATGAATACCGAAGAAACGGGTTTTGTCGACGGAAGAACCGACAAACTGACAGAATGTAGCAAGGTTTCATGTCAAATTGTATGGAAAAATCTTTGTCTATTCTTGGTAGAATAGAGATAGAATCGCCATGCTACGGGGGCTGGAGATGAGGCCTGAGTCCCTGCCAGTGGGAAGATTATTATGTGCGTGTGAACTGAGGGACCAAAAATAAATCCGCAAAATGAATATCCTAGGATTTAGTAGTACACTTAAAACAATTGTAGAAGGAATCTGGGAATTTGTAAACAAATATATCGAAAACTACGACCCATAAAGTGTGGTCCCTCAGTTCTCACAGACGATTAACCAGATCTCGGAAAGTATCTTAAAGAACAAGATTTTGTGAATACAGACTTTTAGTAGAGAATTTGAAAAGATATTTACAAAATAACAGACCACAAAGCATTAAAGATAAAATAAATATAACGACTGAACTATGGTCCCTCAGTCCACATTACAAAGATAAACATTTTAGCGAATCTTACTGAATAAAACCGCTCTTTTTCTACATAAAGTTTTAGTAGAAGTCTTAAAACATATTGTAAAAAAAAATGGAGCTTAAATATCGAAGCTTTTTGAAGATAGCAATGATTAATACTGGTCCCTCAATCCTCACATCCACTGACATATGTGCGTGTCCTAGCTGCTTGACGAGAGGAATATCAGAAAGTCTAGTGTACTTAACTTTTAGTAGTAAGTTTCTTCTAAATAATAGGTATCTAAAATTGTGGATTTCTTACTTCATATCTGAGATAATACTATTTTTTTAATCCTATGAAAATATATAGAGAAGTGTGACCACACAATTAAACAAAATGTAGACAGTACTATTATACTTTATTTAACACTAGCTTTTGCCAGCGGCTTCGCCCGCGTGAAAATGACAATTTTCCATACAAATTTTTATCCCCCATTTAACTCCCTTAGGAGTTGAATTTCGAAAAAACCTTCCTTATTCCTTGTCTACATAACAGGGGATCTCTGCAAAATTTCAGCTTTCTAGGTCCAAGGGTTTGGGTTGGGCGTTGATGAATCAGTCAGTCAGTCAGGACTTGTCTTTTTATTTAGATAGATAGAAGATAGATAGATATAATTTTTAGACGAAACGAAAACAAGGTTGTATAGTTCCCGTCGGGGCTGCTGGTTGTTTGAAAGAGATACCGCAGTCTCGGCACAAAGCGCTAAGAATGAACATGGGTGGTTTTTAGTCAGTAGAAGTCTGACACGGCCCATACCGCTCGATGATGATTGATGCTTTCCCATGCCCCAAAAAGAAAAAAACAGGTTGTACGGTTAATTTAATGCATAAGTATATTACAAAATAAAAACCCAAACAAAAACAACAACAAAAATTTGTTCACAAAAAGAGATTTTGTGAAAAACATTAAAGAACAAATAGTGTTTTATTAGTTACTAATAAGAATTTAGATAAAACTACAAATCTCAATAGATACATCCTGTCGGGGCTCGGTTTGTTCGCAAGAGATACCGTGGCCTCGACATAAAGGGCTAAGAAGGAACATAGGTGGTTTTTAGTCTGGTAGAAGTCTGACACTACCTTTCGCTCTGCCCAAGAGCGGGGGGGTTATTTGATGATATCCCACCCAACAAAAACAAATACCTAGGCGAGTTTTATGAAACAGATAGTGAAAAATAAAATTAATAATTCATTTTCAATTATTCCCTGTAATGTAGACAAGGAATAAGGAAGGTAATTCATTTTCAATTATTCCCTGTAATGTAGACAAGGAATAAGGAAGGATTTTTCGAAATTCAACCCCTAAGGGAGTTAAATAGGGGATGAAAGTTTGTATGGAAAATCGTCATTTTCACGCGGGCGAAGCCGCTGGCAAAAGCTAGTGTTAAATAAAGTATAATAGTACTGTCTACATTTTGTTTAATTGTGTGGTCACACTTCTCTATACATTTTCATAGGATTAAAAAAATAGTATTATCTCAGTTAAGAAGTAAGAAATACACAATTTTAGATACCTATTATTTAGAAGAAACTTACTACTAAAAGTTAAGTACACTAGACTTTCTGATATTCCTCTCGTCAAGCAGGACACGCGCATATGTCAGTGGATGTGAGGATTGAGGGACCAGTATTAATCATTGCTATCTTCAAAAAGCTTCGATATTTAAGCTCCATTTTTTTTTACAATATGTTTTAAGACTTCTACTAAAACTTTATGTAGAAAAAGAGCGGTTTTATTCAGTAAGATTCGCTAAAATGTTTATCTTTGTTATGTGGACTGAGGGACCACAGTTCAGTCGTTATATTTATTTTATCTTTAATGCTTTGTGGTCTGTTATTTTGTAAATATCTTTTCAAATTCTCTACTAAATGTCTGTATTCACAAAATCTTGTTCTTTAAGATACTTTCCGAGATCTGGCTAATCGTCTGTGAGAACTGAGGGACCACAATTTATGGGTCGTAGTTTTCGATATATTTGTTTACAAATTCCCAGATTCCTTCTACAATTGTTTTAAGTGTACTACTAAATCCTAGGATATTCATTTTGCGGATTTATTTTTGGTCCCTCAGTTCACACGCACATAGATTATTGGCTCATGATGAAGCAAACCAAACTGATGCTAAATATCGATCTGGAAAGTCACTAACCGGTCTTGTAGGTGAGTTTCTTAGAAAAGGTTAGGTAACTAGAATAGTCAAAGCTCAATGCTTGTAGAGACTTTGTCTTCGTCCGGATTATCCTTTGGCTGGCGCACGCTTAGGTATTGTACTTGCCTGTATGAACGTAGACAAAACAAAGGGAGCATGGAGGGAGTTTAGCAGGTGGCACTTTGCAGTTTCCATGGAAAGCGTTAGTTTATGTATGTATTTATACATAACACATAAAGCCTTTAATCCCAGAAGGGTTATGCAGAGGTCATCAGAGGTTTACCTAATATTATATTAATATTTCGCCAGTTATGGGTTTTAAGTCCCGTGTGGGGGCGACGCTATTGCCCTCAATCGGGTACGATTCCAGACCATGCAATGCATAGATAACTATATTATGCTATGCTATGTATGTATTTATAGTTATAACATAAACCTGCTAACAACCTCAGTGCGACATGAGAAGCGTGTGCAATATAAATTGATGTCTTGACACTCAATTTACAGCGAGTGCAAGCGAAGCGTCGCGCGTCGGCAGATATGATTCTCGTATCTCAGTGTTCTGGTCGATGATCTTGTTCTGAGACACGTTAATCTACGTCTTAATGTAATATATATGTAATATGTAAGATGATACGGGAGTAAATAACGCACAATTTGATTTATCTAAAATAGAAAAGTTTAATGTTATTATAATATTAAAATACTCAAATTAATAGATATTTTCACATCGTGAATTCTGGCCTACTAACCTAAAATAGAAAAATCGACAATTAAAGGTTTTTACTTCCAGTATTTTAGTAGGTCAACACTGTATTACTTTACTAAGTTAAATTTATTTGCACTTGGGTTGGCATTTTCCTGCAGTTGGATGTTTAAATTCCCATCATGGGTCAATCCAAACCGCTTTATTGTATCCAGTCCCAAAAGCAAATCATGAGTGAAGTTTTTATCCTTGCAAATAAACGCATTTATTTCCTTTTCAATATACAGTATTTTTCCATTTAATGTTATTAAACCTGTTGTTTTTCCCCCCCCCACCAATTGTGTTGAATTTATTTTCAAAGTAGTTTTTCTTTGAATTTGTTACTTTTATTAATTTGGAATTTATTAAGGTTATATTTGAGCCAGGGTCATAAATACCTGTGCATTTCAGTGTGTCATTCAGTATAACCTCAACTTCTATTAATGGGGGAATATTTAGTTTTTTGTATCCTGAAATTCATCAATCTCCAACATGAGGTTTTTACAGTGTTTTACACTGTCATTACCCTTCTTGTCTTCTTTGAACCAGCACATATCTTCAGAGTGAAATCTGTTTTTCTTTCCCATCTTGTAACATATTTGACAAGGTGTTTTTTTCTTATATTCCGTTTCTGTTTTAGTAGAGCTTTTCTTCTCAGTGAAATGTTTTTGTACATTTTTACTCTGATTTTCATGCATCCGTAGAGCACTAAACAGAAGAGTTGGGTCTGTCACCTCTTGTCTATCTAGTTTACTTATAATATAGCTTGGCAATCCTGCGACAATTAAATCAGTGAGAGTTCTGGTATCTATATCACAATTATATTCTAGTAACAGTCTCTGTTTTTTTAATGCATATTCCAGCAGAAAGCCATTTAAATATTTGAAACTCAGTGCATACATTACAGAGGACCAACTTTTATCTGCAAACGTGTCTAGAAAACTCACTTGCCATATTTTCCACGGCGAGTTTAAACTGTGTTTAATTAAACACAGTTTAAACTCATACAGTCACTCATACCAGTCACTTTCTGACTCATTCAAAAATAATCTCAAAGCACTAATTTTCTCTGTTTCATCATTTCATATAATCTTGTACATTCACTTTCAAAACTTTGCAACCATTGTTTGGCATTAGTGATCTTGCTATCAAACTTCTTTAAAACAAATTTTTCATTTAATTTACTTAAATTTTGTTTTTCTTTGTTGACATTGGATTTATCACTTAATTTCTCCAAAATTTGCAATAATTTTCCATCTGTAATAGATTGGCTTGTGACCTGAGGCATTTCTTGTAAGAAATAATCATTAAACACCATATTTCCAGTATCATCTATGTATAGTTCTAAAACGTCACTTGGCATGGAGATCCACACCTTTCTAGTATGACCTCTTCTCTGTAATGTTTTTTTTATTTTCAAAAATTCTGGTAACTTTATCAATTGAAGGTGGTGTTTTGCTGCTTGGAAACATGGCGGCATGAGATATGTTACTCCATCCTCTTTTGTTATTGATTTTATAATTATGATGTTATTCTTCGGATCTTCATCTGCTGCCAGCTCAACTTCAAATTGTAATTTTGCCATTATCTACTATTATCCAATCAAACTCTGACAATTGTCGATTTGTAATATGTAAGATGATACGGGAGTAAATAACGCACAATTTGATTTATCTAAAATAGAAAAGTTTAATGTTATTATAATATTAAAATACTCAAATTAATAGATATTTTCACATCGTGAATTCTGGCCTACTAACCTAAAATAGAAAAATCGACAATTAAAGGTTTTTACTTCCAGTATTTTAGTAGGTCAACACTGTATTACTTTACTAAGTTAAACTAGCTATTCTAAGAGCTTTACTTCTTTTCCATAATACTTTTATACAATGAGAAATAAATCACTTCACGAGCAGGCTATAATTCTCTATCTCGAGTCTCCTGTCATTGTCATTCTTTAAGTGCAACGTCATGCTAATTAGGCGGAGTACACATACTCGTATATTAGGCTACGTTCACATCATACAGTGTACAAAGCTTACATATATAGTATCTTTTTGCAGCGGCATCGTTCAGGACCTGTTAACTGAATGAGAGTGGCTATTGTGTCTAACAATTGGGCTCAGCAGCAGACAATTAGAGAAGTGTTTACATTCTGTAGTAGACTGCTTGCAGACAGATTTCCCGCAATCCAATTTTCTATTTTTCAGAAAATTTTCAGGAACCATGTAGCTTTTTAAACTGTGTCTGATTAATGACAGACGGTTTGACCCAAGTTACATAAGAATTTAGACACAAATAGATTTTGCAAACATGACATCATACGAAAAATACAAGAATATAAAACATAGACAGACCTACAAGCCTCTGCCTCCTTAAAAATCGTAACTTAAATTCGACCAATTGTAAAATATAGATTAATTTCACAGTTGTATTTACGTCATTCTAAGACTTTAATAACACTGTAGACGATCCTAATTATCATCCTTGTCGCAAGAAAAGTAACCATAATGCTTTTATGGTAGCTGTGCTTTTGTTTCAAAAATCGTTCGAATTTATGTAACGTTAAGATGTCGAGCCCCAGGTGCTATGAGGGTACTTATCATAAGTATATCTAGAGTGCAGGTCCTCGACTCAAAGTCGCACTAGTGGCGTCGCGTCGTGGCGTCTAATTAGTCGCACTTGGCGACTCATCAGCGTCTTCACACCGTCACACCAGACGTGTGTGTAGTAACACACAGTATTCCAACTAGGAACAAAATGGTGTGGTTGCCTCGTTGGTTTTGTGATCGCTAGCGCGACTACTGAGCGTGGGGTCCTGGGTTCGCGTTCAAGATTTAACAGACGGTTATTGGTTTATTTCAGCGTGTCTTTGTCTGGACTAGTTGTCGCTTGATGCGAATAAGCTCGCCTCTTTTACATGGGACTTAAACAAAACTGGCGAAATATGAATTCTATTAGGTCACTTCTGCCTAACATCGAGCCCGTAATTCCTAAAGAGTTAGTAGTAGTAACAGTATAGGATCACAAATGATAAGATCGGTTATCAACGAATTCTACGCATGCTTAAGAGGCCAACAATGCGTAAAAGTAGCACTGCAGTAAACAAAATCAGAAAAATATATGATATTCTTCAGGATATATGCTAGTAACATAGTGTTGTGAAAACATAATACAACTAACTTTGCTCGATAGAAAAAAATCACGAAGATACCTTTAAAATTTTCTTTTAACGAGTAAAAAGTTCATCTGTGATCATGGTGCTTGAAACAACACTGATATATCGGATACTCGAAACAAAAAGTAAACATATACCTAAGTCACAAAAGTTAAGTTGACAACCACACGAAAGATCTACTTGGTTTACTGGTTGTCTTTATACTGTGACACCGCATATTATTTTCGCGTGTCACGTACCACTGCGCGATGCGCGTCGCCTTGCAAGAACAAATTGATACTTCAATTTTGTTTATTGTGTTATAAGCAGACAATGAGGTTGTTAGACAGACCTCTGTTGGAAACTAGACAAAAAGTAACACACATCACATTATAAGTCTATGAATCATCCCGTCGGGGCTGTAAGTTGTTCGAAAGAGATACCGCGGCCTCGACACTAGGGCTAAGAACGAATATGGGTGGTTTTTAGTCAGTAGAAGTCTGACATTCCCTACCGTTTTGCCCAGTGCGGGAGGAGTCATTTTTTGATTCCCTCCAAAAAAAGTCTATGAATCATGAGTATTCATGAGGTCGTACATAAGTTTTGATGAACTTTTTATAAGTTAGCCTGAAATTTTCCACTCCTGGGCAAAGGCTTCCCCGGTTACTTCCACTTTCAATTAAAACGAAAATTCTAGAAAATGCAGAATTTTCATTCGTATAGCTGAGGAATTCTTGATGAAAACTTCGAAGAGCTTGTCTTCAACGAATTTCAGAGGATTCTCTGAAGACAACCTCTTCTTTGAAGTATTCTTATCTCAACCACTAGAATACGAAGATTGTAAGAAGACTTTTTGATTTTAGTGTTTAGTAAATAATTATGATGGAACGGATATGTATGAACGGATGGTCGATGGGGCCGAAAAGTTTTGGAGTAGCGACCGCGAACCGGAAGACGTTGCGTTGGAAGGGCTCCCACTAGGTGGACCGATGACCTGGTGAAGCTTGCGGGGATCCGCTGGATGCGAGACGCACGGGACCGGTCAATGTGGCGACACTTAGGGGAGGCCTATGTCCAGCAGTGCACGTCTTTTGGCTGAAATGATGATGAAATAATTATGGAATTTACAGCTGAAATGTCTATGTACCTACAGGTACAGGTTCTAGGTAGGTACCTAGCTCAAGTTCCTTCAATACGAGAAAACCCTCTAAGAAATTAAACAGGAAATGATTACGCTCTTAAGGACGCTAAAACATTTTTCTACAAATAACAGTGGTTTTCAGGTACCATTTTAACGTATAAGCAATCACAAATGTGAAGATATCATGGTCTTAATTTAAAGATAATTTATTCGTCTCCAGATTGGCATCAGAAAAATTGTATGACGTCATACAAAAAAGTCGCACAAATACGTTTTTCCCATCACAATAATCGCAGAAAATGTAAAAAAGTAGGGTCCGAATAGGTTCCATTATAGGTAAATTTACAGCATATTATATCTCCAAAATTATAAATTGCGGTACATATAGTCCTTTAGATGTTGAGATATATTTTTTTTGTTTATATAATTTTTTTTATTCAATTATTAGCTATAATAAAAACATTTGCCAATTTCTTCATACATTTTTCGCCCCCGGTTCATCATTCCGCGCTCAGCAGCGCTAGTGGAAGGACGGGTGTATCGCTCTCTCGCAAAAAATACGTACGATATACGTGATAGAAAAAGATTTTAGTGTACGGTTACCACGGCAACCGACGACCGACGACGACCGGAAGGATTTGATACTTTTTAGGACTGAGATAAAAGTAAGTACGAGTTTCATACTTTTATTATTAGAATGTGATTTAGAAATTATGTTGGGTACGACCGGGATTTGGATGGGTGGGGTTAAGCAGTTTGTTGACAAGGTTCAGAAATGGATGGGTCAGGTCAAGCTGTCGACGGTGAGGTTTGGAAATGGATGGGTCAGGTCAAGCTGTCGACGGTGAGGTTTGGAAGTGCATGGGAAAGGTCAAGCTGTCGGCGGTGAGGTTTGGAAATGGATGGGTAAGGTCAAGCTGTCGGCGGTGAGGTTTGGAAATGGATGGGTCAGGTCAAGCTGTCGACGGTGAGGTTCGGAAGTGGATGGGAAAGGTCAAGCTGTCGGCGGTGAGGTTTGGAAATGGATGGGTCAGGTCAAGCTGTCGGCGGTGAGGTTTGGAAATGGATGGGTAAGGTCAAGCTGTCGGCGATGAGGTTTGGATATGGATGGGTAAGGTCAAGCTGTCGGCGGTGAGGTTTGGAAATGGATGGGTCAGGTCAAGCTGTCGGCGGTGAGGTTTGGAAATGGATGGGTAAGGTCAAGCTGTCGGCGGTGAGGTTTGGAAATGGATGGGTCAGGTCAAGCTTTCGACGGAGAGGTTTGGAATTGAAATTCCTATTTCATTTTAAGTACCTACTTATTTCACGTGGTTATTTCACGTAGGTAGCGTATTTTTCTTTTCGGAAGTCGCTGTCGGTACCGGTTGTTCTTTTTCATTAAGTTTGGTTGGTAGGTACCCCATATTGGGTGTACATCTGTTTGCCCCTTAAACCCGAACAAGCGTGATATTATATTATGAAATGGCGAAAACACTACATAAACATACGATCACAGCTATCGTGAGTCATTTGCTGTCTATATTATTGAAGAGTTCCATTGTCTACTTCGGAAGATCTCCAATCCTGGTGACCTGTAATACAGGTTTTTTTGAAACCTACTTCAGGCACCAGCTCTCACAATGTGAATATTATTGTGTTCAAAACGTGCTACAAAACCATTGTGAGAGAAATAAATAAACTTATTATTATATTATAATCATATTTTACAGTAAAACCTTCCTTAAAAACACAATATGCGAATTCCGAATTCCAACGAAAATCCGATTGATATCGGATCAGTAGCTTTTGGGAAAATCGCGGATACATACAAATACAGCATCTTCTTTTTTTTCGACTCGGTTGAAAATACTAACCTACTTATCATGACGACGATACTAATAAGTAACAATTACCAAATGCGTTTTCAAAGTTCCAAGTAATCTACCAAATTCTATTTCAATACAATTAAAAAATAATATCAAAGATCAAGATTATTTATAGGAGGTATAAAACCGAGCGCTATTGTGAGACCTTGCTTTGAGCGACTTTAGTTACCTAAACATGAGTTGATCGAAAATGTAACAGCGTCCTTAAAAGGTTTAAAACATTTAAAATTTAACCATGAAACAACAAAACTCCGTGTAACAGTTTTACATTTTACGCCTACTTAACCTCAAAGGGTAGACTGTACCTCCGTGTACCTACAGTGGCGAACACAAATACGTACACGCAGTGTCGGGGTACGTAGCGAGGTGTCGGGTGTTGTTGAGTAGAAACGAATGTTTATGTTGAACACTATTTATTCGCGTCTCACACTCAAACTGTTCTTAATGTTAAAATGTTAGATGAGATGATAATGTTACTTAAAATGTTCTTAAACTGCTAATTAAATGTTGTTGAATACACCCGGCTAACGCGGTAGACAAAAGTGCACTAAAATATCTATACATATAAAATACTAAGTAATGAAATTAGGTGAACGCGTCGCGCCTAGAGTGCAAGCTAAGGTGTTCGGTGAAAACACCGAACATATTCCGGGCCACGAAAGGCAGGAGATGCTGTGAGGAAACAATGTTATGTTAGTTAAATAATGATCATGATGGAAATGTTTACAAGGTGAAAAACAATTCAACTTAAGACTAAAATGTTAGTAAACAAGAGTACAATTGATTTTGAATTAACTTAAGAGCTAATTGTTTCTATTCTAGGCACGCGAGGACACGCCCTATTCACCATTGTTTTGTTTATTTCACTATAGGTATGTGACGCACTAGGTTCACGTTCACTAATGTTTTGCCGCGCACTGACACTAACACTATTGACATTCACATCACTAACACTTCTGGTTGGCTGAAGCTCCATGTCAGACGTAATGTGGGCGCGGCGCGCACGCCTGCGCAACCACCTGTACAGCAGCGCTCCCGCCGCCAGCGCTACCGCGGCGGCCAGGATGTAGCTCACTGCATACTGATGGATGTCGTGAGTGGATAGTGTTTCCCCTAATTCCACTTGACTGTTCTTCATGTCGTCAATGCGTTTATGTAGGCTTAGTAAGGCGTTTTTCATTTCGCCTGAGTCTGCTATTTCTTCTAAGTCTTTAGAAGGCATAGTGCTGTTAATTAGGAAATTTAGTTGATCCATCTCTGGTATCAAAATCCTCGTGCTCATATCCAAACTGTTCTGGTTTTGACTCTGAATGTTTAGAGTAAAGTCCTTCCCTTTCAGCAGGCAACCTGGCGCTAAGTAGATGACACCAGCTTGGCTCAATTGAGCCTTGTTGATCTGTTCCCCGCAGATGATTTTCACGTCATAAATGTTGCAGCAATGGTACAAGAATAATGACGGGTTTTTTAGTGGTGTCCATTGGTTTGCACATCTGGTTCTTCTGACCTTGCACTTACCTGTGTCCCTGTCAAGATCACAGAAGTTGTGCTCACTGTTGAGATGGTATACTGGCTTTTTCCAATGGCACATAAACATATCATCTTCTTGTTGGCACAATGATAGTTCATCTGACGTAATTGTTAGGTACGAATCTCTTTTGAGGTCCGTAGCGACGTATTCTGAAGACGGGATGAATTCTACCATATTGTTGTTCGTCTGGTGCGGTATGGGATGTATCTTGTACAACTTATATCGGTCTCTACTGATAAGTGGAAATGTTATTTGGACGAGGAAGTATTCTTCTGTTATTCGAGCTTTAATGCCTATCATAGAGTAAAGCTTGCGAATATCGTGCGGTTCAACAGGCAATGTTAGATCTTCGGATAAATGCCCAGAGATAATGTTGAGTTCCTTTTGGAGTTGTTCAGGGGTAAGCAGGTGAATGTTAAACTGTCCATGGTGGACATTGGTTAGGATGTCTAGTAAAATATCCTGAGTTCCTTTTAAGTTCTGCAGTAAATTACTAGCTGTTAGAGCTGTCATGGTAAACTCTTGAAGTAGGGATATGTTGTTTATCTCACGTTGTAAGTTGTTTGAGATATTGTCCAACGTGTTTAAATGTTTGTTAATAATTTTGTGCTGTTTAGCCATGATTTCTTTTTAACAAATTGTATTCTGATTCGACAATCGACGTCTGATTCTTCCATAAGCCGGCTAAATGTTTTTCGTTTTGTTGAATCAGGTTGATATCTCGGCTGTACTTTTCCGCGAATTGTTGGTCTAATACGCCGAATAGGGAATTTGCAATGTTTCCCACTGCATTGATAAGTCCCCGTCGCCGTCTGGAGTGTCCATTTACGTGTTGCGTCATCAGCAGTTCATTATAGTATTTGAGTTCACGACACTCGTGAATCAGCTGAGCGACTATCATGTTACACTGTTCTCTGCCTGTTGTTTTGCATGTTTTATCGAGATATGTCGTAACTTTTTCAAACGCCTGTATCCCGTCCCAATACGGAGACATGTTATAGTAAACTACTAGTACCCAGCTATCTTTTACAAGATTGATTTTGGCTATTGGGTCAAAGTAGAACGATTGGTTGTTGTTTAGCGAACTTATGTTGTAACTGCAATTTGCAACGCTGCAGAGTGACATAAAGAAGGTTAACGCCATGGCGACATATGCTAACGTGCCTGATGGTGTCGTTTTTCTTTTTCGCTTAATGTTTTTCCGGGCGTCAACACCCTGTCCAGCTGACTTGTCTGTTTCTGTTAAACTGTTTTGATTGTTATTGGTTTCGGTTTCTACTGGTAATAAGGAGAGTTTTACTACTGGTCTCTTTATGATGCCATTTTTCGTCTTCAATGACACCACCCTGACATAGCCATCATTACCAATGTCCACCATGGACAGTTTAACATTCACCTGCTTACCCCTGAACAACTCCAAAAGGAACTCAACATTATCTCTGGGCATTTATCCGAAGATCTAACATTGCCTGTTGAACCGCACGATATTCGCAAGCTTTACTCTATGATAGGCATTAAAGCTCAAATAACAGAAGAATACTTCCTCTTCCAAATAACATTTCCACTTATCAGTAGAGACCGATATAAGTTGTACAAGATACATCCCATACCGCACCAGACGAACAACAATATGGTAGAATTCATCCCGTCTTCAGAATACGTCGCTACGGACCTCAAAAGAGATTCGTACCTAACAATTACGTCAGATGAACTATCATTGTGCCAACAAGAAGATGATATGTTTATGTGCCATTGGAAAAAGCCAGTATACCATCTCAACAGTGAGCACAACTTCTGTGATCTTGACAGGGACACAGGTAAGTGCAAGGTCAGAAGAACCAGATGTGCAAACCAATGGACACCACTAAAAAACCCGTCATTATTCTTGTAACATTGCTGCAACATTTATGACGTGAAAATCATCTGCGGGGAACAGATCAACAAGGCTCAATTGAGCCAAGCTGGTGTCATCTACTTAGCGCCAGGTTGCCTGCTGAAAGGGAAGGACTTTACTCTAAACATTCAGAGTCAAAACCAGAACAGTTTGGATATGAGCACGAGGATTTTGATACCAGAGATGGATCAACTAAATTTCCTAATTAACAGCACTATGCCTTCTAAAGACTTAGAAGAAATAGCAGACTCAGGCGAAATGAAAAACGCCTTACTAAGCCTACATAAACGCATTGACGACATGAAGAACAGTCAAGTGGAATTAGGGGAAACACTATCCACTCACGACATCCATCAGTATGCAGTGAGCTACATCCTGGCCGCCGCGGTAGCGCTGGCGGCGGGAGCGCTGCTGTACAGGTGGTTGCGCAGGCGTGCGCGCCGCGCCCACATTACGTCTGACATGGAGCTTCAGCCAACCAGAAGTGTTAGTGATGTGAATGTCAATAGTGTTAGTGTCAGTGCGCGGCAAAACATTAGTGAACGTGAACCTAGTGCGTCACATACCTATAGTGAAATAAACAAAACAATGGTGAATAGGGCGTGTCCTCGCGTGCCTAGAATAGAAACAATTAGCTCTTAAGTTAATTCAAAATCAATTGTACTCTTGTTTACTAACATTTTAGTCTTAAGTTGAATTGTTTTTCACCTTGTAAACATTTCCATCATGTTCATTATTTTACTAACATAACATTGTTTCCTCACAGCATCTCCTGCCTTTCGTGGCCCGGAATATGTTCGGTGTTTTCACCGAACACCTTAGCTTGCACTCTCGGCGCGACGCGTTCACCTAATTTCATTACTTAGTATTTTATATGTATAGATATTTTAGTGCACTTTTGTCTACCGCGTTAGCCGGGTGTATTCAACAACATTTAATTAGCAGTTTAAGAACATTTTAAGTAACATTATCATCTCATCTAACATTTTAACATTAAGAACAGTTTGAGTGTGAGACGCGAATAAATAGTGTTCGTTTACAAAAATAACACATGTAAATATTTCGGGGTACGTTGCCATTTTAGCCCCTGTATTCTGTGGAATATGTCGCACTTACACGTGTTTTGGCTTACCTGGCTTAATTGAAGCGAGTGAATTGCTCTCAATTAGTTTGATAAATTGAATTATTATTAGTTTGTTTTGATTTTAAGTTGTTAGATGGTTGATAGGCCAAATTGTCCTGGAGTGGCAGGTTTCGCACACGAGGTGGGCTGACTGGTGACCTATTGAATTCGCTGCATGCAAGATGCACAGGACTGCACGACTTGTGGACGCGGGGAGGCCTTTTTTTGACTCCTCTCGCTTCTCCCGCTCTGGGCAGAGCGGTAGGGAGTGTCAGACTTCTACTGACTAAAAACCACCCATGTTCCTTCTTAGCCCTTTGTGTCGAGGCCGCGGTATCACTTTCGAACAACCCGCAGCTCCAGCAAGCCCAAACCCTTGGACCTAGAAAGCTGAAATTTTGCACAGAGGTTCCGTTTAAAATGAAGGCAAGGAACAAGGAAGGATTTTTCGAAATTCAACCCCTATTAGTTAAATAGGGGATGAAATGTGTGAAAAATCGTATTTTTTGTAGTTTAAACCATGAAAATTGGTGATTAGTTTTAATGCACGTGTTTAAATTTTAATCCGATGTGTATTTCATTCCGTGTGATATTTTCTGACATCCACGTGGGTGAAGCCACGGGCAAACAAAAACAACAAGAATTTTAAGGTAAGTTTATTCAGTTTAATATCAAACACCGCTGTACGCAGTGAACGGAGTTACTTATAAATCTCAGCATTATTATCCTGGAATCTTGTCATAGAATCATCGAGATATAAGTACTAACGATACTTTTAGCAAATAAATTGATTTTGATTATTTTTTTGATTTTGAACGTACTAGAGAAGACACCGTAAATTCCTACTTTGTCTCGTTCAACTGCTGCGATCGCGCCGCACCGTCGCCGAAGAAAACGCGTAAGTGCCGTGATTTACATGGCGCTTATGACCGGAAACTGAACTAATTTACTACTTTTCTTTACCTTGTGGTAAATTAGTTACGGTTTAGACGAATTGTTATTATTTTAGCGCTGCAGCGAACTAAAGATTCAAATTACGAAATAGGACAATTCAGTTATTTGACGTAGCTTCTCTAGTACGTTAGAGTACTTATATCTCGATGCATATAATACTAGGAATATCCCTTCATCAGGTTCAGTATTCTGCAAGCTAAGTTATATTGTCAGTTAGATTCTTGGGAACAAAGGATAATAACATCATGTTTCTGATCGGTGAATGTATTTGCTTTACTTTAACGTCCGTATTAGTTAGTTCTGTAAACTGTTAGTTTGTTTGCAGGAGGTGAATCCAGTTACTTGTTTTAAAGGATTAGATAATTACGACTCTCTCATGTGTACCTACTTACTTAGGCAATGCAGAAAATTGGGTACCTAGGAAACGTCTATCCTATGTTCAAGTATAATCCAATCAAACTTAGCGGAAATTAGCCATCGGCGCTGGGAGATATTATAGTGCACAAGTGTATGCGCAGGCACAAGTGCCCTCTCGGTTCCTTTCCTCCGGTTCTGTTCCCTAGTTTGATTGGAGCCGGACCGCAATCCGATACGACCAGAGAGAGATCAGGCGGAGACCCAACGACTTAACTTGCTCTCCGAGGCACGGGGGTATCATACCGCCAACTTACAAACTCTGGGCCACCACACCGAAATGTTGAAAGGAAAAACCCAACAGCACATAGCCTACATACTATGTAAAACCACAGTGTAAAACAGTAAAAAAGTAGCTACCTAACCTAACTAAATAAAACAAAATTGAAAACATCTTATAAACTCTACAAATAGGAGAAATTTCAATGCCTGTAAAATCACAAATCAAAACAAATTCATACAAAATCGTTCTTACAAAAGCGGCAAAAAGCGTGTCTTTAAAAGGTCAGTGCGGGCACGCCCATAGTGCCCATAAAAACGCTCTCAAACGCCTGTCAAATAAGCCGCTGTATGGCCCCAGTCACAAACTCGAGCGATTCGACATCCTATGCGACAAAACTCATCAGTTGTTTCCTACTCTACATCACTTCCACGCCGCGACACACGAAGCAACCACTTCTTTTTTTAGGGTTCCGTACTCAAAGGGTAAAAACGGGACCCTATTATGGGTCCGTCTGTCTGTCACCAGGCTGTATTTCAAGAACCGCGATAGCTAGATAGTTGAAATTTTCACAAAAAAATATTTCTGACACCGTTTTAACAACAAATACTAAAAACAAAATTATATAAGTATTTAAGGGGTGCTTCCATACAACAAACGCGACTTTTCGTGCGCGAGTCCGACTCACACTTGGCGGGAACGCTGTCATAGCGTGGTGTCCTTCACCCATTACAATAAATTTTGTTTTGGACGATTGTTAATCGACATATTTCGTTCTCGAAAGCTCCACGCTACTCAATAAGTGATGTAGATAGGTCTTATGTAGATAATTATGATCAATATATTATATCGAGAAGAGCAAATTATTTTATTAATTTCTAATATTACCTAAATATTTCACACCTGCTGGGTGTCCTGTGACGTTCAATTATTTTTGCCAGTCACTGTTGATTCATCGAGTATCTCGTGGCCAAGCGCTAATGCCTATAAAAACGCTGCCAAACGCCTGTCAAATAAGCCGCTGTATCTTTGCAGTGGGTTTCGTAAGCAGAAACAATATTAACCGGGCTCCAGTTTAATTTCCATAAGAAAATAAAAATGCCCGTTATTTGTCTTTGGCGAGAGGGGATCTTGGTTTTTGTGGGGAGTACTAGCGGTCTTGGACAAAATACTCGCTTTAAAACCTATTTAAAGCGAGTATTTTGTGAGCTAAAAAAAGCCGCTGATAGCTGGACAACTTTTGGAAGGTATCTAAGAGAAACTTTAACAGCAAAAATTGCGCATTACTATAATGCAGAAGAGCTATAGGTAGAACCTGGGGAATGAAACCGGCCATAGTAGCCTGGATATATAATATAATGCCATCATCATACCCAGAGTTATACACGGAGCAATAGTATGGTGGCACAGAACACAAATCAAGACTGTGACTGTCTGTCACGTACTCTTAATTATTAAGGAATTTATATTCTGATTTTGATTCTGGTTTTAAAATCACCACGAGGTATCGGGCAATTTTCAAACACATTGCATTTATATTTTAAGGCCCGACGGCCTGACCGTAATTAATAACAAAACGAACTTTCTAGTTTTGAATTCTAAAGTAATATTCGACTCCTTGGAAAGGCATAATAAATCCTTGGTATAATGGGAAACGGACTAGACACTTGTGTAGGCTGACAAGCCAAATGTAGTTTCAAATAACTCTTAAGAAACGATAAAAAATAATCCGATTTCTAAGAGAGCACAAGAGCATACCCACATCTGTTTGCAATAAACGCCGGTCAGTCTACCTAAAGAGACCCTTAAAACAATTGAGAAGTTTCGGCAAAAAACTGCGATAAAATAAACCCGTGGGAAGTATGCGAGGCAAGCGGTGTGTGCAGCGCGGGTGTGCAGCGTGGTGGTTTTGGAGATGACGGAAGGGGAGTCGGTTCGATACCGCGAGAGTGATCGGTCGAGAGATGAGCGATAAAAGTCTAGTTAGGAGACTTGGTTAATATGGAGAGGCTATGTCCTAGCGTGTGATCGCGAGAGTGCGATAGTGATTGAATAAGTTAAATGTAGTTTGGTTCAAAGCCCTGTTTAGAGTAATTCACGATTATGATGTGTGTGTGTTTGTTGGTGAACGACTGGGTGAGTTCCTTTATACAATAATTATCCTAGGCTGATGGAGTAATTAAAGTTCTTCCAACTGAACAGACAGAAGCGTGTTGCTGGGGAGTTTGTTGCGCCACTTCTTCTCCTCAGTTCCAACACTAGGAAGTGGTGACGGGTGGGCGCGTTTGGTGCTGTCTGTAGGGTTCCAATAGAGTTGATCTCCAACTCTATTGCAAAATGATTCTGAGTTTTGATTATCAACTCTATTATCTGATAATTCTTGAATTATGTATTCATTAGCTCTAATCAACGATACAGCCAATTTGCCTTTTGAGTTTTGATTCTCAGCCCCAATATGACCAACCATATAGTGATTCTAAAATAAATGTTCTATAACTTTGACAAATGATTCGGTCAGGCTTTGACAAACACGTGTCCTGCAGATGCGCTAGTTGTACGAAAAGTGCACACTATACATGGGGAGGGATGGGGATGGTTTGATACCATATCTATTTTATAACCAGTCTGATGACTGTTAGGGACCATGTCTACTGATAGCATGATGACCGACTTTCTGCCGCTGAAAAGCCGCCCTGTCACGTTCACCAGTTCGAAAGGACTGCTAGGGACAATGTTCACTAGGAGCATGATGCCGACGCATTGCCGCTGAAAAGTCGCTTACGTCACTTATGGAAGTGTCGCTCTGAGTGCTGCAGGTGCAGATGTGAAGTATCGTGTGAGTCACGACTGATCAATTACCTATTACGCTAGCGTAAGGGTTATTTACAAGAACTATTGGTTGCAATACTAATATATTTGGCATCTCTCAATCATTAATTAACTGTTTGAAACCACTTTCAATATATTTCAATAACTATGAATTCCTTTGTCTGATTGACTATAATATCTTTCGATCCTTTCCTTGATCTTATAATGATACGAGGCATTGGACCTACTTATGTTAAGGAATTCATTTCTATTAGTATGGTGGGGAGGTATCCATTCAGAAGGTCGAGCCTCACAGGGCTGAGCGGTGGAAAAGGAGCTCGCCCTTTCCCCATTGGGGAAACCGATTGAAAATACTAATATTACTATGATTTAAGAAAAACGAAAATTTTATCAGCCTGGGGTAATTTAGGAACAGTCACAAGACTAATAGCACAGAGCTAGCAAAAGTTCAAAGAATGGCCGGGTTAATGATCTCTGGGGCAATGAGGACGACTCCCTCAGCGGCCGTGGATGTCATAACAGGAATGATACCGCTTAGTTTACAAGTCAAGAAATGAGCCTTGGAGCAGTGGTTCAAACTGAAAAGCTTAAACCTCTGGAAAGGCAATTTTATGGACAAAGGCCACTCGGAGATAGAAAATCTGTACGAAGACAATCTATCAATGATTATGGCCAACAATGACTTAATCAAAAAAGAGAAGATCTTCGACAAAAAGTATAGAATACATATAGGCACAAGAGAAGAATGGACAATCGAGAGTGATCCAATTATGGCGGTCTGCTATACAGATGGATCAAGGAAAGAATCAACTAAGCTATCCGGCTCTGGGATACACATACCAAGACTGGTAATAAAAAGATTATTCTCACTAGGAACAGGCGTTAGTGTGTTCCAGACAGAAATACATGCCATTATTTATGGAATGTACCAGAATAATTGGAAAAGCCCTTACTGGTGATTTTTCCAAAATAGTTATATACAGTGATAGTCAAGCAGCACTCAAAGCACTGAACAAAGTGGAAGTCACATCTGCACTGGTTAAAGAGTGTGAGGAAGCACTCAACCAACTAGCGGAAAAGGCAGAAGTAACAGTCGCATGGGTCCCTGGTCATCAAGGACACGAAGGGAATGAGATAGCAGATGAATTAGCCAGAAAAGGAGCAGATGAAACCTTTTTGGGACCAGAGCCCAGGTTACCGATCCCACATAATATAACAAAAGGAATCATCCATAGAATAACTACAAGAGAGTCAAATAAAAGATGGAATGCAATAGAAGGTTGTCGACAATCGAAAATCTTCTTAAAGTCATAATATGATGAAAAGAAATCCCACAAGCTACTCAAAATGAGCAGGGGAAACATAAGACTAGTAGTAGGGATCACAACAGGACACTGTGGACTCAATAGACACCTGACGATTATGAAAGTAAAGGAAGATCCCATATGCCCAGCATGTGGAGAAGCAGAAGAAACAAGTTTCCACCTTGTGGCGGAATGCACAATGTATGAGCTACTCAGACGGGAAATCCTAGGAACAGATGAGATTAATGAAGAGAAGCTTGCAGAAATCTCTACTGAACAACTGGTGAGCTTCTGCAAGGCAACAGGAAGATTCGCGATGCCGACCACCAGTAACCCATTAAGGGGATCCACCAAAATGGGGAACTGGGCGAAATAATCCACATGAAAGGACTGATCGCCCGCCTGGAGTCTGCCGGCGTCCCCGAAGATAAATAGAAGAGAAACGTAATACCGAGACCAAGGGAGTTTCATTCAGCGAAAACAATACAAAAAACAGTTAGTTTTAGTGTTTGAGAGCATGACGTCGTCTGGGTTCCATTCTAAGGTCGGCAAAAATATTATGGAATTTCTCAGTCAGTATTTGCGCAGGCACGGAGTCAAGATAAATAACTCGGCTGTTCGGCTGACTGTCCGATGCAAAAGGATGTGTATATCTACCGGACAATACTGACATGTTTATGCTTCGATTATTAAGGTATTTTATCTGTATAATTTCTAATTTGACTAATTATTTGACAGAATTTTAATGAATATTGACTTTTGCTATTTAATTTTCTTTATATAATTATTATTTATCTTCATTTCTATTGTGTGATGTATAATTTTGTGAATATTTTATGCTTTTCATTAAATTATTGTATTATGTTTAGTTTTGTATATGTGGGCTGCCTATTCAGTTTTGTTACCCTTTGCTCTATGGATTTTACTATCTGAAATAAACGTATTATTATTAAAAAAAAAGACAAAAACTAAGTTCCTAAAAAATCCAACACACATACTTCACGAACGCAACTCACCTCAAACACAGTAAGTTAGTACGTCGTAACAAAGTCCATAATCCTTAACTTATTATTTCACATTTGCATTCAGAGAGACGTGATTTTCAGCTGAAATTTCAGCAAAAGGTGTTATTGTTTGTCAGCACTATTTAAGACTATGTTTATTCCTGCCTACGCTTTTAACTCTTCTTCACTTGTTTCCGTTATTTTGCAAAATTAGGGCATTTTTCATCCCGTCGGGGCTGCGGATTGTTCGAAAGAGATACTGCGGTCTCGACACAAAGGGCTAAGAAGTGACATGGGTGGTTTTTAGTCCGTAGAAATCTGACACTCCCTACCGCTCTGCCCAGAGCCAAACCGATGATGTTTGATGATTACACAAACCGCAAAAAAAAGGATTCAGATTCATTTAGTTTGGTTTAGTGATTTGCGTTGTAATGGTCTTTTTCATAGAAAGTTGATTAATTTAACATAGCTTTCAGTACATGTTTACTATCAAATATAATAATGTCAACACAAGGAAATGTACAACAATCCGTAGCCAAGGAAAATGTTACGGAAAGAGCTGGAAAAATACTCACAAGGCCAAGAAAAGGTTCAAGGTTTCCGGGAAGGAGCCTCATTCTATGTTTCCAGAAATTATCTCAGGCATGTAGAAAGAAGAAACTTCTGGTAAAATTGTTATAACTGTCTTGCATGAACAGCTTCTTTCCTAGCAATATAAGGTTTAGTCATTAATGGTAATCTGTGAACAGCGCTGTGGGCTACATTATTATTTAAATTATTTGTTTTCATGTTGTAATTTTCCGTAATGTAGCTGTTTGTTGTTCCTATTTGATAAAATAAAAAAAACGTGTGGCACTCGGAGACTGCCGCGGTAAATCTATTGCATAGCATTTTTTATCAACTTAAGCAATAATAGGTATAAATAATTAGGTATTAATAGTGTAATTACACACCAAAATAATTATTCATTCAAAAAATTTTAACAAAAATAACGGTATTAAGAGTTTGATCTTCGAATTTCGCGCAATGTACACACGGCTACACATCAAGCTATACAAAACCAGTTAATCTTGGCCTCACTTTACTAGATCTTTTCGCACAATGAACGATCAGATTATACTGGTTTTGTATAGCTTGATGTGTAGCCGTGTGTACATTAAATAAATCAAAACTAACCTTCATAGACTAAGCTAGTAAGAAACTCTATGACAGAAAATTTAAAAGAAAAAGTATTGACAGCCTGACGTAAGTGTCTTAACTAGTGGTGTGCAATTCTGCTATAAATCATTATCATGTTATAGACTATTTAATATATTTTTATAACATGTTATTTTATACGTTATCATAATAACGAGTTGTAACAAAACGCGGCAGTAATCTGAACGCGGAGACGTTATCGTTTTATTCGGCAACACGCTAAACGTGCGCAATGATTATTGATGCGCAGTTAATGTTATATTCTAGTGGACTGTAGGTATACGAACGATTATAATAATATCGTTATTATTAATATTAAAAACGAATATAAATGTATTATAATTATGGTTTTAAATTATCAATGAACTTTCCTTCATTCTGCGCAGTTTTAGGACTAATAAAATATTATTAAATGTTATGATTAACCGCTCAGGCCAGTACCAAAGGGCAACTAGCTAGAGCTGCGTATGGCACCAATAAATTACTAAACATAAACCTGGAACACTTTTAAAAAAATATTGAGAGGCACCATAGTGACGTTTGACAGTTGATGCAAAAAACGGTGTGGTAAAGTGTGGGTGTCGTAGTGTTTTTGTGTTTTGTGTTTGATTTTGTTTGTGAAACGTTGGTAAGTAAATGTTAATTAGGTTAGAAGTCCCTATTGCAACTTTGTAGATAATAATTTGCTTGGCAATTCATATCCCAAAATTATGTTTCGAGCCAACAAAATATCATAACAAAGATTTCGTCGTCCATAATGAATTTGACTCCTTTTCATTGAAATATGGTCTTGGAAACATTATTATCAACGTAAAATATAGTGATAATTCATTATATCGTGTATTCGAAGCAAATAATTTCGTATTTATTTATATTTCAAGGTTATTTCGCAATTCTAAAATGACAGTTCGCCAATAAGAATCTTATAAGAATTTTGAGTTGGAATCTTATTAGAATAATGTATGTAGGTCTCCTCAAAAAACACTGTCATTAGATTACTTGTACATTTGTTATATTAGTTCTAAAGTTTCGTGTAAATTGATTCAGTAGTTTTACCAAAACAAAATAAGATACGCAACAAGTCGAGTGGCGGCGAGTTCTGTCCTAAATCCGGTCGTCTGTGGGATGACAAGATACGTCTTTTAAAATAAGAGTTGTTTATATAATAAATACATCGTCTAGCTCTTCAGAAACACGAAACTGTTTACCGTTTGAGATAAGAGATAATAAAACTCGAGCATTAAGCGTTTTAGTGAGCAAGGTCAGATGACGCATGCGATGACGTAACTAGGCGGTCCGTGAGAGAGTTGAGTTAAAATCTTATTAGAATAATGTATGTAGGTCTCCTAAAAAAACACTGTCACTATATTACTTGTACATTTGTTATATTAGTTCTAAAGTTTCGTGTAAATTGATTCAGTAGTTTTACCAAAACAAAATAAGATACGCAACAGGTCGTGTGGCGGCGAGTTCTGTCCTAACTATACGATATTTATAATTCTAAATAAGCTATAAAAGAGTTGTTTATATAATAATACATCGTCTAGCTCTTCAGAAACACGAAACTGTTTACCGTTTGAGATAAGAGATAACAGAACTCGAGCGATAAGCGTTTTAGTGAGCAAGGTCCGATGACTCATGCGATGACGTAACCAGGCAGTGCGTGAGGGAGGGGGGTCCGTTATTTCGCGCGGCGCCAGAGAGGTTAAGTAAAGTTGCATCAGTGTATGTTTTTTCGTGTTATGTGAATCTCACTTACATATCACGGGGGTGGCAGAGGGGGGTCAAAATGTTGGTCCTTTTTTGCCTAGGACGCTCCGTTTTCGAGATATTTCAATTTAATTTTTTTTTAACAGAAACTTTGAACGCCCATAACTCGGAAACGGTGCATCGTAGGACCACCGCCACCGCTTGCTACGTTATTCGTTGAGCGTGTTGTTGAGTTAGACATTATAATGATAACACGTAGGCAGCGTCGGTATAACAAACGTTATTCGTTATGAATCAATAACATGTTATGTTTTGGTGTTATTCGTTATATTAACCACCACTAGTCATAACATTGAAAAATATGAAGATTATTTATTTTATTTTAGATATTTTCTAAGAAAACGAATCGTTTTAGACCGATTCGCAGTTCAATAGTAATGCAAAAACCAATAAAACTTATGTTAAGCGTACTAATAATAAAATGAATGCATGCATTTTGACTGGCCTGTTGGTCTAGTGGTTAGTGACCCTAACTGCTATGCCGGAGGTCGTGGGTTCGATTCCCACCCAGGACAAATGTTTGTGTGATGAGCACGATCATTTGTTCTGTGTCTGGGTGTAATTTATCTATAATATGTATGTATTTAGAAATATATAAGTATGTTTATCAGTTGTCTAGTACCCATAACACAAGCTCTGCTTAGCTTGGGACTAGATGGCGTTGTGTGATAGTTGTGGAATATTATTATATATTATTATTATAGAGTACTCACTCATTTTCTTTCACTATTTTTTCGTGACTTTCTTCATTAATAAATGCACTTTGTTTATTCATATTGAAAACACTTTGTCAAGTACACAAATTATACGAGTAAGAATATTTTAGAAGGAGAAAGCTGAGAGACAAACAAATATTTAATTTGACAACCTCAGTTGACAACCTTGTTATTTTCCGTAACCATAGCAACCTGGTTGAATCTTGAATCCTGAATATTTTTGTTAGGAAATCTCTGGATTCGCTCTCCACGCTCAACTCAACTCAAGGCCCGCGATAGAATCTATGCAATAGATTAATAAAATAAACTTATAATACAACTACGAGTACTTACAGGAACAAAACGACTGTTTCATCATCCCTTAGTCAGTTCTGGTTAATTGGTGCTTGGTAGATTGTGCCTATTAGGACGTATTGAGAACAACTTCCAATAACCACAAACGGGTGCCGTTTCTCCATAGATAATTCCTCTGAAAATCTTCTTTTTTTAATTTTCTTTTTTTTTGGCTATTGTTATGTCATCAAATGACTCCTCCCGCTCTGGGCAGGGCGGTAGGGAGTGTCAGACTTCTACTCACTAAAAACCACCCATGTTCCTTCTTAGCCCTTTGTGCCGAAGCCGCGGTATCTCTTTCGAACAACCCGCACCTCTTCAATAGTATTCAATGATACTTACTTTTTATTAGTGATCGATCGAATATTGATGTCTGGATAAGAGTTGCCGAGAATCGAGCTGAATGGCTTGCAATTAACGAGGTCTATATCCATCTGTGGATTGCTGTAGGCTGATGATGATCGAATGGTAAAAAAGTTCTAGATTAAATAAATAAGAAACTTGCTAAACGAGTTTAATTAACTTTATTTTATATCCTTAAACGGGCCGTTTGCTGTTAATACACATTCGAAGAAGAAAGGATTTATTTCTATTTCTTTTTATAATTATATCCACTGCCACCCCACAGTGGGTTGTAATTGTTGGTCCTCGAGTTGACGTCATACTGTTCCCTGCCAGCTTGGTACTGTTCGTACTGTTCCTTCGAGACTGGGTAGTATTGGTCCTTCTGGGAATAGTCATTCTGGCCCGTTTTAGCTGGATAGCATTTAGGATCCACCCATTTATAGAGGTCTATACCTGGTATTTGCTTGCAAGGTATTATCTTGTTCCTGAAATTTTAAGAAATTAAGTCATTTATTGTCACACTAGCCCGCGGTTTCGTCCGCGTGAATGTCGGTTATCGCGAACGATGTCTGTTATCACGACCAAAAGTAAATTTCATTTCAATCGGTTTAGTAGTTTTGGCGTGAAAGCGCGACAGACAGAGAGACAGTTACTTTCGCATTTATAATATTAGTTTAGATAGATTATATACACTTCTTTGTTGTTGTTAGACTGCATCAGCCCACTGTTGGGAAAGAGAGTTTTCTGTGAGCCATGAATATATTTTATTACTTTCCTTGTGATAGAAACTTTAGTGAAAGAATCTTTACTTTGGATACAAACAGGTTTCTAGGTCATGGCTCCGTAAACGAGGAAGCTATTTTGCTAAAGGGCTCTTATGCATATTAATAAGTCGATGCCTCTCTTGTGAAATGCCGGCAGATTATTTACGTAACAAGAACGTAGTTATTGATACGGCTTGTTTTCATTGGAAGATGAAGAGCAAAAAGAGTATTTTACACAAATTCTTGAATAAGAGGAGTTTTTCTGCCCTTTTCACGTCAAGCTAATTTACATCACGCGTCCGGATTTACGAGATTAGGATAACCGGGAATCGTCAGTCAATAACCCTCTAGACCTAACATCCGTTTTCTCCGAGGATTAACAACAATACTTTCTCCCCGTTCCTCATATATGCATGTAATGTATACCTATAATATATAAAAGAGACTCTCAAACTTATTTCATGTACCGCCCACTTTGAAAATCTAATATTTTTTGGCCCTAAATAATTAATCGATGTTGTGTAGTAGGTTGGTTTTAGTTTCTGTGAATTTTATGAAGTAAATAGATGGAATTACAAATCCCCCTCTAAAACACACACCAATTTTTACTGGGTCCTTTTCCGCCCCCTCTAGACCCCTAGCGCCCACAAGTGGGCGTTATCGCCCCCTTTGAGAAAGACTGATATACACTCAAGAACAAAAACAGCAATCACAGAAATATAGAATCCTTCACCACTTACTTCTTGCTAACGTTGAGCAGAGCCTTAGGCTGTATCTCTTCTACAGCATCGCCGTTGTCACACAACAGTCGAGCCACACTTGTACTCCTTACTTCGTTTAATTGAGCTATGGGAATAACGTATTTACGGCTTAGTTTATAAAGAGGATAATTGATTGACAGTTTTGGTGCTTCAAGAAAGGTATTGAGGTACAGTCGAACAAGCTAATAAGTATACAGCCACCTAACTTGTATTTGCTTTTAAGATAATACCGATACATTTAGAGACTGATGTTAAACGATACAGCGTTTGACATCAGTCGCTTAATACGAAACACTTGATAAAACAAAATTACAATCAATATTTTCAGTGTTATAGAATTATAAAGATCTCTACCCTGTATACTTATTAGTTTGTTCGACTGTAATATTCAGACATTCTCAAATATGACCAGGGTATGTCATAATGGCAGAACAGTCTGGAAACTGTTCATAGTCATTGTCATACCTAAGCCTCCTTGTATGTACACTAAAATGCAATTAGGCCAGGAATTGATGTTGATGACTATCAAAACACAGATACGAAATCGCTGTGTTGCAGCGTAAAGGTAAACACGATTTGTTTGAGTGAAAAGGGTTGTCAATGCAGCCTCTAGCAGTGATCGCCGAGGCGTCTTTGTCCGCTCCTATAGCAGACTAAAGGACGCTGCTTACACGTCTCCTCTATTTTTATTTTTTTATTCTTCACTACTTACGCAGAGTCAATGCAGAGTGCGTGTATCCATTCTCAAAGAAGAATCGGTCAGATCTCCTCCAGTTGACGATGTTCTCCACCATGATGCAGAACAGTGTGGGCCCCACCCAGGCGCCGTGCAGCAGTCTCTCGCTATAGATAGCCACCATCAGCTCCATGTCATCCACCTCGTTGTCGTAGATGCGACGGAGTTGTTCCACTTTCTGGAGTAAAATAAAGCTTTTTGGAGAACGCTAGATAATTCTAACGCGTATTGGAAACCTGTCGGGTCTGCGGGTTGTTCGAAAGAGATACCGCGGCCTCGACACAAAGGGCTAAGAAGGATCATGTGTGGTTTTTAGTCAGTAGAAGTCTGATACTCCCTTCCGCTCTGCCCAGAGCGGGAGGGGTTATTTTATGATTACAGTTCAGTTCGACTTTGATATTTCTGAAACTAGTGTGAACTCGGCAAAAAAGCGGTTAGCTATGAATTTCTTTAAAGCTTAATTTCTTTGGAGTTTAGTTTTATTATTTCTTATTTAAATAATTAAATTTTAACATCTTGGTTCTCATTTTGATCAGCCTGTTGTAATTGTATTAAGCATATCTAAGATATTTAGGTGACGAGCTAATAGCAAGTTTTTAATAATTTAGTTTTTGTTTCCACTATTTGGCAATGTGTTTTTGTTCCACAGTTTATTTATACCAGTCAAGCTCTAGACATGAAGACTTGTAATAAATAAATAAATAAATTACCCATCCGCAAAAAAAAATGCGTATTAGACACGGCGCCACCATTCCAACGAGAAATCAGTCTTACAAGCGGCTGTTTAGAGACGCTTATTAGATAAGCTAATTAATCGAGTAGCTATATCTACTAACAATGGACTGCTGATATGACGAGTAATTTAATAGAGAAGTAGAAGAAGACATGTCGCACCGACCTCAAACACCTACTAAAAATTGTCTTATACATAGGTATCTTATTACAAACTAGTAGAGAATATATTATATGTGATATAATATATGATATGATGAGTGATCTAATCAGTATCTTATCGTGAATAACCGACGAATTTGACAGTTTGAAAGAATTGGTGCGGGCTCACGGTAGAACCAGCGCAATAATGCGTCGTGTCAAAAAACATCAGACTACTGGCCTTATGTACTATTCTTACATCGGGATATATGGTGTCTTCGAAATCCTTAAACTTATGAGCCACAGGCAAGCCACAAATCTTCCTGTATTCGTTGTATGGAGGCAGACCCTGGTCTCGACCTCTCTGTATGTCAATAGCGCTTAGGTCTGAAGCTGCTTGTAACTCTCCAAGGACACGCTCCGCTATCTGCAACCAGGAAAATAAACTCATTATGAACCATTCGTTCAAAAAACTAGAAAGAAGATTGTTCTCTGGTTCATATGGTAAGATTAGGGTAAACTTAACGCCCCGTTCTCGTCCTCAAGCAATGCGCCAATGTGTCTAGTGACGTACGCGTGTCGCTTGTTTCCATCTAGTGATTCCTTTAGTACTTTCACTCGGCAAGTCGTGACACGGAGACTTTCAGCACGCACTAAACAACTTTTCACTTGTTTTCTCCGCAAACGCGTGTCTCGTGCGAGCGTGTAGCCCATGGCCAAGTGAAAAAGCAACAATGAAATATGATGAAATATAATCTAGAACAGAGATTATCAAACTTATTTTTTTACCGCCCCCTTTGAAAATCAATTCTTTTTCAGCGCCCCCTATTTTTTATACACTCCTAAAACTTAAAAACCACAATTATTTTTATTTCCTCGTTTGTTGTCAGTTTTATTAGTTATTCTACCAGTTGGAGTGTTACTACTATGTTGACATTTGAAAAAATCTTTTTAACAAAAAATAAAATGACTTTGTTTGTTTGGTTTCATTTTTTTGCCACCGACTTCAGAAACTGATTTTTCTTCTAAAGTTTATTTTTCACTTTTTTGTTTTTTTTTTGAAGTCGGTTTTATTTTTTGTTAAAAAGTTTTTATTTTTCACTTTTTAGTGGTTCACAATTTCACATGTTCGTGGGTGGACAATGTAGTTTTCTTTTTGAGTTTTATTGATTTTTCAAAAACTGCTTGTCCGATTTCGATAAAAAAATTATGGGACCATTTGGGAAGACCCTTTCCAACAAAAAAAGAATTTTTCAAATCGGTTAGCAAGTGACGGAGTTATGCCCGAACAAAATGTCCTAGAATCTTTTTAATGATTTCTTTGAAGATTTTCCAAATGTTGGCAGTAGACAAGACGTAAGTCGTCGTTGTTGCAGGACACTGATAAATTGGGACAATTTTGGAACTTACGTCTGCCGATATTCTTTTTGTGTAAGAGCAGCTTGGCTACGAAAGCAGCGACGACTTTCTTGGTTTTATTAAGTTCAAGTCATCGCCTTGAAGTTGACGATTCATATCAAATCTTATATGAATATAATAAACTTATTATTCGATTATTATTCGATATTGAGTAGTTAGGTAGGTTTAGTGAATTTTGAAGCAAAGTAAATGAAATTGCAATCAACCACCGCCCCCCTAATAAATGCCCCGCATTTTTTTGTGGGTCCCTTAATGCCCCCCTCTAGGTCTCCAACGCCCACAAGGGGGCGCTATCGCCCACTTTGGGAAAGACTGATCTAGAACGTTCGAGTAAAGTAGTGTAAATATATAGCGTCAAGTGTTACACTAAGAGGTAATCAGCAAAATTGTCATAGATTGGTATCCCAGATATGGCGAAAGGAGAAAGAGACAAGACAGAAGATGGGAAGATGTGCTAAAACTAACAGCAGGTCCCAATTGAAGAAGAGTCGCGAGACAGAAACCAGTGGAAAATGTTAGAGGAGGCCTTTGCCAACAGGCACACTGAGCTGAGATATACCTACTCTAAACTTAAAATCAATTGTCTAATAAGCTCAGGATAAGGGGCTTATGTAATGTAATGTAAATGTTACATTATATGTCTACTTACATCCGGCTCAATGGTGTAATCAAACTTGGCGGCTCTCTGCCTGAAGGCTCCTTGCGTTAGATCAGCCTCAGTGTTATTCACCTCGAGGATACCGCTCCTGAACTCGTCGACTACCGTGGTGCGAGTGCCCAGGTATTTACCCTTGCCGCTGTAGAGGCTGTAAGGATAGCACGAATACTTAAATACTAGAGACGTAAGGTAAAATCTACTGTTGAAAAGACAACTTTCCGTCACGGGTCATTTACCGTTTGCTAACTTGTCAAAAAGTGTAACCATAGAGTAACATTTTCACTGTTCACGTTTTTATAGTGAGGAAACTGGCATTACCTAGAAAATAAAAGGATTTTTTTGCAGTGGGCCACATTCACCACGCGGGCCCAGTGCAGGTTAGTCATATCACACATATCATTGAATTTTTCGTTCAAGGACACGATAGTTTCCTCACTACGTTTTCTTTCACCATTTTGAAAGTAGTAATGATGGTGTTAACGACGATATTACCGGATGAACTTACTCAGTCCTGCCATCCTGAAAGGTGTGGAACCACCTTGTGCCGATCAAATACTCGTGGTACACCCCCGGCTTGTGTCGTTCATCAAAGTCGTTGACGTAGCCCTTCGTGTCGTATATAACACCGGTCTCCAGGGCGTTCTTAGGACCTAGGCAGAAACGGAGAATGAAGAAAAAACATTTTTGTACAAGTAATGTGTACAAACATAACATTTCGCCAGTTATGTTTAAGTCCCATGTAATAGGAGGCGAGCCTATTGCCATCAACCGGGCACAAATCCAGACTCTGTGACTGCTACTGAGAATTTACTGATGGAAAAGCCAAAAACACTGCCCGACCCGGGAATCGAACCAAGGACCTCAGGACCAGTCGCACTTACTTCAACGCTGAATCGGAATTATTTTATCCACACTGTCACCACTCTTCATGATCCATTCATCTGTTTTACTTTGCATAACTTCCATTGGTTCTCAAACTAAACAAGAATAACAGCTAGAAACAATAACAAAGTAAAAGTTTATGCTTACCCAAGACCTCCGCAAACAATTCATAATACAGCATATACTGCCACTGCGCGATGTTGATCTGGCGAGCCGTTTCGAACAGCTTCTGATCATCCCAGCACGGGTTGAGCTCAGCCAGCTTGCGAGCCAGCCGGTTATGCTCGCGGTAGAACCACATCGCCGTCAGGTAGATGCCCGACAGTACATTACCGTCGTAGAAGTCACCTGGAATAAAAGGGATGTCTAAAAAGATATCTGGGGGTTGTTGTATAAATGTGGTAATTTCTGGATCCTGGTAGGTTATGCATGGTTATGTAAGCGTGTGCAGAACTTTGTGTAAAGCGTATCGAAAGTACTGCACTAGGGTTTATAAAAGCAGAAAGACAGCTTGACGCAGTACAATACAGCAATGATGATGGACGCAGCAAATGTGAAAAGAAATACGATCTTATCTTACTACTTTTATAAATACGAATCTATCTAAGTATTTTTGTTCCGCAATTCGCTTACCAAACTCATAACAAGCATTCTCAATAGGTCTCCTATTATTGATGCAAATAGGAGCGGTGCCAGGTGGTCTCTCCACGCCATCCCTTTCAACAGACTTCAGCAGTCCTCCCTGGTACGTCCTGATCTGCCTCTCCCGCAAGTCGGAGAAGCCGTACACTACTGACAGATCTTGGAGTGGAGTTGGAAGGTTGTACTATGGAATAAATGTTGATATATACCTTTACGATTATACAGATATAGAGAAACTGATGTCAAACGATACGAGTACAGCGTTTGGCATCAGTTGCTTCTTAGTGCGAAACACTTTATAAATCAAAATTGCAACCAATATTTTCAGTGTACTAGAATTATAAAGATCTCTACCTGTATACTTTTTAGCTTGTTTGACTGTACTACCATGTCTACCAACTCACACATGTAGTGGATAACTCTACTGCAATTCTGTTCTACCACAACTGTGGTATGTTGGGATCGGCTACCGTTAAAATCAGATGTAGATGAAAACCAGTATTTATCTCAATAGCTCCATGCAATGAATCAATCAATGGTCCATCACACAGACACTTGTTGGTTATAAATATAAGAAACGTTTGTTTTACAATTTCGATATTAGGTAAAAGAAGAAAGCTAATGTTTTGAACATTAAAGTAAGACTATACTAAATATATAAACTTAACTAACCTAAAAACAAACTAACTATAAAAGGGCATCGAAAATCATGTTTTGACTTTAAGAAACACCCTTACCTTTCTTAAGGATCCTATCCTACTTCCTACTAATATTATAAACGCGAAAATTTGTAAATATGGATGTTTGTTACTCTTTCACGTAAAAACTACTGAACGGATTTGTATAAAATTTGGTACACAGATAGTTTATAATCTGGATTAACACATAGGGTAGTTTTTACCCGATATTGTCTTCCCATGGGATCATTTTCGAGTTGTAGCGGCCGAAGCCGCTGGCAACAGCTAGTAACTAATAAAAATTCTTACCCTCTCAGCCGGCAGTGTGTTGGGTATGCAGCCCATCTCCTGGAACGTTGAGAACCTGGTGAGGTTCATGCATCTGATGCCAGTGCGCCGGAGATAGGGGTCGTCTTGGGGTACAGGGATGGGGATGCACAGGGGGTTGACTCGGTTCGGGGTGTTGCCGAGACAGCAGTCGCTGGCGATGGCGTAGCGAACTAGAAAATAATGCAACGCTATCAGGTAAGCGAGGAGACTTGGATGTAATCAAAGTGAAAAAGTCTTTTAAACAGCTAAGTATTTTACAAGAACTTTAATTTGCCACTTGACTTGAGGAAATAATTTCATACAAATATTGTATTCCAGTTTTGAATGTGATAGTCTTCTTATCGTGTAGGCCGTAAAGTTTAACGATCCCACACACGCTAGTATCAGAGTTTCTAAACCGCCTCAAGGGCCTCTGACATGGGGCTGCGTTTTGTTCGCAAGAGATACCGCGGCCTCGACACGAGGGGCTAAGAAGGAACATGGGTGGTTTTTAGTCAGTAGAAGTCTGGCACTCCCTACCGCGCTGCCCAGAGCGGGAGGAGTCATTTGATGATTTTCCACCCAACAAAAAAAAGTGCCTCTGACATGAGTTGACGACCGCCATTTGGCGGCCGAGACCACCGGCTTATACGAGCCTTCAAAAGCACGCCATGCAATACAACGATACCAGTCTAGTATTGAAACGAGCAATCGTAGTGGTCTAACCATCTACTCAGGGTGTGTTATTTGACCAATTATTCTCCAATAATTTCTGATCTTCTTTTCAAAACTTACGCAAAACAGTCAAGTCAGCAACATCTACGGTAGAAAAGACGAAGACGTGTGTCGCCAGGGTATTGAACTGGTGGTCTTCTGGGTAGCCGTCACTCAGGATCTTGGTGCGCAGCAGACGCGCTGATGGTAGCTCGGAGCCGTTCATAGCTGGTCGCAATTCGTTTCCTGAAATGTACAGTATATGTATGCTGCTTGTTTCATGACGAAGAGGCAGTTTAAATTTCAAGCACCTGTCTCAGCTCTGACGAGGACTAGCTGTTAGTAGTGTAGACCGTGTCGGCAAGAGAGTTAATAATTATACAAAGCAAAACAAATTCAGGGGATTGCCTCCTGAATTTTGAAAAGGATGCAAAACTATACCTTATACTGGTTGATCACTGACTGTTCACATCAGAGGCGAAACTCTCTCTCCACTTAACTAGTTTGATGTTGTTTACAAGAGCTATGAAAAAAAATATCGCTCAGCTTTACTTGCTTGGTACAGGTAGGCAAAACACTATTGAGAGCCTTGCGCTTGGTACGTATACGTCTTACCTACGCATACCAGCAATAACAAAGAGTAAGTAGGTATTTAGTATGACACAAAGGATGCTTCTAAACGGGGAATGTTTTACTGCAATACTATGCAATATTGCAGTAACGACCCGGCCATATAGTCACACATATTTGGTATGGCCAAGCATTTTCAGGAGTAGCTGGCAATAGTACAGCCACACATTGCCGGGTAAGTATAGCCCGTTTAGAAGCACCTTAAAATCTAAAAAAGCAGTAGGTATTACAACAGCCAACAACAATCTCAACTTACCAAGTCCGAACTTAGCTGGTCTCATCCTCAGAAGTGGGGTGGGTGACGCCCCGCGAGACGGGTACTTCGGGTTGACGCATGTGCCATCGATACGGCGACCCTCGTGCTTCTTGCACGGCTCCACCTTCACCGTGCATTGTCTGGTGGATGCAAAGAGATTTAGATTTCAACTTTTTGAGGTCAAGAGTGATATTTTCAAAACCAGATGTCATTTGTTTGTTTGTCAGAGCAGTGGTGGCCCAGTGGTGGCGGCCCCGACTTACGAACAGTTGGTCGTGGGTTCGAACCCAGGCAGGCGCATTACTTTGTGTAATTTATTTCATCACCACTGCTCTCAAAACGGTGAAGGAAAACATCGTGAGGAAACCGGCATATCTTAGAACCAAAAATTCGAAGATATGCGACATCTACCAATCCGCACTGGGCCCGCGTGGTGGATTATAGCCCATCCCTCTCCTAGAGAGGAGGCCTGAGTCCCTGCAGTGGGAACATTATAGGCTGATGATGATGATGATGTCATTTGTTATAGCGGGAATTTAAAAAACAATAAGATCGTTTCCCATCATTTTTGCGCAGAGTTGATAAGTTTGATTTACATAGATTGGCGACTTTGCAAAGGGTCTGCTACAACCTGTATTTAAAATCCCAATGAGGGAAAAATAGTGTTACCGACTGATCTTGAAATAATCAGAAGCAATAAAGCACACTCACAAAAAATAAAGCAAACAAATACAAAAAAAAACACAACTACAATAATTCCATAACTGTAGTTGTGCAAAGATTTGGCTATAGCACTATTGACAGTGTTAGTGCCTACCCCACGGCGTGTCTTTCTTCTTCTATACTCCTCCATTAGCCATCTACTTTCTAGCCATAACATTTTTCACATAGTCCAAGTATTCATACTCTAAGCTTTCCTCACAATATTCATCATTAGCCTATAATGTTCCCACTGCAGGGACTCGGGCCTCCTCTCTAGGAGAGGGATGGGCTATGATCTACCAAGGGGGCCCAGTGCGGATTGGTAGATGTCACATGTCTTCGATTTTTTTTTTGGTTCTAAGACATGTCCATACATTTCCTCACGATGTTTTCTTTCACCGTTTTGAGAGCAGTGGTGATGAAATAAATTACACAAAGTAATGCGCCTGACTGGGTTCGAACCCAGGACTCACTGTTCGTAAGTCGGGGCCGCTACCACTGAGCCACCACTGCTGTCAAAATATTACATGAAAGTAAATGGTTGTCCATTGTCCAAGGTTAAGTTAAGTACAATAATATGTACTTACACAGTCAAATTCAAGCTGTCCAATTGTTTTCCTCGGTCCTCTCTTATTGGTTTACCAAAGTAAGCATCGTAGATCACTTGCGACACCACAAAGTGAGCGAAGAACAGATAGAACGCAAATTTGACGATCATCGCGGTCGAAGGGCGCGCTATCAGTAATTGTTTCCTTCGTTTACTTTTGCACTTATTTATGCTGTCGGCTTTAAGTACTGTTAATTTGTGCTAATTTTTATTACCTACTTATCTGATTTACTGCGGTTCTTATGCTATTCGCTGAATGTTCTGTTATTTGGCAATGGTGTATTTTATTTTTCGATCGTTCATGTAAATCCCATCAGAATTTGTCTTCCCTCATGACCCTATCGCTGACAGAATTTCTCTCGTGTAGGTTCTTCTTTGGACTTTTAATGCGTACGTTAGTAATGATTTTTCTTTTGTCAATTAAATTATATTAATTCCTTTCATTATGCTGTTGAAATGTTTCATGATTTCATGCGTCATTGTGTTCAGTTAATACATCTGAATAAATATACTTAGGTTAGGTAATTTTCTCTTCAATTTAATTATAGATTCCTTTATTTTTCAGATGTTCAGAATTCGGTAAACGTCTTATGGGAATTCTAAGAAGATAAAAAAGATCGAAACCTTTGATGTTATTGTTAGGGTTTATTAAACATTGGTGTTTTCAGTTTTAAAGAAAACGGCTTTTAATGTCATAACGTACGTAGGTACGCCTTATGTATATCATCAATTTTCTTCAAACTGTACTTCTTTTGTTAATGTATCTTTCCGATAATATAATCAAAAATATTTGTTTCTGACATAGCAATAAAATTTCATCATCATCATCTTCAAGCCCTTGTCCCACTAGATACCATTCATGTGAAAAGGATTAAAATAAGTACAATATCGCATGTGCAACAAAAGCATAAATCCTCTGTAATCATTAACTTCCGTTTTGCACAAGAATTAAAATCTCATTACTACAGCTGGTATGAATAATAATGTGATCGTGATAAATTGTGCATAATATCTTTTTTAACGCTGACTGAAACTTCCGTTTACAAGTAATTTTGCAGGAAATACTCCGTGGTGATTGAATTTACATCACATCGTCACTACCAAATTATCATATTCACGCTAATAGTTCACTGCTAGACCTTAAGCATCCAAAGGAATGAAATAATTATTTGTCATTGCACAGGGCAGTATCCTTGGTCCAACGGTACGTTATTCTTAATTTATATCTTTACTAGCGGACCTGGCAGATGTCTTCCTGCCTGGACAGCAGTGCCACCTACCAGGTCCAATAGGGGATCGGACTGGGTCAAAATAATATGATTCTGTTTAGTCCGTAAGTTAGATTATCGAAAAATATTGAATACGTGTTTTTTGTTTTATGAAATCAATAAAAAATGACGAAGATAAAACGCGTCAAAGATCATGGAGTGGGGCTTGAAACGTCACTTGTAGGTACAAAATGTACTATCTTATGACGTCACACGAGTTTTCGAAGCACTGTATCTTCTTTATTTTAAGTTTACGTGAAAAAAGAAAAAATACGTGTCCAATAATTTTTGGAAATCTATCTGACGGACAAATTAGTTTTTTTTGTCCGATCCCCTATTGCGAATCTAAACCATTTTCTAATCCACTGGAACACACACAATAAAATTCATCGAAATCGGTCGGAGGAGTTCAGTGACATACACTACACACTGTACAGTAGAATTACTTACCTACATAAAAAACACTAGCTTTTGCCAGCGGCTTCGCGCGCGTGAAAATGACGATTTTCCATACAAACTTTCATCCCCTATTTAACTCCTTTAGGGGTTGAATTTCGAAAAATTCTTCCTTATTCCTTGTTTACATTATAAAGGGAACCTCTGTGCAAAATTTCAGCTTTCTAGGTCCAAGGGTTTGGCTGGGCGTTGGCGAGTCAGTCAATCAGTCAGTCAGTCAGTCAGGACTTCTCTTTTTATTTATATAGATAAAGAAGATATGATTTATGTAATATTACTGTTTTGGTATTTAATACTGATACGTGTTTAGAGGTTCAACATTATGCATAACAAAGCTTCGATACAGCAGATAAATGGTTGTATACTAACTTACTTTTGGTGATCTGTACCTGTCTGTACCTTAGAACGTTTACTTCAGACACCTTTCTCTATATAAGATGAACTAGCACCATTTTCTGATCCCAAAAACATCAGTATGAATAATGTACCTTTAGAAACTAACCAAATTAATTAAATACATTCAAACATGCGGTTTTATTACCGACGCCAACTATTTTATATTCTAAATATTTCTATTAACAGGAATACATCAATTAATTTATTGATCTTAATGATTATTAATGCCTAATACAAATATTAAATTGCGTTTTGCCCTCGCTTATAATCAATTAAATCCGTCGTTTCTAAACCACACAAAAGTCACAGTTTGTTGGATTTCAACTAATAAAACTCCACTAAATAAACAGTGCTAATTTAATAGGGGATCGGACAGGGTCAAAATAATATGATTCTGTTTAGTCCGTAAGTTAGATTATCGAAAAATATTGAATACGTGTTTTTTGTTTTATCAAATCAATAAAAAATGACGAAGATAAAACGTGTCTAAGATCTTGGAGTGGGGCTTGAAACGTCACTTGTGTCGTCAAAATGTACTATCATATGACGTCACACGAGTTTTCGAAGCACTGTATCGTCTTCATTTTAAGTTTACGTGAAAAAAGAAAAAATACGTGTCCAATAATTTTAGGAAATCTATCTGACGGACTAATTAGTTTTTTTTTGTCCGATCCCCTAAATATCCTTATTTTATTATTAAGAAATTATTGAAAGTCAAATCAATGCACAATTTAATCAATAAGAACACAAGCGGCTCCCATTCTAACAAAATTAACCGGACAGGCGTCGGCCACAATCGCGGAACTGGAAGTTATCCAACTGTCTTCTGGGTAATCCGTCACCTCTGTATCTTCTGAACTGGATGGGTGGCACATGGTGATACTTAGGACACCAGCTAAGGTTAGCACAGCTAAGTAAATCTTCATTATAATATTTATCTTGACGTTCCCTGTGACGATCGGCGAACGAATACTTTGAGAGCGATGGTTTATGCAGCCTATATATATACTTGGAAGAAATAAGGAATTATAAACATATTTTATACGAGCATATTTTCCATAAAAATACAACGATTAAAGTTAAATACTAAAAATGAGAGTGTTTATGCAAAACTGTGTTATTATTTCTATGAAAAATAAATAATATTTCCTTAAGAGCGTATGCTACCTCAGATTAGCAACCCTATTTAATTTTGTGGTGGTTCAAACTTCGCTTGAAATACTGTTAGAATAAAGTTCTAATCAGCGTGCACTACAAAGCGGTTGTTACGTCTTTCGCTGCGGTCGAATAGTGCGAAATTAGTGGTATTTTGCGATTTACAAAAAAAACTATTGATTGGACTAAAAAAGTAAAACACTATGACTTTAGTATGTTGCTTGTAGAATTATTTGGCAAAAAAATCAGAACGATGACATGTATTTTAGTATGGTTTTTACTCGTTAAAAGAAATTTTTAGAGGTATCTTCGCGATTTTTTTCTATCGAGCAAAATTAGTTGTATTATGTTTTCACAACACTATGACACTAGCATATATCCTGAAGAATATCATATATTTTTCTGATGTTGATTACTGCAGTGAATCTTATACTTTTACGCATTATAAAACTCGCGTTTGAGGTACCTACCCTATGCTCTTAATGTGCTAGTCTTCGATCATTATTGATCGAAGGTGCTAGTAGAGGTAAACGATCACATATAATATCCTGACTACCGAGCACCACTTACAACTACTATGGCGTCCAATGGTAGTGGTAAGTGGTTTTCGGGGAAGTAAAGGTGGACATTCGTGAATACCTTTTTTTTGGGGTCAATCATCAAATGACTCCTCCCGCTCTGGGCAGAGTGGTAGGGATTGTCAGACTTCTACTGATTAAAAACCACCCATGTTCCTTCTTAGCCCTTGTGCCGAGGCCGCGGTATCTCTTTCCAACAACCTTGGAGTGTAAATGTGATGCTCTTCTACAAATAATAGGGCACCTAATATCGTGTCCTGCGGGTCGTGTTGTTGTGGTTGGTGGACGTTATCGAAAGCGCCAAAGTACTAGCTCCGTGCTGGGCCGACACAATATAGATTGCCATAGACACGCTACAAAAAATAATATAATAGGGTAGTTGGAAAAAAAATCTAATTAGTCCGTCAGATAGATTTTCAAAAAATATCGGAAACAGTTTTTCTTTTTTCATGTAACCAAAAAATTAAGACGATACAGTGCTTCAAAAACTCGTATGACGTCACATTGCAGTACCTTTTTTACCGGAAAGTGACGTCACAGGCCCGCACTCATGATCTTTGACGCGTTATATCTTCGTATTTTTTTATTAATTTGGTAAAACGAAAAACACGTACCCAATATTTTTGATAATCTAACTGACGGAATAAACAGAATCGTATGTTTTTAGTTAGGAAACATCCCTATTGTGGTAAAAAACCAAAAGAAAGAGTCACACGAAAAAGTTTAATCAACAGGAACACAAATATTATGCATTCTTACAGTATTTTCTGGACAAAAGTTCACAACAAATAACATATAAGAATTGTCAAAAACGTCTATTGTCGTCGTTCTGTTTGACATCAGTTTGTTCACCTTTAACTCCACCATATCTTCGTTTTCTTGGCAGTTCAATATACTGGTTAATAATAGAGTTACTAGTAACGTGGTTAAGTACTTCATCATAACTTATTTCAGTGTAACCTTTACAGTGGAGTGGTTAGTTGCTGTTGGTTGATAGTTTTATATATGACTAGCTTTTGCCAGCGGCTTCGCCCGCGTGAAAATGACGATTTTCCATACAAACTTTTATCCCCTATTTAAATCCCTTAGGGGTTGAATTTCGAAAAATCCTTCCTTATTCCTTGTCTACACTATAAATGGAACCTCTGTGCAAAATTTCAGCTTTCTAGGTCCAAGGGTTTGGGCTGGGCGTTGATGAGTCAGTCAGTCAGTCAGGACTTCTCTTTTTATTTTATACTAGCTTTTGCCAGCGGCTTCGCCCGCGTGAAAATGACGATTTTCCATACAAACTTTCATCCCCTATTTAAATCCCTTAGGGGTTGAATTTCGAAAAATCCTTCCTTATTCCTTGTCTACACTATAAAGGGAACCTCTGTGCAAAATTTCAGCTTTCTAGGTCCAAGAGTTTGGGCTGGGCGTTGATGAGTCAGTCAGTCAGTCAGGACTTCTCTTTTTATTTATATAGATATATAATATATAATATGATTGTGCTGGCTCTGGTACAGTGATAAAGAAAAGCTGTTCTCTGACAACCTCCTAGCCTCAAGCCTGTTTCTCTGACAACCTCCTAGGTTGCACGGAGACATGCCATTCATTTAAAAAAACAGGTCAAGTGCGAGTTGGACTCCCACATAAGGGTTTCGTACCATATTAGTAGGGAAAAACATAGTTTAAAGGGCGCTTCCTTTATTTATTTATTTGATCAGTTACTTGCTGCACTTACAGTTTACACCAACGCGCGCAACAAGTCAATATTATATACACTAACTTAAAAAAATTATACAATAATTAAGCATAGCTTTATTGCTACTAAAAAACAAATCTAGATCCGGTTCCTGAGCTATCAGAGCGTTTAACAAATTAAACTTTGTTGTACATTTTTGTTTGTTTCATTCCGTGTACTTATTTTATCTTTTTTTTTTTTGTAAAAAAGTCGTAAAGCGGTTTATAGAATACAGCTATCTACGTGACGTGATGTGTTTTTAAAATGTTAGGTATTTTAATTAATAATTTTATTACCTATCTTCAGTCTGACCACCAGTTATGCCAATGGGTATCAAATTACCTAGTATGTGCCTAGTATCAGCTGGGTTGTGGAGCTCAGATGACGTGCAGTCGCTCCATGTAAAATACTGGTATTCAGCTTAGTCGGTAAGACTGGAAGCCAACCCCCACTTATTTGGGAAAAGGTTAGATGACGGTGATGAGACGGAATACAAAATAAGAAAAAAGTACGATTCAAAAGCATAGTTTAATCATCTGAACATTTCAATGTTTAACATCAACTGGAAGGGGTTCCAGACTAAACATTAAACCAGGGCCCCGAGTCTGCTATTCAATAGTGTCAGAATGGTCTATCATTGATCTCATAATTGTTGATTTTGACAAGTAGACGACAAGCCAAAAAGTACTTACCTTAAGTCGACAGAATTAAGGTACTTTTTGGCTTGTCATCAATCAACAATTATGAGATCAATGATAGACCATTCTGACACTATTGAATAGCAGAAGAAGTAACCCTATCTTCTAGGTGACGCGTCGCTCCTACATGAAGCTGGTCTGGACTGGTTGGGTGGCACATGATGACTGTGGCACATAGGAGACACCATACAAATATCGCTAAGTAAAACTTCATTGTAGCTGCTCTTGACTGTTTCTCGAGCTATGGTTTAATGATGAACACGATGCCTTCTATATTTATAGTCATATAAATTCTGATATTTATATATTTCTGTACCTACCTTAAATTACTGGGTAACAATTTAAACGTCATAAATACATCGTGTGGGTAAATAGTTGCTAAATTAAATGCCGATTGCAGTTATTTTCTAGAGTAAATAATCCAAGAATAAAAATGTTTAAGTAAAACTCAGTCATTATTGACAAAAGGAATAAATGTGTTGTCGGTTTTTTTAAGCGGATTCAGTCAGAGGTCCTAGCACGAGCGCGCGGTGCAAGCGTTACGTAGGTAAATACGTCGCAAAAACGTAAAAACAATCGCTTCACATTTAAATGGCACGTTGCAGCAACCAGTACATTTCTCTCTGACCTCCACAACAGTCTTGGACTACAGAAGTTAATAAATAGTGAAGCTCGCCACACACGGGACATAACTGAAAATGTGTAGAATAGAAACAAAAATTCAGGTATCAATAATCGATTTTAAGGAACACACATATTTCCCACTTTTACAAAACCATTCGGACATCCGTCTGCAACCATCATCGCCGCAGCAATCATATATTTAATATTATCTGATATATCTGGATAATCTGTCACGTGTGTTCCTCTCTCTTCAGCACTGGATGGAAAGCACATTGTCACATTGATACTTAAAATTACGGAAATATTCAACAATGTGCACAACTTCATGTTAACACTGCCCTCCATGTCGGTCTAATAAATGGTGTTTGATTACTCATTTACAAACACGGCAGGTATAGCACTCGGCACGTAAGTTGAAACAAAATGGCGGTCGTCCGCATAGGTAAAATGACAAAAATAGAGTGAGATTCGAACGAAAATGTGCAACTGAGCAATCAAGATCATAACTCAACTTACGGGATGCAATCTGTAATACATTATCGGGTCTCAGTCGACTTATTTTCATGATTGTAGCTTCGCGAACGACCGCCATTTTGTTTCAACTTACGTGCCGAGTGCTATACTCGTATTAATACCTGAACTAAACTGTAACGTCACTATTTTAATAGATTGCTCTATACCTGAACTAAATGTCAAATTAAGTTAAATTGAATGTTGAGGGTTTTGTCTTTTTACACGCTGCCCTACTATAGGAGTATTTTATGTATTGTCAGTGCGTGTCCAAAACATTTAAACTTACATACACAAATCAGCCAGACCCGGAACAACTACCTGTAGGCCATACAAATATTTATTCGGTGTGGGGATCGAACCCGCTCAGCCAGAACGCCAAACTTTTTGTTCTTTCTTTCAACATACATGTACTGAGCCTGTGTCTTCAGAGCAGGCAGGAACCATAGAGTGTTAAATCTCTCTCACATACTCCTTTTGGCATGCATTATACTGTTAATTCAGCTGCATCCGGTTTTACTGGAAGCCGACCAGTTGTAAAAGGCAGGCAGTTGACGAGTATGTGGAGCACGTCGTAGATCTCTTCGACCCAATTAGTTTCCATGTACCTTCTGCGGCGTCCAATACTTGTACCTACCCTTCGGCGGCCATCATTTGGCAAATGTCGTACGTTCTCCAGAATTACAGCCGGAGTACTAATGTTAAAAATGTCGCAGCGTCACCCAACAATTCAGTCACCACCAACAGTCACCTGACTTCATATTGTTTGTGCATAGTTTGGGAATGTGGCTTCAGTTGGATTAAATTAGTAGTTATATGGCCACCGTTTTTATATAAATCATTGCTCTCAAACGGTTCGAACCGTTAGATTAGTCGAGATCAAACGACAACCTTTGTTGTCACCAAATCGGATTTCAAAAGAAAACAACAATTATGTAACAATTGGTTTAATCTTCCATTTGACAAATACCGTTGATACCTCTTGCACGACCTCCCGGACAAAAGTTTCCAGCTGCAGCAGAGTATTCAGTACTTGGCAGAGTAGTCTGTTCTCTTGCCGTTGCCCTTTGTCTGTTGTCTGGTCGATCTTCAATATTCCTTTGTGTGTCACGTAAAGGTTGGTTGTTGAAGGTTGGGGTCACTCTCGCATTCTGTACCCTGTGTCTGTGTGTATGCACTTGGCCCCCACTGGAGTACCTATAGCAGTTCACTAGATCAAACACTAGAACACAAACTAGTATCGCGCACAAGAGCTTCATGGTGACTGATAATGATCTTACTGTGACTAATTGGCAAATGACACTGCTTTTATAGAATTTTATCAATATACCACGTACAACGTTTTTTATATGTATAAGGAAACCAAATTCTGGCTCTATAATTCATTTTCGGACATAGTTGTAAACTAGTATAAAAACATAAAAAAAGACGTTTACCTTCGTGTAAATTAAAAAGAGTGGGTTAGTCAAACAGCAGCAGTAATATTTATTACACACATGAGACAACACAGGATAATAACATATAATATCGGAGTACATATGTACTGCTTACTTATTTCTTAAGAAATTTCTACCAGCAGACTTGCAAAAAGGAGAAGTGAAGAAGATATGAGATATGCTTCGGTATTTCGAACTTCGGAGTAACGAAATACAGTCATGATTGATTACTCACTACATTTTGTCGGCGCGTCTAGTACATAATGTGTAAAAAAAAGTAAAAAACTAAAACCCGACTACGACAAAAAAAACGACGCTGAAAAAGTATGAAACAAGATTTTCAGGATAGAACAAAAAGAAAAGCCGTAGTCACACGGTATTAAAGTGTTTAGGTTGTTACCTATAACGTGTGACTACGGCTTTTTTTTTTGTTCTATCCTGAAAATCTTGTTTCACTTTTTTGTCGTAGTCGGGTTTTAGTTTTTTACTTTTTTTATTTAAACAATTTTTTTGTTAAATATTTTTTTTTACTCTTGACTTTTTGTCCGCTAGAGGGCGTGATTTTAAATTTGAGCAATATTTTGGAAATGTACAAGCGAGGCCCTTTTAAATGACACCAAACACGGCGTATTTATCTCCATTTTTATTTTTTAAGCCTTACTTTTTGTCCGCTAGAGGGCGCCAAATCGCTTTTTGTGACACCTCACGTAGTCTTTGTCCAGCGGAAAATTAAGACGGTTATAACGATACCTCATATGTCGAGTTCCGATAAGTGGATTAGAAGCTATGAGGGAACAGATGAAGATACACACATACATACATACATACAAACATACATACATACATACATAGCCAGTCAAAATCATAACCCTCCTTTGGCTTTGCCGTAGTCGGGTAAAAATGTAAATGTAAAGGGGTGGGATCCTGGTGTCCTGAAACACAGGCCATGAGCCTAGCTTAGGCACCAGTCTCCCACAGTATATACTTACCTGAATTGTGTATTTATTTATTTATTTATTTAAACTTCATGCACAAACGTGGTACATAGGCGGACTTAATGCCACAAGGCATTCTCTACCAGTCAACCTTAGGGTCAAATAGGACAGCATTGTGGTAGAGTACAGAAACAAATAAATGAAGAGAATTCTATTTTGTTAACATAATTTAATATACCTACTTATATGGTACATACTAATACATATAAGTAAAGATGAAATTAAATAAACTAATATATATTATAATACATACAAATAGTTCAAAAAATAAAAAAATAAAATGAGAAACCAAACAATAATTACCATGACTACCATACAATATGATTAACTCAGTCCGATTTTAAAAAGTGCTTCCGCACATTTCTTTTGAAGGCCATTTTGCTTTCCGATTTTTTAATGCCAAGGGGTAGCGCGTTCCAGAGTTTTATAGCTGAGACAGCGTAAGAAGATGACATGAAACCAGTACGGTGTGAGGGAATTTCAAGAAGTAGGTTATTAGAACCTCGAAGGTTACGACTGTGTGAACTGCCCAACACTTTGAAATATTTTTTCAGGTAATCAGGTGCACATGGATCTTTCAAAATAGTAAAAAGCGTGCAAAGAGTTCTAAGAGACCTCCTGTACCGGATAGGCAGCCATTTAAGCTGAGAACGGCATGATGAGATGTGATCGTATTTACGAAGGCCAAAAACAAACCTAATGCAATTATTCAGAAGCCGATCCAATTTGCTTAAAAGTTCTTGGGAAAGATCAGAGGTACAAACATCAGCATAGTCTATAATGGGAATCACCAGTGACTGGACCAAAGTAATTTTAGTGCTAGGTGGTAGAAAATGTTTGAATCTATAGAGAGACCGCAGTGAGTATGTGACTTTCTGGCTAACCTGAGCTATGTGCTTATTCCAACTAAGTGTGCCGTCAATGTGCAGGCCCAAGTCTTTAACGTGTGGTGAGAGAGAAATCACAGAGTTGTCGAAAACAAGCGGTATCAGTTGGCTAGTGTCTAAAATTCTCAGGTAGTACGAACTACCTATGAGAATGGCCTGGCATTTTTCGACGTTGACAGCAACCCCAAATTTACTGGACCAGTCCCTGATAGTTTGAAGATCAGCATTGAGTAATGAGATGCAATGGTTAAGGTTGGCAACGTCGGATTGAGCGTAAAGCTGCAGGTCATCAGCGTATAGATGATAAGAGCACTTGAGGATAGTAGTAATTGAGTTTCTAAATAATGAAAATAACAGAGGAGAGAGTATACCGCCTTGTGGAACGCCAGCTACCAGATCGCACCAGTCAGAGTAAACCTGATCAGCACGCACCGCCTGCTGGCGACCACGAAGATATGATGAGAACCATTCACGTGACAACGATGAGGCCCCAATTTGAGACAGTATGGCCAGGAGAATATCGTGGTCAACGGTGTTAAAAGCGTTGGAAAAATCTATTAAAACCAACACCGTAACCCTTGAATTCTCCAAGCCATCCCTAATGTCTTCTGTGACTTTAAGCAGGGCTGTGGCCGTGCTGTGACCAGGCCGAAAACCAGATTGAAATTCGGATAACAGGCTATTTTTGAGGACGTATGAGGATAATTGCTTAAGAGCAACTGCTTCAAGGATTTTAGACAGGAAAGGGAGAATGGAGATCGGTCTGTAGTGATTGGGCAAACTGGGACTAGAAATTTTTGGAAGAGGTATAATGTAGGCTTTACGCCACAGTGTATCTTGTCGAATCTGACCAATGTAAAATAATTTATGTATATTGTGGTGAGAAAATAAAGTTTTATTATTATTATTTCTTAAGAAATTTCTACCAGCAGACTTGCAAAAAGGAGAAGTGAATAAGAAATGCAGACCGTAGGCATTAACTCATTTATTTATTTTTAATTTTGACACGTTATTAATATATTGTTTCATGTACAAAGCAGCCAAACAGTGAGTAGCTGTGCATATATTATGTAGTTTGTATTGCCGTTCCCTGCTGTACGGTTATAAGCACTGCACTGCATCACCTCAACTTACAATTTTTCCTTTTCAAGGAAATCTCGCGCCGTCTAGTCGACACTTCGCGCGACCAGAGGGCTGGCTCATTCTTAGGTCAAAGGATTAGCATTGCCATTCAACGTGGCAATGCTGCCAGTTTTCTGGGCACGTTCCCGGTTGTCGGCGATGCGGAGGAGTACTAGGACGCCTAAGTGTCTTATTTGGTCTTTGTATATATGTAAGTATTAACTTTTAGTTTAAATTTTTAGCATAATTATTTTTTATTTGTATTTAACGAATGTTACTTACAATTATTATGATCCCGGACCAAGGCTTTGCGGTTGGTTTGTGTGCGTTGCAATAGACATACTTATTCTTTTTTGAACAAATTATACAAACAATGTTACTAATATTACAGCTTAAGTGCGTTAAGCGTTTATAAAAATAGTTAAAAATAGTTAGTTGTATCAATCAAATTCTTATAGGGTAATTAAACGTCTTCTTTTTGGCAACCTTTGTTATCACCAAATCGGACAGTGTCGCCCGGACAATGATTTCCCGACGCTGCAGAAGATCCACCTTCAGGTGCGTTTGCTAGTTGCTTAAACTGTTCCTCACTATATGCGAACCCGTCTACCTGTTGCACTTGTACTCCGCTGTTTCTTAGTGGCTGGCCGAAATTGACATCAGTATCCTTTGGGAGCTGGTATCCTTTAGCTTCTTTTTCCTCGAGTTCGATCACCTGCACATTGTCTACCGTCACTCTTGCTCCCCCGGGGTACACCACATAGTGGGAAGCTGAGTGCGTTAGATCGATCACTAAAACACAAACTAATGCTGCAGCTAAGTAATTCATGTTGACAGCTTCCTGTGTTACTGCTAGATATAATAATAATAATATTCCACAACTATCACACAACGCCATCTAGTCCCAAGCTAAGCAGAGCTTGTGTTATGGGTACTAGACAACTGATAAACATACTTATATATTTCTAAATACATACATATTATAGATAAATTACACCCAGACACAGAACAAATGATCGTGCTCATCACACAAACATTTGTCCTGGGTGGGAATCGAACCCACGATAGATATAATAATAATAATATTCCACAACTATCACACAACGCCATCTAGTCCCAAGCTAAGCAGAGCTTGTGTTATGGGTACTAGACAACTGATAAACATACTTATATATTTCTAAATACATACATATTATAGATAAATTACACCCAGACACAGAACAAATGATCGTGCTCATCACACAAACATTTGTCCTGGGTGGGAATCGAACCCACGACCTCCGGCATAGCAGTTAGGGTCACTAACCACTAGACCAACAGGCCAGTCAATGTCAGATGTGTGATGATGAATTCTGAATTTTAGCTTTTATATCGATGAAATAAAAATGTACAAGGTTTTTTTAAATTAAAAAACTAGATTTTGAATGTCACTTCTTGTTTGTATGTGTTTCTAATATTTTGAATTTAAATTACTTAAGCCTTGTTTAGGAAGTTAATCTGGTATTCTACAGACGGCTGCTTCATTCAGTAACTCATGTATCATGCAGAACCGGTTACAGCTTAGTGTAGGATTATCAAAGTCGTCATAATACTAACAAATTAATTTATACAAATAAATAAAATAAAATTTAAGTGTCTGTTTGTTTGTAATATCAAAATAAAAGCTTTTTACTGAAAGTATATTATGAAAATATATAATATGGCACTTATAACGAAAACACTAGTTTTTAATTTTTTGTCTTTCTGTCTGTCTATTTATTCCGGACAATCTCCAACACGCCTTTTGAATAAGAATTAGGAAACTTGCTTTTTGAATAGGAAATCCAATTCAAAAAGCAAAGTATTTTTTTAATAATTTTACGCTAACGGAGATCGTGGCCAACTGCTAGTAAGGAATATTATTTAAAGGTTTCCTCTTACTTGTTGACCCAATCGTCATAAGCTCGATTGTCGGGGTTTCACTTAAGTTACCACAAGACATGGTAACTTCCTATTATAAGGTCAAAAATGAAACAAGGACAGAAAATTATAGAATTATTATTTATTATATTTGATTAAATCATCTAATCTCGATCTTCCATCACGCAACTTCCAGTTGCAAATCTGACCTTGTTCGGACAATGCTCCCCATCTAATGACCCTTGTCCTTGACTATGACTTGGTCGTGGCAGAAAATCATCAAAAGGTTCTGTTAGTCCATCAGTCACTTCTATAACATATACCTTGTGTACCCACACCTGTACTCTTGTGTCGTGTGTTGATTGTTGCCTTACACCTACAGCTGGTAGATAATAATATCATATATGCCTATAATTAGGTAGAAGTGATTGTACCTCTTCGCCGTATTCATTCACTTCTATCACGTTCACTTTCTGAGTTAACACTTGCACACCACTGGGGTACGTTATATAGTACGAATGCGTTAGATCAATCACTCCAACACAAACTAATAATAATACCAAGTATCGCATGTTGACTGCTTCCTGTGTCACTATTAGATGTGTGATGATAATAGCCTATATTATTTGCTTTTATATCACACGCACAAGGTTTTTTTTTTACAATCAAGATACTAGATTTTGATGAACATGTTATTTCAAAATGAGTAATGCCTTGTTTAGTAAATTGCGGTAAAGTTCGTAGTTCAGACGGCCACTGCCGTTTATGATTCATGCATCGTCAGTTACAGAACCGGTGTGTAACAGTTTAAGGTCACGACAAAAAATTGTAGGAAAATTAACAAAAAAAAAATATAAAAATGATGCTGGCACTGTGATAGCGACACAGACTTAAAAGTTTAAGGTCACTGGTACGAATCCAGACAGGCAGGCCGGTTGTGTATTTTTTTCATCTCCACTGCTCACAAAACGATGGAGCCGGTGGAGATAAAATAATCTTAGGCATGTAACATCTAGCAACCAGCACTGCGCCCATGTGTGTGGATTATATACCACTTCCTCTTATAGAGAGGGGGTTTGTGTCCCAGCAGTGGGAAGATTATAGCTTATTATTATACTGTAGACCTTTGGTAACAGTCTTCAATTCGTCGGGTTAGTTTATTCCGAAGTGTCTGTAACTCGCAATGCACCCACGAAGAGGGTACAGGAGGACTATTTCGTGTACCATAGTAGTGGGGGAAGGTCAAAATAATATACAATAGGGGATCGGACAAAAAAAATCTAATTAGTCCGTCAGATAGATTTCCAAAAATTATTGGACACGTATTTTTTATTTTTCACGTAAACTTAAAATGAAGACGATACAGTGCTTCGAAAACTCGTGTGACGTCATAATGATAGTACATTTTGACGACACAAGTGACGTTTCAAGCCCCACTCCAAGATCTTTGACGCGTTTTATCTTCGTAATTTTTTATTGATTTGATAAAACAAAAAACACGAATCCAATATTTTTCGATAATCTAACTTACGGACTAAACAGAATCATATTATTTTGACCCAGTCCGATCCCCTATTCATATTCCATTCCTTTTTATTGCTTTTTTACATACAAGTTTGTTTTTGCAGTTTCTACTGTGGCTATGCAACAGTCTACACAATTATTTCCCTCCAAAAGAACCACTAAACATCACATGGGAACAAAAAAACGTGATTTGACGAGATTGAGGTCGTCAATCTGGCAAAGTAAAATCGTTAAATAAAACAACAACATAGTCAGTTAGTCATTCATTTAATCAACGCCTATACAATAATTAAAAAATCTTGTAGTGTTAACTGCACAAGGAACCTCAAAGGCACTAGGATCAGGGTCAGGTAAGAGGGGGATAAAATAGATTTTCTTGAAATTATCATCTTTACTCGTTGGCAATTGCGTTTCTTTTCCAAAATCACCACCGACATCCATCGGCATTTTAATTCCTGCCGCGTCACCTTCTTGTTCTGTCACCTGCGCTTCATCCTTCGACACTTCGATACCGTCGGGGTTCGGTATATGTTTAGAACGCGTTATTTCTATCACTAGAACACAAGCTAGTACTACAGCCCAGTATTTCATGTTGACAGATTCCTGTGTCACTGTTAGTAAATGTGTGATGATGAATTAAGACACAAGTAAAATACCAAGAATTGAGGTTAGAAATATTTCATCATCAATTGAACCTTGGTACTATCAAGTTACGTACGTTGTCTAACATAGTAATAACTTGACAGTGACATCTGTCAGTGGCTAACGTCACCCAGAGTTGATAGCTCAACGGGAAAAATACGTTCCAATACACGCAGGATATAACGTTTCGTTTTTGCAACATGAGTTCTACAGAAATGTCACCAGAGATGGTACAGCTGTTTAAAATTATGAAAACTGAACTTGACCAACAAACCGCACGTATTACAAAGATCGTAAATGAAACCATCATGCAAAATATAGATGAGAAACTACAACCATTTCTCGAAGAAAACAAATATTTGAAAAACGAGGTACAAAGATTAGAGGAAAAAGTAAAATATTTTTTTTTCCTAGCCTACTCTTTCCCACTCCTGGGCAAAGGCCTCCCTCCACTCCTTCTATTTCTCCCGAACCCGTGCGTCCTCCTTCCAGTTTTTTCTTCTAAAAATATTTAGAAGAAAAAAATAGGAAGAATAATTTGTTACTACACAGTATAAAAGAATGGTGTCATGGTGACAATGTCTAACAAAAATTTTATTTTCTGATTTTATTATTATTTCTTTAAAAAAATGTATTGAGCTCAGTATTGAGAATCGAAGAAAAACACCCCTGGTTTGTGCTGGAGTGTGTTGCGTGACTGGAAGTTTGTAACGCCGAGTAGTACGTCCCCGTCTCGGTGCCAAACCAGTGGGTGCTTTTGAAGAAACCTGTTCTGTGCGAAAATATTTGGTGAAAAAATCTCATGACAGCGGTCGCCGGGACTTCGTGATTTTATTCATCGGCGGCGCCGGCACCCGAGGCTCTTAGCGCATCTGCGCCGCGCGCTGTTTCTTCTACAATCTACCAGTGCCGTTTAGACTTTTACGTGTTTTTTATTAGATATTATTTTAGTTTAATTTAGTTAATAGATAAGTTTATTTTATAAGTAATATTTTATGAGTATAAGCAGCAGCGATGTGGTGGGGAATAGTACTAGTCAGCCTTCAGTATCGCTGAACACCCTGGAGAGATGCCCGCAATGTAATCAGGCACGGTTTTTTAAAGGTAAGCGGGGTCTGAGTGTGCATATTGGGAAAGTACACAAACCCCAAAATGCTTCCACCTCAGACCCTGTCACAATACCAACACCTACAACACCGGCATCCTGTCTCGACCCATTTTGGAAAACCCTCTCAAATTTCAAAAATTCCGTACCAGTTCTAAAACGAATTCCCCGAGGCGCAAGACCGCTCGTAGCCCAAAATTTAGCAAGTTGCGTGCGCCTTGCCGTCTTGGAGAACTCACTAAGTGCTTGGGAACAACTGCTCACCTTTCCCTATCGAATCACGCGAACTTAAACGACATCATCCGACGTGCTCTTGTCGCCATCGGCGTACCAGCTGTTTTAGAACCCCATGGCTTGGCACGCGACGATGGCAAGAGACCGGACGGCATGTCTTTGTTTCCTTGGAAGATGGGTAGGCCTTTAGTGTGGGACGCAACATGTGTCGATACTCTTGCGCCATCACATCTTCCAAGTTCATCGTGCTGCGCAGGTGGAGCCGCTGCGGCTGCAGAAAACCTCAAGCGGCGTAAATATAGTAACCTTTGCGGAAACTATATTTTCGAGCCGTTTGGGGTTGAAACTCTGGGGCCGTGGGGTCCGAGTGCTCATAGCCTGTTTAAGGAAATCTCGAAACGCTTAGTTGACGCTTCTCGTGACCCAAGGGCTGGCTTTTATCTTGGCCAGAGGCTAAGTGTTGCCATACAACGAGGCAATGCCGCCAGTCTTTTGGGCACATTACCGGCTGACAGCGTTGAGGAGCAGTATTTCGATGCCTTTTTATAGTTTATTGTTAGTTTAGTTTATTTTATAGTTTTTAATTAATTTAATATGTATCTTAATAAGTATTAAATCAAAATACATATATTTAGTTACGGTATAAAAGAAACAGAAAAGAACCACCAAGAATTATGTAATCTAATAAAACAAACACTGAAAAACCTAGATACCGACATAAATATATACGAAATAAATAACTATTATAGATTAGGAAAGAAACAAGAAGAGGGTAAAGTAAGACCAATACTTATTATCTTTCATATCATTCCAAAAGAAACTAATAATACTGAAAAAGAAAATGCCGATACAAACTGACATTACTGAGGATTTCTTGAAACAAACGATGGAAATGCGGAAGAACTTACAGGAAAAACTTAAAGAAGAAAAACAAAATGGAAACGATGCATTCATTCGAAACAATAAAATAGTTATAGACCAACACTAGATACAGAAAAAAGAAAGAGGGAGGCTTCGACATCACCTATCAACATAAATACACCACCCTCCAGTGGTTCGAAAAATATGATTGCACCATTTATTACTACTTAAAACAAATGCATTAGTCATACGTCTTTGACTGAAAAACCACCCCAACAACATAACGCATAGGAAAAGTCAGACACCGGTAACAAAATCAAAACAAACTATAAAGGCAAGAACAAAGGAAAAAACAAGAAAAACCCTAATACGGTTGGTCACCGCGGGGTTATCGACCAAACCCCCCAAAATACTACATTAGAAATGGAAAATAAAATAAAATTGAACAACAAGAAAAGGAAACTCCACATATCAACATTAAATATTTTTAAGTAGGCAAATAATTGATTCTAAACATTGCTGATTGTATACATATTGGTGCTGCTGATTGTACGTAAGTCTGGAATAGGGATGTGTCCTGGGTAAAAAAAATATGATTCCGTTTAGTCCGTCAGTTAGATTATCGAAAATATTGGATACGTGTTTTTTGTTTTATCAAATTATTAAAAATTGACGAAGATAAAACGCGTCAAAGATCAGGAGTGGGGGCTTTTGACGGCACTACGTGGTAAAAAGTGTAGTGCGATGTGACGTCACACGAGTTTTCGAAGCACTGTATCGTCTTCATTTTAGGTTTACGTGCAAAAAGAAAAAACACGTGTCCAAAATTTTTTGGTGATCTATGTGACGGACTAATTAGATTTTTTTTTGTCAACTACCCTATTCTACAGACGGCTGCTACGCTCAATAACTCATATATCATGCAGAACCGGTTTCAGCATAGATTAGGGTTATCAAAGCACAACAAGGTAAGAATAAGTTGAACTCCCTTAGACAATTAATTAAAAATATCTATACTAAAACCTCGAGAACCACTCTATTCAGTGGTGAAACCAGTATGAAAATCGGAGCAGTAGTTTAAGACTTTATCGCGAACAGACAAATAGACAGACGCGGTGGAGGACTTTGTTTTATAATAATATATTATGTGCTTCTCGAAGACACACAGCGTTGTATTGAAGAAAGCTGTTGTAAATATGCCTTTAACTGGTATTTATGGTTAAAAACTTACCAAATTGTCCATGGTTTTATACCTGTCTCTGTCTCACCAGCGTGCGTCCTTTTTTCGCAGAGGGTGACGCCTGACTGACACGGATCTGTCAATCTCATAGCGTTTGTAAATTTTGCCGGTAAAACATCGAAAAATTTTCCAAAGTTAAAAAAAGTGTTAAAATACATAAATTTACTGTACTAAATTAGCACACAGCGTTTATTTAGTGTACGTGTTGCGTTTTCCGTTGTGAATTCATGTTTTATGATGAATTCAGACGAAATTGTGCGGGTAAGTGGCGGAGACTAATAAAGTTCAAATGCTGATTATCCGTATGGAGTTCAGTATTCGAATAGTGAGACGTGATGGCTAGTCGTCATCATCATCATCATCTTCATCCTCGGAGGATGAACTTCGCATCTGCCCCAACAAAAGACGTAAAGTTTCATGTAAGTACTTACCAACTAGTTCAGACTTGTTCCGACCCGTGAATAGAAACACGGGAGGTTTTTTGTGTAAATTCTCGTTAGAGAATTTGGTACCTACCGCCTTTGACGGAAAACAAGTATCCCACACGCTGACCAAGAACGATTACAAGAATTGGCTAACCTTTACAAAGAACATGTTCTTGAAAGGGCTTTTCATTACCAAGAGGGTATTACAATCTTGCTAGTTCTGGTTTTGTAGATTAAAATCAACAAAGAGTTGTGTGAAGAGTTTTAGAAGTATTAACTAACAATATTTTGAAACATGACCACATGTTTTAAAAGACCTTTTAATAACATTATTGTTAATTATTATTTTAATCAGATTGTTCAAGAAGATTAGTTAAAAAGAGGCTTGGCACCTTGTCATGGCCTCCATATGTGGATCTCAAGTTTTCCTTGATACTCATGCTTACATTATACAAAACAGCCTTTAATACTCCTCATGTTTATAGGTAAAAGATCATGGACATTAATTACAATTCGTAAGATTACAAAGCAAATAGCTCCCAACACTAACATTTCCTGTTAGTTTCACAAGCGGATGTGCCCAATTTCTTGCAGACTAACATTTTTGTTCATGAAAATAGACATTCAATAGGCCATATTTTATTATTTACCAGCTGCAGTAACATACAGGAAGTTCTTCCGTATGACTTATTACAACGAAGTGCTGCAATTAGCAGCCTCACCGTTTGGCCTGTCATCAGAGGAGCTTGTTGCTTCTAGTAACTGCCACTAGCGTGGATCTGGCTATAATATAGTCCGTGCCTCGGAAAGCACGTTGAACTGTTGAACCCGGCTGCCATAGATAGAGCAGTTAGTCCCTGGCTTGAAAGTCAGATGACTAGTTTAACCACAGGTTTTTATTGTGTTACACAGTACTAACTGCCTTATGGCGGTCAGGTAAGCTGTCGCTCCATGTAATATACTGGCTGCATCCGGTTGAACTGGAAACCGACCCCAATGTAGTTGGGATAAGGTTAGGTAGATGATGACCTTTTGACCTGTCATTGGCCTCAAGAATGTTTGTCACTGTAACAAACTGGATTGCAGAAATCCTACGAGCACAAGGTTTCCCTATATTTGTATCTGGACGATTTTTCCTGGTCAATCAGGATCGTAGATCTTTAGTTAAGCTTGGCAAGTAATTGTTTTTTACCCCTAATAAATAAAGTACAGTACGGGTTTCTCAGGTTGCGGAAACATTGAGAACATTGGGTACCTACAGTAAGCCTCAAAAGTAGACTCACTATTTAATCTCGGGTCTGGTCTTCTTCGGGTCTGGGTATTTGTGTCATGTGAGTTTAAATGTTTGTGAATGCACCCACGATACAGGAGAAATTCCTAGTGTGTAAATAATACAAAAACTCAATGTTTTAAAGCAGGTGTTTTATTTATTTATTTATTAGGTACACCAACAGCAATACATAGTTAAAAGTTACATATTATAAAATATTATAATACAAAAGTGCTGGTATGTAAGCCCATAATAGGTATACCACAGCATTCACCAAAATGACATTGACACCAAAATTTCTTAATAATAAAATGTAAAATAATACAATTAATGTTTTAATAAAAACTTGATAAATATTACTTGTTACCAACAAGTTATTGAAGATTAAGGAATATTTTAAAGAATAATTTTCTGAAACATTAAAAATAATAACTGGATGCCTGTACATCAATTAATTAAAATCCCGAAATGTGAAGCTACTTCTGTTGCTGACCGTACCTCGGAATGACACATAAATTGTCACAAATATGTTCTGAGAGGGTTCTCAGGAAGTAAAATGTCTTGGCCTTGTATTGAACACTCAGCAGAACTGGGTAAAACTTGCTTCCAAGATAATAAAGCTCAACATTTGCAAGATGTTGAGCAAGGGAAACAGTTCACTGTGAGAAGCACATGAGCTTAAATTTTCAAATTACACAGTAACAGCCCAATTAAACAGCACTTTCCTGATAGGTAATATCAGGAAAGTGGAGCCCCATTCCAAAAACCCTGACATTCAAATATGTATACATAAAAGTAACAGATGTTGTATTAGCAGCCATTTAGTCAGCGGATGACTACATGGTGCTGTCAGCGGATGACAACATGGTGCACACATACATATTTAGTCCAACAACAGGACTCTCGTTGTCGGGGGGGGGGGGGGGGGGTATTCCCTTGCACCACTGAGGCTCACAATCAGGCTCTTAAAACTTGCAGAGTAGTTACATTTAACTCTCTCAGCCACATAACTCTCGGAGAGTCTAAACAAATTTGCAGTTCGCCTATCAGGGGATTGCAAAGTACCAGTGTGGCGTCTACTTACTACCCCAAGCCGCGGAGGCCACGTTCAAAGTGTGGGGCGTCCCAGACGTAAATCTATTCACGTCAGGAGAAACGGCTATCATACCAAAAAGTATGAAACATTCAATACCAGAGAGACGGACGCAGTCTTCTGGAATGCTTTCAGCCGACAATGGGACTAACAGCATGGGCGCCGGGCATTCCACCCCCCAGCTGAGTACCAACAGTACTAACTCATTTAAAAAGCATGGGCTGGGCATTCCACCCACCCAGCTTAATACCATGAGTACTGACTCATTTAAACAGTTTTAAAGGAACGTACATCCTAAGAACAGTAGACCAAATGCATTTGGCTACTTAACCTGGTAGCGAAAGCCATAACAGCTGCTTCCGATGACGTACCTGCGGAAGGTATTAATAAATCGGACTACAGGCAACTGTTCTGTGTCCTGTACAGGTGGATGGGTTAACCTTCCTCGCCGAAAAAATGGGGGAGGGTGACCATGTCTCTCACTACACTGTAGAGGAATAAAACTTGTTAAAAGGTAGCTGGAGGACATCTACTTAAACAACATTAAGACCCCAATTAAAAGAGGGTTAGCCTGGTGTGACACCAATAAAGTTAACCCAGAGCACCTGAAGATGTGCTAGATGCAAGGTTTTTTTTTAGCATAATTATTTTGAGAAGATAAACTAGTTTATTCTCCTAGATAAATTAGATGTCTCAACTTACTGTGCAGCATTAGAAATACATTTTTTCATTCATCAAGTTCCAATAGTTATTTAACTTATTAAGCCAGCAGTACAAAAACCAACAATATGAGACACTGCAATATTATTTCACTGGCCAAAAAATTTCAGTTTATTCAAGCTCCTTAATTGAGATAGCTAGGCAAACAGTTTAATTACTCTTTCTAGCCTTAGATCATAGAATTCTGGATGTCACATTATTAGAAAATAACCCTGAAAATCTTATTTTTATGTAAGGTGAGATCAGTCTTTGACCAAAGTTTAGTTTAAAGACAATCAAAAACTCACAGACATTCAGGTTGGTTGTTGCGGAAACACCAAACCACTGTGTCTACTCTATTAGAATACATTAATAACTTACAGAAAAATCTCAAAATTAAAGAAGCACAGACAGGAGTGTCACAAGTTTATTTATTTCTCTATCAGGAAAATTAAAACCTGCTCCAAGAACAATGATTGCAGGTTGATATGTAGTATTCTTAAAGATGCTAATATTGATGCCCCATCAGGCAGCGTCAAGTCAAGTCAGCTGTGACCTCTAGAAGATGGTTGGAGTAAAGACTTGTACAAGAAATACTTTGATAGAAGAAACTGGATGAGTATGTAAACATTTCAGAAATTTCATTGACATCCATTTAACAAAATTGATAAGATGAACTCCAATGTTGACTTATTTATTGCAGTTCAATATTTCTGATATTGATTAGGTTGACATTTGTATTACATTTTGAAAATACAATTCAAAATTTTAATTGACCTACCTATTCCTTGTTAAAGGTTTAATTTAGAATTATTTTCTTGTAACTCTATTAATTATATTTTTTGTTTAATTTCTAAAGAAGTTACCAATTAAGTAAGGAATGTTATTTATTTATTTATTTATTTATTTATTTCTTAAGGAAAAACAAACAGTAACATATTACAGGTTAATGACAAGGCTTATGTACTAAAATATGATAAATATGCTACCCACTACGTTTTCCACAGATTACTTTAAAATTTTATAGCTAGAGAGACATTTGTATAGTATTATAACTAAAATAACAGTTTTATTCGTATGAACTAAAATAATCATTCTAAAAACTAAAATAACAGATATAAACTAAAGTTACAGTATCAAAAAAAAAGTGATAGTGAATTTAAGTAAAGTAAATTACCTGAAAGACAAGTATTGATAAAAAAAAAAGAAAAAACAAACAGCCGTGAAAAGTTTGGAACCTTGACCCCCAACATCTCCGTAGCCAGGGGGTTCCCAGGCATGATCCAGAAAAAAAAAAAAAAAAAACATCGCAGTGACAGGAAGGACAAGGGCCCTTAGGCCAAGGGCACACCTACCTACACCCTTCACATTTATATATAATTATGTATATCATTAAATCTCAATGGTCTACTGTCGATCCTTAAGAGTTGCATGGATTTGCTTCCTGAATACGTTTTTGCTGAGGTAAAGTATGTCGATTAAACTAAACTCGTTGTTGTAATTCTCAACCAAGCGATGAAGAGGTGAGCGCGAGCCAGCGTTAGATTTACAACAGCTAGTAGCAAACAAGCGCCGTGCGCGCACCTCACGTACATGTACTGTTCGAGGAACAAGATAACCTAGATTCTTTACTAATTCAGGACAATCGAATTTATTGCGGCATACATTGAACAGGGTCATAGCATCGAGAAGCATTCGTCTTGATTGCAAAGTTAGGAGATCATATTTTCTAAGCAGTAAGTTGTATGAGACTTTTTTCCGAAAACATCTATAGTTTACAGCACGAAGGTACTTTCGCTGTACCAGTTCCAAAGCTTCATTATATTTTTTATATAGAGGATTCCATATAGGAACCGCAAACTCTAACTGTGGTCTAATTAACGCTTTGTATAAATGTAAAAAGGTGGCGGGGCGACGAAATTCCCTAGACGCTCTCATTACAAAGCCAAACATTTGGTAAGCCTTACCAACTATTGTATCTATATGAACATCTAGATGGAGCTTCGAATCCAGCTGAACCCCAAGATCACGGAGGGAAGTAACTTTATCTATTAAGGTGCTAGCGAGGCAGTAGTTAAATTCAGTTTTATTTTTCTTTTTGGTAAATGTTATAACGTGACATTTTGGAAGACTGAGATAGAGCTTGTTAGAGGAACAATAGTCAGAGAAACGGTTCAGATCTTGCTGGAAATCAATACAATCTTGTTTATTTGATATTCTTTTATAAACTTTTAAATCATCTGCATAAAGAAGAAATTTAGAATGCTGAAAACAGATATTAATGTCATTAATGAATAGAATAAATAATAATGGTCCCAGAATGGAACCCTGAGGGACACCAGACGTGACCTGAATAGAGCTGGACTCGAAGCCATCAATCACCACCTTCTGAGTTCTGTTAGTTATGTAAGAAACAAACCACCGCAAAAGGTCGCCTCTGATTCCGTTATAAGCAATCTTACTCAGCAACAGCTCATGATCGATTTTGTCGAAGGCTTTCTGAAAATCAGTATAAACCGCATCAATTTGCTGTCTATCGTCAATACTTTCAAAGAGGTGTGATGTGAAAATAAGGAGATTACTAATACATGATCTGCCCTTGACAAAACCATGCTGTTCATTTATTAGTACATTGTGAACAACTGGATATACCTCATTATGTACAAGCCTCTCGAAGAGCTTGGAAAAAGCGGATAGTATGGAGATAGGTCGATAATTCACTACATCATGCTTGGATCCACTTTTGTGAACCGGCACGATATTTGCTTGTTTCCAGATATCTGGAAAGACACCAAAAGATAAACATTTATTAAAAACAATAAATAAGGGATAGCAAATTGTATCACACGTATTCTTTAGAAAAACTGAGGGAATCCCATCCGGACCCGGACCCTTAGATGAATCGAGCGATTTTAATTCTCTACGTATAGCATCAAGAGAAAGATGCAGCTTAGACAAGTTGACATCATTATCAGCACTGTTGGTGGGAGGTTTCCAAGAGTTGCAGTCGAAAGATGAAGGCTCATATACGGAACGGAAGAATGTAGCAAATAAGTTACATGAAGAGATAGGGTCATTAGATGAGAGTTGATTGAAGTGAACCGTTGATGGGATTTTATTTGTAGTTTTGCGACTGGCAACATATGTCCAAAAGGTCTTAATATTGGTAGCAACACTATCCTCGACAGCACTGATATAGCTATTGTAGCATCTGTCAGCTTCTTTTTTGAATCTAGTTCTGTTGATGGAAAATACCTCATAGTCTCTTAAATTACCAAATTTCTTCCACCTAACCCAGGCACTAGATTTACTTTTAAAAATAGCTATAAGGGATTTGGAAAACCAATTTGGGTAGTTTACATTTTTAAGTTTACAAAAAGGAGTGTGTAATCTTATAATTTCATAAATTTTTTCATAGAATTTAGATACTGTTTCTTCAGGTGTTAAATTATCAAGTATTAAGTTCCAATCAACGTTACGCATATCAGTATTTATTTCTGTATAATTAGCTTTATGATAATTTAGTTTTTTATGAGTAGTGCATTTAGAAATTTGTGTAGGGCAGGTGAAAGAAGTATGTACATAGAAAGCAGGATGGTAGATGTCAATGGGCAAAAGAGTAGTATCGGGGGTAAACGTTACGGTATGGGTGTTACAAAAGAATAAGTCTAAGATGCGACCGACAGAATTGGGTAAATGGTTATACTGTTTCAGACCTTGTTGTGAGCAGAAGTTTAATAAATTGCGACTAATGTTTGTGAGTTTATTATTTGTAGCAAATTCCATGCATGATAATTTTTTTTCCCAGTTAATTAAAGGTAAGTTGAAGTCACCCACTAAAATAATATTATCAATGCAGGGCTGATCACACAAAATGGACAACGAATCAAGAAAACTTAAGTATGTATCCTCAGTAGCGGCTGGAGGTATGTAGACGGCACTTATTAAGTGATATTTATCATTGTTGGACATAATTTTTACTATGACATGCTCGGGTAACGTTAACGGAGGCGAGAGAGACATACAGGTTGGTTTCAGTTCTTTAGAGACAGCTATCAGGACACCGCCGCCATCCTTTTTATTGGTGAGCACACGATTACGATCACATCTAAATACCGAATAGCGGTGATCAATTAATTCACTATCCGATATTTCTGGCGTTAACCAGGTCTCTGTCAAGATAATGACGTCATATGCATGCGACAAAATATTTAAATATAGGGTATTTAATTTAGTCCTGATTCCTCGACAGTTTTGATAGTAAATGGAAAGATTATTAGCATTAGCCATTTTTAAAGTGAGAGGTTATAATGAAATTAACCAGTAAAGTATAATATTTGAGACTATCATATTCAACCAAAACAAAACTACGCTTATTACTTTCACAGTACTTTTCTATCATAATATCAGATAATAAACGCAAAAAGTATACATAATCGACATAAGCAACAACAATTAGATTAACCAATAAAGTATATTTAAGACTAACGTATTGAACCAAAACAAACCGACGCTTGCAACTTCCACAGTACTTTTCTATCATGATATCATATAATAAAAACAAATAGTAGACATAATATACCTGAGTAACTATAAACTCCTGCAACAAAACCAGGTTTGGTGGCAGGACCGTAATGTATATAACGCTATTGAGTAAGACCATTTTACATTGTAAACAATACTTAAAAATTACGGGTACAATAATCGCACGGCTGACCGCAACTAAACATAACATACCAACGAAAAACAACTTATTTCTACATAGAGGGTGAAACGAATAATACAATAATTTACGATTACTTATTACTGACAGTTTCATTCGAGGTATTACGAGACCCAATATTTCTAGAAATGTCGTCTTCCGAGCGGATCGCAAAGGTAGATGAGTCATCTGTTTCCTTGACCAAAACAGTAGCATTTCGGACCCATACGTACTTGAATTTGCTGGTTTTGGCAGCGTCGCGAGTTTTACGAAATAACTCCTTATTCCGAAGCGTCAGGTGTTCATTCATATAAATACGATTCTGAGTTCCAGCGAGACCAATACGATCTGACGTAATACCTTTAGACAAACGATAAGCGCTTAGTACGTTATCACGTAGTAGCCGGGAACACATCTTTACAATTATATTTTTCGGACGTGAATTATGCGCGTGTGCGTGTGGAACTCGGTGAATAGCCACTATATCTCTTTGGGTTAAAGGTATTTTGATTGCTGATGCAATTGACTCCAAGATCCCAACTAGATTTTCACCACGTTTTTCGGGCAAGTTTCCAATTTCGATATTGCACTGCCTAGCATGTTGTTCCAGCCGATCAATTTTGTTTTCTAATAAACATATGGTCTCAGACGCACGAGTGTCAATCCTTGACTCCATCTCCGTGATTCGTTTTCCGTTGTCGGAATTGTTCGCTGAGTTGAACTCAACTGACGACTTCAACTCATCCACAACCTTCGATAATTGCATGTGTTTCCTATCTAGGGTTAATATATCCTGTTTAGAAACAGAGTACTCGGCACGTAATTCTTTCAAATCATTTTGAATTTGAGAGGAGGTAGATGACAATTTATTGAATTCATCTCTTAGATCTCTGATGTTCGTGTTTATATTCGCAAACTGGTCGCGCATGTCAACACGCAGGGTATTCATGGACCTCTTAAATTCTTCGGACAAATCAGATATAGCCAAAGTCAGCTCGCAGTGGGGCTGCTTCCTCTTAAAATTTCTCTGTGTTACATTTGGGTCAGCATCTTCACCTGAGGTCAGATCTGGGACCGATTGGCACTTACTACCTTTCGGGGAGGGCATCATTGTGTTCCACAGTGCGAAAGTACGAAGATAAGAGTTACGCAGCACTCAGCTGGTAGGCCCTTGTCAAAGTTGTATGCAGGCAGAACCGGTTTCCTCGAGGAGGTGAAGGGGGCCGCACGCATACAAAGTGAACGTATCACCACAGTATCGTTTCACGGTGAGCGAGACACAGATATACTCCGCAAGTCCGCGCTGTTTCCCCGAGGGTGTGAGGGGAGCCGCACGCGCACTGTCACCCGTGATTTTTATAAACTGATGAAGTACTTTTTAAGTTTTATTGTCTTAGAGGTATGGCACAGTTATGATTCTTGTTATAGTGAACTATAATAGGACTGATTTAAATTCTAAAACAGTATTATAGTTAATTCATCATAGCGTTTGTGTCTATCACCAGCAGATACCAAACAGGTCTTCAATACAACGCTGTGTGTCTTCGAGAAGCACATAATATGACTGTTTTGCATTCCAACAAAACAGGTATTATGTGTGAAGAAGACACACAGCGTTGCAGCAAGTCTCTTGCTGGTGCCTTGAAGACTCTATGAGATTGACAGATCCGTGTCAGTCAGGCGTCACCCTCTGCGAGAAAAGGACGCACGCTGGTGAGACAGAGACAGGTATAAAACCATGGACAATTTGGTAAGTTTTTAACCATAAATACCAGTTAAAGGCATATTTACAACAGCTTTCTTCAATACAACGCTGTGTGTCTTCTTCACACATAATACCTGTTTTGTTGGAATGCAAAACAGTCATATTATATACCATTTCCTCATAAAGAGAGGTACCTAGTCTGTGTCCCCGCAGTGGGAAGATTATAGGCTGGTAATTATAATGTAGATCTATAGAATAGATCCCAACTCGTCGGGGGAGTTAATTCAAAAGTGAAGAAAGAGAAAGAGTGAGAGAGTGAGTGAAGTGAGTGAGTGTGTGTGAGTTTGTCGTATATTTGTCGTAACTCATGTTGCATCATCGTGATTGACATGTGTAACATGAACCGCCTTATTAATAAAAATAGTTAAACCTGGTTTAACTTACGCTTGGTTTATCTCGCATGCCGTCACTTTCTTTTGAATATTATTGAAGTGAGACGGGAGATAAACCAAGCGTAAGTTAAACCAGGTTTAACTATTTTTATTAATAAGGCGGGAAAGCTTTATGACATGTACATCTCTGCTCTAAGAAGAATAGACATTCATAATGACGGCACGGGTGGTGCAGTGGATGAGCGATTGTTTGTTGCGCTGCGTGTCGCGGGTTTGATTTCCGCATGAAACAAATATTTGTGTGGTTGTTTGTGTATGTGAATTGAAATGTTTGTAAATGCACCCAAGAACACGGTACAGGATATAGTGTGGGCAACGTTTAAAAAATACAAATGTTTTTTTTTTGCAGTCCTTAATTTCGTGTTTTTTCTACTGTGTTCAATGTGTTCATGCAACAGTTTTGCCTCCGAGAGTACAGTGCGATCAAATTATCTTGGCAGCTCTGAACATAGGCTTTGCGAAATTTCACGCATGTAAACTTGGGAATAAAACTGTTATTGCCAGTTAAACCAATACTTTAACGATCAGAAAATATCTAATTTAAACAGTGAGAAATGCAAATAAAATAAATATCATAACACTTTTATACATTCGTTGTAACAAAATGACCTGCACGAAGTTCGGAGCTGCCAAGATAATTTGATCGCACTGTAACAACAAATGTCATCAATCTTCTAAAGTGAAATCGTTCAATAAAACAACAACATAGCCAATTATCCATTTATTTAAACAATGGGTACACAAGAATCAATAACTCTTGTAGTGTTAACAGGGCAACCACCCGCAAAAGACGCTGAGCCGCCCTTAGGCGGTCCCTCCGCATTTAGTTTCTCCAGGTCCAACGGTTTTGACAGCTCTGACCATGATGGCCCTTCATATTGACTCGCTGGCAATACCGTGTCTTTTCCAAAATCTCCACCGAAATCCGCAGCGTCACCTTCTAGTTCAGTTACCTGCACATTCTCTATCCACACTTTAACACCACTGGGGTACGTTATCTGTTTAGAACGCGTTATATCTACCACTAGAACACAACAAAATATTGCAGTCAAGTATTTCATGTTGGCAGCTTCGTGTATCTGTGAGATTTTTGCTAATGAATGCTGGATTTTATACCATCTATCGGAATGCGCTTATACAAGTTTAGTATAGGTTTTTGTTTTTATAAAGACTATGCAAATTGTTGCATGAAGATTTGATTTATTATTTTATTTTTGACATTTCCTTGTATTTTATAATATGTTGAATTTAAATAAGTCACGCCTTGTTTGGGAAGTTTATTACAGTTAGCACAATCATCTGCGATTGTCAAGGTCAATTTACAATGATTGGTGAATCAATATGAATGAAAACATTAATTTAGGAATTTGTAGATATTAATCAAGTACAATCAATTTGTAACCGTGCGGTTCGATGTTTGACCTTACACGTCAAGGTAATGCACTAAAACGCTTAACAGAAATTGAGTTGTGCGGAGAGAAGACAATTAATTAGTGTTATATTTTAATCACTCCTAACACACTTTGAACCGATTCTAATAAGTCCTTTGGGACATTCCACGTCAAATCCTGTACTTCTTTTCACTGTTTGCAAACTATCAGAAGAAGTTTTGGAATCTTTAGGCACTTGTTCATCTAGAACCCACACTTGTTGTTTTCCCTTCTTTTCACTCGATGTAACAGGAGGTTGATCCTTGAAGTGAGTTACAGTTTTCCTTGCATCACCCTTGCTGTGACTCTCTGGTAGTAACGCTTGTTGTCTTGCCTCTATTGCTGGGGAGTTTTCAGAGTTTGTGTAAGGTTTACCACCAGGTTTCACCTTTTCGTGAGCCACAGTTGTTTTCACTGATTGCGTACCATTAGAAGAACTTTTGGAATCTTTAGGCACCTTTTCATCTAGCACCTGCACTTGTTGTTTTCCCTTTATTTCACTCGGCTTAACGATTGCATCCCCAAACCTGATATCTACATCTGAGGATTTAGGAGCTAGAGTTTCGGTTCCATCATCGTTGTCATCAATTAATGGTAGAAACGCTTGTAGTCTTGCCTCTATAGCTGGAAAACTTTTAGAGTTCGTGTCAGGTTCATCTTGAGGTTTCACCTTGTCTCGAGCCATACCTGTACCAAAGTTGGAAAGATTCAATGGCAGTTGTCGTACATCTATAAGTGATGACGGGTCATCTTGATCACCATTGTTAGAAATAAGGGGTTGAACTTCTTCCCCGTATTCATCCACTTCTGTCACTTTCACTTTCTGTACCCACACTTGGACTCCACTAGGGTATCTAAAGTACTGACAGCTCACTAGATCTAACACTAGAACACAAACTAGTATCGCACACAAATGTTTCATGTTCACTGGTTTTCGGTAATGCTTTCGACTAAATGATTTTGATAAAAACTTGCTGGCATTTATATCTCTCTGATAGTATAATAATATCAAGGCTCATAGCGCACAAAACATAATTAAACTGGTTTCCAAACCTGCGTTTTTTTAATATGTTTTTTGGATCGTAATGAATTCAATAATGTGAATTCAGGTCGTACTCGACAACTGATGGGAGTAAATTGCATAATATAAGTTGAAGGTCATGCGTGTGGTCTTATGCAAGTGTTTTATTTTGTATAGATGCATGTATTGTTCTGGTTTTAGATAAGACAATGGTGATAAAGGTTACAAATTATATGTTATTATTTGAGAGGTAGAATGTCGCAATAAATATTCTGAGGGCCTAGACAAAATGTCATTTTATAAGAGACAATGAATCGTCATTGTCTCTTTTCAGGCCATCGGGACTGACATAATCATATATGAAATAAAATTAAATTTTGATGGATTGTAAGATAAAAACTGATGTCTAAGGAATAGAAAATAGTTCACAAATTGAGCCATATGAGAATCTCGAATAAATTGAGTCCGAATTAAGTTATATTATTATTCATACATTTAAGGATGCAAATTCGTCAAGTATTATTTAAGACAATAGACGTCATATTTCGTATAGACATCAATAAATATGACATAATAATATTACTATACTTAATGCTATCCGGTCGATCACCTTCAAATGACCTTGTCTGGCAAAAAACCGAACTAAGGTTCAAAATCTAAGACAAGCTTTAATATCACACAGTCTCTTCATCTAATATAGAGGTAAGCGCTAAATAACTGCTGACCATGAGTTCGTGAGTTCGATTCCAAGGTAGTCAAAACTTACTGTTTTTTTTTTTCATTTGGATAAAAAAATCTCAGTATAAGCCGGAAAGAATGTTACTTAATAATGAGATCAACGTCATCGACTTATCCTAACTGGATGTATCTTATCGCGGCTCCCAGCATTTTTTCAAGTAAATTGGGGTCAGCTGCTTGCAATCTAACTAACCAGTGGCAGCTGGGGACGGGCAGGCTTCTGACAGTCAATGTCGAAGCGACTGCTTCTCTGATCTGTTTTTTTTTTGGGGTCGGGAAATCATCAAATGACTCTGGGCAGAGCGGTAGGGAGTGTTAGACTTCTACTGACTAAAAACCACCTATGTTCCTTTTTAGCCCTTTGTGTCGAGGCCGCGGTATCTCTTTCGAACAACCGGCAGGCCCGACGAGGACTCGATACTCCTTGTTACGACACACTTCAACCGGACGCATACTCACCAATATCCCGTACATATCAATTAAATAACACAGCGTTTCATTATTAAGTTATAATTTAATTAATAATTTACAAATTATTCACTTCTTTTTGTCTATTGGACACCAGTGATCTTTCCATTTGTTAAGATTTATACCCGGAATCTTTTCACAAGGCACAGGGTAATTCCTGAAAATAAAATTAATTATCTAATTTAAAGTTTATCTACTTTGCTATCTCAATCGAAGCCTATCGGACGATAGAATGAACTTAGGATTACGATTACTAAATGCAGGTTTTTAAAATAGTTATTTTAATGTCTGGGACGGCCGACCTAGACAAGCACTGTGTGAATTTGTTCATCAACAGAGCCATTTTTTTTTTGGGTGTCTGGGAATTCATCAAATGACTCCTCCTGCTCTGGGCGGAGCGGTAAGGAGTGTCAGACTTCTACTGACTAAAGACCACCCATGTTCATTCTTAGCCCGCAGCCTTGACGGGCGTCGGCCCTTGCTTTGAGGCGCGCGTGGAACACGAACGCGCCGTCGACACGGCCTGTCGTCGTCATAAGACAGACGGACGACTAGCTAATCAACAGAGCCCTTAAAACGTTACACAGACAGAAAGTCTACTTAAATGTGGGAATATTATGGTTTTACTACAGCCGTGAAAAGAATAAGCACTACATAAGGTAAAACTTTTGCCTGCCCAAGTAATAGCTTACTTTACAAACTTATTGCGTCAATTCTCTATCCCATGACCCTCAAGTTTTTCAACCGCTAGATAGATTGATCAGCCTGTACATGTAACCCGTAAATAAATGGGGTAGGTGAAGGCAATATGTTTAAAAGGCCGGTATCTGCGGGTTTTGGTATCTAACACACGTACGCTATAGTAAATATTTTACGTCCGATCGACTGTTTATTAGTTGCCAGCGAAATGTTTAGAGATGGTTTCTTTTTACTTACTTATTTATTTTATTTTCTTCTGCGTAACGATTTTTTTTCAATTTCTTTTGTACTTTTGGAGTTTTGTTTAGTTGAATTCTGTTGAAAGTCTTGTGACTCGTGACTATTATGACTTTACAATACTGCAGAGATTTCGGTTTCCAGCCAAAAAAAAATCTGTCCACCATATTTTGTGTCACAAAAATTTCACAATCAGCTTATTAAATAGTGTTCCCACAGCTGGGAAGTGTCCTTAATAAGAGCTGAAGTACACAGTAAACTTAAATCAAGGACTACTAAGGTTTAAAGTGGATCCTTACCAATGTCCTCTCCTGAAGAACGCAGCGGGTTGTATCTGTTTGATATTATCACCACTGTCACACAGCACACGCGCTATGCTTGTCTTCCTTACTTCGTTCAGTTGAGCTGAAATATAATAAAACAACTTTATTATTGGCCAACTATTCACTATACTGTACAACATCCACTGTCACAGCCACCACATCAAAATTTAAATAAAACTTGTCTAATGAAGTGCGTGGATTAGACAAACTCCAGAGTTATTACGACTTTTATGACGCGAGACGTATAAGCATTTTGAACATAAATCTTGAATATCTTTTTGCTATCTTCTAAAAAGCTATGGATTTATCGATGAACGTTTTGAAAATATCTTGTAGTTTTTTATTAGAGTTTTACTAGTAATTTGAGTACAAAGAAGCATAGATGGTCTGTCTGAAGGATATGGCAGAAAGGAGGTGCCCTTACGACGACTAATAGAGAGGACTTGCCGAACCTGAACTAATTACGATATAAGGGCATGATAATGATGATCGTAGATGATTTCTCTTTGAAGTATTAAGTCCAATTATTGAAATCTTCTCCAAGTAGGTACTTATTCTATTTATCTTCGGGGACGCCGGCAGACACCAGGCGGGCGATCAGTCCTTCTTATTTCGCCCAGTTCCCCATTACTAGGTACTTACTAATCGTCAAAGCAGCAGGGAAGTCTCCATGCTCAAAGAAGAACTTGTCAGAACGCCTCCATAGCAGCAGGTTCTGAATCATGAAACAGTACAGCGTGGGAGGCACGTATGTCCCTTGCAGGAACTTTTCTATGTAGATGGCTACCATGACCTCCACGTCTTCCACGTCGTCATAGATGCGGCGCAGGGTTTCTACTTTCTGGAAAAAAGTTATCATATTGATGAAACCTATTGGATTTCATTTTTGGCACAGAGTCGCACGATGAAGATCCAACGACTCCATCAAAGTCAACTCATTTTCGCCTGCATTTGAAATTTTTCTTCGATAGTTTCTATAAAATTTACTGGATTTTATTCTTAGTGCATTATGATCGACTGAAATAACAAAACTTGCGTTGGCCTGTACCCGGTCATCAATTAGTCGATACTGGTTTTTGCCGATATTTTTGTTATTTTTAAAGACACGAGTGTCCAGTACCACTGATACAGATTTTGGATACTCAGCATACGCACTTACATCTTTATCAATAGTATCGTAGAAGTCCTCCCAGCGTTTAGCTGGCTTCATTCCGCAGATTTTTCGGTAGTGGTTGTAGGGAGGTAGACCTGCATCACGGCCTCTCATTATGTCAGTAGCTGGGAGGTCATTAACCAGATGCACATTGCCAAAGTACCGCTCTGCTAACTGTCCAGAAAAAGGAATAGGTGATAATTAATGAAATAATGTTTCTAATATGGAGATAAAGGATGCTTTTTTTAAATGAGTTGCGCCTATTCTTGACCTCAATCTCAATCAAATAATGTCCTGATCGACGAAGCAGCAAGCTAAGTAGGAGGGGATAAGGCACACCTACAGGATGCATGGGTCCAGATGGGCCAGGATCATCATTCATTGGTTGCTAGATGACGTCTGTCGTCACGGAAGCAGGCCTAAGAAACTCCGGTGTGACAATCGGGACAAGTTCTTCCTTAATCGGCCGAAGAAGACAAAACTCAGAGAAATAGAGGGAGGTAGGAAGACCCTCTCCTAGAGAGGAGGCCTGAGTCCCTGCAGTAGGAACAGTATAGGCTGATGATAATGAGGAAGACCCGCAGTGGGACAACATTTAGGTATAAGAAAAGAGGTTTGTAGACACAAATAGATCTAGTTCTATAAAGGATGTAAAAGTATCCTTATCGAAGCCGACAGGTACTTGTTCTACCGGTCATTACGAGCAATTTTTGTTCTAGACCATACCTGGGAACCTTCTAGTTACGGAGATATTGGGGGTCAAAGCTTTACTTACATCAGGAGCCATGACGTAATCGAACTTGTCAGCGGGCTGGATGAGGCTTCCCTCCGTGAGGTCAGCTTCAGTATTATTGATGGCGAGGATGCCACTCCTTAGCTCGTCGTCAGGCGTGGGTCTACTGCCGATGTACTTGCCGTCCCTGTACAGACTGAGGACAACAAGTTTAACTACCTCCTGTTTCTACAATAATATTTTTTCAAGTAAGTTTGCTTCACGTATGTCGATGGTTTGGCCCAGCCAGGACACAATATCAAAATACAGTAATATTTTAGCAAAAAAATTGTCAAGCTTTTCTTAAGTGATATTTTTATTGTAAACTAGCTTTTGCCAGCGGCTTCGCCCGCGTGAAAATGACGATTTTTCATACAAACTTTCATCCCCTATTTAAATCCATTAGGGGTTGAATTTCGAAAAATCCTTCCTTATTCCTTGTCTACACTATAAAGGGAACCTCTGTGCAAAATTTCAGCTTTATAGGTCCAAGAGTTTGGGCTGGGCGTTGATGAGTCAGTCAGTCAGTCAGTCAGTCAGTCAGTCAGGACTTCTCTTTTTATTTATATAGATTTTCATGAGTCCTTTTAAATGCTGTAACCTAATGTAGACGTAAGTGTGAGGAAGAAATATGGTAGAAAACAAAGATGCAGTGGGTGATTCCGGGTGATGAAGTAAGAGGACTCTTATAAAACTACTTTTTACTACATGTTCTGTTTGAATTGTGACCACTTACTCCGTGGGACCGGGCTGGAAGGTGTGGAACCATCGGAGGCCGATAATGTACTCTCGGAAAACGCCCGGCTCGAAACGATGGTCAAAGTCGTTGACGTAACCATCTGTCTCATATATGATGCCTTCTGCTAGGGCGTTTTTTCGACCTGAGGGATGGAATTAACATGTCCGTCATTCGTTTATTGGCGACAACCGAGAAAAATGTTAGGAACTCAAGATCTAAATACGACAAACAAATGATTTTAATATGTTCATTAGTGTTTATAAAACACTTTTCTTTGTGCCGCTTTTATTTGATTCTTAAAAGGGCATATATTTTTGGCACACGCCATCAATCGGGTGTTCTGAACAATTCAGTCATATTGTGTATTTGACGGGTCTAAAAACTCTATTTTATCAATTTGTGCTTGCAGAGGTCTAACCTGGGTAGTCCATTGAATCAGAGTAGTCCGTATAAGCATAATTAGACAAGCAAGACATTTTAGTAAACAGGACTAATGGAATACAGTTCTGCGTGGTTTATCTTTCTTACCGAGGAATTCCACAATGAGTTCATAATAGATGATGTACTGGTACTGCGCTATGTTGATCTGCCTGGCAGTCAGGAACAGCTTCTCGTCATCCCAGCAGGGGTTCAACTTAGCCAACTGGCGAGCTATCCGGTTGTGCTCCCTGAAGAACCACATCGTTGTTAGGTATATCCCTGAGAGCAGGTTGCCTTGGAAGTCGTCACCTGTGGAGTGGGAATTTTAGAAGTCGTCGTTCTTTTTAAAGGTAGCCTCAGGTTCCATCTTATCATAGTGTCACAATTTAGAACAAAAATAAGGCTACCCGCTACGTGTAGGGTCGTTAGACCTTACTGCTTACACGATATGAAGAATAATAGTTTGAACACGATAGCTTGCAACTGACGTAGTTCAAGCTTTATCACCAGTGAATATGGCTTACTTTTATTTTCTTACGTGTGGTTTAAACATGCATAGTAGTAGATATTAAGAACTATGTAACCATTAGGTCACTTTACTAAACCAAAAAAACAGTATGCGTGCGTACCATAGTTATAGCAGCTTGTTTCAGGAGGTTCCATGTTGACGCAAAATGGACTGTTTCCCTGCGGCACTTCGCGATCACCTTCCGTCCTGAACGCCAGTTCTCCTCCTTGAAAAGCTCGGATCATTCTGTTCCTGGCGTCAAAATTCCCATAAACTAGTGAAAGATCCAGCAGGGGAGTTACTACGGAGTACTGTAAGGGAAATTATTTGTCAGTATTTAGAACAGACTTAACTTTGATTTCGTATCTATTTAACAACTTCAAATTCTTGCGTCAGAGTCGTTTAAATAATTTGAGTCCTATTATATAACCAGCCTGCCAGAATTAAGGTTGATTGTGCACCTTACAGTACAGCGACCACTAACCTGATGACTAGTCATAGATATTATAAAAGTGACTTACTCTTTCTGCAGGCAAAGAGTTGGGAAGACACCCAAGGTCCTGGTAAGTGATGACCCTGGTCAGGTTAAGGCATCTAATCTGGGTGATGCGCAAGTAAGGGTCATCTCCAGGCACGGGGATGGGGATGCAGATGGGGTTGACACGATTGGGGGTGTTGCCCAAGCAGCAGTCACTAAGCAGCAGTCTATCTGTGATAGAATTTGTATGATTTTTAACGCAGATTCCTTGCAAAAATCCTCCTTCATAAACTTTAATATAACCAAAACCGGGCAATTATTCCCGTCGTGGCTGCGGGTTGTTCGAAAGAGATACCGAGGCCTCGGCACAAAGCGCTTAGAAGGAACATGGTTGGTTGTTATTCAATAGAAGTCTGACACACCCAACCGCTCTGAAAAATTGGCTTATTGTATTCAAACGCGTTGCACTGGGGTCGTGTGCTGTTGTGCTTAGGATAACTAAAAGTGTGCAAAATCTGACAAGATTACTTAGGAACAATTTAATAGTCTCAGTCGACTTTTGAGGTCATCAGTCCGTATAAAACTGCCACTTCAGCTTCAATGAAACTTACTAATGTATAAAAGATCCACATTATCAGCCACTGTTGATACCAGGACATGGGCAGCGAGCGTGGAGAACTCGTGGTTGGTGAAACTTCCATCCGCGATCAGGGAGGTGCGGAGTAACCGGGCTGATGGTAGCTCTGACCCATCTTTCGCTGGCCTTAAGGTGTTGCCTGTTTGAGAGGATTTATAATTAATTAATGGCTGAGTGTAACTCAGCTTAGAGAGTCAATTTTAAATGATAGAACACTTCAGAAATAATAAAATTGATCAAAGTACCTACAAAGAATTGAAAACAAAGGTTGGCTTAATTGTTTCTTTTTCCCACAAAGACGTAATAATTATCGCTTCTTCAGCTTCGTGTTGTTGCCACGGCATTCTTCAGATTTTGGTTCTGAGGTTGGCTTAGAATTTCCTGGAATTACTAAAAGAAAAAAGGTAGCCATTTCCGTGAGTCCAGGGTCCATACCTGGTCCAAACTGTGGTGGTAAGAATCTCGGGAGGGGCGTCATCCTGGCTCCGCGGGAGGGATACTTCGGATTCGTACACGTGCCGTCTACGCGTCGTCCCTCCTCCTTGCGACATGGTTGAACCGGTATTGTGCATAAGCTGGGGAGATGTTTTTAGTATCATCAGTTTCACAGATGTCACGTACTGTGAAGATCTTTAATGTTGTTGAGATGTTTAAGACGACAAGGTAGCCCGCGAAAGGTCTCTTGAATGACTATTTGATAAAAATGCATTCTTGACAACTGCCGCTCGCGAATCCTGTTTAATTTAACATACGACTTGACACTGACCGGTAAATTGCAAACGAATTTCATGGGTTACCTTGCCGCATCAACCTTAATCAGTCTATTCATACGAACAAAATATGATATGATTCACAAGGATTTTGACTCAGATCATAGAAACAACAGACAGATTTGATCTTGATCCCTTGAACTTTTCTAGATTTGACAAATTGCTTGCAAATTTTATATGTATTTTTTTTCTGAAGGATAATTTAGTCTAATATGTTTTTATTCTATTAGCATCTTGTGTTAAAAAATTAAAAATGTTAATTAAATTCATATCCCAGTTTATCTATTGGCAATTAGATAAATCAGTGAGGATGTTGACACTTTTTATCAACATGTTGCACATAGGCCCACATGCTGTGTTTTTTGCATACATCTAATAGATCAAACTTGACGATCAATTTTTTGTATATTTTACAAGTTCAAAAAGGTCATGTTTTAAAATCGTGTCTAACCTTAAACTATATTTGACGACGCGGTTGGCGCAGTGGCTAAGCGATTGGACTGCTGCGCTCGGTGTCGCGGGTTCGATCCCCGCACGGAACAAGTATCTGTATGGCCTACAGATAGTTGTTTCGGGTCTGGGCGTGTTTGTGTATGTGGTTTTCAATGTTTGTAAACGCACCTACGATACAGGAGAAATTCCTAGTGTGGGGCAACGTTTAAAAAAAAAAAAAAAACTACAAAAATATCGAGTTTGACAGTTCTAGCTTGTCTTTTCCAACTATGTTGGGGTCGGCTTCCAGTCTACCAGATGCAGCTGAATCCAAAGAGCGACTACTTTTTTTTTTACTTTGGTACAAGCCCACTACACTATTCCCAAACCACTGTAACTCCTGTTAGCCAGAATCAACAGTAGCGACCACAAGAAAAGCGCCGAGACAGTGAAGCTCGACGAAGTCCCAGAGAAACGATTTAACTATCTTGGATCCCGCAACGAAACTAAAGAGCGACTATTATGTAAACTCAGTTAGTACTGGGTTATACGATACCTCTTCCTCCTCTCTGGTTGTTGTCTGACTCCTGGGCCACTGGACTACCTGTAGCGGCTGTCAGAGATCTATAAATGACAGCCCGGACCAACGGCCTAATGAACTTTCCGACGCGCGGTTGATCTTTGTTTTGTAATGCATGATCACATATTCATGGTTCAACCTTGAACCTAGTTATTTAACCACGTTCTCACCTCGTCGTGTCTTACAGTTAATTAGTGTTAACACGATTATGTGGTGATGCAGTTAACATTCACTAACCTTGTCCCATTGGCGATGCCTCCCAAGTAGTTGCTCCGCTTATCCGTAATGGGCTTCCCAAAGTATGCATCGTATAACACTGGAGCTTCTTGTGACAACACTGAGACGAATATCACGAATAAAGTTAAAAGGATTTTCCAATCCATTGTTAAAAATTAAAAACTGGGAAATATTAAATTTGTTTTTTTATCTAATGTGAGATCTTTAAAAAGAATAAGTACACAAGTCAGGATACAAAACGAGTTAAAGGTTCAAGTGTGAGAATTAAAGTATTTATACCGTTGATTCTTCGATTGCAGTTTAGTTTTTAGAGCAAAGTAATTATAGTTTTAGCATTGCATTGAGGATGTTTGGCATGCCAACAGTAATGTCTGTCTGTTACGATGTGAGGTATTAGGAATAATTCTTGTGCACTTTAGTTCTTAGCCAATTGGGTTTCCGAATCCAATTAGAAACACAATCATATCACGCAATGTTGGTGAATGATCTTAGGTTTTTAATAAAATGGTCCTGAAAATACCTGATGTGGGTTAGATGTTTAGTATGGCTGGCAGCGTGTGGGAAGTTGCGTGGTATCTTCTCGTTCAACTTAACGCAGTGTCTCAAGACCAAAGTCTATAACCATTATGATTGTGTGACCAGTGGTCGTTCACAATGGACCTCATCAGAAGGCTTAAAGTCCGCAAGAAAACCAAGGTTAAAAGACGAAAGTCTATGACCAGTATGTGGTGACAGTGATTAAATACGGAACCGAAACTTCGTCGCTCACAATGGGCCTCATCAGAAGGCTTAAAGTCACCCAAGGGGAATGGAGAGAGCTTTGCTCGGAGTTTCCTTGCGTGATCGAATCAGAAATGAGGACATCCGCATGAGAACCAAGGTTACCGACGTAGTCTGATTGCCAGGCTTAAGTGGGCAGGGCACATTACTCGCAGAATGGATGGCCGACGGGGCCAAACAGTTCTGGAGTGGCAACCGCGAACCGGAAGACGTTACGTTTGAGGGCCCCCACTAGGTGGACCGTTGACCTGGTGAAGGTTGCGGGGATCAGCTGGGTGCGGGACGCACGGGGCCGGTCAATGTCGCGACACTTAGGGGGGCCTATGTCCAGCAGTGGACGTCTTTCGGCTGAAATGTTTATAATGATTATGATGCATGACAACTTTGTATAGTCATACAAAGTTAAATTATTTTGTTGTGTGTTTCAATAAAAAAAGTTAATCTAAAACCAACTTAATTTGAAATATTACAAAATTGACATTCGTTTAAGCTGAAAGAACACCAATTGGAAACAAGTGTAAGTCTTTTTGTTCTAAGTTCACTGAGTTGATTCCTCAGGCCAAGAAAATTAATTTCCAGCCACAGTAATGAAGTAATAGTGTTGAAACAGGACCAATATTTGCATTAACTATTGATGAAGTTCTGGTAGGTACCCAAGCTGTTAGTGTTTGTAAACAAACCAGCAATAGGGTTGAAATTAGTGTTGTAAGAAACTCGAGCCTTGGAGTCTTATTTAATAAAACTTGCTATTTTTGAAGACTCGAGTTATATAATAAAACTTAAGAGCTCAAGTCCTTCAGAATTTGGAGTCTTATGTAAAAGACTTGGGTCCTGCCAAAAAGAACTCAAAGGTACGTTTATTGCAATTTAATTTTTACAGGTATTGTGCGATTTATCTTCTATCTGTAAATAAATATGGATGACGATTTAAAATCACCCAGTGTTAACTATTATAGTACACCAACTCAAGTTCATGACTCAGTCTAGCTCAAAGAACTTAAAAGACTCGAAAGGACTCAGAAGACCCAAAGGACGTGACTAACGAGTTTTAGTCTTGAAAATCTAGTCTCGAAATAGAGACTAAAAGACTCGAGTTGAAAAAGACTAAAAGTCTCGAGTTTCTTATAACACTAGTTGAAATTGAAACAAAAATACGGCACTATACCAGTCTTGCGTGCAATGTAGGTATATCGTGCGAGTATCTAGAACAACGCAGTCATGAAAACGCTTAACTAAGTGTTTTATAAACGATTGATTACAGATTACTTAAGTACAGTATTATTACCATTAATTATCACCGGTAGTGGTAATGTGTTAAATTAACTTTTCAGTAATTTGTAATCAATGAAATGAAATAAATTGGGCAATGTCGAGTTCGTGTTTCTACACTATAGATAATATTAACGAGGTCAAGTCGTAAGATGATTTAATCTTTGAAACTAACTAACGATTTCCAAAATTCTTTGATTATTTGGTGGTTTTTTTTAAAGTGGTGTGGCCCCGACTTCCGAACAGTAGGTCGTGGGTTCGAACCCAGGCAGGTGCATTACTTTGTGTAATTTATTTCATCACCGCTGCTCTCAAAACGGCGAAGGAAAACATCGTGAGGAAACCGGCATGTCTTAGAACCAAAAAATTCGAAGACATGTGACATCTGCCAATCCGCACTGGGCCCGTGTAGTGGATTATAGCCCATCCCTCTCCTAGAGAGGAGGCCTGAGTCCCTGCAGTGGGAACATTATAGGTTGATGATGATGATTTATACACTTTGATTAATCAACCTTGAATCTTATTACATACAAGGTTGGTTGGTTTAACCATAAAGTTAAAAATATGCCTCGTTCGATTCCCAGATCGGGCAAAGTGTTATTGGGCGCTTCCATTAGGAATTTCTCAGTAGCAGCGACGGTGTCAGCATTTGAATCCTGTTACATGTGACTTAAATTAACTGGCGAAATGGGGTGTACTGTTAAATACACCTCTGCCAATCCCTTCGGGGATAACGCGTGAAGTTATGTTATGTTTAAAATTAAGTTAAAATATAATTATTACAAACCAATATAGAATCCACACCAACATTCCAAATTCCAACAAAATAGTTTCACATAATATAAACTCAGTGAAAACGCGAAAGTATCCGCTTTCCAGTGTATAGTAGCCTTACATACTGGCGGAAGCGGCAACCGTCGGTACTTTCCGGCAACGGTCGGCACTTTCCGCCAACCGTTGAATTTTTCCGCCGCGGTGTCGGATCAAGTCATGAGGATATTGAAAGGCATGATTTAACTGACGTTTGTGACTTTGTTAAAGTGATAGTGGGAATATATAGTACATAGTTTATTTTGAGTTTTTTAGAGCAAATGTAAATCCCGAAGGTTTAATTAGAAGTGTACTTATTAGTACACCCATATTTCGTCTGTTATGATTAGGTACCATATAATAGGGGGCGACCCTATTGCCATCGAGCACACATCCAGACTCTATACATTACCTTAAATATTTTGTGTTATTTAGAAGAATGTTAAAACTAATTAAACGCGCCATTGAAATTCAAATACCCTCATGTTTTCCAAGCGATAAAGTGTAAACAAATCGATCTACCAACAAATTAATTTTCCTTTTTCCCAAATTTTCCGGGAATTACGTTAAATTGTAAGGCACGTGTATGTGCTTAATTCTTTAGGTTTATGGCCTTTCATGGCAGATAAGAGGCCACAAATCAATATAAATATCAACCAAGCCATTAGGAAGATACATTTCTACTTCATTTTATTGATTGCCTTTGATGTTTGGCACGTGGAGTGTTTGCTTCATCGCGGTACCGACGTACAAACGCACAACAAACTGACAAACTTTAACAGATTTTCAACATAATTGGGTGTCAGTTTCGGGTATCATGTTGTGCTGGTTTCTGTACTTCTACACTGTGTCAGACAAGTACGATAATGATTCCATCTGGATGAGAGACAAAACCATGGTTCTTATTATTTTTAAGCCCAAAAGGAGGTTATTCCTGTGGGTGTTGTCGCCTTTGATGGGAAAGCTGTGTCATCTCTGGAGCTTTGGCTCAATCTGTGCTATTTATGTTTGCGTGTACCAGAATTGTGATGTATATTGTGTTAGTTAGCCTTTATTGTACGACACCACACGTGTAATTGTCTACAGAGGTATAAAATAATGTCTTAAAAATTGAAGTAGCTTTTTGTGTCTGTCCGTGTAACGGCGGTGTTCTTGAATATCCAGTAATTTATAGGTATTCTGTAGGATACTGCAACGATAGATAAACTAGCACATGACATTCCTGAACACAAGCTAATAGTACGTTATAGTGGTTTCGGCCGTTCTGTTTAAAATAAAATAAATAAATGATACATTTATCGTAAAACGAAAATTTCTATCACATAGAATATGATATTCACGGCATTTAAAACACCTCAAACACATTCAAAGGCAGGGGAATGCCGGATATTGCGACACGAGGAAGTGACAAATATCTTGTCACTACGTCACGTCGACATTCATAGCGTGTTCCTGCATATTGACATATTTTATGTGTACGTTTTGTTCAGGATTATATTGTTTTCATGGGATCAAAAGATTTTAGATCGTGTAATTTAAATATCGTGGTACTTGGTGACATTCCTGGTACAATATACCAGATATAGTAATAACTAGCGACCCACTCCCTCTTCGCACGGGTGGAATGTGCTACATATAAACCTTCCTCTTGAATCACCCTATCTATTGAAAAAACCCGCATCAAAATCCGTTGCATAGTTTTAAAGATCTAAGCATTAGGTACATAGGGTCAGACAGCGGCGAGCGACTGTGTTTTATACGGGTCCCCTCATTGATGTATTAAAACTGGGTCCCCTACGTTGTTTCGAACGCCGCTGTTGCGAAGCACGCTGTTGCGAATAATTTTTCCACTGCCTCACAGGTTCGAACGCTCATGGACTCGAATGAAGTAGTCGCGAAAGACAGTTTCGAAAAACATTTTCACTGCCTCATCGCTCGAATGCTTGTGATTTCGATTTATTTAGTCAGAAAGTGTACAGAAAAATATTTAAGCATTAATTAAATTTATTTAATTACGGGTGGTTTTGCGGTCATCGCCACGCCAGCTAACAGGGCAGTAACGTGCACCCCAAAGGGAAGCCTACTGAGTGTGTGATTAGTGAACGTACCCAATTCTCTTTGAAGTATATTTTTTATGTTGACAAGGATTACGTGGTCTTATTTATATAACCTGCGCCACGTAACCCCATATCGTCACATTGGTGATAATTTCTATTATCGAAATCACAAGCATTCGAGCGTATGAGGCAGTGAAAATGTTTTTCGAAACAGCGTCTTTCGCGAATACTTCATTCGAGTAAATGAGCGTTCGAACCTGTGGGGCAGTGGAAAACTAATTCGAAACAGCGTGCGTCGCAACAGCGGCGTTCGAAACAACGTAGGGGACCCGTTTTATACTATGTAGTGATGATAGTGATATGATTTAGTTGGACTGGAGGTAACTAGCGGATGATGCGTAATAGAGAAGAATGAAATAAGACAGACTGTGCCAAAATATCGAATTAAAAAAAAAATATCGAATAAGACAGGAGAATGATAGTGATGACTGAGATTTCTTTTAATTCATACAAATTAATTAACTTCTCATTCAAATCTTTGTTTGTATCAGTTGTAGGTATTTACAAAAGGTTTTGGCTGTTCTACAAAATAACTGTCAATAAAGACACAATAGATTAAACAACAGATTATACTATACACTTTATAAGGCAATGGCAATATATTTGCCACCATATTTTTCAGCTCAAAAATTAAATAATTTGTTACAGGTAAGTACTCTATCGTTGTACAGAGAATATTTAAAAACTTATCAGACATTCATTAACTTATCAAAAAACACAAAAAAAGTAAAATAAAATGAAAAAATATTTTCTACCAATTATAACCTGTCTTTTTGGCATTATTTTCAAATTTCCAGATGCGTTATGCCTGTTAAAGGGTTAACAGAAGGGTTTGAATATAAACAGATTTGTGATAGTTACGTTTATTAAGAGACGATCTTGACAAGACCAGCGACCAGTGGTCCACATTGGCCTTAGATCGAAATAACTAGAAGTCATGGGGAGAGGCCTTTGCCCTTTTTTTTTTTTTTTTTTTTTTGGTGGGTGGAAAATCATCGAATGACCCCCCCCGCTCTTGGGCAGAACGAAGGGGAGTGTCAGACTTCTACTGACTAAAAACCGAACCCATGTTCCTTCTTTGCCCTTGCGCCGAGGCCACGTAATCTAGTACAAAAATCCGCGGCCCCGACGGGATCCGCGGCCCCGACGGGGAGGCCTTTGCCCTGCAGTGGGATTATACAGGCTAACAGTATCAGTATCAGTAAGTTTGTTATGTACCTCTTTTGGCGGTGGGTATAGGCTTCTAGTAAACTCATGATTGGGTAAGCTTCACACAAAGCAATATCGATGGTCCTGGCCATAAGTTCAACTACATTTTTCGCTACGTGCTACGTGCACTTTTTTTTAAGTTTGTTTGATTTTGACAGCATCACAGAACAGATTTGCTCATAGTCTTAGGGCTGATTGCTGAAAAAAAAAGATTCATTCGATTTTAGAATCTAATCTTACCAGGTGAAGTACTAAACCTTAGGACCGCGTGGTCAAACCAGGATAGGCACAATAAAAAACAAGCAACCTAGATCGTTTTAATTCCTTAACAAATCATTTGCCAATAGCTACTAAGCGACCTATTAGAAGCTATTTCAACCTCCACATTGTCCCTAAACTTACTAAAACCTCTTTGAAAACAAAAGGTTCGATCCTGAACAAAAGCGCACGATTTTCAATTCTTTTTTTGAATGAATGGTTCGGTTCTGTGCGGTCCCGCAGGAGAACGCACAGAATCGTATAGGATCGTGTGCGTAGTGACACGTTTTGAATCGGAAACACGACGCGACGTCAGTAACACTGGCAGTAAAGTGACGGCTGCTCCCATTGAATGCAGACGAGATTCATGTATACAGGATTATTTAGGTCAGCATTTAATGAAAGAAATACGCAAAGTGGGATATTATCCGCGACTTCGTTAGCGTGGAAAATTTTATGTACAATTGTGAGAAAAATAGATCTTCCATTTATAAAGTTTCTTCCTTTTTATAAAGTACTAGTTGGTACCAGCGGCTTCGTCAGCTAAAACTCGAAAATTATCCCACGGGAACATAAAATCGGGATAAAAACTATCCTATGTGTTAATCCAGGTTATAAACTATCTGTGTACCAAATTTTATCCAAATCCGTTCAGTAGTTTTTGCGTGGAAGAGTAACAAACATCCATCCATACATACATACTTACAAACTTTCGCGTTTATAATATTAGTAGGATAGCTGATGTTAATCCATCTCCTTGTGAAATATCATTACGGTCCAATCATCAGTTTAGTGGTGAAAACATATCAGACAAACAGAGTTGCTTTTGCATTTATCATATAGATAGAATAGAATAGCATAGTTTAGGTAACTTCCGTAAACAGAGTGAGAGCAGTTAGGCCGCTTAAAATGTTGCCCCACACTAGGCACTTGTCCTGTGTGTCGTGAGTGCGTTTATAAACATTTCCATGCAGAAATCGAATCCAGGGCACGCAGCCCGGCCGCGGATTTTAGTACTAGATGACGTGGCCTCGGCACAAGGGCAAAGAAGGAACATGGGTTCGGTTTTTAGTCAGTAGAAGTCTGACACTCCCCTTCGCTCTGCTCTGCTCTGACAAAAAAAAAAAAAAAGGGCACGCAGCCCAGCAGCCTGCCCCGTCGGCCACTAAGCCAATCGTATTTATTATGCCAAGCGTACTGTTATGATAATGCAATGCTATTTTGCTCTTACTTTTAGGAGGATTACCACTGTTAGACGCAAGGAAACCATTTTTATCAACACAAAGAAAATGCGTAAAAGCCTCTTAGCAGTAAATGTTTATATCCAAATCATAATTGCGGTGAGATGGGCGATTTCTTACCCATTCCTTCAACAATGAAGCGTTTCCCCGAACTCAATTTGGGTGCCATCAAGTGGTAAAGGGTTCCAATCGATGTTAATACATTTCGTATAAGTATTATTCGATGTTTAGCATTTTTACCGAAGGAAAGGGAAAATAAGGCATTTGAGAGAGAAAATTACACCAGATTTTATCACAGGTACTTGTATGTACAAGTGCGCAATAATCATGACAGCCTTTGATTTCTCTCAAAATATTGGTATTCCTTAGTACGTGTCACACGAGAATGGAAAAACACCCCAATCAATAATTCAGCAAGCCTATTATTGTATTGCGACATCGCGTACTGCGCTTTATCAGTTACTGTTCTGGGTCAAATATTTACTTTATATTCACAGTCTCCTACTCTTCGCTCTGATTTTTTAGATGTTGGGTTGGTGTTGGGTATGTATTGTAGTATGCCAGTTTAGAATTGTACTTAATACATGGTCATACAAATGGCTCAAGCAGACCAGATTTCTTCCAGATGTTTCAGATTAATGAACCCTAGTACCACGTCTTATTGTGCCTATGTCCAACAATCATAACTATTAGTACCACGCACGTGCCATTCCGAGAGCTTGAACGATGTAATATGGTGCATCAGCGTCCGAAGCCTCACACATAGGGAATTACGAACGAACAGTTAAGGGGCCGGCCACAGCTGTGCACGCTCATTACTCGGTAATAGTACAATAGTATGGCTTCTAGACCCGTGTGTCTCGATTACGAAAATGACACATAACATTAGTCCTACACATTACAATAGCTTGCAACGGTAGCCATGATACTGACGGCTGTTTGTAATAGGCATTGACAAATTAATAACATAACATCATTAGGTCGAAGTGTTCATATAAATGGCAGAGCTATGGCAGAGCTATATTTAAGTCCCAGGGCGAACCTAATACCTAAACGGGCACATTCAATTCATACTCTCTCCCCCCTCTCTCTGCCCTTAGAGGAAGATTGAGGTCAAGAGTAAGCCCATTTCAAATAAAAAGAAAAAAGTTTCTACCGAATGGTACTAGTAACCAGAATAAAATCTATAAGTTGGGAGTTGAACTTAGGGTCTCCTGCTCTGTAGTACCACTCGTGACCACTAGACAATCGTAGCAAAATTTTGATGTTGTGGCTAAACAGCCAGAACATCAAAATGCAGCATGCTGATGTTGCTGGCGAAGATTGATGATGAAATGAATAGCTACTCGAGCTACACAAGTAGTAATCACTACTGATATGACCTTTTCGGTAACATAATGGGTCCGATTGCGTTTCTCTCCGAACCTAAATAATGACAGACTAAATTTTTACTAATTATGTCCATGTCCTTATCCAAAAGCTATTGCGTTTCTGTTAAAATAAGTTCACTTCACTAAAGGTCATTGGGCAACTAAGTATGGAACCTATACCCAGAGCCTACAGAAATAAAAATAGGTAGGATGTTTAGATAAACGTCTCTAGTTTACGAATATATATGTCGCATTAACGCAGATACCGGGAAAAAACCATTAATCTAAAAAATAAAAAAACAGTGATTATGTTAATTATAACAAGACTTAGTACATTTTATTGGTTTCTTGATAGTAAACATGATTTGAAAAAAAAATACAAACAACAAAACAAGTATAGAAGAGTTTTTAAGTTTTTAACCGACTTCAAAAAAGGAGGAGGTTTGTTTTTATGTATGTTACCTGATTTCTCCCCCATTTGTGGACCGATTCTCAAAATTCTTTTTTTATTTGAAAAAGTAAACTCCTGAGGTGGTCCCATTTTAATTTGGTGAAGATCTGGTGCTGATCTTCGGAGATATACAATGGAACTCTTCAAAAATAGACGGCAAATCTGTCGTAATTGCTGGAATCGCTTGGATGTTTATTGAATATACATTATCATGACGTAACATCACGACTGTATGCTCTGAGGGGGTATGCAGATGTGTACAATACACATTTTTTTAATGTATTTTCACCGATTTCTCCCCCATTTTTGGAAGAGTACTTTCTGAAAGTGGTTCCATTTCAATTTGGTGAAGATCTGATGAAGATCTTCGGAGATAGGCAACGGAACTCCTCAAATAAATGATAGCAAATGGACTGGGATTGCTGAAATCTCATGTCTGTCTATTGTTTACACCAGTTCATAACATAACATCACGCTGGTACGTTGTGAAGGGGTAAGCACATGTGAACCATTAAAAAGTGAAAAATAAAAACTTTTTACAAAAAATAAAACCGACTTCAACTTTCGACATGATCAATGTCCACAGAAATAATTGTATCGTTTAATAACGCCGCAGGCGTATCTACTTGATCTTGATGTCGGGCCCAAGACAAAAAACCAGGGCCGTACGCGAGGGGTTTCCGCCGCCGATCGCCACTACGAGAACACGGCGGGGCTCCGCCCAAGCAGGGCACACCTCCACAGTGTGCTCCACCGTGTCCTCCGGCCGATCCTCGCAGTGGAAGCATCCGGGCGTTTCGGTGCAGGTACCTCCCGGAACATCCGTGTCTGGTGAGGACCTGCGTCAGACGGAAGGTGAGGGCACCGTGGCGCCTCTCTAGCCACTCCTCAAAGAGGGGACTTACCGCCACTATCATGGCATGCCCTGCACGGGGTTGCGACAGTCGCTGTCTCCATGCCGCCATGAGATCACACCGGGAGGTCCTTCGCAGAGCGGCAATTTGACGCGGCAACGGAGTGACCCCCCGGTGCGCCATTCACGCAGGCGCGCGAGGACTATCGCCTCCAGATCCCATGGCGGCAATCCGGCAAGGAGGTAATCCGGCAAGGAGGTTCGCCACCTCGCGGGAGATCGTGCGGTACCCACGGACTAGCCTAACGGCCAGCACCTTTTGGGGCGCGTTCAAGTAGTGGGCGGCCCGCTTCGTCAAAGCACGCGCCCACACCGGGGCCCCGTAGCGGTCCATGACCGCACGATCCCCGCATAGAGCCTCCGGCAGGAGGCGTTTGGCCCCCCCTAATTGGGTAAGAGCCACCTGAAGGCAGCCCCAGCCCACTCCAGTCTGGGAGCCAAACGTCGGAAGTGCTCCACGAAGTTCCACCGGCTGTCGAGGACGAGCCCTAGTACCTACTTCAAAGTACACTCGACGCCGATGGGAACCCCTCCCACCGTTAGCTGGGATCCCGACGCAGCAGTTACCCACGTCCATGGAAGCCCATGGCCTCCGACTTGTGAAGTGCCACCTCGAGACCCAGCTGCCGGATCCTCTCGACGACTATCGCAACCCCGCGCGTCATCGTTTCGGCCGCCGCCTCGTACGACCCCTCCTGTGCCAGCACCAGCGTATCGTCCGCGTAGCAGACGACGCTGACGCGAGCGCTTCTTTTGTTTATTTAACAGAATGCTTCACTGAAATTGTTTTATCTATACATTTATTATCTATTTTTTATTCATCTATAACATTTTATTCCCATGGTTTAAAAAAAAAAAACCATCTTAAATTTAGTATAGGTTAATACTTAACAATATAAAACTAATTTGGTTTTTGTAGGAAGACTATCGTTAACTGGGTCAGATTCTGCCCCATGACCTTTGAACTTAATTCTGCGTCTATGGAAATGGACATAATTAAGTTCGTTTGCCGCCGCAAATGGCAACACCACGCCGCACACTGGTCCCAAATTAAAAAAAAGTGGACATTGATAGTAGACCGCTGATATTTTTTTTTATTGTTGATACAATGATAACAGATAAGACAAAAAAATATTATTGTCCTACTTCAAATACTTTTCTGTAAAACAAATATTTCTTTTTTTTTTTGTATGGGAGCGATTACATTTTACTCAATTTCTCAAAAACTTTAAGCGATGTCGAGATGGCAATCACATATGTTAGAAAACTAATAATTCTGAGTATTTGGCTCGAAGAAACTTATTGCTTATCTCTGCGTACTTTCGAGATAATAGTGACAGAAAATAACATTTTTTTTTAATGTTAATTGTTTGCTTTTTTTTAATCATAGCCATACTTTAGCACATAATTATAATGTATGCGTAATGTCAAATAAATAAAAAGAGACTTCTCTGTAAAAGAGGTTATGGGGGCTCACTAATGACTGAAAAGCTATGACCTTTCTGAAGGAGTACTTTCATCAGTTCTAAAAAACAATCAAAATGAAGACAAATAAAGCTGCAAACATAAAGTTGAATATGTTCACAAACGATTCTGAAAAAATATTATGGTGAAAGATTAATATTTGGGTCTATATTCTCTTGAGAAATCTCTATTTTCTGTCACTATTATCTCGAAAGTACGCAGAGATAAGCAATAAGTTTCTTCGAGTCAAATACTCAGAATTATTAGTTTTCTAACATATGTGAATGCCATCTCGACATCGCTTAAGGTTTTTGAGAAATTGAGTAAAATGTCATCACTCCCATACAAAAAAAAAAGAAATATTTTTTTTAGAGAAAAGTATTTGAAGTAGGACAATAATATTTTTTTGCCTTATCTGTTATCATTATATCAACAATAAAAAAAAATATCAGCGGTCTACTATCAATGTCCACTTTTTTTTAATTTGGGACCAGTGTGCGCCGCTAGTCTGTCAACTGCGTGTTCTTCGTGTCGAAGCGATGCAATAGGGTATTTCACCAAAAAAATCTAATTAGTCCGTCTTTTAGATTATCGAAAAATATTGGATACGTGTTTTTTGTTTTATCAAATTAATAAAAATTGACGAAAATAAAACGTGTTAAAGATCAGGAGTGGGGGTTTTTGGCGTCACTTTGTGGGTAAAAAACTACTAACCTTGTGACGTCACACGACTTGATACGACTTTTCAAAGCACTGTATCGTTTTCGTCTTTTGTTTACGTGAAAAAAGAAAAAATACGTGTGCATTATTTTTTGAAAATCTATCTGACGGACTAATTAGATTTTTTTGGTGAAATACCCTATTGTACAATTCAAATAAATAATAAATGTTTTATTAATTCTTTAATTTCAAAAAAACCCTTACATTATGAAATATGAAAATACAATGCTTATATACAACCCTTCAGGTTCAAAATGTACATTTTCTATAATGTACAGTCAGGGAACGTCATCAAAATCAAATCAAAATAAAACTCATTTATTCAAACTAGGCTGATTATCAGCACTTTTCGAAGGTCAAAATTTACTTTACTATTTACATTTTTATAAGACAGTCCCCCAAAACGCCCACCCATCGACACTTCCTAGTGTTTAGCTGGAAAGAAGAAGTGGCGGAACAAACTTCCCAGCACACATCTGTCTGTTAGGTTGGTTAGAAGAACCAGACTCAATACAATAGCAAGGTGTCATCACGCAAAGTGATCTTGTGATGCTGTTTCTAATGTTGCGTGCTACATTAAAAAAATTCATATCCCTGGGAGGATCCGTGCTGCCTTTGTCTATTTAAATTCTGATGTAGGGTCTCCACTAAAAACTGCGCAGTTCTTTTGGACAGTCTGTATAGTTTTGTAAACACTTCTGCAGGCACGTCGAAAGGGTTGGAATGGTCCCGAATATGGCGATGCACTAACCTTCTCGCAGCCCTAAAACGAAAAAAGTTAGGTTATGTTATGCTTATGTCGTATACAAGAAAAGCAGTTGTCATTTATATTTACATACCGTTGCCGTTCCTCATTATGTCTTCTTTGAATGATAGCCCAGCCATAAGGAAACATTTTTCACTATTATCTGAAGAAACTTCGCTTACGTACGGACTAAATAAGTGCGAACTTAAAGCCTAAACCGATAAGTTCATTTAACGCTGACGAACTGTCAAACTGACAGAAACGGAATAGCAAAAGACACGCGTTAGACATATTTAAGTCCGAATTGGACATAAATAGTGTTGTGGACATAATTAATGAACAAACGCAATAGCATTAATTTTAGTACAAATTTTAGACTTATTTAGGTCTACTAATTAGCCTTAATTAAGTGCGCTGAAGAAACGCAATCGGACCCAATGTTATGGTATTAACTTTAGTTTTAATTTGACCTTTTGTATTATCGTTAGTGTTGGTGCAAGGACATGTTCTCTAGCTTTCTAATGAGTTGAACAGTAGAAAGAAATTATGCTCGCTATCCTGTGATACGTTCAGAACCCTAAAACCCAAGAACCGCTTCTTGAGCCCGATTTTTCATAAATATGTTCCAAGCCCACGCTACATTGCTACACACCAATTTTTCACCACAAATCCTTACCGTTATCATCCAAATATCTGTAGAAATCGCCACAATCACACCTTAAGTTATCCGCTCAGCTGAAGTAACCCTCCATAACTAACACGCTAACAAGAGAATCCATGCTAACCAAACCGCCGACGATCCTAACTTCCTAAACTATCACACTTATCATCCCTTGCCAGAAGAAGACGGCACTATCTGGAAATACGTCTATCTTTCTCTACCCTAGAACAATGGTCTGAAACCAGCTCGGGTTCTAACAGAGAGGATTAATATTCCATCAGAAGTACTTTCAGTAGAAATGCAATATCACCGGAGAGCGAGCGTCGACAAACAATTAAAGTGAGCTATAAGAAAACGGCTCTCGACCGTCAAAATGATAAGAATCTTGTTATTAAAATGAAAATCGGTTGACGGGTACCTACGTGAAGTGTGGGTTCAGATGACCGTTACTGGTGGTAAACAGCCAGTGTTATTTTAATTATGTAGGAAGCAGATCCAAGGTGTAAACCAAGCACATAAAGGGTTACGTACCATTGTAGTTGAGAAATTTTCCATGTAATTTAAGCACCATAGACTTCATACATAGGTTTTCCTGTAATGTATATGAAGTAATTACTGGATTTTTTTTCAAAATTTAGGCAGTAGTTTGGGAGATAAGGGACGGGGGAATGGTCGGACAGACACACAGTCAGACAGACACACGAGTTATCCTATAAGGGTTCCGTTTTTTTCTTTTGTGGTACGGAACCCAAAAATAGAATTGGGCACCTTCGACAAGGTGACCCAATTGCAATACTCGTGTAGAACGGAATTGTGGAGTGACTGGTTCCGCCTGAACCCGCTGTTATCGACGGAACAGTCGAACTACTTGACAAGGCACTGGAAAGAAATGCTCGCTCTTGGCGAAAACTACGTGACTGTTTGTTGAAGAACTTCCTGAAGGAACGAAACTGCTTTATGCTACTATCGAGGGAGTATTCACTTGTTTTGTACCTATTGTATCTAGCAATAGGGTAGCTAATTAGTTCGTCAGATAGAGTTCCAAAAAATATTGGACACATATTTTTTTCTATTTTCACGTAACCAAAAAATTAAGACGATACAGTCTATCGAAAACCGTATGAAGTCACATTGCAGTACATTTTTACAGGCCAGTGACGTCAAAAGCCCCCAACTCATGATCTTTGACGCGTTTTATCTTTGTCAATATTTATTAATTTGATAAAACAAAATAAACACGTATCCAATATTTTTCGATAATCTAACTCCGTCAGTTAGATTATCGAAAAATATTGGATATGTGTTTTTTGTTTACTAAACAGATTTTTAAGTTTTTAAACTGACATGGTCACTGGAACTACTATTAACAATAAACGGAATATTTACCATGTTTGATTTTTGTTTCGAGTTCCCGATATTTCGGCGCTGTTACAAGCACCATGATCACGGATAAACTGAAGTCATTACGGGTGAATGTTTTTGAAATATCGGGAACTCGAAACAAAAAGCAAACATGGTAAATATCCTTTAAAAAGTATTAATACTACGAGTAGTATAACAGTTTTTTTCAGGTAAAATCCCTATTCTATTTATCTAGATCCTCCAGGACGAGTGCATCAGGGAACGGGGTACTGAGGGAATAGCCCAGAGAGATGAGTAGACGACATTGTTACCATCGAGGGTAGCACCTGGATAAAACTGGCAAGCGGAGGTGAATGCCCCGTTGCGTTGGTGTAGTGGTTGCACGCGCGACTGTTGTGCATGCGAGCCAGAGTTCGATTCCTAGGACGGGTAAAGTGTTATTGGGGTTTTAAAGTGTTAGTAGGCCAATTTTATATATATAAAAAAGATATTTCTCGGTAACAGCCTTGGAGTCTGGACATGACCTCGGTTGATGGCATTAGGCTCGTTGCCTATTACATGTTACTTAAACGTAACTGAGAAAATGTGACTGTACTTATGGGTAAGTACACCTCTGTCTAACCCTTCCTGGATTACTGGCGTGATGTTTTGTTGGGGTACACTACAATAATACGAAAAACTTTATTCCGATATTCACAAGTACGAATTTCAAAATACCGATTTTCGTAATTCCGAATGATTCAAAATTCCTTTTTTAACAACTCCAATTTATTATTCATCCTATTTTTATAACTCCGAAATTTCAAAATTCCTAACGTTTATAATTACTATTCTCAAAATGCCGAGTTTCAATTGATCGAATAACAAAAATTCCGACGTAATGATAATTCGAATCATCAAAAATGGGTGCACTACAATAATACGAAAAACTTTATTCCGATATTCACAAGTACGAATTTCAAAATACCGATTTTCATAATTCCGAATGATTCAAAATTCCTAATTTAACAACTCCGATTTATCATTCATCATATTTTTATAAATCCGAATTTTCTAAACTCCTAACGTTTATAATTACTATTCTCAAAATGCCTAGTTTCAATTAATCGAAAAACAAAAAATCCGACTTAACGATAATTCGAATCATCAAAAATACGAATTCCGATTATTAAAGTACCGATTATTTAAAACTCCGAATTCATAGGAACGCCTAGTAAAACTGAATAGCCCTATTTCTGTCTGCAGGGTTTCAAGGGACCTAACTAACCGAACCTCGGGGTGCCCCTGACGTTGACCATCTAAGGTTAGCGTTTCCGTCAGCAGGTCGACGGAGCCCCGCTGCGCGGGGCACCTATTTCTGTCTGCAGGGTTTCAAGGGACCTAACTAACCTAACCTCGGGGTGCCCCTGACGTTGACCGTCTAAGGTTTGCGTTCCCGTCAGCAGGTTGACGGAGCCCCGCTGCGCGGGGCACCTATTTCTGTCTGCTGGGTTTCAAGGGACCTAACTAACTGAACCTCGGGGTGCCCCTGACGTTGACCGTCTAAGGTTAGCGTTTCCGTCAGCAGGTCCACGGAGCCCCGCTGCGCGGGGCACCTATTTCTGTCTGCAGGGTTTAAAGGGACCTAACTAACCGAACCTCGGGGTGCCCCTGACGTTCACCGTCTAAGGTTAGCGTTTCCGTCAGCAGGTCGACGGAGCCCCGCTGCGCGGTGCACCTATTTCTGTCTGCAGGGTTTCAAGGGACCTAACTAACCGAACCTCGGGGTGCCCCTGACGTTGACCGTCTAAGGTTTGCGTTTCCGTCAGTAGGTTGACGGAGCCCCGCTGCGCGGGGCACCTATTTCTGTCTGCAGGGTTTCAAGGGACCTAACTAACCGAACCTCGGGGTGCCCCTGACGTTGACCGTCTAGGGTTAGCGTTTCCGTCAGCAGGTCGACGGAGCCCCGCTGCGCGGTGCACCTATTTCTGTCTGCAGGGTTTCAAGGGACCTAACTAACCGAACCTCGGGGTGCCCCTGACGTTGACCGTCTATGGTTTGCGTTTCCGTCAGCAGGTCGACGGAGCCCCGCTGCGCGGGGCACCTATGTCTGTCTGCAGGGTTTCAAGGGACCTAACTAACTGAACCTCGGGGTGCCCCTGATGTTGAACGTCTAAGGTTAGCGTTTCCGTCAGCAGGTCGACGGAGCCCCGCTGCGCGGTGCACCTATTTCTGTCTGCAGGGTTTCAAGGGACCTAACTAACCGAACCTCGGGGTGCCCCTGACGTTGACCGTCTATGGTTTGCGTTTCCGTCAGTAGGTTGACGGAGCCCCGCTGCGCGGGGCACCTATTTCTGTCTGCAGGGTTTCAAGGGACCTAACTAACCGAACCTCGGGGTGCCCCTGACGTTCACCGTCTAAGGTTAGCGTTTCCGTCAGCAGGTCGACGGAGCCCCGCTGCGCGGGGCACCTATTTCTGTCTGCAGGGTTTCAAGGGACCTAACTAACCGAACCTCGGGGTGCCCCTGACGTTGACCGTCTAGGGTTAGCGTTTCCGTCAGCAGGTCGACGGAGCCCCGCTGCGCGGGGCACCTATTTCTGTCTGCAGGGTTTCAAGGGACCTAACTAACCGAACCTCGGGGTGCCCCTGACGTTGAACGTCTAAGGTTAGCGTTTCCGTCAGCAGGTCGACGGAGCCCCGCTGCGCGGTGCACCTATTTCTATCTGCAGGGTTTCAAGGGACCTAACTAACCGAACCTCGGGGTGCCCCTGACGTTGACCGTCTAAGGTTTGCGTTTCCGTCAGTAGGTTGACGGAGCCCCGTAGCGCGGGGCACCTATTTCTGTCTGCAGGGTTTCAAGGGACCTAACTAACCGAACCTCGGGGTGCCTTTGACGTTGACCGTCTAGGGTTAGCGTTTCCGTCAGCAGGTCGACGGAGCCCCGCTGCGCGGGGCACCTATTTCTGTCTGCAGGGTTTCAAGGGACCTAACTAACCGAACCTCGGGGTGCCGCTGACGTTCACCGTCTAAGGTTAGCGTTTCCGTCAGCAGGTCGACGGAGCCCCGCTGCGCGGGGCACCTATTTCTGTCTGAAGGGTTTAAAGGGACCTAACTAACCGAACCTCGGGGTGCCCCTGACGTTGACCGTCTAAGGTTTGCGTTTCCGTCAGCAGGTTGACGGAGCCCCGCTGCGCGGGGCACCTATTTCTGTCTGCAGGGTTTCAAGGGACCTAACTAACCGAACCTCGGGGTGCCCCTGACGTTGACCGTTTAAGGTTAGCGTTTCCGTCAGCAGGTCGACGGAGCCCCGCTGCGCGGGGCACCCATTTCTGTCTGCAGGGTTTCAAGGGACCTAACTAACCGAACCTCGGGGTGCCCCTGACGTTCACCGTCTAAGGTTAGCGTTTCCGTCAGCAGGTCGTAGGTTTAAAGGGACCTAACTAACCGAACCTCGGGGTGCCCCTGACGTTGACCGTCTAAGATTAGCGTTTCCGTCAGTAGGTCGACGGAGGCCCGTTGCGCGAGGCTCCTATTTCTGTCTGCAGGGTTTAAAGGAACCTATCTAAACGAACTTCGGGGTGCCCTTGACGTCGACTTCCGTCAGCATCCGTCAAAAAATTATGAAATGTTTGTCAAATAATACGATATTAAATAAAATTTTATCGGATAATTATTTTGCTAAGTGACATATTTGGTAAACCTGATCCTCAGCTCGGCCCGTCTTGCCCCTCCGCGCCTACGCGGATTAAACTAATATCCTATGTCTATCCTATATATATAATCAAAATATTAGCAGTTTATTCGGAATACTGGTAATCGGAACGTCGTTTTTCGGATAGACATCTCGTCGGGCACTTGACTCTTCGGACATATGAACATCGGAAAAGAAGCAAATCGCATTTATGAATTTCGGTACAATAAACTTCGTGATTTTGAATAATAGTGATTATAATTTTTAGATATTATGACTTTCGCACTTTTGAACATCGGAATATTAAAATTCGGAATAAAATATTTCGGAGTATTTGGGTGTTGCCATTCGGAATACTGGAAATCGGAATGCCGTTTTTCGGACAGACATCTCGTCTGGCACTTGACCCTGCGGACATATGAACATCGGAAAACAAAAACATCGCATTTATGATATTCGGTAAAATAAACTTCGTGATTTTGAATAATAGAGAATATAAATTTTAGGTATTATGACTTTCGGACTTTTAAACATCGGAATATTGAAATTCGGAATAAAATATTTCGGAGTATTTGGGTGTTCCCGTATTTGACGTGTACCTATGTATGTATGTATGTATGTTTGTATGTATGTCCGTTTCTTTGTTCCCTCATAACTCCTAAACGGATGAAGGGATTTGAATAAAATATACGACGTTAGATTCGTCTTGATGGCGCGAGTGTTATAGGCTACATTAAAATTAAAAAAACAACGAAATTTGCGGATTTTGGGGGTTAAATCATGGAGATCAATTGGATTGGATTTGATCAATTTTTTTTTCCAATTCCATAGAGTAGGGTATCAAAATAAAGGGTTTTAAAAGGAGATTACAAAAATATATAACAATTATATGTTTAAAAAAAATTCAAAATGACAAATCCTATAAACAAGCACAAAAGTTAAATCATCTGCGAAGAATTTTACGCGACCAACGAAAGAACAAACACAAAAGAACTAAAAAGTTGGAAATAAAAAAAGTAGTTAAAAAACCAAAAAACCCGACTGAAAAAATTGAAAAGCGAAAAACAAGCACATTTTAAATTAAACAAAACTTGGAAGCAGGCGGGGTTCATTTGAATATTAAATTATGAAATGAAAAAAATGGAACTAAAATAGAACCCCGCCTGCTTCCAAGTTTTGTTTAATTTAAAATGTGCTTGTTTTTCGCTTTTCAATTTTCTCAGTCGGGTTTTTTGGTTTTTTTTTTTTATATTGGCTTTCAGAGTATTTATAGATTTCGGCGAGTGACTGAGGGCTCTTCTTTAAATAGAATTAAAATGTATTTTGTTACTATCTATGACAAAATCGAAGACAGCTACAAAGTTTTCTTTGCTGTTTTATGCCCACGAATGTGTTGACAAAGTAAACGGGAAAGGTCAAATTTAAAATAAAAACATAATATCAACACTGTTTCTCCCTTGTAAAGCAGGCATCTAACTGCACCTATCTCGCCATCGCCAGTTCTATTTAACTCCCATATAATAGGGAGCATGCCTTTTGTCGTCAGTCGGGCACATATTCAGACTCAGTAGCTGCTATTGAGAAATTCCATAAGGAAAAACCAACACTGCCCTTTGGGAATCGAACCCAGAACGTGCATTAACTAGCCAGATAAGCAAAACTGTTAGATAGATGAATAAAATCTGGAAAATAAAAAAGAATAACGAGGCCACATAGACACAAAAAGCGACTTTTCGTTAAAATATGCTGACATGTTGAAATTTTAAATAGTTTATCGTGAATTGTATCAATCAGAACAGGCAACCTTTTTTATATTTATGAAGTAAAGAAGTCTCTATAAATTGTTTTCTTTTTTCAGAAATCAGAAATCATTTATTTTGCCAAGAATATGTGTACAAAATAAGATGGTAACATTGTGAAACAGTTTCAACACACTCTACCTTACGGCATGCAAAAAGTAAAGAAAGTATATATACTCAACTAACAACAAGACTAAACAATCAAATAACAAAGAGATAAAATGAAATCGTGGATTAAAATACAGACACATATCGCTCACGTTCTATACAACATAATAAATAAACAACAACAAACTTTCTTCTAAAATTAACAAATAATTGATAACTCGACAATTACATAATTAAATTCAATATAAAAAAATATTAAATCAATAAAAAAAAAAATCATAAACATTCAAATATAATGGGATAAATTAAGATAACATAATCAACTCTTATCATTCAAATAAAATAGAATAAAACAAAATAACATTATAGACTCTTATCATTTAAAAAATCTTTTATAGAATAGTAACATTTATCTATAAGTAAGGATGTAAGCCTCTTTTTAAACATGCTTATCGATTCTTCCTTGTAGGTATGAGGTATTTTATTATAGATGACTGGCCCCATTGAAAGCAAGCTTTTTCTTAATAAAGCTGTTTTGTACCTACCTGTATACATTAGATTTTTGTATTGCGATCTAACACATCCCGGACGTTTTCTAATATCGTCCCTAAGGGTAAAAAGGTGTAAATTTGTTCTAACAAATATAGCTACTTCAAGGATATACAGAGACGGAAAGGTGAGTAACTTTAGAGACTTGAACACAGGTGCACAACTGTCGGTATTTTTAAGACTAGTCATTGATCTTATGCAACGTTTTTGGACCTTGAATATCCTCTCTCTTTCTGAACAGTTACCCCAGAATATAACGCCAAATCTCAAAACCGACGCAGCTAGACCATGATAAGCTTCCAGCACGGTGCGAATGCTTACTTTTTTTGCCAAGTTATATAGTACGTACGCTGACTTGCTTAGCCTCTTACATACATCCTCTGCATGCGGTTTCCAGGTCAATTTATTGTCAATTAGAATACCTAGGAATTTTGTATTATTTGTCGAGTCTACTCTTTGTCCATTAAATTCAACCTCATAATTTTCAGCTCTTACACGCTGATGAAAATGCATAACTTTTGTTTTTTGAATATTTAAGATAAGATTATTTTCATTAAGCCAATTTATTATGCTTTTTAATGTATTATTAATGTCACTCTCATAATTAATTCTATTGTCGCATTTTACTATTGCCGTACTGTCATCCGCAAACAATACTACAGGTTGTTGAATATGTCGAGGCAAGTCGTTGATATATAAAAGAAACAACAACGGTCCAAGCACACTTCCCTGTGGTACGCCATATTTGACTTCCCTGTAGCCGGATAGGTACTTGTGTTCTCTTTTTGTTTTCACGCATATCCTGGATATTTCAGTGTATTGCATTCGATTAGTAAGATAAGACTTAATTAGATCTAAGACATTTCCTCTTATCCCGTACGTGTAAAGTTTATTTATTAGAGTGTCATGGTTTACGTAATCGAATGCTTTCGTCATATCCGTATATATGGCACATACAGGTATTTTATGGTCCACATTTGGCATTACGTTATTCAATAAATCGTATATTGCCATATTGATATTTTTATTTTTTCTGAACCCCTTTTGTTCTTCACACAAGATTTCATGTTTTGTTAAGAATTTATAAACTGTCTCATACATAATTTTTTCAAGAACTTTGGAAAACACTGGAATTAAGGCTACTGGCCTATAATTAGTCATGTCTTCTTTGCAATTTTTTTTATGGAGTGGTTTTATGATTACTTTTTTAAGACTATTGGGGAAGGTACCTGAGCTAATACTTGTATTCATAATGTGACTTAGAGGAACAGCAATTATATCAGATACAAATTTGACCACGGAGGTTGTTACACCATCATAGCCATGACTTTTTTTTATTTTTTAATGTTTTTATTGCTCTAACTATATCCTGTGGAACAACTGGTGGCATGAACATTGAGTTAGGGTTATTAACTATCCTCGTGGTTTTATCTGATTCTGGGTTTCCGTTAGATACATCTTGAACCTGGTCCACAAAGAAATTATTGAAAGATTCCGCAATTTCTTGAGGGTCCTTAATTATAGAATTTTGTATTTTGATTTGTAAAATCGGATCTTTAGTGAATTTAGTTTTGTTAATTATTTGCCATGCTGCTTTGGTCTTATTCTCAGAATTATGTATTAATATAGTTATTTTGAGCTTTTTGGGTGAGTCTAATGATTTTTTTGAGTTTCTGTGAATACGTTTTGAAAATATATTTATTTTTATGCGTAGGAGATAGTCTGAACTTCCACAGTAAATTTCTTTGTTTCCGACTACAAATTCTTATACCCCGAGATATCCACTTAACTTTTGTATCTGGTTTAACGGTAACCCATTTTGTCGGAAAGCAAAGATCGTACAATAAACAAAAAATATCTCTGAAATTATCATAGGCTTCATTAGCGTTTTCAGTACCAAATACATCTGAAAAAGTAAGGCACTGTAGATATTTTTTAAATTTAATTAAATTTTCCATTGTAATATTACGTTTTTGAACCCGCCAAAAATTAAGAATACATGTTTTTTTAACTGGGATTTTCAGAAGTTGAGCTGTATGGTCAGATAAAGCAAGATCGAGAATCTCGCTATTGCATTTTTGCTTAGAGTTATGAGCTATGTTATCTAAGCACGTTTTGCTCATTAGTCGTGTAGGTTGATCTATTTCCAATTTAAGATTGTAACTGAGAAGTAGGGATTCAAAGTCTAAAGTAAATCTATTTCTTTTAATTATGTCTATGTTAAAGTCCCCACACAAAATCACCTTTTTATTAGTATTAGTACATAATGACTTTAGTAGAGCATCCAGGTTATCATAGAAGAGGCTTATGTTAGACATACTGGGTGGACGATATATGCATATAATTATAATTTTTTGCTTAATGAGCGCAACATTCTATAACCCCCGTAACGGAAAACTTTGATGTGTTCTTTAGTTCTTTGTATTCAAAGCTATTCTTAATAAGAATGCAGGAACCTCCACGTTTTTGTGATTTTCTTGCATAACATGCAGCTATCTTAAAGTTAGGTATATTTATTAAGTTTTCGTGACCAGCCATTACAAAATGTTCCGTTATACAGATCACATCTACATCTATATTCCTTTCAAGCAGATCTTGGATATGTACTGTTAATGAGTCCGATTTATTAAGAAGCCCTGCTATGTTTTGATGCAACAGATGCATGTGATTATAAAAGAAAAAACTCATTCGCATGAACTGAATTGCTTTTGACTGGAGACCCTCCAAGCTCCGCGTCAATGGAGTGGTTTATATTCCCGTTATCACAGTATATAAATTCGTTTATCATTAAACTAAGATTCAAAAATATATTTAACATTCCGTGATTGTTAACTGACCCACTTTTCTTCCAAAACATTTCGAAATCATAGCGAAGATAATAGTTTGAATCGAACAAATATGCAAAGTTATGAGTACATGCATCTAGGTACAGAAGGCTGTTAAATGTCTCTATTCTTCCGTTAAACATCGTTGAATAGTCGTTCAATTTGAATGTAGGGGCGCAAATTACAACATTTGTGTGCTGTATTTTTAAAAGAGTTTCGCGTATGTAGATTGTTAATTCAACATAGTTTTTAGTTCGTCGAAAATCCTCTTCGCCAATTAAAATTAGGCAGCAGTCGTACATTGTAAAGTTTTGTAACTTTTGTTCAATATTATCAAGCAGTTTCATTATTCCACAGTTAGGCGTTAAGTAGTGGCAAATTTCATAATTAGGGAATGAGTCTTCTGCGATTGAGAGTATCTTATTGTTTTTATTACCACTTAAGATACATAGCTTGCACTTTTCAGTGATATTTCCTTGTTGATCCCTAGTCTCTTGCGGGCATTGCTTAAGTTTCGAGCGACTATCCTTTTCATCATTGAAAGTGTCCGAGGCAGATATGGACCCTTCATTTTGAGAGTCGTGGTCACTTGAACCTTTGCATGATTTTATGCTCTGTTCGAATTTCGGTGGCGACTTGGTGAGTGTAATTGCCTCTGAGCTGCCGATTGACAGAGCCGAGTTGAAAGAGTCGTCATCTATATTGCCTGTGGATTGGGTTAGTACGACAGAGTCTGGCAGGTGAGTCACCAAAGGCGAGAGACATAGTTTAGTTGGTGTGGAGGCGCTGTCCGTTCGTAGTTTATTTCGCTTACTTGCGGACCTCGGTGAAAAGCTCTTTTTGTCTAATATATTCACTTTCTTATACGTTTCTATAAGTCTCTGGTACTGCCCAATATCCATTTTGAGGCGAAAATTCTCGCTATTTAAATTTTCAATTTCAGTATGTGCACTTTTTAGCTCCATATTTAACCTATTAATTGTTTCCTTAAAATGTAGAACAGCATCGCTGTCATTTAGTGAGGTATTTGGAAGGCTTAACATCGTTGTATCTAATAGTGTGGAGTTTGTGCTCAAGTTAGCGTTAAATACACTGTCCATTGAACTCGACCTCTGAGGTTTGCGAAAAGTAATATTTTCTAATTCAGACTTGTCCATGATGTCGGTAATAAGTAGTAAAGTCTTAAAAAAATACAAAAAGTTCAATTCTTCAACCTTAGTCTAGCAAGATTTGAACTCGGGATCGCTCTCTTCCAAAGCGCGGTAGTAAACCGCTACGCTACAAAGCTCCGTGTTACGTGCGCCGAAATAGCGCTATAGCTTCTGGGCGAAGTAATTTGTCTGTAACTTGTAGGGCCATATAAGGTAATGTATCCGTGTCGAACGCGCTGTCACGCTTGATCGAGACAGCACTGGCGTCTGCGGGTGTGAGGTATGGGCGCGCGAGGAGTATCGGGCGCACCACGGATTGGGGTAGGTCAGGGTATGGAACCGTTTATAAAAGTTTGAAAGTTATTTACCCATATCTTTTTATTTCTTGGGAGTTTTTAAGTCCGGTTTTCACCACTAGAACGACCACTTCACTCACTATGCAATAATATCGCTCAATAGTCTAAACAAACACTATTTACTATTTAAAATGATTAAAAATATAGGAGCTCAATGACAACGATCTTTTCTTTAGCACGGTTACGTTCCGTTTTTTCGAGCTAGATATTTTCATATAATAATAATACTAGCCTACCAGTGCCCTATTCTCATACAGACATGGCACGAGCATTGATCATCACGGTTCCTCATGACGGGTTGGTGATTTCGTTGGACATTTATTTCAATTCCATGTTTCCTCACGAACGAGACGTTTTCCTTCACCGATGTCAATGACATTCATATGCCATTTCAATATAATATGCTACGTAATTCGGTCCATCTTCGTGATTTAAGAATCTGGAAGGTTCGGTCCCTTATTCGTTTTTATCACGAGTGCCCAACCCCGGTCGCAACATATATTCCCGGGCATATGTAAAATATGTAAATACACTAACATCTGCCCTTTCGTATTGTTTCTCTTTAAAATATGTGGACATAAGTAAAGGGTTTTGTCTTCAAATGGGATTTGCTGATTGGGGATTCGTTATGTTTGGATTTCGACTATTTTTATGTAAGTTATGTAAAAGTTTCGGTGGGGTGCGCCAAAGTTCACCTAAAATTTCAACTCCGATAATTGGAAATCCGAAAATGTTCTTCCTAACATTTTTCATCCTAACAATCGCAATTCCTAACTTCTCTGTCTCTAATGTTTTAATTCCGAAGCATTCGACTTCATAATGTCTGTAGCAATAAACATCTATTACACTATTATTTGTTTTCCTATATTTTCTCAACATAGGTAACCATCTTTTACACTATTATTCAAAGTCATATCTTTTTTTTTGTTTATATTACTTTTTATTCATAATAATCAGTATTATAAAAGGTCCCATTAAAATAGATGGACAAAATTTTAGAAATCATTCAGACCGCTAAAATAAGGATAATAGCAAAAAAATATATAAGAATAAGAAATAAAATACCTACTTTTATAGGATGAGTTTGTTCTAGAGTGCCGGCAATTTATTATTTTAAGTCAAAATAAAATCACTTTATATATAGTGTTTTTTTTTTGTTTAGATGTCTTTAGTTAGGCTTACTAAACGCTGTGTTAAAATTTGTCCACCTATTTTAATGGGACCTTATATACTATGCAAAGATATCCATAGGTTAGGTTAGGTTAGAACTGCGACCAACTACGCGCGCGCTCGCCGGCCGCGGCAGCGGCCGGCGAGCGCTACCTCGAAATTGGTCGCGAAATTTTTCTAAGTATTTTTTTCATAGTGCCCCCCAAACGACACTCTGACCTGAATTTCATTCATTTATTTTATTTCAAGACAAAAATCAGTGAAACGACCTTTAATCATTCTAAACAGTTGTATGAGTGAAAATATTATGGTAATTATGTTTAGGAATAAAAGCGTTAGGATAAAAAACAGTAGGAGTTTAAATATATTTACACTAATGATATTATGAATTCCAATTTTCGGAAACATGAGTGTTATGAACATCGTCGGTAGGACTACAAATAGTATGAATGAAAACTTTAGGATGAAAAATTTTAGGAAGAGTGATCATTCGGATTACAAATCGTTAGGAAGAACAATTTCGGATAAAGAACTTTAGGTGAGCCAATATGGACCCGTTTCGGTGATATGGGCCTAATACTCAGAACTGGACGAGGTTTTATGTAAAAGGATTATAGAAGGAACGTAGTTAGTAAACAGTGACATAAATCTGGTAAAAAATAAACTACAGAACACAACCGTACTTTAGTTTATCTTTCATAAGGTTTATGTTTCATAAAGGCATGCGTTTATTCTTGATTATTTTCAGAAGTTAACGGTATTTTTGACGTCCAATTCTTAATGAGAACTTACGAACTGTCCCTGTGTAAGTCTCCAAATTAATGTAAGTGCACCGATGTGCTTCTTAATAATGTGACGATTGTTGAAGTGTTCTTGATAAATGACAGTCTATTAACGTCGATGACGGTCAATCAATATTAGATTATTTATGCATGTACCTAAAGTTTAGTAGGTACTGGTTAAATTTAAACCTTTGTAAACCAATATAATAAGGATGAATTCCCAAAGGAAGGAGATTAAACACAATCATTGTTGCACGCCCACACCCTCTCAACACAGATAGATAGGTACGTTAAACATAAAAGAAGGGCAAATGAATTTTCATACAATTTAAATAAGACTGTTACGAAAATAACATTGGACTTTACTAGGAAACGTTTTGATAAACATCGCGTTCGGGAAACTCGCGAAGTTTTTACACGTGCCTTAAGTATTATAATTATATTTATAATACTATATAATTATTATATGTTTTAGGCACGTGTACAAAAGTTTTCAAGAAACTGTTACATAAAGTTTGTTCTTATTTTAAGCTTCATGTTCCTACCTAACTTCGCTCACTACATCATACAGCGTGGATTATATAATGCTATGCTACTCTAATACTCTGATACTCTAATACCCGGTAAAGGTTGCGGGGATTCGTTGGATGCGAGACGCACGAGACCGGTCAATGTGACCTAAGTCGACGTAGTTCGCCTGAAATCATGTTAATGATGATGAAGCAGCAATTACCACGGGTGTCAAACAGTAAAAGTGAGGAAACCGGTGTGTAATCTAGAACCACAAATAAGTTAGACCCGATTGCTGGCAATATGGCTATCGGCGTAAAATGCAGCACAGTCTGTGAGAGGGACACAGAGTGGGCTGCAGGTTCTTCTGGCTTAAAATCTGTCTAAGGCAGTGCTGTTGGGCACGCCACAGTGGCGGTAAGTTTTATCTTTGAAGAGTGGCTGGAGAGGCACCACGGCACCCTCACCTTCTGTCTGACGCAGGTCCTCACCGGACACGGTTGTTTCATTACCTCCCGAAACAACCGTGCTGCACCGAATCAGGCGGTAGAAAATGCCCGGATGCTATGCTTTGCGAGGATCGGCCGGAGGACGAGGATGTCAGCAACATGGAAGGGGGCCCATCGGGGCTGCGGGTTGTTCGAAAGCGATACCGCGGTCTCGATACAAAGGACTAAGAAGGAACATGGGCGGTTTTTAGTCAGTAGAAGTCTGACACTCCTTACCGCTCTGCCCAATTAAGGAGCCACACGGTCAATTCCGGGCTAATATACGAGTGCCACCAACGCCTGAACCGGGTAGGTAACCTCAACAATATAACCATTCAATGGATTAAAGGACATAGCGACTCCCGAGGCAACGATGCAGCGGACGAGCTCGCTCGAAGAGGCTCAAGCATGGCGGCGGTGGGACCAGAACCCATCGTGCCGCTCCCTTTCGGTTATCTTCGTACGCTGGTAAGGAAACGTACCAGAGAACTTCACGCCAAGCTATGGCTAGACCACGGCGAGTGCAGGCAGGCCAAGGAGGCGCTTCCCGCCATCGACGCCCGCCTCACCAAACAAGCGCTCCGGCTGACTAAGCTGCAGCTACGCACAGTGACGGCCGCCATCACTGGACACGGTACATTTAACAAGCACCTCTTTGTTATAGGTGTCACGGACAGTCCTCTGTGTCGAGCCTGCATGGAGGAAGAAGAAACAGCAGCCCACGTGCTCCTGCACTGTCCGGGGGTTGCCCCATACAGGGCCAAGTACTTCGGTAACCCAGGTACTCTCCGCGAGATTGCCGGTAACATCAAGGGGTTGCTGGCTTTTCTCGGGGAGCTTCGGTGGATCGAGTAAGATTCCCACCCGCACGCAAAACACACGCTCCGGGCGTGGAGTTGCGGACACTAGCCCGATGCATCTATTCTATTCTATTCTACCGCTCTGCCCAGAGCGGGAGGAGTCATTTGATGATTTTCCACCCTCCAAAAAAAAGGCCTGTTATTTATTTAACGACTCAAATAAGATAATCTCTATCGCTTTATCACATAATACATCTGTCCTCCCTGCGAAGGTTTTGTTCCGAAGGGAACGCTGACTTATTGCAATAAAATTGTTTTTAAACTTTTCTCTCGAGTTTATTGTTTTTTACCTACACAAGGAGCAACAATATAAAAAGATAGACTTTGTTACGTTCGAATAAAATAAGATCTTCGTTCTGGTCTAGTAGCAAGTGCGACTGCTGCGGGTGAGGTCCTAGGTTCGATTCACTTGGCGGGCAAAGTGTTATTGGGTTTTTGCATCAGAACCTTCTCAGTAACAGCCACGGAGTCAGGATTTGTGCCCGGTTTAAGGCAATAGGGTACTGCTAGGCTAGGCTGGCAATCGGCACAACATCTTAAGTCCATACATTTAAGTACCTACACAAAACATTTAATTTCGTGCACTCCGCATCAGACGAATCTTTATGAAATTGAATCAATATAATTAAGTAATATTGTATGGTCTTAGTGTTGCTATGACAAACAATAACTTTCTACGACTTCAGACGGGTAACTTGTTGAGATATTTTCGTAAGACAATTAATTCAGTATCAGCTTTGCTCTGTTAGCAAAGCTGAATTATTTTCCTTATTCCTATTTTTTTTTAAAACCTACCCATTTTATTATTGATTCGGGTCGAGAATCATTAGAACAGTGGTCATATTTCGAAGTTTGTATTATCTATTAATATTATAGACGGAAATATAAAAACAGAAATAAGAACGATCTTGCGGTGCAAGGAAAAGGGTGCTCAGGTATTATTCAAATTTTCAATATTGTTTTTTCCCGAATGCAGAAGTTTGTCCTGTACACTTTATATACTTTTCTGATCACGAACAAACACAATTTAAAGTTTTTTTCAAAATCAGTTTGTGTAGGTCCCTCGTCCCTGTAATAAAGGGCTTCTTTGAAAAAGTCGCTTCATGTAATTTTGTGTACCTTTCACAAATTGCCTCTATTCAGCCACCCACTCTTTGAGGCTTTGAATGTTAAAAGAATTTAGGTATTATTTTGACTAATTAGTTTCTAATTAATGGACCTTTAAATGAAAGCCCAAAGGTAACTGGCGTTGAAGGTCGTCTTGATCATTTTTGTTGATTATGTTACGAAATGTTTTCATTTCTATTCAAAACCTATCTCAATCTTGTTGTCGTTTTAACATTACTTGTCAGTTTTTTTTTGTAGGGAAATCACCAAATGACTCAGGAGTGTCAGACTTCTACTGACTAGAAACCACCCCTTGTTGGCCCTTTGTGCCGAGGCCACGGTAGCTCTTTGGAACAACCCGCAGCCCTGACGGGGGTTGTTTTACACCCACGTGTTGTCAAGACTTGCACCTCATCATTTACTACGTAAACGTACAGTAATAGGCAGGTAAACTCAGCTCTTAGAAATCAGTCAAGGTCAAAAAGATTTTCAGGATGGTTTCACGTTTGAAGTCATGAACGATAGCGATGAATTTCTTTGCTATTTAAATATACAATATAGCTTTCAGCGACTGCGTAAAAGTTTTGATAAATAATCGTCGTAAATAAAGTCTGATAAGGTTGTCAAAAAATGCTTTATATTTGTGGTGCTTACTGCAAAAGGGGGCAAAGGCCTTCCTTTCCGTTTTTTACGTCAACTTGGTCCCATCTCGTCTATAGGCGGCAAGCTATGAGGTAAAGCCGTTAAGTTTAGTATAAAAAAATGGTTTTCTGTAAAGTCCGTTTACGGACGATAGTTTAACGTGACAACGTCATAACCTGTCTTTCTTCTCTTCGGATACATTGGCCAATCGAGTGGAAGAGTGATGGATGCGGCGCAAGCGTACAATAAGCGTAACGGGACAATGAGCGTAACTGGACGATGAGTCATCCTTTTTCGTGCATGCAGCCGGCGTTCATCGATTTATCAGACGTTGTCACGTCAAAAGACTGACAACAACATGTAATTTCTGCGTATATTCAGTTAAAGTTTAAAGACAAAATCCATATCAACACTCGATTCAACATCTAACTCGTTTGTCGCAGTTTTCTTACTGAAAACCCTCGAGAGACTCTGCGATCGACACATTCGGGATGGACCTCTTCGGGAACGACCACTTCACAAACAACAACACGCGTATTCCACAGGTAAATCAACAGAAACTGCGCTGCATAGTGTGATCTCCAAGATCGAATGTGCAGTGGACCACAAATGCTCGTCACTAGCTGCCTTCATTGACATAGAAGGCGCTTTTGACAAAACCATCTTCCATAGCATCAACGCAGCCCTCGAGGAACACGGTGTGGACTCGACACTGCGAGGATGGATCACAAACATGCTCAGACTGAGAGCCGTACAAGTTACGGTGAACGACACTACTTTGCCTGTTTTCAGCAAGGTGTTTGAAAAGGTTATGCTTAATCAAATGCTCATCCACTTTAACACCAATAAAATCTTACATGAGAAACAGTATGGTTTCACCAAAGGACGTTTACGACTGACGCCGGTGTCACCTTATTAAAACATATATTTACTGCGTGGGAAGAGTCACAAGATGCCATAGGGATTTTCTGTGACCTCTCGAAAGCATTTGATTGCGTCAACCACGAAACCCTTCTCAGAAAGCTTGAACATTACGGTTTAGGGAAACTTGCGCTCAGTTTAATGAAATCGTATTTAAACGATAGACATCAGCAAGTACAAATAAATGGTGTCAATTCAACGGGCTTAAAAGTAAGTATGGGTGTACCACAAGGTTCGATATTAGGTCCCTTTCTCTTTTTAGTCTATATTAATGATCTACCCCATTTATTTAAAAACCAACCTGAAATGGTATTGTTTGCCGACGATACTTCTTTAATATTTAAGGTAAACAGACGTGCCACAAATCTTGATGACGTAAATAACGCCCTACTGCAGGTTCATAATTGGTTCACCGTCAATAATTTAGTCTTAAATGGGAAAAAAACGAAGTGCATAAGATTTGCTCTACCAAATGTCAAAAGTACTGATTGTGACATAGTATTGAATCAAGAGACACTAGAATTTGTCGATGAAACTGTTTTCTTGGGGATAACGATTGACTCGAGGCTACAGTGGGGTCCGCATTTAACATCTCTTGCAGGACGGCTGAGTTCAGCAGCATATGCTGTTAGGAAAATCCGCCAATTTACTGACGTAGATACCGCGAGACTAGTCTATTTTAGCTATTTTCATAGTGTTATGTCATACGGTATTTTACTATGGGGACGGGCTGCAGACATCGAGTCTATATTTATTCTGCAGAAAAGAGCCATTAGAGCCATATATGGTCTACGAAGGCGCGATTCTCTGAGAGAGCTGTTTAAGGAAATTAACATCATGACAGTACCTTGTCAATACATCTATGAAAACATCATGTACGTTAGGAAAAATCTGCATTTGTTTAGTAAAAGAGGTGATAGACACCACTATAATACGAGGAATAGGGACCAACTAGTACAGCCAGGTTTCAGGCTAGCTAAAGTAGACTCATCTTTCATGGGGTACTGTTTAAAATGTTACAATAAAATACCCCCTCACATTCTTCAACTGAGTGAGACGAAATTTAAAACTTGTGTAAAACGCACACTATGTAGGCAGGCATACTATAAGTTGGGGGATTACATTGATGATAAAAATGCTTGGCTCAATGCTGGTCCTGCTCCACAACCTTAGGGGCAAATAAATCGACTACCATGTGAAGTTAGTGTAGAGGCTGCAGAAGATTGTAAAAATATCTTTGCATTGTATAGATTCAATGTCTTAATATTGTATAATTGCATGGCACATGTGTGAGTACTATGTACTATAAAGCCACTTTTTACATTTTACATTTAGTTATATTTTAGTGACGTTGCCCTGGTGGCTGGGAGAATGTCATGCTCACTCAAATGTCTCGCTGATGGTGGCGGGTGTGTCGGATCATTTGGTTCCCTTCAAAATGGTTGAGTTAGATGGTGCTGATCCATGCGTCATGTTCGTGAACGGGCGCTGTCAGTGGAGACTGGTCATCTCTTAGCTGCCATGGTTTATATATTTTTCTTTGATTTGTTTTTTATATCTTTTTACTCTGGACGCTCTTACTTGCACGTCTTGCTACATAGTTCTCACATAATATACCATCTCAACATGAATGATGTAATGTACCAAGATTTTGTAACAAATTCTGATTTAAAAGAGTGTCCATGGAGTTTCTTGCCCGTTCTTCTTCATGAGATCTACGTTAGGGAACTGGCAACTACAGTACTTTCACAAGTTATTATGCCTTGTGATTGTGACTGTAGCGTAGGAGTGCAATGCGTCGTTTCGGGAGTTGCTGCGTCGGGCTGCGCGGCGCCGGATGTTACCGGCGGCGATTGCTGTGGGTGCGGGGGCGCGCGGCGGCGTGTGCCGTGGCGGTGGGTGTGCGGGGCTCCGGGTCGCGAGGCGGCGGTTGCACGTTGCGGCGTGCATTCGTTGTTCCGTGTTTCGGGGTCTCGAGCATTCGTTGTTGCGGTTTGCGTCGCTGCGTGCTTTCGTGCTCGCAGTGTTCGTTGTTGCGGGCATTCGGTGGCGTGTGGTTCGGCGTGGTGGCTTTCGGAATGACGTATTGCACTCGTAGTTTCGTTCTTCTTCCGTCCTTCTGACATTCAAAAGTGCCTGTAATGGCTTAATTGAAATAAAATATTTGAGTTTGAGTTTGAGTTTGAGAGCCATAGTGGCCAAGGGATGCCCCCAAGGTGGTGTCCTCTCGCCACTACTGTGGAACCTCGTAGTAGACAGCCTCATTAAACGTCTAAATAACGGGGGCTACTACACGGTGGGTTATGCGGACGATCTGACCATAATATTAAACGGCACACACGAAAACACACTATGCAACCTTATGCGCCAAGCACTAAGAATAGTTGAGGACTGGTGCAAGGAATACAAACTAGCAGTGAACCCTACCAAAACGGAACTCGTCCTCTTCACAAAGAAAAGGAAGTTGGCAACGCTACAATTGCCAAGCTTCTTTGGGACAACCCTAAGCCTATCGACTGAAACCAAATACCTGGGCATCTTTTTGGACAAACAGCTGAACTGGGCAAAACACACTGAGTACACCATCACAAAAGCCAGTATAGCTCTATGGCAATGTAAGAGACTCCTGGGAAGAAATTGGGGCTTAAGCCCCAAAATAACCTACTGGCTATACACCACAGTTATCCGACCAATCATCACATACGGCTCTTTAGTTTGGTGGCCTAGGACCAACCTAAGTACAACCCAAAAGGATCTCGAGAAACTACAAAGAATGGCCTGCGTAGCAATCACCGGCAGCATGAGAACTTCCCCCACTGCTGCCTTACAGGTGATGCTGGGGCTACCTCCCCTGCACCTCGTCATAAGAGAGGAGGCGGCCTTAGTGACTTTCAGACTCGAAGTATCCGGTATCCTAAGAAATGACTCGAGAATCAAACACACACGCATCAGGGAAGATGCAATCAAAGAACAGCCAATGATGACATCACCCATCGACAGAACCCTGAAGACGCATTGCTTCCAAAAACATTACAACATAGCGCTCATAGAGGAGTGGTGTGACTACTCAGGTACAAATGAGCTAAGGATTTACACCGATGGATCAAAAACTGACTATGGGACAGGCGTCGGGGTGTTCTCCGACGACTTAAACATCAAGATATCCAAACCACTTGGAAAACTTAACTCTGTTTACCAAGCAGAGTGTGTAGGTATCATCCAAGCGGCACACGCTATAGAGGCCAGGGAGGTTACGGATACCAATATTCGAATACTCTCCGACAGTGCCTCAGTTCTTCAATCCCTGAAGAGTAATCAGATCACGTCGAGACTGATACTGGAATGCCACAAAGCCCTGGAACGAATAACGGTAATAAATCACAACAAGGTAACGCTGCAATGGATTAGAGGTCACAGCGGATCGCTTGGAAACGATGCGGCCGACGAACTTGCCAGAAGAGGATCCAGCACAAAGCCTTATGGACCCGAACCCATTGTGCCCATCCCTTTCAAGCAGCTAAGAAGCTGGCTAAAAGACCATACTCGAATACAAGCAGAGAAATGGTGGAGCTCGACACCAGGATGAAGGCAATCTAAGGAGGCTATGCCATCCCTGGATATAAAACTGACCAGGCGCCTTCTGCGCCTGGACAGAGATAGCCTGCGCCTGGTGGCGGGGACCATCACCGGACATTGTTCACTGAATAAACATTTTCACACCCTAGGAATCACTGACAGTCCCCTGTGCAGGGCATGCATGGAGGCGGAGGAAACTGTGGCGCATGTGCTCCTTGAATGCACAGGCGTTACCAAGATCCGCGAGGAGACCCTGGGAACACCACGATCTCTTGCGGATGCCCTGAGGAGACCGGGAAGTCTGATCTGCTTCTGGAGGGAGGTGGGCTGGTTGGAATAATCGGCCGCCACGGCTCACGCACAATGGTCCACTTTAAGGACTAAGTGCGGAAACCTGAAACCCCATAAAGAAGAAGAAGAAGATTGTCGCAGTTGCCCGCTACCGCTCATGAGTCGCGCGGATGGTAAGTCAACCAATTTGTAAAGGCTTCCTGTTACCGCCCTTGAGAATGACATTGAGAAGTGTGCTCTGTATCTTGAATTTAAATTGACCGACTACTTTTGTTTTGTTTATTTTACCTTTAAGTCTTTGTTCTTCGAAGATCTCTCTAGTAGTTTTTACTGTACAGAAAGACTGCAGCAATTTATTTAAAAAAATCTTAATGACGTCACTTAGGATTCATTATCGAACGATAAAAATTGAAAAGTAACAATATCAGCAAGCGTTCAATATCTATGAGCTTATTGGACCATTACTTTGAGTAAATACTTGTAGATACATTATGCTTGAACTCTTCTTAACCGACGAAGAACTATACAAAACAATAAACTGTTCTCACTGAAAATAGTTGAATACAAAATTTAAATTTCCAAAAACCAACCTAACCTTAGCCAACATGTTATTTTAAATTTAAATTCCATACAGTCCACGCATTAGCCGGCGCGGCCCGTTGCGTTCCGTTCCCATTTATTTTACATGTGATAGAAAATTCCCTGAACGTGGAAAGGGTTTTAACGCGACACGATGCGATGGTCAGGGAAAACGCGGGGTACTCACTCCACTAACACAAGCCTAAGTCCGTCCCTGTTCATACACATGGATAGAACTTAACGGTGATTGGTTGAATCGAGCCGTGATTTAAATGTGTGCGTACGGCTGGGTGTATTCTTACAGGGCCGCTGTAGGTGTGTGCTTGTTTTATCTTTGTGTGTGTGTTTGATGGCAGACAGTATTCCGCGTCGTCATCACGACTGATTGGAACCACCTGCTGCCGTACGATGGGAACTGTAACGACTATGTTCTCGATGGGGGTTCTTTGTTCGTAGTTAGTGTGGTTTATCGGTTTGGAAGTTTATTGTGACTTGTGAGTGATATGACAGGAGTTTCTGACTGTAAGCTACTCGTATGTTGCAGTTTTTTAACAATAGATCTACTACAAAGTATTTTTGAGGTTTAAACAAATACTGAAAGAATAATTAAAATAAACTTGAAACACATCGTTTTATATGTGTAATTGTGTATGTAACACTGACAAGTTCGGTTTCACATTTTCTTGTTACAATTATTGTTTAGTATAACTTTTTCTTACTACATATTTATGCCTGTAGCACACCTCCGCTGCGAAACAACAATTGCGAAACCGCTGCGCGAGTTTCGCTGTACAACAGTACTACGGTCAACGGGCGGAGATGTAGACGGCTCCTGAGCAAATGAGCGAAATCTTGTTAGAAAGAGACAACATCATAGTCAGTTTTGTACGTTAGAGCAGGGAATTTTTATCCTGTTTCGCCGCCAAAGAATTTACAACTCACAGCGAAACTATTGCGGTTTCGCCCTTTGAGTTTCGCAGCGGAGGTGTGCTACAGGCATTAATAACCATCTGCGTGGTAATTCTTAACTATTTTAATTTACACAATTTTATTTGCTGCGTTAAGTCAGCTAAATCTCTGAATGATTTATATGGACAGGCGGACATTTGTGTATTTGTTTCTGTGTACCATACTATTATGGAATTCTAAACATCTTTTGGTGCCATAATGACATTAATAGTGGACGCCCCCTGTTGGTAAGAAATTGTTAAAGGAATTCATGATTTCGTTTAAAAACAAGCTGCTACACTAAGCTAACGCTGGTTTAACAGAAATTCCAATTTCAGTTTGTGTTGTATTAAATGGTAGTGTTTTGCTAACGATGGGTAATTTGGCCGTTTCGTGTGGTCACCGACGCGTGTACGCGTGACATGGGACTGACAACTGTACCGCAAACATGTTCCTACTCGTTCATCGCTCTACCGAAAATTGAAATCCATCTAAATCGCTGTAGTGTTTGTTGGTCAAAGAAAAGGTGTGACTAAATTGCTGTTGCAGATTTGATATATTTTAAGAAATTATTAACTCTAGTAGCACATGTCTTCGTAATGAATGCATGAATTGCTGTTCAGATTTAATTACTCTATTAATTACACTGACTTTCTTATTGTCTTTATGTCACTAGGTATTTAAATTACAAATTATTTTAATTTAATTTTAAGTTTACATGCTGACTGTAGTAAGCGAAATATACCTCTTATTTTTAAGACTATATTGTACCATATTTCATGCAAATAAAGAATCTTGAATCTGATTCATGTTTTCCATATGTATCACATGGAGGATTTGCAGCACAGTTCGCAATAGTTATTTCACTGGTTCATTTGTTCAAATAAGGACTTTTCCTTTCCTTCAAATATTCTTACGAATGTCCGAGCAAACGTGTAGCAAGTCTTTTGTTTTTTGTCAGTCATATCCGTGTCACATCTCTTTTTTACCTACCTACTAGATTCTAGATAAACTTATTTACTTTTTACCCGACTGCAAGGAAAGGGTTATGTTTTTTGCGAATACCTACCTCATATCTTCCAAACCACTCGATGGATTTCTTTAATCTAAATCTTACTTTAATTCAAAAATAAGAACATCGAAATTATCCATTTTCGTTAAACTCGGAAAAAATCTTAAAATTAAGAAAGTTTAACCAATAAAGAACATAGTAGACTTGATCGGGTGAAGTCGGAATAACTGGTATAATGCGAATAGCGAGCGGTTTTAATTAAAGGAACCTTCATGGCGACCACCTGAAGCCATTGGGATTAGACCAATGAGGTACAGCCATTCGTGTAGTCGTATTGGGTTCTGTAGGAATATTAGTAATTGAAATAATCACTGTGAGCAAGTCAGTCAGAGTCTGTTTTCTTAAAATTTAATGAGGTAATTATGAACCCTGTTGGGCACAGAAAAATGGTGACGAGAGAGGAAGCTTGGTTGATCTGTTTTCAACCGACTTCCAAAAAAAGAGGAGGTTCTCAATTCGTCTGTTTGTTTTTTCATTCTTTATATTATTATTTTTCTGTTTAGTTTTTAGTTTAATTTTTATATTTTTTGTTGTGTGAACTTGTGGCGTGTGTCAAATAAATTTATTTTCTTTCTTTCTTTTATCGAATAATGAAAAAAGATATAGCTGATATTTGTTGCTTCGTTTAAGGTGCTTAATATAGTTATTATCCTCCTAATTCATCATAATCATCGTCTTACTGTCCTTATCCCATTCTATTTGGGATTTGGGATTCTATAACTGTTGTTGACAATTAACTACGACAACCATTCCACTTAGTAAAGAGGTCATTATACGTATTCATAATTATGTACATTTATGGCTAGATTTATGCCATCTCCGATTGATCATATTTTATTACTAACGTATCTTTGAAAATTTACGAAATACATTTTTAGTTGGAGTACGTATTGAAGAAAAACCGAAGCATTTTGAATACCAGTTACAATCATGTCTACAGTCTTTAGTATTGATTTCACATGCGGTACCCTAAAAAGTAGGTTTGAATGGCGGTCGAAATAAATTAATGGCATTTTACGGAAGCGCCCATAAACTGCTCGGGGGATGCGTTTAATTGACTTAATTTATATTTATACAAAAAGTGGGGAGTTACTGTGTTTGTCCGTTGGAACATTTAGCAGGGTATGACTATGCGACTATAATATATAAAATATGAATGCTTCAACAAATCCACATTGCTGTTTTCATTTTGCTCGTGTCAGGTGTCACGAGCAAAAAAAAATCAGCAGCTTCAACTTGAGTAGAACTTTGTAAAGGTTTCAAGCTTCCAGTATGTGTGTGACCAATTTGTCAATTTTTTTTTAAGGATGGGTACCTAATCATCAAATGACTCTTCCCGCTCTTGGCGGAGCAGAGGAGTGTTCTTTATACCGTCCTTTGCTTAATTATAGTTTTAAATTCAAATGTACCATGTTTCTTCAACCAATGCATCTCAATTCTGTAGACAATGTATTATGTTAGGTTCTACAATTTCTCAAACAGAGCCAAGACATGGAGCTAGTTCTCAAAAATATTTTCATTGGAAAGCGCCGCCTTGTCTTAATTTTTCCCTGATATCTTTTTAATGGAGTATTATAAAAGCGTTAGACCGGCTCCTCCTGCCTCTCGGGGTTATTATACGAACAGTTCTACTAGTTTACAGTTATTTTATGCAATGAGATTAATGTTTATTACTTGGTTTGTCTTTAAGTTAAAATATAAAGCTAAATCTATAGAAATAAAAAGAGAAGTCCTGACTGACTGACTGACTGACTCATCAACGCCCAGCCCAAACCCTTGGACCTAGAAAGCTGAAATTTTGAACAGAGGTTCCCTTTATAATGTAGACACGGAATAAGGAAGGATTTTTCGAAATTCAACCCCTAAGGGAGTTAAATAGGGGATGAAAGTTTGTATGGAAAATCGATATTTTCACGCGGGGGAAGCCGCTGGCAAAAGCTAGTAATATAATAAATTGTTTGTTGTTGAATGGTGTCTGGTGAGATGCAGACGAGTAATATAGAAGTGTGGAAGAAGAAGATATACTGCGTCGATCCCAAATGAATTGGGATAAGGGCAAGAAAATTATGATGTTCAATGTAAGCCAAACTTATTTTTTTTTTAATAAAACGTTGCCCCACACTAGGATTACTCCTGTATCGTGGGTGCGTTTACAAACACTTAAACTCACATACACAAACACACCCAGACCCGAAACAACTATCTGTAGGCCCTACAAATATTTGTTCCGTGCGGGGATCGAACCCGCGACACACAAGCGCAGCAGTCCAATCGCTCAGCCACTGCGCCAACCGTGCCGTCACTTACGTAACTTTGCCGAATTGTTTTATAAATTATCTGGTGGGTAGAAAATCATCAAATAACCCCTCCCGCTCTTGGGCAGAGCAAAAGGGAGTGTCAGACTTCCACTGACTAAAAACCACCCATGTTCCTTCTTAGCCCTTTATGTCGAGGCCGCGGTATCTTTGTAACCAACCCGTAGCCCCGACGGCATATAACTAAACCTCAAAACAACATTATTACTTAAGACATCTCACAAAATGCTCTCAAATCTAACAAGGTCCTCGAACACAATGACAATTCACCGAATAATTACGAATCAGAGGCCGATGCCCCCATCCCAATCAACCAAGACAGTACAAACAGTGATTACAGACTCCAACGATGTTTGCACTCCTAATAGATCTATGACAGGCGAACCTTTTCCCTTTTCACGCAATTTTACTATCCGGCCAGACGAAAACGTACTTTATTAAAAAGGAATAGAAGTTATGATGACGGTGATAGAAGTGGTGAATGCAGTACTTATCTAGTTTGTATTTCAGAGATTGGATTAGTAAAGGAGTCGTTTGATTGAGTTAGTGCATGTTTACGTACAGGCGGAGCGTCGCGCGGCGCGTGCAGCGTTTTTATTTCAAACACATGGCGATGTATGAAAAAGTTAACAATTTCAAAACTTATTTTTACGAGAAGCGATTTTTCGCTCGTTTGTTTAAAATGCAGCGTTTGTTGCGGTGACCTCGTCTCTCAGTAAATTAATAATAATAAAAAAGCACGAGACAAGCATTCTGCACGCGCGGCGCAACGCCCCGCGTCTCCGTAAACGAGCCCTTAGTGTATGGTTGTCCTTATGTCGAGGTTTGGAGAATATAAACTGAAAATTATTATTGGACCTCAGATAAAATAGATTGGACATTCATTTTTACCTTATTTATCGTCCTTACCTGTGAACACAGTTTAATGTTGCCGTGACGTCAACAGGGGAGAATGTATAAGAAGAAAACGACCCCGACTAGAATTGGTCAATTGCGGGATGGTGATGATGATGGTGACCTTGACGGAGCAGGGTAGGACGGAAACTTTTATAATCTTGACTACAACGTCAATTTTATACTATTTTTCAGTCTTTATCTATCTTCTATCTATATACCTAAATAAAAAACTTTTTTACTAAAAATAAAACCGACTTCGACAAAAAAAAAAACCGGCCAAGTGCGAGTCGGACTCGCGCACCGAGGGTTCCGTACAAACAAAGTTTAAAATTACTTAGAATATTTTTATTATGTGATGTAACTAAAAATTTATGGTTTTCGTAATTTTTCCTTTATCTATGCTATAAGACGTTGCTTCGTACCAAATTTCAAGATTCTGAGTTCACGGGAAGCACCCTGTAGGTTTTGATTCCCTTGCAAGTGTCGAAAATTTGCGGCATAAACGGCTGTATCTTTTGATTGCGTTGGCTTAGAAGTTTGATTTTTTCACAGCTTCAAGGGACAGTAGACCTGAGTAATTGATATAAATTTCAGCTTCATACCTCCACGCGTTCCTGAGAAAAAGGGTCTTGACAGACGGACGGACGGACAGACGGACAACAAAGTGATCCTATAAGGGTTCCGTTTTTTCCTTATGAGGTACGGAACTATATATACTTATGACTTTTGTTTCTTTGATTTCATTTTTTTGTCACCGACTTCAGAAACTGATTTTTCTTCTCAAGTTTATTTTTCACTTTTGAGTGTTTTTTTTGTCGAAGTCGGTTTTATTTTTAGTAAAAACGTTTTTATTTTTCACTTTTTAGTGTTTCACATGTGCTTACCCCTTCACAACGTACCGGCGTGATGTTATGTTAGGAACTGGTGTAAACAATAGACAGACAATATGAGATTTCAGCAATCCCAGTCCGTTTGCTATCATTTATTGAGGAGTTCCGTTGCCTATCTCCGAAGTTCTTCATCAGATCTTCACAAAATAGTTTTTATAACCTTTGTAGTGAGTACAGGCGTGATATTATGTTATGTGATGGCGTAAACAATGCTTAGATATGCTATAGCAACAATCGCGGTTAATCTGCTGTTATTTATTGAAGAGTTCCCCCGATTTCTACAAGATCCCATCATCAGATATTGAAATGGTGACAATGGGACCACACGGAAAGCACCAGCTTTCAAATGAAAAAAGAATCATGAAAATCAGTTCACCCAGTCGCAAGTTATGAGCGAACAAACATAAAAAAATAAAAAAAATACAGTCGAATTGATAACCTCCTCCTTTTTTTGGAAGTCGGTTAAAAAGAGAAGTCCTGACTGACTGACTCATCAACGCCCAGCCCAAACCCTTGGACCTAGAAAACTGAAATTTTGCACGGAGGTTCCCTTAATAATGGAGACAAGGAATAAGGAAGGATTTTTCGAAATTCAACCCCTAAAGTAGTTAAATAGGGGATGAAAGTTTGTATGAATAATCGTCATTTTCACGCGGGCGAAGCCGCTGGCAAAAGCTAGTCATGTAATATAAATAAACTACCGGTTTCAGTTGCCATACGAATATCTGTTGAAATTCTTGCTGGTAATTAGAATCCCGCAGTAAGACACCTAAAATAACATTAGTATTGCCCAAATGCGCAGTAATTACGATGTAGAGGTCAATGCCAGCCGAGCAGATGTTAAATATTGATATTCTGCTGTCTAAAAATATGTCTTCGTTTGAAGTAAATATCGTAAGAAAACCCGCATTTCCCAGACGAGAAATTCGAATATATTTGACTTCCACCAACACGTATAGGATCCACCTGTCGGGTTATGGCCTAGTTCATCTTTCAGTAACACAAATACTTCTTAGTAACAGCCCCGAGTCCATGACATAGGACTTGGAGCTCGTAAGTTCGAACAAAAACAAGTGCATTACTTAGTGTAATTCTTATTATGATCAATGTTTTCAAATCGCTAAAGGAAACTATCGTGGCGAAAGCGGTATGTCCTAGATTCCAAAATTCGCAGATATGTGTAGCGTCACTACAAAAAGTGGCACAACATTGTACAAAAAGTACTACAGTGCCATTTGAAGAATGAAGAATTAACATCAAAATTCTGAATGGCGCAATCAAAAGTTATCTAGCAACTGACGACCATGTAGAAAAACCCGACTAACAACAGATACTGTTGTCAATCCGCACTGGGCCCGCGTGGTGGATTAAAGCCCGTCCTTCTCCTAGAGAGGAGGCCTGAGTTCCAGCAGTGGGAACATTATAGGCTGATGATGGACAACAGTTGTAAGTCGGGTTTTTCTACATAGTCGTCAGTTACTATCTGGCCGTGGCAAACCAGACACAAACCCTTCTAATCGGAAGATCCTCCTTATTCTTTGTGGGATGAAGATCTTCACTGACCCTATTCTTCATACCCCAATATGTGTGACCTCTACCAATGTGCGCTAGGCCCGCGTGGTAGATTGTGACCTCTTTAACAAAGAGCAGGCCGCAAGATATACCGCGGCCTCGACACAAATGGCTAAGAAGGAACATGGGTGGTTTTTAGTCAGTAGAAGTGACACTGCCTACCGCTTTGCCCAGAGCGGGTCATTTGATGATTTTCCGCACTCCAAAAAAAAGGCCTCCCAATAAATGTATGTACATTCTTATATAACATTTTTTTATTTTACAAAAGTCGACAATTAACAGCAACGACGGAAAAACCTACTTGTTATTATCATGTACGCCTATAATTATAATATGTAGATTGAATGAGGGTCGCACATACGAGCAATGATCTCGCATACTAATTAGTTCGGCTGTCTAGTGTTACTTTATTTTCTTTTGATTAACTTTGTCTGCGCAAAAACAAACTGTTGTGGGGAGCATAGGCTGTCTATGGATCAGTCTTTTCAGTTGTTGGAGGTCACATCTCGGTGCCCATAGAAAATTCCTTCAGTGCAGTCGTAATCAGTTTACAAAATTCCCACTGCTGGGACACACTGACACAAACCACCTCTATGTAAGAAGGTGCGGAAACTGTGCGGGTTGGGGTACTTCATAAATATAATATCACATTTTTGGCTATAAATAGATCTTTGGCAGTCGTTGACCGGAAAGTCTGACAACCAGTCTTGCCAAAGGGTATCGTATTACCCAGTATGAACTGGGTTGTGGAGGTCAGATAGGCAGTCGCTCCATGTAAAATTCTGGCATTCAGCTGCATTCGGTTAGACTGGAAGCCGACCCCAATATAGTTAGGGAAAAGGCTAGGCGGATGATTTCTGGTTCTAGGACGCTACATACATCCCCATACCCACATCTTCTTTCTATACTGTTTTAAAAGCATAGTTTGAAAGAATAGTTTACGTGAAATAAAAGTGTCTGCTTGGATTCGAACCTTCGACCAACAACTGTTAAGTATAGCTTTCCTGTACTGGGCCACTGCGCTTCATTGGGTGTTGTGTCGAATCGAAGACGAAAGGATTCTATAATCCTTTCGTCAAATTGAAATGATTGGATAATTGGTCATTAGAGGCAGTTTAGCTTAGCAGATTATAATTATTTGGGATAACGATTATTATGACTAATTGGATTTGCTACATACATACTTCTAGGTATCTCAGCGAGATAGTTAATCTGAAACTAAGTAAACATAATTCGTAACTTGAAAACATATATAAACATATATATCACCATTTTGTAGATGTTAGCAGCTTTAATTTTAAAACATTTTCCATTTCAACAATGTTAAAACCAGTACACAGAGGGAAAAGAAATGTTTACGCAAAAAAACCTTTTTACTTTATAATAAGTATGATATTATAATGTTATTTCACTCCTAAAGAATATATTTACATAGACGGATAATATAGTCCTTACCTCAATTTCTTCTTTAATTTGTAAGGAAATCGTTAAACATTAAGCACAAGCATTAGCTACACACTGACTTCAAAGAGCAAAGTTTTCCTTGATTGGCGTAAGCTTCTTTGCAACCACTTCGTTAGTGAGATGCAACCTTGTACCTAACCGCGTAAGGTTCGAATTAAGTCCTCTGAGGCGTAGCGTTTGATAATTGGGTATTTTTTTGCAAAAGGTGCCTTTAAGGAGGACGTGTATTCTTGCGTGTGTGTAATTGTGTATCTTCAGAAATCAGTATCCGGTTGTCTAACTACGGCAGAACAAAAAAAAAATATTTATAGTGTAACTAGCTGTTGCCAGCGGCTTCACCTGCTACGACTCGAAAATTATCCCACGGGAAGATAAAATCGGGATAAAAACTATCCTATGTGTTAATTCAGGTTATAAACTATCTGTGTACCAAATTTTAGCCAAATCTGTTCTGTAGTTTTTGCGTGAAGAAGTAACAAACATACACACTCACAATCTTTCGCCTTTAAAATATTAGTATGATGTGATTTATAGGTAAGCATCTCACAGAAATTCATTCATGACATATTTTTTAAACTGCCCCCGAGAATGCGTACGTTTTTTTAACTTCCCCAATGTTTTATCATTTAGGAAGCAGAAGGTAGTGTAAGAGTTACTGATGGAAACCCAAAAAACAATTTTCCGACAAATAATAATTATTCGGAATTTTCCGTTCAACTAATTAGTTTCCCGGTTATTTATTTATATTTTCTACGTTCGGGTTTCAACGTAGCTATGAAGAAGGCATTTTGCTCGGCGTTAGAAACGTAAATGACTGACAGCATAAAGGCCCATTGTTGGTTCTTGAGGTGTTGAGCCCAGCGTGTTAATCTGTTTACTAAAATACTGGGATAACTCATAATTAGTAACAAAATGATATCTACTGAACCTTTATTCTACCGCCTCGTTGGTCTTATGGTTACTAGCGTGACTGCTGTTCGTGAGGTACTGGCTTCGATTCCCAGGTCGGGCCAAATTTTATTGGGTTTTACTATCAGAAATTCCAGTAGCAGCCTGGATTTGTGCCCGGCCTCGCACCTCTATTAAATGTAACTTATCTGGTGAAATGAGGGTGTACAAAATGGGAACACCACTGCCTAACCCTTAGGGGTTACAGCCGTGATGCTATGTTTATTCTACAATGTTCTGAAAAGTCGTAAAAAGTTCAGACACACAAACTTACAATGTTTATAAACACGTGCATCATAAAACTAGCAGCACACAGTCGTTTGAGCAGCCACACTCCTGCGACTCGACACACGCAACTATCTTAGCTCAGCTGAACCCGGCCGTGGTCCTTGAGATCTCTCTACAAAACATTGTAGTGTTTCTTAGAGCCACAGAGCTCAGAACCGCTGTTAATGTCTAGAGACGGCAGAGCAAACACAAGCAGGAACTCTAGTACATGTAAGAGGCACTTTCTAGATTATAGTAAAATGTTAGAAGTATTTTTTATGTGACGATACCGTAGGTACCGAATTGCCGAGTGCAACTGTGTATGAAACTCGCGATGATTTGTGTTAGTAAGTTTTTGGGTTTTGTACCTCAAAAGGAAAAAACGGAACCCATATAGGAACTCGGAACTCGTGTGTCTGCCTGTCTGTCTGTCCGACCATTCCCCCCAGCCCGTATCTCCAAAACTAGTGAGCCTAAAATTTTGAAAAAAAAATACACATTTTAGTTCAGCACTTACAGATTACAGGAAAATCTATAAGAAGTCTATGGTGCTAAAATAACATGGAAAATCTCTCAATATCTACTACCAATGGTGCGGAACTCTTCATGTGTAAGTCCGATTTGCATTGGGCCAGTTTTTCACAATGTTTTGAATAAAAGACGATAAAAAAACAGTAACACGTTTGATTCCTAAGCAAAGTGTTGCCAATGCCACCTCTAGCACCGGCCGTGGAGCTGTATCCGTACCCTGTAGTGCGATCTAGCGTGAAGGTGGAGATAAGTATTATTTTCTTTTTAGATCGCTTGCCATGTAAACAAGGCACAAGGTCGCATCGATCGCGACGCCGACATTACAATAAAATATATTCGTCGACATGAAAACGCACTCGGGTTTTGAATGAGAACTTGAGGTTGTTTTGTTGCTACAGTATTTTTAGAGAATGTATTGTTTTTTTTCGTTTATTCATTTTCTCAGCTTGGCGGCGTTCGGGAAGTTGCGCGGTATTTTCTTGTCCAACTTTACCACAGCGTCTCAAGACGAAAGTCTATGACCAGTGGGTGTTGTAATTACATACGGGACGTGGTCGCTTGCAATGTGCCTCATCAGAAAGCTCAAAGTCACCCAAAGGGCACAGACGAAGGGTACAGGGTTATGCTCGGAGTCTCCTTGCGAGATCACATCAGAAATGAAGACATCCGCAAGAGAAGCTAGGTTACCGACATAGCCCGAAGAATTGCCAAATTGTGGCAGTGGGCAGGGCACATTGTTCGCAGAACGGATGGCCGATGGGGCCGGAAAGTTCTAGAATGGCGACCGCGAACCGGAAGACGTTGCCGGGAAGACCTCCCACTAAGTAGACCGGGGACCTGGTGAAAGTTGCGGGGACCCGTTAGATGCGAGACGCACGGAACCAGTCAATGTGGCGACACCTGGGGGAGGCCTATGTGCAGTGGCGTGCCAGCAATTATTTGGAGGTACACAATTTCCAAAAAAAAACACTTTATTCCGAATTCTGACACTGGTTTTTAATAACACCGGTTTTATTGTCTATTATTTAAACAGTAACACTTTTCGTATTTTATCACAAAATCACAAAATTTACAACTATTTCAATATATTATCAAGTTGTCAGTATCACGTAAATTATTATATTAACAAGAGCTTAAATGCACCTAACAACTAAACTATTCGAGTCAATACGTATTTCGCTGTGGGCAAATTGGTTTCTAACTACTCATTGTCGTTAAAAATTGTAATTGATGATATTAAAATATTTTGTTTTTGTATTGACTGTATTTTTTTTTGAATTCGTTGTTTTATTAAGGCAAGCTGGGCTTTTCAGCTTCTATGGGAGTACCGCCACTGCCTATGTCCAGCAGTGGACGTCTTTTGGCTGAAATGATGATGATGATGATTCATCTTTCCACATAATAAAGTTTATATAGTAGTCCATCGGCATCGGGAACAGAGGCTTTCTGAATTAAGCCCTTGATCCAGCTGCCAAGCGAGAGCCTCAGATGGTGGTCTAGGCTTTTGGCTACTAAGCCATTAGCCGACGAGACTATCAGTACAATGACTGTTGTACTCACGTCTTACATGACGACTGCCTCGAGAGCCAGATCTAGAGATCTTTGAATAGCTTATCTTTCTTATAGAATGTGTCTAATATTCTCTAATTGGTTGGCAAACTTATTGGTCACAACGCATTCGTTACTCTTAGCAATCACAGATATGGTTCACCTATTGCGATTAGGTCTGATGGTTCTCCATAAGACTTATGGCTGACTGGCTTATCGATAAGACATTTTATTCTGTGAATGAGTACCTTAACCTAAAAGATTTACGTTGACATTTTCCTATTCTAATTGATGCAAACTTATTGACATTTTACTATTGACATATCACTATTGACATCCTTAATTTTACAACATACCAATTATTACCAATTAATAAATTCACTTTTAATGTATTTTGCATGCTAGTTTTAGCGAATTGTGTGAGCTACTCTTACAAAACCTGACCATCAAGACTGTACTACAATTCTAGCGAATAAAGTTCATTTCATTTCATTTCATTTCATTTCCAATAACTGTAGTCGGTTGGCCATTAACTGAATATTTTTCTAGTCCTTTGCAAGATCGTTCAGTATAGCTACAACCGTACTTTTTCTTAAACGTTACCCCACACTAAATTTTGATCCATTTGCGACTTCTGCTCTACCAAGTTTTTGTCCCGGGATACTTCGAAAAGCGGGGTCACGCTTTTCGAAGTATCCCGGGACAAAAACTTGGTAGAGCAGAAACTTGGTAATTCAAAATAACTTACCATAAAAGATTACACTCCCCAACAATTACATGGGACTTAAATCAACTAGTGAGATTTCGATGTACTATAGGTACAACTCTGCCTAACCTTTCTTGTTTGGGATTACAGGCGTGATGATATTTTTATGTTATACTATCTGATGCTTGCGGCTTTGCCCGCATGGAAGTTGGTCTAATTATACATATATTAAAACCTTCCTCGAGAACCACTCTATTCATTGGTGAAAACACCATGAAAATCGGTGCAGTAGTTTTTGAGTTTTATCGCGAACAGACAGACAGACAGACTTTGTTTTATAATATGTAGTGAAGATAAGACCAATCTCACCCCAAAATGAAGACACTCCAGTCTACGTTCCAAGGTGTACACGCTCACGTCCACGACCTACACTACTGCTCACCACGAGACAACCGCATTAGTCCGCTAAGTATTAGCGCGGAGAGTAATGGCGGCGGCGCGTGCCTCGAATGCGAATATTATAAACTATAACAGCTTGCTGACCGCCGCCACAGTAGTATTAACAAACAGTATATCAACTTGGAACAAATTATCGAAATCGGATTGAAGACACATACGAAGAGGTTATTCAAATTCCAAGCATGCTTCAGGTAACAGGTATCAATTATAGGGGTCATTTCATAAGGACAAAAGCTTTTTTTTTCAATTTATTTTCTATTTTACCCGTACCGACCGGTACTGATCCGTTCCAATTTTGTCTGCTGTTGCATCAAGATATATAGTGAAACGTAATAAAACAATTTATAAACGACCATATCAACCATATTCACAAAAAAACTGTCCAAGTGCAAGTCGGACTTGTACATGAAGGGTTCCGTACCATTGTAGTAGATATTGAGAGAATTTCCATGTTATTTTAGCACCATAGACTTTTTATAAGTTTTCCTGTAATCTATAAGAGTTGAACTTATTGCTGTATTTTTTTTTCAAAATATTATGCTCAGTGGTTTTAGAGATAAGGGGGAAGGGGGAATAGTCGTACAGACAGACACACGAATGGTTCTATTTGGGTTCTGTTTTTTCCTATTGAAGTACTGGCTATCTCTGCTCTGTACCACCGCCGACTGTTCCACGGTCTGTGGGTAATGGACCTCTTTGTATAGTCGTTGGGAATATTAAATGATCACCTTATTGGTGTAGTTGTTGGCACTTGTTGGCGGTACGAACGGCGTGTATTTGAGTCCGAGTAAACGTTTGCGTTTTTCGTACGAATTATATGTCACTAGCAGTGTGTGTGATCGCAGCTAGTCTCTAGTCTGTTTAACCGAACCTTAAGAAGTTGCAACACGGTAAGTGTTGGTAGTACTGACGACACGGTTGGCGCAGTGCCTGAACGATTAGGTTGCTGCGCTGCGTGTCGCGGGATTCGATCCCCGCATGTAACAAATATTTGTATGGCCTACAGATAGCACCCACGATAAAGGAGAAATTCCTAGTGAGGGGCAAAGTTAAAAAAAAGGGATGATGTTTAAAGCTCGGAAATGGTTAAATTTTCTTATAGATAATTCAAAACCATTTTTTTATGAGGCATCTCTAATCTTGTTTTCTTAAAACGCCTTTAAGTTCAATATAAGCAAACACATTATAATTATATCATACAAAACAAACAAATCTCGAACAATCCATAGCGTTCCCATATCTACATAGCAGTCTTGAACCGCCATCATTCGGAACAGTTGCTAAATCCCCTTCATCTATGGCCCTATCACTGTGGTGACAAGGGTCACCTGAGCTGTGAGCCAACAGCGACCCAGTGTCAGCTTCGTTCACGACCTCGCCTGATGCGACTTGATAACAAGTGAAACGCGGGCGCGTCATCTTGTCCTTCGCGTGACTACTAGGGTTATAGTATTTGTAGAAATTGTTTTTTTCGTTATTTTGTTCTATCATTGTTCTTATATTATAAGCTTTTATTGTCCCACTGCAGTGTAAAGGTTTTCTTCCTTCCTTCCACTTTTTGTGATCACTTTTCGGGATTGTAAGCTAATCCTTTGAGAAAGGGTCCAGCTCAACTCGCCATTAATAATGAAAAATTTTTGTCATTGCTCCTCTGACATGCGGGAATGACCAGCCCAGTTCTATTTCAACTTCTCTTCTGATTAACTTTGAGCTTCGATGACTCGGGGCTTTTTTTGGTTTTTGCGTTTTTTGAAATTGTATTTGAGGAGTTGTAGTGGTTGGGAACAGTAGGGCGAGCTTCGTGTGAACACTGTCACTCCACAAGTAGCGTCACGGTGACTCTGAAGAACGTTTTTATCTTTTTAGAGTTCCGTACCTCAAAAGGAAAAAACGGAACCCTTATACGATCTCTCGTGTGTCTGTCTGTCCGACCATTACGGGCCCTTTTATCTCCGAAACTGCTGAGCCTATAATTTTGAAAAAAAAAATAGAAATTAGTTCAACACTTATAAATATAGATTACAGGAAAACCTATAAGAAGTCTATGGTGCTAAAAATAACATGAAAAATCTCTCAATATCTACTACAATGGTACATCTACTTTATGTGCCAGTTCGACTTACACTTGGCCAGTTCTTCCTTCGGATAGACTGCAGTTCGTGGCCAAGGGGTAAACGATCGTGTTATTATCTAGATGGTTATTCGACATTTTGTTTGACGACTGAATATTAATTGGGTGCTTGATGAGCGATGGAATTAATTTAGGAGATTTTTGTTGCGAGGTACGTTATATAGTGAGGATCAATTTCAAGGTTTTGTTTTCAAGGGCCACTCAAATTATGTTTTGTATTTTTTTTTAAGGTTTCCTTGGTCAGGACAGTTACAACAGTTGTTACGACTAATAGTCGACCAACTTATAAAACGTACTTGTATAAAATATTTTTCTATACATAATGTATGGGAGTACTTGTACAGTGGAGTCTTAAAACTGCAAATGTAAGTTTGATTTATTTTTACAATAAAAAATATCGTTCGGAGGCAGGTAGGCAGGGTGGTTAATCAGTTTAGTAAGTTCACATATTTTGATGGGCAACTACGGAACCCTGCATTGTGCTTGGTCCGACATGCACTTGGCCAGTTTTTTTTTCTTAGTTGCACCTTAAAGAGCACATGTATCTAATGACAATTGATTGTTGGATTTCCATAGCCTGGCCCAGCGTCGACAGTTGTAATTACATACTAGTACAACAATATTTGGATGTTAATTGAGTTGATATCGCTTAGTGTTGTGATAGGCCAATTAATTATTTTCTTCTGTTTCAAAATAATCAGCAGTTAATGAAATAAAACCTGCTAGTTTAATGTTTCTGACTAACTGCTCGGGTCCAAAAAAACCCATAAATGGTTAAATTGGAATAAGTGCTTTGAGTTTCAGATATAAATTCTAACACTGCCACAAATTCTTTCTTTCACACGGCTCAAAAGACCAGACAGGAACAAACCACAAAATTCATAATATTTCGAAACACACAAACTTTTTGCATTGCAGAGTTAAAATGTTAAAAATAACGAGCCTCCGACATTTCTGGCCACAGAGAGATTAAAACCTTTTTTGCTCATTTTGCGTCTAAACGTAGGAAATAACTGTTGCTATGCAGGTTTAATTAAAATGCCACATGACTGCAATAATTGTTTATAAAGGTGTTAAGCTGAGGTTTTCCTGAGTAACTACTAGAAAGATAAGATATTATGGAATATATAAATAATTCAATTAATGTTATAATTTTAATTGTAATCGCATAGCGTTTTAATTAAAATAGTAGAAAAAAAAACATTTCTTTCAATATTATTGTTGGTGGTTTTTCCTTTAGGAATTTCTCAGTACAATCTCGGAGGTTTTGTGCCCGGTTGATGGCAATAGGCTCAGCCTTTATTAAATGGGACCTAAACAAAACAGGCGAAATGTAGGTGTTAATTAGGTTTAGGTACACCTCTGCCTAACCCTTCGGAGATTATAGGCGTGATGTTAGGTCTGATGCTATCTATCAATGTGTCGAAAAACTCCATCCTTCCTTTGGGCTACGCCACAGTCGAGTAAAATTGGTGTCGGTTTAGTGACATGCTACGGCGTAGCAGACGTAGCAACAATATGACCATCACGTCTGCTACGCCGTAGCAACTCAGAAACTAGTATTTAAGCTGTGTTTATGAATAAACTGGGAGCAGCGGTGGCCCACTGGAGGAAATCCCGACTTACGAAAAGTAAATCGTGGGTTCGAACTCAGGCAGGCAAACTTTATGAAGTTTATTTCATCACCACTGCTATTAAAGCGGTGAAGGAAAACATAGTGAGGAATTGTCTTAGAACCAAATAAATTGGAAGACATGTGACATCTACCAACCCGCACTGTGGGTAATACCCCTTTCCTTTTCATAGAGTGGAGGTCTGAGTCCCAGCCGTGGGAACATTATAGGCTGATTATTCGTATTAATAAACCGCCATATCTCTGTATTGCTAACGTAGCTATGTAAAGTTTCAAGTTCTTTAACCCACGGCCTGAACAGACACGTAAAGAAAGTAAACAAATAAACACATTGTTTATTACCGAGCTCCTAATGTTGGACCAGACCACCTAGTGTGAACACTAATAAGGTTGATTATTGAAATAAAACCAAATTATGTCCTGATCTAAGCTGGTATATATTTTCTAAAATCACTGGTAGGTACCCAACTAAATCGAGGTTACACGACCATATCGCGCTTTTATTTGCGGCAACGCCATCTCATCATCGTCATTTCAGTCAAAAGACGTCCACTGCTGGACACAGGCCTTCCCCAGGTGTCGCCACATTGACCAGTACCGTGCGTCTCGCATCCAGCGGGTCCTCGCAACCTTCACCAGGTCAACGCCATCTATCAAGCTTCAAAATCAACTTTTTATCTTAAACAATAATTATAATTACAAAGTTATTACTACGGTTTTTGCATGAACACACATTATTGGTATATTCAATCTAAATGCCTCCTTTAAACCGTATTGAGACACGTGAACAAATACACGTAAAATATATTAAATCTACCTAGATTTGAGTCTAACAAGTTTAGCAGACCACAACACAAACACAGGCCAGTCTAACAAAGTTCTAGCCTTTGCTATTATTTGCGTTTCCAGCGGTATTTGATCAGTGCTGCCTGAAGGCGCTGTAAGATTTAAGATAAAAATGTGATTTCATTTTAAAAGGATCTTGCTCAAAGATTTGTTTTTGTTTGAAGTACGGCAGGAAAATAAAAAATGTTATTGCTTGGTTTCCGATAGGATCATTTCAGGGTACACATCAAATATTGAAATTAAAACGTCGAAGATGTTTATGTTTTACCCTTGTTTTAATAAAAATAATAATGCTACGTTCACTATTTTAAACAAATAAAAAAAGTTCCGTAAAAAAGGATTAAGTCTCATGACACGTTTTGCTTGCGGGGTTCATTGTATAACAGTTACTTTGCTCCGCGATTGCTTCTCCAAGTGATATTATTTGTATATTTTGAATGTTCTAAAATGTTCCCATTGCTGAAGCTCACGCATCCTCTCTGTGAGGGAGAGAGGCAGCTGTCGGGGCTGCGGGTTGTTAGCAAGAGATACCGCGGCCTCGACATAAAGGGCTAAGAAGGAAGATGGATGGTTTTTAGTCAGCAGAACTCTGACACTCCCTTCCGCTCTGCCCAAGAGCGGGAGGGGTTATTAAATATGATTTCGCACCAAAAAAAATTGGTTGCCTGTAAAGTCGGTATACGGGCGAAAGTTTTACGTGACAACGACTTTGAGTAGTAAAATAATTTTAATGTGAATATTCATTCGTATATGTCTGTCTCTCTCGCTCTTAGGCGGGCTAACCATGCCCGAGTGGAAGGGACGCGTGCCTCTCACTCGCTCTCATTGTGAGCGCATAACGTGAGCGGAGCGTAACGCAGTTTCTTGAAGTGTCACCCGGCAAACCAATTTATAAGACGTTGTCACGTCAAAAAAAAGGGAGAGATTCAACCATAATCGAGCAGCCCAGTTTAGCGGCGGTTGTCACATGTTTTAGAGTGTTTAATTTTAGTAGATACTAGCTGATGCCCGCAGCTTTGCCCACCTCAAATTATACACTAAAACCATCCTCGAGAACTACTCTATCCATTGGTGAAAACAGCATGAAAATAGGTGTTTTTCTTAGTAGTTTTTGAGTTTATCGCGAACAGAACAAATCTACTGAATTTTAAAGAAAATAAAAGGTTGTAGTAGACTTGAACATTATAATTTAGGGGAAAAAGTAAAAAATACAATAGTAGTTTAAATAAAAATACCTAGCACACTCTCAGAAGGGAGGAGGGAAGGTTTTGAAGAACGTTACGGTTTTACGGTTATCAGTTTTCAAGTTTAAATTTGAAGATCCACAGAATCACTGGTAGTGCAGGTCACTCGGGTAGTAATATAGGTGGTCCTCTTTAGCGTCAGCGTAGAAACACGACACCGTTCCGTTCACCTTGAGTAGGAAGAACCAGCAGCAGCAATGAACCAGTGTAGAATGTTTAGTATCTTATGGAGATGTTTCCTCGACCAGATTCACACCAGTTTTATAATATGTAGTAATAACCCATTCCCTCTCATTGAGTAATCACACGGTTTACCCACGATGTTTTTTTTTCCATTTTGAGATACAAAATCAGAGGCAGTTTTAATTTTTACCTATAACTTAAATAAAAATTAAAAACAACAGCAAAGGAACTTTTTGCTAAGCCGCTTTTGCAATTAACAGTAATAATGTTGATGTCTGTAAACAAGAAAAGTTTGGGGAGCTGCGGTTAAAAGATACGCCGTTTTATGACCACTTCGCGCAAAGTTACGGAAAACTCTGGATAAACTCCGGGAATTTCTACGTTTCAAGTATTTAGTACTAATGTTACGGTCTTTAGAGTATCTTTGTTGCTTTGTCTTGTGGTTTTTGTACCGATCATCTCATGTTTGGTTATTGTTTTTTACAGAACAAATATAGAGGTATCAAGAAGATCGATAACTGATAAGTTATCTGAACTATATAATAAGTCAATAACTTTAAGATTAAACGACTAAACCACTGGGATACGTTACGTATACAACGAAAGTGACCACCAAGAAGGATTGTTTGAAAATTCATCCCATAAAAGGGTCAAATAGGTAATGAAATGAGTTTCATATAAATGTTCATAATTTTTGCCTATATATAAGAAAAGGAAGAAAATCCCAAAGAATCTTAACATTTCAATCAAAGAGAATTCCTCACAGAAGAAGACTATCTCACTATTAAACTGTCCTACCGTACAAAGAGCATCAAACAATCGCAACCGGTCGCAGTCGTACGTCGCACAATAAGAGCCGCATCGAATCCAATCCATTACCGGCGCTCGTGCGCTGGTATACATGTAGAAGCTTTTGGTCAGACTACACGTGCCGCTCGGATTATGGGTCATATCCGATTGTTTTGTTAATATTATTGCTAATGAATTCTATGTCAGCGATCGTGGGTTAAGGGGTCTGTCGGGGCTGTGGATTATTGAAAGGTTAACGCGGCTCCGACACAAGGGCGAAGAAGGAACATGGGTTTGGTTTTTAGTCAGTAGAAGTCTGACACTCCCCTTCGCCCAAGAGCGGGCCCCGGGTTATTCGATGATTTTCCACCCACCAAAAAAAAAAAAAAACGTGTGGCACTCGGAGACTGCCGCGGTAAATCTATTGCATAGCATTTTTTATCAACTTATGCAATAATAGGTATAAATAATTAGGTATTAATAGTGTAATTACACACCAAAATAATTATTCATTCAAAAAATTTGAACAAAAATAACGTTAATAAGAGTTTGATCTTCGAATTTCGCGCGATGTACATTATATAAATCAAAACCTTCATAGACTAACTAAGCTAGTAAGAAACTCTATGACAGAAAATTTTAAAGAAAAAGTATTGACAGCCTGACGTAAGTGTCATAACATTGAAAAATATGAAAATTTATCTATAATATGTATGTATTTAGAAATATATAAGTATGTTTATCAGTTGTCTAGTACCCATAACACAAGCTCTGCTTAGCTTGGGACTAGATGGCGTTGTGTGATAGTTGTAAAAAAAAAAAAAAAAATATTTATTTTATTTTAGATATTTTATAAGAAAACGAATCGTTTTAGACCGATTCGCAGAATAGTAATGCAAAAACCAATAAAACTTATGATAGATGCGTACTAATAATAAAATGAATGTTTATAGAGTACTCACACTCTTTACACACACACACAGTATATGCACACTCTTTTTTTTTGTGTTTGTTAATTTTATTTTTTATTGTTTGTTGTGTGCACTTGTGGCATATTGTGCTAAATAAATATGTTTTCTTTCTTTCATTCTTTCTTTCACTCCTCACTCATTTTCTTTCACTATTTTTTCGTGACTTTCTTCATTAATAAATGCACTTTGTTTATTCATATTTAAAACACTTTGTACACAAATTATACGAGTAAGAATATTTTAGAAGGAGAAAGCAGAGAGACAAACAATTATTTAATTTGACAACCTCAGTTGACAACCTTGTTATTTTCCGTAACCATAGTAACCTGGTTGAATACTGAATCCTGAATATTTTCGTTAGGAAATCTCTGGATTCGCTCTCTACGCTCAACTCAAGGCCCGCGATAGAATCTATGCAATAGATTAAAAAATAAGGGGTCGAGTTTAAAACTTGGATGTGGGAACATACACATTTCTTCTGTAACAAACTGTCGGGATCAATATTGGGGTATGACTGGGAATCATTTGCAACAAAGACGGTATTAAAAGTAGGCTCGTCTCTGATGACCCTGACCTTAATATATTTAGATAGGTGATATGGGGGTGATGACGGCATGGTTGGTGCAGTGGCTGAGCGATTGGACTGCTGCGCTGCGTGTCGCGGGTTCGATCCCCGCACGGATCAAGTATTTGTTTAGATCAGATAGTTGTTTCGGGTCTGGGCGTGTTTGTGTATGTGAGTTTCAATGTTTGTAAACGCACCCACAATACTAGAGAAATTCTTAGAGCGGGGCAATGTTTTTCAAAAAACCAAAACAACCAAACACTTATTGCCGTAGAATCGGTTTGGTCCCAGTCAGCAAGAGTCTTGTGATTTCATATCGCATCAGACATTTTTTTTTGGGCATGGATATAAAGCTCTTTCAGGTCGACTGTAGGCGGTTCCATCGAAATGAGTGGTCACTTTCCCTAAAAATCGTCTGAATTTTTATCCTGGTTTGTGTATCGTATTAGCATTTGGCGCCTCCTCATTGGCTCCTGAATATGAGTAAAATGGCAACTTCCATCACAAAGATTCTTGAGTTTATGTACTAATAAAGAATTGAACCCTTTAAGTAGTGAAACCATTTTTACCATCCTTGAAAGCTGTATTCAATATCATAAGAAACCTATAATTCCTTAAATTAAATTCTCCGTTAACCACCATTACAATAGGAAATATTTCTAGATCCGTTCCGCTCGCGGGACAAATATCGTCGTTGAAAACTTGGTGGAGCTCAGCGCGGGAATCGCATTCGCACGGAATCGGATCTATTCGAGATGGTGTCGTTTATGTTCCACGCCACGAGAGAGGGACGACTGACGACCGAGAGCAAATGGAGCAATATCCTTTTGGATTCAAGGGATATTTTGTAGGCAACATTTTTTACCTACTGTCGAGATTCGACGAGAGGGATTGCGTTTTCTGAATCATAAGTAAGTCAATTGTGTAGCAAATGCTCAGTTTGACTGATTGTTATATTTTCACGTGTTAATTAATGGGTTAAGATATAAGATTATCCCCGCCGTACGACGTTCTGACCTCCACATAGGCTAAATCGTGGACAGAAACGAGTGCGCTTTAATGAACTAAAAGCAGAACAAAATAACATAAATAAATACACACATCAAAAGTGTCTAGGGATCAACATATATTTTTGCAATAACTTTTCTCCTGATTGATATTAATTAAAATTTTCTTTAAGGATTCATCAAATAAAGTGTTTTCGTTTGTCACAGTAACGATAAACCAAGTCACCTTTGCATTAATAAAGAAATTTGCCATTTTCCTAATAAAGGGATTTTTGACATTTGAACCACTAACATTAAAGTTCGAAAAAAAGACTGAAATAACAGTTTTCTTTAAAATTTTATTGGGTAACTTAAACAATTAATAATCCGTGTTTCTACCGCGAACACTAACAACACAAGAACATCGGTTTGGCATACTCAAAATGAGTTCATCCAAATCACGCTGTGGAATGGCCGCCCATGTTCGTTGCAACAAAAAAAGGTCTTTTTGCGACTGGATACCCTCCATATTCGGCAGAGCTCTTCTCTGTAGCATATCCCATGCATGCTCAATCGGGTTCAAGTCTGGCGACTGAGCATGCCAGGGCAGGACATTGATGTTAGCTGCGGCGAGAGTCTGTCTTACAACTCTTGCGGTGTGCGGTCGTGCATTATCATGCATTAACTGAAATAAGGGACCGATTTGCACTTGTAGAGGAACGATGACGTCTGATACAATCGTCTCAGCATAAATTTGAGCGTTGAGGTTGCCTCTGATCCAAATCAACTCAGTTCTTCCGCCGATCCAAATACCCGCCCATACCATGATGGTTCCACTACTATAAGGATGGACTTCCTGGCAGGATTTGAATCGCTGTTGGCGTCCAGGGGTTCTCCAGTGTCGTATATGTCTTGTATCCGGTCTCATACCAAAACGAGACTCATCAGAAAAGCACACGAAACGCCATTGTTCTTCTGCCCAATTTCTGTGTTCAAGAGCCCATTGATATCGAATCCTACGATTGTGCATTGCTATAGGTGGTACCCGTAGCGGTCTTCGGGAATGAAGGTTCACTTCATGCAAGCGGTTTCTGACTGTTTGGTCGCTAATTAAGTTCCCTGAAGAGTGATGAAGCCTCACGGCAAACATCATGGCGGTTATTGTTGGAGCTCTTCGAGTTAAGATTTGAATGTATCGGTCTTGTCTCCGTGTGGTGCAGCGATACCGTCCTCCATGGCGCTCAGCCACGGTACCAGTGCTTCGGTAACGTGTCCAAAGTCGACTGATAACACTCTGACTTGTATTCAGAGCTAAAGCCACAGTACGTTGCCGGGAACCAGCTTCTATCATTCCCACGGCTCTGAGCATTTCTTCCCTGCTTAAATGACGTCGCCGCTCCATAATAACGTTGGTTTTAATCAGAAACATGTGTTATTTCAGTCTTTTTTTCGAACTTTAATGTTAGTGGTTCAAATGTCAAAAATCCCTTTATTAGGAAAATGGCAAATTTCTTTATTAATGCAAAGGTGACTTGGTTTATCGTTACTGTGACAAACGAAAACACTTTATTTGATGAATCCTTAAAGAAAATTTTAATTAATATCAATCAGGAGAAAAGTTATTGCAAAAATATATGTTGATCCCTAGACACTTTTGATGTGTGTATTCTGTAATATCGTATGTTATAAAGACAGCTGGCCAGTATATTGAGCGCGTGGATTAAGTTTTAATCGGTCAATGTTGTTCGCCCATCGAGCTTGCAGCCGACTTACCCAACCTTGCTAAACTCGTTATGTGATCCATTCACGATATGCTGCCGGGAGATACTATTTTGATCATTCGTTGTAATGGGTATGGCAATAGAATATACAACTACACTTTAGTTGTATATTTTTAAGTACCAATAAACAAGGAAAGAATTGAATAAAATATGCTAACAGGGGAAACCTGAAAATACTAAAGCGATTTATTTGATCATTGAGCAATATTAATTCCGTTTTTATTTTGTGAAGCAGATCATTTATTAAGACTTCCTTTCAAAATGCTTTTGAGTTTGATAAAAATAATGTGTTATACAGTTGGGTTGCGGGGGTTTTTATATATCAATGGGTTGCGGACTCAAATTTCGACTTTGAGTAGCCACTGATAATTTCTAAGGTAAAAATTTAATATTGGCACAGCCTTTCCCCGATATTGAGCCCTGGACCATAAGGTACCTGGTCCATAACATAGTTTTAATTTACTTATACTAACACAAATGTTATTAGTATGTATATTTACGTTAAGGTGTCTACGTGTAATTTGACTACGGGTCTTTGTTACCTGAAAATAAATATATTCTATTCTTTTATTTAAGCTAAACAGTCGTACTGACAACTAATCAATCGAGTTTCAGGCAAAGTCATTAACAATATAACAGTTCCAGGCTAGAATAGAAACTCATTGTCTCCGGGAACTATTTCCAATCATATTGATTCCGGCTTCCATTGTTTCCCGATCGAGTTTAATTTCATTGCAATAATTGAATACAGACTTCAATAACTAAAACGGCTATTACATGCCAATCTAAACCTTATTGGAATGCAGATTAATTGACATAACGGTGTAGATAACTATTGCAGTTTAGAATAAATTATTTTTAAGCTATCGCCTAGCTTCTATCGCGGGCCTCGAGCGTGGAGAGCGAAACCAGAAATTTCGTAACGAAAATATTTTCAACCAGGTTGCTATGGTTACGGAAAATTACAAGGTTGTCAACTGAGGTTGTCAAATTAAATAATTAATTATTTGATAAAAAATGCTATGCAATAGCTTTACCGCGGCAGTCTCCGAGTGCCACACGTTTTTTTTTAAATAAATGAATTGGTGAAAAGGGAGAGACTTAACGTAACGTCATAAGGTGACGCCTGTAATACCCGAAGGGTAAGGCAGAGGTGTACTTAATAGTACACATCCACAATTCACAATTTATGTTTAAGTCCCATATAAGGGGCGCGCCGATTGCCATCAAACGGCCACTAATACAAATTCCGTGGCTGCTACTGCGAAATTCCTGATAGAAAAACCTTCTTCTTCTCTTCTTATCGTGTGGGCAGTAAGGTCTAACGACTCCACACACCCTAGTGTCAGAGTTTCTAAACCGCCGCAAGGGCCTCTGACATGGTTTGACGACCGCCATTTGGCGGCCGGGACCACCGGCTTATACGTGCCTTCCGAAGCACGGAACCATCTTTTTATCAGACAATCAGGTGATTCAAGCCTGCAATGTCCTAACCAAACTGGAAACAACTTCACAAAGTATGCTTCCCGTGTGAATCGAACCCACGACCACCGGGTCACAAGGCAACGCCTAAACCACTCGACCACGGAGGCAGTTTATAGAAAGACCTAATATCACTTTTATAATATCCTCGTAATGAATTTAATGTCTTTAATGACAAACTTCAAATGTAACAAAGGTATGACGGATAACGAATAAGTATACAAACATGACGATTTTTTCTTCAATAGAAATGTTAACTATGTATATATGCAAACTAAGATGAGATAGAGTTTTTGCCTATCCCCATGGGCCGAGGTGTGGATTTATGAATGGATAATTTGTATTAATAAACAAAGTTCGAGACGCACGGGACCGGTCAATGTAGCGAACCTGAGGGAGGCCTATGTCCAGCAGTGGACGTCTTTTGGCTGAAATGATGATGATTTATCATTTCAGCGTTTCAGTTTTACGTTGCTCCATCTACCAATAAAATTAATCTGCGTCCTTGCCATTGAAATATCGATATAACATAAAAAAACATGGGACCGTTTCTATTTTTATGTATGGGGTTGCCGAAGCCCCGAGCGATCACAATTAACACAAAGGAAGTATGTTTTTTTTCTTTTTTCGACCTCATTTATTTGAATTAATCTCAGACGACTCCTTCTCAGAAGACTCCTTTCATGCTTTTTCTTAGTAGTACTAGGAAAACTTTTTCTGTTTAAGGGAAAAGTAAGATGTGGAAGGAAAATTGTATAAAAAATAATCTATAAGTCGCATCCGGTCAATAGTACGGACAAGAAACGAATCGCAAGCGCGCCATTTTTAACATCACGTGTTCTGCGCGCGCTTCTACCACTGTTTGAGTGTCAAGCTCCAGTTGTGATGCTGGTGGTCTCGACTAAATAAAACTTCTTGTTCGATATGAAGACTATAATTTTGACTGGATTTTGAATGGGTTACAAGAAAGTAAATGGCCGATGTATGCGCACGGTAAGAGACGGCGAGCGAGTGTCGTGTGTGCCCACATATGGTCAACGACCTAGCGGTAGGTGGGGCGCTGCGGTGACGTAGGATCATGTGTCGCGATCCTACTGGCCGGCGCGATGTGACGATCCGGAACATATTCCCCGGGTTGAAGTGTGTGAAGGCTTCAAGATGATGCTGCTGAGACGGGAAGAGGGCAAATGTTGTTATAGGCACGTGTGATGGTGCCCTTCTTCGTCAAGATCTCGGCGACTCTGTTCTGCCCATCTGACCCTGGTTTCACGGCGACGATTCTGCCCAGCAACCACAGAAGAGGAGGGAGATTGGTGTCTCTGACTAAGACCATGGTGCCAGTCTTCAGGTCATGCCCGGTCTGCCATTTGGTTTTCTGTTGTAGAAGAGATATGTACTCATTAGTAAACCGTTGCCAGAAATGTTGACGTAGCTTCTCAATTCGCTGGAAGCGATGAAGCCGCTGGATGTTGCAGTCGGTCATTTGAGGACTAGGAACTGACGTGAGTGGTCGTCCGATCAGGAAATGTGAAGGGGAAAGGTAAGAGAGATCAGATGGATCAGTGGATAAAGGAGTTAAGGGTCTGGAATTTAAAATGGCCTCAATCTGAATGAGACATGTTGAAAGCTCTTCATATGTCAAGTGAGTTAGACTCATGACTCGACGTAACAAATGTTTGGTGGATTTTACTGCTGCCTCCCATATACCACCAAAGTGTGGGGAGTAGGCAGGAATGAATTTAAATTCAATGCCTTTGTTTGCAATTTCTGACGCTATGTGACTGGATGAAGCTTTTAAGAAGCGTGAAAGCTCATTGAAAGCTCCCACGAATGTGGTGCCGTTGTCGGAGTACACGCGCTGAGGTTGGCCCCGACGACTAATAAATCGGCTGAAGGCCGCAAGGAAAGCTTCCTTGGTGAGGTCGGTGACCAGCTCCAGTTGCACAGCTCTGACTGCAAAGCAGACAAAAACACAAATATAAGATTTTGATAGCTTACATCCTCTACCACTACGATTGGCTATCAGCACTGGCCCGGCGTAGTCAAGCCCTGTATTCAAAAAAGGGTATTCGAGATTCGTCCTATCAGTTGGTAGGTTGCCCATGACGACCTGAACAGGTTGGGCTTTAAATCGAGTACAACGAACACAGGTACGCACTATCTGCTTAGCTAAGTTTCTGCCAGCTAATGGCCAATAGTTGAGTCTAATGTGTGCTAGAAATAGTTGAGGTCCTGCATGAAGAAGTGTTTTGTGTTCTTTTTCGAATATGATTTTTGTTAAGACATGTTTACTACATAATAAAATAGGGTGTTTAATATCGTAGCTGTAATTAGAGTTATTAAGACGCCCACCAACGCGTATTAAGTTGTCTGAACCGATAAAAGGAGAAAGACTAATCAATCGGTTCTTTTTATGTAAGGTCTGATTAGTTTTAAGACATTTGTATTCCTCAGGGAACATTTCCTGCTGAGAAATCTGTAATATAAGATTTTGTGATGTCTGTAATTCTGAATATGTTAAGTTAGATGTGTTTTTATGATTCTGTGTTCTACACAATGTCGGCTCGAAGGTACATTGTCAATATGTTACATGTTAATGTGTGTGTATAAGGTGTAATGTCGGTTCTATCTTTGTATATAGGCTATGATTCTGATTAATGATGTGAATGATGATTTGTTATGTATTAAATTAGAGATTAAATTACTGTTACATGATTTATTTTGGTTAGCAACTGTATGTAATGATATTTCAGGTAATGGATGTATTTGTGTATTGGGCGAAGTGGGAAATTGTATTTCATTCTGATTTAAGAAATCGGGACCCGACCACCAAAGACTGGACGAGCTGATGCAATCAGCCTTCACCCCCCGAGATGCAAGGTCAGCGGGGTTCCTCTTTGAAGGCACATAGTTTCATAAGGACGGCGAGGAGGTCATTCAGTGCCAGATCGCCGCAGTGTGAAGACATTCCGGAACTGTACTCGATTCGTTGTACCCAGTATAAATGTTGTGATTGTGAGTGATTGGACTAAATTGTGTTGAAACTAATTTGTGATTTAAAATAAAAACCAGTGAACCGCACCCAGTGTATTTTCATTGCACGAGACCCAAACTCTGCCCACATGATGTCTGAATCTGATGGAATAATACCGGTGGATCCTACATATATATACTTATAATAAATCTGTAGCGAGGTCAATTCTGTACATGATATATATTTTCAAAATAACTATCAGGGGGTAATTAGTGATCGATTGTGGAATATTATATTATATTATACTGATGCCAAAAATGCAATCAGTAAAATTTTTGTCTGTCTGTCTGTCTGTATGCTCCTTATAGAAACAAAAACTACTCGACGGATTTTAACGAAACTTGGTACAATTATTCTTCATACTCCTGGAGAGGTTATAGTATACTTTTCATTACGCTACAATCAATAGGAGCAGAGCAGTGAAGGGAAATGTTGGGAAAACGGGAGGAGTTGCTCCATTTTTTAAGCTTCCGTCGCGTGTGCAGCCTTAATGGTTAAAGCTACATAGAAATCATTTATGACGGAAATGTTCTACATAAAATTATCTAAAAAATATCTCACAACAGCAACATCTTTTATGGTTGATTCACAATAACACGTGTAACTCCCGATAGCAGAGGGAGAAAGGGCAGACTTTTCGTGTTGCTGGAGTAAATCTCGGTGTCAGTTGTTTCTCGCATGGTCAGTTATATAATTATGTCGCTCTTTCCCGGGTTAGCAGTTCTAGAAATCTTTATGTTCACGTGCCGGACGGGTCAACTTTCAACATAGTTTACCCGGAAGCTTTGCGCTGAAGTATTTTCGTTCTATAGGTACTTAAGCCTCATGTGAAAGTGATCTAAACAATATTACCAATGCATTAACCTAATAACATACTAGGAGTTACACGCTGACGGAATCGCGGGCACAGCTATTAATAATAATATTCTGCGGTTCCTCATTGCGATATTTTTCAACAGTATTGTAGATTGACATATTATATTTCCCTTATACTAAAATACGAAAGTGAATCTGTCTGTTACATCAAATCCACTGAACCGTGAGGAAGGACATATGGTACTTTTTTACGAAAAACGACGGAAACGCGGACTAAGTCGCGGGCAAATGCTAGTGATATATAATTATATTAAAATCTTGAACTAGGTACTTTTTCTGCCTCGTTATTTTAGTGGTCACAAAAACTACTTGTGAAAATTATGTTACTGTTTGATCTCTAATTAACGTGTTTTTCCACCAGGAATTTTCCAGTAATACAGACTACTTGAGTCATTATATAATTAGCGAAATGTCGTTCTCCTCTTTGAGGATAATAAATAGGAGTCTTATTATCTTACCTTAACCTTATTACCTTATTTTACCTTTTCTTGAAGCCAGGTGGGTTTTGCACCTCCGCACACCGTACATCTGATTATAAAGTCTAAGCGGTAGGTAGAAAAATCTTAAATCCTTTTATTAATTTCCAGCCCAACAACAATCGATGTCTGAATTCGATTTTTTTTACGAAGCGGCCTTTCATTTTTATTCTCTGAGATTTACATAATATTTCATATGAGGCCCCATAGGCACCCAACTTTAAAGTGGGGTTCACTATTAGCCGCACGTCGAGCCACGAAAGAGCAAAAGAAACCATACGCCATCCGATTTAAGTACCATCTCCTGTAACACAAGTACCTACTCGTAGGTATTACAGAGAATGTAGGAATTTGATTTTATATCAGAAAGTATAGAATGTAAACGAATACTTTTCGAGAATACGAACATGCTGTCTTACGGATCATAGATATTTACTCCCAACTTTACAAAACTTCCAGTCACGCAAAATAAGACCTTATCTCGTAGCTTTAGGAGCAATGAAGAGTGCACTAAAAAGGTTGCCGAGGACTAAACCCTAGGAAGCAGACAATTCATAGTAAAACGACCCTTCCGACACTGTAATAAGAGTCTGCCATTAGTCGGTATTGTTGCGGGTACCCCACGTGTCCCGATTGTACGATATTTGTATTGATAGTTTTCGAATAAATATCTTGTTGTATCGCGCGGTTGATATTCAAGATGCGTAGAGAAGGGTCTTACTTTTATATATTTTGTGTAATATATTATGTTTTGTCACGTAGTTCTGTAATGCGGGTTAGCAGGACCGTCGACCGTGCGAGGTGGGTTCGGGGCAATATAGCGTGATTGGTGGTTGCGCGGTAACGATGTGACCGCTCCATCATTTTTTATACCGTCGCCCGTCGCCAGTCGCGACTACCAATGAATTTTATAGGGATGGATGCATTGAATATTAATGGGCTTTTCAGAATATTGGTAAAGACTTTTCTTTCAGATGATGCTAAGTTTCCTACCTATCACCGTTATACATTCTTAGGGGTGCTACGACTTAGTGCGACAACACGTGATCTGAGATGTCAGTGTCAACATTCCATGACAATCATGACACTAACAGCTTTTCAATGTGGTTCAGACACGCTGATCGAGTTCAGTATCATCGATGAAAGTCAAATAAGTATTCCATATGTTTTTAAAGGTACATTTACACGAATAAAAAACCGGTCAAGTGCGAAATTCGCACAACTAGGGTTCCGTACACACAGTAGGAGTATTTATATATTTTACGATTCAGGGACCAAATTATATTGCTTTTATGTTTTATAAATATGGGGGTTTTTAACTTTTTTTATTCTTCATAATTATTCCTTTATTTATGCTATAAGAGCTTGCTTCACCCCAAATTTCACAATTCTAGGATGACCGGGAGTGCCCTATAGGTTTCATCATCATCATCATCATTTCAGCCGAAAGACGTCCACTGCTGGACATAGGCCTTCCCTCAGTGTCGCCACATTGACCGGTCCCGTGCGTCTCGCATCCAGCGGATCCCCGCAACCTTTACCAGGTCATCGGTCCACCTAGTGGGAGGCCTTCCAACGCAACGTCTTCCGGTTCACGGTCGCCACTCCAGAACCTTCCGGCCCCATCGGCCATACGTCCTGCGAGCAATGTGCCCTGCCCACTGCCACTTAAGCTTGGCAATTCTTCGGGCTATGTCGGTAACCTTGGTTCTCATGCGGATGTCCTTATTTCTGATTCGATCACGCAAGGAAACTCCGAGCATAGCCCTCTCCATTGCTCTTCGGGTGACCTTAAGCCTTCTGATGAGGCCCTTTGTGAGCGACCACGTTTCGGTCCCGTATGTAATCACCCTATAGGTTTAGATTTTTGTTATTTCAAAAATCTATGGGGTACTTCTCGTGGTCGCAGAATTATAAAATTTTGTGAAAAGCAAGCTCTTGTGGCATGAATAAAGGAAAAATTATGAAAAATAAAAAAAGTTAAAAATGAAGGTCAGTTTGATCACTAACAAACTTTTCCAAAATCCTATAATATATGGCCATAACTTTTGATGGCGCCGACCTAAAATCTTTTTTTACAGCAAATAAGGACCATGGTCCTTAATCTGTGGTATCAATTTCAACTTTCTATCTCTACCCGTTTTGGAGATACGGAGTGGTGACAGACAGACAGACAGACAGACGGACAAGAAAGTGATCTTATAAGCGTTCCGTTTTTTTTATTTTCTTACGCAACCCTAAAAAACTATCTGCTCTCATTTATTACATTAGTAGGATGTGTTACAGCAATCTCATTTAAATCTCTAAGACGCTCGAAGATAGTATAAACTTTAATAAAATTATCCGCTAGCTAAGTCCTTCAGAATGAAGTTGCTTTTAATATTAACGGAGAGGGGAAGTAGGTAATAAACTCTAAGAACATACGCTAAAATCGCGTCAACGTCGTTAAAATAGTCCTAAGTATTCTTATAAAATTCCATACGCACACTTATGTTTCCCCGGTACCCAAAATCACCCAACGCTTATAATATGCATAACTTTTGTAGTTAGCACCCGGTTACTCGTCATTATGCCTAAGCCTTTTCGTCAAAAATCGATCAAAAAATGGCTTTGTTTTAACTGATTTTAAATGACGTGTTAGACAAAGACAGCGCTATAGACACGTGACGTCATATTGCCGTTTCGCGCGACAACGATAGAAAGTGCCCCCACCAAAAACTTCTAATGCATGTAGCTACTCGATTTCTTTATCGATTTTATTACTTTTTTCACACATCGTGTTATTTCTGTTCATCATCATTTCAGCCCGTAATCACCCACTGTTGGGTATAGGCCTCCCCTTTCCTCTGCCAGTCCTCTCTGCTTTGTGCGTCTCTCATCCATCCATTTCCCGAGCTCCTGACGATATCGTCCACCCAACGCGCTTTAGGGCGACCCTGGCTTCTTACGCCCAACCTTGGCCATCATTCGGTCAGAATCTTACTCCATCGGCCATCTCCGCGTCTAACCAAATGTCCTGCCCAACTCCACTTTAGGCGTATCGCCCTGTCCCCGACGTCGAACACTTTCGTCCGACTCCGGATCTCGGTGTTGCGCATTCGGTCTAGTAGGGTTATGCCGAGCATAGCTCGCTCCATGGCCCTTTGTGCAACTCGTATTCGGTGCACAGACTCCTTAGTGAGTGTCCATGTCTCGGCACCGTAGGTCATCGTTGGCAGGACACATTGGTTGAAAAGGCGGGTTTTTAGGCATCCTCTTAGACCGGAGAACATGCTCGAGCTTCCCAAACGCCGCCCACCCCAGTTGTATCCTCCTGGAGAGTTCTTTGTTTGAATGCTCCTTGACAAGCAATAGCGTAGTTGTCAACCATCTCCAGACATTCTTTTTCAACCATAACAGCTGAAACAGAATTATTTCTGTTAGTTCTTTGAAATAACATAACATTTTCGTCAATTTTTAACAGTAGTCAATTGCATTCCTATCTGTCCTTCATGTAACGCAAATAGTCTGATGATAGTTTTGATAACTACAGAACCCTGATAGCTATCGCAACTAACAGTATGTATCACTGCCTTTCGAAGATAATAATATTAAGTAAAGTATGTGAGTGGGTAGTCTTGTCTTATATTGTAAAAGGTTCTATCTAAAGAATACATATTTGCTTAGGTTTGAGAATTATCTAAGAATAGACGTGTAATTCGTCGAGTAAACTGGATATCTATGATTATATTATACAAGCGCATGCAAAGGAGATTGCCCAACTTTGGTCCAAATGCTGCCCAGGAATGGGAGTACCTGCGCTGGGTTCCTGGCACTAAACTATGTCATTAGACAAAATATTTTTAGAATCCATCCCGGGGTTCCCCCTTTTTTTACCTATTTACTCTGATGAATTTATTTTTTCACATGGTGCTTTTTGACGCCTTTTGAAGATTTTTACACCCTTTAAGACCACAACTAAAGACAATCATTTTGTATAAATGGACAGTTTTAATACTTATTCCGTATTGGAAGTGATAGAAAGGAACAAAAAAAAACTGAAATGGCTTGTATTATTTATTTCAATTTCAATCATCATCATTTTCATCAAAGTCTCTTTATCACCCACGACGGAACGGAGACGGTATATGCGTTTGGGGTGAGAGGTTGTTTGTTTGTTTGTGTGTTTGTTTGTTTGTTTGTGTGTTTGTGCAAATACATGTTGCCATTTTTCTCCAAAACTACTAGTCCGATTTTGATGCAGTTTTCAGTTATGGGTTTGGGTTTGATTGGTGCATGTTCTTAGATAGGTGTTACGGTTACAACTCACCAGGGGGCGCTGCAGCAAACATTTTTTGTGCAAATCAAACTTGCCATTTTTCTCCAAAACTACAAGTCCGATTTTGATTCAGTTTTCAGTTATGGGTTTAGGTTTGATTGGTGCATGCTCTTAGATAAAAAAATAAAAATAAAAGTAAAAAGTTTAAAAAAAGTTTAAAATAAAAAGCAATATTAAAAATTTTGAAAAAACCCACGACTGTTAAAAATTAATTGAAAATGGATAAAATAACATAAAACACTTAAACACCTACCTTAAAAAAACCCAAGAATGTCCGTCGGGAGCTGAACATTGCAAAACTAGTTCATTTAATGGCAGCCCGCGACGGACATTCTTGGGTTTTTTTAAGGTGGGTGTTTAAGTGTTTTATGTTATTTTATCTTTTTTTCAATTAATTTTTAACAGTCGTGGGTTTTTTACTGTCTAAAGAGAGGGCAGAGGTCTGATAGCAACTTTGTGCCTGTTTTTTTCTTTTATTAAGTAGTGAAAAATGCCTAACGCATACCGCACCGGTACCAGGTACTCCCATTCCTGGGCAGCATTTGGACCAAACCTCATATAAACTTGAGCAATGTCCTTTGCATGAAATTTGGCACACAGATAGTTTATCAATCATTTTCTCAACTATGTTGGGGTCGCCTTCCATTCTGGTATTCCGTTGTATCAAATACCAACATTTTAAATAGTACATAGATAGTTTATAACATGCATGAATAAGTAAAATGTATTTTTTTATTTACTGCATCGGTGAGCGAGGTTCGCGTAGCTGAGTTTTGGACTAAACGAATTTGAACTTAATGCCATCCAAAAGGCTATAAAGCTAAGCATATTTGTTACTTTTGTATTCTGATATATTATGATCCTACGGGATAATACTGTCAACGAATTACGCGGGTGAAACCGCGGGCATTATCTAATATTTTCTACACGCACAATATTCCGTGTTTTAAATGATGACGAAAATTGCGCTAAAATTTATTGTTTAGCTTAAAATATCTAAGTGGTCTCACAGGTAGACCCCAAAAACTTTAATTATTTATAAATTAGTAGTAAATTTTATTTAGTGCTATGTGGGTTCAGGTTACTTCATTTTTAACCGACTTCCCAAAAGGAGGAGGTTCTCAATTCGATTGGTATGTTTTTTTTTTTTCTATGTATTTGTAAAACGCAGGTTCAAGTGACAAAGCGGTCACAACTTCTTACCATAGAGTTGCAGCATTGTTTTCAGATGCAAACTTGACTGAATGTTCGCGAAAGATTCACTTGTCGAGCTTTACCCGTTCTTATGTTCAACAAACTTTCGCTACTGCTCTAGTTTCCTCTAATACTATAACTTAGGAAAACAGCTTTAAGCTTTAAAATGTAGGAACTACTCGTTAAAAGTAATAGTTGTAGTTGGACCAGTCTGAAGTCTGCAGTAATTACTGTTGAGTTCTTAGACGCGCCGGAACATATTTCTTCTATCGACTGCAATGAGACGACTCTGAAACTTACGTGCTCTGAGACTTACTCTTAATTATAATCTGCTTCGAAGAATGTTATGAACGGATACAATCATTTTATGTTTTAGAACAGCAGAATGAGAATGTGAGAATTGTATTTAATGCGCCTAATTTGGTTACAGGTTTATTGCGTCAAGGGCACACACTTATTAACGCGATATAAATACGATGCCACCACATCAACTATGCTTATGTTCAATGGTCTATCATTTCTTTACCAGAGTTCCATGTATTATGGTTGACAAGGGCCGTTTGAGCTGCTTCACTTTAATTTATATTTGTCTACCTTTTCTATCATCAACAGCCTATTAATGTTCCCACTGCTGGGACACAGGCCTCCTCTCTTCGAGAGAGAAAAGGCTATAATCTACCACGCAAGCCCAGTGCGGATTGGTAGATGTCATATGTTTTCGAATTTTCGGTTCTACTAAGACATGCCGGTTTCGTCACGATGTTTTCCTTCACCGTTCTGAGAGCAGCGGTGATGAAATAAATTACACAAAGTAATGAGCCTGCCTGGGTTCGAACCCACGACCCACTGTTCGTAAGTCGGGGCCGCCACCACTGGGCCACCGCTGCTCACCTTTTCTTTATCATGTATTAATTACAAAATGAGGTGAATGAACTATCTTTCTACAAAATCCCTTAAATAATTAGTAGTCTGTAACACTAGACACTTTTATTGACGAGCCATGAATCAAACGTCAATTGTATGAACACTTTTCATTTCAATGGTTATCAATATATTGCGATCTTCAAGAGAAAATCGTGATAGACAATAGCCGTGGGCTTTAGATAGTGTTTATTATATAGAGAGTGATTTCAAAAGGTATTAGGAATATTTTAAATATTAGTTTTTACATGTAACTTTGAAAGTTATAGACTAGCAGCACATTGAACTGCTGAGATAAAGTTTTATCTTCGTTTATTAGTCACAAACTTTAGTAAATACTTGCTGTATTTCTTTTTAAGCTTACTGTTTTAACAATCACTTTTGTAACTAGTAACTAGACTTATAAATAAATGGTAGCTTATTTGTTCACAATTTAAATTATAGAATATTTGCTTTAATTTAAAACAGGTACACTAATAGCTATACATTGTATAAGTTATAGATTAATTGATATAAAGGTCTTATATAAAACTAGCTGTCGCGGACGAAGCCGCGGGTAGCGGCTTCGTCTGCGTGGATGTCGGTTATCGCAACCGATGTCGGTTATCACGACCAAAACTAGTCCCTTCATCCCCCCTTTTCAACCCCCTACAACCCTATTTCTCGTTAACAAGTAGCCTATGTCCTTTGTCAGGCTCTAGACTATCTGTGTACTAAATTTCATTCAAATCGGTTCATTAGTTTTGGTGTGAATGCATGACAGGTAGACAGAGTTACTTTCGCATTTATAATATTAGTAAATTAGTACTTCCTTAGTAAGGATTATTCAACTATGTCACATTAGCATACTTAATTAAAGCAACATCTTAGTTAAATAAAATTGTTGCTCTATAAAATTATAACAAAGCAGCTTTGCTTTGAACTTTTTTAAAGAACTCGAAATGCTTTTGCGTTTTTCCACTCAATGATAACTCATTAGGTGGAAAACCCATGACAATTAGCTAAGGCTCGAGCTGAAAATCGAAACTAAAATCTTATGCTCAGCAGTTGCGATTGCGACCGCTGAACCAACCAAGTAGAGAAACGAACGAAGTAGACAAAGGTGGAGACTTGGAGACAAAACCCTTTTTTTTTTGGCGGATGAGAAATCATCAAATAACCTCTACCGCTCAGAGTGAAAGGGAGTGTCAGACTTCTATAGACTAAAAACCACCCATGTTCCTTCTTAGCCCTTTATATCAAGGCCGCGGTATCTCTTGCGAACAACCCGCAGCCCCGCCGGGCGTACAATACTCTAACATCATAAATTGTTTCATTTTACATACATAACATAACGCCTGGAATCCTCAAAGGGTTAGGCAGACGTGTTTTGCAATGGTGACCGTAGCGTTTAATAATACTGACGACTGACGGTGAATACGCGATTTCAGGATGGCAAGCAGAGCGTTTGTTTGTTTTGCCATGGAGCATTGATTGCTAAAACTATTATTGATGTCCATTGTTGTTGTCACTTTTTGTCCCTTTAAGTCTCACGAACTTGTAAATGCTATTTTGTCACCACTTCTTAATTAATCTTGTTTACTACCTCAGTATCTACGTATATATTACACGAACACTTCACATCATCCTAACTAATATTATAAATGCGAAAGTAACTCTGTCTGTCTGTCTTTCTGTCTGTCTGTCTTTGCTTCACGCCTAAACTACTGAACCGATTTGTGTGAAATTTGGTACAGACATAGTTTGGAACTTGAGAAAGGACATAGGATAGTTTTTTTTTTTTTTTTTTTTTCGCGAGATAAACCGAAAATCTGCCGGAAGTCACTATTCCACGCGAACGAAGTCGCGGGCAAAAGCTAGTTAGTAAATAATTACAGTCCAATGTATTGTTTTGCTTATCTTTCATTTTTCTACGCTGACATCTTACTTTTGATCCATAAACACCGTGCGCCTGCAGCGTCCGTTTCGTTCGTTGTCTGTATTGCCATTTTCTCTCTTGGCATAGACAAGCACTAATTTAGACAATAAATATTTAATAGGACTACCTTATTGTTTTTATTAGTTTATTTAATTATTTTATTTTTTTTACTTTATTTTAATTTTAGTTATTTTGTTTCTGTTTTTTCTATAAACGTTGCGTCACCATTGGGCCCTATCAGAATAACAGCGCTGTGACATTTGTCACAAATGTTACAGCACCATGCTGAGATAGTGGCCTTTTGGTTTCGCATGGGACTAACTCAAATTTAATATATTATAATTATGTCCTAATTTTAAGTGTTTCTCATGTTTACTTTGTTAACTTTTAATTTTTTGTCTATGTGTTTTGTCCTGTTGTGAAACCAATAAATACTTTTTCTTTCTTTCTAAATATTGTACACCCACATTTTACCAATTACGTGCTTTATGTCCCACGTTGTTTAATTTTATTACCATTTTGAATACCTAATTCATGCGTTACTTGACCTATCCCACATACGACTCTAGTAGCCCTTTGTCTACAATGTACTATGAGCAATTCTAGCTAGAATTACGTCCATTGTCTGCATTCAGTCCGTAACTAACCAATAACCATTATTGTGGTCAACTGGGTCATATAATGCGGTGACAATACACTATGTAGTTCTGTCGATTAGCTATAGATACAAGATGGACGCCTCATAATAGGGTATTTCACCAAAAAAATCTAATTAGTCCGTCTGATAGATTACTAAAAAATAATGGACACGTATTTTTTCTTTTTTCACGTAAACAAAAGATGAAGACGATACAGTGCTTCGAAAAGTCGTGTCAAGTCGTGTGACGTCACAAGGTTAGTACTTTTTTACCCACTAAGTGACGCGAAAAGCCCCCACTCATGATCTTTGACACGTTTTATTTTCGTCATTTTTTATTAATTTTATAAAACAAAAAACACGTATCCAATATTTTTCGATAATCTAACAGACGGACTAATTATATTTTTTTGTGAAATACCCTTTAGTGAACCAGTGCTATTCACCTCATTTATAAGCGGTAATGGGAATTATTATTATTGAGCGTTGCTATCTGCTATAGGTATAAGTTTGGATGTTTGTAAGTATATTACGCTTTAAAACAATTTATGTAGAACTAGCTTATGCCCGCGACTTCGTCTGCGTGGATGTCGAAAATATCCCAACAAACTTTCATCCCCTATTTAACTCCTGTAGGGGTTGAATTTCGAAAAATAATATAGACTAAAAACCTTCCTCGAGGACCACTCTATCCATTGGTGAAAATCGGTGCAGTAGTTAATCGCGAACAGACAGACAGACGTGGCAGAGGACTTTGTTTTATAATATGTAGTGATGATACTTACGCTTAGGTTTTTTTGTTGCGAGTGCGAACTGATAGTATCATTCTAAAGTGTTTGATTACGCAGCGTATAATGCAAGTGAGCTATGTTTCTTTTAACTCCTTATTCAACATTATACAGATCGTGTTTAGAAAATAACAGGCGATCAGACAATCTTCAGGTTAAACCACGCTTGCCTACGTTTGTCTGTGGACAAGCCGTTGGACTCGGCTGGCATATTATTATTATGTGAATCTTTGACAGTCGTAGCCCGAATATCTGACAACAAGTCTTACCAAGGAGTATTATATTACCCAGTAGTACCTAACTGTGTTGTGGAGACGACCGACCCCAAAATATTACACGTTACACACTTTACGACGTTACAGTTTTTCGTCATTATATTATCGCTGAAAGAAAGTCGTTTTATTTAAGCCTTCTGGTATTTCATAAACAAGCATTGTCTCCTAAAATAATGTACCGAAATAATTGTCGAAGTCCGGTGTCCACATTCAGTCCGGAGTAACTGCACCTTTCATCATCATCATCATTTCAGCCGAAAGACGTCCACTGCTGGACATAGGCCTCCCCTAAGTGTAATTTTTGCTTAGGGGGGGTTTGCCATAATCGCCACGCTTGGCAGGCGGGTTGGCGATCGCAGTACGGTCGATACAAAAAGCACAGAGAACGCTGCTGCCCATTCTCTGGTACATCCCTTAGTCGCCTCTTACGACACCCACGGGACCTTTAATAAATCATATTTGCTGTAACAATGGTAAAATATAATAATTCTAAAGTAGCAAAATTAATTAAGAAGTGTGTAAACTGTAGAACCTGTACATTTTGTGGAAAGACATTAATTTATGAAAATATGATATACATACCCCAGCTAGCTAATTACTCTCAAGTTTTAATAGAATCAGATTAATGAGTCGCAGACATTTGTTTTGTTACGTAATATTAAATGAAAATGAACGGTAACGTTTGCTCGAAGAAATCTTTATTTTTCTCCAAGTATTTGAATGTTACTACCCGAGCAGATTGTATCTAGAACTTTCCACTTACGTTATAGTAAAAGGCATCATTCTACCTCCCGTCGGGGCTGCGGGTTGTTCGAAAGAGATACCACGGCCTCGGCACAGAGGGCTAAAAGGGAACATGGGTGGGTTTTAGTCAGTAGAAGTCTGACACTCCCTACCGCTCTGCCCAAAGCGGGAGGAGTCATTTGATGATTTCGAGACGTAAAAAAAGGCATCATTCTACCAGTCATAATTAAATACTTTGTGACACTTGCCCTGTGAGGGGGTGTCAGCAGGTAGGTAGGTAGGGGTTTGAAAACAATAAGAACTCGAAGATTAAGTAACTTATTATTTATTGCCTAAATTTCTGTGGCCATCTCACGACTCGATTGCAGAGGGTAAAAGATGGGTAGGGAACACTGGCCTGAACCGTCTCCAGCGATGATGGTTCCGTCTTTGGTCTTGCCCGCAACCAACGGCTCCAGTCCTAGGTTCTGTCCCAGGTAGAATAATAGTTCTGCGTAGGGTAGGTGTCACTCTACAGCAGAGGATCTTCTCCAAGCGTCCCTCACGACGCCGGAACCACGACGTGGCGAAAGGTTGAAAGGTAGACTAGAATCCTGGAAATCCAGACAGAAACGGAAGCGTAAGCAAGCTGTCGGAACCAAGTTTCGTAGGTCCAAAGGTCACAGTGTCCCAGATAGGAAGAAAGGAAGAAATACAGCAGAAACTAGATAAAAGAAGTTCTAGGAACACCTTACAGTTAGCTCTTCTAATAAAATACATGGAAACTTACCCTAGAGAGATTTCGCGACGTATTAATATATTACGTAGTTAAATTATTATAGTACGATCGGAGCGAGCGACACAGCTGTCACCTCAGAGCTCTCAAAATGGAATGGTCATCGGCCCTAACAAGCCCAACCGCATCGTAGCTCTTCGGCGACGCTCGGCAAAGATCGTTTCAGCGTTGCGCGGGCGCATAGAAGCGAGGACCTTTAAGATAACATACACTCCGTAGGTTCCGTTCATTATTATTTAATTTTAATGATTTATTTAAGTGTTAGGTTTACTTTATATTAGAACAGGTTAGGTATTTTTAAAGTTATGTGTAAATATTATAGTTTTTAGTGTATATTGATTTCTTATTATTAAGGATTCCTAAACTAAACTCTTTTTAATTGTAACTTGCAAAGTGCAACGTTACAACTTATTTATATCGTTGAATCCTAGTGTCTTTATTATAATAATGTATTTAGGCTGACATCAAAATATGTTCACCATATTATTAAATACGATTACAGAGTACTGAATTGCCAACCTTTAAAATGTATAAGTTAAATACTTTCTACGTTAACAGATATTCATTTTTGTTTAATCTGTAGGTACTTCAAAGTAGCTTTTATACTGATGTCTGCTGACCCAGAATGGCCCATTTTTGAAAGGCTCTATAGCGCTGTTGTGTAGCAAGCCATTCATCTCAACATGTAGCCAGGGGTCGACCAGGACGTCACAGACGTCCGGCGCCTTCCTGTACTTGACATTGAAATTTTATTTGTGTTCGGGTGTGAAATATTGACTTCTCGGTTATGTTTTCCTGGTACGTTACACGTGTCAAACGAAGAATGTGTTGATTTCAAGTGAGAAAAGAAAGTAAGTATTTTAAATAGTGTAAGTAAGAATATGGAGTTCTTGTAAGGAGTATTTGTGAAAGGTTTCATGACACCTTCAAAGTAATCATCTAAAATTGATCGCTCAAAAAAAAGAGTGGTAATGGTTAACAGGGTGGTAATAAGTAGGTACGATAATTAAATTCAGAAAATTTTATCACAGAAAAAGATAAAAAATTGAATTCGAGCACTCAAAACTAACCAGCAAAAAGTTCTAACCTAGAAACGCAGTCATTAAAATAATGACAGAAAATTATGCAAAACTTTTCTACCGAACTACCGACGATCATTTTAAAATTACTCGCGAGGAAACTTCAAGTTAGTTGAGAAAGCGTTTCCTTAGTTAATTAGCGGCTCTGATAATTACATTAGCAACTGCAAGAGGCTGCGTCTCGCGAGATGGCGCCGTCACTTAACTCAAGTTTAATGGTTCGGCATAACTGCGTACTTAACCATAAATTCATTTTTAACTTTAAAGGAAAATGGGAAAGAAATCGGTGTCGTAGGTTCACCTAGACTGGATTGGGACTTTCGAATGAGTCTAGTGGACTGTTTTACATTTACGTTGAACATTCGTCACAAATTAAATTCGCCACGAAAAAAAGTATATGTAAACTTGCCACAACTCAATTTTTTTTTTTTTTTTTTTTTAAAACGTTGCCCCACACTAGGAATTTCTCCTGTATCGTGGGTGCGTTCACAAACATTTAAACTCACATACACAAATACCCAGACCCGGAACAACTATCTGTAGGTCTTACAAATATTTGTTCTGTGCGGGGATCGAACCCGCGACACACAGCGCGGCAGTCCATTGCTTGAGCCACTGCGCCAACCGTGCCGTCTGCATTTACATGAAGAAAAATCCGCCATGAAGTCAGTCACATAGTCAGCGTTAGTAAAGCCTATCATAGTGCCTGTCAATATCTACTACTGCTTATATTGTAAGTATTCCATCTATTGTTAGTCCGTCACGTTGCAGTAGCAATCCGAATCTCTAACCGGTTGATTGTAACACGATCGCCTCCCATTGTAGGGAACTCAAAGTTACTGGTGAAATATAAATACTCGTTAGTCTATTGTCTGTTTCTCTCTTCAGGGAGTACAGACTACCTAACCGCACAGTAATGACGACCGAAAACCGCTAAAAGAAGACTGTTTTTTTAGCGTTCTTCTATAGACAATTCAATAAAATATTTATTTTTTGTTTATTTGCTTAGAATGTAGGTATTTACAATAAGGTGGTTACATCATTTTAGAGAATCCTTGTACATTCTACCATTTTGGCATGCAAATATTGATGCTGTTCATCATCAGCTATGAAACAGCTACAACTTATCGGCTAGAAAGTCCGATACGGAGTAATAACATTTATTCATTAGTAAATTTGTTAGTTTCTTTTTGAAAATTGTTACTGGTTTCTCTTTTATACAATAGGGGATCGGACAAAAAAAAAACTAATTAGTCCGTCAGATAGATTTCCAAAAAATATTGACCACATATTTTTTTCTTTTTTCACGTTAACAAAAAATTAAGACGATACAGTGCTTCGAAAACTCGTGTGACGTCATCTGATAGTACATTTTGTACCTTTTTTATTTTTTGGTGGGGGGAAAATCATCAAATGACCCCCCCCCCCCGCTCTTGGGCAGAGCGAAGGGGAGTGTCAGACTTCTACTGACTAAAAACCGAACCCATGTTCCTTCTTTGCTCTTGCGCCGAGGCCACGTCATCTAGTACAAAAATCCGCGGCCCCGACGGGACATTTTGTACCTTCATGTGACGTTTCAAGCCCCACTCCATGATCTTTAACGCGCTTTATCTTCGTCATTTTTTATTGATTTGATAAAATAAAAAACACATATCCAATATTTTTCGATAATCTAACTGACGGACTAAATAGAATCATATTTTTTTGAGTCAGTCCGATCCCCTATTAGGAATACGGTTAAAAATTGCCGGTACCATGCCAAAAACACTTAAAGAGACGTCAAGAAAACCTACGAGACGGTATACAAAGACGTCTCGTTCGACCCAGAAGGTGTTGTTATTTTTCTCACAATCGAATTTAAACAATGTTTAAATTACAAGAACAGTTATACAAATCGTTTCAGAGGTTTCCTTACAATACTGGGAAAACAATACCGGCACCCACTCGAAACAGTTCATTGTGCGAAGGATTAGAACCTGAAAAGTTTTTCCTTGCTTTTTCACAAATAAATTAAATCTATAAATGGAAATAAGAACTGGCAACACTGCACGAGTGACATGTCAAATTTTTGTTCCGTGATTCTAAATTAGATTTAATTAATAATTAAGTTAAAATAAGGTGTAATATTATGTGTAATCGTATTATAAATGCATATATCCTTAGCAAAAGTGTTTTCTTGCTATTGGAATCAAGTAAATAAAGTTTTTTCGGAGACACGGTTACCGGTAACCTTCAATCAACAGCTGACGTTCAAAGTTTCGAACTACGGATTTTACTACAAGGGGAGTATTATTCATTTTAATGTTATTATTAGCACGTAAACATCACTTTTAACTCTGTAACACACTCATATAAAAAATATGCTGAATCAGTATCCTGTATTGGTTGATATTAGCTTTGTTTACAACTTGGGATCGTAAAAATCATAACCTGTGAAGATTAATTCCACAATTCTGTTAGTTTTTTCGATCTTTTCACTAACTAATTAAAATAGAACGTTCATAACCGTTAATTTGTTTTGTCTTAAGTTAATTTTTTATTTTTTTTTATTTTATTCTCTCAACCTACCCACTCAACATAAACTAAATTTCATTCTAATTCAGTAAAAGCAATAAAATTACATTTCAAGCAGGATAATATCCCTTCAATAATATCTCTTTAAGTTATTAAAGCAGCCTACCTCATTTCGTTTAGTAAACATAAACTTCTTTCCTATTTTTATTTGTTGTTTTTCCCTACATCTCTAAATTCTCTTTATTGGTCTATACTATTAGTTCTCACCGTTTCCTTATTTCCAATTTTCAGTAACCAATCCGGAAACCATGCCAGTTATGACGCGGAAGGCTACTGCCCTAGAAATGGAACAAAAATTAAGAACGGCCCTCCAAGAGCTTAAGGACTCAAAACTCCAATGTCAACAACTATTACAGGAAAGAGATGACAGTGAGGAGGAGGTCATTAACGTTAACACCAAAAACTCAAGCTTAAAACGGGAGCTAGTAGACCTTCATCAGGAATATTTGAATGTTGTTGATGAACGGGATCAACTGAGGGTGGTCACGGATGGGTTCAAAAACTGCAGCAACTTGTATGAGGAGGCTTTACGTAAAATTAGGGACCTTGAGGATGAATTAATCCATGCCAATGTTCAACTTTTAAATTTGAAAAAGGAAAAGGATCACACTCAGGCTTTAGAAACTGACCATTTGTACAATGAATTAGTTAATACAAATACCAATCCTAATTCCATTGTTACAATAGACCTTACAGAGGACACAATATTGAAACTTAAATGTCATAAAATGAGTAAAAATAAAATTAAGAAATATGCGCGATTGAACAAAATCATTAAAAAATGTAATCAATATAGGAAAAAACAAAAACACTTTTCCAAAAATACTCAATTAAGGAAAGAACGTGTTTCTCTTCTTAATAAATTAAATAACTATCAAATTAAATTGGAAGATAGTATAAATATTTATGAAATAGACACTCAGCATTTGCAATCACAAATACAGGTTCTGACCAAGTCACTACAGTCTTTATCTAGTAGGTATGAAACTTCAAAAACTCAAATTAAAGACCATATCCTTGCGACAAATGAATTACTGACTCTAAGCAACACTCAGTGTACTTGTCAGTGGTCATCCAGGCTTGATGCCCTCCAGCCTGAGGCAACAGAGAACCCGTCCCTTGCTGTGAGTACTCAAGGCTGTATCATCAGTCAAGATACAATACCTAACTTACTACTTAATGATTCACAAGTGGCACAGCCTGAGGTAGGTAGTTTTGTATTTCCAAACAGTCATGATTTTGGTAATTCAGTTATGTTTTCTGATAGTATAGGTAGAGGGCTAGGTAAATTAATAAGTAACAACATGACTTATTCTACTAAAAATTTTTGTATGCCAGGGTCAACATACAAACAGATAATGGCATCGGTAACAAAAACTGTTTGTGATCCAAGTACTACTATTACCATATTTGTTGGGAATAGTTCTAGGATTAATAAGAAAGTCATCACTGACTATGTATCAGAGTTGTTAAAGTTAAATTGCGGTAAAATAATATTATGTGCTTTTCCTTACTTTGAAAAATTAAGTGCAAGATCAAACAATTATATACACATGCTTAACAAGCATGTCCATTTCTTAGTCAGTCACCATTGTGACAAGCTTATGTTTTTAGACATCAACGTTTTAGTTGAAAATCTTAGGTCGACGCGGAATACAGTGTATCTGCCTCTCAGATTTAGACATCAAATAGCTAGGCTATTAAGTATTAGTATTGACGCAGACTTATGTAATATGTCGAAGTCTTCTTTTATAATTAATACTGCATCTATTAGTACTAATTCTAGTGTACAAGAGGTGACCTTAGATAATTTATATAGCACTAGTGCTATAAATGTTTACAAACTTTTTACGGAGGAGGATTCATATGTCACCATGGATAATTCTCAATTAGGGTCTATTAGTAATAGTATCTTGTCATCTGGTGATTGCACACGAGTCACAGGACTCACTACAGATGATAATACTAATTTAAACTAGATAGTAAGACAACAGAAGATACTAGTACCATTAATGTTATACCAAACCACAACAATGTACCTTCTGGCTCTCAAAGACCTAAATGTAAAAAAGGGGCTAAGCAGAATGACTTGCAATTATTTCATCAAAATATTCAAGGTTTCTCTTCAAAGCAACTTGAAATTGAATTGTTTTTAGAAAGAACAAAGTTTGAAATTGTTTGTTTCACGGAGCATTGGCTAAGAGACCATGAGATGCTAATTAATTACGCAAATTACAGTGTGGGCAGTTGCTTTAACCGTAAATCTAAGATTCGTGGGGGTTCATTAATCTTAATTAAAAATTGTATTAAATTTAAAACTCGTAGTGATATTGTTAATCTATCGGTTGAATATAATATTGAACTGTCTTGTGTTGAGCTCGATAAGCATATAATAGTGTGCGTTTACAGACCCCCAAATTATCAAAACTACTCTATATTTGAGTCAGTAATGGAAGATGCTTTAGCAAAACTTGCTACTAGTCATAAATCTCTAGTTATCTGTGGTGATTTTAATGTTAATATTTTAGACAAAAATTCGAATACCAGTAGATTTTTACATCTTTTTAAATCATTTAATCTGTTAAACGTGTTTTCAGAACCAACCCGAATTACTGCAAATTCTGCTACATGTATTGATAATGTTTTTTGTGGTTGTGAATACTTGGAGAAATCCATTGTAAATTACCTACCTTCTGATCACAGTGGTCAATCCGTGGTTTTCGAGTCCTACACACCAGTACAAAAAATACAAATTTCATCTAGACAAATAACACCTAGCAATTTAAATAAGTTTAATGATCATTTGATTACTAATTTAGGCATTCCAAGCCAGATTATTGACAATGTAAATCTATTTTATGAGGAATTCTTTTCGGTGATTCACACGGAGTTCAATAATACAATAAAAACGAAAACTAAATCTATTTGCCCTAAGTTTATGTTCAGTGACTGGGCAACTAAGGGCATTAGGAAAAGTAGGGAGCGATTGTTTGAGCTGTACGGTCTTAAGCCTTACATTAACTCAGAAACTTTTAATAAATATGTTGCAACTTACTCTAAAATCTTCAAAAACGCTTGCAAAGTAGCTAAAGCCTTATTCATTAGCAACAAGATTAAATCCGCCGATAATAAAATAAAGACGGTTTGGAAAATTATCAATAGTGAAACGAATAGAAATAAAAAAATTAATAATGATATCACTCTAGAGACTTCACGTGGCCCTTTAAATTCTAAAAACGAAGTTGCTCAAGAATTTGTAGATTTCTTCACTAGTATCCCACTTAAAACTACTGAAACCTTAAATTCATCACCCTTGCTTTCTATTGAGTTATTAAGAGCGAACGTTACAGCCTGCCCGGTTGAGTTTCAATTTAAACATATAAACCCCATAGCAGTCATTAAAGCTTTTAAGGAAATTAAAGTCAAATTAACCGAAGATCTATGGGGACTGTCGATTAAAGTTTGTCAAGCTATTATTGAGACTGTAGCTCCGTATTTAGCCTTAATATTTAATTTGTGTGTGGACCAGGGAGTCTTCCCGGACCTTATGAAATACAGCAAGGTAATACCACTTTTCAAATCCGGTGACAGTAAAGACACCAATAACTATAGACCCGTATCCGTTTTGCCAGTTTTCAGCAAGGTGTTTGAAAAGGTGATGCTTAATCAGATGCTCATCCACTTTAACACCAATAAAATCTTACATGAGAAACAATATGGTTTCACCAAAGGACGTTGTACGACTGACGCCGGTGTCACCTTATTAAAACATATATTTACTGCTTGGGAAGAGTCACAAGATGCCATAGGGATCTTTTGTGATCTCTCGAAAGCATTTGATTGCGTCAACCACGAAACCCTTCTCATAAAGCTTGAACATTACGGTTTAGGGAAACTTGCGCTCAGTTTAATGAAATCGTATTTAAACGATAGACATCAGCAAGTACAAATAAATGGTGTCAATTCAACGGGCTTAAAAGTAAGTATGGGTGTGCCACAAGGTTCCATATTAGGTCCCTTTCTCTTTTTAGTCTATATTAATGATCTACCCCATTTATTTAAAAACCAACCTGAAATGGTATTGTTTGCCGACGATACTTCTTTAATATTTAAGGTAAACAGACGTGCCACAAATCTAGATGACGTAAATAACGCCCTACTGCAGGTTCATAATTGGTTCACCGTCAATAATTTAGTCTTAAATGGGAAAAAAACGAAGTGCATAAGATTTGTTCTACCAAATGTCAAAAGTACTGATTGTGACATAGTATTGAATCAAGAGACACTAGAATTTGTCGATGAAACTGTTTTCTTGGGGATAACGATTGACTCGAGGCTACAGTGGGGTCCGCATTTAACATCTCTTGCAGGACGGCTGAGTTCAGCAGCATATGCTGTTAGGAAAATCCGCCAATTTACTGACGTAGATACCGCGAGACTAGTCTATTTTAGCTATTTTCATAGTGTTATGTCATACGGTATTTTACTATGGGGACGGGCTGCAGACATCGAGTCTATATTTATTCTGCAGAAAAGAGCCATTAGAGCCATATATGGTCTACGAAGGCGCGATTCTCTGAGAGAACTGTTTAAGGAAATTAACATCATGACAGTACCTTGTCAATACATCTATGAAAACATCATGTACGTTAGGAAAAATCTGCATTTGTTTAGCAAAAGAGGTGATAGACACCACTATAATACGAGGAATAGGGACCAACTAGTTCAGCCAGGTTTCAGGCTAGCTAAAGTAGACTCATCTTTCATGGGGTACTGTTTAAAATGTTACAATAAAATACCCCCTCACATTCTTCAACTGAGTGAGACGAAATTTAAAACTTGTGTAAAACGCACACTATGTAGGCAAGCATACTATAAGTTGGGGGATTACATTGATGATAAAAATGCTTGGCTCAATGCTGGTCCTGCTCCACAACCTTAGGGGCAAATAAATCGACTATCATGTGAAGTTATTGTAGAGGCTGCAGAAGATTGTAAAAATATCTTTGCATTGTATAGATTCAATGTCTTAATATTGTATAATTGCATGGCACATGTGTGAGTACTATGTACTATAAAGCCACTTTTTACATTTAGTTATATTTTAGTGACGTTGCCCTGGTGGCTGAGAGAATGTCATGCTCACTCAAATGTCTCGCTGATGGTGGCGGGTGTGTCGGATCATTTAGTTCCCTTCAAAATGGTTGAGTTGAATGGTGCTGATCCATGCGTCATGTTCGTGAACGGGCGCTGTCAGTGGAGACTGGTCATTCCTTAGTTGCCATGGTGTAGATTTTTTTTTTTGATTTGTTTATTATATCTTTACTCTGGACGCTCTTAACTTGCACGTCTTGCTACATAGTTCTCACATAATATACCATCTCAACATGAATGATATAATGTACCAAGATTTTGTAACAAATTCTGATTTAAAAGAGTGTCCATGGAGTTTCTTGCCCGTTCTTCTTCATGAGATCTACGTTAGGGAACTGGCAACTGCAGTACTTTCACAAGTTATTATGCCTTGTGATTGTGACTGTAGCGTAGGAGTGCAATGCGTCGTTTCGGGAGTTGCTGCGTCGGGCTGCGCGGCGCCGGATGTTACCGCCGGCGAGTGCTGTGGGTGCGGGGGCGCGCGGTGGCGCGTGCCGTGGCGGCGGGTGCGCGGGGTTCCGGGTCGCGGAGCGGCGGTTGTACGTTGCGGCGTGCATTTGTTGTTCCGTGATTCGGGGTTTCGAGCATTCGTTGTTGCGGTTTGCGTCGCTGCGTGCTTTCGTGCTTGCAGTGTTCGTTGTTGCGGGCATTCGGTGGCGTGTGGTTCGGCGTGGTGGCTTTCGGAATGACGTATTGCACTCGTAGTTTCGTTTTTTTTTGTGAAATGTTCTTCTGACATTCAAAAGTGCCTGTAATGGCTTAATTGAAATAAAGAATTTGAGTTTGAGTTTGAGTTTGAGTTATATACTTATAATAAATCTGTAGAGAGGTCAATTCTGTACATGATATATATTTTCAAAATAACTATCAGGGGGTAATAAGTGATCGATACTGATGCCAAAAATGCAATCAGTAAATTTTTTGTCTGTCTGTCTGTCTGTCTGTCTGTCTGTATGTTCCTTATAGAAACAAAAACTACTCGACGGATTTTAACGAAACTTGGTACGATTATTCTTCATACTCCTGGGGAGGTTATAGTATACTTTTCATCACGCTAAAATCTATAGGAGCAGAGCAGTGAAGGGAAATGTTGGGAAAACGGGAGAAGTTGCTCCATTTTTTAAGCTTCCGTCGCGTGTGCAGCCTTAATGGTTAAAGCTACATAGAAATCATTTATGACGGAAATGTTCTACATAAAATTATCTAAAAAATATCCCACAACAGCATATGTCTATCTTTTATGGTTGACTCACAATAACACGTGTCGCGCCGTTGCGCGTGAATACTGAATCATGCCTTAAGGATTATTTTTGTGTAACGGTTGCCGCGCTCGACGCGGGTCGTGGCTATTGATGCGTTCAGAGCGTTCGACCTTATTGACAGACAATAATTGATTTTAACAAACAATGCTTATCAGCACGACTTTTAGTCTTTAAATAGTTTATTTGAATTTATTTTGTTGTTATTTTATAAAATAGGTAATATTTGTTTTGGTAGTGTTTAAATATTCGTTCAAATTACAAATTATTAATAGTTTGCATTTTATTTCCTTGGTGAAGTAGTAATAGAAGTAGAAGTAGTACGCATAGTTTTTTAGATACCGATAGGTAAGTTTTGGCTAATTTATGTTCAATTTTATTTTTGTAGTAAGTAAAAGCGTAGATACTTTTATTAGTTATATTATGTAGTAGTTAGGTATAGGTAGGGGTATAGGTATTTATTTGTAAGTGAAGTAGGTATAGGTAGATGGTATTGCACAGGCGTTTCAGCTTTATTTTCATTTCTTTTTTTGATGTAAGTTGTACATATTTCTGGGTATAATTCTATTAGAATATTTTAGTTTAAATAGGCACTTAGATTTTAAGTGTAAGGTAGCTATAGTTAGGACCTCTATCGTAGGTTATTTTGTTACCTAGGTAACTGACAGCCTTTCCGTTACCGTCGATTAAAAATAAAATACACAATGCCACCTAAAAAACGCCACTGAACCGTAAGGAAGGCCATATGGTACTTTTTTACGAAAAACGACGGAAACGCGGACGAAGTCGCGGGCAAAAGCTAGTTATTAATAAAAAGTTGCACAGACGCTTTACACGTGACATGTTTTCTTCGTTACGTGGGTAATTTCGGTCTGTCGAGGTTATTTAACTAACCCACAAGGCTCGACCAGGAGTCAGTCACATAGTCAGCGTTAAGGCGGGATTGCAGTACTTTTTAAGATTTTTGAACCAATAAAAATCGAACTAAATACGAGTTTTATAATAAATAAAAATCATTACATAAAAATTGAACATACTCTCTAGTAAATCGTAAAGATAGAAACGCGATTTAGAATGATCGGCTCGATACTTTTTTTTATCAAACATGACTCTAAATCACAATTTCAAACGTGTACTGCTAAGACATTTCATCATGAATTTATATAAAAGTTATATCAATAGATAGAACTTTTTATTCTGAAGTAAATGTTGAAAACATATTCTATAATTTCTTTATAGTTTTTCTCCAAGAAGCAAAAAACAGTCAAAATTGAGGCATTTTGTCGCTCGCGCGGCAGGGCGGGGGGTGAGGTCGTGCGTACATAAAAACAAAGTACTGCAACCTCGCCTTAACCTCGTATGGACAGTAGCGTATGCTTTGCTAGCGAGGAGATCAGAAGTTATCGCTCGGGAATCCACTCATCATCATTATCTGCCTAGTCTTTTCGCAACTATGTTGGGGTCGGCTTCCCTGGATGCAGCTGTACAACAGTATTTTACATAGAGCGACTGCCTATCTGACCTCAACAACCCAGCAAGTACTAGATAATACGGTAAAACATTAGTAAGACTGGTTGTCAGACTTTCTTTGGTCACTGACTAAGCTGTAGCGACTAAACAGACGAAAAAGATCTAAAGATCTACAAATGATAGCCGAGACTCGGTAAGATGGTCACCCATCCACATACCAGCCTAGAATACACTGTGGGGACACAATATTACATGACCATTAGGCGTGCAAAGGTAATATAATATAGTAGATAGACAGACACCCAGCATGATAGAAAAATAAGAACTACTTTACATTTATAAATATTAGTATGGATACAAAGTAAAGTCATCGTACAAAAACAATACAAAAGTCTTTTAAAGTAAAAATCAGAAAAATCTAAGAACCAAAAAGCCTGTCCTGTGCACATTAAAATGAGTACATAGTTACATAACGCGAACACGTAGGCCTTGGTCCCCATCTCCCAGCGTTCGACTTTACCTACATTATGCTAAGTCCGAAGGTTCGCTTTGTCATGCTAATGCAAATTCGTCACTTTCACTCCGTATGAAGCGCCGACAGGTTTATTTATTTTGTATAAAATGGATTTGCGCTCTTATCTGTATGCTCGTTTATCTAAGGGCAAAGGCCGACGCTAACCATGGCTATTGTGTATGTTACGGGTATTATTGCTAGACAAAGTTTTATTCGGGTTAATTCAGTATTACCCAGTTTTTGTGTGAACTCCGAATAATCACTAAAATTAGTGCAAATGTGGAGCTAACCAGTGAGTAAAGAAAACCTTGGCGCGTTTGGGTACAGTTCTAACCCAACCGAACTCATTTGATCAGTGTGCCCTAGCAATAAGAAGGATAAACCTTAGTTTTATCAAATGCTTCCGGCCGCACCTAGGTATAGCCGGCTAAAAATAGGAGTAACCGTACTTCAAACTATTAGCCGTAACATTATTACTTTTTGAACTTGACTCAACGAACTTCGATATTATTAAGTTAACCTAGAACTACCATGATTTACTTCGTCTTCTAGACTTTTTCGGACAGCCTCGTTAGTTTAGTAGTCGTAAGCGCGATTGCTGAGCTGTAGGTCCTGGATTTTGATCTGATTTATTTTTGTGCCATTTTGAATTTCTTAGCAGCAGTCACGGAATTCGGATTAGTGCCCTGTTGATGGCAATAAGGTCGCCCCTATTGCATGGAACTTAAACTTATTACGTATATTTTCCATGTTTACGGATAAAATTCATCATCATCATCATCAGCCTTTAATGATCCCACTGCAGGGACTCCGGCCTCCTCTCTAGGAGAGGGATGGGCTATAATCCACCACGCGGGCCCAGTGCGGATTGGCAGATGTCACATGTCTTCGAATTTTTTGGTTCTAAGACATGCCGGTTTCCTCACGATGTTTTCCTTCACCATTTTGAGAGCAGCGGTGATGAAATAAATTACACAAAGTAATGCGCCTGCCTGGGTTCGAACCCACGACCTACTGTTCGTAAGTCGGGGCTGACACCACTGGGCTACCGCTGCTCTACGGATAAAATTAAATCGTGCTTATTCAAGAGCAAGGCGCATGTAACAGTGCTGAAATATCGGGAACTCAATATAAATAAATATGTTAAATATCCAGGTAATAAAGTGTTAAAGATAGTGTAAGTAACCACGTTAGTGTCAAAAAGAATAATCTGCATACTAATTCTCACTAAGAGGTGGTCTTCATTGGTCTGCTGACATAATAGTTCTAAATAGTACTTAAAGTAGTAGTCAGTGTATGAATTTTGACTAATAATGCGTTAAGGTTAGTAACAATTAGGATGAGGAACTTTCACTTAAATATGTTTCTACAGGTATCTATTATTAACTAAATTAGAGACTTCAAAGTTATTTACTGTAACATTACAGAGGCGAGCTTGAAACCCGACGGAGACCTTTCAGAATGTCAAAGCTAGCCTTAATTCAACGTTAACATTAAGAGCCGTTTCCTCGCGAACGACGAAAGTACGAGAATCGTCCATCTTGCTACAAAAACAAAATTTAGTACAGATCTCATCGTGAGATTATCTTTATCTTTCTCAAACGACTAAGACTTATTTTGATAGAGTTCTCGAGAACGCTTTTTAATCAGTAATTAGATTATATTACCCTCTAGTCCCTCCCCTGTCGCCAGGCCGAGTAAATGTTTGAAGATTCTTTATCTAATGAAAATATTTTGTAGGTATCCGAATTGTGTAGCTCTTTGAATTTCCTTTTTTAATTAGACATTCTAATGTTTAGATGTTTAGTTTATTTACTTCAACTAGCTAATAGGAAACTCGTGTCATCATTTCTATATGTTTTTGGTGGGTTGAAAATCTCCAAATGGAGTCATTTGGTTCCATTTGGTGATTTCCAACTAACGTAACAACGCTTTTCGCTCTGGCCAGAGCGATAGGGAGTGTCAGACTTCTACTGACTAAAACCACCCATGTTTTTTCTTAGCATTTTGTGTCTGAGGCCGCGGTATCTCTTTCGAATAAGCCACAGCCCCCCAACAGCCCACAGCCCCTAACAATAATATCTTAAGCTAAGATGGACACTTAAGTTAAGATGGACCTTCACCCATCTGTTTAACGCACATAAAATATTTTTTATTAATCTTAATACATGAAAACTGTGCTTATTTATTAATATTTAGAACAGAACAGTATGAAAATTGCCTTATCTTATTGCAGCTTAAATCACAACCAACCCAACCGTACATACACCACGGCTCTACTCACGTAATGGTTACCGGTTACCTCATTATGAACGATCAACCAGGGAACATACCAACCCGTCGGGGCTGCGGGTTGTTCGAAAGAGATACCTTCTTCTTCTTTTCGAGAAAGATATACCGCAGCCTCGAATCGGCACAAGGGCTAAGAAGGAAAACATCATCTGCCTAGCCTTTTCCCAACTATATTGGGGTCGGCTTCCAGTCTAACCTGATGCAGCTGAATACTAGTATTTTACATGGAGCGACTGCCTATCTGACCTCCACAACCCAGTTAATACTAGGTAATACGATACCCTTTGGTAAGACTGGATGTCAGAATTTCAGGTCACTGACTACCTGTAACGACTGCCAAAGATCTATATAAGAAGGAACATGGGTGGTTTTTAGTCAGTAGAAGTCTGACACTCCCTTACCTACCGCTCTGCCCAGAGCGGGAGCAGTCATTTGATGATTTCCGAACCACCAAAAAAAAGGGAACATAGCAAAGTCATACATTGAATCGTGCAAGTGACCGCAATTTAACTTTAAACGAATCAGTAGTGAAACAAATAAATCAAGTACATTCACAGACAGTATCAGTGGGTAGAACCCATTTGGAGAAAGAATCAATCCATTAGAATGAGTCGACATCGCGGTATCCGGGACCGATCTTAATGTGCTGTGTTAGTGATGGGCAGCGCAGGCTTTTGACGTCATTAGGCTATGAAATTGGGTATTCAGATCACAGATTTTGGGCAGTTTTATTTTCAGTTTCGGATAATTGTACAGTTATAAATTGCAATGAAAGTATCAAGTGTTTTGGTACATTTTTTATTCCTACATTTTTGAGTGCAAATATATAAATAGGGATATAATTTTCGTTACATCTTTGTGTGTTTGTAACCTTTTCTTGTCAGAATTTCAATATTGAATTTGAAATCAATTAGCAACATTTGCTTGATCTCAAAAAACAATGTGAAAACTATTTGGTTAAGTTTCAACTTGTTATAACTTTAACTAATAACTTTTGCAATGACATTACACTCTGAGTAAAAAATGTCTGGAATGCGTCAGAAGTCGTATACTAGAAGAGATTTCTACATGAAATGAGCAGTACCTTTGTGCTCTACATCTGTATGTTATTTCCTGTTTATTATATTTTTGTTTTTTTTTTGTTTCATGTTGAGTATGAATGTAGATGGCTATAAAAGTAGAGGAATACCAAAGAAACGATGGATGTGTGAGGATGATATGGCTAAATGATGACATAAGTTTAGTTCTGGACAGAAATAAAAAACAAAGAATACTTGAGTAACTAAATAAAACGACTTTCGTTCCACAAGTCGCCGCAGTCCCATCACTAAAACATTCCGCGTTCTATCGGACAAGTTCGCTTGATGACGTACGATCCGAGCGTCCGCGAATATTGGCATTCCAAATTTAAAATTGAATTTCACGTCACGCTCTGTTGATTGGCATCGCGATGATTAGTACTCAATATTCGATCGATATTTTTTTATCGATAGATTGATTGGTAGATGCATTTTCAATCAATGCGGTTACTATGGTTACAGCAATTTGGTTTTTAGGGTTCCTTATCCAAAATGTGAACACCCTATTACTAAGAATTCGCTGTCTGTCCGTCCGTCTGTCTGTCACCAGGCTGTATTTCAACAACCGCGATAGGTAGACAGTTCACATTTTCACAAATAATGTATTTATGTTATCGCTATAACAACAAATACTAAAAATAGAATATAATCAATATTATAAGCCCATACAATAAACGTTGCTACAATAAACGTGAGCAGTGGTGGCCCAGTGGTTGCGGCCCCGACTTACGAACAGTTGGTCGTGGGTTCGAACCCAGGCAGGCGCATTACTTTGTGTAATTTATTTCATCACCACTGCTCTCAAAACGGTGAAGGAAAACATCGTGAGGAAACCGGCATATCTTAGAACCAAAAAAATTTAAGATATGTGACATCTACCAATCCGCACTGGGTCCGCGTGGTGAATAATAGCCCATCCCTCTCCTAGAGTGGAGGCCTGAGTCCCTGCAGTGGGAACAATATAGGCTGATGATGATGATGACAATAAACGTGATTTTTTTGATTTTGTGGTACAGAACCCTTCATGTGCGAGTCCGACTCGCACTTGGCCAGTTTCTGAAGTTCCTTTCTCTTTTCAATCAAATCTACATGCAACCTGCCACGTTCTTTACATACTTTATTTTATTTCATCCACGTTCATAAACTGGATAAAAATCCGGTTTGTCATAGTTTTTTCAATCAAGTTACATTTTATCAGGCAACTATATTTCCCATTCATGCAATAAAAAACAAATTGCACGGTGCTACTAAACTTGTATGCTTGTCTGGTTATAAACAACAAGCTATTAAAAAAAACTTCGGTAAAGCAACAACAATATTTTAAATTTGAAAACCGAACAAAGCCGCGAGCGAGACGAGTATCAAAGAAAAAGTTTGATTTCTCCATTTCTCATACAGGTAGGGGGAAAGGGGGGGAGGGGTGTTAGTGCAGAAACACTGTTCAGATAAAAGGTATATTAGATAAAGTTTTGTTAGATGAATCGCAAGCTAGAATATTCAATAGCAGGATTTTTCTGATGAAGTAATTTATAAATAGATAGCTTTGTCAGATGATATTTATTTCTCAGAGGAATATTGTAGTTATAGCAAGATATGTATTGATTATTGACACGGCCATTATCTCGAAGGGTATTTGACCTCAGATTCTGCTATTATGTAGCTTAGTAATTGCGTTGCGAAGGTCAGGTAGCGGTGTCCGAGTTAATTGTCACCATTTTCTTATAATGGAAACGATGAATGTTTTGACTAATGGAAAGTAAGTACATATACACAAAACACACATACATACATAGTGCATAATGATACAAAAATAAATTGGCCCAATAAACACAATTTTAAATGATGAATATAAATGTGGGTGGATGGAGAGGGAGAGGAAGACCAAAGAAAAGATGGATGGAGTGTGTGAGGAGTGATATGAAGGAAAAACTGGCCAAGTGCGAGTCGGACTCGCACATGAAGGGTTCCGTACCAAAACGGTATGCTATAATTTATACAATTTCTTCTACGGGCCAATGAAACTTGACCTCTGGATTGTATAGGCGCTCATACGATTCAGGGACCAAATTATATTGGTTAATTGTTGTTTCCATCTGTTGTTTCCATCCAAGTTCAAAATGATTTTCCTAGAAAGTCCTTATAAAGTTCTACTTTTCAGATTTTTTTCATATTTTCTGAACTTATAGTTCAAAAGTTAGAGGGGGGGGGGACACATTGTTTTTTACTTTTGGAGCGATTATTTCCGAAATTATTGACATTATCAAAAAATGATTTTAGTAAACCCCTATTCATTTTTAAATACCTTTCCAACAATGTATCACACGTTAGAGTTGAAATTAAAAAAAAAATCACTTCCCACTTTACATATAGGGGGCTACCCTAATAAAACATTTTTTTCCAATTTTTATTTTACCACTTTGTTGGTGTAATTGATACACATATTGGTACCAAATTTCAGCTTTCTGGTGCTAACGGTCACAGAGATTAAGCGAGGACGGACGGACGGACGGACAGACAGACATGGCGAAACTATAAGGGTTCCTAGTTGACTACGGAACCCTAAAAAGGAATAAATGATAACGTGACGACTAACAGGGCAGAATGGAAGGAAAAACGTGTTGCGCCGACCCCACATGACATGGGATAAGGGCAGGAAGATGATGATTGTATAAACGAAATTTTAGAAACACTACCTCTATACTATAAACACGAACAAAGGTTACATAAGAGGAACATAATTTTATTACACACAAACATACATTGAAATTATTTGCTCTAATAGCAAGGCGAGTAACAGATCACAGACGTTACTAGAGATTTAGTTGCCTAGGAACGATCGAGTTTTATGGCGCAAATAAATAATGTTCGCAGGAATGCAGCAAGAGCGTACTTTACTAGTACTTTGAAAGTATTAGAAAATCTTTGAACATTTTCTACAAGCCATCTAGAGTATTTTTCCCTTAGCATAAAAAGAAACCTTTTCAACAGACAAAAGGCTGAAATACACATGCTACGTAGTAGCATGAAATCATGCTAGTTTCGAGCAGCTGTCACCTAGTAGCATACAAGTAGCACGTGTATACGAAAAGAGCATGCTTGTTTCAAGGCATGCTACCTAATCGCAAGCCGGTCTATTTTTTGTGCTAACTAGCACGACGCATATAAAACCTCTTTTTTGATATTCTTTGGTTTTACTATTTTATATGTTTTTTTTATTTTGCTGTCACCTTTTTGTTGTTTTCTGTCAGTGTCTCCAATAAAAGACTGTAAAGCCGCGTCTCCACTAAAGTCACCCGAAACGTTCCTGTTAGGCGCGCGTCTCGGCCTCACGGAGCCGCGCGGCCCAAGTGGAAATGCTGCCAAACGTTCCTGCAAGGCCGCGCGGCTCAGGCCTCGCTCACGTCCACACTCATGAGGCACGGCCGCCCGGCTATAGTGAGGACGCGGCTTAAGATAATGTCACTCAGACGTGTTAAAAAGAAGTATACTCGTAAAAAGTATGCGTTTGAGATCTGTGCTTTGGAGCAAATGTGCACACTCGGAAAGAATGCTACAAATGAGTATACTACCTAGTAGCAAACAAGCATGCTTTTCTAGTAGCATGTGTATTTCAGGCTTTAGTCTTTTTAACGTGTTTTTTTGAATAATAAAACTCATAAAGATTCTCTCAAAGAATTTCTCAGAAGTGACCAGATTTGTGTCCAGCTGATGGTACATAACCAGCAAAATCTGGATTTTTGAGAGAAACATCTCTGCCTAACTCTCCAGGGAAAGAAAAACAGGCGTGATGTTATATTATAAAACCCACTTATATCACAACGAAAACACAGAACTGATACATAATCACTCCGAACTCAATAACAAACGAAACTAGGACAGCTCAAATGTTTCGATCCCGCCACAATATACGTAGACGTAAGCTACGAGCTACGAGACTGCTACGCGTGGGCGAGCTACGAGCGTAGTAGCTACGGCGTAGCGCGTAGCAACGTTGTATATTTTGACGGCGTCTGGCAATCAGCTGATGCGCTTGTAGTATAGTAGAAACACAACATGTGTTATAATTTGTAAATGTACGTAACTTCACGCTTTTTATCTTATGGGATACGTAGAGCTATAATAATTATATATAACTAGAAAATATATTTTCATAAAAAAAAATGTTTGGACTGGTGGTAATTTGTTAGTTCTGAAGCTTAACTTTTGTATTGCAGCAATAAATAATACAAAATGAATAAATTCTCATTTGACTTACACATATTTGGATACCAGTGAGATGCCAATTTAACACGGATGTGGCTGTATTTTGGCCAAAGCATAAATATATTAGTTTTTGACCGAGGCTTCCTTCTCGCGAGGTCTGAAGTTGTCCCACGGGAGCGTACTGAAAAATTGTTCTAACCCATGTCATGGTCATGCCAAAAATCGAAACGTCGATAGACAAGGAAAAGACGAAGGAAAATATAGTAAATTCTACGAATATATGTTTGTAGCAAATAGTATGTTGAAAGGTTTACCGTAACGTTTGGTATGGACAGTTGGCGTCAAAGACATTAATCAAGATAATGCGGGTAGGAAGATCAATCACATCGGCCCAATAGTTCTTTGACATTGTTCAAGGTCGAATAGGGATTGTGGGAGAAGGCGAGTCGGGCGTTCTAAAATCGTTTTCTGTGCAAACATATTGTAATTATTTGTTAGTTAGGTAACTTGAGATAGTCAATATTTACTACCGCTGCCCTTTTGCTTGCTTATCGGTCGGTGTTGATCATCGCAATTTCTCTATTGAATACTATCTGCATGAAACTAAGGTTGTAATTAGCTTGATCTCGCTCATTTTCTTTGTGTATCGTAACTTAGTTTTTTGTTTCAAACTGAATGTACTATTGAAGCACTATAAATGATCTTTCTGTTCTCGATATCATCTTTAAGTGTGTTTTACCAAAATTGTCGGGGATTGCGTACAAAAACAAAAATTTATACATACATATCAATATAATATTTATAAATTATAAACAAAAATTTTAAAAGCAATAGCCATGCTTAAGTATGAAACATATAAAATCATTTCACCGTCATCTCACCTCAAACTTACAAACACACAATAAAAACGAGTCTATAGCACAAATTCCAGTAATTGCTGTAATACTGAATAATATCGCACATTTGTCTAGCTCCGAGCGAGCGGCCGGCTTATGGGAATTGAGCGAGCATTCCACACTGCACTACCAACTTGTCCCACTGGTGGGGGGCAAAGTGAAATGTTTCTAGCTAGCGTAGCCATTTTTCTAAATACCAATATTTTGGGATTATCCCTAACCTGACCCAAAATCCTAATCCGGTAGCGGGTTAGGTTAGGAACTCGATAAAAAGTAAAATTTTATTCCTAACGTAACCCTATTCCTAACCTGACCCGATGTATCGTTCCTAACCTAACCCGAATTACGAATTGGTAGGTTTCCCGCTCTTCTTCCTCAGAATAAATAAATCAGGGAGCTACTGCCAATTCGACCTCCACAAGCCAGTTAGTCCTTGGTATTACTGTAGACTGGAAAGACTGGTTGTCAGTTTTTGGTCCTCTGACTACCTGTAACGACTGCCAAAAATCTACAAATGACTGCCGGGACCACTACACATACCTTTTATACCCCCGCTCTTGGGCAGAGCGAAGGGGAGTGTCAGACTTCTACTGACTAAAAACCAAACCCATGTTCCTTCTTCGCCCTTGTGCCGAGGCCACGTCATCTCTTTCGATAATCCGCAGCCCCGACGGGCGTCGGCCCTTGCGGGCCCCTCCTTGCTGACATCTCTTTGAGGCGCGCGGGGAACACGAACGCGCTGCCGACACGGTCTGTTGCCGTCATGACGACGGCCGGACGGCGAGCTAGCCCGTTACTCACCGTCCACAGGCCCGCGTAGTAGGTGGCCGGAAGTCATCACGTGGCCCCCGACGCCCGGAGCGCCTTCCGTGGCGGCTGGGACGACGACCACTACACGTACCTGTACTTCTGTTTCGAGTTTTATTATTATTTAATACTTTAAGACGGTAGAGAGGTGGACCTTTTGCCACAGGTATTTACCTATCAACCATTGATACAGAGACAAACAGAAGTATTCAATACGGAAATTGAGCTGCAAAGTTGACTTAAAAAAAATGGTTGTCTGTAAAGTTGGTTTACGGACGATAGTTTAGCGTGACAACGTCATAACAAAACATTGATGATAGATGCGGCGCAAGCGTACAATGAGCGCAACGGGACAATGAGCGTAACGGGACAATGAGTCATCTCTTTACGTGCATGCAGCGGCATTCATCGATTTATTAGACGTTGTCAAGTCAAAATATTTTCCTTTGGACAACATGGTGGGGCAGAGTGGAATAACCAGATTCGAGCCAGCTCGCCTCGCATTTGATAGCGGAGTAACCGGCAGATACTCGTTAATGTTATAGACCTGAATCTGTACTTCACTGCCTCATCGTATGTGAATGAATAACGGATGAGGTTACACAGGTTTGTGATGTCTCTTGGGTAAGACACTGAATTTTGATTATTACATTTATGAAGCTGATCAATAGTTTTGTTATATATCCATGAAAATGTAATTGAAAACAGCTTGAGAGCAAAAAGAAAATCATCATTCTCCTGCTTATCCCAATTTATTTGACGTCGCAACATGTCTTCTTCTTCTGTACTTCTCTATTTTTCGTCATCTCAGCAGTCACCTCCTTTTTAGCCATATCATCCTTCACACACTCCATCCATCGTTTCTTTGGTCTTCCTCAACTCTTAGGTATAGCAATACTCATAATTATAGAAAAAAAAATAATTTCAAAAAGAGGTTTTGTTTTGGATTACGAATAACTTTGACCTTTCTGTATCCAGCTGTTGCTCTAATGATATTCAAGAGAATCAGATAAATCTAGAAAGAAAATCAGATCTTATTTCTACAAACAACTTTTGTACTAAAGCTCATCGTTTCATAGAAGATTATCTGATTCCCTTTTAACTGGGGCACGCGAACACCAACCATTTGGAAATCCACAGTTGAATCAAACGACCGAGGCTTTGGAATCAATTCGGTGGCCATTTAAAAGGAATCAATATTATCTATTCACGCATCGCTGGTGATGACATGAAAATATGTCGTGTGTTGAAATATGTCGCTATGGACGAAGCTGTTGGCTAATGTTTTGTGTTGTCGTTATCTATGGCTTTTATACCTGTGCCAGTAAAATGGAAAAAAAAGTTGGGTGGAAAACATAATGGTGTTTAGATATGAGGCTTTCATATTTTTTGTTAAGTACTAAGCTTACTAAACCTTGAAAACTGATTTATTTAAACCACAGTTTTATCTCCGGTTCAACAATATCAATCCCTTGTGTGGACTTGGAGTCTCACTAGCCAGTTCAGTTTAACCCTGTTTACTCTATCCACAAAAGAAGGCAAATTTTTTGTTGTAATGTTATCGTAAAAAACCTGCGTTGTTTATTTCCCTGTCATCTTCAGAGGCCGGAACAATATTCATAGCAGACGGTAAATTGATTTACATCCATGAATACATTATTTGTTCTGAAATAAACAAACAATTCTCAAAGAGGACACTGGAAAGTTTCATCGTTAGGTAATATTCAATTGATGAAATTTCGAAGAACTTTATGTCATCTAATTTTATTTAAAACAATTCTATATCAATACAAATGAAAGCAAAAAACAGATTTTCTGCAAAATTAAAGCAATAATGATCATATTTTTTTTTCATGTATGTGGTACAAACTTATTACAGCATATGGCTAAAGCAAAAGTCGTTGTCTAGTAGTCTAGTGAAATTCGGCAGCGTTAAAAATAGAACGGAAGAAACATTTCATATATCTCATGGCAACAGACAGTAAAGGAAACATCATTTGGAATACGGGGAAAATAGTAGAAATATCTCGAAAACAATCTTCAGAATTACGTATTCGTATTTCTAAAACGATAGGATACATATCCTATCGTATTTTCTTTTGCAAAATATCTGTTGAAGCCTACTAAATGATGATGGTTAAGTCCCCCAATTAAAGATTCACTTAGAAAACCAGCCACAAAAATCTTTAAAATCAAAGCAGGTGACTAAAACAGTATTTATCTAAAACATAAACGCTCGCAAATCGTTAAAAACACAAACCGTCAGCCGTCAAGCGAATTCCAAGGAGGCATAAATCCTTTTCCGTCGGACTTTTTTAATAAGCATCAAGGTGTGGCGGTGTGTGGTGGGGGAGGGAGGGACCCTCCCGGTCGCAGGGGGTGCGGGGCTGGCCTGGGACCAGACGCCCGCCTACGCGCGTCGCTGCGGACGTCTCCACGTCCCGCCTCCGCCACAGTTCGCCAGCGGTGGGCCGCGCGCCCGCCGCGTCTCCGCGACCACCACACTACCAACACGTTACTCTCACGTATTTTCTACATATTTGTATTTTTTAATATTTAAGTTAAAGGTGAGTGCTCATTCAAAATAAAAGTTTTAAGTGGATTTTTTTGATTAAGTTTCGTACTTTGTTATTTTTTATGCTTTATTTATTTTTGGTTGTTTAATTTTTTTTAAGAGTGACATTTTCTTGGTGTTTATAATTGTGAATTCAGGTATACAGGAACATGTTTCAATTTATTCTATAAACACGTGGTAACAGAGCCGGTAGAATACCGAAATTAATTTATTGTGTAGCGGATAATAATAGTCCTTATGAGTAAAGCTTGAAAATGAAATAAACCGCTTATAATTTTATTTTGTTTCTCACATCTGCTAAAATTTAACTTTACATTAGAACAAAATTAGTGAACATTATCATTAAATTCCTGTCAGAAACCGTTTACGTCTTCGGTCATTAATTATTTTTAAATTAAAGCATGTTCCATTTAAATTACGAGTGGACAGTTAAGCTCTTAATTAATTTAAATGAATTAACGCGACCTTAAAAGCTCAAATTCTTGAGTAAAAATTATGGTCCCTTTCTTGGATCTTAAGATGGTTTTAATTTGTCAAGATAATTTTAACGTGACGTGATTTAATATGATGGATTGTCAAAAAAATGGCGTGAACTATGAAATTTTCACAAAAGCGTGAACAATTTATCGTTACGTTTTGCGGATATTATAGTTTGTGTGGTAGTTTCCTCCCGCGCTCTTAGTAGTTTATTTTACGGTTTGACGCTTTACAAGTGTTTGCTATAACGTACTGTACATGTAACTATGTTACGTAGGTTTTACAGCATCCATTGACGTACGTAGTATTTAGTAATTAAAAGAGTTTATAAAGACAAATTAATCATGTAATCAGATTAAAACTCAATATTACACTCGAGACCTTTTTACCGCGAAATCGTCGAATGTCAAACAGAAAATTAGTGATGTGACACATAGTGCCCTCATGTAGTGCTGCGCTGTGTCGATTTAGTAGGTTTTCGGTTTTCTTCCGTCTAACAGTAGTAACATTGCTTGTATTTACTATTACGGGCAGGATTTTTTCTGGCCTTTGAGGCGATAGTTCACTGAAATCGAAAGATATTCCCAGCAGTGTCCAGCAATCAAGCAGGTCACATTAGTTAAAAAAAACTACAAAAGTATGAAAAATTTCCTAAATCTATGATAGTGAAGTCCAAAATTCCTCTGCCCTTTCTTTTTAAGAGAATTCTAGGATAAAATGTTATAACATAGTTAGGAAGTAACCAAGGGATGGTGGCGTACTGTGACCTAGAAAAAGCTGAACTTAGTTAGGGGGTGATACGAATACTAATAACGACGGGTCATTGTTACTAGAAATACAGATATTTCTTTACTAGAAATGTTCGTTTCAAATTTTACTAATCAAATAGAGAAAGAAACTTCGAAATTCACAGCTCGCTTTTATAAGCAAATGAAATGATCTTGCTGCAAATTATTTTGAAAAAGGCCTTTTTTGCCACACTTATCACCGAAAACAAAAAAAAACTTTTTTGCAAAAAAAAACAACCGACTTCAAAAACACCAAAAAGAGAAAAATAAACTTCAGAAGAAAAATCACCTTGTGAAGTCGGTGACATTTGTTTGTTTGATTTTATTTTTTTGCCACCGACTTCAGAAGTCGGTTGTTTTTTTTTGCAAAAAAGTTTTTTTATTTTTTCATTTTTAGTTGTAATAAGTACCTATACAAATATTTACTATGCATTTAACATTCAACCAAGAAACCTAACCCTTAACCTTCAAGATTCCCCTATTTTTGCTTTCAACTCTTAACCGGTGAGGAGTAGAACCTTCCATTATCAGCTCATCAACATGAAGACAAGTGATGACTGCTAGATGCGAATACTTGAATAGCGTCAGAAAAAGCACGAAACACGTAATACGTGTCTATGAAATTCATTTATAACAACTAAAAAAATGTGTATTGTACACATCTGCATACCCCCTCAGAGCATACAGGCGTGATGTTACGTCATGATAATGTATATTCAATAAACATCCAAGCGATTCCAGCAATTACGACAGATTTGCCGTCTATTTTTGAAGAGTTCCATTGTATAACTCCGAAGATCAGCACCAGATCTTCACCAAATTAAAATGGGACCACCTTAGGAGTATACTCTTTCAAATAAAAAAAGAATTTTGAGAATCGGTCCACAAATGGGGGAGAAATCAGGTAACATACATAAAAAAAATAAAAAATACATACACACACGAACATAGAACCTCCTCCTTTTTTGAAGTCGGTTAAAAAGCAATAATGTACAAAGGATGATATGGTTAAAAGGGAACTGACTTCTGTTATGACGAGTAAAAAAAATCGGTTTACTGACGATAGTTGAACGTGACAACGTCATAAGAAAATAAAACAAAACAATTGACACGCCGTTGCTATGGAACGCCTCAGAGCGAGGTAACGACGCATGACGTCATCTTTTTTCGTGCGTGCAGCCGGCCATCGAATTATAAGACGTTATCACGTCAAAAAAAGAGTATGGAAAAAAGAAGACCAGCAGTGCCAACCCCAAATAAATTGGGATAAGAGCAGTAGAATGAAGATTTATAGCGAAGCACATTAATTGTTCCAATAGAAATTAACTAGAGTCCATTCTGTATGACCAATAAGCTTGTTATGGTGAAATTAAATTCCCTAATGTATTACAGGACTTTACGATTTCATACTTTCCCTCCCATACTCAAATCATTTTGGGGAATTTTAGAAACATTCCGGAAAAATAATAATTAACAAAGTTCAAACCTTCGACCCGAACTCGACCAAAGTAGACCACAATAGAATAACCAAGCATTTTGTTCAAAATAGACTAAACAGAATAGGTAAGTACAGTCGTATTGAGCAAGTTGCGGGTATAAATGAGCGGGTAATGAATACGAGCCGAGTAACTAACTTGTCACTACGCTGTACCGTACCCACTTGAACGTAGCTACGAGTAACTAACTTGTCACTACGCTGTACCGTACCCACTTGAACGTAGCTACGAGTAACTAACTTGTCACTACGCTGTACCATACACACTAGAACTACGGAGCTACTATGTACATACATATACAGTTCATGTTGACATTTACATGTATAGCCCTTAACAAGATATAATCCTTCGGTAAAGGAATAGATCTTTAGTTATATCATGTGTAACATAGTTACCCACGCTTTTTCAGGTTTTTGAACGGTTTTCAGGGAAATCCTTTTGAAGATGTTTTTTATCGTGGGATAGTTTTTTAGTAATGCTTATCTAGTCTTTTAATAATAATAATAATAATATTCCGCAACTGTCACACAACGCCATCTAGTCCCAAGCTAAGCAGAGCTTGTATTATGGGTACTAGACAACTGATAAACATACTTATATATTTCTAAATACATACATATTATAGATAAATTACACCCAGACACAGAACAAATGATCATGCTCATCACACAAACATTTGTCCTGGGTGGGAATCGAACCCACGACCTCCGGCATAGCAGTTAGGGTCACTAACCACTAGACCAACAGGCCAGTCAAAGTTTGATAATATTCCAAAAAACTGTTTTTGCTAGCTACTTAAAATCAAAGGTTTATTTCAGAAACCAGTACAAATCTAACAGTAAATCTCACATAGGGACCTTCTTTTAAGTAAAAGACATTCCAGTGCTAGGAGATCCCGTTATTTATATTTTTACCCGACTACGGCAAAGCCAAAGGAGGGTTATGATTTTGACTGGCTATGTATGTATGTATGTATGTATGTATGTATGTATGTATGTGTGTATCTTCATCTGTTCCCTCATAGCTTCTAATCTACTTATCGGAACTCGACATATGAGGTATCGTTAGAACCGTCTTAATTTTCCGCTGAACATAGGCTAGGTGACGTGTCACAAAAAGCGATTTGGCGCCCTCTAGCGGACAAAAAGTAAGGCTTAAAAAATAAAAATGGAGATAAATACGCCGTGTTTGGTATCATTTGAAAGGGCCTGACTTGTACATTTCCAAAATATTGCTCACTTTTAAAATCACGCCCTCTAGCGGACAAAAAGTCAAAAGTAAAAAAAATATTTAACACCAAAATTGTTTAAATAAAAAAAGTAAAAAACTAAAACCCGACTACGACAAAAAAACGACGCTGAAAAAGTATGAAACAAGATTTTCAGGATAGAACAAAAAGAAAAGCCGTAGTCACACGTTATAGGTACCAACCTAAACACTTTAATACCGTGTGACTACGGCTTTTCTTTTTGTTCTATCCTGAAAATCTTGTTTCATACTTTTTCAGCGTCGTTTTTTTGTCGTAGTCGGGTTTTAGTTTTTTACTTTTTTTTGGATGTCGGTTGTATTGTATATTAAAACCTTCATCGAGAACCACTCTATCCATTGGTGAAAACAGCATGAAAATCGGTGTAGTAGTTTTTGAGTTTATCGCGAACAGACAGACAGACGTGACGGAGGGCTTTGTTTCAAAATATGTAGTGATAACTCTGTATGACTACAGAGTTATAAATAAAACTGTAACCGGTAACGATGGTTTCATTAACGGAACTCCATCTGATTATTTCAATAATCTGGTATGGTATAGTTTGCGTTCGCCTAGTTTTCACAACTATGTTAGGACCGGGTTACAGTCTAACCGAATGTAGATGAGTAGTATTACTAAAAAGAGAAACATATTTAGTGGTAGATAGTAGTAGATAATGCATTAACATTCAAGGTTTAAATTCAACCCGCAACTCCGATGGGGTTGCGGGTTGTTCGAAAGAGATACCGCGGCCTCGACACAAAGGGCTAAGAATGAACATGGGTAGTTTTTAATTAGTAGAAGTCTGACACTCCCTTCCGCTCTGCCCAGAGCGGAAGGGAGGGAAAGGGAAGGGTTATTTGATGATTTTCGACCCCCCAAAAAAATGCATTTAGTGGTAGATAGTTGTAGTTATTACATTAACATTTAAGGTTTAAATTCCTATCCTGCCCAACTATAACCTAACACAAAAAAATACCGATGGATACATACTGAGGTAGTATCTATCGGTAGTATGAGGTAGACCTCGTCAAATACCGCTGCCGTCCATTTTACAAGCCAATTTAATACCGGACCCGTATCCCAGGTGCTACCGATATGGCGTATCGTTGACCGTGCCCTGGATACTGGCACATAAAGTACACAAGCCCCTTATGAACGAAGGACGGCCATTTGCATTTTTTGAGCGTTTTTGCGCCAATTATGTGGAGATTGCTCTTATTAGTAACATAAGCTAACTTAATACATGTTTAAAAGAGTTGACCATTACATTTATTTTCGTACTATTTCTGAGTCTGCATTATGTCTGATTGACCATTCTGTCTGATGACTGGCCTGTTGGTCTAGTGGTTAGTGACCCTAACTGCTATGCCGGAGGTCGTGGGTTCGATTCCCACCCAGGACAAATGTTTGTGTGATGAGCACGATCATTTGTTCTGTGTCTGGGTGTAATTTATCTATAATATGTATGTATTTAGAAATATATAAGTATGTTTATCAGTTGTCTAGTACCCATAACACAAGCTTTGCTTAGCTTGGGACTAGATGGCGTTGTGTGATAGTTGTGGAATATTATTATTATTAATGGCAAAACGGTCGTTTACTCTTACATAGAAATGAAACACCGCAATGTGTTGTGTATTTTTGCCTAAACCTTCGGTTAAAATTTGGACTTAAGCGTACTGGCGAAATATGTTTCGTTGTTATAACAAGTTTGCCGCAAGTACTGAGTGCACCGTGTTGTGTCAGGTGCAAGACTTTACAAATTAATTAAGATACCTGCTAAACTTACAAACAACGATTTTATTAAAGAAAAGTTTAAATATACTACGTTGACGACACTATAATAGCATATTAACGTTCATATTTTTTTTAATATTTAGTACAATATATTAAATTTTAAAAATTATCAAAAAAGAATCAAAAAAGGATAATTTCTAAAAGGTCACAGAAACATCTGAATATGCAAAGAAGCACAATATTGGATCCCAAAAGTCTCTTAGTAAATAAAAGGTTGAGAAACTCGGATGACCTTTAGCAGTTTAGGCTTATATAAACAATATTAAGGGTACAAATGCCACGTTCAAGGGCGGTAGCGTTCATTTAACTCAATTATATATGTAGATTATAGAGATTAGATGAGAGCAAAATATAAATGAGTACGGATTTTTGGCACAGCGTCACGTGGTCATAATCGGAACTTGTGTCATGTCATTGTGTCGTGCGTCATTTAAGATACAGCACTTTCATCATAATCTGCCTAGCCTTTTTCCTTTATTGGGGTCTGGTTTCCTTCTTATAGGATGCAGGTGAATACCAGTATTTTAAATAGAGTGGCTGCTTATCTTACTTCCCCAACCCAGTCAGCATTGGGAAATACGGTACCCTCGGTAAGACTGACTCTCAGACTTTTGGGCCAATGACAACCAGGACCTACTGTTTAAATGCATGCAGCATTGTATGAAGCAAAAAAACAATCAACTAACTTCGCAAAAGTAATGATATTTATCACAAAGTTAACAGGTACTGTCTTGTACCCTAAAATTCCAACAGTCAGTGTTTGTCAAAGTGTAGGTACTGTAAATTAATAAATATCATTATCAAGGAACTTTGTTCTCGGCAAATTCAAAGTTGGACAAGTACCGAAGTGTGTCAAAAGTTCGCATTTTAGAAGAAAATTAATCTGAAATTCTGTCTGATATCGGTGAGCGATACAATCAAATTAAATCGATTACTCCTGGTCTTTAGGGAAGAAGTTTATATTAACAGAATAAAGAAAGGTTTTAAGTTTTTCTTTCTAGTTTTCTAGCCATTGATTTTTGATTTTCATATTTTCGTCAGTCAGTTTTGAGGATCTACTATGTCGCTTTGGTTTGGTTTCGCGATTCGACTTAAAAGATGAGAAGGATGAATATCTGATCTATAGTTTTTTATTTGAAGCCAAGATTGCAGGCCCTATCAGGTTACTAATATTTTTTCAAGAACTGAATATCAGTAACACATGGTACGCAGTGTTCCTGTCACAAAGGACCAAACACAAAGCCCACAGTATTCCCAAAAAGCAAATTCCTCGCAAGCCCCCCCACTTCGTCCCTCATGTCACTAATCGCTCACACTCCTGAGCCCTTCACTTTCCTCTCACTCACTCACACACAGAGTGAGCGAGAGAGAGCACTGGAGTAGACCCGACCCCCGAACGTCTTATTTGGGTCAAGTTCAACCACCATCTGGGCCGTTTAGTGCTAACTTTGACAATAAATATCGACTTCTTAAGAATTATTATAATGACAAAAGTGTTGTAAGCATGATGTTTTGATAGTGTTACCGTAACTTACAACTTAAACTGAGTTTACCTTCCTTGAGAAAAGTTTGGAAAATACTGGTGCGTTTGATTTAGATTTAAAATCACAATATAATAAGAACCTACTAGTTTCCTTTTGCCGGTAAAATGTAAAAGTTTTTGTTATCAACAAACTCCCATTGATTACCTACTCCCCTCCTTTTTACCCGACTACGGCGAAGCCAAAAGGAAGGGTAATGATTTTGGCAGTCTATGTATGTATGTATGTATGTTCCACCGTAGCGCCTAAACTACTGAACGGATTTTAATAAATTAGGTGTCAATAGATTCGTAAGAATAGCCCGGGTGTCATAGGCTATATAAATTTTATAAATTCTTTTTATGACGGAATTTTTGGAGGATTTACCTAATAAGTCAACCTCCCGTTGTCTCGATTTAGCATGATTAGACGATCGAATATTAATCAATTTATTTCCACACTCAGTCTTTTGTTACACATTCTGAAAGGTAGCACCTGATCGCGTTTGAGCTACGTTCTAAGTTACCCAAAAGGGTAAGGTTCCGACGAAAAACTGTTGATACAGTTAAAAGCAATCCATTTGTCGCTGAAGACAGATCTCTGTAATTCCCCGTGTCGTCCTACCGATTACTGGAGTCCCTCCATGAAAAATAACTGGTTCTAAGTTAATATCGTCCATTTACTTGTTTTTTTGGCCCCCACAGAAAGCAATAAAAGTTTGTTCGAGCAGAAATCTCAATCTGCCCAAAGTTTAAAGACACCCTCAGTTTATCATCACTCTAACATTATAATTGGTTTATCGTGAGTTGTGATTCTAAGATAAAATTAACTTTTTTTTGGAGGTTTACCTCGATGTCTTACGAATTTATAGAAACTTCTGAAAACTAATTTTAGAGATTTTTATTAGTCAAAGTTCACAAAAAGAAATTGTGTAATATGAAAACGAGCTACTCACCACCACTACGTGACTTCGTCTGCGACAAATTCCTTGTTTGAAGACAATACACATTTATATTACGTTTCTTCTACAAGAAAACAATTTTAAAACTCTAACTTTATTTTTACCTAAGTTCTGATTCTTATGAAGTTGCTGTGTAAAATAACCTATAAATTCTCATCATAAAATTTATAAATAAATATGACGTCATTGCTAAAAAGTTTTTTTTTTTTTTTTTAAAAACGTTGCCCCACACTAGGAATTTCTCCTGTATCGTGGGTGCGTTCACAAACATAGAAAGTCACATACACAAATACCCAGACCCGAAACAACTATCTGCAGGCCATACAAATATTTGTTCCGTGCGGGGATCGAACCCGCGACACGCAGCGCAGCAGTCCAATCGCTTAGCCACTGCGCCAACCGTGACGTCAAAGTGAACAAAACATTACTTTTTACGAAAACAAAAGTATGTTGTAGTTTTTGTAAACGAATCACATGGTTGTACAGACCAGACCAACAGTAAAATACTATGAAAATAAAGCATTTAAAAATGGCTTTTTAACTGCGTTTTACACAACAAGTACAGTCAATAGCAAAAATATATGTCCGTATTCATTGTGTGGCAATATATCAGAGTTACTGGGTCGGCATGGCACCTGTATTGTTTGCAATACCGCTCGTAAATTTGTTTTATTGCTTTCGTTATCAATTTTCGATGCAAACTGTACATACCTTTTGTGACTTAAATTGGTAGCCGATTGTTCGATATTTTAATTTGCAAGTATTTTTTAGGTCGTATTTACCGATTTATTGAAAGTGTAAACCATTTTAAACATACGTTTACTATAAAAACACCATCGTTTCCTGTTTCTTAGAAAAACGTATTCTGTTATAGATGCATGGGCCGACAGCAATTACTTTTACTTAGGCCGTCCGATGAAAAACACAGTTGTTTTTTTTGGTACAACATATCAGTTTTAAAAATAAAATAAAAAGCTCTTAGTAAAAAGATGCACAGTTACCCATTATTTAAATCGAATTCGATCAAATTATCATTAGCACCATCATAATTGCCAATGTCAACATATTGACTAACTAACAGATAGCCCCGAGTGGTTGTTACCGACCGTTTTGCTGGGATTGTTATCATGTTTCCACGCCATAGGTATTTGCCTATCTCCTAGCTCAGTACACTCACAGCAAATAGAGATACTGAAATAATTCTTACCATAACGTTTTAATGCGAAAGAAGGGTTGAAAGGGGGGGATGAACAGATTACTTTTGTTCGCAATATCCGACATCGGTTGCGATAACCGACATCGATGCGGACGAAGCCGCGGGCATCAGCTATAGTACCCCATATATTAATGTTACTAACGAATTAATTACTAGACGACCTACTACATTCTAGTAGGAAGGTCTATTCGCATAACCAGTCATAATCAACTTTTGCCGCTGACCGTACATGCACAATTGCACATAGTAAGTGCCAGCAGTTTTGAGTAGCATGTCCCCATTACTACAGCAACTTTATATCTACGTGAGCCACTTTTTACCCGACTGCGGCGAAAAGAAGGGTTATTGAGGTTTACGTTTAGATGTTCTTCTTTCTAGGAAATGCCTTTCTTTTGAAGTTAACAAGGTAAAAGTTTCACGGTTTCAACAATACGAATTGGATCAAGATACTCCTGAATGTACTGATAAGCTCCTTGGAATTTGCCGAATTGTAATACTGACATTGTAATATTCCATCATCGCGTATCGAAGCGAATTCTGAGTGAATTCGTAGAACAGCCGAGAAGCTATAACCGTAAATTCAAATGTTTTGTTATCAAAACTATGATCTAATGTTTTGAGATATTATTCAGTTGTTATTAGATAATTGTTCGATATCTTGCCTACTTCTAACTTTACTGATTTAGGAAAATAGATCAATAACTGTTTTTGAAGTGAAAACTTTTTTGCGGCATTGTGCACTTTTTTTGAGATGGGTAAAAACTGGTAAACTCGCGTGAGGAGGACACGTGACCTGTGTGTCAAATGTCAAAAAAAAAATGAAATTTCAAGTTGATTTTTCTGAGGGTAAACTTTTAAATTTAAAATAAATTGTAAAGGTTCTGAAGTTTAAATTTTTTATGTAACATAAATTGTCATGTGTACGATAGCGCAATAAATGAATATTGTACTGATAAATAAGGCAATTCGTGCAAAATTATTCCTTAGCCATTCCAAAATATTCAAAAATGCACGTCATTAATGTTCAAGTTTTCACTTGTGCCGGCACTCCCGGAGTGCAACCCGTTGTTTTTTTTGTGAACATAGCAACGGAGTGCATTCTTAAAATACAAGCAAGCAAGCATTTTGTACTTCAAACTAATACCAGAAAATAGAATATTAAATGTTTGTAAAAAGTCGCTCAGCTGAAATCGTGTGGAGCCAGCCCAAACATGATTCCATGATGCCAGACAAATTGTTCTGATCGCCACAAGCAGACTGAAAGTCAAACTTAAAGTTGTAGTAATTGCCTTTGCTATTCAAACATATACCGGCTAAAATCATAATTAAAACATGGTTCGTTTTAAAAACAAAAGCCAAACATCACATGAGGCAGGTATTCTTTGAAATGAACAAATGAGTGCGGTACGTACGTACATGGGACGCGGTAAGGATTGCAATCCCGCAAAGTGGTCGCCCGCAGCGCTGTGGGACTTTTATGTGGATTTTAAAGTTAAATATATTTAGTTTGACGGGAGTTCTTACCACGGCTGTGATTAACTACTTAGTATGCAACGCCATTCGTAATTAGCCAATAGTGGAATATTATGGAACGTCTTTTTTCACACAGTTCTGTTCCCTTTTTTCACTCGGTCATAATTAGGTGTAAGTAGGTAATAAAGTATTTTTCAATAATAACTACATTGATTTGAGGGTTTGCTTATGTTTAAACATAAAAATATCTTCGTACTAAAAACCTTTTATTCCTTCATTCTCTACCTGACCACGGGCAGTCTTAAAACACTTGACTGAGTCGAGAAACATGACATTTTGTCAACAAACTCTTGTTTCGTTATCATCATCATCATCATCATTTCAGTCAAAAGACGTCCACTGCTGGACATAGGCCTCCATGCATGTTTCGTTATAATTGTAGGTAATTATATCTAGCTTGAAATCGAGCACTATGGAAGGAATTTAGTAAATACATCCCTTGTGCGGGTTACATCTGTAGCCTGGCATGTGTCCCACGGCTGGGCAAATACCTCTATATTCTTCTTCCAAAACGTTCTACCCCTGTTTGCCCCCAAACAAGACAAGAATTATGATATTTACCTGAAAAAAATCCCTTTATAATTTCCGAACACGCTCTACGGAACCCGCTGAAAGCCGCCAGCCTTACCCCGCAGACTGGCAACACAAAATAACATCCAATAACATGCCCCGCATGAAATTAATCAAGGCATACATAATACCATGAATTGTATCGAGGATTAGGTTGGAGACATGTTAGCAGTGGCCCCGTGGCCCCGACACAATGCTGTAATGAGGGTAAGCCGATTTGGCGAGATTGTGGCAAGAAATTCTCATATAATTGTGTTGTAGAAATGTTAATGTTATTGGGAGATACTGTTTGATCGCAGTTTCAATTAAAGCGTAAGAGCGTTTATAAATTAGATCGATGTAATTCAGTATTGATTATTATTTGTTTTGTTACTCGTTGATTTAATACCTATTGCTTTAATATTTAAATGAACGTTACTACCGTTCATGATAATATTAGAGCAATAAGTATGGTGATATTGATAAATATAATTATTTATTTGTCGGTCATTGGTACGGACACATGCTCTAAAGAATGAATCCTGACAATCCGACGTATTTGTCATCTTATTTTCGAGATTCCTGACCATATAAGTAAAGAAAGCTCTCAGGAATTGTCTAAAACTTTTCCGAGAAGTTGGAAAATTGTTTTTCACTAAAACAATTTTCAGTTTCATCTCTGACTCTGTATTCGAACCGATATACTCTGATTGCAGATAAATCAATTAATCCTTCCAATACCTGTAGTGATGACGAGCTAATGAATTCAGCATAATTAACACTAAGACGATTTAATTCCACTCATCAGCTGTATATTATAGTTTATATTGAAAGCCAATTAACATTTGCCTTTGTGAGATTATCATGAAAATAAATATCTTTAGTAATTATTACTTATCGTGTTTAAATAAATTTTAATATGCACAGAAATCATGCCCGCTGTGGCATTATACGATGTATTTTATTTTAATATAAGAGATGGTACACACTATGTCACGTTCGAGTCGGTTTAATTCGCCATAAGGGACCCCGACGTGCCACCATTCCACTATTCAAATCTCACATTAGTACGTTACAACAGTGGACGCTACCGAAAGCACCAAACGAGCAGCTCAGATCAACTGTCACAATTTAAATATGATAGTTGAATGACTAAAGTAAATAAGATTCTGTTTAGTCCGTCTGTTAGATTATCGAAAAATATTGAATAAGTGTTACTTGTTTTATAAAATTAATAAAAATTGACGAAAATAAAACGTATCAAAGATCTTGAGTGGGGGCTGGTGACGTCACTTTCTGGTAAAAAATGTGCCAAACTATGTCGTCGCGCGACTTTTCGAAGTGCTGTATCATCTTCATTTATTGTTTACGTGAAAAAACTAAAAATACGTGTCCAATATCTTTTGGAAATTTATCTGACGGACTACTTAGATTTTTTTAGTCAACTGCCCTATTGCCATCGACACGCTATGAACAAGCTTTTTTTTTAATGCCCTATATTGTTCCACTGCTGGGCAAAGGCCTACCCCATAGTCTTCCACTCTTCTCTCTGTGCGGTATTCTCCGGCCAATCTCGTGCAAAAGCCTCTATGTCGTCATGCCAGCGTTTTCTAGACCTCCCTCGGCGACGACGCCCACTGCATGACGACCCTAGCCTATCGGTCTTAATGCGTTCTGCAGACATGGCCCGCCCAATCCCACTTTCAACCAGCAGTCTTGTTACCCACATCAGCGATTCCTGTTTTTGAGCGTGTTGTGGAATTTCGAATTCTGTTGCTGAGCTTAATACCCAATATACTACGTTCCATCGTAAGAACAAGTAAAAGAAAAAAAAACTTCTCTTTATTTAAAACCGTTTACTAAAACTATCTTTAAAGAAACCCTGTAAACAGCCAGACATATAATAAAATTAAAAAAATATCTGCCTAAAAATACCAGGTACAATACTACAATTCTATTTTGCCCCTCCAAGTACTTTAAACATGTGCCTCTCGCTAAGTAGACATGTATGTATGTGGAACCCTCGTGTGCGGGGTACATCAAATTAATGTTTCATTAAGAAAGGGCCCGTCTTGTTCGTGTTTTAATTACATTTCATTAAACATGTGACGCAGGGATTATTTTTAGTCGGGTAACAGAAGGTTGGCGATCATTTTCGTAAGAGCGAGTTGCATTTTGAGAATTGCAATAAGGGTGTTTACGACAAAAGCAATTTACGCGATAGAAGTTTTCCAGGTCTACATTCATCATCAGCCTATAATGTTCCCACTGCAGGAACTCAGGCCTCCTCTCTAGGAGAGGGATGGGCTATAATCTAACACGCGGGCCCAGTGCGGATTGGTAGATGTCACATGTCTCCGAGAGATTGGTAGAGGTCTACATTATCGAAGATAATTTCAGTCAATATCAGTCTGATAAAGTTATGTATTATAGACGTTACGCGTACATAAAATACACACACAAACATAACATAACATAACATAACATCACGCCTGTAATCCCCGAAGGGTTAGGCAGAGGAGTACACCCACATTTCGCCAGTTATGTTATTTCGCCAGTTTTATTAAGTGATATCGTATTACCTAGTTATTGGCTTGTGGCGTCATATTTCGAAAAAAAAACTAGGCAGACAATTAGTGCAGTCGCAAACAAGTTGCGTTTTCTATCGTGTATATTATTTAGATCTAGTACAACCAAAGAAAATATTATTCTCCAACACGTCAAAAGTCAGATTAGCACTTTGCACTGAAGTGGTAGTTACTAAAAGTACTTTGAACCCACGATAAAAATTTAAAAGGAAAGATAATAATTTTCTTGGAAACTTGTGGTTTTTTAAATAAGATTGAAGGCTATAAAAGCCACTTTATGCAATTTTCGCTGGAACGGGTGCAGGTTTAATATTTCATAATTTCTAACATAACTGTTTAGTTACATGCCTACATTCCAAGAAGGTTAGAAAGCCCAAGGTGAAAATTTTCTTACTTTTCGTCGAATAATAAATAAGGTAGAAGGATGAATTTCTCTATAAACTTTTGCATTTACCAAGTACATAAATTTACGGCCATTTCTTGCCCTATCTTCTTCTTAGCGTATCGATGGCAATCCCAACAGGGGAACGGACTGACTCAAAAAAATATGATTCTGTTTAGTCCGTCAGTTAGATTATCGAAAAATATTGGATAGGTACGTGTTTTTTTTTTATCAAATTAATAAACATTGACGAAGAGAAAACGCGGCAAAGATCATGAGTGGTGGCTTGTGACGTCACTTGTAGCTAAAAAATGTACTGACATTTATGACGTCTCACGAGTTTTCGAAGCAGTGTCTTCATCTATCTGACAGGCTAATTAGATTTTTTTTGTCCGATCCCCTATTTTTCGGCCGAGCTACTAGTTATGGTAACTTAGTACGGTAGCGTCCAGCAGTTCTTGTAGTGAACATGCGACAGGACACGCAGGACAAGATATTAGTGCCCCATTCTTATCCTTACCCTATGTTATTTGTGGTCGGCACGTCTTGATTTTCTATACTTTCCTGTCAATCATAACGATAATTTTATTTTTATGTGACCAGGGGGTACACTGAAGCTAAAACAAAACATATTCTGGTGATAAAGCTCAAATCACCTGAAGTGTCATCATCATCAGCCTATAATAGACACGGTTAGCGCAGTGGCTGATTGGACTGCTGCGCCGCGTGTCGCGGGTTCGATCCCCGCACGGAACAAATATTTGTAAGGCCTACAGATAGTTGTTTCGGGTCTGGGTATTTGTGTATGTGAGTTTAAATGTTTGTAAACGCACCCACGATACAGGAGAAATTCCTAGTGTGGGGCAACGTTTAAAAAAAATAAAAATAAATAAATAATGTTCCCACTGCAAGGACTCAGGCCTCCTCTCTAGGAGAGGGATGGGCTGGAATCCACCAAGCGGGCCCAGTGCGGGCTTTTTCTTCCCTAAACAAAAACTTCGTTTACACTTCAAAAGATCAATCAACAAAATAACATCACCGCTCAAACGAGAAAAGGTAATAACAAAATAATATTGTCATTTAAAGAGTCCATCCGATTGGATCGCCGCGCGCTATGAAACACGCTGCCAGGAAATGAAACGCGCCACGCCGCGCTTACATCATACGTTTTGCTTTTACACCCAGGAATTTCATATTTTTTTAGGGCATTTTTATAAGTAGGCTGTCAGATTTATTTGATTTGCGAAACATTTTTTTTTTTTGGGCATGGAAGAAGTTTGGCGAAATATAGAGAGCTAAGATTGTCATGAATTTCTATTCTGTTTCATGTTGTAGGGTAAAAGGATGCCCCGTCGGGGCTACGGGTTGTTCGAAAGAGAAAAGTATGTAATGAATTAAAAATAGCATCGGCGGCATTTCAGGATTATTTTTTTGTTCATGGTTTTTAAGTTCACTTGCTTTTGCCGCCATGCCTTTCCGGTTATCAGAGGTCATTCCTACAGCTTTACCTTTTAAGATTTCTTGCGTAATTGTAGGGCAATGTGGCAAGAGAAAAAAGTAAAAGGTGATATTTTTCCAGCGATAACTATGTTATAAAAGTTGATAGTTTTTGTACGTTACTAATTCTTTAAGTTATTGCACAAATACGGAACGCTTTCACTCATTTAGGGTGAAACATTTGGCCCTATTTCACTTCAAATTAATCAAACAGAAATTATCACACAATTTGAAAGGAAAATAAACAACGTTTCACACCGTTTCATAACATTATTCTTTATGTAGACATTTGACAGAGGTTATTGACAGCGGTGAACAGAACTAGACAAAGGACGGAGGGTCACTCCTGGAGGAACAAGTAATATTACATTTGTAAGAGTGATTTTGAAATGAAAATTATGTATTATGCCATTACGACGCTGTTACAATGATGGCTGTGGTAACATCTGCTTGAAATCTTCTTTATTCGGAATTATTTTTATAATTGACTGTATTATGGTATCGTTTTCATGAGGTATCATTTTGTGTGTTTATTTCAGGAATACGAAGATAGAATCACTTTTCCTCTTTCAGTAATATTCACCAAATTTATTTATTTGCAGCAGTTTTAAGGGTTTCAGTCACTCATTTCTGTTGCTTGCCAAACTGTTTAATTAGTGTAGAGAAACATGAATGGTCGGAAATTAAAAAAAAAGCCAAATACCTGCGTTAGGCAATATCATCTAAGCGTGTGTCAAACCATGAAAAGGAAAGAGGCAGACAGATTGTCAGATGGTGGCCTTATTCTCGTATTCATATGAATAAAAGTATGTACTAAATAAAAAAGCCGTATTGCTAGGGAAATAAATAACTTCAATCTATCTCGTCTGCACACAGAACACACAACTACAAAGGGTACAGTCCCCTTGGGTACAACGAGCTAGATCGCCCGCGGCAATGCTCTTTGACTATCTTCCTTTTAAAGTGTGACATAGTTTCGTTTTGCTGTTGTTTAGATGTCGAAATAAGATATATTATGGATTTGGACTACACTTGCTTGCTTACTTGAAACCAGCTGTTTGTTTCTTTTTACCCGACTGCGGCGAAGCCCAAAAGGAGGGTTATGTGTTTGACGTGTATATATGTATGTAAGTATGTATGTAGGTATGTATGTCCGTTTCTTTGCTCCCTCATAACTCCTAAACGGATGAAGGGATTGGAATGAAATATACATCGTTAGATTTGTATTGATGGCGCGAGTGTTATAGGCTACATTAAAATTAAAAAACAAAAAAAATGCGGTTTTTGGGGGCCAAATCGCTGAGTTCAAAAAAAATTTTTTTTCCAATACCATCGAGTAGGAAATCAAAATAAAGGGTTTTAAAAGGAGATTACAAAAATATATATAACACTTATATGTTTAAAAGAAATCCAAAGTGACAAATCATAAAAACAAGCACAAAAGTTGAATCATTTGCGAAGAATTTTACGCGACTAACGAAAGAACAAACACAAAAGAACTAAAAAGTTGGAAATAAAAAAAAGTAGTCAAAAAACTAAAAAACCCGACTGAAAAAACTGAAAAGCAAAAAACAAGCACATTTTAAATTAAACAAAACTTGGAACCAGGCGGGGTTCATTTGAATATTAAATTATGAAATGAAAAACATAGAACTAAATAGAACCCCGCCTGGTTCCAAGTTTTGTTTAATTTAAAATGTGCTTGTTTTTTGCTTTTCAGTTTTTTCAGTCGTGTTTTTTAGTTTTTTGACTACTTTTTTTTTTATTACCTATTTGGTCTGACTGCTGCAAAGGCCCTTCGCAAACCTTCATTTTTTCAACTCTACCTATCTATTAGCCTGGAAAATCGCCAAATCTTCAAACAAGCTTTTATTAGGGTCCTAGGCCTCTCTCGGTAAAGACGGTCTCCTTCGGGCACCTACTTTGTCATAAATCTCGATCGACTAAATATTATATTTTTTAGAAATAGAATATCTGCCATCAAGAGTTTGGATTTTAGAACCTAGTCCTAAAATTAATAAATTTCGTAAACTTATAAACAAGCGATCTTTAAAACTTGGCTAAACCTCTAATTGCCTAGGCCAAGGTCTGTTGTTACCTTGATTGACATCTGTCAGTATTGCCGCGTCTTTGCTTTCGTTTCCTACAGAATATTTACTTGCTTCATTATTAAAAAAATCTGCCCTATAGCATATGGGCTCCTTCAATACTATTTCCACAGACAAATAATGTATACCAACAGTGCCTTTCTGTCAAAGTTATTAGACCGCCAATAGAACCTGTTAACTATACCTCAAAACATGAAAATGCAAAGTCGTCATTTGGAAAAACGATTACATGATAAAAGAGAATAATAAAGACCAAAATAATTATGATATTTTCTCGAGTCTCACAAAGAATGCTGAGCAGATTGTTTTTGCGTAAAGTATATTAACAGAGATAGAAAAACAAATATCTTCTTACAAATCTAACTTCATGTTGCCAAGTGCTCACTCCTTAACCGGGCAAGTTTTGTTTTAACAAAGCGAGTTATGGTGCATCATAATTTTTGTGATATTATGTTTTGCAACATAATAACTTAATTAATTACTTGACTAATGGTTTTTGACCTGCCAGTGATCTGATGCAGGACCAGTAGTAAGCGGCCCTTTTTCATAGTTAAACTATGTCATCATTCATCATTTCAGCCAAAAGACGTCCACTGCTGGACATAGGCCTCCCCCAGGCGTCGCCACATTGACCGGTCCCGTGCGTCTCTCATCCAGCGGGTTCCTGCAACCTTGACCAGGTCATCGGTCCACCTAGTGGGAGGCCTTCCAACGCAACGTCTTCCGGTTCGCGGTCGCCATTCCAGAACTTTTCGAACTATGTAATAAGAAAATATATACCGTGTACATTATAAGACACAACTACACTAGGTACTATAAATATAAACTATTAAATAAACTAACAATAAGCTATAAAAGTGCCCAAGTACTAAGTAGAAATACTATTTACAGATTTCTCAGGTGGCTCCTCACGTCCCTTTAGCAAATATTTTGCTCAACATTTCAACATGAATGGTCAAAAGCTTAATCTTTCATCCCTACGATACAAACTTCAGCACCCATGTTCACACTGTTGTTATATTACAGGTAATTGCAACGCAAAGTGGCTTGTTCTGCGTGACACTATCGAGAAGAGAGCCAGCGGAACTGATAGATGAGAACTGAACATACGGTCGCGGACATACAATATGGCGTCTTTCAAAGGTGAGTCAAGCTTCCCTGTTTTTTAAGCGACTTCCAAAAAGGACGAGGTTCTGAATCCGATTAGTTTTTTTTATTTATATTCACCGATATCTCTGTCAATTGTAGACCGATTGTCAAAATTATTTTAGTTTCTTAGAGTGTATCTCTTGGATGCCCTAAGTTAGTCCTGAGATAGAATTCTACATAGTAGAGAACCAGTTTTATAGTTTCTGACTTCCTCCCCAAATGGGAAAATACCGTGACGGTATTATGTGTGTATATAAGAAGGACAACGCTGCTCCTAGAACCTACGTGCAAGCATAAGGAATACGGTACACCGTGTAGCCACGTTATAAGTAGAAAAATAAATTAAGCAAGGAGGTCGCTTTACTTCAAAAATGTAGTAAGTACATAAGCCGTTATAATTACATTCTATGTAACAAGGAACAAAATTGTTTAAAACACAAGGAGCGTTTTAAAAACACTTCAAAATATTTTTTAGGGTTCCGTAGTAGAATGGTTAAAACGGAATCCTTATTTATAGATTCGTCATATCTGTTTGTCTGCCCATCTGTATATCACAGCCACTTTATTCCGAAACTATAAGGACTATTTATTAAAAGATTACATGGCAATAAATTTTAAAAAAAAAAACATCATACCTATACGTGCGTACGGTTATAGATAGGTCTTTAAAAATTACATAGAGGTTCCTTAACCCATTTCTTCTCTAAATTAAAAGATAGACACTTCCGAAGTTGTAAAATGTGTGTGTGTGTCCTCTAACTTTTAAAGTCAGAGATTGAAAAATCTTAAAAAAATATAAGCCGTTCTATGAACAATTTCAGAACAACCAAAATTGGTATGAAACTCTGGTTCAAATCAAATTTGGTTGTCCGGAAACAAAAACAGGTGACTATATCTCTATTTAGTCACCTGTTTTTGAGATATAGTACATTTTCAAAAAACGCAAATATTACTTAGTAATGTATACAAACACTATGAAAAGAAAAGTTTAAACGGGCTACTACGCCAGTACGGAACCCTTCATGAGCGAGCGAGCGCACGTGGTCGGATTTTAAACATGTTGAAGTTTTCTTCAATGGTTTCCTCGTTTAGTAAATTAAATCCAATGCACTGACCCTAATTCCTTGCACGAGGATCAAGAAAAATTCATGATAAAAATATATTCTTGTCATGCTACTGCAATAGTTGTAGTAACTGGGGGTCTAACATGGCTACTTTAGCAGGTCATAATAGGATTTCGAAAATTCGTAAAATAGACCATTCATAATAGTAACTGCGTCTGTGACCATTTACGAATTTTCACGCAATTCATATTATTTTCCTATTATGATCTGCTAAACTGGTCATTTTATACACCCTGAACTGCAACACACCGTATGCCAGATCTTAACGAAATTTCAAGCGGTATCACTCGACAGTCTGGAGCCGTGCCAAACCATAAGCATGCTAAATCGCAATCACTGTTGTAGGCACAGCTAGTCCAGGTCTTAACATAAATAATTTTCTATTGGGGTTTCGCTCGTAATATTACACGGCAGAGGGGTTTAGATCTTCACATTGTGTCAACTATTGACATTGCTCTGTTTACTTTATAGCGTCTTGTATTGTAGTGTGTAAAGGGCTAGTTGTGGCTGCCGACTTGTGTCCGCAACACCCCGTCCTAAAAGCGTACTTTGTAAGTAAACCACGTTCTATTTAGGAAATAAAGTAACTAGCTGATGCCCGCGGTTTCGTCCGCGTGGATGTCGGTTATCAAGACCAAAAATAATCTTTTCGTACCACTTGTTAAAAAAAGTGACATTCTATGCCACAAAAAGCGAACATAACAATAGTCATTTTTAATCTGTTAAAAACAGGGAAAGAAAATTGTACTGAATTTCATTCATCCTCTAGGAATGTGATTTAAATTTGGAAAAATATTTTTAATAAATGCTTATCTCATATTATTATTGTGTTAATTTTTTCGCAAATGGTACGAAAAGTAGAGTATTTTCCTCGGTGATAAAGCTGTCTTAGTTTTGGGTAAACTTAAATCCCTCGCTACAGTCAGGACTTGTCTTAAATCCCTCGCTTCGCTCGTGATTTAAGTTTTTAACACCCTCGCTACGCTCGGGAGTAAACCTCGGGTCCTTCGTTACGCTCGCGATTTTAATCATCACCCGTGACAGAAGACACTGCTTTATCCCCTTGGTTAATAATCTACTATTTCATCCCCCCATTTCAACCTCTTACAGCCTTTTTTCGCATTAAAAAGTAGCCTACGTCCATCCTCAGGCTCTATACTATTTGTGTATCAAATTTCATTTAAATCGATTCAGTAGTTTTGGCGTGAAAACGCGACAGACAGACAGACAGAGTTACTTTCGCATTTATAATATTTAATAGTAAGGACTATCGTAATAAAGTAAGTAATTATACAACTATAATTACTTAAAGAATCATTAAAATATTAACTTTGCTCCACACTAGAAATTTCTCTGTTTTCGTGAGTGTAAATCACTTCATTCCATTAAACCGTCTGTTAGACCGACCATTATAACCATTTTACAGAAAATAATTCAATAAAATAAATTAAAATCATGTAAATTAAAAGCTTCTGGTGTTCATGTCGATTAGAGCATGGTAACAGATCATGTGACAGTCGGTTGCCATGGATGCGAGGTCACTGTCTCTCGTCGCGAGATCGCTTAGCGACACATCGCGGGACCGGGAACATTTGCCAACAGGCTCATGTTCAAATACCTTTTTATCGAGTTAGGAGGATTTTACTCAACGGCTGCTTATTCATTGAGGCTGACGCATTGTTTACTTTATGTGTGGTAAATACATATTACATACATACATAAACTCACGGCCTTTTCCCATGGGGGTAGGCAGAAACCACATAACGCCACTTGCTACGATCCTTACATACTCCTTTTGCCTCGTCCATATTCATACATCTGGTCGGTTTACCCTTGTTTGGTATAACAACGTTTCGTCGAAAATCACTCCGACTAATTTTACTTACAATAAAGTAATTTCGAATAATTATTCATTTAACCGAATAATTAATTGGTAGATTTTTATTTATCATATTTATTTATTTGAAATAATATCATTTGACCGAATTTTCAAATGCACTAATTTTATTTAAACTAATGTTTCACTAGACTAATAATTATTTAGTCCAAAGATCGTATCGAATATTCAGTTCATTAATCATTCGTTTCCTTTCATTCGTAACCGTCAGCAGGTCGATGGAGCCCCGCTGTGCGGGGCTCCTATTTCTGTCTGCAGGGTTTAAAGGGACCTAACTAACCGAACCTCGGGGTGCCCCTGACGTCGACCGTCTAGGGTTAGGATTTCTGTCAGCATCTATGTTTGTTTGGGGGGAAAATTGAATATTCAATAAAACACAAATTATACCACCTGAACATTACATCAAATGAAAATTATACCTTTTGATCAATAGCGCAAATGTTGTTATTGCAAATAAATATTCGATGAAATGAAACTAATGTTAACAGATATTAGACAAAATGATTATTTTCTGAAACGTTGTTCGAATTAGTAACATTACGTCAAAAGCTGTTCGGCGAAACAAGGGTGAACCCATCTGGTCATACACGCACGCCAGTGACGAGTACTACGCACCTGTCCTTTCTGAAAAAACGGCACCAATAAGATCAGTCTATGTCTTTCTAGGGCATCCCCTTCCGGCGTTGCCGCTCACATCTGCCTTGTAAATACCTATCGTTAATAGACTTTCACTCATCCTCTCCACATGACCTAACCACCTTAGGATACTCTTTTCAATTGTCACTACATCTTCTTATAAGCCACACCGTTTTCGTATAAGCTTATTCCTCAATTTATCATTCACAGTTACACCATTCATGCTATGGTTAAATGGTGCCTAAAATTGTGAAACCTCCAAAAGTCCTCTAGTCCGATTTTCTCAGTTTGAAATCCTCACACACACGATATCTATACCCTTGTACCGCCCCACATCGTCCGTTACCTCCAGATTATAATTAGGCGTAATAAGCCGATATTGGGCACCTTGAGCCGACGCAACTCCTTATCAGTTGCCGCCACTTGTTCGTGGTCGTACATGTATTAACTTAGGTATCTTTATGATATGAGGTACAAAGGATAATAATGTAGGGAGCAAGAACTGTTTTGTGTCAAAGAAAATGAAGAACTATGTGAAGGGAAGAACAAGGTTCAGAATGTTTAGTGGTGGGAAGTATCTTTAAGTTAATTTCCTTTCGTATCACTGGCACAATATAATGATAGTAAAGTTTTATCAATAACAACCAAATAATGCAATTCGATACAACATAAGTATTTAGTTGATCACCACGAAACTTGATAGATCCTTACATCCTTACATAGTATAAAACAAGTCGCTATTTTTGTCTGTTTGTTTGTCTGTATGCTTAAATCTTTAAAACTACGCAACGGATTTTGATGCGGTTTTTTTTAATAGATAGAGTGATTCAAGAGGAAGGTTTAAGTATATAATTTGAACGACATCCACGCGGGTGAAGCCGCGGGCATCAGCTAGTAAAACATAAATTGAATTCAACAATGTTATCATGAACTCTCATTACCCTGCGACAATTCACAACAACATTAAATAAGCCGAACTAGGTAAAGACAGCTAGTTCTCGACAGCAGTGATCCAGTAACGCTGTCTATCGTCGAGGATTACCCGCTGAGCCGGATGCATCGCTGCTACAAGCACATCGCTCACTCAGCGATACCGACTGCACAGATTTACTAACTCAACGACCATTTTAGTTTCAACTTACTTGTTATAAAGCGAAGTAAATACATGCATAACATCATACCTGTAATATCCGAAGGGTTAGCCAGAAGTGTACCCATGAGTATTCCCATATTTCGCCCCTATTTCCATCAACACAAATCCAGACCAAACTAAGAAACTCGTAATGGAAAAATCTATTAAATCTTTGCCCAACCTGATAATCGTACCCAGGACCGCATGCACAGCTGTCGTGCTTGCGGCCACTAGACCAACGAGGCAGTCGAAGTTAACGTGAGTAATGGAATTTGCCAAAAAATACTTTGCAAAACGCAGTGGAATTGACGAAAAGAGCCACAAACTTTGATAGAATAAAAAACATGAATAAAATGAGTAAAATTAACATAATTCACCATAATCAAAATCAAAAGTCATTTATTCAAACTAGGCTGATAATCAGCACTTTTCGAACGTCAAAATAGTACATTACTGCAGAATCCAGTAAGTAAGCCTTCCTGGCCAAGTATGAGTTAACCGGACCGAACCGCAGGTGAGGTCTGGTTATATACGAGGCCAGGATGGCTTTCTTACTGGTTGAGGTTTGTTTAATGCTTTTCTCAAAAATTAAAGAAAGTTTAACAACAAATTCGTTTAATTAATATTGAAGGTTACATTCATATGTGAAAAACACAATAGCACTTTTTGGCCAACCCGGGAATCGAACCCAGGACCTCACGCTCTGCAGTCGAGCTTGCGACCACTAGACCAACGAGGCAGTTTAGGAAACAACTTTAGAAAAAACTTATTAATAAACTGAAATTACTAAATACAATCATAAAATCCCACACTATACTTCTACAACATTACTAAGTACAAAACGCAACGTATAAAATGGCTGTTTAAGGTTCCAAAAATATATGTATCTCATAAAATGTCATACCAAAAAGAGAGATAGATATATATTTGGAACCTCCCTTCTATAACCATGTTATAATGGCTAAACTCTAATCTGTGTCTGGTACTATGTTTTTTTTTCTAAACAGATCTAAAGAGGATGACCTAGTGTCCAGTAAGTAAATTACATACTTACTTACTGGACAGTAGGAGATTCCAAGTTTAAAATCTCGCTTCTTACTGGACAGTTGTGAATAAGTCTCCGGTAAAGTTCACTTTCTGGATACTTTTTAGAGATGTTATGGCAACATTACATACCATTTTTGAGAAATAGTACATTACTGCAGAATCCAGTAAGTAAGCCTTCCTGGCCAAGTATGAGTTAACCGGACCGAACCGCAGGTGAGGTCTGGTTATATACGAGGCCAGGATGGCTTTCTTACTGGTTGAGGTTTGTATAATGCTTTTCTCAAAAATTAAAGAAAGTTTAACAACAAATTCGTTTAATTAATATTGAAGGTTACATTCATATGTGAAAAACACAATAGCACTTTTTGGCCGACCCGGGAATCGAACCCAGGACCTCACGCTCTGCAGTCGAGCTTGCGACCACTAGACCAACGAGGCAGTTTAGGAAACAACTTTAGAAAAAACTTTTTAATAAACTGAAATTACTAAATACAATCATAAAATCCCACACTATACTTCTACAACATTACTAAGTACAAAACGCAACGTCTATAATGGCTGTTTAAGGTTCCAAAAATATATGTATCTCATAAAATGTCATACCAAAAAGAGAGATAGATATATATTTGGAACCTCCCTTCTATAATGGCTAAACTCTAATCTGTGTCTGGTACTATGTTTTTTTTTCTAAACAGATTTAAAGAGGATGACCTAGTGTCCAGTAAGTAAATTACATACTTACTTACTGGACAGTAGGAGATTCCAAGTTTAAAATCTCGCTTCTTACTGGACAGTTGTGAATAAGTCTCCGGTAAAGTTCACTTTCTGGATACTTTTTAGAGATGTTATGGCAACATTACATACCATTTTTGAGAAAATTTACTTTACTCTACTTTACTTTACATTTTTATAAGACAGTCCCCCAAAACGCCCACCCATCGACACTTCCTAATAACTTCATAATATCCGCAATCGCCGAATATTCCCGAAGTGTTAGATATTCAGTTAAATGTATGTATGTGTGAGTCGGCTTTTTCAATCAATTTACACATAGTGTTGATTGATCGGAAAATTCTGACACCAAAAACGTTACCGTTTTTTTTAGCACACGTAAACAAAATTGCAATTGTTTTGCAATCATCTGGCGCGCGAGCGGCGGTGATAATCAAACAATACAAAAATCCCGTATACAAAATTGTGAGCAAATACTACTCGTGCAACACATAGATCCTACTGTCACTATAGTTCTATATATAGACATTTTTAATATCTCTTCGATAAGTCGATTTTGTAACTTTCTCGTTACAAATTTTGTCACTCAACTTCGAGTACTGTAAGGAGTTTGAGCTTCCACGGAACAAATTGTTACACAGACTATTATTATCCAGCTTTATGAATTACGTTTTCGGTGACTTAGTTCATTTTGTATTTAAAGCATGGTCTGTCTGAAAGTTTCCAAGTCAATATTAGAAAGAAAGAAAGAAACATTGTTAATGTACTTCAAAGTCTACACGAAATTAATCTAAACTACATCTTGCTAAAAGCTCTCAACCAAGGCAACATCTAATACCTTTTTTATAAAAAACAAAGTCCTTCGCCGTGTATGTCTGTCTGTTCGTGATAAACTCAAAATCTATTACACCGATTTTTATTCTGTTTTCACCAATGGATAGAGTGGTTTTTGGAAAAGGTTTTAATATAACTAAATCATTTGTTAAGTTCGGACATCCACGCGGGTGAGGCTTCGGGCATCAGCTTGCTTATATAAAGTCTGAATGTCGGAAATGGCTCCAACGATTTTCATAAAATTTGATGATGAATGATGATAATGAATTTATTAACTAATTATTTTTTTTTTTCTACAAAGTCGTTTAAAGTCACTATTCAGAACAACAAGCTTATTAAACAACAACATACTGGACCTACAATGTCTTGAATAACTTTATTATTATTATTATTATTTATTACTAGCCATTTGTGTCCCACTGGTATGTACTATTAATAGTTTGACCCACATAACGTATCGTACCCGATCGGTTTGCGTTGGCGACTCACCAACTTTAAGATGGCACTTCTGCTATGTTGATAGAAATAGGTTTTAGGTCTTCAAATAGCCTACTATTTGTACAGTGCGAATAGATTTGCTCTCACAATTTGACCATTTTAGATATTTTAAAGTGATTATAATCCAAAATAAATTATATGTTTGACAGAATTTGTCAAAACAATTTACCAGCAAAGTGTACTTAGTAAATATTTCTGTAGCACATAAAAGCCGAGTGCAATTATACAAAAAAATACTCAAACGGTAGAAATTGGAACGAAGCAAGAAATTTTTCTTATTTGTTTGAATAGCTGAAAATTCAACGGATTTATATTTTGGGCGTTGTAGGGTTTTTAATGATTTTAAAACTATATTTTATTAAACTTATTCTCCACACCTTCAAGAAGTCATTAATAAAACCCCATGAAAATCACTATAAAGTTCGTTCCACCCTAATGTCTCATTTTCTCCACCAATAACTGGATCCCAATGTAAACTTCAAGAACCATCCAACTTGTGTTCCGAATTTCATAATATTCAAAAACTTGCTCCCCAAATGACCAGGTCCCCATTAGTCCTCAACATATTGTCCCCAACTCAATCAAAGCGCTGTTTGAGCTGTATCAAGCTACGTTGAGCTACGTTGAGCTGTGTCAGCACACGAGCGTAATATAGCGCTCCTAATGGTCCCACGTGTCAACTTGCACAACTCGGTAACTTCCAGCAGTTGTGCTGTTGACTTTTAACAAGTTTCGGTTTATGAGGTTGTTCACTGCTGGTTTTGTTCGATGGTATTTGTGTTTTGTTAAACCAGTACGGTATAACTATGGACGCGGCGGCATTTAGCTGATATTTTAGTTAAAATACAGTCAAACCAATACGGACCAATTTTATTGCTGACTGGCTCTAGACACCGATATATTCGTCACTCTGTCCGGGTACACAGACGGACGACACTTATACACCGGCTTTGTGCGTAGTCTCGATTAACATCGAAGGGTTCTCTCAAGATAAATCGGAAATTCTTTCCAATTTATGCCGCAAAACTCACTGCGACATTCTTTGCGTTCAAGAGACCCATCGAGATGAAACCCAAGGCCGGCCACACATCGATGGACTCACGCTTATCGCCGAGATCTGTCACCCAAAGCACGGTAACGCAGTGTTTGCTGCTCCCGGCGTAAGCATACTTCCACCAAATGCTCATGTGGTCTTGCCCTACAAACTATGGGGCACCTGATATCGTGTCCAGCCTGTCCCGTTACTTGCACTGAAAGTGCCAAACTCGTCGCCAAATTTTGGGCCGACTCAATTTAAATTGTCATCGACACGCTAAGAAGAAGAACTGGTCTTATTTGAACTAGTTTGACAGAACCATAAGTGTTCGTACCGAGATGTCCAAATCCGTTGCCCTGTCAGAAATTTAGGTGATGCGATTTGATACTCATTTTTTCGATAATTTGTCCGACATGCTCAAGTTGAAGCGAATGCCCATGAACCTGAAACGTCTCATGTTCGGGTAGTGTGCCCTCCCAGTCATGACGTTCAAAGCAGAAACTTGGACGCTCAACAAATATACTATTCACCGCATACAACTCAATTAGTAAGCATACAACTAGCCATGTTGAGTACTTTCCTCCACAATCGGGGGAAAAACGCCGAAATTCTGACACGAAACAGACTTACGTACATATCAAAAGCGATGATAAAAAGAAAGTGGAAGTGGGCGGGCCATATATGCCTTAGAGTGGATGGAAGATAGGAGTAAACACTGCTCGAGTGGAGATCACGGACTTGGAATTGGGACGGAGGAATGTGGGTAACCAACTGACTAGGTGAACAAACGATCTCATTAAAGTGGCCGGAAGAAACAGGATAGCCATGACACAAAACCGCCAAAAGTGGAGAGATTTAGATAAGACCCACACTTTGAAATGGGCGGCTAAAGGTTGAAGAAGTGAGAGAATATTTGGCTGTGTGAGGGATTCATTCATGGTAGCTAGAAGTTCAAAACAAGAATTATGAAATCTCGATCGAAAATCACCGGCAATTTCGTCTTGTCCAGCAATTATTTTCGCCAGCTTGCATTTTATTCTCGAAAAATGAAGTTTAAAACTGCGGTACATTTCATTTTTATATCCAATCGGTCGCCAATTTGCAACTTCATAAAACAAAAAGTATTTGCGAGGAACGACGCCACGCTTTATTAAGTCGGACAGCGCATTCGTGCAAATATGTACACACGGCGAAAAAACCCGAGGCGTGACTTCGAAATGCCTTTCCGATGCAATCAGTGTATTGTTTCAATTTCGATGGGATTTGCATTAACATTCGATGTCATGCAACTGCAAGTTTTTCTTTTTTAAATATTTTTTTTGTTTTTTTACCCCAGAGTCCAAGTAAATTTCACTGTTTACAGATCAAAGTTCTCAGTCTAGCATTAGGTAAATAAGTATAGTATAGGTCCAACCGTGTGCTTTTTTTTGGATGTTGGGAAATCATCAAATGACTCCTCCCGCTCTGGGCGGAGTCTGACACTCCCTGTGTCAGACTTCTACTGACTAAAAACCACCCAGGTACCTTCTTAGTCGCTCTGTATCCGGGGCGATATCTCTTTCGAACAACCCGCAGGCCCGGAACAGTGTGCCCTGATTTAGGCTAGGCCGGTGTCTTAGGGTGCAGTGTCCGGCTATAGGATATGCATATACAATTATACTGTGGCAGACGTGCTAGTGTATTGTGTCAAGTGGGCGCATTTTTGATCGTGTACTAAACTTTCCTAAAGTAAAGACTGAATGGTTCAGCGTGTTGTTTGAAAGAGATATCGTGGCCTCGGCACAAAGGGCTAAGAATGAGCATGGGTGGTGTTTAGTCAGTTGAAGTCTGACACTCCCTATCGCTCTGCCTAGAGCGGGAGGGGTCATTTGATGATATCCACACTGCAAAAAAAGAGATTATAGGATGTACGTGCAAGTGTTTGATGATTGTGTGTTGAGGAGTTTTTTGCTTGTCGTGAGTGGAGTGAATAAAGTGAGTGTTAGTTTGTAGTCTATTATGGGTGCAAGATTCTTCAGTGCGTTTGCGAGGAATAAAAAATGAAAAATTTGATCATATTTATGGGTGTGGTACAGGGATTAGCTGTGCCAAACATTTTCAACCGAAATTATATTACTTTTCGATATTTTTGTGTTGATTCCAGAGGATGTGGTTTATGTTCTGTACCACAATGTTAGCGCTTAAACATGACCATACATTTATATTACAAGCCGTATATAATGTTCCAGTTTAATGTACAAAGTATTTACCTAAATCCTTTATCTTAACCAAATCCTTTTACACTTGGTTTGTTACGCACATTCTCTTATCTCATTAGCACAAAATATGTTTACGTGTAATTCCCTTAAACACACCTGTTTACCGTTCTTGTGTATAAGAGAATTTAACTAAATATACAGAATGAGCGCTATCCGCGAGCTGTGAGCGCCAAGACAATATCGTTTAACAATTTTGTAATTAACACCCTCTTACTAACGTGTAGTCTTACTTACATTGGGGGACAAGTTAAGAGTAACACTACGGTGAGGCAAACCTCTTTTTTATACACCCAAGAAATAAAACTCTAAGAAATGATCGTCATATTACTCAACATAATATAAAAAGATTCGTTCATAAAGTCCTACCTATCGCTTGTCATTGAAGTCTTAGATTTCGTAAACATCATTTTGGTAAATTATATTGGCACTTGGTAATGGTTGTAACTTAGTAACAACAAGCCTGTAATCACCGGACGGTTAGTTAGAGATGTGCCCCCACATCTCGTTACTTAGGGGTTGACAATAGTAGTTTTCAATCCCAAATTAGAAAAAGTTTCTGGAAATCATCATTCTCTTGACCTTATCCCAATTCATTTGGGGTGTGCAGCATGTATTCCTCTTCCATACCTCTCTGTTTTTCGTCATCTCATGCCACACCTCCTTTCTTCCCAGGATTCTTAACACCGCTGGGGGTTCACGGACGGTTCAGATCTCAAGTGCGTATGCGGCGTATCTCCACAGACAATGGCCCACCTTCCATCTTGCGCTGCATGCCCTGACACCTGCACACTTGACGATCTAATGACTGCATCAGCGAGTGGAGTTCGCGTAGCTGAATATTGGGCCTTTATTTAATGTATTTTGTGAAGATTTGCCATCGACACGCTAAGAACACGACACGCTGGTCTTCCTATACTCTTATACCCATCCAAATTCATATTAAATAAAATAAATAATTAGTAAAAAGTAATCTGTTAGCCATTAATCACGTAACAGTATAACCACGACTTGTAAACAAGAACCCAACAGTGGTCGTTTGCAAGTTGCGACCATACTTGGGGCAACTAAAGTAAAGGACATTGTTCAGCGGTCGTAAGAAACGGCAGAACCCTTCGCTATTTATGTTAATTGTTCTTACTACAGACTTAGTTCTGATGAGCCGTGTTGCTCCTGTTTAGAGCCTTCTTGGACATCAAAGTATTCACTAATTGTAGTTTATTACGATGTTTTTGCGGTTTTATGATGAGTTTGGCAATTGTTATAGTTGGTATGGTTCTATTAAAACGTTCTGACTGAGTGGTTCGTTCTAATGGAAGCTCCCCAAACGTCTGCTTATTATTGTCTCTCGTCTTTCCGTCACTGCGTTGGGAGCGACTTCCAGTTTTACCGGGTCAGATTCTTCTCATAATATGCTGCGTGCCATGATTCAGTCAGCCTGGCTCGTTTTTCTATTAAATTGTGATTTTCCAGCAGCAGTCTAAAATTCGGATTTGTGCCCGATCCATACACCAAAACATAACTGGTATACCTTCTAAGCTGTGGCTAATGAGACACACTTCGTCTAACCCTTCGGAGAAAACATACATACATAGGTACATTTGTGTTCCCGTAAAGACACTTTGTGAGACTAATCTTCTGTCTATACTCAATATAATATTAATTAAACGCAATTAGCGAGACATTCACTGGAATTAATTACACTAATATAATAAGTCATTTGAATAGCGTTGAGAGCGCGGCGCGGTGCAATTTGCACGCCAGTGTGCGACAACCGTCTCGGCGCACAAGACTCGTATTAATTGAAGATAATCGTATGTATAATACTATATACATATTTGTGTATAATAATATGTGAAGTCACAAAACAAGTAAATATAGAAACCTTGCTTTAGGAAAAACATAAACAATAATATGGGTGCAGTCATAAACATAGTAACAATACACCAGTAATATAAAACAATATCGTTGGTGGACATAACATCGTGGTGTACTGCTGTTTTTTCAATACAGGAACTGATGGACGCTAACGATAGCACCAAACTAGCTCAGTTTAGACCGAGAGTCCACAGACACGCTAAGATGAAGTAGACCAGCTACCAAGACTTTTTCCGTAGGTAATTATGGGCCATCTTCAGGTCAGCTTGTATAAAATAACTTTTATTGTATTTTTACTGAGTTATGAATTGAGGAATGAGGTTATACGAGAACGTTGCGGTAAAAAAGAAGAAGATGTAGTGACAAAAATTTAAATTGGTATGCTTAGAATTAAAGGTTTTGTTCGGTCATATGGAGCGGATGACTAGATCTATGAACGTGGACGAGGCAAATGGAGTATGGAAAGAATCAAAGATCGTAGCAGAGGTGGCGTTCTATCGTTTCTGCATACAGGCGTGACTTATGTATGTATTTATGTAAAGGATACTCGATCGAGAGTGCCAAGATAATATTCGTGTGTACTGAAACTACTGTTTATCTAGCCTCTGTGTCATGACTCGTGTGTTATAAAACGCAGTGAACAAACTGTGGCCCTTAGCGTGACATTCAGTGTAATAACTTTAGTTGTAATTGAGCCACCTGGGAGGTTAGTTATCGGCTCCTAGCTGTTTACACCGGGACTACAACTTATTGTGAGTGCTTTTATTTATATCGTTGTTTTGTTCCAAATCACTAGGTTGCAAGTTAGTTGGAGCTTTTTTGTTCTAATATTGTTTATTATGATGTTAGGTACATATTTGGAGACTATCGTAGATTTATTTTTTTGCTTGTAATTTGCTCAGTGATATCGACTTGTCAAATAAATAATAAGACATGTTTTCAATGTATTTCTTTATTTAAGTAGTTCAGCAAAAAAAAAGATAAATCTAATTTAGTAATAAACATTCTCTTCTTTTGAGAAGAGGAGTTTCAAATCATATAATTATTCATAATTTGTTTTCAGTTGTTGCTTTTGAAATAAAAACATTTGTCGATATTGCTAATTAAAAGATTTTAATTAGTTCGAATCTGTTTACGAACCATCGCCACTTAACTAACCAATAATATAACAACAAGGGATCAACAATCATTGAGTCTATTGTACTAAGCAACTTTCAATAAGACATTCTATTAATAATGAATTATTTCCAAACTATTGTACAATATCTACTGATTACAATACCACTGCGTTCTTTAGCTATAAGTATTCGTTCAACAACTATTTCGAGAGAAAGTTTCATTGAATTCATACAAAGTGTTGGTACAGAAATAGTTGTTGTGCCTATATGAAAGGTTGTGAGGGGTTAAATATGACTTGCTGTATTAATAACATTCGTTACAGTCCATTTCTAGACAAGCTATGATATACGAACCTTTCAATAATGTGGATTAAAGATAATTTATTATATTATAACCGTAGGCAATGTACTCATTTAATCATTTAAATCATTAATCCGGATTCATAACTTGATTCCTTTAATTGTTTATTATTACTAATTGTTTTACTGCCGCACTCAGAGAGCTTTAATGATTACTAAGGGCATTTGTAAGTAAAGGTTTTGACAGTTTTTGTATGACAAAACTGTCAAAACCTTTACTAAGTAATGGCCGTGTTTGAACTTAGTATTAGACATGACATTTCATTACCTATTTATTTTTTGTTTATAGTAGAGTATATATAGTTTGATTGGTTACAATCAAACAATGTGAGTCTGTGAAAAGTTATTGCTAGAAAACGACTTTTGGGGAGGGGGGGTGGAAAAAGCACGATTTATTGTAGAATTCAATGTAACGCAATCAAAACATTGTGCTGATGGACGTATTCAATAAAACAGGGGTCTTGGAAGTATTTAAGTAATTTAAAACATGAAAAGATTGTATTTTTGAAAACTCTGAAAAAGTGGAACTTATACTTCCAGCTTCTCCGTAACTAGAAAGGTTAAAGTATGGTCCAAAACAAAAAATGTTCGCAATGACGTAACTTTTTTACAGCCATTTTTTTCTTTTTCTGTTTAAATCCATCCACCCATATGCGTTGCGAGCACTACTCTCCTGGTCATAAGATGCTGTTTTTTTAGCACCAAAGACGTCGTCTGTCGAACTCATATGAAAAATAAGCCAAAACTCGATACAATTTATGGCAAAACAATCGATACTAAAAAAAGCTATTATATGGCACAAGCACGTAACTCCTCGAGTGCTCTGTATTATAGTCCTCGCTAACGTTTTGTTTCCCCATTGAGTTGCTGCCTCAAACATCACTATCACGACGCTAGAGTGAGATGGATGCATAGATACGTGTGTCAGACAGGGATGAAATGCCAAGGTGGAGCAAAGGGTTGGAACAAATAGATTGCTTTAAGGAGGCATCGTGGTACGGTCAGGAGGTGAAAATAGTTGTATCTGTCTGTATTTTATGGTCAATCCTCTTTTGTTTGAAGTATGTAGTTGATAGAAGTGTTATTCAGTAAAAGATATAATTAAATCGAACCTAAAATCACCCCTGTAGGCCCAGAAGTGATAGGCAGAGGAGTGCCTACTGTACACCCACAAATCACCAGGTATAATCAAGTCCTTAGTAGGAAACAAGCCTATTGCAATCAATCGGGTACATATCGAAAGTCAGAGCTATTGAGCAACTCCCGGCAAAAACAATCAATATCATTTTGATAGACCTTTGAATCGATCTTGGGATCATTACGACCACTAGAACCAAGAGCCTGCAATATAGCAGTTATCACTACGAATGGTTACTTTATGGTGATTAAAACACCGTATGGTGTCGGACGCAAAGAATAGCACCATCCCCTATCTTCCCGTGGGTGTCGTAAGAGGCGACTAAGGGATGTACCAGAGAATGGGCAGCAGCGTTCTCTGTGCTCTTTGTATCGACCGTACTGCGATCGTCAACCCGCCTGCCAAGCGTGGCGATTATGGCAAACCCCCCCTAAGCAAAAATTACACTTAGGGGAGGCCTATGTCCAGCAGTGGACGTCTTTCGGCTGAAATGATGATGAATGATGATGATGATTAAAACACGTACTCACTAGTTTTAAGCCTTTAAATAAATAATAATTGTGCATTAAACATTTATTTCGATTTTATTACAACTCTTGACACAGTAACGTAATTAATTGGTTTCCAATAACAAGCACAAATGTTGAATATTTCATACCCAATATTTACACTGGAGGATTAATAACTGTTAAAATGAGATGAACTTTTACTGAAATGGAAAATATTGTTGATTGAATGTCGCTTGATTTAAAGTGGAACTTTCAGTAGTATACTGTTGTGATTGACTGAATCATTAAAACTTATGTTTGTAACTATAATCACGTGAATGAAAAAAAGGAGGTTTTAAAGTACTAGCTTATACCCGCGAGTGCGTCTGTATGGATGTTAGAACTTAGAATGTTCAACGTACTAATACCCTTTTTTTTGGAATGTGAGAAATTACTCCTCCCGCTCTGAGCAGAGCGGTAGGGAGTGTCAGACTTCTACTGACTAAAAACCACCCATGTTCCTTCTTAGCCCTTTGTGCCGAGGCCGCGGTATCTCTTTTGAACAACCCGCAGCCCCAACGGGACGAACCAATACCCGGTGGGAATGTACACACGGCTACACATCAAGCTATACAAAACCAGTTAATCTTGGCCTCACTTTACTAGATCTTTTCGCACAATGAACGATCAGATTATACTGGTTTTGTATAGCTTGATGTGTAGCCGTGTGTACTTGTCGCATAAAACTTAAAAATGATATCCTAACCTAGATCAGATCAGAAGTCAGAGTTAGGTACATCAATTAAAAAAATATATAAGAATTTTAGTAAAAGACCGTGCGGTAAGCCTGGTATTTCAATAAAAGAAATAGTTATGGCTGAATTAAAAACTTAAAATCGCAATGTTTTTTCTGTCTCTACTCAAACCGCTTACGTTCAAAGAATGTGGTCATGTGTTTCTATTTCTTTCGAGTTTACCTTTTGGCGCTTTTCTGTGCAACTTTCAGTCTTTTGTACACTGTGTCTCTTTGTGAGCTGTCTGTGTTACTTCTAGGATACGTTTACAAAGCCGTGTAGCTCTTGGGTGTCTTTCATCTAATATTCTGAAAAATACCAAAACCAATTGTGAATTAATATTTGTATTGTTATTTTTTTTTAATAGAAAATGGACGCATATTAACAAGATCTATAGACAAAGATAACATTTTACCCGACTACGGCGAAGCTAAAAGAAAGGGTAATGATTTTTATGGAGACAGCTACAACGTTATGAGGCTTTCATGTTTCCAATAGGAAATAATTATCTGACAAGAAAATATAAGACTGTGAAAGAAAAATAATTATGTTCCTTTAAAAATAAAACTTGTTGTCTCTATAGGCGGTATCAGAATACCTTAATTTTGGTGCGTACAAACTTGCACAACAAGTCGTGAGATTAGTCGTTAGTTACGCTGACAGCTGTCATTTTTATCAAGGGAACACGAGTTTATACGCGGTACAGAATACGCTAGTCTAAAACCGCTCCAAAAAGCCTCGTGTTTTGAAGGATTAACGGTGTAGTGCTGGAATCTAATTACGTTTTAAACTTCACAACAACCACAAACACGTTAGTAATGTCGGTTACAGCCGCTAAAGCTGATAGCTCTGGTCAAGCTTACGCGAAGTCAATGAAAGAGGCGGTAACATAATTTCTTCCCACTTACTGTGTACTTGTACGGTGATATTCAAACTGGTGCGAGTAGTCCGTGATTTCATGACCATTACAAAAAACGACGCGGCGACGTGAGCATCCAGATATGGTATCCAAAGTGGGATTTGTCTCAGAGTGGTCAGAGCATAAAGCGCGGATTGACTGGAACGAGAGGATGTGAATTCGCACTCATCGCCACCCATTTCGCGTCCACCAAAAGCTTTACATTTTTATAGGGAGAAGTTGACAAGAAGAGAACAAAAATACACTCACAAAACCAGTCAAGCATAACAATCCACACCTAAACCCTTAACACAGTATGCACCACTAAGATTTGCCTCCCCACCGCGTACCATGCAGGACAATATGTCACCATTACATCTTCATAAATATGTAAAAGGAATCGTTTCATTAAATCATCCCGGGGCGGTGTGATGAAACATTCATACTTCGGAGCGAACGTAGCGAGCTCGATCGGGGCAGCTCTGGCGTCGGGTGCTATCGGTTATATCTAGCAATAACAGAGTTTGTCCTCTCTAATTGTCCAAGTTACAGTGAAAAGGCAACGGCAGGGCTGTCAGTTGCTGGAGGCAAGCCGTGAGACAACTTAGCGCTAGCGTTCATTACCGGAGTTCCATCGTACCTCAAAGCAAATCTTGCATTTGTTTTTTTGTACAAAACTTTTATTCGTTCTCACTGACTGACACTTATTAAACGAATGCGCATACATTACTATAATTGCTGTTTCAAAATGACAACTTTTGGCGCTGAGCCGTGAGTAGAAAATCTAAAAATCATTACCCTTCCTTTCGGTTTCGGCTTTTTTAGTCGGGTAAATATATTCTATCTACACAAGGTGTCTACGTTTTGCGCAAGGCGAAGGTATCGTTGTAAAAAATTGTCTTGAAATAGGTTGTGTGACAACCCTAAAATCTCCGATTTGGATTTATTACTGCCGTGAACCACTGCTGGTATTATTGAGCTTGAATTTTAATGAAATTACTCTCTGACTGCCGTACAAATATCCAAAAGATATATAGGTACACCGAACGAAACTTTATTCTGTGATTTGGTAAATTCCATGTTCACCTCGTTGAGTAGTTGGAAGCGTGGTTTATGGATGTGTCGTTGTGGGTTCGATGCATAGTTTTTTTGTGCGTGTTTTTTTTTTTTGCTATTCTTTACTGTCCCACTCCTGAGCGAAGGCCTCCCCCCACTCCTTCCACTTCTTACGATAGTGTTCTTCTTCTCGCCAGTTGATCAGAAAGCCATCCAAGGTCGTCCCTCCATGTTCTCCTCGGTCTGCCGTGACCCCGTCTAGCTGTGTCAGGGCTCCAGTCTTGCGATATTCGGGCCCACAGCTGCGTCGGCCGGCATCCGGCTGACATGGCCTGCCCAGTCCCATTTTAGTCTCGCAGCTTTATAAGCTACGTCGGCAATTTAGTAGTAGTTTCCTGTTTTATAACTGTCCGTTCAACCGTGAGAAATAGATTGGTTGAGTCCCGGTGCTGCTATGTCCAACCGCGATTTTTGCATAAACTTTACTATCAAATAGTTCAGGCAATTTGAGCTGAGATAAATTTACAAGCCCTTGTTTTATTGCAATTTTATTGGTACCTTATCATAATTAGTATTGAATAAGTATTGGCAACATAATTAATTAGCTTTTAACACCATAATAGTTAAGGCCAGGTGTTCCACACAAAACCAGCTTTAATCCGTAGCCAACAGCCCTATTATTTCTTCCAGCTGATTTATTAACATCATGACGGCTATATTGAGATGCTGAGCTTTCGCTCTTGGACCGTCTCAATATTCAGCCGCTTAAAGCTAATGTATTCAGCGGATACTTCGGGAGGCAGCGCTTGAATACAGGTTAATGTATTGGTCTCTGCTTTTGTGTTGCTTTTGAACTTAAGGAAGTAGGTTCTACAACTAAAAGAGCGATTCATCTCCCTTTTTAGGGTTCCGTAGCTGAATGGCAAAAAAACGGAACTCTTATAGATTCGTCATGTCTTTTTGCTGTCCACCCGTATGTCACAGCCACATACATACACATGAAATAAAACAAAACATCGAACCTACTTGTGTGGGGTATCTATAAAAAAATTACATTGAGGTTTCCATATTTGCAAATAAATGCTATTCTATTCTATTCTAAAACCATTTTTTCTCAAAGTCAATCGTTTCCAAGATAGATACTTTCAAAGTGGTAAAATGTGTGTGTCCTCTCTAAATTTTAAATTAAGAAAGTAACTACTCTAAAAAAAAAATGCTGTAGATCTCAATGAGCACTTTCAAACAAAATTAGTTTGAACGAGATATAGTTAGTAGTTATTGAATCTTTGTCATTCATACAAACACTATGGAAAACAAACTTATCACAAAATGTATATTTCTGTTGCCATTTTAACAACAAATAATATAAATTAAAGGGGGCTTCCCTACTAGGAAGGTACGGAACCCTCCAAGTGTGACTCACACTGGGCCAGTTTTTGAATATTATGGAGTCTAACGTAAGTAAATGATGGCTTAACATAACATTTATTTATTTTTTGGCTACTTTGGCCCATACGGCCAAAAAATATACATAATAAATATACTGGTATAATACAGCTTGTGTTAGTAAAACAACCTTAAAACTATATACCTAAGTATCACTACACATGTGCACTATGTCACTGTGCGATCATGTGGCACTTGCTTAAACCCTGATACCAAGTTAGACACTATCCAACAAGAAAGAAAGTTGGTCGGCGCATCATAAAAGTAACTAGTTCCAAACTCAAATATTGTGACGATAATGGGTTGCGTGGCGCAGGTTATATAAAATAAGACCACGAAACTTGTCAACATAAAAATATAATTAATAAAATAAATCACCAACTATGGGTGTGGGTAGGTTTATGGCGCACCCTATTGCGTTTCACTTGTGAGGCGCACGTTACTGCCCTGATAGCTGGCGTGGCGATGACCGCAGCGAGGTGCCACGCTGGATGTCAGGGGTGAAGGCCGACAGGTGGTCGCGTCGATCCGGTGATATGCTCGGCCAGGCCTAAGTGGCAAATACGGCCAAGGTGGGGAAGTCTGCGCCGAACTCAATGGCGCGCACGACGGAGCCAAGACGGGCTCGTGCTGTGCCGGCGCGCAGAAAGTTTGTGTGAGTTCCTTCAACCGGAACTTTAGAAGATGTTGAAGGTGTTCCTCCAGCAGGAACCTGGGACCCTGGAACGTGACGTCCAGCGTGTCAAGAGGTGGACAAAAGGTCACCTCCGCTGATTGCGACACCATAAGCCAAGCAAGCGAGCAGCAGTGCGCTAATGAAAGTGCCGGTGGGTTGTCACAATCAGACGGAGTTTACAAAGTGAGATGAGTGAAAAGGCATGATAGCACATTTTGAGTGTGAAGCACAGAATGTCAAAATGTGTTGAGCTGAAGGCAATTAGGCAGTTAAATACATGAATTAGCGTAGCAAGAAGTCAAGAGAAATAGGGATACATGCTAACATAACCTATAAGGCTAGGAAACACAAAAATACACACATGTTTATGCTGTTCAAACTTACCCAGTATGGGGTTATGTGGTCACTGATTTTAATCGCCCGATGGCGGACAAAATACTTGAGATGAATGTTCTAACATTACGCTCGAATGGTGGCGAGAGGTAGCCACATGTGACGGACGCGAGCGTCCGCCCGCTAGGAGCGTAACGCCCGCGCCGGACACCGAATTGCGAAAAGGAACGTGTTATTATTTATATGTTACTGTGGGGAACGAACTACTGTTGGTCGTTCACTCGCAACTAGTGAGGCGCGTGATAACATATTGCGTATGGAACGGGAGATATTCTCGCACACTCGCAGATAGAGATGCGCGAGCGCAACTTACGTAATTTAGTAACATTACTAAGCCACAGCACTACAAGATGTTATCTGTGGTATTGTGATGTGATGTCTGCGGTTGTCATTGTCAGTTGATGTAAACAAACATTGGATCATTACTGTTTTATGTTGAATTAAGTTATTATATTTTAATGTGTTAAAAAGGTAACGTACAACGTTACAATATAGCAAATGAATAGATAATGTCGCAAGAGCAGTTTTTCAATAGAGGTCCGTACGAGACACTGTTTAGATATTCACTAGGTAGCCTCGTGTTTGCTTCGTAGTTTGTGGTTGGCTGCGTTGCTTGATTTCAGTAAGTAGCTTTTTTGACGATCGTCTCAAAGTTATAATTGTAGGTAGTTATTAAGATTTTTTTAGATCGTCGACGTCGATCGAATTATATTAATTCGGGTTCTGTGTGCAGGGCCATTCCCTAGGGCTATATAAGAGGTGCTACATCATAGGTATAGGTAGATAGTTAGGCGAGTCTCAGACGCTAAAACCTCTTTGACAACCATACTATTTTTGAAGGCATTCGCTTAAAACCAACGACTTCAACCCCTTTGTTTAGCAACAAAAGCATGACGGACGTTCACGCGCGTCACCTCAGACCTCCAGCCCTCTAGACTGAGGTAATGGCGGCATATAACTCATCGCTCTGCATAAATCAGCTCCGGTTCGATTAAAGTAGGGTCTGCGCCGACCACGTTATATCCTCCCCGTTCTAACAGCTTTGCTATATTAGTTCCATGATCAAATTAAAGGATAATAGGTCATACGTTAGGAGCATATTAGCATTTTAATCAGAATATTTCATTTATAATATGACAGAGGTTCTGATCCCTGTTCTAAAGCACCCTATATATATCGTAGTTGATTCATTACAAATTATATAATATCTTTTAAATATCCAAGAATTGATTTGCTAATAGCATATTGCTGAAAATTAAAACTCTAAAGTATTTATCTACATCTACACTAATATTATAAAGAGGACAAATTTGTGTGTATGTTAATAATGAATAAACTCAAAAGCTACTGCGTCGATTTCAAAAATTCTTTCAGTATTAAAAAGCTACATTCACCCTAAGTAACATAGGCTACTTATTATATACTTATTTTATCCCTGTATTCCCACGGGAACGGGAACTACGCGGGTGAAACCGCTGGACGACCGCTAGTTTCAAATAAACCTGCACTTTTAATTACCAGATCTTTGTGGAAAACTTTCTGTTGGTGAGAAACATGCGAAGCAAGCAACAAAGCTTTATTAAATCAATCAGAACCAAATTTTTTTAATGCTCATCTATCGAGAGTAAACAGAGCTTATGCGGGAAAATTAGTTTAAAAGGGAAATATTAGTCGGCCAATCATATCACCTACCTATTAATATTGTTCTCCTTTTCACCTTAAGATAACACAGTACCACAATGTTGCATAATTTCATATTTGTATACCTATTTTATTCTATACTCAACCCACATTTCAGAAGAACAAGTATCACTCAACCGCCCGCACCACTCAGACTTCTCTAAAATACGAAACGTTTTAAACAACATCTTATATTGTAAACTTCGGTAAAGGTTAAAACTCTTAGTTGAATGTCGGCCAATTAAGACGTTGTTAGTGAACCTATAAGAAATTATTCAATTTAATTTGTTTCGTCACCATTCCCAAAGGTCAGCATTTGAATAGACTCGGGTAGAAAGTTACCTCAGTGTTCAAGTAGGCTTGGTTCAATTCAATTTTGAATTGAAGAGTGCACTTCATAATATTGACGATAGATTTTAAGTGGATCTGTTCCATTCAGACAATGAATAAGTACATTCCTTATAGTATTGTGTCTTAATTTTATTTTTTTTACCTCGATTTCACCTTTTGTAAATCGTTGGATTAGGTCTACGATGGATTCGCACGAAACTCAAAAGTCATTTATTCTAATTAGGCTGATAATCCGCCCTTTACGAATGTCAAAATTTATTTACAAGAGACGGTCCCCTTAAACGCCCACTCTTCGATACTTTCTAGTGTTTTAGATCTTCCTCGCACTTAAAGTGCACCTCACCAACATCAGGGGGTTGCACTCAAATCTCGATCCGGTCCACCACCACCTCGAGACCGAGAAGCCGCACCTATTCTTTTTAACGGAGAAGCAGATAGCGACTCCGTCAGACGTGGCGTACCTCAACTACCCAGGTTACTCGCTTGAACATTGGTTCATAAAGCGAGCTGGGGTCTGTGTGTACGTCCGCGATGACGTTTGCTGTCTGCGTCTCCGTTGCTTTGAGGATTCAGGGTTATCTACAATTTGGATACTGGTGGACACCGGGGTCGAGAAATCTCTCTACGTCGGTGTCTACCGGTCGCACAGCGGTGACCAGGAGACGACCAGGCTTTTCGAACACCTGATGGAAAAGGCGGATTGTGCCCAGCAACGATACCCAACGGCGGAGCTTCTTTTTCTGGGGGACTTTAATGCCCACCACGATGAGTGGTTGTTCCCGTTCCAGAAAACTGACCATGCTGGGAGAGAGGCGCGCAGATTTGCATTGTCGCTAGATCTCACTCAGCTGGTGAATGAAGCTACGCGGGTGCCGGATGTTGATGGACACACACCTAATTGCTTGGACTTGCTGCTGACTACTGACCCAGACAGGCACTCAGTATCGGTATCAGCCCCACTGGGAACATCTGACCACTGTCTGGTGAAGTCCATATCTGTCAGCTCCCCTCCAGATGATAGACCTAAAGGCGAGCGGCGAGTTTGGCGATACGAGTCAGCAGACTGGGATGAGATGCGGCACTTCTTTGCGTCCTTCCCTTGGCAGTCAGTTTGCTTTTCTGCGCGCGACCCCACTTGCTCAGCTGAGGCGGTTGCGGCCGTGATACGGCAGGGAATGGAATACTATATTCCATTCTCCGACATACCACTCGGTCACAAGGCCCGTCCATGGTTTAATGCGGACTGTGCTCGTGCTGAGGCCCGAAAACAGTCTGCATACCAAGCCTGGGTGCAAGCTGCCGCAAAGTCCTGTAAGCGGGTGATCCGAAAGGCGCGTTTCAACCACGTCAGTCGCATAGGGGCCAAACTGGCGTCCTACCCTTCTGGCTGTAAACAGTTTTGGTCCCTATCAAAATCGGTCGAATCTAATTTCTGCCGGTCCTCACTACCTCCTGCAAAAACCGGATGGGTCGCTGGCTCACTCCGCTACCGAGAAGACAAATTTATTTGCATCTCTGTTTGCGAGCAATTCGCGTCTAGATACTGGGTCTAAAGCTAAATAGCCACCAACGATTCTTCGCTGTGATTCTTCGATGCCGGAGATCACAATACACTTGAAAGAGGTTCGTAGAGTACTTCAGAGCCTAGACGTGAATAAGGCTAGCGGTCTGGACGGCATACCAGCAAGTGTCTTAAGGAACTGTGCGCCTGAGTTGTCTCCCGTGTTGACACGCTTGTACCGCCTCTCTCTCAAAACCAGAACGGTGCCGAACTCCTGGAAGGTTGCTAATGTACAACCTAGTGCCCAAGAAGGGTAGTCGTGCCGACCCCTGTAATTATCGACTAATCGCCATCACCTCCATACTGTGTAAAGTAATGGAAAGGGTACTCAACGGTAAGCTGCTGGCGCACCTTGAAGCGAACGACCTACTCAGCGACCGTCAGTATGGTTTTCGCCGGGGACGGTCAACTGGGGATCTTCTGGTGTTAGGTACGCACTGCTGGGGCGAGGCCATCGAGAAACACGGCGAGGCCCTTGCCGTGTCGCTGGACATTTCGAAGGCTTTCGACAGGGTTTGGCACGCAAGTTTGTTGAGCAAACTTCCGGCATACGGCATTCCCGCTGACTTTTGCTGCTGGATATCTGACTTCCTGAGTGAACGGTCGATCCGAGTGGTCATTGATGGCTGCTCCTCTGACCTTATGGCTATCGATGCCGGAGTTCCTCAGGGCTCTGTTCTCTCCGCGATACTTTTCCTGCTGCACATCAATGACCTCCTTTTTCCTGGTATTGTTGGGTACGCAGATGACAGCACTGTCATGGAGAGTTATACATCCAGCGCAAAAGCCAGTGGTGATGAAGTACGTTCATTAAGAGAGGCCTTGGTAGAGCGAACGAATTCAGCCTTAAGACTTGTCTCCGAGTGGGGTGACGAGAATCTGGTAGATTTCAACGCCACCAAAACGCAAGTGTGTCTGTTCACCGCCAAAAGGAGTCCGTTTAATCTGGCCCCTACTTTCCGGAGTGCGTCTATACAAGTTACTGACAGTCTCGAGCTTCTTGGCACGAAGTTGAGCGCGAATCTGAACTTCGGCGCCTACATCGAGTCGAAAGCTCAAACTGCGGCGAAAAAACTGGGCATCCTAAACAAGGTTAAGCGGTACTTCAAGCCTGGACAGCTTTCAGTATTATATAAAGCTCAAGTCCGGTCTGGCATGGAGTATTGCTGTCTCCTTTGGGATGGCTCAGCCAAATACCAGCTTGCCACACTTGACTCTGTAGAGCGCAGAGCCAGGAGGCTAATTGGTGACGATAAGCTGGTTATCAAGCTACACCACCGTCGCAAAATCGCATGTCTGTCGGTCTTCTACAGATTGTACTTCGGAGAGTGTGCGCAAGAGCTCCACGATCTGATCCCACCATCTCCCTTCTTCCATCGGGAGACTAGACGTACTGCAGGGTATCACCGATACCTAGTCGACATTCCACACATTCGAACGAAGCGCTTTGCTGGGTCCTTTATTGTGCGCACAGCCAAGGAGTGGAATTCCCTGCCTGCGTCGGTTTTTCCGAGTTCATATAACCCTAATCTGTTTAAGTCGCGAGTAAACAGGCTTTTACTGGGTAAGCTCGTTCCATCGTCGACATCATCTCTGCCCTTAGGGCAAGATTGAAGTCAAGAGCAAGCCCATTTATAATAAAAAATAAAAAAAAATAGATGAGAAGAAGTGGCGGAACAAACTCCGCAGCACACATCAATCTGGTTTGAAAAACCAGATTCTATATAATTTATTCAATGTCAGATTACAGAGATCCATAATGGTTAGTAACAATTGGTACTTATATACTATGTTAGTAAGGTTACAAAAATTCAATCACAAAAACACAATTATAATTACAATTAATTAATTACCATTACAACAATACAACATATACAATATAGTAGTAATAAAATAATAATAATAAACCAAAACATACTTAGGATGACAGGATGCTAATTTTGGAGAAAAAACATAAAGAACATGTGACTAAAAGAGTGATATTATAAAAGAGTTGTAGAGGAAGACCATAAAAAAGATGGCTGGATTGTGTGGGAAATGGTAATAATATGAAGGAAAAAAAGATGACTGGATTGTGTGGGAAATGGTAATAATTTTTTTTTTTTTTTATTTCAATAAAAAGGGCTTTGTCGCACATGCGATTATGCCGCCCTGGTTGGTTTTACAAATTTTAACACTCAGTCAATGTGTGATGAACATCATCAACGAAATGGTAATAATATGAAGGAAAAAAAAGATGGCTGGATTGTGTGGGAAATGGTAATAATATGAAGGAAAAAAGAGTAAATGATAGCGTGACGACAAGGAAGAATGGAAAGCGTATGGCTGACACCAAGTAAATGGAAAGCGTATGGCCGACACCAAGTAAATGGAAAGCGTATGGCTGACACCAAGTAAATGGAAAGCGTGTGGCCGACACCAAGTAAATGGGGCAAGGGCAGGAAGGTGATGATGAACGAGCTTTTAAGACAGGGCTCTTTAATATTCATAGTTTGTTAGCTAAAACGTAAATGGAAGTACGCTTGATTTGACTGTGTAGTGTGTAATCCGTCCCTGTTTTCAATAAAAATAATATATCTTTTATGTTTAGTGTATTTTCTTACTCACATCTTGTATTATGTATTCTTATGCAAAATACAAATTACAATAACTCTTTATTGACAATCATATATTTGCTATTTACTTGTATTACGTACATTCGCATTACACTAGTGATCTTTCGATAACATGGGATATTGGTTTTTCGTATGTACCCACTGATGATAGAAAAACTTAATCATTCTTCAAGACTTCTATTCGTTTGGAATAAACAATATAATATAGTGAATGGCTGTTTTCCTTGATTTCCTGGAACCTTGAAAATAGATAAACACTGGAGTAAAACTAGTGTAGGTACTTACATTATAATAATAGGGGATCGGACAAAAAAAAACTAATTAGTCCGTCAGATAGATTTCCAAAAATTATCGGACACGTATTTTTGCTTTTTTCACGTAAACTTAAAATGAAGACGATACAGTGCTTCGAAAACTCGTGTGACGTCATATGATAGTACATTTTGACGACACAAGTGACGTTTCAAGCCCCACTCCAAGATCTTTGACACGTTTTATCTTCGTCATTTTTTATTGATTTAAAATAAAACAAAAAACACGTATTCAATATTTTTCGATAATCTAACTTACGGACTAAACAGAATCATATTATTTTGACCCAGTCCGATCCCCTATTGTGTTTTATTTCAGGTAAAATACCCATATAAAGCTAAGAGGATAATAAAAATGGCACAGAAATCATTAAAATATCATAAGAAATCAATGAGCATCATAGTAAACTCTTTCCAAAAGTACAAACACATAAATCATTAAAATGTCAAAAATAAATAAAAAACATACTAACAGTCTAAATGTAAAAACACATTCAAATATCATTAAAAATAGTTAAAAACATCAATCATCATCATCATCATCAGCCTATAATGTTCCCACTGCAGGGACTCAGGCCTCCTCTCTAGGAGAAGGATGGGCTATAATCCTCCACGCGGGCCCAGTGCGGGTTGGTAAATGTCACATGTCTTCGAATATTTTGGTTCTAAGACATGCCGTTTCCTCACGATGTTTTCCTTCACCGTTTTGAGAGCAGTGGTGATGATATAAATTACACAAAGTAATGCGCCTGACGGGGTTCGAACCCACGACTCACTGTTCGTAAGTCGGGGCCGCCACCACTGGACCACCACTGCTCTCAGTCGGGGCCGCCACCACTGGGCCACCACTGCTCTAAAAACATCAATAAAATTCATTAAAACCATTAATAAGTACTTCCATTCTAAAATTTAACCCATGGTCTTAAAAACAAATGTATGATAAATTTCGTCGTTTTCTGTTTCCGCTTAAACCTTCAAAATGCTATTACTGGAGCGTCTCGAACTTTTGCCAAAAGAACGCTACCCTCGACCTGTTAATAGTGTAGAAATCAGGAACACTCGCGTCTGAAAACATGCTCGAACCACTGCAGTAGGTACCTTGGCAGTTTCTTATGGGTTCGATGTTAAGCTGAAGTAGCTTTAGCACTAAAAAGTTAAAGCTTTTATAAAAATGACTTAGATCTGGCGGTCACGGGGTCTCTCTCTATGGGAATGATCAAGGAACCTACAAGGCCTACAATGTTAACACATGAACAAAGAATCGGTAGTAAAAATCTATACGAAGAAAAATATCTCTGACACAAATGTTTTCAGTGCTGTAACTTCTCCAAACAAAAGATTCAAGAAAGATGTCAACTTAAATTGATACATAGTACACAAGTATCTCGTGGGCTCAGACCCCGACTCCCCATAGACACGAATAAGTGTGAGTGTATAAACTATTAGGGAAAACGTCTCAGGAGACGGTTCAATCTACCCTCATCAAACATCTGACGTTTGGATGCTGCATAATGTGATATGAAAATCTCATACGATGCCTTCGCAATGTAGGAAAATAAACGAATGTGCGAGTAAACTAGAAGGATTTATAACTTCTGTGTGAGATATGCGAAAGAGCCTGTGTGGTCTTAGCGACCATGTACAAAAAGCTAAAGATATACAATAAAAGAAACATTTTTTTATTAGGCACATGTCAACGCTACCACATCACAAATAATGTTTTGTAGATACCTACATTGATTTTATTGGACAAAATGGCTAAACGCTAACAATAAAAGACGTCTTAAATATTATAAACCTTATGCCTGTTTTACAAGGTTTTATTGCAGTTACACTCAGCACTGTTGAAATTGTAACTGTAGTTGCTAAGTTGGCATTCTGTTACCTATCGCGTAAAATAAACGAGCGTTATTGAATTATTTTAAAGTTTACTGGGCCTTTTGGCTTGCATTACAAAATATGCATGAGTTATAACAGTTATTCCGGTGTATTTTCTTACGTTACCCTTGAGTCGCGTGATACAGCAGTGAGTAGGTAGTAGTAGGTACGTCTCCTGGGTCAAAGAGAAGTTATTATGTTCGTTGGCGAGCGGCCAACACATCTCACTTTGTGCAGCTCTAGTGCCGCCGTCTTTGGACTTTACACGCTTATTACTATACAAAGCTGAAGTTGATAGACACTTCAGTATTCATTTTTATTTTAAATGAATGCTAGTACTGTAATAAAGTGAAAGTTACTTTGTCTGTCTCTTGGTTTTTAAAGGCTGAACAGTTTTTGTTGACTTGAAATGTTATCTAGATACGCAATTTTTTATATTCCATATGCATAGAGATATATTTCATCCCGGAAATACTTGCAGTGAGGTAATTTTTATTCCACAATGTCTTCGTCATTACGTTTATTTGTGTATGGGAAATTCTACTTCATTATTTTCGGCTTCGAGTGGATAAAATATATGTACAGTTTCAACACTGCCTATCTATCTGCACTGACCGGTTGTGCAAATGTTTGAAATGAGTCAATGTTGACAATGGTTTGCCCCAACACTAGTCATGCCCAGCGCTAGTTTAGACCGCACCAGGTTGCCTCTGCTAAACCGCTATATGAAACAAACTATGCAGAAACATTTTGTGGATTAGAGAAATTCATCATCATCATGAAGAAAAAAATGAATAATTTATTCTAAACTCTCAAAAAGTGTAGTTCAGTAGTAGGTACATAGACGTCTGTTCACAAGAATATGAATGAGTACAAGAAATCTCTTGTACTCACTAATACTCATATTTCTAATGGCAATGCACAATTACGGAACTAAAAAAAGCCACAACAAATAAAAAAATAAAACTGAACAATGAAAGCCTCCAACAGTTATACTCTTGTTAAGTAGATAACACGAGAATTATCCACAGCTCAAGACGCTGTCATCCTATTAATATTCAAGCACTATTGCATTTCTGCGAACAGCGACCATGCTCGACTTATCCCGGTGTACTTACAATATGTACCAGTGTAAATCCACGTATTATGTCGGGTTTGTGCCGTCTCAACCCTTTCATGGCAGAGTTATGCGGCGGCACGACAATCACGAGATATGTTCGCGAGCATTGCAAATATTCAGGGAATGCTTTTATGATTATATTGCGTTAACGCCCGTAAATATGTATTTACGTGGATGTTGGTTAAGTTGGCTTTGGATGTTGCGCGATCCGTAGTGAGTGGAGTACGGATTACTGGGGTTTGAATGAATGTAGGTGGAAGGTGGATAAGGTGTTTGAGAAGCAGGGCGTCTAAAATTGTCACTTAAGCAGATTCATAATCCTTACTAACATTATAAATATGAAAGTAACTCTGTCTATCTGTCTGTCGCGCTTTCATGCCAAAACTACTGAACTGATCTATATGAAATTTGGTACACAAAGTCTAGAGCCTGCCATGTTCAAAACCACGAAATATGCAAACAAATGTTGGAATTTTTTTCACTCGGCAACATAACAATAACGAAATCGTACAAAGAAAATAATCGAATCTAGAGTCAAAAAGTTAAGAAGCAAAACACCGCGATACAAACTCACCGACAATTTTTTTTATCAAAAGGAGTCTGATTCAATTGTTCTATTAATTACAAACGAGAACATAATAAAACACTCTAATTGTAAAACAAAAACACAGAACAACAATGTATTGTAGGAGTTCTTTTGTGAAGTTTTGGCGAATAGAGAAGCGGCCAAACTTGGAAGGGATTGTGGGCCGTTGTCATAGCAACCACTCTTGCGTAAATAATGAATTTCTTCGCAGAACAATTTGGTTCCACAGTTAGAAGCAAATATTTTTCTGTGAAGATTGAAAAGAAGCAAATATTTTAAGAAGGAAATGATGTTTGGTTATAGCTCGAGTATTTATTGTCCACGTGGACGTCTTTAGGTAATTGCGTCGTCTTTCTTCTACTTTGCATCATTTTCTTTTAAACCGACTTCCAATAAGGAGGAGATTCTTTATTCGTGTGTATGTATTTTTTTAAATATATATGGACAAATGTTTGTGTGATGAGCACGATCATTTGTTCTGTGTCTGGGTGTAATTTATGTATGTATTTAGAAATATATAAGTATGTTTATCAGTTGTCTAGTACCCATAACACAAGCTCTGCTTAGCTTGGGACTAGATGGCGTTGTGTGATAGTTGTGGAATATTATTATTATTATTATTATTATATTCACCGATATCTCCGTCAATTGTAGATCTTCAAAACTCTTTTTGTATTCGAAAGATTATTCTCCCGAGATGGTCCCAGTGTCACCAAGTCAGGATCTGATGATGGGATCCCAGAGAAATCGAGGGCAACCTTCAAATTTTATAGGCACGTATTAAGTGTGTCGTGCTTTTTCAGAAGCTATTCAAGTATTTGCATCTAGCAGTCATTACTTCATGTTGATGAGCTGATGGTGGAAATTTTAACTCGTTAACAGTTAGGAGTTGGAGGATAATTCTTTAATATAATATTATGGGGACGTATTATAGTTGTATTCTTTCAGGTTATCTAGGTGAACTGATTATGTAAGGTACTAATCCTTAACCTCCCGTCCGCTAATAAATCTCCAGGAGATTTATAACAATGGCTTTTTAATTGTGTCTATATTATGGCGTATGAGCTCTTATCGGTTGGGAGTTAAAAGCAATAATAATAAGGGAATCTTGAAGGTTAAGGTTGGATGTTAACTGCATAGTAAATATTTGTAAGATATTCCAACTAAAAATGGAAAAATAAAACACTTTAAAAAAAAACAACCGACTTCAAAAACACGAAAAAAGAGAAAAGTAAACTTCAGAAGAAAAATCAGCTTCAGAAGTCGGTGGCAAAAAATCTCAATAAAAAAAAAAAAAAAAAAAAAACTTTATTTCAGACCTTGATCCATATGATGTTAGTAATACACACTACTTATAAACTAAGTTAGTAACAATATTGGGAATGGAATAACGGTACATAATTTAGTTCATATACCGGCCGCATTCACTTGACGCACTGGGTATATGTACATGGACACGTACCCAATGCGCCATAATGGTGCAGCACGGCTTATCACTAATGACCTTCAGGATGTCATTGCCGCTCCCACGCACTCTGCGCATCATGGAAGCAGTCTTTTTACGTATGATGGTACTGAAACCATCAGTATGTGCATCTGCAAACATTCCTGATGCGCTACAGTAACGTGGGAGCCCCAACAACATCCTGAAAGAGTTGTTATATTGAACCCTGAGGGCGTTGTATGCCCTCTACGTATATCGAACCCACAGAGTGCACGTGTACAACGACTGACAGAAAGCCTTAAAAAGAGTTACTTTTACTTCCGGTGTACAACGTGCAAACCTGCGGGCCAACATATTGCATCGGACAGCCAACGCCCTCCGTTCTCTTTCCATATCGGCGTCATCCTATATGTCCTCGGTAACTATGTGCCCCAGGTACTTAAAATCTAGCACTCTTTCAAGGGCCACACCTTCCAACATAACCGGTGGCTTAGTATGTGCTGGTTTTTTTATGCTTTGCCCTAAACACCAGCAATTTACTTTTCTGTACATTGTACACAAGTCCGAAACAAACAAACAAAATAGGTATGTCAATCTATGATCAAATCAACGAAAAAACGAGAAAATACAAGTTCAAAATGCGAAAAAATACTTAACCTCTTTCTAACCTTCACAACTGTACCTACGCACTCTCGTATGTGGGTAGGCCCACAGCAGCATCTAACATAGAAAACTCCTTTATATTAAAATTCCCCAAATGATCCAACATATCCGCACAGATAATTTGAAAGAAGCTCTTTGTGATCGAGACCCTCAATCCCATTAGCCGTGTTTAATTCTATTACGAGATATCTACGAAGGGACAGGCCCTGATGCCCTGATCGGACTACAAAGTATAACAGATACTTTTTGTTTGATTTCCGAAGCGAAGCTCTTCGACAATCAGATGGGGCTTCTCCGGAAATACGTTGCCGAGTGTAATTGTAACTCACTTGTAACATGAAAAGAAAATTCTTGAGTATACGTATGACGACATTTTTAGAATTACGAGTATCAGCATATTGTATTGAATCTGGTTCTTCTAATCTAACAGACAGATTTGTTGCTGGGGAGTTTGTTCCGCCACTTCTTCTTTCCAGCTTAAACACTAGTTTTAGGGGACTGACTCTTGTAAATATATAAATGTTGACGTTCGAAAAGTGCTGATTATCAGCCTAGTTTGAAAAATGACTTTTGATTTTGATATACCTCAAGCTGCGACACAGGTCTCATCTCTCTCAACACATATCTTTTGAGTTTTAAGTTCTAGGTATTGTTTACCTTTGCCTTTGAGCAACCATGTTACTCGTGGCCAGCATTGTTCTCCTGGACTGGATCGATGGAAGTAAAAAAAGGTGCTTTTAAAAACTTTAATTGGCACCTACTTATATTTTCCACGATGAAACGGCTGCCGTAAGCTTCAATAAAGTATTCGCTCATTTAAGAGTACTCTGCCTAAGCCAAAGAACGTCGAGTGAAGAATACTCGAGATAGCCATTTAACCTTAAGCCATTCAAGATTATGTCAGATTACGTCTAAGCGAACGCTCAATAATAAATATCTCGATAAATCTGCTAATAAACGGGATTTTTCAAACTCTTCAGGCTCAGTATCTACTAATCTTGTTTTCTATAGCGTCCTTCATCCTTTAAGTTATTTAGTTAAACCTTGTTTTCAAAACCAGTTATTTACCAACTCTGTTGGTTTGTGAAACGACTCGCGTACCTACTTAAATAAATACTAGACACTTCGACACTACCCAACCGTGCTGGCAGGAAATAGATGCTATACTTTGCGGTGAATAGCTGAAAAATGTAACAATAAAATAGTACTAACAATTAAGTAGTACAAAAGTGGTCAATTTCAATAACAAATTGGTGCAACTGTTCTTAACTACTACATAATTATATCGATCATCGTTCCATATTTTAAAACGACTGGACTCCAAGAAACCTTTGAAATAATAAGTTCTTAATAAGAATAAAAAACGACCAAACCCCTAATATCATTGATAATATCATTAGTATTCCGTACAAAAAGTTCTCTCAAATTGTGCCGCAGCAATATTCTCAACTAAGGGGCGCGAGTTTCAGAAACAGCTAGTTATCTGCGCCTATTGAAACTACGCTTCCAATGATTTATAATCCGGAATTAACTTTCTTTTCAACCTTTTTTCAGAAGTTCCACGAGTGGTTTTTTATTAAAAGGTGGATTTTCGGTATATCTGAATAAAATAGATCCAGTGACCTGGTGGCCTTCATATTTTTTCCTAAAGTTTTTAAATTTTACTCAGAATTCACATCATCAATCTCTTGCCCTTATCCCAATTCATTTGGGGTCGGCGCAACATCTCTTCCTCTTCCATACCTCTCTGTTTCTCGTCATCTCATGACACACCTCCTTTCTTACCATATCATTCTTAACAGTCCATCCATCGTTTCTTTGGTCTTCCCCTACTCGTATACCCATCCACTTCATTATTCAAAACCTTCATCACGACATTTTTTTATTTTTTATTATTATAAATGGGCTTGCTCTTGACTTCAATCTTGCCCTAAGGGCAGAGATGATGTCGACGATGGAACGAGCTTACCCAGTAGAAGCCTGTTTACTCGCGACTCAAACAGATTAGGGTTATATGAACTCGGAAAAACCGACGCAGGCAGGGAATTCCACTCCTTGGCTGTGCGCATAATAAAGGACCCAGCAAAGCGCTTCGTTCGAATGTGTGGAATGTCGACTAGGTATTGGTGATACCCTGCAGTACGTCTAGTCTCCCGATGGAAGAAGGGAGATGGTGGAATCAGCTCGTGGAGCTCTTGCGCACACTCTTCGAAGTACAGTCTGTAGAAGACCGACAGGCATTGCGACTTTGCGACGGTGGGCCAGGCTATGTAGCTTGATAACCAGCTTATCGTCACCAATTAGCCTCATTCCTCCGCATCACATAACACGAAGTCCGATTTCCACTTAGAATTCACTTGTTTTATTAGAGGGGTCGGCGTCCATCGAGAGTTTATAGAAATACGTGGCACGACAATAATAATATCACAGTGATTGTCTCTCTCTTGGAGACGGCCCCTAAGCTTATAAACCAAGTTCTTAGGCGTTAAGGGGCTATTTGTAGACGACTAATATATTTTAAGAATGCTTTTATTTAGCACTCTCCCTAAATACGTAGGTACCCATATTTACTCAGAGTTTATAGGACAGAAACTTTAAAGAAACTATTGATCAGTACTTTACAACTTATTCTCATAGTTAATCTTTCTTCTTTTTTAAAAACGTTGCCCCACACTAGGAATTTCTCCTGTATCGTGGGTGCGTTCACAAACATTTAAACTCACATACACAAATACCCAGACCCGGAACAACTATCTGTAGGTCATACAAATATTTGTTCCGTGCGGGGATCGAACCCGCGACACGCAGCGCAGCAGTCCATTGCTTGAGCCACTGCGCCAACCGTGCCGTCAAATCTTGACAATAAAACTTTCTTAGTAAGGTATTATTGGGACTGCGGATTGTTTGAAAGAGATACCGCGGCCTCGACACAAAGGGTTAAGAAGAAACATGGATAGGTGGTTTTTAGTCAGTAAAAGTCTGACACTCGCTACCTCTGCGGGAGGAGTCATTCGATGATTTCCCACCCTCAGAAAAAAACAAAAACGTATTAGCTATTGTATTTTAGTATATTATTTAATGCTAGTGTGGAGTCTCTCTGCAGGACATATACCCCACGTGTTTTCTAGCCCATCCTACACAGCCTGCATCTTCCAGGATTTAAATGAAAGAGCTGTGCAGGTGTTGTGTACTGATCGAGTATTATTTGAGTCCATCGACACGCCAAAAAGTAGAAGTTACTAGCTAATCAACAAAGATATTAAAATATTTACGAGCGATAGACAGGGCAAGAGGAAGAAAATTGTAATCTTAATACTTGCTACAACCTGGTAACTAATCAGTCAGGCTATTGTCACACGCCCGCTTGTCAGGTAGTATTTGTGTGTCAAATTGAAATGTTCGGGATTAAAAATTGTATTTTTTCTTTGCTAATCAGCACCATACTGAGCTTTACAGTTTGTCAGTGTTGCGATTATACGGATTAAAATTAAACTTAATTAAATCTGTAACATTTCTACTAACGATTGCATCTTGCATAATCGTACCTCAATAATAAATTATCTCTTTGTGATAGTGAGTGGGCCGTAATCCAACACACGCGTCCAGATTGGTCTGGTAGGTCACATGATTTCGAATTTTTGTTCTAGTTTTCTCATGATATTTCCTACTAGCTTTTGCCCACGGTTTCGCCCGCGTGGATGTCGGTTTAACTACAAAAATGTAGATTTTCCATACAAACTTTCATCCCCTATTAAACTCCCTTAGGAGTTGAATTTCGAAAAATCTTTCCTTGTTCCTTGTCTACATTATAAAGGGAAGCACTGTGCAAAATTTCAGCTTTCTAGGTCCAAGGGTTTGGACTGGGCGTTGATGAGTCAGTCAGTCAGTCAGTCAGTCAGGACTTCTCTTTTTATTTATATAGATAAATATAGATATCTTTATTATTATTATATCGTTAAATGAGGAGTGGTGATTAAATAAATCGATCATGAACAACGTCTGCCTGGGTCAGGATATACTCATAGTTGTAAATGGGGGGGGGGGGGATCTCTGGGCCGCCGTTTCTCGCTACGTCGAGTAAACATCGTGTATACAGCGTGTATAAACATTCGTGTCTCCTAAGTCTCATGTGAAGTGTTCTCCACAGATTGGCTGACGGTGACGTGGGCACAGGGCGGTATGCAGCTGCAAGGAGACGGCTCCGCAGACGACGACGATTCCGCCAAAGGACGGTGAGTACAACCACTTAGAGTTGACGTTGTGGTGCAGCGGTGCCACAACGTCATCCTACATACAAATCACTATGCCATGTCACACGATGCGTTGCGGCGCCGCGCGCCCTGCCGGATAGCATCGTGCCGCCACTGCAGTTTTGTATCGAACGTGTTCATTCATGTTGTGCGCCCGTGTGGTACCCTATAGCACGAATTAACCACGGTGTGGTACCGCATCACACCGTGTGGCCTCACTTTTACAATACAGAAACACCGAGGACGGATTCACGACAATACAGAAGCGTTTAAGCGATACTCATAGGCGCCGACTACAGTTGTTTTCTCCGCAATTATTGCTGTAAAGTAGCTCGTGGGTAAGGCCATGACGAGTGTACAGTACACTGACCGCGTGACCGATGCTTCTTCTTCTTCTTTATGGGGTTCAGGTTTCCGCACTTAGTCCTTATGGTGGACCATTGTGCGTGAGCCGTGGTGGCCGTTTACTCCAACCAGCCCACCTCCCTCCAGAAGCAGATCAGACTTCCCGGTCTCCTCAGGGCATCCGCAAGGGATCGTGGTGTTCCCAGGGTCTCCTCACGAATCTTGGTAACGCCTGTGCACTCAAGGAGCACATGCGCCACAGTTTCCTCCGCCTCCATGCATGCCCTGCACAGGGGACTGTCAGTGATTCCTAGGGTGTGGAAGTGTTTATTCAGTGAACAAAGTCGGTGATGGTCCCCGGCACCAGACGCAGGCTATCTCTGACCAGGCGCGGAAGGCGCCTGGTCAGCTTTAACACTGACAATTCGTGTAAACAGGGCTAAACCCTTGTTACACTAATCATGTGAACTGTGGGACTCATCCTCGGGGACTCGGGCCTCCGTTATGTAGCTACTTCTAGCTTGTTCTTATTTCCTTATATCTTGACTGGTTGCACTGACAATCAACATAAATATTTACGAACCCTAGTGATTCGGTCAAAACCGTTTCGGCTAGTTTGCGGGCCGTCTACGGATACCGAACTCTATTTTATCTGTTAGAATCCGGTTTCTGGAGCCGCGTCTGATATTTGTTCGCCCTGCTATGACCGAACCTTATCTAGATCTACCACTTTTGGGTCGTTAACACCCTCAAACGGAACTTACTCAACAAATAACAAGGTAGTGATCTCAGTGAATTTACTTAGTACCTCGCGCCACAGTACCGCGTTGTGCCGCCGCCGCCGCGCCGTCGCGTTGTACCGCGCCGCCCGGCGGGACGGGACGCGCTTATTGAGAAAACTTTACTCTTGTGTTTTAATTAAATGGATTTGTTCGCAAGTTGAGGTTTATTGGTGTTGTTTAAATTAATTATTAATTTTAAGAATTATGTTGCGAGATTTTTTTGTTGTTGTTGTTTATAGGTTTAATATCTGTTAAGTGTGTACTTTTTTATCTTCGCGTTGCAGCTTAATGAAAATCGATAACAAAGAACATCGTGTCTTACAAGAATGTTTATTCATCGCCTTCGTAGTTCGAGTTTGTATCTCAACAAGAACAGTGTTTTCTTTGTGATGGCGATAACGTAGCACATAGTGTAGTACCTATCAATAGCACAATTGCACGGATTTTATTAAAGACTAGCTGATACCCGCGACTTCGTTCACGTGGAAATTTTGATCTGTGACTGTCTCGTTGATCGAGTGGTCTCAAGTGCAACTACTGAGGATGAGGTCCGAGGTTTGATTGCAAAGTGTTTTCGCAGTAGAGGCCCCGGAGCGTGGTTTTCGTGCCAGGTCGATGGCAATATTATATCTATAGACATCAAACGCCCCCTATTCCATGGCGCTTGAACATTACTGGCAAAATGTGGGTTTACGATTAGGTACACCACTGCCTAACTCTTTCGGGATCTTCTGTTGGCACTGGATGGGAAAACTCTTCGGAAAGTGGAATTTTCGCATCTACATCTAATTCCAGGCGACTCTCTCCTGTTTAAAGCAGTTTATTTGCAAAGACATCTGTTCCATGGCCAATCGCAGATTTTTGGTGATGTTGCAAGTTGGGGTAAGATTCGACGGCAATTTGTAAACGGAAAGTGCTATCTGGCCATTGTTAAGCAAAGTTGCGGCAATGCCCAAGGCAGCCACAGCCGATAAGACGGCACGGTTGGCGCAGTGCCTCGGCGTTTGACTGTGTCGCTGCATGTCCTGTATTCGATTTTCACACTGAACAAATATATTTACGTCGCGAGTCTTATCTAATTTTAATTAGGTTTTATTTTAAAGTTTTTACAGCTGTTTTTCTTACTGTGTACGTCAATTTGTATTTGTTGACTATTCACGACAAATATTAACACCGCAATTCTGAAAATGGTGTCAAATGAACAATGCCATCTGTCGAAGACGAAGTTAAACTGCCAAAATTTAATGCATGGGAAGCAAAAACACACTATAGGGTTTAGGCTATGTAGTTTCCTGCATGAGTGGTGCGCGGAGGCACTACACTGGGGGATAACTCCGCTGCCGCCGTATATTGCCGCATGGCGGACAGACCCCACTGGTGTGATTTCATGGCGACATGGAGAGAGCGACTGTCACAACCCCGTGCAGGGCACAGTGGTGGTAAGTCTCCTCTTTGAGGAGTGGCTTGAGAGGCGCCACGGCGCCCTCACCTTTCGTCTGGCGCAGGTCCTCACCGGACACGGTTGTTTCGGGATTCGGGAGGCACCTGCACCGAATCAGGCGGAAGGAAACGCCCAAATGCTACTATTGCAAGGATTAGCCGTAGGACACGGTGGAGCACACCGTGGAGGTCTGCCTTGCCTGGGCGGAGCCCCACTTGGGTTGAACCCCGTCGTGTTCTCTTAGCGACGATCGGCGGCGGCGACCTCTCGCGTCCGGCCCTGGTTCAAGCCATGTTGCGGGGCGAGAGGGAATGGGACGCCGTCGCCTCCTTCGGCGAAGCAGTGATGCTAGCGAAGGAGGTGGCGTGGTGAGAGAGAGAACCTATCGTCCCAGCCGCAATAGGAGACGCTCTGGGCGTCGGGGGTCACGTGATGGCTTCCGGCCACCGTAGGTGCGGGCCTGTGGACGGTAAGTAGTGGGCTAGCTCGCCGTCCGCCCGTCGTAAGACGACGACAGGCCGTGTCGACGGCGCGTTCGGTTCCACGCGCGCCTCAAAGAGATGTCAGCAATATGGTTGAGTCCCGCAAGGGCCGCCGCTTGTCGGGGCTACGGGTTGTTCGAAAGAAATATCGCGGCCACAGCACAAAAGGCAAAAAAGGAACATGGGTGGTTTTTAGTCAGTAGAAGTCTAACATTCCCTACCGCTCTGCCCAGAGCGGGAGGAGTCAAATGATGATTTCCCACCCTCCAAAAAAAAAACCCTATGTAGATTTTCAAAGCAGCGTCATTTAAACTAATCAAGGGTACAGTTTGTTATCGTAACTGTTTGAAAAATACGATTTAAAAGTTAACTTGTGAACACACTTATTAATTAGTACCGTTTTGATGCAATAGATGTCGTTGCATGTATGTTTCTAAATGATGATAAGTTTTCTTAAATACCTTAAATTCGTATATCTTTTGATAGAGAGCACCAATTCCAATGAATCAAAAACTAAAACCCGTGATAATACTATAATAAACTATACACCCAAGACACACAGACACAACAAAAGAAAACATTATTTTTTCTAAATAATTATGTTCAATATACAGAAACTCTACGTCTACAGATTTATAATATTGTATTTACAATTAAAAGTAGATTATATAAATTTACTCTGAATTGATTTGAAAATCATATAGCATCGAAATGAAAACAAATACGTGGAACTTACAAAAAGTGAAAACCGATTGGGGATCGAACTCGCGAACACGTTTCAACATTTTTGGAAATCTTATAAAAAATCACAAAAAGTGAATACTGACTGTGATTTGAACTTGCGTACCTTTGTTTACAGGTAAGTCTCTGTACCGTTAGGCTACGTACACCAGTGACAAACTGTTTGAAATAGACCTTCTGTTTTAATATAGTATGACAGTTGACATTTCGATTGTGTACGATACCGGAAATTTGAAATGACGTAAGGGACTTCAGCTTTCTCTTGGATTTGCAACGCTCGCACCAGGTGCTTAAAGTGAAAAATTGCACAGCACGCTCGATGTCCGTATTTCCCGTATCAAGCTGTAAAACAGTTGAGGATTATGGATAATGCAATACTGCTCACCCCCTTCATTTATTATGGGGATAATTTATAGCCCATGTGTTATTCCAGACTATAATCTACCTCTGTGCCAAATTTCATCCAGATCCGATCCTACTTACTACCCTACCTACTTACTACCCTACCTACCTACTACCCTGCCTACCTATCAACCACTTTCTTCGTATAAACCTTCTCTGGACTTCCACAAATAATTTAAGACCAAAATTAGCCAAATCGATCCAGGCGTTGTTGAGTTATGCGCTTACCAACACATTTTGCGATTCATTTTTATATTATAGATAGATATATGTGCCGAAGTGATCAAGTGCTGTGTTAACTTTTTCTAAAAATATTATTAACGAGAAAATGATGAAAGATTTTCACATAAAATTTTTAGTGTTATATCGATAAAATGTTAGTTCCGTAACCGGGTTGCATCATCGTTTGCCGTGCAAACTAATATAGCAAGCCTTGAGCAAACCGTGAGCAAGCCTGTGGCAAGTTTCCAGTAGACCGGACTGTCACCCCGTTGTCGTCGTCTGCAAAATCCGCTCCGCTAGATTTGCTGATTATTGCAAGTCGCTGATAAGAATACTACAGTCGGAAAATCGTATGTTGAAAGTAAATTTTGGTATTTTTTGTGTATCAATGTCTTGTGTTACGGCTAAAAGCCGAAGTGTGGCAGCACCTAGTTTTAGCCGGATAAACTTAGATGTATCCTACTTATCTTTGATTAGAACTAGGTTTAACTTTCATCATAGCGGCTAAAACTAGGTGCAGTCGCACAGTGGTAGTTGAACTTACGTGTATGCTATTTATTATTGGCTAGAACTAGGTTTTCAGTGCAGTTAAGCATTTTTGTTTTGTTTCAAAATTCTTATTTTGCTTAAGCGGGCGACTGGCCATTTTCAACCGACTTCCAAAAAGGAGGAGGTTCTCAATTCGTCTGTATTTTTTTTTTTCAATATAATCGAATAAATCGGGAAACGCAAGACAAGAATCCGTACCGCATGTGGTCGGCTGCACCTAGTTCTAGCTAGTTAAAAGTAGGTGTAGCTGCACTTCGGTTGTTAGCCGAAACATGGACAATTGATAGCATTTTAATTCACATAATAGTAAGTAAGTATTACAGTAGTAAGTATTTGTATACATCATCTATAATATAAAAATGAATCGCAAAATGTGTTGGTAAGCGCATAACTCAACAACGCCTGGATCGATTTGGCTAATTTTGGTCTTAAATTATTTGTGGAAGTCCAGAGAAGGTTTATACGAAGAAAGTGGTTGATAGGTAGGCAGGGTAGTAGGTAGGTAGGGTAGTAAGTAGGTAGGGTAGTAAGTAGGATCGGATCTGGATGAAATTTGGCACAGAGGTAGATTATAGTCTGGAATAACACATGGGCTATAAATTATCCCCATAATAAATGAAGGGGGTGAGCAGTATTGCATTATCCATAATCCTCAACTGTTTTACAGCTTGATACGGGAAATACGGACATCGAGCGTGCTGTGCAATTTTTCACTTTAAGCACCTGGTGCGAGCGTTGCAAATCCAAGAGAAAGCTGAAGTCCCTTACGTCATTTCAAATTTCCGGTATCGTACACAATCGAAATGTCAACTGTCATACTATATTAAAACAGAAGGTCTATTTCAAACAGTTTGTCACTGGTGTACGTAGCCTAACGGTACAGAGACTTACCTGTAAACAAAGGTACGCAAGTTCAAATCACAGTCAGTATTCACTTTTTGTGATTTTTTATAAGATTTCCAAAAATGTTGAAACGTGTTCGCGAGTTCGATCCCCAATCGGTTTTCACTTTTTGTAAGTTCCACGTATTTGTTTTCATTTCGATGCTATATGATTTTCAAATCAATTCAGAGTAAATTTATATAATCTACTTTTAATTGTAAATACAATATTATAAATCTGTAGACGTAGAGTTTCTGTATATTGAACATAATTATTTAGAAAAAATAATGTTTTCTTTTGTTGTGTCTGTGTGTCTTGGGTGTATAGTTTATTATAGTATTATCACGGGTTTTAGTTTTTGATTCATTGGAATTGGTGCTCTCTATCAAAAGATATACGAATTTAAGGTATTTAAGAAAACTTATCATCATTTAGAAACATACATGCAACGACATCTATTGCATCAAAACGGTACTAATTAATAAGTGTGTTCACAAGTTAACTTTTAAATCGTATTTTTCAAACAGTTACGATAACAAACTGTACCCTTGATTAGTTTAAATGACGCTGCTTTGAAAATCTACATAGGGTTTTTTTTTTGGAGGGTGGGAAATCATCATTTGACTCCTCCCGCTCTGGGCAGAGCGGTAGGGAATGTTAGACTTCTACTGACTAAAAACCACCCATGTTCCTTTTTTGCCTTTTGTGCTGTGGCCGCGATATTTCTTTCGAACAACCCGTAGCCCCGACAAGCGGCGGCCCTTGCGGGACTCAACCATATTGCTGACATCTCTTTGAGGCGCGCGTGGAACCGAACGCGCCGTCGACACGGCCTGTCGTCGTCTTACGACGGGCGGACGGCGAGCTAGCCCACTACTTACCGTCCACAGGCCCGCACCTACGGTGGCCGGAAGCCATCACGTGACCCCCGACGCCCAGAGCGTCTCCTATTGCGGCTGGGACGATAGGTTCTCTCTCTCACCACGCCACCTCCTTCGCTAGCATCACTGCTTCGCCGAAGGAGGCGACGGCGTCCCATTCCCTCTCGCCCCGCAACATGGCTTGAACCAGGGCCGGACGCGAGAGGTCGCCGCCGCCGATCGTCGCTAAGAGAACACGACGGGGTTCAACCCAAGTGGGGCTCCGCCCAGGCAAGGCAGACCTCCACGGTGTGCTCCACCGTGTCCTACGGCTAATCCTTGCAATAGTAGCATTTGGGCGTTTCCTTCCGCCTGATTCGGTGCAGGTGCCTCCCGAATCCCGAAACAACCGTGTCCGGTGAGGACCTGCGCCAGACGAAAGGTGAGGGCGCCGTGGCGCCTCTCAAGCCACTCCTCAAAGAGGAGACTTACCACCACTGTGCCCTGCACGGGGTTGTGACAGTCGCTCTCTCCATGTCGCCATGAAATCACACCAGTGGGGTCTGTCCGCCATGCGGCAATATACGGCGGCAGCGGAGTTATCCCCCAGTGTAGTGCCTCCGCGCACCACTCATGCAGGAAACTACATAGCCTAAACCCTATAGTGTGTTTTTGCTTCCCATGCATTAAATTTTGGCAGTTTAACTTCGTCTTCGACAGATGGCATTGTTCATTTGACACCATTTTCAGAATTGCGGTGTTAATATTTGTCGTGAATAGTCAACAAATACAAATTGACGTACACAGTAAGAAAAACAGCTGTAAAAACTTTAAAATAAAACCTAATTAAAATTAGATAAGACTCGCGACGTAAATATATTTGTTCAGTGTGAAAATCGAATACAGGACATGCAGCGACACAGTCAAACGCCGAGGCACTGCGCCAACCGTGCCGTCTTATCGGCTGTGGCTGCCTTGGGCATTGCCGCAACTTTGCTTAACAATGGCCAGATAGCACTTTCCGTTTACAAATTGCCGTCGAATCTTACCCCAACTTGCAACATCACCAAAAATCTGCGATTGGCCATGGAACAGATGTCTTTGCAAATAAACTGCTTTAAACAGGAGAGAGTCGCCTGGAATTAGATGTAGATGCGAAAATTCCACTTTCCGAAGAGTTTTCCCATCCAGTGCCAACAGAAGATCCCGAAAGAGTTAGGCAGTGGTGTACCTAATCGTAAACCCACATTTTGCCAGTAATGTTCAAGCGCCATGGAATAGGGGGCGTTTGATGTCTATAGATATAATATTGCCATCGACCTGGCACGAAAACCACGCTCCGGGGCCTCTACTGCGAAAACACTTTGCAATCAAACCTCGGACCTCATCCTCAGTAGTTGCACTTGAGACCACTCGATCAACGAGACAGTCACAGATCAAAATTTCCACGTGAACGAAGTCGCGGGTATCAGCTAGTTTTATATATTTTATAATCAGTGATGGTGGGTCGTCGTCCCTTAGAGTGCATAGCTTTATTAAATTGTTATACTTGTATAACAATTTCAACAACCAACAATCCGCAGCTTCCGTTTGCATCTTGATGCAAACGGAAGCTGCGGGTTGTTCGAAAGAGATACCGCGGCCTCGTCACAAAGGGCTAAGAAGGAACAAGGGTGGTTTTTAGTCAGTAGAAGTCTGACACTCCCTACCGCTCTGCCCAGAGCGGGAGGAGTCATTTGATGATTTTCCACCAGCCAAAAAAAAGGTGCAAACGGAACCGATACAAAGCTGTTAACTAAGGATATCTGTGAATGTAACTCAAAAATTCAAAAATGATTTGTGGTAAGCGTGTCTAGAACAAAACAAAGATCGAAAAGATTTAGTAAACAAGAAGTGTTTTTCGGCTTCGTGAACTTATAGCTCTGGCCTGATCATACTCTAAATTAAATGTCCAGTTTCACTCACCAAACTATTACAAATACAAACTATGTATAAGTAAACAAAAAAAAATTGTTTTATCCAACAAAAGTCTGTATTCGCTTCCCATTCATGATTAAAAGTAAACACAACATGATATTTGCGGCGATTTATCAACAACTGACGATCTGCGAGTGAAAAGCTCCGCCGGTTTAATGTGCACCCACCCTGACCGCCTAACGAGTTTGTTTGCGAACACAGATGATAAATAAACAGTTATTTTTTATCGAATCCTTGAAGAGATGAGGTTTAATGGTGGTTGCATGACAACATATTTTTTGGAGAAGTATTAAGATGTTTTCTTATATTTCTGTTGTTGTTGAAAATTCTCGAGGAAGTAATTTGGAAGTTCATTAGGATTGCCATTATTTGAAGTCAATATTGTTAACACTTTCATCATTACCCACAGCCGGACTTCACCCACTGCTGGGCATATCACTATCCTTGCAAGTGCCAAGCTCCGAGTTTTTTTGCCAGCCTCATCAAGGATGCTCTCGCGATGGCAACAATGTCGTCTGCCCATTTCGCCGCCAGACGACCAACACTTCTCTTTCCAGTCCTTGGATGCCACTCGGTCACAGCTTTACTCCACCAGCTATAACCGGGCCTTGTTATGTATCCTGCCCTACTCTAATATTTGAGTTCCATAATTCAAATCACCATCATCATCATTTCAGCCGAAAGACGTCAGATGCTGGATACAGGCCTTCCCTAAGTATCGCCACATTGACCGATCCCGTGCGTCTCGCATCCAGCGGATTCAACCTTGACCAAGTCATTGGTCCACCTAGCAGGAGGCCTTCCAACGCAACGTCTTCCGGTTCGCTGTCGCCACTTCAGAACTTTTCGGCCCCATCGGCCATCCATTCTGCGAGCAATGTGCCCTGCTCATTGCCACTTAAGTCTGGCAACTCTTCGGGCTACGTCGGTAAACTTGGTTCTCATGCGGTTGTCTTCATTTCTGATTCGATCGCGCAAGGAAACTCCGAGCATAGGCCTCTCCATTGCTTTCTGATGAGGCCCATTGTGAGCGACCATAATTCGGACCCGTATGTAATCACTAATTCAAATATTGTCAACATACATACATACACTCCTGGATCAACGTGAAACTTGGTTCACTTTCCAACTTTACAATAAGATTAGGTATTCATTTGGGTATGGTTTCTTCTAATCAAGTCTTGAATACACTCAACTAAAGAAACGGTTCAGTCAAAAGATAAATCAGACAGGTTAATAGGAAAACTTAATTCTAGCAGAGTAACCACCATCGATTATTCCTTAAGACACATTCCATCTGGATGAGCTGCTTAGGGTGCTCCGCACCGCTGGCGCTGGGAGCCCCTAGGACCGCAGCAATACTCCTAAACGTCCTGCGGTTGATTGATGAGGCCACTGGTACAGTCTGTGTCACAACTATTAGAGGGGAATAGACCGTTTTAAATGATCCCGATACTGTTAGCCTGTGTCATAGAAATATAAACAAGTGCGAGTTGGATTGGCACCGATCGCAACGTGAAGGGTTCCGTACTAAAACGGCAAAAAATCACGTTATATAGTGTTTAGTCCCACTTAAATATTAATTTTATTCTGCTTTGAGTATTTATTATTATAGCGACAACAGAAATACATCATCTGTGAAAATTTCAATTGTCTAGCTATCACGGTTCATGGGATACAGCCAGGTGATAAACGGACATACAGACAGACGGACGAACAATGGAGTTTTAGTAATAGGGTCCCGTTTTTACCCTTTTGGTATGGAACCCTAAAAACAGGTCATCCCACTTCTGGGTAAAGGCCTCTCCTGATGGCTTTCAGAAGAGGATGACATTGAAAATAAAATTTTGTCTTGTTGACTGCAGACGGAAGGTTAGGAACCGGAAAACGCAGCGTTGTTGGTAGGCCTCTCACCACGTGGACCGGTGACATCGTTAGAATCGCGGGCAACCGGTGGATGCAAGAAGCAGGTTGCCGTGTACGTCTTCTGGTCGATGATGAACTGCAGTCGTCTTTCAAAATGAAAACAATCATTGGTTGCGCCTTTAATTCATTCAATCAGCGAGGGCTGGGAATGCATTCACTCCCTCCGTTCGCGAGTGAATCTAACACGCGAACGAACGTCACATTCTTCCGTACACTGCCGCTGCGACAAGACGCTGTCGTCGCTGCGTCCGCGCCACCGCGCCGCCCGCCATCTTCGTTCTCACGCGTTATTAAAACTGCAAAAACCTCCCTCGCTTGCATGCTCGCAACCCTTCGCAATCCATTTATTCCACCCGCAAAACCGGACGCTGGCTACCAAGCATTGTGCACGCTGCCACAAGTCAAGCTGCCACGAAGAATTTCTCAAGACCTCGTGGTGCCATCGCCAGGTGAGTGAATTGCTTTTCTTTAGTTCTCGTCTAGTTGGATTGTTTTTTTACGGCGCACCATATTTTCTCCCGCTCATACTATAACTCGCATAATCCTCTTATTTTTACCCGCATCGCTTCACCATAATTTTGGTCCATTTCGAGCCGGACTGAGCCAGTATAAACCTTTTAAAATATTCCCTATCTCGCTATTTAAGTATTCCCTACTATAATTACGCTTATAACTGTGCTTGTTCAAGTAAATTACGTTGTTCAATAAACCATTTCAATATCACATTTTTTATAAATTATAACTCGAACAACGGGAGCTTGGGTGACGCAACAAAATGGCGTCGGAAGCAAAGTTAAAAATGATCGTTGCGAAAAAGGAAACTATTTTCGAGAAAATAAATAGCTTATTCAAGATTGCAAAGAAAATAATTCCTTCAAATATTGATACTAGAAGTAAACAAGAATTTCTAGCCGCTTCTTCGAATATCGAAAAGCTTTATAATAATTTTAACGATCTTTGTGATCAACATAATACATTATTATTAGAGATAGACCCTGATTATAAAATAAGTTTTAGTAATTGGAGCTCGTTCGAAACATTATTTACAGAAATCCAATATAAACGTAATACCATATTAGAGTCTACCCGCGCTAATGTAGATATTCCCGCTGTGGAATCTTACGTTTGCCGCTTACCGCCATTGGAGTTATTAAGTTTCTCTGGTCAACCGGAAAGTTGGCCACTGTTTTACCAATGCTTCAAAACTAACGTTCATGATAATAAAAAACTAACTGATGATCAGCGTGTACAGTATTTGGTAGGTAAATTAAATGGCAGCGCAAAAAATATATTCGCGGGAATAATTCCCAATGCGTCTAACTATCTTACGATATGGAATTCTTTAGTGACAAAATACCAGGACAAGAGGTTACTTGGGTCTATGTACTTAAATAATATACTTGACATAAAACCTACCTCGGGTTCACCCGGTCAATTAAATGATTTTATTGAAAGAGTTCACTCATCTTGGTCCGCGTTAAGACAGTTAGACATTGGCGATTTATCCGATTTCATGTTTACTCATCTCGTTTTAAAAAAGTTAGATTCTCAAGTATTACAAAGTTTCGAATTATCCGCCCGCGAGAAAGATATACCCACAAGTGATGATTTAGTTATTTTCGTACGGCATCACATAAAGGTTCTTGAACGAACAACAGCTGTTCGTCAAACCACGTCACCGCAAAATAATCAGGGGACTAACTTACAAAATAGGTCGCGTTCTTCTGCAACGAAAACTTCGCATAGTTTTGCAGTAACAGAAAATGAAGTTAATAATGTACCCACTTGTAAGTTTTGTAAAAAATCTCAACATACTCATTTATACGAGTGTTTAGAATTCAAAAAATTAGATGTAAAAGATCGCTTTAAGTTCATAAAAGAGAATAAAATGTGCATCAATTGTTTTAGTAGTAAACATTCCACCCTTAATTGTGGTTCTACAAATACTTGTAAACACTGTAACAAAAAGCATCATTCATTGTTGCACTTTAATAATCGCGAGACAAGCTCGCAACAATCGCAACCTAGTATAATGGAACCGTCGCCATTGCCGGGCGCTCGCGCACTGGACAGCAGCCCTCAGTCGGTGTGTATGCATAGCAGCCATGTCGCTCGCGCGTCGCCGGTCGTGACATCTTCGTGTGTCGGGTTGAATGAATGTACTAATTCTAAGAATTCGATCGCGTTGACGTCGCGTAATAATAATATAGATTTATCTTGTGACCAGTTGAATACGTCAGTTGTTTTACCAACGGCACAAGTTTATGTTCCGATAAATGGAAAACGCTTTGTTATAAGATGTTTAGTGGATAGTGGTTCACAAAACAACCTTATCACTCTCGCATGTTGTAGAAAATTAAAACTAAATATTCAACCGCTTGTTAACTCGTCTTTAAAATCAGTAGGTACGATTTCCACTCCCATCAGGGGTTACGTGTCTCTTACAATACAGTCGCGCGTAAGTGACGCTCAATACGAATTAACCATGTTAGTGATTGATCACATAGCTGATCCGTTGCCTGTTCGCGCGGTACAAAGGTCCGTGATGGATCATTTCATAGGTTTACCGCTCGCAGATGAATGTTGGGACGTACCGGGGAATATAGACGCTATTCTTGGTACGCAAATGTTCGCGTTTGTTTTGCTAGGGAAAAAGGTTATACCAGCATCTACCTCTCAATCAGCTGATTCTGCGATCACCGCTCGCTCCATACCTCATGCTTTAGAAACCACGCTTGGCTATATTGTCATGGGTGAGGTACCTTCTGTCAACCATGACAGTGTAGCCTGGTCCTTCGGCCCGTTAGTAGATAATTTAAATAATTTAATTTTAAAATTCTGGGAAATCGAGGAAGTACCTACTGTTAACAAAAAGGGTCCGGAATATCAAGAATGTGAAGATTTTTATAAATCGACCGTTTCACGACATTCATGTGGACGATATATTGTGTCGTTACCTTTTAAAGGTGAACCTAAGTCTTTAGGTAACTCCTTCATTCACGCTCAGCGTAGATTGTCCGCGCTAGAGCGAAAGTTTCATTCGCTTCCCGCTTTACGTCAAGCTTATAACGACGTAATAAATGATTATATAGATAAGGGTTATCTGTCGGAAATACCTTATTCTTTGTCCGCTGTAAATGAAGGCTACTTCATCCCGCACCACGCAGTTGTAAGGCCTGATAAGTCGACAACAAAAACCCGCATTGTTTTAGATGCAAGCGCTAAAACTGATAGCGGCAAGTCGCTCAACGACTTGTTGCATACAGGGCCTAATTTGCAGGCAGACTTATTTTCGCTTTTGCTTAACTTTAGATATTTTAAGGTAGCAATTACCGCTGATATACGTCAAATGTATCTTAGAATTTCATTGTCAGATAAAGATCGTAAATATCAAAAAATATTATATCGCTTTAATGATACCGAGAGTATTCGTATTTTTCAATTTAATTCTGTGGCTTTCGGCCTCCGCTCGAGTCCATTTTTGGCAATGCGTACCGTCCGTCAATTGGCGGAGGATTATCGCGAACGCTTTCCTCTCGCGGCAGATGTTGCCATGAGAGAACTGTACATGGATGATTTAACAACTTCTGTACATTCTGCCGAAGATGGTACTCGTTTAGCTGACGAGCTGCTCGCTTTATTCAAGGTCGGTGGATTTGATCTCGTCAAATGGGCGAGCAACTCATCGGAACTTCTCGCTCACTTGCCGGAGTCGCATCGTGCTGTGATCGAGTTCACAGATGATGATGACACACTGAAGGTGCTAGGTTTAAAATGGATACCTACTTCTGATGTGTTCTCGTTCACTACTGCCGCCGCGACTACGTGTAACACCAAACGTGCTATATTGTCAACTATTGCTCGCCTATTTGACGTGCTCGGGTTCGTCGCACCTGTCATTCTCTACGCAAAACTTCTTATACAAGATCTTTGGCTTTCTAAGGTGGGGTGGGATGAAGAGCCCCCGGAACTCATTACTAAATGTTTCGTTAAACTCAAATCGGAATTACCGTTATTAGTTAACTTACAAATACCTCGCCACTTAGGTGTCGCGGCCGGCTGTGTTATAAATTTGCTTGGCTTTGGAGACGCTAGTATGAGGGCTTACGGCTGCGTCTTATACCTGCACGTAACGAACCCTAACGGTAATATATCCATTCATTTGGTATGCGCTAAGTCTAAGGTGGCTCCGCTAAAGACTGTTTCGCTGGCAAGGCTTGAATTGTGTGCCTCGCTACTTCTGGCTAAACTTGTCAAACAAGTACATACGGTTTTTGATAATCGCTATCCTATAAAGGATATTTTCGCTTTCAGTGATTCTACGATCGCTCTGTCATGGATTCATTCATCTCCACACCGATGGCAAGTATTTGTGGCCAACCGTGTGACTGAGATACAGGAAAATCTATCTCCTGACCGCTTTTTTCATATCAATGGGATAGAAAATCCCAGTGATTGTTTATCAAGAGGTTTATTACCCTCGCAACTCATTAATCATCCGCTTTGGTGGTATGGTCCACCTTGGGCTTGCCATCCAACCGCTGAGTGGCCAATTGTACCATTCAAACCGTCTTCTGTTGAAGGTTCTATACCTGAAGCAAAGAGCTCTGTTACTCTAACAGTCATTCCTGATTTGGATTCTTCGATACTTCTGGAGCTAGCTCTCAGAGTCTCGTCTTGGAAAAAATTGTTACGCATTCTGGTATATGTCTTGCGCTTTCTGCGGAAGTTACCTCTCGCTCCGGTAATTCAAGTATCTGACCTTGAAACCGCTGAACTCGTGATTCTTCGCGAATTGCAAAGCAAACATTTTGCTGATGAAATAAAAAATATTAAAAAGGGTAGATTACCTTCTCCTTCTTTAAGAAAGCTCGATCTGTTTGTTGATGACAACGGATTGCTCCGCGTAGGTGGTCGACTAATAAACGCACATATACCTTATGAAAGTCGGCATCCATTGTTGCTTCCTCGTCGACATCACTTAGTCGATCTACTAATAGATGATTGTCATCGATCCAATTGTCATACCGGTTCACATCTTCTTATGTCTTTATTAAGGCAGCGATATTGGATCATATCCGCTCGAAATATTATTCGACAACGCATACGCCAATGCAACTTCTGTTTTAAGGTTGCGCCCTCTCATCCTACACCCATGATGTCAAGTTTACCCCCTTCGCGGGTGCAAGAAGCTAAGGCCTTTACTCACACTGGCGTTGATTACGCTGGGCCTATAAACATTACTATGACGCGAAGGAGGGGCGTTAAGAGCCAAAAGGCATATATTTGTCTCTTCGTGTGTTTGACTACTAAAGCCATACACATTGAAATTGCCTCAGACTTGAGTTCGGAAACGTTTCTTGACGCTTTCAAGCGTTTCTTGTCTAGGCGAGGGCCAGTATCAGTTCTCTATTCCGATAACGGAACCAATTTCATTGGTGCAAAGCGTCAATTGGACGAGTTATATACTTTCCTTTCTTCTAAAGATACGTCTACCGCATTTCAAACTGAATTGAATAATCGTAAAATAACATGGCGTAATATCCCTGCTCGTGCACCCCACTGGGGAGGCATTTGGGAAAGCAACATAAAATGCATAAAAACTCATCTATATCGTTGCATTGGGCAACAATTACTGTGCTATGAGGAATTGTTGACAGTATTAACTCAAATTGAGAGTGTCTTAAACTCTCGCCCATTGTGTGCACTGTCGGACCAGCCGCATACAATTATTACTCCTGCGCATTTTCTAAACACAACCCCTTTGCAGTCGTTGCCTGCCTATGAGGTTGACGCATCTGTAAGCCTTCATAACAGGAAAAAACTGTTAGACAGTTTAGTCCAAAGCTATTGGAAAAAATGGCATGTAGATTATTTGCATACACTTCAACTGAGGCAAAAATGGAATACTCCTGATGTACCTATTCAGCCGGGTTTACTTGTTCTCATCCACCAGGATGATTCACCGCCGCTTCGCTGGCCTACCGGAATTATTGAACAAGTATATCCGGGTAAAGATGGAATCGTGCGAGTCGCGTTAGTACGCACTACAGCAGGGATTTTCAAACGCCCCGTCGTTAAGTTGTGTCCCCTTCCTTCGCAATAATTTAAACTTAATTTACCAATTAGCACAGTTATAATTCGTTAATCTTAAGTACGTAATTTAGTAAATCTGTAATTTAATCCACACCCTTTCACTTTTTAAAATTCAAACTTTAAGTCAATCCATTTGACCTCACTCCGCTTTAATCTAAGATCCTCTCCTTATCCTTTCCGTTTGTTTCGAAAATCCTAAGGATTTTCAAAGGGGGGAGGATGGTTGCGCCTTTAATTCATTCAATCAGCGAGGGCTGGGAATGCATTCACTCCCTCCGTTCGCGAGTGAATCTAACACGCGAACGAACGTCACATTCTTCCGTACACTGCCGCTGCGACAAGACGCTGTCGTCGCTGCGTCCGCGCCACCGCGCCGCCCGCCATCTTCGTTCTCACGCGTTATTAAAACTGCAAAAACCTCCCTCGCTTGCATGCTCGCAACCCTTCGCAATCCATTTATTCCACCCGCAAAACCGGACGCTGGCTACCAAGCATTGTGCACGCTGCCACAAGTCAAGCTGCCACGAAGAATTTCTCAAGACCTCGTGGTGCCATCGCCAGGTGAGTGAATTGCTTTTCTTTAGCTCTCGTCTAGTTGGATTGTTTTTTTACGGCGCACCATATTTTCTCCCGCTCATACTATAACTCGCATAATCCTCTTATTTTTACCCGCATCGCTTCACCAATCATCATCCCCATTTTTGTTTATCATTCACAAAACACCCTGTCACCATCATCCAGGAAATCTATCTGACGGACTAATTAGATGTTTTTGTCAATTACTCTATTTTGAACAGTTTCATCGTTTCATTTGCGTTGCTGGCTGTACATAGGTAGGTCGGCAATATCACGCTACAGGCTGAGTAGTACGACGTGACTAAATGAGACAAATTTGTCACATACGAGTACAAGCGACAAAGGGTGATTAATGGCTGTTTAGAGGTTATGATAGAATTGTTCATACCTGAGTTTCGGGGAATGTTTTTATATTATTTTCCTTGAGAAATTTACGTTTTAATATGGAAATGTGAGAGCAATGCTGACCCGTGGAGCCGCCACCATTAACTTATAATACAGATAGAATACCGTGAGTGAAACCGCGTGCCGGCAAATGAGTAGCTGTAGATATATATTTATTGTTTATTTACGTTGTATGGATTCAATAAAGTACAATACACAATGAGTATAATAGAAACAGACACGCCACATAGCAACTAACTTCTAAGTGATCTAACCCTGGCCCTTACTTTCAATTAAACGGCTATCGTAAACCTCATCAGTAAAAGGCCTCTAACTATTAAAACTCATTTATCCTATCACGACTTATGTCCCTACTTCCATCGGTTTACCTATTAACTTTCAATTTAAACTTTGCTAACAGACCGAGATCAAAAAGTTTGGTTATCAAGCTTCGAATTCGGTAAAAAAGTTTGGGAATTTTTCTATGAGTTTTTTCTGAATTTCTTTACGAGTATTTATCGAGCTTTTTTAATTTCCTTCAGAGGTGATGTTGGGTTTTGTTAGAAGTTTTGTAGGTAGTACCTACTTTTGCGTGTCAAGTTGTGAAAACATTTTTTGTTGACAGCTAAATGTCCAGTCGAAAAGGTACTGACTTTCGTACGTATATCACCATTCTCTTATCCCAATTGATTTTGAAATTTCTTTATTTTAACATAAACAAACAGATAAATGACATTTAGGTCTTATTCTAGAAGCATTTAACATTAAGATTAGGTGTTTTGTGCAGACTATGGCGCCTACATAAAACATTTAGGAATACATTCAAAATGTAATGTATAAAACTTATTAGTTGTTATAAATCAGATATATCAATCATACCACTTACGTTTAAACATGTCGAAATATACATAGCACGTTGAATAGACACAAACACACTTTATTACACTTAAAACTAGCTAGGTCTCGTGCATTCGTTGTCGCGGTGTGCGTCGCTGCGTGCTTGCGTGCGCGCAGTGTTCGTTGTTGCGGGCATTCGGTGGCGTGTGGTTCGGCGTGGTGGCTTTCGGAATGACGTTTTGCACTCGTAGTTTCGTTTTTGAAGTGAAAACTTCTTTAGCGGCGCTGAGCACTTTTTTTGTATGGGTAAAAACTTTCAAACTCGCGTCAGGGTCACGTGATGCTGATCGAAAAAGCGTAAGATTTTTCGATCAGCATCACGTGACCCTGACGCGAGTTTGAAAGTTAAAATTGAAGTTTTCACTTCTGCCGGCACTCCCGGAGTGCTACCTTTTTTTTTGTGAAATGTTCTTCTGACATTCAAAAGTGCCTGTAATTGCTTAATTGAAATAAAGGATTTGAGTTCGAGTTTGACACTATTTCAAAACCACTGCAACTTCTGAAAGCCAGAATCAACAGTGGCGACTTCCAGAAAAGCGACAAGGCATTGAAACTCGACGCATTCTAAAAGAAACAATTTAACTGTCTTGAATCCCGCATGGATAGGCCGTCGGGGCCGCGGATTTTTGTACTAGATGACGTGGCCTCGGCGCAAGGGCAAAGAAGGAACATGGGTTCGGTTTTTAGTCAGTAGAAGTCTGACACTCCCCTTCGCTCTGCCCAAGAGCGGGGGGGGGGGGAGTTTGACTACATTATTTTATAAAAGATTGTTACACAAATTCTTATCCCAATTCATTAGGGTCGACGCAGCATACTCTCTCCTTTACTCATCATCTCATAAGACACCTCCTTTGTTGACATATCATCCTTCACACAGTACATCCACCGTTTCTTTGGTCTTCCTCTACTCTTACAAATGCAGATAATGCACTGAAAAAAAAATCTATGTCTAGTATCCGTAGCGAAATAATTTATCCACACCGATTTAACCAAACAGAACAAGACAGTGAATAATAATGCTAACCGGTTTTGTTTGTAACCGCATTTCGGTCATGAGCAATTTTCAGCTAGTTTGCTGAATTTCAGTAAACACAGTCTGTATTGCAGTCGGTCAACAAGTAACAATGAATTTATACAGAACTGAAATAAACTAAATCGGGAGCTCTAGCTCGAAGCTAAACAAAAACCGCGTAGCGTCATTCCTGTGGTATGCTACGGCGTAGCCTACGTAGCTGCTACGCCGTAGCAATATTGCGCAGACTGTTTTCGTTTACTATAAAATGTGCTAAGGTTGCACTATGGTATTGACGGTAGCGTGAATTTTAATAGCGTTGTTACAATACGAGATTACACATAAAATAACATCACGCCTAATCCCCGAAGGGTTAGGCAGAGGTGTGCTTAATAGTGCACCCACATTTCGCCAGTTATGTTTTAAGTCCCATGTAATAGGGGCGAGCCTATTGCCATCAACCGGGCACAAATCCAGACTCCGTGACTGTTACTGATAAATTCCTGATTGAAAAACCCAATAACACTTTGCCCGACCCGGGAATCAAACTCAGGTCGTCAGTCGCGCTTGCCACCACTAGACCAACGAGGCAGGCAGATTATAATGAAAACCAAAACCTATTAGAACGTATTACGTTACCGCCCGCCCAGTAACAGTCGGCTGTCCATCTATCTACAATAGGAATGTTAACAAAAAAAATCTAATTAGTCCGTCAGATAGATTTCCAAAAAATATTGGACACGTATTTTTTCTTTTTTCACGTAAACAAACAATGAGGACGATACAGTGCTTTGAAAACTCGTGTGACGTCATATTCTAAGACATTAGTATGACATTTATTAGCGAGCAGTGACGTCACAACCTCCCACTCAAATCTTTGACGCGTTTTATCTTCGTCATTTTTTATTGATTTGATAAAACAAAAAATACGTATCCAATATTTTTCGATAATCTAACAGACGGACTAATTAAAATCATATTTTTTTTAGTTAGTAAACATCCCTATTACATTTTGGTTGCCAGGTGCCTCTGATTACACGCTAACGTCTCGACTATTGTGTTTGATCAGTTTTTACTCGACAGCCATTGTTATAATGTTCGACGATCGTTTCTGAGCAGGCTTCGTGTTTCAAATGGTTTATTTAACTTAGTAGATAGATGTCGAATTGTACAAAAGGGAAGTCTTATTCAATAAGTTAGCGGTTATTGGATTTCGGTTTAAAATGATTTTAATATACCTAATTAAATGGTGGTTATTTTATTGATGAGCTCGTGGCTTCAGGTTAAACCGCGCTTGCCTAGGTTGATACGTGGATAGGTGACGACCCAATACACACCGAGTTTTCTTCTTGCTTCCGAAAGTATGTAAAACCTCATGTTAAAAATAATGTTATGTCTTTGTATCCGTTACACATAGTCAGTGGTCTAAAAGTCTGACAGGCAGTCTTACTATGGGCATTATAATATCAATGGTCATACGTTGACAACTCGTAACCAAATTTTTTTCACAAAATGAGTTTTATACACCAAAAAAATTCCAGTGAAAATTTAAAATTGGTGTGTTGACGACACCAATAAACTATATTTTAAATGTTTTTTTTTAAGATATATGTAAACATTTAAATTTTATAATATGTTTATATATGAATAAACGGAATGACCTTTCGGTTGGGAAAAGGCAGGTTGATGATGTACAAAGGCTCCACCATAGTAGGTATATAGCACCTTTACAGAAAAACTACTTTAAATCACAAGTAATCGCAAACCCATTTTCTTGGTGTGGGTCTCAAAAATATTCCCAAGTGAAGGTACCCACCTACCCACCCTACCTACTTAGGTAGCTCATTCCATTAGCGGGCAGCAGTTGGAACAGCTCCAAGTCATTTACTACAATATTTGTTGATATTAAATTAACATAAGCTTCTGTGCCACGAAATTTGGCAGTCATTTAAACTCGAAAAATAAACAACAGAATAGTGTAGTAGAACCGATTAATTCTGGAGCGAACCTTTCCATAAACACAATATACACTGCAACTGAGTACAAGGTTCTGGGTCCGATTCCCGAGTTAGGCAAACTATTAATCCGTCGGGGATGCGGATTGTTCGAAAGAGATACCGCGGCCTTGGCAGAAAGGGTTAAGAAGGAACATGGGTGCTTTTTAGTCAGTAGAAATCTGACACTCTCTTCCGCTCTGCCCAGATTGGGAGGAGTCATTTAATGATTTCCCACCCTCAAAAAAGAAAAAAAGGCAAACTATTATTGGGTTTATCCATCAGACATTTCTCATTAGCAGACCAGCATCTGAATTTTGTAGCAAATTAACCTAACACTGAAACTAACCGCTACATCAATACATTACTAACCTAACCCATCCGTGAAAGCCGTCGTGGTTTTATGTTATTTCAATTAACTAACAAATCGCTTTTCCAAATAGAAGAATAATGCGCCAGTGTGCCCGCTATTTACCAATATATGGCAAACCAAGACTTTTCAAATTACAGTAATTTCACTCAAATATTCGATCGGTTCAGCTCACGTAATAAATAAAGGTTGACATCTTGACCAAACCTACAAAAACAGCCATCCTTTTCAAAGCAACCAATAAAACGAATTGAATTTAATCGGAATCCGTCACATTTGTTACCATCGGAACATAGTGACGCCGCACGCGCGACATCGGCAACATGTCCTCGGCGACATTTGTTGCCGGTTGGAACACAATTAATCACACCAATTTGCGAGACCGTTAAGTTTGTCAACCGTGGAAGCGGGGTAGGGGGCACACCCCCGTACCTCCTTCTTGCGGCACACGCTAATTTAATTTTCTTAATTGTTTCACTTCAAGTGTCTTACTGAAACTTTTAGTTCGGTAGTGAATTTCGTAATTGGTGGAGAAAAATGTTTTTCCGAAATAAACTTCCCTAAGTTGACAGGTGTCATATAACGTTACATTTTAACGTGAAAAACGAATTGTGTATTTTTAGACCTCCTTTATTAATAATAATAATAATAATATTCCACAACTATCACACAACGCCATCTAGTCCCAAGCTAAGCAGAGCTTGTGTTATGGGTACTAGACAACTGATAAACATACTTATATATTTCTAAATACATACATATTATATTATATTTCAATTCAAAAGCCCGGAAGATCTCCGTTGTGCCCCAACCAATGCATCACCTGAGGATACCAAGGACGACTTTTACCATGCCCTCAACACAACTAAATTTTTTTGGAGATTGGTCAATCATCAATGACTCCTCCCAGTCTGGGCAGAGCGGTAGGGAGTGTGAGACCTCTACTGATTAAAAACCACCCATATCGCTTCTTAGCCCTTTGTGTCGAGGCCGCGGTATCTCTTTCGAATAACCCGTAGCACAACATTGATTCATGTGTTCAGAGTACAAGTGCGGGGCGCACCCCAGTCACCTAGCAACAATTCTTCCTGACTGGTGTGATGGCTCCAGGTCTCGGCCTCAAATCCAGTGATGGTAGCCCTGTCCTAAGACCAAGTCCTGTAACGGTAAGGATGACGGCCTGTGTTGTCATCATACCAAGGTTCTGTGTTGGCTCGCGTTGATCGTCTAGTCTGTTTGGTTTTGTGAGTGAGTATACTGAGAAAGAGTCGAACTTTCTTAGTTAGTCTTTGGTAATCAATACTGTGTTTAATCTAGGAAGGATTGAACTTCCTCACACCAGTGTTTAAGGAATAATGCTGTATCAAGAGAGTCATTTCGGGGTTTTTTATCAACAATTAGATTTAGATTGACCACAGGTCAATCTCGAGTACACTCCACTGTGCGAACAATGTAGACTTATCAATCATTCTAACTCGATAATGCGGAGCTTGTCTCGACGCGTCTGTATTATTATTTAGTACAATTAAATACTTAATCAGTCTTCCTCTGATTTAATAAAGGATTTTACAAGTTAAAATCAATTTGACACGTTAGAATGATTATGTAAGTTGATACATGTGCGTTTGTGCTTATTTTAGCCACCGCGTCTGACTGATATCGTTCAGCATGGGGGAAGCCCTACACCGCGCCACGGTCCTTAATCAATGTTATTGGGGGGCAATCGACTCCCTGTAATCGCTACGAAGCGTTAGTGATTCCCATTTCCATATAGGCAGGTACTTGCATTTTTTTATAGCCAGATTCCCGGTTAGGGCAGGCATCGCCAGATTCCCAGTTAAGGGCAGACTTATTTGCCAGTTCCCAGTTTGGGCAGACTTTCCCCCGGAACCATGGTTTTGATTATGTATTTATATTTGAGTTATATTTAGATTTGGCCAAATCTAGGTCGGGAGTCGGATTGCAAGACATGACGTGTATGGTATGCTGCGTTATCACTGCCAGAGACGTCGCTCAGTCGTGTATCTCAAGCCATCAGTATAATATATCAAAGTTAGGAAATATTAATGTGCATTATGCAACACAGCCGAAATGTTTCTCTCTCTCAAAACAGTATATCTCCTCCAACATAGTTAAGTGATTGTTGACTTGAATCAAAGTGATGATTAGGTTCCTGTAAACTTGTGTCTCTACTCGCTCAGTTTGGGTTTTACTGATGCATACTAGGTCCAATTCAGTTCAGAAGGAACTTATAGTCTCAGACCTTAATTGAAGTATCTGACTTAGGCCTGGATTCTTATCTCAGACCTGGTCTAAAGTAGTACAAATTTATTATATTAGGTTAAATTCAATAACGTAAAATCGTGTCATTCAAGGTTCAGTGTGTAAATTATAGAGAATTCATTATTGGAGATCCAACCTGATTTACTCACTGATGTTAAAGCAATGCCTTTGTTACTACTTGGTTTTAGCTTTATCAATCTTCCATTATCAAATTCTCTACACAGGTAATCTTGGAATATAAAAGAAAGAGGTGGTTGATGTTTAAATTATTTATTTATTTTCGATAAATTTAACGAAAGAAACTGTTTGATTAATTAGACCTAGTTCGCTAGGATGATAGCGAGCTAAGGTCGAGTGTCCCATTACTAAACCTAGTCAGTTAAGGGAAAATGGAACATCTCAAGCGAAAACCCCTTCTGACAGCGAAAGAAACTGTTTGATTATTTAGATCTAGGTCCGCTAAGATTGTGACGGACCTGGACCGAGTCGTCCTCTTCTAACCTAGCCAGGTAAGGAAAACAGAACGGCTCAAGCGAAAAACCTTTCTGGCACACACAAATTAGATTTACAACATATATGTACAATATTGACAATTATTTATCAGCTTATATAAATTGCAATACAACTGAGAGGAGAGGTAAGGCACACATAATGGTTACACAGTTTTTATACAAGGTACTTAAGCCACAATATCCCATGATAATTTACAGTAATATACTCAGATCTCTAGCTTAAGCCAGTTCACGTAGTTCAAGGTCTGCGTGATGTGTATCGCCTATACAATTCAAAGCGATTTCTCCACAATTTCCGCCTTTCCATCTCTTGCAAACTTCTATACAAGTTATCACGAGAAGACAAATTACTATTATCAAGAATAGTATAGCAGCTACTTTGTCTAGGCTAGACCAAAGGTGCTCTCGTGTCTTTTGACTTAGTGAGTATAAAATATCGAAGTTTGTTGCAGCCTCCATTTTTACTTGGGTCGTTAAATAGATTGGGTGAATGAAGTTATTGTAAATTAGCTTGGGATCTTGCCTTTACACAAAATTTGAACTTGGAATACGTTACCAAATTTCAGCTCTCTCTCTGTCTCTCGGTTTCACTTAATATTACTTAGACTTAGACACACTGCTTCTAATTTTATTTTAAAATACAATCAATATTCAATGATAATTAACTTTATCACTTGCAACCGCCTTGACTCTTGAACTTCGTCTGTTCGACACCACACATTTCTCCTCGTCTCCTTGCTCCACCCCCGCAAGGCACCCAGATAAACTCCTCCTAGAAATACGAATCATACGCAAGTAATCTGTTTTTCATTGGCTGTCTTGTGTAAGACGCTTGCTCATTGGTCAAAAGCATGGCGTCGGGTTCCCGCCAAATGCTGCGTACGCGCCTTCATGTGCATCGTCATTTCACACATCTGTTTACCAGGCGTTCAGATTTTCTGAGAAAGGTTACTTCAACGTACGATTTATTGCTTTTCGAGTGTCGTTTTGTAATATTATTTTAAACTAAATTCAATAGATTTTTATTTTCTAAGTGGTTTGGGTGGGTCCGTTTGCTTATCTTTTGTTTCTAAATAATTTCTTCCCATGGATATTTCAATAGGTAGTTTTTGACAAGGGTTGAAATTTATGGATGGCTATAACGTAAGTTATTTATTTCTTCTATATGCAATAAAAGAATAGTGGTTCGGCGAACGACCATCTCACTGGCTTACCTACTTTTTGCCACGATGTTAGCTTGATGTTAAAAAAAACTCAGACATATTGGTAGTTACAAAAACCGGTACAAACCTGTTCGGGTGGCCCTAATTTAATGCAGCCAAGCAGTAAAATACACATTCTCTCGTGGCTGTGCCAAACCGAATATAAAAAGGTGTTAAAACACCTTGCATTAAACCGAGAGGTAGGTATTTGTTTCTTTTTTGTTCTAAACCATACTGGAAACCTTATAGTTACGGATATATTGTAAGTCAAAGATCCAGCTTCGTCACAGGTTTTGTAAAATATTTTTGAGTAAGAAAGCCATGATACCTGTTGGCGACTGGCTGGGATGCCACCTTCTTTTAAGAACTATATATTTTGAATGATTGTTCCATTTTTTATGAGTCTTTGTCATGTTGTCTAGTGTCAGTGATCCATTTGCTTTGTACATTAGTTTGTTCTTGTATTAAATAACAATTATAACGTACTAACAGTGTTTCTACCATCTCCAACCCATCCTAAATAATTACAGTCCACATTGCTCACCAACAATACCTTTAAAAATAATTGTTTCTGGGAAAAAAAAAACGCAGTATAACTTAGTTTGATACACAAAACGCTTGGTTGACGGTTTTATGAAGGGATTGTTTACATTTAAGTTACTGCTACACCTTTTTTTGTAGACGTTTTATAAGTGCCCATGTAGGCCTTTGTGAAATAAAATATTTTGACTTTGACTAACAGTGCCCAGTGCCCGGCGACCCATCTAGAATGTCCAAAACAAAACAGAACTCACGAAATCGCTGCACAGTCGCTTAAAACTAACAGAATCGATTGAATAAAACCTCAGAACGGCCGGTGGCGGCGGAATCAAAGCGGCGGCATTCGATTCATTACGAGCATGTAATCAGCAGCGCCCATTAGTCGCTCCATTTACTACTGTAATCGGTGGAATGAAGCATTCTCGAATTTTCCACCGATTTCGATGTGGTTTCGGGTGTTGGTGTTTCGGGTGTAAACAAACAAAATCGTTTAAGGTTGGTATGCAGAAGTTACCGTGGCAAATGAGGCACCTTACATAAAATTCAATAGAAATCATGATTTTGTTAAATCATGGGTTGTTGACCAACGACTAGGTGGACCGACGACCTGGTCAAGGTTGCGGGGACCCGCTGGATGCGAGACGCACGGGACCGGTCAATGTGGCGACACCTGGGGGGGGCCTATGTCCAGCAGTGGACGTCTTTTGGCTGAAATGATGATGATGATGATGGGTATTTGCTTTAGCCAGCTTTTACTTGTAATGGACACATTTTGAGTTACTTGCATTGAGACTCTAACACCCCAAGCGTATTTTATCACACAATCGTTTTGAAATCGGCGGCCTGCTTTGTCCCCAACATGCTTACACCCCAGGCTTTCATCCTAGTTGAAGTCCAATTGTGTTTTTTCTTGGATTTTGCGGTTTACATGAGTAAAACTTTTGTTCTTTTGTTTTTGTGTTAAACATGACTGCGGGTTGTTCGAAAGAGATACCGCGGCCCCGATACAAGGGCTAAGAAGGAACATGGGTGGTTTTAGTCAGTAGAAGTCTGACACTGCCTACCGCTCTGCCCCAGAGCGGAAGGATAAAGAGAAGATATAAAAACATGCTAAGTAAATGTTCTACTTTATTGTATTATCATCATATCCTGCAACACACAGCCAATATTAATACTCAGAAAGTATTTATTTCCTTCAAGAGTTCAATAAGTTTAGCCGCATTAGAGAAGAGAATTAGTAATTAAGTGGTTTATCATTAAGTGGAAGATGCGAGAGTTAGTAAGTAGTGAAACAGCAACTCGAAAGCTTTACATTCAACAAATTAACGATTTTGCTCGAAACTGCTTGCTGCTGATTTATTTGCGCGTAAACTTTGGTGAAGTGTTAATTTGAAACCACAGAATCAATCGGAATTAACACTGTTGCTTAATAGATACATATTTATTTATACGTGGAGGTTATGGTGCGTGGCCCAGAACTAATCGAACAACTAAGATTTTTTTCCTTAGCCTATGTTGTCCCATAGCTGGCCAAAAGCCTTCCCCATAGCCTTCCACTCTTCCCTCTGCGCGGTTTTCTCCGTCCACTACAATTAATAAAAAAAAATAGGAATCTTCACAACCTGTCAATGTCGTTTATGCTCAATAAGTTTACCGCTACCTATTAAGTTCTCCCACAGCGTAGATAAACCACGCACGCATAGTACTCCTTTTGATTCAAATACAACCGCATCTATTCAACAGCCAATCACAGTGAAACGTGTCCAATGGCAGCCAATCACAGTGAAGCATGTTCATTAACGCATCCCGTAGCCGACAGACATGTCCGGGCAGGCTCGCGCGCCATTCATTAACCGGAACTGTAATCGCCGGGTGACATCAACGGGTGTCCTGTTTACCTGTGTGACTACACACTAGTGTACGTCTATGTAGCTCTAGTTACGGATATGTTCTGTTGTGGGGTACAAGATGTGGTACATTGTGTCAACAGTTTGAATTTCATATGATGCTGGGCTGCGGACCCCGTCGGGGCTGCGGACCCCGTCGGGGCTGCGGATCCCGTTGGGGCTGCGGGTCCCGTCGGGGCTGCCGGTTGTTAGAAAGAGATACCGCGGCCTCGGCACAAAGGGTTACGAATAGAGATGTGCCGTTACCGGCAATATTGCCCGAAGTGGGAATTTTGTTGGCAAGATTGCCGGGATTGGAAATATTCGGGGAATATTTCTTAATTATAAGTCAAATTAAGTACGGAAACTATGTAATACAATTATAATTAGCATTTATAGGCCCTAATCTACATTGACCAGCAACTTTGGTGATATTTCCAATGCTGCTGGCAATTTTGGTATTTTACCGGCACTGTATTTTAGTGGCAATAATGCCACCAGGCAGATCACTAGTTAAGAAGGAACATGGGTGGTTTTTAGTCAGTAGAAGTCTGACACTCCCTACCGCTCTGCCCAGAGCGGGAGGAGTCATTTGATGATTTCCCACCCTCAAAATAAAAAGGTATAAGTAGAGAGGACAGTGTATGTTTGTCAATAAACACTACAAGCAAACTATTACTCCTAAATAACTTTTTAAAATTGTAACTAGGATAGATTTCAACTCTTATATAATAAAATTCATGGTATGTTCAGACCGGGGCCGGCATTCCGTAGAACACTGGCCTACATAGCATTCAGTGCCGGACGTGTAATCCACCGGGAACCACTCGCTTCCGTGATTGAACAAGTGCACTCCATGTTAACTAAGCACGTGTAGGACTCAAGTAAACAAAGGTATTTGCGGAATTCTGGGTTAAGCTCGCCATTCTACATAAGTTACATTATTGCAATTTCTATGATTTTTTTTGTGTGTAATTTAAGGACGGGCAGCTGACTCGTATGGCGGGGCAATCACCACTTAGCTACCATTTTCACGACCGGTAATGTCATGCTGATAACCGAACTTCAGTTTTTTCGTATTTGAATACACTCTTCGATTGATAATCTACAGGCTATCCGATAAAGTGGAGGACATCATATACGTACAGACCTACATTCTTTAAAACCTTCAAATTAAAATCAAGAGCGTTTAAAGACGTACATATTCTAACACTTACAAGCTAAAAGAAGACATCTATACCAACTTCCACATGTACGACCACAGTTCGGACCGTAATACCGGTCCTGGTGAACGCTGAATCAATACGCTCGGTACCGCCGCGCGTGACGTGACAATCGCACAATGACTCTATTGAGTGCACTCTACACGTCCAACGTTGGCAGTAGGTTCGGCTAAAGCATTCCTATCTGACGGCTTTAGCAGACGTTTCAATTTTTATTGGTCGTGGTTTGGTAGAGAATGTTGGTAGATGAACATTCTTTTGCCATTGTAAGACTGCGACGTTTGTTATGAGGCGAGGATACCAAATACCTACAAATAAGTACTTCCACATTATCGTACCGTGTGATACTATCAAATGAAATGGAAACTTATTGTGAGGATCTCAAATATTTTTAAGATAAAAACTTTTAAAGATATTTAAGAAAATTTACTATTACCCCCCCCCCCCCCACCCCCTCTTTATCTACGCGCAAACGAAAATACTGCGCTTAAACTTTAAAAAAAAATACAGAAATTAGTTCAACACTTATACACTCGAGAGCAATGAATCCGGGTCACTTAAAGAATGTTAAAAATCTCGGAAACTAAAAATGATAGGTTAATGCAATAAATTGTATTTAATAGACAATGTAATACTCCTTAAATGAAAGTAAAAAAAATATGAGTCACCATACATTTTATTAACACAAAATTACATAAAGAAAAAAACTGCTGATCTCTCCTTAAAACAAAAATAGGAAACATGAAATTTTTGAACTTTATTACGATTTTCTTGAATTTTAATACTTCGTATTGCCTCCTCGTGCTTCCATTACTGCGTTTACGCGGTTTGGCATGCTGTACACCAAGTTCCTTATACGATTTTGGGGAATATTCTCTCATTCCTCTGTGAGAGCAATTTTGAGCTCACGAAGCGTGATTGGGGGAGGGTTTCGTTGTTTTACGCATCTGCCTAGCTCGTCCCAAGCATGCTCGATCGGGTTGATATCCGCGCTGCGCGCTGGCCACTCCATACGAGTAATGATCATCTCTTGAAGGTAGTCATTCACAATCCTACCTGTATGAGGTCGGGCATTGTCATGCATAAATATAGCATCCTCACCTAAATTGACCATAAATGGACCAACGTGATCATTGAGGATTTCTTCCACATATCTTTCGCTATTTTCGCTATATTGTCTATTAAATACAATTTATTGCATTAACCTATCATTTTTAGTTTCCGAGATTTTTAACATTCTTTAAGTGACCCGGATTAATTGCTCTCGAGTGTAGATTACAGGAAAACATATATAAGTATATGGTTCAGTAATAACATGGAAAATCTCTCAATATCTACTACAATGGTACGGAACCATTCATGTGCAAGTTCGACTAAAAATATAAATATTTCTCGATTTTTCAAGGTACTTATTTACGAGTATACCTGGCCTTTCATCATGTAGCGCGTCAAATGTTGCATAGTAGATACAAACAAGGCTTCAAGGAAACAAGTGACACACTAGTGCCACTTGATGCAAGACAGGACACCCGAGGTCCGGAACACGCTGCCGTGAGGGTTTTCGGTTTTTTATTTGAAAGTCGTAACCGACACATCGAGGCTTATAAGGAACATATTTTTGAATTTAAAAAACTCCTTATCGTTGCTATTTCTGTTACTGTAGTTAAATATCTCCTCCTTGCCCTCAGTTGTGGTCGCGCCGGCAGTCTCGCAGCAACTCCAGGCGAGAAACTTCTAGAACTGCTCCGACCGAGTGTGGGCACCCCTCGGCGTCACAGCACTGCAGCGTGTGCGCCCGCGCAGCCGCAGCGACCAGCCGGCTTTGTGTACTGCCCGTCTGACGCGCTGCCCTACTGCCCACCGTCGAGGATCGCGCCACCAAGGCCCATCATGAAGGTAAGACAGGGTACCATTAGAAGCATAGAAGCATTTGTGAATTCAGCGGTTACTTTTCAAGAATCTTTGACATTTAATGGCTTACCAAATATTTAGTGTTAACTCCATGAAAAAAAACTATAAGGATAGACGCAGGATGTAGCCCACCCTCCCGAGGGGTCAAAATATTTTCAATCTTCAAAAAAAAATTGTGGGCAGAATATTATGAATAACATTAAACTTGAGATTAAGGCTATCTTATCTCATGTTAAATTGCACTGAGTACAGTGGGAGCATATCACATAAAACATTTCTTACATGTAATATTGGTGCTCGTACTGATCATATTTGTGTATTTCTGGTGACAGCTCCAGCCACCACCACAACAGATCCAGCCAGTGCAGCCGCAACCACCCCCAGTGCCGCAGCGCACCACGGCGACAGTGGTGCCCATCCCCCTCCCGGTCCCGCCCCCCGCGCCACCCCGGCGCGCCTCCCCGCAACCCCCGCGTCGAGTGCCACCACCCACACCACCCCGGCCACCGACCACGACGACACCACAGACAGACCCCAACGGGAACAGAAGAACCGTCGCCCCAGTGCAACCACAACCACGGCTAGACTGTAACAGGAACCCTGCACATACACAGTCTCTGTCTGCCAGAAGACAACTTCCTCCCACAAGAATCCCTGACTCTTCACCTTTCCCTGCTCCTTTACCTCCTCAGAATACTGTCCAGCCGATGAAACGGTCTCCAAGTTCAGGGTCAAATATAAGCGTCCGACAGGACTCGAACGTGTCCTCAGACTCGTTCAGTCAGACATCCTCACCGTCTTACACGACGAAGACGATGGAAGCTCCCTTGCTTCCTCACCAGCATGTGAACAAAAGCCTCAACGCTAAGATTGCTCGGGGTCTTCTCCTGAAGGAGCAACAAGACAGGGACTCGGGCAATGGGTCCATAACAAAGAGTATGTCCACACCGGCGTCGTTACAGACGATCGTCAGGTTCCAAAATGGAAGCAACATGTCTTTGCATCATCGGGTGAGTACCGTTCATTTTAATACTCTCACTTTCCTCATCAAATCAGTGAAAATAAAGTTAGCTGTTAGGTTATGCTTTTGAATCTATGTATTTACAATGTGACTACATATTTGCACTAAAAAACTGTCGTTTATTACAATGTTTTTGTCTGTACTACAGACAAAATATTCAATTTGATTTCGAATAAAAAATAACTTTAGCGATTAACTACTGCAACAAACAAAAAACCATGACAATTAAAACGATCAGTCAGTTTATATTTTCTACGTCACATTCCATGCCTCACGATCCGAAAACGGTAACAAAAACGTCGCTTGCAGAAACATTTTTATAGCTGCAAATGCTGCAAAAATCGCGCGTTCAACAAAATGTCGTAAAAGTAAGTAGTAACAGTATTTTCCCGCACAAGTGTATGACACATATGGCCACTGTAAAATTAAGTGTCGCTCGCAAGCGCTGCGTCGTAATTAAAATATTGCGCCGCATTAAATGTTTGCTGTGTTTACGGTAAATGCTTTTGGTGCGAGTTGAGGTCCAAAGCGTAGGAGGTAGCGAGTAGAACTGGTTTGAGCGAAAGTGATAGTGAAACTTATAACACTGCTAGGACACATGCCTCCTTTCTGTATGAAGGACATAATCCACCAAACGAGTCATGTGCGCTTACCAACAAGTTATTTGATTGAATGCATAAATAAACCGCAGGATTCTTCAGAACTTGCAAATTATCTTTGACCAGACCTATTAAAATTCAAAGATTTCTATAATCTTGTCGTAGTGAATTGTGAATTCCACATCTCATTTCTTTGAATAAATAATTTCGCTATCTCTTTTCACTTGTTTCTTCCATTTCACAATCGAGAGCGGACTGCACTTGAGCGAGTCGCGGCTCCATTAATCGGGAATCGTATCGAAAAGTTTCGATCTCAAGATTAGTTTGCAACGTATTGTGTAGCGAAATGAAGTAGCTATTATATTTCTGTCAGTATAATTATGTTATCGCAGGATATGTTGGAAGAATTTAGTATCAAGTTTTGTTGTGAATTTAAAGGTAGCTTAAGGAATCCATCTTAACGTATTTTAAACTAAAAATTCTATGGTGTATGTCCACATAACGTGCCTGTGCTACTGCTAGACGGGTTACGCAACGGATTTTTATTTTAGAAATGAACGGTTAGTTATATTTCAGGTTTATTTTATTACAGTTATAACTAACTTAAATTAATTTTTACGTTTTATCACGTAAAATCGAGAAAACAAGACCGGGAGAACCTACCAAAACCAAATGTCTATTTGTTTTAGGTACTAGAAAAAACAACTAGACTACAAGCCATTAAAATCGATTTACAATCATTGCGGGAGGCTTTACAATTCTTATCGGAATAAATAAAATAAATTGAGACAAGTGATTGCGATAGGATGGCCCGCGGGCGCCAGTCTCTTGACACAGACGGATTGTTTGTTAGACTACAGCAGCTTGTCTCGATCAAATACACTATTGAAATATTAACAATTTCGAGAGGCAGTGCTCAAACATGAAAATATTATGTTTACTGTTCAAACTACGGGTTCGTAAAACATGGGATTGGTGCCTTGAACAGTGAAACACAACAAAAGAGATAGTCAGTCTAAACAAAAAACTGGACAAGTGCAAGTCAGACTTGCACATGAAGGGTTCCGTACTTAGACTTCTTATAGGTTTTCCTGTAATCTATACGTGTTGAACTAATTTCTGTATTTTTTTAAGAGTTTTTGGCTCAGTAGTTTTGGAGATAAGGGGGGCAATGGTCGGACAGACAGACAGACCGACACACGAGTGATCCTATAAGGGTTCCGTTTTTTCCTTTTGAGGTACGGAACCCTAAAAAAGAGAGAAGTAAAGTCAAAACTGTATAGGGCTGACATAAGCTACCGAGAAGCTTGTGCCAATATTGTAGAAAGTCGTGCAAAAGTCGATTGGCATTTGTTTCTGAATTGTGACCGATGGAATTAGTGCAAGGAAACCTTTGCCCAGCAGTAGAATAATTCGAGCCAGAAGCTGGGTACCTTACAAATTGCATGTGCTTTAGAAAATAACAGTGCAGTTTTTTCATGCAAAACAGTTCTTATATAAAAACCAGATAAGAAGCTTATTGACCGCATAATTACATCTTTTGAATAAAGCGAGCGGTGGATATTTACCGTTCAAATGAGAGGGGTAATGCATTAGTACTTTAGAGACTTGTGAAAATTCAGCTCGACTCAGAAAATGTTTCTAATGCTGGAATGATATAATGAGAATCCAATAGTTTATACAACGCGGCAATGCCACCAGTCTCTTGGGCCAGCTGACAGCGTTGAGAAACAGTTTTTTGATGCCGTTCTATAGTTTCTTTAATAGTTTTTTAATTAAAAACTAGATAAACCTGTAACATAAACTATCATTTTCATTCAACATACTTATGAATTATTGTTATTCATGGTTTATGTTATAGGTTTATCTTAGTTAAACCAATTATACTAAACTACACCAACTGCAACATGAATTGAAAGTTATTATTGTGAACTGTAATTCATTAATGTATCCGTCAAAATCCATGTTACAATTTGAAAGTTTCTTACAAACTTTCATCAGTTCACGATATAGTATCTAATGAAACTTTTAACGACAGCGCTCAAGTTTGCAACCGTGCACCGCTAAGACGAACTCGTAATGAAATCTCGATAGCATCCTCCTAAGTACAAGCGGAAACTTCTTTCATCCTCAGTAATAAAACCTTCAAATCCGTCCTTTTAAGTTCTTTCAATCTCAAAGTTTTTAATCAGCGTTCACGTTCGCCACATACATATCTGTGCGGAGGGGTGTACGCCCGCCCCTACAGCTAGCTAGTAGGAAGGAGTGTACAACCCCGGCCACATATTATTGTTTACATGAGTCAAGATTGCGTCCCGTCCTACGTATAACTCGGAGTAGATAATCTGTATTGTATTGCGGAAGAGTTTTGTTTTGTTGGTTCATCGTTTCTTATGGACTTAGCTCGGTATCTTTTGGCGAGTAAGTACTTTTGTAAGTATTTTTGTGCCAAAATAAAATATGGTATCAGAATTAAGGCCCGCTCTCTCATTCATAATAAGTGGATGTTCAAAGCTTAGAACAGATATATATTGGGTGGTTATGATACGCAAATAATCAGTATTTATCTTGAAATAAAGACTCTTGATTTAGTAGGGGCGAAGGGTGGGCGTTTTGGAGGACTGTCTCTTGTAAATAAGTAAAGTAAAGTAAATTTTGACGTTCGAAAAGTGCTGATTATCGGCCTATTTTGAATAAATGACTTCTGATTTTGAGTGGGATGCAACCACTCACTTTCTAGGGGTCCGTAGTCGCATGGGAAAAAACGGAACCCTTATATATTCGTCATGCTGTCTGTCCGTCTGTCCATCCGTATGTAACAGCCAGTTTAACTAGAAGAAACTAATAAGACTACACAGTTAAAATTATTATTATGTATTCTGTGAACCGCTTTACGATTTTTATACAAAAATAAAAGATTAACGGAACTGAAACAAAACTTATACGTGTCTTTAGATAAGTCTTTAAAAATGGCAATGAGGTTTCTAAACCCATCATTTCTCAAAGTCAATCGTTTGAAAGATAGACACTTCCAAAATAAAAAATCAAAAAAAAATATAAGCTGTGTGTTATGATCTCAATAGGTAGACACTTTCAAACACAATTAAAGATATAGTTAGTAGTTTTTGAGATTGCTATATTATTATCTCATTTAAAAAACCGCAAATATAACTGTCGTTCATACAAACACTATGAACCAGCTTTATCGATATCGGTTCTCTCATGAGATGCATATTGCATTATAACCTGCCGGATATAGGTCAGTCCCTAAGTTGGTTCTCATGCAAATACTTCATCTTGGACGTTTATTGAGACGGATATTACTGAATCGCATAGGTATCTGTTACTAGGGATTCAAAAGATTTGATTATTAAAATTTGTCCAATATCATTTGAATTTCTCGAATGTCCAATGTCTCGACATCTGCTATTAATTCACAGAACAGAATAGAAAAAAAAGAGAATTATGGTTTTGGCTATCCAAAAATTAAAAGCTAGAACAACATTCCAATGAAATCCTCATTACTCAAAGCTAAATATAAAATGACACCTTTATCATGTATTCTGGAAACAAGGAGTTAAGATGTTAGACCCTGAAAAGAGATTACGCAACAATAATATCTCAGAGAAGGCTACAAAGCCAGGGCTTCGTATTGAATATGAAACAATAGTGTAGTACGCGCCGCCGCCCGGGGCTCCAGCCTGGCCCAGCTTGGCCCATTCATGGTGCCACTGCACTTCGAGATAAATCCTTTTAGAATTGGTAGAATTGCTAACAAGCCATGAGGAAATAGTCACATTGTTCAAAGTTTGAATAGATGACTTAAATAGTTGGCTGTGTTGCAAAGTTCAGGGACAAAGGTTGATTCGTTGCGGAGTTAACTTTAGCATTATTTGTCTCTCTTTTATCTAGTTCAGTTGACTTATTTGGATACTTCGACTTCTAGGTACTTGAAGTTACTGGGGAAAATTCGCAATCGGTTAACCAGTGTCGCGGTCACCCGTGGGGTATATCAATTGCGAATTATTTTAAAACCACACTTTTAAACATTTGTGCAACAATCTTCAAAAGTACGAATCCACTCAAATTCTACCACTCATTTGTGCATTTTCGTTCATGAAGCCAATATACGCTTTATGAGACACGTTGATCAGCTTATGTTCTGATTCGGGGTGATTAACGAGAACAGCTTCCGAAGTCTTTTGTTCACAGAAATTTAGTTAAGAGCGGAACAAGCTGAGCGACCCAAACGGCTTAGCACAAAGCACTTGCAGTCATGTGTGTCTTTTAGTAATTGGATATAGTTTCAGTTCGGGAAGATTATATTGATTGAAAATGGCAGAATATTGAGGTGACATAAAAAAAAAAAAAAAAAATATGTTTATTTCAGACTAGGTAATGTCCATAATTTTGTTAGTAACAACTTAACTGACATAGAAATCCCGTCGGGGCTGCGGGTTGTTCGAAAAAGATATCACGGCCTCGGCGCATGGGCTAAAAAGGAACATGGGTGGTTTTTACCCGACTGCGGCGAAGCCCAAAAGGAGGGTTATGTGTTTGACGTGTATGTATGTATGTATGTATGTATGTATGTATGTCCGTTTTTACCCGACTGCGGCGAAGTCCAAAAGGAGGGTTATGTGTTTGACGTGTATGTATGTATGTATGTCCGTTTCTTTGTTCCCTCATAACTCCTAAACGGATGAAGGGATTTGAATGAAATATTCGTCGTTAGATTCGTCTTGATGGCGCAAGTGTTATAGGCTACATTAAAATTAAAAAACAAAGAAAAATTGTGGATTTTGGGGGCCAAACGCGGAGGCCAAATTTTACAATACCATTGAGTAGGATATCAAAATAAAGGGTTTTAAAAGGAGATTACAAAAATATATAACACTTCTATGTTTAAAAAAATTCAAAGTGACAAATCCTATAAACAAGCACTAAAGTTAAATCATCTGTGAAGAATTTTACGCGACCAACGAAAGAACAAACACAAAAGAACTAAAAAGTTGGAAATAAAAAAAGTAGTTAAAAAACCAAAAAACCCGACTGAAAAAACTGAAAACGAAAAACAAGCACATTTTAAATTAAACAAAACTTGGAAGCGGGCGGGGTTCATTTGAATATTAAATTATGAAATGAAAAAAATAGAACTAAATAAAATAGAACCCCGCCTGCTTCCAAGTTTTGTTTAATTTAAAATGTGCTGGTTTTTCGTTTTTCAGTTTTTTCAGTCGGGTTTTTTGGTTTTTTAACTACTTTTTTTATTAGTCAGCAGAAGTCTGACACTCCCTACCGCTCTGCCCAGAGCGGGAGGAGTCATTTGATAATTTCCCACACCACACAAAAAAAAAAGGTGACGTGGAAATAAATAGTTATTTTTGGTACACTGAAAATGTTTGCAGGTACATTAAAAGTAAAACATAGGTTCCTTTTCCTGCAACGTTCATATTATGTTTACATTCACAAATTCAGTAACTGAACAATGCAGTTGTGAATGAACTCGCAGCCGCAACCACCAGCTGTCCACCGGGACCGTGCCGCTGAATTAATTTGAGTTACTATCGCGGACCAGATGATCCTCGCCCGCCTCAACCCCTAGGTGTTCTGAGCCCGGGGTTCAGGAATTTGAATGAAAAGTATTTTTACGTACCTACAGTTTTTTAGGGTTTCAATTTTTTTTTATGTTTCTGGTCGGCGAGGCTCAATAGGAGGTTATTTCTTAACTATTTGGTATATTATTTGGTGATTGAACAATAAGTAAATTGCTGTAGTGATAGAGTGTAATCTAAACACAATTGTTCGGTGCGAAACAATTTCTACTTAATATTTACCACAGTTTCTATTCAGCTAACGTGCCGATCAGTCAAAAATCGTTCTGCATTTTGTGCTGGTAAACCAACTCCTTCCAACATCTGGTATCGTAGAATCATAATTATTGAAATCGACTCTGCACAATCCGAGCGGTTCCTTCACGTATTTCTCTGGCTGTGCCGAACACAGTCCTAATCTTAACATGAGTAGCTCCCGTGACATCTCATACGTGCCTGTTAGGCCTCATCATCATCATCATCCGCCTTATGACGTCCGCTGCTGGACAATGGCCTCCCCCATGGATTTCCATAAAGATTGGCAGTTTGTATCCACCGTTTGCCCGTGACTCTCACGATGTCGTCGGTCCACCTGGTGGGAGGCCTACCAAAAGAATCTTTCTTCCCCATCGCCCATTGTCACTTCAACTTGCATATTGTGAGAGGTATGTCGGCGAATTACCTCATTTCGGATTTTATCGCACAAAGAAACTCCGAACATAGCTCTCTCCTATTAAGCCTACATTAAGTTAATCCATGTTTCCCCACCAGATGCTCCGTGACATGCGTGGCGCCAGCACGGACGCCAACCCACACAAGTTCAGACTGATGCAGCTCGCGCTGAACGCGGTGGCGCTACTCGCCATCACAGGAGCGCTGTTCGCATACTTCAGAGCTAACCCGGCCGTGCAAGTAAGATTTATTATCTTTAAAAATACATTTATATTATTATATCAGTACATAATATTCTTGAGACTGGAAGGCAGACTATTTGTGTAAAGAAGAATGGGCGGTGCAAGTGCATGGCCGACAGCATGTTCCGAGGCTGGTTGGTAAAAAGAATTTTATTTATTTATTTTGGAAAACTTACAGATAGTTACACACAATAGTTTGGTTTATAAAACAATATGGCCGATTAGACAAACACTTAAATAAAGCAAAAACAAAAAGACACGCACAAACGTTACAACGTACAAAAGTTGTTTTATAATTGAACTTTTATTTATGATGGTACCAATAATAATTTGGTCAAATTAAAAATGTAAAAAGCTTGACGTAAGAACTCAAACTTATAAATGTACTAGTTATAAGTCCTGAAATGGGTACTATTATAGGTATTACTATAATAGTTTACTATTTCCTGAATACATCGCGCTAACAATAACCATGACTTAGCAAATTAATAGGGTCTTTCATACCCACCAGCTTTGTGTAGCGGCAATACAAGTCACTACAATGAGTAAATTGACGAAAATTAGGAACACTGCGACAAAACAAATTATTTACTTTTTTTTGCACGGCTTCAACTTCCTCAAACAAAGTTAAAATATTTTTCTCACCCGTCAGAAAGTGCGCGCCATTTCTCATTGTGCAAAAATCAGCAAAACGAAGCAACTCAATTACTGAACCGCTTGCATACAGCTGAAAGCTATCCCGGCCACAAAAACGTTGGAAAGGCAAAGCTTTGCTAACAAAACAATAATTGTGCTCGTTGCTCGCAGTCAGTGCGCTGGCTTTGGGCAACAATTCCGTCTTACCTGGCGTCTTGTCTCGTCTTTGTCTGTTTTGTGAGCGTTCGAACAATAGGCACATTGTGGAGGACGCGTTGTTGTGGATAGGTACATATTGTTTTTTGTGCTCACGAAATTTTGTAAAGGATTTTCTTGAGGGAAGTAGTTTGCTCTTACGGTCTTGAATATTCTAAAGCTGTTGTGGGAGATAAAAGTACTGAACCACCTTGCCTAATTAATTATTATGGTTGTGCTTACATATCATTGCAATATAGGTACCCAAGTAAACAAGAGCTAACCCTAGTTTGTTGTTCACAGTACGTATCACAAGTAGTGAACCGGTCCACGGTGGTGACGTGGCCGGCGCCCACAGACCCACCGGGCGCCCGGAACCCCGCGCCGGGAGTGTGTCTGCCCGTCATCGTGAACTTCTGCCAGCAGCACCGGGTTCCCTACAACTTCACCGTGTTCCCCAACTACATCGGGCACTTTGGACAGAGGGATGCTCAGCAGGTTCGTGAATCTGGTTTATCTATAATTTAACGGACCTATGCAATAGGTCATATTAAAGTTAATTTAACACTGCCTATAATATGACAAGTACAATTTTGTGTGTATCTTATCTTGCCTGTTCTTTTCCAGAGGAAACAACCAATTCAATTCAAGCACCTAGCTCCTGTAATTATATAATTACATAAGTGCTCCTGTGGGTTTTTAAGTGAAACATAATATTTAACTTTTTCGATGTCGTGTCCAAGTTTGAATCATCATCGGTTTTGGTTTTACGTCATAACGGGTTTCTTTCAAATATTTGAACTGGCACACTTGGGTAGTTTGTTGGTCATAATTATGTTGTTATCTACGAAATATGTCAAAGGTTGAAAGCAGTTATATAACATTGGGATTTATAATTTGAAGTACAAACTAAATTACAAGATTTATAGAATTTTCTTCGAATTTTGTTGATTCGAAGCTTATTGATAAAAGTTACCACTGACTAGCTATCAATTTAGAGAAGACAAAACACTTTATCAAACGATCAATATTTAGTTAATCAAACACTAATGACGAAGTTTAATTTACCGCATCTAAGAGATTCCACGAAAACGGGTTGTTTGTTTAGTTTGAAGAGCCCACAAATGTATTGATACTCGTTCCCCTGGACTTGTTTATAAGTCAAATACGGCAAGTCAAAGCTTCGATACGTCAAGTTACAAATTGGATGAGTTCGGTTTGCTAGTCATATTAGTTAAATTGCCGTACGAACAAACAGCGCCGGCAAATTGAGTTTGCTAAGTGATAAGTGATTCTCAGTTTGTAAATATTCTGTTTTTAATTAATATTGGGCGACGAGGTCTTCGCTGTAATTTTGTTAGTTTGTTTATTATTTGTCTACTTGTTGAATTACGGAATAAGTACAGGCGCGGATCCACCGTAGTGGGCACTGTGGGCATGCCCACAACCCTAATAGACTTGTGACGTCACATTTTACGGTCTCACGGGTCATAACCCCACCAAGATCATCAAAAAATTGCATTTTTTTGAAAAAAATCTGCACAACAGACACTAACCATTCCAAGGCGGCAACCAAATATTGTAGGCTCGCTTCTCTCGCTATTGCATTTTGCCCTTTTTATTAAGGTCATAATTTGACATTGATTTTGTTGTCATCTCTGTATGAAAAACAAAAAGAACCCAATATATGGAGGTGGGGTGGGATGCTTAAATTTTGAAGATCTTTTTTCCTCGCTCCTGCATTATGATAATATCAAAAGCGGTTTCAAAGGCTTCCGCCTTAAAACCTAATACTTTCGAGCGCCGGCTTGCTCCACTCGCTCTTGTGTGTCTAATTATTCTAACTCATCTCGGGGAACCTCCTCACCTTCCCTCGAAATCGAAGCGATCAACCTATCCGAGGCAGAACGCAAAAAAAATCTCGCTCGCTGCGCTCGCGAATACATCCTATCTCGTTTCTACAAACGTTGCCAGAGTACTTTTTATTCTCAATCCCGTATGAAGGAAAAGAATCTATTTTTCCGAGGACGTGAAAAATTTTCGAGCTCGCTCCGCTCGCTCTACCAATTTTTTAACGTTGGCTGTTTTAGTTACTCCTGACAAGACACAATTTCAGACAGTAAGAAAACCTCTTAAATTCAAACTAGGTACTAACTTTTAGGAGCTCATTACGCTTATTTTTGTAACTTGCCTTTAGAGCTCTTTTTGGGAAACTAAAGATGCACATCCCGCCCTCCCTCACCCAAATAAACCTGTCGGCGCCCATGCACGTTTTGATTCAGAAAACTATCGATTTAGTTCCTAATAGTGTCACTATATCGATCATGAGCGAGTTCATACTCCAACTCGCACTTGGCCGATTTTCGGGTGACTGTGCCCACAACCTTTTTTGAGGGCTGGATCCGCGCCTGAATAAGTATCGTTAATGCCTAGACATACTAATTAACAATTTACATTACCTACTGACTAGAAATGTTTTAATGTTTTTTTTTTAAACGGTGTCCCACAGTATTTCTTCTATATAGTGGGTGCGTTTACGAACATTTAAACTCACATACACCAACAGCCAGACCCGGAATGACTACCTGTAGGCTAGTAGTATTTAATAAATAAATACATATGTATTTAGAATTAAAGATAATAAACTTGCTGAGCCTTCAGGCTTCAGAAAGGTGATGACGAGTGTAGCATACCAACTGAAAGTGGGTAAAAATCGAACTTACATAAGAATATGTATGTATATAAGGTCCCATTAAAATAGGTGGACAAATTTTTAGAAATCATTCAGACTATCAAAATAAGGACAATGTTAAAAAAGAAAATTTGAGAAACGCATCAGATACCTACAAGAAAATAAAACAGCTAGCGAAAATATACTAAAAGTGTTAGTAACCCAATATTTTACGTAAAAAAAAATCACTGTAATCAGTGTTTTTTTTACTTAGATATGTTTGGTTAGACGTACTGAACGCTGTGTTAAAATTTGTCCACCTATTTTAATGGGACCTTTTATATAGAAGTACTAAAACAAATAAAATCAAGTAATAATTAATTAGCTAAGCTAAGTCACAAATTTTAATATACTAGTGAAATCAGAGAAATCAACGCATAAATTTTACAATTTTACAATGAATTACATTTAAATGCCAACGATGACAACCGATAAGAAACAATGCTCCATCACCCACAGTAGGAAGTTCTAAAGACGTTGCCCATCTACTGCTGGGCATTACCGGGCAATGAGTTTAATTGCCCGAATCCAAGGTGACTCGTTAAAATGCCATTAACAGGGTTTAACAGACACTTGGCGGGTCCCGCGGGCTCGTTAATTAGCCGACCTGTAATGTATTCAAGTGTTACGGCGGGATTTTAAATTTTTGTTGAGTAACGAAACGCTATATTTTAGCATTATTTTATTTAACTAATATATTTTCAAATGAACTACCATAATAATATGTGATCCTCAAAGGGTTAACTCTAATTCGCCAGTTATATGTGAGTCCCGTGGAAAAAACTGCGTAAAGAAAAAAATCAATAAAACTTTTCCCGACTTGAGAATCAAACTGAAGATTTTAGATATACTCAGCTGAACCACTTGGGATCACTAGATCAAAACTTTTCAGTGGGTGTTGCCTTTTGTTTTTTTAATGGGACAAGCCCGCCACGCTATTCCGAAACCAATTGTTTGCATTGCCTTTTTACAAGAACAAATGTTGAAGTGAATCCCACACAATATTTTTTTCTATAATAATAATAATAATGATATTTATTCACCAACCAAAGTTACAGATCATCATCACGAAAACAATTAACAAATGTTGCAATTTCTGTACAGTAATTTATACAACCCTGCCTCTTAAACTAGGTTGACCTGTATTTTAAGAGACAGTGTTCGGCCGAGCAGTTCCTTAAACATTAGTTTACAACAGGTGAAGGTGCAAAGATTATTCATTATAATTATGTTATAAATGTTACATAGATTGGTTGTGTGAAGTGTGAGTATGAGTGTGTGTGAGTGTGTGTGTATCTCACTACACAAATGCAAACATCCTCGTCACTGTATCATCACACTATTGGATCTCCGCGACCTTTACTCCCACAGCTGTTTGTATCTGAGTCTATGCAGCGAACTTTCTTCAAAATCCTCTTAATGAAAATTAATTGATCGAAAACCTAGTAGGCGCAGATCAAAGGGCTTATGAGGCAATTAATTTGTGCTCGTCGCTCGCCGGCCGCTAATCTCTGCGCCAAGTGTCAGGTCACGCTTCTGAGCCTGTAATTATATCATACGAGTATTGGGAGCATTTTTAAGAAGATTATTTTGAAGTAATTGATAATGATTGGAAACTGGCTCCCTTAACACGTGTTTGTTCCGGATGTCTCACCGAAGGGTCACGAGCACACGTTCAAGAGACACGCGACTTGCGAAATGTTATACTGCGGAGTTAACACATACGAGATAATACTAAGAGCACGCCACTTTGCGAGTCGTCCTGACATAATTATGTTGTGAGGCAATACTCACACAAGGAAACAAGACATTTGACCCACACGCAAATCGCCTGAGGAAGTGAACAGGCTGTCGAGTTTTAGGACAAAGCGTGTCACTCGTAGCCTTTTTGTTTCTTTGATGGTGTGCAATTTTCAAATGACTCCTCCCGCTCTGGGCGGAGCGGAAGCTAGTGTCAGACTTCTACTGACTAAAAACCACCCGTGTTCCTTCTTAGCCCTTTGTGTCGACGACGCCGCGGTATCTCACGTAGCCTTACTTTAGCATTTAATCAAAATGGTACCGGGTTCTTTAAACAAAAGAACACCAATCAGTGACATTTCTATTTAAAGTCTAGCGGACATTGATGTTAAACGAACGACCACCTATTTTTATTAATTACCTAAACCACATTCATCGGATTTACATACCCGCAAACAAAGACTGCGACACGAATATTTTCATTGCCAGTGTATTACCCACCGCGACCACAACAGCGGGTGACGCGGCGACATCAATAACCATTAGCGGAACCCTTTCGCGCGCGAATCAATCATTGTCGCGGAAACAATGCGCGCCCGACAACTAAAATATCTGCGTCAGATTCTAAAGCGCCTTTTTAACGAGCAATGTTTATTAAAATGTGGCATTGCGTCGTCCTTGGCCTGTGACAGCGTTTGCTTGATACAAGGGAATAAATAGGTAGGTATTCTTATCTAGAATAGAAGTGGAGAGGAATGGCGTCAATGATGCAACGAGACAGTACATTATTACACTAGGATGGGTAGAGAGAATTTAAGGAATTAGAAATGGCACCGGATAGTGTTCCGTAGTATCACTTACCTGCAAGGAAAAGGCGTGAGTTTAAAGCGGATTACCATAATATCATAACTCTACGACGCATCATCATCTTCCTGCCCTTATCCCATGTCATGTAGGGTCGGCGCAACACGTTTTTCCTTCCATTCTGCCCTGTCAGTCGTCACGTTATCATTTATTCCTTTTTCCTTCATATCACCCCTCACACACTCCATCCACCCACATTAATTGTCATAACTCTACTACGGTACGCATACGGGTTCATATTAGTAGAACACAAGTAAAAGAACTTTTCCGATTCTGTATGACCTTGTTGTTTAAAGAAACCTTTACAACAAGTCTCTAGTTTAAAAAACGTGTGGCACTCGGAGACTGCCGCGGTAAAGCTATTGCATAGCATTTTTTATCAACTTATGCAAATAATTAATTATTTAATTTGACAACCTCAGTTGACAACCTTGTTATTTTCCGTAACCATAGCAACCTGGTTGAAAATTTTTGTTACGGAATTTCTGGATTCGCTCTCCACGCTCAAGGCCAGCGATAGAAGCTATGCAATAGCTTAAAATATAGTCTTGTTACACTATAAGGAGGGATCATGCCCGTAGGCGGTATTCTAATCATATACTATTCTTGGATCCTTGCCTTGTTTTGTATACACAAACATCTACAACTAGACTCGTCAATATCAGTCTTTTATTACCAGGAGTTGATGACACTATAATAGTAAAATGGTAAATCACTGGATAAAAAATGATACCAAACACGGCGTATTTATCTTCATTTTTATTTTTTAAGCCTTACTTTTTTTCCGCTAGAGGGCGCTAAATCGCTTTTTGTGACACGTCACTAAGCCTATGTTCAGCGGAAAATTAAGATGGTTCTAACGATACCTCATATGTCGAGTTACGATAAGTAGATTAGAAGCTATGAGGGAACAGATGAAGATACACACATACATAATACATACATACAAACATACATACATACATACATACATACATAGCCAGTCAAAATCATAACCCTCCTTTGGCTTTGCCGTAGTCGGGTAATGACTCATGTTCTTCACCCTTTAACATAACAAGTTTTCAACTTGAATTTAACATGAACGTGACAAGTTATTTGAATATTTCAGTGTAGAAATTGGTATTGGTTCCCGATCATCATAGCTATTCACTAACAATCGAGTCGAAACCAAATCGAATATGCCGTTTGTCTATCCTTTTTTGGCATCACGGGAGCCGGCGAGATATATATACGACATAATTCGATTCGGTTATGATTTGATTGTTTTTGAATCGCAATACAGATCACAACCAAAAATCAAATCAATAGATCAATAATTTCACATACACGGGTATTTAAAACTGGTTCACGGTTAGATTCTATGGAAAAAAACCGGCAAGAAACTCCATAGACCAGATAATTCAAATTATTAATTTTTAACCAAGTGTACATACTCGTATAACATATAGCAATTTGAACGGTGATCCCCAAACTAGACGTTGGTCCTGTATCTTGGGGATTAGAACGAAATAAATTTGGAAAACTGGAAAGATATAACCCATACACACTTTTCACAGGTGGTTCTTTTAACATTCTGTTCTCTATTGCCAGGACCTGGAGGTCTACGAAGCTGTGGTAGACGTACGATGTTACGACCTTACGGCACTGTTCTTGTGCTCTCTGTTTGTGCCCAAATGTGGGCCCCTGGGGCATATGGTGCGGCCTTGCAGAAGTTTATGTCATGGTAAGACTTTATCACCCAAAGAACCTTTTCTTGCGTAATTCCATAAAAATTCCTACCCCATGTCATTTTATATTTGAGATAGTGTCTTTGCAATTTACTTTACTTCCTACTTTCCCGAAATAAGGAAAATTAAAAAAAAATACATTACCGACAAGCTGTAGGTTTTCAAAATTGAAGGCAATGCTTGTTTTGCATGCATTTATCCAAGCGTTCTTCAACGTCAAAAATCATGATAATCAATTTTCCAATGCGACTCACAAAATAACTTTTAAAAAATATTTATATTTCCGTACAGAAACGATGCGTCGCTGCGGATTCTTCCTAGAAGTGTTCGGGCTGACGATGCCAGACTACCTCCAGTGCGACATATTTCCTGAGTCCACAGACACGGATGTGTGTCTCGGCAATCGAGAGGTCACTGACGCGCGCTTCAGAGACGCTATGCCAGGTAACAACATTTTCACGAATTTCTACTTTCTTCAAGTGAACAGAAGTCTTTACTCCGGTTTTGTTACTTGCTCTGTTTATGTCGAGAGTTGTTTTCTGACTTCAAGAAAATGAATCCGTTTTACTGACTTCAAGAAAAAGAGGAGGTTATATTTATATCAGTACGGGTTGGGGATGACTTCGAATGTTCGGTGCTCGGTGATTCGGGATTTCTCACGACGTGTTCCTTCACCGTTTCGATATACACCCAGAATGGTTATTTTTTATAAGAAATCCTCTATATTTAGATTGAGTTCCACGTATCCTTAATCTTTTTTTTATTTTCGTATAAAAATCGTAAAGCGGTTCACAGAATACATCTACCTGCCAAGTTTCAACTGTGTAATATTAAAAGTTGCCCAACAAAGTAGTTGTGACATACGGACGGACAGACTGACAGACATGACGAATTTATAAAGGTTCCATTTTTTTTCCATTTGGCTACGGAACCCTACAAATGTAAGTCATAATCAACGTTTCCGGTCTCAATACCAATATTGTTAACTAAATGTTAGGAAACTTGAAGTAGTTATATTGATTAACAGATCATAGGTAAATAATGGAAACAAATAAATGTTTACCCGACATTACTAAAGTACCTAACGTACTGTTTGTGTTCGAGAGACCTTTTGTACGTATACACGTATAGTCTGTGATCTTGACCTTTGATAAGAAAGTCTGTTGTAGCTATCTAATTATTATTTCCACGAAAACCTAAACGTATTACTCCCACATTAGGGACGTGTCTCGTTACAGATTAGTACTTGGAGATGTAGGTATTCCTGTATTGCCAAAATTGTCACAACACCCCACTATTTCCGAAAATAACACCTGTATTTAAAATAACAGCGTTGTCTCGGAATTCCAGAACCAAAATGATGACTTTTTAATCTTACTCTTTTATATTTAAAAAAAGATATTATTAGACTTACCTCCGTTTATATATAGCCTGTTTTTGCTAGGGCTTCGATTGTATCGGTCTACATTAAACGTAATATCTTGACACTTAATGTTAAGCAGGCTTTTTGCATGATTGACTGCAAAGTTGCTATTTCTGGTTCAGATGATAATACACAAGTGTGCTATTTTCTTCAAAGCTATTTTGGCAAGAGCAACTAAACTTATCTGTCTTCCCAGTGTGCCCCACCGGGTTCCAATGCGACGTGCGGCGCTGCATCCCGCACGACTGGCGCTGCGACGGGCACGTGGACTGCCAGGACCGCTCCGACGAGCTGAACTGCCGCGTGTGCAAGCGCAGCGGGGAGGTGCACTGCGGCAACCAGCGCTGCATCTCGCAGGCACATCTGTGCGACGGGAAGGTTGACTGTCCGTGGGGGCAGGATGAGAGGAACTGCTGTGAGTACTTCTTTATTGATTCAACTTTATACACCTAAGGCCCGAATTACACAGAAAAGGCGTACTGCTGCCTGCGCCACGCCGCTTGAGTGTAATTCACATCGTGTAGCTTACCTACACGCACTAAATTCGCTCAAAGAGCTCCAAGATACATGGGTCCATCCATGTATCAACATGTCAACAAAATCTTGGACATATGACCCCCATTCAATAAATCCCTCGCAGATTCTCTTGTTGGCGTAACACAAATAAACAAATACTCTCCATACAAACCCTTGTATTGTAATTTCTTTCAACACAAACACATCTACATTCAAATACACTCACACAAACCTTTTAATTGTACCTTTGCATGTTTCCATTAGTTAAGTAGGTGAGTTTAAATATTGTTTAGACTAAGCAACCGAATGATTACTGAACTACCCACGAGTGCACTTATAATGTGTCATCAACGCTGGTATAATTAGATCCCACGACACAGGGTACCCTAGTGTGGGGTCTAGCGCTACTTAATTGCACCATATCTGTACTCTTTTTATTCTTTTTTATTTTATCTTACATTCTTTAATTGTTGTGCTTAACGTGTCATCCAATGTGTCAAAATAAAAAAAATAAAAAAACATTTTGTATTGAAACGTTTTGAAGCGGCAAGATGCCTGCGCCTCGCCTCACCTTACGCCTTTTCTGTGTGTTTCGGGCCTAGGCTGTACAAAACAGAGGCGGTCTTTAAAATTTGCTACAAACTACACGTGGGTTGCGACTGCGGAGAAAGCAATTGCTTGGATAGAATTACGATACGACGGTACTCACGTGAATGAAACAAATGATGCACGCGCGTGTCAATTGACGCAGGTCGCATTACCTGAGGTCGTAAACGGGGCTTTAGTTGGCTGGCTGTGTCGCGGGTTCGATCCCCGCACCGAACAAATATTTGTATGGCCAACATATATTATAGTTGTTTCGGGTCTGGGTGTGTTTGTGTATGTGAGTTTAAATGTTTGTAAACGCACCCACGATACAGGAGAAATTCCTAGTGTGGGGCAACGTTTTTTAAAAAAAAAGAAAAAGAAAAGAAAAAGAAAGAAAAGTTTCATACAATTTTGTCATAATAATATAGTAGTACATGAATTACCGGGTTCAACCTGAACATTGGATTTTCAAATTATAATAATATTACCGCATTTGAAAGCATATATTATATATTTTACAAAGTGAACTGTTTTAAGATAGGAATTGCGTAATAATTTCATGTGAAACCAATTAAAATACTAATTTAAACAAATGAGAAACTGCTAAGATCAGAGTACATTTATTTTAATTTTGTTCTACTATGAGTATTTAAATAATAAATAGTTTTGCTGGCAGATAGCTGCCGCTGCATTTTCTAACCATGACTTGGTTCAGTGCCATGCTCTTGTTCTGCCAAGTCTTTAGTGGTAGGAACTTATGAATTTGTTTGCGCGATAAATACATAAGTTAAGGAGTAGGCGGATCTTTCCTTTCAATATTCAAGTTCGGCCGTACCTGCTCTATTCACTACTTCAAAATGGCTTTTATTAGTGGTAGGTGGGACTTACTTTACTAGGCCAAATAACTAAAGTAAAGTAATAGTAGTCTGCTGGAAGAAATTTTACATGAAATAAGCAGTACCTTTGTGCTCTTCTATTTTTTATGTTTTTATCCTTTTTTGTATTTTGTGTGTACATAAATAAATAAATAAATAATAAATAAATAAAGTAAACTTTGAGTGCATCGTCACTTGTTATTGACGAAGATGAACTATTATTGTCGAAGGTACTCTCTTATACTGAAAATCAATCATTTCATGTGGAATGTGTGAAGTCACTATTCTTTGTTGTTTAGACACTTTCTCGCCCGATGTAAGTACTGCGATGCATCACGGCTGATCACGATTAAAACAGTTCAATAAATTAATGCTAACTACATCTAAACCTTTCTCCTAACAGTGCGACTAAGCCAAGCGAACGGCGACGTAGGTCGAGGTGAGCTGCAGGTCTACCGCGCCGCCAACCACTCCTGGTTCCCCGCCTGCATCACCACCCTCGATGCTGACACCGCCTTCAAGCTGTGCTCAATATTGGGATACTCGTAAGTTATCAATATTCAATAGATCTTGTAGACTGTCTGTGGTAAAGTATTCTAGCCAATCCCTCTGATACTCGTATTACATTAAACTAGCTGATGCCCGCGGCTTTGCCTGTGTTAAATTATATACTTAAACCTTCCTCAAGAACCCTTCTATCCATTGTTGAAAACAACATGAAATAGGCGTAGAGTTTTTGAGTTTATCGCGAACAGACAGACAAACAGACGCGATGCAGGATATTAGATTAAATATTAATATTATATCTAAATGGGGTTTTTGTTGTTACATTTTCACGGCTAAATGGCTGAACGAAACTGGCATACCGGTAGGCAATGAGCCAGGCCAATATAGAATAAATATCTTTTATCTCAACTTCCCGGTTTGACGGAATAATTTCAGACCTATACAAGACTGAAGCCGCAATATAAATCATTATTAGGTATTTCTTTTTCAGACTAACGGTGATGATGATGATGATTGTAGCTTTCATATTTAGTATGTTGTCCATCACCATTAAACTTCTTTGTACAAACATTCAGACCACAAGTACATGTAACAATAATAGTTTCAAATCACTTCAATGAAATAGTTAGTACAAAGTTCAACAAACCCGGGCAGGTCATTACCCACAGAGTTGATACGAATCAATTTACTTCCGACACGTAAAGAATGTTGCACACTACTGCGCGCTGCAATTTGTTTAATTGAAAGCTCTTATCCCGCGTGGTTGAGCGCGGACTTTACCTGTAGCATTTATTTCATATTACTGTTTACACACGTGCGCTCTTTGGATGTTTGTAGTTTTAACTATATACGTAAACTTTATGGTTTACCTGTAAATGCTTATAGTAGTAATAAGTTAATGTTGAGCTTAAAGATAAAATTATTTGAACAGAGGAGAAGTTGTATCCTCCTAGGTGAAGTTTTTTTTAGTATGGGTTTCCGTTTAAAATCATACCTACGCAATTTTTAATCCCTCAAACGATATTTTACAACCTATCCAGTACTTAGTACTTAGGACCCAGTAATATTAATGACAATAATATCCGTGGTGCTAGGCAACTGGGCTTATCTCAGTAGTATACGTCCCTGTGTGCCTATTGGCCTTGTTCTGTTCTGTCTCCTGCTGATATGGAGGGAAGTGGAAACTATGTTTTTTCCTACTCCTCCGCTATTCTTTTCTGATTAATTTCGTTGCGGGATCCAAGACAGTTAAATCGCTTCTCTGGGACTTCGTCGAGCTTCATTGTTTCGGCGCTTTTCTTGTGGTCGCCACTGTTGATTCTGGCTAACAGGAGTTACAGTGGTTTGGGAATAGTGTGGCGGGCTTGTCCCATTTAAAAAAAAAAACCTATCCAGTATTATTTTCACCAATTATGTTAGGTTCGGCTTCTACATAGCTAAACCCACAGCTAAATACGATTCTTTTAGATGTAGTAACTACTAACGTGCACAGTACGTACTCGTGTGACTAGGTAGGTATTACGATACCTTTAGGAAAGAGTTTCTGTCTCCTGACTAGCCGTAACGACTGCAACCCATTACATATTTTACGGAAACATTTAAAGTTATTTATATCTAGTCAGCCGATCAAAGAACCGAAACCATGAGTTCGAAGTCACCTTCTCACCAATGTTTTTGCACGCAGATGGCTAAACAAAAGCCAAGCAGTTATCAACGAGACCCGTCCAGCCGTGAGCAGTATAAAGGCTGCGGTGAACGTGAGCGCCACCCCGGGCCCTCGCGCCAGCTTCGTGCACGAGCACGGCGCGGCACAGACCTACCGCGCTTTCCTCAGGAGTCAGGGAGGACTGTTGAAAGAGCTGAAGCAATGCAGACAGGACTCACCAAGAGTCCACCTCGTTTGTAACAACTATGGTGAGTGCTTTTATTGATCTTGGTCTTTGTGTCGCTGATACTTAGCCACTTTGTCTGCATGTTTAGTTATCTCCGTACAATATCGTGAAAAGATAAAGCTTTTAAACTTACGGGGAGATAGTATCCATGTTACTATACTCCATCTATATCTATATCTATAAAAGCGAAAGGTCACTCACTGATTCATCACGAAATCTCGAAAACCGCTGGACGTACAAAGATGATTTTTGGCAGGGAGGTAGTTTATGGTTAGTAGACGTCCGCTAAGAACGGATTTTGCGACAGGGCCGGATTAGGGTGGTCTAAGGGCCCTCGCAAGTTTGTATGAAAGTCCTTCATTTTTTGTGCTACAATCTAGATTTTTGGCAGATACGTAGTTTATAGTCAGTGGGCGTCTGATATGAATTAATTTTGCGACAGGGCCGGATTAGGGTGGTCTAAGGGCCCTCACAAGTTTGTATGAAAGTCCTTAATTTTTCGTGCTATAATCTTGATTTTTGGCAGAGACGTAGTTTATAGTCAGTAGGCATCCGCTATAAATTAGTTTTGCGACAGGGCCGGATTAGGGTGGTCTACTCGCAAGTTTGTTTGAAAGTCCTTCATTTTTTGTGCTACAATCTTGATTTTTGGCAGAGACGTAGTTAATAGGCAGTAGACGTCTGCTTAGAACCGATTTTGTGACAGGGCCGGATTAGGGAGGTCTAAGGGCTCTCGCCAGTTTGTATGAAAGTCTTTCATTTTTTGTGCCACAATCTTCATTTTTGGCAGGGACGTAGTTTAAAGTTAGTAGACGTCTGCTTAGAACAGATTTTGAGACAGGGCCGGATTAGGGAGGTCTAAGGGCTCTCGCCAGTTTGTATGAAAGTCCTTCATTTTTTGAGCTACAAAGTTGATTTTTGAGACGGACGTAGTTTATAGTTAGTAGACATCTGGTAAGAACAGATTTTGTGACAGGGCCGGATTAGGGAGGTCTAAGGGTTCTTGCAAGTTCGTAAGAAAATCCTTAATTTTTTGTGTTACAAACTTGATTTTTGGCAGGCACGTAGTTTATAGTTAGAAGAACTCTGCTAAGTACAGGTTTTGTGGCAGGGCCGGATTAGAGAGGTTTAGGGGCGCTCGCAAGTTTGTTTAAAAGTCCATCATTTTGTGTGCTACAATCTTGATTTTTGGCAGAGACGTAGTTAATAGGCAGTAGACGTCTGCTTAGAACCGATTTTGTGACAGGGCCGGATTAGGGAGGTCTAAGGGCTCTCGCCAGTTTGTATGAAAGTCTTTCATTTTTTGTGCCACAATCTTCATTTTTGGCAGGGACGTAGTTTAAAGTTAGTAGACGTCTGCTTAGAACAGATTTTGAGACAGGGCCGGATTAGGGAGGTCTAAGGGCTCTCGCCAGTTTGTATGAAAGTCCTTCATTTTTTGAGCTACAAAGTTGATTTTTGAGACGGACGTAGTTTATAGATAGTAGACGTCTGGTAAGAACAGATTTTGTGACAGGGCCAGATTAGGGAGGTCTAAGGGTTCTTGCAAGTTCGTAAGAAAATCCTTAATTTTTTGTGCTACAAACTTGATTTTTGGCAGGCACGTAGTTTATAGTTAGAAGAACTCTGCTAAGTACAGGTTTTGTGGCAGGGCCGGATTAGAGAGGTTTAGGGGCGCTCGCAAGTTTGTTTAAAAGTCCATCATTTTGTGTGCTACTGACTTGAATTTTGGCAGGGACGTAGTAGGTGAGTAGAAGTTTGCTAAGAACCGATTTTGCGACAGGGCCGGACTAGGGAGGTCTAAGGGCTCACGCGAGTTTGTATGACAGTCCTTCCTTTTTTGTGCTACAATTTTGGCAGGAAGGTACTTTATAGTTAGTAGACGTTGACTAAGAACGGATTTAGCGAGTTTAGCAACATGGCCAGAATAAGGAGGTCTGAGGGCTTTCACATGTTTGTAAAAATGTACTGTTTTTTTTTTTGTACTAACAACCTGAAATTTAACAAGTCTAGAGTTTAAGAGTAGGAGATCTAAGCTAAGTTTGTAAGGAAGACCTGGACTAAGGGCTCCCGTAAGTCCATATGAAATCCTTGGCTTTTTGTACCTGACAATTGGCAGAGAGATAGAATATAGTTAAGACATGTCAGGTAGGAATAGATTTTACGACAGAGCTGGTTTAAGGGAATATAATCGCTTCGATTGGCATTTGGCATTCGATTTGACATAGTACCATCCACAGGCAGTCCAGACAAGAGAGTCAAAATTTCTACGCGAACGAAGTCGCGGGCAACTGCTAGTTTACTATAAGATTAGAATTTTAAGTTAACCGTTTTTACAGTCCGTCCAACCGATTGTGAACTCTGTTACGTTGACAGCAAGACAAAATGCAGCTGCAGTAAACAGTTGGTATTGTAACATTATTTTTGCTTTTAATGCCATCCTTATGCCTACGGTATAGAAGTCAAAATCGGTTGACCAGACTGTAAAAACGGTGAACTTAAAATTCTAATCTTATAGAAAATGAAGTATAGCTGCAACGGATAAACTCCGCCTGTACTTACCCGTCTGCGGATATAATGCTACTCATTTATTTATAATACATATTTAGGTATTGCTAATTGAACGATATATGTGTACTTATTTCATCTGTCTTAATTTAATAATCTCGTAAGTAGTTTAAATATTTACATAATGATGTAGGCAATGTCCTCCCAAGATATTTCTTCTTAGTGAGTCGATAGCAAAAATAACATGAACATAAGGTTTTTTGGAGCTTCAAAAATACAGATCATTCCATTCAATCCATAAAAACGTGAACATTACTTTATTATTATTTATTATTATCAGCCATTTGTGTCCCACTGCAGGGTAAAAGCCTCCCTCCCCTCTCTCCGCTTGTCCCTATCCAGTGCTCCGGTTTGCCAATCCCTGCAAAACGAATCCAGTTCGTCCCGCCATCTCCTTCTGGGCCTGCCGCGTTGTCGTTTGCTGTTGTTTGGGACCCATTGCGTGGTTGCTTTGGCCCACAACTCCTCCGGCATGCGGCAGATGTGGCCAGCCCAGTTCCATTTAAGCCCGGCAGCCGTGTGACCCACATCGGCAATTTGAGTTTTGGAACGCAGTATCGAGTTTCATAAATGATCGGTGAGCTTAACTCCAAGGATACTACGCTCCATTGCTCGCTGACAGACCCCGAGTGAGGACTTTTGATGCTTGGTTAGTGACCATGTCTGTGCTCCATAGGTGAGGGTAGGAAGAATGCACATGTCCATGAGTTTTCTCTTCAGGGAGAGAGGAAAAGGTCCCTTCATTATTTGTTTCATCGACCAATAGCTCCTCCAGGCGTTCTCGGTGCGTCGAGCAACTTCTTTATCTTGTCTCGCCTGGAAGGAGACTATTTGGCCGAGGTAAATGTACTCATGGACATATTCAATCCTCACACCCCCAACTCCTATGGTGCGCTTGGTGCTGTTGGTCATCTCCATATTCATCGCGAGTCCGACTTCGAGGCTGGCATTGCTCAGTTGGTCGAGCATTAGGCCTAACTGGGCTGCCGTGGAGGAGAATAGGACAATATCGTCGGCGAAGCGGAGATTTGTTAACCTTCTGTCGCCCACGATGATGCCCTTTTCCCCCCAATTGCTACTTAATTTTCGGAAGACTTCTTCAAGCGTGGCTGTGAAGAGCTTTGGAGAGAGTGGGTCGCCCTGTTTATCTCCTTTTTGGATAGGGAATGATGGTCCTGTGGTGTTTATTCTTATGGCTGCTGTGCTACTTTGATAAATTTATTAAAGTAATAAAATGTAAAGAGGATCGATGTTTTGATTTTCAGAGATTCAAATATAGCGTTGTGCGATAAACTATCAAATGCCTTCGAGTAATCGACAAATGCGAGGTAGGTATATAGGTAGGTTGAAATCTAAATATTTTTCGATGATTTGATTAGGGGACTGTAAATGGTCGGTAGTAGAGAGGCCACGGCGGAATACGGCTTGTTCAGGAAGTTGGTGCTGATCTAATTGACCAGAAATCCGATTTTCAATTATTTTTATAAACATTTTAAAGAGGTGTGAGATGAGGCTGATGGGGCGGTAATTGCCTATGTCAGTCCTATCCCCTTTTTTATGGAGGAGAATAACATTTGAGTGGCAGAAACTACTTGGAAAAACACCTGTCTGCAAAATTGAATTAAATAGGTTGTAGATGCATGGCAACAAGATAGGCTCCGCGGCTCGAAGAGATTCGGTTGTAATACCATCTTCGCCAGGACTTTTATTGTACTTCATGCCTCTGAGAGCCTGGTGTACTTCATAGCCAGTAATAATTGGGATCTCTTCAGGGCATGAGTAGATCATCAGTCATTTGCTGGGATGTTTGATCGCTGGAATAAAGAGATTTATAAAACTCGGTACTTATTTCAATAACTTTTGCCCTATCTCCTTAAACATGAGCATTACAGCACGTTTTAAATTACCTCTAAAAATTAAATTCACTAAAACAAATATGCTGATAGCCGGCATTTGGCTGATAGCTAGCATGGCTTGAGCGTCACGTCGCCGTGTCGGCTAGCAATCGACTCAGTGTTGCATGTGATCGCGTTACAGGCTTTCACGGCCTTATGATTACGGGAGAGCTTTTAACGTACCTGTAGGGAGTTGTGGCGTTTCGAAACATCTGCCAGTTGTCGGATTTATTAGAAAATTTAAGAATTTTCCTCTTCAATCTCGAATCCATTATACAATGTTAAAGTTTCAATAAGATACCTATCTTTCTTTAACAGATTATAGATTTATTAAACACTAGCTTTTGCCCGCGACTTCGTCCGCGTTATACTAAAAATGTTATCTTTGGTAAGTAGATCTATCATTGATTTTAATTTTAAATGAAAAACTCTTGCGATAATATCATGGCGGTCATGCGGTGCTTGAGCTCCCGAGTGATTTCATCCCACTTGGGCTTGGTAGTTACAGTAATAAATAAGTCGGGACGTCCATATTTTCTTACGTAACAAAAAGCGTCGTGAGTACGTAAATTTTACTCAAAGGAAACTTTCATTTATTTTTGAATAGAAAGCAAACTACATTCAAAATTTTTCGAAAATTCTCTTCTCCCACACCCGGGAATCGAACCGGCTAAAATCTGGAAAAAATATACCCTGTATACTTTTATTGCATCGATCGTTAGGGTCAATTATAAGGATGAAATCTCTCTAACAAACATGATAAATTAAATGAAAAGAAAACCAGGAAATCTTAAATTAATTTAATTATTTACAAAAAATGGTAAACTAACTAATTAGTTGCTCGAAATGAGCTCCATTCTCTTGGATACACAAATTTTTCTAGTAACCTTTAATAAAGTGTTGTGGTGAATATTATAAATCGTATTCTGAACTTCAACTCTCAACTCGTTGTCATTCGCATAAGATTTCATGTAAATTTGATTTTTTACATTTCCCCACAAAAAAAAAAATCTAATGGGGTGTTAACTGGCGATCTCGCAGGCAGGTTTTCCTTTCATTTAATTTATCATGTTTGTTAGAGAGATTTCATCCTTATAATTGACCCTAACGGTCGATGCAATAAAAGTACAGGGTATAATTTTTTCAGATTTTAGCCGGTTCGATTCCCTGGTGTGGGAGAAGAGAATTTTCGAAAATCTTTGAATGCAGTTTGCTTTCTATTCAAAAATAAAGGAATGTTTCCTTTGAGTAATATTTTCTATCTGCAGTATTAAGAGTACTTTCCCTCCAGGTGGCATTACAAAATTCCACCCTGTTTAATCAGAAAGCTCCGAACTGCTAAGCTATCGGGAGTTACGCGTGTTATTGTGAGTCAACCATAAAAGATAGACATATGCTGTTGTGGGATAGTTTTTAGATAATTTTATGTAGAACATTTCCGTCATAAATGATTTCTATGTAGCTTTAACCATTAAGGCTTCACACGCGACGGAAGCTTAAAAAATGGAGCAACTTCTCCCGTTTTCCCAACATTTCCCTTCACTGCCCAGCTCCTATTGATTGTAGCGTGATGAAAAGTATACTATAACCTCCCCAGGAGTATGAAGAATAATCGTACCAAGTTTTGTTAAAATCCGTCGAGTAGTTTTTGTTTCTATAAGGAACATACAGACAGACAGACAGACAGACAGACAGACAGACAGACAGACAGACAGACAAAAATTTTACTGATTGCATTTTTGGCATCAGTATCGATCACTAATTACCCCCTGATAGTTATTTTGAAAATATATATCATGTACAGAATTGACCTCTCTACAGATTTATTATAAGTATAGATGAGACGGTTTTTTTTCATGTGTATTTACAATTATCAAAATAATAAAATAAATCTGGAATCAAAAAACTTTATAGCCTTAAAAGGTTTTCTTCCAAAAAAGAAACGTACAAGATTTTCTATACTTGCCGTCTAAAGCAGGGCTCTGTTTTATTTTCATTCTCTGTTATTTCAACGTAAGTGGCGGCGTTTGACATCCGTTGAGTGCAGACATACGTACTTACATAGCCTAGAGGCTGGGGGCTGCGAGTGGATCCAATCTTGTCAGTTCAGAAGGGTGAATCAACTTTTGTTTTGTAAGAGCTTTGTCAACTGTACTCTAAGGTGGCGTTAGGCATTTAAATGTATAGATGTGTCGCCAGCAAGGGTAGGGGTTGTTAAAAAGGCATAGATGTGAGAGCTTCACAACTAGGTAATGTTCTATTTGAAGTTAATATTCGTGTCTATGTACCTCGGCGATGGATAGTGGTCTGCGCTATGATTGACCACGTATGCACATTCCCTGGAGCACTACTACAATCTATAATTATGTTATCAACATAAGAAATGCAAAAAATTATATTGCCTGTCAAAAAGACAGGCTTTCCTTTATTTAGATCCAATCAAACCTACCCAATCAAAGAAATTCTCTGATATTTCAGAAGTTATTTGAAACAATAAGTATTAACGTGAACAATCATTTTCCCTGAATCGATTCCCTCACATACGTTAACATTTGTATTACATTTCCTCAATAAAGCAGTACGTCATACTCATAAATAGCTTTTATATTCCAATCGAGACGTAACAACGAAGCGGCGACATTACAACAACAGATAAGGGTGGCTGTCGCTCGGCGCGCTAATGTTTCCTGACGACTGACGGCCGCGGGCGATGCGCGCGGAGCCCGCCTGACTGAGCGACAACCTTTACACGTTATTGTAAGGGACCGATACATTATTGAATGGGATGAATACGATATTTTGTTATGATTAATGGATTAGCAAACAACATTGAGCACGGTAATGAGATTTGTGGTTATTTTGAACGTAACTTCCAAAAAAGTAAAAACTAAAACCCGACTACAACAAAAAAAGGACGCTGAAAAAGCATAAAACAAGATTTTCAGGATAGAACAAAAAGAAAAGCCGTAGTCACACGTTATTAAAGTGTTTAGGTTGGTACCTATAACGTGTGACTACGGCTTTTCTTTTTGTTCTATCCTGAAAATCTTGTTTTATACTTTTTCAGCGTCCTTTTTTTGTTGTATTCGGGTTTTAGTTTTAACTTTTTTTAATTTAAACAATTTTACTGTAAATTTTTTTTTAACACATGACTTTTTGTCCGCTAGAGAGCGTCACTTTAAAGGAGAATGCCAGCGGCACTATGGGCAAATGTACTCAATTCAACATTTTTGTGTCTTCATCAAATCATCTTTAAAATACTGGATGGCATGTCTAAATACTACCTCAGAAGATTGAACACAATAGACAATGGCATTTTCGAGATATTTACAAAAATGAAATGACTATTTTTAGGTTAAGCTCAACCAAAAATTAGTTGAAAAAACTATTTGAAAGGTTCTGAATGGGATTACGAGTGAGCTTTGTGTCTTTAAAGCATATTTTTGTAAAATCTGTTACGGTTTAGCTATTTCAGGTGGCCCGTGTCTGGTGACCACCAGTGGGCAGTGACTAACTCACCAAGTCTAACTGATTTAGATTTTGAGCATTTCAAAATAATATTCTCGCGTTTCATGAAATTGCAAAGCATGGAAGAAATCATTACTAAGATAATCAATCGCTCAGTGTTATTTGTAGATACTATTCAAATCTTAAGGTAGTGGAAATCATGAAATTGTCTCTGTAAGTAGGGTGGAAAGGGAAAACACACAATACTAAATACAATACTTAAATGAAAGAATGATTATTTCTGGACTTTATTTTATTCATCTAAAAATAGTGTATCCAAAAATGGAGCTGGAACACTAACATTGTTATAACGTCCCCAGCTTAAATAGGTACCATACTATGCACATTACATGCACACAGCAACCTTCAGTTCTTCTCCGTCCCAAAAGTTGTTATTCAAATGGATATTGCAGATCCGGGCACTCTAAGGAACATAATTATATTTTGTGGCGCCGCGCTGTATCAATAATCCTTTAACTATTGATGATACCAATAGACGCTCATTATTGTTGCGTTTGGTGTGGCAGCAACACGTTTATATGTTCTTGAATTAACCTTATTAACAATCCATAATACTGGTCCACCAGGGTTCTGGCAGGATGGGTGGCATTGGAATATTAAAATCTTGTTCAATATGTGTCTGAGATCGGTTTTGGGTAGCAGAATCTTCCACTCAGTCAGCATCGTGAGTTTGTCTGGTTGCAGTTATCCAGCATGTTCGGCAAACGCTTTCCAGACGTGACACCTGTAGATCAATACAATGACTTGTTTATAATTTAGTAAGATAACAGTAAACAGTGTGGACTAGTGTAGTACGCAAGGGAATTCGTAGCTGATAGGCTTGAAAAACAAGCTAACGTCCTCAATCGTATGTGTATAAAAAATATTATATATTACCTGATGAGATAGTACCCCTCGCAGTAATAATTAATTATTTGTGGGCAGTCTAATGGCACTCGGTGAGTTCTTGATCTCAGTACGGAAACCCCACAGCCGTAGCAGACGGCCGTTTGTCCCACTGCAGGTGTCAACTGTCCCTGGGATGTGAGTGTATTTTGCAACAGTGTAACACACTCCTGACACAATGTGCCTTCGGTTGACAGCTGAAAAAAAACATATTTAAATAATTATATTTCTGTACAACTACCTAATCTTAAATGATAGGTACCTACTACATACAATTAATATCCACGAATACACACTGATTAAGATAAACCATCTTAGTTAATAAGTTGGTTATTAACAACACATCGGTATGAGGTTCCTATATAAGTTATATTAAAATCCGGTAACTTAACTGGTGAGGTGAGAAACTAACACACACATGGATTTTACTTTTGCCCTCTAAGATTTGTTATTTGGTACATAAACATAAAAGTACAGTTCCTAAATAAAAAACACCATTCTACGTTAAAAGACAATGTTTACTCTTACCGGTGTTGGTGAGATCCAGACTCGTAAAATGTTCATGATGTTATTCGGGATCTCCGACAACATACGTCTGTGCATAAGTTGCGTTAATCTCAAAGAGCAGTTTAGACATCGCACCACAGTTGCACTCGCCATGATCACAACACAAAAAGTCCTGTATTTAGTTATAAACAACACACACGGTGCAGCGGCGTTATAAGTATGTTTATTGTCAATGGGTTGGCAGCATTAACGGAGTAACTAAAAGGTTCGACTCGAAGCACAACGTAACAAAACCAGCAAAAATAACATACCGTCATACTGTATTGTAAAAATATGACAAACGCACAATAAATGTTAATGTACCCGCACTACGAGTAACATAATCCCTAGTATTGTCAGGTGATAGTAAAAAATGGCGTACTATGACGTCGGAAATATAAAAGTACTCATTTATTGTTTGAAAAACTATCCCATTGTAAATAATCGTTAATACTTATTTAAAAAATGTATTTTTATTTTAGATATTTAATGCCGTTTTAGGTTTTGATACACAAGTCTTCTATCAAGAGTACTGTACGCGGGCATTCTCCTTTGAGCAATATTTTGAAAATGTACAAGTGAGGCCCTTTCAAATGATACCAAACACGGCGTATTTATCCCCGTTTTAATTTTTAACACATTACTTTTTGTCCGCTAGAGGGCGCTATATCGAGTTTTGTGACACGTCACGTAGCCTATGTTCAGCGGATAATTAAGATGGCTCTAACGATACCTCATATGTCGAGTTCCGATATGGAGATTAGGAGCTATGAGGGAACAGATGAAGATACTCACATACATACATAGCCAGTCAAAATCATAACCCTCCTTTGGCTTTGCCGTAGTCGGGTAAAAATTAGAACCTTAGCTTTATCAATGGGTTATTCATTCAAATTACTCCGTGAGTATTCTGTAGAAAGTACAGTCTTATCATATTATCTGAAGATAATGTTACACGCAGCCTTGTAACTTATCGTAACGTCAATAAATCATTCAAGTGCCTACCACTTAGTGAGCTGTAAGCGTAAATTAAGTGCTTGAAGTGCGGTATGCTTAATACCTATATATTGTGTACGTAACGATATGCTTCATTACATGACATTCTCGGCCAATCATCTTAATAAGCAATCCACTCGCAATAAAGGTCCACGTGAGTGTTACGTGTCCACTATCTAGCCTTAACTTAGTTAGACAATGATGGGCATTGCAATAATCCCACAAAACGTAACAATAAAGATTCCAATGTCAGTACCACTAAGGGTCGCTTCTCACAAACATAACAAAATGAAATGTAATTTGCCAAGACAAATGGTTTTTAATTATAAAATCTGTCATAGCAGAGGAGTGTAAAAATTTATAAAAGGTTTTGTTCGCAATTATGTAAAACGAATTACGGAGCGCTAAGCCCACTCGACTTATTGATAAAGTTGATGAGATTCTTATCTTCTCTCTTTCTCGGGACTTTCCTGTTGGCTGAAAGCTTGCTTGTTTATTGGATAGAAAAGAAAGAAAGAAAACATATTTATTTAGTACATGCCACAAGTGCACACAATAAAAATAAAAAACAAATTGAAAAAAAAAAAAAAAAAAAAAACAAAACAAAATTAAAGCGTGTGTGCATCTCGCGGCTGCGCCAAATAGGACCAGTTCAGCAAACTGCCGAGCAGCTAGTGCCCGACGCTGGTTTTCAACTGACCCTGAGATGGTGACGTAACGAACGTAAAACAGTTTAGCCCTTTGTGTGTATTTTAATATGTGATGGATCAACTATGTTTGTCTTCTGTTACTGCACTGTTTCATGATTTGTGACTTTTATGTTGGTATTCGTGAGATTACAGGTTTTAGTTTTATACTCACAAATCACATTTAAATTTTCGAAAAAAAAAGTCATTAGTCAGTTTACTTTCCAATTCAACAGACAAATGTCTGAGTCATACTCTCAGATCGCCGGCTTTTAGTGTTGTCCTGAAATATTATTACCTAAAACCTAGCCACCTTCACCGACCGCGACGGCACGGAAACTTTTGGCCCGGAATATCATTATTACGTCACTATGTTATATAAGTAGGTAGGTTAAGTATGTATATTCAAAATTTATGCTCCAAATAACTTGGTTAACCACGTAAAGTGTTTCAAGGTAAATTTAGGCTGTGTTAGGTCTAGGTCATATCTGTTTGAAATTACACAATAATGAGCGTGTGCTACTTTTACAAGCTTTTTTTATATCCTACGTCAATACAAAAAAAAACAACTGAAAGTACCAACTAACAAGACAACGGCTGGAGAACACATACCGACTGATCATTACTACAAAGCCTTCAATCAGCAAAAAAAGTAATTCTTAGTTACCTAGCACATTTCATTTGAAAAACTACGTAGTAATTTAAATCTACGAATGGAATACTTGCTAAAATTGGACAATTTTAATATCGGTCACAGCCACCGAGTTGGACCCATTAGTGTTTCGTTAACTTAATGTAGAATGTTCGTAAATTGATAACTTTCCAAAGTATTGCTGAAAACACAAATGTAACTACTTAATTTAGGTCCTTGATTCGATTTGCACATAAAAGAGGAAGTTTTTAGAAGTTGAAATACCATTTGTCTAACTAGCTTAATGTTTATTAAGATGCGAGTTTTTACCAATAAACACACCTTTTAATTTCTGCTCAAGATAAAATGTGCAACAGAGTACAAGTTCATAACTTATTCATGTAATTTTCTAGTTTCATGCCCAATAAAAATCTGTGTATATCGACTACAAAAATGTGAACAAAAATTAATCCAATCAAAAAGTCTCATCGCGTTAGTCGGCGTGATGAACGGTGAATGAATCAAATATTTCTGCGTGTTCCAACACTTCCAACAAACCTCGACAGGTATTTCGCGTAAAATAAAACGTGTTAAATCGCGAATAACACGTCACGCGTTTATAATATTTCTGTGAATCGAGACAATTATTTTTAGATATTCGGATAAAATTACAAGAATTGTTGGAATTTTTAAATGTAAATAGAACGTGCAAATATTATAAGAATGGCAGAATATAGAGTAAGAAACTCTAATTATCACGTAACCAATTTTCTAGTCAAATTACCATCACCGAGTCTCTAATCCAAAGCATTTATGTATCAAAGAGGAAAGTCGCACAAAAACCTAAGAGCTACTTATTTATTATTGAAAACCAAAAGTCGTTATACAAAAGGCCCCTTTGAAGTCTCCATAAGAGGATTTTATGGCAAAATAAAATATAATCATCTCTGTTGGTTTATTCAGCCTGTCTGAAGGACGTGGAGCGGGATACTTTTTGCGTGGGATCATAGCAATAGTTGTTTGAAAACGAGTGTAAAATTTTAACAGCTTTTTGTAAGCCCTCGTACGCGACTAATCAAGCTATACAAAACCAGTTCATGTGGAGCTCACATAGTTGGGGAAATCTATACAAGGCTAGGCTATGTTATACTGGAAATGTCTAGCTTGATGTGTCGCCTTGTCTACAACTATTACGATAAGTGAATTATGAGAAGCTTACTTGGTAGAAAAAACAATCCGCCAAAAGATCGACGTATACGATCCGGGAGAAGGAAACATTCAATTTATCTAAGCTACCTATGCACGCCAGCCGAAGCGCGATAAAAATATCGATATCTTGCAAAAGATAGCTAGTTTTATTGCACGCTCGAATAAAAACACAAACATCTTAAGATGATCTGGCTAAAAACGTGTTGTGTCTAAAAGAATTATCGATCGCGCGTAGTACTTACGCAACGGCGCGGCCCTGGCGGGCCGACGACCGGGCTTGGGCCCAATGTTACTTGAAGGTTTGACCGCTTGCTGAGCGCTGCACCTCCATAGGAGAACCTGTGGCTGCACAACCACCTTCAGGTGTTCAAAAATAATATTATGCTAACCTGCTTTTTAGGTGGATGTCGGTAAAGACGCGTCAGATTTGCAAAAAGAACCAGCAAAACCATGGCGTATCGAATATATCGCACACTTGCCATAACCGTGTCAAGTGATTTGTCTGTAGCCAAGAACGGAGAAACCTTCACAAAATGAAAGACACTATCATTTGTTGCATTTTACCCAGAGAAACCAACGTGATCATAGTAAAGAAGAAGTAATAGAACTCTCTAAGTGGCCTCATTGTGCAGCTTATTTAAGTTTAATACGAACTGAAGTACGCAGTATAAAACCTTGCGATGGAAATATTGCATTTCACTTGAAACAGTTATTTACGTACTCTAGTGCTCACTTGTAACTACTTAGCATTCAGTTATTTTCTTCAGGGCAGGGAAATGTTTCTGGGTCAGTCTCTTCAACGTCGTGTCACTTATTATTAAGTCGGTTACTACGTCAACAGATGTACAATGTGAATTCATTGTATCTTTTGGTAAAAGTAACTAGTTTATCAGTTAAACAATATAGTGATAGCGGCTTCTGAAACTTTTCTTAAAACTAGCCGAACTCTATAAACTTGGCTTAATGTGTATTTGACACCACAAGTGCAAGACAGAGTCAACACGTCTTATATCACGTACTAAATAACGTCTATCGATAACGGCCTTAGATCAGAAAGAACACAAAACTGTTTATTTTACAAAAAAATAAAACGTACAATAATTGAGTTAGACGAATAGTTGGTATATAAAAAAATCTCTGATATTTTAATGCTTAAATTCCAAACGAAACTATCTACAGAGTATCGGCTTATTGGAATCTTGCAAAATGGGAATAATATTGTGCCGAAATCAAAGCACGTAACTTGTTTAGAGTATACCTATTTACCCAACATTGAGTATTTGTCCTCGTCTGTACCCTTCGATGTAGCCAACATCGAGCTGAATTCTTTGAATATCAGCCTAATATATTATCTTCAGCGTACTAGGTCTAGCCACAAAACCAAACATTGACATTGCATTTAATTCAGTCAAGATAAACTTTAGGTATTTGGTTATTAATATTGTTTCAACTTATTTGACATACCAAGCGTTACCTACAAATTACTTAATTATTTTAATCATCAAAGTAACACTATACGTAAACCTACCTGTACGGTAGGTACGCAGAAACTTTATGAGTAGGTACCTACTCGTTTTGCAATTGTAGCGTAACATATCACTACAAGTTATTACTTAGAGACTCCAAAGATGGAGGTATTTATTGTAGGAACTTTCCTTTGTTGCGTCATGTCGAGAAGATCATACATGCGGGCTGCGGATAGGGTACGTTTTATGAATAAGTATAATCTATAGTTAGACAAAAAAAGTATTTAAAAAAAAAAGTTGACGTGGCACTCGGAGACTGCCGCGGTAAAGCTATTGCATAGCATTTTTTATCAACAAGCAAATAATTATTTATTTATTTTATTTATGCAGTATTTTTTAAAAATAATTTAAATTATATAAGTAGGTAAATCAAAAGTAACCTTCATAGACTAAGCTAGTAAAACAGAAAATTTAAAAGAAAAAGTATTGACAGCTTGTCAGCCTGACGTAAGTGTCATAACATTGAAAAATATGAAAATTATTTTATTTTATTTTAGATATTTTATAAGAAATCGAATCGTTTTCTAAGACCGATTCGCAGAATAGTAATGCAAAAACCAATAAAACGTATGATAGATGCGTAATAATAATAAAATGAATGTATATAGAGTACTCGAGGAGTCCTCACTCATTATCTTTCACTATTTTTTCGTGACTTTCTTCATTAATAAATGCACTTTGTTTATTCATATTTAAAACACTTTGTACACAAATTATACGAGTAAGAATATTTTAGAAGGAGAAAGCAGAGAGACAAAACAGAAAAACTTTACACCTTTACAACGTGAGGTTATAAATTATTTAATTTGACAACCTCAGTTGACAACCTTGTTATTTTCCGTAACCATAGCAACCTGGTTGAATACTGAATTTTGAGTATTCTCGTTAAGGAATTTCTGGATTCGCTCTCCACGCTCAAGGCCCGCGATAGAAGCTATGCAATAGCTTAAAATAAAGGTAAATCAAAGTACACTGCGTCAAATTGAAGATTCATCGTATTTTCATATAGGAATAATCATTTGATGGAACAGCTCTCAAATTTTTTTCCACAATTTTTTTGTAAGATAAACGCCAACGCCTCATCAATTTAACCAATCTCACTTTTTTACATTGAAAATTTAATTAAAATCTAAACTGATGAAATACTAAAGAGCCTTACATCAGAGCTTTCAAGTACCCATAAATATGATTTACTCGTATACAAATGTCGATCTAAAGATTGAGTGATAAGGTTGAAATTCGTCTGTGGCATGTTGCACAGTGGTTTCATTACCTGTAAGGACTGGCCATAAGTTTCGCCAATTTAATTCTATCGTCTCATCGCTCATACAGTACTTGTATTTTTACGACGACGAAATAAAAATGTTCTTGTTCTATACATTTGTGAACAGGGAAGTTTCGAGATGTGTCATGTGTGTGGTTGTAACTCTTTATCGGTTTGTGTATGATATCGGAAGCGAAGAATGGCTTTTTATTGCATATTTTATTTCACGCGTTATGTTTTACTGCAAAATATGTATTCATTGGTTTTATCTACCCTTGCCGCTTATAAGTTTCTAGCTCTTTTTTATATGTAATAACACAAATAATACTAATCATATAAATAGTATAATCATAAATTATTCTTTGAATCTGTTATTTTTCAAAAAGCAAAATAATCAAAACAACCGCGAAATATTTCCACGATGTCTAGTTATTCATATTCGGTAAGCGAATTGTGTCAGTAATCATTTGTTGTCAGCCTTATCTTATGAACGACGAGGTTAGCAGGTGGGCGATAACTTTACCGAATTACCGAGTAAATGCTCTTGTCATTTACTTGTACAAATTTTGAGGAAACATAATTCTGTGGGATGTAGAATCTTATTACTTTGGGAACAGAAATTATATTCGTCTGACTTTGATTGAGTCCTGCTTTATTATTTAGGAAAAAGTCTTCTTTACAATAAAGCTACATCGAAAAAAAAACAATTATTGGTGTTCAAGACCGGTATGTCCTCGATATTGTGTGCTACGAGAGCGTAGCGGTGCGCTACGAGAACGTAGACGTTTGCTACGAGTTCGTAGCGGAGTGCTACGAGTGCGTAGCGGAGTGCTACGAGTGCGTAGCGGAGTGCTACGAGTGCGTAGCGAAGTGCTACGAGTGCGTAGCGGAGTGCTACGAAAGCGTAGCGGTGCGCTACGAGAACGTAGAGGTGTGCTACAAGTTCGTAGCGGAGTGCTACGAGTGCGTAGCGGAGTGCTACGAGTACGTAGCGGAGTGCTACGAGTACGTAGCGGAGTGCTACGAGTACGTAGCGGAGTGCTACGAGTGCGTAGCGGTGTTCTATGAGAGAGTAGCGGTGTTCTATGAGAGAGTAGCGGTGTGCTACGAGAACGTAGCGGTATGCTGCGAATGTTCCACCTACTCATTCATAGTATAACTAATAAGTTAAACACAAGAAGTGGTGGAACATTACACACAGAAACGCACAGAAACCGCATAAGATGGAATTTCAACTAAATCTTAGTAAGTTCATGTGACAAAGGAGTAACAACTTCAGTGACTATTTTAGTTACAAATAGTGAGATTCATACCGTACTTCTATTAATTGCACAAGAACATTCTCTGGATCTTCACAAAGTTTTTTGTCAAGACATTGTGTTATACATACAGATAACACAGACAGATAAGTGCTTTGACCTTTAAAGGAGCTGACAATTCATTTTTCACGTTCAAGATAAGAAAGTAAAAAAAGAGATTTTTGTACGTCAAAAAGATCAACTGTTTGAGTAACTGTATACAGTCTAGTGAAGATTTATTATGTTTTATAGAGCACAGTAAGAACTAGTTTATCGGTTGCAATATCGCGCCGAACGAGAAAAATGAGAGCTCCACGCGGTTTGTTACGTAAAGCAGCCTTCTTTGTTCATTTAGCCTTTCCTGTTGTTGCCAATAATCCACGCTCTTATACTGTCAGTAAGCTGAGCTATTTTCGTAAAACTGAAACATTTGCATTTGTAGCTTTTAGGATTAATTTGAAGCTATATTTAGGTTTGTTTGTCGATAGGCTCGCCCTTTTAATTAATGGGACTTAGACATGTCTGGCGAAATGGTGGGTTGTGTTGTACTGTCACACCTCCGTCTATCGCTTCAGGGGTTGCAGGCGTGAAGTTGCTGTGTGCTGTTATTTATAAAAATAAAATAAATAAAATAAAATAAGCCTTTATTACTGTTACTGTTTACAATCTTATTCTTACATGCTATACTAATCTCTATTTATATTGATACTTGTTACACTTAATTATGTTCCTTATAGTATATCGGTAATCGGTTTATTTTGCGTAGCAGCTTGTCTCTCGACAAAGGCCTCCTCTAAGGACTTCCATGCAGCTCGATCCCTAGCTATTCGGATCCATTCAGGGCCCGCCATTTGTCTGAAATCGTCTTCCCAACGTTTACTCTGTCTCCCTTTGTTTCTTTTGTCGCCCCTAGGGTACCACTCCGTTATTATTTTGGTCCATTTATCCTTCGTGTCCCGTAACATATGTCCTGCCCAACGCCATTTTAACCTTCTACTAACGATGTGCGCGTTTTTGAATTTTGTTTTCGTTTTTATTGTTTCCAATTTCACTCTGTCACTTCTTCTTACTCCTATTACACTTCGTTCGATGCTGTTCTGGCACACTTTTATTTTATTCGATAGCTGATCTGTCAAAGCCCAAGTTTGACAACCATACGTTAAGCAGGGCAGTATGCAAGTGTTATATACAGTTCTTTTATTTTTAATGGACATTTCATCGTTCTTCATTATTTCACTAAGGCTCCAAAATCTTTTCCATGTGTTTGTAATTCTTCTATTTATTTCTCTATGCATGTTATCATAAGGTGATATTAATTGTCCTAGATATATGTATTCAGAAACGTACTCTATTTTTTCCTCGTTAACCATTATAACATCCGAATCTAGTTGTTGAGCGTTAGTCATTATTTTTGTTTTGCTAATATTCATTGACAGCCCCGCTGTAGCACTTTTATCAGCCAACTGTTGCAGCATTAGTTCTAAGCTCCGTGGGTCTTCGGAGAATATAATTAAGTCATCGGCGAAGCGCAAATGATTTAATTTTTGGCCATTGATGTTCATACCCATGTCTTCCCATTCGAGATTTCTGAAAATCATCTCCAGAACCGCGGTAAACAATTTTGGTGAGATTGGATCTCCTTGGCGAACTCCTCTTTGAACAGGAAATGGTTCTCCCGTTGTTTCGAGCTTTACTTGGGCTGTGCCTCCTGAGTAGATAATGTTCAGGATTCTTATGTATTTCGTTTGAACACCTTGGCAATTTAGGGCTTCCCATATGTATCCATGTTCCAGGGAATCAAACGCTTTGTGGAAATCTACAAACCCTATGTAGTAAGTTTTTCTGTATTCTCGATATTTTTGCAGGACCTGTCTAAGAACGTGGATATGCTCAATTGTAGAACACTTACTACGGAACCCAGCTTGCTCTTTTGGTTGGTGTTCATCGAGTACATTTGCAATACGGGACAGAATTATTTTGGAAAACACCTTATAAATATTGGACATTAAGCTTATCGGTCTGTAATTATTAATGTCCCCTTTATCTCCTTTCTTGTGAAGTAATATTATAGTTGACTTCATCCAATCAGCAGGTATATTTTCAGTTATTATTATTTCATTAAACAGGTTTGTTAGTACCGGGGCTATGACAGGTGCCGTAGTTTTAAGTAGTTCATTTGTTATCTGATCCAATCCTGGAGCTTTATCCGTTTTTTGTGAGTTTATAGCCTTTATTGTTTCTTCCAACAAAATGAAAGGCACTGGTTCTGGGTCAAGCCATGTGTCAAGTATATCTCTGCCTTTCGGCTGCTTCCTTGTGTACAATTCTCTATAAAATTCTGTGGCAATTCTTAGAATTTCTTTTCTCTTGCTAGTGTAATCCTTATCCTTGTTTTTTAGATATAGCATCCAGTCTTTTTTATTGTTTAATTCTTTGAAAGCCTTCTTAGTCCCTCCACTTCGTTCAATATGTTGTTTTAGTGTAGTTTGCCTTCTGATTTTATGATCTCTTCTAATGCTTTCATTAATTTCTTTGCTTAAGTTTACTATCTTCTGTCGGTTCTTCTTACACTCCTTTCCTTTCTTTATTACTTCCTTACGTTGTTCTAGCAGTTGTTTGGATTCATCTGAGAGTATCGTCTTCTTGGCTTCATTATTTATTTTGGTGGTTTCTGATTTTAGTATGTTAAGCAAGCTATCATATTTGTCTTGTGTTGGTATGCATTGTCCAGTGCTATCTACGTGTGTTTTAAGACTATTTAATAGCTTGTCGTTGTTTCCTAGGCAGATAAGACTGTTGACTTTATTTTGAAACTTTCTATTCCTCTTTACATGTGTTCCTGACATTGTTGCTCGAACCATTCTATGATCTGAATTAAAATTGAATTGGTTTATTATTGATAAGTTTTTGAATACTCTGCAGTTGTTGGACAAAATGAAATCAACTTCGTTTTCATATAATCCATTTGGGGAGATCCAGGTCCATTTCCTTGATATTTTCCTATTATAAAAAGTGTTTAGAATTTTTAATTTATTCTCCAATGCCAGTGTGACCAGTCTTTCGCCATTCTTGCTTCTTTTTCCGTAACCATACTTTCCTATCGTATATTCTTCTCCCGGTTTACACACTCCAACTTGCCCATTGAAATCACCCATTAATATGATATTTTTATACGAGTTCTGTATTGTGGTTTGTAAATCCTTGTAAAATGATTCGATCTTTGCTATTTCTTGTTTATTTTTGGATTCCGTTGGTGAGTATGCCTGGATAATAGACCAACTTGTATCTTTTTCATGGTTTAAAGGTAGTTTCATATTTATGACCGCAATTCTTTCCGAAATACCCTTAATCTCCTCTACATTTCTCATTAGTTCCTTTTTGATTAAAAATCCCACTCCGTACAGTCCCGGTGTTTCACCTTTATAATGTAGGATATAATTCCCATGGTCTTCTATTCCTTGACCCAGGCGTCTCATTTCACTAATTCCTATTATGTCCCAATTTATAGTTTCTAATGCTTCCTGTAATTCAAATAATTTTTCCGGTGTTCTTAGAGATCGAGTGTTAAAAGTAGATATATGAATATCTAGTTGTTTCGCTGAATTTCTATTTGCTTTTATCCTTCGAGGGTCGTGGTCTTTTTCCCCCACGATGACCAGTCGGGTTGGGGGAGGTTGTTTTTCAGTTATATCCATTTCTGTTATTTCGTTTTGTTGCGTTGTTGTAGTTTGTATTGTTCTTTTAGTTTGTTTTATTTTCCGATTACCGATAATTAATTGTTATTGCTTATTTCCTGGGGGAGTTGAGAGGGAGTTGGATCTAACTCTCATCATATCAAAAGCATTTATGCGGTTGGTCTTTGAGGCCGTAAGGTTCAGTTGCTTTCTTGGTTGCAAGTCGTTTTGTGGTGAAGTTGATGGGTCTCGTTTCCTTTTTTCATTATTCGGATTACTTTCTCTAACCACCAACTTATCGTACTTTAAATAAGCTAGGTTTCCTTTGCTTCTTTCTTCTTTTAATTTAGGCAGTAAGGCTTTTCTTCTTTCTAGAACTTCTTTTGAATAGTCTTCGGCGATATATATTTCCTTCAGTTTCTTTTTGTTTGCAAATAGTTCTGTTTTCTTCATATAACTTACAAAGGATAAAAGGATCAGTCTCGGTTTATCATTACTAGTTAATTTTCCGATGCGATATAGGTTGTTGACGTCATACTCTTCAATAGTTATTCGTGCGTCGCGTTGGAACACTTCCTTAACCTTCATTAATAACTCAGAGGTTGACTTTTCCCCTTCTTTTAAACCAAAAATGACTATGTTCTTACTTCTTTTCTCCCACTTTAGATGCTCCACTTCCTTCTGCATGTTTTCTAAGTTAGTTTTTAGCGATATATTTTCTTCTATAATCGGTTTCAACTTTTCATCCATTCTACTCATGATGGTTTTAGTAATGGTTTTTGTTAATTCAATGGTTTGATTTTTTATTTCAATTTTCATTTTTTCAAACAGCATTTGAAATTGTTCATCCATGTTTTCTTTTTCCTTTTTTTTTTTTTTTTTTTTTCTTTGCTTGAAACGGAACGTATCAATCGATTAGTATAATTTAGTCGATTCTAGTGCTGTTATTTAGGTTTGTTTTATTTTTGATAAAAGAAGCCTACTCAGAGTAGCCATTAGTTTTTTATGTGGTGTTGTGTAGGGTGTCCTGATATTTTTGCAACTAAACGAGAGGCAAAATAATTCTTAATGATAAATGACAAGGTTCACCCTCATTTGATGGTTACGTAGAAACTATTTACGACTACGTGAGAATGTACCTAAAAGGTACATGATCATAGATAAAATAAAAGAGAAGAAAACATTTTCTTCACAGAATATAAATAAATAGCTACGTTGGAAAACCAGTGTTCATAATGAAACGTCAAAAGAGCCATTAATTACAAAAGGCTAGAAACACAAACGAACTGTCGGTAATCTGTTCTTCATAATTGTGGGCGCGACACGATTGCCTAAACTTTAATTATGTTTTTGTGAGGACACGCCAGGTGGGTACAGTCGCGCTGGTGCCCGGGATGAACTTAACGCGGGACTTTATTATATCAGACTAGCTGGCTGCGGGCTGCGGGTTGTTTGAAAGAGATACCGCGGCCTCGGCACCTTTGTCCCCACCCATGATCCTTCTTGGCCATTTGGCCAAGAAGGATCATGGGTGGGTTTTAGTCAGTAGAAGTCTGACACTCCCTAAGTCATTTTATGATTTCCCATCATCCAAAAAAAAAGAGTTTATTTATTTCATAGATATATTTATTTACTAGGTAGGTCAGGTCAGGTAGTCAGTGACCTGGAAATCTGACAACCAGTCTTACCGGAGGGTACCGTATTACCTAGTATTAACTGTCTTGTGGAGATCAAATAGGCAGTCGTTCTATGTAAAATACTGGTATTCAGCTGCATCCGGTTAGACTGGAAGCCGACCCCAACATAGTTGGGAAAAGGCTAAGTTTAGTAGACGATGACTACTGGGTTTAATTTATTTGCTACATACGTACGTAGTATACGATATATCGGGTCGTGGAAGCAAATAACTTTTTTATTAACTAGCGTATTCATCTCTTGCTCGCGGCTTTACTTGTTAATATCAGAAATTATCAGAAATGAGTAAAATGGTAACGGACTCAGAGAATTACTTTTTGAATTTTAAGCTATTGCATAGCTTCTATCGCGGGCCTTGAGCGTGGAGAGCGAATCCAGAAATTCCCTAACGAAAATATTCAAGATTCAGTATTCAACCAGGTTGCTATGGTTACGGAAAATAACAAGGTTGTCAACTGAGGTTGTCAAATTAAATAATTTATAACCTCACGTTGTAAAGGTGTAAAGTTTTCTGTTTAGTCTCTCTGCTTTCTCCTTCTAAAATATTCTTACTCGTATAATTTGTGTACAAAGTGTTTTAAATATGAATAAACAAAGTGCATTTATTAATGAAGAAAGTCACGAAAAAATAGTGAAAGATAATGAGTGAGTACTCCTCGAGTACTCTATATACATTCATTTTATTATTATTACGCATCTATCATACGTTTTATTGGTTTTTGCATTACTATTCTGCGAATCGGTCTTAGAAAACGATTCGTTTTCTTATAAAATATCTAAAATAAAATAAATAATTTTCATATTTTTCAATGATACGACACTTACGTCAGGCTGACAAGCTGTCAATACTTTTTCTTTTAAATTTTCTGTCATAGAGTTTCTTACTAGCTTAGTCTATGAAGGTTACTTTTGATTTACTTATATAATTTAAATTCTTTTTAAAAATACTGCAAAAATAAAATAAATAAATAATTAAAAAAATAAAAAATAAAAATAAATAAATAATTTGCATAAGTTGATAAAAAATGCAATGCAATAGCTTTACCGCGGCAGTCTCCGAGTGCCACATCAACTTTTTATTAAATTATAATGAACGAAATAACACTTTCTGTGTTGATCGTATCAAAAAATGGGTTTTGGACAACTCGTTGAATTGCTAAAACGAAACGTCTAGGCGAGACTAACACATTGAAGAATACAGAAATCATATAAACCCGCGAAGTCTTCTCACTTGAACAGGCGAAAAAAATTGTTTATCAGTGTCGGACTTGTCGGTAAAAGGGTTTTACTTAAATTTCAATTTAGAGAACGCCGGACGTCAAGCGGGTTGAATAGAGAAGTTCAGCTTTACAAGTTTAATTTTTGCTTTCCCAGTGTTTGTGCGAACAAGCAGAAATTACAATAGAATTAATATTTACTTGCTTACTTTGTGTTCACAACTGTTGGCTTGGACAAATATGCGCAAAGATATTATAGCGGCCACCATTTTATTTAACTGAGCTTTGTTTTAAAGACTTTTGTTTAACTTTGGTTTTTGAATAATTTATACTCTTTTTAGCGGTATCTATTAGAACATTACACTATTTACTACTTAGCAACCCCCGTACATGTACTTACCCTAATTGTAGACAGATTATATAATGTTTGTAAATACTAGAGCAGGTGATTAGCAGGTCAGGCTAGTTAATGTGGGCTGCGGGTTGTTCGAAAGAGATACAGCGGCCTCGACACAAAGGGCTAAGAAGGAACATGGGTGGTTTTTAGTCAGTAGAAGTCTGACATTCCCTACGGAGATATTTGATGATTTCCCACACCCCGACAAAAAAGGGTAGTTGGTGTTGTTGGATATTTCCATTTGGAAGGTAGAATAACAGCCCGGAGTCAGGATGTACCCGGTTGATATCAACATAACTAGCGACATGTGCTTGTACCATAGGAAACGTAATTCATTTACGTCTTAAATGTACACACAAAACACATAATACAGGAAATAACATAGGCAAAAGAGCACAAAGATACCGCTTATTTAATTTAGAAGTCTCAAACATCTGGTGCCTTCGAGGATTATCTTCAAAGGCATAATGTTATTGTGTTTTATAAGTAGGTACATTAATACCATTTTCACTGCCTCCTTAGTGTAGTGGTCGCAATCGTAACTGCTGAGCATGAGTTTGATTCCCGGGTGGGAGAAATTGCTATCGGGTTTTTCATCACGTGATGCTAACAAGCTCGCCTCTATTTCATGGGACTACAACGTAACTGGCGAAATGTGCTATTGGGTACACCACACCTAACCTAACCCTCGGAGGATTATGGACGTGATCGGATGTAAAATGGTATAATTTATCCTACCTCACTGTGCCCTGTTGCCCTTAGAATGCGGTAAGCGGCGTACGATAGGCGTAGCAACGAAGCGTATCGTGGGCGGCGTGGAGGCGTCTCCGGGCGACTGGCCATTCCTGGCAGCTATCCTGGGAGGACCTGAGGAGGTGTTTTACTGCGCCGGTGTCCTCATTGCCGACCAGTGGGTGCTGACGGCCGCGCATTGTGTTGGAAAGTGAGTATAATTGCATTTCTTCCTGAGATGAAACCAGGCAAGTCTTCGAAAATGATTGCTTTTTAAGTCCGAGAAATAACCTTTCCCTTGATTATTTTAGGGTCAGACCAGTAAAGGTTTGATCAAAATAGTACGGACAAACTAGAGACGCGGCTCCGAACACGGACACCTCCGTACAAATACTACAAAGGTGTCTGTCAGTGTCCGGTGTCCGCAGTTAGTCCACCTTGTGTCCGTGCCAGTTTGATTGATCTTTAAAACAGCTATATATAAGTTTTTAAACTAACATGGTCATGGTCCCGTTTTCAATATTAATAGTAGTTTTAAAACAGTTGTTGTAAGTCGTTGACTAATATGACAAGGATGGTCGGATCAAGTGACATGACAACGAGGTTCTGGTCTTCGATCGTAGGTAGGAACATAGCAGCATTACTGGACTTGATAATGGTCACACTTATTGCAGAGGAAACAAGTTGTGACCATCAGAGGTCGATATGCTATAAAAGTGACTAGTCCGCTGCAGTGGTAGTTTTAACATGAACGTCTTTCTGACTACTTCCAGCCTATTCCACGTCGACGAATCTAACCACTGCCTAGTTCTGTCTACATTCCGTTAACCCTTGTAGCCACACGGACGTGAACGGCTGGACGATACAGCTGGGCATCACGCGGCGTCGCTCGCATGCGTACTACGGACAGAAGGTCAAGGTCAAGCGCGTGGCCCCGCACCCACAGTACAACTCCGGCATCGCCCACGATAATGATATCGCCTTGTTTCAGGTAATTTTTACGTTATATTTTGTTCCATAATCTTCGGTTCATTCATCATCAGCCATTAGACGTCCACTGCTGGACAAAGGCCTCCCCCATAGAACGCCATAAAGATCGGCAGCCTGCCGTTTGCATCCACCGGTTGCCCGCGACTCTCACGATGTCGTCGGTCCACCTGGTGGGAGGCCTGCCAACGCTGCGTCTTCCGGTTCGTGGTCGCCACTCGAGAACCTCTCTTCCCCATCGGTTGTCTGTTCTTCGAGCGATGTGGCCTGCCCATTGCCACTTCAACTTGCATATTCTGCGAGCTATGTCGGTGACCCTGGTTCTTCGGCGAATTTCCTCATTCCGGATTCTGTCGCACAAAGAAACTCCGAGCATAGCTCTCTCCATGGCTCGTTGCGTGACTCTGAGCTTCTCTAAGAGGCCAGCAGTTAAGGACCATGTCTCTGTGCCATAAGTCATCACTGGCAACACACACTGGTTATACACCCTCGTCTTGAGACACTGCGGAATTTTGGACGAAAAGATGTCGCGTAGTTTCCCGAACGCTGCCCATCCGAGTTGGATTCTTCGGGCGACCTCTTTGTCGAAGTTCGATCTACCCAGTTTAACAGTTTGTCTCAGGTAAACATAACAGACTATCAACAACTTCGAGAGTAGGTATCGCTCCCAACAATTACCGGTACGGGTGGAACACGGTCATTAAACATAACTTTCGTCTTATCCATGTTCATCTTAAGACCCACCTGTTGAGAAACGTTACTGAGGTCTCTGAGCATTGTGTTCATATCCTCCAGCGATTCAGCCATGATGACTATATCATCGGCAAAACGAAGGTGAGTGATATATTCGCCGTTGATGTTGATGCCGAATCCGTCCCAGTCCAAGAGTTTGAAAATATCCTCCAATGCGTTCGTGAACAGTTTCGGTTCATTATGATCTAATAATACGTGAAATGGATGAGGAAAATGTCGTGAGGAAAGTTTAAGTAAGAATGTGGATGGTTATAAGAGTAGATGAAGACTAAAGAAAGATGAATGGAGTGTGTGAAGGATTATAATTATGGCAAGAAAGGAATTGTCTGATGAGATGACGTGTAATAAAGAAATATGAAAGAAGACGTGCTACGCCAACCCCAAATAAATAGAGATAAGGCAGTAGAATGATGAATACATGTTTTTTTTTTTTTTTTTTCTAGCCTATCTTGTCCCACTGCTGGGCAAAGGCCTCCCCCATTTCCTTCCATCTCTCTCGATGTTTTGCCCTCTCTGGCCAATCTGTAAGGAATTAGTCCAAATAGTCACGCCAGCGTTTCCTGGGCCTGCCTCGGTGACGACGAGCGTTCTCAGGCACCCACTCTGTGACGATTCTGGCCCATCTGTCTTGACCCATCCTGGTAATGTGAGCCACCCAGTCCCACTTCAACCTCGCAGACTTATCGACAACATCGGTGATGCCTGTTTTGGAACGTTTTGAGATCAAAATCACCGATCGAATACATGTAATTATCAGAAAATAATTTCAAAGAACCTGCTATTTTTAATATTGGCGGTTAGAGCTTTTTCGACTTCATAGTAAAAGTGCGTGCCTCTGAACGTAACCAAACCTTGACCTTCGTCTCATCCTGCACAGCTATCAGTTCGTGTCCGGTACCACGAGCAGGTCTCCCCGGTGTGCCTGCCACCCGCCAACCGCGTGCTGAAGCCAGGCACTCTCTGCACTGTCATCGGCTGGGGGAAGCGCGACGATAAGGAATGTAAGTCATCTTTTCTGCTTTACCTTTTATCTCTGTATCTCTTAGCATAGTATGTTTTACTTTATTTTACTAACATAATGATAAGTTAATGATTAACAATATTGAACTCACAGAACATAAAAAACACGATTGTACTACATCTAACTTTAAAGATACTGTTCCGATACTCGTTCCAATTATAATGAACGTTTTAATATGTATGTACCCAGTGTTTCTCATTTTAAGTGAATCATTGTATTCTGTTTTTGAGAAATAAATGTCTTAGACCATAAACCATAATAACACGGTCAACTTTCACCAACAATGTGGTTTTGACAACAAAAATTGTACTTAGGTTGGATTTTTTCGCTTTCACTTAATGCAAGTACCTACTGAATTTCTGAGAGTTTGAGCTCGGCTTTATTATCAATCAGTTTTGTAAACAGAATTCGAAACTCTGTTGTTTATTTTTACCCGACTGCGGCGAAGCCCAAAAGGAGGGTTATGTGTTTGACGTGTATGTATGTATGTCCGTTTCTTTGTTCCCTCATAACTCATAAACGGATGAACCGATTTGAATGAAATATACGTCATTAGATTCGTCTTGATGGCGCGAGTGTTATAGGCTACATTAAAAAACAAAGAAAAATTGTGGATTTTGGGGGCCAAATCGCTGAGTTCAAAAAAAAAAATTTTCCCAATACCATCTAGTAGTGTATCAAAATAAAGGGATTTAAAAGGAAATTACAAAAATATATAACACTTATATTTTCAAAAGAAAATTCAAAGTGGAAAATTCTATAAACAAGCACAAAAGTTAAATCATCTGCGAAGAATTTTAATTTTAATTTTACGCGACCTACGAAAAACAAACACAAAAGAACTAAAAAGCTGGAAATAAAAAAAGTAGTTAAAAAAACTAAAAAACCCGACTGAAAAAACTGAAAAGCAAAAACAAGCACATTTTAAATTAAACAAAACTTGGAAGCAGGCGGGGTTCATTTGAATATTAAATTATGAAACGAAAAAATGAAAATAGAATGGACCCCGCCTGCTTCCAAGTTTTGTTTAATTTAAAATGTGCTTGTTTTTGCTTTTCAGTTTTTTCAGTCGGGTTTTTTAGTTTTTTAACTACTTTTTTTTACTTGGTAAACTTAGTACTAGGACCTAGAGTTTAAGGCCGAGATCTATTAACGTTAGCCAACGAGATAATGCTGTCAACTGAATTTTAAAACATGATGATTTTGCCATAAACTTAACTGATGTGCTGATACTATCAGGAACACCACTGCCTAACCCTTCAGGAGTTACAGGTGTGATGTTATGTTAGTACCATATTAACGGCCTCGTACTGTTGGTACGTATATAACTTATCTAATCTTCTTCTCATGTCACAGTATCAGAATACGAGCCAGCAGTGAATGAGGTGGAGGTACCAGTCCTCAACCGGGACCTGTGCAACCAGTGGCTGGAGCATCGAGACCTTAACGTGACGGAGGGCATGATTTGTGCCGGCTACCCTGAGGGAGGAAAGGACGCCTGTCAGGTACAAAAACCAATTACCTTATATATTAAGTTCGACATTTCCATGGACGTAAACATTACACACATCACACATCTATAGAATTGTTAGAGTACTACTTGTGAATTATGTAAGTTCTTTACTTACTAAAAGACTTGAAGACGTCTCTTCACATACTACGAGCTGATCTGACCTCCACAACCAAGTTCGTACAAGGTAATACGATACGATAGTAACACTGATTGTCAGACTTTCAGGACACTAACTACCTGTGACGACTCTTATGCCTGTAGCACACCTCAGCTGCGAAACAACAATTGCGAAACCGCTGTGCGAGTTTCGCTGTACAACAGTACTACGGTCAACGGGCGGAGATGTAGACGGCTCCTGAGCAAATGAGCGAAATCGTATTAGAAAGAGACAACATCATAGTCAGTTTTGTACGTTAGAGCAGGGAATTTCGCTCCTGTTTCGCCGCCAAAGAACTTACAACTCACAGCGAAACTATTGCGGTTTCGCCCTTTGAGTTTCGCAGCGGAGGTGTGCTACAGGCTACAGGCATCAAAGATCTACAAATAACAGCCGGGTTCAACGTGCTTTCCGAGGCACGGAGGAAACTTGATATGTAATGAGTGGTCACCCATCCACGCACCAACTCAGACTAGCGCGGCTTAACCTGGATACCGAACCAAGCGGCAGTTACTATTTACCGGGTCTGGTTCATAACATCGCCAGTCACTACATCGATGGTCGCTGTATCGAAAACGATCCATCGACGGGTTAATGAATCGACAGTACACCAAATCGATGGTGCGCTATATCGACAGTACACTACATCGATGGTACGCTACATCGACAGTACCCCAAATCGATGGTACGGTCAGCATCAGAAGTATATTAACATTACTCAAAGTTTCGAAGCTGTTTTTTTTAATAAAAACTTGATAGATATTACTCGTAACTACGTTTTATTGGAGTGTAAGGACTATTTTAACGAATAATCTTCTGAAACATTAAAAATAATAGCTAGAGTCCTGTACATAAAAGAATTAAAATTCCGAAATGTTGAAAACAGCTTCGAAACTTTGAGTAATGTTAATATACTTCTGATGCTGACCGTACCATCGATTTGGGGTTTGGGGTTACCCCTATTTACCACGAGCTGGCCCAGCTTGAAAAAAAAATATTATCACGTAGTTATATTATTGTGAACCCTATAAATAACGTACCTAATACACTAACTAAATTAGAAACGGACGAACAATTATATTGATTGTTGAAGTTGTATATATTGATAGTTGACAAGTTTTAGACAGAAGTACCTATCTTGAGTATCAAATTACCTACAATCTATACCTACCTAAATAAAGTATCAAATAAAAATGACGATCTCTAGGGCTATTACAAGTGAAAATCGCTTTCAACGTTTTTATGGTTCTACTACGATTTTCTTATAACATTGAAATAATCTTTCCGGAGCCCAAGTCCATTTAATACATTTTTAGGGTTCCGTAGTCAACCCTTAAAGTTTCGCCAGTACAAGAACGCTGTAATTTGGAACATATTTTAATTAATATATTGTATGCGTGGTGGATAATAGCCCATCCCTCTCCTAGAGAGGAGGCCTGAGTCCCTGCAGTGGGAACAATATAGGCCGGTGATGATGATGGTGATGATGCCGACAAAGTGGTAAAATAAAATGTAAAGTGGGATTTTTTTGGGCCGTCTATCCAGTATTTTATGGACATCCAAATCCTTAAATGACAAAGGTTGTTCAGTTATTCAAGATGCTTCATTAACCAGTAAAGTAAGGTTTTGATTTTTTTTATTAAAGCTGTCAAACAGGTAAACAATATACACATAATGCAATACTGCTCACCCCCCTAAGTTATTATAGCGATAATATATAGCCCATGTGTTATTCCAGATTATAATCTATCTCTGTGCCAAATTTCATTCAGATCCGTTGAGCCGTTCTGGCGTGAAAGTGGAACAAACATCCATCCATCCTCACAAACTTTCGCATTTATAATATTAGTAGGATATACCTATACCTAGTCACTATGAAGTTTTAACTTTGAAAATAAAACGGTATGGAAAGAACTGCAGTTGACGCAGCGCGCAGGTAACATTGATAAAAGCATTTTGTAACAGGTATGGAACTTGCATGAATAATGGCACGTCGGGGCTGTGGACACGTGGATCCACAGAAACGTGACTTTAGTCATGCAAGCGTCTTGGCACGTAGAGCAAGTAACATTTTTTTGCTCCAGATGACACTAATGAAACTTTTCTCCTTCAGCAATTTATCTTCAAAGTTAACGAAAAGCTCTTGACACACTAATAAAGTCCTCAAGAAAACAAGCCAGTGAAGCAATAAAACTAAAAAATGTTCTAATACGACTCCCAAACAAATATTTGATCAGCCAATAGGTAAATCCAATAAGCGAGTAGGTTGCGAGCTGACGACAATAAACATCTCTTTGCTTCAGCCGTCCAATAAGGAGCTCGTATTTACTCCACTTGCCCGAATTCATTGGAGTTCCTTTATGAACGCTACACTTTAACGGTTCAGTGAAGCGTGCTAATATCCTGCCGGAGATTTTATGTAGTTTTATAATGTTGCTCGGGGATATTAAAGTTTATGGCTTGTGAAATAAGCTTGCAGCACCTCATATACACACAAATATTTGTAAATAGTGGACCTTACTCATCTAGAGGCCGACCGGTCTTCGTATTCGACAAAGTGTGAGGTGCAATCTAGGTACACAACCGACAGTCGCAATTTGTATATTGATCAGCGACTGGCAATGGGCCATGTCATTGAGTCAATGAGCATTTTGGTAACTTATTTCAGTTCCACACATTTGTATAAGCTTTTATTTAACTTGCCTTGTTCACTTTTTAATCGGCGTTATATTCGCTAAACAAATATTTTATCTGTAAATAAAAAATATATTTGTGTTTTTAACCGCCAACAACGTTAGATGCCATTGGGGTTCTACGGCCGTATTGCGAATGGTTTAACCAATATTGATTCCGAAACGGGTTATAATAATTAACGAGGAACTCGTGATTGAGCACTTTAAGAGAGGTTAGGTAGGTATATTGCTGAGCGAGTTTCCAAAGAAGGTCCTAAAGAATTCCAAAGTGTTTTGTTTTCCAATTCAAAAATAGTTAAAAAACTAAAAGACCCGACTGAAAAAACTGAAAAGCACAATCGGTTCGTTCAGTTGTATTTCAGTGCCGAATTATCAGTGTGCGGAAATTATGTAAATCTTTGCAGAAGAAACGGTACCTGTTGAAAGAAAAAATAATAATTTGCTACGTTGACGAACATCAACGAGCTAACGGCTATATTTATCAGAACTTTTTTTTTTTTTTTTTAATCTTTATTTTTTTAATTAACAGGGTTTTTTCTATACAGAAAATGTCACCCCGATGATTACATACAATTAAATTACATATACCTATTCTAAACTAGCCTACCCGCAACCTTATAACCATAATAATAATACAATAAAGAGTTCTGGCTTCATCGGACAATGGTGAGGCCAGAATGCTATTATAGAAACCTACATTTAAACTATTGACAAAAGCTTGACGCCTTTGGGCCGCCACACGAGCACACTCCGCTAGGACATGATGCACATCTTCAATGGTTCCACAGACAGCACAATTTGGTGAATCGACTTTGCGCATCATGAATCCAAAGCTATTGAGCGGTATATGACCGGATCGATGTCTCAAAGCCGTCACAACTTCCTGCCTGTTCATCCTGCCCTCACTGAACCAAAGTACGCGTGGAAGAGATGGTTGAATCGTTCTATACCAGATGCCCTTAGTCAAAGACCTTTCATCAAAATATTCTGACCATAATTGAATACATCTGTCTCTAACTAAGGGCAATAGCTCAGTATGCCAAGGAGAACAAGGATATATTTCTCCATCAGATGTCGCTTCCTTTGCCAAACGGTCAACCATCTCATTTCCTTCCAGTCCAACGTGAGATGGAATCCACTGCAATACAATTATTTTCCGTTTGGCAACTAAATCTATAATTATTTTCAATATAGTGTACGCTAGTGGAAGGCCCCTAAAAGGTGAAGTACTCGTGCATCTCATCAGATGGAGATGAGCACTTTTTGAGTCAGTAAAAATAACAAATCGATCACCGGCCAAAGATTCGACATAAGCCAAAGCTTCAGCTATAGCAATTAACTCTAAATGCATTATTGAAATTTTGGATACAATTTTGAATTTAAAAGAAGCACCTATTTGAGAATCGAGAAAAGCTGCGCCAAAGTAATTCTCGTGTCTAGAACCGTCCGTGTAAATACAGTAGAAATCAGAGTATTGTGCATTCAAGGATGTACAACATATCGATCTAAGGTTATATAAATTATAACAATGCTTAGGTTTCTCTACTGATTCTAAACTAGGCTTGACAATACCTGATAAGTCCATATTGCTGACCCAAGTGTCCATGGAAAACATGCCAATTTTATTGCTGCAATACATATGTTCCCGCTGTAGATTATCATGTGACAAAACTAACAGTGGCTTTTTCTTATTTCTCCAATAAGGATGATTGTAACAAAGACCATGTAGCTTATTCAACAAATCAATTAAAGGAAAATGGTAGCACTTAGATTTTAAATAAAATTTACCAGCTAAATATCGGCGGCGAATAAAAAGAGGAGGCATTAACAATTCGGATTCCATCACGTGAATCGGAGTGCTTTTGATAAACCCACCAATTAACCGCAAGCAAATGTTTTGTAATCTATCCAGTTTAATTAAATGACAATCGGCGCTATTGTCCAGTAAAAAGCTACCAAAGTCGATGCGACTACGAATAAGGGAGATATACAATGTTCTTAAGTGGTTGGGATGAACACCCCATCCAGGTCCCACTAAAACCCTAAAGATATTAATCAATTTAAGCACACGATCACGGACCTCACCAATATGTTTCTTCCAACGAAGACTTCTATCCAGCCACAATCCTAGGTATTTGACGTTGTCTACTAACTCTAATAAAGTGCCGTTCAGACGTACATCTATATCAGGCCTTCTGAAACCTCTACTGAACCAACAGATTTTACATTTTTCGGGGGATATGTTTAATCCTACCTGCGTCAACATATTATTGATGAGATCAAGTGCAGACTGGATCTTGCACTGTCCCTCACCAACAGAAGAACACTGTACATATATAGCGAAGTCATCCGCGTACTGAGATATACTAATGTCGTTTTGCATACTTTTACAAATGTCTGACGTTACTATATTAAATAATAATGGGGATAGCGGATCCCCCTGAGCCAAGCCAGTACCGGAATATCTACTAATAAAGCTATTATCTATCCTAATCTTGAGTACTCTTCTATGGAGAAAGTTCCATAGATATCTACAGATACGGGAACCAACTTTAAAACTATCTAAAATATTTATTAAAACGGAATTATTCACATTGTTGTACGCATTATTTATATCTATAAAACAACCCATAGTACAATAACCTTCGGAAAAACCGGTTTGAATTGTTGTGATTAGACAGCTCAAACCGTCTAAACACGACCTACCCCTACGGAAACCAACTGTGTTCACAGAAAATGTGTTACTTTTTTCAAAAAACCATTCCAATCTTCGGTATAAAATATAATGGAAAATTTTACAAATACGTGACAGTAATGATATAGGCCGGAGTGAAGAAACATTACTAGGGTCACGACCAGGTTTTGGAATAGGAACGATGCAAATGTCGCGCCACTGGTAGGGAACAAAACTGTTTTTAAAAAAACTGTTAAATAAAGAAAGCAACACTAATTTACCTGCTTCAGGCAAATTCTTTATCATAGAATAAGATATGTCGTCGCATCCAGGAGATGTATCCTTAGATTTGATACATTTATCTAGCTCCTGAATAGAGATCTCGCATTCTAATGTGGGGTTACTATGGTGAACGGTAGGGGTCGATGGGGACACAAAATCGGGTGTTAAGGAATTTAAAAGGTTTGTGGCACTATGAGCGTCCACAAAACTTCTAGGCGAACGATAACCTTTCAACCACCTCATTTTGCGCCATACTTCACTAGACGGCGTAGTGTGATCAACTGAGGAACAAAAATTTTGAAAGTTATTTATCCTAGCCTGTCGGATTAACCTTTGGGAAATGCTTATCCTACTTTTAAGAGTATCCATGTTTTGGGGTGTGGGATTACTTCTAAATTTGGACAAAGCTAACCTACGATGAGCCACAGTTTGTGATAGTTCAGCAGTCCAGTATGGTTTCGGAGTAAAATTTGACGTAGGGTTTTGATTAAATTTAAACACAGGAATGAATTTAGTAGCACCTTCATTCAGAATATTTAAAAATAAATTGTAAGCTTTTTGGGGGTCATTCGGTAAACATAAATTTCGAAATTTTTCTTCCAGATATTTTTTATAAGAAGTCCAGTCTGATTTTCCAAAATTCCTTTTGATAACTTTAGGAAGGCATGACGTATACAAAGTTGAAAGTTTAATAATTAGGTGGTCGCTGCCTAGATTTTCATTTAAAACGATCCAATTAAAGTTTAACGCAATATCTAAAGAAACTAGTGATATATCTGGGGAAGACTGTTGTAAGTTGTTATCAACTAAACGAATTCGTGTATGTGTACCATCGTTCAAAGAAATAAAGTTGTTATCCATTAGTGAATCGTAAATAAGACTGCCTCTGCGATTTATAGGACCAACTGGCGTGGTGGGCATTAAAGTCACCAAGAATTAATGTTTTGGCCGGCCACAATGAAAACAAACTATCCCAGTCCTGTTGAGTGGTTACGATTCTCGATGGACAATAAACAGAAATAATATTCTCGAACGGGTCACAATTAAATACTTGTACGCAAACTACCTCAATACCACTATTATTCACGAGAACGCGTCGCAGCTGCGACTTAACAGATTTGTGAACTATGATAGCCACACCGCCGTATGAGTCATCACGGTCCGCGCGATAAACATTAAAACCACTAACTTTAAAATTACTTTCTGGTTCAAGCCACGTCTCACTAAGGGCAGCAATATGTACTTTTTCCTGACACAAAAGTTCGTTAAACGAAGCTAACTTAGGCTTAATACTTTGGGCATTCCACTGCAATATATTTAATTTAAGTGTCTTAATAGCCATCACAAGGAATAAAAAAATTAAACAGTGCTTTTACCAACGGCCACTCTGAAACAAAACTCACCGACACAAGGGTTAACCATTCTAGGCACAACTGAAATACACACTTTATCTTAAAAATTAAACCTGTCTTTTTAATGTAGATCACCTCCTTAATTCTCGCACACAACTCTTTGAAAGAAGGACATTCCTCTTTGCCCTTTTCATCTACCGGCAATTGCCGTACGTCTCCTTCGTCCGTGTCTGCGTTCCAGAACATCCAGTCTTCCTTTAGTGGGCTCTTTTTCTTTTTCGGCTTTGGGGTAGAACTGTCCCTTTCCCTTCTATCTGTGGCAGGGGTCTGTTCATTGTGAATCGTAGCCTTTGTTTGTACTATTTCCGCCCAGGTAGGATTTCGGGTTGTTAAAACAGAGCCGTCTTCAGGAGGTGTAGGAAATGAACGAGTGGCAATCGGAGCTTGAGTAGGGATTATAGTATTGGGTGGAGCAGGTATATCGGGGGGCACGTAACATTCTAGGGCTTTTCTATATGTGCAGCCAAACTCTGACATAATCTCTCTAAGCCTTCTCTCTTTCTTGTAACTTGGACATGATCTGCTTAGCGATATGTGATTTCCTTTACAGTTAACACATGAGAACGTCACAGTATCGCAATTCTCATGATGCCCACCACACTTTGGGCAAACCACATTTTTAGAGGGGCACATTTTCCTCACATGGCCTAATCTCCAACATTGGGAACATTGCGATACCTGATGTATGTAAGGCAAAACTTTAATATTAATGTCACATACACGAACTGACGCTGGGACATGTTCACCCTCAAAACAAAGTCGAAGAGTTTCGCTGGGGCACCAACCACCTTCATCCCTGTTGCGACGGTCTAACCTCTTGAAAGATAAAAGTTTTGCCGGTGCCGGACATGAAATATTTTGGAGAATCTCATCATCACTAAGATCGAGATCCAGATCCTTGATTATACCATAACAAAAGGAAAGTTGCATGGCCTTCTGGAATCTCCATCCTTTTTCCAAAAGCTTTTCGCACATAAGAAGGTCCTGAGCAGCTGATTCATTTTCAAATTGAAAACGTATTTTAAAAGGGCTTAAATATTTAACTTGGCTGATCTTAGTTATTTTATTTTCTTTTAAAATACGAGCCATTGCAAATTGTTTTGGTAGGCGTTCTTTATGTGAAACGTATACCTCAAACTTTTCCTCCTTCACAGAATGCATAATACCATGGCAGACCTTTTTTTTTAATGACTTAACTTCTTTCCAACCCTCTTCGTCTTCAGTACTGTCCTCTCTTTCCCTCTTTTCCACTCTTGGCTGCTCATCTTTATTATTACGGTCATCATCAACAACATCCATTTCTAAAGAATCATCTAATAAACTTTGTATAGTATTATCAAATACGGGTGAATCACAGCGCGGTGAAATGTTTACGTCATTCATGGCGCAATCGAGTAAGGCACACGCAGCCGGTGGGCCCGGCGCACACCTGTGGCACGTGTCAATGCAATGCGTAAACTCTCGCGCAGTGGGGATTGTAATTAGAACCGCGACACAACACACAACCAGCCCGAACGAGTGCCGGTACGGGTATGTATCAGAACTTTAAAAACATAAATGTGACCGGCCTCTATTAATGTAATATAATGAAACTGTTGATCACCCAAACCATTACTTAACACTTCGTCAAAGCGGGATCAAAATTAAATTGTAACGAGTCAGCACTTTCGGTCGCGTGACAATGAGTAAGTTGGGTCAGGGCTCATGGCAACCCGCGTGGACATACCCTAAGGGCTTGCTGACACTGCTTTTTAAATATCAGCTTTATTTCATACCTATAGAATGGGATGAGGTTGTATTACGTCACTCTATTTAGTGTGTGTGTGTGTTTGTATGATTCTAAAACACCGGTCTAAACTTTGTTGAATCCGGAAAGCGCATAAACCTAGACATAGGTAATCAAAGTTTTCATGTTTCGATTCGATTTTTCATAAGAGAGTTTCTCTTGATAAAAATACAATTTAAACATGATCACAAGATTGACAACACTTTAAAAGACGGTAAAACTCGAAACGTATCTTCCGTCTGAGTATATTTGAGTCAATCTTCGTGTTCGAGGAAAACAAGTCAATTTCTCCAACGTAATCTGTTGATTTCTCGTGACAACACAAATACTTTTTCCTTATTACATTTCATGTTAAAAGCTTCGTTCTATCTACTGGGAACATACTACCTATTTCACGAAGTTTTAACGTTGATTGAAGTCATATAATATTTGGTATTGACCTAGATAACTAAGTACCTATTTACTATTAAGTAACTCCAATGTATAAATATAAAGTGATAAAAAGGAGTAGTAAGATTCCCCTTTATTATAATGAATAAACATAAACTTATTCAGTAGGTTACTTTTAATCGATCGACTTTGTTGTCCCGTCACGCTAAGCAAGACACTTGTCAGTGCGTGCGTAACTTAAGTCTTCGCGTCAGCTCTTACCTGTTGTATTACCATTGAATCTCGAATCATAATCGTGAAATGATGTTCTACAATTTCTCCCTCTGTTGATTTCCAGGGCGACTCAGGCGGTCCTCTGCTGTGCAAGGACCCGGACGACCCCATGCGCTGGTACGTGGGCGGCATCGTGTCGTGGGGCATCAAGTGCGCGCACCCGCGGCTGCCCGGCGTGTACGCATACGTGCCCAAGTTCATCCCCTGGATACACCAGCAGATCGCGCAGTACAACGATGACGACGCCAAGTCAGAAGACATATAAGAAGGAATATACTGATGACATCACTTTGGAATAGTAAAAAATATAATTATAATTCTAAAAATTGAATTAGCCAGGATATACAACTATTTTTTTAACGTTATACATATATTTGAGGATATTCTAAACATTAAAGAACTGTGTTTAGATTTATATTTGGGTTTACCGTAGTAGTGAAAAAAAGAACGCAAAAAGTTTACAAGGTAGTTTATTATTCTTAAGTGGTGTTAAATGAACATGACAATACACGACTCTGCACGTTTTGCAGAGAACTAAGATTATGATAATAAATATTTATAATGACAATAAATACTAATTGATGACAATAAATAATTAAACAATTATATACAATCGTAAAATATAGTAGGTAAGTCAATTTTTCAAGAAAATTTAAATATATACACGAAGATTTCGACGCATAAATTATATTATGTCTTGGGGAGTTGACTTAAATATTGCTTTCGACTATGACAATAATATGGCTAAATATTTTCACATATCACTCGTATATCGTGTGATGTAAATTATTTGAAGCTGTGATAGTAATTCATTTATTATGAAGCGAACAAGTCGATATTGTATTAAAGTTTACCCATGACTTGAAAGTTGACTTTACATGGCGACTGGGCGCACCTCGCGCCCCTCGATACTTTACATGGCGACTGGGCGCACCTCGCGCCCCTCGATACTTTACATGGCGACTGGGCGCACCTCGCGCCCCTCGATACTTTACATGGCGACTGGGCGCACCTCGCGCCCCTCGATACTTTTTCTCGGGGTAGTCAGTCACTAACAGTGACATAGATATATCATTAATATTATACACATGAAGAAATTGTTTTAAATAATGTGAATTTTATATATAAGCTGCTTTTATAAGTAATGTAGTGTTCTCAAAGCTTTAGCAGACTTTTAGGATGATTGTTTTTAATACTGTACTCCTTATGTTTTTTTATTTGTATTCTGTGTTAGTACCTAGTGGAGGTAATATTTATTTGTAGAACGTGGTCATGAGTCTGGTACATCAGGTGGATGGCACCTTGGAACAATTTGACCAGTTGAGGCCACGAGTCAAATAATGTGACATCTATAGAATTAAAGTGTATGTTTGTTTGATGTTTGATGTTAGTAGTTTAGGGGAAAGTGCTTTTATAGAATAAAATTAAATCCCATTCACATGGATGCAGGTTAAAAAAATTTAGACGACAAATGTTTAATAAAAATAGGGGTTAATCTATGCTGTTCTAAAATTCTTCCTCGAGACAATAAATTATAAACACTGGGTTTTTATGCGATAAAATCGTAACGAATAAAGAATATTTAAAAATTAAATTCAATGACAATATAATGATAAAATAATAATATATATGATAAAATACAAATGTATGTAAATACTCTTGTTTTGTGGCAAAGTTCCAAGTGGAAAATAATGCGTTGCTCGTCGTCGTTTTTCTATGTAGGATTCAGAAATGACATTGGACAATAAAAATTTTTGACAATATATTTACTAACAGACGTAGTGTAAGCTTTGTTAATATACAATTTAGAGACTTCTGTTTCAGTATTATTTCTATACATAGGTAGGTAGGTAGTGTGTAATTTTTTTAAAACCTTAAGATTAATGGAAATTGTAATTATATTAGAGAAATAGCTTTAATAGATTTTAAGACATCATATTATTAGATATAGTAGATGTAGGTGTGGTAAATATTTTTTAATTTAGGAGAAAAATATACTTAGTTCCTTTTATATGGGTAATCTTTTGATTTGTCATATGGTCTCTAGATGTTTTGCGGTCTCTAAAAAGACGTGGATATAGCACAAAGCTATGCTCAATAATATAGGTGTATTTATATAAGTATAGAATGAAGTAAACATTATAGCGATGTGAACATGAATGACTTTACTAAAATAATTTCTTAGCTTACATGATGTAGGTAATATCAAAATACATAAAACTAAATACTTATCACTGTATTAACATCAATAGAAAATTGCTGAGCTTATCTAAATAACTCAGTTACACTATAATATAATAATAATATTCCACAACTATCACACAACGCCATCTAGTCCCAAGCTAAGCAGAGCTTGTGTTATGGGTACTAGACAACTGATAAACATACTTATATATTTCTAAATACATACATATTATAGATAAATTACACCCAGACACAGAACAAATGATCGTGCTCATCACACAAACATTTGTCCTGGGTGGGAATCGAACCCACGACCTCCGGCATAGCAGTTAGGGTCACTAACCACTAGACCAACAGGCCAGTCAAGACACTAATAGGCGATGACCTACACTAGCCTCAACTTTCACTTTAAAAAAAAAAAATATATGTGCTCTCAATTGGCACAGTTCTCGTTCACATCGCGCTAGATATATATATCCTACGTTTACATGGAAGTATGGTTGTTGACTTCTTATGAGTCTCCTTCTCCACTCGAGCTTTCTACTAGTGTTACGAGAGTAAAAATTATATATAAATACATAAAATTACTATATCAGATGTCTTAATTATCAGTTTTATTAATATCATAATAAAAAATGATTAACTCCTTTTATTTCAATATTTGTGAAATATAATTTGAAATAAATAATCATGACGATAATTTTTATGAACTTATCTTTTTCTATGTAGTGACTGAATTAAAATAATTTGAAAACGAGAACAGGATGAAGAGGCAAATATCAAAATTATTCCAAATGATAAAATATTTAATCTGTTCTGGTTTTCATAAAAACTAGATATATTAGATAGTAAGTTAGGTTAGGTATAATAAAATAAATTAGTATTTTAGGGCCATGCTTTAGTGTTCTGTGACATCTTATGATACTTGTGATCTCTGCATTACGAACTCTGCATTATAGTACTCAGTACATTTGCTAAGTTTATTTTCTACTCGCCTTTATTATTGCGATTTTCTATAAATATTATTTTTGGCACAAAATAATTCTTCTCTTCTATTTTTGTATTGTTTAGGTGATCTGGGCGGACGTTAGGGTAGCATTGAAGTACGAAGGCTGATAAGGAACAAAGTTAAATTATTTTATGAACGAAAATCACTTAAAACCTAGTACGTCGTAAAGAGTGACAAAATAGTAATGTACTACAAAATCAACAAAAATTACCCTCATTTCGAAATGACAAGTAGGATACACCACCGAACTCAATAGTTGGGATGGAGCGACTCTATATTCAATATAATTTGAACAGGCGAGCACTTTTCATTTGTATTAGTCTGTCCAAGTTACTTCTGTAGTAGCGAAGCTTAATTTATAGAGATGTGTCTCAAACGAAACTAAGTTCGTTAAAGAATTATAAATAAACATAAAAATGCATTGGTATTTGGCTTTATATAGAACATGTGTGGAATATGCATGTTCAGCTCTTAATGTTTATATGAACGTAGTTTTACATGTTTAAATGTACATGTATCGCGTATATTGTATACTGTTGTAGATTATAATTGCTGTTGGTAAATAAAATCTATGGTAGACTAAATTGTGTCGTGTTCAAAGCATATCTTCTCCGAGTCAGCAGGTTTGACTCCAACCCATAGTTAATAGGTAAGAAAATTATTAGATACATACGTATTTGTAAAGAAATAGTGACTATAGTAATTATCGACAATAAATATTTTGATAATGAACAAAAATATATATAATTCAAAATTTCTACTGGTGGCTACATAGTGGTTAAGTTTTCATAGAAATAATGACGGAATTTATTAAATAGTGTTAGAAGGAAAATGTGGAAAAATGTTTATTACCGTTGCTAAAAAATACCAGGTGGAATAAAGTGAAGACCTAACCACTAAATATCCGTGAACAATTACTTAACATCAAGCTTGGAACTTGACTTACATTGCTTTAGTCGATTGTTTTGTCAATAATTCCTTAGTCCTCCCTGATTTTCATCGAAGCCACACATTTCAGGCTAAAAATAACGGTTGTGTATTAAATGTTTAGTGGTGTTTACGTCACTAGTATGACGTCACTGTCTAGTGCTGCATCGGTGTACGTACACTGGCCCCTATTGAATGTTGATCGTTGTAGAAAAATATTTATTAGATATTAATGAGTGTTTCTTTACTAACATATATTGTACACTAGCTGGATATTTGTTTTTTAAGTAACAACTAATGTTAGCACATTATCAGTTAAATAAGACGAAGTATACCTACTTACATGTAAGTAATTAAGTATTATCTATACTAGGAAAAATCTACAAAATTTTAAAATACTTAATTAATTTTAATTTATCTTTCAGAATCTATCTGGGCTGGTCCTAAATTGTTATTATTTTAAAGTATAAAATGGTGTGGCGAGTTATTTTTTTGATAGTGTGCTAAGATCATTTTATTTGAGACTCATTTCTACTCTGTTAAAATCTTTAGATATTTTTATACCTATATAAGTCTTACGAAAGTTTAGATATTGTCAATTTCTTGCCATCGAGCACTGTAAGCGCAAAAATATCAATTATCTCAATTACATACATAATGTATTATGTATCTTAATTTGAGTATGTTAAAGTACTTCTGATAAAAATAGTAATACTAAGATGTTCTACCAAAGATTTAAATCGTTATATTTGCCCTACCGCGTCAAAAAATAGTCGGGGTTTTGCTCAGTAACACTAAAATTCATGTGTCTTTCCTTACGGGATGTGGTAAGTCCTTTACTAAGTGTTAACACTTTTTCACGCGTCCTAAGAAGGGTCGTCTAAAGATTAAAATCTTAATGTTCCATACTAAAATGAAATGCGAGAAAGGAAAGCCAACAAGCAAGACAACTTAACCACAAATTAATGACAGGAGCAATGTTTAAACGAATTCAATTTAATTATTTCTGGTAAGAGATATTTGGAAGGTGTGAAGGACAATAAAAGTGATGAGACAATATTTCGTCGGAAATCAACTCCGTAGCAGTTTGTTGATTTATCGAACTTTTGTATTTTTCCAACATCTAGACTAATGAATCAACCTTAGTAGTTTAGATATTTGTCGTTAAGAAATTAGATTAGAGTAATAATTGGGACTACGCTGGACAGATTTGGAGATAATTTTAAAAGATAAGTAAATAAATAAATATTATATGAAATGGTAAAGTTTTAAACATTTGTTATAACCGGACTGACTCAAAAAAATATGATTCTGTATAGTCCGTCAGTTAGATTCATCATCATCATCATCATCATTTCAGCCAAAAGACGTCCACTGCTGGACATAGGCCTCCCCCAGGCGTCGCCACATTGACCGGTCCCGTGCGTCTCTCATCCAGCGGGTTCCTGCAACCTTGACCAGGTCATCGGTCCACCTAGTGGGAGGCCTTCCAACGCAACGTCTTCCGGTTCGCGGTCGCCATTCCAGAACTTTTCGGCCCCATCGGCCATCCGTTCTGCGAGCAATGTGCCCTGCCCACTGTCAGTTAGAGTATCGAAAAATATTAGATACGTGTTTTTTGTTTCATCAAATCAATAAAAATTGACGAAGCTATAGCGCGTCAAAGATCATGGAGTGGGGCTTGCAACGTCACTTGAACGTACAAAATGTACTATCATATGACGTCACACGAGTTTTCAAAGCACTATAACGTCTTCATTTTTTGTTTACGTAAAAAAAGAAAAAATATGTGGTCAATATTTTTTGGAAATCTTTTTGACGGACTAATTCGTTTTTTTTTGTCCGATATACGTGCATATTTTTTTATTAATAACCCCAAAATTTCTGTGAATGTAATGGTGGAATATCTCATTATGTGGTACTGCCTCTATCTCTATTTGAGACCCAATAATATCAACGAAGAATCATTAGTCCCATTATTACTGTAATCTAACAATTATATACTTATGTAGACACGTAATAGATACGCACAAATTACTCTGTACTATGAAGCCACTATTTTAGAAGATTTCCGTTTATATACAAGCTCATATCTGTGGAATATATCGTACATGTTTACTATATCGATGTTATGTGTGCTAGGAAGGTGTTGCTTTCAAAGCTATTTGTGATTCCTGTTTTTATACGATCCTGAAAACTTATTTGTTTCATATATTTAGTGTTTATTGGAAGATATTGGTGTTGCAAGTAACTTGAAGACTTTTGTTGTCAGGTTGTTTTGTGATTGTATTATATGAAATTTTCAGTTAGCTCAATTTTGTTTTAGGTTAACATATTGAAGTGAGGCTATAAGTACATATTACAATTCAATTTCTAAAATTTTATTACGTCTGAGAGTAAGTCAACATTTGCAGACTTGTTAAACCACAAAAGAACTTTGTAGAGCTTAACCAATGAAGTCTGCAGAACATTTGCAATACTAAAATCTGGACCAAACCATTTAAAGTGATTTCTCGCACAAATTCATGTTATATTAAAATGGTTAAACCACGTTAAGTTGACCTCGTACAGAACATTTAGTATTGCGTCGTTAGTTTGTCTTTGTGGCGAGCCGAGCGTGTCGCTTGTAACCCTCTTGTGTAGCTTTACTTTGTTCCTCAAGCTTGGATTAAATATTATAATAAACAACGTGTTTTATTTACTTACACAATTCCTTCAAAAATGCATTCCATTTAAAGAAGCTTATTTCACAGCATCTACTTGAATTGAAAGAAGAAATTGTAGATAATAATCGATAGGAGTAGAGGCAGACCTAAGAAACGATGGATGAAAGGAAGATATGATAAAAAATTGGGTATCTGGTGAGATAACAAATAAGAGAAAAGTATGGAAGAAGAAGACAATGCTTCGCCGACCTCATACGAATTGCGATAAGGGCAAGAGAATGATGACGATTCCCCGTTCGACTTAAGCGACTGAAAACGCGCTGTATTTGTTTATTTTGCGTGAGGATGGTCGCGTTACAAGTGACTTGTCGCATGCTTGTCGCAATACGCTAAAACTGTAGCTCGTGGTCAAGCCATTAGGTCGGATCTCATTGTTTCACTTTATGACCGGGCAATATAAGTTATTAACACTTTCGATGCCAAGCACCTAGCTGAACAAAAAGTCGTCGCTATACGTATCTATAGATGTTCTCACACTGCATACAAATAAAAATGGATATTAATTTGAACTTAGACAAAAAGGTTCCAAACTACTCAAGCGAATAAAATTAAAACTACAGTAGTAATTGAATTAATATTTTACTAATGGATACAATATAGTTACATTAATCAACAATAGGTATAAATAACTAGGCGTTAGCCTCTACCTAATTAGACATGGTACATTTCCTTTATATATTTGGGCGATTATTGAGTCAGATGACGATATAGGTGGCGCTACCATCGCTTGACCCGTCTGTGCAAATGTTGGAAATAAAAGAGCAAACAATAACTGATTTTTATTATATGTTTGCTCTTTTTGATGTCGATAAACAGGTATTTAGATAATGACGATGGTGGCACCCGAATTAATTTAACTCGTTAAACAATTGCCAGCTAGTGTTGGGAAGTAATGTTATATTTTTACTAATGATGTGACATTCGTCTTTCCCAACACTAGTGACAGTAGCTGACGGCCCAATTGACAGTAACATCGGTGGCTCTGCGTTATAGCTGTCATTTATCAAACTCTACGCCGACATTACTTCGTAGACTGAGGTTTATATACGCAACACAACTTATTTAACGGAAATTATGCATGATTACAATAAAAAAGAGATTTGTTGTAATGTCTTGTTTCATTAGTAAGTATGCACAATATACCTCAGCCTAGTTTTCATTAATTTACTTGAACTAATTATACGTAACTTGTTAAATACTGCTACAATCGACAATTCATAGCTAAACTAAATAGTTAACACATCGAGGATCGTTTTGAAGGCGCACAGATAAACGCGATTTATTGATTTCAGTTTATTATACTTACTTAATTCACTTTGTTACATTTATTGATTGACTTTCGAATTGACTCTCTTTCATACAATCTAATATAATCTGTTTTTACGAAGGGCAAATTAAAAATAAATGATGGGTCAAGGTGGCTATTCCAATGACATGACGCAAGGACTGTCAGAAAATAAACCCGGTTCAAATGTTCTCAAGAATGCCGTTTTTGTCAAATAGTCACTGAAGAGACCTTTATAAACAGAGACGGTTGTATTGGTGATTTTAATCATTATTACTCAGTAAATATACATTTGTTATTGCCGCGAATCCCATTTTATTTAACATACGATTTGACACTGACCAGGAAATTGAAAAAAAAAACGTAAGAAAATTCGAATTTCGCGGGCTACCTTGTCGTCTTCACTTTAAATCATCTATTTTTTTTCTCTAATAAATATGGAAGCTATCAAAACGGTCCTCGTATGAAGCATGAGTTCAAACAAAAGAGTTCGCACAACATCCAAGTTCAGTCTTGAGTATTTTCTCTAAATTGACTCGATCGATTCATCTGTTACAGTAATTACAATAATTACACTCGACAAGGAAAGGAATGAGCAGAAAGACAATGTAAAATTTCAAAACGCTCATGCTTTAAATTAATATAAAACTACGTAATAAAAAATGGATTTTTTTTCTATAACACATATTGTGATGATGTTGAACAGTCAAGATTCATGAAGACATAGGTACTATGAAAGGTTTCCTGAGCAATTAAATATGCAATAATTACTTTTAAATAAATTCTAAGCATACACAATGTAGCTGAATCAAAAGAGATATAGTATTTAACTTATAAAATAAAAAATATATAAAATTAATTCGAAAAAGCCTCAAATTAGGGAAATTAAAGTTAACTCACAGTCTCAATAGAGGAGTATTATGACAAATCACGTTATATATAATATTCGGTATAATATAGTACATGAGTACGCACGCCCGTACGCACACGAAACACACACACACGCACGCACACACACACGTACGCACATGCGATGACGTAAGCGTAATCGCCTTTTAAAACATTCGATTACCGAATAATTTAGCTACTTCACATAATGTTCGACATTAATTGTATTTATTCACCAAACGAATGCGTGAATGTACTACTTATTATGATAATGTAAGAATAAAAATAAAATAAACAGAATATTCCTCCGGAGATATTTTATAGTGTCATACTGTTTACATACATACAAAATTGGTCCATATCTGTCACACACCTTGTTAACAATGAAAAACAACTGTCGATACACATTACAAAAGGGAGCTCCAGAAACCATTTCACGTCTCCCTTAAGTTAACATAGCCCTAAGTACATTACTAATTCAAATAATAGTACAATAGTCGTTCAATCGCGATGAACTAACTAAGGAAATAAAGGAAGAGCATGTGAAAGATACAGTCCTAATTCAACACTCGCCTACTACCGTAAATACAATCGACGTTAGTACAAATTGACAGTACACAAGGCTTTATACAAACAACTATACAATGTACAAATGAAACAATTACATTCTTCAGCAGAACACCTACGGCAACAATTACTTCATAAGTATTCTAAACAAAGTCAAACTATTTTACACTGAGATCTACGAACATTACTTAGGATGTACTTTAAGTCAGTCCTTGTCGCACAACTGTTCAATTTGTAGTGCTAAACAGAGATGGGAACATGTCCAAGTCAAAGCAAGATCTAAGTAAGGTTTATAGTGCTCAGCTTATTAGTGTTTTAATAAGAAATGGTCTGGCAGTTACGAGTGGCCTTATTCTGTCTATACTACATCCCTACTTAGGACGCGACATTTTATATTAGCCGACTTACTAGCGACGAGTAGCTATCGATATCGTATAAAGTTGACCACGTTAGTATCGATATTTATCGTTTTAAAATATCAGTCTAGTCAGTACATATTATTGTCGACTAACGAAGACTAGCCGATTCTAAGCTTGCACGTATACCCTGGGCCGTGAATTTAGTCATGTTTTCTTGGGTGAAGAAAGTCTCCACACAACCATTTAGTCCTAGGCATCTATTCACCCGTATACGAAAACGAGGTATGTCATTCGAAACATGATATTAAAGTATAGTTTAATATTTCTATGAAATTATTTAAAACTGTGATCCAGACGATTTCTTACACAAATTAATACAATATACATTATTATTTACTAGATTATGTTCAATTAAAAATAACACATACATCTACGTAAACACTATTTTAAATAGAGCCTCAAGGCAAATAGCTTCACAGATAAAATATAACATTTTATTTTAACAAATTATATAGAGTGGTGATTAGTCAGTGGCTGTACAAGTTACTTTTACAAGCATTTCATAAAATTATATTTTTTACAATATATTCCTGATTATGCTTTACTACGGAAGTTACACTTCAAGATTTAATCAAGAACTTTAAAAATAAATGTGATTAATATTTTTTTTAAGCAAGTAAAGATTTTAAAATAGACATATAAAGACTTAAACAGCCACTAAACAATACCCTGTATAGGAAAATCTATGATTTCGATAACATATCAGTGTCGACGATATAATTCATTTACTTAAATTTAATGATATGAAGCAAGCGCAAAAGTTTACCAATTTCAAACAATTTAAAATGTTTAATATTTTTTTTATAATTTCTAATTTTATACCACTACGTAATTAGCATTGAAGTTATATTAAAAGATGAGGTGGCCATCAAAGGATTATTTAATAAGTCGATCAGAACCAACTAGGACAAATGGCACCGCAATAGTACAATTGACACTGTAGATATATTAAACTCATGGTTAAGTATTTAAAACACCACAAAATATTGCCTATTAAGGAGACCGGTGATGGCAACTATCACCTCTCAAATTAATATAAAGTCAATGCTAAACCTTCCATAATTCTCAGTCATTAAATAGCCTCTTTCGAGAAAATATCACGTACACATGTCTACTGCTAACAAGTTTGAACGATCAAACGTTAAAAATCTTTGGTGTGTTGAGTATAACTTACTAAAATGAGTATTTAGTTGATTTTAATGTCGTATTTACAACCTTCTTATTTGAGGCGAATTTCAGCTGTGAACTTGGTGTCTATCAGCACGCATAAACCGCCTTCAAAGGTTATCAGTGTCATAACTGTCATGAAATATGGACACAGACTGCTTATGGAAGCCGTTTAGTTGTGCTGATAGCGTTGAATTTAATCGGTAAGAGCCGCTCTTAGTTTTGGCCAATTTTAGCTCAACTTTAAGAATTACCTTACATTTTTACCCGACTACGGCAAAGCCAAAGGAGGGTTATTTTTATGAAGTAGGTTATTGGGCGAACTATTGGAACTTTATGTTAGTTCACTTTATTAATAGTAGCTAATCAAACTTTTGTACAAAGTGATGACTTATGATGAGAGTTCAATATTTACCCTTATGTTCTGAACTGTTATTTAAGGGGACAGCTCAAGGTCAGAAGATAAAAGATGTTACACTATTCGACAGGCGATCACAAACAAAACATATTTATAGCTAATCAATAAAGTTGAGATTCACTTCTACTTCTCCACAACTACTCTTAAAAATTGATACAGTCAAATGGGTAAAACGACCCTATCGATTTTAATTTGTAATCGCCGATCGACAATATTCTTGTTACAATAATGGCGTCTACTACAGCCTAGCAAATACTTCATAATTATGAGAATATGCAATATTTGTTAACCTGCGCTACGAGGACATTTTACGTTATAATTAGCGAGATAATTATACATAGTTATTTGTCGATCGTCATTGTTAACATAGAGATATTAAAATTTAACAAAGTGATTCTATATAATATGCAGCTTTTAAGGTATTTTGGATCGGAATGGATAACCTTAAATTAATAGACTTTAGGACTCATAAGATTCATGAGGGAAATTTATTTAGAGATGGAAGATAGGAGAACTGTCTAGTTATCAAGGTCGCGTTGATAATACGCTTCCCACTTTTATCAGCGTATTATCAACCACCCTCGATAAAATGACGCGATGGTGTCTCCTCTTTTAGGTGAATAGACCAGAAGATCGCAAAGATTAGTTTCAAAACGCGTATTGATTTAACAATTGAAAAGAATAAAATCGTTCTTCTAAAATAGTGTTTTTGAAAAACTCAACAAGCAATAATAGAAATTTCTAGAAGGTATGTACAGGGAAGACGAAGGTACGAAATATCTGTAAAAATGATTAACGATAGAGGTAAGATTCAAAAATAGATTTTGCAAGAGACAACAGTGCTACATTTAAGTTTTAGTCTTTCAATATTCGCTGTTTGGGTTCGAAGTGTTAGGCCTTCAACTAAAATATTATTTATATAGTTCTACAACTAAATTAAATGATAATTATTGTTATTATACTGAGCGCGGCAACTAAAAATTCGGTTCAGTTTTCTTTCATTTCGGACTCCTAAATTCATTTGTCTTCTTACTATTTAACAGGAAAGTATTTAAGAATAAAAGTTTACTTAGAAACAGTAAAACAATTTTAGCACTGATACTTTTTTCAAACAAGAGTCCGTTCTATAAATCTTCCACGAATGCCATTTAATTATAAACGTTTACAAAACCGCATACAGTCCATTCTACGCACGTTCATACGTTACCTCTGACAACAGCAATCCAACAGGAACTTTATTGCAACGACGACAAAGATCACTTTGCCTATAAGTCGTACTGACGCTAGATCAGAGGTAAATTAACTGAAAACGCTGTAGCGCGTTATTATTTTGTAACTAATTACCATTTCACTCAGATACATTGAAATACAAGGCATGGTTGTTAAACAATCCTAAATGCATAATGCTATAGTCTGCGCCAGATAATCAAAAAATAAAGGTCCGACTTGCACCATACCATAGTAACTACAATCAAACTAAATAAGTCGTTACTTAGAATACTTCTGGAATATTTCAATTGAAAATCGTACTTATGCAATCCACTCATGTAACACATTCAATCAACACGTTTAAAATTTCAAACGGAACATTCCATAAGTTATCCAAGGAACCTTCTGTAAGGAATAACGTTGTAAGTAATAACCGACCTTATATGTATCGTGTTAGGGTCTAATTGGACTGCTGTATGGACGCGAGGAAGGCAGGGTCGACGGACGCTACCTTAGCCGTCAGGAACGCGTGCATGCAGAACAGTAAACTCTGCAGGATTTGACATTCTAGCTCCTGAAACAGTTCGTTAAAATCAGTACGTATTCTAAAACAATAATATTCTAATTTCTCAACTCAATTCTAAAAGGTTTATAGGACACGAATCTATGTTAGTTTAGTTTAGAGCAAGCAGAAAGATATCTGAATGTATAGTTACCTTAGTTTCAATAACTTTAGTTTCGGAGTCCTGGAAGTGTAGTTTTAGTTTTGATTTTCCGTCATCGCTAGATCCTCGAAGCTGAGAAAACCTACAAAACAAAATAATTATTGAATGTTGTCATTTATGGATATTATTATTAGGATAGTTGATAAACAAGATCTAATTAGTTCGTCAAATAGATTAAAAAAAAAAATTGGACACTTATTTTTTACAAAAAATGAAGGTGATACACAGTCTTTCGAAAACTCGTGTGACGTCAAATTGCAGTACATTTTTACCGGCCAGTGACGTCAAAAGTTCTACTCCCACTCATGATCTTTGACGCGTTTTATCTTAGTAATTTTTTTTAAATTTGTTAAAACAAAAAACACGTATCCAATATTTTTCGATAATGTACCTAACTAACGGACTAACCAGATTTTTATTTATTTTTGTCAGGATACGTCCCGATTGGAATGAAAAGTTGCGTGCTGTTGTTGCAGCAGTACATGTGTTACGGAAACATGTTTTGTATTAATTGTATGTTAATATTTCTACCAGCTCAATAAAGTGTCATTACTTCAGGCAAATGTGTCCAGCGCTACAAGGATCGTACGACTTAAATAACATTGCGCATTAAGGTGCTATTGGTAAACTTTGGAAAACCTATCGAGAAAACAAGATGACAAAGCTAGTTCTGACGACAACCACGCGATAACAGATTCATGTACTTTACGCTTTACACGCTTTCTCGTGGTCTCTTGCTTACCTATACGCCCACACGGGCTTGGCCCCGGGCGTGCCCTCACTGAGCGAGAAGCCCGCCGACCAGTCCAGCGTGAGCCCCGCCGCGCGGCCCATGTGCACCACGGTAAACGTCTTCTTCTGTAACAACACATATCATCGTTAGCCAAAAATGTTCTTCCTTTTGGGTCTAGGGGCGTCTCTACGTGAGAAGGAAGGGAACCTTTATTTACAATGCAAGCAAATTGCTGATAAGTATGTATCACATGTCAGCAGTCAACGTTAAATGCTCAGTAAGTATTGGATGGTAGTTGATCCCTGAGCTGCCGCTACAATTATACTACATTCGATAAGTTCGTCTTGTCAGCCTTATCAGCCTATAATGTTGCCACTGCAGGGACTCAGGCCTCCTCTCTAGGAGAAGGATGGGCTAAAATCCACAACGCGTGCCTAGTGCGGGTTGGTAGATGTCACATGTCTTCGATTTTTTAGTTCTAAGACATGCCGGTTTCCTCACGATGTTATCCTTCACCGTTATGAGAGCAGTGGTGATGAAATAAATTACACAAAGCAATGCGCCTGCCTGGGTTCGAACCCACGACTTACTGTTCGCAATCACTGGGCCACGACTGCTCTAATACTTTTGCAGTAATACGATAAGAATCAATAGCAAGTGTTCTATTAAGTTAAACCTTTTTGATAGAAATATGGAAATTGTAATGTTTCAACACCAATGTGTCATGGATTGTCAATTATTACTTGACATGGTGTGGATTAATTATTTATTAATATTGAATAAATAGTGAATTGTTCTTGTAAAATAGCTTAACGAAATGCAGGGGCACGGTAAACATGTTTGTACGATATGGCAACCACCCAAATGTGCTGATGTGCCGCCAACTGCCAACTTTTTCCAAAAGCAGGTTAGTCATTCCTGTTGATTTGAATAACAATTCAAGAACTAAAACATTTCCCAGACGTGATCTGCAGTATCCGATATGGCCAGGTATTAATTGGTTGCATACGCAGGCAGGCCGTCGCAAATAACTACTAATTTTTGACATTTGATTTTTTTTTTTTGACTGGCCTGTTGGTCTAGTGGTTAGTGACCCTAACTGCTATGCCGGAGGTCGTGGGTTCGATTCCCACCCAGGACAAATGTTTGTGTGATGAGCACGATCATTTGTTCTGTGTCTGGGTGTAATTTATCTATTATATGTATGTATTTAGAAATATATAAGTATGTTTATCAGTTGTCTAGTACCCATAACACAAGCTCTGCTTAGCTTGGGACTAGATGGCGTTGTGTGATAGTTGTGGAATATTATTATTATTAATTTGACGAAATGGGCAATAATTACTAATTCAACACCCAATGCGAGTGCAGTGCTTGCAATCGGACCATGACCCACTTGTTTGAGTATCTTAAGGATCTTTTACTTGCTCATTTCATAACCTGAAGAAGCGACTGATTCGCAAACAGTGTTGATACCTATTGGGTTCAGATAACCGTACATGACTACCTAAACATTTTTTACTACTACATACTTTACTTCATTCCTCTATGTCTATATAATATCTGAAGGTTAAAAAGAAGTACCGTCGACTCGACATGATAAATGACTAGTACCTAACTGCAACAAAATGGGTGTTATTAATACGGAACCATCGCGTAAACCTTCCGCTAGTAACGAAGGTGTTTATTTATTTTCACTTTTCTCGCTCTAAAATGCGTCTTTATGTCGTGCGTAGGCGACATAAAGTCGCGTTTTATGCTCTAGAGCATAAAGTAAAATCTTCGTCGAAGACCAAGGTAATCGGCATAGGTAATCGGCCCAACAGCCATAGGAACAACTTCAACTTCATAGAATAACCTCTTTAATTTAATTCGTTTCGTTAGTATTCTAAGAACGAGGGATTACTGCTTTTCATTACGAATACAAGGAAAGTTAATGGGAAAGGGCTTCCCTCAATTACCTAAATCGCTTGATGGCAATAGGCTTGCTCTTAATTAGGTTCATCATTTCAGCCAAAAGACGTCCACTGCTGGACATAGGCCTCCCCCAGGCATTTTTGGGGGGGTTTGCCATAATCGCCACGCTTGGCAGGCGGGTTGGCGATCGCAGTATGGTTGTTACAAAGACACAGAGAACGCTGCTGCCCATTCTCTGGTAATTCCCTTAGTCGCCTCTTACGACACATGTGGCTCTGGTTGGCTGGACAAAACTTCAAAACGGCTCGCATTTACAATAGGGCAATAGGGCACTTTATGTGACGGCTAAACACCCTTATTTCAGAATAGGTGACGCTACAGAATCTTAGATAATCGATCGAAAGCGTGTCCAGCCAGCTTGAAAAACCACTTTTCGCTGGTCTCTCAATCTCGGTAACGGAAGTGATTTTGACGACTTTTTGCATATCAACGGGCGTCACATAAATATGTGACAGGCATCAAGCTAAAAGTTTTGTGATACGTACAGTGGTTTAGTAGAAAAATGCAAAAAACTGTGTCCAGCCATCTTGAATTTACGTAAAAAACTTTTGGCTGGCACTTCAGAATCCCACATAACGGGAGCGTTTTCGAATATGGTTCCTTTACTAATTGGCCTTAGCCTATAGCCTTCCGTCGATTTGTAAGGAATACGTGCAATATTTGCTAAGTGCGTTTTCATTTAACGAGGTCCTTGGTAAGTAACGTGAATTACATTATTTTTTCATTAAATACCTTAGAGCATTAGTCTGTTATCCTGACACAATATCTACATACGTACTTATCATAAAAAACACCAATACTTATCTAAAAAGAGTAGATGGGTATCTGCACGTAAATAATCAATAACATTAAACCCCCCCCCCCCTCTACACTTTTGTCTTCTATTGATTTAAATATCTACAGTTGTTCGTATTAGTATCACCAATACGCGGATTTTCGTCCATTAAAGAAAACACCTTAAAATATACTTTGTCCTACATAAAACCTACAATATTGGTAACCCTACTACAGTGTTTGTATGGGAAAATTTAAATGATCAATATCTTTGAAACTACCCAAAGTTTCTCCGTCACTAATTCAGGTTATCATTATCGTCCCCGTCACAACATTTTGATAACATTTTGAAGGTCGTAGATCATCAGGCAGCGAAGATACACGTGTCCAGCCAGCCTGAGTTCAAGATGGCTGGACACAAGTATACATTAAGTTTTCATTGATATCTCGTAAACCCTTACGTGTGACGCCATAAATCAAACGTTATTACTGTCACACATTGCGTCACCAAGTATTAGTAAAGGAACCATATTCGAAAACGCTCCCGTTATGTGGGATTCTGAAGTGCCAGCCAAAAGTTTTTTACGTAAATTCAAGATGGCTGGACACAGTTTTTTGCATTTTTCTACTAAACCACTGTACGTATCACAAAACTTTTAGCTTGATGCCTGTCACATATTTATGTGACGCCCGTTGATATGCAAAAAGTCGTCAAAATCACTTCCGTTACCGAGATTGAGAGACCAGCGAAAAGTGGTTTTTCAAGCTGGCTGGACACGCTTTCGATCGATTATCTAAGATTCTGTAGCGTCACCTATTCTGAAATAAGGGTGTTTAGCCGTCACATAAAGTGCCCTATTGCCCTATTGTAAATGCGAGCCGTTTTGAAGTTTTGTCCAGCCAACCAGAGCCACATTACGACACCCACGGGAAGATATGGGATGGTGCTATTCTTTACGTCCGACACCACACGGAATAATTAGGTTGGTTGATGGCAATAGGCTTGCTCCTAATTACATCATTTGATGGGAATAGGCTTACTCTTAATTACATTAATTGATGGCAATAGGCTTGCTCTCAATTACCTAAATCAGTGGATGGCAATAGGCTTGCTCCTAATTACATCGGTTGATGGCAATAGGCTTGCTCCTAATTACATTGGTTGATGGCAATAGGCTTGCTCCTAATTACATTGGTTGATGGCAATAGGCTTGTCCCTAATTACATCATTTGATGGCAATAGGCTTGCTCCTAATTACATTGGTTGATGGCAATAGGCTTGGTCCCAATTACATCAGTTGATGGCAATAGGCTTGCTCCTAATTACATTGGTTGATGGCAATAGGCTTGCTCAAAATGTTTTTATAACTGAGCAGTATGCGTAAGTCAGGTGTTAAGTCAAGTTTTCTACTGAAAAAAAAAAAAAGTTACTTGGCGGGAACCATAATTATTTTTATTATTTACAAGTTGCTGTTTCATTTCCTCGCAATCGAAGTGAAAAGTAGAGTGTAAAACTCGTCCATAAAACCCATTTTGCTCTCTACTTTATATCCATTCTCGCTTGCAAGCTCGCATCGGATGGATAAACGTCTCGCGCAAAATGGTGCGTTTTATGCACTTGGTGTACAATCTACTATTTTGAGAAGCAAACGAATTTGAACTTCGAATGCTTGTATGTATGACGCACGCAAGGGACTGGTCAATTTGGCGACATCTGGGGGAGGCCGATGTCCAGCAGTGGACGTCTTTTGGCTGAAATGATGATGATGATTTATGGTGTTGAGCTAGTGTGCCTCGTCCCCAGCGCTGCGTGTGGCTGAGCCTGGTGATTGCGTGCGCGTGGCAGCACAGCGCGGCGCTGTTCGTGCGCTCGCGCCGGCGCCTGCGCAAGGAGCGCGCGCGACACCTGCACTGCTACGTGTGGCATCCCTACAGCCCCATCAACTTCTACTGGGACTGCATGCAACTGTTCTTCGTGTTCGCCGTTTTCCTCTACTTGCCGGTGCAAGTCTTCATTGATTGTAAGTTTATTGTTCCTGGTTTGCCTAAATTCATTTGTCTAGACCGGCCTGGACAGTCTGGCCGCTTCGTTGTCTGCAGTTGCAGATCACGTTGAACCCTTTAGTCATCTAACGTCGGAATGTGACGAAAAAATAAAAACATTCCTAAGACATAGGAAAGGAGCGTCATGATGACAAGTCCCCAATCTAAAATGTTTCACATTAAAGTTTTTGTACTACATAAATGTACTATTATTTTTACCGTAAACAAGACATTCTAAAGGTAAAGGGAGTATGCCAAGACCTCCCTGGTCCCACCACCTTATCGAAGTGGCTTCTGGAAGCGCTACTCAGAGGTAGATTAAGTACTACTTAAGTACAGGTATATTCTCAATTTTTAATACAATAGGGGATCGGACAAAAACAAAACTAATTAGTCTGTCAGATAGATTTTCAAAAAATATTGAACACTTATTTTTCTTTTTTTCACGTAAACAAAAAATTAAGACGATACAGTGCTTTGAAAACTCGTGTGACGTCACATGCTAGTACATTTTTACCTACAAGTGCGTTTCAAGCCCGACTCTATGATCTTTCACGCGTTTTATCTCCGTCATTTTTTATTAATTTGATAATAACAAAAAACACGTATCCAATATTTTTCGATAAATCTAACTGACGGACTAAACAAAATCGTATTTTTTTGAGTTAGTCCGATCCCCTATTGTAAATGCCAAATGAAAGTAATGTGATGATTGGCCTCACCAATTTGATGATAGATGCCATCGCTGAATTCACATGAAAATCTAGAGATCGTGCCAAATCAAATGTACAGATCATCACTAATATGTCCGCTACCTTGACCCTCACCCTATGTCGAACTAACGATAACTGTATTTTGCTTCCAGGCCCGCCTCCCGACGACCGGTTTATCTTGTTAACGGACACATTGGCATTCCTCAATGTGTGCACTCAGTTCATCACCGGCTACCTCGACAAAGAACATAAGATAATCATACTCCATCCCAAAAAGATTGCAATACACTACCTCAGACATAACTTTATTTTTGATTTTATTGGGTGCTTGCCTTTACAGCTAATAGTTCCTTTCAGCGACTGCGCGTTTCCATCCCACACAGTCATGTTTGTATTCAAGTTGCTAAGAATTATATCTATAAGCAAACAATGGACGAACGTTATCGGTCAGCTTCAACTGTCTTACATCAATTACGTGGCACTCAAGATATTGGTGATGTTCGTAATGTTCTTTCACTGGATGACCTACATCCACTACCAGGTGCCGATACTGTGTTATCATTTTTACGAAAGAAGCGACGCTTTCATGGCGTGGTTGCGGCGATATCACGTTACTCACTTCAAGCATAACAATAGTTCGTCATTTCGGAAGTATATCACAAACTTCTATCTGATGGTTGGGCTGGTCATCGGTGTGGGTTACTACACGCCTCTGGACACACACTTCGTGCCAGAGTTGATGCTGTCGTTAATGATGGAGCTCGTTGGTGTTTTCTTTGTTACATATACGTTATCTGGATTAATGCGCTTGGCAATATACAGGCTGTACGTATCGTGCTGCTTCCAAGGGAAAGCGAAAGAGTTGGAGGAGTACATGAGGTTCATGCGATTACCGAATTATTTGATAAGAAAGACGAGATTGTTTATAAACTACAAGTTCAACGAGAACTTCTTCAACGAAGAGGCGATCCTGAGCACGATCAACGAGCAGATAAAGCAGGACATCAACATGCACTGCTGCCAGCGCCTCGTCATGAACGTGCCCATGTTCCAGGACTTGCCCGTCGCGCTCATCAACTCGATCATATTCACTTTACAGCACGCCTTGTATATGCCCGGTCAGGTATATAACACTTATCTTCTTTTAATAAGATACAGATTTTAAATAAATAATATTGACAATGATCCCGTCGTCATTTCGCAGACCGTTGTGAAGTACGACAAGCCGGGCTCAGCCATTCATCTGATATCGTCCGGAACTGTCGCCGTTATGGACGACTGGGGAAGAGAGGTTAGTTTCATGTATTACTAGTGACCCGCCCCGGCTTCGCACGTGTGCAAAAAAGATACTAAAACCTTCCTCTTGAGTCACTCGATCTATTAAAAAAACCCGCATCAAAATCCGTTGAGGAGATTTAAAGATCTAAGCATACATAGGGACAGACAGCGGGAAGCGACTTTGTTTTATACTATGTAGTGATATTGATGCTACGCGGGCACATCTTCCTCATCATTTGACATTCTCGTTTCCGAGTCGTGGACAGCGGCAATTTCAAAAATAGAAGATCAAACCAAATACTAGTTATTGTCTTGTTTTTCTATATTAATATTTTCTCTGTATACAAATATTACAGGTAGCACATCTCCGAGACGGCGCGTTCTTTGGCGAGAATGGTTTGCTATCGCCGAGCGTGACGAGGACCTCTACCATCATTGCACTCGAGATTACAGAGATGTATATGTGAGTTTTTTTAATTCATGTTAGTAAATCGTGATGATCAACCAGATAAAATGATTAATTAAAGTCTTTTTCAAAATAAGCTTGTCGCGTGAAAATAAAAGGCTAAAGAAAAAAACTGGCATTATACACAATATACGCCAAAAAAACCCGACTACGACAAAAAAAACGACGCTGAAAAAGTATGAAACAAGATTTTCAGGATAGAACAAAAAGAAAAGCTGTAGTCACACGGTATTTAAGTGTTTAGGTTGGTACCTATAACGTGTGACTACGGCTTTTCTTTTTGTTCTATCCTGAAAATCTTGTTTCATACTTTTTCAGCGTGTTTTTTTTGTCGTAGTCGGGTTTTAGTTTTTTACTTTCTTTTATTTAAACAATTTTGATGTTAAATATTTTTTTTGACTCTTGACGTTTTGTCCGCTAGAGGGCGTGATTTTAAATTTGAGCAATATTTTGGGAACGTACAAGTGAGGCCCTTTTAAATGATACCAAACACGGCGTGTTTATCTCCATTTTTATTTTTTAAGCCTTACTTTTTGACCGCTAGAGGGCGCCAAATCACTTTTTGTGACACGTCACGTAGCCTATGTTCAGCGGAAAATGAAGACGGTTCTAACGATACCTCATATGTCGAGTTCCGATAAGTAGATTAGAAGCTATGAGGGAACAGATGAAGATACACACATACATACATACATACAAACATACAAACATACATAGCCAGTCAAAATCATAACCCTCCTTTGGCTTTGCCGTAGTCGGGTAAAAACAAAGGGGCTTTGCCAAGCTAACAATTACTTTATTTGATTCATGGCCTTCTCACTCTAGCTTCTCCACAATACGACACCGAATTTTTTTAAAAATCGGATTTTTAAAGCACCATTTTGGTCAGTGCCTTGTAGCATAATTTAATGTTACTAAAATCCGACATACGGTGGCAAAATTGTGCGTGTATGTTATCCCTTAACTTAGTCGTGGAGGTTGAATAGGCAGCCGTGCTGTTAACTGTATTCAGGGTATTCAGTCGCTTTCGGTTAGCCCAGAAGTCACTCCGAATCTAGTTAGGAAAAGACAAAATAAATGATGATATAGCGTTGTTGTTGCCAGCCTGGAGCACGTATCGTTCCTGTCGTGTCTGGCGCCCTACCCGCAGCTGCAGCGGCGCCTGGAGCGAGCCGCCGCACAGCGCACTACCGAGCCAAGCACGCGCCGCCGTCGGCTATAGCGGGTTGTTTTCGTAATTCAATAGGGTACTTGATAAAAACAATCTAATTAGTCCGTCAGATAGATTTCCAAAAAATATTGGACAAATATTTTTATTTTTTCACGCCAACAAATAATGATGACAGATACAGTGCTTCGAAAACTACGTTTTTTACCGGAAAGTGACGTCACAAGCCCCCACTCATTTTTGACGCGTTTTATCTGCGTCAATTTTATTAATTTGATAAAACAAAAACACTTAATCAATATTTCTCGATAATCTAAGTGACGGACTAAACAGAATCATATATTTTTTAGTCAGGAAACTACGATAGTGTAGTAGTATATAGTTTTATTAATGTCATCGTTAAGGGCATTATAATTATTAGGTTTACTAAAATGTGTTATTTTTGTCACTTTTTTTTACTCCTCGTGATTCAAAAGACTTGTTCCGTTTCTTAACCGACTTCCAAAAACGAGGAGGTTCTCTATTCGTGTGTATGTATCTTTTGGGTGCGCCAAAGTTCACCTGAATTTTCAACTCCGATAATTGGAAATCCGAAAATGTTCTTCCTAACATTTTTCATCCTAACAATCACAATTCCTAACTACTCTGTCTCTAATGTTCATAATTCCGAAGCATTCAACTTCATAATGTCAGTAGCAATAATTATTATATACTATACAATATACTTACTTTTATTTGTTTTCCTATATTTTCTCAACATAACCATCTTTTACACTATTATTCAAAGTCATATCTTTTTATTAATTAAAGCGTCTTCTTTAATTTTATTTATAGCGGTGTGTACCTGCAAATATCCATAGGTTAGGTTAGAACTGTGACCACCTATGCGCGAGCCGAGCGAGCGTAGCGAGCGGTGCCGCGGCAGCGGCCGGCGAGCACTACCTCGAAATTGGTCGCGAAATTTTTCTAAGTATTTTTGTCATTTAGCCAAGACGACACTTTGACCTGAATTTCATTCATTTAAGACAAAAATCAGTGAAACCAGCCTTAATCATTCTAAACAGTTGGTTTTTAGACATAATAATCTTGTTTAGGAATAAAAGCGCTATGATAAAAAACAGTAGGAGTTTAAATATATTTACAATAATGATATTATTCATGAGTGTTATGAACATCGTCGGTAGCACTACAAATAGTATGAATGAAAACTTTAGGATGAAAAATTTTAGGACGAGTGATCATTCGAATTACAAATTCACAAACAATTTCGGGTAAAGAACTTTAGGTGAGCCAATATGGACCGCTTTGCACTTGTGCTCCCCACCACTGAGATCATTTTTTGTAGCACAAAAAAAAAGTCGCAGTGACGGGAAGAACAAGTGGCTTTCGGCTTCGTTAAGGGTACTTTTACACCCTTTATTAAGGCGGGGTTGCAGTACTTTTTAAGGTTTTTGAACCTATGAAAATCGCACTAAATATATTATGAGTTTTTTTTAATAAATAAAAATCATTACATAAAAATTGAACATACTCTCAAGTAAATCGTAAAGATAGAAACGCGATTTAGAATGATCGGCTCGATATTTTTTTTATCAAACATGACTCTAAATCACAATTTCAAACGTGTACTGCTAAGACATTTCATAATGAATTTATACGAAAGTTATATCAGTAGATAGAACTTTTTATTCTGAAGTAAATGTTGAAAACATATTGTATAATTTCTTTATCATTTTTCTCCAAGAAGAAAACACAGTCAAAATTTAGGCATCATATCGCTCGCCGGGCAGTGCGGGGGGTGAGGTCGTGCGTACATATCAACACAGTACTGCAACCTCGCCTTAAGGCGAAGTTTTACGCTATTTGCACGCTCCCTTTGGACGCAACGATATGGCACGAATTATACGCAAGAGATTCACAGCGAAATCACCTTATTCGGACAAGGCGCTTATTCCAACATTACGTCTCAACATAAAGTAAACAGCCTCCACTCACCCCAAGCCGTATGACGGAGTTGACGATGTTGGCAGTCCAGGCAGCCTCCACCCGCAGCAAGTCCTGCCGCGTCTCCGCACTGAAGTACCGCGGGCCGGCCGCGCTGCCGCCCGCCGGCCCGGGCGCCGAGCTCTGCACCAGGAAGCAATGCTGGCGCCAGTCCACTGTCTCACTCTCCTTCACTGTGCGGAACATCGTCTGGTACACCTTCAGCGTTTCCGGACATTTCGCTAGCTCGGTTATGTTCATCTGGGAAAACGAAGGAAATAAATGTTATAATTACTGCCTTCTGTTTCAGAAGACCCGCATTGTGAGGAGGTTCTGTCTGTGTGGGGTATACAAAATGTTTTGTTTAATAATGTTTATTTTGAACCACTTTAGTGTACAGGTTACATATGAAAAACGAAGATGGCTACAAAATTAGAATACTGTGACGCAGCTATCAACGCCCAAATTCAAAAACAAAGTAATGAACAGACATTGTTCCAGATTAACTTAAAAGAAGTTAATATATAAATTTGCAAAAACAAAGTGAATAATATAAAAAGAAGAATAATAAAAATTATAATAATTTATACACTATGTGGTTATGTATTGTATAAATGTAGAGTGGAGGTGGGGATGGGGTGTGTTATGGTGTGTATGTGTGTGTCTACCGCGTTTACGATACCATAAGTTGCTCGGTCTCTTCATAGGACAGGCACATAAGCCAGTTGGTTACTTTTCTCTTCAGCACATTCCTGGTCATAGGGCCCTTTCACGCGTCTCATACCAGTCCCTGCCATGGATTATGAGAGCTGTGTCATCCGCATATGTAATAATTTTTGTGTTCGGAAGAGGTAACTGGCACAGCTCATTGACGTATATGAGGAAGAGGGTTGGTCCTAGGACACTACCCTGAGGGACACCATAAAACAAGTTTTCTTTATCACTTACAAATGAACCAACCCTCACTACCTGTTTACGCCCCGTTAGGTAGCTACGGAAGATTGCAAGGGGAGTGCCACGTACGCCAATCTGTTCCAACTTATCAACCGATTTGGGGACAGAGACGGTGTCGAACGCCTTCGAAAGGTCTAGGAAGACCCCAAGTGACTTCTGTTTACTGTTTATATGTGCGACTATTGTACTTGTTAGCTCCAGGGTAGCGTCATCTGTCGATTTTCCCGCTCTGAACCCGTATTGATTTTCGGCCAGGATGTTGAATTTAGTTAGGAATTTCGTGAGCCTCACGTTGATGACTTTCTCGAAAATTTTCTAGATGGTTGAAAGGACGGATATAGGCCTGTAATTAGAAGCAAGATCCTTGCCTCCTCCCTTGTATATAGGGTGGACTATGGCAGTTTTGAAGGCATCCGGAAAGATACCAGAGCACATGGAAAGATTAAAAATGTGAACAAGGAGAGGGGCAATTGTATTTTTCGTGGCCTTGATAATTGTAGCTGGGATTCCATCATAACCAACAGCACATTCATCTTTGAGTGTTAAAATAATTCTATCAATTTCCTTTTCATCAACGTCGTACATGGCCATCGATTTCAACGGGGCTGTTATGGTAGAGCTAGCCACCTGGGGCGGAGCGTGAGAGTCTGAAAAGTTATTTTGCGATGAAGGATTCGGGAAATTGGATGCGAGGGTACTGCCCACATTCGCAAAGTACTGGTTTACCAGATTGACAGAGAGAAGAGGGTCGTCCGAACATTTCAGTAACTCTGGAGAAAAAGTTTTACCTTTGTCCATGTGGGATATGTCTTTTATTGTGTTTATGTATTTTCTTTCGGCAAACTTTTTCTGAAACTCTAACCTTTCATACTCGCGTTTGAGCTTCTTCAGCAAATTATTACAGAAAGTTCGATAGCGGAGATAAATAGTTTATCACACCACCTGCTCGAAAATGTCAAATATATATGTCAAGCAACCCTATCAGTGAGTCATTAGTGGCCGGGGCAACAGCCGGTCAATAATGTTGTACTGGATTTCATTATGACCCGCTGGTCAATAATGTGATTTGAATTTGGAATCTCACATGCTCAGCTAAATTGGCAGTATTGTACTAACAAACACCCTTTGGTGCCAGAAAGAGGAAAGCTATTCTCGATACCTATCTATACTACAGTCGATTTATCACATTTTATCAAAAATACTCTATTTTCACGAGCGGAGCGTCTCCAATGACGTTCTAAATTCAAAATGCATCAGCCAAAACCATTCTATCATTTTTCGTACTATGGCTATTATTTTCTCACAGTAGGTGTTTTTTTTTTCCCTTATCCTAGTGTTCATCAAAATGATGGACCCTAATTTTATTACAATCTAGCCTTGTATATAGACTAATAAGTAATTTAATTATAACTTAAAATGCTAAATTGTCTTTACGTACTAAGAATTTTACATGAAATAAGAAATTGATGAATTGAAATAAGAAATTTCACATGAAATAAGCAGTACCTTTGTGCTCTTCTATTTTTTTATGTTTTTATCCTTTTTTGTATTTTGTGTGTACATAAATAAATAAATAAATAAATAAGAATGTGTCCATTGGCACTTTTCTTATTGTCTCTATTAAGGCGAATACACTTTTTTCTTGTGTTTATTTAGTAACATTTGTGCTACATTACACTATTCACTAACACTAGCACTAAACACTAACTCGAACGGTTTTGTTCTTTTAAGTCTTCTCACTATGTCCGTGTGGTCGAGAAGCTGGATCGCCTCGATGTTCACATGCTGATGAAGTCTCTTGTCGTGAGCTTCTGCAGATTTTTGAATCACTTTATCGATGAACTCAACGTTTAGGTCCCGATGGAGGTCATAGTTTCGTATGTACCAGGGTGCATTAACAATTTCCCGTAGTACTTTGTTCTGGAATCGTTGAATGATTAATGCATTTGTCTGTTTGGTGCAGCCCCACAGCTGAATACCATAAGTCCAAACTGGCATCAGGACTTGTCTGTATAGTAACAGTTTGTTCTGCACGGACAGCTCGGAGTTTCTTCCAAGCAGCCAATACATTCTTTTGAACCGTAGGTCGAGTTCATCTTTTTTTTTTTCTTCTTGACGTGAGCTTTCCAGCGTAGCTTTGCATCAAGGGTCATACCGAGATACTTAGCTGTATTCTCATAAGGGACTTGGTTGTTATTAATAAAAACTGGATGATACTGTTGTTTTTTTGTTGGTAAAGTCTATATGTACGGATTTGGATTCATTTAATTTAATCCTCCATTTTTTAGTCCAGTCATAAACTTGATTAACAGCCATTTGAACCTTCTCTACTGCTTCTTCGTGGGTGTTTCCAACGGCCATTATGGCTGTATCATCGGCAAAGGTCCCAATGGTATTGTTTTCAGATTGGGGAATATCGCAAGTGTATAGTAGGTACAGGACCGGACCTAACACACTTCCTTGCGGTACACCAGCTTTTATGGGTTTAAGTTCTGAATACGTATCTTCTTGACTTATTCTAAAGACTCTGTTTAGAACGTAGGATTCTAATATATCCGCAAACGGTTTCGGTAGCAGACTTTTTAGTTTACAAATAAGGCCTTCATGCCAAACTTTGTCCAAATGCTTGGGCTACGTCTAGAAAAACAGTAGAACAAACTTTCTTGTTTTCCAACGCGTTTTCTATTACGTTTGTAATTCTGTGCACTTGATCGAGTGTTTTTCTCGAAAACCAAACTGGTGCTCAGGTATAATGTTCCTGTTATCTATGATGGGTTTAAGGCGTTTGAGTAGCAGCTTTTCAAACAGTTTTGACATTATTGGTAGCAGGGAAATGGGTCTGTATGATGTTGTTTCGTGAGCCGGTTTCCCAGGCTTTGCGATCATAATTACTTCAGCAACTTTCCATAAGTCCGGTACATATTTAAGCCTTAGTGCGGCATTAATAAGGGTTGTTAACTTAACCAGACCTTTCTTGGTAAGTTATGAAAGATTTCCCCAGTTATTAGATCGTATCCTGGTGATTTCCTTGGGTTAATTTTGTACTTTATTTCTCGTGCAACTTCTCTCGGTGTAACTAGTTTTATGGCATCTATATGGTCTGGGATCACTGTATTAACCAGAGTGTGGTCTTCAATAGTTTCCCCCTCATTTGGTTGAAAGATGTTTTCTAGGTACTCTGCAAACCTCATAGCTTTTTGCTCATTTGTGCGTGCCCATTGCCCGTTTTCACCCTTGATGGGAGGGATTTGGGCTATCGGTCTCTTTAGATTCTTAGTAGCCTTCCAAAGGGAGTAGTTTGTCCTTTGGTCGTTACTTAGTTTCTGAAGGTATGTTCTGGTTCACAGTAGGTGTAAAAAGTAGAGTATCCTACTCTGGGCTAAAGGTGTCTTGGCCTTGGGCTAGCTTGAATCCCTCGCTGCATTCAGGATTCTTGTATTAACTCCCTCGCTTCGCTCGTGAGTTAAACTCTTAACTTCCTCGCTGCGCTTGGGAGTTAAATCCCGAATCCTTCATTGCGCTCGAGATTCAATATGACGCCCGTGACATAAGACACAACTTTAGCCCCTCGGTGCATAATCTACTATTATGACTGTCATTTTCTGGGTACTTCTTGAAGGTTTTATTTAATTTAAAGGTTTTTTTTTATGTCTAATACATCTGAGGAGGCCAGGAGTAATCCAAGACTTGATGATGCGCCTTCTGCTAGGAATTACTGAAGAACTTGTATCGGGGGGCACGGCAGTGCCCCCGCCGAGTCGAGCGCGAAGCAAACACTGCCGTACCATTCTTTACTGGAACCATTTCGCCGCATTTTCAGGCCCCTATTTGAGAACCTCTGGATAAGACCAGAACGCTGAAATTCGTCATCTAGTAAGCTATACAATCACACTTAAAATAAAAAGTTTCAAGTCTGTAGGTCATTTAGTTCCGAAGTTAAGCGAAAGCAAAGTTTCGCATTTATGAAACTCACTCACTCACTCACTCACTCATGATCATCAAAATAGAACTAGTACTTCCCATAAACTCAGAGAGCTGAAATTTGGTACAGAGTTAGGGTTTAATGGCCACATAAAGGGAAAACTATAGACACACAACATTAACCATAATAATAAAGAAATCGCAATAAGGAACCTTAGACTTGGCACGACTTTGTCTAGATTTCATTACTTTTTAGAGATAAACAAGCAGCTCCATCGAGACTTGGCTAGTTTTTGTTGGGATGAAGATTTACTAAAGAGGATAGTAGAGATACCAAAGTTTCGGCAGCAAAATTTGGGTTGTTAGAATTTAGAATTTCAGAAACGTCTGCTTTTTCGATGTCAGATTTCACTTTCACAATGTCTATCTTCTTTTTTACAGCAAGTTTTCTTGTATTTATTGTAATGTTAGAATTGCAAAACAGTACAACAGGGTAATGGTCAGTTATATCACATTCCAGTACCAATGTTGTGGCAGTGTGTGTTGACTTCAGCAAAACGTGGTCCAAACAATTAGACAGCCTGGTGAGGACAGAATGTGCAGGAAGCATAGCGTGTGATGCAGCAATGTTTGTATTCATCACAATTTGAATCCACACTTGTGGGTGCTATGTTAATATTAAGATCTAATATATAGATTGAAAATATTATGATAAGAGAGATAGTATTGAATTTTTTTAATTGATGGAGCAATGTATCTAAACTGGTGAAAAATGGATTGAGGTTTTTAATTGAGGGTGATCGATATACCGCGACAATTGCAAGCTTGTCTGAGAATTTCAGTACTAAACAATTAGCATCATCAACCAAGGGAGTCTCAAAAGAGTATTCTAAATCCTGTCTAACGTAGGCAACTACTCCATCATTTTGGTTCTTGAACGAAGTGGCACAAGTATTGTAGCCTGATGGAGGGGGAAGATTCAGACACTTACTCAGCCAACATTCATACAACAGAATGACATCCAGTGTATAGCACAATCTTTCTATTAGCAATGTCAGATTGTCAAAGTTAAACTTGATACTTCGATTGTTGACATGTAAGATTTTAAGTGTACATTCTGGTTTATTCAAGTACTTAACACTTACCTCCGGAGAGCAGACAAAACATTCTGAGACAGGGCGCAGTAGGTCTGCCACGGCTGTGATATACTGACCGGCGGCACGTCGAACAGCATGACGTCGGTCCCCTTGAGCAGCAGGAACTTGGCGCGGTAGGTCTGCCACGGCTGTGATATACTGACCGGCGGCACGTCGAACAGCATGACGTCGGTCCCCTTGAGCAGCAGGAACTTGGCGCGGTAGGTCTGCCACGGCTGTGATATACTGACCGGCGGCACGTCGAACAGCATGACGTCGGTCCCCTTGAGCAGCAGGAACTTGGCGCGGTAGGTCTGCCACGGCTGTGATATACTGACCGGCGGCACGTCGAACAGCATGACGTCGGTCCCCTTGAGCAGCAGGAACTTGGCGCGGTAGGTCTGCCACGGCTGTGATATACTGACCGGCGGCACGTCGAACAGCATGACGTCGGTCCCCTTGAGCAGCAGGAACTTGGCGCGGTAGGTCTGCCACGGCTGTGATATACTGACCGGCGGCACGTCGAACAGCATGACGTCGGTCCCCTTGAGCAGCAGGAACTTGGCGCGGTAGGTCTGCCACGGCTGTGATATACTGACCGGCGGCACGTCGAACAGCATGACGTCGGTCCCCTTGAGCAGCAGGAACTTGGCGCGGTAGGTCTGCCACGGCTGTGATATACTGACCGGCGGCACGTCGAACAGCATGACGTCGGTCCCCTTGAGCAGCAGGAACTTGGCGCGGTAGGTCTGCCACGGCTGTGATATACTGACCGGCGGCACGTCGAACAGCATGACGTCGGTCCCCTTGAGCAGCAGGAACTTGGCGCGGTAGGTCTGCCACGGCTGTGATATACTGACCGGCGGCACGTCGAACAGCATGACGTCGGTCCCCTTGAGCAGCAGGAACTTGGCGCGGTAGGTCTGCCACGGCTGTGATATACTGACCGGCGGCACGTCGAACAGCATGACGTCGGTCCCCTTGAGCAGCAGGAACTTGGCGCGGTAGGTCTGCCACGGCTGTGATATACTGACCGGCGGCACGTCGAACAGCATGACGTCGGTCCCCTTGAGCAGCAGGAACTTGGCGCGGTAGGTCTGCCACGGCTGTGATATACTGACCGGCGGCACGTCGAACAGCATGACGTCGGTCCCCTTGAGCAGCAGGAACTTGGCGCGGTAGGTCTGCCACGGCTGTGATATACTGACCGGCGGCACGTCGAACAGCATGACGTCGGTCCCCTTGAGCAGCAGGAACTTGGCGCGGTAGGTCTGCCACGGCTGTGATATACTGACCGGCGGCACGTCGAACAGCATGACGTCGGTCCCCTTGAGCAGCAGGAACTTGGCGCGGTAGGTCTGCCACGGCTGTGATATACTGACCGGCGGCACGTCGAACAGCATGACGTCGGTCCCCTTGAGCAGCAGGAACTTGGCGCGGTAGGTCTGCCACGGCTGTGATATACTGACCGGCGGCACGTCGAACAGCATGACGTCGGTCCCCTTGAGCAGCAGGAACTTGGCGCGGTAGGTCTGCCACGGCTGTGATATACTGACCGGCGGCACGTCGAACAGCATGACGTCGGTCCCCTTGAGCAGCAGGAACTTGGCGCGGTAGGTCTGCCACGGCTGTGATATACTGACCGGCGGCACGTCGAACAGCATGACGTCGGTCCCCTTGAGCAGCAGGAACTTGGCGCGGTAGGTCTGCCACGGCTGTGATATACTGACCGGCGGCACGTCGAACAGCATGACGTCGGTCCCCTTGAGCAGCAGGAACTTGGCGCGGTAGGTCTGCCACGGCTGTGATATACTGACCGGCGGCACGTCGAACAGCATGACGTCGGTCCCCTTGAGCAGCAGGAACTTGGCGCGGTAGGTCTGCCACGGCTGTGATATACTGACCGGCGGCACGTCGAACAGCATGACGTCGGTCCCCTTGAGCAGCAGGAACTTGGCGCGGTAGGTCTGCCACGGCTGTGATATACTGACCGGCGGCACGTCGAACAGCATGACGTCGGTCCCCTTGAGCAGCAGGAACTTGGCGCGGTAGGTCTGCCACGGCTGTGATATACTGACCGGCGGCACGTCGAACAGCATGACGTCGGTCCCCTTGAGCAGCAGGAACTTGGCGCGGTAGGTCTGCCACGGCTGTGATATACTGACCGGCGGCACGTCGAACAGCATGACGTCGGTCCCCTTGAGCAGCAGGAACTTGGCGCGGTAGGTCTGCCACGGCTGTGATATACTGACCGGCGGCACGTCGAACAGCATGACGTCGGTCCCCTTGAGCAGCAGGAACTTGGCGCGGTAGGTCTGCCACGGCTGTGATATACTGACCGGCGGCACGTCGAACAGCATGACGTCGGTCCCCTTGAGCAGCAGGAACTTGGCGCGGTAGGTCTGCCACGGCTGTGATATACTGACCGGCGGCACGTCGAACAGCATGACGTCGGTCCCCTTGAGCAGCAGGAACTTGGCGCGGTAGGTCTGCCACGGCTGTGATATACTGACCGGCGGCACGTCGAACAGCATGACGTCGGTCCCCTTGAGCAGCAGGAACTTGGCGCGGTAGGTCTGCCACGGCTGTGATATACTGACCGGCGGCACGTCGAACAGCATGACGTCGGTCCCCTTGAGCAGCAGGAACTTGGCGCGGTAGGTCTGCCACGGCTGTGATATACTGACCGGCGGCACGTCGAACAGCATGACGTCGGTCCCCTTGAGCAGCAGGAACTTGGCGCGGTAGGTCTGCCACGGCTGTGATATACTGACCGGCGGCACGTCGAACAGCATGACGTCGGTCCCCTTGAGCAGCAGGAACTTGGCGCGGTAGGTCTGCCACGGCTGTGATATACTGACCGGCGGCACGTCGAACAGCATGACGTCGGTCCCCTTGAGCAGCAGGAACTTGGCGCGGTAGGTCTGCCACGGCTGTGATATACTGACCGGCGGCACGTCGAACAGCATGACGTCGGTCCCCTTGAGCAGCAGGAACTTGGCGCGGTAGGTCTGCCACGGCTGTGATATACTGACCGGCGGCACGTCGAACAGCATGACGTCGGTCCCCTTGAGCAGCAGGAACTTGGCGCGGTAGGTCTGCCACGGCTGTGATATACTGACCGGCGGCACGTCGAACAGCATGACGTCGGTCCCCTTGAGCAGCAGGAACTTGGCGCGGTAGGTCTGCCACGGCTGTGATATACTGACCGGCGGCACGTCGAACAGCATGACGTCGGTCCCCTTGAGCAGCAGGAACTTGGCGCGGTAGGTCTGCCACGGCTGTGATATACTGACCGGCGGCACGTCGAACAGCATGACGTCGGTCCCCTTGAGCAGCAGGAACTTGGCGCGGTAGGTCTGCCACGGCTGTGATATACTGACCGGCGGCACGTCGAACAGCATGACGTCGGTCCCCTTGAGCAGCAGGAACTTGGCGCGGTAGGTCTGCCACGGCTGTGATATACTGACCGGCGGCACGTCGAACAGCATGACGTCGGTCCCCTTGAGCAGCAGGAACTTGGCGCGGTAGGTCTGCCACGGCTGTGATATACTGACCGGCGGCACGTCGAACAGCATGACGTCGGTCCCCTTGAGCAGCAGGAACTTGGCGCGGTAGGTCTGCCACGGCTGTGATATACTGACCGGCGGCACGTCGAACAGCATGACGTCGGTCCCCTTGAGCAGCAGGAACTTGGCGCGGTAGGTCTGCCACGGCTGTGATATACTGACCGGCGGCACGTCGAACAGCATGACGTCGGTCCCCTTGAGCAGCAGGAACTTGGCGCGGTAGGTCTGCCACGGCTGTGATATACTGACCGGCGGCACGTCGAACAGCATGACGTCGGTCCCCTTGAGCAGCAGGAACTTGGCGCGGTAGGTCTGCCACGGCTGTGATATACTGACCGGCGGCACGTCGAACAGCATGACGTCGGTCCCCTTGAGCAGCAGGAACTTGGCGCGGTAGGTCTGCCACGGCTGTGATATACTGACCGGCGGCACGTCGAACAGCATGACGTCGGTCCCCTTGAGCAGCAGGAACTTGGCGCGGTAGGTCTGCCACGGCTGTGATATACTGACCGGCGGCACGTCGAACAGCATGACGTCGGTCCCCTTGAGCAGCAGGAACTTGGCGCGGTAGGTCTGCCACGGCTGTGATATACTGACCGGCGGCACGTCGAACAGCATGACGTCGGTCCCCTTGAGCAGCAGGAACTTGGCGCGGTAGGTCTGCCACGGCTGTGATATACTGACCGGCGGCACGTCGAACAGCATGACGTCGGTCCCCTTGAGCAGCAGGAACTTGGCGCGGTAGGTCTGCCACGGCTGTGATATACTGACCGGCGGCACGTCGAACAGCATGACGTCGGTCCCCTTGAGCAGCAGGAACTTGGCGCGGTAGGTCTGCCACGGCTGTGATATACTGACCGGCGGCACGTCGAACAGCATGACGTCGGTCCCCTTGAGCAGCAGGAACTTGGCGCGGTAGGTCTGCCACGGCTGTGATATACTGACCGGCGGCACGTCGAACAGCATGACGTCGGTCCCCTTGAGCAGCAGGAACTTGGCGCGGTAGGTCTGCCACGGCTGTGATATACTGACCGGCGGCACGTCGAACAGCATGACGTCGGTCCCCTTGAGCAGCAGGAACTTGGCGCGGTAGGTCTGCCACGGCTGTGATATACTGACCGGCGGCACGTCGAACAGCATGACGTCGGTCCCCTTGAGCAGCAGGAACTTGGCGCGGTAGGTCTGCCACGGCTGTGATATACTGACCGGCGGCACGTCGAACAGCATGACGTCGGTCCCCTTGAGCAGCAGGAACTTGGCGCGGTAGGTCTGCCACGGCTGTGATATACTGACCGGCGGCACGTCGAACAGCATGACGTCGGTCCCCTTGAGCAGCAGGAACTTGGCGCGGTAGGTCTGCCACGGCTGTGATATACTGACCGGCGGCACGTCGAACAGCATGACGTCGGTCCCCTTGAGCAGCAGGAACTTGGCGCGGTAGGTCTGCCACGGCTGTGATATACTGACCGGCGGCACGTCGAACAGCATGACGTCGGTCCCCTTGAGCAGCAGGAACTTGGCGCGGTAGGTCTGCCACGGCTGTGATATACTGACCGGCGGCACGTCGAACAGCATGACGTCGGTCCCCTTGAGCAGCAGGAACTTGGCGCGGTAGGTCTGCCACGGCTGTGATATACTGACCGGCGGCACGTCGAACAGCATGACGTCGGTCCCCTTGAGCAGCAGGAACTTGGCGCGGTAGGTCTGCCACGGCTGTGATATACTGACCGGCGGCACGTCGAACAGCATGACGTCGGTCCCCTTGAGCAGCAGGAACTTGGCGCGGTAGGTCTGCCACGGCTGTGATATACTGACCGGCGGCACGTCGAACAGCATGACGTCGGTCCCCTTGAGCAGCAGGAACTTGGCGCGGTAGGTCTGCCACGGCTGTGATATACTGACCGGCGGCACGTCGAACAGCATGACGTCGGTCCCCTTGAGCAGCAGGAACTTGGCGCGGTAGGTCTGCCACGGCTGTGATATACTGACCGGCGGCACGTCGAACAGCATGACGTCGGTCCCCTTGAGCAGCAGGAACTTGGCGCGGTAGGTCTGCCACGGCTGTGATATACTGACCGGCGGCACGTCGAACAGCATGACGTCGGTCCCCTTGAGCAGCAGGAACTTGGCGCGGTAGGTCTGCCACGGCTGTGATATACTGACCGGCGGCACGTCGAACAGCATGACGTCGGTCCCCTTGAGCAGCAGGAACTTGGCGCGGTAGGTCTGCCACGGCTGTGATATACTGACCGGCGGCACGTCGAACAGCATGACGTCGGTCCCCTTGAGCAGCAGGAACTTGGCGCGGTAGGTCTGCCACGGCTGTGATATACTGACCGGCGGCACGTCGAACAGCATGACGTCGGTCCCCTTGAGCAGCAGGAACTTGGCGCGGTAGGTCTGCCACGGCTGTGATATACTGACCGGCGGCACGTCGAACAGCATGACGTCGGTCCCCTTGAGCAGCAGGAACTTGGCGCGGTAGGTCTGCCACGGCTGTGATATACTGACCGGCGGCACGTCGAACAGCATGACGTCGGTCCCCTTGAGCAGCAGGAACTTGGCGCGGTAGGTCTGCCACGGCTGTGATATACTGACCGGCGGCACGTCGAACAGCATGACGTCGGTCCCCTTGAGCAGCAGGAACTTGGCGCGGTAGGTCTGCCACGGCTGTGATATACTGACCGGCGGCACGTCGAACAGCATGACGTCGGTCCCCTTGAGCAGCAGGAACTTGGCGCGGTAGGTCTGCCACGGCTGTGATATACTGACCGGCGGCACGTCGAACAGCATGACGTCGGTCCCCTTGAGCAGCAGGAACTTGGCGCGGTAGGTCTGCCACGGCTGTGATATACTGACCGGCGGCACGTCGAACAGCATGACGTCGGTCCCCTTGAGCAGCAGGAACTTGGCGCGGTAGGTCTGCCACGGCTGTGATATACTGACCGGCGGCACGTCGAACAGCATGACGTCGGTCCCCTTGAGCAGCAGGAACTTGGCGCGGTAGGTCTGCCACGGCTGTGATATACTGACCGGCGGCACGTCGAACAGCATGACGTCGGTCCCCTTGAGCAGCAGGAACTTGGCGCGGTAGGTCTGCCACGGCTGTGATATACTGACCGGCGGCACGTCGAACAGCATGACGTCGGTCCCCTTGAGCAGCAGGAACTTGGCGCGGTAGGTCTGCCACGGCTGTGATATACTGACCGGCGGCACGTCGAACAGCATGACGTCGGTCCCCTTGAGCAGCAGGAACTTGGCGCGGTAGGTCTGCCAAGGTTGCTGTGCCTGCACGACGCCCTCGTGCACCCAGCCCATGTACTCGATGCGCTCGCCCGGCCCGAAGTGACGGTTGAACAGCTTCATCTATACATAATGTTACATTTCATCAGTAAACTGTTATTATGTTACTTTGATTGGTTTTACTGAGGTCGGTTCACATATAATTTACCCTTCTCAGCGTGTAGTACTGACCTGTAGGTTGGTAAGTCCCACGATGTTATCGGAGATACTCTTGAGCCAGTGCGACAGCGCGGCGGGGTCCTCGGCGTGCACGACGCCCGACGTCTGCTGCGCCCGCGCGCCGCGCACCTGCAGACGTTATAACAGTGTGCTTGTTTAGGTATGAACAACTGTAACAAAATCATCATTCTCCATAGAAAACGGAGGATAATCCTACCAGATGGTTGTTGTATACTTATATTGTAATTTTAAGGATAATTTTGCTTGTTTGTTGCAAGATTTCACGAGACGTTAGGATGGTTTGTTTATTTATGTAGTGTTGTAGAACCGGCCATATGCATTAAGCCGGCATAATAAAGTCATGGGCAATAAGTGTGTTTTAAATAAGCAGCTGCGATATAGAAAAGCGAACCGAAAAAACGTACCTCAAACGCTCCGGGCCGCAGTTTATCCGTACCTAATACGTATCTTGTGACATAGCCCATCATCAAAGGAACTGCAACAAAAAAATTAAATCCGCGATATATTTTGAATACCTGCTCTGTTAAGACTCAACTTTAAAAAGTCTCGTCTGAAGAGTCAACTTGAGGCCGAAATGAGCTAGACATTAACCGTCACATACCTGATATGACGTCGAGCCACTCCTTGGTCTCAGCAGGTCTGTCCGCGGACGCGACGGAGGGAGGCCTGGAGCCGCGCACGGAGCCGGTCGCGCTGCCCGGCCGACTGTTCTCGTCGCCGTCCGTCCAAGCGCTCTGCGGGATATGCAAAATACATACAGGGTGTAAACGAACCCTTCACGCAGCCGTCAACCAAGCATTATTTACATCAAACTAAGTACCCCTACACAAAAATTATTGCTGGGAAACGACTTTTTTTATGGGGTCAAAAATCACATTTTATGGTAAAACTCAACGCAGCACTCTTAGAACATTGTGCTAATGGATGTTTTGAATAGTAAACGGATCAGGTAGGTACTTTAAGTAGATACTTTAAGTTTTAACCTGAAAAAACTAGTAAGTATTTACAAAAACAGCTGTGAAAAATTATTTGGAACTTTAACCCCCAATATCCTCTTAACCCAGTTTCACCCAGTTTTCTCCGTGCCTCGGAAAGCACGTTAAGCTGTTGGTCCCGGCTGTCATATATAGATCTTTGGCAGTCGTTACAGGTAGTCAGTGACCTGGAAATCTGACAACCAGTCTTACCAAAGGGTATCGTATTACCCAGTATAAACTGGGTTGTGGAGGTCAGATAGGCAGTCGCTCCATGTAAAATACTGGTATTCAGCTGCATCCGGTTAGACTGGAAGCCGACCCCAACATAGTTGGGAAAAGGCTAGGCAGATGGTGATCCTCTTAACCCAGTTCCCAGCTATGGTCTCGATCAAAAAAATGATCGCAGTGACAACCTTCAAGCGAAGCCAAGTTCTATTTAACATACCTGCCAGCCACCGTTAGTCTGTTCGGAGTTCTTCTCAGTGTTACAGTTGGCGTCTACAGTCTTATTGTGAAGAGAAGGGTGGTCATCGCCTGTACTGCTGTCCGTGTCTGATGCACCGTCCGCTGAAAACGATAAATAACATCATAGTGAAGAACTGCTGTAATAATAGTGAAGTAGGGAAGAAGAATGTCTTCGCTGCGCGTACTCCAAATGAATTGGGATTTAGGCAAAATAATTATGATGATCAGTAAAAAACTGTTGTAGAAAAAAAACCTCTTCATATGGCTAAAATTACACATAACCAAACCAAACGTTGGTGGACGTCATTTATTCTTCTGCTCATACTTCGTGTAAAGAAGCTCGTTCGAAGAACTAGAACTAAAAACCTAGATAACTAAGAACCTAGAGTATGAACGCTGGAGGGTTATGTCTTTGCGGTTGGTAATTTATCAACAACATTTAGGTATTGTAGTTGGTTAAAGGCAGTCGTTCAAATTTCTTGATGTTCAGTTTTCTAGTTGATCTGGTATTCACAAGTGAAATGTCACTGGATGGATATTTTATACGAAGAATCTCGCGATGTCCATGAACGTGGCTCGACTTCGCCTGACATCTCTAGGGTCACTCGGTCATTATAGACGTATGGTTTTACCGAACGAATTAAAGAGAACAACATGAAGATCTTCTTCTTATCGTGTGGGCAGTTAGGTCTGACGACCACATACCCTAGTGTCAGAGTTACTAAACTGCCTCAAGGTCCTCTAACATGGTTTGATGACCGCCATTTGGCGGCCCGGGACCACAGGCTTATTGTGCCTTCTTCGGGAGGCACAATAAGCCTGTGGTCCCGGTCTGATAAAAAGATGATTCCGTGCTTCGGCACGGAATCATCTTTTTATCAGACAATCAGATGATTCAAGCCTGCAATGTCCTATCCAAACTGAAAAGAACCTTAACAAACATGGAGATGGACACTCAGTATGCCTTTGCTAACAGTATAAGATCGGACTTTAATAAAATTTCAAGATGCGATAGACCCGATTAGGTTCCACTACCTGGTTTAATATAGAAACTATGACAAACTCACCCTGCTTCTGTAAAAAAGGAGTGGCGGCCCTGTAGTGTTTCACAGTGAGCACCACTATATCGCCCGCATTCCGCAGTATGTTCACCGCGTCGTCGTGCTTGCACGCCGTTATGTACTCTCCGTTCACTGGAATAAGAAGCATTTTATGTAAGAATTTTCAAGACTTAGGCAAGAAAAAATTTGCTACAGCCAAAGCTTTGGCAATAGTCACCATTTTCTTCTATTATAAGCGGATGCAGCTTAGTACCAGATCTACACATGGAGCGACTGCCTTTCGTTAACTATACATAACAAGATACTGCCGAATACAGGGTAAACTTTGCTACGAAAGACAATCTCTTCAGATGGGATGGGGGTTCATTGACGGCTCAGACCTCAAGTGTGTATGCGGCGTATCTCCGCAGATAATGTCCCACCGCGCCATCTTGCGCTGCATGTCCTGACACCTGTACACTTGACGACCTTATGACTGCATCAGCGAGTGGAGTTCACATAGCTGAATTTTGGGCCAAAACGATTTAACTGAAATTTGCCATCGACACGCTAAGAAGAAGGGTAAACTCTAGGTTATCCTGTTGGTTTAGTACTTATTTACTATCTAGATATTCGTTGCCACGGTAGTGGATGTCTTAATAAACTCCGGAACTAGATTGGTTGCAGAAAGGAAAACCTGGTGAGGTAGAGATTCATAAACGACTCTGCGCGTGAGTGGAAAAATGGCGCTGTTCCTCAATCAATCAACCCCATTGCCGCAGTTATATAATAAATATTTTTGCTTACGAACAAAACAGCATACATTTTACTAACCATCTTGTAGAAAGGAACAATAAGTACGTACGTAAGTGATCCTGTCTCATAATAGGGTAGTTGACAAAAAAAAAACTAAATAGTCCGTCACATAGATTACAAAAAAATATTGGACACGTATTTTTTCTTTTTGCACGTAAATCAAAAATGAAGACGATATAGTGCTTCGAAAACTCGTGTGACGTCACATCGCACTACATTTTTTACCACGTAGTGCCGTCAAAAGCCCCCACTCCTGATCTTTGACGCGTTATAACTTCGTAATTTTTTATTAATTTGATAAAACAAAAAACACGTATCCAATATTTTTCCTGACGGACTAAACGGAATCATATTTTTTTTACCCAGGACACATCCCTATTGTCATTGTTCCACATACTAGCGTGTTCGTATTTATAGCCCAACCGTTTGATCTCAGTAATTATATTAAACGGCGCGGCGTCGCTTCTGTGAAATCATCTTTGTCCCAGATCTATAGTAGCGATTGATTAAACACAAGACACAACATACATAACACGCCATTAATCCTCAAGGGGTTACGTGGAGTGTATCACATATTATAACGAAGGACCACGACATACAAAGCTAATCTATTGACATCAACATAGCACAAATTATTACTATTACTACTTATAAAATTCCTGATGGCATAATCCAATATCATTTACCTCCAAATCGAACCCAACATCTTTTACTCAGCAGTAGCGCTTGCAACAACTATATACCAACGAGCCAGTCATTGACTGATTAATAAACAGTTGGAAGTCTTCTAAAAGAAGACTACTTGAAGACTACTTGTTCGAGAATGTAATAGAAACAGTGATTTGTTATTGGTAGGCATAACCCGCTCGCCTATTTATAGCCCAGCAGTTTGATCGCCGTAATTACATTTGCATAGCAGTGACGCGTCTACGAATTGCTCTTTGCGGCGCCAAAAAGTTCCGATGCTACGCGCCTAGTAAATAATGTTTATCTTCAAGTAACAATGACTCACCGCTGTAGGGAGGTAAATAATAGCCATACGATTGAATATAAACATGCTAGGCGTAATTGGAATGCCAGCAACTCAATAACTTAATTATCCTTTACGTGATTTCTGATTTTATATCCCTTTTGACTGTGAATTTCGCAACTTACGCAGCCTATAACTAGCGAACTAAATAAGATCGTAAAATCCCACCTAAGATATCTTAAAGTTATACAGAGATGACTTTTGACTACTGAGATAAAATTGATAGAGAAATATGGCAGACGAGGACATACTGCGTGAACCCTAATTAGGGAGAAAGATAGATTAGGCTTGACAATGATATACTTATCAAGTTGATATCATCTTTCTCTACAAACTGCTCCAAATTCTCTTAACACAACAAAAGTAATCCAAGATCAATCAGTCATGATCAGACAGATAAGTAAATAACAATACCAATAAATAAGCAGCCAATGAAATCCGATTACCAAAGTCAGTCTGCCAATCCATCTAGCTTATTTTTCGTCTAAAAGCCATCCTAGATCCCCAGGGAATCTTGATTGTCTTTAATGAATGGCACAACAGACTTACAATTTGCATCCAGTAGTTAATTGTCACTTGTTAAGCAATTGTACGAGACTACACTAGAACTAATTCGAAGAATTAACTGTAATCTACTGCGTTTAGGACGCAGGATACATTGATATGCGGTGCAGTTTTATTTAGCACCGTGGGATAGGTACAATGATGATGTCGGCTTGCCAGCTAGAATACTTACATCATTGTATGACTGCAAAGTTATGTTACACCACCTGCTACACGTAACATGTTGTTGCCAGTAATAGGCACCCGATCTTTCTGAAGAACATCACCAAGACGTCAGTGTTTTTTCTTCTACGATCCTTGCGTTTCAATACAGCTTACATCTGCCTCGTAAATACCTTTCGTTAGCCGCCTTTCAATCATCTTCTCAATACACGAGCACGCCGTGTAGTCGCATTCATCAAGTCCTATCTTTTATTCTCGTTGAAAAGATATTGTTTTAGAACTTCACCTATATTCAGGGGTAAAGACGCGATTGCTCCACTAAAGTTCACGGAAGCCAGTTTGTATAAACAGTACCAAGTACCACCCTACACTCGGTGTGAAAACATCAAAGAAAGGTTAACCCAATGAGCCTTGTCGATGGGTAGGGTACCTGTTGATATTTGTACTAATTCGAGCCTGGCAACGAACTATTAACAACGAAGCCTAATTACTGGGGACAAAGGGCCGGAGTGCATATTTTATTTTATTTTATTGTAAGTAGTAAAAATAAGTAACTTTAATAACTTTAACTTTAATTTAATATTATTTACTTTTCTTCTCCAGCTTTCACTAATTTTATCTAATGGCAAGATAATTGAGTAAGAACGTACTAAATACTATTGTAAATAGCAAAGGGAACGAAAATAAACTACGCCTATTTGTATCGTAAACGTACGAGATGATCCTATTTTTATTTACTCCACTCCGTCGTCGTCCGCATCTTCAAGAAGAGTACGCCTGTATCCTTCTCGAGGCGAAAGCAAATCAATACTTATTTACTTTTTGCCACTGTAGTTTATGTTAGATAAACAGTCTCCAAATAGCAATCAAACCACGTAATGTATTAGAGGAGTCTAACAAATAACGATACTTAGAAAGGTACCTACAATCTGGGTACTACAAGAGGACTCATGTCACTCAATAACTGGGTTTTAGAAGTTAGATAAACAGTCGCTCCATTTAAAATACTGATATTCAGTTGCATCCGAATAGACTAGAATCCGATCCCAACGTAGCTGGGAAAAGACTATGCAGATTATGACAATAACGTCTGGTATACCCTGGGCAGTCAGCTCCACTGTAAACTTCGCCTAGTATGGCATCAGCTATCCTCAAACATTGTTAGCGTGGCAAACAATTTCCAACTCTTACCTTTGATAACAGCGTCTCCAACAAACAGTTGACCAGTCTGATCAGCGGCCTGGTCCTTGTATATCTTGGAGATGAGGATGGGCAGCTTGTGTTCCGAACCACCCTTTATGCTGAGCCCAAGACCACCGACCTTTTGCCGCGTGATTTGGACCATACGCTCCTGAAAATAGGCCGTGTATTAGAGACAAATAAGGTGAAAGTAGCCTCAGGTTCGAGTGGGTACGGCGACTCGACCCTTAGCTGCCCCAGTGGAGACAATGACAAGATTTGAGTTATTTAACACACTCAATGTAGCCTCATTCAGACTCGTATATTACATGCATCCACTAGTGATATGAAGCGGGCCCGAGCTGTCTTAATTGATTTGCAAGAAGCCTGTCTATCTATTAAATAAGTTCGCAACTAAGAGGGAATATTTTCGCAATTTACTGGTAGTTATTGAAGCCCTTGAGGAATGAGTTTTCTTTAACGTCAAGAAGTTAATTGGATTTAGTTGATTTGCATATTATGTGTCGAAACTGTGTAGGCGTATGATTATGAATATCGATCACTTCATAGTCCGCTAGGTCCGATGGCGCCAATGCTTGACAAAATAACAACTTTATGGACACTAAATTATTCCGCACGTGTGGGTTGGTTGATGAAAAATATAAGTAACTCGTATAACGAATTACGATTTTGATGAGTTTCGCAGCTGAAACACATGGGAGTTAAGTAATCCAGATTAAAATAATAAATTACTTTTGTTATTTTTAATCCGGCAAAGAGTACGAGTGGCGAAAAGCACACACGAGCGGTGAAAAGCTAATTACCTAAACAATAGGAAAATTTAAACACAGTCCGGGTTTTAAATCCACATCTCGCGGCTTAGCTACAGTCAGATGGCAGTCAACAGGGCTACCTGCACTAAATGTTTCATTGTGCGTTTAATAATTCACTACTACCGCCCATTAGCTTGCTCCCTGCTTCATGCAAAAATCATTATCTGCGTGGATTTATGTTTGGATTGCTATGGAGAATGCTCAGCACCTATCTTTTGGAATTATATTTGCACGAGTTTTCTTGTTTTTGTTTTTGTATTGGACCGGTTTATTAATCATAGATTTTCGCTTCCATTTCGAGAATTCCTATAGACTGACAACGGACTCATTACAACTACATGATGTAACCAACCGAAGGCTGTTTGTAAATATTACCTACTCCTACATTCGTGATTACAACATGTCAGTACCTATGTGTGACGTACGCAGCATAATCATGATGTAAATGCATTCATCTCCACCGCGAACATACTTACGAAGTAGTTCATAGTCCGACCGATATTACAAAAATTATCCCTGACTGAAAGCCCGAACTTTCATGAAACACCGAAGTACCCATTGAAAATTTCCGAGAGGTTAATATCGGGAATAGCTCCGTTAAATTATGTCGGAAATGACCTAGTTGCAGCACCTCTAGGGGCTATTGTTGATAGTTTTATGCCGGCAAAGAGATGGCATGACCATTGTCTCTATGAAAAGATAATATCTTTCGCGTCCATTCTATAAATTCGATAATCCAGGCATTGGCTTGTTTATTCTGTCATCGTTATAATCATAATATTGAGATAGTTTTATAGACTGGGATAAGGGAAGAGGAATTAGGTTTTGTAAATTGACTTTTTCATGTGGTCCGCTAACCATTAGCGCCTTCGTAGCAATCAATCATGATCTTTCAATCTATTCGCACACGTGATTCGTGCATTAATTTAAAATAGCGAGTGTTTTACGAGACTAATCCAAACATAGTGGAAATACCTACCTACATGACCGTGAACTTTATTCACGTGTCTGAAAAACCATTTCTTTTTATTTGTTTATACAGGCTAGTATATATACCTACTTACTGTTAATATTAGACAAGAATGCCAAAGGGTAGGGTATACTATCAAATGTTGTCCGACATATACAAGGTTAATGAATAGGATTTATGCAAACCAACCATGAAATAAAGTTACGGAAATGTGAGGGAAATCGAAAACAGACACGAACGTAAAGCCATTTCAATTAAAAATATTTTAAGTGCTGACTGGAAAGCATGAAATGGGAAACTAGATTTTCATCGCCTACCTATATAATTATGGTTGTTATTTAAGTCATCAATATTGGTCGACTATCAAGATTACGAGTAATAAAACCCTGTGTTCGGGCTTATGTTCAGAAGCTATAATAATGAAAATTTGTAGAAAAAATAAAAGTAAAAAACTAAAACCCGACTACGACAAAAAAAACGACGCTGAAAAAGTATGAAACAAGATTTTCAGGATAGAACAAAAAGAAAAGCCGTAGTCACACGGTATTAAAGTGTTTAGGTTGGTACCTATAACGTGTGACTACGGCTTTTCTTTTTGTTCTATCCTGAAAATCTTGTTTCATACTTTTTCAGCGTCGTTTTTTTTGTCGTAGTCGGGTTTTAGTTTTTTACTTTTATTTATTTAAACAATTTTGGTGTTAAATATTTTTTTTACTCTTGACTTTTTGTCCGCTAGAGGGCGTGATTTTAAATTTGAGCAATATTTTGGAAATGTACAAGTGAGGCCCTTTTAAATGATACCAAACACGGCGTGTTTATCTCCATTTTTATTTTTTAAGCCTTACTTTTTGACCGCTAGAGGGCGCCAAATCGCCTTTGTGACACGTCACGTAGCCTATATTCAGCGGAAAATTAAGACGGTTCTAACGATACCTCTTAAGTCGAGTTCCGATAAGTAGATTAGAAGCTATGAGGGAACAAATGAAGATACACACATACATACATACAAACATACATACATACATACATACATAGCCAGTCAAAATCATAACCCTCCTTTGGCTTTGCCGTAGTCGGGTAAAAAGCAATTAACTGGGTCCTTAATATTATTTATAATATACAAATAATTACGCGGATAATACAGTTAGTTAGGTGTCGTAAAGTATGGAAATTCAATCTTATCCCAAAGAAAAGCTTTAAATGATTATTTCCAATAGGGTTGTTGACTAATTTTTGGAATCGCTTTTATTTTATAGATAGACCCTTTATGAACACAAAAAAAAATATTATCTGAAAAATTATGACTTAAAGATAAGAAAAAGCGTAAATAAAAATAGTTTTAAAAATTCCGGCTAAAACGCTCTAAACTGTCAAATGGCTGTGATGACGTCACGGGCCGTTTTGAAAACTTTACGATCTGTCAAATTGCACTGATCTTGATTCAGTTCTTATGAATATACTTTAAAAAAACTCTAAAATGAACACGACGATTTACAAATGTTGTACAGTGCCGATGTGCAAAAGTACGTCAATCAGTATGCCACAAAACCTTTTCATAAGCGTTCCAAAAAGGGCAGAAATAAGGAGAAAATGGTTAACAATGGCTAGAAGACATCCATCATCATTGTCAACAACAAGTAGGTACCAGTTATTTTTGTGAAGATCACTTCGATGTAAGTTCTAAATAAACTATAAATATCAAAATTGAATCAATGTATTGGAGTATGTTCCAAAATTGTCGTTTATTACTTGTTTGTTAATGTTATTGTTTGTTTACTGGTCCACTTTTAGGTACTTACTATTGTTTAATTTAAATCTAATTTCAGCTTAAAAATGATATGGAAAATTATATACAATATACTACAATGGGTGTAGTAGGTATCTCGAATAATGATGAGACCTGGTTGTTTACCTACAAAGCTTTTTTTTTGTTTTTGCCGTGGTTTGTATCACAACATAGGTACCTACTAAAAATTTGCACATAACGTAACTTTTTATTTTGTTGATGATAGATGACAAGTTTAAAGTTCTAAATATGTATATATAACGAGTAAGTTAGTAAGTCTCTTTCATTCATAAAATATATCACTTTAATAAAACTTACAGAGACTGGGTACTACTTACACTTAAACCAACTTATTTACGTAGGTGGCAAAAAACGGAACTAAAATAAATGTACCAAGTTTGACGTAAGATGTAATTTTGCTTGACAAGTAGCTCCACCTTGAACTTCACAATTAAGTTGGTCATACTGTACTTCAAAACTCCGACGAACAAAAAAATCGTGTTTGTAGCAAAGAACCATCGAAGAATTAATTTCCGGTAAGTTAGAACCATTTCGTTTCATAAATCCAGTCTCCATTGTGATAAATAAAGTAATTTTAATAAGTTATTGAAGAAAATCGTTCACAGCTGATACTTTTGCCTTCGATATGACAGTTATATCAGCTTGTTTCGCGGCTCGTGACGTCATCGCGCTCTGATTGGTGTTTGGAGTCACGTGATAGTGAGTATGAAATAACGCAATTTAAAATAATTGTAATTAATTATAGACAAAAAATTAGTTTCTTAAATTAATAATTTAGGATTCTAAAAACTATCATTGATTTTTAAAACATAAATTTATATGAATTTGTAATATGAGTCAACAACCCTATTCCACTGTGATACTGCGAAAACCAGGACATAATAGAGTAGTTGACTGACTAAAAAAAAATTGATTATGTTTAATCCGTCTGTAAGATTATCGAAAAATATTGGATACGTGTTTTTAGTTTTATCAAATTAATAAAAATTTACGAAAATAAAACGTGTCAAAGATCGTGAGTGCGGGCTGGTGACGTCACTTTAAACTATGACGTCGCGCGACTTTTCGAAGTACTGTATCGTCTTCATTTATTGTTTACGTGAAAAAAGGAAAAATAAAAGTGCCCAATATATATTTTTTGGAAATCTATCTGATGGACTAATTAGATTTTTTTTATCAACTACCCTATTCTAAGGCCTTCATACTATGGCAGTTATGGCACATATACAATGTACTTGGCTATGTGCTTAAATTAATAGCATTGCTTCTCACTCTTATTAAATGATAAATCTTCAAAGGTTCACTCACCCTGGCATGAGGTACATTCTTGTCCTTAGTCGTCTGCACAGGCACGGGGGCCTCTCGCTGTACGGTCACCGCATCCATTGTGAGCACCAGCCGCGCTGGCCTCGGACGGGACTTGCCATCCGAGACCTGCACCATGCCTGTGCGAATCTGACAGGTAATGGGCTGTTAATTTTGTATTAAATGCAGTGCGGCAAAAATATCTAGGCACTTATGAATGTTACTGGGATCTCAATGAAGGTATTACAGACATAATAATATATAAAAGACTAATATTACTAGCTGATGCCTTCTACTTCCTGTGGAAATGTTGATGTGTGACAAAAAAAAATGTTTGGGGTGCACCACCCTTACCACTTAGGGGTATGAAAAATTTATTACAGCCGATTTCCAGACCTACCGAATCTACAAATAAAAATTAATAATTGGTCAAGCAGTTTCTGATGAGTATGGCAACTAACACCGTGACATGAGCTAGGGTGGATCGAGTGATATTCCCACCTGCACGCAAAATACGCGCATCGAACATGGAGTTGCGGATACCAGCCCGTCGTACTTATACTTATATGAGAATTTTGTATCCAAAGATATAAATGTAGAAGAAACTGTTTTTTTTTTTCGGGTTGTTTTTGAGCCCAGCAGTGGTATGATATTATAATTTATGTGTTTCTGGCATAATGTTTCATGGCTTTTACGGGAATGTTCTATGGCATAGGAAAATTTATTACATCAATATGAGCAAAGTTGCTGGCCATAGCAAGTTCTCATATAGAAAAAACAATAGAATGATTTCAATGCTAATTTGAACTATCCAGCTTTGACAAAGCACACATTAAATTAATCTATCATTCTGTGTTCAAACAAGGGAAGTAATTAGTACTCCATTAATGAATATTTTTGGCAGACAAACATTATTTGTCATTGTTTACACATTGGTTAGTGACCCTTGTGAAACGGTTTGTCTGTACACTTTCACTTATAGTCGCTTTCCATGATGGCACAAAAACATTAATAAATATACTACATAAAAGTCTCATACTTTTATGTTGTTTCTGAATAATACAATGATGGTAAAGCTAAACCTATCCTTCTACTTAATTATTGTACTTACCTGGTTAGTTGTCAACCTGGACCTTCTTTTTTTACCCGACTGTGGCGATGCCCAAAAGGAGGGTTTAAATGTGTTTGTTAACAGAAAATTCCATATTTTACCAAAAAAAATTTAAGCAAAATTATTTTTACTATGTTGACCATCCCTCTCAAAGAGAGGAGGCCTGTGTCCCAGCAGTGGGAACATTAATAGGCTGATGATGATGATGATGATGATTTTTTATTATGTTTTTTTTTTCTTAACTTAGCAAGATATTTCTAATTGGTCAGTGGGTCGTCGTTAGGGGCGTTTTTTTTTAATAAACCCAGGTTGAAAAAATTGAGAATATTGTGTAATCGTTGTGAAGGAGACCATCGTTTGAAGTCTCGATCAAAATAAGTAAAGCGATAAAGTGACACCTGGGCAAAATCCTACCTCTGTTAGCTAATGAGGGCCAGTAAATTAAAGAATTAATGGACACTGCTTACCTTTTCATCTTTCTTCTCCTCAATAGGCGTCATCATTGTAGAACATGCACACCATAACGATATAAAAACTTTTGGAACGTCCCAAATATTAGAAAACTAGTTAAATGAAAAATCTCGGACCCCTGATACTCTCACGAACTTCGGCCTCATAACGCTTTCTTGTAAACCATTTATCATCAAAGGTCCATTTCTAATTAGCCCTACTGTTGCTTCTAATGATAATTTTAATTATTTATGGGTTACACACACATTACAAATACTAAAAACAGGTCACTGGCATACGATAAATCAATATAGGTGAACGGCATCAAAACAATTGAAATACGGCGGATTTACTACAACTGTGGTAGATTGTCTAGATATTCATAACTATTTCATAAAATGTTTCTCGATAACTCGAACGTTTTCATTGACAAAATTACTATTTAATTGTACAATAACAAATAATTTCTCAAAGAATTGACGACGGACGACACCACTTCGTGCGCGCAAAGTAGATACTAGTGATGTCCATTCAACTATTTGCTTTGCACGACTTGCCAGCATAGTGAGTTTCGCTTAGTCACTTTTTCACGATTCGAATCGATTGTTTGTTTATTTTTAGTCGATTCTTTTATTTTGATAATGACAATCCATGGACCTATAAAAAAAGGGACAATCCATCTAGCTAGATCAATCATAATTTTAGATTCCGAATAGAAATATGGATTACGAAATGAAACTACTTCTACTAACTACTTACTACCAGATTTACGCAAACTAATGGCTGGGTCCGCGTGGTGGATTATAGCCCATCCCTCTCCTAGAGAGGAGGCCTGAGTCCCTGCAGTGGGAACAATATAGGCTGATGATGATGAATGGCTTCCCGTATCAATCTGTTAGTCTTTTCTACACACTTGGGTCCCTAAGTCTAATCCAACTTTCCTCTCGCAGGTCTGCTGGAAGAAATTTCATGAAATAAGCACTGCCTTTGTGCTCCTCTATTTTTATGTATTGTCCTTTTTTTGTTTACGTACACACGGCTACACATCAAGCTATACATTTCCAGTGTAAGCTGGTCTCGCATTGTATAGGATTTCCATACAGTGCGAGACCAGCGTAAACTGGAAATGTATAGCTTGATGTGTAGCCGTGTGTACATAAATAAATAAATAAAAATAAGTTACTAGTTCTCCCCAAAAAAAAACTTCATTCTTCATTGAACAAGTTGGTTGAAGTTGCACATAATATCATCACCCACCTAATTGTACTACAAGTACTTACCTACTACACACCCATTACACACCACACTTTCTCTTACTCTTAACTCCATCTCCATATTATTTCAGCACCAGCTATTTATGTGCCACTAAGATGGTAAAGTTATCGCATATTGCGATAGATGGCGCCTTTCCAATTTTAGTCCATATGGAAAAGCCATTCAAGTTAACACTCAACTTGATACTTACTGACCTGCAGTTAGCAAAAAAACTAAAACCCGACTACGACAAAAAAAACGACGCTGAAAAAGTATGAAACAAGATTTTCAGGATAGAACAAAAAGAAAAGCCGTAGTCACACGGTATTAAATTGTTTAGGTTGGTACCTATAACGTGTGACTACGGCTTTTCTTTTTAAACAATTTTGGTGTTAAAAATTTTTTTTACTCTTGACTTTTTGTCCGCTAGAGGGCGTGATTTTAAATTTGAGCAATATTTTGGAAATGTACAAGTGAGGCCCTTTCAAATGATACCAAACACGGCGTATTTATCTCTATTTTTATTTTTTAAGCCTTACTTTTTGTCCGCTAGAGGGCGCCAAATCGCTTTTTGTGACACATCACGTAGCCTATGTTCAGCGGAAAATTAAGACGGTTCTAACGATACCTCATATGTCGAGTTCCGATACGTAGATTAGAAGCTATGAGGGAACAGATGAAGATGCACACATACACACATACAGCTTGGCAAAAAAGAGTAGAAAATCTGGGGGGCGCCACTGTGCTGTTCATATGGCAACCCGTTGTGACCGTATCGCGTACCAACCTATCGTCTTGATACTTTTATTACTATTTTTTTTATACTTAAAATTTATTTATTGAACCAGAATTTATTCTCCTCATGTAACTACCTAAAAATAAATATATGTTAGTAGCACTGTTTTTTAAATTTTCTGGGATTAAAAAAAGGCGTAGAAATAATTATTGTAATTTATTCTAATAAATCTTCCAACTCTTTTTTGGGACGACCTTTTCTGTTTTCCGGGTGTAGAAAATACGCCTTTGTTTCGATCTCCTTCCAGGACGACTCTTCTTAAGGTGCTTACTGATTTACCTAAAGTGAATAAATAAATATACTTACATAAAAAAATGCATTTTGCTTCTATTATGTGATTCATATGAAATATTAATTTATGTTGGTAATAAATAACAAATTAAAAATAATACATTTTTGGTACATTTGTAATTCTAATGATATAACAAACAGTTATCACCTTGAAATCACATTCAACAATAAAGTTATGTAGAAATCGAATTTAAATTCACATAGTGCACAGTACGCCACTCAAGTATCAACATTAATCTGACACGCTATACCAAGGTAATGTCAGACAAAATGTAAACATAACCTATGTGCTCGATGATTATTGTTCAAAATTCCACTTATTTCGTATGCAAGCAAGTCAAAACAGAATGGGGTTCATAAATTAACACTTAATTCATCTAAAAACAATAAAACAAACAGTTACATACCTGTCATTTCAGCGGTTCTTAGGTAAACATCGTTGAGATCGGAGAGAATGGTTTTGGCCTCTTTTTCTGCCAAACATCGCCTAGATACCTTATAAATTATCGCTCTGCCAGCACTTCGGATGGTTTTATTCATTTTGTATTACTCTACGTTGCTTTAATCACGTTTTTAGGGCACAATTATAAATTTAATCAACTTTCGAACTTTGTTTACACCAAAAGTCATAAGTTTTTAATTGTTGCCAGCAAACAAAAAAATTAGTTCCGTTTCTAGACTTTTTTGCCAAGCTGTACATACAAACATACATGCATACATACATACATACATACATACATACATAGCCAGTCAAAATCATAACCCTCCTTTGGCTTTGCCGTAGTCGGGTAAAAATATATGAAAAATAAATTGAATTTTGCGGTTTACCTTACCGAATCCTCCTTGAGGCTATAAGTAACGTTCTCCCGTCGGAGCTGCGGGTTGTTCGAAAGAGATACCGCGACCTTGGCACAAAGGGCTAAGAAGAAACGTGGGTGGTTTTTAGTCAGTAGAAGTCTGACCCTTCCTACCGCTCTGCCTAGAGCGGGAGAAGCCAAGTAATGATTTCCCAATCAACAAAAAAAAAAAAATAGGTCATAAGTAAGGTCCCGTCGGCGTCGGGGCTGCAGGTTGTTTGAAAGAGATACCGTGGCCTCGACACATACGACGCATGGTTTTTAATCAGTAGAAGTCTGACACGCCGTAGGTACCGCTCTGCCCGACTCTCTCCTGCTCTGAGCGGAAGCAGTTCATATTTTGATGATTTCGCACCCTCCAAAAAAAAGGGCTCTTCGTGAGGACCCAGAAAGTCTGACAATCAGTCGTAACAGTCCAAAGTATGTGGCTTGGTAATCACAGTTCATTAATTTTTGGTTTTAGTAGTAACGGAATGACCAAGCCACATGCTTTGACAAAAGTGTAGAACTTTTACAGTTAGGGCGTGCAGTGTTAGAATCTTGGCTCTACATATTGAGATCTAGATAACTTTTTGACAGTGCGAGCCACATGATTGGCAACATTTTACATGAAAATGTTTTTAGTGTGATTTCATTAACTGACTTCTTTTACTAAAATATTCTAACATCAACAGGGTTAAACAGTCCACCATCATCATCATCAGCCTATAATGTCCCCACTGCAGGGACTCAGGCCTCCTCTAGGAGAGGGATGGGATATAATCCACCACGCGTGCCTAGTGCGGGTTGGGTAGATGTCGCACGTCTTCTAATTTTTTGGTCATATGACCAAAGACATTTTATTATAAGTCCAAGATTCGTCACTCTGTTTTTCTTCATATAATGTCAATCATCTTGTAAACTTGGATAGGTCATGACGAATCAAAATAGATAATTTTGTGAATTAGAACACTCCACGCGCATGCATGACAAGACCCTAATTACTGGGCCATACACATAGCCGCTGATACTGGAATCCAGGTCGAATCCAGGTGACGATCACTTTGCATTTCAAAGCAGTAATATTTGAATGACCTGGCTTCCCACGACTGCACTGGAGTAGGGGGTTAGGACTTCCCTCCCCCAAACTCTCTCCCGCTATAAGTTAGGTTTATAATGTCAAAAACGTTGCGTAAACAACCTCAAAATGGATTTAAAAAAATAAAATAAAAAAAAGCTATGTACTTCTGGCAGGTGGGGGATGTGGGGACACAACAACCCTCCACCACCCCCTAACAATAATCCCACCTCATAATTCAGGGAAGTGATTTCTAAACCTTACCCCCTTTATATAGATACAAGTTGCAGACTGTAGACTTATTGTTGATTTTTAAGTTTAGATGTTTATTACTCAACCACGTCAATATAATTATAGCCTATCGAAATTGGTTGAGTTTTGTACACAGATTTAAAACGTAGATTTACCAACACTAATCATTGAGCTTAGACAAGACAAGGAGCATTCGAACAAAGAACTTTCCAGGAGGAAACATTTATGGTGTACGGCATTTGGTAAGGTCGAACCATGTTTTACGGTCTAGGAAGATACCCCAATGCTAAAATCCCGCCTTTTTAACCAATGTGTCAACCTGCCAACGATTACTTAGAGTGCCGAAAAATGGACGCTCACAAAAAAGAATTGCGCACCGAATACGAGTTACACAAAGGACCATGGAGCGAGCTATGCTCGACATAGACCCTAATAGACCTAGGGCGCAACACCGAAATCTATAGATGGACGAGAGTATTTAACGTCAGGGCAGGCCGATACGCCTATCTGGCTGGAGATGGTCGATGGAGTAAGGTTCTGTCCTTTCATTCATTCATTGGTCCAAAAGCGCTTTAACTTTTTCAACATAAAGCGCTTTTGACAACATCGACATGTTGTCTGGAGTGCGGGAAGCGGATGGATGAGGTACGCACGAAACAGAGAAGAGTTACAGATGAAAGTGGAGGCCTATACCGAACAGTAAGTGATTCCGGGCTGTAATGATGATGATGAAATTATTGGGTTTGATGAGGCAATTAAAATAAAATGTCATACCACAACACACATCTTTATTTCTTTCCTCCGCACTAATATCAATAATTTTATTATTACACAACATGTATATAGAAAGATTTTTATACAATAGTGTATAATTAATACCTTTTAACTATATTAATCAACAATATAGTAAAAAGAATTACGAATTACTTAAATACTGGCAGTCTATTTTAATGATATGTATCTCTTGCAGTTTGGAACAGCCGTTAACATTACTTAAGATCTACATTATTTATTGAATTAAATTAAATGTTCATTTATACTTTGAAAATATATAATGTGCATCTGATTTTACACGCCATGCGTAGATATCTTTTTTATTCGAGGAAGTTAGAAAAATTGCAGATGCACATGTTAAACATTTTCATATTATTTAGGTTTGCTGTGAGATTATTTGAAGCGCATTGATATAATATATATTGAGAGCTTAGCTTGTTTCTATCTGGACAGCGAAATCTCCATACTGAATAATTATTGTTCATTAATAAATCTCACAGCAAACGAGTTATATTCATTATACCTTAACATCTGCTAGTATTTACAATTCATTAGATGCCATTTATAAATCTAAACTGTCGTAGATGAACAGCTTTTAAATAAATCACATTAATATATAAATAATTTATTTAACAATTATTTATTTAACAATAAGTAAATGGGGAGCCACAGTTTGTGACGCAATCACATGTATGAATTAAGCCCTTTTTACAAACAATTGACAGCAAACGAGATGTTTGCTTTTGTTCTAATAATATTATTCGAAACGTTTTTCAAATTGCACAATTATAGAAAAAATGTCCTCATAATTAAATAGTTTGAGACGTTAGATTTCACAATGTGTGAATGGACTTGTTTAATTAAAAAATTGTTTGAAACACTAATTTTACACGTGAATTGTACATTCTCGCCGTTCTTGTTCCTTTCTTTGTTGATATCTGCGCAAAAAAATAAGAAATTAATGAATTATTCCAAACAAATGAAATAAGTAGGTAGTAAAGGTTTCCCGGAGGTTGTTTTATTGGTAGTTTTTAAAGGCATTCAGGTTACAACAATCTGAAGGTTCTGGTGGATGAATGGTGGGAATATCACATCAATACCTAATGTTCAGGTTCTTACTAACTTGTCAATTAAAGACGATATATCAGCGGGGACTGGGGCGAAGCTCCCTGAGAGGCCGTCGCTCCCGTTCGGGCCTCCGCTGTCAAAGATACACTTAACTCAGTCATAGTAATGGTAAAAGTAATTTAAATTCATTATTATAATTTCGTAGCAAAGCTGGTTTTTTGTAAGCGTATGTTGGGTAGTACATTTCTAGCTCGTAATAATCTACAGAGACGCGTATCTACCAAAATTAAATAATGTATGGCTATGGAAATGAGTAAAAACTGAAATCCAAACGAATAATAAGTACAACACACGCAACAATAATAGTAACGCTGAACGCACTATAATTTTATGAAAACTAAACCAAAATTTAAAAACGTCATATTTCCTCGCAAAAAACTGGCTACATACAAAAAACAGAGTTATTGAAAAATTTAAACAAAAGTTATCTCTGTCTAACTGAACCATTTAAAAAGTGTAACAATAATGGAGGTGCATGGATTAGGTGAGCGGTGAGTGGCGAGTGGTGAGGAGTGAGCGGGGGAGGTACCTGAGTTCTACCTGCTGGTCGTGCGCGCGCTGCGCCGCCCGCTGCCGTACGCGCTGTTACACGGGGAAGTGCCTGAACCTGGTGGAAAGAGACAATGAAAATTGCAATTATCACTCTATTTATTAATAGGTTCAAAGTTCATTCTAGATGGCATAACCATTGCTTTGTCTCTGTTTGACCAATGAGATCTAACTATTTTGATGTAAAACATTAGGTACCTACATGAACAGATTTTCCACCACTGAATAGTAGATAGCGCCATTCGATTCCCAGTTTCTTTCCTGATTACTCATACATATATCATACCTCACACGACTGTGAGGTAAAGCAGATGAAAAATTACATGATGACAAAAGCACGTTGGGCATTAATAGGATTTTTACCTAACGATTTCGTTTGTATTAAATAGATGATTCGCAAAAAAGAAATAGGTACAGTAATATTACGGGAAGCTGTGGCAGTAACAGTAATTATTACCTTTAGTAGTGGTATTGGCAGCACTGTCGCTGTTATCGTCGGAGTCGGTGTGCGTGTCGCGCCAGTTGTTGGGCGCAGCGCCGGCGCCGACGCACGCGGCGCGCATGCGGTGCCGCGCCTCCACTGTCGAGCATTTAGACAGACTCGATTCATCTGTCGGTACAACAATGACATGTCGGAACCAAGCGATGGCTTGGTAAAAGTTTTAAATAATGATAAAAATGTTCAGCACTGGATGTGTGACCAGTCAATGCAAGGGACTATATTTTGTAACTATTTGTATTTGTAACTATTTTTTTACTATAGATAAAATTGCAATTATTACATGGGACTTCTAAATGACTAACAAAATAGGGGTGTACTAGTATGGGCTACTACTTCTTCAAAACAAAATTATAATCTAACTAATGATAATATTATTGTCAAGTTGATTATTCGATTTACAAAGTTCCTAAATAAACTAAATAAGCTAAAACTTTCCCATCACTAGTCACTTTTGACATGAAAAGAACGTCAAAACTTTTACCGCTGAAAATTAAGTCATTTCAAACTAATTTTATAATGTTTTTGTTTGAGTGAGATCGTTCTGAATTAAAAATAAACTCAGCGGAATTATCAGAGTGTGATAATAACAGAACTGACCATATCTGTAATGGTCACAGGCACGATGTCGTCGCCGGTGCGGGGGCGCGGCGTCGTCCTCCCGGCGCGCGAGCGTGCGGAACTGCAGCGAGTGAGCCGCTGACACGCCGAACGTTGCGTATGGACTTATTTCATACAACTCCGCTGAAGGTAAAAGGTAACTTTAAGTTTATAAGCAGTCTTAGACAGGATCCCCATTTCGAAAGAAAAATCTTGTCAAAATGCTAGACATTTGCAGATCAGCTAAGACGACCCACGACCCACTGACCTGTCATTTAACTTTTTAATTAAGATTGACTGACCGTCATTTGTTTTTACGTCCTTATAAATTCCTACCGTTGTTGTACCTATTTCCAATAAATGACAAGTCCAGACCAGGAGTTACAAAACCGGACAACTCCAGATGGATGGTAAACCCTAGTGATTGAATCAAAATTAATTTAAAAAAAAAAAACAGTTTATACATTGGTCCAGGAAAAATGAATGACTGCTGTGCAAATGCTCATACTTTCAATCCTGAATTGGGAAGCAATCTTAGAGCAATTGAAAGAAATTGAATACCTACTATAAAAGCAGAAAAAAAGGTGTCTCTGTTTTTCTCTTTGAGAAATACAAACTAAATGTTTTTTAGAATGTTAGTAGAAGCCAACCTGAAGAGTCGTCATTAGATTTTTCATTCCCATTGATAGAGGATGATGAGTACAGCTTTTGCCCTTCTCGAAGCTTCTCCCTCTCGGCTTCATTGCTTTCGCTAAGCTTTCTGTCATCCCTCATGTAGTGGTCACTTGAAATGCAGAAGAATCTGAAATGTAGATAGATCAAAACATAAATATTATTAATGCTTAATATTGAACAGCAGCAGTGGCCCAATGGTGGCAGCCCCGACTTACCAACAGTAAGTCGTGGGTTCGAACCCAGGCATGCACATTACTTTGTTCAATTTATTTCACCACTGCTCTCAAAATCAGTGTATGTGTGCCTGGCTAATTGTTAGTGGTGCTAGCTTTACATCTCTACCTATTTTTTTTTCCTACTCCTCCGCTATTCTTTTCTGATTAATTTCGTTGCGGGATCCAAGACAGTTGAATCATTTCTCTGGGACTTCGTCGAGCTTCATTGTTTCGGCGCTTTTCTTGTGGTCGCCACTGTTGATTCTGGCTAACAGGAGTTACAGTGGTTTGGGAATAGTGTGGCGGGCTTGTCCCATAAAAAAAATCTCTACCTATGTAGAGATAGTGATATACATAGTTATAGGTGTAAAAATCACTAATTGTAGGAATACACAGAATCTGATGTACAATAAATTGCACATTGTACAGGTGAGTTTATGATATTTAAGTCACAAGTAAATAGGCTTCTTCTGGGTTAGCTTGTTGCATCGCAACCTCATCTCTGCCCTTAGGACAAGATTGAGGTCAAAAGTGGGCCCATCTAATATAAAATAAATTACTAGAAACTGCAAAAAAATATTTATTTAGGTAGTTTAGTACTAACCATAATAATTATGATCATATTTTATTACACTTGTTTCAAGCATTTTCAAATTGCTTTAAAACTATTAATTTCTTAGACTCTACAATGCTATCTTGGAGGTTTGTAGTTACTTCACTCACACCTTGCAGATGTGCATCTACAATCTACATAGTAATATCTATGTTTGTACGATTGTAGATCGTTTTAATAGGTAGTGTTGCTTACTTCTTCTTCCCATGCACTAGGCAGACTATAGCTGCTAGCGTGACGACGATGACGACAGCACTCGCGACGCAGGACACCAGCACCGTGCGCAGCGACGCGGGCCGGGAGCCGCCCGACAGAGGGGACGATGGCTTCATTGGAGGGATGCGACCTGCGGATTTGCGTGTGAAAAAGTTAAAAGTCATTAATTCAAATTACATAACATCAGGACTTTTTGAATGTCTAAGAGCTCGGGAGGATGGATTTGAACTTTCGAGTGCCTGGAATCCAATGGGTCAACTGTGGTGTATACTCGTAAACCGAAAAAGACCCGAACATAAATTTGGACGAGTAGAGATAGTGAGTTTCGTGGTCGGGAACAGAATTTGGTTGTGAGTGACAGTGGTAGTGGTACCGAGCGCCAAAAACGAACTAGAACATAAGTTTATCTGCTTGCAACAGCGCCACAATATCGGAAACTCGAAACAAATAGTAATCTTGGTAAATATCCCGTTACAAGTGTTAATAATAATGTTGGTGACCAAGTCAGTTTAAAAACTAATAGTACTAAATAGTAATAAGCTGGTGAGAAGAAGTGGCAGAATGAACACCCCAACAACACTGCACATGTCTGTAGAAGTCTTTTAGATACAATGTCGTCTTCTTCTTGAGATGTAGTGGACAGTTGTTCTACCTTTGTATAGGCATAATATCATGAATTTAAAGATTCGAAATTCATCTTTTTAAACCTAACCTTCATTTTCTACTTGATAGCATTTCAATGATGATTACCTCCAGCAAGAGTGTGTGTGTCAGCAGTCAGCGTGACTCGCTCCAAGCCCGCATCACTGAACGCTTCCACCGCCAGCTCGTACCATGTGGCTGGCGATAGTTCTCCCACTACGTGACTTGCTGAACTCAGTCCATCGCCAACCTACGAAAAGAATTCAATTGCAATTTGAATGGCAACAGCAGTCTTTTTTTGTGAAGATCTTGTTTGCAGGTACTCTTTAACCTTGTTGATTTATTGTTATTTGTATCGAAGACAGTTACCTTGATCCAATGTTCAGATCCAGCTCTTCGGTAGGACACCCTAAAGCCGAGTATGGGGCAGCCGCCATCTCGCCACGCATAGAAGTTTATTTTGATTGCCGTTGAGTTCATGTGCACGTGGTCTTCAGGTTTTGGGGGTTTGGGTCCTATAACAGAGAACAATCATCATACTTTTGTTATATTTTTATGCCTCTTCAGGTCTTGATCGTACTCATTATTCGTTATAATGATGTATACCCAGCTGCTCAAGAACTGATGTGTATTTTGTCGTTGTGGAATTGATTATAGCTTTTGAAACTTACGTCCCCCTCTCGTAGTGGCTGTAAGTACATCGCTGGGCGGCCCTATTGATATCCTGTTCCTTGCTTGTATCTTCGCGTTGTATGTGGAACCGCACTTCAACATGTCCATTGTGTAGGAGTTAACTTCGGGAGACAGGTCTACCGTGTGCCATTCGCTATCTGAAGCCTGCTTGTAGTGAAGAAGAAATCCTGAAAATGAAAATAGTCAATGCTTAGATTCATTGTCATATTGATCCTTTTTTTGTTACCACTCAGATTTAAGCGAAGTGTCATTAGGTATATTAGCCGAAAAAACTCCGCATAAGCCATCACCAACAGCATCACAAGGATACTTTCTGCATTGTCATATAGCAGAGTTTCATCTAATTAGGAAGATGAAGATGTCGTACTATTCTATCAAGTAATCGTATAGGTTCGTGTTGCACACCTAGTATAGGTTCCGTAGTGTCCCCAGGCAGCTGCCAGTGTAGTTTGATGCTGGAAGTAGTAGTGTATTGTAGAGAGAGCGTTGGCGCAGCGGGCGGCATGATGGCCATCACCACGTACACAATGGTGTCCTCGCCGATTGTGTTACTGGCTGTGCATGTGAAGTTGCCTGAGGATTGCTCGTTGACTTCTGTGGGTCAAAATTGAGAAAATTTTAGTCAACAGAGTGTAATCCAAAAGAATATAAAGAGTTAGGTCAAAAGTATGTCGATAATCCCATTCCGATATTGTAAAAAGGCATTTTTACCCACGACGGAACGGAGCAGGTATATGCGTTTAGGGTGAGAGATGTGTGTGCACTTTTTTTAAGTTCCCACCTATCTTCGAAAGTAATGATCCGATTTTGATGCGGTTTTCAATAACGGGTTTGTGCTCGATGAGTTCATGTTCTTAGACAGGTGTCATGGCTGTAACTCACTAGGAGGCGCCACAATTATACTCGTATTAGTGCAAAACAATGTTGCAATATTATAATCAAAACGAAATGTCCGATTACAATTCTGTTTTCAGCAATGTGTACGTGGTAGCTTAATGCATGTTCCCAAATAATTCGTTTATGCTCTCTAAAAAGTCTGAAATAAAATTAAGCAAAATTTAAATTTTTGAAAAAAACCCACGACGGTAAAAATCTAATTGAAAAAGAATAAAATAACTCAAACAAAATAAACATAACTAAGGAATATCTGTCGGGGGCTGCCATTAAACCAGCTAAAGATTTTCTAGTGACGTGAATACACAAAATACAGTTAAATACACGTAGGAGTATGATTAAATTTTTGTTGAAATTTCATATAGAAAAGGCGGCCCCCGACGGATATTCCTTAGTTATGTTTATTTTGTTTGAGTTATTTTATTCTTTTTCAATTAGATTTTTACCGTCGTGGGTTTTTTTTCAAAAATTTTAATTTTGCTTAATTTATTAGAAGTGAAGTTGGAGTTGGTCTCTTGAAAAGATTCCGAGTCCTTCGTCGTGGGCTGATGACGATAGCGGGTGAATTTCACCCTTCTCATCCCCAATGGCCAAGCGCATTTGGTACCTTTTTGTGGACATAATTTTTGCCATCGACACTCGGCTAAGAAGAAGAATCATGATGTATCGTACCTCGTATGTGCAGATGTCCCCGGTGCGTGACCTGGTAGTACTGGTGGTGCGTGACGGGCGCGCGCGCGTGCTGCCAGCGCGAGCGCGGCGCGTATTACGTACCTCGTATGTGCAGATGTCCCCGGTGCGTGACCTGGTAGTACTGGTGGTGCGTGACGGGCGCGCGCGCGTGCTGCCAGCGCGAGCGCGGCGCGTATTACGTACCTCGTATGTGCAGATGTCCCCGGTGCGTGACCTGGTAGTACTGGTGGTGCGTGACGGGCGCGCGCGCGTGCTGCCAGCGCGAGCGCGGCGCGTATTACGTACCTCGTATGTGCAGATGTCCCCGGTGCGTGACCTGGTAGTACTGGTGGTGCGTGACGGGCGCGCGCGCGTGCTGCCAGCGCGAGCGCGGCGCGTATTACGTACCTCGTATGTGCAGATGTCCCCGGTGCGTGACCTGGTAGTACTGGTGGTGCGTGACGGGCGCGCGCGCGTGCTGCCAGCGCGAGCGCGGCGCGTATTACGTACCTCGTATGTGCAGATGTCCCCGGTGCGTGACCTGGTAGTACTGGTGGTGCGTGACGGGCGCGCGCGCGTGCTGCCAGCGCGAGCGCGGCGCGTATTACGTACCTCGTATGTGCAGATGTCCCCGGTGCGTGACCTGGTAGTACTGGTGGTGCGTGACGGGCGCGCGCGCGTGCTGCCAGCGCGAGCGCGGCGCGTATTACGTACCTCGTATGTGCAGATGTCCCCGGTGCGTGACCTGGTAGTACTGGTGGTGCGTGACGGGCGCGCGCGCGTGCTGCCAGCGCGAGCGCGGCGCGTATTACGTACCTCGTATGTGCAGATGTCCCCGGTGCGTGACCTGGTAGTACTGGTGGTGCGTGACGGGCGCGCGCGCGTGCTGCCAGCGCGAGCGCGGCGCGTATTACGTACCTCGTATGTGCAGATGTCCCCGGTGCGTGACCTGGTAGTACTGGTGGTGCGTGACGGGCGCGCGCGCGTGCTGCCAGCGCGAGCGCGGCGCGTATTACGTACCTCGTATGTGCAGATGTCCCCGGTGCGTGACCTGGTAGTACTGGTGGTGCGTGACGGGCGCGCGCGCGTGCTGCCAGCGCGAGCGCGGCGCGTATTACGTACCTCGTATGTGCAGATGTCCCCGGTGCGTGACCTGGTAGTACTGGTGGTGCGTGACGGGCGCGCGCGCGTGCTGCCAGCGCGAGCGCGGCGCGTATTACGTACCTCGTATGTGCAGATGTCCCCGGTGCGTGACCTGGTAGTACTGGTGGTGCGTGACGGGCGCGCGCGCGTGCTGCCAGCGCGAGCGCGGCGCGTATTACGTACCTCGTATGTGCAGATGTCCCCGGTGCGTGACCTGGTAGTACTGGTGGTGCGTGACGGGCGCGCGCGCGTGCTGCCAGCGCGAGCGCGGCGCGTATTACGTACCTCGTATGTGCAGATGTCCCCGGTGCGTGACCTGGTAGTACTGGTGGTGCGTGACGGGCGCGCGCGCGTGCTGCCAGCGCGAGCGCGGCGCGTATTACGTACCTCGTATGTGCAGATGTCCCCGGTGCGTGACCTGGTAGTACTGGTGGTGCGTGACGGGCGCGCGCGCGTGCTGCCAGCGCGAGCGCGGCGCGTATTACGTACCTCGTATGTGCAGATGTCCCCGGTGCGTGACCTGGTAGTACTGGTGGTGCGTGACGGGCGCGCGCGCGTGCTGCCAGCGCGAGCGCGGCGCGTATTACGTACCTCGTATGTGCAGATGTCCCCGGTGCGTGACCTGGTAGTACTGGTGGTGCGTGACGGGCGCGCGCGCGTGCTGCCAGCGCGAGCGCGGCGCGTATTACGTACCTCGTATGTGCAGATGTCCCCGGTGCGTGACCTGGTAGTACTGGTGGTGCGTGACGGGCGCGCGCGCGTGCTGCCAGCGCGAGCGCGGCGCGTATTACGTACCTCGTATGTGCAGATGTCCCCGGTGCGTGACCTGGTAGTACTGGTGGTGCGTGACGGGCGCGCGCGCGTGCTGCCAGCGCGAGCGCGGCGCGTATTACGTACCTCGTATGTGCAGATGTCCCCGGTGCGTGACCTGGTAGTACTGGTGGTGCGTGACGGGCGCGCGCGCGTGCTGCCAGCGCGAGCGCGGCGCGTATTACGTACCTCGTATGTGCAGATGTCCCCGGTGCGTGACCTGGTAGTACTGGTGGTGCGTGACGGGCGCGCGCGCGTGCTGCCAGCGCGAGCGCGGCGCGTATTACGTACCTCGTATGTGCAGATGTCCCCGGTGCGTGACCTGGTAGTACTGGTGGTGCGTGACGGGCGCGCGCGCGTGCTGCCAGCGCGAGCGCGGCGCGTATTACGTACCTCGTATGTGCAGATGTCCCCGGTGCGTGACCTGGTAGTACTGGTGGTGCGTGACGGGCGCGCGCGCGTGCTGCCAGCGCGAGCGCGGCGCGTATTACGTACCTCGTATGTGCAGATGTCCCCGGTGCGTGACCTGGTAGTACTGGTGGTGCGTGACGGGCGCGCGCGCGTGCTGCCAGCGCGAGCGCGGCGCGTATTACGTACCTCGTATGTGCAGATGTCCCCGGTGCGTGACCTGGTAGTACTGGTGGTGCGTGACGGGCGCGCGCGCGTGCTGCCAGCGCGAGCGCGGCGCGTATTACGTACCTCGTATGTGCAGATGTCCCCGGTGCGTGACCTGGTAGTACTGGTGGTGCGTGACGGGCGCGCGCGCGTGCTGCCAGCGCGAGCGCGGCGCGTATTACGTACCTCGTATGTGCAGATGTCCCCGGTGCGTGACCTGGTAGTACTGGTGGTGCGTGACGGGCGCGCGCGCGTGCTGCCAGCGCGAGCGCGGCGCGTATTACGTACCTCGTATGTGCAGATGTCCCCGGTGCGTGACCTGGTAGTACTGGTGGTGCGTGACGGGCGCGCGCGCGTGCTGCCAGCGCGAGCGCGGCGCGTATTACGTACCTCGTATGTGCAGATGTCCCCGGTGCGTGACCTGGTAGTACTGGTGGTGCGTGACGGGCGCGCGCGCGTGCTGCCAGCGCGAGCGCGGCGCGTATTACGTACCTCGTATGTGCAGATGTCCCCGGTGCGTGACCTGGTAGTACTGGTGGTGCGTGACGGGCGCGCGCGCGTGCTGCCAGCGCGAGCGCGGCGCGTATTACGTACCTCGTATGTGCAGATGTCCCCGGTGCGTGACCTGGTAGTACTGGTGGTGCGTGACGGGCGCGCGCGCGTGCTGCCAGCGCGAGCGCGGCGCGTATTACGTACCTCGTATGTGCAGATGTCCCCGGTGCGTGACCTGGTAGTACTGGTGGTGCGTGACGGGCGCGCGCGCGTGCTGCCAGCGCGAGCGCGGCGCGTATTACGTACCTCGTATGTGCAGATGTCCCCGGTGCGTGACCTGGTAGTACTGGTGGTGCGTGACGGGCGCGCGCGCGTGCTGCCAGCGCGAGCGCGGCGCGTATTACGTACCTCGTATGTGCAGATGTCCCCGGTGCGTGACCTGGTAGTACTGGTGGTGCGTGACGGGCGCGCGCGCGTGCTGCCAGCGCGAGCGCGGCGCGTATTACGTACCTCGTATGTGCAGATGTCCCCGGTGCGTGACCTGGTAGTACTGGTGGTGCGTGACGGGCGCGCGCGCGTGCTGCCAGCGCGAGCGCGGCGCGTATTACGTACCTCGTATGTGCAGATGTCCCCGGTGCGTGACCTGGTAGTACTGGTGGTGCGTGACGGGCGCGCGCGCGTGCTGCCAGCGCGAGCGCGGCGCGTATTACGTACCTCGTATGTGCAGATGTCCCCGGTGCGTGACCTGGTAGTACTGGTGGTGCGTGACGGGCGCGCGCGCGTGCTGCCAGCGCGAGCGCGGCGCGTATTACGTACCTCGTATGTGCAGATGTCCCCGGTGCGTGACCTGGTAGTACTGGTGGTGCGTGACGGGCGCGCGCGCGTGCTGCCAGCGCGAGCGCGGCGCGTATTACGTACCTCGTATGTGCAGATGTCCCCGGTGCGTGACCTGGTAGTACTGGTGGTGCGTGACGGGCGCGCGCGCGTGCTGCCAGCGCGAGCGCGGCGCGTATTACGTACCTCGTATGTGCAGATGTCCCCGGTGCGTGACCTGGTAGTACTGGTGGTGCGTGACGGGCGCGCGCGCGTGCTGCCAGCGCGAGCGCGGCGCGTATTACGTACCTCGTATGTGCAGATGTCCCCGGTGCGTGACCTGGTAGTACTGGTGGTGCGTGACGGGCGCGCGCGCGTGCTGCCAGCGCGAGCGCGGCGCGTATTACGTACCTCGTATGTGCAGATGTCCCCGGTGCGTGACCTGGTAGTACTGGTGGTGCGTGACGGGCGCGCGCGCGTGCTGCCAGCGCGAGCGCGGCGCGTATTACGTACCTCGTATGTGCAGATGTCCCCGGTGCGTGACCTGGTAGTACTGGTGGTGCGTGACGGGCGCGCGCGCGTGCTGCCAGCGCGAGCGCGGCGCGTATTACGTACCTCGTATGTGCAGATGTCCCCGGTGCGTGACCTGGTAGTACTGGTGGTGCGTGACGGGCGCGCGCGCGTGCTGCCAGCGCGAGCGCGGCGCGTATTACGTACCTCGTATGTGCAGATGTCCCCGGTGCGTGACCTGGTAGTACTGGTGGTGCGTGACGGGCGCGCGCGCGTGCTGCCAGCGCGAGCGCGGCGCGTATTACGTACCTCGTATGTGCAGATGTCCCCGGTGCGTGACCTGGTAGTACTGGTGGTGCGTGACGGGCGCGCGCGCGTGCTGCCAGCGCGAGCGCGGCGCGTATTACGTACCTCGTATGTGCAGATGTCCCCGGTGCGTGACCTGGTAGTACTGGTGGTGCGTGACGGGCGCGCGCGCGTGCTGCCAGCGCGAGCGCGGCGCGGGCGCGCCCACACACGAGCACGCCAGCAGCGCGCCGCGCCCCGCGCCCACCCACACCCAGCGCCCGAAAGATGCTATGCGGGCTGGGACTGGAGGTACATACGTATTATATTCATCATCATCATTTCAGCCGAAAGACGTCCACTGCTGGACATAGGCCTCCCCTAAGTGTCGCCACATTGACCGGTCCCGTGCGTCTCGCATCCAGCGGATCCCCGCAACCTTCACCAGGTCATCGGTCCACCTAGTGGGTGGCCTTCCAACGCAACGTCTTCCGGTTTGTGGTCGCCACTCCAGAACTTTCCGGCCCCATCAACCATCCGTTCTTCGAGCAATCTGCCCTGCCCACTGCCACTTAAGCTTGGCAATTCTTCGGGCTATGTCGGTAACCTTGGTTCTCATGCGGATGTCCTCATTTCTGATTCGATCGCGTAAGGAAACTCCGAGCACAGCCCTCTCCATTACTTTAGCATTATTTAAAAATATTTTTTCTAGTTAGCCTCTTGATCGCAAGCGCAGCAGTTCTTTAAGTTTGTCAAGTGGTGGGGTTTCACTATTACGAATTTCGCAGTAACAGCCCGGAGATAATGGTTATTTCCCGAATCCCGAGTTTTTTTGTAGCCTATTCGTTTTTTCATTAGCGTATTTCGTTTTCTATTGTCATTTGAACCATAACGGCACATTTCTTTTCAGAGATGTTTGCAGTATGTCTCGATACTTTTAAAGGTCATGCTCATGGCCCATCAAAGTATGAAAACCATACCCACGGCGTACAGAAAAAAAAGTGCTGGATGTGTAGAAAAATGTGTACAGTTTCCAATGGTATGTGTCGCATTACTGTGGGAATTGTACATTACGGTTAAAAAAAACATATTTTGTAATAAGTTTGCTTTCCATAGTGTTTTTATGAATGACATAGTTATATTAGCGGTTTTTAAATGTGCTGTCGTAATTTAAAATTTATTTGGTTTCTGTACGACAACTTTGATCAAACGGGTCAGATTTGGGCCATGATCTTTGGAGGATCTCCACTTACTTCTGGAGCTAGGTCCTTGTCCCACCACTAGCGTGGACTCTCCTTCGCCAGATCCAGTAGTAGCTGACACCCAGAACTCGTACAGTTGGTTCTCCATCAGGTTCCGAACTTGGAACATCAGCTCTGTATCGGTCTTCTTGTCAGCTGGCACTGAGAAGCTCGAGTGCTTGCCGAGGCTGCAAAAATAATTCGCTTTGTCATTTTTATTTGTGTTTGAATTCGTTTTTCTTGATATAGTTCCAAAAGGGTAGTTGACTGACTAAAAAAAATGTGAGTCTTTCAATAGGGTAGTTGATGACTAAAAAAAATGTGAGTCTGTTTTGTCCGTCTGTTAGATTATCGAAAAATATTGGATACGTGTTTTTTGTTTTATCAAATTAATAAAAAAAAGTAGTTAAAATACTAAAAACCCTACTGAAAAAACTGAAAAGCAAAAAACAAGCACATTTTAAATTCAACAAAACTTGAAAGCAGGCGGGGTTCTATTTTAGTTCTTTTTTTTTTATTTCGTAATTTTTAATATTCAAATGAGGGGTTCATTTGAATATTTAAAATTGCCTGCTTCCTAAAATGTGCTTGTTTTTTGCTTTTCAGTTTTTTCATTCGGGTTTTTTTTAGTTTTTTAACTACTTTTTTTATTTCCAACTTTTTAATTCTTTTGTGTTTGTTCTTTCGTTAGTCGCGTAAAATTGTTCGCAGATGATTTAACTTTTGTGCTTGTTTATAGGTTTTGTCACTTTGAATTTCTTTTAAACATACAAGTGTTTTATATTTTTGTAATCTCCTTTTAAAACCCTTTATTTTGATACCCTACTCGATGGTATTGGTTTTTTTTTGAACTCCGCGGTTTGTCCCCCAAAATACGCAAGTTTTCGTTGTTTTTTTTTTAATTTTAATGTAGCCTATAGCACTCGCGCTATCAAGACGAATCTAACGACGTATATTTCATTCAAATCCCTTCATCCGTTTAGGAGTTATGAGGGAACAAAGAAACAGACATACATAGGTACATGTCAAACACATAACCCTCCTTTTGGGCTTCGCCGCAGTCAGGTAAAAATTTACGAAAATGAAACGTGTCGAAGATCGAGAGAGGGGGCTGTTGACGTCACTTGCTGGTAAAAAATGTACCAAACTATGACGTCGCGTGACTTTTCGAAGCACTATATTATTATCGTCTTCATTTATTGTTTACGTAAAAAAAGAAAAAATACGTGTCCAAATTTTTTTTAATTCTATCTGACGGACTAATTAGATTTTTTTAGTTAACTACCCTATTAGTTTTAGTATTGCAGGTTTGGGAGGTAAGGGTAAAAGGCTGTTTAAAATAATTTGCATTATGTTTACAACAAACTTAATTTCATATATCAGTGAAAAACATTAAGTCAGTGCGTCCTTACCGGCCAGCTTCTCTGTAGTAGACGGTATAATGTGATATCACTCCGTTGGGATGTAGGGGTGGTAACCAGCTGACTAGAACCGAGTCGCTGGAATACGCAAGAGCTTTAATCTTCTCTGGTGCTGAAGGAACTGCAATGAAAACAAAAAGTAATAAAATATAATTTACTGAAACTTATACCTATGGAATATCTTTATCAGTACATGAGCACTGACCGTCTTCCTCAGTCATGCAGTAGACTGGTAGACTTCGTTTGCCATCTCCGGCGTTGGTGAATGCCAAGACTTGTATTGAATAGTTGGAGTATTTGCGTAGAGTGTGCAGGTATGTGTCGGTGGTCGTCACTCGCTTGATCTCGCCTACGTCCACTGAAAATTAGAATTTGGTTTAGTTATTTCTGTCTGCCTTTAAATTGTTTTAATTTAAGGTATGTGTTCGTTCCTTACCATGATCGGTTGTTAGAGGGGAGTAAATAACTTTGTATCCTTGTATGAGGCCGCCATGTTGGCCGATAGGCGGTGGATTCCATGACACCTTCATGCTGGAAGACGACAGGGCTGAGCAGGATACTCTTGTTGGTGGAGATTCTGGCACTGGAATTAAAAGGAGAGATAAATAACGATTTAATATTATGTTTAAACCGGTTGAAGTTCTGGACTGTCGTAATATGACTGTATATTACCTCCTTCTAGCGTAGTAGCAGAGACTGGCGCAGACGCAGGCCCCGCGGCGACGCCATTGAACGCTCTCACGCGCACCTCGTAACGCGTGAACTTGCGCAGAGCTGATAAACTTAGCTCGGTGGCTGACCAACCGTTCACAGTTAGTGTCCTGGAAAATATCCAAAAGAAAGTATTAGTTGATTTTGCAAAAATATTCGTAATCTGGGCATTGTTTAGTAGGTAGACTAGTTTTCTATACGACTAGTGCAGCCTTGGGTAGACGGATAGAATGATCACAGGTGGTATATTCTCAGCAAATTGTCCACAATACGATTTTTCTACTATCCTATTTGTAATGGTAGTACCTGGTTGAATTCCTCATAGCTGGTGAAGCCGGACTAAGCTCGGCACAAGTAACGGAGTAGCCCAGTAGTTCCCCGTGCCAGGCGTCCCTCGGCGGCGGCCGCCACGACACGTGCAGCTCGCCCGGCCCGCCCGGCGTCACGTGCACGTTGGTGGGGGCCTCTGATGGCGCTGGGGACAGAAGGTCGACATCGCTATCATAAACACTGGAAATGAGATATTTACCATGCTTACTCGAGTAGTGAGTGACAGTGCTAGTGGTACCGAACGCAAAACTGGCCAAGTGCAAGTCGGACTTGCATATAAAGGGTTCCGTACCATTGTAATAGATATTGAGAGATTTTCCATGATATTTTAGCTCCATAGACTTCCTATAGGTCTTCCTATAATTTTTAATAGTGTTGAACTAATTCTTCGGTGCTTGTAACAACGCGGAAATATCGGTAGCTCTAAACAAAAAGTGATCCTGTTTTCAGTGTTTGTGATAATGTTAGTGACCAGCATCATCTTCCTGCCCTTGTCCCATTCAAACTCAAACTCAAATCGTTTATTTCATTAAGCCATTACAGGCACTTTTGAATGTCAGAAGGACGGAAGAAGAACGAAACTACGAGTGCAATACGTCATTCGGAAAGCCACCACGCCGAACCACACGCCACCGAATGCCCGCAACAACGAACACTGCGCGCACGAAAGCACGCAGCGACGCACACCGCAACAACGAATGCTCGAGACCCCGAATCACGGAACAACGAATGCACGCCACAACGCGCAACCGCCACCCCGCGACCCGGAGCCCCGCGCACCCGCTGCCACGGCACGCGCCTCCGCACGCCCCCGCAAACACAGCACTCGCCGCCGGTAACATTCTATTTAGGGTCAGTGCAACACGCTTTTTTCGTCCATTCTCCCCTGTCAGTCGTCATGGCATCATTTATTCCTTTCTCTTTCATATTATCAATCCTCACAAATTCATCTATCTTTTCTTTGGCCTTCTTATTCAATCAAGCACCAAACTGCTCGCCAAACTGGAGGTTATAGTTATTCTTACCTTCTTCCTGTGTCTTCACCACGACAGGTTCAGTATAAGCACTCCTGTCGATCTGATTGATGGCAGCTATTCGGATCATGTACGCGGTGTGTGGCTTCAGACTGCTCAGCAGAGCTTCGTAGTGGATATCGCCCTTCTTAGTTAGGCTGAAATACATAATTATATCATATTTTTGTATATTTTTCGACTTAGTACAGTTACTAGAATTTGGATTTTTGATGTTTTAGCTACATATTTTTGTACTCACGTAACATGTGAGTGCGCGATCCCATGGACGGAGACGTTTAGTGTGACAGCTGCATCCCACTGGTTTACTCTGATGGCTCCCTGAGCGGACAGTGCGCAGTATTGCAAAGTGTAACCCACTAGGGGAGAGTTGCCGTCGAAGCCCTGGCTCCAGGACAGGCGGACAGCACGGCTCAGAATCTCCGTCACCGATAGTGAGTGAGGGGTGTCGGGTTTTTCTGGAAAGGAAAATAAACAATGAAAAGCAGACCCGCAACAACAAACACTGTTAGCCAGAAAGCGACGCTTATAGCATAGCAATTCAATAGCAGTCCTTGTCTCACAAGTGGTTATGAATTAAAAACTCAACATTTTATTTATTTAAACTTCATGTAGGTACAAAAAGTGGTACATAAGGCGGACTTATTGCCACAAAGCATTATCTACCAGTCAACCTTAGGGCCAAATAGTACAGCATTGTGGTAGCTCGTACAAAAATAAATGAACCAACAAACTCACCTTGGACGGAAAGATAAATATAATGGTCACTGTGACCGTACGCGTTGACGGCTTGACACTTGTAGACGCCAGAGTCCTGCCGATCTGCCCGGCTAATGTACAGCTGGGATCTTAAACCACTATCAGTCTTTGCTTCTGAGATGCTTAACCTGCCAAATATGCGGAAAATGTGGTTGATGCAAAAGTCAAAATTAGTTGTTCATTGGCTATGGAAAGACTGCTGGAAAACCTAAACATTAAGTTGATATAAATTAATTATACGTCTTTATAAGTTTTTGTGAGCAGACTTTCTTTGTAATTTATTTTGATTCTGATGAAAGTGTAAGATTCCTTACCTATAAGTATTAAGATCTAGGTGGTTCATGTTGTGTGCCCATGTCACTCTAATGGGGCTGTCTCCGCGCACATCGCAGACAAGTGTCGCTGGAGCGTCTCGGCGTGCGGTCATATTGTGGGATGTCAACTCAAACCTTGCGGGCTCTGTAGAAAAACACAAGATTCATAAGTTACCGACCTCCTGTTGGGGCTGCGGATTGTACGAAAGAGATCCCGCGGCCTCGGACACTAAGAAGAAACATGGGTGGTTTTTAGTCAGTAGAAATCTGACACTCCTTACCGATCCGCCCAAAGCAAGAGAGTCATTTTATGATTTCCCACTAGTCAAAAAAATAAAAGTTACCGACTTCACAACAGAAATTATCAAAATTAGTTTGTAGCTATGGTGGTAGTTAAATATTTTAGAGAATGAACACTTACCGTTGACAGCAACGAATATAGTTTTGGTAAGTGGGGATCCTACTCCGTTCTCCGATTTACACATGTAGTTCCCCTCATCATAGGGAAGTGCTGACTCTATCCATAGTGTTCCATTCGATAGGAACTGAAATCTACCACCCAGGTTTATGAGAGGGACGTAGTCTGTTGTAGACCCTGGAACACATCAGACACTTATAAGAAAAAGATATTTGGATAATAAAATGTCATCTTCACAGAAAAAATTATATTTAAGCCTTCTCCAACTTGAGGGCAATTTTGTAACAGGTACACTTTATAATCACTGAGAAAAAAAGATTTATTTTGTGTGAAAATGTTCTATTGTCTTGAATCTAGACAATAGAATATAAAATTTGAACTTAGTGCATCTAGGACTCTAGATGCACTATGGGGCAGTGAAAATTTTATATAAAGATGTTATCGTCAATAAAACTTACTGTTCGTCAAAGTTGCAAGCCAAGCCTAGTGTGACAAAATAGTGAAAAATATTTTATACTTACTTGGTTTTAAGGTTGGTTGTGTAAGTGATTATTATAATGAAGCGTTCTGCTTTTCACCTACCTCTTTGTTTCAGCCAGGTGACCTGTGGGGCTGGTGAGCCCATGGTCTGACAATGCAAAGCCAACTGTTCACCAGCCAGCACTGCCTCGTCCTTGGGTTCCACCACCCATTTTGGAGAGACTGCAGCGTGCAAATAAGTCAAGTTTCGTTTATTTCCGAGTTCAATACACTATTTAACTTTACTTACGGCACTGACTATGATTAATTATACTACTTACGGCGACTAACTATGTAAAACATTGTTGCCTTAATGAGTTCTTAACATACATTATATTATACTATTTTTACCTTTCCCGTCAGCTGCAAAACATTGTTATGAATATAAGAACTACTTAAGTTATTTAAGCTAAAAACTGTAGCGTCGCTTCTAAAATATACGACCTTTTGTGCATTTTTACGCTTTCTGTTGGTTTATTTTTGAACACGGTGCACTGTGTCGTACAAGAAATCTTCTTTCGTTGTGTGGTGATCTAAATTATTAAAATTATGATAAACAATCTTTTAAAATTAAAAACTTCAATAATATTGAAGACGGAGTTGTCAAGTATCTTCCAAACCATTTAGTATGGGAAAATTGTTAAAAATAATAACATTTTCTTTGTACTTATTCCTTCAGATCGACAAGTTCCAAAACAAAATTCTTATAAATTAAATTTACCATTTTCGTAAGCCATCTGAAATCCAACGCTGTGCAAAACAAAAACGTTCAAGAATTTATACATTTATAATACTTATGAAAAACATTTGCTGTAAAAAATAAATGTGCGCTGTGAATTAAGTGCTTATAAAAGTGAATACATTTTCGATGGCATTTATTCAAACTGCTTGATGTAAAAGGAAAAGTTTTTAACATGACTGGACAACTTAATGTTTATTTTGACCGGAAATATAAATATCAAGGTAAGTACCAACTTAGATATTAATCAAATTGAATCCTCCGTAACGTCGTGACACAAATTTTACCAAGAATCGAGTACAATATGATTACATATGCAGTCAGACTCCCAATATTGAAATATTGTTCGGTAATTAGAAAACAGCTGTTCCTTACAAAGTGCCATACCTACACAGTCAACATTTATGAAACAGCTGTATTTTATAACCACGTATAGTGCAATGTGAATAAAGCCATCTTTTTAACACTTGGGAACAAGGGAACTACACATTGTGATAATGTGATCCTGCAAAGAAACCAGCATATGGTGTACAGATAAAATAACGACAACTCTGTGCTCTGTGCAAGCGTGATTAGTCTCTATGATGGTGGGAGCGCGGTTTCGGGTGGAGTGTACACATGGCTTTGGCAACGTGCCGTCCTGTTCTAGTTGTGTTGTTCCTGGTTATAAGAATCCGGTTTTAATGCAGAATGCCTGGATTAACCGGAATCATTTTATTACAAACTCTTTGAAAGCTTAGAATTTAAAACTGCACTCAATACTCATCGAGTCCTTAGAACTAAAAAAGTAAAGACGGTAATAGTGACACTTTTTTGCTAAATCTGTTGAAGTAATCAGGAAATCTCGTTTGACCCAGTTTACACATTTATGGATGAGAATTTCTGCAAGATATTCTAGGGTCTAGTATAAAAATCATAGCCGGTATGACTGTACTGTGATTCTAAGCTAAAATTCTGGCATTACACTAATAATGATCCATTTCCGCGCTCCCACATCTGTCGGACATCATGACGGTGCTCGGTGCTGTTGTGCATATTGACATGGTGGTTACCTTTGACCACCAGTTCGGCGGTATAGTTAACCTTGGCCGCAGTATTGGAGGCCACGCAAGTGTACAACCCGCTGTGGCGGGCCGACACCTCTTTGAATACGAGGTTGCTGAAAAAATCAGCGCCCCGTTCTTCCACCTATACAACCAGGCCGGGTTTTGAAGATATGCTTAAAAACGGTAAAATATTGAAGACTGATTTGGAGAGGCTGGATTCTTGAATCAGATGTAAATTATTTAGACGTATGATTTCTGGAGCTATACTATTTCGTGTTTCACTTTCTTACGGATTCTCTGGAAAGTTTTATGTCTAAATTACATCAGTCAAATTGGGAGTGACAATGAAGAAGAGCATTGTTTCAAGAATCAAACCCTAAATCCAAAAAAACTAACTCCGTATCATTAAACTGACCTGTAAACTAGAAGGAATGGGTGCGTTGTCCTTGAGCCAGGTGAAGTGGACAGGCATGTCACCTGAAGTCACGCTACAGCTGACCTGCGCACGCTTTCCTTCTTGCAAGTTTGCAGAGAAAGAGAACGGCTCTATTTCTGGGGGATCTGAAAATAACGGTTACTTTTGATAGTTTCTATTCTCTTTTTCTTTTGACGATGCGTCTATTTTACTGTTTTAGGTTTGGTTGGTGGTATCAGTATTTTTGGCAGTTCCAAAAAAAATAATTAAATAATCAGGTAAAAGCTTTCAAAACATATGTATTTCTAACTAGATGTATGTGTATACTAGAAATACTTACCAAATATAATACCTATATATTTTCACGATCTATTTGTTGGAGAATTTGCTAGTATGTAATTTAGATTAAATAAATAAAACCAAATAACTTACTGCTAACAACAAGTTGCAGTTCTCTCCTGGCTATCTCCCCGTGCGGGCCCATGACTGCACAAGTGTAAGCGCCCGCATACGAAGGTTCTACTCGAGACACTTTCAGGGCACCATCAATGCTGCTGTCCCATTCAACAGGGTTGCCGTCTCGCTCCCACTTTACTGAACTAGAAGAGAAGACACATGATAAGCAAAACTTTAGTCCATGATGCAAGAAAAATATTATTTAGTATAGTTTAGTCATTTGTGGTTCTCACGTGATTGGATATCCAGAATAGGGACAATAGAGTATCAGCTCGCGACCTGCTACAGCTCTGATTGGTCCAATAGACCTCACATAAGGTGGACCTGAAGCAAAACACATAAAATTACATTGTTTTTCCTTTACTACGATTTTACAAACTCTTTTTAACTTTCGCTACGCTAGCTACGCTGCTACGTCGTAGCACATTGCTACGACGTAGCGGCATAGCTCGTGTAGTGCGAACATCATCATCTACCTGCCCCCCTTGTCCCATGTTACTTGGGGTTGGCACAACAGGTGTTTTTCTTCCATTCCCCCATCTCAACCGTCACGCTATCATGTGCTCCTTTTTACCCGACTACGGCGAAGTCAAAAGGAAGGGTTATGATTTTGGCAGTCTATGTATGTATTAATTGAGATAATCGTAACATGTTTGGTATCAAATAAAAGGTCTTGGCGAGCACATTACAAATATGTATATTAGTTGGGTTTTACTTTTTAAACTTGTTCTTTCAAATTATTCCTCACACAATCCATTCTTCTTTAAAAAAAAAAAAACGTTGCCCCACACTAGGAATTTCTCTTGTATCGTGGGTGCGCGTTCACAAACATTTAAACTCACATACACAAATACCCAGACCCGGAACAACTATCTGTAGGTCATACAAATATTTGTTCCGTGCGGGGATCGAACCCGCGACACGCAGCGCAGCAGTCCATTGCTTAAGCCACTGCGCCAACCGTGCCGTCTTTCTTTCGATATGCGAACATTAATACAAAAAATATCAATTGCCTTTTTTGCTGAAGGGCAAGGGTTGCAAGACCTTTGGAGAAATATTTGGTATGGTTCTGTCCATAGGTTCTGTCTGTTATTTATCATTTTTTGTGTTCATATTTTTATTTGTATCGTGTAGCCCTATTGCGGGTTTCAACATGTCCCTCGTTTAATCTAACACTCTGAATAATTCAACGAAACATTTCAGTCTTTTCCACAATATTAATGTTTTGTTGTTTAAAGAAAAAAATGTTTAATCGAATTTAAAAACGAAACAAAACAACAGAAACTTACCATAAATATTGAGTCTGGAGGTATGTGATACTTCTCCAAGTGAGTTGGCTGCCCTGCAGGTGTACAGGCCTCCGTCCTCAGACCTCACGGCTGAGATGTTCAGGTAGCTCACCACGTCATTGGTTTTAGTCGCAAACTGTTCCACGCTGTATCTGCCAGACAGCATTTTGTTAAAAATGGAAATAGCAAAATTATTATAACAAGACTAGCTATGCCCTGCATGCCTTGTATTGCACATTTTTCTACCTACCCTACCTTCGGGGTGGGTTAGGAGAGAAAGTAGCTTGGTTCGTATGTCACGTTTATGACAGTGGCTAATCGGGCTACAGCGTTAAATTATCGTTACCACATAAAACGAAATAAGACAAGGAAGAAAGTTAAAGTAAGAGACTTGCAGTGGATAAAAACTAGTAGGTATAATCAGAAGGAGACATAATGACAAACCTGTGTCCTCTAGCCATGGTATTGAGCGGTTGCCCATCGAGCATCCAGGTGAAGTGGGGTGGTGGGGAGCCGGCTGCGGAACACTTGAGAGTCACCACCTGGCCAGGTCTTAGCACCTGTTCTATAAACGTGTACTGGAGCTCTGGCGCTGTATCTGGGTGGAGAGTAGAAAAAGTGCTCTTAAATCTTTTTAGTTACAAAGGAAGACCTAAATAAATGAAGTACCTATGCATGCACCCTGTAAGAATCGTAGCAAGTGTCTTTTCTTTATGTTCTACCTACCCGATTGGAAAAAGGCGTCAAGTACTTTAAAATCGGGTCTATTAAAAATCTTCGTTCGAAATCTGCAAGTCCAGGAGAGTACAAATATAATATTATCCGTCGAAACTGACAGAATTTTGTAAAACTTAAACATGATACAAATCCAAGACTCGAACTCACCTCCCAACCTCAGCTCCGCGCTAGCCTGCGCCGAGTCCCTCTCATTCCGAGCCATGCACTGGTACACGCCCTTATCAGCTCTGTGTACTGACGCGATGATCAGCTGTTCTCCGTTGCTCTGCACACGGACCCTGCCCCCCGCCACCCCCGCTCCGAGGGGCACGCCGTTGTGCAGCCATTCTAGTCGAGGGGCAGGCCAGCCACCCCATGTGCAGTTGATGATGGCTGTTCCGCCGCTGTTTACCACCTGAGGGAGAGTTTTGATGGTTGGAAATTTTGTGTTGTTCATTTGAATACGTCTAGTTAGCTAACGGACTTATTTTCATCCATCATTAACTATTCTTTGCCTAAAAATTGTAGTAGGTATCGGGTATTATCTAACGAGTGTAAGTAAAAACGCCCTTAAGGCGAGGTTGCACTACTTTGTTTTTATGTACGCACGACCTCACCCCCCGCCCTGCCGCGCGAGCGATATAATGCCTAAATTTTGACTGTTTTTTCTCTCTTGGAGAAAAATGATAAAGAAATTATACATTATGTGACCCGAGATAATACACAGTTTTATTTTTGAAAGCCTAATATAACTCAAGTAAAACGATTATTTAGCCATCATTTGGACATGTATTTGCGATTTAATTGGATGCAGTGAAGTGTAAGTAATCGTGTATCGCATGCCCGACATATCATGATCGAAGAGTCAACTATGTAATACATTTTTTTCAAAATTTAAATCCGTTCCATGTACGAGTAAAACGCTATTGTTGACGACGTTTATCGGGGTAACCTCGCCTTAAATTCTACCATGTACTGGCGTCTGTACAATTTCAATGCATCCTTCAGCATAATGATTTGAGCTACCGTAGACGGTAGTATTTCGCACTAAATAAAAAGTCGTCTCCCATATTAAGGCGAGGTTGCAGTAGGTACTTTGTTTTTATGTACGCACGACCTCACCCCCCCGCCCTGCCGCGCGAGCGATATAATGCCTAAATTTTGACTGTTTTTTGCTTCTTGGAGAAAAACTATAAAGAAATTATACAATATGTTTTTAACATTTACTTCAGAATAAAAAGTTCTATCTATTGATATAACTTTTATATAAATTCATGATGAAATGTCTTAGCAGTTGTGACTGTTCCTAAATTACCCCAGGCTGATAAAATTTTCGTTTTTCCTAAATCATAGTAATATTAGTATTTTCAATCGGTTTCCCCAATGGGGAAAGGGCGAGCTCCTTTTCCACCGCTCAGCCCTGTGAGGCTCGACCTTCTGAATGGATACCTCCCCACCTTACTAATAGAAATAAATTCCTTAACATAAATAGGTCCAATGCCTCGTATCATTATAAGATCAAGGAAAGGATCGAAAGATATTATAGTCAATCAGACAAAGGAATTCATAGTTATTGAAATATATTGAAAGTGGTTTCAAACAGTTAATTAATGATTGAGAGATGCCAAATATCTTAGTATTGCAACCAATAGTTCATGTAAATAACCCTTACGCTAGCGTAATAGGTAATTGATCAGTCGTGACTCACACGATACTGCACATCTGCACCTGAAGCACTCAGAGCAACACTTCCATAAGTGACGTAAGCGACTTTTCAGCGGCAATGCGTCGGCATCATGCTCCTAGTGAACACTGTCCCTAGCAGTCCTTTCGAACTGGTGAACGTGACAGGGCGGCTTTTCAGCGGCAGAATGTCGGTCATCATGCTATCAGAGACATGGTCCCTAACAGTCATCAGACTGGTTATAAAATAGATATGGTATCAAACCATCCCCATCCCTCCCCATGTATAGTGTGCACTTTTCGTACAACTAGCGCATCTGCAAGACACGTGTTTGTCAAAGCCTGACCGAATCATTTGTCAAAGTTATAGAACATTTATTTTAGAATCACTATATGGTTGGTCATATTGGGGCTGAGAATCAAAACTCAAAAGGCAAATTGGCTGTATCGTTGATTAGAGCTAATGAATACATAATTCAAGAATTATCAGATAATAGAGTTGATAATCAAAACTCAGAATCATTTTGCAATAGAGTTGGAGATCAACTCTATTGGAACCCTACAGACAGCCCCAAAAGCGCCCACCCGTCACCACTTCCTAGTGTTGGAACTGAGAAGAAGTGGCGCAACAAACTCCCCAGCAACACGCTTCTGTCTGTTCAGTTGGAAGAACTTTAATTACTCCATCATCAGCCTAGGATAATTATCGTAATAAGGAACTCACCCAGTCGTTCACCAACAAACACACACACACATAATAATCGTGAACTACTCTAAACAGGGCTTTGAACCAAACTATATTTAACTTATTCATTCGCACTCTCGCGATCACACGCTAGGACATAGGCTCTCCATATTAACTAAGTCTCCTAAATTGGCTTTAATCGCTCATATCGACCGAACACTCTCGCGGTATCAAACCGACTGCCCTTCCGTCATCTCCAAAACCACCACGCTGCACACCCGCGCTGCACACACGGCTTGCCTCGCATACTTCCCACGGGTTTATTTTATCGCAGTTTTTTGCCGAAACTTCTCAATTGTATTAAGGGTCTCTTTAGGTAGACTGACCGGCGTTTATTGCAAACAGATGTGGGTATGCTCTTGTGCTCTCTTAGAAATCGGATTATTCTTTATCGTTTCTTAAGAGTTATTTGAAACTACATTTGGCTTGTCAGCCTATACAAGTGTCTAGTCCGTTTCCCATTAAACCAAGGATTTATTATGCCTTTCCAAGGAGTCGAATATTACTTTAGAATTCAAAACTAGAAAGTTCGTTTTGTTATTAATTACGGTCAGGCCGTCGGGCCTTAAAATATAAAAGCAATGTGTTTGAAAATTGCCCGATACCTCGTGGTGATTTTAAAAACCAGAATCAAGATCAGAATATAAATTCCTTAATAATTATGAGTACGTGACAGACAGTCACACAGTACACGTTTGAAATTGTGATTTAGAGTCATGTTTGATAAAAAAAAGTATCGAGCCGATCATTCTAAATCACGTTTCATCTTTACGATTTACTAGAGAGTATGTTCAATTTTTATGTAATGATTTTTATTTATTAAAAAACTCGTATTTAGTTCGATTTTTATAGGTTCAAAAATCTTAAAAAGATGGGTCTGTTAACACCCTGTTTATCGTATATTTCGAACTTTAAGGAATCAATTTCTTTTTTCGACTTATGAAAGGTTTTTTTTTTAAAAAGAAAAAAAAAAGAAAAGAAATTGAATAAGCAACTTTCTCGTATTTTTTCTTCACCTTGCTCACCTAAATCAAAGAAATAAGTATCGCTCGCGTTCATAACGGAAGAGGAAGTTTATTTGCTAATAAACGACACTATTTGCTTTTACGACGGCCCGTTTAATTAAACCGAATATATACGCGCACGAATATCAATAATTTTGTTACATACACCGATCTACAAATAAGGATGACAACCTGAATAAAGTAAAAAAATAAACACTGTTTACTGGTAGAGAAAAATTCCTTGTGGTAAGACCAGTGCATTCTTTCGTTTATTAAAGAAATATACCCATATCAACCAATGTTAGGTTAGGTGTCACGTATTAGGTTAGATTAGAGTATACTTAATATTATCTACTTACCTCAGTGAAGTGAACCCACTTTTTAATTTTTTTTGAGAAGTATTTTTATTAAACTTTATGATCAACATATCAGTCAGACCCCAGCCAACCACGACATTATTCTACTAAATATGACAACGATAAAGTACCCTTTTACCTATATTTATGCTATAATAAATCAAGGAGTTTGTCGTTATATTTTATCCTTATGAAAATTTTTGTGGAAATTTTTTGGTTATTTTGTCACAGACCTCACAATCTTAGCCCGGGGCGTTATACAATTTTGGGGCACTTTACTTCATATTTTTTCATCAAATGAAAGCCTACTTTCCATGTCGCTAGTATGTACCTATTTACTTGCCTACACTTCAGTAACTACCTACTAAGTTGTTATAGTAACACACGACATTTTTCTCAATTCTTTACAAATTTTAGGCAGGCAATTTCTAAACCCCCGAGGTATTTCAATTTGCGTATTTAAAGAAGCATGAAGAGAAATGCAGAAATAATGTTCAAATAAATGTCGAGCACAGCGCTAGAAAACAATAAGTAATATTTTTATCTCCCATGAGTCAACCCTATCTATAATTGCGCGCGTAATGTTTGCGGCCCGGTATCGGGACGCATTTATTTTATTTTACGTCGCAAATATCCTGCCAGCAATAACTTTGCGCGTAGCTACAATGAAATGTTCCAAATATCCGGTTTTTTCCACCAATCGCCTTTGATTGCTGTTTATTTTGCTGATAAAATACCATTGACTTCCAAATTGATTGCAATAATTCTTGATTAATAAATTATAAGTTAATATTTTGGATGGTTCTGTTTTTTGGTCAGTGTTGATAAATTTGAAATATATTAAATTATTATTACCATTCGGCATTATGATCTGGAAATAACATGCATTTTGTATCGTTAACATATTTCGTTAAATTCGGGTCAAGTATCTACTTGGCTTATCTCTCTGGTTAAAATTGACGGATGTGTATTTATTAAATAAAGTACGCACAGTTAATATTGAGAGTGTGTCATAAAATTAGTTGGAACGCGAAGTAAAGGACTCTAATTCAAACTATCATTCTCTTGCAGCATTCTCTCAATTCAAAATCAGCAACTCAAATTCAAAATAGGCAGGAAAATGAAACAAATATTTGAATAACTTACGACAGAAATACCTAGGTACTAATAAACGATCTAGGTACGACTCGACATAATAGATATTCGACAACCAAGCAAATACCTAACGGTCTCTAAACTTAGCATAACAGAACACAAACAAATCTAATAACCAATAATATCGTATTATTACAGAAATGTAAGTAAAATCAATAGGCACTTCAGTGTTCGGCATAATGGCAGCGATCGAGCTGATACGAACTGCAATCAACGGCTATTTCGCGCATCCCACTGAGCATTTCGTAGAATTACGGGAACGTTTACTGATTACACAGATTTTCCACTTTGATACCTACTCGAAGCACTTTATGTGCCAAGTAAATTAAAATTGTAACAGATTTGACCTGCTTTTGTTATCTGTGATTCATATTACAATAAATTGTTCCAAAAATACTTTTTCTGAATTGGTTAGATACGACACACCTTTTATTTATTTTTATTTATTTAATAGATTTGGCTCCTCAACAATGAGTACACTGTTACATTTACATAAAAACATTTCAAACTTAAGTCTAAGTGCCCCATTACTTAAAGAAGAGCACTACATGCAACATAATATGCGCCGTAACAGCCAAAACACGAGATCAAAAAGAGATATAAATACAACATAATGAAAATGACGAAAGAATAATCAATTCACCTTAATATAATCCAATCTGAAACCTAGAAAATAAAGTAAGTAGGTGCCGTAATATAAAGTAAATACATAAATACACTCTTTTACAGTTAAAAAAACTACCTTCCATCCATTTACTACCAAAAACATTCTACGGAATACCCACTAAACTTCAGCACACGTAGTTAAAAACACGAAACTCCTCCAAAGAAGCGCCCGTTCTGACCTAAGATTTTATCTCGAACCAGGCTTAAAGCCACGAACGGCCGCTGTGCGCTACATTTTAGCCAAAATACTCTGCATCCAAACAAAATTGTCGAGAGCCAAGTTTATAGTGCCAGCAGCTAAAACGACCATGATAAAAAATAACATCTCTACATTCTTAAGATTTTGTTCCATAAACGGAGGTAAGAATCTTGGGACAGTTGAAACAATTTGATTTGCAATTCGAGAACCTTAAAAGGGTTTGTGGTAACAAGTCCCTGACTTCAGAACGTTGGCCTCATCCGGCCAATCTGAAACAATTGGGGAAGGTAGCGCTTAAGCCTATGTTACAACTACGCCGGACACCTTGTTAGCATGGTTTTGGTGGCAAACAGTAACAATCATAGTTAGTGTTCTATTTTTAGTACCTATCTGCGAAACAGTGAAGCATTCCAGACAAACTGTCTTTCTTTTTTTCTTAATAATTAATTACAATCTAGCCTACAAGACTAATAAGCAATTTTAATCTAACTTAACTTTTTACGTGATAATTAAGCTCCAGCTAGTGCTGCAAATTGTTGTACGCAAGTTTCCGTACAATATTGCAGCGAGTTTTTATTAAGCTGACGTATTCTTTTACTAACAAAACAAACCGTGATGATGAAGATAAGCACTCAGTGGCCATAGTGAGTTGCTAATTTTAGAATCAATTTCATGTGGGTTTGTAGCTTTTCAGCAGAGAGAGATATAGTAACCACCGTCGGCATGCCTAAAATAATTTGTACCTTTACATAGGATAATTAATTCGGAGTTATGTGTTTAAGACAAAGATAATATAATATAAGGCAACACTATATCGTATTATCAGTAGGTATGTTTACTTACTAGTACATACATAAACAGATATACAAATAGATAGGTTGTTAACCTATCTGAAATGTGAAATCCTGTTCTATTTCGTTTTCTAAATGAAATACGAATCAGCGTACGAAATTAAAAAACACCGGTGTCACAATTTCCGAATCTCCATCAATATTCAGCTTCCACTCTGCCTTCACACGAATTTTCTGATCCTCGTGTTATTTTCTCATCGGCAACATGCCGTGACAAATAAAAAAACCAGTCACACGTTATTCGCGTCACGGATCACAGCTCCACTTCCCAAAAAAGGCAAACAAGTGTTCCGCAAAAACACGAAATTTCTCGGCTTTAAAAAATCGGATTTCGTGTAGAAATAGCCTTAATATTTAATTGGATAAGCGAGGTTAATCTTGGGAGGCAGTTTAGGTCCGCACTTCCAACTACAATATTTACAAAGGTCTGCAAATAGTGGAGCTGTTGAAGAAAGAAGTTGGTTTTATTGAATTAGATCGGAGACGTAACGATGTTACAACGATTTGGGATTAGATAGCTCTGGTCAATTGGATTGTATCTAAGGGCATGGTCTATAGGCACGCTACTATCAGCCCAGCTCTCCAAACGTACCGGACATTACATCGTGTTAGCTTATAGTTATCGATGGTGCAGGTCTTGCTAAGCAATACTTTTGGTTAAAGTAGCTTTATATTTACTTTGTATCTAGTTATTTTATAAAGCTTTTGTTCATTTTCCTTTAACGGTGCAAGCGACTGCAATTTAATCATGTAGAAACCATTCCAGTTGAGCTAAGGCACGAATTAAGGTGTCTAAGTGCTACCTTTAATTACTCTTATGCACTCGTTGAGTGCACTTCAGAAGAGAACAAAGTGGATTGCATAATTTGACTTTTGAGAACATTCCGTCCTTTAAGGAAAATATTCTTGGCAAAATTATGTTCTTATTCCTATGCATAAACATAAGTAAAGAAACGTTTTCATTTTTCTTGTCAGGTTCGTTACACTGTTACTCGATTATATTTTTAGGAGTTTAATTAAGATTAATGCGTCTAATTTGGCTCAGGTTGTTTCATTTATACACTGTCACAGGGTTCGGCTTAATGTCCGAGTTATCTTATCGTTTTTCTTCATTACGAAAAGGCGTGGTGTTGACACTGCAATTTATATTGACGACGCTTTTTATAATTACAAAAAATATTCCTGAAGAAAGGTATCAGAACGCCACTTTTATTTACAAAGAAAATACAAGTGAAATATAACGATGATTTTACTGACTATCAATATACCTACCTACCCCGAATTATGCTACATACGAACGTAAAGTAATCAAAGGCATCAAAACGGTTTGTTTCTAATGGCATCCACATATTCCACATGTAGATAGGGGTGGGCTCCTTCAGACACGCGGGAACCGTGCGACAGTCATATCCGTACCTAAACGCAGAATTAACCGTAAGTATAATAATATAATTAACCACACCTAGTACTTGAGATAACCTCTCAGTTTTGCAATTAGCACAATTTTTGAAAACGAAACCATCCTCTTTGCCATGTACTACCACGACACCTATCAAACGTAGTCGTCCTATAAATGCATTCTTGTTATTAGTCCCCTGTTCATTTTAATTAATTAAAAAGCTTTTACTACCCACCTCTTAACTTTCGACTTCTTTCCAAAGAAAATATGACTTGCCACGTATCAAGTTTATTGGTGATATTTCAGCTTCGTTACGGCGAATGGAAGTTCAAACGTAGAGAAAATAAAAGGCAGCCAATTAGATTATTCGAAATAGAAGCACGTCAAAAAAGAGTAAATATATTTTCCGACAAGAATTATTATTGGGTAAAAATCAAGTCGATGGAAAAGGGTTCGTGAGAGAATTTGTTTTCATATTTTGCTGAAACGAGCTTTTAGTTTTAGATGGTAGAAAGGTTGTGTAGACTTAGATTTTCATTAGTGTAAGTAGTGCTTTGGTTTACCTACTAGTAGGTTCTAATGTATTGCTTCAATACACCAAGCAATTGATGTTTCGGCTTATCCAAGGTTTTATCAAAACCACCACTGACCTGTGTATGTGGTTGTGCATGTGCAGTGAGATGCGCCCTCACTGCTAAGTGTAGCCTCAGCGTGAGATGTCCATGAGCATTGGCAGCGCGGCAGGCCCATCGGCCACCATCGGCTATCTCCGCGCGGCGGATGCCAAGCGCGTCGTGTGTTCTACTGTAGCGACCTCCACCTTCTCCGTCGCGTATCTCACGGAGAACGCCCCCACCGGTCTCGCGGTACCATCTGGAAAGAAGACAGCGGTTAGTACCTCATTCAGCAACGGCGTCATAGAGAGAGAGATCACAGAGAGATTGTTTAAAGCCCCTTTGTTGTAGTTAATGTGGCTACAAGAGGAGACGGTAGGTGATTGGTACTTCCCGTTATATGAAACAGTCTGTTTCCGACTTTGTCCTAATTTCAGCTGTTGTGTTTAATGTAGGTTATGCAGGCATATTAATTGGTCTTCTACGCTGAGATGAGTTGAATTTATTATCATTTATCCTATTCTCATATATTTGAATGACTCCATGATTCTGCAAAAAGGAAGGCCTTAATATTGAAAGTATCTCTACGAGTATGAATGTATTTCATTGCGAGTAATAATATTAAGACTAGTAACGGAACTTTATGATACCATCTCAACAGCGATTATGGCTCGTCTACATTAGTTACTGTACCCATACCTTTTATGTACAGTCAGTTTCCTTTTCAGGACATCAATAGACCACCCTTTATGAGGCAGACGTTGTTCCGTGCAAGTTGTTTAACATATTCAGGGGCAACATGGTCATATTATTGTGAGGACGAAAATAAGTGGAATATTCAATAAAGCATTCCATTTTAATCAAGGGTCTGTAGGAATTTAAGATTCCAATAAAATAAATATCTCCCAGAAAGGTCCCTTTAACATTTATTGGACACGATTGTACACAGGTATTTCTAAAAACTTCCTGATAATCACATTAAATCTCCGCCCACCCTCTCAATCAGAGCGAAGTGTCGAATAGTCGAGCCTCTCATTGGACCCCATCCCCGTACAAAGCGTCCGCATGAATGGCCCACATCCTTCTTAACAGACTTTTTTATACGGAGAGTGCTCACATCACTTCCGGTCTCCGGAAGTCCTCATTAAAGTTATATAGCTAACGCTTGGTAGCGTTCAGAAAGGTACTCTAATTTGGCGCACAATAAAGTAACGGTGATTGTGGAAATCGTGTTCGAGTTTTCTTGGTAAACGAAATTTTCTTTTTACTGATGGTGCGTGTTTAGTAAGTTATTAATTCTATTTAGTTTATGTTTTTCTCTCAGAGGAATGTTTTGCTAACTGGCGTAGTAGCGAATTTATGAAATAATTTTCAAAGGAATTAATAGGTAATTTCTGATATTCAGCTGCATTAGTTTTTACCCGACTTTGTCGAAGCCCAAAAGGAAGGTAATAAGGCATTTTAATATGTATGTTCAAAGTACTCAAAGCATAGGCAGATATCAACATCTGTTATGCCTTAAATTGACTTGAATATCTCATTAGTATAACGAAACAGCTAAAAATCAAGTTTCCAGGCGATAATACACAACACGGGTTCTATTCATGCTCTTCTTCGGTAGTGTTGTGTACACATCTAAGACTGCACTAACTCAAAAGGAACCTAACACGCGCCACGTCGGTCTCAAACTACTTTTTTCCCACAAACTAGAAAGTCCCTCGTTAATGCGTTATTTTTTCTCATAGTCGGTTGCTAAGCAACGGCACGTCTACCGGTCATTACTACGAAGAAAGAGAAATTGCGAATATTTTCAACAAGGATTTAGGTTGAGCTTTGGTCTTGCTGTTGTTTCTGGAACTGTGCTATTAACTTGAGAGTTTTGGAGAGTGGGAATATTTATTCAACGTAGTTCTCCGTTTTTAAGATATTGTTAGTTAACTGCTACCTACCCCGTCCTTAGATTATTGTAGAGAGCGGTCTAGACGAATAGATGTTAAAAAACTTCCATGTGTTAAAAACTAGACGCTCAGCTACCAAAATAACCTAGTAAGGACCTACCAGACACAAATAGAGCAATACCGCCAGTTTTAAATATACGTTTAGAAACTGTGTAGCAAAGTTGTGAAGTTCGCTTTGTAAAACGACCAGGCTATTTTGTTACCTTCAGTGCCTGATCACTGTACAACTAAACTTTGATCAAAGAAACTCCGTTCAATGAAAACAACACTTTGTTTGGAAAGTTACTTCAGCGTGATTAAATAATGTGATCTTAAAAGGAAGTCTGAAGTAATTTTTATATGTTTTTAGAGAATTATGAAACAAAGGAAGCGAGGGAATTTGGGGCGCTTTTGTAAGCGTGGCGTTCAAAGCATTTTATTTTAGCTCATTTTGAATATACGAGGTAAGAGTTTGACAAAAGTACCGAAACAATCTGGAACGCTTTACCTGTGTTACTTTTTATTTAGCAACACATTGATGGCAGATAAATTAATTCTTATAATGGAATTGGAACAGCCGCTTGATTAAAAAATTCAGAATGTTTAAACTTGACTCCTAGGTATGTATTAGGAGTAGCCTTAAGCCTATCTGTAGGTATACCCCAACATTAACCAATCTTGATTACTCCTCGACCTGGACAGAAGCAATTTCCAGCTATGACATAGGTACCCTCTAGTCACGTACGTAAACTTACGCTGTAGTTACCGATACTCGTAGGTATAATGTAGGTAAGTACTCACTAGCTAACATCGCAGGGAAAGGTAAACACGTATCGGTTACCTGAGAAACAATGAGCGTGCTGAGTAGTCAATTCCATTAAAATACTGTAATTATCATAGTATTATTATTCCTTTTGTATATTTTTCAAGACTAAAACCATTTTGTCCGGAAACGTTAGATTGAATTTATAAACTAAGCGCCTTCTCTAGTTGCCTTGTAACAATACTGATTAAAATAATGTTGAGACATTTTCCGTTAATTTCATTTGGCATTCCATTAAAAATAGACCATCTCAAAGTAACTCAACCTGAAACGGAAAAACTTTATAACTTAGATAAAATTAAATAAATAAAATACCTCTGCTGCTTTCATAAAAGCTACATTAAAAGCAAATTGAACTGAAACGCCGTCCGTAATGAGTTACTTCCAGAGCATTTTCTGGATCCAAATAAATTTCTTATTAAGAATAACCCGTCGCTGCGACTTTCTTTTTGTCGTTGTCGCAATAGCAGGGTCTCTGTGACCCACGTAATTAGATTTGGGAGGTCAACGCGGCGAGGTGACACGTTGACCATGCGTTACATATCATATAGGTCGTACTTACATGTTTTTTGTAATGGTCAGCAACTGAGTAGGTAATCAATCAAGGACTCAGAATCAAAACAAAAAGCAATTTTACCTAGGAGGTAACCTATTTTCATAATAGGATTCGTGAATTGTCCTATAAACTTTTTAAACTATGAGGAAATAATTGAGGTAATCTATGCTGTCAAGCGCGTTCATAGAGTATTACTCAAAATAATAAGGTTTTTGGTTTCCTACAATTTATTGGGCATTTGTTGAACAACAACACCGATATTCAGCTTTTCTCGGACGTTTACTGTTTATATTTATTTTGTCGCTTGGCTGTGCGGAACATGTGCATAGCCCGCCGAAGATGCTATTACAATGAAAGTAACGAATAAAACTCAGTAGGTACCGTTAACTGTGAAGAAACAGTTATTTAATTAACAGCGTGGGTAGTTAATTACAGACTAATTCAGCGCCTACCGAAGCCACAGGAACCAATTGCGCTCATTTGCATAGATAACTAGATTGCGTTGGCAACTTCCTATTCACTGTGTTTTTCTTTATTTATGGAAATACTAGCTATTTTGGATTCATTGAACACTAGTGGACGTCACGCGGTTTTATAGTTCCCGTTCTCGTGGGGGATAAAAAGGGAAAGGGATAAAAAGTAGCCTATGTCACTCGGGGATTGTGTAGCTTATCAACGGTGAAAGAATTTTTCAGATTACCAGTAGTTTTTAAGTTTATTCGTTACACACAAAAATACAAATCCTAATTATACCTTGCATAAATAAATAAATAATGTTAGTATAAGTATAGAAGACTAAGCTAGCTTTTTCCTAGGATGATAAAATAAAATAAAACGGTGAAAACCAAAGCGGTGAAATTCAATAACAATACCTACTATATCAACACCAGGGTGTCTAAAACCCGTTCATATCGGCAATGAATGTCACTCGACAGTAAGTCCACTAAGTCTGAAAGCACATGAAACATCGACTAGATTAAATAAGTGAACATTCATGTCCGCAGCGCAACATTTAAATACGAAATGTCCCAATTCCCAGTACCTACATCGTGGGACCCCTACCGGTCCACTATGCGGTACCTGCGCTAATAGGGTTAATTTTATTCTACGTACCCAGAAGGCTCAAAACATTTATTTGTATTTGAACTAGAAATGAACTCCTTTGTTACTCACACACACATACATAAATTGTTTGTTATAACTACTTACACACACACACACAAACACACACGTAACACACACTCTTGCGTTGTTTTCATTAACAGTCTCATAGGGTTACACCGGACTTACGTTTAATTACTTGTTAGTTTATATTAGTTAATGCATTGTATTGTAATTAAGTGAACTTGCCTAATTAAGTTCTGCAATATTATAACTATATCACAGATATTATAATACTTTGTACAGATACCCAATCCCATACAAAAAAATGACACCTCCCTAAGTCATCTTATTGCTCGTTTTATATTCTTTCCTCCATTATTTCAACAGATGGCAGCACCAGCGTCGCACTAATTGCCACAGACTGGAGTTTTACAACGCCATCTAGGAGTTCACGTTTCGTGTTAAGTAGTTCCGGAACTTTCGGGTTCAGTAAAATGAGAAAAATATGTAATTATTTCGCTTAGAAATGTTAAAAGATGTGTTATATTTCTATAAACAGTAATACATATGCTTTTTAATGGTTAAATTTAATTAAAATTATACAGCAGTTACGATTATTGTATATGGAAAATTGAGTAAAACGCCATAGATCTATTGCAAACAGCTCTAGAGAAAATGATTTACAGATGGCTTACTTTTGACAACTTTATCAATCTATGGGTACGAATTGAAGTAAAAGTCCTCCTTTAACCTTTTTTGTTGAAATAACGTGATAAATGAGTGTAAATAGATAAATAAGCGTTAAACATGGAACTTTTGATTTTTGCAAATCTTATTTCGGCCGAAATCTACCGTATATCGCATTTAAGCGATTGTTAATTTCATTACTTTTACCTATGCTGCTACCTATGCTGCCATCTATTGTGTTTTTTTCAAGATTAATTATAATTTGTTCGAGTTGTGACCCCATGACTATATAAAGGCTTTGTTTTGTCAACTCACTTGAGCAAGTATTGTATCTGTTTGGCCCTTAATATAATGATAAATGAATAAAAGAAATCTCGTCCACAACTCGTAATATAACTTCCTCTTTGGATACCACCAATCTCTCTGAAAGCATAAATAAATTATGTCTCATATTTCCTTGTTCTATAAATATTTATAACAAATACGACACGCTAGTTCACGCTACTATAGGACCGTCAGCTGGCACACATCTCACAACCCGACCTAAATAACACAGAATCAGACCACACTAGCACCGCAGACATTTACTCATGGTGTACTAACGTATGCAAAATCGCGGGATATCGCATCGTTTCTCAAATCAAACGCACGTGGTGTAGGGATGGGAATCAAAGCGGGATCGGCGGCAAGGCAGACTCCCCGGGGGCAGCACTCAACGCGTGATGGATACAGCCTTGACTTGCCCCGGGGTACAGCTGATTGTGCAAGTGACAAGAGCAAGCGATTTGGGTTCAGTTGGACAATGATGGTGCAGTGTTGGAGTAAAGGTTTTCGTGTAGAATTTTAAACATGTAAAAGAATTCATCATTTGCACCATGCTTTAAACTAGTATTTAAAGTTTATCGCTTACCTGTAATTAAGTAAAATGTACAGTGCATTTACGTTTAGATACGAATTCCGAAATGATTCTCGATTAAAATAGGTACTGGTACACTGTAGCAAATCGGTACCAATCAACATTCTGATGTAATTTTCGCATTTGAAATCTGAGCTCCCAAAATGAAAATCACGTTCGGTTACGGGTACGGGTTCGCAGAACGTTACGTATTTATGTATGCAAAATTTGCTAACATTGCATGGTTCCTTGAATCAAACGCACGTAGAATGTTAGATGGAAATCGCTTTGGTCTTGCCGGGGGACATAATCAAAACTCGGCATGTATTTAGGTGACACGGGAACGGGTGAACTGATTTGGTATACGGATGGTAGTCCGAAACCAAATTTAGGTTAGCTAAAATTTGGTATAAATCAAAATCAATCAAAAGTCATTTATTTAAACAAGGCTGATAAAATCAGCACTTTTCGAACGTATAATTCTACAAGAGACAATCTCCCAAAACGCCCACACTTCGAGACTTCTTAGTGTTTTAGCTGGGAAGAAGTGGCAGAACAAACTCCCCAACACATAATTATGTCTGTTAGGTTAGAAGAACCAGATTCTAAACAATAGTGCGTTTAAGATAGTTTTACGATTTACTATACAGACAAATCAATGAAAAGATTTATTTTTCCCATTTTATTTTGCCCGAAGTTTACAGTGGTGAGGTCAGATTCTTGTACGAACAACACTTATTCCTAGGATTTTGTAATTACTAACTTAATTGTCAAACAACCATTGGCCCGTTTTTCTCTACAGCATCAACTTACTGACAAACTGACCGATTCTGTGCACCTAAAACTATGTAGATACTTACTCAAAATATTAGCCACATTTGGTATGAGCATAACAAAAAGTTGGTACTGATCGGCTCCCCTGTGGTGGCACTCAGCGGGTGATAGATACAGCCTTGACTAGCCCCGGGGTATCAGGCACCAACATCAGGCTCACACTGTGAGAGGAAAGCGATCTAAGTTGAAGCGTCTTCTTGTAGTCTCGTTTAACTTTATGTTTGCCAATATATAGTGTCATGTCGATGAGGTAGGTTTATAAGCTTTTGATTCAAGCATCGGTTCTGTGATTTCTGCCCACTGTCATGGAAAAAAGGCGTCAATTTATAATAATATTATTTATTTGCAATAATCCACGCCTTAGTAAAAAAATCTATGTTAGTGTGTAATATTATTAAGCCACAGTACTTTTTTAATCTTTATAACGACCAATTACTGTTATAAATGGGTTAAAGCTAACCGAAAATTCATACACATTTACAATTTAAACACTAATTGAATTTTTGGGATTTGCGGAAAAAAGGAAAAAACTGGAAATTGCTATTTTAAGGAAACTTTAAATTTTCCAGAAGAATATACGATACAAAAAGTACAAAGTACCTATTTATGAAATGCGAATTAATTTATAAACCGCAGTCTTGAAAGGCCTGTTATCGCTTGTAGCTTATGCCACTAACCTCCGCCGATATTATTTATATGATCGCGGCAAAATTCTCGTTTTCGCAACCCCAGGGGAGCGTGCGTCAGCGCGTGGTTTTGATCTTTATATGTAAAAGGATGCAGGGTAAGCACGGTTCAATGGAAGCTGCTAAAAGACTTGTTGTGCAGTCTTACGATGAAGGTGTTGGCAATTAAATTTTTATGTGACTTGTTTGTTTGCACGAAGCGAGGAAAATAACTTCTTTGTGTTTACATAAAAGCTGAAGCAATTATTTTCACTACTTGTTGATTTATAACTAGGGATGATAAATGTAGATGACACAGTGAGATTATTTTGTGATACCTGAATAATTCCTGCTTACTCTCGTCCTCTCGTCTCCTAGAGAAGAACCTTAACTGCAGCATTGGGTTAAAATGAAAATGAAAAGTTAGATCTATTTCCCACTACATTTAATACAATGTTAGGTACTTACTTCAAGTAAGGAAGGCCATGATTTATAATGATACATAACGGGTTTACCCAATATCTACACATGAATCAAACGCCTTTTTTTTTTGAAGTGAAAACTTCTTTAGCGGCGCTGAGCACTTTTTTGTATGGGTAAAAACTTTCAAACTCGCGTCAGGGTCACGTGATGCTTATCGAAAAAGCGTAAGATTTTTCGATCAGCATCACGTGACCCTGACGCGAGTTTGAAAGTTAATATTGAAGTTTTCACTTCTGCCGGCACTCCCGGAGTGCTACCTTTTTTTTTTTATTTAATATGGGCTTACTCTTGACCTCAATCTTGCCCTAAGGGCAGAGATGAGGTCGACGATGGAACGAGCTTACCCAGAAGAAGCCTATTTACTCGCGACTTAAATAGATTGGGGTTATATGAACTCGGGAAAACCGACGCAGGCAGGGTGTTCCACTCCTTGGCTGTACGAATAATGAAAGACTTAGCAAAACGCTTCGTACGAATGTGTGGAACATCGACTAGGTATGGGTGATAAGGTTGGCAAGGTGTGGCACAATACCTGCCTTCCACAATATAATTAATCGCTGACCGCTCATGACTTGCTCCATCAATGTTATACACATCGGTAATACCGGTTGGCGGTAAATTTCAGGTTTTTATGTCTGCGTTGATATGTGACGTCAACAAGTCGGCGGCATCTTGAAACGTTTTGTGAAAAATATATTATGTGAGTAATCTAAGGAAGCGGGAGTTTAGTTCCAAGTAATAAGGCTTCCAATACAGATACTCGTAAATAAAATATGTTTACGAACTTACGTTTGTTATTGGTCGCTGTATTTCTATTTTCTTGGATATGTGTTTTATTTCTTCGCCCTTTGTTTCGAAATTATTTATTAACCAGTTTTGTGGTTCTCGATTTTTTTGTTTATCATTTCCTCAGTTAAAATAAGTAGATACCTATTCATATCAGACATAATTACAAGGATTAGTATTTTACAGTATTGAAGCAGCAGGTAATTTAATAAAACTCTGGTTCTGTGAAATACTTGACCTTCTTACGTTATTTCGCTCTTTATAATTTATAATGTTTTCCCCAATCCCCAATTTAGCATACGAGTCTATCCTATTTATAATATATAGGTTTTTAGGTAACTAGAAAAGGATGATTAAATAAATGAAATATAAGCTTTGTTCCATTACTTGGAATTTGTTAACCTTGACATTATACAGGGTGTAAAAGAACCCTTCACTAAGCCGTCAACCAAGCATTATGTACATCAAACTAAGTCATCATCTACCTCGCCTTTTCCCAACTATATTAGGGTCGGCTTCCAGTCTAACTGGATGCAGCTGAATACCAGTATTTTACATGGAGCGACTGCCTATCTGACCTCCACAACCCAGTTAATACTAGGTAATACGATACCCTTTGGTAAGACTGGATGTCAGAATTTCAGGTCACTGACTTCCTGTAACGACAGCCAAAGATCTATTATATATGGCAGCCGGGACCAACAGCTTAACGTGCTTTCCGAGGCACGGAGGAAACTCGGTATGTCGGGCGGTCACCCATCCACAGACCGACCTAGGCAAGCACAGCTTTACCTAAAGATCGACCCGAGTGGCAGTTCTTATTAGGCCACGAGCTCCTCATGAGTCCTTACGAGGACATCAAACTAAGTACTCTACGCAAAAAATATTTTTGGGAAACGTCTTTTTTTTAGGATGAAAATTCAAATTAGGTAAAACTCAATGCAGCACTCTCAAAACATTGTGCTAATGGATGCTTTGAATAGTGAACGGGTCATGAAGGTAATATAAGTAAAGCGAAAAATTTGGATTTTTGACCATCAATATCTCCGTAACTAGGGGTTTCCCAGGTATGGTCTAGAACAAAAAAAATATCGCAGTGGTGGGGAGAACAAGTGACTTACGGCTTCGTTAAAGGGTCCTTTTCAGCAAGGAGGGGCCCGCATCAGCAAGGAGGGGCCCGCAAGGGCCGACGCCCGTCGGGGCCGCGGATTTTAGTACTAGATGACGTGGCCTCGGCACAAGGGCAAAGAAGGAACATGGGTTCGGTTTTTAGTCAGTAGAAGTCTGACACTCCCCTTCGCACTGCCCAAGAGCGGGGGGGGGGGTCATTCGATGATTTTCCAACCACCAAAAAAAAAAAAAAAAGGGTTACACCCTTTACTGAAGAGAGATCATACGATACGTGTTGTGTTCAAAGCCTTATTGACAGCAATTGAATGGACGTGAATTGTATCTTTTATGTACAATGAGTAAGTTCTAAATACTTATATAATTAGGTGTTCCACAAAGTGTAATAACCAATAATGAATTTACGAAAACATTCAACAAAATCTCTAAACTCCAAATCGCTAATTCTTACCAACTTCTTTAACTTAAATCCCTTAATATCTCAAACTCTAAGTAGTACGCAAATTTCCTCGATACCATTGCACTGGTTTCCAATATCTTCGAAACTTGGTCGCAAAGGCTTCACTTAGTTATCTGTGGTAATGGAAAACGCTTGTTCTACCCTCCAGAGAGAGAGAAGGATGCTCCCTCCGTATTTGTGTAAAAGATTGCGGAGAAAAGAATGCAAATATGATTTTGAGAATATTTTCCCGTGTCGTTTGGGTAATAGAATAAGAAATGGCTAGTATTATTTGTATATGTTATGATAATAGTAAATAGGTATTTATAATATCGGTAGCTGGTGTGTTTTGCAAATGTTTTGTTTGTAGTCACAGTAGCAAAAAACTATGTTTTTTTATTTATCATTTCTTTTTCCATCTATTTAGTAAAAATATCTGGCAATAAAGTCTAAAGGGCGCGAAGGTACCAAAACGCAATTCATTACCTTACAGAGAACCGGAAACGGTAGCGGTGACGGTGGCATGCCGGGAGAGCGGCGGATACAGCTCGGAGCACTCGGATTTATTCGTTCCGGAGCCGTGACGTCACAACCGTTTGCAAGAAGAATGGAGACTAATAATAATGGTTTTTTGCCTGAAGAGAAGGTTAAAGTAATGGGTTTTGGTGACAAATGACTCTGGCTTGCATAAATGTTTTGTATATTAACATTCAGGCTCATGTTACAAAATAATACCAGTCATTTTCTGTCCCATTTCACAATGCAGCGCCCTTGCTCAAGGCGGATTAGCTCATGTTCTGGATCAGAATAAATAAAAAAAACAAACACACGAATAGAGAACCTCCTCCTTTTTGGAAGTCGGTTAAAAAATCCAGGTCAAAATAGAATGAATAGCAGTAATCTGAAAAGCAGCCAAGAACTATCGCCTTACTAGATCTATAGCGACAAAGATTTGGCAAAACAAACGATTGCGAAGAATTCAATATTCAACGTTCTCGCGACATACCCAACATAAAGCCGTCTAGACACCGTGACAGGTTCATAAATCAGTCACAAGTAATCCGTTACCATCCGCATGCCATGACCGAATTCCCATAAATTGTGGGGAAATATGTCGTTTCTCATATTATTCACCTAAGGGATTCGTAAAGCTGCGTATTCACTGGCAGACTATATTGTTGCCAACATTACAGTTGATGACGTGGTCAAAGAAATAGCGTCTTGATAAATGCTCGGGAAGTTTAACTGATCTCAATATGAAGTGACGTACCAACAGAAATGCTGACATTCTGATCCCATTCATCCCATTATTGTCCATCATCATCTGCTCAGCCTTTCCCAACTACTGGTTAGCTTTCAGTCTGGCTGATTAGGTTTTAGTATTTTATTAGTTTTATTACTAACAGGATTTATTTAATAACAACTGACACAGTGTTTACCTAATCTCACCTATACACCAATATTGAGCAACGTGGCCAAAGTTGGTACCTGATAAACCAGTGTATAAGTCGCCTTAGGCGAGCTGCGATGTTTTACAAAATAAATGTTACGTTTGACGTATCGATACCGTGGACAGCCGGGCTTAGGATAGATTGATGTATCATAGATGTATGTATGGCCGACAAGGGAAATAAACAAGTACGACGGATGGGCGGCGCACGGGGCTGGGCCACTTTTTATTTCTTTATTGACATTATAGTAGACGGGAAAAAACGGTGAAGAACCGACGATGCTTAAAGCAACATTCAAGTTAGTCAATTGCTTCCTAAAATCAGGTTTCAAAACCTGATTTTAGGAAGTACCAAATTGGCTAACTCCAACAACCAAAAACAACAACATTTTACGTAAGTTTATTTTTCAAGGGTTTTTAAATATTTTCTAAACAAAAGACGACGTTAAATTCCTCAAATAACTTGCACATGATTTCAAAAAACGCTTTGATATTTCTACATAATCATAAAATAGAATACCATTGAACCGCTTTTACCAATTGTAAGATTCTTATTTAAAGCTATCAAACTGCCTTTTACATGCTACTCGAAGTTGGTACAAAACTACACGTGCAAACTTCTAGAACGTTCACAAGTGAAGTATATAACGATAAGCAAAGGAAACGTGCTAAAGATTTGCCGCCGGGGCCAGCTATTTACCGATACAAGTTTTCAACTACATGCTGTTCAGTTCAGTCGATTGAATGGGACGAGGTATGAGAGGTGGCGGAAAAAGACCGAAAATATTATGCTGCTCATTTAGGTAGGTACACAATTAATTTACGGTCGCACGAAATTTGTTGTTTCTCTCTTTTGTACACGTTGCAAAGTTATGCATTTGTATATTTCGTGCTTGAAAATTTTAAATTGTATTATTACGAGGGACTTTGCGTCGTCATTTGTATGGTAATTTAATGGTTAACGCATCGTTTAATTTATTGTTTTCAACACAATAAAATATACTGTGCATTTTCGTCATTGCAATGAATGCTACTACTACGGACTAGATGGCGTTGTGTGATAGTTGTGGAATATTATACCCATAAAAATTAATCCAGAACCCCAATCAACTTTTATTGTCTAGAGTGAAATCACCTGTGGGTACCTAAGTTTTATTCCAGTTGCTTCCGCTTCCGCCACACAACTCATAAGCATGAACGTGCAGTGACAATAACCGAGTCATAGCGTAGCTACTTAAAACTTTTTACTAACGACCTGCGAGTTGCAACAGTTCGATAGAACTCCTGCCAACTATGAACAGTCAACGTTGTACTTGCTTTAAGTTACCTGTACTTAATAGTAAGTACGATGTCAGAAGTATTATTGTGTCCTACTTTTACTAAGCTACACTCATTTCATAAGGTTCAGCTTAGATTGTTTTTGGGGGATGAACCATTTTTGGGACAGTGTCAAATTGTAGCATTTTGCTGTTGTATGAAATGTTGCCAAGATTCATGTCACAGATGAAGCAAAGACAAATGATCTAGTAGCGTCGAAACGTCTAGCTTATTGTCTCTAGCTAATTATGGAGTCGATGAAAGCTTTTCAGTAGCTAATCCGTTTACAAGTAATTTCGCCATAACTAACGATGGAAATAAACACAATTTTTGGTAGAAATATCTTCACGGATTATTCCTTTTCCGTAAACTTCCGAAATGTCGTCCATGTGTCGTCAATGTCGTCCTTTTACCCTGAAACCACATCATTACTTACCCCTTGCTATCTCCGCCTCCGATGCATAGTAGGTGCTTAGCTGACGTGGCGCGAAGCGACGACAATTAATAACGCACATCTAAGTTCTAAGCGGCGCATTTATTGGTACTAATGCCTGTTTTCAAGGCGACAAACGCTTAGTATTTACTCATTATCATTCTCTGGGCAAGAAAAAAACATGGAAGAAGAAAATATTATTTTCTATACTTCTCTATTACTTGTCATCAGACACTCTTTTCTAGCCTTCCACACACATCGTCCTTTACACAGTTCATCCATCGTTTCTTTGGACTTCCATACCCACCCAATTTCATACTCAAACCTTTTCTCACCACACTTTCATCATTCCTCGCATCATAATTATGGCCATACCACGATAATATTTTAATCGATTGACAATGGGCAATGCTTAAGCAAAGCATATTATGACCTACAAAGTGTCCACTGCTAGACCAACTCTCTTTTATGGATCATGGGAATGTGCTTGTTAGGTTTTACCTAGCTAGGCGTTGCCCAACTTGACGTATAAGTATTCCGCTATATAGAGATTCATTAGTGGTCAGACCGCGCGAGTGCTGACATACATCAATGGCTGACACATGACAAATGGTCGGTTATTGCCGAGTTTTGAGCTCAGAGCTGCGGTGCGATTGGGAGCAGGTCTGCGGTCCTGAGGTTTAGGAGGATTTTAGATCCATTATTAATAAGTTTAGGGAGTGTTTTTGATGTACGACGTTGTTTTAGTTTACTTACGAACAAAGGGTTAAACGGCACAATATTATATTTATTTATGTTCTTTCAAAAATTCATTTGTTTTGGATGTGTCTTATGAAGTTATGATTATGAATGTTTAGTTTCATTAGTAGACTACCGACAAAGAAGTTACCAGCAACATACAAATGTGGTGGAGGTTCACACGATGGGAATCATCATGTTCGATTAGGAGTTAACCTGTTCAATCAGAACCAGCTGCATGACAAGGCTTTATAAGTTTTCAGCCTGTAATGTTCCTACTGCAGCCAGAGCACGGCCTTGCAGGAAATAAGCCATAATCTACCACGCAGATACAGTGCAGGTTTGGGAAGTGTGGAAGTGTGGAAGTTTTTACTTTAAGCGCTCGCTTGTCGCTCACAAACGACGACATAGCTTGCCAAAACAGGCAGTGACGGGAATCGTCATGACAAAGTACTCAACTATGCTCTCAGTCTAATGTACTCTTTACGAATCATGCAAACAATAAATGTTTTAAATGTTAGGCAAACTACTAAGTATAGTCGCGGTAAAATCGTAAAACATATCGTACCTATAGCAATAAAGGCAAAAGTATTATAATACGAGTAGTCTCTCCGACATGATAAATTAGGTACTTTAGTGCTTTTGTCTAAATCTTGTTCCAGACATAGATTTTAATTAAATTCTACATTTTTAATTCTTTACTCATAATAAAACTAGCGACCCGCCCCGGATTCACACGGGTGCCATGTAGATATAAACCTTCCTCATAAATCTACTATTGCTGAAAACTGCATTAAAATGGCGTAGTTTAAAAAATCTAAGCTTACAAACAGCGGAAGTGACTTTATTTTATACTATGTAAAGATAAAGTAAGAAAGTAAGTAAAGTTTTTCTACATAAAATACGTAAATTATACGAGACTAAATCGATATCTACTTACATGAGACCGATACGAATATTTAACACGACTCTCTCTTGATACCTAATTCCGTTTAAGTACACAGAATCCACCAAGGCACTGTAGTGTAGGTAAACACTGCTAACTATTCCGAAATTACTTCCAGTCAAACGGCATAGATAAGTCAGGTGGACATTTAAAAAGGGGAGTATATTTAAAGTAGGTCAGCCTCGAACTACAGGTCAACAGAGCTCGCGGACCTGTCCCAAATGTAATAAGTATTGTTCGGGGATGCACAGACCCACCGACTCACAAAATGTTGTGGACTATAGTTTATATTATGTGTAGGTATGTAATATACCTAAATATTATATTATGTGTATGGTCACCTGCAAAATTGCGTGGATACTTTAGTGTGTATTTTCTTGTGAGCGTTTATAGTCGATAACTAGTTTACGTTAGGCGGCGTCATTTATCGCTTTACACGATTTTAGTTCTGAATTGTCCATGCATTTTAGCAGGTGACTGTACACGCCTTTATTCCTTGGTAAAAATAAACGAACGCGCGAGAATGTTCTCCGTCTTTATTTTATTCCTGGCAATATGTTGAATATATTACAGACATAGGTACCTACCTCCAGTTTCAGGCGTGGAATTACAGGTATTGTATGTGACGAATTAAATGAAATCGTAGGTGTCGGAAACTGGATAGGTTCAAGAGAGAATAAATACGTAGGCGTTCATTTTCAACACCATCCTGTTACAAAATCATTATCATGTGTAGTAGGGTGAAGAGTGTCAGTAGAACGCAATCAACACAAATAACTTGAACGTTCAAAATAGCACGCAAAAGCACTGATTACTTCTAATGAAAGTAATTAGTAATACTAGCTGCCGACGAGATATTAAAAAAGGAAAAAAAAATCTTTTGTGTTCGTAATAAAATTTCTCCTTACATTTTATCTGCAAAGGAAAAAGATAGTATCATAAAGATATTACGTGGGTGTTTAATTATTTAATGCGGCTGCCACCTTTGTTCAGCAATTAAAACGTAACCGAAAGGCTTTTCAATAAAATTATATTGCGCGCACGACTGCGTACTCGTAATTACTTAGGAAATAACTTTGCATGTGTGAAATATGTAAAACATACGACGTGATATTAGGAGCGCGCACATTTTGCATTCTGTCTCGGCTACTGAGAACGATTGTTGAAAGAACGAGATGAACAAGGTATTTTTATTAGATTCTTGATTAGATAAAAAGTTTCAACATAAAAGCTGCATTTGAGTATTGAGGTTAGACACAAATTAAAAAAAAAAAGTAAAAAACTAAAACCCGACTACGACAAAAAAAACGACGCTGAAAAAGTATGAAACAAGATTTTCAGGATAGAACAAAAAGAAAAGCCGTAGTCACACGTTATAGGTACCAACCTAAACACTTTAATATCGTGTGACTACGGCTTTTCTTTTTGTTAGAACAAAAAGAAAAGCCGTAGTCTGTTCTGAAAATCTTGTTTCATACTTTTTCAGCGTCGTTTTTTTTGTCGTAGTCGGGTTTTAGTTTTTTACTTTTTTTAATTAAACAATTTTGGTGTTAAATATTTTTTTTTACTCTTGACTTTTTGTCCGCTAGAGGGCGTGATTTTAAATTTGCGCAATATTTTGGAAATGTACAAGTAAGGCCCTTTTAAATGATACCAAACACGGCATGTTTATCTCCATTTTTATTTTTTAAGCCTTACTTTTTGACCGCTAGAGGGCGCCAAATCACTTTTTGTGACTCGTCACGTAGCCTATGTTCAGCGAAAAATGAAGACGGTTCTAACGATACCTCATATGTCGAGTTCCGATAAGTAGAATAGAAGCTATGAGGGAACAGATGAAGATACACACATACATACATACATACAAACATACATACATACATAGCCAGTCAAAATCATAACCCTCCTTTGGCTTTGCCGTAGTCGGGTAAAAAAGGCCTTTGCCAGTCTCTATCAGCTGAGTTTCACAAACAAAATTAGCGGAATGAAGATAGAAAAGATAAAGAAGATGACTTATTATATAAAGTCGGGAAGGCTATAAAATATTTTGTGACTGAAACACCAAGTCGGCTGAATGTAGGTCGCCATTCACACTTAATTACCATTCAGTGAAGACGTTGTTTTTTCCCTAAAGGGTTGCGACTAGACGGCACTAAAACTAGATATACAAACCTTCATAAATGAAACATTTGTTCGTGAAAGGAAATATTATCAAGAAATATAAGTATTCCAACGGTTGTAGCAGCGGTCATAAAAAGAGGCAGCATGATGGTACGGGACTAGTGTTTGACCGAACCTTCGGCTTGGTCCACCTGTGACCAAAGATACCACTGTTGGCAAAAATTACCGAAGTTTTGGCCAAAGGGTTTTAGCAAGAACCGAAATTGAACGAATGCACCAGAGCGCGTTAGAAGTGGAGACGTGGTAGGGGCACGTCACACGTTATTTGAAGTTACACGATAATCTAAATCATCTCATTGAGTTATCGTAGTTAATTTGCACTCAACCTAAACTTAGAGTTTAAGAATCACTTTAAGCCAATCTAGAACAGAAGTTAGTAAACCTGGTTAGGTCACACTTTGAAGTCACGAATTTCACAAACTCTCCCTTGTCCTAAAACTTATAAGTAATGAATTTAGTTCAACATTTTCTGTTTCTAGAGGAAAAGACTGAGCGGTGTTTATCTATTCAGATAAATGATATAAAAAAACCATCTCCGTCAATGGTTCAGCACAAACTAATACCCGTACATTTCTTATCCCACAGGTTAAAACTAAGAAAGCCTCGAGAAGTAAACGTGAAGCGATTCGATATAACACTCCAGACGTTGCCTGTTTACCCACTGTAGCCACTGTACCCCTGTACCCGCTGTACCCGCTGTAATTGGCGAACTAAACTTGAAGACCATGCAAATCGTAGTGGGAGACTGTGTCTGTTTGTTTTGCCTTTGATACTCCACTCTATTGTTGTATTATATGGAACTGATTTACAATGTAATGTAGGTACATTGTTGTTAGATATCTACAATATAACATTGTACCCTAATGTAGCATTGTTACGTAAGCAGAAGTTTTGCTGCATGCCTACATTGTAGGTACGTGGAACAGGCAAACGGGTGATGTAAGAGTAAGTAAGAGCAAGTAGTGTTTTGTTATTTCCGTCGTCCTCCATAGAAAAAGGGCAGGAATTTATTTGTAGTGTATTACTGAATTATTTAAATAATCATTTCAGAAATCTCAGGTTACATTGTTTTATTTGTTCAGAGATATAACTAGTTAATTACAGTCTATTAATCAAATTCACTTCATTGGAACTGATTTCACTTGACGTTCGTCGTGATTAATGATCACGAATACTCAAGGTAGGTACCTAAGATAGGTTCCCCCATGTTACTAAACTTCAAGAAACCGTGTGTAAGATCTAAAACGGACTAAACCTACACTGTTTCTTGCTAGATAGTACAGAAGTTGGGTTCTGTTTGCTAAATTCTAGTAATTGGCTGAAGTAAACTTGTAGTGGAGCTGTGGAGCCAGCTAATTGAAAGGTCGTGCGATTGTTGTACTCGTAGTTGGCTTTGTTTCGCTGTGATACGCTGATTGTCATGATATGCACTGCTGAGTTTATTACCTCCATCTGACTTTAAAGTTGGACGCAATATGCTTCATTGTAAAGTAGGTTTCTATGTTAGGGGCGAGGAGTAGTCAAGTTGTCGGGTTTGTTTAAATATTTTGTGAGGTTATCTTTCGTGCACATTTGGCTTTGTCATAACATGTCAAAAGTAAGTCTTGGGAAAAACTGCCGTCAATATTTTGAAGTGTTGCATTGAAGAAAGTGATAAAATGACCGCTGATATTCCGACTTAAACAAATAAGCTGACACTATGACTCTGAAGATATAAATTATGATTGATGTGAAAACTTAGCTTAGTAAGATTGACGTCTCAGACTTATGAAGATAGACGGAATATAAACTTAGCCCGTCAACCAATGACATGAACAGTTTCTGAGTAAGATAGGTTTCCACGTATTCTCTAAGTTTATAGTGTATCTGATCAGCTACTTGGATTATCCTAGGCTAAACTTGTGGTTCTTAACGCTCTTCGTTCAGTTCGGATTATGTGTAGGTCATACTTTGGTCGACGATTAAAATTATTCTGATTTTAGTTCAGTCAGAGTAAAACTTAAATTGAAAATGTACCCGAAGTAACATCAGACAATAGTTTAGATATAAAAGAGCCATTTGTCATATTCACGTATCGAATGAAGTACCTACACATAAGTTAAGAAACCGATCACCAGGAAGAAAAGCTTGATTATAGGAAACGACTCTCCCAACAATTTCCTCAAATTCATGTTTCTTTCGATGTGCAATTATGGATAATGTCCGATTGGTCGTCTTCTAATAACGTTGTTTGTTTGTAGATATCTCGGTAACTATGAAGCTCTTTTGACAGAGATCTCTGTTCATAGAAGCATTGGTTCTAACGTGGTTCCTGGTTAATACTGGGTAGTATTGACTAGGTTGTAGAGGTCAGATAGGCAGTTCCATGTAAATCACTGGTATTCAGCTGCAACATGTTAGACTGGAAGCCGACCCCGAGGCGAGAAAAGGCGAGGCAGATGAGGCGCTTTCTGTAAACCAAGGTATCTGAAAACAGTGGTTTCTATAAAAAAAGGTTTACTGCAAAAAGTGCTATCTATGAATAGAGATCTCTGTCAACAGTGCTTCCTAAGTACCGACATGTACACAAACAATGTTTCCTATGAACAAAGTTTTCGGCGAAACGAGCTGTCTAGGAACAGAGATTCCTATTAGCTTTGCTTTCTGTATGTAGTCATATCGTACAAGTCTGTTCCTATCTTAGACTCCACACTCTAGGTTGACATGGCCAAGATGTAACATAAGCCTGCCATCTTTTGCAGCTTGCATGCGATATTTCAGAAAATATTCTAAGCACAAATAATCTGCTCCCATTGGTGTCAAAATGTTCAAGCAAGACATTAGATCAACCCTTAGCCCCTGTCCTTTCACTAAATTATTCAGTCATACACCATACCACAGGGGATTAGAAAATGTAATAAGGATCAACCACGATTCCACGGAGGCAACTTTTAGGCTTCGGTAATTTAATTCAGCGTGCAAGCATTGTGCGGGACGTAATCTAATCTTTTAGTTACGGTTTATCGTTGCTATGGTGAATGGGTAATAAAAGGACCAGGCTATCAAGAAGTATCTTTTTTTCTAACATTGACGTTGAAAATCTTAATAACAACGCACTGGAGTTCCTTTTGTTACGTAGCACACAAAAGAATAATAAAAAACAACCTGTAAAGGGATAAATAAAAAATAGGGGATGGTGATAAGGTTTATAAGGAGCTAGGCCATATTCACACACGGTTTACCTCTTGATAAAATGAATAGATTTAAAATTACAAAGAAATTCCTTCTGAATTTTAAAGTTGTTACTGGAAGGTTACTCTCGTATTCATTTTAAAAACCAATAAAGCGTTTTCATTTTCCGTTCTCTCTGTATCAGCGAATCAATAATGATAAATCACAGTGGAATGTAAAACTCCTTACGTTTTCAAAGTTATGATTAATAGGCGCTTCCATTATGAGCAGACAACGGTAAACAATGGTTTGTTATGAACAGGGGCGTCTGCTTTCATTTACACGGAATTCGGTATTGATTAGGAAAGTACATGAAATGTTGCAAACTGACTGAACTACTTGATATAGGTACAATTTGTCTAACTAATTACAACTTTTGTTAGGAAAAGGGTCATCACTAATGTTTTACTGACAAAGTAGGTTTTCAAAGAGTCTCATATTTGTTTTAGCAAGATTGACTATAGTTTATATTCATCATCATCATCAGCAGCCTATATTGTTCCCACTGCAGGGACTCAGGCCTCCTCTCTAGGAGAGGGATGGGCTATAATCCACCACGCGGGCCCAGTGCGGATTGGTAGATGTCACATATCTTCGAATTTTTTGGTTCTAAGATATGCCGGTTTCCTCACGATGTTTTCCTTCACCGTTTTGAGAGCAGTGGTGATGAAATAAATTACACAAAGTAATGCGCCTGCCTGGGTTCGAACCCACGACCAACTGTTCGTAAGTCGGGGCCGCAACCACTGGGCCACCACTGCTCCGTTAATATTAGTAGTAGTTTATATTTAAGTCAATATATTTTTGAGCAAAAATTATGTTCTAACGTGATAATGATAAAACATTACTTTTTCTAGGCTCTTAGCTAGTTGGTTTGATGTTATTGCAGTTATTCATATATTTAGTCATAGTAAAAAAATAAGTTACTTCCTGTCTGGAGATCACTAATGGGCCTACTACACGCACGCACTTCCCCACAGTTTTGCCTGCGGGATTACACGGTGCACACAGTACATCGCGCGTGTGGTTTGTAATGGTAATACAGTTTTACCAACCATACGCGCGATGTACTGTGAAGTGTGAACGAAAACTGTGGGGAAGTGCGTGCGTGTAGTAGGCCCATAAAGGTTACATGTATAGCTTTGTGTAATGTATCTGCCTACACTTGAAACCCAGATGGTAACCGTGTCAGTACTATGTACTTACATATAAACAGTTCTAGACTATTCGGCCTCAAAAGACACAATAGCCTGTATATTATTATCAGTAGGCTCTACCGTATTACTGATAAGCTGCCACGCATGGTAATATTCGCAGTATGACCGTTGTATACCGCTCCCTTGGGGTAGGCTTTGTACTGAAGGCGGTTTGCGCCTGGCTGTGTGGATGTGTGGGTGTGTGTGGATACTAGGCACAGAACAAACATGGCTAAACATATAACGTTTGTAATCAACGGGGTATGATTATTTACCAACTTAAAGACAGATTGATTGATCTACCTTAACCATTTAATTTAAGAATCAATGTTGTCCGCGACCTTCGTCCTGTGATATTTAAAAGAAATATTACTTCCTTTTTTAATCGTATTTTGTTACAAGGGTTTTTTTTGCACGGAACTGTAATTCAAGTAGCCAAGTATCTGCCAGTAAAAGTCCCGTCAAAATCGATACAGCCGTTACGGAGACTAGACCAGACAAGCTAAGTACACTAAGTACACGCGCCGAACATAATTATTTTCATCATATTTATGAATTCAAATAAAAGCTGTTAGTTTAATATTAAAAACAAACATCTTCAATTTTATTTATTTTTAACCGACTTTGAAAAAGGAGGAGGTTATATGTTCGTGTGTATTTTTTTTTTGTATGTTACCTGATTTCTCCCCCATTTGTGGACCGATTCTCAAAATTCTTTTTTTATTTGAAAGAATATACTCCTGAGTTGGTCCCATTTTAATTTGGTGAAGATCTGGTGCTGATCTTCGGAGATATACAATGGAACTCTGGAAAAAATAAAACGGCAAAACTGTCGTAATAGGGGATCGGACAAAAAAAAACTAATTAGTCCGTCAGATAGATTTCCAAAAATTATTGGACACGTATTTTTTCTTTTTTCACGTACACTTAAAATGAAGACGATACAGTGCTTCGAAAACTCGTGTGACGTCATAATATGATAGTACATTTTGACGACACAAGTGACGTTTCAAGCCCCACTCCAAGATCTTTGACGCGTTTTATCGTCGTCATTTTTTATTGATTTGATAAAACAAAAAACACGTATTCAATATTTTTCGATAATCTAACTTACGGACTAAACAGAATCATATTATTTTGACCCAGTCCGATCCCCTATTGCTGGAATCGCTTGGATGTTTATTGAATACTAGCTTTTGCCAGCGGCTTCGCCCGCGTGAAGATGACGATTTTCCATACAAACTTTCATCCCCTATTTAACTCCCTTAGGGGTTAAATTTCAAAAAATCCTTCCTTATTCCTTGTCTACACTATAAAGGGAACCTCTGTGCAAAATTTCAGCTTTCTAGGTCCAAGAGTTTGGGCTGGGCGTTGATGAGTCAGTCAGTCAGTCAGTCAGTCAGGACTTCTCTTTTTATTTATATAGATACATTATTATGACGCAACATCACGCCTGTATGCTCTGAGGCAACCTTCTCTTGTATTGTACACATCTGCATACCCAGATGTGTACAATACAAGAGAAGGTTAAGGGTTAGGTTTCTTGGTTGAATGTTAAATGCATAGTAAATATTTGTATAGGATATAATTATATATATAGGTACTTATTACAACTAAAAATGAAAAAATAAAAAAGCTTTTTTGCAAAAAAAACAACCGACTTCAAAAATACCAAAAAGAGAAAAATAAACTTAAGAAGAAAAATCTGCTTCAGAAGTCGGTGGCAAAAACAAGTCAAACAAACAAAAGTCACCGACTTCAGAAGCAGATTTTTCTTCTTAAGTTTATTTTTCTCTTTTTGGTGTTTTTGAAGTCGGTTGTTTTTTTTGCAAAAAAGTTTTTTTTATAGATCATGAACTATTTGTGGCTGTGTGAAGCTATTAGTCTGGTAAGTATCTAAGTTAAACGGATTACGGTAATGTGCGTAAAAGTCGCGGATGTTTCCTGCTTCGCTAGTTATGTCTACGTTATAACATGTTGGACTTCTCTAATTTCGTTAGTTACCATGTAACGTTAGGCTAAGGTCAGGTCAGTATACTATTAGATTAGCCGAGGTGACTAAAACAAGGGGCAAGGTGACTAAGCTTAATTTAGTAAATAATGCCTATCGAACAAAGCTGACTCAAAATGGTTTGGATACTCAAAACCATACTTTCAAGCATTTACGTTATTTTCCTATATTTAAAAATAGGTATAGAAAATTAGATACCTATCTATTTGATAGGGCGGACTTTTGTCGATGTATTTAAATAAAGGGTTACTACCCTGTACTTGATCCAAGGGTCCAATGTACTTACCCTTTCAAATGAATAGAACACAAATGTTGATAAAAAAATAAACGCGAATGTATACCAACGGGTCCTCAGTCACCGTAATTGGATGCGACACGATAGACAGACAGACAAGGGTTGAAATCCACAAAATGTAAAAAAAACAACAGCCCTTGTTGGGGTTCCAAAAAGTTTGCACAAAACCCAGCGGGACACGCACGTATATTTGTCACACTTGACGCGGAGTCGGCTTACACTTGCGGCACAAGAAATCTACCTACATGTTTAACTACATATAAATTATGTAGGTACATAGAAGGAATCAACGTAGAAAAGTAGTTTGCGAAGATTTTCCTTGAGGAAATATGCTATAATAAATACTTCCATGGGTTGTATATAGTTAACGTCTTTTACAGCCATTTCTAAGAATAAGCAGACTGTTCATCAGTCTGGTTATTCCTTTGATTCTAAAAAAATTCATTGGTTTTATTCACGTACCTACCTAAAGTTTTAGTACGGCAAGCTACATAGTGCTCATAAATACATCAAAGAATCATAGAAGACGTGTTTAACACCAAAGTTTAGCTATTATTCGTTTATTTTCGTGCTGGCTGGCTTGTTTTCGAATAGAAATGATTTATTGCTGACATTCGCGCGAGCCAAGCACGAGTTTCCTGTCCAATATTCCAATATTCCGATAAAAATGTTGATAGCCGACTAAAGAGTAATGGAAATTGCCTTTTACCCCTCATTTACAAGATAATAATATTAATCAACTTTTATCTAAATGGGAAATAGATAAAACTTTGTATCTTTCTAAAAGGTAGTCACGAACCTTTTAGAAAAAAATAAATTATTTTTTCACTTCTCTCGCTCTAAAAATTCGTCTTTATGTCGTGCGTAGGCGACATAAAGTCGCGTTTTATGCTCTAGAGCATAAAGTAAAATCTTCGTCGAAGACCAAGGTATTCGGTACAGGTAATCGGCCCAACAGCCACACGAACAACTTCAACTTCATAGAATAACCTCTTTAATTTAATTCGTTTCGTATTCTAAGAACAAGGGATTACTGCTTTTCATTACGAATACAAGGAAAGTTGATGGGAATAGGCTTCCCCCAATTACCTAAATCGCTTGATAGCAATAGGCTTGCTCTTAATTAGGTTGGTTGATGGCAATTGGCTTGCTCCTAATTAGGTTGGTTGATGGCAATAGGCTTGCTCCTAATTACATCATTTGATGGGAATAGGCTTACTCTTAATTACATTGATTGATGGCAATAGGCTTGCTCCTAATTACATCGGTTGACGGCAATAGGCTTGCTCCTAATTACATCGGTTGATGGCAATAGGCTTGCTCATAATAAGATTGGTTGATGGCAATAGGCTTGCTCAAAATGTTTTTGTAACTGAGCAGTATGAGTAACGACATAAGTCAGGTGTTATGTCAAGTTTCCTACTAAAAAATAAAAGTTAATTGGCGGTAACCTTTATTTTTACAATATTTACAAGTTGCTGTTTCATTTCCTCGCAATCGAAGTGAAAAGTAGAGTGTAAAACTCGTCCATAAAACCCATTTTACTCTCTACTTTATATCCATCCTCGCTCGCAAGCTCGCATCGGATGGATAAACGTCTCGCGCAAAATGGTGCGTTTTATGCACTTGGTGTAAAATCTACTATTGTACGTCTAGCTGAGAAATAAAAGAGTGATTTGTTGAGAAAAAACAAAAATAATTTTGGATTGTGAGCGGTGAGATATGTTGAATGTTTTATGTCTTTTGGATGAAATCGTTTATTGCTGTATAAAATTTTACCTACACATTATTTTTCAATTTTGTTGAATGTTCATGTAACACCCACTCCTATCAAGATCGGAGACTCTACGCTCGAAGTTGTGGACGATTATGTCTACCTGGGACAAACGGTCCAGTTGGGTAGATCTAACTTCGAGAAAGAGGTCAATCGTCGAATCCGACTCGGCTGGGCAGCGTTCGGGAAGTTGCGCGGTATCTTCTCGTCCAACTTACCCCAGTGTCTCAAGACGAAAGTCTATGACCAGTGTGTGTTGCCAGTGATTACATACGGGACCGAAACGTGGACGCTCACAATGGGCCTCATCAGAAAGCTCAAAGTCACCCAAAGGGCAATGGAGAGGGCTATGCTCGGAGTTTCCTTGCGTGATCGAATCAGAAATGAGGACATCCGCATGAGAACCAAGGTTACCGACGTAGCCCGAAGAATCGACAGACTTAAGTGGCAATGGGCAGGGCACATTGCTCGCAGAACGGATGGCCGATGGGGCCGAAAAGTTCTGGAATGGCGACCGCGAACCAGAAGACGTTGCGTCCCACTAGGTGGACCGATGACCTGGTCAAGGTTGCAGGAACCCGCTGGATGAGAGACGCACGGGACCGGTCAATGTGGCGACGCCTGGGGGAGGTCTATGTCCAGCAGTGGACGTCTTTTGGCTGAAATGATGATGATGATGATTATTTTTCATGCATATTATTTTGCATACATGATAGTTTTAATTACAGTTTTTATAAAACCTTAATTAATTTCGGCCTTTGTTAGTCATAAAAGTATTGGGGTTGCCCCACATTTCTTGCAGCACGTATTTATATAGCACGCAGGAGCATCAACGATGCTGCTGAAAGCATGCTCTGTTTTATATACGGTTCTGAGGAGATGCTGTCGAAAGCATGCTCTGTTTTTTTATATACGGTTCTGAGGAGATGCTGCCGAAAGCATGCTCTGTTTTATATACGGTTCTGAGCGTCAAAATAGGATAGGAGCATGAAAAAGGGCGATTCAGTGCTGCTAGACGAGGTTTAACCCTTATGCTTCAGTCATAGAATAAATTATTCCTGCATACAAAGCTTTACAAAAACTAAGTAAAGCGCAGCCATATAAAAATTAGATGCAGCGTCTAAATTAAAAAATAATAAAAAGAGAAACCCTGACTGACTTACTCATCAACACCCAGCCCAAACCCTTGGACCTAGAAAGATGAAATTTTGCACAGTATTTCCTTTTATAATGAACATGGATTAAGTTAGAACTTTTCGAAATTCAACCCCTAAGTTAGTTAAATAGGGGATGAAAGTTTGTATGGAAAATCGTCATTTTCATGCGGACTAAGCTGCGAGCAAAAGGTAGTTTAAAAATAAAATAAACTCGGTAGTTCAAACATCGCGTTCCCTCGATTATCTCTAGAAAAGAACATGAAAGTGTGTAGTTACACACTTTCGTGTTCCTACTCTAACTTCTTCGATGGCGGATAAATTCAGGCACCAACATTTTTCTAGAATGAAAAACTAACCCAATAACCCTGCTGTAGTGTCAAACTCGGGATCACAATACTGATGAAATTTCAAGCTCCTAAAAACCATTTTTCCGGGAAATACACTATGTGGGTGAAACACCACGTCGCATCGTATATCTAGCAAACAAAGCGCAGTTTGTTAGTGGGTCGTCGTGTGCACTTGCGAGCCTGATTTAAGTGGCTTTGAGCACTAACAGCATGGCACGGCGCTCTATTCTATATTTTTGTGCTTGCTTGACACTTGTAATAATTAATATTTATTTTCAAAGTTAGTTGGTTCTCGTTAATAAAAAAAATGTTTCAAAAAGTTATACTTTAAACGAATGTTTTATCCGGCCCTTACCTAACATTTAGGTAATTCATTAAAATGTTTTTACTTAGGTGCACCTGGCAACGCCACATAGTTGATTTTACTGCGAAGTATGACCCTGTTTGCCTGCTGCACAATTTCCTCCGTTTCACAATACAAAACCGTTGTTTGTCATCCTTGAAAAGAGTCTCTAACAATGCTTGCTCATATTCGTCCTAAAACTAAACTTCACCAATAAAAACACAAGCGTTAAGAAAATCTTAATTACACAAAACTCAAGTACGAACCCATAGTGATGCTGACACTGAGTACGGAGGTAATTATGTTTTAGTGGCCTCCAGTTTACGAGTCGTCGGGGACCCGTCGGGCAGTCGTCGGCGCGCTGTCGTACGCACTCAGCGCTTACAACGTCTGGCTTGGCTTTATGTCCTCTCTGTGATGCGCACTTTACATTGCCGGGTTTGTTTTGTTTTAACTCTAAACTTGAGAACGTGGAGCACGCTGGATGTTGGTTTTTCAGATAGCTACGTTTTTTGCGGCTGGCTTTGTTTGAGTGGGTCTTGTTAAGCTGAATGAAGTCGGTTGTCAAATACAGAGTTATATCAAGACATTGCTCGCCTGCTAGGGTATAACGCGTTGCCAGTCTGTATGGCTTCGCATTTTGAGAAATATTTTATGTGTTTGTGGATTGTTAGTATTATTCTTTATTTTTTTTCTTTTTCTTGTAAGGGTATGTTGAGGAGATACTTTAAAAAAACATTTGTGAGAAACAATAAATTATATTATTATTCTAATCTATTCTGTACGAAACTGTTAATAAACAGTCAAAATTAATTTTGAGCGATTAAAATTATTTAGGCATTTAATAGTAGTTTATGCGACTGTGCAATACTGTGCATAATGAAGGGCATTACAACACAAGTGTGGGTTTAAGAAACGAGCCGAAGGCGAGTTTCTTAATAGCATCACACGAGTGTTGTAATGCCTAATTATGTATAGTTGCATACACTACTTTATCTACCCAAATATCATAAGGGCTCTATGATGGGTTCATTAACCATAGGGAAATGACCAGCATTGTTACCAGTGTAACGCAATAAAAAATGTAGATGTTCAGATGTCTTTTTGATTGTAGCTAATAGAATAGCACACTCACTTGAATTTGACACCTGTTCCAAATTTAAACTCATAACCTACTGTTTTCAGTAGGCTAAGAGTTCATAACAGTTCCGTTTATTTCTGCTGGTTGGTAATGCTGGTCATTGCCTATGGACAACGAACGCATACGCGAACGCATTAGAGGGGGTTTATGATATTTGGGTAGATAAAGTTATTAGAACATTGCTTTGCAGTGATTAAAGTAACATATAATATACGTAATGCCATTAATATCCCGCAGTATTATATAAAATATCTGACAAAAACGTTTCAGTTCCAAATTGTATAGCGAATTAAATAATTTAATTCCAAGATTCTAACTTCTCTTTTATCTTCATAAAACAATGATTTTGAGCAATTATTCATATTTTGTGCCTAAAATCTGTTTACGAGTTACACGAAATATGGAATGCAAACATATTTCGACGATTTTATTTCATTGTGTAACTGAGACAAAATAGCTGTGGGAAATGTACCATGCGTTACTCGAATGCTTACGCATCGGTTACACGAAATTCTAAACCTAAAACTGCGGGAAATTTAGGTACCTTGCTGAAATATTTTTCTGCTGGAGGGTTACGTCTAGTATTAACAATCACGCTGTTCACAGATTTATGACGTAACAACATATATAGGTTAGTATATAAAACCAGTCTTTATTCGAGTTCGTTAAATATGTTCGACGAACTATTGCGTCGGTATTACCTCATTATTTTTCTCACTTTTCCTCTAAGCTAGTAGTTACGGCTCCCCTGGGCGCTATATTCTGCCTACATTAGCCCGTACCCAGCCTGTTTGGTCGGGATAACGTAAATGAATTGGTAATACCACCCGTATTACCGCTCAATGCGTCTTGTTGGCTAGGGACCGGAATATACTTCTGTTGATGATCTGGCGAAGGTGGGATCTAATAATAAGGCTTTTTGACTGTGAGATGGTAATGTTATGAAGGAACAATGTAGGTACGAAGACTACAATACCTACCTAACTAGCAATAGTACAAGTTGCCTTGTACTATTGCTATTATAGTTATCGCACTTTTGCCCGAAATTACCTAGTAGACAGATAGAAAAACTAGGCAATATATACTTATGCTATGAATGCTAAACTTAATGATTAATTCATATTTTAATAAAAATCTACTCAAGGCTTTCGTCCAAATTGCTTTAATTAACGCCTGAAGTTGTAAGTAACAAGACATTTCTTCGAATTAGTGTTTCGAGCGGAGGATTAATCTATTATTAAAGGAAAGTTGGAAATTATGTTTCTGTTCTATTTTTTTCTTTGAATTTAATTTTATTTAGTAGTAGCTTTGAAATTATGTCACAAATAAATTGCTGTTGGCAAATTGTTTGTCGTTATAATTCGTGTGAATTTAATGGACTTTATAACTATAGCGACAAGGCATGTCGGTGGCTTTGGTGAGTCGAGTCCATTAGTTACATGCAAACGTATTCGTGGAGCGTTTTACTTTCTGGTGCTGAAGGGTTCTTTTATGATGTAGAAAAGTTAAAATGTACGTCAATCCTGTAAAAAATGCTGCAGAAACATGTGAGCAACAAATAACGAAAATGATGATCCGTCAGAAGATGTTCTGCCGTTGTAAAATCTCTTGGTAGTCTCAAACTAGATAGCAAGAACATCAGCCTATCTGTACATGCTGGCTACATGCTACTCACGTGATGGTGGCAGAAGGGTTGGCATGGACCAGGCAGGGTAGCACCACGTCGCCACCTCTCCGCACTGCTGCCTCCCACTGACCGTGGGAGACGCTGCGCGGAGCTGAAGCCACGCTCATCGCTACAACAGAACACATACAGGGTTAGGGCATTATAATCTTTTTCGAAGAGTGTTGCTGGCAATCTTAATTTGTCAGTACATGGATATTAATGTCCTATTTATAATAATACTAGCTGATGCCCGTGACTTCGCTCCCCTGAAAATTTTGATGAGACTACAATAATGTTTGGGGTACCTTAACACTTAGGGGTATGAAAAATAGATAGTGGCCGATTCTCAGACCTTCTGAATATGCATATTATAAAATTCATAAAAATCGGTCAAACCGTTTCGGAGGTGTATGGTTACTAACATTGTGACACGAGAATTTTATATACCTAAATATCGAGAAGTATGACATGATGTCAGTTAAGAGCTTAAGGCAAAAGCTGTGAAGTTACCTAGTTAATAAAGACATGGGTAGGTATAAAAAAGTGAAAAATAAAAACTTTTTAACAAAAAATAAAACCGACTTAAAAAAATACACAAAAAGTGAAAAATAAACTTTAGAAGAATCAGTTTCTGAAGTCGGTGACTTTTGTTTGTTTGATTTCATTTTTTTGCCACCGACTTCAGAAACTGTTTCTTCTAAAGTTTATTTTTCACTTTTTGTGTATTTTTTTTAAGTCGGTTTTATTTTTTGTTAAAAAGTTTTTATTTTTCCCTTTTTAGTGGTTCACATGTAAGTTCACATGTTCGTGGGTCATAATGTGGACAGTGTAGTTTTTTTATGAGTTTTGTTGATTTTTCAAAAACCACTAATCCGATTTCGATAAAAAAAAAATATGGGACCATTTGGGAAGTATACCCTTTCCAACAAAAAAATAATTTTTGAATCAAGTGACGGAGTTATGCCCGAACAAACATAAAAAAAATATATAAACATCCGAATTGAGAACCTCCTTCTTTTTTTAGAAGTCGGTTAAAAACAGTCAAACGCCATAATCACAATCATCATCAATCATCTTTGTTTAGAGATCAACACCAGAATATCAAAGTGTAAAAGTGCTTTAAGCACGAACTATAATCTAAACATTGAGCAATTAAATCCGATTCATAATAACAATATCGTTACTGCTGCCTTGCGTTAATTAAACAGGAAAAAAACTTGTTTCACACCAATTTGTAATTAAAGTTTCAGAAAGTTTGGTAACGAAACTCATTTTTAGGGTTACGCAGACGAACGGCAAAAAATATAGATTCGTCAAGTCTGTTTGTCTGTCCGTCTGTCCATCTGTCTGTCCCTCATTATGTCACAGCCACTTTATTCGGAAACTATTAAGATTACACAGTTGAAACTTGGTAGGTGAACAGTGAACCGCTTTACGATTTTACACAAAAATAAATAAAAATCAAAGATTTAGAGTGAAATACATGGAACTAAAACTTAAATAAACATTTTTCATCTAACCTACGCGTGAGGGGTATCTAAAGATAGGTTTTGAAAAACGACATTGGAGTTCTGAAACCATTTTTTCTCAAAGTCAATCGTTTAAAAGATAGACACTTCCAAAGTGGACAAATGTGTGTCCACATTACTACAATCGATTGGGCATCCCTAATATTCTGGACAATCTCCTTCATTGGTATTAAGTACTGCCTTTTAAATATTTTAATTAATCTAGACTTAATAATCTATTTTAATATATTTTTGTTATAGATTCATTTGTACACTTACATTATATTTTATTTTTACTAAAATTCATAAACCAGAATGTGAATGAAAATATATTAAGAATTCTTTCTAGCTTGAATTTAATTTTGTGAAATTTAATTATTCCTGATGCTAACACCTACATCCCTAGTACTATAATAAATAAAGAGCGAACTAGAAAATATGTACCTACTACAAACTATTGTGGTATCCATTGTCGGTCACATAGCAATTTAATATGACAACCGCATTTGAACAGTTTCAAATGGATACAGACACAGATGGCAAATGTTGCTGTTATTCGACATAATAGCTATGAAAACCTCACAGTTTATATATGTATATTTTTAAACCAGTCCAATCCAGTCGAATTCGAAGCAGAATATAATATTGTAAGGTGTGAAATAAGCATTGCTCTTGGAAGAACCACAACGAAAAATTAGAACCAAAACGAAAAAAAAAATGAATACGGATAAGTTCCACTAGTCAGCACAAGAGAAGTGGTACTGACATAGTCTTTTGTTTTAACACAAGTTTTGTTTTCACGTTATATATGTCGCAGGTTTTTCATAAAATTAGGAAGATGACACATTTTAAACTCAATTTCATCATAAACCTGTAACAATCCAGATTTTTGATCAAAAACCTGAACTAGTTTGGGTTTATGATCAATCTGATATGTCGCAGGTTTTTCATAAAATTAGGTTTTTGATCAAAAACCTAGGTTTTTCATCAAAAACCTAGGTTTTTCATCAAAAACCGGAAGATGACACCCCAGTATCCTACAAGGGCGGCATGGGCACCGGGCCGTAGGCCGACGAAGGAGGCCGGCGGAGGCCCGGCACTTTGGGGACAGAAGATATTAGTGTTATATAATATGCGAGCGAAGCGAGCGCGCGTCACGGAGTACTACTGGGATTTGTTCAATTCACTAGATTTGTTTAGGGAAATGATAAAACCGTGTTGTTATTTTATCTTCCTCCGTGGTTTGATCAAATCCCTTAGGGAATTGACCAATTCCCTGTTTTCATCATATCACTGCGACATATATAACTACTAGTGGACCTGGCAGTCGTCGTCCTGCCCAGACAGTAGCGCTACCTACCGGGTCCAATTGTACATCTAAACCATTTTCGAATCCACTTGAACACATACAAAAATGTTCATCAAAATCGGTCCAGCCGTTTAGGAGGAGTTCCGTGACAAACACACGTACAGAAAAATTATATGTGAAGGTTAAAAGTACCCTTAAGGCAAACGAAGAGCACTTATTCTCCCCACCACTGCGATCATTTTTTTGTTCTAGACCATACCTGGGAACCCCCTAGTTACGGAGATATTAGGGGTCAAAGTACCAAATTTTTCACAGCTGTTTTGTTAATAATAGTTTTTCCTCCGTGACCCGTTTGTTATTCAAAGCACAATGTTTTAAGAGTGCTACATTGAGTTTTACCGTAAAATGTGATTTTTGACCCCGAAAAAAAAAAGTTTCCCAGTTCCGTTTCGTTTCCCAGCAAACATTTCTGCGTAGGGGTACTTAGTTTGATGTACAGAATGCTTGGTTAACGGGTGTGTGATGGGTTGATTGGCACCCTATATAAAGAAGATATCTATGTGTAGTTTATAAGGAGTATATCTATGGGCATAGTAACCTGAAATAAGTGATGATATGTTTTACGTAGTACTTACGAGCAACATCAATATTCACTGGCGTACTTCTCCGCCTTTCCCCCGTAAGAGAGTCAAGTACTGAGCAGGAGTACTGTGCCCTGGAATCTTCCACTCGAGTTGACCTGATGATCAGTCGCCAACCTTCATCAGCCAGGAGTGTTGTACCAGCTGCCGTAAAGAAAACAGTTTAGAAGTGAACTGAGACAAAGAATAGTGTCTATCATAGTAGCATTTTAAATCAAGGTGGGGATATTTGTTAATTAAAGGCAATTACAGTCTTACTACAAAAAGAATTTTAAACACAGTTTGAATACGTGTTTAGTTAAACAGTGTCTAAAGACTTAGACCTCGTTTAGGAGGGTGTTTAACACTTTGTACCACAAAACCGTGTTTTTGCTTTGTTTAGAAAAACATCTGGTCAACATGTGTTTACTCTATTCATTTCGTAAAGCATAGCAACATTCACTCAATTGTCCCATCATTCGTTCAAGTGTACTTCATTTTAAACAGATAGATGTCAAATAAATCGCAAGTTCTCGGCAAATCGGAATTAAAAAATTAAAAACGTACAAAACTCAAATTAAAATTGTAGTGTTTTCTTGTTTATCAGCACAATTATAATAAATAATTTCAAAAAACCGGCCAAGAGCGTGTCGTTCCACGCTCAGTGTAGGGTTCCGTAGTAATAATTCTTTTTTTGTTTGAAAAAAGATACGTTTAGGATAATAAAATATGTAAACGAAGTTAAAAAAATGCTTGCATATACGACTATACTACTAACAGTCCAGAAATGATTTTGTACAACTTTTTGTCTTTTTTGTACAAAAACTGTTTCCATCCAAGTTCAAAATGATTTTCCTAGAAAGTCCTTATAAAGTTCTACTTTTCAGATTTTTTTCATATTTTCTAAACTTATGGTTCAAAAGTTAGAGGGGGGGGGGACATTGTTTTTTTACTTTTGGAGCGATTATTTCCGAAATTATTGACATTATCAAAAAATGATTTTAGTAAACCTCTACTCATTTTTAAATACCTTTCCAACAATATATCACACGTTAGGGTTGAAATAAAAAAAAAATCACTTCCCACTTAACATGGGGCTACCCTAATAAAAAAAAAAAACCAATTTTTATTTTACCACTTTGTCGGCGTGATTGATACACATCAATCAAATCTACGAATTCTAGCACACTCATTTTAATATTTGGTAGTTCCTAGCCTCACTGGTACGAATTTCCAAATGAGAGTGATTTAACTTAGTCTTAAACGAACGTTAGACAAGGGATCGCGTGTGTTTAAACTTAAACATTGTTTAACTAATGTCTAACTCTAAACACTGACTAAACACAGATTTGTGGTACAACTTTTTTTAAACACATGGTCGACATCTGTTTATCTTTTTTGTAGTAAGACTGTTAATGTTTATTTATGATTTTCTGGTTATAAACAATTTAAATTCACTCATATGGTCAAGGTAAAGTCCTATAATAAAATTATATTATCTGCCTTTTTGCTGGCCGACTGTAGGAATTGAACAATTTGTTTATAGGAAAAATAAAATACTGATTAAGTCAAATGAAAAACCCACGAGTCCATGTTCAACCTAATCGTAGTTAAGAGCTAGTTTTTGAGTAACTGTAGATATTGGAAATAGTAAATGAATTTATAACTCATATCTTGTTCCTGTGTGTGCTCATAAGATGTAAAAATACTTTACTCCTAGTATTTTTAAATCTTATGAATTTATTTAGGTAATGCCTGTTTTCGGAAACAGTAGGCAAAAGCTAAATAGCCTACTACCGGTCTACTATAGGCACAGTTGTTAGAATTTGAATGCTCGGTAAAATGATTTAGCGTGGCTTGTCATTTGATTAGCGTTCGTACAGTCTATAAAGTTATCTCATCCAATAAAAATGAATAGTGAGTAGCAATGTACCTACTCGTAGATGAATATTCGTGGCTGTTTATTTTTGCCTCTGTTGTTGACTGAACAAGTTAAAGGTCCCGCCATAAAACGAGAATCAGACTTAGACGATGTTTTAATGTTTCCCCGGAGTCTGAAGTTCCGTACGATTTACGTGGAATTAAATTCTCTGAAGTAAACTTTTGGGAAAGATGCTTTATTGTAATGGTTGTGGACAGCGAGTTACTTGAACGTGCCCTTCGACGATCTCTTACTTAAAAGAATAAAAATAAAGGCAAGGAGGGCAAAATCTTTCTTGGAATAAATTCTTGTTAGCATTTTAGTTAGTCAGTGATCTGAAGTTTATTAAACAAAATCTTCTTTTTCTAGAAATCGCTGAATCTTGAAATCTTTGATGAACTGGATTTGAATTTAGATTAGTCTATCGTTTATCAGTTTTCACTTCAATAGGCATTAGGCCCCAGAGCTGAAATAATCGTAGGTAAGTAGGTACAAAACGTTTTATAAGCATTTCGATGCCATTTAAATGACGCACGCTTTTTTTCATATTTTATTCTTATATCTGGAATCGAATTTGGTTCAATAGCAAACTGTCTCCTCTGCCTAAACCTTCAAGGAACACATGCTTGAAGTTACGCTACTTACACATATGCTCTGAGGCGGGAAGCACGGAGTCATCTCTGTACCACGCTGCGACGGAGGCATGCTCCCTCAGCGCAGCAGGAGCCACACACGTGAGGAGTGCCGGGCCACCTGCTTCCGAGGGCGTGGACGTCACGTGCACCTGCCAGTCTTGCCAGACCACTGGAACAAGGAGACGCAGTTAGTCAAATTAAACTATTAGATTAAGGTTATGGTTAGGTTTTGGTTAGGTTATAACGTCATTATACTACCAAGATTGATTGAGATTGGTGCTCATCACACACACGGATAGTAGTTAAAATAAATTAGTATGTAGTAAAAGTTGTTCGATGCGTCGTATTATATGAATAAAACCATACAACACATTTTTTTAATAAAACGGAAAGGTAAAGCAAAACCACAACCTTTTAAAAAGTATCAATTTCAAACAAATCAAAAGGTCGTTTTAACTGAAATAACTGCAAAAAAGTAAGCTTTGATACCGACTAATTAACCGTAAAGCGTTGTAACTCGAGCGAGCTGGTACGATAGGGTTTGAAGCGAAAAAGTATTTGCAAACGAATACAGCCGTGATTTGCGAACGGTGAATAATTTGTCATTTTCTCATAATATATTCGACACAAATTGCCGTCGTTTCTCTAGGACCTGCCGAGTACAGGATCGGATTAGGCCCGATTTATACCAAGTTCTGGGGTTTAAATATTACATCTTGAGGATTCTAGGAATAGTTTATTTAGTTAAGTAAAAGTTAAGGATTTTAGAAAGACTAAGAACAGACAACTATTTTCATAAGTCTATCAAGTTGTAAATTGTGTTCAAAACAAGAGTAAAAGTTTTTAGACATCCAAAGGGAAAAAGAAAATCATTTTAAAAATGAACTTTCAAATTCCTCACCTAGTACGGTTCTTGTGAAAGCGGGTGACAAAATAAAAACTCTGTGAATCAGCATTAGCCAGACGTTCTGAAAGTTTTGCTAGCTTTTTATTTTTTTTACCAACTTTTTCTTGCATGCAGTGGAACTCCGTAGCAGATGCTTTAAAACTTTTGTGTTTCGTCCCCTTTGCTAACTTCCTAACTTTTTTAAGCGTCGCTCTTGGGAAATCTTCATCTTATATTAAACGAAGTAGTAGATAGCTAAATAAGTCAAGTTTCGTGTAGAATCTCATGGGAATACTAACATTAGCAACACATTGCACAGCTTGTCTGGGCTAGACGATATGATCTTGGAACAAGTTTTGCGCTCAGTGTCTGTTTAAATGCTGTTTTTATTTGTCATGAATTTTAATTATATTTTTTTTCTTTTATTGTTCATTTCAGTTGTTATTGTTAGTTCATCTTTTTTGTAATTCACCTTGTTTCTTTTGTACAATTTTTGTGTAACGTATTTTGATTTTAGATTTATTACCTTGTTAAACTTACTGTACCTACCTAGATTATAAGTGAATGATGTGGTCTTCTATAATTGGAAGCGCACACTTGTATTTGTCCCTCTTATATGTATACTTGCATGTGATTGTGTAGTTTCTGTTGGAGATCCAATAAATAAATAAAATAAAATAAAATAAATGAATCATGATTAGAACTATGAGTACTTAGTTAGTTTTCACAATTGTGTTTATTGCAGTTTAGATTTTAACTAAGCAGTTTTTAGTATGGCCTCTTGCTCAATACTAGTAGGTACTTACTTTAGTGGCTATAGCGTGATACATACTCTGCTACAAACAGAACCAAGCCTTACCTCAAGTCTGAAATGTATTGTACTTCCTCTATTGCTCGTAACCAAACAATCATGTACACTTATTCACAGTCATGATCAACCGAGTTTCAAATCTACTTGAATAAGTTGCAAAATTGCAAGACGCAAACGTAAGTACCTCTTTCAAGTAGCATAGATGTAAGTTGCAAAGATACTCAAATCTTTTGCAGACGTCTGGGAGCTTCACAACATGTTGCATTTTTAAACATGTCTTGTTAGTAGCGGCAAAAGGCTCACTATTTGCTCTCACGTATTTCCTTTCTTTCAAGGCGAGAAAAACTGTCTGGACGTAAAAAAAATTGCCAAGAGAGTCGGAATTGCAATTAGTTAATTGCAAGCTCTCAGAAGTGTGTCAATTTTGCTGTTAATTAGGTTCTGGTGTTTAAAAAAAAACTGAGGAGTTTATTAAACTTAGTAGATTTGGCACTTAATTTTATACATTTGTTGTAAGTAGACTGATTAGTTTTGATTTGTTACAGACTAGTCTGCTGGCACTAGTCGTTTGACTGTCTCAACCTATCATCATCTTCATCAGCCTATAATGTTCCCACTGCAGGGACTCAGGCCTTTTCTCTAGAAGAGGAGAGACTCAACCGATCATCCGTTGTAAAATGACTACGACAACACAATTTTTTCGTATTGGCATTGCTTTTGTCCATACTGTACCTACTCTTTATCTCCTTCTCAAAAATAGGTTAACAACCTCAACACTAAACCAAACCCCTCTATCCAGTTACCTCATACTTCAGATCCTTTCAACCCGAAGTGTTATTTTATTGCAACAGTCACTAGGCGAACCATACTTCCCCTTTACATAACAACTTTAGGTCCTATAAAGCTAATAGGCTTGTTTGACATTCACGACACGACAACGATACGACGGCGATGTTTCCCCTAACGCGATCGATGGTAATCATGATCAAATTGTAAGAAGATGCGGAATTAAGTGCGCTTAGCATAATTTGAAACACGTTTAGGGGATGTAGAATTTGTCAATGTTTTTGGATATTGGAGCTTGATTAGATCAAGGGGCTTGTTATATTTTCATATTTACTTACTGAGTATGAGAGTATATTGTTCAATGTTTGAACGGATAAGTTGAGACACAAAGCATATTATCATAGAAGGATCGAATAAAATCTGAAAATTTCTGCATTAAGGTGACAAAGAGTGAACCCAATTTGAGTATTTCTCAAAATAAGTGTACATCTGTTGAAAAAAAAGTGTGCCTCGAAATAGTAACAAAGTTTCAATGTTTTTATTTAACCATACATACAAAAAATAACATATTTGTGAAGAAAAACTATTAAACTTTAAAGTTGTAAAGAATAAATGGTAAAACCATAGTATTCATTCAATTTTAGAAAGCTTTTTTAAAAAGATGTTTTTTGCGTTTCATACAAAAATCAAATTGCCACCCTACGACTTCATACATGTAACACTTCATAATTAAAATTCGATATGTCGCGTTAATATTGTGCATTTTTTGTATTACAGACCTTGATTAAATGTAGTTTCATAATTAAAGTGATTTTATATGGGGTTTCATAGTAAAATATAAAAAAAAATGCGAAAAACAAAATGAGTCGTGCCCGTTTACTTTTTAGTAACTTACTCTTTAGTTACGTTTTATTTCTACTTCCACGTAATTTCTGAACGCATCCGTTACCTTTTAACACGGACAACACTAGCATCATTCTGATTGGCTGTAGGTCTTACGTCTCCGCCATAACTTTTAATGTGAAAATCAGTTTTGAACGTGTTGTCCAAGGGAGATTACTTTTTCGTAATAAGAAATACTTTTTCACTTTTTCACATTAAGATAAGTCTTGATTTATATATGTTATTGTAATACGTGTCGTACGAACATTTAAGCGTATTATGTTATTTGCAGTTTCAGGTTTTATCAAACCATCGACTTAATATGATCTTAATTTGTAAAATTTTCGTTGCTTTTTCGTAACGTTTTTTATGAATTTCGTTACGTTATGAAAAAGTATAGTGTAAATCTGAGTGTATACAGTTCTTAAAACTTTGCCAATATTAAAACCTTAGTGAACATTCACTGGCAAATAGTTCTTTACGAATTTTAAAGTCTCATATGCTTTATTTAATAGGTTGGTTTATAGCCTTATGTTTACTATTTAGTAACATCTAGAACTATTTCATAACAATATTTCGTAACAAATTTTTCGTTACGTACACTTTTTTTGAGAAATACTCATTTACGGTTTGTCCGTTTAATAAAAGCAAGCAATGTGCATTTCCTAACATCTATGAGTTCAACAAAGAATCAACGAGGAAGAGCAAAAAATACTAACGTCACGAGACCGAATCATAATTCTCACGCAACATGCAAATAAAACGAGCAAGATAAAACCGAAACGGTCTTTGACAAACTTTTTACTAACTTCAATAATAAAAGCATTCGTCTCACGAGCATAAAGTCGAGCACTATAAAGCGATTGCTCTCTGCGAGCATAACTCGAGCACTTTAAAGTGATTGTTATGAGAACAGGTTTAATGCTCGGGGATATGAAACTTCTTTTTAACGTCCGAAACGGCTCTTGTACTTAACTTCGTTTTGAATTTTCTAATGTCTTTTCTCACGACCTTTATTGCGACGTTTTTGTGTTTGAAAGGTTTGTTTGAAGGTAGTTATTATTATTTTTTCCGTTTGTATTTGAAGAATTTTATGAAAACGATTTCCGGGTTTCGTGAGCTTTAAAATTTACAACGTTTATTCAGAATTTTACATTATGATGCTGTAGAAATAATGAATAAAGTTATTCTAAAAATCTTTGTAATTTTTAATATTTATATTTTAATTGGTTTCGTGAGCCAATTTTCAATACTAGTTTTATTAATATAATATTATTTAAACATTTATTTATAGAGAGATTTATTTCTGCCATTATTCTCTGAATCTTTCCTATTTTTAATCATATCGTAAACACTAATTACATCAGCTTATCCACAACTTAACTGAGGCCCATTACTTTAGTTTTCGTGGTCCAAGAAGTGTAAGTTACGCGCGCAATCTAACGCTTCCCTAAACCAAGCCTAAGATTTATTAAGAGTAATGTACATAAAATGCGGTTTGTTGGAACGCCTTCGTTGAGGTCTGCAAATACTCGTAAAAGTGTCAGTACCCAACGACCATTTAGAATATTACAATGATTTACTGTAGGAAAAAATGTCCAAATTGATCCGAGGCTTGTCTTTTTTCTCTTGTCTTTTCGGGGTAAAAGATTTAGTAGCTATAAGCTAAAGTATTTCTCAAATGTATAAGGACATTTCATGTTATTTCTTACTAAAGAACATACATAACCAACCTAACAACAATGGAACTACTGGGATAAGGCGATTAATTTAACCTCTCAAATTCCGTTACACGCGCCCATGATTTTCGAGTATGAGAATTAAAATCATAATCACCCTTTTCATCTAATTATGACCCTTTATAAAACTACCTTACCTAAACAGGTAAACATCCTATCACAGAGTATAAAACGTTATGATTTTATAAGTAGAGAAACTTCCCGATCGAGCATCTTGAACCACTTTCAACTTGAATATTATTTAATTAGCTGTCTCTCTTAGTCCTTTGAGGCAGCATCGCCACCAAGCCTGGCTCTGGGACACTCCGAGGTAAATTCGGACGAAGTCAAACTTTCATAAACACTCACAGAATTTAATGAAAACTTGTTAAGATGGATGCTACGTGAATTATACGGGCGTTTTGTTGAGCTGGCCGGCCGGGTGTGTTGGAACACGAATTGTTTTTTATTTGTTTTTCTATTGTCTGGTTACTTGCTAGCTTTGTGTGTTACCATGGTCATGGAAGTTTATGTCAGCACTTAAAATAGTAATATGTTATTCAACAACTCCCATAACACTTCACTTAGTAATTTCTTTTAGTTTATTTAAAGCCCATAAAATTCGGATACTTCAAACTCTAGTCAACAAGTGCTTTTTAGATCAATATTTTTTCTCCGCCTCCGAGAAATATAACTATAATAGTAATATATAGTCTACAGACTAAGACTATATGAGTCAACAACCCCATGTGGTTTACGGCTAACCATCGAAAATAAGTTATTGCAAACTTTAAAGATTTTAACACTAGAAAGTTATCGGGTAAACTACCTTAAAATCCCAGCGATCAGTCTTCAGTAACACAGCCAAGCATGAACAAATCTACAAAATTAATATGGCGTAAAGTTTTGAATAACTGAAATGACCCCGGTCGCTGTGAATTTCATCCCGGTCGCCGTCTTGCCCCTGTATACATATTTGATTCAATTAAAGCGTCCCGATCTGCTCCAACTGAATATTTTAAGCGTGCCTCGATTAATACCGTCTATGAACTAATCACATTTACAAGCAGATGAGGATAAGAGAGTTTCTGTGGATATTAAACTGCATTTTATTTATAAAGGGTTGTTGGAGATCACTCGAGGATTTTATATGGCAATAGGAATTCATTAAGGTAATGTTATGGTAGGAGACGTCCATTGGCGTAAATAATGCTTCACTTTGAAGTCTCTCAACAGGCGTTCGTCGCGTTGCTGAAGTCGCCGTCACCCACCAACGTAGATACATTCATAAGAAAGTATTGTCTTTTCTTACCGTGATATCAAAGTGGAAGATAATGCTCAAAATATAAACCAAAAAATTCCGCTTTCATTTTCGTAACAATCGGCACAGAATCTGTGCTATCGGAGCGGTTAGATTATTATATAATGGCTAAAATAATGACGGTGCTTCGAAATGTACCTAAGCATGACGACCTATATTCATAAAAAACCTACCTACATGCATTAGTAACACATGTTAGCTGTTTACCTATCTAGCAGTAGGAAGACCCATCGCACACTAATTAATGCACCGACTTCATCTTCCATCTGCTACCTTTGAAACCTTACACTGTTCCACTTATACAGTGAATGCATGTCTAGATGCGTCTACTCGTCTACTCCTAGGCGCTCTAAATCGTTCATTAGCGAATAAATTGGGAGCTCTGCGGAGCGGCTAAGATCAGCAGTGAGCTATCGAGCCGTCAATTATTTTAGCCGTAATGATAAAATTAATGACCGCGAACAGTGGGCGGGTTACACAGATACCTTTATTATAGGTTACCCAGCTGTGTTACTGGTAAAGGTGATGGATTTTATTAATGAGTTAATAACGTTGAAATAATGTAATTATGAGTCTATAATTATTATTTTGATTAACTTATTTTTAATCGATGATGTTTAAAGGACCGTTTCGTGTGTGATAAGTACGTTCATAGCACGGTCATGGTGTAGTACAATGTAGTTGGCAGACTTCATTACCTATAATAAAATTGACGATATTTATAAAAGTCTGTAGATAAGATACACAAAACATTGTGGTACCTTAATTTATTCCAAAAAGAAAATTACCATCAACACTATTCATTTAAGTCTTAAAATTACCTTGTAAATTGTTCACGGCCTATTAAACGTTTGCGTGTACACAAAGACATGCCTTTAAAGAATTAAAGCTGCTATTATAATAAAATAATAACAAGAAAAATAAACGGTTCACAAATTCATAAAGCCGCCACAAATTATTTACCACGGGAAATCATTGACCGTAATAACATAACTTGAGGCAAAGTAACCTTTAACTCATTTGAATTAAGGTAGAAAATGGTCTGCATTAAATGGATTACATTAGAGAATTGTATGAAAAAAAGAATATTTAATAGCAATGCCTTTTATGCGGTCAGTTCTGATTGGAAAACCTTTGAAAGGTTTTAATTTTTCACACACATAAAGTGTGTGAAAAATTAATTAAGATAAAAGCGGGGAAACAGTTTTTATTTAGTAGAATAATAATTGTGTGTAAGTGAACCAAGCTCCCGGTAACCGCAAAATTAAATGTAATGCGTTGCCAAGTTTTGCAGAAGAAATGATTATTTGAGAAACTGTCACGAGATAATTTTTCTTGTGTATCTTAGAAAGTAGTTGTTTTGATACCGTCGGGAAAGTCTTGTTTTATTTTCACTTGTGAGTATTTTCATTTATTGTTCTTCGGTTTTAATTGATGTTTTGCTTATTTTTACTAGCTTGCTCTATCATTAATTATATATAATACTAGCTGATGCCCGCGGCTTCGCCCGCGTGGATACTTTAAAAACAATTCTTGATGCGGATTATATATATCATTCTAAAATTTCAGCTCGATCGGTGCAGAACTTTTTGAGTTTTTGAAGCGTACACAAACCAACATAACATTTTTAGATATATAGATATATAGATATAGATTTATAATCTCATTGTTTCTGTGTATTTTATGAATTCTCTTTTATATATAGTCTGCCTTTGTTTTTACCTGTCTAATTTAGCTTTAACCTTTGCAAGCTCCAGAGCAGAAAATAATCACAAATATCCAGACACGATTTTGAATTAAGCAATCATTCTCAATTCAATACCAATGGAGGTCAAACATAAATTGTATTAAATTGATTTTCCATGTTACGGTTTAATCAATTTCAATTATATTGGAATAAAAATTGTGCCGGCCGACCAGGACCGTGTTGAATGCTCTTTATTGCTCTCTGGCTAAGAAAACAATAAACTTTTTATGTTTCCTCTTCTTTTTTCTTTATTTGACTTTCATTGCTGGTTAGTCATAAAACGCCACTATTTTAACGTTTCTTTCCCTTTACCAGCTACTTTAATAATTGTATATTTTTTCATTAAAGTATATAAAAGCGAGCCTTGTTAAACAACCGCATAATTTCCATGGCAAGATATAATTTTACAGAAAGATGTTGCTTTCCACCCAAATAAATAATTCTTGCCGAAATAAAACCGGGAAGAGTGTTTTAAATTAGGCAGCACCCGCACAGCAAAAAGGTCAGTCGAAAAATTTGCATACACCAAAACCTTTTTGCTTAATCACAAAGTACATTTGTATGCAGTCCCGACCGCCCCTTATCTCTGGGAGCGCAACCTGTAATGCAGTTGTCAGACTTGAATTATTGGCGGGACGTCCTAATGGACTGGCCCGATATACTCAGATTTACTCGCAGTTCGAACGAGGGAACTGTCCACTCGCGTAGATTATTGAGGGGAATCACTTGATTGGTTTTGGGCCGGACTGCGGAAGTGTGAAGGGACGTTACGAAACGTTTCGAGTAGACAGCTCTTAATTGGCCTGAAATAGACAAGGACAAGTTAAAATGTTCGGCCAAACCGATGATAATTGTGAAGGCGTTTCAGGAATTCCGTACACGGTCTCTCATTTATATTGTACTGTATATTATTGTAGTTTAACTTCACAGAAATAACAATACACTGAGACAGGCAAAATAATATCAATCCACATGAAGCTTTCCACTTAGACTTTCAACTGTGAAAAACAATTTCACTCAAAACAAAGTTTTAAAATTAATTCCATGGCGATGCGTCTCCTCCGCTTCCTCGTAATCTCCTGTGTGAAATTGCCTAACATTTTCCTTCTTAGAAATATAAAGTTAGTATTTTAACATTGTGCTGAATTTCAGGTAATAATCAATTCATGGCAGTTCCTGGATATAAATAGAAGTGTCCTATCGTTTCCCCTGGGTCTCGTGCAAACATGCGAATGGTGCCCAGGGGAGGAACAGCATCCATTTGTGAAATAATACCATTAAATACGATTGCGGTAATTCTGTTTGATAGTAATCGGGAAATAATGCAGTGTCGTATCGTTTTTCGTTTTATATTAATATATTAATAAGCTTCTGTATAATGTATCTGTGGTTTGCTGGTTGATGTGTGATAGGTTGATTCGAAATAAAATGACGCAGTAGTGTCACTTCACATGTTCAATAATTATTTTATTTAAATAGGTAGGTATTACTGGACGATTGTAGTGTATTTGCAATAATTTTAAGTATGTAATATTTTCGTGATGCCTGACTTTTCAAGTAAGCACACATAACACCTTCAAACCTATGTATGAACCATAAAATGTTTATAAAACGCATTTCATCGTAGTCCCCCGATCAGAAGGCACATCAAACCGCAATGGCTATAAAGCTTATGGTATAAACATCAAAAACGTGTGATTTTTGCCTTCGTTCGTGATGGCAACGCGTGAACGCTTCCATTTCGGGATTGGCTCGTTAGCCACGTGCAAGGACGGACGGACGTGTATCCAAAAATACCCGATCCGCACTTGGTTGTGTTAACTTTTGATGTTGTGGAAATTGTGCCGTGACCTCATCACGGTAATATTGTGTTGACAGCAGCTCTATAATTATTATTAGTATTCTCGTTCGAAATCTGACTTATATTATAATATTGTTTTAAATTATCTCCAGAAGAAACACTACTATTCTATTTGAAAGCTACGTAAATTCCAACATTCGTTTTTATCCTCGTGTAACAAAACAATTTGAACATAATAATGTAACATTCGCACAGGAAATTGAAACATCGGCTAATCCTAAACCAATTATTATCAGAATTGGCGTATAAACCCACGTAATCTGCTGTTACTTCACAATCGTGTAACATCAGTGATCTGTGATCGTCCGGTGTCCGGTGTCCGGCGTTCCGACAGCACATTGAGCTTCTATCACGTGGATATTCAACGAATTACGAGTTTAGAGGCTATCAGTCAAAACAATTTGATTGCTACATGTCGGGGCTAAGCCTGTTCGGTATTACTACAATTAATATGTAGCATTAGGTAATTTGCCAGTTACTGAGAAATTCGTGACGGAATATTTAATCGTTTGGATTTACCTATACCTTGTTCATCAATCTGTCAAATGATTTATAATAAATCAGATTACTTGAATATGTGTGTAAGGTAGACACTAGACACAATAATGAGAGGTTTACCCAAAAGTTGTAAAGGTCAAAACTTTTAAGTAGATTTTATTTAAATAATAATATATTCCTCGTACAGATGCTACAATTTTCGCTCAGAGACTAAAATCTAAAATTATTGAATCGTCTAAATAACCCGATATCTGTTTGATATTGCTAGGGTTACTTCCACCTAACTAATACCTCACTAAAGCGTAGTTGGCACATCTGGAACATCGTAAAAGTCTATCACGGCGACAACATTACGGAAATACACGACAACTGGAGCAGTTCCTTGTCAACGTAATGCGTGAGTTTAGAGTTTACGTGTGCTCAAGATTTATGAGCCCCGAGAGGGAGGACGGAGGGACAACGTAGGACCTGTCGGGTCCATTGACGACGCGTGAGTTTTGACAGCGGGTCCAGTTAGTGTGAAAGTGAACGAAAACTTTGACAGTTTCTGCTTTCAGGACGGGTTTCTGGGAAACCAGAATAATCTAGGTACTGCTCTGTTCTTAATCAATTCACAGTGGTATTCTGGATTAATATCAGGAAATTATTTTTAGGATTGTAAAGCCACGTTTATCAGAGACACGAGGTGTTATTAAATAAGTAGTGGATGCTTGGGTAGCCTATTCTTCAAAGTTGTAGGTAAATAATTCTGCTCTTGTTAATCCGTTTTCTTACAGTATTAAAAAAGTTTACGCAAAAACGGTAGGAATATGCTCAAAGTGGCTCGTGTAACCTATTACAGCAAAATCCGACAAAATACTGCCAATTTGGCACATGATCAATCAAACAAACTAACCTCCCCATATTATTAGCAGGTAACAGATTACTGTAATAATAAACCCAGCCCTAACTAAGAGCGCTATCATTACGCGAATTAATCACAACAGCGGTGTTTTATCACCTCGCCATCCGTCACGGTTTCTGGCAGGGATGGCAGGAATGGCAGGAATGGCAGGAATGGCAGGAATGGCAGGAATGGCAGGAATGGCAGGGATGGCAGGGATGGCAGGATATCCAAACTACGTCGCAGCTCGTTACTCAGCGGAGCGCGTAAATCAATTGTCCGGTTGATTCACGGCTATGTACTTACTTCGGATCAGCGGGTCGGTATTATTGGCACGTTAGCTATACTAGCTAGCTATGTTATCAATGCAGGTATGTACTTACACACATGCAAGTGTATGTAAGCAGAATTATTTTAAATGGGTGACAGGTCGATGGTTTTGCTTACGTTGTAGAGGACGTTTAGCTGAAGTTATCTGCCCACTAACCAGTAAATCGATAAATTCAATTTAGGTCACAAATTGCATCGATTAAAATTATCTACGTACGCAATAAAGTCAGTTACTTTATTCATTTTTCATAACAAAAAAAAAGATTAGCATTTAATTTAAATCAAGCCTTTTGTAATATAAAACTACACGTGCCCAATAATAATAAAACATAAGCTTTCGTGGGTGTATAATCTTAATCCGATTGCCGGGTACCTATAGCCAAAATTAGGTGGATGTTTTTCTTTCATCCCGACATGTACCCAAGAATTAGGTATAGTCACTACCTAATTCTTGAAGTCATGTACTATCAGAAAGCTACCGGTTCCCTACCTCCGCCCACACGATGGAATATTTTAATGAAATAAGAGTAATATACCCTTTCGTGACGAACTGGAAAGTGTGACCGCACTTGTCGACGTGGAATCGGCTTGAACCGATCACACATACCACATTTGGCGCATTTTGCGACGCGGTGTCGAACCTCGTTGTCCGAACCAAAACGTACTAAGTAGTTTTCGATTCTATTGTATAGATCTAAAGCTTTTACTAACCAGCTCAAACTGATTAACTGTCGATTAACGTCGGTAACGAGTCCAACTTATCTGTTGAAAGCTCGATCATGTCGAACCGTCGACCTTACGACGCACCTTAATACCCTTCAAGAAAGAGCAGAACATACATACCTACGAGTGGTTATTAATTTCCTTTCTATGTAATTTCAAATTTCATGTCAAATTCTATTACAAAAATAAAACCTCCTTAATTGCGGTGCTTTGAATATTTTAATTAGTTAATTATATATTTGTTGCCCTCAATTTTGTGGTAACACAATTTGGACAATAAAAGTAATTTCCAAGTTAGTTTAATTGCCAGACAGATTGTCAATTTACTTTGTACTTTATTATTGTTTTGTGGCTTCTAATTTGAATTTATACATATTATAATATAGACTAGGTTTATTAGTCTTGTAGTTTTTTGGAGGTCGGAACATGAGTTCAATGACGAAAATGTGAGGAAAGTTTTGTGTGTGAATGTGGATGGGTATAAGAGTAAAGAAAGAACTAAGAAATAATTCGATGGACTGAGGACAAAGGATGATATGGCAAAAACCCGACTGAAAAAACTGAAAAGCAAAAAACAAGCGCTTTTTAAATCAAACAAAACTTGGAAGCAGCCTGGGTCCATTCTATTTTTTGGCCCCCAAATACAGCAACTTTTCTTTGTTTTTTAATTTAATTGTAGCCTATAGCACTCGCGCTATCAAGACGAATCTAACGATGTATATTTTATTCAAATCCCTTCATCCGTTTAGGAGTTATGAGGGAACAAAGAAACAGACATACATACATACACGTCAAACACATAACCCTCCTTTTGGGCTTCGCTGCAGTCGGGTAAAAAAGGAGGGGTCTGATGAGACGACGAGTCATAGAGAAGTATGGAAGAGGAAGACGTGCTGCGCTGACCCCAAATTAATTGTGTTAAGGACAAGAGAATAATAAATTAATGAGTAACATTTGAAACTTTTCATCAGGTGAATAGTAAAAAAACCGGCCAAGAGCGTGTCGGGCCACGCTCAGTGTAGGGTTCCGTAGTTTCCCGTCCGTCACAATAAGTGTTCCCACTTATGAGTTTAAAGGTGGGCATCCATTGTTTTTTTTTTTTATAATTATATATTTTTAATTTGTTTTTTTCACTTTCAAAATGATTTTCCTAGATAGTCCTTATAAAGTTCTACTTTTCAGATTTTTTTCATATTTTCTTAACTTATGGTTCTAAAGTTAGAGGGGGGGGATACATTGTTTTTAACTTTTGGAGTGATTATTTCCAAAATTATTGACAGTATCAAAATATTATTTTAGTAAACCCCTATTCATTTTTAAATACCTTTCCAACAATATATCACACGTTAGGGTTGAAATTAAAAAAAAAACACTTCCCACTTTACTTATAGGGGGGCTACCATAATAAAACATTTTTTTCCAATTTTTATTTTACCACTTTGTCGGCGTAATTGATACACATATTGGTACCAAATTTCAGCTTTCTAGTGCTCGGTCACAGAGATTAAGCGAGGACGGACGGACGGACAGACAGACATGGCGAAACTATAACGGCTTTATTACAAAAGGTAATTAAACCTGGTTTAACTTAGACTTGGTTTATCTTGCATGCTGTCACTTTCTTTTGAATACTATTGAAGTGAGACGTCATGCGAGATAAACCAAATCTAAGTTAAACCAGGTTTAATTACCTTTTGTAATAAGGCGGTTCGGGTACCTAGTTGACTACGGAACCCTAAAAAGAATACAATGTTAAAGGTTTTGCTGCTTCTTTGGTTATTGTTCCAACAACTGAGCATGAAATTCTAGGTTTCATAGTTCCATAGCTTGGTTTCACTCGAATGATCGAGTAAAGCCAAATTACTGGATTTCTCCACAAATTTCTCAGTATCAATCCGGACTCTGTACCCGTGTCCGGTTGATGGCACTAATTGTCAGGTGAGCCTATATAGGCTCAACCACTCACTGGGGCACTCAATGTAGGAGTACTACGGGGTACAACAAGTATGTATTACATCAAACATATTCCGCCTTATTACAAAACGTAGTTAAACCTGGTTTAACTTAGACCTGGTTTATCTCGCATGCTGTCACTTTCTTTTGAATATTATTGAAGTGAGACGTCATGCGAGATAAACCAAGTCTAAGTTAAACCAGGTTTAACTACGTTTTGTAATAAGGCGGATTATGACTTAAATTGGACCTCCGTTTGCACAAGAAACAATTTTTCAGCCTTTGAATTTGATGCAGGTTCTGATAACTGGCATCTATTCAAATGCGCGTTTGTTCCCAGAGTATAGCTTCGGTATACATCTATTTCAGTTCCGCGAATTTTCAATGTTTGTAATATGTGTAAAGGCGCTCCCTCACCGGAACCATTCGCCTGCAATGTTACAGTGAACCGAGCATAACAGTGCGCAACGTTTTCTATTTATAATAATCACTTGTTTTTGTATAAAATCACATTTTGGCTTGTTATATTAAAGACGAATGCTCAAAATCGAATCTTGTATTGTTTCATAATTTTATTACAGGCGGATCCTTCAGTGAGGTAGCGTCTTAAGTCACACGCTTTCGGTACATCAGAAATTATTGGCGTTTGATAAAATAATTTTACATAATATAACACAAAAAAGACGTACCCTTTGTGCAAACCACGTAGTAGGTTTTTTTTGCTGTACGTATATTGTTTTTAACGCTAGCATAGCACCATGCACCAACCATAGCATATGCTTGCTTTAGCTTTCTGCAAAATCATCATAGTTAAAAGTGCAGGCAGTACTGCAGGGTGCAAAAGTCTCAGATAATCTCAAGAAAAGGTCATAAAGAGATTTTACTCACCACGAAAGTCTAAGTATCATTTAAGAATTGGAAGAAAACGTACACTTATGATAATAGGTTATTACAGCCATCACATTATCGTTTCGTCTGATATTAAAGTACTCGTATCATTCGTAGGAAACCATATCCTCGAAACCATCCGAAAAATTACGCGAAAGTGAACGTGTCGTTTTGGTGTAGAACTGACAAGGTTATGTCTCATTCGTACCTTGATCCACCATTATTATTTCTTTTTATATAACACAATATAGGAATAAATAAAAATGGTGGATGCTTTGAAAATAAAAGGTGCAACGAAGATTTGACTTAGAATGGCAGTAAGATTGACAGACCTGTAGGTAAAACATTTGCCTGTTAGCCTGCATGCTATTTGAACATTCACCAATCAGAAGTTTTTATAGCACTTTGGCATGCAAGCATCCTGTATAGTTTTGTGCAAGTTTCATAACTTGCACTAAAGTAAAATGATCATCCATCATTATACTTTAGTGCAAGTTCTCTAAATACATCTATTTAGAACTTTCTTTTAAGACTAGTCTCTCTGGTGTGAAGTGGAAGATTGCCAAACTATTATTTAAAGTATTATCAAAATCACAATGCAATTTTAATGTAAGAAATGAAAAGTATCCTACTTTCTACTAATATTATAAATGCGAAAGTTTGTGAGTGTGTATGTTTGTTACTTCTTCACGCTCTGTTTATAATCTGGATTAACACATAGGATAGTTTTTATCCCGATTTTATGTTCGGTGGGATAATTTTCGAGTTGCAGCGGGTGAAGCCACTGGCAACAGCTAGTGTTATATTATTATAGTGAATCCGGTACTAAAATAATATCAATAACTAACCGTAGTCATAGGTAAATCAAAAGGTTCACCCTTGTTTCGCCGAACAACTTTTGATATAATTTTACTTGTTCGAACAACGTTTAACAAAATAATCATTTTGTATGATATCGGTTAGCATAATTTTCATTTAATCGAATATTTATTTGCGATAACAACATTTGCGCTATTGATCAAAAGATGTTCATTTGATGTAATGTTCAGGTGGTATAATTTGTGTTTTATCGAATATTCAATTTTTCCCACAAACAAACACAGATGCTGACAGAAATCCTAACCCTAGGCGGTCGACGTCAGGGGCACCCCGAGGTTCGGTTAGTTAGGTACCTTTAAACCCTGCAGACAGACATAGGAGCACCGCGCAGCGGGGCTCCGTCGAACTGCTGGCGGAAACGAATGAAACTCAAACTCAAACTCAAATTCTTTATTTCAATTAAGCCATTACAGGCACTTTTGAGTGTCAGAAGAACATGAAAGGAAACGAATGATTAATGAACTGAATATTCGATACGATCTTTGGACTAAATCATTATTAGTCTAGTGAAACATTAGTTTAAATAAAATTACTGCATTTGAAAATGCGGTCAAATAATATTATAGCAAATAAATAAATATGCTAAATAAAAATCTACCAATTAATTATTCGGTCAAATGAATAATTATGCGAACTGACTTTATGCTAACTGAAATTAGTCAAAGTGATTTTAGACAAAACGTTGTTATACCAAACAAGGGTAAACCAAATCAAAAAGTAGTAAATTAATTTGGACATTAAAGTTATTAATAACTTGGAACCGAACGCCAAATGTTAATTAATGATCGTTCATTAAAAGTATCAGGTGCATCTCGCAAATTATTTATGAAATCATCGAACAACGGTAAGCTTGTTAATATTAATTAATAATTTGGGATTGTTTACAGGAGGATCGCTCGACAATCACTGTAATTCATAAAGCATTTTAAAACAATGTGTGACGTCATGGTTGATGTGGATATTTGATTAATTCGCTTTGTTATTCAGTTTTTGTATTACGAACACCTCTATTCGGTGATTTTGTGGTGTTGGTTGTTTGTTCTTAGTTCATTTTTAACCACGACGGAACGGAGACGGTATATGCGTTTGGGGTGAGAGGTTGTTTGTTTGTGTGTTTGTTTGTTTGTTTGTGTGTTTGTGCAAATACATGTTGCCATTTTTCTCCAAAACTACTAGTCCGATTTTGATGCAGTTTTCAGTTATGGGTTCAGGTTTGATTGGTGCATGTTCTTAGATAGGTGTTACGGTGACAACTCACCAGGGGGCGCTGCAGCAAACATTTTTTGTGCAAATCAAAGTTGCCATTTTACTCCAAAACTACAAGTCCGATTTGGATTCAGTTTTCAGTTATGGGTTTGGGTTTGATTGGTGCATGTTCTTAGATAGGTGTTACGGTGACAACTCACCAGGGGGCGCTGCAGCAAAAATCTTTTGTGCAAATCAAAGTTGCCATTTTTCTCCAAAACTACAAGTCCGATTTTGATTCAGTTTTCAGTTATGGGTTTAGGTTTGATTGGTGCATGTTCTTAGATAAAAAAATTAAAAATAAAAGTAAAAAGTTTAAAAAAAGTTAAAAATAAAAAGCAAAATTAAAATTTTTTAGCTGAATATAGCAAAACTAGTTCATTTAATGGCAGCCCCCGACGGACATTCTTGGGTTTTTTTAAGGTGGGTGTTGTTATTTTATCCTTTTTTCAATTATTTTTTAACAGTCGTGGGTTTTTTCAAAATTTTTAATTTTGCTTTTTATTACTGTTGAATAGCGCTGAAGTATCGTCTGAATATAATGCAGTTAAAATCAAAAGGATTTTATTTTATGCAACATAGAAATGATTCGTAAATAATCAGCACGTCCGTCTGTGGGCGTGACCCTTTAAATTGCGTCCGTTGGTAATGTTTTCCTTTACTATGCTAAAGTTAAGACTAACTCGAAGAGGTACGACCTTTCTATTTATATCATAATTATATTCACACGTCATTCAAAATGGCGCCACCCACACGTTTTCGTAATAAAATTGGAATAGGAACGTGTTCTTATCATTATTTCATGCTCCCAGCTGATCATACCGGTTTCAAAATAAAATATGTGCATCGTTAATACTGGTTTGTGAGAAGAAGATTATCCATTGAGGAAAAGATTAAAAGATAAGTAACTCTAATTAACTAGTTTTTTTTTCTGACCGACGATGAATTGTATAACTGTAAACTTAAAGAATAAATCACATGAGACCGATTGATTTATTGCCATCACCATAATTCTAACCCTACCAAATATATCAAACACCAGATTGCAGTTATGTATCCTAATATACACGTTTTATCGTGTTTGCAGTCAAAACTTACGCAACAAATTAGACGCATTTTCTCTTCTTCTCCCTGACATAATCCCTCACCTAGCGTTTACGAGTCCCCCGTGAAGGTAAAGCCTATTTTACGTCAGAAACCACGCGGTAAATCCTACCTTATTTACCGACAAAGCAACGCCCAATCAGATCGTATCTCAGTCGCAGTTGATGGAGGCTGCATGATTTATCCGACGCAAATGAAGATGTGTTTCGATCGGGATGTATTACCGCACACCGACCTCCTAGCTCTGTGATTGATAAGGGATGGTTTAAGCCTTTAAGCTTGCGTTGTAAATTATTAATCGTTGATTTTGTTTAAGCGAATATAGGTTTAAGTGGAAGGTCAAATTTTAATTGATTGCCCAATTGGTTTAGCATCTGTCAGCTTCTGAATGTCATGAAATCGATCCTCAGGTTTTTTTTTTAAAGATTCACACTATGTATTGGGGCTATGACATGTATAGACGCTGAAACAGCGGAGAAGCAGATTTCTGCTTTCCCTCTAGTGATACAAGCAAGGTATTGTTATATAATGTAAAATTGAAGCGTCTACTATGTCATGTATTCCTGGTATTCGGATTGTTAGTGCATGCCAATTTGGAGCAAACATCGTGTCGTGTGTCTTTGTGGAACAAGCAATCTTCTCTTTGTGAAGTCCTACAAATTGCCTTGCAAACCTAATGATTAAATGACAAGTCTGTCAAAAGCAAGACGCCAAGACGGTCTGACACAAGTGACAGTCTATCAGTGATATAACGATGCTGGTAAAGTAAAAAATGTCAATCTTGTTGGAAGTTTGTTTTCTTTTTGTTTTTAAAACATTACCTCGCACTAGCAATTTCTCCTGTACCGTGTAGTAGTCCTGAAGGCCATTCAAATATTTGTTTCGTGCGGGAATCGGATCCGCGACACACAGCGCAGCAGTCTAATCGCTCAGCCACCGCGCCAACTTTGCCGTCATAAAGAAGTCGTTGCAGAAATAAGGAAAGCTTTAAGATATTGCATGTTAGTAATAAGACGCACCCTCTACGTTTTACTTGTGTTGCGGTGAATAACATATCAATGTTATATAGCGCATGTGACCATTAGAGATAATTACATTATGTTCAAGTCCATCAAGCAATACATTACCACAACATGACATAACCACATGTCTGTATACCCAGCAGGACGCTATGTTGAATCGGATTGAAAACTAAAGTGTTAGCTAAGCGTGCATAGTATTTAGTACCTTCTGAATCGCATAATTAAAAAATTAGTAGGTACCGCAATCTGGTTACGGGGAAATCTTAAATTCTTTCCCTGCAAAACCGTCTGCTGTTTGAAGGTCTTCAGGCCAAACTTATGAAAATAAGTGAACAAAACAGGTAAACAAATAATTAACTGCATTCGAAATAAAATTATACGGGGATCGACTACGCAGTTGCTACGGCGTAGCAACCGGCTACTACTTAGCTACGCCGTAGCAAACGATTATTCATTTCTCATTTCAGTTCATGTTAAAAAGCCAAGATTTATAATTACAGTTTCCTTGAGAACGGTATAACGAAGTGTAGCCGGTACGAGTACGGCACGTGTACGGTACGTGAACGGTGGCAGCTATTTATTTGTACGACGAGGGTGTGACGTTTGACGGATACCTTTGTCATTGTGTGTAATGTGCTATTTTTCTTTACTGAACTAAACTATTAAAGTCATACCCTTTGTGTTAATTGGTGTTTTATAACCTATCCAGGATTTCTATGTAGGAATATCGAACATAAACTCACGACGAGCAGATACCCCTACCTAGGTAGGTAGGGGTACCTAGGTAGGTAGGGGTATCTGTTCGTCGTGAGTTTATGTATGTATTAAATATACAAAAACTACCGACTTTTTCCTAAGGTGGTTCACAGAAACTAAAAAACGGCACCAGCATCGATTCTTACAACTTCTGTTGCTTTATCCACGTTCATATATATTATCTGGTCTTACACGGTCTTGGCATTTTAATCCTACAATTGAAAAAACTATACAGAACTTAAAGCCGAAAAGCCGTTACCCCTGTCTGTAATAAGTGTCAAGTGAACAACCCTACTGAGAATGACCATAATAACATTTGTCTGCTGCTGACAGTCTCAAACTCGCCCCCTGCCGTGATACTACCGTCTCAGTACAATTAATATAAGTGTGTTTTTTAAACGCTTCCTAACTGTAAGCACCTAGATATTCCCTCTGATCCTCTCGACGAGGGTACGACACTTGACATGTCCTTTCGTTATTCCACAATCGTCTTTGTGTCACTCTTAAAACTATTTTACGCTAAATTTCCTATTGTGGAAGTTTAAGTAAATATTTATGTTGTTTTGTCTCTCGTTTTTATTGAAAATAATAAACGACTGTTATATTATTCTTGTTGATATTGTAATCACCTTTTTTTTATTAATAGTTTATTTATATTTTATTTGACATGTTTTATTAATGGATTTGTAGTATTATGATTTTAATTTTTGACGTTTTTGTTCGATTTTAGTGTGACATGTTTAGATATTTTTATATTTCTTGTTGACATTGTTTAATTATTGTGATTTTAATTAATTTACTTTAATTTGTAATAGTGATGGCGTATTCTTCTTCAACTGATTAATCGAGTAATTTTTATTTTTATTTTTTGTTGTCTATTATCTATTTTTTATGTACCTTCTACATTCAGACACAATGCAATTTGTTGTTGAATAAATAAATGAATGAATGAAAAAATCACCATGCTGAAGTTGTAATTGAAAGTCAAACGTATCTATTAATAAGAGTGTGCTTTATTCTATCTGCAACGTCCATGTTACATTATATTACGTCGAATAGCACCAAGAAATAAAAGACATCTACACGGTTCTCCACCAATAAATGCGATGAATTTCCACATATCAGAAATGTGATCTAAAATTGTCCAAAATGCTTCAGTTTCTTGTTTCATTGCGACACTGCAAATGCGACGTTACAGCAAAATATGTCTGAGGTAAGATGCACACAAATAACACACATGTCATGCGTCACGTGTCACATGGTGGGCTGCCCGGCTGGTGGGAGCCAGGCCTTAAGATCAAACAGAGGCGTATTGTTACGCCTACGTTCATAACAATTTTCAAATGAATAAAAGGTCTATTGATGTTCAAAAATATATTTTCATCTATTCATAACCATATTTATAGGCACCATGGTGGGTCCATAAGCAACTTATACAAAAATAGAAACAGATTTTTATTTTGGTAGTTACTGAGGTTGCTTTTGTACCTTTTCGTAAATGTTTTGTGTGGGAGTCGAACCTACAACCTCGATTCATATTCGTCATCATTTTCTCGAGACTCGGAGAAGGAACAGGTCTGAGCACTGTAGGTAAGGCTGGCAGGATGCACATGTAGATGTGGTTGTGCTTAATGAGATCGGAAGATCATCCTTGATTAGCGTTTTCACCAGTCCAGGACCAATAGCTTCTCCAGGTGTTTTCGACTTCGCAATCGATTTCGTTTGGAATTAGTAGCTTTATCGTTTTCAACACCTATTAGCAAGGTGTGGCCTGTTAAATAAAATGTAGAAGTCACGTTCCAATTAAGAATGGTTTCTATCATTGCCTAGAACTTACTCAGTAACAATGAGGTAGTATCAATTAAAAATCTAATTATTTTATTTGGTCTATTTTGGCAGTGACCAGGCTTGAACATTGAAACTTGGACATTTTCATTAAAATAAAGATAGTGCTGTTTGTTAATAATCTAAACTTAATTAGAAATATTATGCTTGAATTCTGAAATGCATTAGTTGCGTAACTTCGACCTCTAATTCTCATTCGATGTCTCATTTAAATTAGCTACTAAAAAGTAATATTTTGTTACAAGAAATAGAATACTATGTTTACGATCTCATCATGTATTCAAACTATTCATAAATCTAAGGACAGACCAAAGTGTTTAAATAAAAACTAGAATTTATGCTTGTCTCCCTAACCTTTCCTAACAATGTTAAGGAAGGGCTTTCAGTCTAACTAACTGGATGCAGCTGAATACTAGTATTTTACATGAAGCGACTGCCTATCAAACCTTTACACCCCAGTTATTACGTACCTACCTAAACCATGACAACAGACATGTTTCCTGACTAAAAAAAATATGATTCTGTTTAGTCCGTCTGTTACATTAATATCGAAAGATATTGGATACGTGTTTTTTGTTTTTATCAAATTTATTTCACATTCATTTTTCGTTTACGCGAAAAATAAAAAAATATGTATCCAATAAATTTTGGGAATCTATCTGACGGACTAATTAGATTTTTTTGTCAACTACCCTATTGCATGTATATGATTGTGTAGAAATATACTTAGGTATAACACGGATGGAACAATGTGGATTACCTATAGGTAATCCACATTGTTTCCTAAAGACGTAACCATACACACGTTGCAGAACTCACACGTTTTTATAACTTACGACAACATAAAGTTTACTACAGTGAAAGTACAGCGTATTCCTTGCAAATAAAACTTCAATTCGTCACACGGAAAGGAAATGTCTTCAATTAGGTGACGGATCGCTTCACGTTTCAGAACTCGACAATACGAACGACTTAACAGAATGATCCAACTTAGATATTGAACATGTTAAGTAAAAGGTACACTAGCTTAGTAGTTCCACTTTGTCCTAGTCCGGTGGTTGCAACTGCGACTTTATGATGGGTGTTTGGTTCGATACTTGTGTCGGGCAAATTACTTATTATTGGGATTTTCATCTTGAGAAATTTCTCTGTACCAACCCGGGATTTTGATTCGTGACTTGTTGATGGTTGTCTAAAAACTGCATCTAACCCTTCGTATATTATAAACCTAAGGCTATGTGAAAACGCTTGTTTCAAATTTTCAGCATCACGTATACGTGACAGATTCTAGCATGCTCCTTCAAGACATATGTTTGTAAGTAAAAATATGTTTTTCCTACTCCTCCGCTATTCTTTACTGATTAATTTCGTTGCGGGATCCAAGACAGTTAAATCGTTTCCCTGGGACTTCGTCGAGCTTCATTGTCTCGGCGCTTTTCTTGTGGTCGCCACTGTTGATTCTGGCTAACAGGAGTTACAGTGGTTTGGTAATAGTGTGGCGGGTGGTCCCAATAAGAAAAAGGCGTATGTTTAAAGTCTGTCAGTCAGTTTGTTATTACAATCTTCGGAACATCAATAAAACCACAATACATGAGGCTGTTAGGTCTCCCGTCGCGTTGGGGCTGCGGGTTGTTCGCAAGAGATACTGCGGCCTCGACATAAAGGGCTAAGAAGGAACATGGGTAGTTTTTAGTCTGTAGAAGTCTGACACTCCCTTTCGCTCTTTATTTGATGATTTCCCGCCAAAACAAAAATACGACTCAACAACGGATAATGAAACAAAGTTCAGTGCTGCGCTAGTATTATTCATTGTATCCCCTTCACTCGGTTAGAGTAAAAAAATTGATTAACTTTGCTCTCCTTTCTTTGTAGTCAGATGAAGGGGCTTAGAAAGCTTATCAGGAAACTTGGAGCTTATGCGAGAAGAGTTTTATACCTGCCTAGGTTAATATAACGTGCCTGTTGATCGTTTACCAAGTTTAAAATCTACTTTGGTTTAACGATAAAAGAGAAGGATAATGTTATGACCATGCAAGTTATATTTAAGTCAATTTACGAGATAATAATTATGCACTTCCCTTCAAGAATTACCTACGTTATTCTTGTTAAAACAAAATCATGATTATTAATATTTTATCGTGCAGCGATTTTTATTACTAAGTTCTTGAAAAACACAGTCGAAGATTTTGTCAGAACTTCATACAATTTTGCGAAGTAATGACAGACACACCCGTCAAGTGAATCACCTTTTTAACTGCGCATTTATCTAATTGCTACATTCAGGCCATCTCATCAAGAAATTGTTAGTCATTCACTATTAGTGCGAGGTTACCACGTAGCTCATTGTTCTTACGTATCTCTGCATACAAGTACCTACATATTGATTAGGTACATACTAACTCATCGTATTCGTATCATCTACAATTCTCCATTAATATTGCTTGCAATCACTTAATCAATGTGGCGAAGTCAAATATTTATTTATTTATTTATTTATTTATTAGGTACACCAACAGCAATACATACTAAAAAGTTAAAAATAAAATATTATAATACAAAAGTGCTGGTATGTAAGCCCATAATAGGTATACACAGCATTCACCATAATGACAACAAAATATAAAAAAAAAATCTTAACAAAATATATAAAAATTATATAATATATATTGATTCTTATAAAGTTCCCTCTGTTAGGACATACGTAAAAGAGACTCTTAAAGAGCGTCGGCCAGTGCGGATTGGTGAGGTCAAGTATTATGTTTCTACTAGCTTTTGCCAGCGGCTTCGCCCGCGTGAAAATGTCGATTTTCCATAAAAACTTTCATCCCCTATTTAACTCCCTTAGGGGTTGAATTTCGGAAAATCCTTCCTTATTCCTTGTCTACATAATAAAGGGAACCTCTGTGCAAAATTTCGGCTTTCTAGGTCCAAGGGTTTGGGCTGGGCGTTGATGAGTCAGTCAGTCAGTCAGGACTTCTCTTTTTATTTATATAGATTACAGCGTAATTGCGCTTTTCTTTTATCCAATAAATGTTCGGTTTCTCGTGTAAACATAAGAACACACAACAGATAGTTGTACCCTATTACGGTGAAAGAAAACAAGACCACTGCTCGTTAATAAGCTGCGGTTCGACGTAACGAGCTGAGTAGCGACCATGAAGAAGGTTCAGATCATTTCCGGACCTAAAAAAAAATTGTTCATTTTGGTCCTTTTGAAAAAGTATTGGCCTATAAATACTGCATTTTTAATTAGGTATAAACATGATTTACTAATATCTTATTGCTTTAATGAAAAGTTCAGCGATTAGACCAAAAGTCTTTATTCAAATAAAACTTTTATATAAAACCTTTTGAACATCAAAATGTCATAAGACTGGCCCCCAAAACCAATGTCTAGTTACAATGTGTAGTTTCAGCAACGTCATTTGTAGCTTAGTAGAAGAGCTGTCTGCCTAGTGCATCAAACATGCATCTAGCATGTATGGATACCTAGAAGGAGCCCTTTTGATGCACTTGACCATAAATGATCTTTACCGCCAATAATTAATAGTTACGATCTATCTCATTCAGACTTTCGAATCCAATTTTTTTGCCAGTGGTTCTTCTGTACCTCACTGTGTAGTAGGGCTAGTGTAGCAGTTATTTACGCGTCCCAGGCCGGTCATAAATGTCGTGTGATACAATAACAGCGCCCAGTTCATAACGATGTTCAAATGTACACTTTTATCTGGTACTTTTTGTGAGTAACGTTTTTTTTGGCTTCGAAAAGAAGTCAACAACTTAATGTGATGTCATTATAAATTATGTCAAAAGAGGAGAACGTGGTAATAATATCTGCCACTCAGGTCGGGTTAAGCCGCGCCTGCCTAGGTTGTTCTGTGGATGGATGACCGCCCATTACATACCGAGTTTCCTCCGTACCTCAAAAAGCACGTGAAGCTGTTGGTCCCGGCTGCTATACGAGTATATATCGGTCCGGTAACCAAATGTCGCGCGTCGGTTATGTAAAAATGTTTGCCATTAAACGTCACTCACCAGTGACGAATGTCTTCTTTAGTCATTGTGAATGTCAAACCATTCACGTCATTACTAATGACGTACGAATTAGCTTTTCCAGCGCTACATAGTTACACAAAACCTTTAACGTACCTACATTTATAGATTATGTTTATTATTTGCTGTGATGTTTCGAGTCTCTTTTAAAAGTAAACTATACCAAACAAACAATGCTTGTGTAAAGTCGATATAGGTAGGTAATGAAATACCTGAAAACGTACCGATTTACCTCCAAATGGTTCGAAGAACTATGAATATTCAAAAATTAACTTCTTATTTACAATATTTGATTTATCATTTCCTGAATTCTAATGAATTATTTAACGTCTGCACAATGTTCAAATCTTCAGTAATGCTTTCTTCATAAACCTTTATTATTGCTGTTAGCTTCTCTGATTTTAAGTACTTAATTATCTAAAAATATTTTTAACATTTAAAAATAGTTGTGCTACTGACACATCTGAAAACAACCATTCGTTATCTGTTGTCAACAAAGAAAAATGTTGCTAAATCCAAATTATACCGAAAAATTATGTAACTTTTTGTTAATCTCCTGTATATTATTCTTTGAACATATTTTTTTTTAAAAACGTGGTCATCATCATCATTTCAGCCAAAAGACGTCCACTGCTGGACATCCCCCAGGCGTCGTCACATTGACCGGTCCCGTGCGTCTCTCATCCAGCGGGTTCCTGCAACCTTGACCAGGTCATCGGTCCACCTAGTGGGAGGCCTTCCAACGCAACGTTTCGTGGTCACACTCTAGGAATTTCTCCTGTATCGTGGGTGCGTTCACAAATATTTAAACTCACATACACAAATACCCAGACCCAGAACAACTAAATGTAGGCCATACAAATATTTTTCCGTGTGGGGATCGAACCCGCGACACGCAACGCAGCAGTCCAATCGCTCAGCCACTACGTCAACCGTGCCGTCATACACAGACATATTTTACACATTAATCTAGGTCAGTTCCCTCCTATTTCCGTTACTTCAGTAACTCGATACATGAAACCTCTGAAAATTTGCCTGTGCCACATCATATTATACGCTGCTTCCTATATATACCTAGATCCCCCAATATATCTACCTACATAGAGTTGTTGGAGCCGCGATAGGGAAGCTGCACAACAATAGGTGTCGGGTTACCGGCGTCCTATTGTTGGAGTTGAGAGCTATGCGTGCCTCTCGCTCACACCTACTTTGCGTGTACCACAAGATAAATGTTTTTACCCTACTATTGAGTGGTTTTTAACTGAATACAATAGAGTTCTCAGTATGAATTGTGCTGTTACGTAAGTAGGTTAGGAAAACTTTAGATCTATGCTTTCAGAGATGTTTTTCTTCGAACAGGAATGTTTTTAATAATTTCGAAGAATTTCTTTGATTTTTCACGTCCATTATTTCATCCGATCAAGACAAGGTATTTGAGGGACTTTCATTGTCATGTCTTGAAAATAATTGATGAGTTCAGTTTGTTTTATTGAAACAATCTCATGGTAGTTGTCTATTATATAATCTGATAACAAACTGTATAATGGTAAATAACAACTTCTAACAATTAAATAAATTGCAAACATTATTTTACGGAAACTATTAAGCAAACCACACACCACGCTGTCGCCAAAAGTACAAAGTCGATTCAAAGTAACGTTTACCTACAATTACCGCATTAGATCTATGTCGACGGTTTTATCTCTAATTCGAAGCCACTCTCCCAGTTATTACCTAACGGGCTGTTTGATTAAAACTCCCCCTACCGGTAGTACGGTCAACCGCACCTCTATGGCAACAATTGAACCCGGAACACACCTTTATCCCGTAGTAGTAAGAGCGGTTTTCAAACGCTACCGTTGAGAAAAAAGGTGAGTTTTTGCTGTAGGTAGCTTAATTACTAACTTGTGTGCGTGTAGTGTGTGGAGCAGTAGGTCAAATGGTAATTTGTCTCATGATAAGGGATGGAGTGTTATTCACATAATTATTGTACAATGTGTGGCTACATTTCATGTCGTTGTAGTGCTCTGCCACCGAGGACTTGTGGCTGACCTTTGGGCCAACCAAATGTGCAGCTCGTATACCCTACCTGCTCTGTAGACTAAGGTGCAAAGGAATATTGTGAATAGACTAGCTGGATTGTGATTTTAGCCATACCACAAATGAAACCACAATAGAACCATTATCAATGTAGAATATTATTTTCACTGACTCAAAATAAAAACAGCTGTGAATGACTTCAATAACATTAACATTACCAACTTAAGTAACGGTTTTACCCACAGCCTTTAAAATACTCATGTGTTACTACAGAAGCGTAGGTCAGTAATTACAGCATGATGTAAGCATTGCCAGAGGGCAGACGTACGGCAGCTCAAATTGTAACCCGGGAGTGCTCGGGAGGGAATCGACGAATTATGAGCATATGGGCCGGGTAATAACCGGAGTAATTGCCTGGTCCTCAATGAGCCGGAGTCTACCTACTGATGGGCTTATGTTCATAACGGTATGACCGTACTTGGCAGTAGAATATTATGTTTATATCCACCTTTATGTGAACTTATCATGTGGACGATTCTTTGTATCGTACGGAAAAGTGTTGATGAATAAAACATATAGTACCAAGTAATTCCAATATAATACTACAGACATCGAAGTCATCGTGTACATTCGTTAACATACCTAATAATTCTGCATACGTTTGTACGAATTATAATAATGGAAGTAAATTAAAAGTTTATTTTTGGCGAGATTTGTGAAATATTGTGACAAAAAAAAAGGTTTAATGATATGATACCTTGACAGTAACTCCTAATCATATTTTGACCTAAATAAACACGGTGTGTAGTTATTTTGCTGAGTAATTAAACTAATGCCACGATGCTAATGTCTACGAGAAATCTCCATTCAAAATTCAATTCGAAGATTCTCTAAAGCATGCACATTGCGCTGCAATCTATCAATCCTCAATCACTAGCGAATCAATGGCCAGTTAAAACATAGCTCTTATTCCGATTTTCACGAGAATGTGAGTTCAGAACCACTTAATGTAATCAAATGTGCACTAAGCTTTACTGATAAACTTTACAGCTCTTTGCTTTTCTTTCGAATTAAAGTTTTAGAACTTGCTCGTGAGAATAAATGGTGGAGTTTTGATGAAGAATAATCTGCTTTTATCATACAGTTTGTAAGAAAGTGAATGAAGAATGTAGCTTTCTGCTGTCAAAATCGAAGAACCGTTTTAATTGTAGCGCAACTTGAACATGTCTTAGCGCAATTTTATTTGCTAAGTTCTTAAATACTTGAAAAGTGATGTGTGTTTCTTTACATTTGTTAAATATACAGAGTTTTATAATCTGCAAACTAGTTTAAAGCCTGTTTGTTGCCATAGCGTAAACGTCCCTTATAAACTCAAGAATGATTGTCTAGACGGATCAATCATCAACATTCGGCGCATTCTGTACCTATTCACTCTTCGAGAAAAAACAAATCAAATATTTCATTGACCCATTTCATCTCCTCGCCATTTGCTGCAGGAAACTCAATTTTACTTAAGAACAGGAGTGTCGTAGAGTTGCTAGTCTCGGTAAATGTTTACAAATTATCTCATAACGTTATTACAGCGGGAACGAGCGGAGAATTTGTGATGTCACGGACAGAGGGCACGGGAGGGAGGGAGTACGGGATGTAATTTGATGGTTTTTTTTCTATTTGTTTTTCGGTTTATGTGGTTTACCAAGCTTATTTACAAGATGCAGATTAAATGAGGCTTGAGCTTGATTTAAAGTCGGATAGGTAATCTGCATTTTTTCCCCCAAATAATTACATGTTTGTAGTTTGATTCTTCGGCTTTCTTATTCTATTCCTACTTCATTAAAGAATAGGAAAAGTCACGATTACTCAGGCATAAAATTCAATGAACAATCGAGTAAGCTCCGAACAGTTTTCTGAATCCGTTTTACAGATTCAGAAAGCAGCACAATATTGGTGTGAATAAACCAACATAAGTTTCCCGCAAATACGAGAAAATAAAATAAAATATCAGCTTTCATACATCATCTGTGAGGCGTATGAGTATATATAAATGTGCATATGTGTGTGTGTTGACGTCAAGAATGTAATTTTGCTACAATCTTTGAAGTTAGAAAGCTGGGGAGAACGTAATCGTATATTGTGTAACGTATTTTGTTTATACTAGTAAATGTGTATCATAAGTGAATGCTTAAAGATTTTCTGGAATACGTTTACGATTATGCGAATTCAACATAGTCGCAAATTTAAATAAATCTGTTTAAAACTATGTCATTTGATATTAAATTACATTTTTTTTTCGTTTTCATATTAAAGTAGCGCATACCTTATTACTTTAATATTATTTTTCAATTACCTTAAGTTTTATACTAAACGATTAAGGTTTAATCTTTATTCGTCACAGCAGTATACACAGAGACTTCTAACATTTTCATTTTCCTGTTCAACATGTTCATTATACTCTGCAGTCTGCACTATTCCCTTAAGCTATTTTACCTGATAATCCTTCGTATGCGGCTAACCGATGTGACCTATCTAATTCTAAAAACGAGGACTTTTGTATTAACATATTTAAAGCAGAACATGTTCTCCTGGTCTAGAATAAGCTTATAATTTTATTCAACGCATGTAAGAGCTTCATGGAAGTCTATAAAATCTAAGAACTTGCTCAAGATCATCTTGTGAGCGGCTAAACTTTGTGTTTGCTTTCCTAAACCGGGTACAAGAACCCGAGGATATTATTCCTACCTAGGTTTATACTGAAAAAGGGGATGTCACATGCAACGTATCTTGGTAGAAACTAGTTCGCATTTGTGACTATTAATATCATCGTAAACGAACTTAAAGAGGCATCCTGTTGTTCTGCTTATTACCAAGGACAAAAAGCACAAGTTTATGTTTGTATGGTATGTAAAATAACCTTCATCTTTCCAAATGTCTAAGGAAAACAAAAGAATCAACAAGTAATAGACAAAAATTCTTTAATTTTGAGAGATTCTAAGCAACTAGCTAACTCGCTGTAGATTTGTGACTATATTATCAACTTTATATTTACCTACAATCTCGACAATAATATAAACATAACCGTTACTAAGTTAATTACACAAACATGTATGAAAGTTAGTGTAACACACAAAGAAAATATCGGTACAGGGACCTCCTCGGAGCTACGCGAACAGAAACGGGCCCTAACGAGCGGTAAATTGCCTACGAAATACCGCGACGTCGTGTATTAGCGTACTATTGTGTTATGGCACAACTTATGTTATTTATTACGTGGTTTACAAGTTTTCCTTCGTTAGAGTTATAGGGAAAGTAATATTAGGTTGTGTATAGGATTGATTAAAAGGTTTAATGATATCGTACGCGAGTGACTGTGATGTCATATTCATCGCGTAGTGTAGTTTTAAACGGCATAAAGATTTGTGGAACTGTGTCGCAAAAACTATGTTCTAGCTCCTAATCAGAGGCACAAAAAATGTAGTCAAAGAGACCATCGCGCTCCGACTGACGACACAGAGGAAGTGGTGAAGTTCTAGTACAACAAAATGATGTCGTGTAAGCGATATAAAGAACAAACAATTATTTTGGTGTATAAGGTATTCCTTAATTTTATTAATTTCCGGTAAAAACGAAAGGTACTGTTTTTTCTAACGTCCTTGGAATGCAAAACAATACGTTATTTAAGACCTGCTTTATTATATTATAAAATGAAGGGTATGTCCACCAACCTGCCTGTGTCCTCATGTCTCGGGACACGATGGTGCCATGTGTGTTGTGCGCGCGGCAGCGGTACACAGTCGCGTGGATGTCCTGTCGGTACTGCACCGCGCTGAATGGCAGGAACACCAGTGTGCCGTTGTCCAGGACTTGTCTGCGAAACGAGAAGGATGCAATCAAATAATTTATTCGTAAAATAAAACACGGATAAAACTGCCCTGAAAAGAACAATACACAATTTACCTTAATCTTTTAAACATAACCTTACGAAACTCATAAAAAAGTACTCGAAACTCGACACCTTTAACCCGAAACAAAAACGGAACGGCCAATATCTTGGAAAATTTACCTGAAGCCATAAACCGCGCGATTCCTTCAATTATTCCTGACTTTAATTTCCTCAATGAAAAAAGGATAAGACCGAATTAAGGAAGAATTGCACTGGCTTTTTAAAAAGGAATCGCGGCCCGTAATTGGTGTTGGGAAATTGGCGAGAGAATTTTCTGGAAATATTTTACAGGTGCGGCCATATTGAAGTGAGTAAGAATGAAAGATCTGTTCTGCAGATAAAAATCATCGTGTTAACTAGAACGTAGCTGGGTTCTGTGGTATTTGACTGGTAATTGGCTGATTGGTGAGCAAATTCAACTTAGTAAATTGCCTTTTTTGAGAGACTTACCACATCTTAAGATTTTTATCAACAATTGTGGTATATATAATTCACGAGTTTAAATCTCCAGATAATTTATGTAATGTTAGAAAAATTGCGAACCTTTAGGGAAAAATATAATATCCGTAACACATAGGTACATCAAATCCTAGATTCGAAACGAATACAAAGCACCTGCCACTGTGACAGCTATTCGTAACGACATCATTCATACCCGTCAATCGCGCCGCAAAGTAAAGAACGATGTGCTTTTTTAAAGGTTGCACGTTGGTAATATAATCACCATGGTTTCTTCACTTTACCTTGTATTGAGTATTGATATACCACTATTATTGTAACTATGTTAATCAAATGAATAAATGACTTATGACTTCACGTATTCCGAAGGGAGAGTACCTATATATCTAAAGGTACCGTAATCACAAACGTGAACCGCAGTGACAAAGCCACCCTAATCACAGTAACAATACGCAACATTTTTCTCAAAACTTTCCTCATGATGTTTTCCTCTTTCTCCGCATCACATCCCAAAACAACCGACTACCACACGTTTACAGTCATCGGTGCCACTTTCAGACTTCCTTTTATTGTCTCATTTCTTATTTTAACCATTCGTGTAACACCACACACCCCCTGTAGCATTCTCATTTCAGCCATATGCAACATTTTATTTATCATTTTTGTAGCCCAATATTCTGATCCATACAAGGCAAGCAGGTCTAACCATTGTTTTAAAAATCTCTTTGCACGATTGAACTTATATGTCGAAAGTCGGAGCAGCCCTGGAGAAGGGAACTATCTAGCACTATGGTTCCAGAACAAGGGAGACCGCCAAAATCGTAAAACATGAATTAGTAGACTATAGATATAGTTCTGCTGATTTTTAAACGTTCTCCAGCTTTTGTTGCCATTTCTCGACTTCACACACACAACAGTATGCAACAAAATGCTTCTTCCAGTATGGCCGATGTCGCAGAGTCTATAATCAGCAAGAAGAGGTAACAACGTCTTTACCTCTTCCGCTGACGACTGGTTTCTATGTAACTCTATAAAACCGTTTCCGTAGATGTCGCCATTGCGTCTGACGCTGCTATCGAGCGGCGATTGCGACTGCAGTTGTGCCGTCACTGGCTGTCACTTACAGACCGACAGGATAAGAGAAATGCCGCTGTCATCGAAGATATTACATCGGAATTAAAACTATAGCGTCATTGCGGGTTGTGGGTATTATCATCACAACCGCAAGCGTCGGCTCAGCGGCATTAGCAGTCGTCTTCGGATGTATGCCTTAAGTCTTCAGTCTCTACTTGTCTTACTCGTACATAGTAAATGTTGGTAGAGTTTCAGAGAAGAGCAAATGTCAAGAGGCTGGGACTGGTTATAAAACAGCTTTTTAATCCTATTTACATGTGCAATGGCGTCGTGATATTGTTAGAGGAAGTCTCGACTCAGTTTAGTTTTTAATTTCGTTAGTTTCTGCTGCAATGCGACTGTGTTAATGCAAGTGTGTAAATGTGAATATTTATTGTCTTAATCGTGTAAACTTTGCATGATTTTAAAAGTATAATGTTACTGTAGCAACTGCGGAATAAAATTCTTTCAAAAACACAAACAAAAATTTTATTTTGCTGCTCAAAAAACAGGTGTGCAAACCCTCAAAAGTAATTGGAAAAAGCAATGATAGTAAAAATACTTTACCTAAAGATGATCTTATTTTATCAGTTTATACAGTATCCAACCATACATAATTAAGTTAAGGCCATGTAAAGGCATATAGATTTTTTAAAGTTCGTATTAAAGAGGTTCATTTCTGTCACTTGTATCAGTGTCGTTCTAAAGCTCAATGTGTCATATTTACACGTCGTTACTGTACAAGGGTGTGGTCACTAAAGTAACAGGTAAGTACCAAAACTGTATAACACATGTAACCCTCCACGTCACGTAACGTTAGTACCCACAAGCCGCGCCGCAGAGAGCGGCGAGTGGCCCTTTGATGTTCTAATGTAATCGTTTTATGTGCCGCGCGGTTTCGGCCCTGGTTTCACACTAACTGGGTAGCTTTCCAAGATTTTTTGATCAATGTTTAATCTGGTTTGGCTAGCCGACCTCAATTCTTAATGTGTTTGCCGAAATGGGCTATGATTCGGATGGTTAGTTTTGAGCTTCGTCTGTGACTGAAAAAACTGTTGCAAATCTAATATATTAGCGAAGTATAGTTTAGAAATAGATTTGGTGAATTTTGTAGAATAAAATGCCATAAAAACCGGGGTCGAGAGATTACTCCTCGTTATTCTAGTAGTCGCAAGCAATAACTTCTGACAGGTTTGACAAAAAACATGATTGTATTAAATACGGGTGTGTTGGGAAACTATAGGTTAATAAACTGGTAATGAATAAATCCTTGAAAATCAATGTGTCCTTGCAAACTTTAAACATAAACAAGACCCTTTACTTTACTCTCACACCACCCGGTTTTATACCCCACGCCATCCGCAGAGACTTCACATTGACACAACGCTGTCACCGAACTTTTCCCCACACAACACATTTGCCAACTTCAGGAAATAGCTCATTCATCTTCATTCACACAAAACAAAAATCCAAAGACTTTGAAAGTCAAAGCTAAACAAGGCATATCATCTGTCATGTCTCAAGTTAGTTCTGTTTTGGGAACGCCAAAAAATCTACGTTGACATTCCTTATGTACGTGGTTTTCCTGTGATATAATTCGACGTGTTTAGACGTCTATGTTCCTCGGCAGCGTGTTAGTTGGTATCTAGGTATCTAAAATGATATTATATCCATTTTTTTCATAAATTTATAACAAGCGTGTTGTATGTTCAGCTTATAATGTAGAACAAATTGATATTATTAATATTGTGTGCGAGTTGTTGACATTTTTTTTTTATAAACCCTGCCCCTCACTAGGAACTTCTCCTGTATCGTGGATGCGTTCACAAACATTTAAACTTACATATACAATCACCCGCAACAACTATCTGTAGGCCATAGAAATATTTATTTCGTGCGGGGACCGAACCCGCGACACGTAGCGCAGCAATCAACTGCTTGAGCCACTGGGCCAACCGTAATAATGCTGTGTGTTTTTTTTTGTTATTACCAACACTTTTCTCAATTACAAGTAGAGACATGGAGCACTAGCTAGCGTATTACAATGACCTATCATGAAGTACTTACTAGGTACTTAGCTGTAGCGACCGCACAGCGTCAGCATTTGCAATGTAAGCACTAACATAGGAAATGTACAGGGACGCCGGCAAGCGGGCAGTCGCGCCGAGAACCCATCCGAGTCAGTGCTATCGTGTAGTGAATTAACTGTATGTAGAGTGACTGTATCTAATAACCAGGACTGTGTAACTAGTGTGTTAAATAGAATAAAACAACAAGTGAACTTTCTATCAGTATCTTTATTTACTCCTCCTGAAACACCAAGAACACATCATACCTACATTGGTGACCCCGACGTGATTTCAGGCAGGAAAGGATATCGCGTTATACGTTACTCAGCCGGGCGACTCAACCAACACGTGGCACGCGCATTGAGCAATAATTTGAGGATCATACAACGCCACCCGAGAAGATGAGTGAAGCAAAGAGCGAGGAGCAGGAGGTGGCCAGCGTCTCTGTGACAGCGCGCATTCCTGACTTTTGGTGCGATGAACCTAAACTATGGTTCATACAATTGGAGGCGGCATTGAACCCGCAAAAGATATCTGACGAGGCGAGGTACCAGGTCGTAGTGTCCAAGCTGGGCAAGGCAGTATTACCACAGGTCGCAGATATTTTGACAGAACCACCTGCATCACAGAAATATGAGGCGATAAAAACGCGGCTATGCAGTGTCTACGCGCAGTCCGAGGCCCGTCAAGTGCAAAAGCTGATGGGAGAAATGGAGCTGGGAGACCAGAAACCATCGCAGTTGCTGAGGAGGATGAAAGATCTGGCGCGAGGTAAAGTCACAGACGAAACATTAATAATTTTATGGAAAAATCACTTGCCCACCACGGTGAGTGGCGTACTGGCAGCCACAGAATCAACAGACATGGAGATCTTGGCTGCAGTAGCAGACAGAATAATGGAATCAATCACGACGAAGGATGACGTCAGCAAAATAGACGCGCCAAAGGAAGCGACGGATATAATCGCCGAGATAAGAAGCCTAGGAGAGCGAATCAAGGGACTGGAAAGCCGTGACTCGAGGCCAAGATACAACAACCGGGGAAGACAGAATTACAGATCGAGATCGCGAGACCGCAGCACCAGCAGACGACGAGCCTTGCAAGACCCGAATTGGCTTTGTGTGTACCATTTCCGCTTCGGACCACGCGCCAATAAATGTATGGACCCGTGCAACTGGAACAAGCAAAGAGACAACAAGCCGGAAAACTAGCGGGGGAACAGAAAGTGGCGGAGATCTGCATCCCAAGAGTGAACCACCGCCTAAGTGTAATGGACGTAAATACAGGTATTCAATATTTAATTGACAGTGGTGCAAACGTATCGGTATACCCGCGTAATCTAGTGAAAGGTGCTTCGAAAGAGTGTGAACCCGACAAGTACAAATTGTTTGCTGCAAACGGCACACAAATAGCAACTTATGGACTGGTAACGAAAGAACTAAATTTTAAGCTGCGTCGCAACTACAGATGGGTATTCATTGTAGCAGATGTAAAGCAACCAATAATAGGCGCGGACTTCCTGGTAAACTATAAGCTATTAATAGACTTAGGCCGCCGACGATTAATTGATAGTGAAACCCAAATGAAGGTTGTAGGCTGCATTACTGATTCCATACAACCCACGATTAAGACAATAGTAGATAATCACCCATATATAGATTTATTAGCAAAGTATCCAAGTTTGACTAAGCCTTTCTCATTTAAAGAGGTCCCTAAACATAACGTGTGTCATCACATCGAGACCAGCGGCGCACCGGTGCACTCACGTGCACGACCATTGCCCCCAGACAGGTATGCTAAGGCTAAGAACGAATTCCAGCTCATGCTAGACTTGGGCATTTGCAGGCCCAGCAAAAGCGCTTGGGCCAGCCCATTACACATAGTCCCAAAAAAGGACGGCAACATTAGGCCGTGCGGCGACTATAGAATGCTAAACGCCATGACTAAACCGGATAGGTACCCTGTCCCCAGATTGCAAGACTTCACGTATTTATTAGCGGGAAAAAAGGTATTTTCTAGCCTCGACATTAATAGGGCTTACAATTGCATTCCAGTACATAAAGATGACATAGAAAAAACAGCAGTTATCACCCCATTCGGACTATATGAATTTCCTAGAATGCCTTTCGGTTTGCGCAACGCGGCCCAAACATTTCAAAGATTCATGGACCATACTGTTTTACAGGGGCTAGACTTCCTGTACTCATTCGCCGACGATGTCATTATAGCTTCCGTGGACGCGGCCACGCACAAGCAGCACCTGGAGGAAGTTTTTAAACGATTTAAGGAATTCGGTATCACAATAAATATTGCTAAGTGTTGTTTCGGACAGGAAAAACTAAACTTTCTAGGCTACGAAGTATCTACGGAGGGTATTCGGCCCCTGCAGGACAAGGTGAAAGTAATCTGTGACTACCCAAGGCCAAAGACAGTAGAGGAACTACGCAGATACCTGGGTATGTTAAACTTTTATAGATCACACATCCCACACGCAGCGCAGGGCCAAGCAGAGATGAACAAATATCTCCACAACTCCAAGAAAAAAGACAAGACCATCATCGAGTGGACCAAGGAGGCAGGACACGAATTCGAGAAAAGTAAGGTCAGTTTACAAAAGGCAACATTGTTGACACATCCTCTACAAAACTCCCCACTAGCATTGATGACAGACGCATCAGACAGCAGCGTGGGAGCGGTATTGCAGCAACGTGAAGGTAACAACTGGAGCCCTTTAAGTTTTTTCACCAAGCGGCATACGGAAGCGCAGAGAAAGTACAGCACATACGATAGGGAATTATTAGGCATTTACTTAGCAACAATCCACTTCAGAAAACTCATAGAGGGCCGCGAAGTGGTGATCTATACAGACCACAAACCCTTAGTGTATTTATTTACCAAGCTTGGAAGCGAAAAGGAAACCCCCAGGCGAACCAGGCAAATCATGTTTATTAGCGAGTTCACGACAAATATTAAACACATCAGCGGCACGGATAACGTCACAGCGGACTCATTATCGCGCATAGAAACAATTAATTGCCCAACAGGTTTCGACTTAGTAGAACTAGCCCGGGCACAGGAAACTGATAAGCAGCTCTCGGAATTATTACATAGCTCAACGAACAATAGTTTGCGTTTTAGTCAACACAAAGTAACAGGCACACAGCATTACATTACATATGAAACATCAACTGGTAAGGAACGAATGTACCTACCAGTACGGTTTCGCGATAAGGTAATTGAAACCATACACAACATCAGTCACCCGGGAATCAGAACTACCAGACGCATGATAACCGACCGATATTTCTGGACAGGCATGAATAAAGACGTCAGTAGGATAGCTAGGACATGTATTCGGTGCCAAAAGGCAAAGGTGCATCGACACACACAGTCAGAGTTGGGCCATTTCCCCGACTGCGACCGCTTCGAACACATACACATCGATATCGTGGGACCCTTACCTACTTCACAGGAGGGCCATCGATATCTGATAACGATGTTAGACAGAGCTACCTCATGGCCCGAGGCAATACCAGTATCAGACATTTCAGCGAACTCAGTAGCCAAAGTTGTGTACGAAAACTGGATCGTTCGTTTCGGCTGTCCCTTGAGACTAACAAGCGATCAGGGCAGGCAATTCGAAAGCGAGATATTCAAACACTTAATGCGATTTCTAGGAGTAGAGAAAATACGCACCACCGCCTACCATCCTCAGGGAAACGGAGCTGTGGAAAGAATGCATAGGTCATTAAAAGTAGCACTCAGAGCAAAGCTGAACGGTGAAAATTGGGTAGGAGAACTGCCAACAGTTCTGTTAGGACTCAGGGCCGCACCGCGATGCGACACTAATGTTAGCGCGGCACAATTGGTGTATGGCTCCACCTTGAGATTGCCAGGAGAATTATATGACAACACAAACGCGCAGTTTTACGAATCGCACGAGTATGTACAAAACTTAAGGGAAACAATTAATAAACTAAAACCTAAACCAAGTCAGCACAGGGACTCCAGGACGATTTTTGTACACCCAGAGCTCAATAAATGCAGCCACGTATTCGTTAGGCGGGATATGGGAAAGAAATCATTGCAACCACCATACGACGGACCGTACAAAGTTATTAGGAGAAACGATAAAATATTTACAGTACAGTTGCCAAGCGGTAACAGCAACATCTCCATAGACCGGATCAAACCAGCGTACCTGATTAATTCGAATGACGATCAAAACTATGAACTGCCACCGAAAACTACAAAACCGCAAAATAACGGTTGTATGGAACCAGAAAAAGTAGACGAACAACCAAGTAGCAGCAAAAAGGGCATATTAGTTAGGAAAAACGCTAATGAAAACGCTAACACGCGCACCACACATAGTGGTCGCGTCGTAAAACGCCCAGTCAGGTTTAATATATAAAGTACCACACCAGGTTTAGCATCCGTTACAATAACGCAAAAATATTAACCATGCAACAACGCGGTGATTATTATTGCAACATACTTTGTAAAACACAAACGTTGCACCATTATTCTAAGCACTTTGTTAAAACAATGAAAAGCATGACGAGTCATTTTATTGTAATTGGACATCGGAATCGCACATTTAAAACTAGCATTGGTAATAACGTAGTTGTCTCATATTATTAGAAAATTAAAAACCAGTACACTACAAGTACTTGTGAAAAGTGACACCATGGGGAAAACTCAAAGTAAAGACCAAGTTATCATCGCACAAGGAGGCTCAAGCACATCGGAGGTCGAGAATCAACTCGCTCGACTTAGCTTAACGCAGATAGCGGTGCTAACAATCTTTGGCGTAATAATCATGTACTTCATCTATACGAAATGCAACGCAAGAACAAAAAGGTGGATTGGCAAACAAATGCTCAACGCAGCGCCAGCCCAAGAGCAAATAAACAATATATCTAGAGCGATACCAATGTCCAACGTTGTCATAACCTAAAGGTAATCCAAGATATAACTGCAGTAATTTAGTATCGTAATACATAGCACGGAAGGAAGAGGAATACGAGTAGTGAGGAACGAATGATTTAACGGCGCTACCATGGGAGCGTTGCGGATCCCAAGGGATGATATTTTCTTTCTATTGTAATGGCAGAACGAACACCATGGTAGCTACCATCAATTTAAGGAATGAAAGGAACATTAAATATTAAGTTAGATTAAGACCTAGAAACTAAAAAAAAAGAGAATAATGTAACACTATATTAAATTATGTTATTTCCAGACCATTGTTTACGTACGACATCCGACTAGTAACCAGACTCGGATAACGGTGTCAGCACATTCCGCTGACGCAAACAAACAGCCAGGGTTACAACACACAGTATGAAGTTAAATTTGGTTCTGTAGAAAACTTACTTACTTTTTATATGTTAAAAATTTTTGTAAAAATTTTGAAAATAAGGGGGGAATAGCTGTAGCGACCGCACAGCGTCAGCATTTGCAATGTAAGCACTAACATAGGAAATGTACAGGGACGCCGGCAAGCGGGCAGTCGCGCCGAGAACCCATCCGAGTCAGTGCTATCGTGTAGTGAATTAACTGTATGTAGAGTGACTGTATCTAATAACCAGGACTGTGTAACTAGTGTGTTAAATAGAATAAAACAACAAGTGAACTTTCTATCAGTATCTTTATTTACTCCTCCTGAAACACCAAGAACACATCATACCTACATTAGCAAACACTGAAAGGATTTCAAACTTTTTTTTTTTGGCGGGTGGAATATCATTAAATATATCTAGATCTAATCGCTATATCCGCTCTTGGATATAGCGAAAGGCAGTGTCAGACTTCTACTGACTAAAAACCACCCATGTTCCTTCTTAGCCCCTTATGTCGAGGCCGCGGTATCTCTTGCGAACAACCCGCGGGTAGGATTTGGACCTTCAAACATCCCAAATATTACAGCGGTCTTGAGGGAAGACCTATATTCAAAGTGGACGAAAAGGCAGGTAATATATTAACATGATATTATGTATGTACGTAGTCCCACATTCGTTACCCTAGCGCGGTTCATATTTGTATAATAATTGAGGTAAAAGTCGTTTCACGTTTTAATTAACGAGCGTTTTATTTTGCTGAGCTGCGGCCGAAAAATACCAGTTTTTAATGTAGTTCAGTATTTTTTATAACGTTGAGCAATTATTTATACGCGAGTCTAAATGGAGTATGTAAATATATACGTTTTATTTTGGGATATGTTTCAGTGAATGTTATGAAAATAATTGTGTTTATTGTAGTTTTCTTTTAACTTTATGGTCAATGTTTTCAGGACAATATTCAGTCAGAATATCGTTCAATTGACATCCAGTTTCAATGTTCGATTTATTTACTTATTTATTTTTTGTAGTGTTGTATGATTGTGAAAATATTGCTTTATTTATTGTAGAAAAGGTTTTTGTTAGTTTAGTTTCATATCGTATAAAGGGTGTAAAAGTAGAAAAGTACCCCTAACGAAGCCAAAAGGTACTGGTTCTCTCCGTCATTGCGATCAATTTTTTGTTCTGGACCATACCTGGGAAACTACTAGTTCCGGAGATATTGGAGGTCAAATTTCCGAAGTTTTTTTTTAAATATTAGATTTTTAAAGTAATAATTTTACTTTAATTGCCTCCATGACCTGGTTACTATTCAAAGCATACATTAGCACAATGTTTTGAATGTGCTACATTGAGTTTTATCGTAAAACGTGATATTTTACCCAAAAAAAAACCCTTGACGAAGTCGTTAACCAAGCATCATGTATGTACATTTATCTAGTAACCCTACGCAAAATTGATTGCTGGGAAGTTGTAAGTAATGTTTTAAGTTAGGTATATTGAGTAGGACATACATGCGTAGTAAGCATGCTAACTATTACAGAAGCGTAGCCCTAGACTAAAGCAGCAGAAAGCTATACGTCGTTTTGTAATAGTAGCATTTAGATAGAAAAACTCGTGCAAGTGTTTTATTGAATACAGTTTTTCTTTCCACATATTTACCGATACTTCCCTCACTCGATCTCGAGGACTAGGAGCAAATTTTACATACATGTCATCATTGAACAAGAGGTACATTTCTCAGGGGAAATCTACGGATAACTCCGAGGTAACAATATTATAAGAGTTTTGCCTAAATTATAGCGCCGCAGCAATTTCTTTGTGCTGCTTTACGGGCCATATTGGGAGTTCTCAATCTGATTGGAAAACTTGGTGTAGTTTGTAATATTGCCAAAGTTTTAATATGGATCCCCAATTCTGTGGCAATCAGTGTGTAAGAATGGTTCATTGGCGACTGAACCGATTCCAGACGAACCTTTCCAGGTGCTAAGCAAGATGATTGTACTCGATTTGGTTTGAAATCAGATGGCCTGAAGGTGCTTCATCTTGCCCATCACTCGATTTGTAAATTGGAATCTTGATATGACTCGATATCCAATTTCCTTTATTTTCATAGCAAAAGTAGTCCTTCTTCTAACACAGACGAATATTTTAGATTGTTTAGCAATTCGATTACCAACTTAAAATGTGCGTACTGACAGTTTTATAAAGATGTTTTGTTTGAAAGGGCTACAACACTTTGAATTGGTGTAGCGTGACAATTTGATAAACAATTAATTCCTCTTCTTGCCCATCGACGATAGGTAATATAAATGATTTATCGGTATACCTTAGGTAAATACATGACTATCAAACAAAATAATTATCCTTGCTCAAATACCTATGTAATAGGTAAATATTATTATAATAGTATCAATATTTGGAGCTGAGCGTCGTCGCTCAATGCAAACATTAATCATGTCACGGCTTGCGTGGCCAGGGAATACGTATCAATGTATATAAAGAGGGTATGTGTATACATACGGAATATCTGTCGTGAAAACTGACAGGACGAGCAATGGACTGTTTATTTAGGTCAACCAACATTGAACGGGCTGCGGCTAAGAACGGGTCTTATCCCCTGATATTACAACTGCAATATTATAGTGGTAATCTGGTGGCAGCATCAACGTGTACCATTAATATGTTCATTTAATGGTTTTTGGGACACCTCTGAATTACGAAGAAGTCAAACATCCAGGGGTACCACGGACACCTGAGTTGAATTGATTCGTTGTTTACGCAGAGGCGTAAACCCCTCTCGCTTTATAACCCTCTGATTTACATGACTAGAGTCAATGGATGGATGGATTTTATGGACAGTCAACCTCTCTCTAAACTAGTAGTATAGTTTTTGTTGTTATTTAAATCTGGTTGTGCGTTCTGAAAGTTCATATACCTGCAACGTTGCAGACAAAAGTCAAATATTTCGTTGAGTCGGTTAATTTATCTATGCAACAAGGAAGTTCTTAGTGGAAATCAGAAATAAAACCCCAGCATTTATTAATAACTATACCACAGAAACCTGCTAATCCCCCAACGTTGAATCAGCATGAGCCATGTATCAATTAGTAATCGATAATGCTTAGATTCAATCACAGCGACTAGCGCGAACTATAATCATGTCTGATTTGATTACACTGCTCGCTTGTCATGCTGCCCTGGTAACTCTGGTACCGAATAGGGATGTTCTTGGTAAGTCGGTAAAGTGCTGTTCAAATCGTTTGGTAGTCAGAGTCAAGTCGAACAATGGTGTAGTGTTACAAGTTGGAAACAACTTTTGGTTGACTTTGATAGGCGACGAATTATTATCGATTTTTATTGAAAAATGCACTTTTATGAACTGCTATAAATAGGTACATATTTGCATAACGCAAGAGAGATTATGCAAGTACCTATGTACCTATTAATAGCAGTTCATAAAAGTGCATTTTTCAATCAGAGGTACCCCCCAATCTCTCGCTTTTATACCATGGGGGGTGACAGAAACTACTTTATCGCTTGTTACGATCCGCGATCTTTTTCAATAGGAAATCGAGTACTCTATCTCACTCTACCCTTGGGGCAAGATTGGGGTCAAGAGGAAGCCCAAAAAAAAAAAAAAACTTGCCGTTATTCATTTGAAACTTTCTGCGAGTTAAATATTAGACAAACGGGCCATTGACAACAGCCAATGGATCACTTATCTTGAAGCGCTACCTCTCATTAAGACTGTGTCGAAGAAAATAAGCTTTATTTCAACCTGAAAGATTTTATAACAAATGTTTTCCTATTTTTCATCCCTTCAAATCGAAAAGTGTCGTTTTGTTCCTCTATAAGTGCGAGCAAAGTAGCTCTTTTCTCCATTAGACTTTTTAGCGGGCAGTAATGAGATTTGAATTTAGAACATGAATCGTTCATTGAAATCGAACGCAAATTGAATTGTGTTGGCTGTACGGTGCGAGGAGACGCGGTAACTAAATTAAAAAAAAAAACAAAAGCGCGCGATTTACTTCCCTGTTCTAATATTCGGTACAGACTTTATTGTATTTTGTGCAAAAAAAATGAGCTCTACGTCGAGTTCTGAAAGTATTAACTCCTGAAACAATCAAAATAGAAGCTAATAACGTCATACAAAACTTAATCCCTACGAAATACCGGGAGAAATATTTAAAGGCATTCGACAATTTCTTAATAGGGAGTAGAAGGTTGTTTAGTAACGTGTTGTCCTAATAAGGACGTAAAACTGGACACATATTCGTAATAAATATATTATGTCTGATGGATTTAAACGTGTCGTTACTCTATTTTTATTAAATAATAATATTACAATAAAATATGAGGCGCCTTTTATTTTCTCATAGAGGGTGATGAAAAGTCGAGTGTATCACTCGGGTGCAAAATATATTTTGGGCTCGGGCGACGTACTTTGAATCCCTCGCTACGTTCAGGATTCTACTAAAGAATCCCTCACTACGTTCGGGATTCTACTCTAGAATCCCTCACTTCGCTCTGGATTCAAAAAAGCGCCCTCGCCGTAAAAATATTATTTTGCTCCCTTATGATACAATCTACTATTCAGTTTCCCCCGAAATGGCGAGACAGGCTGGACATAACCAGTGGTCCACTTTGACCCTGGATCGAAAAAATTGGAAGTCATGGGGCCTTTGACCAGCAGTGGAATGACACGGGCTAACATTAATAATAATTATCAGTTTAGCAGATACAGGCTGATGATATAATAAGGTACTAAATAAGGTGCATGACAGATTTGATGTATTGTAATTTGTATCTTAATTTTATTGTTGTTTAATCTCAATTTTATTTTATTAATTAATATCTAGTATTGTATTGTTTTTGCCGAACTTGTTACATAAACTTTGTATGCCTCAATGGCGGGACATAGCCGACACCTGTATTTAACACAACATCTTATGAACCTATGATTCACAATAAATTATTTGAATTCGAATTTGAATTTGAAATAGTGCTAAACATATTATTATGACCTCACACGCGAAACTAGTAACATTATTTACCTAATCAATAATTGATAACCCAAATTCAAACAAGCTGTGTCCGATATTAATAGCCAATTATAGCTCGGACACTTCCTTGTTAGTATACGTCGCATATTATAACAACTCGCAGCACAATAATAACTGTTCGTTAATTTTCACTGACTGAGTATAAATTAATGTGCTTTTAACGGCATGAAGTTATAAAATAATCCAACTCGCAATGTTGAAAACATCCTTTATCTACCCAAATATCATAAACCCTCTCTAATGCGTTCAAAAACCATAGGCAATGACCAGCATTACCAACCAGCAGAAATAAACGGAACTGTTATGAACTTGGAACAGGTTTAAATTTAAAGTTTAAATTTGGAACAGGTGTCAAATTCAAGTGAGTGTGCTATTCTAGTATCTACATAAAGACCATCAAAAAGACATCTGAACATCTACATTTTTTATTGCATTACACTGGTAACAATGCTGGTCATTTCCCTATGGTTCCTGAACCCATCATAGAGCCCTTATGATATTAGGGTAGATAAATTAGTGTATGCAACTATACATAATTAGGCATTACAACACTCGTGTGATGCTATTAATAATTAATTAAGATAATAATTAATTATTAATAGCATTAAGATAATAATTAATTAACAAACTCGCCTTCGGCTCGTTTCTTAAACCCACACTTGTGTTGTAATGCCCTTCATTATGCACAGTCGCATAAAACTACTATTTGTTGGTAGGTTTATATTTACACTTTACCTACGTGAGATACCGACTAGTTGGTATTTATTTTTTTCGCATTATGTTGTGTTTTTGTGACTATTTTGTACCTAGTCGTTTTATGATTCAAATTTGTATTAACTTTTATGTTTGTGAAATATGCCACGGGCAGAAACGGTTTTCCTTCAATGTTTCAGAAATAGAGCAAAACAAGCAGTCAAGTTCGATATCTTTTCGTAAAAGTAAGGCATTTTTATTCGTTTTTTAATTTCTTTGAGGGAATAATTTTCAAAAACTTCTTTTCATTCTTATGTTACTCCTATTCTCTGTCATTGAATGAAAGTTTTATGCTAGGTAGAATAGTTCCAAAATAGACGTTATCATATAAAATACGTATTACCTATGTTTGCGTGACCTTTAGAAGAAACCCGTGGGGTGAAGTGATCATTACCGTCCGCACCCGAACTTAACGACAAATAAATTGTCTATTCTATACATTTAAAGGTCGCATGTCCAATTAGAACTTGGGTTTTTGTGAAGAAACTTATTCACGGAAGTAAGTACACCATAATTATTTTTGACTGGGTTCGCCCTCGTGGTCTACAAGAAACATTTTTTTTTCTTAGACAGTCATTATAAGAGGATAATAAAAAGTTTCACATAAAATTCCGAAAAATATATAAGTATGTTTATTAGTTGTCTAGTACCCATAACACAAGCTCTGCTTAGCTTGGGACTAGATGGCGTTGTGTGATAGTTGTGGAATATTATTATTATTATTATTAAATCCTTTCTTTCAGCTTTCTGGGTCCAAGGGTTTGGGCTGGGCGTTTTGATGAGTCAGTCAGGCCTTTTCTTTTTATTTATATACTAGCTTTTGCTCGCGGTTTTGCCAGCGTCAAAATTTCGAATTTTCGTATAAACGTTCATACGCCCCTACCTAACGGCTTACCCTTCGTTGTTGAATTCCGAAAAATGCTTCCTTATTCCTTTTCAACATTGTAAAGGGAACCTCTGTGCAAAATTTCAGCTACTTCTTTTTTTATTTATTTATTTATTTTATTTTACAATTTATGTACACACAGTAGACGGCACAGGAAATTAACATTAACATAATACTTGAGTACAAAGGTACTGCTTATTTCCTATATATTTTTTTTATTTTTATAGATCTAATATGTAGATGTACTGCTGAAGTTTCTTCATCTCAATTTAATGAAACGTGACTATTCTGTATCTGGAAACTGTGCATACGGTTTCGTACACTTAGAAGTTGAAAATTATTTCACGGAAACATACTAGCCGGATAAAATCTACTTATTTATAAAACCGAAGTCAAACATCAAAATCCATTCAGGTCTTAAAGTGTAGAACTCACAGACATACGCAGAGGACATAGTTCATCATTATCATCATTTCAGCCGAAAGACGTCCACTGCTGGACATAGGCCTCCCCTAAGTGTTGCCACATCGACCTTCCCGTGCGTCTCGCCTCCAGTGGATCCCCGCAATCTTCACCAAGTACACGGTTCACCTAGTGGGAGGCCTTCCAATGCAACATCTTCCGGTTCGCGGTCGCCACTCCAGAACTTTTCGGCCCCATCAGCCATCCGTTCTGCGAGTAATGTGCCCTGCCCATCGCCACTTAAGTCTGGCAATTTTTCGGGATACATCGGTAACCTTGGTTCTCATGCGGATGTCTTCATTTCTGATTCGATCACGCAAGAGACATAGTTATTTTCACATAATATTGGATTTACCGATGTGAGCGAATTAGAATGAGAATGAAGCTGGATGAGACTAGATGAAGTATTGTCTACCTACAGAACCGAATAACAATATTATTGTGCCATTCTCCAAACACACAGGAAATGGGTCGACAATATGATCGAATCAATAGACACAATCTATTACAAACAGGCTGTTCTAGTTCATCATCATCATCATCATTTCAGCCAAAAGACGTCCACTGCTGAACATAGGCCTCCCCCAGGCGTCGCCACATTGACCGGTCCCGTGCGTCTCTCATCCAGCGGTTTCCTGCAACCTTGACCAGGTCATCGGTCCACCTAGTGGGAGGCCTTCCAGCGCAACGTCTTCCGGTTCGCGGTCGCCATTCCAGAACTTTTCGGCCCCATCGGCCATCCGTTCTGCGAGCAATGTGCCCTGCCCATTGCCACTTAAGTCTGGCGATTCTTCGGGCTACGTCGGTAACCTTGGTTCTCAAGCGGATGTCCTCATTTCTGATTCGATCACGCAAGGAAACTCCGAGCATAGCCCTCTCCATTGCCCTTTGGGTGACTTTGAGCTTTCTGATGAGGCCCATTGTGAGCGACCACGTTTCGGTCCCGTATGTAATCACTGGCAACACACACTGGTCATAGACTTTCGTCTTGAGACACTGGGGTAAGTTGGACGAGAAGATACCGCGCAACTTCCCGAACGCTGCCCAGCCGAGTCGGATTCGACGATTGACCTCTTTCTCGAAGTTAGATCTACCCAACTGGACCGTTTGTCCCAGGTAGACATAATCGTTCACAACTTCGAGCGTAGAGTCTCCGATCTTGATAGGAGTGGGTGTTACATGAACATTCAACATAACCTTGGTTTTGTCCATGTTCATTTTAAGACCCACTCTTTCGGAAGCTCTACTGAGGTCATCGAGCATTGCACTGAGGTCTTCCATGGTCTCAGCCATGACCACTATATCGTCGGCAAACCGAAGGTGAGTGATGTACTCGCCGTTGACGTTGATGCCAAGTCCTCTCCAATCCAGAACCTTGAAGATATCCTCCAATGCAGCGGTGAACAGTTTCGGAGATATGACGTCTCCCTGTCTCACACCGCGCTGCAGAAGGATAGGTTCCGAGGTCTGGTCCTGAAGTCGGACTGACATAGTGGCGTTTTTGTACAAACACTTCAACACCTCGATGTACCGGTAGTCGATTTGGCACCGTTGGAGAGACTGCAGCACAGCCCAAGTCTCGATCGAATCGAAGGCTTTCTCGTAGTCCACAAACGCTAAACAGAGAGGCAGGTTATACTCTTCGGTCTTCTGTATAACCTGCCGCAGCGTATGTATGTGGTCTACGGTACTGAAGCCTTTTCGGAATCCGGCTTGTTCGGGAGGCTGGAAATCGTCAAACCTGCGTGCGAGACGATTCGTGATGACTCTTGAAAACAACTTGTAGACATGGCTTAGAAGTGAGATGGGCCTATAGTTCTTCAACCGGGCATTGTCACCCTTTTTGAAGAAGAGCACCACCACACCCCTGCACCAAGCCTGTGGCGTTTTCCCCTCGAGTATGACGGAATCAAACAGCTTCTGTAGGGCCTTAAGGACCGGTTTTCCACCCGCCTTCAGAAGTTCGGCCGTAATTCCGTCATCACCCGGCGCCTTGTTGTTTTTAAGCTGTTTCAGAGCCATCCTAATCTCGTACAGGCTGACATCCGGGATGTCTTCGGTATAGTGTCGGGTCAATCTAGCTCTGGGGTCTTTCGCTAGATTTTCGACGGGTTGATTAGTTGACGTGTACAGCTGCCCATAAAAACTCTCGAACTCCCTCAGAAGCTCCGGTTTGGCGGACACGATCCTGCCATCGTCGGTCTTCAGTTTCGTGAGCTGGCTTTGCCCAATAGCCAGATCTCTTGCAAATACCTTGGAGCCTTTGTTCCTTTCAATTGCGTCTTTAATACGCTCGGTATTAAAGCGGCGGAGGTCGCTCTTCAAGGATTTGGAGATCCGTCTATTGAGCTGCCGGTATTGCCGAGCTTCGTCTGAAGACTGCAGGATCATCTCACGCCGCTCCTTCATGAGCCTGAGAGTGTGATCTGAGAGTTTCTTGATCTTATTTGTACGACGTATCTTAAAATATTTAGACCCAGTCGTATGGACAGTTTCCACGAACCCGTCGTTGTAATCGTCCACTGAGCTTCCTAGACATTCGAAGCGATTCTGGAGTTCAAGTTGAAAGCTCTCGGGGTTTTGGATTTGGATCTGTGCTGGACGGAGCGTAGACTTCATCAGTCACCCACCTTCACCTTTCTAGCTTTATATTGATGTTCAATGTGCCTCTTACCATGCGGTGATCGCTTCCGGTTTTCACCGAATTGATCACAGAGACATCATTGAACATTTGCTTGTTGGTAGACATGATGAAGTCAATCTCATTTTTAGTCGCACCATCGGGGCTCTGCCAGGTCCACTTCCTGTGCTCACGTTTTTTGAAGAAGGAGTTCATCATAAAGAGGCCCTCCTTCTCCATAAAACTGGCCAGTTGGTGACCCCGGTGGTTCCGAAGTCCAATCCCAAATTGCCCCACTTGCAGCTCATCCTCGCTTCGTTTGCCCAGTTTCGCGTTGAAGTCCCCCATGACAACGGTGAAGTAAGTTCTGAAACCATGCATGGCTTTAGAAATATCCTCATACATGGTTTCTACTTCATCGTCGGGGTATGCCGAGGTCGGCGCGTAGACCTGTATGACCTTCAGCGAATATCTTGCAGATATTCTGAGTATAAGGTACGCCACCCTGTTCGACACACTCTCGATCTTCACCACGTTATTCACGAGAGACTTGTGGACGATAAACCCAACACCACCCTGTGACTGCCGGTCTCCCTCTCGGAAGTAGAGCAGGTTGCCGGATTTCAGGATTATCGTGTCCTCTCCCTCTCTTCGGACTTCAGATAATCCGACAATACTCCATCGCAGCCTGCTTAATTCTTCCTCGAGTTCCGCCAGCTTCTCGTCGCCCCGGAGTGTGCGCGTATTGTATGTTACCAGGTCCAGTCGTCGGTATGTTTGGTAGCCGGATCCCGTCCGGGGATTCTTAGCACCCCTTGCCACGCCGTTGCCTCGACCGCTACCGTAGCCGAGGGTAGACGGGCTGCCGGGTACTAGGGGCCTGTTTGGTTTAACGCTCATCATTTTTTGGGGGGGGGTTTGCCATAATCGCCACGCTTGGCAGGCGGGTTGGCGATCGCAGTATGGTTGACAAAGACACAGAGAACGCTGCTGCCCATTCTCTGGTAAGTCCCTTAGTCGCCTCTTACGACACCCACGGGAAGATATGGGATGGTGCTATTCTTTACGTCCGACACCACACGGAACTGTTCTAGTTATTAATACCCAATTACCGATACACTGATTATGATCGGTTTGTTTGTTACTAAGTATTCAGTCCATTAAACACATTTATGTATAGTCTTGACGAAAGAAAGAAGACCAAATAAATGATGGATGGATTGTGTTAATAATGATATGGTAACAAAAGGAGGGAAGTTGCGCGGTATCTTCTCGTCTAACTTACCGGGCTATGCTCGGAGTTTCCTTGCGTGGTCGAATCAGAAATGAGGACATACGCTTGAGAACCAAGGTTACCGACGTAGCCCGAAGAATCGCCAGACTTAAGTGGCAATGGGCAGGGCACATTGCTCGCAGAACGGATGGCCGATGGGGCCGAAAAGTTCTGGAATGGCGACCGCGAACCGGAAGACGTTGCGTTGGAAGGCGTCCCACTAGGTGGACCGATGACCTGGTCAAGGTTGCAGGAACCCGCTGGATGAGGGACGCACGGGACCGGTCAATGTGGCGACACCTGGGGGAGGCCTATGTCCAGCAGTGGACGTCTTTTGGCTGAAATGATGATGATGATGATGACAAAAGGAGGTGTCTCATGCGATGACGAGAAACAGAGAAGTATGGAAGAAGAAGACATGCTGCGCAGACCACAAATGAATTGGGATAAGGACAAGAGAATGATGATGTATAGTCTTGACGACTGTTCACTATATTTTTTTTCCAGAGTCACTTTAACGTACGATTCTCTCCTCGTGAATGTTAGTTCACATGAGGTCGTACTACTGGGATCAATTTTATCCTAACTCAGTTCATGGTCTACTCGTGTGTCTTCATGAACAACGGTTCAGCTGTTGAGGTAGAAAATAGGAACTAAAGGAATTTTTTTGTTAAAAAGTTTTAATTTTTCACTTTTTAGTGGTTCACATGTAAGTTCACATGTTCATGGGTCATAATGTGGACAATGTAGTTTTTTTTGTGAGTTTTGTTGATTTTTCAAAAACTGCTTGTCCCATTTCGATAAAAAAAATATGGGACCATTTGGGAAGTATATACACAAAAAAGAATTTTTCAAATCGGTTAGCAAGTGACGGAGTTATGCCCGAACAAACATTAAAAAACACATTTGACGACACGAGAAATTCCTAGTGAGGGGCAACGTTTTTTTAAAAAAATATTTATAAACATCCGAATTGAGAACCTTCTTCTTTTTTTAGAAGTCGGTTAAAAACATGTTGCGTCAACCGGCGGCGTATGGGGCAACAGCAGGAAGATGATTTTGAGAACAGACACGTCAGACACGTACCCACACAATTATAAAATAAACCTAATAACTAATAAACACTAATCTATTGGATAGGCCGTTACCCATTTTAATGCCCAATTACCGTTAGGGTGAGCCTCATTATCGTCTTCCGAACAAAAGTTATTGGTGTTAACTTTTCACATAAATTTTTGTCGTTCCCATTAAAGTAGGTAATGTAATTTTGGAGGATGAAAAGGCTTCCGAGTATCGTCCGTTGTTGATATTTGTGGCCTGCGTAATGTTGCGGATAAATTATAACTTAGATATTGTTTTTATAGGAGTTTGCTCTCTGGTCCACTGACTTCATCTTTGACACGTGTTTTATCAAATGGAGAAAGATATTTAACAATATACTGCCGTACTCAGAGAAATTTAGTGATTACTTAAGCCATCCTTAGTAAAGATATTGACACTTTAGTGAAGTTTTTGTAAGTCAAACCTTTACTTTACCTTGTGGAAAACAAGTAGACATACATGTTCGTGAAAATTATAATATTTTCTCGTAACAATTATCCTTCGTTACGGCTTGTCTATCGTCTCGACGTAAGGCGCAAGTAAGCCGAAATAGCGGTTAAAAATGGCTTCTATAACACAACAAAAAAAAGGTATTCCTTTTTTTTTGTGGTGGGAAATCATCAAATACTTAACTCCTCCCGCTCTTGGGCAGAGCGGAAGGGAGTGTCAGACTTCTGCTGACTAAAAACCACCCATGTTACTTCTTCGCCCTTGTGCCGCAGGTAATGTGAGTATGTACCTCAATTCATATTCATCCGAAAAGCTCGTTGTGTGATAAGTTGTTTCGAAACTGAGAATAAGTTTGTTGATGTCTAGCGAACCACCATCGGCAGGATACCGGTATAGTCCAGTCTAAGTAGCCAAAATTAGGTAAGAATCTTGGAATTTGTGTTGGCCAGCTACAAACTCGTAAAAGCTGGTACTCGTATTTTGACATACTAAAAGTTGGCTCAAAACCTACTTACAGTAATGTGTCCGCGTCTATTAAAATTTTACACGCACACACCACATCCGACCATAACTTAGAAGACAACTTTTAGGATGTCAAAATACAAGTTTATACGAATTTGTAGCTGGCTACCTTAAATTCCGAGGTGAACATACTAATTAGTCTGGTCTAGTAGAGCAGATAGTGTTTAAAAATATGGCGAAGATATCATTAAGCTGCGCTTGCTGTAGTCTTCTCGTATATATTGTGTGACCATTATTCCACATCCATTTTTTTTACCCGACTACGGCGAAGCCAAAAGTAAGGGTAATAATTTTGGCAGTCTATGTATGTATGTATGTTCCACCGTAGCGCCTAAACTACCGAACGGATTTTAATAAATGAAGTGTCAATAGATTCGTAAGAATAGCCCGGGTGACATAAGCTATATGAATTTTATCAAATATTTTTATGACGGAAGTTAAATGTCAGATTCATCATCAGATATCGAAAAAAAAAATTGAGATAATCATAACATGTTTGGTATCAAATGAAAGGTCTTGACAAGCACATTACAAATATGTATTATATTATAGTTTTAGTGCACACAAAAATAAAATTCAAATAAAAAAAAATAAGTTCAAAAATCTAAAACCCGACTACTATATACAAAATCGCGGTCTTAAAAGTAGAAAACAAGAAAATAATTCTTGTCTGATATTCTTCGTAGTCGCATGCCACCTCGCTAATAGCAATTAAAAGCTGAATTCTGTATCAATGAGAACGCCATGAAGGAGCATCAGGTATCAGTGGCATGCGACTACGAAGAATATCAGACAAGAATTATTTTCTTGTTTTCTACTTATAAGACCGCGATTTTGTAGTAGTCGGGTTGTAGATTTTTGAACTTTTTTTTTTTACAATTATATAAGTAAAAAAAAAAAATGAATGATGAATCTTTCGTTTACAGCTTAGATCTTAGACCGCTCGTCTCAGTAAATTTTCGCGGGCCAGTGCTCAAAGGGTGTCCGCGTTCGTTAGCAAGCTCGCATCACGCGCCGTCTTTGAAAAATAAACCCCCTAGCTCTCTAAATATGTGCTCTTTTTAAACGAACGTATGTAGGCGTAGAATTTTCGTAGCAAATCTTTGGTGTGTAGCTAGGAGCTTTAATATTTGGTGTAGTGAGAAGAAAGATTTGCTTGGTGTTAACGTGGCCTAATTTCTTGTTGAAAATAAATGTCTTGTCCTTTGAGTTTAGCGGCTAAAGTAGATTTCTACAATAAAAAAAGCTTAACGTCATAGACTGGTGTTTACAATAGCTAATTGCAGGTTAAACATAGTCTAGAATACAGTACTACTGTTTATTACTTCGTTTGAAGTTAAATTTAAAGTTAAACAGAACAAATCTTACTAGGCTTTCTGTCATCATTTTCCTGCCGTTATCCCATTTTATTTGGGGGTCGGCGCAACACGTTCTCTTTTCCCTTTCTTCCCTGTTAGACGAGGTTTTCTGACCAAATGATACAAAGTTTCGTATGCGTGGAACGTATAAAGTTGTAAAATGAAAATTAAATTACCATGAGTTGCTATAAATAAAGTAAACAGGCTTCTTCTGGGTAAGCTCGTTCCATCGTCGACATCATCTCTGCCCTTAGGGCAAGATTGAGGTCAAGAGCAAGCCCATTCATGATAAAAAAAAATTAAAAAAAAAATGCCGCATTCTTCAAAATCGTGAACCCTAAATACTTTTGTAAAGAAGGAACGAAATATTGACAAGACGTTTTCTTCTATTGTTTAAAGCTTAGTAGGTATTCCTGGAACTTTTCGTAACGAGTTCAAGTATGTTTTTTATTCCAGTGCCTATAAATAGTATTCAATATATGTATCTAGGTATTGTCATCGTTTGCGCTTTGAACGATATTTTCATATGAAATATTGTAGTCGAAACACAAAGGTAAAATATAGATCAATAATTAATCAATTTCCATACTTATAATAAAATATGATTGTAAGAAACATGATTGTTTGATAACATAGATAATATATTGAAGAGTAGAAGAGAAAATTTTGTATCCAAACCCAAGTAATACGATTCAAGGGCAAGAAGACGATGTTATTGTAGGCTAAAACGTTTTACGCAACTTCCACAAAACCTCATACTTTCCATATTATTTCTCTATAACTTAATTTTACAAATAATATAAATCAAATAACCTTATTTTCCGCCCACTCAATTAACCTAGCGGTTCCCACCATCTTCTTCGTCTTGCAACATTTACATTTCATTATTTTCTTTCCTCAACCGTGATTTGGTAATCTCAATTTCGTCAGTTAGCTTCAAAGTTCTTTTTTCCTATCTGATAGTAAAACTTGGATTAGTTCTGTAAAAGTATTGTAATTTTTTAGATCAACTTAGTCAAGGCTCATTTGTATAATGTTATCTTTTTGGCTAAAACTTTTTTCTTGATTTTATTCAAGCGCGATAATTGGACGATAAAGTCACAGCTTTTATTAGTTACAATGAGTTATGTTTAGATATTCCTGGTCATTGATGTTTTTAGGTAATCTACACGTGATTTTCAGTCATAACATTTGACCTTGCTACTGCAGGGACACATGCCTGTAAATCGCAATCAACCTCGCGGCTCCAAGTGAATCGGTAGATGTCAAATCTACACATGCACATTAAAAAATAAATCTTAATTATAAATAAATTTAAATTCAACCTCTCCCTCCTCCTTTTTTTTTGGGGGGTGGGAAATCATCAAATAACCCCTCCCGCTCCGGGCAGAGCTGAGTGTCAGACTTCTACTGACTAAAAACAACCCATGTTCCTTCTTAGCCCTTTATGTCGAGGCCGCAGTATCTCTTGCGAACTACCTGCTGCCCCGATGGGAACCTCCCCCTCCTCCTCAGACCTCCATCTTGCCTTATACTCGTAGGTATACTACACGACCCTGGGCCAATCTCACCCGGGCTATAACAGGACAACTTGTTGACATTTTTTTTTCTTTAGCTGTCAAGCTGCCAAAAAATAACAAGGAAACTAAAAATTATTAAAGTTTCAGCATTCTTAGGAATATTTCAATATGAATAGTTTTCTTTCAAGTCTTATTTCGTATTCAGGCAAAACTGTAGCAACTTGAATAGAGGACAGGTATAAAAATAACATATTTTGTTCCATTTCTCAAAGACTCGAATACTTTCATAGAACGAGCGATAAAATGTCACTTCTTGTCAGTGACGTTTTTGTGATACGCGTAATAATCGTAAAATGGAGATAGAACATTATTAAAATTAAGTCTTTATTATAAAAGATAGAAATGTTTGAAATTCCTAGTAACTCCGCGAAAACACATTTCATAAGTCTGATTATAATTATTATCACAATACAAATGTTATGCAATTTAATTTAAAAGAAAACAAGAAAATACTTACATGTTCCACTGTATAATAATAAAAATTGCGAGTATTTATATTATGCAGTGTACTACACACACAGTATACTTGCATACACCTACATACAAAGTCCCTTAATAATAGAAAAAACCTCTTAACTTATGCCACAAACTGATGGCCAGTATGAACGTTATAAGTAAAAAAAGATAAAAATACTTGCTCAAAAGAACAATGTACGTCATAATAGAAAGACAATTTTGTTAAAATCCGATTAACTGCGGACTTCTTTTCTTTATTTCTTTGAGGATGAAAAAAGTAAAACATTCATTTCGCTATCAGACGGATGAGTCGACTAATAGTACCGGAGCTAGGGCCGGGGTGATGCTCGCGATCTAATGAGACGAATACTTTATCAACTTTTGACAAGTTTCAATGAAAACAACGTTGAAAACGTCAAAATTTTCAGATGATTTGTTTGTAAACATTAATTGGATACGATTTATAATCTTTTTAATATAGCTTTTTTTTGTTTTTAACGCCAAAAAAGGTTGGAGCGTTTCTCTACTGTTTCGGAACTCACATTGAGTGTAGACGCTTCTAATATTTTATTTTCAACAGGAATCAAATTCAAAATTTTAGGTTTAACTGCTTATAGTGTCACAAAACCAGTAACAGATCGTGTTAATCTTCACCCCGGGTCTCGTAAAAGAGCCGAGAGAACAAGAACGGTCATAACCATTTTATTTACTTTTATAGCTTGCAAGCTCCCTGCAAGCACCATGATTTACGACAGCAAGAACTTTAACTTGTCCAATCATAAAACATTCCGTTTATAGATACTTGTGTCGTGTGGTTGCTGGCAGGGAGTAGGCAACCCACTTCTGTCGTTAAGTCAAGAAGATGGACATAATAACAACTTAAAGTAAAGGCACCAAAGTGCCAGCCGTTTATGGGCTCTTTATATCATTCATCATCATAATTTTACACATATTCTGGTATAATAAAAGTCTGTGAACAATGGCATGCTTTCACATTAATTATTGCCGATATTAGAGAAAAAGAAAGCTGAATGACCAGTCCAAAATAATCTCCAGAAGATAAATGCTTATTCAAATATTTCCAAAGTACTAAACTAATTAGTCGGGCTTGTTATGAGTTCCGAGCAATAGCCTGAGAAAACCCAACGAAAGTATTTCAGATAGCGATTTACACTTGAATAAAACCGGTAAATATGACGGAAAATAATGAGGACCTCAATTGAAAGTCTTTTGACGTCTGAAGATTACACGTGGACGACTGATGACGTATTCTTTCCATCAGAAATCATTTATGTAGTCACAATTATCTACTAATTTGAATAATTGCCTATTGCGTACAGTTTTGTTGTGTAATTTTTCAATAATGGAGGTTTATAAATATTCAAACCAAAACCTGTATTGAAAGATTTACAGTTTATATTTTAAAATAGGTCGTTTGGCAATAAAGCGTTTAATATTTCCTCATTATCTTCAGATTCTGGTGTTTTGAGTTTAAATTTTTTACTCAACGTGATCGCGATATTTTAATTGCTGATTAAGAACGTTGTAAATAAATAAAACTCGTCAAGTGCATATTAAGTTGGGTTTGCAATAAGTTTTTCATTTAATTTTGTTTCATCCATTTCACAATCCATCCTTAACAGAATCTACCATCGTACAAAATAAGGAAGTTTACCAGTTCCCTTAATTAAACAATTGTACATGTAACACACAGTACTTACTTACGGTAGTGAATACAAAGTTAGGACAAAAACCTCCATCACGCTCAAATAAAATGCTTAATTACATTTTTCTCTCATTCTGAAAACGCTCACATGATGTAAAAATAAAATTCCTAGCTGTGGACCTAACTTGTCCGACTGACCCACGAAATATATTTAACTGGGCTCTTTGAAAGACTACAAATTATGTAAATTAAAGAAAACTTTTAGTCAGACTATTATGAAAATTAGAAATTCATTGAAAGGGACGGCGACGTTTTCAGAACAACCTGTTTACAGGCACTGAAGCGAATCATGTATACTGAAGTTTCTATACAATTAAGTTATTTTGTACATATTCAAAGGTTTCGTTTTATTTTAATTCAGTGGCCGTTTCCATTCATTTCATTTGTTTCTCATTGGCTCGTAAACTCACTGGACCTTTACTAACACCGTGACATTTTCATTATAATCTCACTCGAAAAACGGAATTGTGACTGCTGTAATAGTACATTACTGCAGAATCCAGCAAGTAAGCCTTCCTGGCCAAGTATGAGTTAACCGGACCGAACCGCAGGTGAGGTCTGGTTATATACGAGGCCAGGATGGCTTTCTTACTGGTTGAGGTTTGTATAATGCTTTTCTCAAAAATTAAAGAAAGTTTAACAACAAATTCGTTTAGTGAATATTGAAGGTTACATTCATATGTGAAAAACACAATAGCACTTTTTGGCCGACCCGGGAATCGAACCCAGGACCTCACGCTCTGCAGTCGAGCTTGCGACCACTAGACCAACGAGGCAGTTTAGGAAACAACTTTAGAAAAAACTTTTTAATAAACTGAAATTACTAAATACAATCATAAAATCCCACACTATACTTCTACAACATTACTAAGTACAAAACGCAACGTATAAAATGGCTGTTTAAGGTTCCAAAAATATATGTATCTCATAAAATGTCATACCAAAAAGAGAGATAGATATATATTTGGAACCTCCCTTCTATAACCATGTTATAATGGCTAAACTCTAGTCTGTGTCTGGTACTATGTTTTTTTTTCTAAACAGATCTAAAGAGGATGACCTAGTGTCCAGTAAGTAAATTACATACTTACTTACTGGACAGTAGGAGATTCCAAGTTTAAAATCTCGCTTCTTACTGGGCAGTTGTGAATAAGTCTCCGGTAATAGTACATTACTGCAGAATCCAGTAAGTAAGCCTTCCTGGCCAAGTATGAGTTAACCGGACCGAACCGCAGGTGAGGTCTGGTTATATACGAGGCCAGGATGGCTTTCTTACTGGTTGAGGTTTGTATAATGCTTTTCTCAAAAATTAAAGAAAGTTTAACAACAAATTCGTTTAATTAATATTGAAGGTTACATTCAAATGTGAAAAACACAATAGCACTTTTTGGCCGACCCGGGAATCGAACCCAGGACCTCACGCTCTGCAGTCGAGCTTGCGACCACTAGACCAACGAGGCAGTTTAGGAAACAACTTTAGAAAAAACTTTTTAATAAACTGAAATTACTAAATACAATCATAAAATCCCACACTATACTTCTACAACATTACTAAGTACAAAACGCAACGTATAAAATGGCTGTTTATGGTTCCATAAATATATGTATCTCTAATGTCATACCAAAAAGAGAGATAGATATATATTTGGAACCTCCCTTCTATAACCATGTTATAATGGCTAAACTCTAATCTGTGTCTGGTACTATGTTTTTTTTTCTAAACAGATCTAAAGAGGATGACCTAGTGTCCAGTAAGTAAATTACATACTTACTTACTGGACAGTAGGAGATTCCAAGTTTAAAATCTCGCTTCTTACTGGACAGTTGTGAATAAGTCTCCGGTAAAGTTCACTTTCTGGATACTTTTTAGAGATGTTATGGCAACATTACATACCATTTTTGAGAAAAGTTCACTTTCTGGATACTTTTTAGAGATGTTATGGCAACATTACATACCATTTTTGAGAAAAGTTGCATTACGTACCCAGATTTTTTGCTGTTTATCTTATTCGCAAGTTTGCAATTTTTTCAGCAACAACCTACAAATAAATATAATGTATAACAAACACAGTTAAGCTGAGCTAACATAATCCTTTGTCAGAGTTATTTTAGTAGTTTTAGAACTAACCAAGTTCTAATTTAATGCTGTGTTATTAACTGCCCATTTCCATTTAATTAAAACTGTCGGTTCAGTGCTGACCGAGCTATAATAAGAATATACTCAATGTATGTAAATATAAATTAGTTATGTGGTATATTATAACATTAATGAGAATGCGCTGTGGCTGAATATTATGTTGTGACTAAATAAATCTTTAGCTGGCCATCATGTAGCATAAACATGCTACTCAGAAATAGAAGGTAATTTTACTCAGCATAAAATGATTACGAGCGTTCAACACAGATTTATTTTCGCCCTGACTGTGCAAAGTATTCTCTGTCTCTACGCCAAGTACCAATTAACCATTTTATTCCAGCCATTTCCTAAAACTGAACAATGCTTCACAAAAGTTTTCTCAGCAGAATCCCATAGCTGTCTAGTCCATCTGTACCCGCCCCGGATAAATCAAACGTCAGCCGAAGATTTACGACGACGCACGAGCGCGCCCGACGAGACCTCGCTGACTTAGCACCAGCTTAGCCAGTAATAAACCCAATTAACGATGTTTTACTTGTTAGATCATTTTGAAAACAAACAGACAAATCTTATTCAAATTTAGATGTTAAGGACTGTTTGTCCTAAGCTAGGATTACGAACGTTTTGTGAACGAGTTTAAAATTATATTATTGCTGAGCTGCGATTAAAATCTACTAGTAAACGACTTTTACAGAATATTCTAGAGATTATTCGATTACGATTTTATTTTTGTGTCTTTGTAAAGTTTATTTTATAGGTTAAAATTAAAACCAATAAAAGTACATCTTTTCAGCTTTATTTTTACTGGTTACGTTCGATTACAACGTTAACCATTCCTAAAAAATAAAGCTGAAAAGATGTATTTTCACAAGTACTTGTATGCGTTATGATAATGCGTGCGTTGGTCATGGAACAATAATTCCGACAGTGTTTTCGGCAAGCCGCTAGTTTACATTCAGCCCTAGGTATTTTTACAGTAGACAGACTGTCTGATTACACAAGGGTAATAATACGTCTCAGTATAATTGTGATGTTTTTAGTTTATTTTTTTATCATTCATCATCATCATCATTTCAGCCATAAGACGTCCACTGCTGGACATAGGCCTCCCCCAGGCATTTTTGGGGGGGTTTGCCATAATCGCCACGCTTGGCAGGCGGGTTGGCGATCGCAGTATGGTTGTTACAAAGACACAGAGAACGCTGCTGCCCATTCTCTGGTACATCCCTTAGTCGCCTCTTACGACACCCACAGGAAGATATGGGATGGTGCTATTCTTTACGTCCGACACCACACGGAGCCGATTTTTATCATTCTGACTAGCCCATATTGGATAAATAATAATATAACCATTTTGGCCTAGCGTGGCCTACTAGAATAGGTGTCTACCTCTCTCACAATAAGTTACCAAGGAATTGTAGTTTGTAACTCGGAACTGTAACAGCAATCAGCAGTCTTTCAGTGCACGAGCTCCATAGACAACCTTCTGACAACCTCCCAGCACAAAGATAAAAGGAAATTGGAATAACTCCGCGACAAAGGCCCCGACTTCGAATAAAACAAAACGTAACGCGAATTAAACTCTAATATCGCAACAGTAAAATTCAATTCTGCTAGACACACTTCTTCGTAAACAATACTACACATTTTCTCTAATTATCTCTACGGAAACTCGTAATTTTGCGGTCATTTTAATGCTAGGTGAATCTTTACGTCGATTGTAAACTTTATGCGGTTGTTACAAAGATTAAATTAGGCTGTATCATTTACAGAAATGCGATTTTGTAGTAAAATAATGAGATATTTTTCATAATCGCTATAAAGTACAATAGCCACGAGCTTGAGAGTTGCAGAACGGATACAACATTAATTAATAAACAAGAAGAGAATGCGAGGAAATTCCGTTTCGAGAACATCAACCTACTTAAATAGAAAAAAGTATTTTTCTTAAATTATGTAACGCGACCACAAAAAGCATAAAGATATATAGATAGTCGGGGTTCTCACAATGATATCTTAAAAACCTCGTATTCAACATTAGCACAAAACATTTTTAATAGATTAACTTGTAAATGACGTGATTTAATTTCAAACAGACCGTACTGCGACTTAACTTTGTAAGAGTTTTTCTAAAACCGTATGATTTTGTAAGGATTCTATAATGTGGCCCGCAATAATTTTTGTACAAATTCATGCGTTACAATAATATGAATAAACAAGACACAAACACATCTAAATCAAAATAAGCTATTTATTTATCAAGGGCAAGTAGTTTTGAATAATATATCCTGAGTGGGTTTTATCCCTTAGCAACTATAGTCTTTGTACAACAAAACACTCTCAGTAGTTCAACAAAACCAAGCTCCCAAAACATTATACGACTACCTTTATTCCTTCCCAAAATATAGTGTAGCGTTAATTCGTTCGACAACGGCGGCCCGGGCTCGGATAAACCACATGAATATGCATGAACAGGGCAAAACAAGACATTATGTGGGACAATGCCACCCTACACACGTACACCTGCCCGCTTGCCCACCTGCCCGGGCAGGATCGTACGCCGATGCTAAACCCCGGACAAATATGACTGATTTATTGTCCGCCCAAATTGGCTGCTGCATTTCGCCGGACAGTTTTTGCAACCGGACATTGGCTGTGCGGTCGTGGTAAATTCCTGCAATATTTTTTTAGTGTTGTGGAAATAGAAATCTGTGTGTCCGTTGAGGGTTCCTGTTGTGACGTGTTAAAATATCTGTGACGTGCTTTAGAATTTTTGCTGACATAATTTTGGTGGATATTTTAGAAGCTATTTCGACCTTTTTTTGACTTTTTAGCTTACAGTTTAAACCGGATGCAGCTACCAATATTTTTAGAGGAGCGACAAAAAAGTCTTTACAACCAAAATGTATGTCCTCATAAACATTCAAAAATTCGTGTGAACGTCCCAAACACGTACACTCAAAACGCGGTCCAATAAGAGAATTGTCATAATTCTCGGCACGGAGCGTGGACCGAGTCCCAGTTTTCGTCGGCGGACCAAACAAATTAGTTTGTGCTATGAAATAATATCAAATGTGATTTTCTTTATGTCGGACATTGCGGTTTTAAGTTTCGGGGCACGAGGAATGACAAATTAATTTGTTGTGGTTAGTTGTTTTAGGTATATTTTGTTCATGAAACATTTTGAATAGGGATCTATATTTACTAGAACTATATACATTGCGTTTAATACGACTCTAGCTAGACTTAGTGTACCGAAAAGTTGACTTCTGTACATAACTTACTAACAGTCATCATTATTTTGTACTAGTCTAGTTTTATTTTTACATATTAAGTGCACATTATTAATTTGAACCCTATTGTGATCAATAATGGACGGATGGATGACTCCTATAACACAGGTTTTACCTAGCATGGAGGTCATTGATCATTTATTTGTTTTCTTATGTGAGCGCTGATGATGTATCTGCCATTTATGTGTATTTTTTTTTTGTGTCAAATAAATTATTATTATTATTATCATCATCATCATTTCAGTTAAAAGACGTCCACTGCTGGACATAGGCCTCCCACAGGTGTCGCCACATCCAACGTAGCGTCTTCCGGTTCGCGGTCGCCAGTCCAGAACTTTTCTGGCCATTCTTCGGGCTATGTCTTCATTTCTCCGATCCCGCAAGGAGACTCGTAGCAAAACCCTCTCCATTGTCCTTTGGATGACTTTGTGATTTCTGATGAGACGCGTTGTGAGCGACCATGTTTCCACGTTCCTAACAGTGATGAAGGATTAATACCAAATCACTGCTTTGTGCATACATGCAAGAGGAAAAATAAAGCTATTGTTCCCTCAGTCAAATGTTTATCGATAACGAGCGTTAAAACCTGTGGTTAAAACAACTAGGCCACAAACAAGTTTCGCTCTATCAATTCCCGTGACATTTGTCAAGTTTATTTTGATGACAAAATAGGTTGGTTACGCGCTGACATGGCGTTGCTAGTGGATATATATAAAACCTTGTCGATAGTTACACGATACGGTGACTGTAATTTTATCCTTGGGAGTTCCAGGATTTTAAAGCATACTGCGGATACTGATTTCCAGGAATACCACCTTAGAGCTCTGCAGTTTAATTTAAACGTCAAATTTCTTGGAAGTTCTGCAGCATTCAATTCCTAGAACTGTTCTTACAAGTGAACTTTCAGTCACTATTTCTTGGAATTTGTCTTTAAAATTTGTCTTTCTAAAGACTTATTGCCAGTTTGCGTTTATTTTTAACTTTTTAATATCTTCAAATAAAAATAAGATTCGTTACGTTATAACGTTTCTTTATTTATTTCTTTACTTCGACGACGACGAGTCGATTTTAACAAAGACAGATAATGTTTTAGCCGTGGTATAAATTGGCGTCTCTTAAGTAAGAACGGAAGAAACTGTCATAACTTAAGGATATAATTTAATACTAGGTAAGTATAAAACTGTGATCAAATACGCGTCTAACGGGTATTTGATCACAGTTCCGGTCCCGTGACGTCGGGCTGGAAAACCATAATTAAGGAAATCCTTCAAACTTAAATGTGTGTACGTCATCATAGCAAGTAGATAATAATCCAGCACCACTATCAATTTCCTAAACAGAGCCCGTCCAAAACTCCGTCAAACTAGGAGTACTAACGAGGTCACTGCCCCGGTGCAGCTCCACTCTGTCGGTGTCATTACCTCTAATGCGCTCACTGTTATGACACCATTAGCAGCCGGGTTATAGGCTTCTGTACCAGTAACTCGCGTATCTCGTGCAATCCGACGTGCCAATGGCTAGTTGGAGCTAACTGTACGTGAGCCTGGAAGGTGTCCTTGTGAAGGATTTTAACACCTAATTGGTAATGGTACGTCAGTGCACTTATGCTGTCTTTGTGGTCGAGTAGTTTAGTCCTTCGCCTTGTGACCCAGTGGTCGTGGTTTCGATTCCCACGAGATGCATACTTTGTATAGTAATTGCCAGTTTGGCTAGGACATTACAGGCTTGAATCATCTGATTATCTGATTAAAAAGATGATTCCGTGCTTCGGAAGGCACGTATAAGCCGGTGGTCCCGGCCACCAAATGTCGGTCGTTAAACCATGTTAGATTTTTTTGGGTGATGATTCCCCACATCAAATACCCTTCCCGCTCTTGGGCAGAGCAGAAGGGAGTGTCAGACTGTTACTAACTAAAAACCACCCAAGTTCTTTAAGAACTTGGGTAGTTCTTTCTTAGCCCTTTATGTCGAGGCCGCGGTATCTTTGTGACCAACCCGCAGCCCTGACGGGCGTATGTCATAGGCCCTTGAGGTGGTTTAGAAACTCTGACACTAGGGTGTGTGGGGTCGTTAAACCTTACTGGCCTCCACGATAAGAAGAAGACCGAGAAGTGTCCAGTTGATGTGCTGCGCCTATCGCAATAGATCTGTTTATGAGTAATTAACATAAACCACCATAATTATGATGAACCGTTTCGTGTGTGGTTCAAAACTTGGTGCATTCAATCAAGTAGTACTATATTTTCAGAATAGTTTTGTTTTTATTTACAGATAAATGCGATAGTTGCTAGTAGGCGATCTCATTTCCACGCCGACTAGTTCAACAACATAACATCACGCCTGTAATCTCCGAAGGGTTAGACAGAGGTGTAAATAGTACACCCACATTTCGCCAGTTATGTTTAAGTCCCATGTAATAGGGGGCGAGCCTATTGCCATCAACCAGGCACATATTCAGTCTCCGTGACTGTTACTGATAAATTCTTGATGGATAAACCCAATAACACTTTCCCTGACCCGGGAATCGATCCAAGGACCTGAAGCTCAGCAGTCGCGCTTGCGACTACTAAACCAATGTTATGTGACCTAGTTCAATGTTGTTTTTTTTATTTGGGCTACACTGTTACAGTTGTACTTACTCGTACAATAAAGAAAAACTAACTAAGTTTAAATATTAATTTTCATGCAAGAGAGTAGCATTATAGGTTTGTTTCAGCGAAAAATCAAAAAAATTGTAGCGACGCGCGACTGTTAAAATTACATACAATCTCGAAATTTTCTCAAAAGTAGGCAAAAACTAGCAAATGCCCACACTACCCGCTAGCATTATATAATCCCTCCTTTTAATAGTGTACGTCCGCGGTATTGCGAATACTACGCACTTGATATTTCTGAAATACATCACCAATACGATCCTTCTAAAGCATCACTTGCGTATTGAATTTTATAGTACTTACCTAGTTTATCATTAACTTTTACAAGAGCTTGCATTTTAGTGTGGTCTAGTTCAGCAAACTTCGTTTAACGAATCTGTATAACACGTAAACGTTGACGTCGTTCTGAAAGTTCTCAAAATATAAATAATAACTGTTAACTGCTGGAGTTTGAACTAGGTCACTTTTAGAGAACAGTTCACTTTTATAAATGGACCCACCATTTCCATTCAAACTTTTTAATATTTAGTAGCTACTGCGCTTTGTTAGACTTCTACTGTGCTACCTTTGTATGTGTCCCTATAACAATGAGGAGCTCGAGGCTAGGTATTAATAGCTTTTTTTTTTTGAGGGCAGGAAATCATCAAATGACTCCAGCCAGGTTGTGAAATGAACCAGCTCTGGGCAGAGCGATAGGGGGGAGTGCCTGACTTCTACTGACTAAAAACCACCCATGTCCCTTCTTAGTCCTTTGTGCGGCTGCGGTACCCGTAGCCCCGACGGGATCAATGAGAAGCTCGTGGCTAGATAATAATAGCCTCGGAACAATCTTTAGGTTAAGCCACGCTTACGTACGTCAGTCTGAAGTAGATGAGGTAGTCAGTGACCCAAAAATCCAGCAACCCTTCTTACTAAGTGGTATCGTATTACCCAGTATTAACAGGGTTGTGGAGGTCAGCTAAGGAGTCACTACATGTAAAAATACTAGTAATCAGCTGCATCCGGTTAGACTGGAATCGACGGATCTGGGTCGGCACAAACATAGTTGGGAAAAGGCTAGGCAGATACGCACGGGGTCATAGGGGTCACGCATAATACGCGCATCGAACGTGGAGTTGCGGACACCAGCCCGTCGTACTTACTTTAAGGCTAGGCAGATTATGATGTATTTATGTATCAATTGCAATACTCCAGGATGCAAAGAGTTTTGTCTCAGGAATGAAAAAATACCATAAACTAGATTAATAAATATCAAACAATTTTCAGGCAATAACTAACTCTAGAATCCAATTGGTTTCCAATTATGACCACGACAAGTGCTTCAATCAATGGCGCTAGTATCGTCTGTTGCGATTGCACTGGGAAATGGGAATATTTGCACAAATAACCGTTATTTACCGAAATACTACACAATATTGTTCGTTATTATTATGATTTATCGGAATAGGGGATCGGACTGGGTCAAAATAATATGATTCTGTTTAGTCCGTAAGTTAGATTATCGAAAAATATTGAATACGTGTTTTTTGTTTTATCAAATCAATAAAAAATTACGAAGATAAAACGCGTCAAAGATCTTGGAGTGGGGCTTGAAACGTCACTTGTATTGTCAAAATGTACTATCATATGACGTCACACGAGTTTTCGAAGCACTGTATCGTCTTTATTTTAAGTTTACGTGAAAAAAGAAAAAATACGTGTCCAATAATTTTTGGAAATCTATCTGACGGACTAATTAGTTTTTTTTTGTCCGATCCCCTATTGTATTATTGTCCTATCACTACAGTATAACAGTGCAATATTATAAGCTTTGTATTCTGTTTTATAACAATTATTATTTGTAGCATGAGATTATTTGTCTATGAATTGAATAAAGTACCTAGGTATTAAAGTTGATTTCGGGAATATTTCAGTATTATAGTCATTGTTTGTGGGAAATTGTGGTTATGCCTGGTGGTAACTCATTACCGTGTTATTAAAAGTAATTACATTGAATTTAATATGATGTAAGCATTGTTTTTGTACAACACACCATCTATTTTCCCGCACTGGGCACGCGTGGTGGATTATAGCGCGTCCCACTCCTAGAGAGGAGGCCTGAGTCCCTGCAGTGGGAACATCATAGGCTGATGATGATGATGATTTCATTACTTTACTGATCAGTAGATATTATTATGGTCTTTTAACTTTTGTTTATGTACGTGTTACGTATAGGTTTAGCGTGTCTTTTTCTAAAAACATGTAGCCAACTATAATATTAAATATACATTTTCTTACAATATGCATAGTCATACATAAATAATAAACATATTTATATGTCCAATTGAGAACCTCCTCCTTTTGTTTTCGTCGGTTAAAAAGTGAGCTTCACCAGTAAGCAATTTTTTCTTTTTACAAATACACTACTAATACTTCGCTCCTAATTGTAAGTCTCCAAAAGTATACAACGAGTTTTTATTCTTTATTGTGTACTTACAAGCCGCTGTAGTGTTGTTATGGAGCTTACACACTGAGTAGTTGCAGTTAAGAAGTTAACACCTCACATTTTTGTTCGACGACTGTCTTAATATTGTTGATGACTTTACCCCAAACATGTTCATGCTGTATGGTGGTATCCAGCATTACCTGACCCCTCGTATAAAGAATTAGAGGGCAAGAGTGGTATGATAAACGGGGTCAGGTAATGCTGAGTACTGACTGTACATCGTAAAATCATTAGTGAGATGTGGCTGGTTTGGTGTTTAAAAAAAATAATATAAAACAAATTCGTAAGTATTTTTATAGTTGTATTTCCTTGCAGCGAGTTTAAGTTCAGAGAGATCAAGTTAAGATACTTTAGCATTGCCATATCAGTCGTTCACAAACTTTTTGTTACCATTCATAGCAGGCCAATATTATATAAGAGACTAGCTGATGCCCGCGGCTTCACCCGCGTGGATGTCATTCAAATTATATACTAAAACCTTTCTCTTGAATCACTCTATCTATTAAAAAAAACCGCATCAAAATCCGTTGCGTAGTTTTAAAGATTTAAGCATACAGACAAACAAACAGACAAAAATAGCGACTTTGTTTTATACTATGTAAGGATTAGTTTTGCGACATGCTACCGTAATAGCAACGTTCAAAATACGCTAGTAAGTGTGAAAGGCCCGTAACTTCACAAGTGGTTGTACAACTTTAGATTTACTGGCGCTCTTAAGGCTCTGCTCGCTCGCTCGGCTCGGGTCGCGACAAAGCGTCGCGACCGCTGCAGTTTTGCATTCTACCCGCCATTCGCCAACCAACTACATTTTCAGTTGCGTAATGCTCCGTGATTGTTGTTCTTCGATGTTTTAATTTTCAACGGTTGAATGTTTTTTTAATGAAGGAAAGTTATTTTTTATAGCAGTTTAACTAAAAATGTTGAGTTTTTATTTTTGTACATTTTTTTATTTTAACGACAACTGTAATCCAGATTTTTTACGTTGTTTATTATAAAACAGGGGCTTTTGAATGAGGCCCGGAACAGTACCATACAAATAAATAAGTAAAACATCAGGCGCTACAAGGTTCGTAGCACCGTCTACGAGTAAGTGCTACGCGGCTACGAGTTTTGCTACGCCAGCTGCGATATCTTCAAAATGAGACACAATGATGTTCTAATGGTGACAGAGTGGGTAAAACAAAGGGAACGTTCTCGTCGTGTGTTTGCCTCATAGAGGAAACCACTTCTTTTCATTAGATACGTTTAATGAGTTCAAGCTTTTACACACCTTTGTATGTCTAGTTTGATTGAACTTTGGCAATAATTTTTATCGAAGGTCTTAGAAATATTCATCATCATCATCATATCAGCCTGGAATCACCCACTGCTGAGTATTCCCCCTCCCTCCCCTTCCCCCCTCCCCTTTTTTATGCCACACTTCCCGGTTCTGTGCGTAGAAATATTGTTTTTATAAAAATGTACTATCTTCTACTCACGCTTTCGCTCGCGTGGTTATATCCCTTAGTGGGTTACAATATTGGTATGGAAATTAAATATTTTTGCAAGTCTTCTTTTCGACTCGATACATTTGGTATCATTGCTCTAGAGACACATATCCTAGAAATGTCTACGTATCTTTTTGTGTAAGTACCCCAGAATACCCGTATAGTAAAGAAACCCCCTTGACTATACAAAGTTTTTATTATTTTCCTTTAGAAATACATTGTATGTTTGCCATCCCGCTGGTCTCATGACGGTTGTCTTGTAATTAATTGCGACATACACGTGCGGAACAAAAGACTCTTTCTCTACACATTTCCTTTGTTTTGTTAGGATATTGTATATATCAACACGCTGTTTCCACAAAATCTAGGTGAACAAAACTTGTGCCAGAGATTTTTCATAAACTACGAGTAAGTACATAATATTTGAAAATTGAATCGAGTCATCTAAAGACATATCAATATTGAAAGGACTATTTTATAAGCGTTTCGTATTTCTACAGAGAGAATATAAGCTTTCGGTAATTTTCAATAGTTATCGCTGATAAAAATGTCACGTGGTCTGGTCTATTATATGTACCACATGACGTTCGTTATCCGTCTCTTATGAGTGTTTATCTTTTTAGGGTTTATCCGAACCTAGTCGGCAAAAACGGAAACCAAAGGTTTATAGGATCACTTGGTTGTCCGTTTGTCAAGATCCCTTTTTTCTGAAATTAATATCAAATACTCAAGTGTAAGTCAACCCTATCAAAAGATATGACCTTGCCCTTTGTCATTAAATATTAAGAATAACTTATAAGCCTGCACTTATACATATAAAATACACATATAATCTATCTCCCCACAACTTATTTAATGAAACAAACACCATACAAACACGCTCACATGAACAAAAGGCGATCACCGAGCGCCACTTTTTTGTTTCTCCTGTTTATGACGCCCCTAATTGCAATGACGTCACCAGCTACGAGTATACAGGGTGCATGCTAATCTGTATGTAGCACCATGTGAGTTGTTTACTAACATAGAGGTTCAGTTCTATTGTTTGGTGTTTGTTTTTGGCAGTAAGAAATAATAGTGCATATATTTGGGATGTAGATTCTCCTCATTACATAACTGGGGGTACTCGAGGTTATCAGCCTCGTTACTATGTTCGTGAGAGACGACATTGTTTTTGTTATCCATTAGTTCATTCGTACCTTTATTTTAAAAGCCTTGTAAAATAAACCAGGAGATTAAATTCAACTTTTCATATCTCAACTCTAATGCCAATGCAGTGTAATGCGTCAGTCAATGGTTAGGATGTATAAGAACCCGTCGGGACTGCGGGTTATTCGAAAGAGATGCCACGACCTCGACATAAAGGGCTAAGAAGGAACATGGGCGGTTTTTAGTCAGTAGAAGTCTGACACTCCCGAGGTTACTTGATTATTTTACACTCTCCAAAAAAAAAGGAATTTTCGGATGGATGCATCATTATACTTTGCGAAACAAAATACAGCTAGTGAAGCATATAGACAGAACTCTCTCACTTAAATCCTAAGAACTTACAAATTGTTGAAAACATTGCTTAAATAACACTGATTTTAGTTTAGGAAACTCTTTCATCGTTTCAAAGCGTTTCCAGGTAAAAAGATTGTAACGAATGATTTCCAAGTAACTTAAACACCGTGTATGTCGTTAAGTAAGACTTTAGGCGAGTTTGAGTGAATCTAATCGTCTCATAATATTATTATGATGGAGCATTATTATTATTTGAGTAGTGGTGGTTGTACATACAAGATGTAAACAAACATCATGAAGTCATCAACCAACTTTCTGTATCTAAGTATTACTGCCTCGAGTAATTTAGGCGCTTGCCTTGTGACCCGGTGTCGTGGGTTCAATTCACACGGAAAATATACTTTGTAAAGTTGTTTCCAGTTTGGACATAGGGCATTGCAGGCTTAAATCACTTGATTTTCTGACAAAAAGATGTTTCCATTCTTGATGTAACCCTTGCGGCGGTTTAGAAACTCTGACACAAGGATGTGTGGAGTCGCCCGTCGGGACTGCGAGATGTCGAAAGAGATACCGCGGCCTCAGCTCAAGGGCGAAGAAGGAACATGACGTGTGGTTTTTAGTCAGCAGAAGTCTGACACTCCCTTCCGCTCTGCCCAAGAGCGGGAGGAGTTATTTGATGATTTCCCACACGAAAAAAAAAAAAAAAAAAGGATGTGTGGAGTCGTTAGACCTTACTGCTTATACTATTAGAAGAAGACTGCGCAAATGGCTGGCTAATGAGTTTTTATTTTGGTGTGAAAAGTCCTAGTTATTGGCAACGCTCAATGTAACGCGCTCAAACCATTGTGCTGGCGGAGGCGTTGAATCCAGAGATGAGTCATGGAGGTATTTAAAGTAAAATTGTACCATTTAAAAACTAGTATTTCTTTTACAACGTTTGAATTTTGGTCTTCAATGTCTCCGTAGCTTGAACGTTATCAGATATGAACCAAAAAGATCGCAATGACCGGAAAAACACGTGCTTTTCGGTTTGGCAAGCGTGTTTTTCAACCCTCTAAGCCATGGGCTCAAACCCAGTCGGACGCGTTACTTTTTGCAATTAATTGCATCTACACTACTCTTAAAACGGTAAAGGAAAACATCGCGAGGAACTCAGCATGTCTTAGAAACAAAAATGCGAAGACATGTGACATCAGCTATCACTTTAAATAGGTGTGTCCACGTGGTAGATCATGGCCCACGCACTCTCACAGAGAGGAGGCCTGCACGGTTTCGTAGCAATTATTGTGACTTGGATTTTATGGATATTTATTGTGTTATAAATAATATCTAATAATAACATTTACGAGTTACGCTACTCGTCAGGACTGGCCTATTTTCACGAAAGAAGTCGTGCGTGTCTGTAGCAGACGTTTTGTGTGTCACACACAAAATGTCAAAATATTTTTATATCATTAGTGTGTGACAAGTTGGTTATGCACGGTAATGAGAATTGAACAAATACAGATACCGGCACGGTTCTTGAGCGCTCGGCGTTTGGCTCCCCAATCTGGGGAGGCCAAACGCCTCCTGCCGTAGGCTGTATGCGGGGATCGTGCGGTCCATGGCCCTTTACGGGGCCCCGGTGTGGGCGCGTGCCGTGAGGAAGCGGGCCGTCCACTACCTGAACGCGCCCCAAAAGGTCAAGGCCGTAAGGCTTGTCCGCGGGTACCGCACGATCTCCCGCGAGGCGGCGAATCTCCTTGCCGGATTGCCGCCGTGGGATCTGGAGGCGATAGTCCTCGCGCGCCTACACGAGTGGCGCGCGGAGGCTCTACACCGGGGGGTCACTCTGCTGCCGCGGCACATTGCTGCGCGGCGGACAGACCTCCGGTGCGATCTCATGGCGGCATGGAGACAGCGACTGTCGCAACCCAGCGCAGGGCACGCCACGATAGTGGCGGTAAGTCCCCTCTTTGAGGAGTGGCTGGAGAGGCGCCACGGCGCCCTCACCTACCGTCTGACGCAGGTCCTCACCGGACACGGGTGTTTCGGGAGGTACCTGTACCGAATCAGGCGGGAGGAAACGCCCGGATGCTTCCACTGCGAGGATCGACCGGAGGACACGGTGGAGCACACTGTGGAGGCGTGCCCTGCTTGGGCAGAGCCCCGCCGTGTTCTCGTAGCGGCGATCGGCGGCGGCGACCTCTCGCGCCCGGCCCTGGTGCAAGCCATGGTCCGGGGCGAAGAGGAATGGGACGCCGTCGCCTCCTTCTGCGAAGCAGTGATGCTAGCGAAGGAGGTGGCGGAACGAGAGAGGGAGAGAACCTCTCAACGTCCCAGCCGCCGCGGAAGGCGCTCCGGGCGTCGGGGGTCACGCGATGACCTCAGGCCACCGTAGACGCGGGCCTGTGGACGGTGAGTAACGGGCTAGCTCGCCGTCCGGCCGTCGACATGACGGCAACAGACCGTGTCGGCGGCGCGTACGTGTTCCACGCGCGCCTCAAAGAGGTGTCAGCAAGGAGGGGCCCGCAAGGGCCGACGCCCGTCGGGGCTGTGGATATCGAAAGGTTACCGCGGCTCCGACACAAGGGCGAAGAAGAAGGAACATGGGTTTTGGTTTTTAGTCAGTAGAAGTCTGACACTCCCCTTCGCTCTGCCCAAGAGCGGGGGGTTATTCGATGATTTTCCACCCACCAAAAAAAAAAAAACAATGCAGCAGGAGTAAAGAACAAATCCCGAATGACGGCTATGACGCGATGCGCTACGGGCCAATCACTGCACTTTCCCCGCCCCGCGTCTCACTTCATACCACCAAAGGGACCCAATAACTCACTTTTGCGTCAGCGCTCAAGAATCGTGCCGATGATAGTACCTGATAATATTTGTCCATGTTCAAAGCGTAAACCTGTAACTATGCAGAGTATTAACGCAGCCTCTACATCCAACTAAGTATAGATATAATATAGTCTCAGAATACTATAATTATGTAGGGACTGACTATAAAAAACTTACAGCTCGTAAGTCGGGGCCGCCGCCACTGGGCTGCCGCTGCTCAGAACAAAAAGAAGGTTGGAAGGTACTCTATCTAAACTGTTTCTCAAGAACTTGTTTACAGAAATTCGATGAAATAACATAACTACTAAACTAAAATATTCAAAGACAAAGGGTCTAAGAAATTAATTAGTTTCGGCGCGGTATCACAAAGGAACACCTTTTGAGGTGCCCTTCACCAGCACAGCTGACGTTAATCGAACTATCTGCATACCTAGTAACTGCTGAATATAGTCATTCTTTTACATTGAACATGTTGTTCTAGAGAGAGATTTGTAAGGAACAATGTTATCTTCCTTGGTAGGGAATCAATACGCACCATACTTTATCCTTAGCCGTATGTAACAAAAAACAATCTCAAAAAACTACTCATTCAATCATTACTAGCCTGTCTGTTATTAGTTAAGTTTTTGCAGATTATTGCGTAGAAATGTTACGATATTTACCATTTGAGTTTATCCGGTGGAAAGTTTAGTAGGTACTTAGGTAATCGGACACTGTGAAACAAGCCCATAAAGACCAAAATTAAACGATAATCATACCACAATTTGCTTTTCAATACAACCCAACTACAACATTTAAGTTCTAAAACAAATAAAAAAAAACCATGAAGTAAAGCTAAGCATGCTAAAAATGGCGTCAGTTCTAAAAGAATGCCGCCTACTCATCACCGCTTGCGTGTTGATCGTAACGGTGATTACTGTCGTGTCGGTGATAAGTTAGAAATACGACGCGATGAGTATCTTCGCAGATAAGGCAGTCATCCGTCTCCTTGACGGCGATACACGAAATGTTGGGCGGCTTGGCTTTCACTAGATAATAATGGTTTAATAAAAACCTTAAAGTTCAAGGATTAGGGAATGAAAACAATAAAGAATCTGATATGAAAAACAGGATAGAGCGCTTAATTATGAGGTTATCTGTTAAACTTCAACTTGAGACCTGACGACTGGTAGAAGAGAATACAAATAGGTGTGGGATTAAATCGCTGATCTGAAATATTTGTTTTTTTTTTTAAATCGTGTTAATATAACACAGACATATACAGAGACACACCAAAGTAATATAAACTGCCGTTAGCGGTTTAAAATGATAATTTCATTCATATAATGGTCGAGAAATTCAACGATTGTTTTTAGTATAAGCCGTAGACGGCTTGCGTGGCCTTCTTTCTTTTTGAACCCAGATATCGTTCCATTGTTTGAAAAACAAAAAACGATTATGTTCTAAAACTTAAGCACGATACAGGTGTTGGGTCAGTAAGCTTATACCTTGGCTTTACATGGCTTACCACCCTCCTCCAGGGAATATTACCTTGAAATATCACTTGTATTGTACAGAAAATAGACGTTATTTATTACGACACATGGGCTGGGTATAGCGCGAAATAACATTTATTTTCAAACTAGTGTCACCTCACCGTAGCGTCTGCTCGTTGAAATATAGTCTTTAATATTTTATACCTTTCCTAGAAAAATAATTTGTAAAAAATATGTCATTTAGAGACAAAAAAGGTTACAAGTCAGGGGAATTGAAAAAGTTGTTGGAAGTTATTTCAGAAGTTTCAATGTAAACGAAAATATTAAATTAAGAAAATAATAACAGACGGGTGGCTGTCTTCCGAGACCGCAATTTAAGTAAATAGTCTGTGAAGTGTATCATATTATTTAAGTATAACCTAAATTTACTAAGTTATTTCAGATTTTTTTCTATTTGAATTTCAGACATAGTTTTTCTATTTGAATATACTCGTATCGCATGAACTGCTCTAACCTATATTTATTTCTAGGACTTGAAATTACGTCCAATACGAGTCCCAGTCTCCAAATATAGCGTGAACTATTGATCGAGTGCGATCAGTAAGCGTGGCGTTATATTCAGATACAGTGGGCAATATGGGCAATATTGCTTATTGTGTGCCTAATGTGATGTGGTGGCGAAGGGGTTCTCAGGAGAAATATCGCAATATGTTTGAAGAAGAGTTTTTTGTAAATAGTAGAAGCTTGGTAATAAATGTCGTATTCTATTTGATGTGGGTGATGTGCCTTTGATAAGGCTTTCTTATTTTTAAGCCGTACCTATTTTCTTTATTTATATTTACTTTGAAATGAAATCTGATGGATTACTTGGCAAAGCTGACGTTATTTTTAGATTACTCTGCTTTTTAAATAGTAGTCTAATCTACACTCCTAAGTGCATGTTTACGTACAGGCGGGGCGTCGCGCGGCGCGTGCTGCGTCTTTAATTCAAACACATGACGATGTATGAAAAAGTTAACGATTTCAATCGTCGATTTTACGAGAAGCTATTTTTGCACGTTAGTTTAAAATACTGCGTTTGTTGCGGTGGAATCGTCGCTCAGTAAATTAATTAAAAAAACACGTGACGAGCCTTCTGCACGCGCCGCGCGACGCCCCGCGTCTTTGTAAACGAGCCCTTAAGTGTTTAACAACTTGAAGTAAGTATCATAGTAACCTGGATGAGGCACAGGGCGGTAGAGAATGGCACAAGAAAAGGAAGACCTTATAATACCCAGCAGTGGGTGAATTCAGGTTTTGGATGATGATGATCAAAGTAAGCGGACTACATACAGTATGCTGGGCTATGGATAAAGTAAGGAATGGGTTTGTTTGTTTTCAATCGTTTTTTTTTTGTTTTTATCATAGAATATTAATTTTAAAGGAACTAAAACAATTTATAGACGCAAATAGACTTCGTAGAATATTGGAAAACTTTTAGGTAAAATTCACCTGTGTATCCTACTTCCTATCCTACTAATATTATAAATGCGAAAGTTTGTGAGGATGGATGGATGTTTGTTGCTCTTTCACGCCAGAACGGCTGATCGGATCTGAATGAAATTTGGCACAGAGGTAGATTATAGTCTGGAATAACACATGGGCTATATATTATCCCCATAATAACTTAAGGGGGTGAGCAGTATTGCATTATCCATAATCCTCAACTGTTTTACGGCTTGATACTGGAAATACGAAATAACGCAAGGGACATCGAGCGTGCTGTACAATTTTTCACTTTAGGCGCCTGGTGCGAGCGTTGCAAATCCAAGAGAAAGCTGAAGTCCCTTACGGCATTTCAAATTTCCGGTATCGACCACAATCGAACTGTCAACTGTCATACTATATATTAAAATAGAAGGTCTATTTAAAACTATTTGACACCGGTGTACGTAGTCTAACGGTACGGAGACTTCCCTGTGAACAAAGGTACGCAAGTTCAAATCACAGTCAGTATCCACTTTTTGTGATTTTTTATATTGTTGAAAGATTTCCAAAAATGTTAGACATGTTCGCGAGTTCGATCCCCAATCGGTTTTCACTTTTTGTAAGTTCCAGTTATTTGTTTTTCTTTTTGATGCTATATTATGGTTTTCAAATCAATTCAGAGTAGATTAATTAATAAAATCTTCTTTTCATTGTGAATACAATATTATAAATCTGTAGACGTAGAGTTTCTGTATAATTGAACATTTATTATTTAGAAAAAATAACGTTTTTTTTTGTTGTGTTACAATCATTTTTAGAATTTTTGTATGTAGTCTGTGTCTTGAGTGTATTAGTTTATCATAGTATTATCACGTGTACATTTTAAAAACGAATATAATAAGTTTTTGTTTTATTGTAATTGGTGCTCTCTATCAAACGATATACGAATTTATAGTATTTGAGAAGAACTTATCATCATTAAGAAACATACATGCAACGACATCTATTGCGTCGAAAGGGTACTAATTAATAAAATGTGTTCACAAGATAACTTTAAATCTTCTTTTTCACACAGTTACGATAACAAAAGGTACTCTTGATTAGTTTGAATAACGCTGCTTTGAAAATCTACATAGGGTTTTTTTTTGGAGGATGGGTATCATCAAATGACTCCTCTCGCTCTGGGCAGAGTGGTAGGGAATGCCAGAATTGTACTGACTAAAAACCACCCATGTTCCTTCTTTGCCCTTTGTGCTGGCGCCGCTATATCTCTTTCGAACAACCCGCAGCCCCGACGAGCGGTGGCCCTTCCATATTGCTGATATCTCTTTGAGGCGCGCGTAGAACACGAACGCGCCGTCGACACGGCCTGTCGCCGTCATAAGACGGGCGGACGGCGAGCCAGCCCACTACTTACCGTCCACAGGTCCGCGCCTACGGTGGCCGGAAGCCATCACGTGGCCCCTGACGCCCGGAGCGTCTCCTGTTGCGGCTGGGTCGAGAGGTTCTCTCTCTCTCTCACATTACGCCACCTCCTTCGCTAGCATCACTGCTTCGCCGAAGCAGGCGACGGTGTCCCATCCCCTCTCGCCCCGCACCATGACTTGAAACAGGACCAGACGGGTCGCCGCCGCCGATCGACGCTAAGAGAACATGACGGGGCTTAACGCGGGGCAGACCTCCACGGTGTGCTCCACCGTGTCCTCCGGCTGATCCTTGCAATGGTAGCATCCGGGCGTTTCCTTCCGCCTGATTCGGTGCAGGTACCTCCCGGAACAACCGTGTCCGGTGAGGACCTGCGCCAGACGGAAGGTGAGGGCGCCGTGGCGCCTCTCAAGCCACACCTCAAAGAGGGGACTTACCACCACTGTGACTGTGCCCTGCACGGGGTTGCGACAGCAATGCGATACAATGCCATGAAATCACACCGGGGGGTCTGTCCGCCAAGCGGCAACATGCCGCGGTAGTGGAGTGGGTAACTCCGCTACAGCGGCATGTAGTGCCTCCGCGCGCCATCCATGCAGGAAACTACATAGCTTAAGCCCTATGGTGTGTGTTTGCTTCCCATGCATTAAATTTTGGCAGTTTAACTTCGTCTTCGACAGATAGCATTGTTCATTTGACACCATTTACTGAATTGCGGTGTTAATATTTGTCGTGAATAGTCAACAAATACAAATTGACAAGTACACAGTAAGAAAAACATCTGTAAAATAAAAACCTAAGTAATTAAAATTAGATAAAACCCACGACATAAATCTATTTGTTCAGTGCGGGAATCGAATACAGTACATGCAGCGTCACAGTCAAACGCCGAGGCACTGCGTCAACCGTGCCGTCTTATCGCTGTGGCTTCCTCGGGCATTGCTGCAACTTTGCTTAACAATGGCCAGATTGCTCTTTCCGTTTACAAATTGCCGCTGAATCTTACCCCAACTTGCAACATCACCAAAAATCTGCGACTGGCCATGGAACAGATGTCTTTGCAAATAACCTGCTTTAAACAAGAGAGAGTCGAGTGGAATTAGATGCGTAAAATCCACTTTCCGAAGAGTTTTCCCATCCAGAGCCAACAGAAGATGAACTTACCATGCACGTTTTCATAATTTGGAGTAATGTTCAAGCGCTATGTAATAGGGGGCGTTTGATGTCTATAGATATAATATTGCCATCGACCGGGCACGAAAACCATGCTCCGTGGCCTGGCCTCTACTGCGAAAAAACTTTGCAATCAAACGACGGACTTCATCCTCAGTAGTTGCACTTGGGACCACTCGATCAACGAGACAGTCACACATCAAAATTTCCCCGTGAACGAAGTCGCGGGTAGCAGCTAGTAAATCTATATATATAAAAATATTATGTTGGTTTGTGTACGCTTCAAAAACTCAAAAAGTTCTGCACCGATCGAGCTGAAATTTTAGAATGATATATAATCCGCATCAAGGATTGATTTTACAGTATCCACGCGGGCGAAGCCGCGGGCATCAGCTAGTGTTTTATAATAACCCAGTACTTACTGTCTTGTTCTGTATTCATTTTTATTAGGCTTGGCTTTAGCAGTTTTTATTACAAATATGTTTTATTACAAATAGAATTTGAGCTTTTTACCACTGACTACGGCAAGTCATTTTGATTCTTAAAATCTCTTAACCATCCTTTTTATAAAATAACATGTGATAGGTAATTGGGAAAAACCTTTTATTTTGACAAAAAATAAAAAAGAGAGACCTCATTATTGTCTGTCTCTATTACTTCTATATCGAGGTGGATGTCTTTTTTAACTTACTTTCGAAGTTTTGAAAATCACTGAATAAGAGTGGAGAAAACATTATGAGGCAACCTCATTTTGCAGACTGAATTACAAATACAAATACAAATATTTTATTGGAACAAAAACATAATAACAATTTTTGTGTACGTTAATACTGCGTTAGTTTAGTAACTGTGTCGCAGTTATTAGCGCCCACCCCTGGAACGAAAGGCAATAGAAGTTCCATAACAATTATTTTGGTGCTTATACTCGTAAATAGGTTAAAAACTAGTTAAACAATTAATAATAATAAAACTAAAACTAAACATTAATAATACTTGTAGCAATATAAGGGGGTGTGTGAGTGAGTAAGTGTGTGTGAGAGAGTGAGTGAGTGTGTGTGTGTTACAGGAGAGTTTGAGAGTGCGTGCGTCGGTGTGCGTGTGTGTGTGTGTGTATGTGTGTGTGTGAAGGGTACGTGTATGTGTATGCGTAGGATGTGAACGAATATAATTTATTTTTTTAGGAGATTCTCTGTTTCCTCATAAGTCATGTTTTGGAGCCATTTTTCAATTTTTAGTTTACACTCTCGTGACGAGAGCGGATAGATATGTAATTTCTCATTAATTTTGTTGTAAATAACAGGACTTAAAAAATTATATTGTCGTCTCACAATTGTGAGATTAGCACTCTCTGTCGGGCATACTCTGTTAATTCGACGTTTTTGAGTATTGAGATTAGGGTCATATTTTATATCAGTATGCTTACGTAATAAAATGGATACCAGAAATGCTTTCCTTACAGTAGGCACTTTCCAGAGAGCATACAAGTCGTGCGTGGGGAAACGAATAGGTTTGTGTGCCATGACTTTTAGAACAGCTCTTTGTGCTCTTTCCAGACGAAGTAGAAGGCATTTACCAGAGCAACCCCACGTGGTAATGCAGTAGGTTATTACGGAATGTGCCAGTGCAAAATAAACGGTTTTTAATGTTTCAAGATCTGCCGAGGTTCTGAGGTTTTTAAACACAAATATTAACTTCCTGACACGTGAAACCAAAGACCCAATCTGCCCATTCCATGTCATAGTGCTATCCATAATCACCCCTAAATATTTAAATTCATGTGTACGCGATATTGTTGTACAGTTGCAAGTTGCATTTGTGTTCGAGTGGCATTTGTGAGCAGTTAGTGTGAAGGAGGAATCTGGTTGTGATAAAAGCCGAGGTGCAAACGTTATGAATTTGGTTTTTTCTAAGTTTAGGGTAAGCAAGTTGTTATTTAACCAATTCATAATATCTCGTAGGGCTGATTCCGCATGAAACTGCACGTCCGCCCAGTCACTACCATGAACTAACAACACTGTGTCATCCGCATATGTTATGATTTTGCAATTTGTAAGGGACAGTTTACAGAGACTGTTTATATAAATAAGGAAGAGGGTGGGCCCCAGGACACTGCCCTGAGGAACTCCGTAGGTGAGAAACTGTTCTTCACTTGTGTGGTTACCGACTTTTACAACCTGCGAGCGGTTACTAAGGTAGCTTTTAAAGATATCCAGGGGTAAGCCTCTTACCCCAATCCGAGACAATCTCCTGAGCAAAAGCGGGACAGAGACAGTGTCAAATGCCTTTGAGAGGTCTAGAAAAATAGCAATTGTTTTGTACTTATGATGCAAATTCTTAGCAATAGCCCCAGTTAAATCAAGTACAGCATCTTCTGTGCTTTTACCAGCCCGAAATCCGTATTGATTTTCGGCAATAATTTTGTTTGTATTCAAATAACTGAGTAGTCTATTATTTAAAAATTTTTCAAGAATCTTAGAAAGAATAGTGAGAACTGAGATAGGTCTATAGTTGTTGACACTGGCCCTGTCCCCACTTTTATAAATAGGGTGTACAATGGCCCTCTTGAACACAGTAGGAAAAACCCCGGTTTCAAAAACGAGATTGAAGACTTGGTAGATAATAGGGATAAGAGTATTTCTAGCGGCTCTAATTAGGGTTGAGGATATGCCATCCCAGCCAACTGCAGTATTAAGTTTCAAACCAAGGATAATTTTTTCGATCTCTTCATAATCTGTATTAAATAAGGCCATTGAGTCCTGTGGTACCCCGTCACCAATATCAGACTGGGAGTAAACAGGGTCGCTTGTAATTTTGGATGCCAGAGTCTTTCCCACATTTGCGAAGAAGTCGTTAACGTGATTGAGTGACAGTCCTGGATCTGAATGAAGATACAGGAGTTCATTTGGAGGAGTTTTGTTAGTTTTTAAGTTGGATATTGTTTTGATGAGATTCCAAGTAGCTTTTGGATTTTTGCGGTGTTTCAGGAATTCAGATCTCTCATACTGGCGTTTGAGTTGTTTCAGTAAATGATTGCAAAAGTTTCTATAACGTGTGTATGTTACTTTATGAATGTAGTTACCGGGATCTCGTTTTGTTTTACGATAAAGATTGTCACGATTACGTATACATTTCAATAGCCCTGGAGTAATCCACGGTTTGATAATTCTTTTTCTACTGGGAATAATACTGACTGTTGTATTCTTTGCAACTACCGAAGAGACTATATCAACAAGAGTAGCCGCAGCGTGGTTGATATCATTATTGCAGTCTGTTACAGATGAAAAATCAGTACTTTCTAGCATTGCCACACAAGCATCAATATCAACGCGGCTACGTGAGTTGGTAAATTGAGGAGAGTCAGTGGTAAGTTTGCATAAAATAACTACGGGGGCATGATCTGTAATATATGAGTCGAGAACCAGTACGATTGCGGGTTTATTAGATTTAATAATAGCGTGATCCAAACAATTTTGATTACGGGTGGGAAATAGGTGACCAGGTAGCATTCCATGCGAAGCAACTGTATTCAGATACGAGTCCGCATTTGTATCGTTATTATTTGGTGAAATATTAATATTTATGTCTCCAAGTAAGACAATTGTTTTAAACATTTTTAACAAATCGAGAGTTTCATCCAAGCTCTCAATAAAATTTTGGGTGTTCCGATATGATGGAGAGCGATAAATTGCTATAAGTGCTACGTCAGAGTTAATTTGAAGTATGATACAATTTGCTTCGCGTATGGTATGTGGCACCACTGTGCAACGTAAGTTTAATTTAGTATACACTACTATGCCGTCGTTCTGATTTACGTATTCGGACGTGTGTACAATAAACCCTGTCAGGGGAGGTAAAACAGGACATTTGCTTAGCCAGCACTCAGATAATACGATAACGTCAAATTCCAGTTTAATTCGGTTTAGTAGTATTGAAAGATTATGAAAATTGGAGGTATTGCCAAGGCTTCTTATATTGAGATGGAAGAATTTCAGTCCATTAGGTGCACAACCTATATATGTGTGGCATTGTTCTGGAGAACATAAATGCGCATTGGTAACGGAAAGATTCTCTAAATCTTCTGTAATACTATTGATATCATTATCCATATTCCGAGTTGAAAGTTGAACAAGGATTCAAGATTAGATGCCAACCTTGATATGGCTGGACTAGTCTGGTTAGGGCATTATAGCTATAATGCAACTTGTACGATAATCTTAATGAAAAATCCTGATGACTGATGAAAGCTCCATGAGTGAGTGAAGGTGTCAGTGTGCGCGGGTGTGATTGTGCATGTGTAAGTGTAATATTGGGTAAATTATTAATTAAAATATGTAGGTGTTTTTGATGTAAATGTGTAGTAGTGATGAACTTGTGTAGGTAATAATATAAGTGTTTTTTGCTATTTATGTGAAAGGTGTATGTGTTTCTACGTATAAGTGTGGGAAAACAAGGATAAAAAGTTGAAGTTTTGAAAATCACTGAATAAGAGTGGAGAAAACATTATGAGGCAACCTCATTTTGCAGACTGAATTGGCCAACACAAAAGAAATAAATATAGGAATGAATGCTTGTTCCTTCTCTGTATTATAAAGGTATTTCGAATAAACACAGGCCAAGGTTATTTACGATAGCATGCAATCAGTATTTTCAGTAGACGGTGGTTTAAAAAAAATCTTCCTTTTACTTTGTTCTTGTTTATTGTTCTTTTATTTAAATATCTACAATAAAAGCGCATTTCATAACCTACATGTCACGCAAAGACATAGAACACGCCATACATTTTTTGCAAACGTGATGGTACTTTAATTTCCTGATCACTATGACTAGATATTATAAAGCTATGACAAGAAAAAAAAGGCTCCTAAGAGCTTTTTTTTTGGGGTGGAAAATCATCAAATGACTCCTCCCGCTCTGGACAGAGCAGAAGGGAGTATCAGACTTCTACTGACTAATACCAACCATGTTTAGCCCTTTGTGTCGAGGCCGCGGTATCTCTTTTGAACAACCCGTAGCCCCAACGGGACTAGCATTAGGACCTAGTATATGTTATGCAGGTCACATATATAGCTACGATGAGTATGCATAAGTATTAACGGCTGTTTCACGGAACCTCGCTATGATGAAAATCAAGAATTCAAAATAACTGGCCGATCGATAGCAGATTTTAAGATGAAGGCACACTAGGACTTTATTCAGAGCAGCACGTGTTTGTAGGTACTTGTATCGAAATATGATATATTTATGTGTTCCACTCATGCTTATATTATTAGAATTCCAGACATGAGTTTGCCACTGTCAAGGGGCTGTAAAATACGTGTAGAATCTCTGAAACAAAATACTTAGTTGGACGCTGTATGATTATATTTGGAAGTAGCTGTTAACCTTGACCTTCGTTCACGTGAAATTATTCTAAGAAATATTACTTCCCTTTTTCAATCGGACGTTGTTACCAATTTGGTTTAATTTTTTTTGCTCGGATCTATAATTATTTTTCAAAATAAGAGTAGCTTAAGTTAGACCTTATAACATGAGCTATATCCCAGTAAAAATCGTTCCAGCTGACTCTGAGATTAGCCGGAACAAACAGACGGACAGACAAAAATGGAAAAAATGTGTTTTTGTTATAAATGCCGTATACATTTTTATATGCATTTAGTAAAAAGTGTTATGTCCAGACAGACACTTCAATGTTATTTATATGTAAAAATACTTTACGCTCGGGTTGAAGTATAAACCTTACATATTTATGTTCGCGCCTAAACATACAAACACTCTTAAAAATCAAGTGGCGCGTGATGTTATTCGGTTTTCACACTCGATTAGACCCCAGATTTAGGTCAAATAAGAGAATTTTATCAGCTTATTACTACCAAAGTTAGTTATGAGGGCCCGGGGTTTTAATGTATCCCAACCGGTGGCTTGCGCCATATAATATTATTATTATAATATTGAATAATTAGTTTAGGCAGTCTGAAGGAATTAAAATAATAGTTGTACGTATATAGTTTTGAGTATGGGGCAAGGAAGGATGTAATGTGAATTCACATGATCTGAAGTAGATACGTGTTATCTTCTTAACAGGTTGTATTTCTCTACGATTCCTACGATAAGTAAAAGGGGTAAGCGATAAAATAATAAAAATTCATATTTAGAACAGAGATTTAGCTCAGATTTTTATCTGTACTCGGACAGTATAGAAAATAATAGTTGTTTTTAGGAATTCTATTTGAATATAAAATTACCTTTTATTTTAGTAGCTAGGTTCTGAGAAAGTACCCGCTCCGACCTTTGTGTTAACCGTAGAACTGTATGTAGGTCACATATTCGTCTACCTATAGTTTATATTATATCAGTGTTATCTAAGGAACAAGCGCGCTTTTTGCTGACAAACATCCCAGAAAGAGCATTATCCTCCTCAAATAAATAAAATAGACAACCTACCTTTAAACCATCTTTAATTTTCAAATAAAATACAAAAGAACCTCAAACGAACATTCAAAAATTCACAAAGGATCTGTACAGACGGCAAATGAAAATAGAAGCAAAAGAGTGCACACACTGCTGCGCCCGTCGCCCGTCGCGGGGCCCGTGTGAGCCCGGTGTATCACCGTCACGGGGAACTATTCGCATTGTCTGTCTGATACATATTTCATGACGCTCATCCGAATCCCGACACTTGGATTATTTTAAAGATATACCGTTTGTACCACTAACAGTATTTGCTGAAATTCAAGGTTTGACGCGATGGAGACTTGCTAATTTTGGGTTTTTCATCGTTCTCTTCTGGTAAGGAATATTTTTGATTTATTTTGTAAGGTTGTAATGTGTACTCGAGTTTTGCATTTAAGACCTTAGTTTTAATTATAGTTTCTTAAAATCCGTAGGGTAAGGTTGGCTCGCAACCCGCGTGCGCGTATGATCCGATGTATGACCGTGGACAAAGCAAAAGGACTATGTTAGGATCGTAGAAGGTATCATTCTGTGCATTCTGCCGAACCCCATGGGAAAAAAAGCGTGAGTCCACACCGCTCAGTGAAAACAATACCTAAACTAAGTGCATTTACCAGTAATTCAAAACGCTTTTAGTCAGCGAAATTAACTTCTAACGTGTTTATGCAAAGCGAATCGTTTAACTTACCATTCAGGTATGCTAATTTGATATGAAGTATCCCAGCAAATGAGACCGAAATACTAACCATATAACCTACGGTTTATAGTTGTGTTACTGATGTACAAGCTACCATAGATTGGCTGGAACAAGCTGGTCATCTAACAGTGCACTGCACAGTTCTCCACTGAAGCACTCTTTATGAGTAGCATATTTACTTGAGACTGAACTAGAGAGAGCTCTTGAGTAGATGCTGCCAACCATATACGACTACATAACAGCCTTTATACACACTAGTATCTAAATAATGTATTTTAGCAGGTATATTTTTGTTATAAGGGTTTAAAATCTTTAATATGTCGCTTTACAGTGTATCTGTAAGGACTCAAGATGTCATACCAGAAATGGTACTTCTTTTTGACCGAGGAAGAAAAAAGAGAAGGTCCTAATTCGACACGTATTTTTTTTTGTCTCTATTTGTTTGTAACGCCTAAACTATTTTCGTTGGCATAGAAAAAAGAACGCTGTATCATAGGTAATTAATTACTAACAAAACATAATGGAATATAATTATGGTGTTCCTTTGTGTTCCGTTGCGTGATGCAAGCAATATCAGACGGTTCTTTTCAAAGGTGCACGTTATCTTTCAACATATATACGTGTAGATAGAATCCATTTCACTTCACTTTGATATAATAGTAGAAACTATTTTATAAAACTCAAAGGTACAGAATGCTCGTGCATTCCTATACGGACAGAAAGGGCAGTTAGGAGAAGAGTTTGCAACAGGTCACTTACTAAAGTAAAAACGTTATATAGCTGAAGAAATTCAAAGAATCACACATCACCACGCTTCAACATAATTTTATTCCCAAAAGCAATCTCACAGTGAAACATATATGTATCACTAAAACATAACATATACTCAAGAAACCACATCTTATTGTAATTCGCGGCATTTTCGCTACAGAACGGAATTCTCCGGCACATTGGCACCAGGTGGCGCTGTGATCCCTCTTATATTATACACGAGAACGCAATACGTTGGGTACGTGTTTATTTACTTTTATAAGAGTTTGGGGTAGTGTGCTTACAGTCTGGCTTCCGAGAAGGACAGCTCAACTTTATCCTTATTTTGTTAAAAGCAGGATTTTGTTACTTTGTTACCGCAGGATTCTATTACCAGCATTTGGTTACCCGGCCGAAAATATGGAGGGTGGAGAACACTCTTAGAATTGAAAACCATAGTTAGATATGCGAGTGACCTATATGCAGAGAATGTGATGATTGGCTGATAATTTTTTTGAATGCGTTTAAAATTAAATCATATCTATAACCGAGAAATGTGTTTTTCTCGAAATATATCAGTTTACAGACAACTCTTTGGTAAACAAGCGTAATATAAGATGAGAGCCGCAGCTGGCGTGGATGTGATCCCTGTTACTCAGTCAGCGTTACCCAATAAACAGCTGTACGTGTTTATAATCTACGCATGAACTTAGGCACTCCATACCGAGCATACTATGTATAACGAAATGTAAGTTGCATAATACAGGGTAGAAGGAACATCCATGCACAAATGATTATCACGTTTTCAGTTCAATGTCACTCTGAACATAGAAACTTTTTAATCGGTAATTTAAAAAAAAGTGCAATTCTAAAAGTTAAAATGTAAGGGATAAAGGGACAGCTGATTTTAAAAATAAGGATGTTATTCCTCGTGAGTTCAGTTCAGAATGGTGTTTACTGAAGAGTCTGAAGTCCAGTTCCACTCAGTAATTGTATTCAGGCAAAGTTTCGTTTCCTGCTTGGGTTGCATAATTCAGGATAGAGGTAGTAAACGCGCTTATATAAGGTCCTATTTAATAATTCTGAACAGTTACCCTGATGGCACGTGTAACTGGTATTGCTGACAACCTTGAAAAAGCTTATTATCTTGTTCGAGAGACGTCCTGTCTTGGTCCTTCAGGTGAAGTGGTCCGATTGAGGGTCGTTCAGATACTGAGTTTCGGTACAGATATCGTTCAGAGACGAGTACGTTTTAGAGACACATACAGAGACATTACATTATTGTTGTTTCTTCATTGAGTTTTGGCCACAAATCTGTAGTTAACTCTAGATTACGTAGAACTTGACGAGTCGATTTATTACCTTGTCTGAGTACGTAGGTTAATCGAGACGTCCGAGACATCTAGATTTTGGAGGAGCTTGTGGCTTTAGATAGCCACAAGTTACCATATAGGTTGGTCCATGGATTGATGACCACCTATTGCATATCGAGTTTCCTTCGTGCCTCGGAAAGCACGTTAAACCGTTATTATTAACACTTGTACGGAATATTGACCAGACTATGGTAATATGGTCCAATTTATGGCGTGTCCGATGTATTTCTGCACATTAGAGCACTCAGAAAATACTACTGACAATAATTATGATTACCAAATATATGTGTAAGTATATAATTTGGTTATATTATTTACCATGCAAAACAAGTTCAAAGATGTCAAAAAGCAGTCCACTGACCTCAGTCCCGGTACGTCATCAAGCTGTGCCCCGTCCGGCTGCTGCCAGGCGATCTGCGGCGAGGGGAAGCCGTGCGCCGCGCACGAGGCACGCGCACCCGTCGTGTTGGAGAACACCAGCCGAGGCGGCGGCTCCATCAGGAACACCGGCCCGTGCTCCTGGCCTTCACCACCTGAGGAAGAAGGGAAGGGAATGTTAGAAGAAATGTTCCATGTTACTGGTCTTCAGCAGTGTCCGGTAAGCCTATAAGTTGACCCTAAGATATAGAAGCTAGGCAGTGTTGACGAGTGTCTTTCTAACTTTGTTATCTGTAATAATGTGTGTAATAGTGTTTTATTCCCGCGCCCGTGTTCAGTGTCTGTGATCTTGTAAGTAATAGAGATCATGAGGGTTCTGTAGCCGAATGGCAAAAAACGGAACCCGTATCGATTTGTCATATTTATCTGTCCTTCCGTATGTCACAGTCACTTTATTCGGAAACCCTTCATGTACAAGTTGACTTGCACTTGGCCAGTTTTGTTTTGCGTATGATCGCGTGGTATGTTCACACTGTAATAATGATTTTACTCCTGTTTAAAATAATTAATTAACGTAAGATTGTATTCAATTTTACAAGCTAGATCCCAATTAGATTCCAAATTATTTTGAAGGAATGAACTCCAATTCCATGAATTTGGCACTCTGTATGACTATAACATTTCTACCGCATACCACACAATGTAGCTAGCATAGTGTAAAACATTAATACAGGTTTTACCCCAAAACGACATAAAGAGAGTACTTACACCGTGTGTTGGAACGAAGAGCCGTCCCATTTCATTTCTTACATTACCTACCGGGACGTTACATTGTTACCTCCACCTCTAAGATTTATAAATATAACTTCTATAAATGGAATGTTCAGGAAAACTTGCTGTTTCCGCAAAAGTGTTCGGTTTACGATAACTTACTTACATTTCAGCTATTCCTACAACTTGGCAATTCTATTGTATTTTTATTGAAGAAAATCCTATTATTCTGCCCCAATAGACCTTCCAGAAACTTGGTAATCGTAATTGGGTACTCTGAACAATTTTTGGCATACCCAAAAATATAAAGACTGGTGTAAAACTCAACAAAGGGTTCTCCCCAGGGGATTGCAAATTTTTAGACAGCCGTTAAGGTTGTTATAAACGCTATATAGTAGTACTAGCCACGAGGTTAAACTGGGATTAGATCCCGACGTACCTGCCTAATGACGCTGCTATCCAGATGAAATAACTTGTTAAAAACTAAGTTTGAATATGAACACTTAATTTCGGGGTTTGTTCTGTCGAAAATGTTAAGTTGGCCATTTAAAACTTTGCGTGAACTCGCTGATGACTACTTATCAAATTGTATAGAGGCAATTTAAATCTAATATTTTTACCTTACATTTTTCTACCAAACAGACTTATTTTGTATCTATTCGATATTCTACCTTTCCATAATCAAACTATAAGTTATTCTAATTTGATTAAATCGAAAGGCATGACTGAAAACAAGAAACCAAGCCAGTGAAGCGAGCCAGTCACTATCAAATATACATAAACGAATTTCCAGGATCGGACTCCGTAGTTTCTGAACGTATGCACGAAGATATCGGTGAACGCGAACAATCGAGCTACTTGCATAGATTGTGACCATTGACACTTTGACTGTTTCAACTTTGTACCATGATGTATAATGTACAAGGTGGAACTTACTTTGAAGTAAGAAATTGCAGCATTGTGGAGTTCGTTATGTTATCAAGTTGAGAAGTGCACGGAGTTTTGCTCTCGAAAACCAACAAGAAAATTACGAAGTTTTGTGCCATTTAGGTATCATTAGTTTGTGGGTCTTAGAATTACCATTCGACTCTAACTAGAAGGAATCCCTACGTCATACAGTCTAGCGTTCAAAATAATCAGACCGAGTTCAGGTCACCTACAGCCACGGAAATCAGGTCGCACGGTATTTTGTATTCAGCTGGCATCCGTCGAAACATCGAAAACAAAAATGTTTTCATTCAATCCAGAGCTTGTTATCGTTCTCTAGATTCCGGGTTAAACCGAGATTTGTCAAATTAGACATCGGGTTAACTGCCTTAACGTGGTTACCGCCGACAGACAGACGGCTGCCTTGATATGTATAATACGCCATTTGAATTTCAAACGCCATTCCTCCGTGAACTGGATTCAACTAGCGTTTGCCACAATGTTATGTTGGAATTAACATAATAATGTGTTATATAACTAAGTTTGGATTATGGAGGATTCAGATTGGATTATTGTTGCTTCGAACTGGTTGCGGATCAATTTAGTGTAGATACAAGTTTGTTTGGAATCTGTTGCCTTGTTGTTTAAAACTTTGTTTGGACTTATTTTAAATTTTCAGTGTTTCTACCTTCCACTCATTTTCAAAGTAAAAGCAAATAAAATAACCACATAATTACAGGTAAATAATAAATTTATTTATTTAAAGATCACTTTTCTCCCCGAAGCATCCTTAAAAGTCTTCCTACACACTTTTATTATAATTATAAAGTCCCACCAACCCTACTTCATCCGCCAATCGTCTAAATATAGAAAGATCTAACTCGTTAAATTCACACCTTCCTAGTACTGTCGGCAAATACATGAGCACAGTCGGGCTTCTATTTGCGAGCATAAATATGCAGGTTTGTACCTACCCCTGACGTCATACAATCACGACCGTTTTCGAGCGTTCTGTATTTACAGTTTATTCCAATGCTTGTTTCTTAATGCATGCTGCCGACCGCATCTTTGATGCGCATGCGATAGCATCTCGCTGTATTTCTCACATCACCAAATTATGGTTTTGAGCGACAGAAAAGGATCGGGCCATGGAAAAGCGCTATTCTGTACTGCCAGACGAGGTTAACTCTACAAAGGTCAGGTATACAACGGTATGCATCAAGTTGATTTAGAAATAACAAGTACTAAAATGGTTAAAGTCAGCTAAGTTAGATGTTGAGTTATTCAAGATTTGTGACTTGTTTACATGTTCGGAAACTAAACCGCGAATGCAGTATAGCTGAATGATCCAATTTTGTTATCTACTCTGACGTAGTAGAATGTTTGAAGAGTTTTTTTTTTGTTTTCGTAAAGGGAATTGCTAAATCTTGATACGGATTTGGTAGCTCGGTGGAGTTTTAAAAGTATTAACATAATTAAGCTCAAGCGGGTGTTGTGACGCAATTTACGAAGGCTTTGTCCATTGCTAGATAGCGATGTTTCGTGTTTTTATTTTCTTTGAGATTTACGTAGGATTTAAGTTTTAAGCGGTTATTTTTCAAGTATGAGGGCGAGGTCCTGGATTCGATATTCCTGGCAAGTGATGTGGGTGTGAGTTTTCGATCAGGAATAGGGTAGTTAACAAAAAAATACGAATTAATCCGTCACATAATTTCCAAAAATATTGGCCAAATATTTTTTTTTTTCACGCAAGCTAACAATGCAGACGATACAGTACTTCAAAAACTCCTGTGACGTCACATTGCAGTACATTTTTTACCGGTAAGTGACGACACAATTTATTATTTTTTGATAATCTAACACACGGACTAAACAGAATCATATTTATTTTAGTCAGGAAACATCCCTATGTCTGTTAGTCTGAGTCTGGATTTGTGCAATACGTTTTCTGATTACTAAGTATTTAAATATAACAGGTGCTATATGTATACTGTTTGAAGAATACAGGCGTCATGTTATGTTTATGCCACATTTTCTGTGGTATTTGTTTTTTTAAGGCGTTAGACAAAAACTCTCGTTCAACCTTTATGATATCAGCTACATAGCGAAAGGCCCCTAGAACATTTCTGTGCCACTTGCATCCAACGCCCCCTCGCTCTCACGAGGTCATCGCCTTACTAATTCTTAGAGCTACGACCTGAACTGTTTTACTACAGAATTTTACATTCTGGAAGATCAATTTTGTATATGATGAAGCTGTAGACTGTATCTAAAAAATAGTTGGTTGTCTGTAAAATCGGTTTACGGACGATAGTTTAACGTGACAACGTCATAACAAAACATTGATAAAATAGATGCGGCGCAAGCGTACAATGAGCGTAACGGGACAATGAGTCATCCATTTTCGTGCATGCAGCCGGCGTTCATCGATTTTTTAGACGTTGTCACGTCAAAACACGACGTATAAATCGTTCGACTCTTGTTACCCATTCATTTTGCATAAAGAACAAGCTGATTCAACTTTACCAATCTAGTGACCCAATATTTTTAAAAGCAAAACAAAAACATAGCGCCCGTGGTTCCGTAATTTGTATGAAACGAACAAAAAATCTTTGAAACTTCGAGCGTTTAATACTTTTATCTTGGCCGTGTCTCTTTTGTTCAGTTTTGCTAGTACCTGGGGTAAAATATGTAGAGTCAGAAGGTTCATGTAACGCGTGTGACAAAATGCAAATGCACACATTGAAATGCGTGTTCGTGTAGCGAGAGCTATTGAACCCCTGACCAGCATATTTATTTAATTTGAGATGGCCGTTGTTTCATGTCCTATAGGTCAAGCGCACACTTATGCCCTTCCCAGTATCACCATTGAGTCGGCTAATCAAGGAGGCGTATTGGCACAGCAGCCCCGGGTAGACGTCGTCGTACTAGCGGTGAGGTGTCGCCCTACTTATGGTGGGCCCACCACTAGCATACGGCTGGATATGGTGATAGTCCATCGTAAGTGAGCACGAAACGAACAGCGGTGATGACTATTGTCGTTGCAGTATGGAGTTTCATACAGAACAAGGTCATGAGTATCATATTATTATAATAATATTAAAAAAAAACTTGAATGCCTCAGGTTGAAGCAATTCTTATCCCGTGCAGTGCATATAACTGTGCAATACTATGTGTGCTTGCACCTAGCTTCGATCGTTGTATAAAACTGGCATTCTGCCCCAATCTATTCCGTGACTGTGACGTCACTCTTTGTGCACGTTCGGCTCAAAGAACGTGTCGTGTCGATTGTCTGAATGCTGCCATGAAATCTAGGACACAAATTAAGATGTGAGCTTTGTGAGCTTCTAAAGTCGGATTTAAAATGAATGGGACTTTTGTTTTAAGCAAATTGTCGGGTTAAAAGCTTTTGTGTTAATGTATTTGTGTATGTGTACTTTAATAAAGTGTGTGATGAAAATGATCACTTATTTCATTTTGAGAAAGCTAAAATCTTTATCGTACTCTACGTTAAAGATGTAATCTTTCTCAAAATCTACGGAATTTAACAAAGGAGCGTCTTTGGCACTGTTTATCTTTACTCTAATCTTTAATCTCTCTCTCATGTTTGTAACATACTAACAAAACTATTCTATTTAACAAAACCATTTCATATTAATTATCTTCAACAAAATAAACAAAGAAATATCGCTCTTCATTTCAAAAACTTAAAGAAGTCGTGAATAGTTAAGTGCGGCACGAGTTTTAAGACTTGTGTTAAGTTATACAAGTGTCACCCCCTAGAGTGCAAGCTCGTTTATGATATTATTGCCAACTTTGACAGCGCACTCTAGACTGGGGTACAAAAAAGAGGTAGTTTGAAATATAGGGTTGTAAAGTCTGGGCGGAACCACGTGGTTTGACTGTATGACATGTAAAGTAGGAGAAAATTCGTTTCGGAAAAGTACTTTCCTTGATATGACAATATTACGTTACATTACAATATATTTAAGAGTATGCTGATATGGTTTGATTGGAGGATGAGTGAAAGGCGACTAAATCTCTAAAAAATGGTACTTCCTTACTTCTCCTAAAATTGTTTGTCCGAAAATCATTATCCATAACACGTTTGCCATAAACTTCATTAACCATAATGTTCAAATTGCCGAAATTTTGTTTAACATAATTATCTTTAGTTCTAAAAGTATTCTGTCATAATATCGATTACTATAATAATTGAATCTCCTAATTTTACATGACCTAAATTAATATGTCCTAACTATTGCTATATCTAATGTGTATTATTCCGAATGTTCGTTTGTAATAAATATTATAGTCCTAAAAAAATTCGAAGTGTCTAGTCGTCCGATTAGCGGATGAATAAAATTAATTAGTCGTCCGATTAGCCGGATGAATAACCATGGCTGTTGCTACTCGTCCGCTAAGTGGATGAATCACCATCTCGCGACAGTATCCTTTATGGGCGGCATGGGCACCGGGCCGTAGGCCGACGAAGGAGGCCGGCGGAGGCCGGGCACATCGGGGACAGAAGATATTAGTGTTATTTAATATGCGAGCGAAGCGAGCGCGCGTTCTGGAGTACATGCGTTGCATGTATGAGTGACGTGACCAAAAGCTTTGTTATACTTTGTTCTAATAATATTATTATGACAAATAAACATTATGTTATTTTAATTTAGGACTTAAAACTTTTATGGAAAACGATTTTATGTCTTTCGTATATTATTGATTGTAATATTTATGACAAATGGATTTAGGACATATTATATTTAGGGATTTCAATTTTATGGCATGTGATATTATGTGATATTTAGTTCGGGTAAGTTATCATTCGTACAAATGATGAGTAGGTCAAAAAAAGTTATGGCATTTTAAATTATGGATAAAAAGTTAATTGACACAATAGAGAACCCTAAAAAATACTAGAAAAAGGCAGATGCGAGTGCCAACGCCGAGGGAGGACGCCTTCGAAGTGTATATCACACTAACCTTATTGGCGTGGTTTTTCAGAAAAGACAGTTGCGTAGTACTTAGATACTCGCAACCAGCGTGCTTGATGTCCAAAGGTTGACGATGCAAAAGGAGTATGTAATTAAGGTTCTGTGGTGTTTGCTTACTTCCACGTAATCATGAATATGGAGCATGGAAAAATACGTAGAAAAATTAGAAATAGTTATTCTTTGAAACATATTCATTTTTGTAAGCAATAAAATATCATGTGATAGCACTCCTCACGAATATTTTATGGTAATTAGGTACCAATAACAACAATTTGTTACTAAGCGTAGGTACAACATAATTTCAAAATTACAACTCTAGCATGTTACATTTTGCGGCAAACGATTTCAGGCTCAATTAAGCAATGTTATTTACATTGTTTACGAGTGTCCGCGACTTGTAATGTATGTAATAGCTTTGTATGACTGTGTCGTAATGTACACAATTCACAGTGTGATAAATACTAAATAATTCTAGTTTATAGGAGGTGCTGTAAAAGCTTTTGTAGTAATTTATCACACTATTCATTGTATTTTAAATCAAACCGAAAATGGTAATATTTCTTACCTTGATGCATTGTCTTTATTTTTACTCAAAACATTCATAGATGACTGGCCTGTTGGTCTAGTGGTTAGTGACCCTAACTGCTATGCCGGAGGTCGTGGGTTCGATTCCCACCCAGGACAAATGTTTGTGTGATGAGCACGATCATTTGTTCTGTGTCTGGGTGTAATTTATCTATAATATGTATGTATTTAGAAATATATAAGTATGTTTATCAGTTGTCTAGTCCATAACACAAGCTCTGCTTAGCTTGGGACTAGATGGCGTTGTGTGATAGTTGTGGAATATTATAGATCCTTCTAAAATGCTTCACTTTTAGCAACGGTTACAGCAAGGGTTGATTTCGCAATATGGCGTCACACACTGAACACCGGTTAGGAACTGAAAAACAACAACGACATGTTCCGATTCAATGACCTCTCATGCAAGTTAGTTGTTTATATAAGCAAAAAATCACATGACGAAGATATCAAATATTTAGGCAGTACAGGTCATTTATTTTATAAGATAAGTACTGTTATTGCTAGGACAAAATAATGTTTTACTGGACTAGGACTAGTGCTGTGCTGGTGCTGTATGCTAGAGGCTACATCATAACCATTAACAAAACAATTACATTACAAGTACAAACAATACATTAGGGACAAAAATACATTTTCTTTGTGTCATGCGGTTAGTATCAAAGATTGGGGTCGAGAGGACGGTACTCTTTTATCCACGAAGTTGTTCGGTAGAGCTTGTATTGTCTTCGTCGAGTTCGAATCCGCATCGATCTCAGTAGTTCTTACTTTGTTAAATTGTTGGATTTCTATTTTTTTTTGTTTCTTTTTATCTTCTCACTTATTGTCAACTTGTCGATAATCCTATCGAGCCTAAATTGTGTGGATTCAATACTTATATTAAGCCCAATTTTATTTGATAATATTTATTCCAAAAAACCCATATATATTGCAGTTTCTACAGAATCAATTAAAACTCCTCTTAATGTATCCTATAAATAAATTAAAACTACCAAAGTCCAAAATGAAGAAATAGAAATAGAAGATATAATGAAGTTGACAATGATGACAGACATCAAAAAAATTCTGAGACTCAATATTTACGACGAATAATGAAAAAAAGATGATTACGAGAGCAGCTGCAGCTAGACGACGCGCACGCCAACCATCCCCGGACTCGTCGCTCAGCTCCGCCTCGCCACCGCCGGACCTCGGATCACCTGCGTCACCGGCGGCGGCAGTAGCGTCGAGCTCGAGCGACGAGTATTTCTCTCCGCCGATGACATCACGAACACCGTCACCATCTCCAGAGCGTCGGCAGGGGAGAGGCCGGCCGCCGAACAGCTTGGGACCTAGGGGCCAACCGGCCCCGAGCCGGGTCCCCGCTACCGGTGGTTGTGTGCAGCGCATGAAATGGACTCGAACAATAAATGAGAACGTCATGCGCGCATACTACGGGTCTACAGAGGGGGGAACTAACCTCACTGCGTACCGTGCTAGGATGCTGTCTCTATTCCAGGACCTTGAACCAACCGTCAACGTGTCAAGCCAACGACTATCGGATCAGGTGCGCGTCATCCAGCGCAATCACATGTTGGACGACGCCGCACTTGATAGGCTGCGCTCAGAGGTACTAAGCAACCGTATCATCTTGACTCAGGCACAGACTGCGGTACCAGCGTCAATTATTGACGCGACCACATCGCGGCCCAATACTGTTGCTGTAGAGGAAGATGATAGGGTTGCTACGGTAAGTAGCCAGTACAACGACCGATTGAGGAGCGCACTGGAGGATGCGCTTCGCGAGTATCGGTCTACTCCTACCGAACTTAGGCCCCGATTGCCACGGTTACCCATGCATAGGCGTAATAGGGCGTTGGTGTGTGCCCTGGACTCGCAACTCAAGAATATATTCGAGAGTAGCGAGGACCTCGTTGATACACACTCGATCTTGTACTGTGGGGCTGTTGCGGCATGTCGACTAGCTAATGTTAAATTCCCAAATTGTGACTTAGCTAGTCGACCAAAACCAGCCGTACCGGCCTGGCAGCGCAGGATCGAGCGTCGTGTCGACGGGGCCAGGGTGCTCATTGGCAAACTATACTGCTTCAGGGAGGGCAATACACGACCACGTGTGATGCGCTTTGTGAAGCGGGCATTCTCGGGAACTGAAATCAGTCCCCAAGATTACATGTCCCGTGTCACGGAGCGCATCGACTTCCTGAAGCAGAAGGTTTATGCATGGGCCAACCGTATTCGGCGGTATAAGCGGCGGGTTGATCGTTACTCGCAGAATCGCATGTTCCAGAGCGATGAGAGGTGGGTATACCGAACTTGGGAGCGACCCGAGCAAAATATGACGGACGTGTGTCGCCCAGATGATGCTGCTACGAGTTCATTCTGGCGCAGCATCTGGTCGGTACCCGTCTGTCATACTGAGGCTGACTGGTTGCGTGATGTCGAGCGAGTGTGTGAACCTATTCCAGAAATGGAAACTATCTTAATAACAGCACTAGATATAGCCAGTGCAGTTCGTCCGTTACCGAACTGGAAATCACCAGGTCCGGACGGACTGCACAATTTCTGGCTCAAATGGCTCAGCAGTTCACACACTTGCCTGGCATCCCAATTCCAGTCGGCCTTAGAGTCTGCGTCGCTTCCGCAGTTTTTAACCACAGGCGTTACCCACCTGCTCCATAAGTCAGGTAGCCCCGCGGAACCCAAGAATTATAGACCGATCACATGTTTGCCGACGGTCTATAAACTTCTTACATCCATCTTGAGAGTGAAAATTAATAAACACATTGTGAAAAATTCAATTATGTCTGCCTCTCAAAATGGATGTAGGAACGGGTCCCGCGGTACTAAGGAGCTACTCCTCATCGACATGGCCATTAGCCAACAGGTTCGTCGAGCCCGCAAGGATCTGTCGACATGTTGGATAGATTATAAGAAGGCCTATGACTCAGTGCCACATACATGGCTCGTGAGGGTGCTGGAGTTGTACAAAATAGACGCAACTCTACGCACCTTCCTTGAGTCGTGTATGGGGCAATGGAGGACGGTCCTTCGATATCCAGGATGTCGACGGATTCAGGGGAACGATGAACCTGTATGGATTAAACGGGGAATCTTCCAGGGCGACAGCCTGAGCCCGCTTTGGTTCTGTCTGGCCCTGAATCCTTTAAGCACATTGCTAGAGGATTCAGGTCTAGGCTACCGGATGAGGAGAGATGGTCAGGTCACATCTCACCTTCTTTACATGGATGATCTGAAACTCTTTGCCCCCAACAGATTGCACCTGATGGAGCTACTGAAACTAACTGAATGTTTTAGTAGCGCCATCAGGATGGAATTTGGTGTGGACAAATGTGCAGTCATGCATGTAAAGAAAGGGGGGATTATGGAATCCGAGGGAATTCAGCTCTCGGATTCCATACACCTCAGATCCCTTTCCTCATCTGAAAGCTATAAATATTTGGGTATGTCGGAAGCGTTAGGCATTAACGTAGCTGACATGAAGCAATCGTTGGGGGAGCGTTTCTTCGGACGCCTAAAGAAGGTTTTAAATAGCCTTCTTTCAGGTGGGAACAAGGTGCGCGCCTTCAACGGTTGGGTCATGCCAGTTTTAATGTACTCTTTCGGCATACTCAAGTGGACTCAGACTGAACTCGATGCCTTGGATAGGAGAGTCCGTACATTGCTGACCGCAAATCGGATGCATCACCCACGATCATCGGTAATGAGACTGTACATCCCGCGGAAGTGCGGGGGTCGAGGCTTTTTAAACGCAAAGACCCTCCACAACCGCGAGGTGTGCAGTCTCAGAGAATATTTTTTAAAAGCCGATGCGGGTATGCACCGAGATGTGGTCGCAGTGGACAAGGGACTCACCCCGCTGTCCATGGCTAACGAGAACTGGCGCAAACCTGTGGTACTTACTGCTGATGACCGCAAGGAAATATGGCAAAGCAAGGAGCTTCACGGGCGCTTCTACCGGGCTCTTCATGGGCCCGATGTAGATTTTCTAGCGTCCGTGTCCTGGCTACGTTTCGGCGACCTCTTTGGGGAAACTGAAGGTTTTGTCTGTGCAATTATGGACGAAGTTATGTTGACGAACAACTACCGGAAATATATTATGAAGGATGGGACGGTTGACGTGTGTCGGGCATGCCATCGTCCGGGAGAGTCCATCAGACATATTATTTCTGGTTGTTCTCGTCTGGCTAACGGCGAGTACTTGCACAGGCACAATCAAGTAGCCAGGATTATTCACCAGCAACTTGCCTTGAAATATAAACTTGTGGAGTCAGAGGTACCGTACTACAAGTATGTGCCCGATCCAGTTCTCGAAAAAGACCATGTAACGTTGTACTGGGATCAGTCTATCATCACTGACAGGACTATTGTTGCCAATAAGCCTGATATAGTGGTGATAGACCGATCAGTGCGCCGCGCAATGATAATCGATGTTACCATTCCGCATGACGAGAACCTCGTGAAAGCTGAAAAAGAGAAGCAAATAAAATATCTGGATTTAGCACACGAGGTTGTCGATATGTGGCATGTGAGCTCGGCTATCATTGTGCCGATGGTCGTAACGGCCAATGGCCTTATAGCCAAAAGCATGGACCAACATCTATCAAAGCTTTCGCTCGGCGGTTGGATCAAGGGCCTGATTCAGAAGGCAGTACTTCTTGATACGGCTCGTATTGTGAGGAGGTTCCTGTCTCTGGAGCCCTAACCACCGGTGGCTTGGACCCTGCTCCCGTCACCGGTGGACGACTATTTTTTATATTTTTAAATGTTTTTTGATATCTTTTTTAACAAATATTTAAAAATGTAAATTAGTATGTAAGAAAAATAAATAAAGAGAATAATAATAAATTTATTTCAGACCATAATCATCACACAGGTAATAGACACAGATCCATATTAAATGTTAGTAATCACTTAAAAACTATGTTAGTGAAACACACAAATAAAATATAACAAAATACAATGATACACAATACAATAAGAATTGCAATCACACCGATGTGTGGAGTGCGATCCAGTGCCTTACAAACGGGCCATCGAGCCTGTCCGCTATTACTTTCAAGATGCTGTTGGAGCTTGCCCGTATACGGTGTAACAGTGAGGCCGCCCTCTTTCTCATGATGGCATGAAAGCCATCAATTCTAGCTTCACAAAACATGCCCGATGCACTACAGTATCTCGGAAGCCCCAACAATATCCTAAACACATTATTATATTGAACTCGCAGGGCATTAAGTGCCCGCTGAGTACAGCTGACCCAAAGGGTGCACGAGTAAAACGAAAGGCAATATGCACGGAACATAGTGCACTTCACCTCACCCGCACATCGTTTAAACCTGCGAGCCAGCATGTTCCCACGGACAGCCAACGCCCTACGTTCCCTCTCAACGTCCACGTCATCAGTGAGGTCCTCCGTGACCCAGTGGCCCAGGTACTTAACTTGCGTAACTCTATTAAGTGGTATACTATTTAGTGTAACAGTTGGGACAGTGTCAACTTGCAGATTCCGTGGTTGAAATACTAGCAACTCACTTTTCATCGCATTGTACCTCAGCCCATGGGCCACGGCGTACTCCTCACATTTCAAAATGAGTTTACGTAGGCCGCTGATTGATGGACTCAGCAGCACCATATCGTCAGCGTAGCTTAGATTATTAAAACAAGTGCCATCAATAGTACAGCCGACTGCAGTGCTACTGAGACCCTCAATCAACTCATTTATGTACAGGTTGAAGAGCCGAGGGGATGTTAACCCGCCCTGCCTCACACCACACTCCAACCTGTACTCATCAGACAAAACGTTAGCCCACCTTACAACGTTAGCTTGATTGCTATACCAGTAATCAAAAACATTAATGATCTCAACGGGAAGTGAGGTGGACCTCAGCTTCTCCCAGAGATGTTTATAAGACACCAAATCGAAAGCTTTTGAAAGATCAAGGAAGCATCCATAAACTGGAGTCTTCCTGTCCGTATAGTACCGGACAGTATGCTTAAGACATAAGATTGCTGTTTCCGTGGACAGTCCGGCTTTGAAACCGAACTGTGCATCATTATTATTCAGGTGTTTACAAAGTTGTTGATCTAGCATACTGTCCAGCACCTTTGCTACAGTGGTGGCAAGCGAGATGGGTCTGTAGTTGGAGCCATCCGAGGGGTCACCAGTTTTATTCTTGATTACTGGCACAACAATAGCTTTCGTGCACTCGTCCGGTATGTACGAGTGTCTTAAACAAAAAGTAAAAAACATAGACAACACTCTAGGTAAATGTACACCTGCGTGCCTCAGGTGCTCAACGCTAATTCCGTCATGTCCCGGGGACTTACCCCTCGTCATCTTACTGATAGCGGAAGCTACTTCCTTAGCAGAGAAGCTAACAGATGGTAAAATATTTGGCTTCCGAGCATCAGCTTTGAGCACCCGTGGCAACACAGGCGGAAGATCAGACGGCACAACTTTAAATTTACTGACAAACATATTGGCAATGTCAAGTGACTCACCGAAGCCGTCGACGCTGAGAGGGATGTACGGTCGTGGATTAAGCTTACCAGTCTCCTTCCAAAAGCTTTTAAAGTTCTTTTTTGCGTGCTGTGTAGCCAAAACATCCATCTTTACCTGCTCTGCGTTATTCTGACACCATTTAAGTTTCGATTTAAAATTACGTCGAGTCTCTGTCATCCTATCGTACACGGGTCCACTACGTGGACGCCCCATAGACAACCACAACTGGAACTGCAAACGCGCTTCCCTATGTGCTGGATAAACATATCTGTTCCAGCCCACAACACACTTTTTATGAGAACGAAATTTACGATCAAAGCTGTCCACGGCCGCTTCACTTAACGTATGTATAATATTAGTGTACATTTTATCAATCACTGATCTATGCTCCACCTTGTTACACATGCCATCACAACAGTGACTTAGTTCTGAAGGAAAATCCAAGTCCCTGAGTTTGACATTACACAACTTGTGATAGTGCTCAATTTGCTTAATGTCCCTATTACCCCAAACAACTTTATTACAATTATTATCATTTAGAATATATTGGGGTCGTAACACATTTAAGCTGCAATTAATCTCTAATGCTAGGTGGTCAGACCAGGATGAGTCATAGTGCACCTTCACGTCCATAACCGACTGCCTGGCAGCCTCAGTCACTACGCAATGATCAAGCCAACGAGTGGTTCCGTGAGCGTCGCTTATAAAAGTGAAGGCACTACCTAACTTCTCAACGTCTATACATGACCATAATTGCTCACAACAGAATCGGTCAAGTTCTCTGCCGAACCGCTCACCTGGATGAGCGTTATAGTCACCCAGCATATAAACTGACGCCACTTGTATATTTTCTATAATAGAACTCATCTCACTAAGACATTCCGTAAATTGTATTAGATTGTCCATTAAATCTACAGGCATATAAACCGAGAACACTAAAAAAGATCGACCTTTAACACTCACTTTTATTGCGGATAGCCGTACACTATTTGTTTCAAGCACTGTCACAGAATCGAAGGCATTCTTCCGCCACAGCAATGCTACGCCGCCGTAAGGTCTGCCTCGTATTACGCCAACAGACGTGTCGATAGCAGACTTGCCCGTAAAACCAAACTCGTTGTTAATCTTCCCAAGGATAGCTAAGTCATGTGGAAACAACCAGGTTTCTTGCAAAGCCACGACATCGGCTTGTTTACATAAACATCTCACGTAGTCCATCGAACGAGTAACAGACTTGCAATTATAACTAAAGAATTTACAACTTATCTGTGTATCCATGTTATGCATGTTTGTTTACGTCATTCTCTCGAAAGCCGGTTGGCTTATCAACACGATTCATAAATCGTCTGAAAGTTATTCCAGATGGCCACAAGTGGTCGTCTAAGAAAGCGTCAATTTTGTGTGCAGTAACAGAGATTTTATAAGAATTGTAATCTCTCTGTTTTTTCATCTTTATTTTCACAGGCGATACCCTCTCTCTAGTTTTATCATAAATATATTCCACAATGTCAGATTCCATAACATCCTTGTGTACATTCGATACAAATAACGGTACTTTGGTTATCGCTGCTTTGAATTTACAACTAGGATCTAATGCGGCTTTTCCCTTAATTCCAATAAATTTATTTCTGAGCCGCTTATTCTGTACAACAATCCATTCATCGTTATTTTATCTTTTGGCCACTCACCTACCTTACTAGCCATTTCAGCAAAAGAAATCTTTTTAGGCGAAGAATCCGCAGCGGTTTGTTTACATTTAAACGACCGCGCGCGCGCTGTCGACGCTGTCGTCCCGCTCGCACCACTGATAAGGATAGTTGTGTTGTCATACACACTGCTCGACGTACGTTCCAAGTCGTGGTCATTACGCTCAGATAGATAATAAACGAGCTTTGATCGCTACACTTGCTGAATGCAGATTTACTGAAAAACGAGGTTATCTAAAAACCGTACAAAACTGCTCAAATTAGTCCCCCGTATGTTTCAATCTAATGTTTTACGCGGCGGACGTGACGCTGCCAGCGTAATGGCGCAATTTGCTCAATATCACACAAACTGGACAAATACAGTGTTTAATATAGCTGTAAATAATTTACACCTTGCCTGATGAACCGGAATAAACCGACTAAAATAGGTTATTTGTGTAAGTGCTGTTAACTTGACAAAATACTTGTATATAGGTATAAGCAAAAGTAATCGTAATAGATACGTGTAATTTCAATTATTGCGATATTTTTTTTAGTGTGTTTAAAACAGCTGTGGATTGACCTTGGGTCGACTGTCGTTGTCATGAAAACGGAGACATCGCCCACCAAATCAATCCTTTTCTTTACCAATCCGCACTGGGCCCGCGTGGTGGATTTTAGCCCATCCTGCTCCTAGGGAGGAGAAGGGTTATAGGATGTGATGATGAAAGACATATTTACAACACACGACTGTCCCGTTGGTCTAGTGGTCGTAAGTGCTGATGCTTAGCACCTGGGTTCGACTCTAGTCTGACGATGAGTCTGAATTAGTAGGCTCGCCTGTAACTGGTTAAATGTGGGTGTACTGTTATAGGTAGGTATGGTAACAGACATGATGATATATTTATTTATTTGGGGAAAAAAATGTACAATATATGTTGCAGAAAATATTAGAACATAATATATTAATATTTTGTAATATTTTCAGTAACATAATATATATTGTACAATTGTTTGCTGTACCTACTAATCGTAAGTAGTACAACATAGGAGAATCCACGACGTTTCCACACATTACTAAGAAAAAAGAGATTCAGTGTAGATTTTAAACCACATTACTTTACATTAACAACACACGTCATACCACCTTTAATGTACTCACTAAATGGCAAGATTATCTTTTTTTTCAGGAAAACAGCTTTACTTCTTGGAAGTTCTCAGTTTTTTCGGGTTTAGCCAAATTGTTTTGCTTTCCAATTTAGCTAAGATAAAGGTTTCATCATATTATATTTCGCTTTTCATCTGTTCTCGTTCGACGCTAGTAACAAGATGAAAAAGAAAGAATTTACTTTGATGTAAGCAATAAATATATCAGTATTGCGTTCCGCGAAGATTACTTTTTAAATAAACCTTGTGTTGCTATCAGAATTTAATGTACTCGCAGTGGTAACGAATGACAAATGATAATTTATTGAAATGATTCCAAAAAATATCTTTAAGTATCGATAATAATGCTGGAGTGCGTGTAAAAGTATGTTTATTCGAACACCATGTCAAAAAACGAAATACATAAAGCTACTCAGCTTTATGTGTAGAGTGTTCTGTCCTCGCAGACCCAAATAAAAGAATAAGTCCAATTATTATTGTAATTAAAACACAAGCTCCAAACTCAACTCATAAAGAAAAACAAAGCAGTCGTTACCCACATCACATAACTTTTCTCCTCACATATTATTTACTTTTCATTTGGCCTATTTTTCAGCTTTGTCAACAAAAGTGTTTCAACTACCCGCCGTTGCGTTGAAATTGAAACGAACAACGCAACAACAACAATAGGGCAGCAATTCAGCTCGTCATAACTCTATGCTCTTTTGTTTTTGATTTTTTTAAAAACCTCCGCGTACAATGGGGAACGCAAACATATATTTTACCCAAATAAAAGTTTAGGAGTTTGAAAAATGGGCAAGTACGATGTTAAAATGTAGCCGGCGGGTACGGTGGCGGGTACCCGGGCTCGTGTGCGTCACTCACCATTTATTTACAAGTGGACTGTGCACTGTGTAGGTTCCGTGTCTCTGTTTTTGTAGATAGTGTATGCTCAAAGACATGTCAACTGTAACACGGAGATTGGGGTTGTAAAATTACCCATTCCGGTACGGGTTTGTGATAAGTTAATTTACTCCCTAAGTTCATCATCATCAACAGCCTATTAATGTTCCCACTGCTGGGACACAGGCCTCCTCTCTTAGAGAGGGAATGGGCTATAATCTACCACGCGGGCCCAGTGCGGATTGGTAGATGTCACATGTCTTCGAATGTTTTGGTTCTAAGACATGCCGGTTTCCTCACGATGTTTTCCTTCACCGTTTTGAGAGCAGCGGTGATGAAATACATTACACAAAGTAATGTGCCTGCCTGGGTTCGAACCCACGACCTACTGTTCGTAAGTCGGGGCCGCCACCACTGGGCCACCGCTGCTCCCTAAGTTATCAAACACATAATCATAACATTTTGTGTATTTCATACATACTCATAGTTATCAAACACATAATCATAACATTTTGTGTATTTCATACATACTCATAGTTATCAAACACATAATCATAACATTTTGTGTATTTCATACTTATTTCATCACCAAATACATTTAATCTTTTGTTGAAAAATATCCTTTCAAGCAGCATGGCGCGAAAATCGTTATAACAGTAATAAATAAGGCTTGTTGTGAAATGCAATGGAACTATAAAACGAGGAATAAACCGGTTGTTTGGATGAAATGCGTTGTATGTATTTCGTAGATTTTTGTAGTTAACACTAAAAGCTTGTTTTATAGCTCAAAATCGAACATGTATCTACGGAATAATATTTTAAATAAATTTAATTTTTATTAAATTTAATTAATTTAATTGTCTGAATAATCTACAAAAGTATTTTTTTTAAAGTCATCTATTAAAATAGTTTATTTTGTTTCGTTCGAGTATTATACTGGTATCGTTAGTGGTGGACTGAACTTGAGTCGGACTTGACTCGCCTACATTCCGACTCATTAGACTTATTGACAGCTACTAAAAGTCCCCGTCGGGGCAGCGGGTTGTTCGAAAGAAATGCCGCGACCTCGGCATAAGGGCTAAGAAGTCAGTAGAAGTCTGACACTCCTTAAAGCGGCGGGAGGAGTCATTTGATGATTCCCCCCCCCCCCCCCCAAAAGAATCTACTAAAAGTGGGCTTTCACTTTTCAATACAGAATAACATAAATACATCTTTAATATTGATTACAATGACATACTTATGTCATCTTCAGCATTGATTAAAAAGGAATGCAACTATGGGTTTGACAAGGATAGCTGATGTAGGAGACAACGTACATATACGGAGGAAGTAGGTCCCTTATTTGAAGATGCGCCTGTTGCGGTCAAGGATTGATTTGGTGGGCCATGTCTCCCTGTTGTCATGACAAAGACAGTCGAGCCAAGTCCAAAAATGGACTTGAGTCGGCATTATAAATGTGTGTACAAGATCCAAATATGGCAAAAGAGTCTCCTTCTGTGAGAGAGAAATCCTTTCAAAGTAAATTAATAATTTATTATTATCAGTAGTCAGCTTAATATCAAATTACGGAGAGGAACTCCTAAGAATGCAGCCGACAAGAAGGCATCCAATATCGAGGAAGCCGCACAAAGAACCGTTGTCTTGATAACCTCAAGTTTCCTCTCCCTGCAGGTAAGCCTCCTCCATCCAGGGTTACAAAGCAATTTAAAGTCACGACAGAAACTAATTTCAACTAAGTTTACTATGTTTTTTATAAGCAAAAGTCAAACGCTCCGATCTTGGGAAACTTTCTAAGTACGTGTTCGATAGTATTTTATGGTTTCGTAAACAGTAACATTATTTTGAAACAATTTTTTTTTTTATTGTAATGTAACCCAAGCAGTATAAAGTCAGCTTTGTATGAGTATTTTTTTAAATGATTTGATTATTCCAGAATTTATGAAAAAGTCTAAACGTTTTTTTTTTCGTAAACTTCTTTGTACAGGTAGGGTTCAGTGTTCATTCATAAAGCAGGTTGATGTTTTTTTTTCACACAGAAGGGTTTTTATTTGGAAGTCTATTCTGTTGTCAACTCTCAGGTTGGTGTTATGAAAGGTTCATTCTTAGAAACGATGTCACGCTTCCTTAAATTTTATTCGGCCTAAAAATATTTCTCCGCTTCCAGAATATTCTGAAAGCAAAAATTTTGCTTAGTAGAGGTCGTTCGTCACTTGGAGACGAGAAATTATGATTATGTTAGTGCCAAAGTTGTTTATTTTAATGAAAAGGTTAGGTTTAATCAACAGCGGTAATATTCTAAGTAATTTTGGGCAAAATTTAACTTGGTTTCACAATGTATTTTACCGTCTAAAGGATAAAGTGAGCGAGTAGATAAATAATCAATGTTAAAAGACTGATATAGTAACGAAGGAAAGCTTTGAAATTAATCTTCAAGCGTATCACGTTAAGTTTATACCTCAGACAAAGTTGATTTTGGTTCCTAATTGGTTCAAAGGCTGAATTTAGATCTAGTGTCTGGGGTCTGCTTGCGAGGAAGGAGTTTACGATGTTTGGTTTTGTGAAGATATTTTAAATCGGCGTTAATATTAAACAGGGTAATTTGTTTTCTGGAGGAACTCTATAGATGAGATCAAATAGGTATGTTTTTGTAGATGTTTTCATATTGAGATATAAACGATATGCATCACGTGTAAGGAAATCTCCACAGAAGCGCGGCTGAAGGACATGAGACGCTGGCTTATTTAGTTTAACCTTGGAGAGTGTGTCATCCATGTCAGCCTTTGCCCAGCATTTGGATTGGTTAGTAATATTCGAGACAAACATCGGAAAACATCGTGAGGAAACCGGCTTGTCTTAGAACCAAAAAAATCGAATACATGTGACACCTACCAATCCTCACTGGGCCCGCGTGGTGGATATAGTCCATCCCTCTCCTAGAGAGGAGGCCTGAGTCCCTGCAGTGGGAACATCATAGGCTGATGATGATGATGAGTAATATTCGAGGCACAGATTCTATAACAAGAAACGGAATCATTTGATCGAGAGGTTATAAAATCTTACACGAAAACATTACCCCATAAGTCATATCAATTTCGGGGCAATTGCATTCTCTCTTGTTAGATAGTTTCACTCTAGTTAGGTACTAAATTCACTAGCAAGAAAACTTGTCTCCACACGATCTCATCGCAACGATAAAAGTTTGATGAAATAGCCTCAAGTCAGTCGCTTTTGTAGATTATCCGTATGAGTAATGTCTTGCAGTTTTCTAAAGTCAACTTGCACTAGTTCGCTGTACTTCGCAAGTTCTAGTTTCAAGTCGATGATGTAGTTACTATATTGTCCTTCCATCGCCGCATACTTGCCTTTCATATCGGAGTGGAATCCGATATAAAGTGAAGTGTTAGCTGTATTAATCTTTTACAACCATCAGTGTGATATCAAGATGTTAAGTATCTTACTGTCAGCTACTTTTGGAAAGTTAAAATAAAGTGTTCTTTTTTGGGGGTGGGAAATCCTCCAACCCGCTGCCCTCAAACAATCCGAAGCCTAAATAAAGTGCTTTGTTGTTGATAAAAAAGCGTATTTAAAGTAGATTCACAAGTCGTAGGCGGATATCATGCGAAACTGATCGATCCTTAAAAAGGTTAATATCGTATACCTATACCAACTTAAAATTAAATATTGAAGCCATTAGATTAATTGGTGTAGTAGAAAAGTGAAATGTAGAGGGAAGTTATTGAGTCACAAAAGTCAGTTATTAAGGCAAAAAAGGTGATTCAAAATCTGCCACCTTTGCTAGTTGACCTTCATATTTCGAACCTATTTTTGTCCAAACTTCCAGTCACCCAGCCTTTTCTGCCCAAGAAATAGGCTTAATATTTTCCAACGGTTACCCGAGCGAGTGGCAGCGGAATCTAATAAGCGAGCTGAACCGACGCAATCCGATTGTCCCGACAGACGGACGGAGGGCTAACGCAATTTGATGCGGAGGCCGAATTGACGCCCGACCCCCGCACGTATGACTGACGAGTTTGTTGCTGACAGTTTTACACTCCAACAGGACTGACAAACTCTTGCGGGTTGGGGCAGGGGGGGGGGGTGTGACGTCATGGGAAGGAGGTGTGAATTGTTTATGCGAGGATGTGGTTAGCATATATTTTGTGCTGAAGTGTGTGGAGCTCCAGAATTGTTATTCTTACAGAAGATTATAGCGAGCATTCATGTTTATTTGAGATGTATGTTTAATTCAAAAAATATCTCTCTTGGTGGTAAATCACAATACATTCTTCGGTAAGAGTAATTTATAAAAGAATCGTCTTCGAGCTCCGTCTTCGTCTTCCTTTTATGAGATACTTATCACGCAATTTACCCTCAAACAACACCAAAAATGACACTTCGTAACAAAGAAAAACAAAAAAAACAGTAATCCTCCAAATCCTCCTAATTCTCTCCGCTATTTATCGTGCCTTTGACTTCGTTACCGAGCCATCCTAAAATAAACTTTATAGATGCAGCAGTAAGACCTCAAGTTGCAGAGCTGGTTACATAGTTAGGGGTGCATGCAAACACATTAGCATATATACAAGGAGACAACAAGTCTTCCGTCTAAAAGTTAATGAAAATGTTTTGTGAACTTATTACATTTTAATAACGTGCTGAAGGTGGATCTAATTTGAAGGATGTATGCGATAACTATGGCAATTTATATGCTGATATTACAACTAAACCTTCATAAAGGAAACTATAAATAAAGTTTTAATGACATGGTTTTCAGAGATAGGATATTACGTTATTAATAAAAACAAGGCGTGCAAGATGGAATATAACATCACAATAGCATCAGGTCTTCTGTGTATTCTGAAGTAATTAAACAAGCATAATTATGGTTACGATACTACAATAATGCAATAGTTATGTTAAAATATTTACTAGTATATTATTTAACAGGGTCATGTAACTGTGTGTGCATTGTGAAATAAACAAAATAAATGCAAATGATGAGAATTGCTGATTTGTCACAACATAAAGAGCTAAAGGAAACGGGGAGACATGACGCTTTCGACTGTGATTGAGAAACACTGCGGTATTCGAATTTAGCAAACAACAATGATATAATATTCGTAATTTATTCCTTCCGTTTAATATTTTGGCAAAGAAGAGATACATGAAGGGTTACGAAAATAATATAAATGTAAATGAACAGATAAAATTATTCTAAATCATTCATATGAATGATCCTTGGTGAAATTGCTTGAGCTACGAGTAGGTACACCGACGACAAACATTTAATTTAATTAAATACGTAAACTGCGTGATTTTCAAGAAATGCCTAATTATGTCCAACACCTAAGTATCTGATATTATTATAATTTTAGTTACATTTTAACAATTGTGCTCTATTTTAACTGTTAATATTTTGTTGTACATATTATGTCATTTATTTATTTGCTACTAGCTGATGCCCGCGGCTTCGCCCGCGTGGATACTGTAAAAACAATCCTTGATGCGGATTATATATCACTAGCTGATGCCCGCGGCTTCACCCGCGAGGATGTCGTTCATATTATATACTTAAACCTTCCTCTTGAATCACTCTATCTATTAAAAAAAACCGCATCAAAATCCGTTGCGTAGTTTTAAAGATTTAAGCATACAAACAAACAAACAGACAAAAATAGCGACTTTGTTTTATACTATGTAAGGATTCTAAAACAGCTCGATTGGTGCAGAACTTTTTGAGTTTTTGAAGCGTACACAAACCAATTTATATAATAACTAGTTGACCCACGCAACTTCGTCTGCGTCACATAAATATAGCATAAAACCTTTCTCGATATCGACTATCCGACATAAATTAAGCTAAATCGTAACAAACAAAAAATCTTATCTTTCCTCTATATTATAATAGTTCAGATGGTTTAGATTAGCTTAGATTATATTAAAGTGTGAATTACTATAGGTATCTCTTACTGTTAAATATACTATAACACTCTATACTAAGACTTGTAAACATTATGATGCAGTAAATATTTTGAATTTGAATTTCCCGGAGGCCAGCCAGAATTTCCCGGAGGCCAGCCAGAATCCCCCGTACCTACATTGCGACGCGCGAAATATTTTGACGCGCGGATATTTTTACATTGCGATATCTTCTAAGATATTTGTTTAAACTGTATAGAGTAAAGGGCACAAATATTCTATATTAAATTTCCGTTCTAACAAACACATTTATTTAGATATAGATTAATACCATATGGGTTAAATAAGCTTCGCAAAAAATAATTCTTTTTAACCTAACAGTTTAACTGTAAAAAAAGGTTACAGTGAGTCAATCTTAAAAGATAGATATATGCTGTCGCGGACTTTTTTTTAGAACTTTTAAAGAGGAACAATTCTTTCATACATGATATTAGCGTGACTTAAACCGTTTTCGCAGCGCACGCAGCGGAAGCTCTCAAAAAGGAAATACCTTTTCCCGTTTTTGTAACATTTTTCATTTATCCGCTCCGCTCCTATTAGCCGTAGCGTGATGTTATATAGCCTATAGCCTTCCTCGATAAATGGACTATTCAACACAAAAAGAATTTTTCAATTCCAACCAGCAGTTTCTGAGTTTACCGCGTTCAAACAAACAAACAAACAAACAAACTCTTCAGCTTTATAATATTAGTATAGATTATATAGATAATGTATACGTTACGTTTTACATGACGAGAAACAGAGAAGTGTGGAAGAAGAAAACATGCTACGCTGACCCCAATTGAATTGTGGATAAGGGCAACAGAATGATGATAATAAGTTACATTTTTAAATATTTTAAAAAAAAATACATTTAAAAACATAAAAAAATAGTGGCCCACTGATGTCGGGAGCAGAGTCCAAGCTACCGGTAGTTAGGGCTTCAAAGACAGAAACCTCCTCACAGTGCGAGCCTTCTGAACACGGCGACTAATATTTTTATAGCGTAGCTAAGTTAGCTCTGGTTTATAAACGTACTTTGGTTTAGGTAGTGATAGTGACACAACTGTCAAACTACAAGTGCAAGACCTCTGGCTTGCTTGTGTGACTTAGACATGTTGCAGTCTCTACTGCTAAGTCACTCAAGCAAGGTAACATTTATAGATATTAGCCTTAGACACTGTTTAGTCACCTCGAACGTTTCTGGGAGAGGCAGATCCAACCATCACGATAACATACTGCATAATTGGTCATTATTACATTGCCATAATCTGCCATGTTGTGGCGCACACACAAGACATTATGCAAAGTACGCACAGTAAACGGTACATACACAGTTAGGCTAGGTATAGTTAGCAATGTGTGAGAATGTTTACTACTTTAATAACGTTGTAGGTACGCTGTTAAGGTCCCTATTGAGAACAGAATGGCTATGAAACGCCCCGTGTTCATGTTCGTATTTATTATTGAAATAGCAAAGTTATTTTATTGGCTCGTTAGTGTATTGTTAGTAGTTCAGCTTCTAACTGGGAACGATTTATAAGTCCTGAACTTTACGCGTGAACTCGTTCTCTTGCTTTTGTTAGTATTATACTCAGACTTTTAACAATATTTTATTGAATTTGTCACCTTCACATAACTAGCAACCATTTTTCTATGGATAATCATCAAATACCGTATACCGTATGGTGTCGGACGCAAAGAATAACACCATCCCATATCTTCCCGTGGGTGTCGTAAGAGGCGACTAAGGGATGTACCAGAGAATGGGCAGCAGCGTTCTCTGTGCTTTTTGTATCGACCGTACTGCGATCGCCAACCCGCCTGCCAAGCGTGGCGATTATGGCAAACCCCCTCTAAGCAAAAATTACACTTAGGGGAGGCCTATGTCCAGCAGTGGACGTCTTTCGGCTGAAATGATGATGATGAATCATCAAATGACTGCTTCCGCTCAGACCCGGCAGAGCGGTAGGAAGTGTCAGACGTCTATTGACTAAAAACCATCCATGTTCCTTCGTAGCCCTTTGTGTCGAGGCCGTGCTACTCTCTGTCGAATAACCCGCAGCCCTGACTCGATAACAGTCACGTTAGGTTACTAGTTAGACTTCTTACCTCTAATATGTAACATCATCTGTGATTCCACGAGGAGTAAGGCACAGCACCTTCACTGTTAAAAATTATGTAATTTTACTAAAAATTATGTAATTTTACATGCAAAAAATTATATAATCCTGTAAAATTTCCGAAAAATCTGGGAAATTTACAGGAAAATATGAAATTTTACATAATTTTCGTCAATTTTACATTTTTTTATGTAAAATTAGTAAAATATAAAATTACATAATTTTTTACAGTGTTTACTGCATTCGTATTTCACCAGGTATATTTAAGTCTCATGTAATAGGGGGTGATCATAGCACCACTAGCTGGACCCAAATCCCGACTTCGGGCTGCAACTAATGGAAACACTTTGCCAACCCTGGGAACGAAGCCCAGACCTCACGCTTACAAATGAAATGGTAAACACATAATTATTTCCAGTTATTTTCAAATTCAAAGTATTTATTTCGAATAGAACATTACTGGCACTCGAGTCCGAAATATACCTACTTAATCCAAACCTCCCATAATCATAATTTATTATTAGCTATAATTTATTTCAATTAGAAATAACGTAAACATTCCCTTCGGCAAAAAACCAATAAAGCATTAATAAATACGATTGCCATGTCAGCATTATTGCCGTCCTATGAAAACAATAATAATATAGAACTGTGCCTTATAACAACAAGTCAACAGACAGTATAGTGAATTATGGCTCTCAAAGTTAATGACCGACGATAGCTAACAGTTATTGAGTTTGTTTGTAAAAAACTAGCTGATGCCCGCGGCATCAGCTAGTTTTTGAATGTTTTTAGTTTTTGGATGTCGGTTATCGCGACCAAAAGTAACCATGGAATTTTGATCTCATTTCCGTAACCCATGAAAATCTTTTCTAGGTAAAAATTATATACTAAAACCTTCCTCAAGAACCATTCTCTCCATTGGTGAAAACAGCTCGAAATCGGTGCGGTGTTTTGAGTTTATCGCGAACAGACAGACAGACGCGGCGGAGGCCTATTATAATATGTAGTGGTAGTGAAGTCTCATTTAAAGCTGGTTGGATCTGAATGCGATCAATGAGATTTTCAGGCGCTATCGATATATCTATTGGGACCACAATTACACTAGTCTAGAATTACTAAAGCATGGCATTTCATGAAGTATTTTCCAATATAATCGGGTGCAACTGAATACTAGTATTTTACCTAGGACCACCGGTTGAATATGTTAAATTGTGTATACAATGGGGATGTTATTTTCACGAAATATAAATAAATTATTCTATAAATTGCGTAGTATTACTAAATGCTTTCATTTTATCTACCCTCTTTATTGTTCAGTTATCGTGCGTTACAAAAGGGTTTACTTATTATTTTATTTAACTCACTGTTTTATTGTCACTCGTAAAATATGGGTTCTTTAATTAAGTTTTATTTTGCTGATCGGCTTATTTTGAAATTAAATTAAATATATAGAGGCAGTAAAATTATACAACAAAAGAAAATGGTCCCTAAGTTTTTCCTTTGTCTGACCTAATATAATATATTTTCTTTCCAACATCGGCAGGGTAGCTTGATCATTCATGAATGGTTTATATGGTGAGTTTCGTTTTAATAAAATATTACTAAATTAGGTTCTGTAGTTTCTGCCAACCACCATGGGAGCCCGGGTGAGAGAAAAAAATTGTCCAAAGATTTTTATTGTAACTTTTGTCCGATTTTTAAACATTGGCCAATTCTGGAGCATCAAAAAAATCTATTAAGAAATGAAACAACTAATCCTTATCATAACACCCACCAAGAAAAATTAAAACCCTGAACACGACCTCTTCAAAGTTAACCTATCTATCCTGCCCACCACCGTGCGTATAAAGGGCGTCATGTATCGTGATTTTTCATCGGACGTACGTCAATTAATATGTAAATTGGACTCGCTGGCTGATGAGTCCCCGAGCGTAGGGTTGCCCTCTTTCAAGTGCTGCAGGATATAGGAGGGACCTTTTTGTAGCGCAGAGGGATTTTTAAGCTAAAGCGCTTCAGTGCCACGGAGGGGGTTATTGGGACGACAGGTGTGAGGGACGTGTACAAGCGTAAAGCGCAAAGGGAACATCAGACTATCGGGATGTGTAGTTGTGTGCCGTATGATGGATGAAGCCGGTAGTGTAGTGTAAAAAGAAAAATCGGAACCTCAAAATTTTGTTTACTTTATTAGCCACTAGAAAACTTTTTACTTAATAAACAAAGTCAGAACTCTATCCAGAGACACAACATTCATGTTCCTAATTTAACAAATACTTTCAAATGTTAGGACATCCCTACGGGTGCTAGCATATACAGGGAGTATATACATTTCCGTGTACACATTTTAAGCGGCAAAGAGGATTTGCTTAATAAAACATTGGTTTTGTTTAAATCTGTGACCGACGAGTGTTCAGACTTCATACAAGATTTAATTAAGGATTACATACTTTTGATGTATGATGTATCAACGTGTATGTTGTTTTGACTTGTGTAAGCCACGATGCACAAGTTACTAAGATATTTAACTGTTGAGACAGAGAGACTGCTAAGGCTTAAACATAATTTGAGCGTAGATTGTTAACCCGTCAGGGCTGCGGGTTGTTTTGAAACAGATACCTCGGCCTCGACACAAAGGGCTAAGACGGAACATGGGTGGTTTTTAGTCAGTAGAAGTCTGACACTCCCTTCCGCTCTGCCCAGAGCGGGAGGAGTTTGATTCGAGAGGATGATTTCCCACCCTCCAGAAAAAAGCTTACATCGTTTTTGCCTACACGTGACTGTATTTGAACGACTAGGTGATATTTAACGGGCACACCGTACAGGCAGGCACGGACACTGTTAAATGAGGAAGAAAGTTCACTTTTGATGTAATACTCGTAACATTAACAATGACCAAATAAATAAAATCCCCAGCGAAAGAAATAGTGAGACAAACACTGTTTCTATTCTCATAAGAGTATCACAGTCTGAACCAACATTATAAGTTTTTAAACTGACATGGTCACTGACACTACTATTAATATCATAAACGGGATATTTACCATGTTTGATTATTGTTCAACTGTGTAAAAACCGAAAAAGTGTCGAAAAAAGTTCGCGAGTGGACACAGTGAGTTTCGTGTGTCGGGAACAGAATCGTGTAGTGAGTGACAATGGTAGTGGTGCCGAACGCAAAAAACGAACTAGAAAGAGGGTAGACCGATTTGTCTGCTCATAAACATCCACCCGCAATGACTTCAGTTTATCCGTGATCATGGTGCTTGTAACAGCGCCGAAATATCGGGAACTCGAAACAATAATCAAACATGGTAAATATCCCGTTTATGATATTAATAGTTGAACCAACATTGTATCGTAATAATGTCATTAGATCAAAGGCGAAAGATATTGCTTCGTTAAAAAGAAACCAGCATTCCCATAATCCATTAGTAGGTACAGCACTCTCGGGGACCATCGAGCTGCTTTATACCTCAGCCAAAAAGGAAAACGGAACCATAATTGCAAAACGTCTTAAAAATGATAATACATTTTTTTGCTTTAACTGTTTTTGGAGACAAAGGCGTAGGAAAGATAAAAGAACGCTGTGGCATAACAAAAAAAATTGGGAGAAGGTTAATAATGAAAATGTCATGGTCACGCACAAAAAAGGAAATGAAAGTAAAATGAAGCATGACTGTTATGATTTTGTTTGAGCGTTTCTATAACAGCTTGTTCCTATCGGTTCTATGATTCGGCACTACTGTTTTAATCTGCCTAGTGTCCACTATGACTGAGATAAGTTCAAGTGAAATGTCACGTGGCAAATTGAATAGGAGTTGGGTCGGCTTTTCGTTGGATCTTTGTCTAGGGGACTCTTTGTTTTCCACGGCGGATGGCCGAGGTGAAAGATCTCCATTTTGGGAACGATTTCCCTTTGAATGTAGAACGGGAAGTCGGGCCAAAGTAAAGGGATATTAATCTCTGATGCTAGAATGGGATAAGGTCACCCGAAAATGTTTTATAATCCGTGGGGCGTTCTTGCGGAATAATTTCTAAAATATCATTAGGCGAAAGCAATCATTATTTTATTTCACGTGAGTGTTTCCTACTTACAACGTCTTAGCGTGTTTTCGCCACAACGATTGTTGATTATTATCACTAAATAACTACAGACATATTTTAAAACAAAGTCCTCCGCCGCGTCTGTCTGTTCGCGGTTAACTCAAAAACTACTGCAATCGGTTTCAGGCTGTTTTCACCTATGGATAGAGTGGTTCTCGAGGAAGGTTTTAATATATGATTTTACCAACATCCATGCGGGTGAAGCCGCGGAAATCAGCTAGTTGGTAATAAAGAATCGATTGGATACATAAAAATATGAAAGCAACTAGAAAGGCATGTTTCGTAATTATTTAAATAATCTTACCACTAGTGACACTGATTACCTCCTTTAAGCTTAAATTATAGAGATACGTACGTGTTATCATCTTATCATGCAACATGATAAACTTAACCTTAGTCGGAGGTAAGACTAATCCGAAGCCGCGGGAAGTTATAAACTTAACAAAAACTTAGCTCATGTTAACCCTATAACCTGTAAACTTCTCGATTAAACCATTAAATTGATTTTCCGAAAGCGAGGGTGAAGATTAACTAACTTATAACGCTATGATTTTGCAGCAATTTTTAAAGTATGCAACAAAATAAATGTGAAAAGTTGGATCACTTTTTATAACAAGAATAATTTAAGATGTTAGCGTTGTCAGTGGATACTTTTAACTAGAAACGTTATCCGCCTTATTACAAAAGGTAGATAAACCTGGTTTAACTTAGACTTGGTTCATCTCGCATGACGTCTCACTTCAATAATATTCAAAAGAAAGTGACAGCATGCGAGATAAACCAAGTCTAAGTTAAACCAGGTTTATCTACCTTTTGTAATAAGGCGGTATAAGTTCATTATTTAAAAGGCTGCACTCATCATCGAATATTTCAATAGGTTCCTGTTGTGTCAACATGGGTGTTTAACTAGCTTAAATTAAATTAGACACGCTGCTTATTACAAGCTTAAAGCAGGAAATATACTCATAAATAGAAAAAATCTTAAGGTTCCACTAGTAACACCTCATCAGATACAGCGGTCTTGGTGGGTGGAAAATCATCAAATGACCCCCCCCCGCTCTTGGGCAGAGCGAAGGGGAGTGTCAGACTTCTACTGACTAAAAACCGAACCCATGTTCCTTCTTTGCCCTTGCGTCGAGGCCACGTCATCTAGTACAAAAATCCGCGGCCCCGACGGGCGTATACATAACAGTTGCCTTAGTTGAAATGGACGTGCGGAGTAACAAGAATGGATGAAGTAAAGAATGAGTATATTAGAAGAAGTTTGATAGTGGCGCCTGTTACAGGAAAAGTCGTATGTCATGGTATGGTTATATGTAATGAGGAGGGATGAAATGATGTCATTAAAAATGTGATGGATATTAATGTTGATGAATGGAGAGATGGCCAAAGAAAAGATGGATGGATTATGTGAGGAATGATATGAAAGAGAAAGGAGTAAATGATGCCAAGACGACTGACTGAGAATGGAAGCAAAAACGTGTTGTGCCGACCCCAAATAGAATGGGATAAGGGCAGGAAGATGATATGAGTTGCTTTAGTTGCATCGACTCTCTCATTGATAAGCCTGAGGCCTAATATGTAGTTTCAACTTAACCTCTCTTTTAACTATATTTTCGAGCCGTTTGGGGTTTAAACTCTGGGGCGTGGGGTCCGAGTGCTCATGGCCTGTTTAGGGAAATTTCCACACGCTTAGTTGACGCTTCTCGTGACCCAAGGGCTGGCCAGAGGCTAAGTGTTGTCATACAACGTGGCAATGCCGCCAGTCTTTTGTGCACATTACCGGCTGACAGCGTTGAGGAGCAGTATTATAATTAATGTAATATTTAAATTGAAATAAATGAATATTTCTCTTTCGACACCCTCTCTACTATAAATATAACAAATCGGTATCCACACATAAATTACTCGTCTCTATTCAATTGTTCATGAATCAGAATAGCTTTGATACCGATAATCTGGCTGATTGAAATTAATGAGACATTAAGCCGAGCGACAGTTCACTGGTGAGCCACAAATCCGTCTAAGTGGTATCATCGTATCATTGAGTAACGTGAGATTGTTTATTAATCAATTCGACTGAATCTTGGTACACAAGGGAATTACAGTACAAGTGAATTTTGCCAACTGATCGCGATCAGTACATCTAACTCACGTTAACCAACTCCCAGTGTCATCTGCTCCGAATCTACTTATGTTTAACGGCTGTTTTCAATAACACTAATGTTTTAACAAAAAAATGTAGCGCCGCACTCATCGCTCATCGTATGCAAGGTGGCGCACTTATAAGCGTTGAACGACCCGTATTTCAGTAAAATTCTGTAGAATTGACGGACTTTAACAGCGCACGCAGATCACGTCACGACGCGTAAGCCGCTTGCGGTGAGTGTAACACGTGGACTTGGTGCGTACGCACCGTAGCACGTAGCGCGTAGGCACCTACGAGCCGGATAGGCGCACGGGACTTTACACTCTACTCGGTGCTGGATGTTCAAATTGTAACACAATCCTGGCATTCATTAAGCTTGCCGCTTATTGTTTATAGAAACAGGCAAAAAGAATATATAATTGAGTAATCATTTAATCTTAATCATCTAAAGATTATTATTATTATTATTATTATTATACTTTTATTTTCAGACCAATTTTGTCCATCCATAATTGTTAGTAACAAACTTAAAACTACGTTAGTACTTAGTATACTTAATAAATATCAATTAAAATTCAATAATAATTCAATCTCTGGGGAAACAACAAAATACACATGTCATGTTAGTAACAAAGGTCTTAAAACTATGTTAGTATTATGCATTATCATTCACAAAAATTCAAATAATCAGAAATGCAATAATTACAACAAAATACAATTATGTGATAACCTTAAATAATACTAGAATGATACGTCATTCTAGTATTATTTAAAAGGCATTCCAGTAATCTACGGATTACTGGAATGCCTTTTAGATCTTAGTCCCTAAATTATATTTCTTACTTAATTACACGTCTAGAATTGTGTAATGATAAGGCTTAGCTTACTATCAAAGGCAAGCCTAAAGTAATCTTTATGATAATACCTATTTTCTGAAATTGTTAATCGGACACAAAGCGTTTCTGCATAGTAACATAAACTTTTATTTTAGTTAGAGTAAGTTGCTTGGTGTCCGGACTACCACTAAAATACCTCTACTGTGAAATTTTGGCTACTCATTGACGATTTGGGTAAACATAATTTTTTAGAAGAGTTGTGGACTATCAACCTAAATAGATTTTTTGGACTCACAGTTAGTCTATCTGCGGCCCTCAACAACGGCACATTGACCTTTACTCAGCACTACAGAAAAAGTTCAACTTACCCATGGCAAACAGGATGATGAGGGCTGACACGACCCAAGAGCACATCGTGACGTCACTACCGGCTCGGGTTACATTGTCAACTAGGCCGCTTGCTTCACATTGAGAGGACGAGTTCTGGAACAAACAGATCAGTGTCATCATCAAAATTTTAAGTAACTGAAGAAATTTTCTTTAGCCGACGTGGCATTAATCGAGGAGCACATATTAGTTTTAGTCACGCACAAGATACGAGTATATTTCTGTTAATCTTTCATCCAATGTATCCGGAAAACTAGTCTGATTTTTCATATCACTGACTTTAAAGATAACCAAAACTTCACCACATTTGTGCAATACTGAAACAAGGCGCTAAAGTTATAAAAGGCAGACAACCTATTGTTATGCTTTAAAAGTTCGTTATCTGGATGATGATGAATAAAAACACAGCAACTATATCACCAGTAAACATTCATCTACAATAAAAAAGAGTGAAACATCCACAAAGAAAAACTTGAGCTGATTTAACAAAAAAGTAACTCCAAGTCTTAAGAAAACTTCACAAGTTTTGCAAACACTTTTTCTGTTCCGTTGGCACTTGTAAAGTTCTTATGAAACAAGAATTCTACAGATAACTTAATAAAAATGTAATTCTTGTTTTCATTCAATTGTATTTATTTTATTTTGTGTGAAGATGCACACAGAGTTGTATGTTCAGAAGTTAGTACCAGTGTATTTTCTTGTGTAAGTAGGTAGTAAATAATTACTAAAAACAAAGTTATATTTAACACAATTGAACAAAACAACATCCCTAGGTGTTAATTACTGAACAAAAAGATTAATTGAATACGGAAAGCCTAATAATACACATTAATTAAAATACCTTAATCCATGTTTAAAATAATTTGATTAAACCCCTTGTACTCATGTCAAAGCAATATTTGTAATGTTTTACAAAATTGTATAAAATGAGCTTACTTTTAGCCGCGACTTCGCGTGCGTGAAACAGATTTACATCAGCTTATGGGGATTAAGTCCCCATGCTCATTAGGGGCATTAGGGGAAGTGAAATTGGGGGAATATCCATTAAGTTCAGTAACAAGGTTTTTGATTCCCATGTGTTGCTTCACAATATAGAACGGAGTAGCATTTGGTGTCACTTCCATTTCTTGACACGACAAGACTGTTCATTCTGACAGAGTAGGTAATGAGACTGGCTGTAGAAAACGTTACGGCATTCTTCCATAATGCTAATAGTTCCAATCTCATTCATTGACGAAGATTATGTTCATAGAACTGAAAAAGAAAACCGACTTCAAAAACATAAAAAAGGGAAAAATAACTTCAGAAGAAAAATCTGCTTCTGAAGTCTGTGACATTGTTTGTTTTGATTTCGTTTGTTTTGACACCCTCCTTTTTGGAAGTCTGTTGATAAAACGACTCAATCTAGGTTATACGTTTTCGTCTTTTTCATCTCAAAACTCTACTTCAAACGTAGCAGCACCATCACACCTGTACGTACTAAAGATTTTGGTTTTAATCAACAGTTTCCTAACTTAGAGTAGGTACATCTTTAACTCCATCCTAAACTTCTAGTGCATAAGTCGATACTGAACATTGACCTCACGATGACCGCTAAACTTCTCAAGAAGTTTCCCCCTACGTCAAGTACAAATAGTTAGATATTGCACTATACTTACTCAACTTTAAACCTTATAATTACAAGTCATAAGACATTTTTACGTGATGGGTCATAAATCTGTGAGACAAGTTAGTAAAGTGAAGTCTGGCGGTGATAAATGAGTGCAGGCCACCCGCCCCGCGCCCTGCCCCTGCGCCTGCTCTGTTCGTCTGGGGACTGCTCTTAATAATTTCTACTTCTCGCTATTATACGAGTTGCTGATTATGCGGTTGGAGTGTACCTATAGGGAGTTTTTTGTGATAGGTGTCATTATATTTTATCGGGTATTTTTAGGGTTCCGTACTTCAAAAGAAAAAACAACGGAACCCTTATAGGATCACTCGTGTGTTTATCTGTCTGTTCGTCTGTCACAGCCAATTTGTTACGAATCTGATGGACCGATTAAGTTGAAATTATGCGTACAAACTTACACTTGGCCAGTTTTTTTTCTGAACTCAATCACACAACACAACACATTTACATACAAACAGATATGATTTGCATGTCATCACATCAACCTCAACTTATATTGTTTACATCATTACTCGTAATGTCGGATGCCATGGCCATAAGTATTCAGTACTGAAATCACACCGTGGACGTTCACGTTATAGTGACGTGTCACCATGAGAGAGTGAGAGAACAAAGGGCTAAGAAGGAACACTAGTGTTTTTTAGTCGGTAGAAGTCTGACACTCGTTGAGCGGGAGGAATCATTTGACGATATCCCTATATATAAACTCCAAAAAAAAAAACGTGAGGTGGAAGACAGCGCAGTAGCTTCAGTTACTACGAGCCCTATATATGGAGGGCGTGGGCGCATGTTTTTTGTGACACATCGATAACGCATGGTTCCGTGTATACATAGAGTATATATTTATAAACTGTACCATAAGTATTCTGTGACAGCTGTGTTTGTGCCCTACCATACTCTCTATATTGTTCTCCTTCAACTGTTTGTGTTCTGCATGTGAACTATACTTCAATAGAGCTAGGTATGAGTACCCTAGGTAGTGACTTTGGGCCTGTGGACGGTGAGTAATGAGCTATGACTTTGATTTATACCTTTGCCTATCTACATACACACCCGACAATATCTCTATAAAACATTCAAGAAACTAGAATGTCTTGTAAAGAGGCATATTTCTGCCCCAATATTGAATACTTTCACTTCTAACACTCTTGTTTACCTACCGATGAATACCACGAACCGTGCAAACTTCACATAAATACGTATAAGTTATGAGAAAGTTCATCAGAAAATATAAAAGTAAAATTAATAATGTACAGTTGTTGTGGAAGTTCGCGCAAGTTTTAAGTAACCACAAGTAGGAGACGACGACCCTGCGAGAGGGCGGCGAAATTAAATAATATAATTTATAGTTTAGCATACAATGCATCGCTAAATTGTTTTAGTGAAACTTCTTCAAGTTTTTCAATTTAAATATTAATATATCTCATTAGACGATTTTTTTGGTAAATGAACAGTTCATGTGGGAATCGCAAACACGATTTAACTTACCACTTCTGGGACTCGGACCTCCTACCTCTAAGAAGAAGTGAACCTGCTTTCTATTTCTTACCCTAAAAACGCGCCAAGTGCGGGTTTGTGTGAAATATTTCAACAACAAGAAAAACATTTTAAAATACTATATTTAGTTCCGACTGTTGTGATGAAACCTACAACTTGTATTTATGGCTTTTAAAAATAAATGTGTAACAATTAGCATATGCAGGGAAAATATAATATATTTTCCCTGCATATGCTAATTGTTACACATTTATTTTTAAAAGCCATAAATACAAGTTGATGTACTTATAATTCTGATGGACGAAGGAAAATAAAACAGAATAAACTTAGTGTTACGACCGTCCGAGTTATTTCATAGAAACCTTAGATGTTATGACGAAACTTTGACTGAAATAGGATAACTTAGTTTCGTATGACGAAGTAAAAAGTTAGCTTCAACTTATTTGTTGTTCCAAGATTCTTATCAGCCAGTAAACGCCAAGACTTACATGAAAACTAGTACTGAATTCATAAATTAGCATATTTTTAATTATATATGTTAGGATCATAGGTTGATATATCTGGACTACTTTATGATACTCGTATCTATACTTAGCCTTAACTACAGAACAAAGTAGGTCAATTAAGGAGTTTAAAAACAGAAACGGACACCAAACTTCTTTTAATTTTGTGAAAATAAATCTGATGCACTGGAGGCACTCTAAACTACCCTCCTTTTAATTAAAAAAAAACGAACGGAAACCCACTTTTACTACGATATCAGTGAAGTTTTTAAAAGTTTTCCGAATGCAGATAAAATTTAAAAGCTGGCGCTCTGCTCTTGATTACGTCACCGCTTCGACGCCATTTGAAAGTTCCAGAATATTTCAAAGATGATGGTTTTAATTTCAGTACTTAGGTGAAATGTCCAGTAATTCCATCGAAGGTTAAACCTATAAATCGTTGATAAGATCCGTTTGATGAACTAAGGGTGAAAGGCGTTTTATCATAGCTTTTTGTTTTTATGACAGCGCTGTTGGAAGTACGAAGTCAATTTGGGACTAGAGGAAATTGGATTATTATAGTTTTTTGTCAACGGTGACCTCTTTTTTCGAGATAGTTTTTCCTTGACTTAAGCTACTGGTCCCGGCTTCTATATATAGATCTTTGGCAGTCGTTACAGGTAGTTAGTGATCTGAAAGTCTGACAACCAGTCTTACTAAAGAGTATCGTATTACTCAGTATTAACTGGGTTGTGGAGGTCATATAGGCAGTCGTTCCATGTAAAAATACTGAAAGTCGACCTCAAAAAGTTAGGAAAAGGCTAGGCAGATGATGATGACCTCCTAAATTATGTTAAACTTCCAGCCAAATAGTATTAAAAGTTGTCAAACGGGCAATGAGACTACGAATCAAGTAGAACTGGCAAACCGACATAAATCCGATTTAAAAACACCACAAGCCAAGTTAGTGACCACAGCTCTTTAGTAATCAGTTTATAGCCAGTGTGGCATGACGGAGTTAAACACAGTTTGACCCGTGACAGTTAACCCTTTGACTAATTTTGTTATTAGTTTATCTATAGGTAGATTTGTCAATAATTAAGATAGTCAAACTAAGATGTATCCACGGTTCAGCTGCTGTAAAGGTCTCTAGACCTATCTCTATAAACAGTAATTGGCTTTTTGTTTTTCTCGTTATTTATAATCTGATTAGACTTTTCACAACTGTGGTTAGGTTAGCCTCCACTATACCAGTATTTCACATAGTGCGACTGTCTATCTGACGTCACATCGACAACCTTCTGTCGGCTATTACTTCCACACAGCGACAACTTGTTTTATATGACATCCATGTAACAACAACGTACAAGTCGCTATTTCCTCTCCGGAAAACTCATTCGTACTGCGTTGAAATAAAAATAGACAAGGTTTTTTGCTCAATACTTTTGTTTATTAGTATAATCTGCAATGTTTTTAGGTTTCATCATTTCAGCCAAAAGACGTCCACTGCTGGACATAGGCCTCCCCCAGGCGTCGCCACATTGACCGGTCCCGTGCGTCTCTCATCCAGCGGGTTCCTGCAACCTTGACCAGGTCATCGGTCCACCTAGTGGGAGGCCTTCCAACGCAACGTCTTCCGGTTCGCGGTCGCCATTCCAGAACTTTTCGGCCCCATCGGCCATCCGTTCTGCGAGCAATGTGCCCTGCCCATTGCCACTTAAGTCTGGCGATTCTTCGGGCTACGTCGGTAACCTTGGTTCTCATGCGGATGTCCTCATTTCTGATTCGATCACGCAAGGAAACTCCGAGCATAGCCCTCTCCATTGCCCTTTGGGTGACTTTGAGCTTTCTGATGAGGCCCATTATGAGCGTCCACGTTTCGGTCCCGTATGTAATCACTGGCAACACACACTGGTCATAGACTTTCGTCTTGAGACACTGGGGTAAGTTGGACGAGAAGATACCGCGCAACTTCCCGAACGCTGCCCAGCCGAGTCGGATTCGACGATTGACCTTTTTCTCGAAGTTAGATCTACCCAACTGGACCGTTTGTACCAGGTAGACATAATCGTCCACAACTTCGAGCGTAAAGTCTCCGATCTTGATAGGAGTGGGTGTTACATGAACATTCAACATAACCTTGGTTTTGTCCATGTTCATTTTAAGATCCACTCTTTCGGAAGCTCTACTGAGGTCATCGAGCATTGCACTGAGGTCTTCCATGGTCTCAGCCATGACCACTATATCGTCGGCAAACCGAAGGTGAGTGATGTACTCGCCGTTGACGTTGATGCCAAGTTCTCTCCAATCCAGAACCTTGAAGATATCCTCCAATGCAGCGGTAAACAGTTTCGAAGATATGACGTCTCCCTGTCTCACACCGCGCTGCAGAAGGATAGGTTCCGAGGTCTGGTCCTGAAGTCGGACTGACATGGTGGCGTTTTTGTACAAACACTTCAACACGTTTTAGGTTTATTTAATTCTAATATAAGGTCCCATTAAAATAGGTAGTTTATGTTCAGTGACTGGGCAACTAAGGGCATTAGGAAAAGTAGGGAGCGATTGTTTGAGTTGTACGGTCTCAAGCCCTACATTAACTCAGAAACTTTCAATAAAAATGTTGCAAGTTACTCTAAAATCTTTAAAAACGCTTGCAAAGTAGCTAAAGCCTTATTCATTAGTAACAAGATTAAATCCGCCGATAACAAAATAAAAACGGTTTGGAAAATTATCAATAGTGAAACGAATAGAAATAAAAAATATAATAATGATATCACTCTAGAGACTTCACGTGGCCTTTTAAGTTCTAAAAACGAAGTTGCTCAAGAATTTGTAGATTTCTTCACTGGTATCCCACTTAAAACTACTGAAACCTTAAATTCGTCACCCTTGCTTTCTATTGAGTTATTATGAGCGAACGTTTCAGCCTGTCCGGTTGAATTTCAATTTAAACATATAAACCCCATAGCAGTCATTAAAGCTTTTAAGGAAATTAAAGTCAAATTAACCGAAGATCTATGGGGACTGTCGATTAAAGTTTGTCAAGCTATTATTGAGACTGTCGCTCCGTACTTAGCCTTAATATTTAATTTGTGTGTGGACCAGGGAGTCTTCCCGGACCTTATGAAATACAGCAAGGTAATACCACTTTTCAAATCCGGTGACAGTAAAGACACCAATAATTATAGACCCGTATCCGTTTTGCCAGTTTTCAGCAAGGTGTTTGAAAAAGTAATGCTTAATCAAATGCTCATTCACTTTAACACCAACAAAATCTTACATGAGAAACAGTATGGTTTCACCAAAGGACGTTGTACGACTGACGCCGGTGTCACCTTATTAAAACATATATTTACTGCGTGGGAAGAGTCACAAGATGCCATAGGGATCTTCTGTGACCTCTCCAAAGCATTTGATTGCGTCAACCACGAAACCCTTCTCATAAAGCTCAAACATTACGGTTTAGGGAATCTTGCGCTCAGTTTAATGAACTCGTATTTAAGCGATAGACATCAGCAAGTACAAATAAATGGTGTCAATTCAATGGGCTTAAAAGTAAGCATGGGTGTGCCACAAGGTTCGATATTAGGTCCCTTTCTCTTTTTAGTCTATATTAATGATCTACCCCATTTATTTAAAAACCAACCTGAAATGGTATTGTTTGCCGACGATACTTCTTTAATATTTAAGGTAAACAGACGTGCCACGAATCTTGATGACGTAAATAACGCCTTACTGCAGGTTCATAATTGGTTCACCGTTAATAATTTAGTATTAAATGGGAAAAAAACGAAGTGCATAAGATTTGCTCTACCAAATGTCAAAAGTACTGATTGTGACATAGTATTGAATCAAGAGAAACTAGAATTTGTCAATGAAACTGTTTTCTTGGGGATAACGATTGACTCAAGGCTACAGTGGGGTCCGCATTTAACATCTCTTGCAGGACGGCTGAGTTCAGCAGCATATGCTGTTAGGAAAATCCGTCAATTTACTGACGTAGATACCGCGAGACTAGTCTATTTTAGCTATTTTCATAGTGTTATGTCATACGGTATTTTACTATGGGGACGGGCTGCAGACGTCGAGTCTATATTTATTCTGCAGAAAAGAGCCATTAGAGCCATATATGGTCTACGAAGGCGCGATTCTCTGAGAGAGCTGTTTAAGGAAATTAACATCATGACAGTACCTTGTCAATACATCTATGAAAACATCATGTACGTCAGGAAAAATCTGCATTTATTTAGCAAAAGAGGTGATAGACACCACTATAATACGAGAAATAGGGACCAACTAGTTCAGCCAGGTTTCAGGCTAGCTAAAGTAGACTCATCTTTCATGGGGTACTGTTTAAAATGTTACAATAAAATACCCCCTCACATTCTTCAACTGAGTGAGACGAAATTTAAAACTTGTGTAAAACGCACACTATGTAGGCAAGCATACTATAAGTTGGGGGATTACATTGATGATAAAAATGCTTGGCTCCATGCTGGTCCTGCTCCACAACCATAGGGGCAATTACATCGATTATCATGTGAAGTTATTGTAGAGGCTGCAGAAGATTGTAAAAATATCTTTGCATTGTATAGATTCAATGTCTTAATATTGTATAATTGCATGGCACATGTGTGAGTACTATGTACTATAAAGCCCCTTTTTACATTTTTACATTTAGTTATATTTTAGTGACGTTGCCCTGGTGGCTGAGAGAATGTCATGCTCACACAAATGTCTCGCTGATGGTGGCGGGTGTGTCGGATCATTTAGTTCCCTTCAAAATGGTTGAGTTGAATGGTGCTGATCCATGCGTCATGTTCGTGAACGGGCGCTGTCAGTGGAGACTGGTCATTCCTTAGTTGCCATGGTGTAAATATATTTTTCTTTTTGATTTGTTTATTAAGTATATCTTTTTACTCTGGACGCTCTTAACTTGCACGTCTTGCTACATAGTTCTCACATAATATACCATCTCAACATGAATGATATAATGTACCAAGATTTTGTAACAAATTCTAATTTAAAAGAGTGTCCATGGAGTTTCTTGCCCGTTCTTCTTCATGAGATCTACGTTAGGGAACTGGCAACTGCAGTACTTTCACAAGTTATTATGCCTTGTGATTGTGACTGTAGCGTAGGAGTGCAATGCGTCGTTTCGGGAGTTGCTGCGTCGGGCTGCGCGGCGCCGGATGTTACCGGCGGCGAGTGGTGTGGGTGCGGGGGCGCGCGGCGGCGTGTGCCGTGGCGGTGGGTGTGCGGGGCTCCGGGTCGCGGGGCGGCGGTTGCACGTTGCGGCGTGCATTCGTTGTTCCGTGATTCGGGGTCTCGAGCATTCGTTGTTGCGGTTTGCGTCGCTGGGTGCTTTCGTGCTAGCAGTGTTCGTTGTTGCGGGCATTCGGTGGCGTGTGGTTCGGCGTGGTGGCTTTCGGAATGGCGCATTGCACTCGTAGTTTCGTTCTTCTTCCGTCCTTCTGACATTCAAAAGTGCCTGTAATGGCTTAATTGAAATAAACGATTTGAGTTTGAGTTTGAGTTTGAGTTAGGTGGACAAAATTTGAGAAATCATTCAGACCACCAAACTAAGGACGATGGTAAAAAAAGAAAATAAGAAAAACGCATTAGAAACTTAAAAGAAAATAAAACAACTAAGCGAAAACACACTAAAAGTGTTAGTTACCCAACATTTTATGTAAAAAAAAATCAGTTTAGTCTGTGTTTTTTTACTGGGATATCTTTGGTTAGACGTACTGAACGCTGTGTTAACATTTGTCCACCTATTTTAATGGGACCTTATATAGAACCAAAATAATCAGTCTGAGTGCTGACCTAAGGAGTTTGTAAAATATTTTTATAAAAAAAAAACCAAAGCAGAACCAAAAAAAAACAATGCTTCTGCTGGAGCCCAATAAAGACATACATACGTAACAAGAAACTCACTCATCCGCAAACACACCAATTGGCTCACTCTAATGCACCCTCACGTGAAGTGTGAATTCAAACTTCAATGGTCGCTTCACACAAACACACACATACACACGTAGGTACAAAACAAACACACACAAACCACTGCAGACTGTCTGAAAGACTTTTTTCCTTTTCCACTCCAATCTGCTTTTGCAATGTCTCCTATTTGTCTAGGCTCTAAAAACCAACATATCACTGTATCGCCACCACAATCTTAGTACGTCCTAATAAAGGTCAAATTACCTTGATCGGGCTGCAGATGGAACACTATAGATATCCAAGCCACTCGTGAGCCTGAGGGATCAATTATGCATGCCATGACAAGAGATGGGGGTTTAAATAATAAAGGGGATCTATTCAAAGTGACGGCAGATTTGATGCGACTAATTATTTAAGTCTGGGATTCGGGATCGGTTTTAGTACTTAAAAAAAAAACAACCGACTTCAAAAACACCAAAAAGTGAAAAATAAACTTCAGAAGAAAAATCTGCTTCTGAAGTCGGTGACATTTGTTTGTTTCATTTCGTTTTTTTGCCACCGACTTCAGAAGCTGATTTTTGTTCTGAAGTTTATTTTTCACTTTTTGGTGTTTTTGAAGTCGGTAGTTTTTTTTTTTTGCAAAAAAGTTTTTTTTTTTTTTTCATTTTTAGTTTTAATAGAAATATTCCTATAGAAATATTTACTATACATTTAACATTCGACACGTAATACGTGCCTATGAAATTTGAGGGTTGCCCTCGAGTTCTCTGGGATTCCATCACCAGGTCCTTTTTTTTTTGGTGGGTGGAAAATCATCAAATGACCCCCCCCCCCCGCTCTTGGGCAGAGCGAAGGGGAGTGTCAGACTTCTACTGACTAAAAACCGAACCCATGTTCCTTCTTTGCCCTTGCGCCGAGGCCACGTTATCTAGTACAAAAATCCGCGGCCCCGACCGGAATCAATCAAGCGATCACCATTTCCTGGTTTCCATATCATAGTACCACCCTTACAATATCTCCTTCACAATAAAGAAAGAATCATCAAAATTGGTTCATAAACGACGAAGTTATTCGCTAACACACATAAACGAAAAATGTTCATAAATTATGAAAAATCTTCATAAAATGAAAAGTACTGGGGCAAACTATACAAAATTTTTATGGGACCAAATGGCAACTATTCCGCACCAGACTAAAAAAGAATCACGTGAATCGGATCATAAATCGCAGCGTAATCGGTGTACATACATAGAAAAAAAAACATTCCAATCGAATTGAGAACCTCCTCCTTTTTGGGAAGTCGGTTAAAAATAAATCAAAAATGTTTATTGTTTTAACCTAAACATCTTATTCAAGTCACAAATGGGAGAATCTTTTTCAGCAAATAGTATGCTTGTACTAAGATGCTCCGGCCTTCCCCAGGCTATAATATATGTCGCCGCAAGAATGTCATTCGGCTAAGATAATTATTCAATCTCATTGATAACCAGCTTATATTGATGAACCTGCCATCTCGTGAGATGCTGGCACAATTATTACAAAGGTCAATAGTGCGACAGTGCCATCTATTGACTTTTCTGCTAAAACCACCACTTAGATGGAATGTAATTAAATGTTCCACAGCTCGAATAGTAATTTATTAAACAGAAGTCTCTAACTAGAACTATAGTTAAAATTAAGATAAGCTAATGTTTTATGAATATTGGGATTTTAATGATTGCCACACTTGGAATGAGGCTGTCTATGAGACGTCATCGCACAATGTTGTGATGATGGCGGCGAATACGATTTTAATGGTCAATAACTCAATTTATAATCTGAAACTACAACTAAATCAGTTTCTTTATGTAATTATAAACTAAAAAGTCATAAGATCATTTTGTAGAGCAATTCAATAATAGAAAACCCATTGTCTGTTTTAAATCCTAAATCAACCGGAAATGCTTTGTAACATTTTGTTGTAAAGAAATGAACCTATTAACTAGACATTAACGCCATTGCATTAATAATGGTATTGTTTTATTGTTAAATAATTAATAGAATCAATTGTGAAGTATTTTAGTAATGATTGTTAGTTTTAACTAATTAGGTCTTTAATTACTATACTGGTTTTGTGGTACTTCCGCTGGGGACTACAGACGCATGCGACGAAAAGTTGAGACGCGAGAACAAGTTAGGTCGCGCTTAGCGAATAATTGCAATTCGAGTAAATGAAAGTGGTTTTTGATGTGATTAATGTTAATAGTGCAAATGATAATTGTAACATGATTTAAAACAGTGTATAAGGAGTTTCTTTGCCTATTCTTCTCCTAAAAGACCAACCATGTATTCGAATGGGCGATTCAAACCGCAAAGTTTTTACGTGCCTGTAAATGGAGCAATGTAAATAAACGTTTGGTGTTTGAGTCAAGTAATGTGTGTGATTTCAACTACCCATTTACCTATCAGCCACGAAAAGGAATCTAAGGCGACGACAATATGGCGGAGCCCATTGATATTTAGGAACAGCGTCCCTCCAGAGGGTTTCCCGCCGCGTCATCAGAAGTGGGATCGCCCCCGCGATCCCCTTCAGCCCGCACTGCTGGACATCCAGAACAAGGAACTGCTTCTGTGACCATGGCCGACGGCGTGTCAAAGGAATTTTTCGCCGAAATGGTCACCATGATGCGTTCTATGAGTGAACGGCTTACTACCCCGCAACAACAGCCAAGAGTTAAGAACACACTGAAATATTTCTCCCGTCTTACGATCTGGATGGAAACATTTGCGTACGTGAATGGTGTGATCATCCAATCAAAATGACAAACATACAGGACAACACAAAATGACCGAAGCAGCAGAACAAATAAACATGGACACTCTGAAAGCATAATTATCAATAAATGACCTGCGAGATGAATCATCAAACCCGGGAAGTATAATTGTTTTATTAATTTTAGTAACTTTTATACTGTAGATACCTATTTACAGTTAACAATATTTTGCATCACACACTGGCAAGGTTGATGCCTCCTTAAATTGACACCTGTGGAAATGAAATATTAAGAAATCTTATCACTTCTTTTAATTAGGTGATTACCCGTTCAATGTTATTATTAAAAAATGAACCAGTAATGTGTCACAAACAGATCTCATGAATCAAATGATAGTTACTTGCATTCATTAATTAAATAACTAAGTATCAACTAGTATTAAATCTTGTTGTGTCATTCAATAGAAATAATTCTTATTAGAAATGCCTCATACTCGACATTCCAGTGAGAAATTGCAATTAAGTGCAAGCTTTAGTGCTTTGTACAAACTTCTAAACATTTGTATTGGACAACATGTTTTAAGATCATTAAAATAAACAAAGTTGTCCGTCACGGGACACCCGGCAGATGTGAATCTTTGTATTGTAATGACACATGATAAAATTAAATATTACAATAATTATTTCTTTAATGAATATCTATCAATCAAATCTGCATCTGACCTTACTTCATCACTAATTGATTAGCTTAAACTTTAATTAATAAATAAATAGATTAAAAATTGATCCACAATAAACTTAATTTTATTGGAAAAACACAATTATAGCGTCATACTATTTCCTATTATGGCATAGGAGTCAGATTCAATGCCAGGGTGCACATGTTTCACATAAATGATGCTTTGTTATGTAACTGATTCATAAAACAATTAACAATACATCAACGTTGTTCAACAAATTGTGACTATGAAATTCAGTGCGATATTTCAATAGAAAGCAAAGCTTTAAATAAGTTAAATTGTGAATGTTTCCATAGTACAATACCACAACCAATAGTGTTTTTAAAGTACTTTTAATCAGATTAACTTACCCATCTTAGTTTGATTACCTGAATATAAGTATGATAACTATTTCAAAACAATTGATTACCATAATTATTTTCATTACTAATTCAAGCATTTAGTCAGACAGCTTCGTGGGTCTAGTGGTCATGAAGGGTCTGTCTCCACCGATCCCGGGATCCGATTTGACGTAACACGGATCCCGGCGATTTGGCTCCACGGATCCCAGGATCCGTTTCTACAAAAAAAATAATTAAATTTTTTGTCCACGGTTCCCGGGATCCGCGGCTACAAGAAAAAAAAAATAAAAATGTAGAAACGGATCCCGCGTACAGAGTTAAGAAGTTATGCATAATATTTTTCGAAACTGGTTTTCTCCTTCTACTTTCAAACGAAAAGAAGTTATAATTTAAAATTATAAGGATTGGTGTAGTAAAGTCTCACAAACTACCAGGAGGCCAGAAACATGAAGGAGGTATTGTCTATATTCTTAATAGGAATCTCATAATCAAATCTATAAATCTATATACCTTTCTAATACCATGCAGTTTTTTTTTTACCTGGATAGTAAAGTCTTCGAAATTACCAGGACAACAGAATGGTGAAGTATTAGAGTCATGAAAAAAAAAGTATAAGATAAAATAAAAGGACCTTTTATAAAAAAAAAAGGTAGCACTCCGGGAGTGCCGGCAGAAGTGAAAACTTCAATATTAACTTTCAAACTCGCGTCAGGGTCACGTGACCCTGACGCGAGTTTGAAAGTTTTCACCCATACAAAAAAAAAGTGCTCAGCGCCGCTAAAGAAGTTTTCACTTCAAAAAAACTACCAGGAGGCCAGAATATGAAGGAGGTATTGTATATTGTTAATAGGAATCTCTTATTCAAATCTATATACCATTCTAATACAATGTTTTTTTTTTCCATTAGTCTTCGAAACTACCAGCAGGTACACCAGAATGCGGAAGTATAGCTCCCGACACGTAACTTGGCAAGGTTTCGAAATTCGAATTAAAAATAAGGATTGGTGTAGACCAATCCTTATAATTTTAAATTATAACTTCTTTTCGTTTGAAAGTAGAAAAAAGAAAACCAGTTTCGAAAAATATTATGCTTAACTTCTTAACTCTGTACGTGGGATCCGTTTCTACATTTTTATTTTTTATTTCTTGTAGCCACGGATCCCGGGATCCGTGGACACAATTTTTTTTATTTTTTTTTGTAGAAACGGATCCCGAGATCCGTGGAGACAAATCGCCGGGATCCGTGTTACGTCAAATCGGATCCCGGGATCGGTGGAGACAGACCCGTCATGAACCATACAATTAAAGCTTGTGGGCCTGGATTTGATTCCCAGGTCTAGCAAAGTGTTATTGGGTATTCCCATAAGGAATTCCTTAGTAGCAGTCCAAACTATAAATATGAATGGCAAACAGTCTTGCCTTTTAACAAGAGGCTTAGACGTTACGCTGGCAAAGTGTTGATGTACACCTCTGCCTAACCCTTCCGGGATAGCAGGTGTGATGTTTACATAACATCTTTTCTGGTTCTATTATTTACCTGCATGACTTCTCACATTCCAGATTCGAGCAATTATCTTATCGTAGAGGAAATGATAACCTGATGCTTCAAGTACTACAGCCTGGTGAACAAAAATGACCGTGTCGCCAGCTATGAACCTAACAAATGCGAAACAACATGAAGACAGCCAACCCGGAATGACTGTTTCAGTGTTCACACACCATAAGTTTACCTAAAAGGTGAGGAGTTTTCAAACTACTTACACTACACCGCTGATACCAAAAATGTTGTGTCAAAAGGCTCAATACAATAGCCAAGTCAACCTACATGATGCTCATGTGTGATGAGTATCAGTATCAGTTTCATTATTTTAATGTTATTGCAATCCTGCCAGTTGTAAGCAACAACTATTAACAATAACAAAGTTTTAGTACATACAGTAATTAATGAAGTAAAAAATAATAATACTCACAAAAAGCTATTAGTATCCGTGGAGGAAACAACTAGCTCAATAAGTAATACTTACAATGAATCACAAATAATCTATCAGCAGCCGTGGAGGCAACTGGTAAAGAACAAACACATCAAATGATCTATCAGAAGCCGTGGAGGTGACTGATAATGAACCAACAAAACAAATTATCTATCAGAAGCCATGGAGGCGACTGATAATGAACACACACAACAAATGATCTATCAGAAGCCGTGGAGGTGACTGATAATGAACCAACAAAACAAATGAACTATCAGCAGCCGTGGAGGCAACTGATAAAATAATACTCTCATGTTATCCTGCTGGGTCCACGGCGTACTAAACGCCCAGAGCCTGGTTCCTTATATCCTGTCAAATCAAAGACTTCGTGCCTGTCACGGAGCAATGGTCCTAAACTCCTTATCCCATAATCCTGTCAAATCAAAGACTTTGTGTCTATCACAGAGCGGTGTTCCTGATCCTATCCCTTTATCCTGTTAAATCCAAGACTTTGTGTCTATCACAGAGCATTACCTTCCCGTGAGAATGAACAAATAAAAACATACTACTCACACTACATTTACCAAATACAAATCACAATGGCTAAAGCTATCAATAATTTTATTTAAAACGAATTTAGTAGAGAGTAGATCTATTACAAGGTTTCAAAGTCAAGTCATAGTAAGGTTAACAATTTAATGAGTATTGTTGTTGATTGTACAACAATAATATTATCTGTTTGCTGAAAAAGCAAACAGCTGATTAAACAATATCAATAAACTCAATTCTATCAATGTTGTTGAATAATATCGCCAACAATATTCTATTCAGCTAGTAGCTGATCAAACAATATTCTATATTCAGCTAGTAGCTGATCAAACAATATCAACAAACTCAATTCAATTAATGTTGTTGAATAATTTTACTAACAATATTCTATTCAGCTAAGTAGTAGCTGATCAAACAGTATCAATAAACTCAATTAAATTAATGTTGTTGAATAAGTTTGCCAACAATATTCTATTCAGCTAGTAGCTGATCAAACAATATCAATCAACTCAATTCAATTAATGTAATTGAATCATTCAGGCAACAATTGCTTATTAAGCATCCATAAACTCAAATAAAAATTGCAAACAGCTTTATGTCTGTATCTGTGCATGTATGCCTAGCAAGGTGATAAAAAAAAAGCATTGAATGTCAGATCTATGACAAGGTTTCTATATTGAATGAACCTTTTTGTTACCAAATCCTACTATTCAATGAACATTGTAGGATAATAAAAGCAACAATAATCTGCCGACAAAATATTATCTCCACTATTTCAGATAACAACCACGAGACTACACATACGACAACGGATGGACGAGCGGACGGCAACGTCAGGTGCAGAGCGCGCACCGCCGATCAGAATGGCCGTGTCGCCGCAAGAATGTCATTCGGCTAAGATAATTATTCAATCTCATTGATAACCAGCTTATATTGATGAACCTGCCATCTCGTGAGATGCTGGCACAATTATTACAAAGGTCAATAGTGCGACAGTGCCATCTATTGACTTTTCTGCTAAAACCACCACTTAGATGGAATGTAATTAAATGTTCCACAGCTCGAATAGTAATTTATTAAACAGAAGTCTCTAACTAGAACTATAGTTAAAATTAAGATAAGCTAATGTTTTATGAATATTGGGATTTTAATGATTGCCACACTTGGAATGAGGCTGTCTATGAGACGTCATCGCACAATGTTGTGATGATGGCGGCGAATACGATTTTAATGGTCAATAACTCAATTTATAATCTGAAACTACAACTAAATCAGTTTCTTTATGTAATTATAAACTAAAAAGTCATAAGATCATTTTGTAGAGCAATTCAATAATAGAAAACCCATTGTCTGTTTTAAATCCTAAATCAACCGGAAATGCTTTGTAACATTTTGTTGTAAAGAAATGAACCTATTAACTAGACATTAACGCCATTGCATTAATAATGGTATTGTTTTATTGTTAAATAATTAATAGAATCAATTGTGAAGTATTTTAGTAATGATTGTTAGTTTTAACTAATTAGGTCTTTAATTACTATACTGGTTTTGTGGTACTTCCGCTGGGGACTACAGACGCATGCGACGAAAAGTTGAGACGCGAGAACAAGTTAGGTCGCGCTTAGCGAATAATTGCAATTCGAGTAAATGAAAGTGGTTTTTGATGTGATTAATGTTAATAGTGCAAATGATAATTGTAACATGATTTAAAACAGTGTATAAGGAGTTTCTTTGCCTATTCTTCTCCTAAAAGACCAACCATGTATTCGAATGGGCGATTCAAACCGCAAAGTTTTTACGTGCCTGTAAATGGAGCAATGTAAATAAACGTTTGGTGTTTGAGTCAAGTAATGTGTGTGATTTCAACTACCCATTTACCTATCAGCCACGAAAAGGAATCTAAGGCGACGACAATATGGCGGAGCCCATTGATATTTAGGAACAGCGTCCCTCCAGAGGGTTTCCCGCCGCGTCATATATTATACTTATTATTAAGTTAAAACGTGTGCAAATAAAAATAAAAAAATTAAAGAATGTAATGTATTCACAGTTGTTATTTTATTTTTATTAAGTGGTTTTGTTTCGCGGTATGTTAGTGGTTATGTTTTGTCAAGTTCTTTATTAAGCAGATTGTATAAATTGGATGATTGCCTAGACTAGGGTATTGTCTTTTTGCGAATTTAGACTTAACAGACAGAGTTAGAGCAACCGTGTTTTTTCTTCCGCCTTTAGTCTCCTGTGGGTTGAACGATAGAGTATTATGCTTTGTCAGAATTACATTATGTAAAGTTTTCTAAAGGTCAGAACATCTGAAATCTGGTAAAGGTTGTCGGTTGAAAACTGAAAGGCCTTAAAAAGCATAACTTTTAGTAGGGATCTCTGAGCCCTTTCGAGGTCTAGGAACTTATTGTGATCAATAATTATGAGACCGTGATTTAGCCGTGCGTAGGTGCTTACACCTACACACGTTATTCAGCTTTCACAATATGTCAAGTTTCTTAAAGCAGGTGATATTGTGTAAGCTTAATAACGAAAGTGTTTAAATTTTCATGTTATAATCTGTCTATGTTTTACGTGTTCGTTACAAATTCTATAAATATTAAAAGACTACTATACCACTCTATTATTCTAATAGCTCTAGTGTAATTATGATTTGCGTAAACTTGTATTTATTTCACAACAAAACCATCAAAATCAAGAAGGCCGATAGCTACACTATCATTAAAATAACTTGTTAAGGCTTAGACGCAGACATGACATAGCGAAGCATGGGAAATTGCTTCGACCATCCCATGGGGACTATACATTCAATGGGGTAAAAAGTGGAGTATTTTCCCCTTTTCCGACACATTTCTATGGTGGAAAACTTCCCTTGTACTGCCGCGAGACTGAATGGAATCGGACGAGACGACAAGAGTCATGGCTCAAGTTACCCATTGTACTTGTAGATGGAATCGTAAACTTTAATTTTGTTTGTGGACGTTTGACCCTCCGATATATTATTAAACTGTCAGCTTTGGAATGGTGAAAGTTTAGAAACCAACCGCTTAGAATTTGGAAAAGGTAAACATTTGCATGTTTTCTCTACCTGTGAGTTAAAAAAAATGTTAAAATATTTTCAATTTTCAAAATTTCACGTTAACATATCCGTATGTTTGAAAAAAGTCTGGAAATAGTTTGTTTCAGAATAATTTGACAGAAATAAGTGATCATGTGATATCCCCAAAGTACAGCTAGATTCTAAATAGAACGTAACTTTTATTACCTAGTTACTCAAATGTAAGTTCTCCAAAATTTTAAAGTATATATAAATGTACTACATTACTACCAATTTCTTGATTATAACACAGTACTTATAATATGAACAAACACAAGACTGCCTTAAACAATAACCATTACAGGGTACTAACATAGCTAGGTGTACGCACACACATAGCCGACCAAGTAATAAGCCGCTATACATAAACACGAAGTTGTAGGTATTAGTCGAGAAGGTCGCATATGCCTAGACGTCGCCGCAAAATTATTAATATGTCATGTCCCTTGACAAAAAGGTATTACGTGCGTTAAAGATATTGATCTCGTCTTAGGGAAACATGTTGTAATCAGGCTTGTTTGTCTTTCATTTGATATTTACTTGCTTAGTTGGTAGAAACATATTACTTAGGGTTCTAAACGAATAGATAGATAGCTTGTCCGTAGTGCCACCTGTATCATCATCCGTCTGCCTCGTTTTTTTTTTGTACGGTGGGAAATTATCAAATGTGTGAATGTAATCTACTGAGTAAAAACCACGCATGTTCCTTGTTTTAGTCCTTTTTGTCGGGGCCGCCGTATCTCTTGCGAACATCAAGCAGGTCATCCATCTGCCTAGCCTAACTATTTTGGGGTCGGCGTCCAGTCTACCTGGATACAGCTGAATACCAGTATATTACATGGTGCGACTGCCTATCTGACCTCCACGATACGGTAATATGATGTCCTTTGGTAAGACTGGTTGTCAGACTTTCAGACCATTGACTACGGCTGCGGGTTGTTCGAAAGAGACCGTGGCAGGAGTTTTAGTCAGGAGGATAAAAGTAACAGTAATATAAGTTTTTCCAAAATCATTAATATAATTTTCTAACCTCGTTTGTCCAGTAACGTTAATAAATGCCGACACGGTCAACTTCTGTTAACTTCAATACTTTAATGTGTATCGTATTGACATCAATCACTATAATATGTAGTAATATACTCATAAATATTTTATAAATGTTCGTTGACAGTATTATATAATAACTTACGAGGGCGACTTACAATGATTGGTTGCGGGCAATGTGGGTGCTGTACTATTAGGTCCACCTTTGTTAGGCAGAGGTACACCTAATAGTATCCCTTTTGGAGATTACTGGCGTGATGTTATGAGGACAACTTTCATATATTTTTAAATATATTTAAACGACTCCAATATGTATCTTTAAATGGCCTTCATTGAACAAAAAAAATTATGAACATTCTTTCCATTCTCTCGAGTCTCCAAAGGGTTTTAAAGCTAGGAAAGTATATTTTCAAACAAAATACATATTTTATTACAAAGTTACCAAAATCTACGCTCCGCTCATGACGAATTCCCTAATTACTCATTTGAACTCGTAGACGTGCTACGGCGTAGCAGCGCTACGAGTGTCGTAGACCTTCGTGTCGTCACCTCGGTAGATATTTTAATATACACAATTTAACTAAATGATGATTAAGAATTGTACTTAGATTTTTATATAATCGAAATGTACCTTGATCTACACTAATATTATAAAGAGGAAAGATTTGTACCTATTTTTGTATGTTTGTAATGAATAGGCTCAAAAAGTACTGGGCCGATTTCAAAAATTCTTTCACCCTTGGAAAGCTACATTCACCTTGAGTAACATAGGCTACTTTTTATCCCTGTATTCCCACGGGAACGGGATCTACGCGGGTGAAACCGCGGGACGTCCGCTAGTATTAAATAAAACAAAATAAAACGGCGGTTTCGCACACTGTTGTGAGGGCTCCGTATAAACTTGTAGGTATGTTGCTATTAAATCGCACATTTTACAACTTTGAGATTTTTCTTTTACATGTGCTGTAAGACATTATTCTTGCCTTTCTAGACCAACGCTAAGTACGCTATAGGTTTTGATTATTTTGTGAAATAGCAAAGTATGCGACATAAAAGAGAGCGTTGTGTCGGACGGACAGTCGGGCAACAAAGTGTTCTTATAAGGGTTCTGTTTTTGCCGACTAAGGTAAGGTAAGGTGCACAGTGTGCTTTTTTGTGTGCACTTGCGTGTTGTACTCGCGACCGGCCTGCGTTCTGTGTGACCTGATGTTGAACGTCGACGTTGCAACAAGAGTATGTCAGAATAACCAGTCTCTGTGGACGGTGAGTAATGGGCTAGCTCGCCGTCCGGCCGTCGTCATGACGGCAACAGACCGTGTCGGCGGCGCGTTCGTGTTCCACGCGCGCCTCAAAGAGATGTCAGCAAGGAGGGGCCCGCAAGGGCCGACGCCCGTCGGGGCCGCGGATTTTTGTACTAGATTACGTGGCCTCGGCGCAAGGGCAAAGAAGGAACATGGGTTCGGTTTTTAGTCAGTAGAAGTCTGACACTCCCCTTCGCTCTGCCCAAGAGCGGGGAAAAAAAAAAAAAAAAGTATAACCAGTCTCCCGTCGGGGCGGCAGGTTGTTCCCGTCGGGGCTGCGGGGTGTTCGAAAGAGATGCCGCGTCCTTGATACAAAGGGCTAAGAAGGAACATGGGTGGTTTTAAGTCAGTAGAAGTCTGATACTCCCTACACCTCTGCCTAGAGTGGGAGGAGTCATTTGATGATTTCCCACCCCACAAAAACAAATGGAAAACCAAAAACCAGTCTCGCCCTACCCCCTGAGAACAAGACGTCAGTTTATGCATGTCAACAATAACATCTTTTTTCCTTGTAAGTTTATTAAAGTCAGATTAGGTACAATATTTTAATACCACTTATCAACAAATTTTAAATGTACTAAAAATTTACGATTTTCAAAACTTCTTGTATTCGAACAAACGAAGAGACAATGCCATTAACTACAAACTAGTCCGTTGACCTGGATATCGCCAGTGACTTCCGAGTCGCATCACGTTGGATTCATGAGGTCCGTCAGTAACAGTGTCAGATCACTGATTATAACTGAATGACCAAGCTGTTTATATTAATCAGACTTGAATTTTTGTATCGCTGCTCTTCTGAGTTCACCGGTAAACTAACTGACCGATAAGTCATGACTCGTTTAACATACTCAGTTACGTTAGTTAGTTATATCAAAACCAGTTTATATCATATCACCAAACTTTTGGCAGTGTCCGGTGTTCACACCCGATGAAAAAACTTGCCTGTACATGTTTGACTCAAACCTTCATTGAGAAATACCGGTACAAACAATTGCGTACAAATATCTGTATCACCAAGGAAAAATAAATCCCATTTCAAGTGTTAGTCTCAAAATTACATAATCGTGTTTTAAATTCATTCTCGATTAAGACCTACTTCGGCACTAAAGCTTAAAACTTGTATTTCGGTCGTGACATGCCAATTGTCTATTGGGCTCGACCGTTGACCTGATTACCAGCACTAATGCACAGTCGCCGCACGTAACGTGTTTGCGATCTCCGCTACAACTCGTTGACGACCACACTGATGGGGAATGTGAATGAACGTCTAACCAGGCTTGAGGAAGAAGTCTTTGTCAGCAACATGGAAGAGGTCCGCAAGAGCCGACGCCCATCGGGGCTGCTGGTTGATTGAAAGAGATACCGCGGCCTCGACACATAGTGCTAAGAAGGAACATGAGTGGTTTTTAGTCAGTAGAAATCTGACACTCGCTACCGCTCTGCACAGAGCGGAAGGAGTCACTTGATGATTTGCCACACCCCATAAAAAAAATAAGATAAGAGAACTTCTTGACGTCTAGCTTTTTACAAACAAGAGGGTTGTGATCCCTGAACAGTTCGGCATTATGCCAAATATGTTCAAGTCCCATATAAAAAGGGGCAGGCCAGAAATAGATTACACGTTGACAGTATTTCCCGAAAACACTTAAGATTTGTTTTTGGGAAGAGTATGAGCTCTTTGTTAAAGTTCAAGGAGCTTTACTTCCGAGAAATATCGCTGAATCCTCCTATAAGCTGAGCAAATATAATTATAGTATTGAACAATTCTCAATCCATTAGCCTCGCTAACAAACGTTGATTTATTAATTAAACTGTTTGGTATTCTGATAACCCCGTAATATCAAATGATATTAGCGATACCAGCGGAAACAAGAATTACTCGTAAGCCTCTCCACCGAGCCATTATATATCCATTTCAGTTCAGCGACTATCGCAGCCGTGGGAGGGTTAACATCTGGTGTTTTTCTTACCCCAACACATTATTCAAATTACGTAAGTATAAGTAAAATTATATGTAACACTTAGCTCGTATAAATATTATGTGAACAAAGTAAGAATAAAGTCGAAAGTTATTCCGAACTCGTATTAAGTGCGAAAGAATACATGAAAGCCGGAATATAGAAACGGAAGCAATAGTTAGGGGTTCTGCTGTAAATGTGAACGATAATATTTGTTGTTACATTCGTACAAACATTTTATATCTAGAGGAATGTTTTGATTGCCCGAGAGATTGTTGTTTTAAGATGTGAGCAGATTCCCAAGTAGGGGGAGTGCGCCAATAAAGTGAACCATTAGAGCGTAGCTATGAATAGCTGGCTAGCTATCATAATGCAGTCTCGGGAGACTCGTAAATCAACTAACCGAACCAAGACCGAGCATTTATTTGGTTGAACAATGTTATAACGTAACTAATCCTTTTGAAAGTGGTTTTAAACTTAAATTTCAAAACTCCGAGAGAGATAAACTCGAAGTTTGTGGTGTCAGTGGTGAATATATTTACAATTTTTAACTTAGAGCAGAATGGAGAAAACTTTTAATTTAGCATTTTTTTTCTTTTTTCTTAAAAACGTTGCCCCACACTAGGAATTTCTCCTGTATCGTGGGTGCGTTCACAGACATATAAACTCACATACACAAATACCCAGACCCGAAACAACTATCTGTAGGCCATACAAATATTTGTTCCGAGCGGGGATCGAACCCGCGACACGTAGCGCAGCAGTCAACTGCTTGAGCCACTGCGCCAACCGTGCCCGTATTCTGTAATAAGTTAATTTATTTCACTCAATAAACCGCCAAAAATAATCATTTATTCCTTTATGCCTTTTAAATGAATAAATTACTTAAATAACACATTTATCATTTCCCTTTCCACAACTATGTTGGGTTCGACTTTCAGTGTAGCTGTGTGCAGTTGAATACCAGTATTTTACATGGAGGGAGTGCCTTTCTGACCTTAACAACCCAGTTAGTACTGGGAAATACCAGTACTAATAACCCTTGGTGAGGCTGGTTGTCAGACTTTCGGCCCGCTAACTTTCAATCCTTAATTACTAACGAATAAATTCGGTTGCAATAATGATGCTTGCGAGAAACGCATCTTGGATGTAGAGACTTGCTTTACTTGCAAGCATCATTATTGCAACCGAATTTATTCGTTAGTAATTAAGGATTGAAAGTTAGCGATTTTGTCGTTATCTCTGGCGAGACTGCCGGCCCAGGCCCAACAGCTTAACATGTTTTTCCGAGGCAAAAAAGAAACTTGGTATGCAATTTGTGGTCAACCAACCACGAACCGACCAGACAAGTGTGGCTTCACCTGAAGATCCACCTAAGCCGCTGATATTATTGAGGCACAACATCATTTAAAATGTACAATCATTAATTTGACTGGCCTGTTGGTCTAGTGGTTAGTGACCCTAACTGCTATGCCGGAGGTCGTGGGTTCGATTCCCACCCAGGACAAATGTTTGTGTGATGAGCACGATCATTTGTTCTGTGTCTGGGTGTAATTTATCTATAATATGTATGTATTTAGAAATTGTCGGATAAATGTAGATATTTGGCTAGCATAGACCGTAATTTTGGGACTGACCTGGTATGACGAAGCAGTCTTCTTCAGGGGCCCCTGTCCTTCGATGATGAATGTAGTAATCGCGTAGGCTGGAGTCGATATAGATCTGCTATTGTGCTGAACGATTGAAAATTGTGATGATCGGTTTTATAGGCTCAAGCTACCGGAGCGAGCTTTTAGCAAACGTGCGGGTTTCTTTTTTTCGTTGAGAAGAGAATGTGGCAACACCTCAGCGTTCAGTGTTGCGCGCTTGCAAAAACGTTTCGTTTTAGGCATGTCCCGTTTTGGAATATGCTAGTCGATCAAGTATTAATCGATTTAAAAAGAATGAAAAGAAAATACGTAATATTTGTGCGTACTTAAACAAAAGTACCGAACATGCTGCCGGCGATAAAATAATGCTTATTTTATCTAAGAACTAGATACATAATGCTATACTAACTTAAGACTAAAAACATGTAATGCGATATACCTAAGAGATGCCTATTCGACAGGCAATGGGCAGACCTTAACTACAGGTCGCTTAGTAAGAGTATTACCGATGCGTACAGTTACGACTCGGGTATTACCGTCGGCGCCGGGATGCAGCTGATGCACGCGTGCGAGACGCCATTGCAGTGGTGGCAGTGTGTTATCTATCAACACGACTACAGAACCCTCCCTAAGGGGTGTGTTAGTATTGTCGTGGAACCATTTACCTCTTGGTTGTAGCTGGTGTAAATATTCTACGCTCCAGCGTTTCCAAAAATGTTGAACGGCTTGTTGAATAACCTGCCATCTAGCGAGGCGGTGTGGATTGTCGTTAGACAAGTTAAATTCAGGTAAAGACGTTAATGGTTCCCCGATGAGGAAATGTCCGGGAGTAAGGGGTAATGGATCAGTAGGATCATTACTAAGTTGACAGAGAGGTCGTGAATTACAGACCGCTTCAATTTGACAGAGTAGAGTATTGAATTCGTCCTGAGTTAGTTTTAATGTACCTATGACACGATGTAAGTGTCGTTTCAGACTACCTACGGCTCGTTCGACGAGACCGGCGAAATGCGGAGCATACGGAGGATTAAACTGCCAGGTGATTTGCAAGTTTGTCAGCTGGGTGTTTATAGCAGTCTGATTCGACTCGTTTCGCAGAAACGTGAAAAGTTCGGAAAGATACCTGTCACAACCTACAAAATTCCGTCCGCAGTCGGAACGAATTGTTTTGCAATACCCGCGCCGGGATATGAACCTACGCAATGCGTTCAGAAAAGATTCGGTTGAGAGATCGGGAACTAATTCTAAATGGATTGCTTTCGTTGATTGGCAGACGAACACGCATACGTACGATTTGTAAAGTTTCGCGTTACGAAGTTTACTTGATTTAAGAAAGAATTGTCCCGCAAAGTCAACGGACGTATTTAAGAAGGGACGAAGTGATCGAACCCTAGTGGTAGGTAACTGAGCCATTGATGGCTGTGGCGGGACAGGTCGGGCACGAACACACGATACGCAGCGTCGTGTGCGCATACGAACAGCATCGCGAGCACACAGGATCCAGTAGGTCTGTGCGAGGGCAAACTGCAAAGTTTGGGGTCCCACATGTAAATGTGTTTTATGATAGACATCAATGAGAAGATTAGTGAAATGGTGTTTCTTGGGTAACAGAATCTGATGCTTGGCATCATACGGTACGTTGGCCTTATTTATTCTGCCGCCGACCCTGAGGAGTCCGGCATCGTCCAAGAAAGGTTTTAGTTTTTGAAGACGTTTTGTACATCTGTCGTCGTCCTTGAGACGCGAGATATCTTCAAAAAAGCATTCACTTTGGACAAGTGCTAAAAGTCTATTGAGAGCTTGTTTTGTCTCAGGAACTGTGACATGTTTAGTCGTAGGGCTATTGGATTTACGGCATTTGTTTATGAATCGTAACATATACGAAATTACGCGTAGCATCCTTGGAAACGATGAAAATCGCTCAATGAACTCTAAGCTATTAGGGTCATTGGTTTGTGTGAGAAGAACGTGATTGCGACGTTCTTCGTCGGTGTGACATACGACGTTAGTCTTAGGCCACTCCGACTCGTTTTTACTGAGCCAACCGGGTCCCGTGAACCATAGTTGATGGTTCAACTGAGAGGGGAGAACACCACGAGACGCGGGGTCTGCGGGGTTGTCTGCGGATTTAACGTGGTGCCACTGCGAGGCAGGCACGTTGCTTGTTGTATCCGCTATGCGGTTGGACACGTATGTCCGCCACTTGTCTGGAGACGACCGTAACCAGGCAAGAGTTATGGTGGAATCAGACCAAGCGTAGACTTGGTCGAAAGACAATCTACTGCTGTAAGCAGTGATGACCTTTTCTATCAATTTTGACAATAGTTGAGCACCGCACAGCTCCAATCTCGGGATGGTGAGCCGTTTCAAAGGCGCAATTTTTGTTTTGCCTATGAGAAGGTGTGTGCTGATGGCACCGTTCGAGTCAATAACGCGAATGTAGACGCAGGCGGCGTACGCCTTTTCAGATGCGTCGGAGAAGCCATGAAGTGACACTTGATGTGTGCTAGGAAGAACATGACGAGGTAACGCGATGTCCTGTAGTAACGGTAGCTCGTCGATAAACCGAAACCACAAGTCACAGATACCCTGTGGAGGGGCAGCATCCCAACCTGTGCCTGATACCCATAGAAGTTGAATTAAATGCTTTACGAATACTGTCACTGGGCTTAGGAATCCGAGGGGATCGTAAATCTTTGCGATTTCTGCCAACATTATGCGTTTTGTACATTTGCGTGAGTTAGCTACTTCATTCGTTTGATAGGAAAACACGTCAGATTTAGGATTCCACTTGAGTCCCAAGACCTTGACAGAAGTGTCAGTGTCGAGTGCTGACAAAATAAGAGCGTCATCATGATGGGAAGCATCATTGTTCAAGTGCGATAAAAACTCGGAACTATTACTGGTCCATTTGCGGAGTTCGAAGGTTCCTGCTTTACAAATGGAAGTTAGCTGGTGCTGAAGAGTGATAGCATCTTCAACCGTATCAACTCCAGTAACGACATCATCAACGAAGACTTCGTTAAGAAGTACTTGCGAGGCAAGTGGGAAGTTAGCAGCTTCATCAATTGCTAATTGACGAAGTGTTCGCAAAGCTAGGAAAGGTGCGGAAGCGACGCCGAATGTGACAGAGCACATACGATATTCCTTTACGGGATCATGGGGAGAGAATCTCCAAAGAATCCGATGGAAGTCCCGGTGTTCTTTACAAAGACCGATGTAGCGATACATCATCTTGAGATCGGCCGTAAACACTATTTTATGAAGTCTGTACTTCAGCAAGATTTCAGAAATGTCTTGATGCAATTTCTGACCAGTGAGGAGATTATCGTTAAGAGAGCGACCTGACGTAGTCTTGCATGAAGCGTCGTACACAATACGATATTTCGTAGTGGTTGCGGAACTCTTCACCACAACGTGGTGGGGTAGATAGTAGGGGGGAGTGCCCGGACTCGCAGAGTCCGTCACTGGCTCCATATGTCCCAAGTCTAAATATTCTTGGATACCTTTGTTATAATTCTCTCGTAAGGCAGGGTCGCGAGACAGGCGTGCCTCTAGTTTTGTTAAACGCGAGAGAGCTATAGCACGAGAATCGCCCAATGGCGTAGCATTCTCCTTGAAGGGCAGAGAAACTATATATTTCCCATTTGCATCTCGTGTGTGAGTATCGACGAAGATCGACTCACAGCGTAATTCATCTTTTGTAAGATGTGGATGTTCTGCTATGGATTCCAACTCCCAGAACCTTTGAAGTTTCATGTCAAGTTGACAAGTAGTCGAGTTGACACTTAGTCGTTTCATACTTTCATATGAAATTCTACCACCTATCAGATAACCAAAAATGCTGTTGATGGCCACAGGTGTGCCCGGTGGACCCTTGATGTTATCCAGTAGCAGTATGCTATCCAGATAGTCAGATCCCAGTAGTAGTTCAACAGGCCGCGTTGAGCGTAATTCTGGGTCTGCTAGATCAAGATTTTGTAGGTGTTGAAACTTCTGAATATTCCCAATTGATTTAGGAATATTAGCAGTGTAGCTTGTCAGGCTAGGTAGGATAAAAGCTTCGATGTGAAGCTTCGGTTCGGGTTTGTTGTGAGGTGTGACCTCGCACAACACGTAACCACGTGGTTGGACTTCACCACCAATACCGGTGAGAGTGGTGCCTGGCCGCGCGGAGTACCGCGGCAGGCCGAGACGTTGGACGCACGACTCAGAAATGAGCGTAGTCTGCGCACCTTGATCCACAAGGGTGCGAACGGGCCTCGGCGTGTAAGGCCCTTGGTTTAAGGGTCGTACATTTACGAGGGCAGTCGTGAGTAAGACTGTACAGTTCTGACTCGAAGGATGCCCCGTAGCTCCATGTAATGGAGGGGGCGTGAAAGTTTCCGCTACTGAGCGCAACTCAGGGGAAGAAGATGACTCCGTAGCCAGCAAGACGTTTGGAGTAGGCGCATCAACATGTAGTAAAGAATGGTGCCTTTGAGCGCAGACGCGGCAAGTATGGCGCGACTTGCAGTCTCTTTGCTCATGACCAAAAAATAAACAATTGGTACAAAGTTTATTTTGTTCCACGAAAAGTTTTCGTTCCTTTGAAGTGAGCGTACGGAACTTCTCACATTTATATAAAGGATGTGAATTGTCCTTACAATACACGCATTTAACTTTATTTAAGTCATCCACCGCAGTTGTTGCATGTACGCTCATAGCACGCGGTGCATTGTGTTGCACGTCAGAGTGCGCGTGAGTAAGCGACATCGCACGCTTTCCCGCCATAGCATGGCGCGATGACGTCACCGCAGCTGACCGGGCCGAGCCGGCCGCTCCGCCAGCAGCAGTGCGGGCGGGCGCCTCGCGCTGCGCAGGCCCCGCGGATGTACTTGCAGTACGCGCGGATGCGGTCATCACTTCAGATGCCGCCAATTCCTTATCGAGGAAATCGAGAAATTCAGTCACGTCAGGAATTTTACATGAAGTTTCTAATGACAATTCAAAACGTCTACGAATATTAGGGGTAATTTTTCGTAGCAAAATATTTAATAGTACGAAACTCCAGTCGTCAACTGGTAAACCTAATGATTTCAAAGCAGTAATATTCTCGTGATAACAATTTATCAAATTACGTAAACTTGATTCAACATTTTTCTCGTTAACCGACTCACAGTCAAAAATGTTGTCAAAATGTTTTGTTGAAATGATTCGTTTGTTTTCATAACGTGAAATTAATACCTGTAAGGCATTTTCGTAATTAGAATCCGTAACGGGAATAGATTTGATAAGATTATACGGTTCATCTTTTAAAGATAATAACAAATATCGGAAGCGTTCAACATTTGTTAAGGTGACGTTGTCATGTACAAGTGATTTAAATAAATCGTAGAAAGCATTCCAATTAGTTAAAACCCCAGTGAATGTTTGAAGCGATAAGCGCGGTAAACGAATACGCGATTGCGTTGATTGTTGAGCGCAGCAGCTGCTCGCGTGTGACAACCCAGCAAATCCGCCGCAGACGGACGTAACGCTTTGTTTACGCTCCTCCTTAAGCGTGTCTAAGGCAACTTGGACCTTAAAGTACAAAGAATCGAATTGATTTCGCACGGCTAAATTATCATCGCGATTAAATGACTCATTCTTTGCTGATAACTTTTCAATTTTCGCTTGAACTTGGAAAAACGATTTTTTGATTGAGGCTAACTCTTTAACTCGAACTCGAAATTCGGCTACATGGTCCGAACAGTCTACAATTTTTTGAATATTGTTAATCGCTAAATCACGTTCAAATATCAATTGTTCAATCTCCATAGCGGACATTTTGTAAGAAATTGGGTTGTTATACTGTGGAGAATAACAATGTTATCACGAGATAAAAAAAAATCTTAGTTATAAAAGAGTTATATAATTTGTTGCAAGTTAAAAGTACCTAAGTTTAATTAACATGTAATGTTAAATACAAAGATAATATTTCCCGTCGGTAGAACCCGAGCTAAAGAAATTTGAACACTGTGCCGTATGCAATACGAGCTACAGTTTATTCGATACTGCAATGATGACAGCAACCGATAATTTGGGTGTTCGGTATGTTATACCTGAACTTTAAATCACACTTATGTACGTAAATACTAAATGTAATGCAATGCACGTTGTACAAATTAAAGAAATGAGTTGCAACAAACTATATTTAGAGTATTTAGACCTATTAATACTAGGCAAATGACTTCACGCGCGCACGCTTTATGTGGGTATATCTAAATACCGCCCGGTTCTGGAAAATTATAGACGAATGTAATTTCGCCTAAAGTGATCAAAAGCATATAAAACCATATATAATTAGAATGATCTCGTTGAGATCGAACTGTACGTATAGGTATTTTTGAGAAATATCGCACGACGTCGTCGAAAACTCGATATTAATAATTTGTAAGTGGAGGTAGGTTCTCGCAACTTACGAACAAAGACAAATGAATTTACTTGAAATTGTTATTGTACAGCACAAATAATACGTTTATATCAATACCAGATGGTGATATCCGGCTCGAACTAAATTATGTCGGATAAATGTAGATATTTGGCTAGCATAGACCGTAATTTTGGGACTGACCTGGTATGACGAAGCAGTCTTCTTCAGGGGCCCCTGTCCTTCGATGATGAATGTAGTAATCGCGTAGGCTGGAGTCGATATAGATCTGCTATTGTGCTGAACGATTGAAAATTGTGATGATCGGTTTTATAGGCTCAAGCTACCGGAGCGAGCTTTTAGCAAACGTGCGGGTTTCTTTTTTTCGTTGAGAAGAGAATGTGGCAACACCTCAGCGTTCAGTGTTGCGCGCTTGCAAAAACGTTTCGTTTTAGGCATGTCCCGTTTTGGAATATGCTAGTCGATCAAGTATTAATCGATTTAAAAAGAATGAAAAGAAAATACGTAATATTTGTGCGTACTTAAACAAAAGTACCGAACAGAAATATATAAGTATGTTTATCAGTTGTCTAGTACCCATAACACAAGCTCTGCTTAGCTTGGGACTAGATGGCGTTGTGTGATAGTTGTGGAATATTATTATTATTATAATAGAAATTGAATCGATAAGGCATTACTAATAAACATAACAAAACATCACGCCACTCAATCAATCAAATAAATGACTAAAAAAAAGGCAGTAAACGTTGTACACAAAACTATCGCACATAATAATACTTCCTTACCGAGCAGTAAGAACAAATAAAAACAAGAAACGTATCAGCTACGTATCGTACAGTAACAGTAAAAGTCCGGCTGAAGGAATGTGTCGTAATGGTGTGAAAGCATGGCCAGTCCGTCACTCCGGCCTGATAACAATCTATGGCACTAGCAAGTGCAAGTTATGCGAGTGGCCCATTATATGCTATTGACAAGGGTTGGGGCCGCGTGTGTTTGCTTTTTAAGACGAAAAAAGGAGGCGTTTTATTGTGAGGTCCGTTGTTAAATTATTATATTAGTATCGTTGTTTATTTGAAAGACTATATTAATAATTTTTTCATGGTATATTTATAATATTATAGTTCTTTAAGTGTTATTTGAAATTATATTTCTGATCAGTGGTACCATAAATGTATAGTTTATTTACTAGTAAATGTTGCATGTTTTAAAACACCCGTCTGTTTTTGCGGACTGTAAGAGAAATAAAATTGTACCAGCGATTCCTAATGAGTTAAGTGGTGTAGTAATTAGCGTTAAAGCATAACTTAAACCCACGTTAGTACTGCATTAACATGAGAAGCTAAGAGTGCTTAATTTGCACATTTGCTTTAAAAATAGCTAAATGTGGAAGCGTTAACGTCGCTTCATGTTTTAAAAAGTACTTTGATAATTATATAAAAGTGATGAAAAGCATGCTTATCTAAGCTGTAATTTTGAAACTAGTCAGCTAATTTTGATACAATGCAGTCGAAATCTCGCATAAACATGACGTATTTCAACAATGTTTGTCGGGTTTCACTAACTTTCTAAACAATGCACGTCGCATTGTTTAGAAAGTTAGTGAAACCCTGCGCTCCGTATAAACAGGGGTTACAAATTACATACCATTAGCCAGCCGCTCTGTTCCTAGTCATTAACGACGCACATATAGCTCTAGATGTGATGCTGTGCGTTTGACACACTTCCCCACTACACCCTGCCCACACCTGGGATACAGCGGCTTAACATGAAAATCAGTGATTATCTTTGTTTATGAGTATAATAAGTTACGAAAATTTTCAATATTTTAGGCGTTACTTATAAGAATTATACCAATTATGCCAAAATAACGGCCTGCTTTTGAGATCAAATCGAAAACAATTAATGTCAGCATAATACATCAATGATGTCAGCTGACAAAATGTACAAAACATTAAAAGTAACCTCACATTTCCGCGTAAATTCAACGACCGAATACATTTCCTCGAACATAAACTCAATATCAAAATTTAATTACGAGTGCACTCATAAAGACTTTAACCCTGCATTCCGCCGGTCACACTTAATTACTACGTACCTATTTTAACGCGATTTTTTCGTGCCTTTCTTTCGCACAAACGGTGGTATCGGTTTGCAGGAGAGGGATGGACACAGTGGATGGTAACAGAGCGCGTTTGCCGAACACCCGCCGGCGGTGGCGGCGCGAGGCTGACTAAATCTGTGTCCCTCTCAAGCCAGGTCAGGTCAGACGTAGAGCCGCGTCCAGAGGGCGAACATTTCCTGAATAAATTGTGTAAATATTTTAACATGGGCCCGGTGTTTTCAGCGGCAATTTGACGGGACGCGGTTCGTTCTAACAAATTCGTAGCTGTCGGAACGAATTTTATTGTGTCCGATTTATTTGGCCGCATGTGTAAACACGTAAGGATCAAACGCGTTCAACTAATTTCGTTTGATGTTTCCATTTAGAGGATTAACCGTTCATTTATAAAAGATTTGGAATTAAAAAGTAAACAGCGGTCGCAGAATCGTCAAATGATTTTATGGTAAAGTGGTTTACAATGAGCGAATGTGTACAATATTCAGTGATATCAACACTTTATAGTTGGTTTGTCATACTAAGCTTTGCTTGGCTATGTAATATATAAATAATAAATAAGCAAATAGAAATTATGTTTTTAGCTTTTAATGTTTTTTTTTTAAATAAGTAAACATAAGAGGTATATTTTTTGTATAATTACATTCAAAAAGGGACTTTAACATACAACGAAGCACACACCCATCAACCGATTTAGAACAACCACTATATTTATATGCCAAGTCAACACTGAGCGACGTGTCACGAATAATCGAAAGTATTCCGAATGTTGGTCTAAGCACTCGGCGTTTGTGAACTCCACGTAATCCGCAAAGGGGACTCAAGCAAACAATCGTAGGAAACCCAATCAGCCATACGTATGGATGCAGCTTTAGCCAGCATCCCGCGCACACACGGGCACCACTCAGCACGCACACAACGACACAAGCCTGAGCAACATTGATACATGTCTGTATGTGTGAGTAACAAGTGTCCGTGTGTATACAGCACGTTGCACTGTGTTGGTTTCCCTGAAAATGGCCGCCGTAGACAGCGCGCATGCGTCTGAAAACCATTCATCAATACTGCTAAAATGTTGAATGTTATTTGAATTTGGACTTTACGGCGTGAACGAAAAAGTGTATAGCCGACTTAGCGCAAGATATGGAGTAAGTTGGTAGTAAACATGGCGGGTTTTTGAAGTTCGGACTTGAGTAAGGTAAAGGACACTTCTTGACGTTGGTGGCGTATAGAGAATTAAAATGAGTGCTCGCACAGCGACGAACTTAAAGCGCGGTTAACGATAGAAGCGCTGTTTACGACATGCTATGCAAGTTCAGATGCTTGCCGCTGCCTAGTTCACGGACTTTTCTTTAAGAATAAACTCAAATTCGAAATACTTATTTCAATTATACCATTTACAGACAATTTTGTATTGCTGAAGATTTAGTCAGTCATTCAGAAAGTTGGAGCTAGTTGCCTATTTAAAATTTCCAGGTTAGTACCATGTGGAGAAGAACAGTCATAAAACGGGAAGAATGTCCAAGAAGTTTTTCATTCCTTGAGTTTTATTCCAGCTCTCGACATTTATAACCAGAAAATTACTGATTCAATGCAAGACCCAAAGTAGAACACTGTGTAAATAAAGCGCTTATCTTGTTGAACGAACTAAATAAAATATCATTTTTATTCCTAACTCCATTTAATTGGTAAAAATCTAGCAGAAACAATATAAGTGGAAGTGGACCTCAGCCATCAAACGAATCGCAGCGGAGATTGTAAAATTTTACGTTTGATCCCCTTCAGCGAGTTGAGAAGAAATCGTTTGACAAGTGTTACTACGAAAACTGTGTTTATTGGCGACGGAATCGACTTTCATTTGTTTATTGCATAGGTTCGGTGAATACCTCGACCCACATTCAGTTGAAAATCAGGTGAGCACGCTGGGGACGAATGATGGAGGTCCGGTTGATGTGGTGCGACGGAACAGAGGCCAGGGTGTACTGTTGTTCAGAATATACACACAACTAGCTAAGTGAATAAATTTATCTATCATCAATGGAAATCATCATCATCTGCGTAGCCTTTTCCCAACTATGTTGGGGTCGGCTTCCAGTCTAACCGGATACAGCTGAATACCAGTATTTTACATGGAGCGACTACCTATCAGACCTCCACAACCCAGTTAATACTGAGTAATACGATACTCTTTGGTAAGACTGGTTGTCAGACTTTCAGGTCGCTGACTACCTGAGACGACTGCCAAAGATCTATTATATGGCAGCCAGGACCATGTTTAAACAGGAGTAGGTTCAAGTGCAACAAAAAAATATGTGCAACTCGAAACCAAATCACTTCTGGTCTGGTATAATATCGTAGTAGTTCTCACAATGTGAGATGACCACTATCCCGGGCGATGCGCTCGTCACTCTATTCGTTCAGCGGAATTGCACACACGATCAGCATCTTAACATTCACTTCGGATGCTGCGCTCTTGAAACGTGCGAATTGACCCATCCAGGATGGGACGATGACATTGAGCAGTGCTTATCTGCACTTGATTGTGACACCCGAAGCGTACATTGAAATGATTATAAAAGTAGTTTGAATATGCACCGTTTTAAGCATCCTGGATGACTCTGTCTCTTAATTTAAGACCGATTTTCTAGAATGCAGAGAGGTGATGATGTCCTGGAGGGAAATGAAGCTCAAATAGCCATATACAATGACCATTCAAATCGGTAATAGGTACCTACTTAGTTTGGTCTGCATATTTTTTGCTCCAACGATTAATGCTTCTATACTAATTAATGACTACAATGTACACGGAAAAGTAGGAACCAAAAACTATAAAGTGCTAGTCAAACTGGGGTGAGCACCGCGCGGTGTGTCCACGAACTTGTACACTCGGTGACCATTCAACCTGTACAAATCCAGTTTATGCGGAACTCTCATTGTACGGGAAAATTTAAACAACGCGAGGCCATGTTATACTGGAAAAGTAGAGCTTGACTACGAAGGTATTCAAACTGACATGAATCGATGCCTGCATAGTAGCGTCTCTGATAAATGACTTGCACAGGTCCCCGTCTATTGTAAAGTGTACTACAGCTACTAATCTATCTGTGGTACCATTGAGCTAGCCTGCGGTGGAGTATGGCAGGAGCAATTTATCACGCGACCGCTGCTCTGCGGTCGACCAATTAGTGCATACACACGTGTACAAGCAGAGGGGGGGGAGGCGCGGAGGGGGGGGTGACGTATGGATAATAAGCGTTATTATATACGTTATGATTATAATATGCCTGAATGAGTTTGAATGTTGGAAACTACTTATCATACTGTTATTGTTGGGGTTCGGTGAAACTGGTACCGATAAATATGGACGCGATCCTGACGCCACCAGAATGTTACAGATATGGCCGATTGGGCCAAAAGTTCTGGAGTGGCGACCGCGAACCGGAATGCTGAGGTGATCCGTCGCAGGAGGACAGGGCGGCGGAGGGTGTGCCATGGCGACCTGATGCCGCCCTAGGAGGTGCCATCGGGCGGTAGATCGAAGAGTATCGTCGTCGCATAGCACGGCCCCTTATGAGTGGTGGCGATGTCTTAAGTGAGCCCGGACATTGCCAAAGGAGCTTGGAGCCCGGTGGCGGGCTGCGCTGGATGGGTCGCGAACGTCATGCGTAGCAGTTCTCGTGGCCCATTCAACAAGGCGACAATAGGTTCACGGTGGTGTTTTTTTAGTGGGTGCAAGCCCCACATAACCGCGCCGTCTCTCCGGACGGTGTGGTATGCGTTAGGCATTTTACACCGCTTAACAAAAAAAAGGTGGACCAAAGATCTGATACAGGTTGCGGTGTTCCGCTGGGTGCGAGATGCACGGAACTGGCCACTTGGAGGAGGCCTATTTCCAGCAGTAGATGTCCTTCGGCTGTAATGATGATGATCGATGATCTGCCGGTGGCCGGTGCAAAGAAACTTTTCGTAGGTACTGTTGGAGTATCGCAGCAGGTCTGGTTCTTGGAGGTTTTGCAGGTGTAGAAAACGATTAAATAAAACAGACTTTTTGTAGCACGTGAATGTGGTCGGATTTTATTGCAGACTGAATGAATGAAAGACATTTTGACATTAGGATACGGAAACTTAAAAATTAAAAAATATACTTTGTTGGTGTTGCCAACAGGTACAGCTGTTTCACTGCACCTTTACCCTGCACGTTCCCCCTGCTAAGCAAAGGCTTTACGTCTTCCAGTTATTTCGATCTAGGGATGTTGTAATCACGTTTGTCACGATGCATTTTGACGGCTTCAGTGCTCCACATAGTGATTATCTTGCATCCCAGCTTTGTTAGAAAAAAAAAATTATGTTTTGTGTTTCCTTACTATTTACTTTGTTCCTAAACGACAATCAATCACATACCTAGAACTTCAAACATAAAACCACACAAACCAAACTCCAAGCATCAGTCAGGTATTGTTTACCTCAAAAGTTTATCTACCCCAACAGGAGAAATTCTATTTTCACCTTGTAATTCTATACTAGTTGCAGGATATCAGATTTACCGCACAACACAAATGGTATTTACCGTCTTCTTAGTTCACAATTATCTTGATACTAGCCGTTGCCCGCGACTTCGTTCGCGAGGAAATTATGACGTGTATGTATGTGTGGGACTGCCTCTGGATGTACCTACTATGCCAAAGCGAATGACAAATGCCAATCGAAGCGATTATATTCCCTTAAACTGGCCCTGTCATAAAATCTGTTCCCACACATACAAATACATATGTCTTAACTATATTCTATATCTCTACCAATTTTCGGCTCCAAAACGCCAAGGATTTCATTTATATACTTGCGGGAGCCCTTAGTCCAGATCGTCACAAAAAAAAAGTTACATAATACACTTGCTAAATTTCAGGACGATAGTACAAAAATCAAACTTACATACAAACTCGCGAGAGCCTTTAGAGCTCCCTAATCCGACTCTAATGCAAAATCTGTTCTTAGCAAACCTCTACTCACCATAAACTCCGTCCCTGAAAAAAATCAAGATTGTTGCACAAAAAATGAAAGACTCAGACAAACTTGTGATATCCTTTAGACGTCCCTTATCCGACCCTGTCGCAAAATCCGTTCATAGCAGACGTCTAATAACTATAAACTACATCCCTGCCAAAAATCAAGATTGTAGCACAAAAAATGAAGGACTTTCATACAAACTTGCGAGGGCTCATAGACCACCCCAATCTGGCCCTGTCGCAAAATTAATTCATAACAGACGCTTTCTGACAATAAACTACGTCTCTGCCAAAAATCAAGATTGTAGCACGAAAAATTAAAGACTTTCATACAAACTTGTGAGGGCCCTTAGACCACCCTAATCCGGCCCTGTCGCAAAATTATTTCATAGCAGACGTCGACTGACTATAAACTACGTCTCTGCCAAAAATCTAGATTGTAGCACAGAAAATGAAGGACTTTCATACAAACTTGCGAGCGCTCATAGTCCACCCTAATTCGGCCCTGTCGAAAAATTAATTCATAACAGACGCCTACTGACTATAAACTACGTCTCTGCCATAAATGAAGATTGTAGCACGAAAAATGAAGAACTTTTATAAAAACTTGTGAGGGCCCTTAGACCATCCTAATCCGGCCCTGTCGCAAAATTAATTCATAGCAAACGTCGACTGACTATAAACTACGTCTTTGCCAAAAATCAAGATTGTAGCACAAAAAATTAAGGACTTTCATACAAACTTGCGAGGGCCCTTAGACCACCCTAATCCGGCCCTGTCGCAAAATCCGTTCTTAGCGGACGTCTACTAACCATAAACTACCTCCCTGCCAAAAATCATCTTTGTACGTCCAGCGGTTTTTGAGATTTCGTGATGAGTCAGTGAGTGACCTTTCGCATTTATAGATATAGATTACAACTTAGTCGTTCTATTTGCTTTACTATTATTAGATCCTCGTAGCCCCGGAGTGTCGTAGTATTACGAACTTCTACGCTTTGCTACGTCGTAGCATCTCGTAGCACCTCGTAGCACTCGTAGCACTCGTAGCCAATCGATTACTATCAGCTACTCAGCGGAATTAAATGAGCTACTTGGACTCTTTAATTTAAGAACATAAAAAATATTGGAGTGGATATAATCGGGCTTGTAATTTTAGTGGATATAAGTAAAGTGATGCTCGACAACATCATTTGACGCAGTGGCTGAGAGATTGGACTGCTGCGCTACGTGTCGCGAGTTTGATCCCCGCACGGTACAAATATCTGTATGGCCTACAGATAGTTGTTTTAGGTCTGGATGTGTTTGTGTATGTGAGTTTAAATAATGTTTGTAAACGGACCCACGATACAGGAGAAATGCCTGGTGTGGGGCAACGTTTTTTGAAAAACAAAAAAAATCTATTAGCGATCGAAAATTATTGTTATGTGATAAAAAGCACTTGTGTCACCATTAAACAGTGGGTATATTTCTAATCATTTGATGTATTGAAATGCTAGATTATTTTAATATCAGATTAAAGGTACAAAACATTCTTAAGTATAAGTTCAAGTATAATTCTTCGCAAGGAAGGGAGGCCGTTGTATTAAAGCTAACTAACGACTAAATTATATGCCTACCATCAGAATTGAGCTTCAAATTAGTGTTATGCATTACGTAACTTATTACTGTAACAGGTTTTCTCAATTTCGTTGAATAGTCGCCTTATAAGACGATGTTTGCAATACGTCAACCAAATTGAAGGAAAGTGTTAGTGAAGGTGCTAGTCTACAATATAGGGTATATTGTAAGCTATATTCTTCACTAACACTTTGTTTTCACCATCTTGAAGTCCGACTTACATTGGACACTCATTAACCAATAGAAATGAATTTATACAAAATGCTACAGATTACCCACTTCTACAAAACTTGAAACAAAAGACGTCACCCTTTTTTTTTGGAGGGTTCCCAGTCATCAAATTTTAATGACTCCTCCCGCTCTGGGCAGAGCGGTAGGGAGTGTCAGACTTCTACTGACTAAAAACCACCCATGTTCCTTCTTAGCCCTTCGTTTCGAGGCCGCGGTATCTCTTTCGAACAACCCGCGGCCCCGACGGGAAAGGCGTCACCCTCAACACATAATTTTAAACCCGTAACATATAACAGCGATGTTTCCAATTCCTTACAGAACAACCGCCAGCGATAGTCTAGATAATAATGCAATGGCGGACTGCCAGCCAGGGAATTGAAACATCTTTGGTGCTAGCACCAAGGAGCCACACTTAAATGCCAAGTGCCAGCTAACATGGCATGCCAACTAACTACTGATAGAAGAGAGGATAGTGTATGAACAACTTAATGTTGTCATGGAAACAGTTACTGTGACTTTGTAAATCTTGGAATAGTAGATTGTACACCAAGTGCATAAAACGCACCATTTTGCGCGAGACGTTTATCCATCCGATGCGAGCTTGCGAGCGAGGATGGATATAAAGTAGAGAGCAAAATGGGTTTTATGGACGAGTTTTACACTCTACTTTTCACTTCGATTGCGAGGAAATGAAACAGCAACTTGTAAATATTGTAAAAATAATTGGGAGCCAATTAACTTTTTTTTTTCAGTAGGAAACTTGACATAACACCTGACTTATGTCGTTACTCATACTGCTCAGTTATAAAAACATTTTGAGCAAGCTTATTGCCATCAACCAATGTAATTAGGAGCAAGCCTATTGCCATCAATTGATGTAATTTGGACCAAGCCTATTGCCATCAACCAATGTAATTAGGAGCAAGCCTATTGCCATCAACTGATGTAATTAGGGACAAGCCTATTGCCATCCACTGATTTATGTAATTGAGAGCAAGCCTATTGCCATCAATCAATGTAATTAAGAGTAGGTGAGCCTATTCCCATCAAATGATGTAATTAGGAGCAAGCCTATTGCCATCAATCAACCTAATTAAGAGCAAGCCTATTACCATCAAGCGATTTAGGTAATTGGGGGAAGCCTATTCCCATCAACTTTCCTTGTATTCGTAATGAAAAGCAGTAATCCCTTGTTCTTAGAATACTAACGAAACGAACTAAAGAGGTTATTCTATGAAGTTGAAGTTGTTCGTGTGGCTGTTGGGCCGATTACCTGTGCCGATTTCCTTGGTCTTCGACGAAGATTTTACTTTATGCTCTAGAGCATAAAACGCGACTTTATGTCGCCTACGCACGACATAAAGACGAATTTTAGAGCGAGAGAAGTGAAAAATATATTTATTGCGTTGATTCTCTTTTGTTAGAATTTATTATCTCATGAAATGAGATGAGGAAATAAAGAAAAATTAATTACATAGTTGTATGTTTTTTTAAGATTATGGTGGAGAAAATGGCCCAGAGCGTCTATTCTTTTACTTGACCAGAGGCTAAGTGTTGCCATACAACGTAGCAATGGCGCCAATCTTTTGGGCACATTACCGGCTGACTGCGTTGAGGAGCAGTTTTTTGATGCCCTTTCATAGTTTTTTGTAAGTTTAGTTTTTTAATAGTTTTAAATTAATGTACATAATTCGTTTACTCTAATAAATATCCATCCCGTCTAAAACCGAAATCTGTAAACTTCACTTTGTTTAGTTAGAAGTACGAACTTTAAGAATATGATACAGGGTAGATGCCCAAAGTTACACCACTATGTAACGTTTATGGATCTTATCTGTCAAGAGTACCTACTATACTTACTATTATGTGTTCCAAGAATTGTTTATCACGACATTTGCGTCATAGCAGATGATATTAAAATATCATATGTTTGGCCAGTGTAACGTTTCATATTTTTTCGAGAATCTTATAGAGAAGAGGACTACAAATAAAAATCATTGTCAATTGTAATGATGATCGTATAATTACCGGCACGGTTCTTGAGCTCTCGGCGGAAGAGTGGGGATCGCTGTGCGCATCGCTCACTTTATGACAAATAAAACACATCCGTTTATTATTTATTGGTCGTGAAGTAAGTGCAGCAGGAGTAAAGAACAAATCCCGAGTGACGGCTATGACGCGATGCGCTACGGGCCAATCACTGCACTTTCCCCGCCCCGCGTCTCACTTCATACCACCAAAGGGGCCCAATAACTCACTTTTGCGTCAGCGCTCAAGAATCGTGCCGATGATAATAATACCAGCTCATTGCTGTCCTACTGTTTAGCAGATGCCTCTTCTCATAAAAGCGTCACCATTAATCACCGCGCTTTCTCAAGGCAAAATGGCGATTACATTGTTCTCATTGGTCTAGTGGGCAAGCGCGACTGATGAGCATGAGGTCCTGGGTTCAATTCCCGGGTCAGGCAAAGTGTTATTGGGTTTTTCCAACAGAAATTTCTCAGTAGTAGCCACGGAATCTGGACTTGTGCCCGGTTGATGGCATTAGGCTCCGCCCTGTTACATGAGACTTAAAAACATAACTGGCAAAATGTGGGTGTATTATTAGGTACACCTCTGCCTTAACCTTCGGGGATTACAGGCGTGATGTTATGTTATATTCTCATTATTTCTAAGTCCAAGTTTCCTCACTACGTCTTTCCACGATGTCAGTATGTCCAAAATTAACGAGTAGCAGTATAGGTTAATTTGTTGACCCACCATACTTTACCAACTCTTAAAATATAGAAAATGGATAGATGAATAGCTGCAGATGTATTACCGTAGTTTTACAGTATTTTGATGGGCCGGACTAAATATAAAAAAACAGATACACGAATCAATCGATTTTATTTTTCATTAAAATATTTACATTAGCAAACACGTAGGCAGTGACAGTAACTTATGAGTTGAATAGATCGGTTTATTGCTATTACTATTGTTAGCCTACTAATCAAATATTACAAGATTATAAAACAAGTTGATAATAATTACTATAAATATCTGAGTATATGGCTCGATTCAATTTTGTATAACGGGGTAAAATTGTGCTCAAAACAAAACTTCGTAAAAAGTTTTAGGAAAACATTGATTTATAAGTAGGTAGGTATATACTTATCCGAACAAGACTAAACTTAGTTTTTGGTAACAAAGTAAAATTAATTGATGAAATAGCAGCATTTTGGACATTAATTTAATTGGCACATTATTTTATTTATGTAGAATGTTTTTATTTTACATAGCAGGATAACTCATTATAATACTGTTCTATAAACGTCCAGTTATTGAAAAAATATAGTACAAAACCGTCATTGGGGTAAAGATATTTTATATTATAAAATTCATAATACAAATACACAATGTAAACCTAATCATACTTTTGAGCATCTTAAAATTATCAAATAATACAAAACACGAGCACATGAAACCATTGAATACTTAAAAACAATGCCATCTATCGAGCCCAGTAGTAAACGGGAAAATCGCATTTTCTCATCCATTAACACTAACAATAAAATCTTCTTGTACTTATTATTATTGACGTCTTATTATAAATCTATGTTCTACTTTTTACATTTCGTCAGATATGATCAGGGTTTCTTTAGTATTCAATAACTATTGTTAAAGTGTAAGAGTTAATTTAACCAACTATGGATTTACTACAAAAGTGGGAGTTTAGAAGAAACGCTTCGTTTCAAATAGTATTCAAAATAATAATTTTAGTGATACCAAATAGGCCGCAATATTTTTTCAAATCCAACATAGTACAAAACCTCCTAAAATATTTACAATTTAACTTTTCGTGTTAAAATCTCTTAGAGCTAAAACGGTAAATTAGCTAGGTAACAATTTTATAGTATTTCGCTTGTAGCAGTCTTTATTGTCGTCGTATTTATACGTGTATTGTAAAATCTCTTCTCTCTTGCTCCTGCCTCTGCTGGTATCTGGGGAAACAAAACAGCGCCATCTAGTAGTCTGTTATATAATCAAGTAATCAGTTAAAAGACAACCCATAACGCCATCTAGTGTCTGTTAAAACATAAATACAGTGGGGCGTAGGAGGGAAGAGGCTTGCTTAAGATGGTACATGTCTTATTCGATAGGGGGCGAAACTTGTGGGTCCTCAGAGAATATTTTGATTTGTTTTGCTTCTGTCCTTAGTTACTGGACAATCGGGTATTATCAAATTATGTCATTTTGTGGAATAGTGACAGCAGAAAAGATAAGATACATAAAAAAAATCCTATACCTACTCAGAAATTGGTTTACCTAATGTTGCGTTTACCTAGACGATGTGGGCGTGTGGTGTCGCCGCGGTCGCCGCCGCGACTTGTCGTGCGGGCGCTGCGACACGGAGCGCGCGTCCGCAGCGGATTCCGCGCTCGAGTCCGTCACCGCGCGGAATACCTCGTCTGGAAGAACTGCTTCTAATAAATTACTTGAAGTTTTTGTATGAAATATGGCCGAAATATTTTTCTAACTTAATAATCTTGGTTTGGGCCAGGCCGCATATCTCCTGAAGCAAGTTTCATCGGTCTGAAGTTTGTGGGTAGCAGTGTACAACTTGACGTTTAAATGCTAGTATTGTGTCTTAACATAAGTCAAAGTCAAAGTCAAAGCATTTATTTCAAGTAGGCCGTTACAGGCACTTTTGAATACCTAGTCGAATTAAACTAACTGCGGCACTCAGAGATATCCAACGATTACTGAAGCCGCCACCCAGCAAAGGCCTGACATACTTTTGTATGACAAAACTGCCAAAAACCTTTACCAAGCGACGTCCCAAGCAACCACCGAAGCTCTCCGAGTGCGGCAGTAAACTACTGAAGCTAAATAAACTAAGCTACAGTCCCAGTCACAAGGCATAATAACTCGTGATTGTACTGTAGTTGCCCATTCCAAAGCGTTGGTCTCATGAGAAGAATGACAAGAAACTTCATGGACACTCTTTTAAAATCGTTTGGGTTTACAATATGTTCAAGGTACAGACATAATCTTGGTATAATACACACATGAAGACTATGCAAATTAGTGTCTGAGATGTCATAATATCAGAACATGGATTAAAAAACATTAAAATACCTTTCCCTGGCGTGACGGGCATCCTGTAGGACACGCTGGAGTTGCACTCTGCACACGGCGAGCCGCTCGAGTCGGAGTCAGACTCCGAGCGACGCACCATCAGCGTCATTGCACGAGACAGCGTATACTCATCTGTGGAGTGCCAGAATTGAAATATACTGTTCGAAATAGAGCTTGACGCAAATGTGTCACATTTTGTATGGATTCTAATTCCGTGCGACTGACAATGCTGTGAGTTTTTCAAAGAATTAGAAAGTGGTCAATCAATCAATACTCAGCATATCGTATGGACTTCTCCCAAACTGCACTATAACAGCCACCACTGATCCACCAGTGATTGCCTCTAGAATGCACTTTCTGCAGTCGTACGCTGTATAATTAGCTGGGGGTCATTCCACACTACGTTAGGTACACTCCGACATACGTAACCAAACTTAGACTACGCCAACTGTTGTGCGATTGTGTCCTACGATAAGAGTGAAAAGGTGTGTAAAAGGTGGTGGATTATAATCTGACGGCTCACAGGAGAAAAAAACAAGTGCAAGTCGGATTTGTTGCACATGAAGGGTAATCCGTACCATTGTAGTAAATATTGTGAGATTTTCCATGTTATTTTAGCACCCTATACTTCTTATAGGTTTTCCTGTAATCTATATAAATGTTGAGATAATTTCTGTATTTTTTTAAAAATTTTAGTCTCAGTAGGTTCGGAGATAAGGGAGGGGAATGGTCGTACAGATAGACAGACAGACACATGAGTGATCCCATAAAGTTTCAGTTTTTTTCTTTTTGTGGTACGGAACCCTAAAAAGAAGAATGTGATAACAGAAGGAAGTAAGTAATGTTGTACCGACCCGCGTTCTCATGCGTGAGGTGGTGATGACGGTGCGCTGGTGGCGGCGCGGCCTGCAGCGGCGCGGGCTCGGCGCGGCCGAACGTGCGCAGCGTGCCGCCCCCCGCCTCGCCCTCCGCGCCGCTCGCGCCGCCCGCCATGCTGAACGTGGCGTACGGACTTATCTCGTACATTTCTGGAAGCAGAATATCTGTCTATTCAATTTTCTTTTTCTGGTAGAAACCACTGATTCATCACTATCATAACAACCCAAAATCACCCATTTCTGGGTTCAGGTCTCCCTTCTCTCGAAGCCTTAAATGGGCTTTTGAATTAAAAAAAAAAACGTTTTTTTTTATGAAAACACGAACACAATAAAACTTGAAAACAAATTGTGTAAAAATTCCATGCGAAAAACTCATCATCATTAAACTTTTATTTTCACTGAATAGTTCTCCAATTAATTTTGTTAAAAAGCCACATGACTTAGAACGCGCCACGATTGGTTGTGACGTATTAAAGTTAAGGCAATTTTACGCTAGTACATTGAGACTAACAATATCCGAAAACAAAACACTGCAGCACCCGTTTCCTACTATGAAGAATTTAACTTTGTGACGTCACACGTGCTCGGCTTTATTCGGGAACCGTCGCGGCATGTTTTCGGTACTGGATTCAAAAACCTATTTTCAATTTGATATAACTTTTAAATTAAAGCGAACAAATAAAAACTTATGAAAGTGAAAGTGTTTTGAAAGTTATGATCATCTCATAAATAAAATAAAAAAAATGATTGAAAGACCTAATTAGTGGTAAAGGAAAGATCAAAATACCTTGCTGGTCCTTCTTCCCGATAGGATGCTTGATAGGTGACGAAGTGTACACCTGCTGGCAATTCCGGCGGTTATCTCTCTTCTCCACAGATTTATCTTCCTCTTCCGAGATATCTCCCTGCTCGTATCCTTTTCTGAAGCATGTTGTTGAGGGACTGGAAACAAAATAGTTTTATTAAGACCATTACAAAGGGGATAGAACCGATGTGGTATATCAACATGCCCTCCATTTTGATTTTATCAAAATGGCAGTGGGCCGATATGCCAGAGTCCATACAAAAAAGTTCAAACTTCTTTACGGAATGTCTATTTAACTTAATAATACTTGTTTGCAAAGAAAGTAAAGTAACCATGCACACAATGGATCCCAAACAGCAGTAAGTAATCGGCAATGCGGCAGGCCCAGAAGATGTCGGTACGAACTCGACTCATTTCGCAGGGATTGGCAATAAACAGCATTGGATAGGGTTACGTGGAAAGAGGGAAGGGAGACCTTTGCCTTGCTGTGGGACACAATTGGCTAGTAATGATAATAATAATACTTCTTTGAATAAAATCATAGTTAGACCGACCGCCGATGATAGATGGATAGATATTTTATTCATCTTGTTTGTCTCACAGTAAAATTTAATCCAACCCACTTGTACCGGCAGATTGCAGACGCTGTTTAAAACGAAAATCGTTACTTTAAATAAATAAAGTCTTACCTCCGTTTGTAAGCAATAGCTGCCAACAACAGCAGCGCGGCGAACAGACCACAAGCAGCTGCAGCCAACACCGCAGTTGCTCGTTCTTCACCCTCCTCCCCACCGGGAGGGAAGTGGGCTGGAGCTGGGATCCTTTCTAGAATGTTTAGGTTATATTTGGAATAGGCAACTACAGTACTTTTACAGTTATTATGCTTTATGACTGGGACTGTAGTTTTATTGTTTCTTTTGTTTTGGCTATTCAAAAGTGCAACAGGCCTACTTGAAAAATATATCCTTTGAGTTAGATTTTGGACAATGGTCTTTGAGCTGGCAGAAAGTAAGTTTGATACAAATACTTATAGCAAACTTACTAGGAACTTATCTATGAATCAGTCGGTTTCATACATCCAAAACATTATATTTACTTAAGTGTGACTTGATATTATTAATATTATATTTAAAGAACAACGAGGCCAGCCGTAAATTTTATTATAAAGCAACAATCAACACACCTCCACCTTCCGTCAAAGTTGAGAAATAATAATTCCCCAGTGTGGTTCCCGCGGCACTTGTAGCAACCACCTTTAAATGGTACCACGTGGCCATCGCCAACCCACACAGGACGGTTGGCTGGGCTGCGGGTGATACCGTCTGGGTGACCCACGAAGACTCCTCGAAGCTCCTCACAGATACTGTAAACTGGGTGAGAGGACAACCATTGCTGTCCCAGGTCAGAAGGTTGAGGCGGACGCAGGAACTGTTGGTCGTTATCAGGTCCTTTTCTGGAGAAGCTTTTGATGCTGTAGAATTAAAAATAATTACTTTAGAAGTGATTTGTGATGTATTGGAACTCCAACTGGTAGCTAAATAGGTTACTGTTGTTTTTATTTAACTAAGGTAAGGCGGAGGAGGAATTTTGAATAAACTATGCACGTGGACGTGTGACGAAAAATTAATTGTTAGCCGCGTACTGACTGAGCGCGCAGCCTCGATTGGCAGCCCCGAGGCGTATGCAGCGCGATACGATCATTTTAATTTTTTCATTGTGATTGTTCGTCGGATTGAACGTTCGCAAAGGGCCGTGTTAAAAGTTAGTAATTTTTTGCCTTTTCTATTTCCCACTAAAAAACTTTACGAGCAAATTGGAGTATTAACTGTACGGCAATTATTCATCTTAAATACGATATTGCGCAGGCATTCTTCTCTTCCCTATGACCCTAATCTCTTTAAAGATAAACGACGAAAACATGCAGTTTGTCCTACTAATCAGTTTCACACCGCTTTCTCCCGTCGGCATTTTGGTTTTCTTGGAAACTATTTGTACAACAAAATAAATAGATCTTTATCAATTTATTCTCTACCTACTAAGCATTTAAAAATTAAAGTATCAACCTGGCTACAAAAATTAGACTATGACAGTACAGAGCAGTTACTTTTTGTACCCTCGTAATGTTGATTACATTTAGTTTACGACTGTATCACCCGACACATTTACATCACCCACATCATCATCCTAACTCTCCTCACACACTGCACTCACACACTGCACTTACACACATCACTTACACACTCGTCACTGAGTCACTGTACACTTTACTTCACACGCATTACACACACATACACATATACATATTACACCTTACCTACCTAATTTTATAATTTTTTTTAGGTTCATTAATTTAAATTTTGTTTGTTTTCCCTCTGAAAACATATTGCCGGTAACTTTATTTTATTCGAGGTGAGAGCCTGGGGATCCGTCACACAGGGTATCCTAGTATGGACGCCAGTCTCTCACATAGGAACATAATTATATATGTTGCACCTTGTTAATATGTTAGTCTTGCAATTGTATTTCTTATAACTATTTATGTAACCCTTTGTGAAGAGAGAAAATAAAGATATTGTATTGTATTGTTTTTTCGGGCGAGGCACGTCCTGACCGACCGCATGAATTGCCTGGCTTGCATGCCTCGCTCGCTCAGTCAGTACGCGGCTATTGACTTAAAATAGTACCATACATTTTGTGTTAGTTTGAAGTTATCTTTATTTCTACTTACGTCCTCCTTTAGTAGAAACCACCAGTTCATCACTGGCAGGCGATGCTCCGACCGCGTTGTACGCAGTCAACCTCACTTTGTACAGCGTGCCACAAGCCAACCGCTCCAGCGTGTGTGTCCGTGTATCAGCTGGTAGCCGCGTCGTCAGCCATTTCACGTCGTCGGAGCGGGAGTGCTCGACTAAGTAACCTGGACATTTTAAAACAATTAAATATTTGTTGGTACTCCATACGGTATGGGAAATATATTGTGTTTGTAAGATAAATAAGGCAGATATCGCTTAAAAGAAAAACTGTTTAGCGCCTTTGAAAGGGTCCACCGGTTTTTGTAATGTGCAGACACCAGACTAAGAAGGCTTAAAAAAAAACTAATTAGTCCATCAGATAGATTTCCAAAAAATATTGGACACATATTTTTTCTTTTAGCACGTAAACAAACACGGAAGGCGATACAATGCTTTGCTCGTGTGACGTCATATTGTAAGACATTAGTATGACATTTTTCACCTTCGAGTGACGTCACAAGCCCTCACTCAAATCTATGACGCGTTTTATCTTCGTCAATGTTTTAGATTTGATAAAACAAAAAATACGTATTCAATATTTTTCGATAATCTAACAGACGCAGATGGACTAATTAGAGTCATCTTTTTTTGGTCAGGAAACATCCCTATTACAAATTAATCTTACCATGTAAACTAGACCCTCCAGTATGCGGCTTCTCCCACACGAGGTATAACCTGGCGGGTGCAGCAGCAGCCAGGCGCAGCTGTGGTCGTGCAGGTATCCCCAACACTCGCAGTTCCCAGCTGGCGCGCTCCTCGCCCCAGGGGTTGCGCACCGTGCACGTGTAGTTGTCTGCTGACCCGCGGTCTACCTCTGGAATTGATTGAAAATGCGTTAAAGACGAAGACGTTGCATTGGAAGGTCTCCCACTAGGTGGACCGATGACCTGGTGAAGGTTGCAAGGACCAGGGGGCTGGATGCGAGACGCACGGGACTGGTCAATGTGGCGACACCTGGGGGAGTTCGCTGCCTCTCCGTCTGTCTGTCACCAGGCTGTATCTCAAGAACCGCGACAGCTAGACAGTTGACATTTTCACAAATTATGTATATCTGTTGCCGCTAGAACTATAATAAATAGGTACTAAAAATAAAATAAAATAAATATTTGAGGGAGGTTCCCATAAACAAACGCGATGTTTATAGATAATGTTACGGAATCCTTCGTGCGCGAGTCCGACTCGCACTAGACTGGATGTTTTATCATTCTGATAATAATTTTATGATAATATCTGGTCAGCACGAGTAATAATAAGTTTTAATAGTGATATGACACTAACTCAGTATGATAAGGTAGGGTCCATCGATGAGGTAGTTGGTATCGTGCGCGAGCGGCGGCGCGGGCCTGCGCCGGAGCCACGCGCGGTGCGGGGGGGGCGCGCCCGCGGCGCCGCACGACACGCGCGCGCGGCTGCCTGCCTTCACCTCCACACGACGACCGAACGATGTTATTTTTGCTGGGGCTGAAAAATACAAGGTAAATATTTTTCACTCCTCTTGCTCAAAAAGAACGTCATATTAGCATACCAGAGCGGGCCTAAAATTGCATATATTGCCCTAGGGCTAAAAGTAAATCTCGTACGACAACTTGTTCAGCCAGCTGGTGCGTGATTTAGTTTCAAGTAAAAAAAATGTTTTATTTTTAAAAATGGAACTAAACGCGCTGAATGCCGAACTCTTTGTGTGCGTTGCATTGCAGCTACAGAAGAAATAAAAAAAAGGCATTGGCGCGAAATTTTTGGAATTGTATTATTAAATTAAATTAAATTTTTATTAAAATAAACTCATATTGAACATGGTTATTTTATTTTCTCGCAATCGTAGTGAAAAGTACAGTGTAACTGATATGTATGAAGCCAGCGCGCGCGCGGCGCGCACCGCGCGAGCCCTTCTTCAGTAATAAACTAGTGTTCAAGCAAGTCGATCGTTTCCTTTATCTCCGCTCCACATACGTTTCACTGGCGACGAGGTGTACAAAAGTATCACGCATAAATATTTAAAAAAAATGAACGCGTTTCTTGGGAATTTGTCTTTATTTGACCACAAGACCAACGAATGGCAAATATATAAAGGAAAATTAACGCAGTTTTTGAAAATCAACGGTTTTAAAGACGATGTGAAGAGTGGAATATTACTGTGCCATCTCACGGAGGAGACGTACCGTCTACTACTGAACCTAGCGTTTCCACTGCAGTTAGAAACGCTGAGCTATGAGAACCTAGTGAAATTATTCGATGGCCATTTCAAACCAAAACAGTGCACGTTTGTGGACAAAGCAAAATTTTTTGGTGCCAGCAGAACAACAGGCGAAACCATTGGAGAATGGGCGGCGCGACTAAGAGGTTTGGCAACTTATTGCGACTTCGGCACCGCTCTAGAAACGAACTTGAGAGATCGTTTCGTCCTCGGCCTGAGTGCAGGTCCAGAACGTGACAAGCTGTTCGAGCAGAACCCGTCGACGCTCACGTTGTCACGAGCAATTGAAATGGCGGAGCAGGCAGCGTGTGCCAAGGAGGCAAAGGCCTTGTTATGCAGCACTTCAGAGGCCATTCCTATCAAGGAGGAACCAGTATACCGTGCGAAGCTCCAGGGTCAAGCTAGCCGTGGACGTGGTGCAGGTGGCGCTGATGCAGCAACTCGCCGCGACCATAGCCACGCAATCATAGTGGTGAAAAGTGTCGTTATAAGGGTTATTCGTGTCAAAAGTGCGGTGTAAAAGGCCATTTAAAAAAAGTGTGCGGTAATTCAAAAAACACACATGTGTATCATGTTGACTCAAATGAAGGAAGTAGTGGTAACCAGCCCCAGGACAAGGGTTGCGAGGAGTGCCAGAACTTTAATATAAGGTACGCGGCTGACAAACCTATTGAAGTTGAATTAGTTTTAGGTGATCAATTTATTAAAATGGAGCTAGATTCAGGATCGGGTAGCACTGTTATTTCTGATAAATGTTATTTCAAAAAGTTCTCACAATACCCGCTACAAGATTGTCATGTAAAAATGTGTTTGTACGATGGACATAAAATCTCTCCACTAGGATTTTTCACTACTAAAGCAATATTCAATCATTTACAAAGAGATATTAAAGTTTTCGTAGTTAAGAATGGAGGTCCTCCATTGTTAGGTAGGGATTTCATGTCCGCTTTTAAATTAATAATTACAACTAACATTAACTCTTTAGTAAGTAGCGATAATGATGTACAGGAATTGATAGGAAAATATCCGGATCTATGGCGAGATGAGTTGGGTTCATTTAACAAATTTAAAGTTACCCTACAACTAAAAGAAAACTCTGTTCCGAAGTTTTTTAAGCCACGCACTGTACCCTTTGCCCTAAGAGATAAGGTCGAACAAGAATTAGAGCGGTTAGTAGGTTTAGGTATTTTGGTGTCGATAGATCACGCGCAATACGCCACTCCGATAGTGCCTGTATTAAAGGAAAACGGACAAGTCAGAATCGCGGGAGATTTTTCGGTAACCCTAAATAAAGACCTTGTAATTGAGAAATACCCCTTACCCAGGATTGAGGAGGTGTTTGCAAAGATTGGAGGGGGCGAACTTTACAGTAAAATTGATTTAAAAAATGCATACAATCAATTTATTTTTGAAGAATCATCACAGGACCTAACAGCCATTAATACTCATAAAGGTCTATACAAATATACACGTTTAGTTTACGGCCTAGCTAACGCACCCGCTATTTTTCAAAAGTCTATGGAGACACTATTAGCGGGAATAGACGGAGTCAGTGTCTGGCTCGATGATATATGTATTACGGGTCCCGATAGAAACTCGCACATTAAAAGGCTATCGGAAGTTTTAAGTAGATTAAACGATGCCGGTCTACGTCTTCAAAAAGAAAAGTGCCAATTTTTCAAACAAAGCGTACTTTACTTGGGTTATGTGATTAGTAAGGCGGGACTAATGACTAGTCCGGACAAGGTCAAGGCAATATTAAGCGCCCCCGAGCCGACCAACGTCACCGAAGTAAAAAGATTTCTAGGCGTTGTTAATTATTATAGGAATTTTATTCCAAATGCTTCGTCAGTACTCAGTCCTCTCCACGAACTACTACGGAGCGATGTGCCCTGGGAGTGGGGGGATAGGCAGAGGCAGGCTATGGTGGCAGTGCGCCGTGAACTAGCCTCGGAGCGCGTACTGGCGCACTTCGAGCCGACGGCGCAGCTCGTGCTCACGGTGGACGCGGGCCCGAGCGGGCTCGGCGCAGTGCTCTCGCAGCGCGGACACGACGATGTTCATGAGCGACCACTCGCGTATGCATCTCGCTCGCTTACCGCTAGCGAGCGAAACTATAGTCAGATACAGAAGGAGGCGACTGCTATCATATTTGGTGTGAAAAGGTTCCATCAATATCTGTACGGTCGCAGTGAGCCATTTGTTTTAAAAACCGATCATAGGCCCTTGGTTTCCATTTTTAATAACAAGGCGGGTATACCAGTAACGACAGCTCTAAGACTACAGAGATACGCTATTACTTTATCGGCTTATAATTATGTAGTACATTATGTATCCGGTGATAATAATTTAGTGGCAGATTATTTTTCCCGCGCGCCTTTACAATGCGGTAACAAGTCGGAAGAGACCGGTAATAATGTAGATGTAGACCTAGACACCTATTACGCGCTCAAGTTTATGGATGAAACGTCGCCCGCTACTACGACACGAGACATAGAACAGGCAACGGAAAGCGATACGGTGATCCAAACTGTCACTAGGTACATGCAAAAGGGATGGCCTCGAAAAATAATTTGTAAGTCTGTTTTTCCATATTTTCAGTGCAAGTCCGATTTGCAGTATGAGAAAGGTTGCCTTTTTAGGGGTCATAGAATAGTTATTCCGTCTACACTAAGAGATAAAATGCTACGTGAATTACATGATACTCATTTAGGTATAATTAAAACTAAAAGCAATGCACGTAGTAGGATGTGGTGGCCCGGCATCGACAGCGACATCGAGCGTTGGATAGGCTCCTGTGCTACGTGCGCGAGCCTGAGGGCCGCGCCGCCGCGTGACCCCCCCGCGCCCTGGCCCGCCGCCGCCGGCGCCTGGCAGCGCGTGCACATCGATTACATGACGGTAGGGCAGAGGGTATATCTCGTGGTTGTAGATTCTTTCAGTAAATGGGTAGAATGTCACCACATGCATAACGGTACTACTACTAAGGCACTAATAACGAAGCTCAAGGGAATTTTTTCAACGTTTGGTATACCGAATTTATTAGTATCAGATAATGACGTCAAGATAAACTCGGACGAGTTTAAGACATTTTGCTCCGCTAATGGTATCAAATACATGACGACGCCCATTTATCATCCGCCGAGTAATGGTCAAGCCGAAAATTCGGTAAGGAATTGTAAAAAAATGCTAAAATGCATTTTAAAAGAAAATTTACCATTGAATCAAATTAATGAATTATTGTTAGGCTACATGTGTAATTATAGAAATACAGTGCACTGTACCACTGGGGAAACGCCAGCAAAGTTAATGTTTGGCAGAAATCTACGATCACGTCTCGATTTAGTTGTACCTTCAAGCGAAGCTGTATACGTTGGTATATCAGCGGAACCCGGGAAAAGACAATTCATGACCGGTGATGTGGTTTGGACTCGATGGTACAGCGCACGAAAAGAAACATGGCAGCTAGGTATAATAAAACATAGAATAGGTAAAAAAATGTACAAAATATACATAAATGACTTAGATCAACACTGTATAAGGCATGTAGATCAGTTACTGAAGTATACAGGTAGCAATCAGCCCACAGACATAAGTGAGATTAAGGTGCCACATCAGCAGCAGTCACCCGACATTTCCAGTACCAATAGTTCAAGACAAAATACAGCATCACCAACAGTAACTAGCGAGCAAATTGTCACTAATTCACCTGTGGTGACTGGAACTAATGTCGCACCTGTAGCACCAAATGCGGAAGGTGTCGCAGATGATGGTAATGGAGACGAGTGGGGTGATTGTGAGGTGTTTGAAAGTGAGGGTGGGGACGCTGATAATTTAGCATCACCGCCGTCACCGACAGCGCAGCCCGGGGTATGTGGGTCCGAGGGCAATCAGTCACGAAGTATGGGGGAGTGCAATATTGACGCACCGCGCGCACCATCACCCTCACTCTCGCGTCAAAAGCGCAATAGGAAGGTGGTAGACTATAAGAAGTACTTTTAATGGTTTTGTTTTGTAATATAGTTAGTTATATAAGCGTTATATGTTGTCACCAGGTTTCAAAATCTAAGTGTGAAGGAGTGATATGTATGAAGCCAGCGCGCGCGCGGCGCGCACCGCGCGAGCCCTTCTTCAGTAATAAACTAGTGTTCAAGCAAGTCGATCGTTTCCTTTATCTCCGCTCCACATACGTTTCAGTAACACACGGCGCTAAAATCTCATTATAACTCGGTTCCTATTTACTACCTCGCTAAAGCTCGGTAGTAAAACTACCTCGTATGTAATGGGTCATTTTAGGCCCTTGTATTACAATGTACTATTAGTCATTTGAACCGTCGGGTATCATGTTTCTTTGTTGTTCCAAGACGTTGTGAAAGTATAGGCTAGAAGAACTTGGTTGAGATTCCACTAGCAGTCAAACCAAAGGCAGCTAAAACCAGTAATCTAGTATTTTACATGGAGCGGCAATATTTATGTGTAACTCTCACGCTGTTTATATTTTACCGTACCTTCAATTTTAGTTTCAAGTTTATGTGTGTAAATTTGTAATTTGCCTTCTTCTACATATTAATCGACTATTCAAATGTTTTAGTTGTAAATTGTCTTCAAATTAATAAAATAAAACAAATAAATATTCATGACCCCATCTACGGGTATAAGCATTGCCTAATTGTGTACATCAACCCGCGCATTATTTAGTTATTAGCATAAGGAATCTCACCTCTAGCATTAGGTTTCCTCGCCACAATAGCACTCATCTCCCCTTCGCCAGAAGCAGTGGCTGCTGTCACCCAGAACTCGTACACTTGGTGTTCCTGAAGACCTCGTACTTCCACCTGGTACTCGTCCTCCTCGTCTTTGTGGAGGACCATCATCTGCGAGTGCTGGCCTGTTCTGTTTGATAAAGAAAACAGTTTCTATAGTGGTATAATAACTCACCATTCAAACAAAAAAAAAACTAATTCTGTTCATGCGTTCGGGAGCTACGGTGGTGCTGACACACACGTCAAACTTATAGTATACCTCGTCGTATTTGCGTCGGGGGTTAAAAATAAACGTATCGAAACCGAAAAGCGTTCTCTCCGTCATTGCGTTTTGGTTTTCTGGAACCTTCTAGTTACGAAGATAACGGTGATCAAATGGCCAACATAAAAAAATTACAATACCTAAGCCGATTTCCCGCAACCATTTTGCATGTTATTTAATTTGATGAACAGAATGCTTGCTTGGCTTCCGCTACATGTCAATCATTATCACTATGTAAGACAAACCTCTGTGGTCTGTTGTATACGGTGTAGTGCTTGATCTTGCCGTTTTTCTGCAGCGGTGCCAGCCAGCTCACTATCACCGTGTCTTCCGAGCTCGCCGCCGCTTTTATGTCCATCGGAGCTCCCGGTACTAAAATATTCATAATACACATAGATATTACTTACTTAGGAATATGTCAATTATACATACATACATGACAATAATAATTGAATTCAATAGTTCAATTTCCAGAATTTCCTTCTAATGGAGTCTGCCAACCATAATACGTTTTATGCAAAAGTTCCCCTATACTTTCGTTATGTAGAATGATCGTGACAGTTTAAATCCCACACCTAAAGCCGCTTTCACATTAAGACGTTAGCAGCGCGACTCACAGTAGCGCGGCAGAAGACATTACTTCACATTATAAGAACAGCCGTAACAACCCGTTACCCGTTAGTATACTTGGTTATAGTCGCGCGACTTTCGCGCTGCTTATGTCGCCCAAATGTGAAAGCGGTCTTACGGTTTTGGCTCACCTTTGCATTATTATTAGCCTATATTGTCCCACTGCAGGTCAAAGGCCTCCCTTCCCTCCTTACACTTTTTACGATCTAGTGCGATATTAGGTCAATTCTTTGAGAAGCCTTTGCATTAGAAATAATTAAAATTGACTGTCGTAGCCAACCGGAGACTTGGAGAGCATCATATTTTGTTACAGTATTTGATTGCAATCAGATGAATACTCACTATCTTCGTGTGTGACGCAATAAACCGGTTCTGAGGTAGGCCCCGTTCCAGCGGCAGTTCTGGCTCTCACTGCTATGCTGTAGTTGGCAGCTCTTTGCAATGCTTGCAGCACAGTCTCCATGCCGCCTGAGCGACGGGTTTCTACTTGACTTTCCAGCTCGTCGACGGTCTGTGGAGTGGAAATGTGGAAATATAGTTACTAACATTTGCAAGTGTTTTAGCAATTGTTCTGGAACAGGGACGTTGTGGAATATAAGTATTATAAGTACTAGCTTTTGCCCGCGACTTCGTCCGCGTTTCCGTCGTTTTTCGTAAAAAAAGTACCTACCATTATGTCCTTCCTCACGGTTCAGTGGTTTTGATGTAACAAACAGATTAACTTTCGTATTTTAGTAGGGAAATACAATATGTCAATCCACAATACTGTTGAAAAATATCGCAAAAAGGAACCGCAGAATATTATTATTAATAGCTGTGCCCGCGACTCCGTCAGCGTGTAACTCCTTGTATGTTATTAAGTTAATGTATTGGTAATATTGTTTAGATCACTTTCACATGAGGCTTAAGAAGGTACCTATAGCGTTCTATAGGTAAAACTTCAGCCCAAAGCTTCCGGGGTAAACTATGTTGAAAGTTGACCCGTCCGGCACGTGAACATAAAGATTTCTAGAACTGCTAACCCGGGAAAGAGCGACATATAACTGACCATGCGAGAAACAACTGACACCGAGATCTACTCCAGCAACACGAAAATTCTGCCCTTGAGCCTTATTAATTTAGTAGTCACTTAAAATAAATACCTAACTACTATAATTAATAAAAGTATCTACGCTTTTACCTACTTAATACAAAAATAAAATTGATCATATTAGCCAAAACTTACCTTTCGGTATCTAAAAATCTATGCGTACCTACTACTTCCCATAAAAAGAAATAAAATGCGAACTATTAATAATTTGTAATTTGAACGAATATTTAAACACTACCAAAATAACTACTTAATACCTATTTTATAAAATATAACAACAAAAGAAATTCAAATAAACTATTTAAAGACTTAAAAGTCGCGCTGTTATGCACGGTTTCTTAATATTATTATCAATTATTGTCTGTCAATAAGGTCGAACGCTGAACGCATCAACAGCCAAATATTGAATGAAGCTCGCTCCCGTTACACAAAAATAATCCTTATGGCATGATTCAGTATTCACGCGCAGCTTATTAGCGTATTTCATATTTGGTTCAGTTTGATGTTTCTGTACCGATTACTATGATTCTTTTTTTATTGAATAGGTAATAATTTTAACTTCTTATAATTAGGGATGAGCGAGAGTATTATAAACGTAAGAGTAAACAAATATAATCAGAAAGCTCCGAACTGCTAAGCTATCGGGAGTTACACGTGTTATTGTGAGTCAACCATAAAAGATAGACATATGCTGTTGTGGGATATTCTTTAGATAATTTTATGTAGAACATTTCCGTCATAAATGATTTCTATGTAGCTTTAACCATTAAGGCTACACACGCGACGGAAGCTTAAAAAATGGAGCAACTTCTCCCGTTTTCCCAACATTTCCCTTCACTGCTCTGCTCCTATTAATTATAGCGTGATGAAAAGTATACTATAACCTCCCCAGGAGTATGAAGAATAATTGTACCAAGTTTCGTTCAAATCCGTCGAGTAGTTTTTGTTTCTATAAGGAACATACAGACAGACAGACAGACAGACAGACAGACAGACAGACAAAAATTTTACTGATTGCATTTTTGGCATCAGTATCGATCACTAATTACCCCCTGATAGTTATTTTGAAAATATATATCATGTACAGAATTGACCTCTCTACAGATTTATTATAAGTATAGATTTAATCGTGACACCAAACCCCCAACGTACGATTGATGGACAGTATATTGCGTAAGTCTTGTAACGAATCAGCTGTGTTATGTGACGTCTTTGACACTCATACTTATGACAGTTATTAAGCACTTACTGAGCCCTATGTTAGAGCTACTCGTAGTAACTATAGCGTACCTCATAAAGCACTTCGTATCCGAGCAGCACTCCTCCACGTAACACCGGTGGCGGCGGTTCCCACCACACGCGCACCGACTGCGCTGACAGCGGCTCGCAACGGACGCGCTCTGGGGGCGCTTCGGGAGCTATGAATAAAGATAAGAATAAGATGCCCTTTATTATCTATATGAAAACATGGTGAAATATCGTGATGTTGTGTTGGAGACAGATGTACAGAGGGGTAGCTTAGTTGAGTGTTATTGAGGTTACTTGCAACCTTTGTACTTCACCTCTTAGTATCGACGGTAATCATAATCGGTATAGATTATGATTACATAATTTAGTTTTTGTTAAAAAAACGTTGCCCCACACTAGGAATTTCTCCTGTATCGTGGGTGCGTTTTCAAACATTTAAATTCACACGCACAAACCAAACAAACAGACCCGATACAATTATCCAACCTGTCCGGTCCTGTCCTGTCCGTCCGGTCTGTACTATTGGACCTGGCTACGTTTATTTAAAGGTGAAAGGACACTTGAGATATTCCAGTGGATGGGAGATTGTTTGTCCAGGAGCATCTCATTCGCACAATCAATAATACTCTGTTTTGTCAAATTCTGTTTGCAGCGGCCAACTTGGTTTCGCAATGCTTTCCAAATTGTAGATGTTCACGTTATAGGCTATGAAGACTTGAATATGCCATAATAACTCGTAGTCATACCTCCTTCGAGCGTGGTGGCAGTAAGCGGCGCGCAGGGCGGGCCGGCCCCCACGGCGTTGAAGGCTCGCACGCGCAGCTCGTAGTGCGCGTGCGTGCGCAGCGCCACCAGCGCGGCGTGCGCGGCGCCCCAGCCCGCCGCCGTCAGCGCCGACGTCTTGTTGTCCGCGCCGGAGGACGCCTCGTGCCACGTCACCACGTAGCCTAGGAGCTCGCCGTTCCATGACTCTTGGGGTGGTGCCTGTGATGAATGCATTGTTTGTTGTTACTTTGAAAATCAGTACTTTTAGTTGAGGCTCAAACACAAACGGCTATTTATTTTAGAAACACCAATTAACTGTAATTGGTGTATCAGACTGCTGTCAACAAGAAAAAAATAAAACTACAGCCTCTTTCGAACCTCTCTACCCTTGGCAGTGATTGAAGTCACTAGTTTCCACGGAGGTGTTTAATCGGAAGATTGATAATTTTGAAAAAAAAAAATCTTCATGGCTTAACCAAAATGTTATTATTTTCGTACGTAAAAAAAAACGTATGTTAAATCATTTATGTTGAAATTAGGAAGTACAGCTGGTCAAGTAACAAACTCATTATTTTCTACACAAAATTAGTGGATTAGAAATAAACATTTCACCTGCCATTTGACGAGCAATTCTCCCGGAGCAGTAGCTTGCACTTGAACATTTTGAGGCGGTTCAGATGGAGCTGCAAAAAGTACTTCAGTCAGTTCTGTCCTACTAATATTATAAATGTGAAAGTTTATAAGAATGGATGGATGGATGTATGTTTGTTACTCTTTCACGCAAAAAGCTACTGAACGGATGTGGATGAAATTTGGTACACAGATAGTTTATAACCTGAATTTTATCTTCCCGTGGGATAATTTTCGAGTTGTCGCGGGCAAAGCCGCTAGCAACAGCTAGTCAAATAATATAATGAGCCAAAGGAAATATCTTCATGAGAATAAACGAAAATCTGGCTAAATCTCAACGTCTTACCTTCTTCTAAAGTCTGCACGATGACGGGGTCCGAGTAATCGCTGTCGCCGATAGCGTTAACCGCTGCGAGCCTCAAAGCATACGCTGTAGCGGGGCGGAGACCTTCCACTCGGTACTCTAGGTGCACCTCCGTTGTTGTCGCATCCGGGTCTTGTCTGTAATGGATTATGATGTCTAAGTTAGACATGTGTCGCAATGGTTTAGTCGAGAGACTAAATCTTTCTCGACTTTTTAAGCAAGAATCATAGCTAGTTATAGTAGTTTTTTTTTTTTTTTTCACGGGAACGCAGATTTAGAAGTGTAGACGTTCTCACCTCACCAGCACCCTATCAGCGGGCACATCTCTGGTGGGCGCGTCGGCCCAGTCCCCCGCGTCAGGCCTGCGCGCGTCCCCCACCACGCGGTACTGCAGGCGGTACAGCAGCACGCGCGCGTTGCCGTCGTACCCGCGCCGCCACGACACGCTGGCGCCGCGCCCCGAGCGCCGGGACACGTGCAGGCCTAGCGGGGCCTCCGGGAACTCTGCGGAGTATTCCAAAGGAATAATAAGGAATTGGCAGAAAAGCAGGTGTCTCATGAGATGTCGAGAAACGGAGAAGTATGTACAATGCGATCAAATTATCTTGGCAGGTCCGAACTTCGTGCAGGTCATTTTGTTACAACGAATGTATAAAAGTGCGATATTTATTTTATTTGTATTTCTCACTGTTTAAATTAGATATTTTCTGATCGTTTAAGTATTGGTTTATCTGGCAATAACAGTTTTCTTCACAAGTTTACATGCGTAAAAGTTCGCAGAGCCTATGTTCAGACCTGCCAAGATAATTTGATCGCACTGTAATATGCTGCGCCGACCCCAAATGAATTGGGATAAGGGCAAGAGAATTATTATGATGAATTAGGAAATGGCAATAGGTAGCTTTTATAGTTTAGTCGGTATTTGTTATACTTATGTTCCCACCTCTCGTCTCCGATTACCTTTAGTAGGAATGGTTGAGCAGAGAGGGGAGGAGATGTCTATTTGGTTAGGTCTGCCGCCACATCCGGTAGTAGCGCCCAGCTGAGATGAAAAGCAACGTGAGTGGTTTGTGGCGGTCGCTAAACTGGGCCTCAATTATAGCCTGTTCACCCATCTCTACTACAATCTAACCAGTAGGCATCTACACACAGCTTTAGTGGATACACCTTTTTTTTTTTTTTGTGTGGGTGGAAAATCATCGAATGACCCCCCCCCCGCTCTTGGGCAGAGCGAAGGGGAGTGTCAGACTTCTACTGACTAAAAACCGAACCCATGTTCCTTCTTTGCCCTTGCGCCGAGGCCACGTAATCTAGTACAAAAATCCGCGGCCCCGACGGGCTAGTGGATACACCTTAGCTTCTAAGCATCGCCTCTGCTCTGGCACTTCGCACATGTCTGCTCGTCTCCACTTTGGTGGAGTCTGAGCCTTAACGTTGACAAGTCCTTTACTTGCGAAAATTTTAAAACTATTTTGTTTTGGTAATATTGGATCAGGTACAACCGTTACACACATTAATGCGCATTAACTGAGTGTATACTGAGCACCCACTTAAAATACCCAAATATATAGCACAGTTCTACAATAGATTCTATTGAGAGCAAATACTATCAATTACCTTGAACAGCAAGGTATATCAGCAGTTCATCTCTTCCGTAAGCGTTTTCAGCTCGACACCGATACACTCCCGAGTCGTGACGCTCTGCGTGTGCTACACTTAGTTGGGAGCTTACGCCGCTTTCTGACCGTTTCTCTGATACCGATACCCTGCAGAAAAAAAACAATTGATTTATTTACATTTCATCATCATCATCAGCACCACTGCAGGGACTCAGGCCTCCTCTATAGGAGAGGGGCTATAATCCACCGCGAGGGCCCAGCCCAGTGCGGGTTGGTACTTACATTTTAGTCCATTATATTTCAGTCTTTCTGACAGATGTCGTAACACAATTTAATATACCGCTTTGGTTGCTTGGTTCAAATTATAATATTCACCTATAAGTAGTAAGATCCACTCTCTTCATGTTATGCGTCCACTGTAGCTGTATGGGCGGGTCTCCTCGTGCGTCGCACTGTAACGTCGCTTGCGCAGTTCTTTTCACTGTCATGTTGCGTGACGAAAACTCAAAGTGAGCTGGCTCTGGAAAGTGGGATAAATTAATGTTAATCTATGGACTGATAATTATCTGCCGCCAGACTAGGAAGACAATAGAATAGGCCGCGATCCTCAACACTAAAAACCCGTGTTTTGTAAAGAAGAATAAATAATTTCGAAATAACAAAGTTTTTCAAAGCACAATGATTTTATACAGACAAAAATGAATGAAGATAAAACTTGACATCATCCCTTAAGTCTTTTTGAGACAAAAGTCTTGTTTTTTTTATTGGGACAAGCCTGCCACACTATTCCCAAACCACAGTTACTCCTGATAGGTAGAATCAACAGTGGCGACCACAAGAAAAGCGCCGAGACAATGAAGCTCGACGAAGTCCCAGAGGAACAATTTAACTGTATTGAATCCCGCAACGAAATTAATCAGAAAAGAATAGCGGTGGAGTCCGAAAAAAGTATTGATTTATTGATCTTAAGTAAAAATCAAACAGTAGTCTTAATATTTACCATTGACAGAAACAGCTATAATCTTCGACAGTCCCCGTCCAATCCCGTTCTCTGCGCGACACATATACTGTCCCTCGTGATGATGAGCGGCTGGAGCTATGCTCAGAGACCCGTTGGGCAGCATGGAGAACTGAAGGTCCAGGTTTGATACCGGTCGGAAATCACTTACCCCAGACCCTGAGAGAAATTGGACGTATTCAGTCAGTAAAACATAACTATTCGAAAAGCATGACTAGTGTTAGTTATAAAAATGTTAGCAGTTACTAGTGAAATCGAGCAGTAATCACCACGCATTCTCAAGACAGATTGCCGATTTGAGTGTTTTCAGAAAGTAAGCGTTTATTTTTTATTCATCTTCATCATCATCAGCCTATTTTGTTCCCACTGTAGGGACTCAGGCCTCCTCTCTAGGAGAGGGATGGGCTATTTTTTACCCGACTACGGCAAAGCCAAAGGAGGGTTATGATTTTGACTGGCTATGTATGTATGTATGTATGTTTGTATGTATGTATGTATGTATGTATGTATATGTGTGTATATATCTTCATCTGTTCCCTCATAGCTTCTAATCTACTTATCGGAACTCGACATATGAGGTATCGTTAGAACCGTCTTAATTTTCCGCTAATAAAAGTGATTTGGCGCCCTCTAGCGGACAAAAAGTAAGGCTTAAAAAATAAAAATGGAGATAAATACGCCGTGTTTGGTATCATTTGAAAGGGCCTCACTTGTACATTTCCAAAATATTGGTCAAATTTAAAATCACGCCCTCTAGAGGACAAAAAGTCAAGAGTAAAAAAAAAAATTAAAGTTTAAATAAAAAAAAGTAAAAAACTAAAACCCGACTACGACAAAAAAAAGACGCTGAAAAAGTATGAAACAAGATTTTCAGGAAAGAACAAAAAAAAAAGCCGTAGTCACGCGTTATAGGTACCAACCTTAACACTTTAATACCGTGTGACTACGGCTTTTCTTTTTGTTCTATCCTGGAAATCTTGTTTCATACTTTTTCAGCGTCTTTTTTTAGTACTGTGGATGAAATAGCTCTGAATAAACTCACCATGACCTTTCAGCCAAGAGATTCTTGGCTCAGGGTATCCTTTGGTAGAACAATGTACCAAGATCTGAGTTCCTAAGAGAGCCGAAACGTCTTGAGGCTCGTACACCCATGATGGGGCAACTGAAATGTAATAGCATATTTTGACATGAAGGAATTGGAATGAAGTAAGGTCTAACTCACAGAAGTTTAATGATTACTTAAGCCATAATTGGCACAAAACCTTCAATAAAGTGTTTATTAAGTAATCTTAGTAACTATTTGATACTTCATTGAAGGTTTTGTATGTCAAATCTTTACTAAGTGACGGTTTAAGTAATCATTAAATTTCTCTGAGTACGGCAGTAAGAGTGTTTTACCTTACCTTTTACAGCCAGTCTGGCAGTATGATTGACTTCAGCAGCAGAGTTGCTTGCAACGCAAGTGTAATCTCCGCTATGTTTTGAAGTCACGTGAGAGAATATAAGAAAACTGAACTCATCCAATGACTTCTCTTGGACCTGTAAATGAAAGAAAGAAAGAAAGAAAGAAAGAAAGAAATCATTTATTTGCTAAAATGTAGGTATACATGTTAAGATCGCATATTTTTGAATTGTCCCGATACATTTTTACCTTCCGGCGTGCAAAATATTACATTTGAATTTAATTACACACAACACAACACACAATATTATAATCATTACCACAGCACAGGTCATAATTTAGTTGGCAGAAACAGATCAGTCTCACAAAAATATGAAAAAAAAATAATAATGAATCATAAATGTCTCGCGTATCATTCAGCAAATAATATTAATGTCATGATGTGTATTGTAAAAGCTTAATGTTAAAATGTTCAATGTCAAAAATAATCCAAATCAATCAATAAATAATAATGTCATAATAATAATATGCAAGTAACGTCCACATTTATAAGTATGTCAAATTATATATAAAATGTCGACCAATTAATCTACTAAAACACAATAATAAAAATTCACAAAAAGGCATAGCAATGACATCATTATATTAAACATCAACAAATTAAGGTATTAACACTCTTTTTACAACCTTAAGGTCACATAAAACGAGCTTAGTCTGCTAGGAAACATAATAGGAATATCGCAATGTTATTGTAGTAAGGAGTCTCTTACTTGTAATCCTGATGGTATATGCTGCCCATCTTTGAGCCAGGAGAAATAAACTGGTTTGTCTCCAGACGTTATCCCACATAATACTTGTATCGAACTGCCCTCTACCAAGTCAAGTGGAAACATAAATCCTGCTATTTTTGGTGGATCTGAAATAAAATTCCATGTGTAATGTGTTGTAACATCAACAAAAGTTACGAAGACACTGGAGTGAATTGCCACACTGCCTGTGGTCTAATAATTATAAGGGCTTTTTACCCAAAAAAAAGTCAAAAGACCATCACTTACTTCTTACAAAAATCTGAACATCCTTCTGAGCATATTGCCCCGATGGAGACGTCACTCTGCAGGAGTATACTCCAGCATCAGCCGGCTCCGCTGGCCACAGCAACAGTTCTCCACCCACTCCCGACAAAGCACGGCCTCCAGTAGAACTCACATCCATACCACCACGTTGCCACCGGATCTCACTGGAAGGTTGAGAAATAGGGGTTATTATTTGATGACGGCTGATCTGATACCGGTTTATATACAACTAGATCTATTCTGGGTTTAAGTGCAACTATTATTTAAAAGGATTGTAATAGAGTATTTTTTGATAGGTCAGGAGATTACCACAAAGAAGACACATCCACTACTAGTTTGAAGGGTAAAGACAAGGTCATCTAACATCGAACTACGAAAACAAAACAAAAATGAAACTTATAAGTTTACTAAGCAAATGCACCTCCATCAACCTGATTGGAAATCCGGAGAATGGGCAGTAGATGGTGGTGTTGACGCCGGCTACCACCCGGATGGGGCCGATGTTCCTTATTGATGGCGGTCCTGGAAAAGTGGACAAGTCCTTCCTATTTCAAGTGGTCTTGCACTGATACAATTTTAGAGAAACGTACGACGGAAAAGCCACTCTAAACACACTGCCCTTTTTAAAACTTATAACTCAGTTGACAATGACTCAGTTGCGACCCGCTTTTGCAATTTCTATACTGTTGAAGTGGTCAATAAAATCCTTAACAAAACTCTCTTGTTTAAACCGTTGAACGATTATCTCATGAAAACATCAATTTTAAGGCCAACATTAACATATCAGATTGAATTTTGCGGGATGACTTAGCGCATTTTCTTATAACCAACTTCTAAAATGGACGATATAACACTGAATCTCCAATAATGCAGACTGGCAAATACTGGAATGTTACAAAAATATGACTTACCATAAACATTGAGTCTCGTGGAATGCTCGACGGCTCCCCTGGAATTGTGCGCCCTGCAGGTATACCGGCCACCGTCCTCAGGCCGAACTGATGTCAGGTTCATATAGCTCACCACGTCACCGTTCGAGTTCATAAACTGGGTTATACTTCTGAGAATGAAAAACAGAAGATTTTAGAGGTAATAGTGATCTTCTGAGTCAAAGAACTGTGTCGACCGATGCCTAGGCAGTTTTTTGTGAATTTGAATAATCAGCCTGTAATGTTCTCACTAAGAACACACAGCACTCCTCTCAGTGATGGAAAACGTATAACCACACGGGCCCAGTGTGACTGTTAATACTCATTTCAAACTCGAAAATAAGTTATTGATATGACAGGAAATCACGGAATATCATCATATGCATGAGAACATACATACGACGCTTTAACAACTCGTATAATTGCGTACCCAAAATAGCCAAAGTTAAAAACCCTGGGGAATCGTACTCCGAAAATTGGAAAGACGGAATATACGACCCCTTGCCCAAATTGTTTCTTCAATCTTTATGTTAGCGTCCTATGTCGTACACATTTTGTGTTCTGCTCGATATTGCTATGGTACACCATTTTTTGGATCGCATGATAGTATGTATCGAATGGAAGGTATGAAATGAAAAATCTCTTTTGAACGGCAAAATTATTCAAGAAAGTAAACCTACCTCTGTGGTGTATTATGTTCTTCAACGGCCTGGCCATCTAACAACCAGGTGAATCTTGGTGGAGGACTGCCAGATGCCGCACAGTGCAGCGCCAGAGCAGGTCCAGGGTGTAACGCCTGTTCTATGAACGTGTAGTGGAGTTCTGGGGCTGTATCTGTAAATAAATTGTGCGATTTATGACTGAAATATGTTTAGGCTTTTATAGGTACTTCTATATAAATATTCTTCGTTTTGACGGTCTAGATAAAGCAACATCCCGACCAATGATAAAGTTATTATTTATACTGAAAACGGGATATTTACCATGTTTACTTATTGTTGTTGTGTTTGTTTTGTTGTTGTATCCGTGATCATGGTGCTTGTAACAGCGCCGAAATATCGGGAACTCGAAACAATAAGTAAACATGGTACATATCCCGTTTTCAGTATACATAATAGTATTATTAGTGACCATGTTAGTTTAAAATCTTGTAATGATAAAGGTGCTTGAAAAGTCAATAATGTAGGCAAATGACGTTAGCTACCGAAAATCCAATGTCAATCCCCATGAAAGTATTTGTAGAAATACGAGCCACTTCGAAAGCGAATGCTAATCGTTACAAAATAAATACGAAAATTGATCATAATTTATCATGATTATTGTGTTTGGTAAGCACTAAAGGGTCAAAGCAGGTTTTGCGTTAATTATAACTGGAACTAAAATCAGAAAAAAACGTTCGTTATTCATAGAAGAAACACATTCAATCGGCGGTTACTAAATTGTTGTTTTTGTCGTGATAATTCCAGAGACCGATTACAAGTAACCATCCGATTATAATAAGTGAGGACCAAATATTCTCCCGAACAAGAGTCTTCACAACAAAATCCAATCAGTGTACAGTCGAATGTATGGCGGCCGTTTATCACATATCATAACGGGGTATCCGCCATTAGCGCCGGATTTATCGCACTCGTGACGCCGACACATCATTGTTTATGTTATATGTTGTATATGTTAGAGCAAATGCTACAAGAACTTAGCGATGCAAGCCTTGAGGTTGGACTGAAGATGAACATGTCGAAGACCAAAGTCATGACCAACAGCTCCAAGAGGAGCATACTCGTAGACGGGGAGAATATACAATATGTCCAAGAATACATCTACTTGGGCCAAGTAGTCTCTTTCCAGGCACGGCAAGATAAGGAAATCGCAAGACGAACCGAAAATGCCTGGAAGAGTTACTGGTCCATGAAAGAGTATTTTAAGGGCACCCTGCCCATGTCTCTGAAGCGAAAGCTTATGGACATGTGTATTCTCCCCATCTTGACCTACGGTGCACAAACTTGGTCTTTGACTAACATCCAAAAGTCCAAACTCAAGGTTTGCCAACATGCTATGGAGCGCAGTATCTTAGGTGTAAAATTAACCGATCGGGTTCGAAACACTACACTGCGCTCCAAAACGCAAATTGTTGACGTGGCTCAAAAGGCTGCCATACTAAAATGGGACTGGGCAGGACATGTCTGTCGCATGCCGAACGAGCTGTGGGCCCGTAAAGCTCAGGATTGGTGCCCTGAAACAGTTACACGAGGTCGTGGCAGACCACGTAGGAGATGGCGGGACGAACTGGATGTCTTCCTTGAGAATTGGGAAGACGTTGCACAGAATCGCGACCGTTGGAAGGAATGGAGGGAGGCCTTTGCTCAGCAGTGGGACAACATAGGCTAGCTATAATAATAATAATAATGTTAGATACTGACTGATGTTGGAGGAGCGACGGGGGTGAGGTTCGCGAGATAATGCTTTGTTTGTGTTTTAAGTTATAGCAATTAATTCCTATATTGCAATGGAAGGGTTCATTGATCCCGTCGGGGCTGCGGGTTGTTCGAAAGAGATACCGCGGCCTATAGACACAAAGGGCTAAGAAGGAATATGGGTGGTTTTTAGCCAGTAGAAGTCTGACACTCCCTACCACTTTGCCCACAGCGGAAAGGTTTATTGATACCTATGTGATAGCGTATATTAACAGCTTTTACTTGTTATATCACACAAACTAAACCTAGATAGCTCCCGAGAAATTAATATTCTCATCGTACCAAGGAAATAATGAAACAATTTCTTACAACACGTTTAATTTTATTATGCTTCATTTTACACTCATGAAATACAAGACAAGCTAATGAAGATCTGTGAGCAATTGTGAACTTAATTACTGCATTAGGTCACAGGTGGGACCTAACAGTACAATGGCTTTAGCGAGCAGTTGCTTAGATCCACTCAGTACATTTTATAATGCTTCTTGCTTGTACTTTCATACAGTTTACTGAAGTCGTTACACTACAAGTTAAGCGTGTAGTTAATGCAGTGCACTAAACGGGGTGCAAATTACTAATATTCCTGTTAACCCGAGAACCATGCAGCGGTTGTAATGTCAGTTATAGGGTTCATAAAATAAGGTAGTATGTGTGACTCTTACCGGTTTGCTGTAAGGGGTTCGTGTACTTGTGAGAATTGCATGAAAATACATTTCAAACAGAGGCGGTAATGTCGAACAAGAACAATGTATTGTTTTGTTATAGGTTTATAACTAAGCAATAAAAATTGGTAATTATTGTGATCATCCACGTGAGTAATTTACGTCCTATGACATTTAATTCGTATGGAGCTGAGACACCTCTGCCAGTGCTATTCGATGCCAGACCACTTTCACCCGTAATTTCCCACGGAAAACTTGTATTTAAACATCCATATAATTCTTTCTGTTCCGTGATATAATTACAAACCCACAACAAAACTCACTCGTTACACCTCTAAATCTCTTTGCATCCAGCATCCAAAACATTGAACTGCGAGCAGTCGGCATGCGGTCATAAATCTTGGCAAATAAATTCAATTAGCCGCTACACTAACATAATAACGAATGAATACAATGGCCGCCGGAATTATGAGGGTCTAAATTGTGAGCGGCTAGCGTTTCTGAGAGCTTTATTACAGGCCGTACCGGACGCCGCCGTGACAGACAATATGTCAGCGTGTGGCGCAAGCCGAGGAGGTGGCGGGGGCGCGGTGAGACAGTAATTTGAAGACGATTAAGATACTGTTATTTTAGACAGACTCTTCGTTATTGAATTTAGATAGAGACAGGAAATCAAATAGGTTCACCAATCATCTGACGACGTCCGATGAACTTGACGACAATCAAGTTCATCGGATAAAAGTCTACGATGTCGGGGACCGGGCGGTCGCCTCAAGTGGACCTGGGCAGAACATTATGCTAGACGCGGAGATGGCTGATGGAGTTAGGTATTGTCTGGGTGGTGACCAAGATTAGGCCATAGAAACCAGGGCCGTCCTAAAGCTCGTTGGGTTGATCACATCGTCAAAGTCGTGGGAAATGCCTGGATGAGAGACGCACAGGATCGGGACATACGACTGAAAAAAGGGGAGGCCAATACCAGCATTGGGTGATTCCGGACTGATATGATGATGATGATGATGTTCACCAAAAACTTCTGTGTACAATAGATCATAAGTACTTAATAAATAGGTTTACAATCTTAAACTTACACAGATGTCAATTACATGTTAACCATCAAATTGCTGTTTTTACATTGGCAACTTGGCTTCACGGTCTCGTTAGCACGAAGCTTCTATATGGAGTTACGCTATGTAGTTGTTGGAATCTGCCGTTTACCAAAGCTTGACATGCGAATGACCTATAATAGTGTTTAAATAGGCGAACACTGACCCAGCTTATTAGTTAAAAAATAATTTCACTGACTCATTTTTGTGTTGAGATTTTGACTTTAAAGTTGAAACGTTTTGTAAGGATTGTGTGAATAAGTATTCAATGCCGTCATCGCCTAAGTTTTCAAAAAAAATCAGTGGGTATCTATTGTCACTATACCCGCTGTCGCTGATCACTTAGTCACTCCACCCCAGTTGGCTCGGCGCCCGCTCACAAGCCAGCTCTTGTAAACGTTGCATCGTTTTGCGCGAATTTATATCAGATGCCGCTGATAGTCGGCTAATTGTATAATTGTGTGCGATGCGTTTATCTGCCTGACCGGCCCGTCCGCCCGTCCGGCCCGTCCGCCGGACACCCCGTGCCTTATGTGTGATTTGAACCGGAAATAAGCGGTAATTTATTAGTTGTAGAATTGGTTTTGGGTTCATTGAAATGGTGGTAAAAGGAATGGAGGAAATGCAAACATGGTGCAGATGTCAAACAGGGATTTTCAAACTCAGTCTATTTGTTCAAAATCTCTGCTAAAGCTTTATATTTTCTTAGAATCGAGGTTTTAAGCAACGTAAACTCTGTTAACGCTAAACTCTGCCTACAAAGCAGATATTAATTTCACAATTTAAAGGAACAAAGGCGAGCAAGTTACAACGACATACTTAACAAGAATTGTGTTAAACTTACACAACATGCAACATAGAATATACCTATATATATTTACTGACAAGCAAGCAGCAACAGCAAAACTATCTCCAAGAAACCCTTTAAGATTCTAGACCAGAATGAAGCCTTAGAAATGTCCGACTCAGAACCGCTCGCTCTTCCTAGATTGAAAGTGATATATCATGTTGTGTATATTTAGTACAACATGCATGTACCAGGATCTTGGCCAGGGCAAACGTATGACATAAATGAATTCAAGTTTTGCTTGAGAACCCATTTATTATTGGAGAAGAATGTTGATAGCTTTCGTTCCAATACAAGAAACTAGATGGCAGTGCTTGATAACAATTTACAACTACCCCGAAAAATGTAAACCGTGCATTTCAAAGTTCTGAAATTAATGTGTACCTACCTTTTATAGCTGTGTATGTAGCTCATAAATGAGCGATAGTATCCTTATAAACTATTTAAATGCAAAACAGTCTTAACAACTGTATTAAACTGTTGCCCAACTCAAGCTGAATCCGGGAGTGAAAATATTTAAAACAGGCCCTCGAAGTTTGCAGGCGATGGAAACTGCTCGCTCGGATTGTTGGTCTTAGCCTGAAGAATTAACGGAGACTTAGCTGCTTGCTACTTATTCCTTAAAATTTATTTAATAAAATATACTTTTAATGCCATAATTCCTTGGGTCATTGCCAGGCTGCTCGGATGAATCTAGATATTAATATTTAATTTCAGAAGCGCTTGGATAAGTGGAATTACTAACAAATGGGACTCATGACATTGCTACACAGAACTAACTAATCAAATTCTCTACGGAAAGATTCTCTAGAGTGAGTCTAGTTAACATCACTCTGTCAAAACAGAGGTTGAGTTTTCACTGTTTTAGGCTATTTTACAGTCTGACAAATACTATTCTGGCAAATTACGATAGGGAACAGCTAGGTCGTTCACAACAGTATTTTATAATTTAAATCGTTTTTGTGGTATCTAGTATGCGATGGTGACAAGCTAAACAAGTTTGTCCTACTTTCTTAATGCCTTTAACATTGTCATCCTTGTCATGCTATCACATAACACGCCTAAAGTTACAAATCAGTTGGACATGCTTCCCCAAAATGCAGCTCTGAGCCGATTTATAGCATTATGCAAATGGCCGCACGATATCATAGCACATTTTAGTTAGCATCTGAACCGGCTTCTAATTGAATTGTTGCATTATAACGGCGTAATCCCATGTTCAATACGCTGGTGGTTTATGAATGGGTAGACCAATTCGAAGATAATTAATAAACGTGGTTAGGATTAATACTATTGTGTTTTAATTTATTAATAAAATTCAAACTATGACTACGTACATTGAGTTTTACTGTATTGTAAAGGAATTTTAGTTGTAAAGGTATTATTATTTGTTTGATCCTTAGTAGATATCTACTAAAGTGCAAATCGTTTTGAGTTATTTAGTAAAAATATACAGCAAAAGTGAGAAGTATGGTTTAGTTTATAATGGTCGAACGATACACAAAATTAAATACATACAAGATTACTTTATAGATATTTTATCACACACCCATATAAACTGAAAATGTCCGATTTCCAAAATACCAGTCCTACACAAACAATACAACAAAGTAATGAAAACCATTGCTCACAGGCACTAATCCAGCTAGTTCGCAAAATATATGACGTCATAGATCGTCTCTATTATTCCATTAGAGCTATCCGGATTATCCCGCGGCCTGACTTATACGCTGTCCGCGACATTATTGCGCGAGTTATGGCCACCCTGCCTCGCAGGAGGTGAACTTATAGGTAAGATATTAGTCATGGTTGGTGGTTCCATGCTTACGGGGTATTGAAAAGAGGTAAGTTTGGCTGAAAAAATAAGTTGACGGTAATAATGTACGTTCTGAGTTCATTTGAGTGTAGGTAGGTATGATATAGTTTTTCCTTTCTAATTCTATTTATTCGACAACAGTTAATGTTTTGTGTCATAATAAAATTGTTATGTTGACATAAAGTTACATTCTTCTCAGTTCTGTTATCAATTTCGTTTTGTAACATTCCTAGCCAGATCCAACCACATTTATTTCCAAAATATTCGCGTCAGCTCTCCACGGTTTTACGTACCGAGCATATTTCTGTTCCTTTGCAAGCGAATGACAAAATTCCAACTAAATAAGAATGTTTGCTCACTGTATATTTTTGTATTTTTCCGTACATTTCATTAGAATACACAGTAGCTGCATTGCATTGTAGCGGACTGCACAGAGGGCAGGTTTCACTTAACTAAAGGCTTAGACCGTCTTACTGTTCTGCACTCTTTTCCTTTATATGAGCAAAGTCTGTGAAGTACCTGCAAAAGATGCTGTTTGGAGGCATGAAGCTTGTTACAAAGCTTTTGTAGTAAAGGAGTGTTTTTGCACTTAGAGAATGCTGTTGTAGTGGATAATGTTTCAAATGGTTGTGTTGTGATTTTACATGAGAATTCGAAAGATAAAGTTCCCATTTATAAGTTCTGCCATGACAACTTAAATTCGGAAATACGACTAATTATCTAGTTTTTGTTTGAAAGACGTCTGCCAGTGAACAAGTACTATGGCGGTCTTATGCGCCTGATCACCACTAATAAGCTCATTTTTGCTTGCACTCAAGAAATAGAATCGCTCGCTAGCCCCGCACAGGCAGCGCCTCGGCACGATTTAGGCGAAAAAAAAATTAAATGATCAGGCGGAACTGTCTTCGATCGTACATGAAACATTTCAATTCAAGTTCGTAACACATTGGTTAAACTTTTTACACTTTGTATACAATTTTGACTAATTGTAAAAACCTTAGATAGTTTTGGTATCTAATAAACTTGGATCCTTCCGAATGTTCGGTCACCGCTGTCTATCTTAGTGGGGACAATATAACAATGCACGCAGATAATAATTATAGTGTACAGTGTGTAGAAAGGCACAGGTGCACTTTCTGTTAATATGTTTTTACAGTCCAATGGAATGAAATCCGACACAAACGGAGAGAGATCAAAGCCAAAGGCTTGGGGGAGTTACACCACAAAATTTACAGGTAACTGAGGTATTCCTATCATCAAAAAATGTCAGTAACACTTTTCTGAACCGAGGCATTGAACCCAGGATCCCATGTCCAGCAGTTGCCAACAGTCGCGAAGACCGACTTGGCAAACTAGACTGACTTAGTAAAAACTATGTGAATAGATTACTTACTCAATGGCATGAAATGCCAAGTCCTCTCGCGTCCGGCCCTGGTGCAGGCCATGGTCCGGGGCGAGGAGGAATGGGACGCCGTCGCCTCCTTCTGCAAAGCAGTGATGCTAGCGAAGGAGGTGGCGGAACGAGAGAGGGAGAGAACCTCTCAACGTCCCAGCCGCCGCGGAAGGCGCGGAAGGCGCTCCGGGCGTCGGGGGCCACGTGATGGCTTCCGGCTACCGTAGACGCGGGCCTGTGGACGGTGAGTAATGGGCTAGCTCGCCGTCCGGCCGTCGTCATGACGGCAACAGACCGTGTCGGCGCGGCGGCGCGTTCGTGTTCCACGCGCGCCTCAAACAGATGTCAGCAAGGAGGGGCCCGCAAGGGCCGACGCCCGTCGGGGCCGCGGATTTTTGTACTAGATGACGTGGCCTCGGTGCAAGGGCAAAGAAGGAACATGGGTTCGGTTTTTAGTCAGTAGAAGTCTGACACTCCCCTTCCCTCTACCCAAGAGCGGGGGGGGTCATTTGATGATTTTCCACGCACCAAAAAAAAAAAAAAGATATCCATGGGCGGGATATAAACTCTGACAACAGGTTAACCACACGATAAAGAAAGAAGACGAAAGATGTTTTGTAAATTTAATGGAAAAATATTTGTATTCATATCAGCTACGGCAGCTTTTTATTTCCCTTCCTCATGTATTATGCCTCTGTCGGTAATATTCATAAACACAAAGTCGCAAAGTTTTTGAAGCAAGGCTTGAATGGGATTATAGGCTCCGGCCGCGCGTATATTTCTTACTTTGTGGTATTAGCGCTGTCAGACTGCGTATTTATGATATCGGCCATTTTTTCCTGCGGCTGAACGTACCGACGATTAACATAGTTTAAATTTCACGTTTTTAACGAATATACACCGTTTAACAATAATAGTGGGATATTTTAAAAAAAGCTATCTGCCTAGTCGTTTCTCAACTAAGTTGAGCTTGATTTTCAGTGTAGGTAATGGGATTAACTACAGTTTTCTTTATTCGGTGTGAAACAATGGTCTGTCTAAGCCTCACAATTCAGTAATAGCTGGGTAACATGATACCCCTTGTGCAAGAATGGCTGTTAGACATTCGGGCGTTACGATTTTTAAAGTTCTGAACCACACGAAATTTTTAACAATTTTCTTGGCAAATAATTATATTCTGGATTCCAGAATTTGAAAATTATTGTTTTAAATACAATACAAAATTAAGCCTAAAGTTAGGTAATTGTATTTAAAATACATTGGCAAGTTAATTTAATCGGTACTTCATCACTCAATTCAGATGTCTCCTGTACATTGTTCTACGTGACCTAGTTTAGCTACAGGGTACCTATCTATGCTAGTCCTAGTACATACAGTAGCAGGTTTTAGGTGTGTCATAGTGGACTATGTCTTTGTGGGTCGGGCCAGTGTTTGATGCTTGCAATAGATCTCACCGAGAGCGGGGACTAGATGGGGTTAAGTCTTAAGCTTCGTAGAGTAGTTTAGCAATCATTGTCACAGCATAATATCATGTTATTGTGTCGTTTACTAAAAGATTATGAGTGAAACAACATTAGGACATCTTCTTTTGATACGTTGAAAGAAGAACAGTTTGGCAATTGTGTTGTGACTCAGACCGCCTTATTACAAAACGTAGTTAAACCTGGTTTAACTTAGACTTGGTTTATCTCGCATGACGTCTCACTTCAATAATATTCAAAAGAAAGTGACAGCATGCGAGATAAACCAGGTCTAAGTTAAACCAGGTTTAACTACGTTTTGTAATAAGGCGGAGAAGGTTTAATATAGACCTGAAGTACTAGCTACTGGAACGACTTTTTTAAACACATAGCTGTTTTCAATATTTTAAGCAAACTCGCCGCCGCACTCATCTTGCACCTGCGGTCCCAGCAGGGAGTGACGCATGGCCGGTCCAGTCATTACGGCTGCCGTTAATCAATAACCCGACGACACACGAAATCTCACCGCACTGCACTCCGCAAAATTACACCATTGGTAATTACACCACGAAATGTTCTCCGATTGGCCGATCGACGCTCAAAGGACTTTAATCGTCCAATCAGGAAGCAATTTTCGTTTCGTGAAAGATTTTTTTTTAGTTCCTACTATAGCTAGTATTTTTTGTCGTTCATTTTTAATTTTTGTTTCTGGTTTTTACAACCTGGTTTGTATTCCTGCTAACATTTATAGTATTACAAACCAAATATTATAAAGCAGAAACAACATCATCATCGTTCATTACAATAACAAGAAACATTTGAAATGTATTTAAGTCGCCGCACTAAATCCCAGCGCAATCTCCGTGATTGTGAATTAGTTTCAATAAAAATAATAATAACACTAATATTAATACCTATAAAGGCGAAAGTTTGTGAGTGTGTGAGTGTGTATGTTTGTTACTAATAATTACTATTAATTAAGTATATAGATTATATTCATCAATTAATAAAGACACCAATATTCATCTGCGTACTTTTCCCAACTATATCATATCAGTCGCTCACGCGTGACAACCAAGAGCAGTCGCATACGCAGCGATCGCTAACTGTATTAATCTACCGTACTAAATAATAAAAATGGTGAAATGCGCAAAATGTGTAAAACTTATAACCAAAAAGTCTCCTGGACTGCAGTGCAGCAAATGTAATAAGTGGCATCATTCTTCCTGTGCGTCAATAACACCCGAACAACTCAGTGTATTGCACGATACAGACTCAGTGGACTGGAAATGCAAATCTTGTACCGGAGGCGGGAAGCCAAAAAGACTGTCATGCATCATCCCCGATATCGACGGAGACGAAAATACAGATACAGAGTCTGCAACCCCACAGCCACCCACTAGCGCCCATGGTGATAACATGATGCAGCAAATATTACGAGACCTGCGCAGAGAAGTGAGGCAAGTTATTAAGGAAGAACTACAACGTACCCTGCAATTCTACTCTGATAAAATTGACGAGTATGACACCAAGATACAAAAATACGAGAAATCGATGAAAGAATTGGAAAACCGTTGCACTGACTTACATAATCATGCTAAAAACACAAACACCAAATATGAAGTTCTGGAAAACAAATTAAATCAAATGGAGCAAGCACAATTATGTAATCAACTCGAGATATGTGGCATCAACCCATCAGAGAAAGACAATCCTGAAGAAATTGCCAAGAAAGTTGCCGTAACCATAACGCAAAACCCGGATGACGTCGTAAAAGCATATAGAAAAACGAGAAACTCTTCAAATGTGGCGAGAAATAAAGACCAGACTCCGATCACTGTAATACTTCGAGAGGGAAACCGAGATCTATGGATAGATGCTGCCAAAAACACGACGATATCTGCTGCCAGCATAGGACAGGACGGTGCTGATAAAGTCTACCTACGGGAGTGTCTGACTCCGTCGACGGCCTACCTGCTATGGAAAACAAAAGATGAACTCAAGGGAGTCTTTGAGTTTATATGGTGTAAACACGGAAATATATTAGTGCGTAAAAGTTCTCAAGAAAAAAAAATAACCACAATCCGGTCGATTGCCGATATCGAAAAGGTAAAGTCATCGCATGATAGACAATAGGTAATACGCTTATATTGTCATTTTATTTACATAAATATAATATTTCTCATGCTTGATACAACAGAACATAACATAGTTGAAACCAACTGTCGGACATGGGATGATTTTACTTCTTATATACCGACACCCATAAACTGTTTGTACTTTTTGCATGTAAACATACGATCTATCAAGCAAAACTTTGCTCAAATTGAGTATTTAGTGTTAAATAGTAAACATACAATCCACATTCTTATATTAACTGAAGTAAACATAAAAAATGAATTGGGACAAATGTTTGTACTCCCGGACTACAACCTGTACTCAGAATTAAGAACTAATAAGAGAGGTGGGGGCGTGCTTTTGTATATTCATAAGTCTGCATCTTTTACTAGATATAGTAACTTGTGTACACAGGAGTTTGAATGTGTGGCCGGCGAGTTAAATATTAATAGTCTTAAATTCGGATTATGTGCCGTGTACAGACCGCCCGACACATCCAAACTCCGATTCATCAAGGAATTGTCGTCCTTAATAGCGAAATATCCTATAAAACAGGATTATGTATTGATGGGAGATATGAACATAGATCTTAAAGTAAGTAACCCCGTGGTAAGACAATATCTAGATTCGCTGTGCACTTTGGGATTTATTAGTGGCGTTAATTGTTATACACGCATCGAAAAATATGGTGACAGAATCTCAAAGTCTTGTATAGATCACGTGTTTGTTCGCAACGCTAAGTCGCATAACATTTATACATCTGTTGTAAACACTTCACCGGCCGACCACTACATAACCGGTTGTGCGATACTGAACGCGCTAAACAAGAATGACTCACATTCGTCTAGTAACTTAATAACTAAGATAGATAATCGCCGAGTGCACAGCGAACTAAATAACATCGACTGGAGTATACCCCTTCAATACGGGTGCCCAAATGAAATAGTTAAGTACATACATGATGGCTTTAACAATGTATATGATAAATGTAAATTCACAATTAATAAAAATAGTGTCAGCAAACGTAATACATGTCCTTGGGCCAATGAAAAACTCAAAAAGATGTGTAGGAAGAGGGATTTGCTATTTAATATCTGGCGCAAAGATGAAAATAATTAAAAAAAAAGATTGTTATACAATAGATATAGAAATAAAACAAACAAATACACAAATTACATTAGAAATAAACAAATAATGAGGGAAGTTTCTCAAAATTTCAAAAATAGCAAAAAGATTTGGAGCATTGTGAATAGTTTAACGGGCAAAATTATGCAATGTATTGAACACGTTTTACTTATAACTTTTAGAACAAATCCATCAACATTGGCCAACACTTTTATGACTGAATTTAATTCTAATATTAAGAACCTAAGCAATCCTTGCAACATGCCTCTTCTAGACAAATGTACGTACGAGATAATTCCTGATAGGTCGATAAGAGTGAAACCTGCTCGAGAAGATACGGTTGAACGAATTATCAAACAAATGAACGATAGGAAAAGCCCGGGTTACGACGGGATACGTGCTAAAGATGTCAAGTATATATCAGCTAAACTAATTCCAGTTATTACACATCTAATTAATTGCTGCTTGCAGACCGGTACGTATCCCGACATTTTAAAGATAGGGGTCATACGTCCAATACACAAAAAGGGCCCTCGTGATGACGTCAATAACTATCGACCTATCACTATTTTGTCTTGTATAGATAAGATCCTAGAACGTTATATAGGTAATGAAATAAATAACTTCTTACGTACACATGCAATAATCAACAGTAAACAATATGGATTTCAGAAAGATAAGAGTACGACACAATTATTACTAGAATTTACTGATGAAGTCAATAAACAGTTAAATGATAAAAAACATGTGTTGGCACTTTTTATAGATTTTAGCAAAGCATTTGATATGCTTCGTTGTGATACACTTTTCAACAAGTTGTCGCAAAATGGAATACAAGGGCCATTATTGGAACTATTAAAAAACTATCACACCAACAGATATATCACGGTTAAAATACAAAATGAGTATAGTACAAAGCTTCCATCCACGCAAGGAACGGCCCAGGGCTCAATTATAGGTCCGACGGAATACTTACTTTATGTTAATGATATGAACAATGTTGTAAATTCGGGTTCTGTATACCAATTCGCAGACGACACGTGTATATTAGTCGCTAATAAGAACATTCATGACGCTGAGGAATCCCTACAACGTAACTTCGACCTAATGTGTAAATGGGCTCATGACGTAGGATTAGTAATAAATGCATCAAAAACAAAAATTGTCCACATCCACTCATCACACAACAAATGCTCCACCACACCTACAATTATAGCACACGAACACACTTGCCTACATACCTCGCCACATACTTGTAAATGTCCGTTAGTGGAGGTAGTCGATAAACACATGTATATCGGTCTAATGGTTGATAGCCGTTTCTGTTGGGGACCGCATAAAGATTATGTATGTAACAAATTGAGATCTATTCTAGGTAAGCTTAGCATACTTAAATATAAACTGCCTTACAAAACGCTTAGAATGTTATATATGGCACTAGCAGACTCGGTTATCAACTACGGGCTAAGTAGTTACGGGAGAACATATCGTACATACCTAGCGGATATTTACAAGTTACAACTCAGAATACTTAAAGTAATTACGCCAAAACATATCAGGAAAAAATACAAAAACAACGACAGCGACCTCTTTAAATATTGTCAAGTTATGAATGTGTTCAATAAAGTTGAATTCGTTACGCTTGCGGAAGTCAATAAACCGGAGCTGCTAACCGAAAGAACAAGACCTGACTTTTTAAGAACGCTTACACAGAAAAATAAATACATCTTACCCACATTCAATAATGTTTACGGGATGAGGGTTTCAGAATATTTAGTACCTGTTTTTCTCAATAAACTTCCGGAAGACTTGCAAACGTTATACAAAACAAGTTCGAAAAGTTATAAATATAAATCAAAGCGTTTCCTTACACAAAACTTCTCCTAAAAAAAAAAAAAAAAATGTATGTATCTACCTACTACCTATAAAAGTTCACCCTCATTTAAAAGTAGGTTGTTGAATGTATAATGTATATTGTTGATATTTATAGATTATGTATTTAGTATAGTAAGTAAAATTTTGTTAAAGTTTAAACGGCTCGCCAGCACTCAGATAAGCCCTGAGAGGCTTTCGATGTGTGGCTTAAACATAATTGTAATAGAATAAGTTTTTTAGACAATAAATAAATATATATATATATTCGGGTCGGCTGAATACTAGTACTCTCCGCAATTCAGTTAGCACTGGGTAAGACGATATAATATACCCCTTGATAAAAATTAGTTATCTGATTTTTTGACGAAAGTCAAAGATCGCTTAAATCATCAATGAGGATACCAATAACAGTGAGAAATTCTTAAAGATGCCATAGACCATAATAAGTCCTAATAACCCCTATAACATCATTAGAACAAAATAAAAACAAAAGGTAGAAATAAAAGTGATCTGGTAATCCCAAAAACACAACGTCGAAACTGGCAAGTCCTAAATAAATACGTGGGAACGGCCTTGAACCGTCCATTAATTCCAAATGGACCCTCGGCATGGGACTAAACATTTGTTGAAGGGAATTAATTCCGTAAGGACTATCGAGTTTTTCTCGACCGAAGATAAAATAAATAAAGCTGTTATGGATAGCAACACATGTTTGGTTTTTTCGCAGAAAGGGTAAAGGCACTTTCGACTCTTAAAAAATTATTTCGAATAGGTGACCGAAAACTGTTAGGTAGGTTTAACTTTAGCTAACAAAAAATTCATGCACTTAAATATTGTGCATCTTAAAAAGACCAGTTCTTGGAATCTTAATTAAACACCTCAACGTGAATATAGAAATAAATGTGTAAATTAAATAAATACGAACGTTCGCAAGAACTTCTGGAGGTTCCGTTGAACAAAAACATTTCAAGTAAAATTAACTCTTACTGAGTTAGGCCTAACAGCTAACAATGAATGATGGAACTGGGACGGAAGCTGATTGAGGTTCAGGGTAATCTGTAGGTCAGGTGTCACCAAAATGTTTCAGACGGCTTTTATATTTTTGGCGAGAAATTCGATCAGAAATTATGGATTTGTAATGCATGAGTGACGTATCCATAACACGACGGTATATATATGAGCTCAAAGTGTTACTAATACTGGCGAGTCTGGAAACATGATTATTATTGAATGTCAATATTTTTTTTAGAAAATTCACACCATTGCATCATAAGGCAACGACAGGCCGTGACGGCGCGTTCGTGTTCCACGCGCGCCTCAAAGACGACACGGCACGGTTAGCGCAGTGGCTCAAGCAATGGACTGCCGCGCTGCGTGTCGCGGGTTCGATCCCCGCACGGAACAAATATTTGTAAGACCTACAGATAGTTGTTCCGGGTCTGGGTATTTGTGTATGTGAGTTTAAATGTTTGTGAACGCACCCACGATACAGGAGAAATTCCTAGTGTGGGGCAACGTTTAAAAAAAAAAAAAAAAAAAAAAAAAAAAAAAAAAAAAAAAAAGAGATGTCCGCAACATTGAAAGGGCCCGCAAAGGCCGACGTCCGTCGCGGCTGCGAGTTGTTCGAAAGAGATACCGCGGCCTCAACACAAAGGGCTAAGAAGGAACATGGGTGGTTTTAGTCAGTAGAAGACTGACACATAATGATTTCCCACCCTCCACAAAAAAGGGCTAGTATTTGTTTTGTATTGGCTATGTAAAACCACAATTTCCGTATTATCTAATATTATATGTAATTCTGTCTTAAATAAATCTGTAGAAGTCACTCTCGCCCTTTGACTTACTTTACAGAACTAACGAATCCCCGTTTATTTTTTTTTCCTCATACTCATCGTAAAACATTGGAGTCCTAGTAATATATTGATTTAGGAATGTGCAAACACTGACCGAAGCACACGTTACGTGTGTACACTGCTGATTTTGATATATTTTTGTAAAGTGCCCTTAGTTAGACATACTACGCAGACCCTCACTCGAAGATTTTTGGGATTTTTATGTATTAAAACGTAATTTCACTATTTAGATGGAGAGGGAGAGGAAGGCCAAAGAAAAGATGGATGGATTGTGTGACGAATGATATGAAAGAGAAAGGAGTAAACGTGTTGCGCCGACCCTAAATAGAATGGTGGGGCAGGAAGATGATTCTATTTATCTTCGGGGACGCGGGCAGACACCAGGCGGGCGATCAGTCCTTTCGTTGTAGATTATTTCGCCCAGTACCCGGAAGATGATGGTGATGAACATAATTCACTACAGACTCCAAAGAGTTAGACAGAGATGTAGCTACTGAATAAACCAGCGATATTTCGCATAACCCGGCGTTTGTCATGACCACAGGTAGGTATGAACGTGAATGAATCAAAGTTTGTATGTAAGAAAGTGGCGTTCTTTACTTTCTGCGTAGGTTCCATGAAAAAAAGGTACCAATTAGTTTATGAATACGGTATGTTTTACTTTACAAAGTACTTCTTCTTACCTCCCAGTCTCAGTTCAGCAGCTGCTTGTGCGCTGTCCAGGTCTCTCTCTGCGAAGCACTGGTACATGCCCCTGTGAGCCCGCACGACCCCGTGGACCCGCAGCACCCGCTCCCCGCCCCCCACCGGGACACCGTCGTGCAACCACCTCACCCGTGCGTCCCCGCCTTCCACCGAGCAGTTGAACGTCACTGAGCTACCCGAGTTGGCAACCTGTAGAAAATACCATCGCAATACTTATATACGCAAAATATTTTTAGTCATTTCATTACAGAAGCATTTTCAGCAGGCTCTGTTAGTAGATACGTTTCACATCAGATTATCCAGAGCTTTTACAAAATCCAAACCAACATTCCAAACCTTTTGTTGATTTAGTTTCGAATCAAAACATTTGAAATTCAACTTGCGTTGTATTAAATATTCAGGTCAAACCAACAGTCCTCGCCTATAGTGACAGGTGACACAAAAGAGACGAATTAACGCAATTATCGCAACTGTCGGAACTCGATAAACAAGCGACAAATACGAGCGAGTCGACTCAAGACGATCCTGTGAGTTCACCTCATAAATTATTCAGTAGGACATCACCTAGTGACTACGTCACGCCGCGTGTCGGCTCAAACTGGATTACTAGGGCTGCTACCAATAGTAGGGGCATCTACATCCTACAAGTCTTTGATCCGATGTGTTGGGTTTCCAATTACGTTTAATATTGGTACGACATTTATTTGCACGAAACGTAATGAAATTCGGTTGGCAACGAGCCGTATAAGTTGAGATTGATTTAATGTTCCTAAATTATTTACTTTGGTATGTGGATACCTCTTTTATGTCATTTAAGTAAATACATTCCCACCATCTGATTGGCAGGCGTATAATTATATTTTTCGTAGTTACTATACTTAAATCCAAGAATCCTGTCAGTAATTTATTAGTAAACAAACAGTATTTAATCCAAACGTCAACATCGATTTGTTTGTGATCAGTGATAACAAATAACAAGTCATCCTTTAAATGTAATGCTTTTCCTGTTTCAGCATCTTCAGGCCAAGAGAGGCCGAGCTATTCTGTATCGGAAGCGCCACAGCAATAAGGAAGTGATAAGGCGGTCCATTGATAGTTGAGACTGGTCGGCTTGTGTCAACCACACGTCCGGCATAGTGACAACCCTATGAAGAGAGGTTGCTAGGACCGCTATTCAACATAGTACCTGAATAATTTATTGTTATGGTCAACGATATACATGTATGTTACATACTCCAGGGGAATGCCTATGTAGATAAAATATGGGATTTTGGTGAAATATTTAGGCGTAGACTTTGGCAAAAAACAAATACATAATAATATAGGATATTAAAATGTCAGACGTAAACAACAGATTTCTATGAAAGCCAGATATTTAGATTTCGTTCTTATTTTATTACTAGAGAATAGTTAATTTCGAACTATAGGTTTAAAACAAATGAAGGGACCTTGTTTTAAATTCATCAATTTCGTGTGCCAAGAGCTATTAGCAAACTTCTGATCTTGAGATAAACTAATGAAAACACTTTTGTTCTGTTCTTAATCAAATTATGTACAAGCAATATTTACTTGTGAATTAAATTACACCGAATCAAGCTTGCTTTATTAAATTTGATGGCCGAGTCTCAGAATTAATTAAAAACCAGAATAAACGTTTAATGTCTGAAACAACAGACGTCTTTCTGTTATGAAGGCCATTTGGAAATACACTGATTTGTGTTTCATGTTTGTCAATAACGGACGGTAAATAATTTCGTCAGAAAGCATGGCTAGTGATAAAGCTTACAATTTATTTTTATTTTCTATTTTTTTTTCGTTTAAACTGAACTGATATTATACCTAGAACCAAAATTCGTTGTCATTTGTGACATTTGCCAACCCTCACTGCCTGTCCCCGACTGGTCTCTCATGAAAAATCCTGTGCTGTTTGATTATCGTTGAATGTTCCAGCTAGCAGTTTTTATTTTTCAATTCAAAACATTTCCTAGAAATGCGAAATAGACGAGCAAAGCATGTCATTGAATTCCAGTGCAATGCAAGTAGCGCAGTCATCCGGCATGAAACATTGAAACGTTTAAAAATATTCTCCGTATTTTTACATGACAGAGAGAATTTTTCGCTTCTATTGTCTCCAAGTTTGCATTTCAGTGGACGAGTTTTTTTACATGAAATTATTAATTTATTAATAGGGTTTGTGATTTTTGAAGTGGATGCAAATAAATTGCGGTAAACAAATATCGAATTTATTTGATTTTCACTTGCCATTGATGGTTTGACTGACGTTAGGCCCATATGCACTCCCCTCGGGGCTGCGGTTTGTCCCGTTGGGGCTGCGGGTTGTTTGAAAGAGATACCGCGGCTTCGACACAAAGGGCTATGAAGGAACATGGGTGGTTTTTAGGCAGTAGACGTCTGCCCAGAGCGGGAGGAGTCATTTGATGATTTCACACCCTCCAAAAAATAAAAAAAGGGTCATATGCCCGAGAAAATTATTTAGGTAAACAAAACGGTATGCGGCACTTACGGCTTCAATTTAATATAACACATCTCTCTCTTTAAACTGCTGATAAACGAAGTCCATTGAACTCAGAGATAACAAAATATATTTTGAAAGTTTTACATTTTACAATGAATGGGTCATAATAGTCCCAACAGAAAATTCTTTTATGTAACGTTTACTAAATAACAATTAAAATGAATTTTGAATGAGGTGCGATTGCGAGCGATATGAATAATGGGCATCATTTTAAAATTTCCTGCGCTAACGAATTCTGTGGAATTTCAACCGGCTTTTACGATTAAATTAGTTTATCTCCGAAAGTCAGCTCAGACTTTGCTCGGCTTGTATTTGATCAAAACGAAGGGAAGTAGAAGTCTAATTTATCTCCTGTAGCGATAACTCTGCTGCAGTGAGCCATTCTCGATTCTCGGAATTCTGTCGGGTGGACTTTATCACGCTTTTTGATTTGTCTATCTACCTACTACTACCTATATAGAGTTCCACTGTAGATCAGAAGCCCCTTTTCCTGGCTAAATCTAGTGCAATTTCCAGCCGCAATTTTCTAGTAAACAAGATTAGATCATCACACTAGTTTCGCCGTAATCTATGTAGCCGACGTTCTCGTTTGGTTCGAATAAAACGAACTGAGATTTGCAACTAAAATATCCTGAACAAACAAACCGCCCAGAACAGGCAGTTAGCCCCGCGAACTCAAGAACCTCGCCCCATCTTGTCTATATTCGATGAGCGAACCGCTAGGATCACATCGCGCGATGTGTCTCCCCGCTCTGTGATCTGAATACTTATTTTTCAATTTTTGCAACGTCACCCGCCGCTGACGAGAATTTAGCCGCTCGTCCAAATACAGATGTAGCAACGTTCGGGACAATTGTGTTTTCTGTTAGCCCTCCTTATGTAATAAAAGAAAATGTCGGGAGGTTTCTCGTGGCTGAAACGTACGCTGTTTATTCTCCGACAAGTTCGGAATAATGCGATCGAGTTGTGCGTCTATCGGTCACGTCTTTTTGTACGAAGATAGCGTCTGAATTTGGCGTGGAAATGTAAGAGAGCGAGGAATAATTGGGTGACGAAACATTTTTGGAATAATAGGATGCAAACTGGATTAGATCAGTTAGTACATACTTTGAATGCAAAAGTTGCGTTTAATATTATTTTGTTGTCTTTTTTTTTTATTCAGAAAAGTATTTGTGACCTAATACTTGGGCTTCTTTTCTTCTATGATCTCATCTAATACGACAAAAACTAACTAATTATGAAGTCATATAACTAACTGAGTCAGCAGTAGCGCTTGCGACGACTAAGGCCATAAGCGCTAACTGCTAGGTAGTAGAACTATTGGGTGTTTCCATCTGGAATTTTTCAGAAGCAGCCTAGGGTTTGTATATGTACCTGATTAGGGCAGGGGACTTAAACGGCAAAATATGGGGCAGAAGTCTTCAGGAAAACACAGTCATGGTGCTACGTTAAATAAGACTCTTCTCACCTGCAACTGCGGATGCACACTAACAACCAGCCGGGAGCGGACCCTGAGCCTGGCATCCCTCCTCTGCTCCCCAAACTGGTTGTGCGCCCTGCAGGTCCACACGCCGCCGTCAGATAGCTGCGCGCGCCGGATGATCAGCACCTGTTCCGATACTGAGATCCTGATGCTGTTGGACACGGGGCTCAGGCGGCCGTTTGAGTGGCGGAACCAGCTGGAAAAGGTGGCACGTTTAAGTATAGGCCTTCTAGATGCCCTAAAAATATTGATGAAAACATAAAGTCATATTCCGGAGCCACCGTTGCTTTATAAAAAGCAATTTGCCCATACTGATTTGACTGAACCTTAAATAGTTTTTAATTTTCCACGAATATTTACTAACATTAAGCGACACCTAAAGTAACGAGTATGCTTTCACTTAGGTGTAATGTTAGTGACGCCGCTATGAGCGTATCGTATCGTATCAAGAACCACCAAAAGTTTAAACTGCTTTCATGTAAATAAAACTCTTAACGTATATATTACATTAGTAGGTAAGGTCTTAGCTGGGCCAGGAGTCAATTCCAATAATTCGAAACATGATGACGAAGCGAAACTGCTGGACTTTTTCCAGGTCCGTCGAATTGTTCGTATTTTATTTAGGCATTATTCTGGCCGTCTGTGTAGCCTACCTAAACAGCTGGCCGCCGTAATGGGAACGAAGCCAAGTGGGTTTCTCATTGCAACAATCTATCCTTCACAAAAGTTATTATGTAATGCACTTTCATTCTCACATTACTTTTTTGAACGAAAAGCTAAAATAATGAATCACGGATTTCGTTCAGGTTTTCTCTAAAATTGCCAGTAGCTTTGTAGAACGAAAATCGCGGGCTTACGTAAACTCGCACTGGGTGCAAGTTCTGGAGTAACTAAGTAGTTTTGATGTAATCTGTTGTAAGTACCTGTAAGTGGGCGGTGGACTTCCAATCGCGCAGCACACCAGTCGGATGTCTCCTCCTTGAGGAACCATCTCGTCTTCCGATACCGACAGCATTCTTGGAGCCATGCTTGTTGATGCGTCTGTAATAATAGGTTCAATTACTCATATTATATTCTAGCAGACTCATAATCTATACTAATATTATAAAGAAGTAAAGTTTGTGTGTTTGTATATTTGTTAAATTGTAAGGGGTAATCTCGGGATCTACAAAACTGATTTTTCTATACTAATATTATAAAGAAGTAAAGTTTGTGTGTTTGTATATTTGTTAAATTGTAAGGGGTAATCTCGGGATCTACAAAACTGATTTTAAAAATTCTTTCACCAATAGAAAGCCACATTATTGCTGAGTGTCATAGCCTACTTTTTATCCCTGTATTCCCACGGGAACGGGATCTACGCGGGTGAAGCCGCGGGACGTCCGCTAGTAGAATATACGTTTGACTCTGACTTATGTATGCAGACCAAATACATTGATTGAGGGTTAAAGGAAGAATGGTGTTGATAATTCTAATTTGTGCCAGTTGTAATTTTTTTTTTTTTGTTTTTTCATTGAACCTTACCTCTTAAACCTTAAACCATTCATGCAATTATTACAAGGCTCACAGTTATCATTAATAAGTAGCGCTATTTATAGTGTATTTAAAAATAATATAGTTACTAACGTGAAACAGTGACCATAGCCGGTGGACTGCTCCTCTTCTCGCCAGTGAGCGCATGCTGTGCCTCACAGGAGTATGAGCTTCCATCATCAGGTCGAGCGTCGCGCACCACCAGGATATCGTTGCGACTGCCACCCACTATGTAGCGACCACCTGGAATAAGGCTATCTTGTGAGGAAGTTTTATACCTTCTAGACTGATGTCCTGATAAGATTCTACATTGTGAGGTTTGAATTATGGTTGGCAGTATTTTAGCCTTAAATACCTGGTTTCATCGTTGCACCTTAAGCAACTTTCTCACGGTTTGTACTTTTAACTACCACAAGTTATGGGTGTTGGTTTTCATTATTCTAGTGAGCAGTAAAAATGTTGGAATGTGATTAGTTAATTCTAAATTCGACATTTTTCTTAACTGCTTATTTATCTACCAGTCAACATTAGGGTCAAATAGGACAGCATTGTGGTAGAGTACAAAAAATAATAATAAGGAGAAAATCATTTTGTTATATAAATTGATATACATAAATAGGTACTTATAGGCTGCTTCTATAATTTTTTTTCTTCCATACAATTTGAATTTAAATCTTCTGATTACTGATCTCCACAGCTCCAATCAGTAACAACTGCTCATATAATAAGGTACAGGTCAAAGCAAGGCAGAGCACAAACAAGCTTTCTATCTGATTAAACTGCAGCCTTCCCTTCCGATACATCCATCAACATCCTACTAGGAAGCTGAAGTGACATACACGGGGTGGGCGGGGGGTGGGGGTATTATTACCTCCACATCCTTGCCCCCCCCGTCAAGAGGTTTAGACAGAAGGTCTACTAAGAAACGGACACAATAGACGGTCTACTAAGAAAGAATAAGAATCGTAAAAAAATCGTGTAGCAATTCAGAGTTATGATATAATCTACCTCGCACTTGTGATCCCACATTATGCTGAGATGGGACTATAGGTCACATTTCACCCACATTTCACACATTTTTGTTAAAAGGGGCGAGCATTGATATCAACCGAGAACACATCCAGTCTCTGGGCTACTCAGTAATTCCTAATGGCAAAATATAAGTCGCAGGAGTAGGTAGTCCTTAGGACAACTTGATCAACGAGACGGACTACTATGACTCTTCAATCAAAACCATAATGGAAAAATGGTACCTTAATTTTATTGTATACGGTACTCTACGAAATGTTTCCTATTCATTCGGTTAGGTACCTACTACCTATTTATTTATGTATGCCCAAACTTGGGGTCACCAGTTTTATAGGACGGTGCTTCTGAAACCATTTTATGTGTGTAGGAGTGGAGGAGGTAGTGAAACGCTCATGACTTTGAAATTAGGAGACAACTTCGATCGAGTGCACTTACCCATTTATAGCTGGGGGTGACACCATTTGACCGACGTCGACGTCGACCTACCTACTCTTTGTGTTGGACACTCGGAGACAAAAGTGACATCACACAAATTGTATAAAGCTTTGCTCGCCACAGACAAAAGAATTGGAAAAGCTATTTGAGAGCTCGAAAATTTAAACCGTTTTCACTTTTCAGCGTTGATATGAAATGTTGAGTTCAATCTTATTACTGAACTCTTGTGAAGAACAAATTGAGGGGTAGGTATGAGTTTGTGCCTTTTCGATCGCATTAACGTAAACTTTATTTTGTACTACAGCTGCATTAACGACCTCTGTTGACAAACATGTCTTAAAACTTATTCCATACAAATTAAAATCAACTCCACAAAAAACGAATCCAACGAAATATTTAGATCAAATAACGCAGATGGTTTGAACGTTAATAAACTTCATTCCTCGAGTACTCGTTTTACACTTACCAAAAGCAAATCAGCAGTAAACTCTTCAACACGTCTTATATACCTAACCTTTCATTCAGTTCAAAACGCTTGTGTGCGGTACAGTACGCCACGTTGGCGGAGCGTCTCGCCGGTCGTCACCGTTTACGATCAGATAACTTTCAAGCGAGACTTTTTCAATGAATTCTAAATGCGCGACTACACCACGGCTCCCCTTCGCGCTCGAGCGCTTTGTTTCACGATTGTCGACTGTTAACTGATCCAGTCGATACTATTGTTACTTTGTTTGGCTTTTAAGTGTTTTTCTTTATAAATTTAATATGAGAGTACTGGGGGCAGTATTTTTAGACGTTCATAAGAGGGTTATTAGTCAAAAGGTATAGGTTATTAATTTAGGATACAGGTTTAAATTAAATATTTCTCTTGTAAATACCTACATGGCAGAAGTCAAACAGAAAACAACGTGACAGCAACGTGAAATGCAGATAATAAAGACTGCAGAGAATAATTAAATCCGCCAATCAAAATATTGGGAAAATTAAATCAGCGTCAATCAATTTAAACAAAGAGCAGCGTCAAACTGAAAATCTACTTCTATTTAAATTGTTGTTTTTGATTATTTGCGTATCATCAAAACAAAGTAAACAACACAACACAACTGAAAAAATAATTGCATGGTTTGCTGGCATACAATCGAGTTGGTGCCTACCTTATGACGTCACAACATGTCGCGCGGCCCGTCGGCGCGGAACAGAATAACGAAGTTTTAATTAACGCCCTTTTGAGTCCTTTGTGCCAAAATATTGTCGATTGTCAACCGAATAAATCAACTTGCGAATTGAATATAATAAAGATAAGTTTCTGTGAATATTATAATTGTTTTAGTATGTTTTCTATAGTTAATTTTATGGACTCTAGTCTTAAGTACCTGAATAGCGAGTGTATTTCAAAGATACACAGAGGCAATATCCCACTAATTACGACGTAGTAACAATTTAATATTCTAGTTATAAAAATGCTAGAAAAACAACAAGAGCTATTTTTATATAATTATGGTATGTAATTTAAAAAATACAAATAATATTCTGAAAAGAAAGGAAGTACCGTGGAAATATTTTAACATAGGTACAATTTTATTCACGGTATCTGACACCTGTTAAAATTGCTTTCTACAATACTAAAACAGAATCATGAATATCAATTGATTACTGAAATTAGTTTCTTTTTCAGAAATTTAATTTAGCAAAACAGAAGTGGGTCATGAACAACAAGAGAACTCATTCCTTAATAAAATAAGAAAGATTCTGATTTACTTTTAATTTCGTTTGGAAACTTGTTAAATTACTTTTGAGAGTAATTTATGGTAAAATTTGTAAAGTATCTGTCTCTGAAGACAATGTCAGCGATGTAGGATTAAAATTTATCTGGCATTTATCTTCCATAGCCGCTGTTGAGTTGAAATTCAAGTTATTTCGGGTTTATTTAAGCAATTCAATCATTTAGACAGCGTTTATCGAATTGTTTTAAATGCAAAAACGACCTAGCCTGTTATATCATAAACATTGGACTTAGGTATTTGTTTACTTCAAAAGCATAACGAAAACAAAACAACTTACTAAAATACACAAAAACGTCGAAAGCTAAAGCACATCCCATAATGGATAAGCAGCAAGCAACACATCGATAACGATGGTAATCGGGCCATCAAAACATTTTCCTTAAGGACCCGAAAAAAATAGCGAAAGCCTCTTGGATCTTGTCTTTAAGAACCTCATCGAGAAATTAACTGATCCTTTATCGCGGCCTTAACTTGTTTTATGCGATCTTTATGAACGGTACGTCATTCAAATAACCATAAAAGTGAATGTTGGGGCTGTTCAATGAATGTATATTGTAGGAGGCTGCGCAGGGCTCCGCGGGCAGGAGCTGATCGGTGACGCGAGATAAGCCGCGCAACGTCTGTCGCTACTCGATAAGCGTCGGTAAAAACCTCCACTAAAAGCAAGATGTGGCCTTTTTAATTTGAGTTATGTAAAGTGAGGTTACGTCGGGTGACAGGGAATTGAATATTTTATGGGTAGATAATTATAATATTAGATAGTTGGGATGGATATAAAATTGTAAATTGATCTTTCAATGAATCAGAGAATGTCCCAGTAAGAAAATAATAATAATACAGTGCCACATAAAAGCCCGGTTTCTGAAACAAAGATCACCAAGAAAGTTCATAGATGTCAAGCGTGAGTAAACTGATATTATTTGATGATTCATTTACTAACAGCTAAACAGTTCGTTTGACTTGCGTTTAATTTTGACACGATTTTGATGTTTGTTCTAAAACCTGGGACCGTAAATTGATTCGTTTATAATAACTGTAGCACAATTAAAACTCATACTGCCTTATTAATAAAAATAGTTAAACCTGGTTTAATTTAGGCTTGGTTTATCTCGCATGCCGTCGCTTTCTTTTGAATATTTTTGAAGTGAGACGGCATGCGAGATAAACCAAGTCTAAGTTAAACCAGGTTTAACTATTTTTACTAATAAGGCGGATTGTGTTTAGCAAAGAATGCAACTTTCTTGAAAAACAAAAAACGTACGTAGGTATGTTTTAAGCTTAAGTAAAGTTTTCTTAACAATTTCCGTATCGCTGCTTTAAAGCCTGGCTTATTTAATGGCTACATATTTACATGACAATCCATATTGTTCTAGACGCGAGAGCGTCTGAGTAGCAATACATGTAGAATACATTAGCTGTTTATTTTCCGGAAAGCAGTAAAACTCAGCTGAGCGAGTGGAGCGAGCGGAGCTAAATGATGCTTGTAGTAAATGTGCACGCTCATGACGTACTGCCAAGTTTACACCACTCGTCTTACAGCGCCGAAATTAATATGACCTTAATTAAGTTGTGTTTAATGTTACATTTCGCCAAAATTAACTAAACTATTTGAAAGTAAATTCAGTGTTAATAATATTATTCAGTGGTCAATTGGCTTCTAGCGAGAACGGTCGCGTCATACACGTTCTTGCACAAGTTCGCGCTCGTGTAAAACTGTTGACGCAGCAACATACTCCGGCGCGTCTTGACACGGTCGCCGCGATGACCTACATACCGCCCTAAGTGAATCATGTGTAATTGTGCAAATAAACGATAAGTTATAGTTTTTAATATTATACTACTCAATTATGTCTTCACCAAACAAAATAGTTCTCAAAACTGAACTCGAGCATAAGTTGTACAACAGATACATCGAGGAACAGAATGAGCGCCTCGAACTACAAAAACTAGTGAAAGACCTCAGTGGTCAGATAGAATCTCTGCAACAACAGCTGAAACTCATTCAGGAGCAAAAGAATGTTCCTTCACAGAAGGAACAGTCAACGAACGACAAGCCCCAAAATGCAGTCGAATATGGGACTGACGAGGAGGAACTTGCCCGAGAAACCGAGTGGGTACGACAAAAAAGTAGGAAGAAAAGGAAACTGAACACTTCGCTATCTCCTCCTTCTCAAGGAGGAAACTTAAATGAATCTCAGGCCGGCACGAAACCCGAGAAACCAAAAGAAAAGAGGGCACCACAACCTCCACCAATCATAGTCGAAAACATCAAGAACTACCAACAGTTCTACGACCTTCTTTTGACTAGTCTAAACGGTGATTCATTCATTGTAAAAATGATGAACGGGGAAACGGTTAAAATAAACGCCAAGGATGAAGACTCATATCGAGCGGTATCAAAATTATTGTTGCAAAATAACTGTCTCTGGCACTCGTATGAGAATAAACAGGACAGACCGATACGAGTTATGGTCAAAAACCTGCACTCATCATGTCTGCCGAACAGAATAGTCGAAGAGCTGAATGCTAAAGGTTATAAAATTCAGGATGCCGTAAATAAACTAAGCTGGAGGACTAAGGAACCTCTTAACATGTTTATGTTATCATTCCAAAAAGATGAGAACATTAACAATATCTACGGTATTAAGGCCATATTAGGTTGTAAGGTAGACGTACAGCCTTTAAAAACATCAAATTTAATTCCTCAGTGCAAAAGGTGTCAAGCATATGGCCATACACAAAAATATTGTTCAAAGGAACCAAGGTGTGTGAAGTGCACTGGTAAACACCTCACCAAGGACTGTACAAAATCAGTAGATACAAAACCTAAATGTGTTCACTGTGGCGAGCCTCACCCGGCTAACTATAGAGGATGTATTGTAGCTAAAGAACTACAACAAATGAAAAATAAAGCCTCCAAAAGAAAAGTAGCTACGCCTAACATCCCGGCCTCTGGTGCTGAGAGACAACAACCATCACGTTCTACTCACAGAAAGGTAACAAATAATGTGTCCTTTGCGCAAATGACAAAAGGACCGCAACCACAGTCACAGCCAACGGTGCTCCCAAATTCTGTAAGTACTAATACAGATGAAAATATTAATAAAATTTTAAGCATGTTAACTTCTTTTGACCAAAGGTTGAGGAACATAGAAAGTAAACAATTACCTACTCATTCAAACCAAAAATGAAAAACACACTAAAAATTATGACGTGGAATGCAAACGGACTCCTGAAACACCGAAACGAGTTGCAGGCAGTCTTAACAACAGAGCAAATTGATGTATGCCTCATTTCAGAATCTCATTTTACGAGAGAATCTTTTATTCACATAACAGGCTATAACATATATCACGCACTGCATCCCAACAACAAAGCGAGTGGTGGCAGTGCCGTCATTATTAAAGATAACATCTACCATTACTTGGAACACAAATGCGAAGAACAATTTGCACAAACTGTAGCTGTTGTGGTCAGAACCAAACATCATGATATTACCATATCAGCTGTATATATTCCACCTAAGTATGCGCTGAAAACAGAGCAGTACAGGAATCTATTGAAAGCTCTAGGAAACACATTCATATTTGGAGGTGACTTTAACGCAAAGAACACACATTGGGGGTCTAGGCTAACTAATACGAAGGGTAAGGAATTGCTATGTGCTATCAGAGAAATCAAGTGCAATGTGATTTCAACGGGCAAACCCACTTACTGGCCTACCGATATTAGAAAAACACCAGATTTGATAGACTTCTTCATTTATAAGAATTTGTCAGCTGCATACCTTAACATAGAAGAAGGATATGATATGCATTCTGATCATTCACCCATTATCTTAACTCTAAGCGAGACAATAATACAAAAAGAAAGCAGTCCAACCTTAGTGAACAAAAACACTGACTGGGAGAGCTTTCAATTTGATTTAGACCACTGTATAGACCTCAAAGTATCCCTCAAAAACAAACAGCAAGTAGATGACGAAGTAGCAAAATTTATTACCGACATCCAACGTTGTGCCTGGCGAAATACACCTGACATGAAAAGAAGAGTTGCAACTCAAAGATATCCACTGGAAATTAGAAATCTAATAGCCATAAAGCGAGTCCAGCGACAAAAGTGGCAAAAATTTAGATATCCGCCTGATAAAACTCTGCTAAATAAACTCACAAAAAGGTTAAGTAGAGCAATTCAGGAATTTCACGATGAGACAACAAATGATTACCTTAGTCAACTGTCAAGTAATGGCACATCTGATTACTCACTATGGCAAGCCACTAAAAGCTTAAAAAAGCCTATCAATCACGTTTCACCTATTCAAAAACCAGATGGCGAATGGGCCAAAAATAATGAACAGAAAGCGACTATATTTGCAGAACATCTAGAGCAAACTTTTCAAACGAACAGCGAGGAAAGCTCTGAAAATATAACACTGGACGCGACTCATCATGACAACATAGAAATAAAACTTGTTACTCCAAAAGAAGTTAACAACATTATCAAAAATTTGGCAAAAAGGAAATCCCCGGGATACGACCTAATCACTGGAGAACTCCTACATAATCTGCCACGTAAAGCAATTGTGAAACTTACAACCCTTATCAATGCCACATTTCGGTTAAAACATGTGCCTAGTATGTGGAAAGTTGCTGAAGTTATCATGATTCCTAAACCTGGAAAACCACCTCGAGAAATAACATCATACAGGCCCATATCACTCTTACCAATTATATCCAAATTGTTCGAAAAACTACTACTCAGGCGTTTAAAACCTATTATAGAAGACAGAGAACTGATTCCCAACTACCAATTCGGTTTTAGAGAAAAACACTCCACAATAGACCAAATACATAGGATAACCAATGTTATTGAAAAAACATTAGAAGATAAGAAAGTTTGTTCTACAGTATTTCTAGATGTAGCTCAGGCATTTGATAAGGTATGGCATGGAGGCCTAATATATAAGTTAAGTAAAATGCTCCCAAAACAATTTGTGGATATTTTGGAATCCTATTTAACTGAGAGGACATTTAGAGTGAGACATGAGGATGCTTATTCAGATATCAAACAAATAAAAGCTGGTGTACCGCAAGGAAGTGTTCTTGGACCTATCCTGTACCTATTGTACACCTGCGATATCCCTGAAACCAATAACAGCGTCATTGCTACTTTTGCAGACGACACGGCTATCATGGCTACAGGTGTCACTCACACAGAAGCAGTGGAGAAGGTACAAACTGCCGTTAATGCCATCACCGATTGGACAAAAACATGGAAAATCAAATTAAATGAATCTAAATCGACACATATCGACTTCACAAACCAAAGACCTAATTATACACCAGTATATATTAACAATCGTGTAATACCACACGAAAATACGGCAAAGTACTTGGGCATGACGCTAGACGCAAAACTTCGCTGGAAGGCTCATGTCAAAAAGAAACGCCAGGCGTTAGACCTTCGCTATAAAAATATGTACTGGCTACTTAGCAGATATTCTAACTTGTCAGTGTATAACAAAGTACTTTTATACAAGCAAGTACTCATGCCAGTATGGACATACGGCATTCAACTTTGGGGATGTACAAAACGGACTAACGTTGATATCATACAAAGATTCCAAAATAAGGTACTTCGGGCTATAGTAAATGCTCCCTGGTACGTCAGAAATGATGACATCCACCGAGACCTTGGAGTGGATCTTGTAACTGAAGTTATAAAAAAACACGCCGAAGCACACGAGCAGAGGCTTCTTCATCATGTGAACGTCGAGGCTATCCAGCTACTTGACACCACAGACATAGTGAGAAGACTAAAAAGAACTAAACCATTTGAGTTAGTTTAGTAAAGTTAGTGTAATGCAGTGCAGTGCAGTGAGTGCTTCGCTACGTTTAAAGAACACGTGAACAAAGTGTCTTTCAACTTAATAGAGACTATAAGAAAAGTGCCAATGGACACATTCTTAATTTTGTATAAGCTTTAGCAAATTAAGTTAAATTTAAATTACTTATTAGCCTCAAGGTCTAGATTGTAATTGTATGAGTAACCGTTTATTAGCGAGTACTTCATAATGAAAAAAAAAAAAAAAAAAATAATATTACTCACTAACAGTGAATTTTGGACAAGTGAAACGAAATGTGATCAGCACAACTAAACGGGGTTTAATAGCTTTTCATATTATTTTCTTTCAGTGCCAATATTCCGAAGTAATTATTGATTGACAGGTTTTTCTGTTATTGTTAATCGAAGACCTCTTTTGAAAGTTTTGAGAGTAAAGTTTAGTTAGTCAATAATTAATTAACATTTATAGTACTGATACAATTTAAAAACGAACGACGGAAGTTTACATACCATAGACAAAAGTCTTCACACACAAAGACCAAGTCTCCTGAGGTATGATGTTCACTCAAGATAATATTCAAAAGCACAAACTGACAAACATTAAGTAAATAAATGTAAGGAACGGCGTGTTTCAGCTGTAACACTGAGTTCCTCAAACTGGCGCACGGATATTAAATCAAGCGCAGAGTAATCTGCATAAACGAACGCGAAACTGCCAACTACTGCCAGCGACCAGCTGCATCTGTGCCGATCACTAGATGGTGCAAATTAGCCTTTTTTTGTTCAACTTCATAGTTTTTAACAAAGAAAAATAGAGGCAAGGTTTGTTAAAGTTTGGCTGTTGGCAGTTTAAGAGAAAATTATAATTAAGTTATGCAAAGGAAAAGTGTCGTTTAGTTCTTGATTAAAAAAAGTTTTGGTAACTTTGAACTAGTCAAATGAAACTGAGATCGTATTAGGAATTTAATATTACAAACGGCAACATACCTACCTACTTATCATAAAAATCATTATTCCTCAAAATAAAATTAGAACTTTTTGATGAGGATGAATAATATTGCAAAAGTCATCATCATTCTCCTGCCCTTATCCCAATTCATTTGGGGTCGGCGCAACATGTCTTCTTCTTCCATACTTCCCTATTTCTCGTCATCTCAGCAGTCACCTCCTTTCTAGCCATATCATCCTTCACACAGTCCATCCATCGTTTCTTTGGCCTTCCTCTCCTTTTATAGCCATCTACATTTATACTCAACATTTTCCTCACAACATTTCCTTCATTCCTTCGCATCACATGTCCATACCACGACAATCGATTACCCATTAACTTTTCATTCACTGGCGCCACTTTCAGACTTCCTCTTATGTACTCATTCCTTATTTTATCCTTTCGCGTCACACCACACATCCCTCTTAGCATTCTCTTCTCAGCCACATGCAATTGCCTTTCATTTATCCCTTTTGTGGCCCAACATTCTGATCCATACACGACAGCAGGTCTAACCATGGTCTTATAAATCTTCCCCTTGAGTTTAAGGGGAATGCGGACGTCGCATATTGTTCCCGTGACCTGCCGCCATTTCATCCATCCAGTGCTAATTCTGTGCTTCACACTACGATCTATTTCGCCATCGCTTTGCACGAGTGAACCGAGATACCGAAAGTCGGGGCAAATTGGAAGAAGCACGCCATCTAGCGCTATGGCTCCAGAACTGGAGAGACCGCCGAAATCGCAAAACATGTATTCAGTTTTACTTCTGCTGATTTTCAAGCCAACATTCTCCAGCTTCTGTTGCCATTTCTCCAATCTGCTCTGGATCTCAGGTCCATCTTCACCGACAAGAACAATGTCGTCGGCAAACAGCATGCACCAGGGTGCCTCTTCTTGTATGTCCGACGTCAGAGCATCCATAATCAACAAGAAGAGGTAAGGGCTTAAAGCCGACCCTTGGTGCAAGCCTACAGCCACACTGAACTTGTCGGTGTTGCCAGCAGCTGACCGGACGTAGGTACAAGATTGACTGTACATAGCACGAATTAACTCTACATACTTCCCTGGTATACCTTTCTCTTTTAAGGCCCACCACAACACATTCCGAGGTACCCTGTCATACGCTTTCTCCAGATCAATGAACACCATGTGCAAGTTCTTGTGTGCACGTCTGTACTTCTCGCATAATTGGCGAAGTGCAAAAGTGGCGTCCATTGTTCCTCGACCTGGCATAAACCCAAACTGGTTTTGAGTAATCTCACTCTCCTCTCTTATTCTTTTTTCTATCACTTTCTCCCATACTTTCATACTATGTGACATGAGCTTTATTCCCCGATAGTTGTTGCAGTCTTGCACATCACCTTTATTCTTGAAAATAGGCACTAGCGAACTATTGCACCATTCTTCTGGGATCGCTCCTTCATGCAACAACTTATTGAAGAATAAAGTCAGCCACATACATCCATCTTCTTTTAAACACTTCCATACTTCTACTGGTATTTCGTCGGGGCCCATGGCCTTTCCTCTTTTCATACTTTGAACTGCCTTCCTTACTTCATCTATACTGATTTTCCTCACTAATCCCATATTTACTTGTACAAGAGGTACAGTTTAAGCACACCATTCCATTCATTCTCTTCATTCATTAACTTTTTAAAATAAAACTTCCATCTGTCTTTTATTTCATTATCTTTTGTTAGAACCTTACCAGCGCCGTCTTATATACATTTAATATGAATTATATCTCTCGTTCTCCTTTCTCTCGCTTTTGTAATCCGGTAGAGCTCCTTCTGGCCTTTAGGACTGTCCAGTGAGTCATACAACTTATCCTGCGCCTTAGCCCTGGAAACTGCTACCGCCTTTTTTGCCTTTCTCTTCCATTCGTTATAATTCTCTTTCTTCTCATCTTTCAAACTGTCATTCCCGTCTGCTACACCCTGCCATTCTTTAAACGCAACCTTCTTTTCTTTTAAACTTTTTTGCACATCTTCATTCCACCACCATGTATCCCTATCTATCACACCTTTTCCTTTCGATTCTCCAAACACATCTTTTGCTACTTTCCGTATACAATTCGCCATCTCTTCCCATGATTCATTTACAGATTTTCCTTCCATATCCTTCATTTCAATCATCTTATCGATCACTTGACTCCTAAACATACTTAAACATTCTTCATTTTCTATCATACGCCATCTGGTTCTGGGTGGAGGCCGTTCTTTGTTTCTACTGGACGAGACACAGACTTTTAAATCCATTACGACCAGTCTGTGTTGGGAGACTTGGTCTTCACCTGGCAAGACTTTACAGTTTTTGACGAACCTAAGGCTATTTCGTTTGACCAGGAAAAAGTCTATTTGCGTCGCGTGGTGGCCACTTTTATAAGTAATGAGATGTTCATCTCTTTTTTTATACCACGTATTGGTTATTGCCAGGTCGAAGGCAGAAGCAGCTTGCAGCAGTGTCTCGCCGTCAGTGTTACGGTCTCCGTACCCCCAACCGCCATGCACTCTCTCATACCCATCCGTCATTCTTCCTACATGCCCGTTGAAATCACCCCCCACATACACTTCTTCACTATCCTGCACATCCAACATCACTCGATCAAAGTCTTCCCAGAACTTTTCTTTCACGCTCTCCTCACTTCCTGACTGGGGTGCATACACACTAACTATATTCATCACCAAACTATCAACAATCACTTTTACAGCTATCACTCTATCGCTCACTCTTTTAACATCCACAACACATTCTTTCAACTCACTATCCAGAACTATTCCCACACCATTTCGCTTGCCATCGCTGCCACAATAATAAAACTTGTATCCTTCTCCTATCTCTCTTGCCTTCTCACCCTTCCACTTAGTCTCTTGCAGACACGCTATTTTTATTCGTCGCTTTTTTAAAACATCTGCTAACTCTCTTCCTCTTCCAGTCATCGTACCTACATTCCAGCTCGCACACCTCATTCTTACTTCTCTTACTCTCTGAGCTTGCGTCTTACGTCGCACCCGCCCGTTCTGGTGCGACAACCCTTGTCCATTTCCCGCAGTGACCGGGTGCTGCCCCTGCGCGTCGCCTGAGGGGTACGCCCTAGCTCTAACATTACTTTCATTTATATGACTCATGTTGCTTTGGGTTTTGGCAGTTCTTTTTATGACCGGCCGCCTGCCTGACGTCAACCCTCCTTGGGAATGCTATTGTGCATATCTTTTAAATGTAAGTATGCTAAGTATTCCATTTGTCGCCTCTTACGACACCCGCTGGATGAGACGGGGTGGTGGCATTCTTTAAGCCCGGCACCACACGGGACCGGGCTTAAAGAACCGAAAGACCGGGGAAGAAAGACCGGGGAATAATATTGCAAAAGTGTTAGGTATTATATTATTTTAGGTGTAAAAATCATGAAAATCTTTCAAATGTTGTTATCTCATCATGTATGGCCTAATTGAGTAAGTCAACGTAAATGTTTCCAAACGCACCCACGATATAATAGAAATTCTTAGTGTAGGGTAACGTTTTTAGATTGATGAGAAAAATAACATTTGATTGCAGGTTTTTTCCATCATTTCAATTATAAAGTGGTATTTGGTTGATAAAATTATCATATTATTATGCGAAACTAAAGTAGCATTTATATTACGATCTTCTGACGGGCATGGAAAAATAGACGAGAACTTTGTTATAATAAGTGTAACTATGTTATTTTATTTTATTTTATTTATTTAAAATAGGTACACCAACAGTACATACATCTTACAGTTTAAAAAATATATATATATAGGTTAGGGTTCTTATGTAGGTACCAATTACAGGTGTACACAACATTCTCTTAAGTAAAGCTACATCGAAAAATTATATACAAAGAGTGATAGATTAGAAAACTAAACTTATACCTATTTGTTGTAAACTAAACATGAGATCAAAATAAAACTAACTTAGACTAATAGACAAACGAAAAACAACATATTCATTTAAAAAGTAATAAAGAAAAAATAACAAATCTAATTATAAATCTAATTATAAGCGTTTAAATGTTTATTTAAATGAGAGCGCAACAGGCCTTTGAAATTTGGTAGGGAACCAAAGAACACATCTAAGTCTGGCAATTTTGAATTGATTTCGTTATATTGTATGCACATTCTTGAAACCGGTGAGTGTCTCCCAATGTTGCTTCTACTGGCTGGCGGTTGAAAAAGTCTAGAGATTGGTTGTCTTGGAAGATTATATGGAACTGACAACATGACACGTTCTAGCAACTGTTCACATTCAATTTGACCATTGACAACTTTATGGAGAAAAACTAAGTCATGGACAGTGCGACGGTTTCTAAGCGACTCAATTTTAAAGAAAGCCAAACGTTGTTCGTATGGACATCTGTGGGATATTCCTGGGGAAATGTAGGCAATGTGTCTTGTAAACGCTCGCTGGATGCTCTCGAGACGTTGCGAATGAACAGCATACATTGGATTCCATGCTATGCTGGCATACTCTAGCTGACAACGAACCAAAGCCTTGAAAAGGATAATTTTAGTTTTGGCCCCAAAAGATTTTGAGTTTCTCTTAATAAAACCTAACATTTGAGCTGATTTCGTTACAGTATCAGAGATATGAGAGGTGAATTTCAGTTTTTGGTCCAATGTTACTCCCAGGTCACGGATTTCCGAAACCTCTTGTAAGATAATATTGTTAATTTTATAAGGGGAAATTAACGACTCTAATTTCCGACTGTAACGTATACAAAAACATTTTTCTGCATTCAAGGTCATACCATTAGACTCACACCAAAGACTGATTTGATCAAGATCAAGTTGGAGTTCGTTGGCATCTGCTGGTGACTCTATTCTTTTATAAATTTTGAGATCATCAGCATAAAATGAAAAATCGCAGCTAATTCGAGAAGCGAGATCGTTGACAAAAATAATGAAAAGAAGTGGACCCACGTGCGAACCCTGTGGCACACCAGACTTAGCATAATACAAACTAGACTCATGACCTCCCACTGAAACTACTTGTTTCCTTTCGCTCAAATACGATTTAAACCAGGCAAGCAGGGACCCATGTATACCATATGATTCGAGTTTCAGTAGTAAAAGTTTATGGTTAACCTTGTCAAAGGCACTGGAAAAGTCTGTGTATATCGCATCAACTTGGTATCCTCCATCAATTTCTTTTGCCAGATCAGAGATAAAACAAGTCAGGTTAGTCTGAATAGAACGACCACTTCTAAAACCGTGTTGATGAGTTGAGATGAGTTTACTAACATGTCGATATAAAATAGGATAAATCAGGGATTCAAAAATTTTAGCTAAGGATGAAAGAATAGCAATGGGTCTATAGTTTTTAATATTTTCTTGATCACCTTTCTTATAAACAGGAACAATTCGAGATTTCTTCCATTCTTCTGGAAAAATTCCTTCGGCAAGAGAGCGGTTGTAGATTTGGGCTAACGGTGCAGCCAGTACATTGGCACACCGTTTTAAGAAATAGGGATGTATTGAATCAGGTCCTGCACCTTTGTTAGTATCAAGCTGATTCAACTTAACAAATACTGCCTTAGTGGTGAACTGTATATTACTAGATAAACAATCACTAATTGTTGTTGTTGTGTTCATTAATGTTTGGGAATCGTCAAGATATACGGAGGAAATGTGTGAAGCAAAAAGATTAGCAATATTGGTACCATTGTCGCCAAAAATGCCGTTAAGATGCATGCGTTCAGGGTATGAGGTGTTATTGTTGCGCTTTTCCTTAATATATTGCCAGAAAACTTTGGCGTTTTTAGTCACAGCCTCTTCTATTTTGCGTTTATAAGTTTTATGGCAGATATCAAACAATTTAGAACATCTATCGCGTAATATAGAAAATTCAATTTTGTCGCGCGGGTTGTTATACTTGCGATACCGTTTCCTGATTTTGTTTTTCTCAGCAATTAATTTAATAAGTGAAGAGGAAAACCAACGTGGATATTGCTGCTGTTTCAGTGAGCGTTTCGGCACATTGTTCTCTATCGTAGCGTTAACCGTTTCATAAAATGTAGACACCATGTCATCCAGAGTGCAACGAGAAGAAAATATTGATTCCCAATCAGTGTTCCTTAGTTCCCTTAAAATTGTGGTGTAGTCAGCTTTAAAATAATTTAAATTCCTGTTGTCGTTATTGCGGAGCCAGACGGTATTCAATGATTCAGTACAATATAAAAGTGGAGGATGGTGCGGATCTAATTTACTTAGAATGTGTGAGGGTTGGTTTATTTTGCCGTCCTCAATGCTACTCATAACTAAATCCAGAATTCTGCCGTTACAGTTGCAAGTATTGTTGACTTGAATGAGATTATTAATAGACAAAAAATCAACTAACGAGCATTCCAATCTAGTGTTATAATTGCTGGGTATTGTATAATTACAATTAGGCTCAGTAGTCCACTGAATACCTCCTAGATTAAAATCACCAAGAACCACCACACTGTCAATCTGATTCATAACATTACTTACATTATCAAGAAACTTAGTTTGTGTATCAAGTTTAGGAGGGGGTGGTACATATACAGCACAAATTGCAATTTTTTTAGGTATGTTATCTTGTGTTATATTGACTGTAACCCATAAATCTTCAGATTCAGATTCCCAGTTGGTGATTCGACAGGAAACAAACTTTCTTGAGATTGCAATCAAAACACCTCCACCATCCAATTTCAATTTTTTGTTACAATTCTGATTAACAGTGCTACGTGTAACACGATCTCTTCGATATACAATGTATCTTTGGTCAATGAACTCATTATTAGATATATTTTTGTTAAGCCAAGTCTCAGTAAATACAATAGCATCATATGAACAAAGTAAGATATTTTTATACAATTCATTGGTTTTGGTTCTCATTCCTCGTATGTTTTGATAGTAAATAGTGAATTTTGTTTTTTAAAACGCAATAACATTGATATCAGTAACAAAGCTTACATCATAAGTTTTAAGCTTTCAGTGCTACGTATTAACAGTGGTTGAGAAGTCTCATTCTTGCGAGTAAGGATTCGGCCATTTCTAACCCAAACAAATTTGTATTTAGATTCTTTAGCCTTAAGCCTCGTAGCAGCATGGAGTGATTTGTTTGCCGGGGTTAGATGTTCAGATACGTAGACGGCAGCTTTAGTTCCACCCAGACCCAAGTGATGTGTGTTCAACTTGTTATCAGGATTATTTCTATTGTGATCTTGCACAGCTGCTAGTAGGGTATCTCTTACACGCGGACTGCGGAGTTTTGCAACAATTGTGCGAGGTCTTGAGCTGGTTTTATCCAGTTTAGCAACACGTGTTACTAGCATTATATCATCATCATTAATAGGGGCGTTGACAGTTTTGGCAAGTTGAACTAAACAGTTAGCGAGGTTTTCAGAGCGTTGTTCAGTCAAACCATTTATTTCAACATTGCTCTCACGAAGTTGTTGCTCAAGTGAATTAAGTCTTTCTGATAAACCTGCCATCGAAGATGTTAGAGTTGCATTCTCAATTTTCAGTTGTTGAACGATGCAGTTGTTTGAGTCCATGCGGCTTTTAAAATCCTCAAATTGTTCGTTAATAAAGTTCAGTGACTCATGGAAACCAGAAATCTGCCCAAGTACCTCATCCAGTTTTTCAGCAACAACTTCTTTAACCGTTTTTTTAATAGTATCACGTATCTCCATTTTAAAGGTGTTCAATATGTCTCGTAAAGTATTCTCGTTTATATATGGATTAACGGTTGGCAAGTGTTTATCGATGGGCGATGAAATGGTTGCGATCGGGGTGACATCACTCCCGATATAGTTAGGCATAGGACTATTATTGTTATCACTCGAGATATTCACTTGGGGAGAACCAATATCAACATTACATTTCTTTGGAAGTTTGTTACAACATTCCTTGCACTTCCAGCTGGCCTTTTTGTCAACAATCAATGTGCCAAACCTCCTCTCCGTTAATTTTGAACACTTACGATCGTAGTGCGATTTACATTCAACGCAAATTATAAATTGCTGGTCAGCTATTTTTTGTTTACATCCAGTACATAAAATGTTCGGCATTATTACAATGTTTTTTCTCAACAGTAATAAAGAAGCATGCGGTAGAAAAAGTTCCGTGCGGTTAAATTGACAAAAACAAAACTTTGCGCATAAATTATCAAATCATAAATGAAGTGAACAAGCTTCCATGCGTTTCCGTGTGTGCGTAGCGTAAGAACGCAGGTGCCACAGCGCAGTCCGTCACCAGTGTCTAAGTGTACGTAGAAGCGAGCGATTCACGGATTGCCCTAGGTCAGGGACAACGGTCAGTTGCAAGTATTTTTAAAATGTTTTTGCGTATTACTCACTGGTTCCGGCGATTCTTGATTCACAAATGCACAGTAATAAAGCACTCTTCAAGATCTTTCGATCGGTGTATGACACAAGGAAAACCTTCAACTTTTTACTAATATTTCGAATAAAATTTGTGGACAGAAACAATACGATGTTGCTTTTGAGCGGTGTTCTAACAAACATGTTATATTGATTAATTGTTCAAAACAGCGAAATAAAGTGACAGTTATTCGCATCTTTGCCAACGTTAATCAAGTCTCTTCCAGTACAAAGTGTGCAAGTTATCTGTTTAAGCAAAGAGTGGTAATTCGTCGCAACTGCATCAAAGACGAACATTAAACTTGCATTAGCTGCGCTTAACTTTTAGCCAAAGTTTGAATCTTATTGCCGCTGCACGCTGCACAGCGACAATTGAGAAAAGTTCCCTATTCAATTTGTACTGTTCTTCTTTATTAAACGACTGTGCAAAGAATTCTGAGAACCGTTGAATGGTAATGCTGTAGTTACTGCAGTCTAAGACAGTTAGTTTATTTGGTTTAACTGAGACTTAATAACTACGTAAATCTAGAAAGTTAAGTTGGGGAAGTAGTATTTCTTCGTTTTTGACTTATCTAATTGGAGAATTTCCAACCACAACTGACATTCTTGACTTTTGTTTAAGATATAGGTAAGTTATACGGCATGGACAGTAAGTCAATTTGACAAACAAATTCATTTTCCTCGTCGTATAAATAAAGGTGTATGAAAAAGAAAGTATAAAATACTTTGGTTTGTTTCTCTTAAGGTTAAAAGCCGAAAAATAAGTAAATAAAGCTCAATCAAACACTCAGAATCCATTACAGGGAAGTAGGAAAATGTTCCGTGTTCAAGTTGGCGAAAGAAAAAGCTAACTTATTCGCAGTCTCCCGAGACGGATTAGCAACTCGTCAGTATTTGCCGACGGGCCAAGTTAATTATTGCTGAGACCTTTGTTTCCACATCACATTAAGAGAAACTAGTCTTTTATCATGTGCGAAGATAAATGATCAAGTTATATAGCAGCGATAGAAATAAATTATCACATTGGCGCCCGTCTTTTCCCAACTATGTTGGAGGAGTAACTATTTGTCTGACTTTCACAACTCAGTTCCTAGGTAACTCGATACCTTTTGTAAGCTACCTACAAACTCATTTATTAACCATGAACATAATGATGAACCTCCCCTATCTTCCCGTGGGTGTCGTAAGAAGCGACTAAGGGATGTACCAGAGAATGGGCAGCAGCGTTCTCTGTGCTTTTTGTATCGACCGTACTGCGATCGCCAACCCGCCTGCCAAGCGTGGCGATTATGGCAAACCCCCCCTAAGCAAAAATTACACTTAGGGGAGGCCTATGTCCAGCAGTGGACGTCTTTCGGCTGAAATGATGAAGAATAAGAGTAGAAGAAGACCAAAGAAATGATGGATGGACTGTGTTAAGAATTATATGGTAAGAAATGGAGGTCTTATGAGATGACGAGAAATAGAGAAGTATGGGACAAGAAAACATGCTGCGCCAACCCCGAATTAATTAGGATAAGCACAAGAGAATGATGAACATATTGATGAATTAAATTAGGTATATGTCATAATACCTAGTACTTGCCTTAGGATTTTTTTGGGTTGGGATATCAGATTGGGAGTGTCAGATTTCTACTGATCAAAAACCACCCATGTTCCTTCTTAGCCCTTGTGCCGAAGCCGCGGTATCTCTTTCGAACAACCCGCAGCCCGGATGGGGTCATAGGAAGACCTCAAATAGTATTACATCCTCCTAAAGGACCAACCCCACTAAATTCAATGGGTCGTAGCTCTACTGATAACACACGTCTGACGCGGTAACGTTATCTCACATTGGTATTATTAATTCAAGACTATCGTCCCATTGTCGACTAATCCTTTAATGCCCTTTAGTTACGGGAACCTAGCTGTTAAGATGATGCTGGTTTTGTGTACCAGTTTGTGTTACTGGCATGGTGGTTCGTATTGATAGGTAGTTGTCTACACCAGTAAACATTTAACATTACATGTTTTCTGTGGAAACATACTTAAACGATCAGAAAATAATAATGCTTCCAACTAAGAACGCGATCAACATAACAAAGTATTTTTTTTTTACTTAATTTATCATTTATTCATTTATAGAAATAACATTTACAAAATATTTTATCACAAAACTATTTTTTATCGAATTACATTACAATCGACGTCTTCTTCACATTAGTTGTGTGTGGGTAAGGCTGATCCATCGCCGAAGCCAAATAGCTTGGCTAATGGTTTGAATTTGTGTCTTGTGCCGCGAATACACATGCTAGTGGCACGGATTATTTCGATGATGATTAATAACAAAGTATTGTGTAATAGAAGGGAGCATGCTGTGCGCAGAGTTACACCAGTCTGTTTGGCACAGACACACCTTGTACTCGGCCTCGGGATGTCTTTCTTGTATTGCGATAGGTCTGCATATTAGATGTGATGAAAGTATTTGATACCAATGATTCGGCGTGTACAAACAAATACAAACACGAATCAGAAGTCTCTTATAGTTGAGCATTTGCATTTTTTAAATTAAATACAGTAACCTAACTAACTAACTGTGATAAATGGTAAGTGAATGTGATAAGTACCTAAAATCTATCTATTCTTATCCATCACTCGACACTAGACAACTTCAAAAAAAATCACAACTTAAATTAGAATTTAATTTGGTTAATTTAATAATGAAGCAAATAAATATCTTTTTAAGTTTAGTTGTAGGCAATTCTTAGAGGTTTTGTATTAATTAAGACGTTTGAACCGCTCGCCCCGCCGCGCGCCGGATCCCGTCGATAATTGTGTTACGCACCACTCATTCCGCGGTTATCTTACCGTTTCGGCTCCAATGGGCATTTTAGTGGCCTCCTTGTGAATCTGTTGTTCGGTGCTCATTCAAGATAAAATTGAGTTCGTGTCTGTTTAGATTTAAAGATTGCTTCCGTTTCATTATAATCGGGCGGAAGTTGTAACAGCCAACAGAAAGGAATTGTTTACATTCAAAACAGTGCACTTAAGAGATAAGCGAAGAAAACAATGGAAATTGCTTTTGCCCCTATCAACGGGAAACATGATCAATTCAGTTAGAAATATTGTTCCTTCAACGAAAAGGTTCCACGTATAAACAACGAAATGGACAAAAAACAAATAGGCAAGATAAACATAACAAACCAAAACCGCCGAACATTAAACAAGTTCTTCCAACAAATATAAACTTCAGCTTAAAAACAATCTCCCGGAAAAATGTCCAAGAAGTTGAATGAGTCATTACCTCGAAGAGTAATCGAAAAAGAGCGGAAGCGTCCGTAAATGAAAACATTAATCGAATTTTCTGGTTCTAATCGAGAACTTGGAACTCATAAAGCAAGTTCAGCTCCCTTGTTCCTGTCGCCGACAGCCGCTTCCTACACTTGGATTTACGAAAAATTCTTAATTTTCTCCTTTCGAAAGCAATAATCGGCCGGTTAGCTCGTTCGCGAAAATTAATTTCGATTTTATAAGGTCCACAATCGGTATTGTTGGAAACTTTCCAGACGACGTATCTACTGGGACTGGAGGGTTACGTTTAAAAAACATGTAGATATAACAGAAGGGAATTCATTGTTGGGATCAATAAAAACATTCTAGAACTGTGAATATACATAAAAAACTTTTTCGAAGCTGATTACTTGGTTCTTATAATTTTCCGATGAAAATAAAAAGTTCTATTGAGTTCTGAATCATATTTGATGGGTCACTAAAGTTTTTAGATCAATTGCTTATTCAAATACTTTTAGTAAGGATTGAAGTTCGGAATCTATTTTTTGTTTACAAGCAAAAGTTTCTTAGAGAATTTGCGACATAATATCACTTGAGTAGATAAACGGAATATCAAGGACATAATCTTATTACGTTTTATTACTGAAAGGAGTTATAAATATCTAGGTGCTATAAATAGAGACAGATTTTATGCGAATCTAAATTGATATAATAGGGGATCGGACAAAAAAAAAACTAATTAGTCCGTCAGATAGATTTCCAAAAATTATTGGACACGTAATTTTTCTTTTTTCACGTAAACTTAAAATGAAGACGATACAGTGCTTCGAAAACTCGTGTGACGTCATATGATAGTACATTTTGACGACACAAGTGACGTTTCAAGCCCCACTCCAAGATCTTTGACGCGTTTTATCTTCGTCATTTTGTATTGATTTGATAAAACAAAAAACACGTATTCAATATTTTTCGATAATCTAACTTACGGACTAAACAGAATCATATTATTTTGACCCAGTCCGATCCCCTATTGTCTAGACCTTGTAGATCTTTAATACTTTCGGTGAGGAATACTTCGATCCTTATACCTAACATAGGAATAGAAATGTCTAGTGATACTGTGTAAGAATATGAGAAATAATAATACATTTTTGGTAAGTTTTGTAGCGTTACAGCTCTTAGCCATTCTCTTTACTTTACCTGCTGACAGCGTTGAGGAGGAGTTTTTCGATGCCCTTTTGTAGTTATTTTGTTTTTAGGTTAGTTTAGTTTATATATTTAGTATAGTCTTTTATTACAATAAAAAATCTTAGCCATACATTTATTTTAGTGCAACAGATTACAACAAGTAAAACAAGTACACTTACCAGCTTCAGCAGCCAGTGGGGCCAGAACCTCGCCATCCTTAAACCACCTGGCGACAGTGACGTGGTTCCTGACGATGGAGGGCACGGTGCAGGTCAACAGGGCAGCCCCTCCGGCCACGCCGTGGGAAGACTGCACGCGCACCTCCCACGGGTCGTCCATTACTGAAATAGAAGAGGTTTGTTAGTATGCTGTATCTGGTTTTGATGTGGTTGAGATTAAATTTACTTTAACAATAATTATATTGATTTAAAAGAGTGTCTAGGAGTTTCTTGCCCGTTCTACTCCATAGAGATCTACACTAGGGAAATAGGCAACTACAGTACTTTTACAAGTTATTACGCCTTGTGACTATATAGCTTCGTTTTATGTATTGTTTTTCTGTCATTCAAAAGTGCCTGTAATGGTTTCATTGAAATAGGTAAATGGTTTGAGTTTGAGTTCTTTTGGAGTTTTGATGACTTGGTATCACATATTTAGGCAAACGTTCTAGAATATCCTAGTCCTAATAAACTTGCCTGAATAAGTGATACCAAGTTGAATTATTTAATATACTCAAATTGCAGGTGGTAATAATTATTCTATACCGACAAAGCTCTCAGAATATGCAAGTTGAAGTGGCAATGAGCAAGCCTTATCCCTCCACGTTGCTGATAACTGTCATAAGTTATCAGTAACGTGGAGGGATAAGGCTTCACGAATCGGAAGACGCAGCGTTGGTAGACTTCCCACTAGGTGGACCGACGACATCGTGAGAGTCGCAGGCAACGGGTGGATGCAAACGGCATGGCAGGCTGCCGTTCTTTATGGCGTTCTATGGGGGAGGCCTTTGTCCAGCAGTGGATGACTTATGGCTGATGATGATGATGATGATGAATATTCTATACTGACTTGATCAAGATGTGTTAAACAAATAGCCTGTGACTGTCCTGTTTTGGTGTTTCTTCTCAGAGTGGGTTAAAAAACACAATCACCAACTTGTTATGAAAAATCACATTTCATTTACGACGTAAACAAAGTGTTTTATTTATCACTTCAATTCAATTTATTCATATAACAATTCTCATTGTGTTTGAAATTATACATCTATACATAACAAAATCATAAAAAAACATGGTCATGAAAATTATAAAAAAAACTAACACATTAAAATAAGAGACATAATAATTATATTCATAACTAGCTTTTGCCCGCGACTTCGTCCGCGTTATACTAAAAATGTTATCTTTGGTAAGTAGATCTATCATTGATTTTAATTTTAAATGAAAAACTCTTGCGATAATATCATGGCGGTCATGCGGTGCTTGACCCTCAAGAAGCTCCCGAGTGATTTCATCCCACTTGGGCTTGGTAGTTACAGTAATAAATAAGTCGGGACGTCCATATTCTCTTACGTAACAAAAAACGTCTTGAGTACGTAAGTTTTACTCAAAGGAAACATTCCTTTATTTTTGAATAGAAAGCAAACTGCATTCAAAATTTTTCGAAAATTCTCTTCTCCCACACCCGGGAATCGAACCGGCTAAAATCTGAAAAAAATATACCCTGTACTTTTATTGCATCGATCGTTAGGGTCAATTAGAAAGATTAAATCTCTCTAACAAACATGATAAATTAAATGAAAAGAAAACCAGGAAATCTTAAATTAATTTAATTATTTACAAAGAATGGTAAACTAACTAATTAGTTGCTCGAAATGGGCTCCATTCTCTTGGATACACAATTCTTTTAACGAATTCATTTCTAGTAACCTTAAAGTGTTGTGGTGAATATTATAAATCGTATTCTGAACTTCAACTCTCAACTCGTTGTCATTCGCATAAGATTTCATGTAAATTTGTTTTTTTACGTAACCCCACAAAAAAAATCTAATGGGGTGAGATCTGGCGATCTCGCAGGCAGGTTTTCCTTTCATTTAATTAGCATGTTTGTTAGAGAGATTTCAACCTTATAATTGACCCTAACGATCGATGCAATAAAAGTACAGGGTATAATTTTTTCAGATTTTATCCGGTTCGATTCCCGGGTGTGGGAGAAGAGAATTATCGAAAATCTTTGAATGCTGAGTTTGAGCTTTATATTCAAAAATAAAGGAATATTTCCTTTGAGTAAAATTTTCTAACTGCAGTATTAAGAGTACTTTCCCTCCAGGTGGCATTACAAAATTCCACCCTGTATAATCAGAAAGCTCCGAACTGCTAAGCTATCGGGAGTTACACGTGTTATTGTGAGTCAACCATAAAAGATAGACATATACTGTTAGGGGATATTTTTTAGATAATTTTATGTAGAACATTTCCGTCATAAATGATTTCTATGTAGCTTTAACCATTAAGGCTGCACACGCGACGGAAGCTTAAAAAATGGAGCAACTTCTCCCGTTTTCCCAACATTTCCCTTCACTGCTCTGCTCCTATTGATTGTAGCGTGATGAAAAGTATACTTTATCCTCCCCAGGAGTATGAAGAATAATTGTACCAAGTTTCGTTAAAATCCGTCGAGTAGTTTTTGTTTCTATAAGGAACATACAGACAGACAGACAGAAAGACAGACAGACAGACAGACAGACAAAAAATTTACTGATTGCATTTTTGGCATCAGTATCGATCACTAATTACCCCCTGATAGTTATTTTGAAAATATATATCATGTACAGAATTGACCTCTCTACAGATTTATTATAAGTATAGATAACAATATCACTAAAATTTCGGAAAATAATACAAACACAAAATAAATATTCATAATAACAATATCACTAAAATTTCGGAAAATAATACAAACACAAAATAAATATGTAATAATAATTATCAATAAGTAATCAATAACATATACAAATTAAGAAATAATAAAATTAAAATTTTAAAATGTATTTATATTATGTCATCATCCAAAAATTATAATAATCAATTAAAAAATCAATAACATTAAAAATTTGAAAAAGAAATTATTATTGGAAAGCCGAAAACGAAAAAATAGACTTATTTAAAGTAGTATGTTTGCGATAAGTTTCCACATCGTATAATAATAATTGTTTGTTAAATTAGCAAAATTGCTGATGTTGTCAAGCATATTTGTTGATTGGCTTGTGAAATTCACGGTAACAACAGTCATCAGTATTATAAACCTAAAATAATTAATTTCTGGAATGAACCAATCAGTTCATTAGCGTTACATGTGTATGTCCTCACATAACCGGTATCGGTTAATTACTGCTGTGAAGTTCGTTCTAATTGTTGCAAGAGCTATACTACAGTATACACATCGAATGTTGGGTTCAATTCATAGAATTGTGCTGTAACATCTGAGGAGTTTTGTGTGGTTAGTGGCAACAAGCTCGCTTCATATCACATGTGACTGATCCATACGTCTCCGTTCTTGGTACACGTGATGGTGTGTATTATATTATTATAGGGTACCTTTTTTTTGGGGGGGTCTTCATGAAATGAAGGAGTCATTTGATGATTTCCCACCACACATGAACAGTCATAACATTGAGAAATTCTTAAAGATACCATAGTACTAAGTAAGTAGTAGTTGTAAGTTTAAACACTTTTTTTTGGGGGTTTCCGTAACCTCTGGGCAGAGTGGTAGGGAGTATCAAACTTCTACTGACTAAAAACCACCTGTGTTTCTTCTTAGCCGTTTGTGTCGAGGCCGCGGTATATCTTTCGAATAACCCGCAGCATATATTAAAGGTAGGTACTAATGGCGATAATTCATAATCCCCGCTAACCCTTCACACTCAGTCCCTGATGACCGCATTACGTCACAATCATGCACAACCTCTATCAGTGTAATCCTTCACTCGATAGCTCTCATAGATCAGTGTGTCACTCATTATCTCACCCCCCCCCCTATATCCCCCCAGCCCCCCTACCTCACACCCCCGTAATGATGACATGACATCGAGTGACGTCATTAATTTAACGGGCCCACGTCCAGCAGAATTGGGTTAGCGGTTACTGCATGCATCAATTATGTGTAGTTTGGACGGCCATTGTGACCGGCTTTAGAGATTCGGTTAGAACTTCGGTTTGGTTATTGTTAATGTTTAGTTACAAGTTTTCAAGGATCTGGGTGTTGTGAATACTTGGAGAGCAGTTTTGTGGGTTAATTTTGAAATGTATAAAGCAAGTGAAATGTCTCAGTAGCAGTCGAAGACTAGGTTTGTGCATGGTTGATGTCAATCTATAACGAAAGACACATTGGCTATATTTCTCCCTAACCCACCGGAGACAACAAGCGCAATGATAAAGTCGTTAGTATTTTTTTATAATAGCTGTTTGAAATAATCCTCTTCAAAAGAAATACTTATATCTACGAACAGATGTGAGAATTTTCGCGGGAAATAAACTTAAACGTATAAATAGATTCCACAAAATATAACATTGTATAAAACCAAGTCGCTTACTGACAAAGCACCTTAAGTACACCAGTTCTATCCCTGGAATTATAATTCATCTGTTGGTAGAACACGAGTAAGTACTAGTCACGTATCAAAGGCTGCAAAGTTTTTCAGTTGTTTCGGGAATAAATAAGATTGATCGCTTCTACCTGATAACGGTCATTTTGTTATTTCGAGATAAATGATTTGAAATATTGCATATTTTTGTAGGGTTTCATCATAATTCGTTCATCAAAACAACATTATAATATCAGTAACAAGTTGTCACATTATAATAAACGGTGATCTATGTTTTTCCAACCTAAGGGGGATTTTAAGAGGCATTTGTGGAATAAGCCGTTTTGTATAAGCGAAGACTCTTTGTCCTACAGTGGAATATTAATAAGAAGCCATTATGATTCATAAATAAATATACAATTCACTGACTGGAAATTCAATGCCGTAATAGATATCTAAAGAAAGATTCAAAAATTTATTTGAAAGCGAGTTAGAAAAATCTGTAACTCGGGGTAATCGGATTTTTTCCTCTGGTTCAATTTTAATCCAATTATGAAGTTGGAGCCCTCGGGCTTTGACTCGGGTTTTGTTTTCGTGTCTGTTCACTTCTCCCGTCATTTTAGGTGTTGAATTTCCTCGTAAAGCGATTTGTTGTAATCGGTTGAAAGCTCAATTTATTTTAGAGGTAAACTGATACCGTGACTTAGGATGACAATGATGATTTAATCCTGTGATCATGGTGTAACATGCAGTGTCGAAATATCAGGAGTTTATAATAATGAATAATCATGGAAGATATCCCGTAAATGATAATATGTTGAGTCATAAACCGTGAAAGCTTAAAACAGTCTTTTACAGACAGTAGTATGAAACTCATTTGTTGACCCAAACACACATGACACATGCCACGTCTTTTTTCTTGCCCATTCTGCACAACCACTTGCAAGTTCCTGGACTTGAACAAAAAACAAACGTAGTTAGTAACTTACTGGACAAACAAAGTCAGAGAAGTAATCAATCGACACAAATCGACAGGAACAAAAATAATTTGAATTATTTATCCAATTCTAAATACAAATGCTAGTATTTGTATTTGAAAAAGGTACAGTTTACAAGAATCGAGAAAATATCAGCGTACGTCGTATGGACAACACCTGCTTAGATCTATAGGTACCATTGCCTTGCATCTGTTTGTTGCCATAACAATGTGACATTCAAAACCCCACTGTCTTATCTCACCCCCACAACCCATAATCAGCTTACCCCAATTCTGTTCTAAACGGAGTAGAAACCATAAAATTAATTAAAACTCTAAATGGAGGCAGAAAACAGTGTGTTGTAGATAAAGTGACAGCAATCAGGTAGCATATTAGTGGCGGGTTTAACAGGAATTACCCCTCCTCAGCGCGGAGGTCGCATGAGGACTGACATCGAATTATATATTAAAATGTGTCGTGAGATGTGGCATTTGGCAACAATTGTTTGTTTATCTCCGCGGTGTCGGAAATGTGGCGAAACAATCATTTGATTTGGAAGTGATGTGGGAATTTTAATCTGGGAGATACAGGTTTTCGTGGTATAAGACGCTATTATTACAACCAAGTTTTACATAAACGAGTTCAAATGTCGATATAAGTTAGCAAGATAGAAGTAGTAGTCCTTCTCACTTCGGGCACGGCGGCCAATCTCAACGGTGATTAACCATGCATGCGCAGGAACAGGTGCACTTTCTGTTTCTTTACTGTCATGGTCCTATTAGACGGTAATCCAACACAACCTGGGAGAGATTAGGACCAACGGCTTTATAAACTTTATGTGGCCCAAGGGGCATCATACCGCTAACTTCCAACCTCTGGGCTGCTATTAATTTTTTTTCTGTAATGACAATACCTAAAAGTCAGTTTTGCTCGACTCGGGAAACGACACCAGAACCCCACGCTCGGCAGTCGCACTCGCGACTGCCTGACCAAACAGGCCAGTTTGCACTTACTCTTAATTTAGCTCAATAGACAGCTCAAGAAAGGTAAAATGTAATTAGATATTTCAAAAAACTAAGCTAAATTAGTTACTATGACATCACAGCGTTTACCAAGCATATATTTTATTTCCTATCAAAGAATAGTAGAAAATTAAGTAAGTAATAAAGTTTATTCACATAATAAAAGAACAACTTTATACACACATCCCAACAATCTTGTGATCTACGTCTACTAAAAAACCAAAGAACCAACCAACAGAGAGAACGTTCCATCACCAGTACAATTTTAACAACAGCTGCACTATCCCCACCCAATTATACCCACATAAACAAGGCAGTCAGTCAAAAATAATAAGATGTCACTCCCCCTCCCCCGCCCGCGGCAGATCCGCGCGTAATGAAATCCGCGGCGAGTCCGCCTTGAATAATAAACATCCGCTGGACTCTGATTTCCCTCGCCGCCGATGGTTCCAAACAAAATGTTGGTTAACTGAAGCATTAGTCTGTCAAGCAAATGAGTATGATACCGTATTGTAGCCAATTATCGCTGCGGTGGAACTTCAGCTGTTTCGTTTTACGAGGTACATCTCTGGGCGCTCGTTGTGAGGTGTACCTACGTATAGCGGTTCAAGACGATGCTATTTATTTAAACTGGCTGTGTGCTATTAACTTTAGCAGCGTTTCAAACTTTGTATCTGACTTTGTTGAAGAAATATGTGTTACTCTTGCCCTTAGGCACATTTATTTGGAGTCGGCGCAGCGTGTCTTCTTCTTCCATACTCGTCATCCCATCAGACCCCTCCTTTCATGCCAAATCATCCTTTAAACAGTCCAACTATCGTTTCTTTGGTCTTCTGTTCTCTCTTATACCCCTCCACATTCACACATTTTGCTCATTCCTCTGCATTACATGTGGTATGGACCACGACAACCGAGTACCACACAACTTTAATTAGGTTTGTTAATTTGATCACCACAAAATACTTGCCTAGTTTGTTACGAAACCGGGAAGGAATGCTGTGGTTCACTTCTGCCTACTTTTTCGGGGTAAATGGCTATTTTCTCCAAAAGAGCATTCCATTTTGTGATTGGAAGACTTCAGAAGACTGTCAAAAAACATTCTCGACTTGAACCTCACTCGTGTGAAATAAACAGTCGCGTAACATATGGACACAATGAAGCAACATTTTGTTAGAACCCTTTTCAGATTTTCCTTATCCCAAATCCGGATGTAGATACATCATGTTTACTTTAAGGTAACGAAATAACAAGCTGCTCCCGTGGTTGACGTTTACGACTGCGAGACGTATATCTGTGTCGACTGAGCACCTGATAAATCTCCTTGCTTTATTTAATAGACGGAATAGCAATCATATTATTATTGTCACAGACATAATATGACAGAATAATGGCCCATCACTATAACTGGCAATGTCAGCCCACAGCGAGCGGGCTAGTTTTGAAGCGGACCTACAATAATGATCCATTGGACAAACGTACACCTAGAAAGAAAACAGCAATTGTATTCTACAGCTTTTCATTAAAAACTCCATTATAAGGCATGCCTCTACAGTCATGAGCCGCTTAATCGGGATGTTCATTAAGGATTAAAGCTCACTCGGAGCTCATTCCACGTTTAACTAGGTAGAGGCAATGTCTTAGATACGTGTAGGAGATAGCTGTTTACTTGCTAATAAACTCCAAGCAGACCTAGTAATAAAGCAAACATGACACGAGAAAGTTCATAAAGATGAATTTCGAATCAGAATCATTATTCATGAATAAAAATATTCACAAAGTTGTGACAAACAGCCCAACAACCTTCCAACAACGATTTCCATCCGTAGAAATGAACATGGAATCTTTTTTCATAAGAACCAGTAATCAATTGATTGGATTACAAATTGTGGAAACGAAGTGGTAATCTTTCGCCAACCAACTTTGAATAAACATCGAATGGCCGCCAGAAAAAAAGAAAACGAACAGATTTGAAATTGGAATTTCTCTAATCGGCTCTTTGCGATTTATTCTTACCGGATAAAAATTCAATATACTTCATTTCCTGAATGGCGCTCGCTAAATCGTTTCTTTAATTAATTTCTTTTTGTCGACATCAAAGTCGCCTAGTTGTTTGTAAATTAAAAACGTGTTTTGTACCGCTCTCTGAAGATTTCCTCCATAAACAGACTCGATTAATTTTTGTATAAGAAATAAATAGATTTTCTAAAAGCAGTTTTCTTGTAAAAGAACAACGTTTTTTTTTAATTACCTATTCATAATATTTATTGAGCTCTGTTTCGGGAAAAAAATTGGGTGGAAGGAAATTGAATTTGTGGTGGGCGTGAACTACTTCTTTCTTACTGGGGCTTACAAGGAGGTTTCTCAGAGGGAACGTGTTTTATTTCAAGACGTAATGTTTGCCGAGAATTACTTATAAGAGGTCGTGTGGGACGTATTAGCTACAACTATTAGCGAGAGTGTGTATTGTTATAATAATGCTCGTAATAAAAATCGTATATATCGTAGGTCCCCTTGTTTCCCTTATTGCTTTTACCCAGATCAAAGCTATGCATATCTCCTGTCCTCGCTCCCATAATCTTATGGGTTTGTGAACGCGTTTATGGCGTGGTCCCTCCCTCACTAAGAGCAGGTTACATTACGATACGAGGGCGGTACGGTTTGTAACGATAAAAGTTCTATTAGAAAACGCTTAGCTATTTGAGATAATGCGCAAACAAATAACTGTAGGAGATAAGTGAACTAACTTTAACAATGTTTGTCGAGTTTTAAAACTCGTTTAAGAGTCTTGTTCACCTAAAAGGTTTTATCTGCAAATTCTTTAATCAAATAACATTTCATTTTCTAATGAAATGTAAACATAGAATCTGAAATCCGAGTCATGCACGCATTGTTATCAAGCTTACATTTAAAAGTTTGCGGAGCTTTCTATGTTTTCCCAAAAACAGCGAGAATGCTACCCACATAATACTTATTCAAACACTGTAAAACTGAAAACCTGAAAAGATTTTCCAATATTTTTACGGCTTACCAGCACAGAGGTTGCATACAAATACTTTAATCAAGACTACAAAGGCCCAAATAAGGTGCTATACTCACAATACTACATTTTACCTCAAAAACTTGGTCAGGCGAACATCGTTATGTATGTAAAGCGAGCGGCAATAAGGAACATCTGGCAGGGCATTACGGCGGACGTCGACTTTCCGACTAATTAACTTTCCTCGGAGAAATGTTACAAAAAACTCCACTTAACATTCTAATCACATTTTTTTTCACTCAGGAATATTTTTTGTTAAAGTTCAATAGAAAGTTGAAATGTGCGGTCAGTGAATTAAGACTGCTGAACTGAAGGATTTTTTTACTTTACAATGACTTCGTAATGGCAGTTCCCGAAATGTTTATTGTTCCTGCCAATTACACGAGTTTTCATAGAATAAGTAATCAAGCTAGCAATCATACCATTCCAAAGGGTTGGTTAATCAGCACCTTCTTATTATTTTACGTTTCTAACAACTTAGTAATTATTGGCTTACCATTTTCCAAAACTACGTTGGGATCGGTTTCAAGTCTAACCGGGTGCACGTGAATACCAATATTTTACACGGAGCGACTGCATATCTAACGTCTACAAGTTACTGGGTTATACTACTCTACTACTGCGCTTCTGACTTCTCATAACGACTGTCAAAGATCATGACAGCTGGGACCAAGGACTTAAACCTGCTGTCAAAGACAAGGAGGTATATCCGTATGAGATGGTCTGGTAACTTGAAGCGACGACGCGACGCACAAATCATGCATGTGAGCGAATCCTCGTATAATGAACCACAGAATCTGCTTCTGGAGGGAGGTGGGCTGGTTGGAATAATCGGCCGCCACGGCTCACGCACAATGGTCCACCTTAAGGACTAAGTGCGGAAACCTAAAACCCATAAAGAAGAAGAAGAAGAACCACAGAATAGTTAACTTGTGCAAATTAATGACTGTGACCAGCTTATCAATGCCTGTGACAGGCAACATTTTTGATCGGCGCTCCTTGTATGGGCAAGGAAACCTAGCATCTAAATACGTTGGGCAAGCGTGCTCGTTTTGTCTAAGAATACAATTACTAAACTACTGCCAAAAAGGATATGAAAGGTTATGGTATAACTGACGCCTAAGACACTAACAAAATATTATTGTGAACACTATTCGTTCTCTCAACTATGGCGATTCATCACTACTGGATTTGAAGCAACACGTTCTTTTCTTTTTAACCGACTTCAAAAAAGGAGGAGGTTCTATGTTCGTGTGTATGTATTTTTTTTATGTATGTTACCTGATTTCTCCCCATTTGTGGACCGATTCTCAAAATTCTTTTTTTATTTGAAAGAGTATACTCCTGAGGTGGTTCCATTTTAATTTGGTGAAGATCTGGTGCTGATCTTCGGAGATATACAATGGAACTCTTCAGAAATAGACGACGAATCTGTCATAATTGCTGGAATCGCTTAGATGTTTATTGAATATACATTATCATGACGTAACATCACGCCTGTATGCTCTGAGGGGGTATGCAGATATGTACAATACACATTTTTTTTATGTATGTTCACCGATTTCTCCCCCATTTTTGGAAGAGTACTTTCTGAAAGTGGTTCCATTTCAATTTGGTGAATATATGATTAAGATCTTCGGAGATAGGCAACGGAACTCCTCAATAAATGATAGCAAATGGACTGGGATTATAATTGCTGGAATGTAATTGCTGGAATCGCTTGGATGTTTATTGAATATACATTATCATGACGTAACATCACGCCTGTATGCTCTGAGGGGGTATGCAGATGTGTACAATACACATTTTTTTAGTTGTTATAAATATGAATTTCATAGACACGTATTACGTGTTTCGTGCTTTTCTGACGCTATTCAAGTATTCGCATCTAGCAGTCATCACTTGTCTTCATGTTGATGAGCTGATAATGAAAGGTACTACTCCTCAACGGTTAAGAGTTGAAAGCAAAAATAGGGGAATCTTGAAGGTTAAGGGTTAGGTTTCTTGGTTGAATGTTAAATGCATAGTAAATATTTGTATAGGATATATATAGGTACTTATTACAACTAAAAATGAAAAAATAAAAAAACTTTTTAATTCTCTCTTGTCAATCGCCACGCTAGCCTTTACTCCTAGTATGATTATTATATTGTAATATCTACAATTTGGGAATCGCATGGCATAAGGAAGTATTAAACTATGATAGAACCGTTTCCTATCTGGCTTTATCATCTGGAATTCTTCCAAACAATACAATTTAAGAACAAAAGTGTTTATCTATTTTGTAATCTGGCATGAAATAAAACACTGTTTCTGACAATCGACTTAGTTTACTTAACTTGTTCAATTGACTTTCCCCTTGTAATAAGAAAATGGATTCAGCACTTAAATAAAATTTTGGTATATTTGGACCTTGAGAATTAAATCATTTGTTTGATTTGAGGGCGTTTTAACATAAATGCTACCAACAACTCTTTGACAGGTATGATTGTTGATCGCAATTTGTTATTACAAACAAACTAAACAAACACTGACTCTGCTGTTTAATTTGTTCATTAAACATTCCAGATTTGTCTTTTTAGACAACAAATACGAATAAGGTCAAAGGTTTATAATAATAAACCAAACTTAAGCTTATACGTTTAGACACAATCCTCACGGAATTATCTACTGCTCTGTTTTATCAATTAGTATTTTAACAAAGATTAGTTGCACTACCTAACTCTACATCCATACATTATCTTACCCGAGAGAAACTAGGCCAGTCTCATTAAATCCTTACTGCCATGCAATCACGAGATGACTTTTCATCCTCGCAGCCTCCATCTATACATTAGAGACATCGGGCTCAGCCCTTACGTGACAGTTGCTCAGTACTCTGCGCCCTTCAGCCCAGCGCGGAACAAAAGCCCTTTTTACCGAACAGCTCGAGGGCCATTAATTCCACTCCCGGCAGGAGGACTTTTGGAAAACGCTCAACTTCATTTGTTTAGTCCCGGTTATAAAGCGGGATTATGTTTTGTGTAATTTCAATAAAGTCCCAAGTTAAAGCGTTTTGATTTACTACACTGTTATTTTTGGATATAATTTTGGTAGCCTAGTGTCGATAAAATTGTTCTTGAATATGATTCAGGATTCTTCTTTCATTACGTTGAGCTCTGATGTTAATTAAAATCTATTTATAGCATTCTATTTGCTTGGTTTTCGTTATATTATTTTGTTGGTCCATTTACCTACGACCTATAATTGGGTTTCTAGATTGCTACATGAAGTTTGAAAATTTTCTGTGTAATGTCTATTTTCCGTGTTTGTTGAAGCAAGTAACTTAATTGACGAAATTAATTAAATTTTCTTGAACCTTTACAAATTAAATCACAGCCAGACTCCTTAGCACTCAACCTTTCTACATCCACTTGTATAGCCACACACGACAAAACAGCGTTCAATCTCCGATGCGGGCTGTAAAGCGGAGTTTACACCGTATCGCCATTGTGGGCCGCCATTGTTCGCGGCAAAAAGAGCCGTCAAGTGGCCGTCAAGATACCGCGAGTGGCAAATCGGCTGATACAAGAGTCCCCGATAAGTGTAGCGAGAATGCTGACGTCGAAGATTGTGCCACCGGGTTTTTGTAGATGCTGTTATGTGTGTACCCTAGAATGGGGTGTTTTGAGCACGGATCGGCAATTGAGTACAGTGGTAAACGTTTCAGCTATAATCAGTTGGAAGGTGTTCTGTTTGCGAAGTGGATTATGTCTCACATCCACCCACAGAAAGCCAGTGTCCGCCGTGGGAACATTTTGCTGATGATATGTTCATGTAAGTTTGCTTTACATAATTCGTAAGTCGAAAATGGAGGTAAAAGTAGGTATATACCTACTTCTACCTCTTTTTTGTAAATTGAATAGAAATTGAAAATCAAGTCAATAAGTGAAGTGGTTCTGTTGTACCTATACTTTCTAAAGTCTGTGACCACTTCAATGATTGCCTTTTAAAGGCTTTTCAGCTTTACAAAGCTATGTTTTGTTGTGTTCTATTTACCTACTGGTTTTTTTTAAATCTAATATGAGACTTAAACTATAACTTTCTAAGCAAACGGATAAGTCATATAATATGTAAAAGCTAAAATATTTCATCCGACAAAATATTTATAAAGTTACTTCCACGTGGGTAAGGTTATGATCTCATCTTACAACATAAGCCATTACCTCCATCCCATCAACAAAAAATCTTCGAACCCGCATCTCGAAGCCGCCTAATTCCTATACCTTAACATCAAAAAAATCCCGGCAAAAATTGGACTTTCAAGAACCGTCCGTATTTCGCGGGCCTTATTCCATTAACGGACCTTTTTCGCGCCATGCACAAAGCGAGGATATTGAGGGGCACAGACCTCAATCTCAGAGGTTTACTGCGGCCCTCCAGACCTCCTCCATAAAGAATTGTATTTGCATTCCGAAGGCTGAGAGATTGATCCCGACTTTAGCATGTCAATACTGGAGGTCAAGGGCCGCAATTTACAGGGGAATTAAAACCGTATTAGCTGGGGTTAAGGGTGGGATTTGAGTGGGAAGTGATGTAGGCCAGTGTTTGAAGATCGTTTGTAGGCAGTGGTTCTTAGGCCAAAGGTTCGATGTTAGGAGATCTTGACAGTAATTGTAGATAAATAAAGCGATGGGGTCGAATGAAGTTTTATAAATATCTTTTTAAATATTATCATGAATAAGTACTCTTTGGCATGTGAAATTCTGAATTCTCGTTATGAATTCTCTCTATCAGCCCTGTCTTACTATGACGTAACACATTTTACTTCGGGCTTCAACGCTTTTACGCAAAACACACTAATAAACTCATAACGAAACTTCCTGTCGAACATCTTAAGCTAAACTTCAAAGAAAACCGTCGCCTATCAGCATCTTGTACACAAACTTGCACTCCATACTACACTAACCACACAACTTTACTTCGACAAAGTTGCAATGACGACAAGAATCGTTCCGCAGTCGCGCAGTCCTCCTGAGATCGCTCCCGCGGTCCACAAGTCAGTTCCCATCTCTCCCGGGCGACTTCGTTTCACATTCGTGTCACACTCGGTCCCTTTCGACGTTAAATTGAATATAAGCATACAAGTCACGTCTCTACGTGTTTTTTCTACACGACAAAGAAAGGTCCTAACCGTTTAGTGCACGTAATCAAATATATAAATTGAAGGGTGCTGATTCGATAATACGTGGGATTGTGTCACTTTTTATGGAACGTCTCATGGGACGCTTATATGCGTCATGGTTGTTCCTAATAGCTATAGGGGTGGAGTCATTGCTGATACATTTTCACGTGTTTTTGTTGTTGAAGTTTTGTGTTTTTGTAGTTTGGCATCATGAAATAATGTTGTAGCTATGTAGTTCGAATTGATATTTGAATAAAACAGCAACACCACCTAAAACGTGTCATAGCCAAAAACTTACACGTGAAAAACATTACCGACAAGATTTCTAGATCAATAAATATCTAACCGTTAAATATTACATTTTCCAGACATTTTATGATATTCCTCCAGGTAACCTCTGCTCAGAATAAATATCTTAGAACTTCTGTAGAAACATTAGAAGCGTTTTTACACCGCTTACGTGAACAGATTTACACAAAAAACTTATAAGCAAACCTGTGTTAAATATTAAATTCCATTTTACAGTCCATTGCTGTTTTTATATTGGCAGCCATTATCGTTGAACTGCGTTGTGCGCAATGTAACGTTAAAAAAGCAACGAACTTATAGCGCTTTCAGCAACACGTTCTGAATACATTTTGATTTCTTCTAGTGTTTCGAACGGCTACGGCTATCGGAAATACTATAAGGATTATTTTATAACAAGTTTTACGCAGTTTTCTCTGCGCTTAGGAACTGGTAAATTCAATTTAAACGTGTATAAATTATAAAGAAAGAAAAAGTATTTATTGGTTTCACAACAGGACAAAACACAATGACAAAAATTAAAAGTTTACAAATTAAACATGAGAAACACTTAAAACTAGGACATTATTATATACACTCCTTTGCAAAAAAAAACGGGCACCTTAGGAAATTTACGTTCTAAGGTCGATTTGAGTTAATTCAATGAAATTTAATTGTTTGACGTAGTCTGTATACTTATAATCGTGTAAATTAATACGCGTGAAGTGAACTGTGGCAATTTAAAAAAAAACTATGAATTCTTTAAAACCTTCTTTAAAACCGTGTTTAATTAAATAAAGTTACAAATGTAATAACCTAATAACGAGTGTGACCTCCTCTTGCCAAAATCACAGCTTGAATCCTTCTGGGCATGCTTTCCACGATGTTTTTAATGACGTTTTGAGGAATACGTTCCCACTCTTCTGCAATGACTCTTTTTAGCTCCCTGATGTTTTGTGGAGCATGTTGCACTGATCTTACCCGTCTCTTTAGAACATCCCAGACATGCTCAATTGGATTGAGGTCAGGACTTCGAGCTGGCCAATCTAAACGACGGATCCCAACTTCTTGCATGTACGCTTCCACTTCGCCAGAACGGTGCGGGCGAGCATTGTCGTCCATAAAAATGGAATCTTCCCCAAGTGCAGTCAATGCGGGTTGTGCATATGGAATTAGGACTTCCATTATGTACCGGTGTGCATTTAATGTTCCATTTTCTATGAGAACTAACTCCGTACGCCCCGTCGAATTAATTGCTGCCCAAAACATAACGGAGCCTCCGCCATAAGGAGTGATTTCTTCGAAACACACTTCCGCATAGCGTTCCCGTGGTCTTCGTAGCACTCGCCGGCGTCGGTCCTCTCCACACAAAGAGATTCAGCTTCATCAGAAAACAATACTTTATTCCAGTCCTCCAGAGTCCATGAAGCACAGTTTCGAGCAAACTGAAGTCAAGCAACACGGTGCTCACGGAGTAATTTAGGTCCCCGAGCCGGGCGGTAACTCCTGATATTGGCAGCCAAAAGCCTCCTCCTGACGGTCCACAAGCTAACTTCTACTCCTCTTACTTCTTCAAGGGTCTTCTTCAGGTCCACACTTGACGCCTTACGATTCCGCAAGGCCTGACTCACCAAAAAGCGGTCATCTCTTGGTTCTGTGCGTCGTTTTCTTCCCGAACCGGGTCTTCTTTTGACCGAACCGGTCTCTTGATACCGTTGCCAAGTCCTCTGGACAGTTGAACGACTCACATTTAGCCGCTGAGACACGTAAGTTTGCGAACAACCTTCTTCAAGTAGGGCTATAATTTTACCGGCCCTTATCGCTTTATCACTCATGTCAAAAAGTGGTATTTAATTTAAAAAGAAAGATAAAATTGTTTAATTTGCAGAAAATATTCAAAAAGTTTTAAAATTTTAGTAATCAGTAAAAAAATCGTTTCAGCAATTCGCGCCATTAGTAAAGCAATTTTACAATAATCTACAATAATCATTATTTTCCTTTTGTTAATTTCAAAATTTAAATTTGGAACGTACAGAATCATGCCAGGATTCTTCAAATAACATGCCAATACATCGTCAAATTAATAAAACCTCTTACTTGTCCTTCTTCATTGAAGTAGAGAAAAAAATATGAAGTGCCCGTTTTTTTTGCAAAAGAGTTTATATATTAAATTTGAATTAGTTAGTAATTAGTTTAAAAGAACTAACCAATTTTACCCGACTGCGGCGAAGCCCAAAAGAAGGATTATTTGTTGCCTTTTTTTAGCTGGAATTAACAGGTATGCATGCCAGTAGCCGAAATATGTAATACTTTGATGTTATAAGTTTTACATGTGGTTTTCCAACAATTTTCTGATAAACATACCAATTTTCAGAATATCGGAAATTCTTATCAACATTTTTCATAAAATATTTGAATTCTGAGACTTTCTGCTTTCCAACTTGATTGACGGAAATTAAACAGTATGAACTTTTTCCGGAGAAACACAATTTACCGATGATGTGCCTCTTAAACTTGCTTAAGTGCTTATTGGGAGAAAAACGTCGCTAATGGAATAGAGAGTGACGTCACGATGGCATGGGGGCATAGACTAAACAGATAGCGGGCAGAACGTCTATATTTTTAACAAGAACCTTCTATTAAGGATCAGGAATAATGCATGCAAAGGCGCTATTCAGGGAATATTGACTATGCAATTACAATTCGATTTCCGAAACGTCAATCGATCAATCTGTAAACCTGAGGGAAACAATTAGTTGATTGACGCTGTCGATTGTTATAATTACAGAGGTAGTAAGTAGCATTGAGTAGCATTTGGCTGGTAACAACTGGATGAGAGTTGCCGAAAATCGAGTTGAGTGGCGTAAGATTAAAGAGGCCTATATCCAGCAGCCATGAGTTTGGGCTAAAAATTAATCTCAGCAAGACCCAGGTGATGATTGTGGACCGTGCCAGGAATAATTCGCCAGAAGTGACCCAAATCGCGAATTGCAACGTGGTCCAAACTTACATCTATCTTGGGGCTCTAGTTTCGAACAATGGCGGGTGCATCGATGAGATCAAACGACGTATGGGCATCACAAGAACAGCGATGGACAGGATGCGGAAAATATGGAGGAATAGAAACATAACTAAAGCCACGACGACCAGGCTGGTTAGTATGCTTATATTCCACATATTTCTAGCAGCTGAAACCTGGACCTTACGAGATGTGGAAAGGCAGAAAATAGATGCTCTGGAAATGTGGTGCTGGAGAAGAATGCTTGGGGTGTCGTGGACCGAGTTTCGCACGAACGTCTCGATACTTCAAGAACTCGGTATCGGGCAGCGTCTGTTTTCAACAGTACAATCTCGCATCCTGACATTTTTCGGACATATTTCCCGGCGTGGCAATCAGTCCATAGAACGCCTTGTGGTCCAAGGGAAAGTAGAAGGCAGTAGACCGCGCGGAAGGTCACCCAAGCGTTGGACTGATCAGATCAAGTCTGCCATTGGAGGTTCAGTTAACGAATGCAGCAGGATGACCTCTAGCAGGCAGCGGTGGCGAAATGTCGTGAAGTGCATCATATCTGCCCCTTCCAATACTGATACATAACGATCACGACCGCTCTGTCAAGAGCGTACCGGATAAGAAGAAGATATCCAGCAGTGGATTGCAATAGGCTGATGATGATGAAGTAGCATTCTGATTAACACTGAAAATGCTGTTGATTAACACTGCCGCTGTTTTAGCGCTGTTGCAAGCACCATGAATGAAATTATTGCGTGTGGGTGTGGTAAGTAGTACCGTTAACTTATGTCAAAAATGTTATAATCATTAGAATTGATAGTATTGGTGAAAGCTACGGACTTACAGGACAAAAAAATATTGATTTTAAGCGTATTTTTTACGACGACACCCTTTATTTAAACCTAGATATTTTCCAAGCTCTAAAATTGTCACGTCTATCGAATAATCTGTGCAGGACAAGATTTTACGAAGTATTCGGTGAGCGGTCGGCGTCGGATTACGCGCGTTTCGGCGTGACAAGCGGACGGAAGGCGCGTGGAGTGCGGGAAACGGGCGTGAGGCGTGACGCGTGACGCGTGACGCCATATTAACTCCACAGAATCGTCTCAAGTATTCCCATTAACTGGACCCCGCACATATTTGGTGTTGTGTGTTATTTTCCAATATTGGGCAGAGGTCAGAGAAGGAATTGTGATGTTCGTTTTTGAATAGCTTTATTGAATACGGGCATGACTTTCGGATTAAACGTATAGTATAATAAGAGGATCGCAATTTCGCAAATCAGAAAGTATCGGTCAAACCGGCCGGTACTTGCAAGCATCTCATTTGTATTTTTGGGGTTATCTCGTCGTTGACTGGATACCCGGAGTAGTTGTTGTAGGAAGATAGTTAGTTTACAACAAACCGCTGTTATGTTCAATAGGTTTAATTACATTTAAGTTATGTTTGTTTGGTTATCTGATCCGCACGTAATGCAATTTTATTATTGATCGACCCGCCTGTGACTAAGATTTAGTGACGACTCAATTTATGTTAGAATATTTTAATAAAGTACGTTTAACATAATTAATTACGTGCGCAGACACGTACTTTTGCTGTATGAGCATTATTGGCTCGTAGGTACACGTATTTTTTTAATATTTAGCCCACCAGAGACAGCTAATTCTCATAGCTAACCAGATCCAAATACTAAAAAAAACGAAAACAAACAAAGAGCCGTTGACCATTGCATTAAGCAGAATGAATCGCATAGCGGCGCACCGCAGCCGCAGCGCGACCTACATGCCTCTCTAAACGTGCCCGAATGATTTGTTGTAAACCGGCCGAATGTGGGCCATGTCCGCCTATATCTGTGGTTGACTCCTCTGACTATGTGGCTGGTAACGGAGGAGCAGGACATGGTAAGAAATCCTATGAAACAAGTGGCAATCACTTTCAATGCGTTTAAATTTTCGAGCATCAACTGAATTGACATTTTATTATGCTTGTCGGTAGCTTCCCTTTACTCAGTCCCATACATTTTGAATTTCTCTATATTATATTAAAATTTCTAGTTTTAATTGGCGATTGACAAGACGTATAGAATACAGCTATAATATACAGCTTATAACAATAAGGCAACGTTGAAATTAACCCTTTAATAGAAAACAATGGAAGGAATCAGAGGAATCAGAAGTACGTGTTCATACGAAGAGTTAATTGTCCTGATTTTCTGAAGTAGATCAATATATCGTCGACCGTAGGTTCAATTGAGGTAAGGGACAAAATACCCAAAATGAGTTAAGTATACAGTTTTGTTCAGAATTTTTCGCTCTATCGAATGGTGTATATGAAAAAATTCTAGCTTAGGAAAAATGTCCCTTACCCTAATGATTTCTGGATCCAAATTTCGAATCAGCTCCATAAAAACAATGTATCTGAAAAACTATGCATTATAGGAACTTGAAATGATGTAATTATTGCCGCCAATCCACTTGAAATAAGGTAAGGGTCTTCCCAAATAACGAATTACCATTATAAATTGAATAAAACGCAGAGGTCAATTTAATGTAAGGGACGAGACTACAAGATACTTGGTCAGTAAGTTGTTGTAAGGGACATCTATTTTCTTAAATAGCTAATTTATTTAAATAAATGTTACACGTGTAGATAGAGCACTATAAAATACAAGATTATGTGTGAAATCAGACCCGAAAAAGGTTAATAAGAAAAAAAGTTATAGGCGATTTAGTCCGAAAAAAAACTTTGTTGGCCTCTCCTGAAAAATCGTATTTTGTCCCTTACCTCAATTGAACCTACGGTCGACGATATTATTTGCTTAAACAAAACCCAGATTTCTCGGAAATACTACATTACTGTAAAATACATTAGGTTCATTGTTGACTGACACGTCGCGTAGATTAAGCTTTTCTTCCGTGAACTTCCTTTTGCATAAAATAATTTCGTTAAAACGCGATTCGTCGACGGCTGTATTATTTATCAATTATTCATCAAAGTACTTTTAGTCAAAGGCTCGTTTGATCGAATTACTTCAAAGGTTGATCAAAGCAGTTATGTGAAGCATTTATTCGTTTTAAAATGACCCTTGCACTTGATCGTTTGGAAATTTGTTTTCTTTGAATTTATGATTTAAATTTAAAGGGCTGTGGCAGCGTCAATAGTCCCATCTGGCAGATCGATGCTGCCACTAATAATCCTTATTAGCCCCACTAGCAGTGCTATTGCTATAATTCTGTTCTTTTGGCATCTAATGCCCTTTAATGTACGTCTCACATCATCAGTCAGTAATATTATAAATGCGAAAGTTTGTGAGGATGGATGGATGGATGGATGGATGGATGTATGGATGTTTGTTGCTCTTTCACGCGAGAACGGCTGATCGGATCTGGATGAAATTTGGCACAGAGGTAGATTATAGTCTGGAATAACACATGGGCTATATATTATCCCCATATTAACTTAAGGGGGTGAGCAGTATTGCATTATCCATAATCCTCAACTGTTTTACAGCTTGATACTGGAAATACGAAATAAGGCAAGGGACATTGAGCGTGCTGTGCAATTTTTCACTTTAAGCACCTGTTGCGAGCGTTGCAAATCCAAGAGAAAGCTGAAGTCCGATACGTCATTTCAAATTAACGGTATCGAATCACAATCGAACTGTCAACTGTCATACTATATTAAAACAGAAGGTCTATTTCAAACTATTTGTCACTGGTGTACGTAGCCTAACGGTACAGAGACTTACCTGCTAACAAAGGTACGCAAGTTCAAATCACAGTCAGCATCCACTTTTTGTGATTTTTTCTTTTGAAAGATTTCCAAAAATGTTAAACATGATCGCGAGTTCGATCCCTAATCGGTTTTCACTTTTTGTAAGTTCCAGGTTTTTGTTTTCATTTCGATGCTATATGATTTTCAAATCAATTCAGAGTAAATTAATATTATCTTCTTTTAATTGTAAATACAATAATAAAATCTGTAGGTATATTGAACATAATTATTTAGAAAAAATAATGTTTTCTTTTGTTGTGTTACAATCATGTTTAGAATTTTTGTATGTAGTCTGTGTGACTAGGGTTTTAGTTTTTGTTTCATTGAAGGTAATTGGTGCTCTATCAAAATATATACGAATTTAAAGTATTTAAGAAGAACTTATAATCATTATGAAACATACATGCAACGACATCTATTGCATCAAAACGGTACTAATGAATAAATGTGTTCACAAGATAAAATTTTAAATCGTCTTTTTCAAACAGTTAAGATAGCAAAATGTACCCATGATTAGTTTAAATGACGCTGCTTTGAAAATCTACAAAGGGTTTTTTGTTTGGAGGGTGGGAAATCATCATAATATTTTGACTCCTCCCACTCTGGGCAAAGCGGTAGGGAATGTCAGACTTCTACTGACTTAAAACCACCCATGTTCCTTTTTTGCCTTTTGTGCTGTGGCCGCGATATCTCTTTCGAACAACCCGTAGCCCCGACAAGCGGCGGCCCTTGCGGGCCTCAACCATATTGCTGATATCTCTTTGAGGCACGCGTGGAACCGAACGCGCCGTCGACACGGCCTGTCGTCGACATAAGACGGGCGGACGGCGAGCTAGCCCACTACTTACCGTCCACAGGCCCGCGCCTACGGTGATCGGAAGCCATCACGTGACTCCCGACGCCCAGAGCGTCTCCTATTGCGGCTGGGATGAGAGGTTCTCTCTCTCACATTACGCCACCTCCTTCGCTAGGATCACTGCTTCGCCGAAGGAGGCGACGGCGTCCCATTCCCTCTCGCCCCGCAACATGGCTTGAACCAGGGCCGGACGCGAGAGGTCGCCGCCGCCAATCGTCGCTAAGAGAACACGACGGGGCTCAACCCAAGTGGGGCTCCGCCCAAGCAAGGCAGGCCTCCACGGTGTGCTCCATCGTGTCCTCCGGCTGATCCTTGCAATAGTAGCATTTGGGCGTTTCCTTCCGCCTGATTCGGTGCAGGTGCCTCCCGAATCCCGAAACAACCGTATCCGGTGAGGACCTGCGCCAGACGAAAGGTGAGGGCGCTGTGGCGCCTCTCAAGCCACTCCTCAAAGAGGAGACTTACCACCACTGTGCCCTGCGCGGGGTTGCGACAGTCGCTCTCTCCATGTCGCCATGAAATCACACCAGGGGGTCTGTCCACCAAGCGGCAATATACCGCGGCAGCGGATCGGCTGTGGCAGCCTCGGGCATAGCTGCAACTTTGCTTAGCAATGGCCAGATTGCATTTTCCGTTTACAAATTGCCGTTAAATCTTAACCCAACTTGCAACATTACCAAAAATCTGCAACTGGCCATGGAACAGATGCGTGTTTGCAAACAAGCTGCTTTAAACAGGAGAGAGTTGCCTGGAATTAGATGTAGATGCGAAAATTCCACTTTCCGAAGAGTTTTAGAGTTACCTAATCGTAAACCCACATTTGCCAGTAATGTTCAAGCGCCCCCTATTACATGGCGCTTGAACATTACTGGCGTTTGATGTCTATAGATATAATATTGCCATCGACCTGGCACGAAAACCACGCTCCGTGGCCTCTACTGCGAAAACACTTTGCAATCAAACCCCGGACCAAATCCTCAGTAGTTGCACTTGAGACCACTCGATCAACGAGACAGTCACACATCAAAATTTCCACGTGAACGAAGTCGCGGGCATCAGCTAGTTTTTTAATTAATTTGTTTTTGTATTGAATAAGATAGACACGTATTTCGTTTTCTCGAAACAGATTTCTTAAGTGACTACTCTCTACTTCTAGTATTCTGTAGGGTAGAGATTAGCCGACTGATAACTGGTAAGTCTGTAGATAGCTATAAATAATAAAAGGATTACGTAGAATTAAAGGTTTGAATAAATGTAGATGAACCTTTGTCGCAGTGCAGTTGTGCGCACCGCAGCGTTACGCGCGATTCCATAACACGATTTATGATGTACTCTGTCAACATATTTTATATTTGTGTATTGTATACAAATATACACGTGGATATGTGTGTGTGTGTGTAATATACGAGGGTTGTGTTTTATGGTGACTGTAAATTGTAAATCTCATCTGATTTACCGCGTCGATATTAATTTATACGCGAATGACTAGATGTTGCTCATCTAAGGTCTAATTGAATTCGCTAGCACAACTTTGCAGACAGCATTATCTAGCTCACCTTATCAACTTTAGGTATTGTTTTATAGTTTGACTGAATGTACCAGTACCATTATTTTACCTGAAGAAATCTAGTTATGTGACCTTTACAACCTTGAAACTGCTGGTCAACATGATATCCCTTCGGCAACTGGTTGAGCGGATAGACTGGTTGATAGACTTGCGGGCTTCTGACCCACAATGACTCAATCGAGAGAGAGCCTTTGATGACAGTGGAGATCAACAAACAAACGTTGATTCAAAGGCATGAAAAGTTCTCGGAGTTTTACTTCAATTGTTATTTTAACGTTGCTCCGCACTATGAGTTTCTCGTGCATTTAAGAAATTTGAACTCACAAACACAAACAGGCAGAACCGAAACAACTCACCATTCTCTTGCATTCACCCGCGTTCCTTCTTAGCCCTATATGTCGAGGCCACGGTATCCTGTGGACATCCCGCAGCCCCAACTGGTGCCCTTGAGCCCATGAATCTTACAAATACAATTTATTTTTGTTCCGTCCGGGAATTGAACCCGTAATACGCAACGCAGCGCTCAGCCACTGTGCCGCACCAACCTGCAATTGACGGCGGCCAGTGTTGCTTACCTTTAGAATCAACTCGTGCGTTTGTTATTATTTATCCATGAGCCCCTCAACTATAATCCCTAGTATATTAATAATATAGTGTACTACATATATAGCGTTCGTGCGTGTTAACATAATTGTTTATCTCGACGTAACACGTTGCTAGACAACCGCAAATGTCACGCTACGAGAATGTCGCGCGACTGTGGTCGACGCGACGTCTGCTCACCGTACAGTCACGCTACTAATGTGATGGTTGCTAGCTAATCTACTGGTAGGAAATACAATTGATGATTAAACGAACTTACCTGTAAGTGAAGTTCTATCCCAATTATATGAGTACGTTTCATTCGAAGATAAATATTAGACACATGTAGTACCTTCATTGTACTGGCAACTTCGCACTTTTAAAATATTCGGGTAGATTGAAAAATGCCCCTGTACGCGCTCCGTCCGGCCCGCCAGCGCGGGCGCCGCCGCTCTGCCTCATTCTTTAGAGTCCTATTTCTATTGAAAAATTTTTAGATTATGGGCTATGGGAAGGGAGGGAACTTTATCTTCGAATGAAACGTACTCATATAATTGGGATAGAACTTCACTTACAGGTAAGTTCGTTTAATCATCAATTATATTTCGTACGTTTCATTCTTCAGATAAATATTAGACACATGTAGATGTTTAGAGACCAAAAATTTTGTAACTAGATAGGTATTAAATGCATAAGATGAAAACTACTGTTTTTCTGCTTGAAATCATTTAATTACTCAACACAACTCCAACCATTTTAAAGTACAAAACAAAACGTGTGTTTACTCTTTTATACATTAATTATTATTATTATCGGACACTGTCTTGTTAAGAAAATCAGGATCAATTAGATTATTGAATACTCTAACCGCAGGTTATAATGGTTGTCAACCAGGAAGAAAAACTGATCTTGCGAAACTAGCATCATCGCTTACTGGACGATTATAAAATTTTGCAAACGTCTGTGATGATTGCGACCAACCAACAGTCTTCCTGATAACGTCAAGCGATATGCCTTGCGAGCGTGCCGTGGATGTGGCAGCGTGTCGAGTGCTGTGAGCACCGAACGCCGACACATCCACGCCGCTCTCTGCGAGCACCTGCTTTATCCATCGGCTGATGGTTTGTGTGCAGGCGGCCTTATAAGGTCGCCTGAATGTCATCAGTAGGTTTTCAACCGTATCTGGCCTTATATTTTTTGTAACCGACAAATAGTCTTTCAAAGTTGTAGCTGGGCAAATATTTATATTTTCTTTGAAGTAAGGCAGGAATAAAATTGGTTGGTCGCGACCGGCCGCAGATGTTTTAATGATATCGGAAATAACAATATTGACTCCGTTAGGACAAAAATGAATGTTTTTAATTTTTATAGATGTTATTGTTTGCGCTCTGTGAGCTGTGCATAAAGCTAATAAGATAACAAGTTTCTGGGAAATCTTTTTTAAAGGTAATTCTGTATTAGGGCTCCATTGAGCGATGTGTTCTAAAACTATTTGAGGGTTCCACGTAGATGCATATTTTGGGATGTTTGGCCTTAATTTATAGGTTCCTTTTAATAACCTTTTGATTTGCTCATGAGAACCTAAATCATCACCAAATAATAAACTTAAAGCCGAACGGAAACTATTAAGAGAGCCGTAAGCTGCACCTTCATGAAACTGTTTCGTTAAGAATGATAATACTGACGGTATACAAGATTTATATGGATCTATTTCATTGTTAATGCAATACTGCCACCAATTTTTTAAGGCCACACTATATTGTTTCAATGTGTTCTTGGATAAAGATGCCATCATTAAATCCAAAGAGGCCATAGGGACACCTCGTTTTATGAACGCGTTCCTGAGAGCTTCGCTGCAACCAGGGAAACTCCTTTTATTTGTGGGTTCCTAGAGGAAGACCATATAATGTTATTTTCAGAATTTATAAATATAATATCTGAAGTGAGTAGTTTTTGTAACAAAGGAAACCAGGGCTGCGACGGCCAATAAGGAAAGACAAGTATGCCTTCAGCCTTATCTATTATGATTTTTTCCAAACATTTTAATATTAGGGAAAAAGGTGGGAAGGCGTAAAAGAACATGTTATCCCATGGAATTGTGAACGCGTCTATCGCTACGGCATCTGGGTCTGGTTTCCATGCTACGTATCGATGACATTTGGCATTGGTGCGAGAAGCGAATAAATCGATATCTGGTTTGCCCAATCTGGTAATAATATTATCGAATACTTCATCTGACAATTCTAGTTCTATGTCTTTGTTAATCTTGCGAGATTCTTCATCAGCTTCTTTATTATCTTTACTTTTAATATAAGAGGCAGTTATAAGTAAATTTCGCTCCTCGCACCAACGCCAGATTTCTCGTGTCAAGTCGTTTAAATGGGGGTATTGGATGCCACCCATACGATTAATGTAGCTTAATGCTGTGGTATTATCAATGCGTAATAAAATGGTTTTATCACGTATTTCGCGTGCAAAGCATTTGAGACCAAAAAACACTGCCAACAACTCTAAATAGTTAATATGGAATTTTAACTCAGTTGACTTCCATTTACCGTTAACTCTTTTATTATTGCAAAATGCGCCCCAGCCAGACCTGGAGGCGTCAGTAAAGATTTCTAGTTGAAATTTATCTGGTCTTAAGGAAGTAGATGTCGAAAAAATGTTCTGAGACCACCATTCCAGATCCTGTAGTATTACAGGCGAAGGAATAAATTTAGATTCGTATGTTTTAGTCTTTAACGCTAAGTACTTTTGTCTCTCAAGACGTTTAGTATAAACGCAACCGTATTTTACCGCAGGACAGGCGGATGTTAAAACACCGATTAAACTGGCAAACTCCTTAATAGTGCACCGTGGCAAGGGAATACATTTTTTTACTAATTCTGAAATGTGAACTCGTTTTTCATTCGGTAAGGATAAAGACATGTTATTAGTGTTAAAATTAAAACCTAGGAATTTAGTCTGTTGTGATGGTTGTAACGAACTTTTTTCGAAGTTTATCACGAATCCCAAACATTGCAAGAGTTTAACAGTCTCCTTTACGTTATTTAAACATTCATCATATGTATGGCCGATACATAACAAATCATCAAGGTAAATAACAGATGAATAGCCGCGATATCTGAGGTGAGCCACAACCTCTCTCATAATTTTCGTAAAAGTTCTTGGAGCCGATGACAAGCCGTAAGGCATTGCTTTGAATTCATAAAGTAAATTTTCACCGACTTCGTTATGAAAATGAAATCTAAAATATTTTCTGTGTAATGGATTAATAGGTACTGTGACTGTCTGTCACGTACTCTCAATTATTAAGGAATTTAAATGTATTCTGATCTTGATTCTGGTTTTAAAATCACCACGAGGTATCGGGCAATTTTCAAACACATTGCATTTATATTTTATGACCCGACGGCCTGACCGTAATTAATAACAAAACGAACTTTCTAGTTTTGAATTCTAAAGTAATATTCGACTCCTTGGAAAGGCATAATAAATCCTTGGTTTAAAGGGAAACGGACTAGACACTTGTATGGCTGACAAGCCAAATGTAGTTTCAAATAACTCTTATGAAACGATAAAAAACAATACGATTTCTAAGAGAGCACAAGAGCGTACCCACATCTGTTTGCAATAAACGCCGGTCAGTCTACCTAAAGAGACCCTTAAAACAATTGAGAAGTTTGGGCAAAAACAGCGATAAAAGAAACCCGTGGGAAGTAGTCGATGCAAGCCGGGTGTGCAGCGTGGTGGTTTTGGAGATGACGGAAGGGGAGTCGGTTCGATACCGCGAGAGTGACCGGTCGATAGATGAGCGATAAAAGTCTAGTTAGGAGACTTGGTTAATATGGAGAGGCTATGTCCTAGCGTGTGATCGCGAGAGTGCGATAGTGATTGAATAAGTTAAATGTAGTTTGGTTCAAAGCCCTGTTTAGAGTAATTCACGATTATGATGTGTGTGTGTTTGTTGGTGAACGACTGGGTGAGTTCCTTATTACAATAATTATCCTAGGCTGATGGAGTAATTAAAGTTCTTCCAACTGAACAGACAGAAGCGTGTTGCTGGGGAGTTTGTTGCGCCACTTCTTCTCCTCAGTTCCAACACTAGGAAGTGGTGACGGGTGGGCGCTCTTGGGGCTGTCTGTAGGGTTCCAATAGAGTTGGTCTCCAACTCTATTGCAAAATGATTCTGAGTTTTGATTATCAACTCTATTATCTGATAATTCTTGAATTATGTATTCATTAGCTCTAATCAACGATACAGCCAATTTGCCTTTTGAGTTTTGATTCTCAGCCCCAATATGACCAACCATATAGTGATTCTAAAATAAATGTTCTATAACTTTGACAAATGCTTCGGTCAGGCTTTGACAAACACGTGTCCTGCAGATGCGCTAGTTGTACGAAAAGTGCACACTATACATGGGGAGGGATGGGGATGGTTTGATACCATAATCTATTTTATAACCAGTCTGATGACTGTTAGGGACCATGTCTACTGATAGCATGATGACCGACTTTCTGCCGCTGAAAAGCCGCCCTGTCACGTTCACCAGTTCGAAAGGACTGCTAGGGACAATGTTCACTAGGAGCATGATGCCGACGCATTGCCGCTGAAAAGCTGCTTACGTCACTTATGGAAGTGTTGCTCTGAGTGCTTCAGGTGCAGATGTGAAGTATCGTGTGAGTCACGACTGATCAATTACCATTACGCTAGCGTAAGGGTTATTTACAAGAACTATTGGTTGCAATACTAATATATTTGGCATCTCTCAATCATTAATTAACTGTTTGAAACCACTTTCAATATATTTCAATAACTATGAATTCCTTTGTCTGATAGACTATAATATCTTTCGATCCTTTCCTTGATCTTATAATGATACGAGGCATTGGACCTACTTATGTTAAGGAATTCATTTCTATTAGTATGGTGGGGAGGTATCCATTCAGAAGGTCGAGCCTCACAGGGCTGAGCGGTGGAAAAGGAGCTCGCCCTTTCCCCATTGGGGAAACCGATTGAAAATGCTAATATTACTATGATTTAGGAAAAACGAAAATTTTATCAGCCTGGGGTAATTCAGGAACAGTCACATGTGGTGCCGTGACCAGGATTCTCGTCATTAAATGTACTGATTCACTTCAGTGCAACGAGAAAGAACAATGTATGGGTTACTACGATAATAACACAACGTAAATATATGATTCCAGAAATTAAGAGAGACGGCTAGATTTACAACTACAATAAAATATTATTAACCTAGAGATAACGGTTTGGTTATTGTGATTGAATTCTTTGATCACTGCTAGCGGGTTCAAATCCTGCGTGATTTATCAGTTGGTTTGCTTGTTTAACATTGTTACTACAATTATAACACAACGTACTTTTATGATTCTACAAATTGAGAGAGACGATTGGAGTTACGGCAGCTACAATAACATTTTTTAATCAGATAACGGTTTGGTTATCACGATTTAACTCTTCAACCACTGGTACCGGGTTCAAGTCCCGTATGATTTATCTGTCGATGAGCTTGTATTACATTGTCATGAGTTTTGGGTTCGATTCCCGCCTGACGCAATGGTTGATAAATAATTATATTCCTGTGTCACAGTTTGTGTAAGTTCAATTCCCGCGTGTTTTGTTGGGTTAAAGGGCTTTGATTCCGAGTCTAGCAAAAGTGGGTCCGATCCCTATATGCTACGCGTGGAGATACTGTTTGCAGTTTGTGTGATTATGATGTGTTTCAGTGCATCTTTAAAAGATGGGTTCGATTCCCTGTTGGTGAAAGTGTTGTGTCCGATAGTACACAGACAGATTTTGACACGTGTTTGCGATATCACGCTTTGTATTGTTACTAGTATGAGTGCCTGCGAGAGTGAAAGTCGGTATGCGACACACCCTTGACTATGGGTAAACTATTTATTATAGTTAGTGTTTAAATAGAACTACGAAAACACTATTAATTCACTAAGAATTGCATTAAACTATTATTACAGGAAGTTTACTAAAACTTTCGGACTCTGTGGCGTACGCGTTCTATGACATATATTTGGACAAATACTCGTGTGGACTTATTTCGAATTCCAGGATATTTCAATCTTCGCTTGGCTGTCACTACACTTTGTCTAAACCTTTGGGTTGTGAGTTGCGCTTGGGTCGAAGTTTCATCAAATTCAGTTGACTTCGGCTGACTTCAACGTTGGCTGTAGCGTGGCTCCAGTAACGAAGCTAAGTTTGACTTTTATTAGATGCTATAAATTACTGTGATCATGTGATCTGAATTTGTTAACTCAACATAAGTTGTTTATTGTTCTAGCAATGGGTCCTAATAAGCTACCTAATTAATTTCAATGTTTGTACCGGCAAGATAACTTTCGTGCCAATATTTTAATAACCAAGGGAGATTACAACACAGTCAATTGTTGTTTAGATTATTTAGGGTGTACACAAGTACATTTCAAATCTAAAGTCAAGATCAAGATTCTTATTTGCTCAATTGAGATGCATAAAGTGTTTTGCGATTTTAATGTTAGGTTGGTTCCTATTGCTTATATAAATGTGCAAATGATAGTTGTTTCTAATAACATTCACTTTCTGATACAGCATTCCAACTCTAGTTGGATTTCAGAACTGCTCTCTGGTCCTTGGATCTGAGGGGGGTGACTAATTGGAATAAATTCTAATACACCTATGTGCGGACTATTTCAGCTACTCTTGGATACGACAGCTGGCAGCTGATTAAGCTGACTCAGCGTTGAGGTGTATTGGGAGAGGCCTCTGTCCAGTGGCAGCTGCGGTAGGCTGAGTTTAGAACGAGCAAGCACCGTAGGTAGCGTTGCCCGATAACACAAATACTCTTAAAAGAGACTCTGGTATGTACAATCAATTTATAAGCATGCACGCGTCTTCTGAAATAACTTTAAACAAGAGTATTTTGATACAGAATAAATTGAAAATGAGATATTATGTACCGCTTGAAGATACCTCTGCGAAACAAAGTAAAATTATAGCAGACGATGTATCTTATTAGATTACTGATCCAGTTGGAGCTCCTATAATAATCTGATTAGGTAAACATTGCAAATGAGTGTAGGTACTTTTATTAAACTTTATAGTGATGTCATGGAGAGGCACAGCTTATAATATTGTGAAAGCTCATCCGCTGTACTGCGTCTCGCGTCTGATTTTCAGAGGGGGGAATGTGACTGTCTGTCACGTACTCTCAATTATTAAGGAATTTAAATGTATTCTGATCTTGATTCTGGTTTTAAAATCACCACGAGGTATCGGGCAATTTTCAAACACATTGCATTTATATTTTATGACCCGACGGCCTGACCGTAATTAATAACAAAACGAACTTTCTAGTTTTGAATTCTAAAGTAATATTCGACTCCTTGGAAAGGCATAATAAATCCTTGGTTTAATGGGAAACGGACTAGACACTTGTATGGCTGACAAGCCAAATGTAGTTTCAAATAACTCTTATGAAACGATAAAAAACAATACGATTTCTAAGAGAGCACAAGAGCGTACCCACATCTGTTTGCAATAAACGCCGGTCAGTCTACCTAAAGAGACCCTTAAAACAATTGAGAAGTTTGGGCAAAAACAGCGATAAAAGAAACCCGTGGGAAGTAGTCGATGCAAGCCGGGTGTGCAGCGTGGTGGTTTTGGAGATGACGGAAGGGGAGTCGGTTCGATACCGCGAGAGTGACCGGTCGATAGATGAGCGATAAAAGTCTAGTTAGGAGACTTGGTTAATATGGAGAGGCTATGTCCTAGCGTGTGATCGCGAGAGTGCGATAGTGATTGAATAAGTTAAATGTAGTTTGGTTCAAAGCCCTGTTTAGAGTAATTCACGATTATGATGTGTGTGTGTTTGTTGGTGAACGACTGGGTGAGTTCCTTATTACAATAATTATCCTAGGCTGATGGAGTAATTAAAGTTCTTCCAACTGAACAGACAGAAGCGTGTTGCTGGGGAGTTTGTTGCGCCACTTCTTCTCCTCAGTTCCAACACTAGGAAGTGGTGACGGGTGGGCGCTCTTGGGGCTGTCTGTAGGGTTCCAATAGAGTTGGTCTCCAACTCTATTGCAAAATGATTCTGAGTTTTGATTATCAACTCTATTATCTGATAATTCTTGAATTATGTATTCATTAGCTCTAATCAACGATACAGCCAATTTGCCTTTTGAGTTTTGATTCTCAGCCCCAATATGACCAACCATATAGTGATTCTAAAATAAATGTTCTATAACTTTGACAAATGCTTCGGTCAGGCTTTGACAAACACGTGTCCTGCAGATGCGCTAGTTGTACGAAAAGTGCACACTATACATGGGGAGGGATGGGGATGGTTTGATACCATAATCTATTTTATAACCAGTCTGATGACTGTTAGGGACCATGTCTACTGATAGCATGATGACCGACTTTCTGCCGCTGAAAAGCCGCCCTGTCACGTTCACCAGTTCGAAAGGACTGCTAGGGACAATGTTCACTAGGAGCATGATGCCGACGCATTGCCGCTGAAAAGCTGCTTACGTCACTTATGGAAGTGTTGCTCTGAGTGCTTCAGGTGCAGATGTGAAGTATCGTGTGAGTCACGACTGATCAATTACCATTACGCTAGCGTAAGGGTTATTTACAAGAACTATTGGTTGCAATACTAATATATTTGGCATCTCTCAATCATTAATTAACTGTTTGAAACCACTTTCAATATATTTCAATAACTATGAATTCCTTTGTCTGATAGACTATAATATCTTTCGATCCTTTCCTTGATCTTATAATGATACGAGGCATTGGACCTACTTATGTTAAGGAATTCATTTCTATTAGTATGGTGGGGAGGTATCCATTCAGAAGGTCGAGCCTCACAGGGCTGAGCGGTGGAAAAGGAGCTCGCCCTTTCCCCATTGGGGAAACCGATTGAAAATGCTAATATTACTATGATTTAGGAAAAACGAAAATTTTATCAGCCTGGGGTAATTCAGGAACAGTCACAGTACCAATAAATAAGATTCCTTTAAATCGATCGTGGCCATGAAGCCATTATGAGGAATTAATTTACAAGCTGTTCTATAGTCTTCCATTTTAAAATGATTATTAGTTACGAATGTATTGAACAATTTTAAGTTTAAAATAAAGCGTTTTCCGCCATTTGATTTTGAAGCCAAAAATATTTTAGAAATAAATTGGCCTGACTGTGGCTCACATTCCTGTATCGCGCCTAATTGTAACAAGTTGTCGATCGCTTCAGACATATCTCTTTGTTCTTCATTTGTAAATGTGTTAGAGGGTACTATATGTTGATAGACTTTTTTACAAAATGGTATCACATATCCATTTTTAATCCAATCTAGGATTGTACTATTGCTAGTGATATTCATCCAGCAATGGTAAAAATATTGTAAACGACCGGCGTGTACCTGTATTGCTAACGTCGAGTCTGGGCACGGTGCTTGCCCTGGCCGGGGGAAGCTCGAGGTTGCGTGGTCGTCGGCTGCCGCCGGTATGCTGCTGCTCGTGGATATCTTCCTCGCCCCCCCCTGCTCGCCGAGGCATAACGAAGGGGGCCAGTCGCATTTCCCGAAAACCGAGTCCTTGCGGTCGATGGTCCAGCTGTGGGTGCGGGTAAAGACGTCGCCCTTTGAGCGGATCCTTTTATCAATGATCCTTGTCGCTCAATAGCTTTAGAAGCTTTTATTGTATCTGAGAGCTTTTCTCCGAAAAGCATCTCGTCTCTTTCGTGATCTTTTAGAAGTGGTGTAAAAGACTTGTCCAGACACGGAACTATGAGTTTTGTCCTCACCTGAGTTTCGGTGTAATGTAGGTCGGTTAGGATCCTACAGCTATCAGAAAGAATCTTTATAGCCTGAATTTTATCGTCTCCTATAAGGAGGTGGGTAATTGCTTTATTAAGCACGCTTATACCTAGGCCTAGCTGGTCTTGTTTTAACTGTATATTTTTATCACGGTTAAAAATTATTTCTGAGACCGCAGCCTTAATTTCCGGATTCAAAGTAGGTGCTCTAAGGAGTTTACAATTCTCCGGTATCTGATACTCTCTAAGTATTTTTTCCTTGAGATCCTTAGCAAGCCCTTTTTTTTAGTAAAGGTATCCAACGTTGTGCTAACGTGTGGTGTATATTTTCGCCGTAAATCGGCTGTTCATCCGTGGTATCGCCAAGCGCTGATAATAATTCCGGGTCGAGCTGTGGAGAATCATCTTGCGCTAGTAGAATCGGCGCCTCTGGTGTCATATCAATGTTTTCTTGAACATGAGATTCAACTGGAGCGTTAAGCTGCAACGCCGTGACATCATCTTGCATGGTTCCGTCGTCTGAAACGATTAACGTTTCGAATGTAATTTAAATTGGACAAGCGTTCGATTTTTAAACCGTCGTGTTGACCCGCAGTCAACCTCCAGGCATATTTTACACATCATGCTATACCTTCGTGATACCCTCAATGTGATATCCTCCAGGCTAGCTTAGAGATGTTTAATTATTTATTTTGAACCACATAAAAAAGAGTTATTTTACGCATCATGCTACACCTTCGTGATACCCTCAATGTGATATCCTCCAGGCTAGCTTAGAGATGCTTTGTGACGTATTCACAGTTCTGAGATCGTTGTAACTCATAGGTACACAAAATCACTTAATGGAAATAAAGTATGTCATAACTAACCTTGATTTTTCTCGGAATCCGACGAAGATGAATATATAATCACACGACTTCGTTTCTTCGTTGCACGTTCTTTAAGTCTTTTAATTTTACTTTCATAGTAACTAATTTTTGTGTCACAGCTACGCTTGGACATGATGAAAGTAATTCGAAGATAACTTTAACGAAATATCACTAATATTTTATGAAATATTGAAGAGTGAGTGCTTGTTGCCGCGCACAAAAAAAGAATGAGGCAGAGCGGCGGCGCCCGCGCTGGCGGGCCGGACGGAGCGCGTACAGGGGCATTTTTCAATCTACCCGAATATTTTAAAAGTGCGAAGTTGCCAGTACAATGAAGGTACTACATGTGTCTAATATTTATCTGAAGAATGAAACGTACGAAATATAATTGAAGGCAGCTAGACGATGTTGTGAATTTATTTAACTTGATTATAAGTGACATTAACTGTCTCTTATTTATTTACAAGCGGTGGCAACGACGCTATGGTGTTTTCAACAGCAGTAACGTTATAAACTAATGCAAAATAGAAAACCTAAGTCCTAAACCTTAACATGTATCAGCGTCTGGACAGACTCAATTTTTTTTTTTTTTTAAGTATGGGAATTTATCAAATGTCTGCTCCCACTCTGAGCGGAGCAGAAGGTTGTATCGGCGGCATGGCAGCGGTACACCGCCGCGTGTACATTGCTGCGGTACTGCGCCGCCGAGAACGAGCCAAGGACACATCACACTCACCCGCTTCAAGTCGCATGTCGCGCGACAGTATGGACCCCGCGGTGCTCGCGGCACGGCAGCGGTACACCGCCGCGTGTACGTCGCTGCGGTACTGCGCCGCTGAGAACGAGCCAAGGACACATCACACTCACCCGCTTCAAGTCGCATGTCGCGCGACAGTATGGTCCCCGCGGTGCTCGCGGCACGGCAGCGGTACACCGCCGCGTGTACGTCGCTGCGGTACTGCGCCGCCGAGAACGCACCCAACCACAGCGTGCCGTTTGCCAGCGCACTCCTATGGACAATGGGAACGGGAATTTAGAATGTGGCTAGCTGGAGGAATTTTTCGTGAAACTTGACGGTAATAAAGACATTTTTGTTAGAGACATAATTTTTTTAACAAGGAAAAAATGACATAATTAAAAATTAAGCACAAAGATATTTCAATTATCGGTGCGCATAGGTGTCAAAGAACTGAGACTTTTTGATTCAATTCAATAAATAACAGATCTATGGAACAGATATATACACAACACACTCAAACTCACGCCTTTTTCCCATGGGGCATGCAAAAACCACAGAACCTGCTGGGATTCTGACATACTTAGTTTGCCTCCTCCTCAATTCATAAGAACATAAGGGCTTATACCATATTCCTACTTCTCCTGATTAACATTTTTTACTTACCCGACGGTAATTAAAATCAAGGCGCTAATCGCTCAACACAAGAGTCAATTGAAATGAAAACCAACTTAAAACATTCGCGTGTACTTAACGACTTGTTGGCCACATTTCTTTAAAACACACCATTGAACAGGAACCTGTTGCAGAACTTAGTTTGCTTAACTTGATATAAAACTTCTGCGACGGAGCTAAGCGACTGGTTCAGACGTTTTGTCTGTTACAATGGTTGTCAATTTCATCAATTATCGGTTATGACTAAGTTTCTTCTTTTTCGAAAAAAGTTGTAGATGTTTCGTCTAATAGGCTGTACGTAACATTTGACTACGTTTCCACAATAATTTCTACATTTTTGCGATATTTTCAAGTACCTGCATAAATAATTATGAAACATCGAAATATACACATGACGGATAGGACTATCTTTCCTAAATAAAAATACCATTAAGTTATTAATTATCATTCATGAAATGAGGAGCCGCCTTGTCTCGCGTGACTTTTACCGATAAGCGTACTAACAAGTTAACCGCTAACGTCTCGTCAACTTTACGCCGCATTTTACGTTCAAAATCTGCATTTCCCAGTAAAAGGCTTAATTCTATTAACGACGGTCCTCCTTCACGAACCGGCGCCCATTATAAAACGAAAGAAGAAAATGCTTGAAAAATATTTAAAAAAGAAGTTTAGTTATGTTCGAGAGTTACAAAAACTTAAAGATTTCCTACGAAGTTACTTTCTTTGAAGTATCGCAGCTTCTGAACAATGTTGTTGCTAACTAACAGTTAGTTGTGCTGTTAGTTTGTTCTGTCTTTCTTCGTTAAATATAGGGAGCTTGTTTATCGTTTCAGTCATTGGCTAAAGATAACTTAACAATGCTTTATTTTGTAAAATATTTGTTAATAGTTTTTGAAGCATCAATTCAAAATCCCATCACGAAAAAAACTTTTTTACAAAAAATAAAACCGACTTCGACAAAAATAAAACACAAAAAAGTGAAAAATAAAAATCAGCTTCTGAAGTCGGTGACTTTTGTTTGTTTGATTTCATGTTTTTGCCACCGACTTCTGAAGCTGATTTTTATTTTTCACTTTTTTGTGTTTTATTTTTGTCGAAGTCGGTTTTATTTTTTGTAAAAAAGTTTTTATTTTTCACTTTTAAGTGGTTCACATGTGCTTACCCCTTCACAACGTACCGGCGTGATGTTATGTTATGAACTGGTGTAAACAATAGACAGACATGAGATTTCAGCAATCCCAGTCCATTTGCTATCATTTATTGAGGAGTTCCGTTGTCTATCTCCGAAGTACTTCATCAGAATATGTTCACCAACCTTTGTAGTGAGTACAGGCGTGATATTATGTTGTGTGATGGCATAAACAATGCTTAGATATGCTATAGCAACAATCGCGGTTAATCTGCTGTTATTTATTGAAGAGTTCCCCCGATTTCTACAAGATCCCATCATCAGATATTGAAATGGTGACAATGGGACCACACGGGAAGCACCAGCTTTCAAATGAAAAAAGAATCATGAAAATCAGTTCACCCAGTCGCAAGTTATGCGCGAACAAACATAAAAAAAAAAAAAAAAAAAAAAAAAAAAATACAGTCGAATTGATAACCTCCTCCTTTTTTTGAAGTCGGTTAAAAAGAATTGGAGGTAATTTTCCAGTATTACAGGTACAATTGACCGCCTGATAGGCACAAAGGTCTTGATCTATTAAAGCCTTGCAGAGCCTCCCTAAACCAATTCGAAGAAAAGTATTCCTTTAAGCATTTACTCCTTTGAAGTAAGCTGAAAAAACGTTCTAAAGCCAGGCATACAAAATTTACGAGAGATAAAAAAGGTTGTTAGGCGTGCGGGTCGGAGGCGGTTCCTCAATCATGGGTTTAACGGCTATCGTCGACTTTTGAGGTCCAAGAGTTACGATAGACCTTATTTTAGGTAATAACTTGCGATCGCTTCAGACCTCGCTACGGTAAGTTACTGAGTTACGTTAAACTCATAAAAGGGGTGTCATCAATTTTTATACTTTTTCTGTTAAGCGAGAGTTTATTGAGTTTCAGTTATCATACTGTATCGTTACTTGATATTAGATCTTATTTTAGCACCTCGTATTTTTTAGGAAACGACGCGCTTAGAGAAATTACTTACGTTCCTCTGAAAAAGTTTTCAAAGTGAGATAGCAGGACCGAAGTGAATTCTATCAAATTGATGTACTTACTCACAATAAGGATGAAGAACTAATGAGTTTTGTTTAATTTCATCCTTCGAAACTGTTTATTTTCTGGTTCAACTGGCTTGAGAAATCCTAGTGTGTTGTATCGTTAAGCTGCTTTTAAAATAAATATAAATTGTACCTTGTATTTGATATTGAAAAATATTTATTCACATAAATTGGTACCAGTTGAATCAATTCAGTCAGTTTGAATCGAAGAATGTTGAGATTCGTAACTAGATGCGCCATGTTGAATGTGTGACGTGAGCTCAATCTGATATCCATACAGTTCGAGGAAATGTATATTACAAACCGGAACAAATATCATTTCGAAATTCTAGATATTCTATTCCTGGTATCTAGAAACGTAACTTCAATACAGGAATTAAAAAATACCGATATCACATCAAAGTTTCAATTACAATTTATCAATTTTACAATTATTTATTCATGAAACTGTTTGATAATAACGAAAGCCATTCCCTAAACCCCTGTAATTAAACCAACGACTCTTTTCAACACTTAAATTATTCAAATTCAAAACGATTTTTCTTAGCGCCCTTCAAACGCCGTCCTATTCATAGTGTCCAAACTTTTCATTGAATAATCTATTTGAATACAAATGATAACTTGAAACAAAACACTCACTTTTGTGACTGTCCTCGTAATTAATCACCTAGATACTGTTCCTTTCCACTCCGATTCAATTCCTTGGCGTTTTTGAATAAGAAAATCTTTTTAATAGAATCCGCGGGTTTGTGAATAAGATAAATGAGCCACGATTTTTGGTTTGGATAAAAAATTTCGGTGAATATAAGAAAAATAACGTTTGAATGGAAGTCGGGTCGGACTGTGGCTCGCGCCATTTATAACCGTCGCGTTTAAAACGATAGTGTACGTTCTACTTGCTGGGCTATAGATCTGGCACCAGATTTATTGTAGCTCTAAAATTTTGAACGCTTATAAAAATAATTTGTGGCAGTAAAGATAGCTTAGACAAATTAATGGTTTCTCAATTTTAAAATCTTTCCTTCGTCCATACAACTGCTATCAAAAAATTGATATGTATAATTGACTGAACATATTGTCTTTAGTATCAATCAGTCAATTATATCAGTCGAATTTCTACCTGGTCTATGACCTCACTTAAATCAGTTTTGGTATTTCGAACTTCAAGTAAATAACGTTTTGTTACTTTAAATTTAAATAATTCATTAACTAGAATCGCTAGCTTACTATGTCAAGTTACGATTATAAATAAAATATTCTTCAACATTAATTATGAACGGAAAATTTTCGTTTGCAACTAATTTATTTCACAAAGGTTGTTCGGGTCCCTGGCCCAATCCAACCGTTCATTATACAAATTCTGTTCCCAAAAGAAATTGACAATATTTTCAATTCCCAATTGCTAACGCTTTTGCTTCAATTGTTAACGTTTCATGACGATTTCTGTTCGATATTGATAAAATTGTCTAATGATGTTGAATTTTAACTAAAAATGTGTTTTTTTACAACAGAATTTTAATTTTTTAAATAAAGTATAGCCAGTTTACGTTAAACTGAAGTTACGAAACTGCATAATAATTTTATTCGTTCACTACTCGCATGAACGTAATTACACGCTGAAATTAAACGGTATAATGTTACTTCATTAAAAATCTATTAAATTGAACGCAGATAATTATTTAGTAATATAAACCGCAGTGGCGACCTCATTGGTCGTTTTTACAGATCATTATTTTCGAACGTATAATTACAGGCTAGTTATTATATATATAGGGATTATAAGTTAGTATTGTAGCCGCACTACTAAAAGTTCTACAGTGCCATTTATGACAAACGTCAGAATCCTACATCCTACGTTAAAGTTATCCGTGACATAAGAGTATTTAGAAGAACCTGACACAACTGTTGAGACAACTGTAAGTAGCCCACCAGACAACACCCGGTCGGAAAATTCTCCATTTTCCATAAAGGTGAGGAACTTTATACTCTGTTCTTCATACCCCTAAAGAGTAATTTTAAATCAACAAATTTTCAGCCGAAAGACGTCCACTGCTGGCCATAGGGTTCCCCCAGGTATTGTCACATTGATTGGTTCGTGAGCTAATTAAAAAAAAAATAACCCAAGTTTTACCCAGACTGGAATGAAATCTCGATGAGAAATGGACACATTGCGGACACGGCACTTAACGCCAGACACATTACACAGGACACGCACAGGACATTTACTGAACTGCAGTATTGGTCAGCGCTCGGTGTCTGTAGTAGGTCCACAACGGTGTGACCAAAATTTAATTAAAAAGCTTGTAGTCAGTCATGAATCATTTTAAATAATGTAGGTACTTCCGTAAGCTAAAACCATGTTTTTAGGGTTCAGTATTTCTCTAAATAACTTGAAATTCCCAGTAAATAAAAATAAGTGCCGTACAGTCACTCTAGACCCACTCAAATATTAGCAGGTCAACCTCAGGCCACATTACGGAGTCCACATCAATCTCCCGGTGCAGGGTCGTTCATCGTGGTCCCCAATAAGAGTGTAAGGTCACAATAAAATAATCATGCCAGTGTTTACGTGACTCATCGCGCATGAATATTGCATGGCAGAGGGATTATGTCGCGCAAGGACACATTGAAGGTGGATGCGGTATAGGGGAGTGTAAAAAGGTTATCTTGATTGGCTTGCATAAACGGTATATATTTACAATTTCTTATCGGTTTTTCATTTATTTTGGTTTTGTTTTTTTTTTACTAATTACATGATTTAATTTAAACCCACCCAAAATCCACCATTTGTCTTTGTTATTTTTTTTGTAATTTTAATGTAACCAGTGACACTCGCACCTCCAAGAAACATCTAACGACGTATGATTTATGCAAATCCGTTCATCTTTTTAGGAGTTATTAGGGATCATAGAAACTGACGTACATACATACAGGTCAAATAGATACACAGTCGGGTAAAATAACGAAAATTATACTCTTGGCATATCTACATTATCTACCGTATTTCCTAAATTAATGTCACGTGTAGTAACCATGACGATGCGACTTTTTATGTACGTACGCAATGTGCGTGTGACGAAATATATGCGGTTTTCATTACGGTGTCGGTACTACCTACCTACCTAGTAAAGTACACAATGCTGTGTTAGAGGTTGTTAAGTGAATGTTGTGGCAGTACTATTAGTAGTAGTGAAAGACTTTATTGTCTCCATACAGTTTGTCTGGAGAAGAACGGCAAATACACTATTCAGCTCTGACTGTCAAATATTATTGCTGTATTGAGTATATGGGGCATGGTATCATGATCATCATTTTAATTGGCCTTCTTCTATGCTCTGTATAGCTGTAAGTTTTCTTAAAATTAATAAAAATAAAATTTCACCAAATGACATCTACTGCTATACATATTCCGCACCAAATATCACATAGGCGTCGCCACACAGACTACTGCAGACCTTCTCTCATTTTAATAGATTCTGGCGACCTTCACGAGGTAATCGGTCCATCTTGCTTGTGGGACCTACCAACTCTGCACTCACTTTTGGACCTATTGGCTATCCATTTAGCAAGTAATAAGCCATAACTACGGTCACTAACTTTTAGAAACTTGAGACTACTATTAAGAAAATAAATAAACAATACAAAAACACATAAGGGCCTACCAGGCCGGGGCAGAACACCAGATTTTCCGCTTAAGGAACTTGGGGGCTACTCTGTCTCAATAACCTATTACGGTGGACTACAGTGATCTAAAAAGTAGCATTTAACATTAGTTTATATGACAGTCTCAGTGCTGGGACGCCTCTTCTCTGTGAGAGAGATTCGGTCGTAATCACATGGAAAAATAAAGTGTGTATTTTGGTGCCAGACACATTCATAACACAAATTGTTAACGGCGCTACATGTACACACGGCTACACATCAAGCTATAAAAAACCAGTTAATCTTGGCCTCACTTTACTAGATCTTTTCGCACAATGAACGATCAGATTATACTGGTTTTGTATAGCTTGATGTGTAGCCGTGTGTACACTATCATTACAGCAAATCTATAGCATTATACTTATGGATAATACTACAACAAAGCTTTCCCACTACCAAACTTGGCTGCGTATCGACAAGCTCGTCATTTACTAGTACAGGCTGCTAATGATGCGCTGGCTACATATACCTGTGTACCTAACTATCTATGTATGTGTCTGCCTATGTACCTACGTTACTGAAACTTACATTGACGTACTGATACATTGTGTGGGCTATATTTAGGATAGGAGATAATGACTCATCATCTGCCAGCCTTTTCCCAACTATATTGGGGTCGGCTTCCAGTCTAACCGGATGCAGCTGAATACTAGTATTTTACATGGAGCGACTGCCTATCTGACCTCTACAAACCAGTTCATACTGGGTAAATTATGATACCCTTTGGTAAGACTGGATGTCAGACTTTCAGGTCACTGGTCTACCTGTAATGACTGTCAAAGAACTTTACTATACCTATCATCATCATCATCATTTCAGCCGAAAGACGTCCACTGCTGGACATAGGCCTCCCCTAAGTGTAATTTTTGCTTAGGGGGGGTTTGCCATAATCGCCACGCTTGGCAGGCGGGTTGGCGATCGCAGCACGGTCGATACAAAAAGCACAGAGAACGCTGCTGCCCATTCTCTGGTACATCCCTTAGTCGCCTCTTACGACACCCACGGGAAGATATGGGATGGTGCTATTCTTTGCGTCCGACACCATACGGAACTATACCTATTGCGATGCGAGGAGATGGAGGGGTCAAAGTAAACTACATGTTAGTTACTACTCCGAGAGTCGATTACTCTTCCACCTTTAATTAGCAACATTATATACATAGCTACGACGTGATGTTATGTCGATAATCTACAATCACGTATTCACATACTCTCTACCTTAGCATATTATACTACGTGCTGTACGTGACGTGCTGACACCACACCACATCACCCCTCTTAAATTAAAAAAAAAAAAAACTAAATTACAAGGTTTTTTTTTTTTTTTTTTTTTCCATTACAAACTATTACTCTAATTCTTACAATACAATTTTGTTCTATTCTTATGCACTATATCTATTTTATTTTTATACTTAATCACAACATTTGGTGACTCGTCTTTTACAACTTCAAAAGGTCCATTATAAATACATTCCAATTTGTTGCCAGTTTCATTCTTAATCAAAACTAAATCACCTTCCTTATAGGTTACAGAATTAAGATTCTTATCATAACAATGTTTTCTAGCTAATTTACTCGCTATTAAATTCTCCCTTGCATCATTTTGTGCCCTTTGCAATCTGTACTTAAATTCTAAAGGATAATCATCAAAATTATACAATGGTTCAACACTTTCTCCTTGAAGACTACTTGGTAATCTGCATATTCTTCCAAACACTAATTCATAAGGTGTATATTTGGTAACAGTATTAACTGTCGTATTATAAGAAAAACACCAAAATGGAATCTTTTGGGAAGTCTCGTAGAATCAGAAGGTTAGAAGAATACTCTCGTTGATTGTAGAAATGAATAATTTATTTGCTAAAAGGTGCGTCTTATATACAATTCTAAAACTTACAAGCTAAATTACAACTACCAATAAAAGACTGTACATTATAAAAAATCACGAAATACAAAATAATAAAACCAATAAAATTATCAGATTTTTCCACCAATCACGTCACAGCACAGTGTTGTCGTAGTAATTCCGTCAGGGGGCGCCTCGGTGTTTCGCGCCGTTTTGCGCGCGGCTTGCTCACGTTATGCGCAAACATATAAATAGTGGTGGCGGTTCCCGCGCACGCGCAGTGTCGGACTGGCCATCATCGAGAGAAGACGTCTTGCAAATTGAGTGAAACGTGAACCCGAAGACACGTGCACGAAGATTGAAGTGTGGCCTCGAAGATCCCGACACTCTTATTTCTTAATCGGAATATCGTCAAACGTAAAAACGGTTCTTGTCAGAACCATTCTTAATCAGATATCGTCCAAAACTCCAACCGTCCTTGTCAGGGCGACTTGCTTCTGTATTTCTTTACCGGGCGTCAAAACGTGGTAAAGTGCTGTGATCGGCGGTGGCTACAGTACTCCCCCTCAAGCGAAGCGTACCGGCAGCTTGACGACACGGCCGGAGCGCGTTGACTTGTTGATGGCGGGCTGTGACGTCACGTTGGCCGTAGGTACTTCTGCTTGTTGCTTGGTTAAGGTTTTCTTGGTACAGGTACTGGTTTCGTTATTGGTAATGGTTGGTGTGGTAACAGCTTGGTTTTGCTTGGTGATGGTAATCTTGGTTGGAGGTAAGGTACTGGTATGCTCTGAGATGACATATGCAGGCTTGAGTCGATCGATTGAGATGTTGGCTTGCCGATTCGGTAACTGTATTGCGTACACTTTGTCTGTACGGCTTATGACTCGATACGGGCCTTCATATGGAGCTTGGAGTGGTTTCTTGACTGCATCGGTTCTAACAAACACGTGACTGCACTTGAGTAAATCTTGATGCACGAATACGCGTCTGTTGTTGCTGTGATGCTCGGTGACGAGTTGAGGTTTGTTTGCTTTAATGACGTCACGAAGTTTGTCGACGTAAGTATAATCCATTGTAGGTGTGTAGGTATTTGATGTGAAGAAATCGCCTGGTAGTCGTAAGTTGTAGCCGTAGGTAAGTTCAGCTGCGCTCACGCCGGTGTCGGTACGTAGTGCGGCTCGTAATCCGAGTAACACGGTAGGTAATTCTTCGATCCACGAACTCGTGTCGGATAGCTTGGCGCGTAATGCTGTTTTGAGCGAGCGGTGCCATCGTTCGACCATTCCGTTGCTTTGTGGATGATACGGTGTTGTGCGATTTTTCTTGATACCCATTTGTTTCATTAGGTTTTGAAACAGCTGACTCTCGAACTGGCGACCTTGGTCGCTTGTAAGGGTGGTCGGGCATCCAAATCTTGAAATCCAATGTTGATAAACGATATCGGCGATTCGATCAGCTGATATTTCGTCGGTAGGTATTGCTTCAGGCCATTTCGTGAGTCGGTCGATCATTGTTACTAAGTAGCGATAACCTTTAGTTGTTGTAGGTAGTGGTCCCACAATGTCGACGTGTAGGTGTTGAAATCGGTCACTTGGCGGGAACGATGAGATGTTTGAGAGAGTGTGACGTTGTATCTTGCTCTTCTGACAATGTAAACAGGTTCGAGTCCAGCGGCTGATGTCTGCGTTCATTGATGACCAGAAGTATTTTTGTGTGATGAGTTTGCGTGTCGTGCGCGTACCAGGGTGGCTGATATTGTGCACGCTGTTGAAAACTTCTTGCCTATGTACTTCTGGTATATACGGGCGTATAAAAGGAGTTGATGTTTCGCAGTATAACTCGACGTCAGTGTTAGGTATTGTTATTTTCTTGAGCGTGATGTTTGTTTCTTGTAATAACTGAGATATGTTGCTGTCCTTTTCTTGTGCGCTGGCTATTTCCTCGAAGTTTATGGTGGATGGGCATGATATAGTTTCGATGCGGCTGAGTGTGTCGGCGACTATGTTTTGTTTACCGCTCACGTGACGTATGTCGGTGGTGAATTCGCTGATAAACAGAAGTTGTCTAGTTCGTCTCGGCGTTTCAGTACTTGATTGAGTTTTCGACATTACATAAGTTAGCGGCTTGTGGTCGGTGAATATGATGAGATGACGTCCTTCAAATGTCTTGCGGAAATGTTTGACTGCCATGTAGATTGCGAGTAGCTCTCGGTCGTAGGTAGAATACTTCTTCTGTGCGTCGTTGAATTTCTTGGAAAAGTATCCGAGCGGTTGCCATGTTTCGTCTATGTATTGTTGTAGGACGGCGCCAGCTGAGTTATCGGATGCGTCGCAGAATAAGGCGAGTGCGGCGTGATGCGATGGGTGAGCGAGTAAAGTTGCGTTTATTATGCTAGCTTTACATTTCTCGAACGCTTGCGTTGCTTCGTCGGACCACGTTATCGGTGTTTTATCTCGCTTCTTCACATTATGTAGGTATGAATTGAGTGGGGCTTGTAGGGCTGCGGCGTTAGGTATGTGATCGCGATAAAAGTTGATCATACCGAGAAATCTTCGTAGTTCTTCGATTGTAGATGGTTGTGGGAAATCGGTGATTGCTTGAATTTTATATTGCGGAGGTTTGATGCCTTCTTTTGATACGGTGTAGCCTAAGAACTGGGCTTCTGACTTGCCGAGGTTACATTTAGCGGGGTTGATGGTGATGCCATTGTCTTCCAATCTCTTGAGCACGATTTGGAGGTGTTCTCTGTGTTGTTCTTCGTTTTCAGATGCCAATAACAAATCGTCTATGAATGGGAAGACGAAATCCAATCCTCGTAGAACTTCATGAATGTATCGTTGAAACGTTTGTCCCGCGTTCTTCAAACCGGGGCACATACGTGGAAACTCAAACAATCCCATTGGAGTGATGATGGCTGTTTTCTCAATATCTTCGTCTCTTACGCTCAGCTGTTGATAAGCGCGATTGAGATCAATTGTTGAGAAGATAGTTTTTCCTGATAAGTGATGTGTGAAGTCTTTGATGCGTGGCACGGGGTATCGATCTGGTATTGTGATCGAGTTGAGTCGGCGATAGTCACCACAAACTCTAATATCGCCATTTTTCTTGGGCACGATGTGTAGAGGTGATGACCATGGACTTTTACTGGGTCGGCAGAGTCCTTGTTCGATCATGTTTTCGAATTCTTTCTTCACTATTTCGAAGCGATGTGGTGGAATCGGTCGAGCTCGGCTATGTATCGGTGGTCCTTTGGTTTCGATGAAATGTTGCACGTTGATATCGGAGTTTAATTTCATCGATGTTAATCTCGTTATGCCGGGATACTGGGCCAAAATGTCGTGGTATGATTGCGACATGTCGATACTGCGTACTGTAGGCACGTTTGATACTCGTACCGGGGCATTGACCTTTAAGCTTGTTACACCGTCGATCAATCTTCTGTTTTTCAAGTCGACGATGAGTTGATGATGTTGTAGGAAGTCGGCTCCGAGTATAGGTTTTGACACGTCGGCTACGATGAATTTCCAGGAGTAGGCGCGTCGAAGATTGAGATCGAGAGTTAAAGTTTTCTCGCCATACGTAGCTATTGTCGTGTTGTTCGCTGCGTAGAGCTTGAATGGTAGCGGCGTTGGTACTTGTCCCTTACTTCTTGGTAGCACGGATATGTTGGCTCCAGTGTCGACTAAGAAGGATAATTTGGAATTTCTGTCGGTGATGTACAGGCGGTGGGATTTTTCTTGAACGCCGGTGTCCGCCGTTGCCAACGTTCTGTCTAGTTTCCCGCGTCTTGTTTCTTGAATGAGCAAGGCGCTGTACAGCGTCTAGCTTGCTCTTTGAAGCGGCGGTGATAGTAACAGTGTGGAGATGGAGATACATCGTGGCTTCGGTTTCGTGATGAGCTGCGATGACGAGACGAGTGACGGCTGCGGCGATAGTTGTTGTTGTTGTGACGGCTTGATTTTAATTCCGCTATTTCTAGCGATAATTTCCTAATCTCAGCGATGAGATACTGTGTATCGGCTTGTGGCGCAGTCAGTGTAGGTGGTGCGGCTGCGGGTGCGGTCACGGTTGCGACTTCTGGTGCGGCTGTTTGCTCCATTATCTTGTCGGCGAGTAGAGCGAGTTCGTCGAGTGCCGTCTTGGTGCTGAATGTTTCGCTGACTGCAAGGACTGAGCGAACGTTTAGTGGAAGGTGGTTCGTCCACATAAGTCGCAGGGTGGAGTCAGGAACCTTGTCTCTGGCGAGGTTTCGCATACGGCGGAGTAGCTGCGTCGGCTTCTGGTCACCGAGTTCCATGTCGGACAGTAGCTTTTGAAACTGGCGGCTGTCGGATTCTTCGTAGGCAGATATAAGCCTTTCCTTGATGCGGTTGTACTGCTCCGTCTCTGGTGGGTTGTAAAGCAGGTCCATGATTTGCTCGATGTCTTGGCGCTCGAGCTGTGCGATGACCATCTGGGCGAGCTGCGCTTGGCCTTTCTTGAGATCGTTGGTTGCTGCTTCGAAGCTGATGAACCAGAGCCGTGGTCGGTCGCGCCAGAATGGTGGAATACGCATGGTGAGCGAGATTCCAGCTGCTTCGGCTTTCGGGGCTGGATGAGACATTGCGCTTGAGTTTTCTTCAGCTTGGCAGGGATTCGACATAGTGGCGAACTGGAGAGTGCTTCAGACGGGCAGAGATTCGGCGATAGTGAGACAACTTCGACGATACTGGTAGCTTCAGACGTGCAGAGGTTCGGCAGTACTGGCAGGCAGAGCTTCGTAGTTCTTGATAATTATTTCTTCAGTATGTTCAGGCAGGGTCACCACTTTTGGGAAGTCTCGTAGAATCAGAAGGTTAGAAGAATACTCTCGTTGATTGTAGAAATGAATAATTTATTTGCTAAAAGGTGCGTCTTATATACAATTCTAAAACTTACAAGCTAAATTACAACTACCAATAAAAGACTGTACATTATAAAAAATCACGAAATACAAAATAATAAAACCAATAAAATAAGCAGATTTTTCCACCAATCACGTCACAGCACAGTGTTGTCGTAGTAATTCCGTCAGGGGGCGCCTCGGTGTTTCGCGCCGTTTTGCGCGCGGCTTGCTCACGTTATGCGCAAACATATAAATAGTGGTGGCGGTTCCCGCGCACGCGCAGTGTCGGACTGGCCATCATCGAGAGAAGACGTCTTGCAAATTGAGTGAAACGTGAACCCGAAGACACGTGCACGAAGATTGAAGTGTGGCCTCGAAGATCCCGACACTCTTATTTCTTAATCGGAATATCGTCAAACGTAAAAACGGTTCTTGTCAGAACCATTCTTAATCAGATATCGTCCAAAACTCCAACCGTCCTTGTCAGGGCGACTTGCTTCTGTATTTCTTTACCGGGCGTCAAAACGTGGTAAAGTGCTGTGATCGGCGGTGGCTACAAATCCAAGTACTCCATGATGATGGGTTATTATTCGTCTGTATCCTCAAATATGCACCTAATGTTTTATGCACATTCTCCAAAGAACCTATACTTTCATGATGATATGACGTTGACATGACTTTATTGATGTTCAAGATATCACATAGCTCTATCATTACTTTCGAAACGAATTCACTACCCCTATCCGTAGCTATTGTTTTCGGTATTCCATATCTCAAAACAAAATTCTCTGCCAAAGCTTTTGCTACCTCATTTGCGGATTTATTCTTTAACGGATAAGCCTCTACAAACTTCGTAAGTTCACATTGAAGAGTTAATATGTAAACATTGCCTCTTTCGTCTCTATCAAGGGGTCCCACTATGTCTAAATAAATCTTCTCAAACGATGTTGATGCAGTAGTCGTAATCGTCATGGGTTCCCTAATATTCCTAGAATACTTTTGCTTACAACATTTATCACATTTACCAACGTACTCCACTACGTCTTTCTCTATAGAAGGCCAATAATAATACTTCTTTATATTATTCACCATCCTACGTATTCCTGCATGACCACTCGTGGGTAAAATATGGAAATCATTCAAAATAACCTTCTTCTCATCTTTCCCTTCTATTCTCCGTAAATCCTTCACTACACACAGTTTAAAATCCCCACAAATCGAACTTCTATTTCCCTTCAAATATTTTGCCATTCTTGTAATAAAATCAACGTTATAACGATTTTTCATAATAATTACTTCTTTAATGCCTTCTTCAATACAAAAACTGACTATGTCTTTCGATAACTCGTCTCGCGAAGTTCCCGATAAAGATTCATAGTTTACATAAATACTCGAGTTTTCTGGCATATACACTAAATTGCGCGACTTTGAAAATATCTTCCTACAACCATTATTATTATTGTTGTTATTATTATTGTTGTTACGTAACATTTTCTCCCAATCATCTAAACAAATCTCAATGTCATTTCCTTGTTTCTTGAGTACTTCCACGATCCTAGGGTGATCAGTCCCAGATACCACGGAGTCCCTATCACAAACATTTGGCTTTCCCAACTGCTTGTACTGCGCCCTCGTCATTACGGATATCGTCTTTTCCCGTATCAATTTCAAATCCTCACTCGTTATCACTATTCTAGAAAGTGCATCCGCTAGAACATTCTCTTTGCCCTTAATATATTCAACCTCAAAATCATACTCCTCTAAACACAACCGAAACTTAGTCAACCTACTAGATGGATCTGTCATGTTAAACAAATACAGTAATGGCCGGTGATCCGTCTTTACAACGAACCTCCGTCCGTACAAATACGGTCTAAAATATTTAACTGACCAAACTATTGCCAACAACTCCTTCTCTATTATCGGATAATTTAACTCACTCTTCCCTAACGACCTACTAGCATATGCGATGGGTTTTCCGTTCCCATTACACAACACACTCCCTATAGCATATCCAGAACTATCGGTTTGCAATATAAAAGTATTGCTATCAGAAAAATCAGGATAATCCAACACCGGTGGATTCATTAACGCTTCCTTAAGCAACAAAAACGACTTCTCGCACTCATCGGACCAACTAAATACAACACCTCTCTTACACAGCCTATTCATAGGTACCACTATATCAGCAAACTGTGGTATGAATTTCCTATAATAATTCGCAAACGCTACAAATCGCTTTACCTCATCAACCGTCGATGGACGCGGATAACCTCTAATAACTTCTACCTTCTCTGGATCTGGTGAAATACCTTCCGCCGATATTACATGCCCCAAATAAAGCACTTGCTTCTTCAAAAATTCACATTTAGACGGATTCAACTTTAGATTTACTTCCCTCAAGCGTGAAAATACTGATATTAGGTTCCGATTATGTTCATCTAAATTCCGTCCAAAAATAATGAGATCATCCAAATAAATCAGACACCTATCGTAATTCAATCCAGACATGGCCACAGTCATTAATCTACTAAATGAACTCGGACTTATCTTCAACCCCATCGGTAACCTACACATTTGATACTGCCCCTTGTCTGTTGTGAAAGCAGTGTACTTCCTACTACTCTCCTCCAAAGCGCACTGATAATAAGATTGTGATAAATCACAGTGACTAAAGTAAACTGCGCCTGACATTGAATCCAAAATCTCAGTTATATTCGGCAATGGAAACTTATCATCCTGTATCTTTTCATTCAACTGCCTATAATCTATAACCACACGCCATTTCTTCTCTCCACTACGATCCGCCTTTTTGGGTACCACTAAAACAGGACTAGACCACTCACTAACCGCCTCCTCAACGATATTACTCTCCAGCATCTCCTGCACTTGCCTATCAACCTCCTTCTTCTGTGCATAAGGTATCCTATACTGCCTCTTGTACACCGGAGTAGCATTCTCTTTCAAGCGTATAGACTGCTCATACACGTTAGTGACAGCTAATTTATCACCCGGGAGATGAAAAACATCCGAAAACTTTGCACACACTTGCTCAACCGACAACCGCTCCTCGGCGTTCAAATAGTCGAGTTTAAGTAAAGAAAGTACCTCTTTTACACGCTCAACGTCCGTCCCTGGCTTCACGAAATTACAACAATCAAAATCACTCAACGGACAAACTTCCACACCGGACATACTACAAACAACTTCCTCGGAGCTCGTATTTAAAACCCTAACGGGCACCATCCCGTTTTTAGGCCTTACTAACACACTAGCCAAGAAAACGCCTTTCCGCAATTCTTTCCTAATCAGCACACAATCTTCCGCTCTGTTAACGGGGTAATACCTAACCACCTCACAACGCGGTGGAATAGTCAATAAGTAATCATAGGACTTAAGTGGCATCGAAACCACCCGCCGTTCACGATCCCTAAGAGAGAACCTATTCGCCGAAAAATCTATAATACCACCATACTCCTGCAAGAAATCCTGACCCAATATACCAACCGACTTACATGGCAAATCATCAAATATATAAAACTTATGCGCGAAAGAACACCGTCCATATTCCAACGTTAAATATACATAACCTATAGCCCTCAAACTACCTCCTACACCATTAATCACTAATTCCTCCTTAACTACCTTACAGCACAAAGCATTGTTCAACAAGAAACCACTCTTTACAGCCGATATCGACGCGCCCGTATCCACTAACCATTCCGCATCTATATTATTCACTAGAAAATTAACCCAATTAATACTATCGCAAGCTAAAATACGCTTAGTCTCGAAAAAACTGCACCTGGTGGTCAGTTGCTTCATTACATCGTGACATTGACGTTTCGCCTGAGTCAGCATCACTACGCGCATGCTCGAAATACGCTACACGCCTCCGACCTTGCTGAGTCGAATGACCACGATAAGCATTATTGCTACGTCCCCGCATTCCACGATTATGCCATACGGTGGCATTTTTGCGCGTACGCTCAACAGCTGTTTTATGTTGCGCGTACCCACTTCCTACTGTAGACCGCCTATAACCACTTCCGCGACCTCTATTATCAAAACCACCCCTTGCGGGCCAACGCTGATACGCCATAACCTGTGCCGACGATGCACAACCCTCGTCTTCTGCTACCCTGATCGCATCCTTCAAACAAGTCAAATTCCGCGCCGTAATGATCGTACCTAAACGCTGATTGCGAAGCCCGTCAGCAAACTTCCTGATCGCGTACTTTTCGTTCAACGGCCGCAAAATCTCATATGCTTCCGAACTTTCCCCGGCTTGAGAAACAGTCAAATTAACCATTAACTTCTCTATCTCAGCCCCAAAATCCGCGACCGACCTATCATTCTGCCTAGCGCGAGCAAGTTTCGCTTGCACAGCTACGTCCGACTCTACTGTTAACAAATGCTTCTTCATATCAGCTAACAGACAATCTACCGTTGCGTAACTAGAGGACAACCGAATCCTAGCACCCTGGGTAAGTCGTGTAGTCAAAACAAATTTAATTAAAAGAGCATTATCTGCTTCCACTAACATAGAACTATATAATCCTATGGCATCAATTAAGTCTTGCGTAACTTGTTCATCACCACTCATCTTTGGGAGTAGGCCAACTGCCGTTCTCAAAGAAAACTTTTCCGCCGCCATGTTTTGTTCCGTTCCGGTTTCGCTCTCAAACTTAATAGTGTCGACGTATAATGCTTCTATCTTACATACCAACTGAGCCAATTCTTCCGAGAACTTACTATATCCTGAAACTATACACTTAAATTTACGATAAAGCGCTTTCACCTCACTAATCTTACTATCAAAATTTCCGCCTTTTCGCCTACTAGGGCCTAACTTGACAATAGATTCCCTTAATAACTTAAGTTGTACAAATAGCGACGTTAACTCCACTTCCATTTAAATTAATGTCTCTAAATTTAACGATGAACACAAGCACCGAAACACCCTTATTAACTTCCACTTAAGAAACACTTACTTCGTTCCTCCGACGGCTCCTGGTCAAACCATCTGTACAGCCTTCTGGACTTCCCGCTGTCTCATCTTTTCTTCAATCCAGTTGTGGTGACATCTCCGATACATGCGAACCGCCAACCCTATGATGACAACTGCCATACACACAGCCACAAACAGCAACACGGTCTTGATAGCCGCCAGCTGCTCCTGAGTAACCGTTGCGGTATTTGCACCACTCGTAGACGTCTGGGCGATAATCACCTCTTCCTTGGACGTCGTGCTTCCCATGGCCTGCGACGTGACGCGACTGGCGTGATACTCAATGAAGACAATCAAACCGCCAACCACGAACCGTGACTAGCTCCTGGTCGGGCAACTATAACGCCGTCCAGCCGACTGGCAGGGTCGCCATGCGATGCGAGGAGATGGAGGGGTCAAAGTAAACTACATGTTAGTTACTACTCCGAGAGTCGATTACTCTTCCACCTTTAATTAGCAACATTATATACATAGCTACGACGTGATGTTATGTCGATAATCTACAATCACGTATTCACATACTCTCTACCTTAGCATATTATACTACGTGCTGTACGTGACGTGCTGACACCACACCACACTATAGATAGGAGATAATGAGTTTGAACTGAACTGAAAAGTTATAAAATAATACTGATTGTTGTCTGCACATACTGATTGTAGTTTATCCTACATGTCCATGTCCTAATCTATTTAAATCGCGAGTAAACAGGCTTTTTCTGGGTAAGCTCGTTCCATCGTCGACATCATCTCTGCCCTTAGGGCAAGATTGAGGTCAAGAGCAAGCCCATTCAAGATAAAAAAAAAAATGTGAAATCCTTAACAGAGGTACTATGAAATACTTAACCGATTCATATATATTTTTAAATCAACTGTAAATACATACAAACCACGCTGCTTTCCCATCTGCTACGATTCTTACATAGCCCCTTCTTTTTCTTTTTTCACGGTTAATCATCTGGTCATTTGCCAAAATCCAGAAATGAATCAAAGAAATTAATGCATCTTATATAAAAATATCGCAAAAATTCAGTTAATAATATAAATAAAGATTATATATTATTTACACATTAACACACCTAGCTCAGTTCTGTTACTCAGCATTAGTCGTTTCCAATTAGCGAGCGTCAAAGTAACGAAGAGTTACTATCACTAACGCTCCGAAGGCTTTTATGAACCTGCTGCCTACGACTCCGAGCGGTGAGCTTTGCCAATCATTTACATACTACATTCACCATCTTCTAATGAAATCAGAGAAATTGCTTAGTAAATCCTGCTTAGACTTTTATGTTAAATAACGAGATTTATTGTTTTTATTATTTTTAATTTAATAATTTATAATTATTTTTATCTGAATTTTAATATTTTATTCATGTTTGTGTATTATTATTGACATGGCAACGGGTGTAAAATTACCTGAATAAATGAATTTATATTATATATTGCTAAAACAGTTCTGCCGTCAATAGCATAGTTACAGTAAGTCGGATTTTTGCCAAAAATGAGTTAGATAAACAGCCGTCATCACGATAAAGAGATCTACAATTACATCTTACCCATTTGTTTGTATCGCTTTTTATACCAAATTTAACAATTAAAAATTTGCAGTATGTCAAGCATTTTTTTTACATCACTAAGCATAATTGCAGTGGGTACACTTACTGCAGAAGTTCTTATTCAGAGTCTCTCGGCCAAAGTACAGTATAACATCTATACCACTATTAAGTTAAGTCATTTACTGCATAAAAAATCGATAGGAGCCTAGCAAAAAGACACTAAGAAGATGTACTGTTTTGATCCTAAGCAGTTTTCCAATATTTTCTAAATGAGTGATCTAGTCATAAAAGCAGCATGCTGCGATACTGTAATTTTGTTTAGTAGATGTCTTTTATGCATCTCCTTCAGATTACATAAAATACAGACAGTAAGATGCGATACTGCACGTATGGTTAGTAACGATCATAAGCGTAAGTTCCACATTACTTACCACAAAGACAGTTCGATGCGATATTGCGTTTATGTTAAGTAACGTAATCAGATCTTACATAAGACTACTTATTATACTGAGAGCATGTAGCCATCCTGTGTTCATGTTTAGGCAGCAGGTGTAGCGATAACGGTCAGGTGTATTTACCATGGGGGCAGTAAATTAGTTATACTGTACTCATGCTCAAGAAGTACATACATATAATATGATCGTATACGTGTTATAATAATTGTAAGTAGTTTTTACTGCATGTCTAAGTAGCTGCGACATAATGCTACGTCATAAATACAGTGCAGTAAAGTTGTTTCACTGTGAACATAATAAGTCATTATAACTAAAAGACATACAATTTGTCTTAAAATACAAGCAGTAACTTGATCGGAGAAAGAATAATTCCAATTTATTATGTCTTTTCCTTGAATACCTACGTTAAATTTTCGACAACTTTAAGTTTTAACTAAATGTAAACAATCTTGGGATACCTTTTATACGAGATTTTTAGATTAAAAGACATGTCAAGATTGTTTTCATTTAGTTAACTACCTAAATCGATGGAATATTAAACGATTTGCGGCAGTGCTGCAGGCGCGGGTGTGCGCAGGGGTGCGCGGGGTGGCGCGGGTATGCGAGGGGGTGCGCGAGAGTGTGCGGGGAGGCCACGGGCACTGAGGGGCAGACAGTCGCTGCTAAGTCTTTGTGTGTAGTGCATGCCCGGTTGTCACCGCGTTGCCGCGAAAACATAAGGTCAGTAATTATTCGTATATTTTTTCTTGTTATTTGGTTTATGAACTTGTTAGGTCACGTAGCTTCCAAATAAATAACCCAATATTGATAAATTCTTTCTTTGAAGAGCTGATTAAAAATTTGTGTTGGATACGTATTAGATGTGTGTCAGGGGTTTTAAATATAATCTTATATTGTAATGTTTTATTTCTAGTATTCACATCTGCACCACACTACATGCACCAGGCAACTTTCTGGAGATTCATACCAGCCTGCATCGTTATTTTACAAGCCTTGAAGTAAATGCAGATCGAGGTACATAAGTGCTTAGTAGTTACAACTTTAATATTTCCATATCCTGCCATATCATTCCATATGCTTCTGTAGGCTGGAATCAGTGCTCGGCTGTCATTATTAGTAATACAAACAAGCAACTGCAAGTAAAATTATTTATTTTGTTTCAGCGGAACAATGAGTTCTCGACGAGATCTAATAATGTCTAGAGTGCGGCAAGTGGTGGAAGATTCTCAGTATCCAGGAACTGTACCTAATTTACAATGCACTGAGGTAATGCCAATGTCACCTAATTCTAGCTACTCATTTGTGGAGAATTCAGATTTTAGTGGAGATGATTTGAGAAATGATAGTTTTTTGAAATTATGTCGCAAAAAGACCGTTGAAGTCGAACCCATTCATGAAACTTCTATTATTATTGAAAGAGCCAGCTCACCATTTTCACCTGATACAAGAATTGCGCCTGTGATTACAACTGAAAGGCGTATTTCACCGAGAAAATCATTTAACAAACCATCAACTTCACATGCAACTGATTATTTTTCTGATAATGAGGATGTTTCTTTACATAAAGATTTCGATTCCGATGACAGTGTACAAGATAAAAACTATTGTGTTACTGAAGATCTTGACACTACTGATTTAGATACTTCCATTGAAGAAAACGATGTTGTAAAAAAATACAAAACTATTAAGAGCAAAATAAAGTTACAAAACCAAAGAAAATGTGATAAGCGTGCTGCGGCTGAAGGATATATTCTAGATTCTGAAGATCAAATAGACCAACAAACAAATACCCAGGAAAATAGAGTTGAAATGGAGACAGTTACAAGTGGTTCACAACAAGCTATTGCTGAAAAGGAAATCGTTCAGGAAACAGACAGCGAAATAACAAATAACGAAGAAAGGCAAGCTACGTCAATAATTCAAATCGATGATACAATAAATGAAGCTGCGAAGAATACTTTGACTAAGAGAGGTACTATACGTAAAAGGAAAATAATAGAAGAATCACTTGCGGAAAGAAAAGAAAGGAAAAAAAAGGTATGATTGAAAAACTTTCCCTGAAAGAACCCTGTAAATCTACATGTAAAAAGCTCTGTACCAAAAACATAAGTATGGAACAACGTCAGCAGATTAATTCAATTTACTCGGCCCTAGATACAAAAGGAAAAGGCATTTTCATCAAAAACAATGTCAGCATTGCGAATGTCCAATCTCGAAAAAATTTAAACAAGGAGCCAAAACGAAACCTAACCTTTAATTACTTTTTTACTGTTCGCGGTCATGAAAAACCAGTGCAAGTGTGCAAGACGTTTTTTTTAGCAACGTTAGGCTACAATCCTAAGAATGACACAAAAGTTTTTCGAGTTCTTCATACAAGTGAAGACGATGACCTCGGAGACAAACGTGGACACTATGACAGGGCGTCACTGTCAAAGGATAAAACCTTGATAACTTCACACATAATGTCTTATAACCCTGCAATATCGCATTACCGTCGTGAACATGCCCCGCATCGTTTGTATTTACCCAGTGATATCAATGTCACAATGATGCATACCGATTTTAACAAAATATACCCAGACTCTGCATGCTCTTACGAAGTTTACCGAAGAGTCGTAAAGAGCCACAACATTTCCTTCGCCGTACTGGGCAACGAAGAGTGTGAACTTTGTGGTGTTTACGATATACATGCTTGCGAATTCAATAAAGCTCCTAATACAACTTGTGCTACATGTAACAATCATGTTGAACATCGCAAACGCTATATAGACAGCAGAAATGCGTACAAATTAGACAAGAAAAACGTAGACGAACATAAGGATAATGACACCGTTTACGTATGTGTGGATCTTCAAAAGGTGGTAATGCTGCCTCGCATGGACAGCTACAAAGTAGCAATATTCTGTCCTCGAATTATTGCATTCAACGAGACTTTCGCTCCTTTAGGTAAATCTACTAAAGAAAATACTCCTTACGCTGTCTTATGGCACGAAGCCATTTCAGGCCGAAATGTTCATGACATTGTTTCAACATTTAGAGCTTTTTTTATACATTACCGGAACAAAAGTCATTTCGTGATTTGGGCAGATAATTGTTCGTCACAGAATAAGAACTGGGCACTCTTTTCGTTTCTTGTCAATGTTGTCAACAGTGATTTAATTGAAGCACGCTCTATCACAATAAAGTATCTAGAACCAGGACATACATTCAATTCAGCTGATAGCTTCCACCACCAAGTGGAGAAATCTCTTCAAAAAATGAAAAATGTTTGCGACTTTAATGACTATGTAGAAGCCGTTCGAACCTCTAACTCAGGATTAAATTTCCCAAAATTAATGGATTTTCGTGATTTTTACAAATTTTGTGACTTTCATTCTGAACAGAAAATGCGTGCAATGAAAGACCGGGAATACATTAAAAATTTCACTGTGGTCAAAGTAGTCCGTGGAGAGTTCAATTTATTCTTCAAAAAATCTCACGCTGATGAGGAATTTAGGACCTTAAACTTTTTACAAGCCAAAATTTTAAAAAGTAAACAGTTTCCTTGTGCTGAACAGAGAAGTTCACCAAGGGGTGTCGCCTCTTCACGAAAAGAGAAAATTGTCAAAGATCTCGTTCCTTTGATGTTACCCAGCCGAAGGCAATTCTGGTTTGACTTGCCAGTTAACGATGAATCCTTGAATCTTTCCAAGGAATTTGAAGATTAGGTTCTTGCCTTCTTATTGTCGTAGGAGTTGATTCCTAATTAATTGAATATTTTAATTTTGTTACATTACTGTCAAAGAAGAATGTTGTATAATTATTTTATCCTAAATGGTTATAATTTTTGTTATTTACAGTTTTATTATCTTTAAGATATATAAGTTTTGTTCGATAAATGTTTATAAGTGTTGATTTGATACCGAAGAAAGGATTTATAGTTTTTTTTTAATGTAAAGCTAATTCAATCCTTACATTAACATCTGTGATTCTAAAATAATTTGTATTGAAAAGACTGAATAATACATATTAAGTTAATTTGAGTTGAGTGATTAATGTAAGAAAACTAAATTCTTAGTTGTGCCATTTTTAACTGAAAAGACTGATTCAATTAAGTAAAATTAAGAAACGTTATTTTGTGATTTGTTAAGTAATCTTAAGGGATACCTAATTGTAAGAAAGAAGTGTGATTTAAACTAAATGTCAATTTCATTCCCTAATTTAGTAAATTTAAACTTGTCATGATTTATAAAATTTTATTGCTAGGTTTTATTTTCAGCAACAGTTAATAACAGAATATCTAAAACAAGTTTTTTTTTTTAAATATATTAATTAAAACCAATATTTAATTGTTTTATTATCACTACAGCATTAATTTTATTTTAAATTAATATGGTTACTTAGCACAAATACAGTAAAAAACACACTTCCTGTGTTTATGCTAAGTGTCCCCACCAGATAGTCTCTCGGAGATACTTAGTTTAACTAAAATAATGAATGTATTTTGTCTTTCAATTACTCAGTATTGGTTTCCAAATAAGTAATAGATAGCTTCTGAAGTCTTCTTTCATTTAAGATATCAACCATCATGATCTGATAACAAACAAAGGATTTATGGAAGATTTTCGCACCAAAACTTTAACCGCGTTTTTCTCGAAACCGCCTAAAGCATACTTACTGCAACTATGCTATTGACGGCAGAGTTGCTACGAATTTTAATTCGTATTTTCAAAAGTTACTGTCTTGCCGCTACGAGAATTGCTACGTCGTAGCAGTCTACGCAGATTGCTACGACGTAGCAGCCTACGCGGATTGCTAGCCGACTACGAGTGTTCGTAGTAAGTTGCTATTTGCCTTGGAATACTTACTGCTGAATTGTCACTACGCATTTGTGTTGTTTCTTACTTTGCGTTTTTTACTTATGCTATCTTGCAATACTTTTAAGTCCTGACTGACTGACTGACTGACTCATCAACGCCCAGCTCAAACCCTTGGACCTAGAAAGCTGAAATTTTGCACAGAGGTTCCCTTTATAATGTAGACAAGGAAGGATTGTAAAAACGCATTTATTCTTTATTTTATTGAAATTTTTGACATATTTTATCGTAAACAGAACTGGCACAAGAATTTTCCTTATATCAACATTGTGTGGTGTACTTTAATCCATTAATTCGGTCAGCAATTTCTCAGGGGTCCATAGCAATAATAGTCCCGTGTCCCATACATACCTAAACTGTGATCCTAACATTTGCAAGTGTAATTCGCTTCAGAAAGGGAAATAAAATCTGATGTACATCCTAATCGTATGTCGGTAATACATGAATAATTCAGGACGGAATATTGAATACCGCGGGGTACGACTGTGCGAACTTTGGGTTACAACGGAATTAAGGGATTAGACGCAGGCTCTTAGGACCGTTCTTTGGTTCTGAACGGACTTTAAAATGTAGATCCCCAAATGTTAGGATAAATGTAGGTATTTTAAACTTTTCGCCTGTTTTATCAATTATTACTCCTTTTTTCGGAGGGTCGGAAATCATCGAATCTCCGCTCTGGGCAGAGCGGTAGGGAGTGTAAGACTTCTACTGACTAAAAACCACCCATGTTCCTTCTTAGTCCTTTGTGTCGAGGCCGCGGTATCTCTTTTGAACAACCCGCAGTACCGACGGGTTGTCAATTACTCCTTAAAGTAGCTGTTAGACAGTAAGGTGTTTTTTTTTAAGAAACTAGTACTTGTTTCTTACTGATTATTAAATAACAAGGTTTAAAAAAAAATCAAGATCCGATAGTACAGTACTGCCGTCAGGATCACACACTGAGCTTATGAAAACAAATATCACATAATAATATTATTATACTTTATAAAACTGGACTTCCTCAAAATCTCATTTTTCCATGTTTTAAAAGCTACTAGACCACTATAAAGACATTATTTTTACTAATACTTCATACTACAAGACATACTTTCGGACTGTAAAGCAAATGGTATATTAAACATACCTATTTACATATTACCCATAGTTCTCCGAAAGTGTAATCCTCCTGAGTCGGTAAGTCATCGTGTTACAGCACATAATCCCACAGTTGAGATGTGGTCGCGTCAGTATATACGTATGTATGTATGTGTGTGTGTGTGTACGCTTTCATTACAATACGTGAATAATGAATATTAATCAATGTGTATGTCAAACGTGCCCACGTTGCAAATGTTTGTGTGCTGGGATGAGAACGTCGGAAAAATATGTTGATGTGCCATGACACAAACTCGAGAAAAACCAAACGGAGATTTTTCCTCTAAAGCAGAAACCTAGAAATCAAACAACAATGCGTTCAGTATCTTAACTGTAATCCCAAAGTCTGACAGCTAGCCATAACAAGGGATATCATATTATAATTAGTACTAATATACATATTATAAGTCTACTGCTAAGTTGTAAGATGGAGAAAATTTATAATCTTTAATTTACTGTATTTTAATTTAATTTAACTATGTACTTGACATTTTAAATTCAATGTAAATTTTAATTTTGATATATTTCCGCTCCAGTTTTTATAATTTTTTTTTTTTTTTTTAATTGTTGCCCCACACTAGGAATTTCTCCTGTATCGTGGGTGCGTTTACAAAACACACCCAATTATTGATTTTATACAAGTGCTGTGCACACCTATAAGTGACGAATTCACCGCAAAATTGTTATATAGAATACTAGCAGTTGCCCGCGACTTCGTTCGCGAGGAAATTTTGACGTGTATGTATGTGTGGGACTGCCTCTGGATGTACTATGCCAAAGCGAATGACAATTAATGCCAATCGAAGCGATTATATTCCCTTAAACTGGCCCTGTTATAAAATCTGTTCCCACACATACAAATACATATGTCTTATCTATATTCTATCTCTATACCAATTTCCAGCTCCAAAACGCCAAGGATTTCATTTATATACTTGCGGTAGCCCTTAGCCCAGATCGTCACAAAAAAATTTGCTAAATTTCAGGCCGGTAGTACAAAAATCAAACTTACATACAAACTCGCGAGAGCCTTTAGAGCTCCCTAATCCGACCCTAATGCAAAATCTGTTCTTAGCAAACCTCTACTCACCATGAACTCCGTCCCTGAAAAAAATCAGGAGAGTAAGGACTTTCATACAAACTTGCGAGGGCTCATAAACCACCCTAATCAGGCCCTGTCGCAAAACTAATTCATAGAAGATGTCTCTGACTATAAACTACGTCTCTGCCAAAAATCAAGATTGTAGCACGAAAAATGAAGGACTTTCATACAAACTTGCGAGGGCTCATAAACCACCTCAATCCGGCCCTGTCGCAAAATTAATTCATAACAGACGCTTACTGACAATAAACTACGTCTCTGCCAAAAATCAAGATTGTAGCACGAAAAATGAAGGACTTTCATACAAACTTGTGAGGGCCCTTAGACCACCCTAATCCGGCCCTGTCACAAAATTATTTCATAGCTGACGTCTACTGCCTATAAACTACGTCTCTGCCAAAAATCAAGAGTGTAGCACGAAAAATGAAGGACTTTCATACAAACTTGCGAGGGCCCTTAGACCACCCTAATCCGGCCCTGTCACAAAATCCGTTCATAGCAGACGTCTACTAACTACATACTACGTCCCTGCCAAAAATCAAGATTGTAGCCCAAAAAATGAAGGACGGTCATACAAACTTGTGAGGGCTTATAGACCACCCTAATCCGGCCCTGTCGCAAAACTAATTTATAGCGAATGTCTACTGACTATAAACTACGTCTCTGCCAAAAATCTAGATTGCAGCACAAAAAAATCAGAACTTTCATACAAACTGGCGAGAGCCCTTAGACCTCCCTAATCCGGCCCTGCCACAAAATCTGTTCTTACCAGGCGTCTACTAACTGTAAACTACGTCCCTGCCAAAAATGAAGATTGTGGCACAAAAAATGAAGGACTTTCATACAAACTTGTGAGGGCCCTTAGACCACCCTAATCCGGCCCTGTCGCAAAATTAATTCATAGCAGACGCCCACTGACTATAAACTACGTCTCTGCCAAAAATCAAGATTGTAGCACGAAAAATTAAGGACTTTCATACAAACTTGTGAGGGCCCTTAGACCACCCTAATCCGGCCCTGTCGCAAAATTAATTCATAGCAGTCGCCCACTGACTATAAACTACGTCTCTGCCAAAAATCTAGATTGTAGCACAAAAAATGAAGGAGTTTCATACAAACTTGCGAGGGCCCTTAGACCACCCTAATCCGGCCCTTTCGCAAAATCCGTTCTTAGCGGACGTCTACTAACCATAAACTACCTCCCTGCCAAAAATCATCTTTGTACGTCCAGCGGTTTTCGAGATTTCGTAATGAATCAGTGAGTGAGTGAGTGACCTTTCGCTTTTATAGATATAGATAACTTAATGTAAGGATTTAATGAATAAGTCGTTGGTGTGTCAATAAATAAATAAATAAAATAAAAAAAGAGAAAATGGGTTGTGGAGGACACAGAAGCAGCCGTTCCATGTAAAATACTGGTAGTTAGCTGCATCTGACGAAAGACTGGGAAGTATAATTATATAGACACCAACATAATTATGTAGTTGGAATGAGACTAAAGGCAAATGATGATTAAATCTAAAAACAAGGAAACCTCAAAAAATGGGGCACCCGAACACTACTATACAAATCGTGGTACTAGTTATAAATATGTATATAACTATAACATACCTACAAAACATAAAACCTTCAGCTCACATAATACCATAAACTTTCCAGTGAACAAAACATCAACTCGAATAGAACTATAAACTAAATAATACATATTTAACCCTAAACATGTAAAGTCAAACAAGGGCCCTATATTCAAATCGGCCCAAAAGTTGTTAATGCGCCGTGACGACTGTGCCCGCACTAATTCATAGGGTATCAATCGGGGGAAAGGGCCGGGCAAGGAGCGGGCAAGGAGTGGGCAATCCAACTAGCCCGCAGAATGCTTGCAAATATTTGACGGAACTTAGGCAAAGCGTGTTTGTTGTACGACGCAGTTCGATTGGTTGCAGATTGATTATGTGTGCTGGAGATTATCTGTTTGAGTATGTGGAAATGTGTTACTCTTGTCTGTAGTTTATGTTGCTGCTATATGGCATGTAAGTTATTTGTATAATATTGAAGTTAAATCTTTCAGATCATTATGTAGGTAGCTGGCAATTCCGATAAATAATTAACGATGAAGTCGAATTAGTTTGAAAATAATTTTACAGACTTTGCGTCTTGAGAAAGAGAATTTTCTTCTACATTTTAGTTCGAGTATTCCACTTTCCAGTTGCGCCAACCCTTAACAGTTTCGATTCACATAATGTAGTGCGTAGGGCACACTGAGGAGGCCGGTTTTACGAGCGAACCCAAAGGGCCGATTGTTTGCTCGACAAACGCGCACGAAACAATTCTATGTAAAGCCAACATTATTAATACTAGCCGGAGTTTATCGAGTGTAGACCCGGCTTATGACGTCGACGATAATCCACGGATTAGTATAGGCCTTCAAGGTTCTTGAATGTTATGATAATACGTCAAGTTGAGCCTAGATCGTATATACCTGATTACTATGGACGGAACTCAAGGTTCCTGTGTGTTTTTGTTTTGAAGGGGCCCTGGATAAATAGCAATTTCGCTGATTTATCGGTCGAAACATGTCGTTTTTAAACAGCGAGGTGAGTGCCACTTTCCTAAGTTCGTATTCTAGGAAACCTATGACATGTGACAGCGGGATAAAGGTAAATCGAAGTCCCTAAATAAGAAGTAATAATTGGTTGCGAAATCGACGGTTACCGGTACTTACTTTCCTCTGATGTGATAGGAGCTGTATCCAATGTAGTATGGCTTGGTGTGCCTGATAATCCGGTACAAAACTAAATTTCCAAATTAAATATGGACAAAATAAATGTTACGATGCCAAAAATAACACAGGATAAAGCCTATGTAAATTGGACACACAATCGCATTTAGGTATTGTATTCGTGTTTTAAATACCACGCCGTATGAAACGATGTTATTTTGAGCCTTATTGAGAATACTCCCAAATATAGCATGAAATATCCTCATTAACATTAATATTTTAACTGGAAAAATTGAGGAACTCAAATTGAAATCCAGGAATTGTTAAAATGAGAGAAAAAAAATACAACAATACGTTTCGAATCCGAGCAATTTGGCACCGGACAAAAGAATTCCGACGTGGAATGGAGGGGCTCATACCGCAAGACATTATTTTTAACAAACCTTACAGCGGCTCCCGAGAACAGAGCGTCCACTTCATAGCAATCAACCCACGCACACGTGCACAGGAACACCTTTTGACAATGATGCACACATACGTAGGACAATCCTACTGTACTGTTGTATGTAGCTATTGCGTATGCAAATGTATGTGTGGCGCTCAACGTCATTGTCTTGCAATGTATCATTGCCCCACTCGACCTGAGGATTTAACCCACACATGAATTTCTCCAATGTGAGCCTCACCCTGTCTGTCCGTCCGGCTGTGTGCATGTGTGAGTGAAATTCTTCGCATCCCAAGTAGGTAGTGAGACATGGACGGTTTATCCTTCGATACCTTTTGTCCGCACAATTTTCCGTCGGAATCCCTCGGGTACACCGACCATTACCTACCGGGATAACGACTGAGAACACTTTGAATGTATTTTAGACACAGCCTCGTAATGAAAAGCAACCGTCTTTCATAAAAAAATATTAGTTTGAACGAGCTAATTTTAATGAAGAATCATCTTTTGTTGGTTCAACAATGTTTCTAGATTACGTGACGATGTTCGCACGGAAGTGGCGAGATAAGAAAAAAGTAAAAGAATTTTAACTAAGGTTCGCTGGAGGACAATATTGAGATTATTTTGGGCTGTTCCTTTATTATGAATACAAGGATGAGATAAGCAATGTATATGCGACGAAAAAACAACTAAATTTTGCGAGAGAAGAAATACAAAATGTAAAACAATTTTGATAAATATATTGAATGATTCACTTAAAAATGTTAGTATGTTAGTTATCTTGCATCGTTTATGAATTAAACAGTAACAATCGAAAATAGCGAAGATAACAACTGACACTATAACATAATAATAATTGCTCTTCAACCAATGTATAAAGTAGTAAAATACAAAATTGCAGCGAAGAATAACGTAACGAAATAAAATCTTCTTCTATAGAAAAATCAAACTCGAAATCCTTTTATTGCGCTCTCGAAGAAGTTGCTCACTTTTACAGCTCTTCAGTGGCGATTTTCAATTATTATTGCTTCGGATTATATATGACTGCCGCAAATCGAGTTTACATAATATTCGACATTGTCGTTGTGAAATTGTTACAAGTGGTAGCAATAATGTTACCCTTTCTTTATCATCAAGAATTGTTATAGTAAATAGTTGGCTTGTTCACAAACTTGAATTTATCTTTTGGTCGATGCTATTGGTTCTAGACCTTGACATTATTACTTTTGTGGATAAGTTTGAAAAGAACTTTTAATTGTATTATGTGTAATTAATGAGAAATAATTAATCGAGCAACAGTTTTTTTAATTGGCCACAGGATCAAACTTCTAATTTTATAACTCAGACACGGGAAAATTATATAGCCTCTAATATACTAATTCGTCTTCTTTCCAACGCCTACTAAATATTCTATAGAAAGCATCAAGTGACGATCAACATTTATATTAACTTGTCCTTGTTATTTATACATAGGCACCTAATTTACTAACTCAGCCACGGAATTTATATCTCACCACCATTTTACATTTTACAGCTTCAACACAAGGCCCTCAAAAAAATATAAATGAAGCGACCGTAGTCAACATCATTTATTATAACTTCGCATGTAAAATAATACATCACATTCTTTTATCGTGAAAATAGCAACAAAAAGATTTGGCGCGAGCGTGCGAGACGACAGCGACCGGCCATTTGCACCAATCAGAGAGCGCCAGCGTATATTATATATGAAATGTCAACTTTTGATATACTTTAGATTATTATATTATTTACGTTAAAAATACCTATTAGTTACAGAAATGTTTTTACCATTGTCTAATTGACTAGTCACAGGCAGACTGTATGATTCGTTATTGTAAACTGAGGGAAATAGGTTAGGTTAGGTTAAAACTGTGACCAAACGCGCGCGAGCCGAGCGAACGAAGCGAGCGGTGCCGCGGCAGCGGCCGGCGAGCGCTACTTCCGAGTTGCTTGCAGAAATGTTTTCACAATTTATTGTCTAGTTTTCCGATAAAAATGAAGTTCTGAAGCGATTCTGTCGATAATTTTTGTAGCACAACATGTAAATAAAATCGATCTTTAGGACATTCGATACTCTGAACTTCAATATTTTGGTCATTAAGTACTCTGAACTTCTGTAATTAAGCCTTTCGATGACACGACAGGAGTTTATACATACTAATAGTGGCTATAATATAATATTTGATGACAATTTTAATTAAATTTTGATGCTCAGTTAATGTGGCATGAGTTATAATTTAAACGTACTGAGTTAATAAATTAGAAGCTAATTGAATATTTTTTTGATGCCATATAATAATATTTTAGAAGTTTACTGTTTGAATTCATGTTACAAATTTAGATGCTAAAAAATAATCACGATGCTGAGTTGTATTTAGAGTGGCTTTAAAAAAGATAACTTGTGGCTAAGATAGTATTATTTAGATGCTCGTTAACTGTGGCTGACTTAGTAATTTAGAAGGCAAGTTAGATTTTTAGATGCAAATAATGCTATTAAAAAGAAGCCGGTTTAATTAGCACCCGTAATTAATTAAGTTTATAAATATTAGAGAACAACTTGTAGCATTAAGTACCACTATATTGTACAATTGTACATGAACTTCAAATAAACAAATGAATAACGACACCTAACTCATCATCTGTCTAGCCTAACACCTAACTAAATAACCTAATTTGTTGAAATCGAAAACTGCTATGAGTCATCTAAAGACCGCAGAATATAAACATATTTGTAAGACTAATTTCTTAATCGTGGGTGCGTTTGACATTACACAATCATTTTTGCTGTGCGTAGGTACTCTGTTACTTTTGAAGAAACAGCCAAAAGTAGTCAATTATTTTATCTACCATTTAGGATTGTTATACAATTCCTGTTCACAAGTCTACCATGAGGGCTGTAAATTCCCATCATTCAAACAAACCCACATAAACCTCTTGTAGAACTTATTTTTCGTCTCAAAAACTCAACGTCACAGTACTTTAAATGTAAGCAAATAACAAACGAAGCCCGCATGAATTACACGCAGGAACAAATTTACAACTGAAATTAAGGCCCAGAGCAGAATAAAAGTTAAATTAGAGGTCCAGACGGCCGTCTATAGCGTGTGACTGCTCTATATTTGCGGATTTTTTCTTTTGTTTATGTTCACCCCATGCTTCTGGTGTTGCGTTATTTTCTGTCGAAATACCGTGAAGTAGCAAGAATAATGTTGAAGTTGAATTTTTAAACTAAAATTAGTTCTGCTACATCCTTTGCTATTATTAAATACGTAAAATTTGAATGCCTTCAAAAAACATGGTGACTCTAAAATTAAAGTCTTAAATTGTTTTGCTGTATACCCTAAATCTATGCCTTTGATTTATCAAACTTTGGGTCGAAACATTCAAAAGTAAAGTAAAACAACAACTCAAACGTTAACGTTTAAACGATAACACAAATTGATATCCCTCTTTCAGGGATTACGTTGAACGCGGGGCGAAGTTTCCCGTAATTTTACATAGGTATTATAAATAGCCTAAGGATTAACGCCGAACTAAGTCCTAACGCGGCGCTGGCGAGCCCCGCCCTCATTCATAAATGTTTAATATAGCGAGTAATATTTACTCGCTTCGGAAACTAATCAGAGTAGTAGCAACTTTTCTAATAAACGCCCACATGCTGGAAAATTCACGGCTAATGAAAGATTGCGAGAAGTCATAAAAATGTACTTAGAAATGAAATGGGCAGAATTTAGAATTTGAAGAAGCATTCTGTTTATTAAACATATTACGTTGTATGGCTTAAATTAATTAACGGAAAAGTTTTAAATAATATAAAGTGATGATGTAGCCAAAAATATTAAAACGACAACACGTAACAACGTATGATACATCGTTAAAACTGACAAAGACTCAATATCCGTTGAATTTGAGCGTGTAGAACAAAGTGCGTTCATCACTAACGAGCGAAAAGTGACCAGCGACCAGGGAGCGACCAGTGAAGCGATGAGATCGATGCACTACATTTACCGGGTTTTGTCAACCAGGAAATGATGCAAGTGGACTTTGAGAGCCTTTGAATGGATAGCACCGAAAGTGTTTATAGCTACTAACTTTAAAGTAGAATTGATTCTATGTAATCAGCTCCTACCGCGTTGTTAAGTTCGTATTGGAAAAGTGGTAAACCTACGTTAAGTAAAAGCATAGCTGTTGGTTGTTGGTTAATTATAAATGCATGCAGAGCCACTGCAATTCGATCCAAAACTAATCTGGAAAGTTGTACTACCTAAATATTGTACGAAACTCGGTTAAAAAGAAAACATTTACTTTCAAATATGCAGCAGCGTTGAAAATTTTCACAGAACGAAGCATAACATAAATAGTCAAATAATGCTCAGAACAAGACTCACTTTAAACGAAAATTACCCGAACCGACAGTCGTAATATTCCTTAGTAGAACTTTGTTTAGCGGTTGATAAACATTAACTCAAAATACGCGAAAACTTTTAACTATACTCGCGAAATGTACGCCAAACTTCAAAAGCAAGGTTTTGCGGAGGAGCCATGTTCAGCGGCAGAGGAAGATACTTTGACTACACACGAATATTTTGCAACTCTGGGATGCAACGACGCGGTTAATGTAAACTAACAGGGATCGCTGTAGTGTTGGAAACTGCAGGTGTTATAATTTACTCACTAACATTATCTAATTTGTAATTAATTTAGCTAGGTAGAAACGTCCAATATTATTTAATTATCATACGTAGTATTCTTCTTCTTTCTGCCCTTTTCCCGTGTTATTTGGAGTCAGCTCAACACGTTTTTTTTTTCCATTCTGTCCTGTCAGCCGTCACGCTATCATATATTAGTTTTTCCTTCATTATCATTCCTCAAAATAAAAAAATGTTATACGTAGTAATCTCATAAATTCTAAGAATCAAAATAGGCTAAAAAATAAGATCTAGTGCATGTAACAATATTAATAATGACATAATATAGCTAGCTGATAGAACATAGTAACAGCCACGCCTTCAAGGTACGCGGATTGACACTTAATAGCTCGAGTCAACCCTCGTGAAGTAGTGACGTCAGCCGCGCCCTGAATGTTGATAACTAAGTGACGGAGGTAAGAGTGCCTGTCTGACTTGCATTCCTGTTTAAAACCAAATTACCACGGACAATTTCAGAGACTTGGCTATCATTTACAATTGTTATACCGATAATACTTCCCACAACAGTACAAATTCAGTAGAATGATTTTGTGTAACTCGTAAATGGATACTTGATAAAACCCGTTGACCAAAGCAATGTTTATGGATGACCTCACAATCTCTGATACTGAACCGCTTCAAACGAAACAAGCGAACAGCAATCGGTTACCAGTACCCAGCGCGCGTCGCCGGCTGACAGAGATGTATGGGGCCAATGACGTCACGGGACACACTCGTGTTATATTAATGACGTCACAACTTATACACGCTACAGTTGCGATGATTGATCGTCTCGGACGAACTCACACTAATTTGTTTCTATATGGACTTGCTTTAAAATTGGATTATAGTTTGATGATTTTGACGATAATGCTAGAATTTGTCCTTTAAAGTTTTGATCATTAAACTAGGGAAGTATTGACCTCGTACTTTACAAAATGTTTCTTTGATTGAGCGTTAACAACACCAGTTTATTTTTCACCTACACTTACCCTTTGATACATATAGTCTACGTCACTCAAAATAAATACTGGTATTCAGCTGCATCAGGTTAGACTGGAAGCCGACCCCAAAATAGTTGGGAAAAGGCTACGCAGATGATGATATTCTAAGTCATAAAAATAAATTGCTCCACGTACACTAAAATCTTTCTTATCAGTATTGTTGTGTTCATTTCCCAAAAAAATACTGCACAGCAGCACAATGCATAATAAACGTCAATATTGGCCACAGAGATAGGACAGCTGCAGCTGACGAAGAGGTTCCGGTGTGCATGCACCCGCTGCTCGATATATAAATATCTAAACGAGACATTATGACAAGCAGGCGAGAAATCACTGTAGGTTGGTCTTCAACAATGTGTATGTATTTGTAACAAAGAAATAGTTATTTTGAAAACCTAACAACCCACCAAAGTTAATCCACTTTCACACAAGGACTGCGTTAGAATCATATAATTCAGGATGGCATTCCGAAAAGCGTAGAACAAAAATTTCGTGTGACAGCAAGCGCAACCAATCCGCTGGTCGGCCGTCCGGCTCGCGACCGGCGTTCGGCGTCCGTACCAATAATTGTGCACACGCGTCACCGGACGCCAATTTTCATGTAAATTGTAAAAATTCGTCCGACGATCGAACGTGCACCAACTTACTGTCTTCAAAGAGCTGTGCTGGTGGTAGATTTGTGATTGTTGGCTTATTTCGTACAGATATTGATGACTAGGTATGTATGGCGTACGGAACTATGGGTAGATTGTTTTTTCAGTCGGCTGTGCTGTAATGTGCATTGTCTTTTATATCGACTATGTAACACTTTTTTTTTGTTGAAACGATGAAGAGCGTGTCGAAAAGTAATTTCCTCAAACCTTTAAGAGCGTATGCTACCTCATATTAGCAACCCTATTTGTGGTGGTTCAAACTTCGCTTGAAATACTGTTAGAATAAATTTCTAATCAGCTTGCACTACAAAGCGGTTATTACGTCTTTTGCTGCGGTCGAATAGTGCGAAATTAGTGGTATTTTGCGATTTACTAAAAAACAATTGATTGGACTAAAAAAGTAAAACACTATGATTTTAGTATGTTGCTTGTAGAATTATTTTAGTGTGTTGCTTGTAGAATTATTTTAGTATGTTGCTTGTAGAATTATTTATTAGCAAAAAAATCAGCACGATGATAAGGTATTCTATTATGGTTTTTACTCGTTAAAAGACATTTTTAGCCGACTTCTAAAAAAAGAAGGAGGTTCTCAATTCGAATGTTTGTTTTTTTGTATGTTTGTTCGAGCATAACTCCGTCACTTGCCAACCGATTTGAAAAATTCTTTTTTTGTTGGAAAGGGTGTACTTCCCAAATGGTTCCATATTTTTTTTTATCGAAATCGGACAAGCGGTTTTTGAAAAATGAACAAAACTCAAAAAAAACCTACATTGTCCACATTATGACTCATGAACATGTGAACCACTAAAAAGTGAAAAATAAAAACTTTTTAACAAAAAATTAAACCGAATTAAAAAAAAAACGCGACAAAGTGAAAAATAAACTTTAGAAGAAAAATCAGTTTCTGAAGTCGGTGGCAAAAAAATGAAATCAAACAAACAAAAGTCACCTTTTTCTGAAGTCAGTTTTATTTTTTGTTAAAAAGTTTTTTTAGAGGTATCTTCGCGGTTTTTTTTCTATCAAGCAAAGTTAGTTGTATTATGTTTTCACAACACTATGTCACTAGCAGAGCTATCCTGAAGAACATCATTTATATTTTTCTGATATTGATTACTGACGTGAATCATATACTTTTACGCATTATAAAACTCGTGTTTGAGGTAGTATTAGTAGCTCTTAACTGTAATATTTTTCTAAAATTACGAACCCCGAATTTCATGTATGCTTATTCTAAGAGATGCGAGGATTATCGATAAAGCTTACTTGGAGCTCGCATTGATCCCTCTGACTAGACTAAGCCCTCCTGTTTGAGGATTTGCTAAAGTTACAATAAATGTTTTGCGCAAGTGAACATTCTATTTTAAACATATTTATATTATCGACTAGCTTTTGTCAGCGGTTTCGCCCGCGTGAAAACAACGATTTTCCATAAAAACTTTCATCCCCTATTTAACTACTTTAGGGGTTGAATTTCGAAAAATCCTTCCTTATTCCTTGTCTACATTATAAAGGGAACTTTTGTGCAAAATTTCAGCTTTCTAGGTCCAAAAGTTTGGGCTGGGCGTTGATGAGTCAGTCAGTCAGGACTTCTCTTTTTAACCGACTTCGAAAAAGGAGGAGGTTATATGTTCGTGTATATGTATTTTTTTTTTCATGTATGTTACCTGATTTCTCCCCCATTTGTGGACCGATTCTCAAAATTCTTTATACTCCTGAGGTGGTCCCATTTTAATTTGGTGAAGATCTGGTGCTGATCTTCGGAGATATACAATGGAACTCTTCAAAAATAGACGGCAAATCTGTCGTAATTGCTGGAATCGCTTGGATTTTTATTGAATACTAGCTGACCCACGCAACTTCGTCTGCGTCACATAAATATAGCTTATAACCTTTCTCGATATATCGACTATCCGACATAAATTAAGCTAAATCGTAACAAACAAAAAATCTTATCTTTCTTCTTTATTATAATAGTTTAGATGGTTTAGATTAGCTTAGATTATATTAAAGTGTGAATTACTATAGGTATCTCTTACGTAAAACGTACGTCTCGTACGTATGTTAAATACATATACGATAACACTCTGTACTTGTAAACATTATGATGCAGTAAATATTTTGAATTTGAATTTCCCGGAAATAATCTCCCTACATTGCGACGCGTGAATTATTTTGCCGCGCGGATATTTTTACATTGCAATATCTTCTAAGATATTTGTTTAAACTGTTTAGAGTAAAAGGCACAAATATTCTATATTAAATTTTCCTTCTAACAAACACATTTATTTAGATATATATTAATACCATATGGGTTAAATAAGCTTCGCAAAAAATAATTATTTTTAACCTAACAGTTTAATAGTAAAAAAAGGTTACAGTGAGTCAATCTTAAAAGATAGATATATGCTGTCGCGGACTTTTTTTTAGAAATTTTAAAGAGGAACAATTCCTCTATACATGATATTTGCGTAACTTAACCCGTTCTCGCAGCGCACGCAGCGGAAGCTCTCAAAAAGGAAATACCTTTTCCCGTTTTTGTAACATTTTTCATTTATGCTCCGCTCCTATTAGCCGTAGCGTGATGTTATATAGCCTATAGCCTTCCTCGATAAATGGACTATCCAACACAAAAAGAATTTTAAAATTCCAACCAGCAGTTCCTGAGTTTACCGCGTTCAAACAAACAAACAAACAAACAAACAAACAATCAAACAATCAAACAAACAAACAAACAAACAAACTCTTCAGCTTTATAATATTAGTATAGATACATTATCATGACGTTACATCACGCCTTTTTTTAGTTGTTATATATGAATTACATAGACACATATGACGTGTTTCGTGCTTTTTCTGACGCTATTCAAGTATTCGCATCTAGCAGTCATCACTTGTCTTCATGCTCTTAACCGTTGAGGAGTAGTACCACTCCTCAACGGTTAAGAGTTGAAAGCAAAAATAGTTGAATCTTGAAGGTTAAGGGTGTTTCTTGGTTGAATGTTAAATGCATAGTAAATATTTGTATAGGATATATATATATATATATTATAGGTACTTATTACAACTAAAAATGAAAAAAAAAAAAACTTTTTTGCAAAAAAAACAACCGACTTCAAAAACACCAAAAAGAGAAAAATAAACTTAAGAAGAAAAATCAGCTTCTGAAGTCGGTGGCAAAAACATGAAGTCAAACAAACAAAAGTCACCGACTTCAGAAGCTGATTTTTCTTCTTAAGTTTATTTTTCTCTTTTTGGTGTTTTTGAAGTCGGTTGTTTTTATTTATATAGATATATAGATAGATAAAAACTGCCTTAAAAGAACATTGTCTTGAAAACACACATGTGCAAAATATATATAAAGTGTGAAATAAATTACTGACAAATAACAATCACAACCATAGTTTTAAAGTAAACAACATCACATTTATCTATTTAGTTGCAAAGCAGATGTGTTCGTAGATATATTTCATTTCGCTCCGACCGGCGATCTTGTTAAGATTGAGGGTAGTCGCGACGTGACGTTTATATATCACTAGCTTATATCCTAACGCTTATTGTGCAGTGTTGCCGAGTTGCCGCCGGAATATCGAGGGTAGTGTCATGTAACACCAATTTTGAAGGCAATAAGAATCGAATAAACACTGGGAAAGCTAAACTCTGCGGCTGAAAGTATATTTTAATAATATAATTTCACAAACACACTAGAGAGAAAAGTTTAATTTATTTGCTTTAAGTAGTTTCGTAAAACTAATTTCAGTTGTAGCTTTGTACAACAGTTATCCAACTAAAACTAACAAAAGAAAAACTTCGTACACATTCATTCAATCTAATTAATTCTACATCCATCTTATCATACATTTCATCATCCCTATGAATGATTTACGCATGTATGGTAATTCACGAGGCTCCTTCCAAAACTCGTAAAATGTTTTATTGAATAGATGCGCCATCTATGGCGATGTCGCCATCGCATGACACATCGCTGTGTTTTACGACTCCTGCTCGACTTTCGATACGACCTACAAAGGGCGAGTATGTTCACTTACTCAGCTAAATCATTCGGAGGCTGTAACTCTGCTTTAGTGTCGGAACTCTTAACTAGCACTTTGATACTTCGGATCAAATGGCAAGTTGACATTATCGGCTATTTATTACACTAGCCATACAATACTATCGGGCAGACACCAAGTCGCTGAACTGAAATATTGATACTGCATGTAATGTAAATCGATTTCGAACTATATTCTGACAGCAAACACTGGGCCATATACTGAAAATATATTTGATTATTACGAATAAAGTCGGATGATATTGTTAAGTTATAGTAATAAATACTTCAGGTATTTTCCTGTAAGTAGCAAATGACGGAACTGTCGTCGACTGTCAGACAAAGAGTCATCGAATCGAGAAGAAAATGTCATAAATGTACTCACACAAACAAAAAGTATATTTTAAAATATAAATCGGTGTAAAGCTCAAAGCATATTGTATCTAATGAAGTGCAAAGAATGCTTATGTTAAAGAGAAAATCTCGAGGTAACACCGTTTAAGGAACACGGCAACATTTTGTACCCAAAAGTGTCGTCAGCTAGTGAGACGTCGTCGGCCTTATCGCGGTTCACGCCTCAATAGCGACCACCCACTGAAATATGACGGCGTTGCCACACACCCCGACAAAGAGAAATGAACCCTATTAACCCTAACATAAAAGAGTTAACGTATGCATACATAAAGTTGCTTAGCTTGTGACTTTGAAAGTTTGTTTTGCGAATACGATTAAATTCTGAAGGTACTTGCAAATCGGGTTGAAATAATTGATAAGTGAATTATTGTTGTCTGCTATATGTAGAATTTTTGAGATTAATTCGGTTAGTAAATATTTTCAAGGGAAACTTTTCATCATCATGTCCGGTGCTTTCCCAGAGCTAAGATATTTGAGTTCTGACAGGAAATAAAAGGGAGCTTCGTCTACTAAAACTTGGGCTCACTAATCCCTAGCGACACCTCACTTATACCTAAGAAAACTAAGCAGAGCAATATTTAAAAAAATATATTAATTGACCACTGCTTATTTTATGGAAATGTTTGTCACATACTTAACGTTAGAACTAGCGATTGCTATGAAATGCTCACGAGTGCTCAAGTTCTTACTGATTCAATAACTACTTTTATGAGCTCTTAACTTTTAAGAACTCTTGACTTTAAAGCTATAACCGAACCAATGTTAAATAAATTACTTCTCAAAGCCAACACTTGAGTGGTAACGACTCAAATTTAAATTGCAAAATGCATACGAAAAACGCAAATGAAAAACATTATGAGAACCATTTCACCGACTCAATATACCTAGATATGTTTTGTAAGTGAATATATTACTACGTTAACGATATCTTTGGTACGGAGTATTTTAGACCTTATTCGTTCGGCATAGAGGATGAAACAACGGAATGAGAGAGATTGTTAGTAGGTAAATACATCATCCACAATTATTGGCTTGCAGCGCATTATTAGGGGAACGAAGATAAATGATCGAGGCTCCTACGTGGACTCGCTCCGGCTTAGTTGGAATATTTCCTCGGGAACAGTTTCTGCAAGCCGACCTCGTGCGAGGTATTATGACGGGTAATTTGACGGTGGTGGAGAGAAAACATCAACAGGCAATCTGTGCTACCATTTTTGGCAAACCAGATAAAAATTGGGAAGCCAAATAGTGGAATTATATTTCCATTGTGGAAACTAAACTACAGTATACATTTTAATAGACGCGAACACCCTACCATAAATAGGTTTTGAGATAACTTTTAGAATGTCAAAATACAAGTTTATAAGAGTTTATAATGTTTATAGCTAACCTGAGTATCTTAAATTCCGAGGTGAACTTACTAATTTGACTGGACTAAACCTATGCAAGCGCGGATTAACATGAATACCGACCTAAACGGTTTTTATTATTTAGCCATGAGCTCTTCACTATTAAAGTAAATATATCCATGAGTTGCTACTCTGTACTAACCAATTCTCTATCCACACTGATAAGTAACTAATTCTCAACAACTTCTACCAGAATTTCTTTTCCACGTCAGTAAATAATGACGCCTCTCATAATTATCGGGCGCCATCATATTTTCCGTGCGACAGCTAATAACACTAAATATTGTGTGTAAGACATCAGCTGACGCGGCCCTAGTCTGGAGACGAGCCCGAGGTTATTACGTCACGAGGTTATTACCGTAACGAAGACAAACGGTCGGCATGACGCGAATATGAACTGCATGAGGTCGGGACCGGAGTTACGAGAGACAGCGGAGAATTGAGGTTGCGGATAGGAAAACGGCTTTTTTTATTAAGAAAGTAAGAATAGAAAGATAAAGTAAAAGCTTTTCTGTGGTCGCCACTGTTGATTCTGGCTAACAGAAGTTACAGTGGTTTGGGAATAGAGTGGCGGGCTTGTCCCAAAAAAAAAAAAGTAAAAGCTTGCTAGTCTATTGCCATAAACGGGGCACAACCCCAGATTCCGTGGCTTCTTCTGATTTTCTAATAAACTATCGTCCATTTAGATGTTTCAGTCCTTCAGTGTTCTAAGTTAGGCCTGGAGGCGGTGTGTCAAGTGTGCTGGTACTAATAATAATAATAATAATAATAATGTTTATTTGGAACAACTTAAGTGTACAGGTTACATAATGAAAAACGAAGATAGCCACAAAAGTAGAATACTGTGGCGCAGCTATCAACGCCCAAATTCAAAAACAAAGTAATGAACAGACATTGTTCCAGATTAACTTAAAAGAAGTTAATATGAAAATTTGCAAAAACAAAGTGAATAATATAAAAAGAAGAACAATAAAAATTCTAATAATTTATACACTATGTGGTTATGTATTGTATAAATGTAGAGTGGAGGTGGGGATGGGGTGTGTTATGGTGTGTATGTGTGTGTCTACCGCGTTTACGATACCATAAGTTGCTCGGTCTCGTCATAGGACAGGCACATAAGCCAGTTGGTTACTTTTCTCTTCAGCACATTCCTGGTCATAGGGTATATATTAATTTTTTGATTTACGGTATTATAGATCTTGGAGCTGGTGTGTGTGAAGTGGCGACTGACCAACGCTAACCTACAGCGTTCAGTCTGACAGACTCTATCGGCACGACGACGGTTCTTTTTAAGGGATTCAGGGTTGTAAGGGAGAAGTAGGTGCTTCCTAAGCACTGTTTGTAACACGAACAACTGTCTCACCGACAGGACCTCACAAATTGAATAGAGCTCTGAAGTGGGAAATCTCAAGGGTTTTTTAGCGAGTACTTTTAGAACTGCTCTCTGCGCCCTCTCAACCCGCAGCATGGTTGTCTTGTGCGTTCCCCCCCACGTGGTTATACAGTAACTGAGCACTGATTGAGCAAGGGCAAAGTAGACCATTCTAAGGCACTGGAAGTCAGCAGCCGCTCGAAGTTTTTTAAACAAATAGATCAATCTTCTGACTCGACTTACAACTGAGTTAATCTGGGTTTTCCAAGTCAAAAGATTGTCCAATATAACACCAAGGTACTTTATGCTGTCGGCCCGTTCAACCTGAGTACAGTCACAGGTGTTGGTCACTGGGTTAGCACACACATGGCTCCTGATAGCAAACGACGAAGGTGGTTGGCTAAGAACACTCGGGGTGAAGGGAATGAACTTACTCTTAGAGATGTTGAGCGTGAGCAAATTTGAGGTTAACCAGGTCATTACCATACTCAGTGCCAGTTCTGCCCTTTCACGCGTCTCAGACCAGTCCCTGCCATGGATTATGAGAGCTGTGTCATCCGCATATGTAATAATTTTTGTGTTCGGAAGAGGTAACTGACACAGCTCATTGACATATATGAGGAAGAGGGTTGGTCCTAGGACACTACCCTGAGGGACACCATAAAACAAGTTTTCTTCATCACTTACAAATGAACCAACCCTCACTACCTGTTTACGCCCCGTTAGGTAGCTACGGAAGATTGCGAGGGGAGTGCCACGTACGCCAATCTGTTCCAACTTATCAACCAATTTGGGGACAGAGACGGTGTCGAACGCCTTCGAAAGGTCTAGGAAGACCCCAAGTGACTTCTGTTTACTGTTGATATGTGCAACTATTGTACTTGTTAGCTCCAGGGTAGCGTCATCTGTCGATTTTCCCGCTCTGAACCCGTATTGATTTTCGGCCAGGATGTTGAATTTAGTTAGGAATTTCGTGAGCCTCACGTTGATGACTTTCTCGAAAATTTTAGAGATGGTTGAAAGGACGGATATAGGCCTGTAATTAGAAACAAGATCCTTGCCTCCTCTCTTGTATATAGGGTGGACTATGGCAGTTTTGAAGGCATCCGGAAAGATACCAGAGCACATGGAAAGATTAAAAATGTGAACTAGGAGAGGGACAATTGTATTTTTCGTGGCCTTGATAATTGTAGCTGGGATTCCATCATAACCAACAGCACATTCATCTTTGAGTGTTAAAATAATTCTATCAATTTCCTTCTCATCAACGTCGTACATGGCCATCGATTCCAGCGGGGCTGTTATGGTAGAGCTAGCCACCTGGGGCGGAGCGTGAAAGTCTGAAAAGTTATTTTGCGATGAAGGATTTGGGAAATTGGATGCGAGGGTACTGCCCACATTCGCAAAGTACTGGTTTACCAGATTGACAGAGAGAAGAGGGTCGTCCGAACATTTCAGTAACTCCGAAGAAAAAGTTTTACCTTTGTCCATATGGGATATGTCTTTTATTACCTTCCAGGTTGCCTTAGGGTTCCTTCCGGCCTTCTGAAACTCTAACCTTTCGTACTCGCGTTTGAGCTTCTTCAGCAAATTATTACAGAAAGTTCGATAGCGGCGATAAATAGTTTTATGAGTGTCATTTTCTGGGTGCTTCTTGAAAGTTTTATTTAATTTATCTCTTTGTCTAATACATCTGAGGAGGCCAGGAGTAATCCAAGGCTTGATGATGCGCCTTCTGCTAGGAATTACTGACGAACTTGTATGAAGATTTACTAAAGAGGATAGCAGAGATATCAAAGTTTCGGCAGCAAAATTTGGGTTATTTGAATTTAGAATTTCAGAAACGTCTGCTTTTTCGATATCACATTTCACTTTTACAATATCTATCTTCTTTTTTACAGAATTTTTTCTTGTATTAATTGTGGTGTTAGAATTGCAAAACAGTACAACAGGGTAATGGTCAGTTATATCACATTCCAGTACCAATGTTGTGGCAGTGTGTGTTGACTTCAGGAAAACGTGGTCCAAACAATTAGACAGCCTGGTGGGGAAAGAATGCGCAGGGAGCATAGCGTGTGATGCAGCAATGTTTAGGTATTCATCACAATTTGAATCCACACTTGTAGGTGCAATGTTAATATTAAGATCACCGATAAGTGAGATAGTATTGAATTTTCTTAATTGATGGAGCAATGTATCTAAACTGGTGAAAAAGGGATTGAGGTTTTTAATCGAGGGTGATCGATATACCGCGACAATTGCAAGCTTGTCTGAGAATTTCAGTACTAAACAATTAGCATCATCAACCAAGGGAGTCTCAAAAGAGTATTCTAAATCCTGTCTAACGTATGCAACTACTCCATCATTTTGGTTTTTGAACGAAGTGGCACAAGTATTGTAGCCTGTTAGAGGGGGAAGATTCGGACATTTACTTAGCCAACATTCAGACAACAGAATGACATCCAGTGTATAACTCAATCTTTCTATTAGCAATGTTAGATTGTCAAAGTTACAATTGATACTTCGAATGTTGACATGTAAGATTTTAAGTGTACTTGCTGATTTATTCAAGTACTTAACACTTACCTCCGGAGAGCAGACAAAACATTCTGAGACAGAAAGGTTATCGATCTCGGTATTAATTATGTTTAGATCATCCATAATGATTATTTGAACATGAAAGGGAAATTCCTTGTGGGGTCAGCTCTAGGCTTACATCAGTGAAGGATATGGATTTAAATGTATTGTGGACAAACTTGGCTATGTATGAAATTGCATGAAGGTTAGGTAAATTACTATCACAACAACGAGGGAGATTACGTATCGTGTTATTGTAAAACTTGCGGTATAAGAATTGTAGAGTTAATTTGAAAGTGTAGTAAGGTAGTTGTGTGTCGTGTGGTGAAATAGTGTATAGTTGTTTGTTAATTAAAATTATGGAATAAAATAATACTAACATACAGAAATTTAGGTAATAAACTAAAAACATGTGGAACAGAAACCAGTTATAAACAGAAAAAGGCAAAGCGGGTACTTTAGATAGCTTAGCCGAAGTCGGGTATAGTCATGTGGACTTCAAAATGGTAGAGAGGTCAGCATCAGTCTTTACTTCGAAGTGTTTGTATCCCTCTCTCTCGCGGACGAAGATCTTGCCGTGTTTGATCCAGCAGAATTTATATTCATTGCATTTAGCCGCTTCACGTGCCAAGAAGTATAGTCTCTTTTTTCTGGGTATTAGATTTTCAGAGACAAAGATTGGTTTCGTAGGGCCAGTAATTTTAAGGTGCTCCGTTGTCAACTTAAAAGAGCTCTTGTTGTGCTTACGGAAGTTTTCCAAAAATTCATCCTTGCGTAGGACTGATGTAAAGTCGACTATGATAGTTTTGTTTGCCGGATCTCTTGTTTGGACACGGAAAACATCTTTAACTTCATGAGGTTTAATTTGTAGGTTGATGAGATTGCCTGTATCAGTCACTGTCTTCAGTAAGGATGTCTTTGTCTCAGATTTAGCCACAGGGATATTACGTATCTCTAGACAGGAAGACCTGGAACTCTGCTCAATATTCTCGAGCTTTACCTCCAACTTATGGATGTAGGACAAGTTTTCCTTACGCTCGGTTTCCAATAACTCAACTCGCGATTTTATTTCGTTAAATTTAGCAGCCATGACGTCAACGGTGTCCCGGATGTCATTGACCATAGAGTACAGCTGATTGAATTTTTCATCTTGTGTTTGCTTGAATTCGCGGAACATTTCTTTTATTTCCAACATGGTCGCAGACAGACTATATTCTTCGTCACCTTCTAAGCGTAGGCGCTTCGCATTACGGAAGGTTATGGCTGGCGACATGTTATTATTTGAAGAATCCAGGTTCACATTTAGACTTGGTTCTGATGAGCTATGAGGCGTAAATAGAGCAGGCTGCGGTGTGCTGAAGAGCGGCGTAGTCGGCATCTGGGCCTTTGGCGTAGGCGGTGGTGGCGAGCGTTGAAGAGGCATATTCACGGAGTATGTGTTGTCAAGAACGCAAGTACCAGGCGCCCAGACGTTGCGAAGAGATAGGAACACGTAGATCTTCTACTAAGTAGAGGTGGGTCAGGTAAGAGTGGCTGATATCGACAGATCCGAAGAAAACACCTTTCCGTCCAGTATTTCTTGACCTCTGACTATCTTGCTCACGCAAATATGTCTGTCTCTGTCTGCGTATGTCAGTACTAGGCGCACAGTGACCTTATAAGTTCACAGTTCATTAAGAAAGTTGTAGTGGCTTACGCACGGGGGCGGAGTCTTTAGTAGTAAACAATGATTGTGTTTGTGACTCACGCGCAGCGTTGTGGTAGGTGTTGCCGACTGTCCAGTGTCCGTCGTGCGGCGCGGCGATCTCTTGTATGTTTCTGCACTCCTATTTTTGTACACTGATTTAATTTTTGATTTATGAATTAAATTAATAAAAAAATTACTAAATTAATGTAAGGTCTCAATAGAAACACGTCTGAACAGCTCAGAGGTCCGGGAGGAAGGGGATACGTTTAATATATGGGTATACGTTTAGGTGTAGGTTTTATTTACATTCTGCTCAGACTGCTGATCATTAATCTTTTGCATATCGTTTCAACAGTACAGGCCTATAAATAAAAGCTAAACAAAAACTGGACTCGACGCCTTTGTTTTTTGAACTAGATCATAAAGTACACAAATAAAGATGGTTTATTATAATGTTATCTTAAAATTATGAAACAGCACCTGCAGCACACAGGGCCCACGCTACATCAAAACAAAATTCTAGCCGCAAAATCCTCAAAATAACTCATTAAAATCTTGGGATTAAGCAAAACATGAATTAAATTGCTTGTAACATTATAATAAGGCACACAAATATAATAATTAAATCTAAACACGTGTATTGTGAAAATGAAATAAAAGGAAACCGTAGAGAACAACCGTGCCGTTTTCATACCACAAACCACAGAAAGACTAAATATTTGTTTCTTTGATTTTCTCAGCCCTTCATTTTAGTGAATACATTATTGAGCATTTGTGATTGACCCGTCTTCGTTTAAGCAAATGTTACATATTCTACGTATTATTCAGTCATTCTTTAAAAAACTGGCCAAGTGCAAGTGGGACTTGCACTTGCCATTTATAGTACATATTGAGAGATTTTCCATATTATTTTAGCACCACAGACTTCTTATAGGTTTGCCTGTAATCTATAAATGTTGAACTAACTTCTGTATTTTTTTCAAAATTTTAGACTCAGTAGTTTCAAAGATTAGGGGGGGGGGGGGGTGGTTTGACAGACAGACAAACACACGAGTGATACTATGAAGGTTCCGTTTTTTATCCGACTGCGGCGAAGCCCAAAAGGAGGGTTATGAGGTTTGACGTGTATGTATGTATGTATGTATGTATGTCCGTTTCTTTGTTCCCTCATAACTCATAAACGGATGAACCGATTTGAATGAAATATACGTCGTTAGATTCGTCTTGTTATAGGCTACATTAAAATTAAAAAAACAAAGAAAAATTGTGGATTTTGAGGGCCAAATCGCGGAGTTCAAAAACATTTTTTTTTCCAAAACCATCGAGTAGGGTACCAAAATAAAGGGTTTTAAAAGGAGATTACAAAAATATACAACATTTATATGTTTAAAAGAAATTCAAAGTGAGAAATCCTATAAACAAGCACAAAAGTTAAATAAATCATCTGCGAAGAATTTTACGCGACCAACGAAAGAACAAACAAAAGAACTAAAAAGTTGGAAATAAAAAAAGTAGTTAAAAAACTAAAAAACCCGACTGAAAAAACTGAAAAGCAAAAAAAACAAGCACATTTTAAATTAAACAAAACTTGGCAGCAGGCGGGGTCCATTCTATTTTCATCATTTTTTCTTTTCATAATTTAATATTCAAATGAACCCCGCCTGCTTCCAAGTTTTGTTTAATTTAAAATGTGCTTGTTTTTTTTGCTTTTCAGTTTTTTCAGTCGGGTTTTTTAGTTTTCTACTTTTTTTTTACTTTTGAGATACGGAACCCTAATAAGTAGTCTTTTTTTTTCTTTTACATTAGGTACGTCTCACAGCCTGTCTACCGCTACTCGCTCACTTCTTCCGCCTCTCAGCTTCCCATTCACCGTTCATATACATAATTTATCAATCATTTATCACGCAGCGACCGTGTCGAGTACACCGCGCCCTGTTCTACGCCCGTGCGCCGAGTATGGCGCTACAGCGTTGCGCCAAATTGGCCGGACACTAATGAAAATTGGTTCAGAAAACCGATCACTGAGGTAACGATGACTGCATTGAGCGGAAATTTTGACAGTTTGTTTTTTCCTGAGTTTGTAACCAGAGTACGCATTTTTGAGATTGTACTGACTCTGTGTCTCAGTGATCTGCTATAGCTGCGATTCTGGGTTCAATTACCAGGTCATACAAAATTTTATTAAGTATTTTCTTCTGGAAGTTTTCAGTATTGGTTCAGAGTTTGAACTTTTGTCCAGTTGACAATTAGCGCGCCCTATTGCTTTGGGGAAATAGGTGTCATGTTATATTTGTGATTCTGCAATTACCTCTTACACCAATAATATTAATTATTGGTTTTCGTGGGGTCGTTAGACCTTACTGCCCACACGTTAAAGAGTCGAGATCACCATCATATAACATCTATCATCAAGGATTCTTGTGTTTACCTGCTACAATAGGGTATTTCACCAAAAAAATCTAATTAGTCCGTCTGTTAGATTATCGAAAAATATTGGATACGTGTTTTTTGTTTTATCAATATAATAAAAATTGACGAAAATAAAATGTGTCAAAGATCAAGAGTGGGGGTTTTTGGCGTCACTTAGTGGGTAAAAAAGTACTATCCTTATGACGTCACACGACTTGACACGACTTTTCGAAGCACTGTATCGTCTTCATATTTTGTTTACGTTAAAAAATAAAAAATACGTGTCCATTATTTATTGAAAATCTATCTGACGGACTAATTAGATTTTTTTGGTGAAATACCCTATTTAAAACAGTGAGTTAACGGTTCCACGAAACTGAAATTGATGGTATATGAACATAGTTTGGTGTTCAGTGTTCATTGGAGCGAAGCTTGTAAGTGACGCAGTGTTCGGCTCATTGGGCACAGGTTGAGCAGGAGTGGCTCATGTGCTGCCAGATACCAGTCGTTTGATGGTTAAATACATGTAAAGAGCATCCGTAAATTATTTACGCATCCACCGTGTTCGAAATACTTACGAATTTTAAATTGCGACTATAAAACAGTTTAAAGAAGTCGTTTTTTTTCATTATGATTATGGCACTAACTCTAAAACCAGCGGTTCCTAACTTCGGTTGAGTTTTACGAAAATGATAATTATGCGGTTTTGTTTTGTTTTTAGTTGTTATTTATACAGAATACAATGTCATCTACAGAGGTTTCAGTTTTTTCAATTACCAAAATCTTGCACAATAAAGAGACAAACCTCATTACTTCAATGTCAAGCCAACAGCAATTTTTTACCCTAAACCAATTCGAACAGAGCCCCCATCTCAAAACATTAATACGCTTGAGGCAGACTGTGCTAAAAGCCCATCAGTCGGCGAGCGGACGGCAAAGAGCCGATGCGAGTATTAATCTGGCCTGCAGGATTACCCGTACTAGGAGACTGAGCTGACCAGCACGCGGAATGCGATATGACGTCAGATCCTGATATCTGAGCCTCTTTGTGACGTCATCACATTTCGTTTTAATTCTCGTGTGGATTTCGTTACAATGTGAATTGGTAGAGATTTTATTATTTATTCGAAGTTAAAATTCAATAGGAAAGTTTTCGATTATTGCAATTTGAATAAATACTAAATGTAATATGTTTGGAAAAGAAATTCTATTAGACTCAATCAGAATATGATATTCAAAGCCTTATAAATGTAGTTAGGGTTATTGGTTTCCAGCCATAAATCATTCTAGTATAACCTCCATTGATTCCATGTAACCCACAACCTATTCGATGACAGCGCTAATGTATCAATGGAGGCTCCAGGAGTTTATCGTGGTCGAGCAAATGAGGCGGCTCGCGCCATCCGTCACGCAATATTCACGGATCGCTGCGTCCGTACGGAGTCGTCCGGAGTCGGACAACATCGCGCTAATCCCGGCCGAGGGCAGACATTAATTCATTCAGAACCAATGACGCGGAAGGGTCAGACAAGATTAACGAGCTATAAATTTGGGGTTTACACCGTTTGTATGGAGATGACCGGTTGGTTTAGTGTGCCATGGCGTCAGACTTCGTGTGTGAACTGGCCTTTAGGGTGCAGCCATTCTTGAATGCATTTTCGGTTGCCACAATCTTGTTAGTGATTTGCCTTTGCTCGTCTTTAGAATTTCATGTTATAACACGTTTTGTACAAATTCTTAATGGATAAGTATTATTATGTGTAGTCCAAATCAACACGTCAAATTATTTTCATCCATCTGATGAAATTACAGTATACGTTTACGATGTACTTAGGAGAATATTTTGATCACCGCAAACTAGAACATTATACATTCAGTTACTAAATTCTAACGATCATGTCATGAATTTTATAAACGTGTTTTTCATAATATTATCTCCAAATAGTTACATATTCTATTGGAATGATGTATCACGAATTATTTAACTAAAATTACAATAGAATCACGAGAAACAAAGACAACGATTACCTTAGTCCAGGGACATCAGACACGGGCGCTCCATCCTCTGTGAGCCATGATATGATGGGAAGTGGAGTGCCGTGGGCTGCGCACGAGACCCTGGCTCCCGTGCTGTTGGAGAACGACAGCCGTGGGGGAGGCTCCATCAGGAACAGTAGCTGGCATGATGATGGACACACTGGCGGACAAAGAGAAACCGTTCGATTAGGACGGAATAACTACACAACATCAGGGTATTTTCGAAGCTGTCGAGGCTGCGGGCTAAAGAGATACTGCGAGCCCCGAACACAAAGGGCTAAGAAGGACCATGGGTGGTTTTTAGTCAGTAGAAGTCTGACACTCCCTTCCGAGGAGAAGTCATTTGATGATTTCCCACCCTCCAAAAAAAAAAACAAAAAGGAATACCCTTTTTGTTGTTTCTTAGATTAGATATTTGTAAATATTCAGAACATTACGCATTTTATCTAAACCACTTCTCGACTTGGGTATGGAACTTAAAGTCTTAAGCTTAGCATTTGCTCTGCAATCGCTAGACGAGGACGGAGGCAGTTGTATTGAGTACGTAAGTATATTTTTATACATTCTAAGTATACGGACTGTGTAGGCAACTAATTATGTTGTAGTCTTTAGTATTTTAATTGTATTAATTTTAAGATATTATTTTGTCTATGATTTTTACGTTGCGAAATGGCAACAATTTGAATTCGCGCGCTTTTTGTACCAACCGTTGTGGAACCGCGGCGCGTGGGCGCGCGATCGGTCTAGTGGCCGCCAAAATCTTGTCGCGAGCGGGAGTGTATCGCAACGCTCCCGCGTTCCCGCCAATTCTGTAAAAATGTGTCTACTTGTCTAGTTTAATATTGTAAAAGTGTGTTTCTTATGAACAATATACGTATTAACGATAACCAGTGTTCATTCATTGTGGAAACATCCCGCCCTAACTAATATTTGGTCCTCCGAGCCTGGATCACAATGAATGACAACGTTCCTGGTGTCGTGACACGGAGCAGAGCCCATGCTGGGGCTGAGCAGCAACCCGGTGCGGATTCCACGTGTGTCACTACGGCCCCGCGTAGTGAAGTTGTTGCCACGTCGTCGATCGGGTCGCGATCAAGCCGCCTCAGCAGCGAAACGCTTCGCCTCCGTGCCGAGTACAAGGCCGCAGAAGAAATCGCCAAGCTAAAGGAACAGCTCATAAAGAAGAAACTAGCGGTAGAAATCGCGGAGATTGAAGACGAAGAAGAAGAAAATCGTGCAATGAGTTTTTACAGTGGTCCTGAGAACATGGATGAGTGGCAAGCCCCATTCGAACACGTGGAAAAGCCGCCGCCGGTGCCTCACGCGCCGGCCGGCACGTGTCCGAACCCGACCGAAGGCCTAACTCGAGAAAGCGAGCGCGCGCGCGGCGTCGCGCATGCGCAGAACGAGGGACGCGAGCCGTTCGCGCCAAAGGCGGCGTCCTCCCCGACCGGCGACGCGAAGCATGCGCCGAGCGCCAGCGCTCTGCCCCCGGCCACCGGCACCGTCGCGGCTTCTGACATCATGCATCTAGCCAACGTTATTATAACGAACATGTCGAAGCGACCACGACAAAATTACGATCTCCCCGTGTTTGATGGTGGCCCAGCAGACTGGCTGGCATATCGGCGTACCTACGAAGCTACCGCGGCCACGTATAGCATGTCCGAGAACAACCTACGACTGCAAGCATCACTGCGTGGCGCGGCAAAGTGTGCCGTTGAAGATCTGTTGCGCACCGGGTCCGACCCAACAGAGGTCATAAATGCTTTGGAGGAAGAGTTCGGCCACCCAAACTTGCTTCTTGAAACGGCTCTGAACAAAATAAGATGTCTGCCCCGTGTGTCCGAAAGTGGCGTCGAACTGCGAAATATGACTTGCGTCGTGCGAAATTGTTTGTACATTTTGAAAAATATCAGAGCGGAGGGTTACATAAATAACCCGCAATTAACCCACGAGATCCTTGGTAAACTAACCCATGTGCAACGATCGCAGTACGGCGAGTTTGTAATGAAAAGGCACACCGACAGCAAGGACGATCTACGCTTATCGCCAAATATAAGCATAGTACTCGAGTTTCTGAGTCATTTATCACGGGCATCGGCTTATTACCTACCGTTGAGCATGAACACCGAGCATAACCATCGTAACCGGACCCACGCAACTTCCAACCCAGCTGTCGCCGCGCCGCCGCCGTCGTCTCGCGCCAAGCGCGCTGAGTCTACGCGTCAAAACCGGGAGGCCCGGGAGCCTGCCTGCCGAGTACACCTCACCAGCGAGGAAGCATCGTCGCCGAGTACGTCGGCATCAAGTGAGTGCGTGTTGTGTCGTAGTGCGGTTCACCAATTACCCGAGTGCGATAAATTCATTACGAAAAGTGAGTCGGAAAAGTGGAACTTTGTAAAAGACAACAAACTTTGTTTTAAATGTTTAGTGCAAAGCCATTCTCGTTTTCGTTGTCGCGCAAAACGATGTGATAAGTGTCGTGCGCCGCATCACACACTCCTACACTACGAGAAGCCGAGCGCCCAGGGCGCCGCCGCCGCCGGCAGCGGCGCGCCCGCGCCGGCCGCGGCTGAGGCGGCCTGTGTACAGCCGCCGCCGCGCGGCACGGCGGCAGCGCCGCCGGTCGCTGAGTCTGTGACGAGTATCGGTGAGCGGTGTCGAACCACTAAAACTTTATTAAAAATTATACCTATAACGATTATTGTTAATAATGTTGAACATAGTCTATATGCTTTGCTAGATGATGGGGCCACAGTGTCGTTAGTAGATTCCAGTGTGTGTAATTTCAGTGGACCATCATCTCCGTTAAGAATTGTTAGTGCGCGCGGTCTTGTTATGACAGATAACAACTCCTGTAAGGTGACCGCGATAATCCGTGGGCCCAACGGCGTATGTTATGATATCGTGTTACGAACGATAGAGAATTTGGACTTGCCTACCCAATCTGTGCCTGCCAGAGTTTTGAATAAAAATAAACATTTGCGAGACTTAGATTTGTGTCAGATGTCGTGCGCGAAACCGATGGTTTTAATCGGCCAAGATAACTGGAAGTTAATCGTAAATGAGGAAATACGACAGGGAAAATCCGGGCAACCCGTAGCGTCCCTCACAAAGTTAGGGTGGGTTATTCACGGACCTGTATCTGTAGGTATCGATGATAAGTCTGGTAGCGAGTCAGTAAATCTAACCTTCGATGGTTTAGATGATTTAAATGACCTGGTGAAACAACAATTTATGCTCGAGTCCATCGGTATCACGGAAGTGTCACGCAAAAATGTCGAGACTGAACGCGCATGTAAAATCCTAGATAGCACTAGCCGCCGTGTCGACGGAGGCTGGGAGGTAGGGTTGCTTTGGTCACGTGACAGTGTACACTTACCTGACAACTACGATTACGCTTTCAAACGATTACGCGGCATAGAGAGTAAGATGTCTAAGAACCCCGATTATGCGGAAGCGTATTCATGTCAAATCGAGCGCTTAATAACACTAAAGTATGCTAGGTTATTGGATAGTCCGTTGAGCGTTAACCCGGTATGGCACCTACCGCACTTTGGGGTCGTTAACCCCAATAAGCCAAATAAACTTAGATTAGTTTACGATGCCGCGGCTAAATACAAAGGTGTATGTTTGAATGATTATTTGCTTACTGGGCCGGACTTATTAAATTCATTATTAGGTGTATTATTTAAGTTCCGAAGTGGTCGAATAGCCTACACAGCTGATATAGCTGATATGTTTTTACGTGTCAGGATTAGGAAAGAAGATCAGGGCGCGCAGCTCTTTTTATGGAGAGGCCGAGACATAGAACGCGACCCTGATACTTATGTAATGGATTCAATGATTTTTGGGGCTAAGTCGTCACCTGCCTCAGCCATTTATGTATTGAATAAAAATGCTAACGAGTTCCGAGATTCATATCCTGAGGCGGTCAAGGCGATCCATGAAAACCATTATATGGATGATTATTTGGATAGTGTAAACACAATAGATAGCGCGCGTCAGCTGATCAAAGATGTTTCCATGATACACTCCGCTGGTGGTTTCTCTATCAGGGGGTGGGTGACCAATTCACCTGAACTTCGAAAAGAGTTACCAGCTGTCGTGCCTAGTACGGTAAATTTTGACAAGTCTCCATATAATGGTGAACGGACTTTAGGTATGATATGGGTGCCGGAAACGGACGAGTTAGCGTTCGACTTATCGTTTAAAAAAGTGTCGCCTGACGTAGTTGAAGGTAGAGTTATTCCTACCAAACGACAGTTTTTGAGGTTTATTATGAGTATCTTTGATCCCTTAGGCTTACTTTATCCTTATACGATAAAGTCTAAGATCTTGTTACAGAAAGTATGGAAATCTGGTATAGGTTGGGACGATCAGCTGATGGAGGCCGAGTTCAATGAATGGCAAAAGTGGCTGAAAGATATAAAACAGCTGAGTAGTATTCGTGTACCCCGTTGGTACAAGCTTGACGCAACTGTCGAATTACACATTTTTGGTGATGCAAGCGAGTCAGCGTATGCTGCGGTCGCATATTTGGTTGGTAGGGATGAGTTTGGCGTACCTACCGTCTCACTTGTTGTTGGTAAAGCTCGCGTCGCCCCGTTGAAGGTTATATCCGTGCCGCGCCTTGAACTTCAGGCAGCTGTGCTGGCGTGTAGGTTAGCTTGCGTCGTTATCAAAGAGCAGGGCTTAACAATAACACGAAAGTACTTGTGGTCCGATTCGAAAACTGTCTTGAAATGGGTGCATTCGGATCCTCGCGATTACCAAAAGTTTGTCTCACATCGGTTGGCGGAAATTGACCGGAAATCCAGCTCAAGTGAGTGGCGGTGGGTTCCATCTGCAGAAAACCCCGCTGATGAAGCCACTAAGTTGCACTGGCCCACGAATTGTAAGCTGTGGTTTACAGGTCCCTCTTTTTTGTACCAGGACAAAGACCAGTGGCCGGTCAACGAGTTTGAGGACGTAGGTAATAATATGGATTTGGAGCGTCTTGAGAAAGTTCATCTTGTCAAACAGTATGTACCGCTATTTAATGTTGAAAGGTTCTCTAGTTGGACACGTGCTGTTAGATCCACAGCTCGTGTTCTTGCCTTTGTAGGTCTGTGTCGCAAGAACCAGGTTGAGAAGTTAACAGCGAGTAATATTCGTGAAGCTGAGAATATTTTATTAAAACAATCACAGCTTGAGACTTTTTCCAAGGAATTGGAACGATTGAAAACAACAAGTTCATTACCTGCGGAAAGTAAAATTCGAGATTTAGATCCCTTTTTATATGAAGGTGATGGATTGCTTCGCGTCAGAGGACGTCTGAGTGCTGCGTCGGAATTAATGTTTGATGAAAAGTATCCAATTATTTTAGATGGTCATAGTTACACCGCGCGGCTTATTGCCCTCGAATATCACAAGCGCGCTCACCATGCCAATACTGAAACTGTCATCAACAGTATTAGGGAAAAATATTGGATTACTAGAGTGCGACGTACAGTCAAATCAGCCGTATCCAAATGTCAGTCATGTTTAGTCCGTCATGCTCGCCCTTCCATGCCCAAGATGGGAGACTTACCTGCCGCTAGACTTGTTAATACACGTAGGGCCTTTGTACATTGTGGCGTTGATTATTTTGGTCCCATGGAAGTTTCGATAGGAAGACGTCGTGAAAAAAGATGGGGCGTTATTTTCACTTGCTTAGTCACTCGCGGTGTTCATATTGAGCTCGCATCTTCACTATCAGCTGACTCCGCCATAATGGCAATTCGGCGTTTGATAGCTCGCCGTGGGCAGCCGACTGTTATGTTTAGTGATAGAGGCACCAACTTTGTAGGTGCTGACGCAGAGATGAAAGCCGCTGTTCAGGTAATGGAGAACAAAATTCACGATTTCGTCGCTACCAAGGGCATTTCTTGGCAGTTTAACCCTCCAGCAGCGCCGCACATGGGTGGATGTTGGGAGCGTCTCATTCGCTCAATAAAAGCTGCACTTAAAGTGACTTTGTCGGCACGAGCGCCTAAAGAGGAATTACTAACCACTTTGATGGCTGAGGTAGAGATGACTCTTAACAGTAGGCCAATAACCTTCGTGAGTACGGACCCCGATGGGCCCATAGCGTTGACCCCAAATCATTTATTGATAGGTTCAGCTACCGGTGCATCCACGTTAGGTTTTTTTGAAGCGTCGGATTTAACAAGTAGGAAAGCTTGGGTAAAAGCTCAAACTCTGGCAGACATGTTTTGGCGTCGGTGGCTAAAAGAGTATGTCCCTACGCTTCAAAAGCGTCAAAAATGGCAACATGGAGTGCCACCCGTTAAAGTGGGAGACATGGTGCTGATTCTGGACGAAAATCAGCCTCGTAATGCGTGGCCTAAGGGCGTGATTAGCGCGGTCCACCCAGGCCGCGACGGTCACATTAGAGTTGTAACTGTAAAAACCTGTAGGGGTTTTATGAAGAGACCAGTTGTAAAGGTCATTGTGTTGCCTACTGACGAATTTGTTCAGGAACAAGGGGGTGGAATGTAGGCAACTAATTATGTTGTAGTCTTTAGTATTTTAATTGTATTAATTTTAAGATATTATTTTGTCTATGATTTTTACGTTGCGAAATGGCAACAATTTGAATTCGCGCGCTTTTTGTACCAACCGTTGTGGAACCGCGGCGCGTGGGCGCGCGATCGGTCTAGTGGCTGCCAAAATCTTGTCGCGAGCGGGGGTGCATCGCAACGCTCCTGCGTTCCCGCCAATTCTGTAAAAATGTGTCTACTTGTCTAGTTTAATATTGTAAAAGTGTGTTTCTTATGAACAATATACGTATTAACGATAACCAGTGTTCACTCATTGTGGAAACATCCCGCCCTAAATAATAGACTGCTCCATTACTCTTTGTTTTACTACTTGTATATTTGCCAAACATGGTGTTTACAACGTTCTCTGTGAATGTTCACATTAGTGGTCGTTTATTACCCTTGAGATTAAGTGTGTGAACTGCCCCAATCCTTACAAACTGACACACCCACCGATTGGTCATATCGGAACAATAGTAGGCATTTAGAAAGAACGTAATATAAATCATTTTACGGTTGGGTTTTGTTCAATCGGAAATCCCTAGAGCCTTAACATTCTGAAAACATCCGCTAACTTGTTTAAATCACCTTTAGAAGTATACAATAATAATAAATTCAACTTCTGCGCGACCCAAATGTCATCTTTCAAACAAAAACCAAAGTTTCGCTTGAAGTAACATAAATAAGCTCTCCCAAAGAAACTTTCTTTGTGTTCATCTAATTCTCCTCAACAAGGCGTTAATAGCGGTGATCACGCGATTTACTCGGAAACGTTTCGTTACCTAAAACGTTACAACTACTTCCGTTTTAGGTGCTCATAAACTACCCATCGTATACGTCTTCATCGTAATTCCCCCGATTGAATCAAGCGTGTAACGGTTACAGCAACACAATTATTTCCAAGGTTCTCGATTTGTCTTCTTCTCGAATTTGCTTCTTAATTATTTGTCAGAAAATTATAAACTCGTACATCTCAAACGTTTCATTTAGTAATATAAAAGGGAGTTTCAAACGGTAACTCAATTAATGTGAGCTGAACGGCGTAAACAATTAGAAGCGGCAGGCGCGAGCGCGCGCCGCTGAGCCTGAATATCAGCACGTGTGTCAGTTGTCGCCGACTGTACGTAATTAGCAGCTGCGAACGAACTCGTATGAGTTATTGGATGTGCCTTTTGATTACGGAGTCAAAGGGAGCTCGCACTCACGCACTGCGGTTCATTACGATGGCAGTATGAAATACCGGTTTGTTAATAAGTAGGCGCCTACGGAGAATCACTGCTATCATTTTAACAGCCGCAGTAAGCTATACTGAAATGCGGTTCATATTATATTGTGAGTAACTTGTTGGCAGACGGTTGCTTTTCCAACTTCGTTTTCATAACTTTTCATTTTTGTAAGTTCCTTGAAAACTTGGTTTTCTATTTGATCACAAAGTGTAAATAAAAGGCATTGTATACTTTAAAATCCAATAATGTTTCTTTTGTCTAAATAAACTTTATGTAAAACACAAAAAGTAAAAAACTAAAACCCGACTACGACAAAAAAACGACGCTGAAAAAGTATGAAACAAGATTTTCAGGATAGAACAAAAAGAAAAGCCGTAGTCACACGTTATAGGTACCAACCTAAACACTTTAATACCGTGTGACTACGGCTTTTCTTTTTGTTCTATCCTGAAAATCTTGTTTCATACTTTTTCAGCGTCGTTTTTTTGTCGTAGTCGGGTTTTAGTTTTTTACTTTTTTTTATTTAAACAATTTTGGTGTTAAATATTTTATTTTACTATTGACTTTTTGTCCGTTAAAGGGCGTGATTTTAAATTTGAGCAATATTTTGGAAATGTACAAGTGAGGCCCTTTTAAATGATACCAAACACGGCGTGTTTATCTCCATTTTTATTTTTTTATCCTTACTTTTTGACCGCTAGAGGGCGCCAAATCGCTTTCTGTGACACGTCACGTAGCCTATGCTCAGCGGAAAATTAAGACGGTTCTAACGATACCTCATAAGTTGAGTTCCGATAAGTAGATTAGAAGCTATGAGGGAACAGATGAAGATACACACATACATACATACAAACATACATACATACATACATACATACATACATACATAGCCAGTCAAAATCATAACCCTCCTTTGGCTTTGCCGTAGTCGGGTAAAAAACCATGAGGGATTACCCCAAATATTTCATCCAAACATAATTAAACAAATTGAACAAACGGCTCTGCAGCACCTGGCCTCAACGTTTCGGCTTACAGATTTATGAGTGTCGCGTGCACAGAACCGCACCTTAATCTCGCGACACAGCTATACAAAGCATCCTCACAATTCGTTACTCAGTGTACACAACGCTTTATTAAAATTCCAGTGCTGCGTCAGTCTGTCGTGCGACCACGCTAATTGTCGCAAGTCTCGCAACAATTCGCGACGGAATCCTCTTTGACGAAACTCCTTTGATGTTCACTTATTATTATAAGACGTTGTGTAAATTAGTCAAACTTGATATTTCTGCGTTAACCGCGCCTTCGTGTTTATTTAGATTAAGTTTGTTGCTTTTTGAGTATCTACCCAGCTGGATGTGCTCAAGCGAGATCTAAGATTTCGTAACAATATTCGTGTTCATCATAATTCTTCGTTTATACCCTATGCTGGTAGTTACCATTATGAACACACACTTCATTGAACATGTTTGTCTTTAAATAGTGTCATATGTAAATGACGCTAATTCCTCTTACTCAAATAAAGCATCATTAAGTATCCACTCAACACACGTCCCCACTACACTGTCCAGAAATAAAACACAACAAATGCGCAACAAATAACGGTTACAATAACTAACATCCATATCAAGAGGCTGATTCTAATATAGTGTAGGAGAGGGAACTTAATAAAACGAAATTACACGTAGTGTGGCTTACGGGGGCTTAGGCCAGTCACCACTCAAATTTACTGGCCGTCTCCGCGACTATAAAAAGAGCATTTGAGCGTGTTACGCGAACGTAAAATATACGAGCTCCTGGGCTAACGCCTCACATAGAGTCGTGGTTACGATGATCGATATGTGAGTTTCTGTTGATGAAATTACGAGGTTCAGCAAGAAGTTATTGGCCCGTTAGCATACAGTCTGAGGATTGCCACTGCTTTTGCCCTTGTGACCGAACAACGTGATTTTAATATATAATGAAGTAAAGCGATGCAATGAAATATACAAACACAACAGTAGTTATTTTTTCGTTTTACTAATAAAGTTTTTCAGCTATCAGAAGTTAACAATAAAAAAATATTGAAAAACGAAAAAAAAACTAGCAAAAATGCTTTTGTTGAAAATGAAATAAAAACTGTCAGAACTGCCAGCAAATACATGCACACAAAACAATGTCACTTGAAAAACTATGAGAACCGAGAACGAAAAATCGATATCGATTCACCACATCACTAAACACAACGCCAGGTGTTCCGATATTGTTTTATGGGAGTTCCAGTTTGAGGCGAATTGCATAACTTGCTCTACCTATGTGTTGATCGATTTTATGCCTTACAGATAAAAACTAGAGAAAACCATTGTCATCAGCGAAGCTCCACAGTTTATATTTACTCCACCGAAACGATCAAATGAGCGCTTCGGTTTATATCTCATTTTCTCTTACGGGAGGCTTTAACCTTCTATAAACAGACATAGATAGGTAAACTACGGTATCTTCTACAGCTCAAGGGTAAAGACCACACCCCGTCGGGTCGCGGGTCGTACGAAGAGATACCGCGGCCTCGGCACAAGGGCTAAGAAGGAACATGGGTGGTTTTTAGTCAGTAGAAGTCTGACACTCCTTACCGCTCTGCCCAGAGCGGGAGACACATAGGTACTTATCACGGTGAGTCAATCAACACTGGTAAGGTGTACGGGCCGTTATCATAGTAGTGTTATTGTTGTTGACAGCCGATTCCAAATTAACATGAAAAAAGCAGAATTATTGCACTCTATTTTAAAACTTTCCCTCATTTGTTGATTGTAGCTATTACGTACTATTATTAATACTGAAAACTGAATATTTACCGTATAAATATGTGGGAACTTGAAACAAAAAGTAAACATGGTAAATATCCCGTTTGCAGTATTACTAATAGTGTTAGTGACCATGTCTGTTTTTTAGGGTTCCGTAGTCAACTAGGAACCCTTATAGTTTCGCCATGTCTGTCTTTCCGTCCGTCTGTCCGTCCTCGCTTAATCTCTGTGACCGTTAGCACTAGAAAGCTGAAATTTGGTACCATTAAGTGTATCAATCACGCCGACAAAGTGGTAAAATAAAAATTGGAAAAAAATGTTTTATTAGGGTAGCCCCCTGTTTAGTAATTTAATTATATATTATCTGTGTTATGACAACGTCATGTAAAAACTAAATTCCTTCTGTCTCACGATTCACAGAGCGCACACGTCTCTTGTATTCTTATTATATATATTAGTAAAACAGTGCATAGTGGTTTCTTTTCTATCAAGATCCCAAACATTTTGGTCCTTCGAGCTGCAGACGAATACGGATCGCCATCTATTTTTCTTCGCGTCGTTTGGTGTGGGGAGGCGGAGAAAAGGAAGCAAACGTCGCTCAGAGACGTACGCACCACACAAACGCAGGAGTTTTGGCGGCGTATCAGCAACGGATAGCGACTACAGTCGAAAATAAATAATTATTTCAATATTTCTAGAAGATAGCAATCAAATTAATCAGACACTGTTTTACCGACAGTCAAAAAATCTAACAAAGCGACATCTACATTCGCACATAGGCAACAGCCACAATTCAACCAGCGATATCTACATTCGCAAATAGGCAACAGCCACATACTTCGTACTTCGGCATCTCTAATTGGCCAATCAGCGAACACGCAAAACCGTCATCTACAAGACGTCCGGCAAACAGAACAATCCAGAACAAATAGAACTTCTACAACGTTCTTTTGGTTCTCTCGGCCCAACGTGGTCAGCTAACAAGCACGCGGTTGTTTTCTACGGCTACGACCAACCGCATCTAAAATATTCAACATATATATCTATGATTCAACGAGGATTCAACTCAATACACGCAACAGCGAAATAACACATGAAAATATTCTACAATGTCTCACAATGGAGAAGAAAATTTCGAGATCAATCTACAAACCCTCAAACAGAAGAGAAGCGCAATCAAAGGCAAGCTTACTAGGATAGAAAAATTCTTGCAGAACTTCGACGCAGATCGACACTCCTTGAACGAAATCAAAGTCCGACAAGGCGATTTAGAACAAGTGATTCAGCGGTTCGAGGAACTGCAGCTACAAATTGAATCAATCGACGACGCCGCGGACAGACAAGACATTCACGCAGAGGAGCGGGGCGCCTTCGAGGATAGATTCTATGGACTGAAGGCATGTATGATGGACGCCTTAACGGCAAGATCGCCTATACCCACGGCGGCGGCATCACCTTCAAGCCACAATGATCACTTGAACTGTACGCACTACGAACACGCCAAGCCACGTGTCAAGTTGCCTCAACTGGAACTCCCTAAGTTCGATGGGGACATCCGTCAATGGCCAGCGTTTAAAAACATCTTCTACGCGTCCGTGGACAGCACCGACCTGCCCGTGGTGAACAAGCTGCAGTATCTGAAGACGGCGCTGACGGGGGAGGCTGCGGGCCTCATAGCCTCACTGCTCATCACAGAGGAGAACTATCCCAGAGCGCTCGAAATCCTAGCAAAGAGGTATGAAAACCTAACCATAATTGTAAACTTTCACTTAAAAAGTATTACTAATTTTAGTACTATCACTCGAAATAACCTCAAAGAGTACTTGGTTCTGCTACAACAAAGTTTAGATTCCCTAAGAGCCATCCAGCTCCCTGTGGAGCACTGGGATGCATTGTTGGTTTTTCTAATAACTCAAAAATTAGACAATTCACTACGAGCCGCTTGGGAAATCAGCCGCAAAGAAAATTCTATGGCTTACCTGAGCGAACTGCTCGATTTCCTAAACCAACGCAGAACAGCCTTTGAGTTAATGTATGATGCTAAATCTAATAATGATAAAAATCTAAATGTTAAAGTCTCTCATGTAACATCTGCAACAATCAGTGAAGCGTGTATTCTATGCAATAGCGGTCATGCTTTGCATAAATGCCCTACATATCTTGAGCTTACAACTCAGAAACGTATTGAACTGATCAAATCTAAATCATTGTGTTATAACTGTTTACAGCCCTACAAATTCAGGCATAAGTGCTCCAAATTTCACTGCCTAAAATGCAAAGGTAAACATCACACATCCATACACGAAGACAGGCCTCAACCACAGGTTAATCTCATTACAACTACTCAACAGCCAACAGCCCAACAGGCAACAGGCAGCCAACAGGCAAACATTCCAACTCATAGTCAACAGACATACAATCCTTTACAATGCCAACAGGCGGAAGATTTTACTCAAGTACACATACAACAAGGTTCTCTACAGCCAACTAACACTCAATCTTCAAACACATCAGTCACTATACCTTCTACAGTACTAGTAACAAACACTAACAGATATCAAATCAAATTGGTGTAGGCAATAGCCAAGAGCGTACTCAAGTAAGTGTAAACATGAATGTTGCATCTCGGTACAACACCTATCAAAGCAAACAAACTTTCTTGGTCATGGACAGTATTTCAGTGCCACTACCTCACACGCATGTACATACACAAACATGGCATATACCAGACAAACAAGCTCAATCACTCGCTGACCCCACATTCTTCATGCCGGGTTCTATTGACTTACTGCTTAACGCTGAAGTGTTCTATGCTACACTGCAAACTGGGCGCATACAGCTTGGTTCTCGCCTACCATTTCTAATTAAAACACTATTTGGATGGGTTGTTTCTGGTTCCTACCTACCTGATACTCACCTAAATACACCAAAATGCGCCATGCATGCTTGCATGATTTCTACCCCTACATCAACAGATGACATACTACAATCCTTTTGGGAGCAAGAGGAGTTGCTGCCTAAAAAGCTACTCTCACCTGAGGACAAACACTGCGAAGAGTTATACATGTCTACAACTACAAGGGACAGCTCAGGCAGATACACGGTGGACCTACCACTACAGGTTGATAGAATAGAGGATCTAGGGAATTCTTTCAACACAGCTTATAGATGCTTATTAAAACTTGAATCTAAAATGCAAAGAGATACAAATCTCTACACACAGTATAAAGCGTTCATACATGAGTTCATACAGTTAGGACATGCTCACTACATTGAGGGCTACTCACCCACAGATACACATGCTTACTACATGCCACATCTAGCGGTCATAAGGCCTGACAGTATCACAACAAAATTACGTACAGTCTTCAATGCTAGTGCCAAGACATCCACTGGTATATCACTCAATGATATAATGTATGCAGGTCCAAACATATACAATGATATTTTCGAAATTCACAACAGACATCTTTACAAAGGGTGCTATGGAGAGACTCCAAATCTGAACCGCTCAAGTGTTTAGAGATCAACAGGGTCTGCTATGGTACAAAGTGTGCACCATACTTAGCTTGTCGCACAATGATACATTTAGCTGACACACACTCAGATACTCACCCGCAGGCAGCTGACTGCATTAAAAGCTCTGGGTACATGGATGACTATTTGTATGGCTGTGAAACTCTAGAACAATGTAAACAAGTATGCTCTGAACTTATAGACTTATTGGACAAAACAGGTTTTCAACTGCACAAGTGGTCAGCTAACCACACTGACATTTTATCACATGTAGGCACAAGTTCTACAGAAAACACAAAACATATACAATCTTTACATAACAATGTAGACTTAAATAATACATACAATTTTACATCAACTCCTGTCAAAACGCTTGGATTACAATGGCTACCTTCACAAGACACAATACAGGTTAGCATACCTGATTACAGTGCCGCTTCTTGCACTAAAAGGAAGATACTCTCACAAATAGCTCAATTATTTGATCCTATAGGTATCCTAGCACCTACAACTATTCTAGCTAAGATATTAATGCAAGACATATGGAAACAAAATATTGATTGGGATTCTTTGATCTCAAAGGACTCTCTAGTAGTCTGGCAGAACTATGTTCAGCAACTACACTGCTTGAAAGCTATACACAGACCTAGATATTATTTTACAGATATACCTACAGAAATAATATTGTTAGGGTTCTGTGATGCTTCTCACAAAGCTTATGGTGCTTGCCTGTATTTAAGAGCAACCTACTTTAACAAACCTACAAGTTGCACACTAATCACAGCTAAATCTAAGGTTGCACCTATCAAAAAACAACAATCTATACCACGCTTAGAACTGTGTGGATCACTCTTGCTAGCTCAATTAGCAAAAAGGTTCATTAACACTACATAAAACAAAATTAACATTGAGAAAAATTATTTATTCACAGACTCGTCTATTGTACTATATTGGATCAAAGCTCCATACAAGCACAAACACGACACATATGTCACACACCGCCTTATGCAGGTCATTGACACCACCAGCGGTGATGATTGGTATTACATAAACACAAAACAAAATCCAGCTGATCTGATCACCCGGGGAGTCATGCCTAAAGATCTTCAATCTTGTACACTATGGTGGCAAGGCCCTTCATGGTTGACTCAAGATCAATCACAATGGCCATCTTCTATGACACAGACACCTAATGTAGACACAAATACGTCATACAATCAGACCCCAGAAGTCAAAGTAGTCAATTTCTGCACAGACTCAATCATCAATCATTCATTCTTCTTTGATAAATTTACAAAACACTCCAATTTCTCTAAGCTTATCAGAATTGTCGCATACATACTTAGATTTGTACATAATATAAAAAACAAACATACATCTCATTTAACAGTGACAGAACTAAAACATGCTCACAATTTTATAGTTCACACAACACAAAGTCATTCTTTCTCAAAGGAAACGCAAGAACTACAATCTTTAAAAAACATCACTAACTCGCAGACTTCACATAAACAAAAGTCGTACACATTCACATCCAGCCCACTAAGGAAACTAAATCCATTCTTAGATAGAGACGGCATATTAAGAGTTGGTGGTCGCTTAAAACACTCAGACATTCCATACAATCAAGCACATCCTATCATATTTCCTGCCTAGAACCACATCACACAGATTTTGGTACAGCATTATCACCTCAAACTACTTCATTCAGGTGTTCAGAACACACTCTGTAACATAAGACTGAAATACTGGCCTATCAATGGTAGAGGTGAAGTAAAGAAATGCATATATTCCTGTGTTAGATGCACTAGGTATAGAGGCAAGGTTTGTGGGCAGCAGATGTCAGATCTTCCTGCTCCCAGAGTCACGTTGACCCGTGCATTTACCCATGTAGGGATTGATTTTAGTGGTGCTATTGCTATAAGAAGTTCAATGACCCGAAATTGTAAATACTCTAAAGGTTATATATGCCTATTTGTTTGCCTAGCCACTCGAGCTATTCATTTGGAATTAGTGTCGGATCTATCCGCACAATCTTTTATTTGTGCTCTTAAAAGATTTATTTCTAGGAGAGGAATACCTACTTGCTTATATACAGACAATGCAAGCAATTTTAAAGGTTCCAAAACTGATTTACATGAACTCTATAAAATGTTCAAAAATGAGACTAGCTACAGTGAAATTATTGATTTATGTACCGCGAATTACATAGAATACAAGTTTACCTGTCCTCTTGCAAGCCACATGGGAGGGATATATGAAGCAGGCATTAAAGCTGTGAAATCTCTCCTCAAGAGACACTTATTTAACACTAAATTAACTTATGAGTTGTTGTATACTATTCTGGTTCAAATTGAGGGAATACTTAATTCCAGACCATTGTATCCTATTACTGATTTACCTAATGACATAACTTGCCTCACACCTGCTCACTTCATTATAGGTACTGCTATAACAGACCTACCTGAACCTAATGTACTAGATGTTAGCGAATCTAGACTGAATGTATACCAAAAAATAATACAATTTAAACAAAGATTTTGGAAACAATTCTATTTTAGCTATTTATCTGAATTACAAACTAGAAATAAGTGGCTACAAGTGCAAAACAACTTAAGTATAGGAGACTTAGTTTTAATTAAAGATGAAGCTTGTCCACCCACTTCATGGGCTTTAGGTCGAATTACCTCTGTATACACTAACAAGACGGACGGCTTATGTAGATCTGTAAAGATTCGAACTAGTAATGGAGAATTTACTAGACCTGTAAATAAAGTAATATTGCTACCAAGCAAAGATTGTGTCTAAATATCTAAGACCTAAATTCAACCTAGACTGAAATTTACCTAGCTATGTTTGTTTAGCTAATTTCTATGTTCTCAGAAATGCTAGACTCATTTGATTTACTTTCCTTACTTACCTTATTATTATATAACTGTTCTCTACTTATATTAAGACTCTAAACTACGTAAATAAAACTCAATGTTCTATTTAAATTCAAGAAATTTATTATTGTGAAAACTTAGATGTACTGCACCGAGGCTTTCCTTTCTTTGGAGGCCCGAGAATGTTTAGTAATTTAATTATATATTATCTGTGTTATGACAACGTCATGTAAAAACTAAATTCCTTCTGTCTCACGATTCACAGAGCGCACACGTCTCTTGTATTCTTATTATATATATTAGTAAAACAGTGCATAGTGGTTTCTTTTCTATCAAGATCCCAAACACCCCCCTATATTATATAAAGTGGGAAGTTTTTTTTTTTTTAAATTTCAACCCTAACGTGTGATATATTGTTGGAAAGGTATTTAAAAATGAATAGGGGTTTACTCAAATAATTTTTTGATAATGTCAATAATTTCGGAAATAATCGCTCCAAAAGTTAAAAAACAATGTGTGTGTCCCCTCTAACTTTTGAACCATAAGCTTAGAAAATTTTAAAAAAATCTGAGGACTTTTGAAAGGATCATTTTGAAAGTGAAAAAAAAAAATTCAAAATATATAAAAAAAAAATTTAAAAAACTTAATGGCTACACACCTTTAAACTCATAAATGGGAACACTTATTGTGACGGACGGGAAACTACGGAACCCTACACTGAGCGTGGCCCGACACGCTCTTGACCGGTTTTTTTTTATGGGGCAAGCCCGCCACACTATTCCCAAACCACTGTAACTCCTGTTAGCCAGAATCAACAGTGGCGGAAAAAAAAAATATTACGAATATCAAAAGTTTTAAAGACTTCCCTTCTCTTGAAATCACGATCGTTTAATTACTGATTTTAGTTATTCGGATATTTTTCCCAGATCACAAAATATGCCTGAAAGCCATTTATTCAGAGTCGGCAAAATACTTGTATCTCAAGCAATTCGTCACAAGAAACACGACACAATTCTAATTTGTGTCATTCAAAGAATTTTTGTTTCTATAAAATATCCCCACGAATTTCTGGTACATTTCTGTTTTTGTTAATAAAACTGGCGGAAATAAGTGAAGTTGGTCTTTGTTAGTGTCCCTAATAAAGTAGACAAAAGACAGGATGCTATACTATTGTGGCAGTATACTGAATGCACGTTGAAATAGTAAAAACTTTGAAGCCCCTACTTAGTGGTTCAGTTGGTGTGAAACTTTATTGTCGCATTTGTCATAAGTGTTAGTTACGAGTAAGTTATAAGTTATGCGTACTTTATGAAAACTTACATTCTTCTTAAAACGTTTCTTTGAATGTTTTTCTTTAGGAGACGAAAGTTTTTTAAATTCCACCTTGGCACCTTCCTTCAGGCAGAGGGTGTTTATGAAATTTTCGACGAATAAAGATGGTCCTCTATAAGGATAAGAACAATATGTAACAGCAACAGTTTGTTCGTTAGCCATGAGGAAACGCCAATGATTGTCTAGTCAAAGTCATTCTAAGTTTGGCATTTATTTTTTAAAATTTCATCCATTTCTGTCAATAATTTGGAAGGAACACACTCATTAATCTACATAGTTACTATCCATCTATATAAATATACTTTCATACACCCAGGCCATACAAGTATTTTTCTACGAAACCAATCACTTTGCCACTTTCCTAATAGAACCGTCGAAATTTTCTACAAATAAAAATCAAACGACTTCAACAGAAACTCACCGAAATAAACAGTACAAAAGAGAAATTGTTGAAGTTCACTTAAATGTATCTTTGGTTATGTATTTTCAAACTTTGAGCTGTAATTATTTAATTACTTTCATGATTCGTGACCGAGTTGGGTTTGTATTGAAGTGACTATAATATATGAATTCCAATGATTTAAGGGTTGAAGGTTAGTGAAAGTGTAACCAAATTGCGAACTCTCTCTACCACGTCAAGTAGCTAAGAAATCGGTATTTATATTATGAGTCACGACGAAAAATTAATTAACCTTTCAGGAGTCCGTAGGTACAATTTTTGATAATAACGTAAGATTTTACACCTCACACAACGTAGAAGCGTTAATTAATATGTGACAGAACCCAACTCACGTATCCTTTGAACATTAGTAAAACATAAAATGGTCGCAAGGAAAACATTTGAACACGTTTAGAATCCGGTTTTAAGAACTTAATGAGCTCGGAGTTAATTCTGCAGTAAAAGAGTGGCGTCAGAGGTCATTGTTATATCCATTTAGTTAAATTTAATCCTTCCTAGCTCATTAATAACTACGTAATCCATTCGGGCGTCGTTTAACCCTTTCGGGCCCTAAACAAGGCAGTAACTTCAAACCGTGTAGACTTGTGTCTGGTGCAAGTGAGAAGCTTTAAAATATTGGTGACAATTGACATGAAATATGGTAATCTGTCTATATTCTTGATGTTTTGTAACTGTTCTTGTAAAATATCTGATGTGAAACGTTAAAGTTTTCGCAAAAAGAAGTATGAAGAGAGTTAATAGTTAACAGGTTAATTAAACACAAAACTAATTATTATATTTGTGAGTGTAACTATTCACAAAGCTAACAAACACGTCTTTGCAATAGTTACAAATCGCCCGCTTTAGCTTGTCCCTTGGTCCTTGCCAAAAAAGGTCTTTGATATGCCAATATGCATGCACGAAGGCCTCCTCCAGGCAAATTGAAATTTGCCAAGAGCCACCTCTAGTGGGTCACAGGCCCCGTCCTGCTGAGCTTGGCGCGAACGGTTATAGCCAGGAGATCGCTTTCATTGCCGCCCATGAATGGAACACGACCAAATATTTTGATTATGCAAATTCAATGTATGTTGTTGTTAGTGTAGAACCGTTTCCTGGAGCATTGTTTTTATTTTTGTGTTTAGTCTCAGGATGATCGGGTTTATAAGGTATTTCGCTGTATGGGGTAGGTTTTGTTACCAAAAACTACTACATAGAATTAGGCTGTTACTTGAGTCTTAAACCCAACTGGTTAAATGAGGGTGTAGTATAGGCAGACATTTACCCTTCCTTTCGGGGGAAATGAAAACATTTATTTTATATTAAAATAGTGGTAAACTCAATTGTTTTTGAACATAGTCACACTGAATATGAAATTAATACATCTTATTTCATAAAACCTTACGTTATCATAGACTTTTAAACAAAAACATCAAACACGAACTCTTTAAAATTCCTCGTTCAAAAAATAAGCAGTAGGAAAACGTTCAAAAGTTGGCAACTCGAACTATATACAAAACAAGAAGTGTTCTGTCCGTCTTCTAAGTGGGTCAGCAGAGCTCCACGCAAGTCTAACTAAAGCCTGCCGAACGATCTCTAACAAATTAATAAAGGAGTTTTAAATTGTATGTAAGTACTTCAGAATTGAGAATTCAGTACTAACTTTGCATTCTGTAGAGGTGTTCGATTTTATTCCCCGTTTTGTTTTCCATTTGCATAATCAATGCTTTGAGTCTCAGTTCAAATATTATGTGGAAAGTAAGCAATGGTTTATCCTTGACGGTAGGAATAACGTATAAGTTGAGCTTTTTGAAGTTAATTAAATAAGCAAGGTTTTAAGTAATATGTGACTTTATTTTTCTCTTTAAAATGAATGAAAATGTGAGTACATTTAATAATACATTAATGAAGTAAAGCTCGTGAGTAACTTCTATGTGTATGTTATGCTTTCATAAAGTTGTGTGTAAACAAAACTCCACTAAAATTTAAACTAGTTTTACATTTTAGTGGAGTTACGCATGAAAATCGTAACATGGTTATTAATTGTTTGTAATAATAGCGAACACGCTAAATTATCTATTACAAGCACAGATTATTATTGTCGGCGTGCGTATATGACCAGATGTATGAATGTGGACGAGGCAAAAGGAGTATGTAAGGATCATAGCAGGTGGCGTTCTTTGGTTTCTGCCTACTCCCATGACACATGTTTTATGTTTGTATGTAAGCACAGATTTTCATTTTTTTCTATGTCCATAAAAGTAAGATTATCGCTCGCAGCAAAGCTCCACATAAATTCGACACTATTACAAACTAACCCGTCGGTATCAATTAGATGGAAGTCACAAATGTTATCTTGGGAATGCTCTCCTAAAATAAAATGTATTTTTCACTCCTCTTGCTCAAAAAGAACGTCATAATAGCATACCAGAGCGGGCGTAAAATTGCATATATTGCCCTAGGGCTAAAAGTAAAAGGGCACGCCACGATAGTGGCGGTAAGTCCCCTCTTTGAGGAGTGGCTGGAGAGGCGCCATGGCGCCCTCACCTACCGTCTGACGCAGGTCCTCACCGGACACGGGTGTTTCGGTAGGTACCTGTACCGAATCAGGCGGGAGGAAACGCCCGGATGCTTCCACTGCGAGGATCGACCGGAGGACACGGTGGAGCACACTGTGGAGGCGTGCCCTGCTTGGGCGGAGCCCCGCCGTGTTCTCGTAGCGGTGATCGGCGGCGGCGACCTCTCGCGCCCGGCCCTGGTGCAAGCCATGGTCCGGGGCGAGGAGGAATGGGACGCCGTCGCCTCCTTCTGCGAAGCAGTGATGCTAGCGAAGGAGGTGGCGGAACGAGAGAGGGAGAGAACCTCTCAACGTCCCAGCCGCCGCGGAAGGCGCTCCGGGCGTCGGGGGTCACGCGATGACCTCCGGCCACCGTAGACGCGGGCCTGTGGACGGTGGATATCGAAAGGTTACCGCGGCTCCGACACAAGGGCGAAGAAGAAGGAACATGGGTTTGGTTTTTAGTCAGTAGAAGTCTGACCCTTCGCTCTGCCCAAGAGCGGGGGGGGTTATTCGATGATTTTCCACCCACCAAAAAAAAAAAAAAAAGGGCTAAAAGTAAATCTCGTACGACAACTTGTTCAGCCAGCTGGTGCGTGATTTAGTTTCAAGTAAAAAAAATGTTTTATTTTAAAAATGGAACTAAACGCGCTGAATGCCGAACTCTTTGGTAGAATGTGTGCGTTGCATTGCAGCTACAGAAGAAATAAAAAAAAGGCATTGGCGCGAATTTAATTTTTAATAAAATAAACTCTTAATGAACATGGTTATTTTATTTTCTCGCAATCGTAGTGAAAAGTACAGTGTAACTCACGGCGCTAAAATCCCATTATAACTCGGTTCCTATTTATTACCTCGCTAAAGCTCGGTAGTAAAACTACCTCGTATATAATGGGTCATTTTAGGCCCTTGTATTACAATGTACTATTATATCCTATCTTAGGTCATGGTCCACGTGTGCTACAAAAGATAATGAAATCTATGTTCAACTCTTAACTTAAGGCATTACAAGATCTTTCAGGGCCGGCGGGTTGTTCGAAAGAATACCGCGGCCCCGGACACAAAGGGCTAACAGGGAACATGAGTAGGTTTTAGTCAGTAGAAGTCTAATACTCCCGTCCCCTTTCACCCAGAGCGGGAGGATTAATTTTTTTGATGATTTCCAACCCTACAAAAAAAAAACTGGCCAAGTGCAAGTTGGACTTGCACATGAAGGGTTCCGTACCATTGTAGAAGAAATTCCTGTAATCTAAAGCGTTGAACAAATTTCTGTATTTTTTTCAAAATTTTAGGCTCAGTAGTTTCGGAGATAAGGGGGGGAGGGGAATGGTTGGACAGACAGACAGACACACGAGTGATCCTATAAGGGTTTTTTCCTTTTGAGGTACGGAATCCTAAAAAAGGCATATGCACAGATAACTGACATATCGACAGGTATGCATAGTTACTCTAGCATTAATAATATATTAATAGTAAGTAGTAATAGTAGAAGTAGCATGAATTAAATTCCATTAAATCATCTTTAATATTATTTCTCCGCAACATTTTTTCCCTTTCGTGAAGAAGATCATTAAATGAAGATGGTGACTGAGTGCTTGCAAGACGCCTGTCGCCCTTAATGACTGAAGCGCTGCTTAACTTTAGTTTAAACTTAGCTTTAGTGAAACCTAAAACTTAGTTGACCAACAACTGCTCGATGTTTCTTCATTTAGTTTAGTTTTTGGCGTAATTAGGGAAAAGAAGAATGTAAATTGTATAAAGATATAGTCTGGTCACATATTGGGAGTATTTCTACTAGATACTAAAATGCAAAAAAGAATTTGTTTCGCCAATACTAAGTTTAAAGTCGTTTCTCAGCAATATTTTTTGCGTAACGTTAGTTAGATTGATGTACCCCTTACATAACTATAAGGTGTCCGTTTCATACTATTTTTTTTTAAAACGTTGCCTTCTCTAGGAATATCTCCTGTATCGTGGGTGCGTTTACAAACTTTTAAACTCACATACACAAACATTCAGACCCGGAACAACTTCTGTAGGTCATACAAATATTTGCTCCGTGCGGGATTTGAACCCGCGATACGGAGCGCAGCAGTCAATCACCTCCACCATTGCACCAACCGTGCCGTCCGTGTTCCGTGGGTATGGAACCCTTGAAGAGGATCTATATTGATAGCTGATCGTAAAACAAGCTTATAAGGGAAATACTTCGTCTGTTCGTTACTGTGACGCAAGAGGCAGTACATACTTTCTGTTTATATCCTCTCCCCAATACATCGCTTAACTCACCCTCTGAAAACGTCCATTATTTCAATAATAACACTTATAAAAACTGTCAGAGTGTATTACCGGCGCAGCGTGCCCGTAAAAGCGACGGAACAGCTACAGGGCCGTAAAACGCCCATACGTTTAAACGCTGAGCAGTAAAGCGGGTGTTCGCTCGTCGATACGACGGACATTAAATTAGTTTATGCGCCCTTATATTGGATAAATACTGTCTGAATAGGAGAGATGCCTTGATGGGCTTTAAAATGTGACGTTATGTGAGATGTGCCTACAAGGTAATCGGCAAATGAACTTGTACGTACTCGCATTACATATTTTATGAGCGCGTTTCACATTACTGAACAGCATAAAAACTTTCTTGTGATCGTAATAAAATGCTTGTTTGTGTTTTGTTTAGCTCATTTGTACGCAGGTTGAACTTGGTTTCCAAATCTTTTATTATATTTGTAGTAATTCAAAAGTTCTAAGGTATTTAATCATAAATTATTAAAAACTCACTAGTTTTGAAAGTGCGAAACGTACGTTACTAAATACCGAGTTAAATTAAATTGTTGCCTTGTATAAATGTACCCACTGTTAGACATAATACAGTAATTAGTGTATCATCTGGTAATTTCTAATCCCAACAAAAACTTTCTGTAAAAAACTAGCCAAGTCTCGATGGAGCTGCTTGTTTATCTCTAAAAAGTAATGAAATCTAGACAAAGTCGAGCCAAGTCTAAGGTTCCTTACTGCGATTTCTTTATTATTATAGTTAATGTTGTGTGACTTGGCCGTTGAACATTCTTTATAAGTTAGTGAGTACAAGTCAATTTTGTTTACACGTAATGTTATATCTGTTGTAACGCCCCCGGCCACGGCCCCCGATAATATCCCCACGGACATTTAGCCAATGAGCTATAAACATACATAGCTAGGTTATCTCCGCACATCTACATACACATATGTGTATGAGTTGTAGACTAGTACGTGTTAGTATAGGACATCGTTTATCTTAGGGCATGCGAGAGAGTTCTGGCAAACACTGCGGAATGTATTTAACTTAGACATCGCTATGTGTTCCTAGTAGTTCTAACTAATATAGCCCAATGTATGTGTCAAAATGTTTAGAGGTTAAAGGAATAAGGGCAAAGATCAACGTTAACAGAAGCAGTAACCAACCTCGAGGGAACTGCGGTCTAGTGGTCGTACGCAGTAGCTGCTGGCCGTGAAATTTCAAGTGTTTTTTTTTAATTAGTCGTTAGTTATTAGATTACATAATATAACATAACATTTATTAAGCTATTGCATAGCTTCTATCGCGGGCCTTGAGCGTGGAGAGCGAATCCAGAAATTCCGTAACGAAAATATTTTCAACCAGGTTGCTATGGTTACGGAAAATAACAAGGTTGTCAACTGAGGTTGTCAAATTAAATAATTAATTATTTGCATAAGTTGATAAAAAATGCTATGCAATAGCTTTACCGCGGCAGTCTCCGAGTGCCACACGTTTTTTTTTTTTTTCTGGCTACTTTGGCCCATAGACAAATACCTTACAGACTAATATACAATGATATAACACAGCTTGTGTTAGTAAATACAACCTTAAAACTATATTAGTAACACTACTCTTGTGCACTACGTCACTGTACGAGCATGGTGTGGTGTCATGTATTAGTGTTGTGTTGTGTTTAGTAATCAGTATTCTATCAACCTTTTTTGAATAGTAATAATAATAATAATAATAATAATTTATTTACTTCAGACACAGTCCATACATTGATATTAAAATTAGAATGCTATACAACACAACATTAGAAATTCATAATCATAAATCAAATTAAAATCAGACAATAAACATAAAATTACACAAACATATTAAAATTACAAAAACAATGTCACTTATATAAAATCAAATTCAATATTTAATAAATTAAAATAATACATAATAAAACTAAATAAACAAATGTCAAAATAAGCGTGGAGAAGCGCTAACATGAAGCAGCATCCACCTTTTTATTAGTGACAGGTCCCACCGCTCGGACAAAACCCTCAGGAGACTGTTCGAGCTGCTTCGTAGGCGACCCAATAGCGAAGCGCTTCGCTTCCTTATTATCGCGAAAAAATCATCGGTCCGCGCCTCCGCAAACATAGTCGAAGCACTACAAAACCGTGGAAGCCCTAACAGTATCCTGAAAGCATTGTTGTACTGAACGCGCAGTGCGCTGTACGCCCGCTGCGTATAGTCGGTCCACAGGCTGCACGTGTAAAACGACTGGCAATATGCCTTAAATAACGTCACTTTCACCTGAGTGGTACACCGTGCAAACCTGCGAGCCAACATATTACACCGGACAGACAGCGCCCTGCGCTCCCTCTCTATGTCCATATTGTCACACAAGTCGTCGGAGACCCAGTGGCCCAGGTACTTAAAATGCTGCACCCTTTTTAAAGGAATGCCGCAAAGAGTGACAGGTGGTACAGATGAGTATGATTTGTTACCGGCTTTAAAGATCATGAATTCACTCTTTTTAGCATTGTAACTGAGCCCATGGGCCCCCGAGTAGGACTCACAAATATGGAGAAGTTTGCGCAACGCACCAATCGATGGGCTCAGCAACACCATATCATCCGCGTAACTAATGTTGTTGATACACACACCGTCAATGGAACATCCGATATTAGTGCTGCTGAGCTCACCGATCAGCCTGTTCATGTACAGGTTAAAGAGGCGAGGGGAGGACAACCCCCCTTGCCTCACCCCGCATTCCAACCCATACACGTCCGACTGCGCACCCGCCCATCTAACGGTATTCTGCTGCCTACTGTACCAATACCGGAACAGAGATACAATCTCACGTGGCACATCCGTTTCACATTGTAGCTTCTGCCATAGCCTGTCATAACACACCAGATCAAAAGCTCTGGAAAGATCTAAAAAACATGCATATACTGGTGTGTTTCTGTCCGTATAGTACTGGACAGTCTGCTTGAGACAGAGGATGGCACTCTCAGTTGACAAACCGGGCCTGAACCCAAACTGTGCGTCATGCAAGTGGAGGTGATTTTCCAACTGTCTGTCAAGCAAACTATCCAGCACCTTAGCTATGACAGTAGCAAGCGAAATCGGTCTGTAGTTAGACAGATCCGATGAGTCACCCGTCCTATCCTTAACAATTGGCACTACGACTGTTTGCATTAACTCATCGGGTAAATAACTATGACTAACACACAAGTTAAACAATAGCGCAAGGACTCTTGGCAGGTGTACGCCCGCGTACTTCAAATGCTCGATGCTAAGACTATCGTGACCTGGGGACTTCCCTCGCACCATCTTCTTTATAATTTGGGCCACATCCTTGGCGGAGAACCTGATGTCAACATGGTCAGAGTGATCCTCAGCATCGAGCACCTGAGACGCGGACCCGAGCGGTGATGCCACACTAAAATGCCGCTGAAAGGCGCAGGCTATGTCCCGCGGCTCATGCGCACCCCCGACACTCGCCGGAGCGCTCGACCTTGGATTCAGTTTATGGGTATTTTTCCAAAAATCACCAAAGTTTTTACTTGCGTGATGTTCCGCAATGATGTCCATCTTTATCTGACATTCGTTATTTTGGCAGTACTTTAATTTTTCTTTAAATAGTTTCCTAGTCTCACACATATTATTATAATATTGTCCAGATCTAGGACGTCCATAAGACACCCACGTCCGAAAACAAAGCCTGGCCCTCCGATGAGCGTCACTAACATGCCTGTTCCACCCCGTTACATACCCAAAATGTTTGCGCTTAGGTGCAATGCAGCTTCTCTTAGCGGCTTCAGTCAAAATATTTACAATGTCATTATACATTCTATTTATAATCATTTTATGGTTCTGATCACTACACATACCATCTGCACAATTACAAAACTCAGATGGGAAGTCAATCTGCCTTAATTTTAAATTACAGTAACGGGTATAGTCTTGGATTTGATTATTATCTCTAATTCCCCATTTTACATAATTGAAAGTATTTGAACTGGTTGAAACTTTAGATTTAATAATGTTTACATTGCATTCAATCATTAGCGGATAGTGATCAGACCAGTATGTGTCATACAGCACGCACACATTCACGACTGCACTACGCGCCGCGCGTGTGACTACACAGTGATCGAGCCATCGCTGGCACCCGTGTGCGTCACTCACAAATGTATAAGTATCGCGAGGCAGCCACTCAATGTCAAGACACGACCACGATTGTTCCGTGCAAAAAGTAAACAACTCATTAGCGAACAGCTCACCTGGGTGCGCGTTGAAGTCTCCGAGTATGAACACAGATTCTACATCATTGCTTTCAATAATCGCGTTTAACTCACTGAGGCACTCTGTAAACTCGGTCAGATTTTCGATCGAGTCAGTAGGCATGTACACTGATATCACTAACATAGACCGGTCTTGAAGCACTACTTTTATCGCAGCGAGACGCACACTCGCACACGCGATCACAGACACCGTCGAAAACATCGCCTTCTTCCACAGCAAAGCGACTCCACCATACGGCCTCCCTCGAAGCACTCCATTGGATGTATCAACAGCCGACTTTCCAGTAAAGGAAAACGTGTCATCAATGCTGCCCAGAAACTGTACGTCATGAGGCAATAGCCAAGTCTCCTGTAGTGCCACAATGTCCGCAGTCTGGCAGAGACCCTTCACACATTCCACTGACCTTGTGACACTCTTACAGTTAAATGTAACAAGCTTAATTGTACTATCCATTTGTTGACGATAATACTCCATTTATCTCCCGGTAGGTAGGTCTGTCCGCGTTGCGACTGAAGTCAACAAAACGTCTATACAGTACCCCGTCGGGCCAAAAGTCATCCGTCATAAACATATTAAACTTATAAGTTTTTAAACTGACATGGTCACTGACACTACTATTAATAATGGTAGTGGTATTGTTCAATGGTAGTGGTGCCGAACGCAAAAAACGAACTAGAAAGAGGGTAGACCGATTTGTCTGCTCATAAACATCCACCCGCAATGACTTCAGTTTATCCGTGATCATGGTGCTTGTAACAGCGCCGAAATATCGGGAACTCGAAACAACAATCAAACATGGTAAATATCCCGTTTATGATATTAATAGTAGTATATTAAACTTGTTTTTAGGCACAAAAACAATGTATCCATTATAATCCTTGTTAGATTTCATATTCATTTTATCAACTTTTGTTTCTAAGTTTGTTTTCTTCAGGATATAAGATTTTATGTCACTTGCAGACGTCTCTTTAGATACATTGTAAATATAGATCGGAACTTGAATACTCGCCGCCTTGAAATTATTGTCCGATTCAACAATAGCTCTTCCTGTATTCCCAACAAACCGGTTTCTCAAACTGTGTCTCCTTTTCTGAACTAGTGTCCATTCCTCATTAGTGGACCGTGGTTTCGACACTCCATCCTGCACAATAACAGAGAAACTCTTCCTGTTTTCGACGCATGTCTGTTGACTGGTTGGTCGGTCAGAATTAGGCGCAGCGGTCGGCAACATTGTATGACTCACCACCGCATCAGACATAGCGCGATCAGCTGTTAACGGTTTACTCGCTGGCGTCGCCCCGTTCAAAATAGTGCTCGGTGTTTTTATCGCGCTACCTACATAAGACGGAATGTTCGATGGTTTTTTCAACGGTGTTGTCTTACTTTGTTTTTCTGCAGATTTAGAGGACGCACCACATACAGGGGATAATCCCATAGGTCCACTTTCGTGCTCAAAGCTCGACAATGCACAGGCACCCCGTCTCACGTTGATATTTCTACAGACATTGTTGACTATCGACGCATTCTTGAGTGCTTCCACTTCTACTGATAGCTCCTTAACCTGGTTCACTGTAGCGTACTCCTCAGAAATACGATCTATCTCGCTTCGCATCAGCAACAGATCCTTGAGAAGCCTCGTCACATCCACATGGTCAAACAAAACCGGGGGTAGTTTTTGTAAATCCCTAGCCACAAAGATGGGAATTTCTTCGGGATCTGTTTCTTTTAACAGGCAGACGATGTCATCTATGTCACGCAAGGTTTTTCCCGTTCTTTTTCTTATCTTCTTGCGCTTTGTTGTCGGAATTGAATCATACAACAAGTTTTTTGCGTTCAAAATTTCACTTTCCGAAAATGCACTAACACAAATGCGGGCAATACTTTGCTCGTCCATCACGTCCATTTTATTGCAGATAAATGCCAATGTCTCATTTATGACGACATTGCAGCTAGCACATTTTACAACATTTGTTGCCATTGTTTACACAACGACTTCACGAACCCGATCAGACGAATAACACACAGCGCGACTAATCGGCGGCGCGTGCGACGCAAGACTGCATGCTGAATAGTAACCTAGTCAATTTTTGTAACCATTCAATGGTAATGGGCTCGCCTCCTTTTACATGGACTTGCTAGACCATAACTAACTTACAATGAAGAATTTGTGCTAAATATTATTTTCTGGTCGACAAAAGGATGTCGTACATTAATGAACCATTTAAAATAGATTTTTAAAATCCTCCAGTCTATGATCATAATCAATTCCACAGATGTTCTCACAACATCCATACATTACTTATCACATCGCATCCTGTACTACGTTACATACAGCATCGTAACAGATGGTATGTTGTCGAAGTAATGCCGGTCGTAATTAACGCCCATTACCGACACACGCCTGATTGGCGCCACTGCTGCACCCAGCTTCATTTGGTTAAAAGTAATTAAGTTTAAATAATAATATATCATCGTGATCAATGTGAATTATGACTAATTATTATAAAACAAAGTTTTCTGCTGCGTCTATCTGTCTGACTGTTCGCGATAAACTCAAAAACTACTGTACCGATTGCTGTTTACACTAATTTATTTATAGAGTAGTTTTCGAGGAAGGTTTTGGTGTATGATTTATCAAGTTCCAACATCCACGCGGACGAAGACGCGGACCTTTTTTTTTTGGTTTGGTGGAAAATAATCGAATACCCCCCCCCCCCCCGCTCTTGGGCAGAGCGAAGGGGAGTGTCAGACTTCTACTGACTAAAAACCAAACCCATGTACCTTCTTCGCCCTTGTGCCGAGGCCGCGTTATGCCTTTCGATAATCCGCAGCCACTATTAAAATATGATACACGGGATTTTGTAAAGGAACCAGTTAATGTATGTGTTGAATGTTGAATGTTGAATGTGGACATCGGACACTAACAGACACTTAAGTACGTTATCAGTCAGTGTAGAGTGTCCGAAACCGCGAGTCTCTAATTAATAATAATAATAATAATTTATTTCGCATAAACAAATTGTAGATTTACAACATTTAGCTTAAATAGTAACAACAGGTAACACAGAAGTTGTAGTCTAGAATAAAGTGGTTGAAGCTCTGTTCTCCTAGCTAGGCTACAGAATAGCCTGTGTTAAGGAGACACAGTTTCTTTCCCTCGGTACAAGTTGTCTCTGGTACGTGTCACATGACTGTGCGGATTGGCAAAGAGATTAATTATCAGACAGTTATGCAAAATAATCTAAAATGAGTAAAAAATACAAAAATTAAAATAATTAATAAAACAACTAACATGTAATTATGTGTTTCGTGTTTGTATGTGTAGTGTGTGTGTTTGTGTATGTGTGTGGGCGAGTGTATGAGTGTTTGTGCGTGTGTGCGCATCTGTGGGAGTAGTTAGTGTAGGTATGTTATGATTCGTAATATAGTTTTCAGTTTCGTCATAGTTTAGGTTTGATATGAAAGAACGGACAGACTTTTTGCAGTTAAAATAGGACGAACCATGGACTGGCAAATGTGAGTTTATTTTGTTATACAAAGAGAATTGTCTGTACGTAGCGGTTTCAATAAACCTTGTACTTAGGAGTCTTTGGTCAACTGTACCCGCTTGTAACTGGACCCACAATAAATCCATGTAAAAAAAACATTTTAAAATGTGATTTGTTCGACTTTACTCGTGGGTCCAGTTCGAGTGGGTCCAGTACGAGTGGGTCCAGTTCGAGTGGGTCCAGTTCGAGTGGGTCCAGTTGACCAAAGAATCCTAGTAGTAACGACTGGTTTACGTGAGCGAGGTTTACTGTGTTGATGACGTCAGACAGGTTCTCTCTCCATGTCAAATACTGGTAAATTAGCTGCTTCCGATTAGACTAGAAACCGACAAAATAAAATATGGAAATAAGCAGATGGTGATTATGACTGGAAGCACAACTTTTTAAACTTCATTAAACCATTGTCTTTATCAAAACACTAGCTTTTGCCAGCGGCTTCGCCCGCGTGAAAATGACGATTTTCCATACTTACAAATTTTCATCCCCTATTTAAATCCCTTAGGGGTTGAATTTCGAAAAATCCTTCCTTATTCCTTGTCTACATTATAAAGGGAACCTCTGTGCAAAATTTCAGCTTTCTAGGTTCAAGGGTTTGGCCTGGGCGTTGATGAGTCAGTCAGTCAGTCAGGACTTCTCTTTTTATTTATATAGAGAGATAGATAGATATATTGTAAAATAGTCTTTGAAAGTTTAGTTATAAGGTACCACAATTTACTCATCATTTAAGCCAAAAGACGTCCACTGCTGGACATAGGCCACAATTTATAACAATTCGTAAACCTCATCTAGAGACTATTTAGTAAAGTAAAACATTGTGAAGATTTCCCCTGGGGTCACCGACCCCGTGCTTCGATAATTGCTTGGCGCAATTACACTTGCATTTAATTACGCGCCGCCAGAGGTCGCCGGCCGCGCGCGTCACATCCGGAGTCGCGCCGGAAGCTGCGCACACTAACGCTTTGTTCCCAACTCACATTTTGCTGCCTCTATATGTGCTTTTGTGAGATTTGGTAGGTTTTAAGAGTGTTAAAATAAAATAAAAAAATCTTTTAACATTTGTGTTAATAGTAACCTAGATAGGACTGAGCTGCTAGCTGAGCAAGAGGTCACGGATTTGATCCTTGGGCCGGGCAAATTGTTTCAGAGTTTATGAATCAGGAATAGAGGTGTTTCAAAACAACAAAAAAAACTGTGTTTAAGTCCGTCAGTTAGATTATCGAGAAATATTGGATACGTGTTTTTTGTTTTATCAAATGAATAAAAATTGCCGAAGATTAAACTCGTCACTTTCCGGTAAAAATGTACTGAAATGTGACATCACACAAGTTTTCGAAGCACCACTATCGTCCTCATTTTTGGGTTTCCGTAGTCAATATGGAACCCTTATAGTTTCACCATGTCTGTCTGTCTGTCCGTCCGTCCGTCCGCACTATATCTCAAAGACTATTTATTAGTACTAGAAAACTGTAATTTGACATGAATATACAAATGAGTTACGCCGACAAACAGTGGTAGATTTTTTTTTTTTTATTATTTAATTTTTTTAGGTGGTATATTAACATAGGTACTTGATAAATGTGGAACCACACTATTAATGGTCCATCTATACTTGAACTGTTGTGGGTTACGGAAATGGTGTTATATTTTATTTTAAACCTTAAAGACATGCAAAAAATGAGTGACATTAGAAATAGACAACCACAAGAAGCTAGTGCAAGCAGCTCGTAGCAGCATAGCTTCGTAGCTTCGTAGCAGCGTAGCTTCGTAGCTTCGTAGCAGCGTAGCTTCGTAGCTTCGTAGCAGCGTAGCTACGTAGCAACGCAGTCACGTAGCTCGTAGCTCGTCGTGCGATTCCTACCCAGCTTGATTTTCGCTTACATTTCATCCGCATAATATAATTCCGTTTGTTTTGTTTTGAGTTAACGTCGACATACAAACAATAACACTTGTTTTCAGCGAAAACAATAAAAACAAAAATGTCTCAAACTTTTCGTATAAAACGAGACTGTTCGTACGTATATATGTTTTTAATTAACAAAATACGGTAGTTGAACAAAAACTGCGCTGTATCTGTATGGGTCCCATTGTACTGTGCCGACATACCGCTGTGGGTATGGTAGTTATGCGGTACGGAATGCGAACGCTCGTATGCGTTGACAAAAATCCGGCGGCTCTTTCAAACGAATAAGTATTCAAAATAAAAATGTTTTTCGTGCACACTTTACAGGCACTTTGGTGGAGCCTACCGCTACCGAACCTACCCGCTCGGAATGTTGATTACTGGGAATAAAAAGGCGGCGGTTGAATTTTAGCGTTTAACATGTAAAATATTGGGTTTACTTACTGTCAAGCATATTAAATAAATACTTTGTTGATAAAACGTTATGTGAATAAAAGCAACATCGGGACCAACGTACGGACGGTTTTACAAATAATATACCTAGGTATTAATCTTGGTTAGACACAACCATGCTGACCCTAAGCATGATTGTGTCTAACAAACTGATGACTGATATCTGTTACCCTGTATTTACCCACTAATGTGCAAAGACACCTCCTCATAACTCTCAAGTCTCTTGACCAAAAACATTGTTATTAAATTATGCATGAAAGGAATGGACAATTTTAAACGAAAACTCCCACTCAACCTTGTATTTTATCTCACAATCTGCTCCAAGACGAACACCTTCAGTATATTTTCAAAACATTTCCAGCAGCACCAAAATTGAACAGCTAGACAGTTTCGCTAAACAAGCTGCTAGTGTATAGCTAGTAGCTAGTCCAGCTCGTCGCAGTGGTCCCGGCGGTGTTAGCGGCGTATACAAACGAAGCTATCAGCAATCTGTCCGGTGTGTTGTACGGTTGTCCGGATGTCCAGTCAGATAATGACGTGTATCTCATTGTCATTTAAATTGGTAAATCAGCTGCTGTGTTTGGTCTATGGCTTCCTTTTGGGTTTGAAACACCGAATAAATTAGGATGGGTATTTGTTTGTTCGCTTTGTGAGAAAATGGCTGCAGAAAACTGCATGGAGAAAAGAGTGGAAGGGTGAGGGATTTTTCCAGCCGTGGGACAGTACAGTCTAAAGAAAAAAAATGTTTGTTAGGTTGCTCACTATGAGATTTAATTTAAAACTAAATCCTATAAAAATACGGTGAAAGCCACTGAAGCGACGTACCGACTTATCGGTCCGATTTCCAGTGACTGTTGACCGCAGTTTAACAAAACTGCTGTTTACTAGTCCATGAAATTAAATCAACAATTAGTTGGAAAATCATGGTTGAAGTCGCTATGGGAATTTATAAAACAAAATAATGTGAATTACTGGATTCATTACGTATGCTGTCAGCTGAATGCACACGAGTAAATAACCGCATTAATTAATTTCAGAACTTGAATAAACCGATATATTTACCCAGTTCTGCAATTATAAACTCAATACCACCAAAAATAATATAAAATCAAATTATTTTTTAAAAATTCAATCAACAGAAAAAGTATACTTTTTATTAAAGAGCAGGAAAAAAGTCAAATCACAATGCTTAACGCCAGTGGACAGTTGAGTTACTGTCGATGCAATGTACATATTTTCATGATATAATGAATTCAATCAGAGCACGTTAAACTTATTCATAAAATGTCTACAACTTTTAATAAACTTGGTATTTTCCAATATAAAATGAAAGCGCGAGGTAATTAGCTGCAGTTAGTAAGTAGCACGATCGTAAGCAAGCACTGCATGCACTGGTACAGTGCTACAGGGGTACATAACTTGCGCGCGTTACAAGCACTAATATCTGCACTTTATATGATAATGTACGCAGTCAACATAAACTCGATGAATTCATTACCGAGTAACGCGCACACTGCTAGTTTGTAAGGAAATTATTGGTATGAGATATTATTTTGTACTGATAGTATATTGCGAAGAACAAGCGTCTTCGTATCGACAATCACGGCGTAATATTATTTCAGGACAGCGGTTTCACATGATTAGTCTAAGATTAGAAACTTTATCATGAGCACAACCACTTGAACATGAAACACGTGACAGATTTGATGAAGTGAAACTTGAGCATGTGTTTATCCATTAGAAATTTCTCAGTAATAGCAACGGAGTATGGATTTGTGCACGTTTGATGGCAATTGGCTCACCCCTTTTAACATGGGTGAACGGGACTCTGAGATCTATTTCACTAAACTCAGCCGCACAACTGTGATGTTCGTAGAATGTTCGTAGTGGACTGTATGATTTATATTTACGTGGATAAGGAACATAACGAGACCAAACTGTGGCCTCTACACAAGAATAAAAACACTGTTTTATATACAATAGAGAAATAAAAGGTTTATTTGACTTACTTAGTACTTATTTACACTTGAAAGTATTACTAGTAGGAGAGATCACTGTCGACTGTGCTTTCAGTACAAATCCTTGCCTCCTATATCCTATTACATCATGATTCAAGTAGTGGCAAAATGTTTAAAATCTCTTTTACAGATATCCAACAGAAATTCTAGAATTAAGGCAACCTTTGCGCCAGATTCTTATTGGTTAAAATTAAGGCATTCTTATTGGACTAGAATTCAGCCTTTGAAATTGCCCAATCAAAAACATTATTAAACTTTTACGAGTGGAATTTTCCATAACTTTTGTACCTATTCTTGACAGACTTTGAAACACATAAAGTCGTTATGTAAAACTTACGTAATACACTTGTATAACTTAAAGAATCGAAGTTAGACTGATTTTAGGGTTCTGTTTACATTACAATTGGCTAACTAGTACTATCTATTCTTAAGTTATGTTACATAATCTTTACAAAGCTTTAGTTACTGAATGACTTTATATACTTCTTATGTACTTCTTATATATAAGTATATAAGAAGTACATATAAGTATATAAGTAGCTTATCCTAGGTATTCAAAACAAAGCTATTCTACTTAATCTACTTATTATTAACATATTAAAGATTAAGTTTTAGGAGTTCGGCGTCCGTAACAATGGGACTTAAACAAAACTAGTGAAATGTATGTGTACTGTGAAGTACTCGACTGCGGAACGATCATCACAAATGAACATGCCCAACGTCATCATCACTACATATTATAAAACAAATTCCTCCACCGCGTCTGTCTGCCTATACGCGATTAACTCAAAAAATATTGCACCGATTTTCATGCCGTTTTCACCAATGCATGGATAGAGTGGATCTCCACGCGGGCAAAGCCGCAGGCATCAGCTAGTAAAATATAAAGCTGAAACAGTAACTCTCAAGCTTCCATAGCTCCTTTTTTCAAACCCCATAAGTTACATTTTGGCGTTCACTAACCCCACACTCCGTTAAAGTGATGAAGTGACAATTTAATGAAGAACATGCGAGGTAATCCATGGGTAGTTTGATTACGGCAGTAGTACTACCTCACTGCCTCTAATTACTGACACGACACATAATCTAAAATAATTATAAAGCGCTCGTGACGTAGGGGCGGACGTCGCGTAGTTCCGGACAGGAACCGCGCGAGGACCATAATTAACGACCCGGACGACGGGAATTAATAACTCCGGCGATTTATACTAGTTCCAACTTTACCTCGAAATATATTGTTACGTCTACAACTCTAGAACAACTATACCTGGGTATTGGAACTTTGAGAGAAGTGATTATATTATAGTGGAACAATAAATAATATTAATGTGGTTATTGGAAAACGGTTTTGTTTTGTAAGTGAGATGCATACACTGTTGGCCTCTTGTTACTAAAAGTGTTCTAAAGATGTCATTTGTTTGTTATTTAAATGAATAGAGTGGTTTTGAAAGCGACTCAATTATTTCAAATAGTTTTGCTGACTATAAAAGAAATACATATATTATGTCAACGAAAGTCTCAGATAAAAGAAAAGCGGCAATAAAATACATCAACGCTTCCAAACAGCTAATGAAGAAATTATACTAAATACATTACATTTTATTATTAATGTTGAAAACGGGATATTTACCATGTTTACTTTCAATATTAATAATAGTGTTAGTGACCATGTCAGTTTAAAAACTTACATTACACTTTATTCTCGATAATAGGTACTAATCAAAGGATATAAACAAATTCACTCATTGACAAATATGTTTTCCTTCACAGTCCACATTATAGACTGGTTGCAGACTACAACAAAGAGCAAAAAAGTAAAAAGTCTCGACAATGTAACCTCGCACACGTACGGAGATACGATAGTCAGTACATTAGGTTGCAGTTTCTCTCCGCTAAGTAGCTCGAGTTGACGTTACATGCTCGGAATTGTTTCGTAAGTACGTGCTTACACCCGCTCCGCGAGCATACATACTGAATTACTGCGCACTATGTAATGCGCGTACAACAAGTTAATATTAAGTACTGAGATTCTACCGGAAATCGTGAAGAGATGATTGGGGAGTCGTAGTATGTCGATTTATTGGATTAGGGAAGTTGACAAGAAAAATGTAATTAGTCCGTCATATAGATTTCCAAAAAACATTGGACACGTATTTTTTATTTTTTCACGTAAACGCTACCACTCATAATCTTTGACAGGTTTTATTTTCGTATTTTTTTTATCAATTTGATAAAACAAAAACACGTATCCCATATTTTTCAATACCTAATCTAACAGACTGACGAAACAGAATTATATTTTTTCTAGAATTATATTTTCTCTATTTGGCTTAATTTTGATATTAATTAAGTAGATACGATTCTAAATCTAAATGTTAATATTTAGTATCAAGTGTTACTAATTGTAAATATTCGTATGCCGCGTCTAGCGGCGGATATGTCGTGATCAAAACCATTCTTCTATAACAACTTTGTGCCTTTAATATTCAACGAATAAATATCTTTGTCTTTGTCTAGTCAGAAGACATCCCTATTAAGTACCTAGTATTTTGTCTAAATACAAACACTTGTAAATCCCTAACAATGCTTGGTATAAGTGGCTTCATCGTAAGATCACAATCAGGACATAACATTCTGGGGTATCTTGCTGTGACGTAGGCCTCCTCGATTCAATGTTTTTTTTTCAGCCACATTTCCAAACATAGAGGAACGGGTAAGTTTTGTTTAACTTAATATATTCAACCTTCAACCCATGAAACAGAAAAGTCCCGATCCCTTTTCCGTCGTCACAAGTAAACAAAAACAGGAATAGTTCCCAATTCGGTTATCTCGTCGTATAGGCCTCAAAGAGCTAGTTACACCAAACAATATAAGATGCAAAGCGAGTTAGTGCGGCCGCATCAAGCCTCTATTAGCAATGCAAACGCCGGACAGTGAGCCGTCCGGAGCGGTACGTGATGTGGACGGCGTACAGCTGGACTGTGTTTGAACACTAGAGTAGCTTTGAGGAATTGATGGTCAACGTTAAAGTGTAATGGTAGGCAACAAGGGAAATGGTAATTTTATTATTCCTCACAATAACTTTACACATTATAAAACCTTCGGACACAGAAACTACAAAGTGTCAATGTAATAAAACGAACTGTATCCTTATTAGACTTGATTTTAAATGATATGTAATTATAATAATTATTATGACTGACAATATAATATAATTACTAGGCCAGGGGGGCGTTAATTTGGGTGTACTATTATAATTATATACACCTCGGCTTAACCCTTCGGGAATTACAGGTGTTATGTTATAATAATATACCAGACAAAATTATATTTTTATTTATCACTTTTATTTTGTCGGATATTGGTCCATTTAGGAGACAAAAGATGTTAGAAGTTTTAAAACAGAGTGTACACCAAATGAAAGAGAGCGAAAAAAGCGAAACAAAACAGCAAAGCTTAACTCACTACTAGGAAATAACATTTGATCATACGTGAGCTGCTCGAAATGGCAGCAAGCGGTCACAAAGCGGAGTATAACAACGGCAATACAATGGCGCGGTTCTTTACGTCGTTGACTGGTGTACTGGCATGGCGGGCATTTCATGTGTCAAACACAAGCCGCTCCGGGCGCGGCACCGGGACGTTATGTGCCGAAACACTGCGCTTGACATCAATAAAACAATAAAAATAGGACGAACTTATGGAGTTTGGCACACTATTAAATCGAGCATCGAATATCTTTTTTTTTGGTGAGTGGGAAATCATCAAATGACTCCTCCCGCTCTGGGCAGAGCGGTAGGGAGTGTCAGACTTCTACTGAATAAAAACCACCCAGATTCCTTCTTAGCCCATTTTGCCGAGGCCGCGGTATCTTTTTCGAACAACCCACAGCCCCGAGCTTCGGGTACCTTACGAAAAGTTCATCATCATCATTTCAGCCAAAAGACGTCCACTGCTGGACATAGGTCTCCCCCAGGTGTCGCCACATTGACCCTATATACCAGGTCCAGTCGTCGGTATGTTTGGTAGCCGGATCCCGTCCGGGGATTCTTAGCACCCCTTGCCACGCCGTTGCCTCGACCGCTACCGTAGCCGAGGGTAGGCGGGCTGCCGGGTACTAGGGGCCTGTTTTGTTTAACGCTCATCATTTTGGAGGGGGGGGGGGGTTGCCATAATCGCCACGCTTGGCAGGCGGGTTGGCGATCGCAAGATATGGGAAGATACGAAAAGTTTAATTACACAAATATATTATTTACAGATTACATAGTACTGGATTGTGGAGGTCAGCTAGGCAGTCGCTCCATGTTGATGGTACTTTGGTAAGACAGAAAGCCCACAACACAGTACGGAATAGACTAGTCAGATGCTGATGATATTATTATCAACAGAAAAGGACAAAAGAATAAAAGTAAAGAAAACTTTAAACACGTTTTACAGTTTACAGTTAGTGTTCAGCTTTAACTGACCAGTAACTACCAATGGAGAAATTAATTGAACTATCCACACTGCCTGCTCATGATTTATGTTACTGTGACATAAAATGTTCTTCTTAAAGCATTTCAACCAACCCTATTAATAATATACTTTAAATAAAGACGTATAATAAGTTATAATCTCCCATAATAAGCACCTCAGCTACACAGAATCTTACTGCTCAAATCAAAACTTGTACCGCTAACCGTAATCCGATCTCCCGCTAATCAAGCCCAGTCAGCACTTCCCCGGAGTGCTCCACTGCATCCCGCGGACCAGACCGAGTACTGCGCAGTGTTGAGCAAAGGACCCCAACTTGGGCGCCACAGCTTAAGTGCAAAGTTATGATTGCTAAGCCGCCGGTGGCCGTGTTACAGTTATTTAACTTCGTTATTAGCCGGCATTGATATAGTGTTCCGCTTTGTGACCTAACTTGACGCTGGGAAATGTTCAGATTTTAATGCTGAAAGATTACGAGGGTAGTCTGAGATATATTTTATGTTTTTAAAGTAATTTCTGGTAATGTGGTTTAGTTTATAAAACCACAGTTTGATATTATGTTATTTGTTATTGAAACTTACTTCTTAACATGAAAAAAACAACGGACTGCGCTAAACATAAAGAATCGAACTTTTGTCTCTTCCATACGTTCAAGGCCATAGCTAAAAGCTAGACTAAAAGTAAAGGTTTATCCACATAAAATGTTTACGCAAATAAGTGCGTGGCTACAACAATCAATCCGGCTGTACTGCAAATATCTGAGCTCCGGCAGCTGAGCGCCAAATTAATCCGTTCGCAGGTCCAATGGCGCGCGCATTGTTCGCCTACAATTGTTTCCCCACATATTGCGTCCCGGCCTTAATAACGCTCGGTTTATGAAAAACTCTCCTTTTTTAATGTTTGCGGCGGCGGCTTCCTGCCGAGCCACCTCGCGGGGGCACGCTGCCAAGGAATTACGTTATTTCTTTGCTAGACTTGATTTTTGTTCAGGTTTTTTCATTTTCACGGATACATATGAAACCTACTTTGAGACGTTAAACAGACATCAGATTCACATATTTAAGTCGTATTCAATTTCATAAAATAAAACACATAATTTCACGCCTTTACTTCCATCGTCTACATTTCACTAGCTATGTATCAGTCCCATCTAATAAGGGATGAGAAACTTTTGCAAGAATCTCAAAACGTGATCGTGAGTCACCGAAAGAAAAACTATTTTCAAACTCATTTATTTAAATTACACCAAGACAGGCACTTTTAAATGTCAGATAAACAAAGAAAATGAAGCTACAGTCACAGTCCCTAAGCATAATAACTTGTGAAAGTACTATTCTAGAGATGACAAAAAGTATTACAAAACTATTCTCCGATACCTACATTAAATTACTACTTGATATAACTAGTTAAACTTCACAAACAATAATAATTTAAATAATGATCAATGTAGGTAAAACATAGTACATTTATTTGGTTCAATAAAATCGAGCAGTTGGTAAATACAAGAGCGAATTAATGTTAGCTATCTGAAATCCAAGTCGTTTCCTTAATGACTGGAGAATTGCCACTAAGCGGTGCCGCTAAGTGCCACCTAAGGCTGCCACTAACGGAAACTGTACATCTGTGATAACTGAGTGTCAAACTGTCAAACGTTTCTGTTTGTGGTTTCGGTAGACCAGGATAACTACAATCTAAGTAGTACGCCGGGGAAAAGATAACTTTCTGGATGAGTGCCAGGACTTTCTAAGACTTTTGTTCGTTTTAGCAATACTCAGCAATAAGAGGGCAAGGTGGCATTGTTTCAGGGGCGATCATCGTATTAGCCAAAACATATTCTGTTGGAAGACCAATTTAAATCAAACTTTCAACAGGATGGTATAAACTATTTCATTAGGATTTCAACAAATTTTAACATTTTGAAACTTAAAACCCTGTTGAAACTTTTTGTAGAAAAATACGAGACGATTGCCACGTGTTCTAAAGACTGAGATGTTGATTAAAATCAACAAAATAGTCGATTGATTACTCTCACAGCTTACTGTGTGTAACAAACATTCCTATCATCATACAAATAACAGTTCACATAAAAACGTAGTATTTTATCCATTAAAAATAAACTTGTTATATCGGTATGTGCAAAGATCACTAACTTGAAATACCTAACCATAGACTGCATACATAAGTTGACAAGGACTCAAACAAACAAACAAACTAAATTACTTTGTGTCGCAACCCTAGCCCTGCGCTGCTACGGAATACACCCAGATATTTGCAACTAAACTTTTACTCATTTTAACTACCAGTTACAAGTGCTGTAGTAGAACCCAAGTCCAATGCATTTAAACTGTTTTCGTCTCAATTAATCAAGCAAAGTTAACTGTTCAATGTAAAGTATTCGCGCGTCAGTCATGGGGGGTCGACTGCGGGGGGTCATTACTTTCATTGTAAGGCGGCAAGTTAATTAAAAGTTTCTAGTTTGTTAACTGAAACTCCTTCCTCCTAGGGATATTGTTGCGTTAATTCTAGTGGTGAAATTAAAATATAACACTTATACAGCAGGCAGGTGCTGGGAAGTGAAACTAAGAGTAAAATCATGAACAAGTAAAATATCAGGAAGAAAATATTTTGAAAACACTCTCGATTTCAAAATGTTTGCTAATGTTCTTTTCTTAGCTATTTTCAAACAGATAAGTTAAACAGACACGTTAAGAAGTTGGTCTCGACTATCATTTGTATAGATCTTGACACTCGTTACAGGTAGTCAGTAGTCTGCAAGTTTGACACTCGTTACAGGTAGTCAGTAGTCTGCAAGTTTGACACTCGTTACAGGTAGTCAGTAGTCTGCAAGTTTGACACTCGTTACAGGTAGTCAGTAGTCAGCAAGTTTGACACTCGTTACAGGTAGTCAGTAGTCAGCAAGTTTGACACTCGTTACAGGTAGTCAGTAGTCTGCAAGTTTGACACTCGTTACAGGTAGTCAGTAGTCTGCAAGTTTGACACTCGTTACAGGTAGTCAGTAGTCAGCAAGTTTGACACTCGTTACAGGTAGTCAGTAGTCTGCAAGTTTGACACTCGTTACAGGTAGTCAGTAGTCAGCAAGTTTAACACTCGTTACAGGTAGTCAGCAGTCAGCAAGTTTGACACTCGTTACAGGTAGTCAGTAGTCTGCAAGTTTGACACTCGTTACAGGTAGTCAGTAGTCTGCAAGTTTGACACTCGTTACAGGTAGTCAGTAGTCAGCAAGTTTGACACTCGTTACAGGTAGTCAGTAGTCTGCAAGTTTGACACTCGTTACAGGTAGTCAGTAGTCAGCAAGTTTAACACTCGTTACAGGTAGTCAGCAGTCAGCAAGTTTGACACTCGTTACAGGTAGTCAGTAGTCTGCAAGTTTGACACTCGTTACAGGTAGTCAGTAGTCAGCAAGTTTGAAACTCGTTACAGGTAGTCAGCAAGTTTGACACTCGTTACAGGTAGTCAGTAGTCAGCAAGTTTGACACTCGTTACAGGTAGTCAGTTGTCTGCAAGTTTGAAAATCAGTTATCAGGTATCAGGGTTGTGGAGTTCAGATAAGGCAGTTGTTCCATGTAATATTCTGATATTCAGCCGCATCCAGTACGACTGGACTCTAGACGTTTAGGTTATTATGGGAGTTACCTAATTACCTTTTATTTCAATAAGTATATTTAGGCATGTGAGTTTCCATACTTGCTTGCACAGAACCATAGAATAATAAAAAAAAACAAATGAGACTGATAAGTAAAGCCAGTCCACGAGTGTATCAAACTGAACAAGCTGCAAAGCGGATTTAAATTCAAAGCAGTTGAGTTCCTTTTTGTTCCATTTCATCGGAATCGCTCCCTCGTTGTCGGCAACACAAAACGACCTCGCGACATTAGCTGCTTAGTGCTTAGCTGTCCGGTATACGGATGCAGTGAGGTAACTGTGTTGTTTACTCGGGACGAGATAATTAGATTATTCCCAAAATACAATTATTGTTTTATTTATAAAAGTGACGTTGACACAATTTTAGTACCTAATTACAATATTAGCTTTTGGAATTTTAGTAGTAACACACTTTTTTGGAGTATGGATTTGTGTCCGGTTGATGGCAATAGGCTCGCCCGGACTCGCCCCCTATTACATGGGACTTCGAATTACTGTCGAAATATGGGTGCGTATTAGGTACACTTCTGCCTTACTCTTCAGGGATTACAGACCTGATGTTATGATATTATGTTTACACTTTTTCAGTATAATTATAAAAGAGCATATTGATGATCGCATAGTTTAAATTAAACTCTGGTGTTTAAAGTTATACTTACCTTTTATTAGTATGTTACCTAATACTTATGATCGATATAATATTGATCTATAGGAACTTTAATCGTAGGTAGACTACATTTTACATCAGTGTCTTGTGCATCGATATTTTGATTTTCGGCGTTCAGATTTAGTTAATAATTATTTTGGTTCGTAAAATTATATTAAAGTACTCTGAAGAGCTTAACTCTCAAGACAGAACACATTTCACATTAAACATACGAGTGAGTATGTACATAATACATAGCCACACATCAGTCGGAAACATCGCAGTGAGCGGGAGCCTCTCCAGAGACGAATGAAACAACCAGTCATACAGAAAAACGAGCGAAATGCCCAAAACATTCAGCTTGCCAGACAGACTGATGGCCGCAGTCTCATAATTAATAATTATGATGTGGAGGATAATAAGGGCACTTTCAATGATATAGTTGTATTTTGTGGCATTTTACTATAATCCTAACTAACACTTCTTGCTTCCCTCCCTTTTTTTTTGGAGTGTGGCTAATCATCAAATGACTCCTCCCGCTCCGGGTAGAGAGGCAGGGAGTGTCAGACTTCTACTGACTAAAAACCACCCATGTTCCTTCTTAGCCCTTTGTGTCGAGGCCGCGGTATCTCTTTCTCTTTTGTTTTCTTTCCATGCTGAGTGGGTAACCCCTTTGTCGCATTCATGTTACAAGTAATTATGTAATCTGTAAACATGTTTTTTTTTGTGTTCCATTTTTTATGTACTTAAACTTATACTTACTGTTGTTCTTCTTTTTTGTAAATATTTTCTTTAATATTAGTTGATGTTTACTGGATTGAATTTTGTTTGTAATTGTATTTCGGCGACAAATAAATATTTTATCTTTCTTTCTTTTTTCTTTTCTTTCGAACAAACCGCAGCCCCGATGGGTGCTTCCCTCCCTCTCTTGCACTTTGTCACGTCTACGCGTCTCCTTGTCTCCCTGATAAAGTAGTGTTTTTGGGTTAACCTTACTAGGAAAAACTAAGTCCGGTACCAGGTTTGCCCCGCCTACTTTGAGCACATATCGTGCCCAAGCGAAAACCAACTAAAGTCACTTATGGGCAAAAATGAGTTACAAATACCGTTAGAATCTCCTTTTCAAGATCTACATACTGGTAAAACCCGTTTTCCGAGATGACGCTCCGTTCTGGATTTAGCTTTTAGCTAAGGTAACCTATCAGGAGATTTTTTTAAATAAACAACAGACAAAACCCAGTAAGTGTCGGTTAAAGCAATGTTTTTGCACTGTAAGCAATTTTTCTCGCCAGGAAAAACATTATATCTGCGTTTAAGTGGTTTTGTCATGATTCACGTTAAATTAACAATAACAATTTAGTAACTGAGTAATAAAACTAAATATTTCTACTTAGTATTAGCAATTACCCATTAGGTGAACATAAATATTTCGTTTAATTAAATTCATAAAAAAACTGCTGTCTAAACTCTATTCTTCAAAACATAAGAAAACATTGCGACTATAGGAAAAACCACTAGTCTGTAGCATTTATCAAGCCAATCCTTCATTTTTCCTACTTGTTTTGAGAATTAAGCTATTTTTCCTTTACCACCCGAATAATGAATACAATAAGAAATCAAAATACACGTACTCGCCTCTTTATCAAGTATTTTAATAGAATTTTTACGATTTCTCGAAACTACATTTTGTACAGTCAGTTGGGTTTTGAAGTAAGGGCACGATATTATATTTGAATCCCATGTCTCATATTCACTAAAGGGTATACAGGGTTATTGGTATGTCACATAGTGTCACAACGAGTCCCAAGTTTGTGGTAGTTTCAGGAAAGATATTAAATACGTAGTGTATAACACAAGGGATTCCTCAAACAATTCTAGGAAGAGTCGAGCCGATTCGTGCTGTTTATTTTCGAGCAAGTTTGCACGAATGTGGCGTATTATTTAAGGGGCATAATGAAACGTTATAAGAACTTAATATTGTTACTAATATTTAAGACGGAATGATGTTTATCAGTTTTTAGTAAAATAAAAGGGTGCTGTTAGGTTTTCATCTTTCGACTCGTTGACTTGAGCATTCAACAGTGTGTTTTTAATCGTGCATTAATTAGTTGTTTAGTGAAGACAGGTAATTATATTTAATGTATGAGCCTGCCAATTAAGTCCTATCCCAAATAACTCAATAATAATTACAATTATTATTGATGAAACATACTATTCTTCTTCTTTTCGAGTCGACAACTCAAATTTTGTCCATCCAGTACGTAGCAACCTGGACAACTTTTTCGTTGGCTTCGTTCAAGTTCTTGAACGTGCAATAAGTTGGGCACGACGAGCAACTGACAGAGGAGGTGTGGCATGTCTTGTGTTGGGGCTCCACACTCATATTCTGGCAGAGATGGGTCGACTAATATTATATTAATATACTATAACACACCAGGCAACAATTATAATAGGCAACAATTATAATAGTCAAGCAATTAGTATTAACTGGAGCTTCGTTTGAACGCAAGATGCTGTGAAACTGTACAACTGTTGTTTATTGACATGCGTTTGATCAATTAGTGGCTTATACCGTGGACATTAATAACGTGAAGTGCACGTCCATTGACGGATTAGTGGAGACGGTTATGAATGGCCTGAATGTGAGTGAAGCTATGGATGTTCAAGAGGCATTGATGCTGAGTTATTAATATACTGTACTATTGGATATTGAAGGGGATTTGTAGGCAATCCTGTACTAACTAATAAATCATTAATTTTATATCAGGGAATCGCAATCCACACTTGCGTCTCACGATGATTCTCTTCAATTGAGCTATTTATTTTTAATTCTTGCCCTTATAAAGTCAAAAAAATTACTTTATCTACCCAAATATCATAAACCCTCTCTAATGCAAAAACCATAGGCAATGACCAGCATTACCAACCAGCAGAAATAAACAGAACTGTAATGAACTCATAACCTACTGAAAACAATAAGTTATGAGTTTAAATTTGGAACAGGTGTCAAATCAAGTGAGTGTGTTATTCTAGTATCTACATTAAAACAGATACCTATCGATACGAAACCCCAATACAGTATGATTTTAATTATAAATCGCACATTTTGATCTCGAGTGACACAAGAATAGTGACTTTGTTCGTTTGCCTATGATTTAAAAAAAAATGACATATCTGAAACGCCGCCGCCATTTTGAGCTGTCATTTGTTCGTTATTTTTTATTGCATTACACTGTTAACAATGATGGTCATTTCCCTATGGTTCCTGAACCCATCATAGAGCCCTTATGATATTTGGGTAAATAAAGTAGTGTATGCAACTATACATAATTAGGCATTACAACACTCGTGAGATGCTACTAAGAAACGAGTAATGCCCTTCATTATGCACAGTCGCATAAACTACTATTATTTCAAACCAATTATACATGATTCTAAAGTAAAGTAAATCTAACTGCAAATCTAACACACGGTGACTAACGGGAACTATTAGAATTAGTCAAGTAAGTTGTCGAGTTAGACCATGGAACTGTTGCGGCGAGCCAGTTGCCACACTTGCCACCGCTACACAAACCGGTTAGTTTAATCGATGTTACTTATGGGAACATGGGTAAATACTGATTGGAAGTTGTTAAGTTAAATCGAACAAATTATAACACCTGTAAGCGACAGAGATGTAGGTACTTAATAGGAAGCCCACATTTTATTTCTTCTATTTTAAGAATATGAATAGACTTTTAATCAAGTAATCAATTAAATAATTATGATCAATCTAGGCTTGACTTATGCCTGGCTTAACTCAGCGATAGACATAATTACAGTTCGGAATATACATTGCTGTTAGTTGTAACTGGTTCTTGGAGCGTATTACTGCGTATTGACGCGCGCTGGGAAAACATTCGCGTATGAGTTCGTTGCCAAATGTTGGGAGGTGTGTATGGCCTGCAGTTATGTAACAAAACGAAGTAAATACTAAAAGGTTATAAAATTAAACTTATTTTCATACGTCGTATGATTTTAGTTCTGCATTAGTTGATTTTGTTTAACTTTTTTACAATTTTCCCTCCGTTTCGAGTGCTCCCCGCCCGTAGTCGCCGGGGGAGTACGAACGCAGTGAACTACTCAAAATAAATGTGCCCTGCCATACAATATGTATATTTCATTTAATATTAAGCAAAGTTTCAATTAGTTACAAAATTACACAACTTTAATGACTTTTTACTTGTGCTTGAACTAAGTTTCACATTAAAATAACGTTCACTTAAAGAAAAGACATTTTTACTATGTTAATTTGATTTTTGGATTGTTGGTGTAAGTAGTCATTCCTGGCTGATTAACTGGAGAGATGTTACCTACATCCACATAAAATTGCAAAGTTATGCAGTAAGTTTCTGCCCAGCAGTACCTACTCCCAATCTCACTACCTACGCACATCTCACAATGTAGGTACTCATCGAATATTGTGAACGGCAGACAGAACAAAATGTTATTAATAAATTTATCCAACAAACTATTTTGATATACCTAAATAAAACAAAAGCTACTCAAACAATCAAGCGTGGATATGGTATTTGAATAATAAGGAAACTTCTAAAGGTTTACTGTTTGATTTTCAGTAATAATTATACAAAATAAACATTAGATACCCAAACTACGCGTTACCTAAACCCACGCCACAGTCAGTCAGTCGTGATGGACGCAGTTGCCCAAAAAATTGGCAAATGTGAAAGAACCCGCCCGGAGCCCGCGCCTGCCCGCCAGAGGGCAGGGGTGTCGCGCACACAACTCAATTTGCAATGTTTACACACCGTATTTGTTTGTGTCTACTATATGTATTAAGCATACATGTGCTGAATATTGTTGACTATTATTTTCTTTTGAAAACGCGTGAAACTGTTTGATACGTTATTTCAGAGACTCATACAAATTAATAAGCTATATAAAAATGTAGTAGCAAGCCCAATGTCTAAATTATCTCTTTATAGGTTTAACTAGCAGTTGCCCGCGACTTCGTTCGCGTAGAAATTTTGACTCTCTTGTCTGGACTGCCTGTGGATGGTACCTACTATGTCAAATCGAATGCCAAATGCCAATCGAAGCGATTATATTCCCTTAAACCAGCCCTGTCGTAAAATCTATTCCTACCTGAAATGTCTTATGATCTATATTCTATCTCTCTGCCAATTTTCAGGTACAAAAAGCCAAGAATTTCATATGGACTTACGGGAGCCCTTAGTCCAGGTCTTCCTTACAAATTTCTTAGCTTAGATCTCCTACTCCTAAACTCTAGACTTGTTAAATTTCAGGTTTTTAGTACAAAAAAAAAACAGTACATTTTTACAAACATGTGAAAGCCCTCAGACCTCCTTATTCTGGCCATGTTGCTAAACTCGCTAAATCTGTTCTTAGTCAACGTCTACTAACTATAAAGTACCTTCCTGCCAAAATTGTAGCACAAAAAAAGGAAGGACTGTCATACAAACTCGCGTGAGCCCTTAGACCTCCCTAGTCCAGCCCTGTCGCAAAATCGGTTCTTAGCAAACTTCTACTCACCTACTACGTCCCTGCCAAAATTCAAGTTAGTAGCACACAAAATGATGGACTTGTAAACAAACTTGCGAGCGCCCTTAAACCTCTCTAATCCGGCCCTGCCACAAAACCTGTACTCAGCAGAGTTCCACTAACTATAAATTACGTGCCTGCCAAAAATCAAGTTTGTAGCACAAAAAAATAAGGATTTTCTTACAAACTTGCAAGAACCCTTAGACCTTCCTAATCCGGCCCTGTCACAAAATCTGTTCTTACCAGACGTCTACTAACTATAAAGTACGTCCGTCTCAAAAATCAAGTTTGTAGCTCAAAAAATGAAGGACTTTCATACAAACTGGCGAGAGCCCTTGCACCTCCCTAATCCGGCCCTGTCTCAAAATCGGTTCTAAGCAGACGTCTACTAACTTTAAACTACGTCCCTGCCAAAAATGAAGATTGTGGCACAAAAAATGAAAGACTTTCATACAAACTTGCGAGGGCCCTTATACCCTAATCCGGCCCTGTCGCAAAATCCGTTCTTAGCAGACGTCTACTAACTATAAACTACGTCTCTGCCAAAAATCAAGATTGTAGCACGAAAAATTAAGGACTTTCATACAAACTTGTGAGGGCCCTTAGACCACCCTAATCCGGCCCTGTCGCAAAATTAATTCATAGCAGACGCCCACTGACTATAAACTACGTCTCTGCCAAAAATCTAGATTGTAGCACAAAAAATGAAGGAGTTTCATACAAACTTGCGAGGGCCCTTAGACCACCCTAATCCGGCCCTTTCGCAAAACCCGTTCTTAGCGGACGTCTACTAACCATAAACTACCTCCCTGCCAAAAATCATCTTTGTACGTCCAGCGGTTTTCGAGATTTCGTGATGAATCAGTGAGTGAGTGAGTGAGTGACCTTTCGCTTTTATAGATATAGATATTAGATGTAATTAAGCAAAAATTTGAACTATCAAAGTAAATGCCTACTGTGTAACACTGTTTCTCTTTATAGATAGACGCAATGCATTATCCTGAGAAGATGCCATAAACACATTGCGCTCGGCTGTGGATTGATGACGTGAGATAGATGTTAGTTGGCGCGTTTATATGATAGTTGGTGCTTACGACACCCAAGGGCGGTGCTCAGGCGGCGTACTTTAGTCGACACTCATGTGACAATAATAGATGTCTGTATATAACTACTACTAAAGTTTTGTTGAATTATTGCATTAATTGCTTCGTTATTCGAAAAGATCTTTGACCAGCTCACTAAGTTTCAAGACAAAGAAGAATGTTTCTCGTAAAGTTTCGCTTCTCTATCTTATGGCCGATGAATTTGCAAACAAGCATCAATTTAAACTTCAGCGAAACTTTTTGCACAGAACTGACAATTTAAATGAAGCTATGAAACCTACCGTCAAACTGGGTTGCACAAAATGTTATAAGGTAAAGCGCACAATTAACGACTTTACAAATGTGGGTTCAGTTCGTTTTACATTGTCGGCGTAACGGTATAATCTTCCCGTTTGGGTTATAGCCAGCCAGCATTATTACTGCAACATTGTTAGATTTATCGCTCGAGGCAACATTGAAGATAATTGGAGGTCGAGTAGGTCGAAAGTTATGAAGGAGTTTGGATTGATAATAGTAGCTTTAGGTAGTACAAATCCTTGGGGTTACCCAGGAGATAGCAACGGCATTCTAAATAAGACAAAATCCGATTACTAAAATAAGGAAATAATATGTAGGTAACACAATTGAATAATTGAAACTAAGAGAGAACAAATATGGAGAACATCAAACGCCTGAAGCGCTTGCTATCGAGAACTCTTGAGCGTACTACCCCGGGCAATCACCTCTCATTGATATGAATCCACTTACAGTTCGAGAGCTCCTATATCTGCCGGAGCTAGAGAGATAATGCCGGGATCAGACTTAAAACACGAAGTGTAACGAGGTTAAGAGTTAATTGAATGAAAATGGGGTTTGGGTGACATCAACAGAAGACCAAAAACTAAAATCAGTCCATTTCCCCTAACCATAAGTGTGACATGGTGACAAAACTTACAAACACATTAGAAGCCTGTTCCCCTGTAACTCTAACCCGCCATAATTACCAGCTCTAGGGGTGAACCTGCATTTAGCACGTAACTAACAATCACCCCTCTCTCCTCCATAGGGGTGACCGGCGACCACTTCACGGATCATTACGCCTATTACAACTTTGAGGGGTATGCAGGACAACTTTTGGGGTTGTAAATTAGAGAAAGTGACAAAAACTACAACTTGGTGTTGAAGAGTTAATTGATTTGAAAGTGAATTCAATATCTGATTTGCTTTTAATAACTATTTAAATTATTTATATTGCTTTAAAAAAGTACTGTTATGTACGGTATATACGGTATGGTAATCGCAGTCCAAAAATCAAGATGAAAAACTACAAAACAATTCTTATAACCGCTATCGAAAGCCCAGCCTCCATTAATTTATTCATCGCTTCGTTCAATATTTTAATTCAACCTAAAAATTAACCTCTAAAAGTGGGTTTAACATGCAATTATGAATTATTCATCGTTCCAAACATTCCCGCGCTACCGAACTGGAAACTACAAAGAAACTATGATCAAAGTGGCACATTTCACGAGTCGGGGGACACGCATCCCCAGCGAGGGGGTGAAGTGGGGGGCGTGTCGGGAGGGGGGGGGGGTGAGTGCTCACGTACTCTAGTTTTACTCAGTTACTTTTAATTCATCCAGTGCGCTGATCTGTTTGGTAAAGTTTGTGGGGACTTGTGTAATGTGTAGTGTGGGTAACTATAGTGGTAGTTTAATAACTACCAAACTCAAACTCAAAGCATTTATTTTAATTAAACCATTACAGGCACTTTTGAATGTCAGAAGAATAATTCATAAGACAAAGCTAACAGTCGCTAGCGTGAGGCCGACTTATTGAATCTCCATATAATTATGTCAATCACGGCATAACATAAAATCACGCTTAAAATTCCCGAAGGGTTACGCAGAGGTGTACCTAATAGTAGACACACATTTTGCCACTTCTGTTTTTAAAATCAGATGTAGTAGGGGGCGAGCTTTTTACCATCAACCGGGCATTAATCCAGACTGTGTGTCTGCTACTGAAAAATACCCAATAACACTTATTGCCCGACAAGAGAATCGAACCCAGGCCCTCATGTTCAGCATTCGCGCTTGGGACCACTAGACCAACGAGGCTGTCATAGGTATATTGACTACATAAGTATAAAATGAGCATTGAGATTTACTATACAAAACCCGTCGCCCATACATGTTTTGGCGATAAATATGCATTTAAAAGTTGCTATATTTAACGTTAATAGAAAATTTTAAAATTATTACTCAAAAGTTTTATGTAACAAGAATATTAAATCACTGTAATTGAAACTCCATCATCGATATAACGTAGGTATATAATTCTTCCGTCGCGCTAGGAATTAATAACGGAACGAAAAAGACATGAAAAGAAGGCGTTAAAAATTTAATCAAGCCGTTGTACCTCCTGTCATAAAACTTTAACTATCGGCCAGACTACGTGTTGAAGGATCAATGCTCATAAACTGAGCACATTACTGGCACACCCCCTGGGGATCAGCCGGGGTGTTATGTGGTGCCACCGGTCCAGCTATGATAGGGTTAGTTAAGGACCTAACACCTTTTTTTTTTTTTTTTTTTTTTTTTGGTGGGTGGAAAATCATCGAATGACCCCCCCCGCTCTTGGGCAGAGCGAAGGGGAGTGTCAGACTTCTACTGACTAAAAACCGAACCCATGTTCCTTCTTTGCCCTTGCGCCGAGGCCACGTAATCTAGTACAAAAATCCGCGGCCCCGACGGGCGTCGGCCCTTGCGGGCCCCTCCTTGCTGACATCTCTTTGAGGCGCGCGTGGAACACGAACGCGCCGCCGACACGGTCTGTTGCCGTCATGACGACGGCCGGACGGCGAGCTAGCCCATTACTCACCGTCCACAGGCCCGCGTCTACGGTGGCCGGAAGCCATCACGTGGCCCCCGACGCCCGGAGCGCCTTCCGCGCCTTCCGCGGCGGCTGGGACGTTGAGAGGTTCTCTCCCTCTCTCGTTCCGCCACCTCCTTCGCTAGCATTACTGCTTCGCAGAAGGAGGCGACGGCGTCCCATTCCTCCTCGCCCCGGACCATAGCTTGCACCAGGGCCGGACGCGAGAGGTCGCCGCCGCCGATCGCCGCTACGAGAACACGGCGGGGCTCCGCCCAAGCAGGGCACACCTCCACAGTGTGCTCCACCGTGTCCTCCGGTCGATCCTCGCAATGGAAGCATCCGGGCGTTTCCTCCCGCCTGATTCGGTGCAGGTACCTCCCGAAACATCCGTGTCCGGTGAGGACCTGCGTCAGACGGAAGGTGAGGACACCGTGGCTTCTCTCTAGCCACTCCTCAAAGAGAGGACTTACCGCCACTATCGTGGCGTGCCCTGCACGGGGTTGCGACAGTCGCTGTCTCCATGCCGCCATGAGATCGCACCGGAGGTCTGTCCGCCGCGCAGCAATGTGCCGCGGCAGCAGAGTGACCCCCCGGTGTAGCGCCTCTGCGCGCCACTCATGTAGGCGCGCGAGGACTATCGCCTCCAGATCCCACGGTGGCAATCCGGCAAGGAGATTCGCCGCCTCGCGGGAGATCGTGCGGTACCCGCGGACTAGCCTTACGGCCATGACCTTTTGGGGCGCGTTCAGGTAGTGGACGGCCCGCTTCTTCACGGCTCGCGCCCACACCGGGGCCCCGTAAAGGGCCATGGACCGCACGATCCCCGCATACAGCCTACGGCAGGAGGCGTTTGGCCCCCCCAGATTGGGCAAGAGCCACCTAAAGGCAGCCGCGGCCCGCTCCAGTCTGGGAGCCAAACGTCGGAAGTGTTCCACGAAGTTCCACCGGCTGTCGAGGACGAGTCCGAGGTACTTTATAGTACACTCGACGCCGATGGGAACCCCTCCCACCGTTAGCTGGGATCCCGACGGTGGCACATTCCCACGCCCATGAAAGCACATAGCCTCTGACTTGTGAAGCGCCACCTCGAGACCCAGCTAACCTTAACCTAACACCTTAGCCCTAATTAGAATTAACTGTTGAAGGAAAATTTATAGCGTGTCCTACGCGCTTCATGTTGGTATATATTTCACATATTATAAAACAAAGTCCTCCGCCGCATCTGTTCGCGATAAACTCAAAAACCTCTGCACCGATTCTCATGCTGTTTTCACCAAAAGATAGAGTAGTTCTCGAGGAAGGTTTTAGTATATAATTTGTCAAGTTCCGACATGCGGGCAAAGCCGCTGGCATCAGCTAGTGGTATATAAAACATTCTGATTGAATTGGTTGAATTACGTGCTTGAGGTTGTGTATGTCAATTATTTATTGAATAGCACATATAACAATGAAACAACATCATAACTAAAAGCAATATAACACCGCTTAAGAGAAATAGAGACAATAAGTATCTTCTATTATTACTGTTCAAGAATTCCGAAACTATTGATAAACAAGCGCAAGTATTGGAAATACTTGTGAACTAAATATTTCATTTATCTAAACTGTAAGTCGGCGCCCAAAGTTCAAACGCGAGCTATTGCCGCTGTATTGCTCGAGCGGAGGGCGAGGGAAAAATGGCTGACGACCGCACTACTACAAAACTGATCAATTTTGTTTCTGTCAACCAAATCAAGTGTTTACGCTAACCCAAGGGTTAATAGTACTCGATGTGGGATTTGTTAGCTGGCTACATAAGTAATGGTTCGAAGAAGAAGACGATAAAGTAATACAGCTCGAATAAACTAGAGGAAGCACAAAGTAAAGCAGAAAATTCTATTTTGTTGATACTTGCTACAATTTACTGAGAAACGTGTGCATTGCAAAGTAAAGGATCTTTTCCCGAAATAATTAGGTCATGCTATTTTTAATATCATAACCGTGCAATTTCACCTACAACTTATAATTTACATTAAAATGAAAACATTAAAACATATGTATACAATTTTCGTACTTCAGTAAGAGACATTTCATGATGAAATATCGGAAATCCTTGATAAGTAAGAAGCCGAATTTATCTATATGATCCTAAAAAATAACATCAGGTGACTTCGAAATATTATCAGTACCGTAAAGTATGTATTGTCTCTGCATCACCCTAAGGTAGACTGGTAGAAAATGCCCAAGGCATTAAGTCCGCCTTTGTACGATTTTGTTGTGCATAAAGTTTTAATAAATAAATAAATAAATAAATAAAGTTTCCAGACTTACGCCAAAAAATACCTCATTACCAAAATATATCATATAACCTTAAAATTGTAAATGAATGACGCTGCAAGCAGTACGTTAATTATAATAGTAGCGCATACCGGTATGGCGGTATAGCGGTATAGCGGTACACAAACACATCGGGAGTTCATTAGGGGGCACCGCGGCGCAGAGTCAGAGACACTCATTAGGAGGATGCCACCGCGTGCTACACACTTCTTTAATTTAGGTTAGTTACTCCACACGCTGAATACATTTTTGAAACAGTAAGTGCAAATATACTAATGCGGTAGTAGATATAGTTGTGTGACTTTATTTTAATGAGTGAAATGGAATAGATCTTCGTGAACACGTTTTTAATAGAAGAACATGGAAATATTATATGCAGCGTCTTAGAGTTTAAAGGTTTTAACGTGAAAAGTAATTGAATATGAATTATAACTGCGAGGGTAGTATCAAATTTCACTTCCCAAAAGATTTATTTCAGATACAAGAATAATAATAAGTAAGCTAAGCTGTCACAGTAAATATAGGGGTTATTCGTCACTATTTCCAAATTGTAACTTAATATCATAAACCATTTTTACGCGCATTGTCTTATATATTTTGCAGAGTGCGTAAGTAAATAGACGACTTTCTCTGTCGCCTCCACATTTTTACTCTGTGACATAAAACTCTTTTGTCCAAGCTATTTTTCTTTTTCCTTATTTGTTTCATGCTTGACGAAGTTCCTGAAATATTTCGCTTGTCGACCTGTGTGGACACACACTTTTAAAAGCAGATAAAACACAAGTTAAAGGGTTCTTAAAGAAATATTCCCAGAATGTATATAGCTACCTTCGAATTCTATATAATCTAAGGAAAAATTAAGGTATTATTTAGAAACAGTTTCCGCTCCATAATTTTATATTTACTTATCTCATTCGTAGTCAAACAACTCAAAGTTTGCTAGTAACACAAAACAAAGTCAATATCGAGAAACTTAGACACAACTAAGTTAGTCAAAATTAAGATAAATGTCTTTAATAAAGTTCACGCCACTAATATATTCAGAGGTCGCCTCCACATAATTACAAGTATAAATTTTCTCGAAGCGTTAGGTTAACTTGCTTGTAAATAAATATATTAAACCGCAGCTTAACGCCAACTTTAATAAAGGAAGCTTAAATCTTTGTTAAGGGAACAAATTTTAAAGATCGTTAAGACTGTAGAAAATATTTGAGAAGAATTTCTTAATTAACTCGTCATATTTCGCGAGACTTCAAGTTTAATCAAGTTGAAGTTTAATTATGCTTGTGTTGTTCTGACAGATACACCAGCCAAATTATATATATTGGTTGCGAGGTATTTTGTTCCTGCTGTGTACTTAACCCGGAAATACTTAAGATTCAATATTGAAAACAGAGTTTGTTTGGTAATAAATCCTAGTTTATATAATTTCGGACTGAACTTTTCCTTGAGCTTCGCGAAACAAACGTCTTCTTATAAATATAAATCTGACACAGCTCAGCTCCAAGTCACATTACTATCCATTGCAATGGTATCCTGTTCGTTGCGATGGAGGGTGGGACGACAGCGGGGTGAAGGGGCAGGCAGGGAGGGTAGTTCATTTGATTTGACAGCTGATCTCAGCGCGGTCCGACGGCCACGGTGGTGGCGTCGGCAAATTGGACAAGTAACGTTTTTGTGCCAAGAAATTACATTCATTTACTGAGAGGGATCCTCATTCTTTGTGTCGATTATGTGATAATGTTATTTTATAGTCATTTTAAAGAATATAATGACTACTTTAAAGGAAAAGTAGTAGGGGAAGAAGGCAGGGGTACCCACATTTCTGAACATAACTACTGAACGATCAAACAATTATCAAAGAGTCAATCAATGGGGAAATGCAAAATAGTAGTTTATGCGACTGTGCATAATGAAGGGCATTACAACACAAGTGTGGGTTTAAGAAACGAGCCGAAGGCGAGTTTCTTAATAGCATCACACGAGTGTTGTAATGCCTAATTATGTATAGTTGCATACACTAATTTATCTACCCGAATATCATAAGGGCTCTATGATGGGTTCAGGAACCATAGGGAAATGACCAGCATTGTTACCAGTGTAATGCAATAAAAAATAAACAGGTTATTAGTTGCATTCGTCGCTGCATTTACGATATCTGGCGGAGTGTTCATGTTAATTTCTGAGTCACTATCACTCATTTTCGACAGAAATAAAGAACTTATCAGAAAATTTGTCTACTCGTAACTGGAAATAAAAAGCTATCGAACAAATGACAGCTCGAAATGGCGGCGGTTCGGATATCTGTCATTTTTTTTAAATCATAGGCAAACGAACACTCACTATTCTTGTGTCACTCGAGATCAAAATGTCGTGCGATTTATAATTAAAATCATACTGAATTGGGGTTTCGTATCGATAGGTATCTGTTTTAATGTAGATACTAGAATAGCACACTCACTTGAATTTGACACCCGTTCCAAATTTAAACTCATAACCTACTGTTTTCAGTAGGTTATGAGCTCATTACAGTTCTGTTTATTTCTGCTGGTTGGTAATGCTGGTCATTGCCTATGGTTTTTGAACGCATTAGAGAGGGTTTATGATATTTGGGTAGATAAAAAAACATAATGTGAATGGGACCGAAAACGTCATCTTCAGCAGTAGCACTTGCGATTACTGTACCAACGAGATATACACTTTTAGTAGCTAATAAGTTTGTAACTGACACTGTTGTAAGCTTAGAAATAAACATCTTACATGAAGTGTTCATACATTAACTTGAGCTAAGCTAGCGTTTACTTAGTTGCTCTAATAACAAACGTACGAAACTTCGGTACCAGATAAACATAAGTGTTAGAAGTAATTTCAGTATAAATTTTATGCGAATATCTAGGTGTTTCCCGCGACATTCGTTCACGTGAAATAGGGTAGTTGACTGACTAAAAAAATATGATTCTGTTTAGTCCGTCAGTTAGATTATCGAAAAATATTGGATACGTGTTTTTTGTTTCATCAAATTAAAAAATAGACGAAAGTAAAGCTTGTCAAAGATCATGGAGTATGACGTCAAAAGCCCCCTAATGACGTCATAGTCTGGTAACAAACTGTGACTTGCACGACTTTTGGAAGAGCTGTATCGTCTTCATTTCTTGTTTACGTGAAAATAGAAAAAAATACGAGTTCAATATTTTTTGGAAATCAATCTGACGGACTAATTAGATTTTTTTGTCAACTACCCTATTAAAAGTCACGGACTGATAATAAATATGATATATTTATATATATGTATGCATTCAGTTCAAACTGTCTGATGGGATTTGTATGATTTTTGCACACATAAACGTAATACTCTAGCAGTAGGTTCCCGGAGATAATTCTGCGGAAGCAAAGGCAAAAGTTAGTAATTCATAACATTCCCGACAACTTAATAAAATCAGTGACTTTAATACGGTAGCTACAGCACAGTTGATTTATCCTCAGTATCTTGCCCAACTAAAACACTTAGGTAAACGTAAACTCGGTTCATAAATCTACCGCGAGTCACATTAAGCGACCTCCGACTCCGGCGGCAACTTGCTCCGGCGGGAGCTCAAATGATTTGACAGCTGATCTCGGACCTACTCCTGCGAGATACGCGAGGGTACTTTGCATCATTACTGTTACACTGCCGGGTAATTGGACAAGCGAAGACTTTGGGTGGAGGATTATATCAGTTCGTGGCTGTTGGTAACGGATAATGTAAGGAGAAGAGATGATTCGGCTCTGTTGACAATTTTACTGTTCACCATCATAATTATTTTGTAATCATCACAACAAATTATAAAACAAAGTCCTTCGCCGCGTTTGTCTATCTGTCTGTTCGTGACAAACTCAAAAATTACTGCATTTTCATGTTGTTTGCACCAATGGATAGAATGGTTCTTGAGGAAGGTTTTCATAAATAATTTTACAAGTTTCTGTAAACGTTGGTTAAAATAATATAATGATATTTGTTGGACGGGATCAAAATTTTAATGATTACTTTTGGTCGCAATAACCGACATCCACACTGGCGAAGCCGCGGGCATCAGCTAGTTTGCTAAGGAAAATGTTGCGGTGCAATAAAATAATATCCGTCTAGTCGGAAGTCACTAAACAACTGCAAAGAGACGATTTTCAAACATTACTATTGTGTTAGATACAAGATGTACAACTAATAAGCTAACTGATATTCGTAATCAAACCGTTTGAACAAAGATTAAGTCACATTTTACCATCAAAATCTCCTTTCGAAACTCATACCTACACTGTACAGAAATGCAAATACAAAACAAAGTCCGAATGTTATTCATCTATCCTGATGCAGGCGACGTCGGGACATAAGACAATACCCCCAGTCGACACTATTGATGGCTACAGTGAGACAACAGCAGAACACTCTCCAAGATATCTGATGTTACTGACAGACGCTATACTGTGGTGATAAGACGTTGCACTGTCTTAAGGTGGGAATGAATAAGTTGTGATGGTGATAGTGACAGTAGATAGTGTGCTGACAACTTTACTGGCGATTTTCTTTTGTTGATCTCGAAGCAAAGAATAATTAAGCTATGGAAAGAAAATAGACCAAGAAAATAATTCTAGTAGACCAGAATGTTTCTAGACCTAACAATTTACATTTATCTTTATTAAATAGTATTCTTATTTGATCTTTTCATTACTAATACGAATGCCTAGAGCTAAGACAGTATTAAAATAAACCCAAAATAGAAGCAAAACAAATTCCAGACAAAATGTAATTTTAAGCCGGCATTAAATATCCCCAAAAGTGTCTACCGCACGCTCTTTTTGATCTTTTAACAGGCTATTGAGTGAGGGTGGGTCTCCCAAACACGGCCGAATATATCCCCATAAGTGAGCGATAAATCCTTTGTTAAAACAAAACACGGGTTCTATTGTTCCTGCCAGTGCTGGGAGCTGCTTCCGGCCAAGGGAAGTATCTGAGACGATTATCTTTAATAGGATCTGCTGCTACTTCCACGAGTTACGCGCTAAGTCTGATTAACTTGGATACTTTTGAATCGAATGTAGTATTGCTGTGTGGTATGTTAGCTATGGGAATAGTCTTTTACTATTTCAAGCTTGCAAAAGCAGTAGGTTTTTTCTGAAGTGATAAAATTGATACACCCAACCACCCTTGAGAAGCGATTATTACACTGATTACTGAATGTAATTAACTAGTAAGTATACTTTTCAGCATGTTTTAAACCAGAAATTATAGTTTTTAATTTATACAATTACTGATTACTTTAAATCAAATCAGTGAAGCCTATCAATTTCATTAACTTTTGTAACTATCAATACTTTTTTTATTTATATCCAGTTTCATCTAGTCTTGATTTCTTGACATAGATGTCATACTCATTCATATTACCAGGTACACTACGACGAACATTGTGCTCCAATTCGTTTCCAAAAGCAGAGGTCACCGTACAAACGCTTCAAATGCAGAGGTCACCGTAACACGCTATCAAATTTTCACATCACAAATACAGCGCGCAGCCAACATTGAACAGATTAAATTCAAATGAGATGTCAAATACCAACAGTTGCTTTGAAATGTTAACAATGACTTCCAAATAGAAATTCAGTTCCTATCGCTTGTTCAAATTTTGTGCCGATAAAGTATTAACGTACGGGCTTTAAAAACTGTTCATATTAGCACACCCTATTGAATATTTAAATGCTTAATGTTCTTTGTTGATACAGCGCGCAAAATAAAAGATTTGACGTAATAAGTAATATGTATTTTAACAATGTTTTCATAGGTATTGGACAACAATAGTGCTTGTTTGTACTGTGTGTTGTGAGTCTAGAATTATGAACTAGAATTGAGGGAAAAAATGTGTCGTGATGTAGCTTAAACCGAGTATATCGTAATAATATCTTTGATCAAAACAAAAACGTGTACCAAAATTCACATTGTGAAACAGTTGAAAATCTACAACAAAACAACTCAAATGTAAACAGCTCTTCAGAATACTTGAAGCACAATACTCGTACAGATCTTAATTGTGGCGTTGTTTAATGACATCGTGTGACGAGAGGCTCTCGTGTCTCTTGTCTGTCGGATGCACTGCGGTCTCTCAACTATTGGGCCTTCGGGAATTCGGCCACGTCTGTGGCTCACTAATGAAGCCTAAGTTTTGTACCACAGCACTGTGTGCTCTCAGGGAACTTGGAGGATATAGAATACTGAATGGAAGGTGGCAATGGTTTGATTCAGAATGCATGTGTGAAACTTGTATGTCTTCGAATGCTGAACTTACTTTCGTATTCAAACATCCTGGGTAATTGGGAATCAATTGAACGACAGAGTAGTTTTTTGATTAATTGGTTGACCTGAAACCACGTTTTGAAAAGTTTACTCCCGTTTACGAAGAACATTGAAAAGTCAAAACTGCAAGTTATTTTGTGCCTTCACCAGACAAAACTTTATCTTCTAAAGTCCCGACATCCCACACGTCTGTGACACGGCACGTTACAACCGTGCCGCGTCACGCCAACATGGCCCACGACACGCCACGCCATGCGCCACGCCGTACCAGCGTGCCGGCGGGACGACGCACGTTCACGCTAACTGTGACAAATACACGCTCACTTGTTTACTACACAGCCTGTCGCGGGTAACATACGTGAATGTGCATTTGTTCCCAACGAGTAACACCCTCAAATGTCACACTGTTACTCGATGGGAATGTTTTTAAGAAAAAATTCCCAACCAGTCACACTGTTACTCGATGGGAACTTTTTATTACTAATTTCCCAACCAGTCACACTGGCAGCATTGGGCCCCGATATAAATCGGAGGGCTACGTTTCTTAGCGTCGAATTGACCATTTCCTCGCGGAAAATGGAATTGGTCCGGCATTACTTTCACAGTTTAAGGTGCAGTTAAACGGATCAGACCGTACCGGACACCGGACACTGGAGTTATACAAAGTATACCATAAACTGAAATAAGTGTGTACCCGCAGTCACTATGTTGGATTGACTGCATCTTTACAAAATTACAATACACATAACTATTAACATAATATTATAACATTTAAGTATAACAATCTTTTAAATCTAAAACCCTCCCTTTACAAAGAGCTAACCATCTCCAACGCCGAGCAGTCTCATATCGCAATCACGCGATATCAGGGAAACTTACAGAGTTAGTTTAATGACGTGTCTCGCATCCATTACTCAGATTGTAGGCGAGCGTTTAAAGCGCGGCGTTGTGCAGCGCGCAGTGGAGTGGCTCTGCGGATGGCGGCACGATTAGCAATTCCGATGCGCCAGTGTTTACGGCTCTTCAGTCGCTCTCAGACAAGGCTTCGTATACTTCGTCTGTGGCTCCAAGTTACAGCCTCATTGCTTGAGATGCAGCTGTAACATCTGCGTATGCAATGTAACAAACAATATGTTGCACTAACTTTTGGTGCTTCTATACTTATATCATAAATGTTCAAGTAACTCTGTCTGTAATCTATTCATGTCTTAGCGTCTAATTGGATTTAGGTGAAAGGCACATAACTATAACAAAAGATGTCGACATAACTTTTATCCCAAGTGATCTATAATGGCTTTAACGTAGTATGTTTTTCTTTCAAGATTTTCAGAACGTGACGTTTCTTTCATATGTGTTCATTCCTGCTTAAGCGAACCCTACTCAGCCTACTTTGTACCACGAATATGTTCTAGTCTAGTTCGTCTATAAACACGCCGTGTGTTTAACGTCATAGTGTGGAGATTTGAATGCATTTGCGTTAGATTTTCTCTTCTAGTTCCGTTTCCCGGTGCGATGTGCAAGCGCGTTTCTAATTAGTCTTGTAATTATAACGCATGTGTCAGTTTGGCTCCCTTTGCAGAGTAATTGGAGCTCAAAATCTTTTGAAAAGTCGTGAGATGAGAAACTTCAGAACTGAATAAATGCGGCAGCAAACTGTAATGTAGTGAGTTTCATTGTAGAATGGCTGTGTGTTTTGTGCGAGTAGGTGCGCGGTGAACTCATTTTTCTCAGTCAAGTCTCGCTAGTTTCGCGGAGGTAAGCTTTTAATTAAACTTATAAAGTGGATACGCGAGACAACCATTAATTTGGAAATAATATCTACCTATGTATTTAGCAACACGTAGTGCCGTAGGTATATGATATATTATGTGCAGTTAAATAATAGTTATGTAATTATAAAACTATTGTTCGGAATATTAACATTGCGCGGCTACATTGTTTGCATGTTCAATTTTAACAATTCGGTTATCAAAATGGTTTGTTCATTAAATGACGTCATGACAGGTTGCCGAACAATGTGCGCCCATAAATGTGAAATTATTGTTTGGATTTATCGTAGTTTCGTTTTGTTTTTGTGAATTGTTCTTCTGACGTTCAAGAGTGCCTGTAATGGCTTAATTGAAATAAATGCTTTGAGTTTGAGTTCATCATTCGCAAAATATTTCATACGCCGATGAAACGTCCCTTTTAAAATGAAAGGCAGTTGACTCATCCACAAGTTCGGATGATTCGTCACCTAAGTCAATATGATGTGGTCATATCGGCCAAATAGACAAACAAACATTAGTTTAAAGGAGCATTATCTGACAAGAAAAATTAAATTTGAGAATAGAATGTCTACGCCACTTCGGTTCTATGTGTGTTGTAAACATAATTATTTCCAAAACTGGTACCTTAGAGAAGAGTTATGTATTCTATAATATCTTTCTGAAACTATAACCACGTTATTGGCAGAGCGCAGTAGCTCTCGTTCATATTAGATGGTAGGTGGCGATGCATGTGATTCTGTTTGCTCTGCGGCCGATGCGCCGATTGATTGATTCATTAGTTTCCGCATAGAGCGCGCACTAATCAGAACTCGCACTGTACGATATATGCATTACAGTCGAATGAGAAATTAATCACGAGCTGGTTCATAGTTTTAAGTGCTTTTTGATGAATCTTGTTTGATATTTAGACCAGTTGGAGCCCATCAGATGTTCTTCTAGTTTGTTCATATGCAGGATGTAAATGGACACTTTTATGACTCCTCCCACTCTGGGCAAGCGTAAGGGAGTGTCAGACTTCTACTGACGAAAAACCACCCATGTTCCTTCGTAGCCCTTTGTGTCGAGGCCGCGGTATCTCTTTCGAACAAGTCGCAGCCCCGACAGGAAACGGCCCTTATCGAAGTCATCAACCAAGCATTTTGTACATCAAACTTAGTAACTATAGGTACGCAAATATTATTGCTGGGAAAGGACTTTTTTTTGGGTAAAAAATCATGTGCTGATGGATGATTTGAACAGTACAGAGTCTTGAAGTTATTTTAAATAATAAGTTTAAAAACTAGTAAAAAAAACTTCATCATCATCATCATTTCAGCCAAAAGACGTCCACTGCTGGACATAGGCCTCCCCCAGGCATTTGGGGGGGTTTGCCATAATCGCCACGCTTGGCAGGCGGGTTGGCGATCGCAGTATGGTTGTTACAAAGACACAGAGAACGCTGCTGCCCATTCTCTGGTAAGTCCCTTTGTCGCCTCTTACGACACCCACGGGAAGATATGGGATGGTGCTATTCTTTACGTCCGACACCACACGGAACAACAAAAAAAACTTAAAAACTACTAATAAAAAAAATGTGAAACAGTTAAAACTTTGACACCCAATATCTCCTGTTCAATAGGGCAAATAAGGAGAACTTAATAGGCATCGATTTAGTATGAATAAAAGTTGGCATAAGTGTAATTACTTAGGACACGAGTATCTACACATAACACTAAAACGACCTCCACCTCTATAAACTACAAAACATAATACCTATCGTACACGAAGCCAGTCGAATAACCACCATTTTTTACTACCGGCCGTCCATTGAGCAGCTGGTAAGCGTTCTCGCTATTGTCCTAGAAGCTAAGCGCGCAATGTATAGGGCAACAGTCGGCTCTGTTGCAAAATTGATGCGACCTCAGACCCAGGCTCGCGTGCAAGTTTAATGTCGATGACAGATGAATTATGCATCGCCTCGAATGAGATGTTTTTCGGAGACGTCTAGTGACCGAGTGGTGTGCTAACCCTACTGGGTGAGTGATAGTAGGCCCTCTATATTAATGTAATTGGCTGTACTATGTATTGGTTAGGTAATATATTAGATGTTGATTAATGAATAATTAAGGCGTATCCTACAATTATGTAAATAGGTTGGTATTATTAAAGTACTGGTACTTATAATTGAATAAGGATGCATAACACCATATAAACTCTTTCTTGCTCAAATAACTTACGGAATAATATCCACATAATAGATTTTAATCACCTAATTTTAAAAACATATTTGCGCTGCCCGCATGCGATATTACTCAATTACGGGCTAAACCACACATTTGCCTGCAATGGCATCGACAAACAAGCGATGTATTAAAGTGCAGTACGCTGGTATACCCTCTGCCGGAGCCCTGCGCCCGGCGGGGGCAGGCCATGCGCCGGAAAGCAATTAGAACAACTGAGACGTGTAATGAGTGACGCGACGCCGCCGCCACGCTGCGTCTACGCTGCATTTACGCCGCGTTACGCTGCGATGGGTAATGCACCCGGAAATTATGCCCAGGAGGGCACGGGGTAAAGTAAGGATATTGTACCTAAATATAGATGGTTGATTCTGTTGAAACATGGGAAAAAGATCAATGAATATAAATAACCTACTTTAGGTTCATTTTTAGGATTCCGTAACTAAATGGCAAAAAACGGAACCCTTATCGATTCGTCATGTCTGTCTGTTCGTCCTTATGTCACAGGTATATTATTTGGAAACTATTAAGACTACACGTTGAAACTTGGTAGGTAGATGTATTCTGTGAACGGCTATACGATTTTTTATATAAAAAAACATGTATCTGTAAAGCTAAGAATGAAATGGCTACAAAGATTGTTATTGTAAACTTTTTCCATCAGTCAAATCAAAGATAAACTTTGGTCTTACCCTGCCCGACCCATGGGAGAACCGCGCGTGTTGATATTGCAATCAATTTCCCCAAAAGACGTATGTAGAGGTCAAGTATGGAGAGGTCTGGGCTCAGCAGTTGACCCTTTTTCACTACTAGGGGGTATAATCTACCCCTTGAGGAGAGCAGGGTTTAAGTCAAGATTAATTTATTGTTTGTACAAACTACATTTGAGTTAAATTAAAAAAAAACAATTTGTTCATTGTTTTTCTACAACATCTGCCTAGCCTTTTCCCAACCGTGTTGGGGTTAGCTTGCAGTCTAACTGAATGACGCTGAATATAGCTGCTGTATTTGACATGTAGCGACTGCCTATCTGACCTCCACAACCCAGTTAGTAGTGGGTAATACGATCATCATCATCATCAGCCTATAATGTTCCCACTGCAGGGACTTGGGCCTCCTCTCTAGGAAAGGTAGCAGAAACTCGGCATGCAATGAGTCCCATCCACAGACCAACTTGGACAAGCGTAGCTTAATCTAAAGATCGGAAGCGGCTGTTACTGTTTAGCTCTCTTTTCCTTGAGTTTGTTCTTTTTCCACAAAATGGAATAAAGGGTTCAATCCACGGATCGACATTTGCAATAGTTGCTTAACCTTGAAGATCGTTTGTGTGACTAAATTGGTTTTTGAGCCGCTTGAAATTGTTGATTAGAGATTGTTTCCACCAGGATCACTTGTAAAGGACGAAACACTGAATAAATATAAAACATTAAACATATTGTAGGTAGGTGGAACATAACTAAATACTAGGGGCTGTTAACCCGACTATACTTATAATAATAGATAGAATACAGTCGGTGGCTGCACCGCATTCCCTCCACAATTGAAATTACACAATGATATCAAAACGAAACCGCATCAGAGAGCTTATAACAAAGCTCCAAATTGCTGCATGAACTATTTCAGCGTGGTCGCGCTAAACCTTGGCACAACAAGACGCACACATAACGTTTATACAGGGTATAAACGTGGACGGACCAGTTAAAAAACAATATTAAAAAAAATATTGAAAAATTCGAAACTTTGACCTCCAATATTTCCAGAACAAAAAAATACCGCAATGTCGGCGAGAACAAGTACCTTCCGGCTTCATTAAGGGTACTTTATACTACACTTTATTCGAAATATCACGTTCATTATAACGCCAGCAATTAACATGGCGTAATGATATATTTCTCAAGTTGATCCGCTCTGAAGAGTAAATGTTGTTTGCGCTGCAATTTTAATATTTTCACAGAGGAGACAAGAATTAACATGTAAAATGGAAATACTTTTTGATGAAACCCTGGGATTAAAATTTTAGGATGTACAGAAAATAATGAGTGGAGAATGCAGTTTTAAAAAAGACTGTATTGCTGTGAAAATCAACGTTATAAAAAAAAAGAACATGAAATTATATGAAGCTGAAGTTTCAGTTTTAAAACTAAAGTGTCGTTTAGAGACTTGTTTTACATAGTTTATTGCTAGTAAATACCACTTACTTTATATATTTTAAACTAGCCTGATGCCCGCAGCTTTGCCCGCATGAAAGTTGGTTAAATTATATACTAAAACCTCCCTTGAAAACCTCTATCCATTGGCGAAAACAGCATGAAAATCGGTGCAGTAGTTTTTGAGTTTATGTCGAACAAACAGACTGACAGATGCGGCGGAGGACTTTATTTTGTAATATGTAGTGAAGTCTTTTATGTCTAAAAAAGATCAGACGTTGTCCCCAATATAACGATATTGAAGTAAACAAAAATGTATGATGTGCAACAAAGCAGACGCTGGCTACTTGTGAACTAGCCGAGTTGCCACCCACACTCAATAGTGTGGTCCAATTTATACAGTAGAGCGGTTCATACGGACTTTAAGCTGATATAGGTATCAACTGTAATAATAGATGGAAATTATCTACTATAATAATAGTCTAGATGTACGGTCGTTGACTCAACCTGAGATGTTCTCAATAAGATGTGTGTTCATCACTTGTGCCGATCATTAAGATACCTTGTTTAAGACCAATTAGCCAAAACTAAATCAAGTTTTTAGTTAGACGTTTCGCTTTTAAAACTTTTTTAAGATATTAGGAATTGCGTGCAGATGCACAATCTTCAGTTTTAGCGTTATATCTATCTAATACCTTTAAATGAGCAATTATTGTATATATGTACGTACCTTTATACATATAATCTGAATCTCGGAAACGACTTCAACGATTTCATGAAATTTAGTATTCATTGGGTTTCGGGGGCGATAAATCGATCTCGCTAGATTTCATCACCAAAAACAAAGCGAGGATTGCTCAGTCATCGAGGTGCTAACAATAATGCACGTAGTATTTCACAATATGTTGTGGGTAGTATATTTGTTAATTTTAATTTTAAGAAGTTTTAAGGTTGTGTATACTTAATTTTCTCAAAAATGGTATGTAATGTTGCCATAACATCTCTAAAAAGTATCCAGAAAGTGAACTTTACCGGAGACTTATTCACAACTGTCCAGTAAGAAGCGAGATTTTAAACTTGGAATCTCATACTGTCCAGTAAGTAAGTATGTAATTTACTTACTGGACACTAGGTCATCCTCTTTAGATCTGTTTAGAAAAAAAAAACATAGTACCAGACACAGATTAGAGTTTAGCCATTATAACATGGTTATAGAAGGGAGGTTCCAAATATATATCTATCTCTCTTTTTTGTATGACATTTTATGAGATACATATATTTTTGGAACCTTAAACAGCCATTTTATACGTTTCGTTTTGTACTTAGTAATGTTGTAGAAGTATAGTGTGGGATTTTATGATTGTATTTAGTAATTTCAGTTTATTAATTAAAAAGTTTTTTCTAAAGTTGTTTCCTAAACTGCCTCGTTGGTCTAGTAGTCGCAAGCTCGACTGCAGAGCGTGAGGTCCTGGGTTCGATTCCCGGGTCGGCCAAAAAGTGCTATTGTGTTTTTCACATATGAATGTAACCTTCAATATTAATTAAACGAATTTGTTGTTAAACTTTCTTTAATTTTTGAGAAAAGCATTATACAAACCTCAACCAGTAAGAAAGCCATCCTGGCCTCGTATATAACCAGACCTCACCTGCGGTTCGGTCCGGTTAACTCATACTTGGCCAGGAAGGCTTACTTACTGGATTCTGCAGTAATGTACTAATACTACTGTTTGTTTTCCTAAATGAAATAAATAAATATCCAAAAAGCCACTACTTACCGAATAAATTCAAAAATAGCACAGAGGATGTATGAAATTCTCTGCTCAAAGAGAACTTAATCGCAGGTTGTGAAACAGGCCCATAGTGATTCTAACTATACATATATTTATTTTCAACACCATTTACTTTTTATACCAGTGTCACACAAACTCATTTGAATTTAAAATACTTTAAGTCGCAGCACTGTAAAGCCACCAGCAACAGTAAAGGAAGTACGTACGTGCTTACATTGTACAAAACGGAAACTATTATAAACAAAAAGACTCCTCTACTTGTTTGCGGAGAATCCTAGGGTATGGCACAAATTGCCCACTCCGCTCGAACCATTACATTTTTGAGTGGCTTTAATTGCCTCCGAAGAGCACTAGTGAAAGAGTGACGCAATTACAACACTTTATAATACTGTACTGAACTGCAGCAATAATAACCAATGAATTGTAAAATGTAACAAATAAATACTACAACGTACGAATACGTGCCTCAATTCAGTTTTCATTTTATTTTTAACTAACTTTTTTCCGCGGTTCGCCTGTGTTAATTTAAAATTTTAAAAGTTTCTGTAATAATAATAAATCAATCATCAGATTCAAGAGACATATGGTGCCATCTATTATTATAATAAGATCAATAGGTTGTTTTCCTCAAAAACACTAGTGTCGAAAGGTGTCCGTTGCTGTAGTACACCTGACAACGTATCATGAGCAAAATTTCATGATGATCGGTTCAGGGGTTTTGGCGTGAAAACTACAAACAACCTAATTCTACTATTCTAAAATCCAGCTTCAACAACCCATTACTGTCCCACTGCAGCGATGCTTGTTCTCTTAAAATAGAACATAAAATAATATTTGCTCAATAAATTGGTACTCAAAGTATTACACACGGAAGTTAAACAAACTAAACGTAAACACTAACAAGCTAACATACACTAAAAAAAACATAAACAAAAAGCTCAGCAAACTAAGTAACATAGTAAAAGTTTCGCTCATAACTGTCTGGTGCAAGTCACGCGCTGTAGCGGTTTGCGTTGCGCCGCGTTCTGCCCATTATACGTTTGAGTGGCTGTAATTGCTTTCCAAGAGCCTCTGAGGCTGTGAGGCTGGGAGCGTTAGTTGCACGTTCAGCCGCTGCAGCGAGATACAGCGAAATTACTCATTTACAAAGCGCTGTTTATGTATCGTTTGTGATGATAGATGACCGTTATTAGCATTGTGTGCTATCATGTGAGATGTTAATGTGTGTTAGTACCTTTGTATATTTAATTTTGTACTTCTTATATTTCTTTTCGTGAATGGATGACATTTTGTGAAAACTTTTACTAAATCGATCAATTACCTTTTTTGGAGTCGGTTAGGTGCATAAAGATACAATTTTCAACGAATTGGGTCATGACGATTTAGTATTATATAGTTGCTTAGTCGTTACAATAAAGTTGTTTAAACTATTCTATTTTGGCCCAGAAAATTATTAACATTCTTAAGTTTGATTCAACGCGTTCAGTACTTATTTTGATATGCTCCTTGGTAAGACTGATTTTCAAACTTTCAGATCACTGACTGCCAAAGTAAACGTCTGACAAAGATCTATTAAAGAGGTACTTTTTGTACAATGTGCCTTTTTTTTGGAGGGTGAGAAATCATGAAATGACTCCTCTCGCTCTGAGTAGAGGGAAAGGGAGTGTCAGACTTCTACTGACTAAAAACCACCCATGTTCGTTTGTGTCCGGGGCCGCGGTATCTCTTTCTAAAAACCCGTAACCCCGGTAGGATCGCAAACACCGACACGATTGTACAGTCGAACAAGCTAATAAGTATACATGGTAGATATCTTTATAATTCTAGAACACTGAAAATATTGATTGCATTTTTGTTTTATAAAGTGTTTCGCACTAAGCGACTGATGTCAAACGCTTTATCGCTTGACATCAGTCTCTAAATGTATCTGTATAATCTTAAAAGTAAATACAAGTTAGCTTGCTGTATACTTATTAGCTTGTTCGACTGTACCTACTATGTGCCTTTAGTACTTATTTCTAGTATCACTACACATTCAACTAATTCTATCAATCAAAAGTGGTAATATAGCAGTTGTAATAGCTTCTAACAACGTGAATTCCTAGAAATTAATCCTCGTCTGTACAAACAATTTCCCTTAATAATAACGGATAGACTGATGTACGTAATAGTTTAGACACGTAGTAGTGAAGTAATACGACACCTATTAGCATAACAGCGCGACGATGAACACGTCACCACAATTATATCGCGGGAACATTCTCGAACGTTCCCGAACATTCCAGATGATTTACAGAGAAAGTTAAGTCGCCGCCAGTAGTATAATATTCGTACACAAGACACAAGTGATAATGATAAATAATGTATGTATGTGACCCGAAGATGGTGTTAATAATCTCGTTTTCTCGATAATTTGTTGAAGTTTATAATATTTTAGTAAGTAAAATAGTTTGATTTGAAGTATTCACTTCACTTGACTATCTTTGAGTCCCAAGGTGAGAAAGTACAGTGTTGTTGAACCTGTTTTGTTTACCTGTACATCTTGAATTAGTTCTTAACAGGAGACACACCTTTTTCGCACGATCTGTATTTTTGTTTTGAAACAGCTAAATTAGAAGGCTATAATGCTCTTTACTGTCACTACAACCCTTAAGAGCCTAGTAGCCTAGAGCGAGTGCATTTCACACACAAACTTTCTGGTAACCAACTCTCTTGATGATAGTAAAGACCACATGAAAACACAGTCACATAGATTGATTCTAAGCATCATTATATATAATTTATAAAAGTTACATTACAAAATAGAGGTTTCCACGTTGACACATAGCTAGTAAACATAGCATAACGGGCGGCATCCTACCATAACAGTATCATACAAACCGCCTCCATAAGCCCAGTTAACTACATTGCACTTTAAAGGAAGAATTAGTGCGTAAATAATAGGTATTAGCTAGGCCATTGCCTACACTACTGACCTATTTCCTATTATTTTGTGTTGGTCCTGGGTTCGATTCCCGGGTCGAACAGTGTTATTGTGTACTTCCATTAAGAATTTTACAGTAGCCGGGGTCTGAATTTGCGCCCCGTGTCGTTGGTCCTCATCGCTCTCCGATCGTCTATCTATGGGATGGAGGGAAGATAGAGTGCATCAGTGTTTGAGCTCACACTCTAGCTGTTGCGATCTGCAATATATCCCGCGCCGATGTCTGCGGGTCTAGTTTCTATGAGATAGAAATTCGTTCAGGTGAATTAAATCCTAAGTTACTACTATTATAAATGCGAATCGTTTATGAGGATTGACATCTAAATGCATACTTTACATGACAAACATCCATTTTATGTTTGTTACTCTTTCATGTCATGCAAAAACTAGTAAACGAATTTGGATAAACATCCCAATTCGGTACACGTAATTTACTTTTAGTTTATAATCTGAAAATATTTTTTTTTAATTCCGATAGCAAATATGCTGAGATTTTCGCGGGTGATGTCAGGGGGTATATGCTACATATTATTATTATATGTTTTGAGCGGTATAATACCTAAACCTAGTTGAAATCTAGGGTCAAAAGCTAAAACCGACATCACTGGGTGGAGTTCATTAACTACCTATTCTTTTTTTAGAAGCCGGTTAAAAATTTGTCACAAACATTGCGGTAAACATTTTTATTTTCGGTACATGTACCGGATCAAGAAGTATTATAAGTATAAGTTAAGATCTACGTCGTTAGAGTAAAAATAAACAAAGAGCTCTCAGCTGTCAGGAATTCTCTATTTTTAAAGATGTCTTTTCTACGAAAACATCAAAAAGATTTTGTTTACAACTTTTAATGCAATATGAATAAGTTTATACTTACAATGAAATATTGTGAGGGTGCCCCTATACACCTACGATAAGTTCATAAATAATTAAATATTTTCTATGACATTAACGGCTCATATACTTCAAACCAATGAAAAAATTGAAACTCGCATTCAATATTTCCTGGCAATCTTAAGAGCCAAAACATTACACAGTTTCTGACATTGCGCAATAATAGTGTAGACAATTAAATAACTAAAAAGCTGTGTCATTTCCCCCTCCTTTAAACTTAACTCAAGCTAGTTCATCTTAGGTACTTCCCTCAATCTTACTTCCCGATATAGCTATCGGACTACTGCTTAGATGTGAATGTTGTTAGCAGTCTAACTGAACGACCCCCAACCGAGCAGTAGGTAACCACTAGTCCTTGAGCCGAAGTGTTCAAAGAAAGCCGCTATAAGCGTCGCTAACGCAGCCATAACACTAACCAGTGTGTAACAGCAGTAACAGGCCGTTGCGACCAATAACAGAACGTCTGCCGCGCTAATATAGGTATAACGTCCAATGAAACAGCTGCGGGCTAAGTGAGGAGCGGTAGCGAGTGACCATTGCAGTTGGATTATAATGGTGCTAAAGAAGAAATTTAGTGTCATTTTGAAAGTTTTGAAAAATGCTTGTTGAATGCTAAAATGCTTGTTTTTATTGAGATAACACAGTATGAAAAAAAAATTGAACCGGAAATGACTAATTAAAGGTTTAATAAGTAAACATTAACTAATATTATATTTATAGGTACTTACTCTTGAAATCCGAAATTGTATAAAAGAAAAGAAATTTTAATACTAATTTGTTTTAATACGCGTCTTTGAAGTTACAAAAAAGTGAATACATACGTAGTGCTCAAAATTGTTCAAAAGTTGCGATGAAATCTGTAATAATTATAAAAGAAGACTTTCGACTCCTCTTTTCTTCAATACTTTGGAAAATAATTTATTACGTCCTAAAAGTTGAAGCACGAACTTTTACTATTAAGACCGTCATTTATATAATTGGGATCATTTATCGCTCTCGCCTGCTCTTTGGCCCGCGCTGAAATCCCTTTATACCGCACGTAGTGATAGAAATTGAGTAGTGTGTCGTAATTGGTGCTCGTTGTAATTACAACCGCGGGCTACCGACAGTCAGCCATAGGCTTCGGTTAAATATAACGCGTTTAATCCTGGACTATTACTATAGCATACCCTAGCTATGTGTGCACTGCGCCCTTTACTAAGAAACCTCGTAAAAATATTAATGGTCGATTTATTGGTCAGGTGGGCAAGCGTTTAGGCGCTTCAGAGTTGCCGATATTGCTTTTTAGATTTATTCAATGGTAGATTATATGTGGCCTTCGCTTGCTTCAAAGTGGAAGCCTGGAGAAAACTATTGAAAATGAAAAGTTCATCCTTTAAAGTGTTGTTTTATCCATCTGCAAAGAGTTGGCAACTCGACATTATAAAGACAACACAAAGTTTGAACACACACAGCCAGTTCAGAAACTTACATCCTCAGACTTTAAACCACTACTTTCATGTGCTTTTACACCAAATAATGCGCAATCGCAATTTTCTTTAGCAAGTGACTGCAACACACTTTCCGGGTACAACTCAGTCCCTGGTGGAGCGCATATAGGACATTCAGACACACTTTGCCTCTTTTGCACAAATTAAATAGCTTCCTTTGAACTTTCCATGGAGCGGGTAAGCACGTCGTTGTGAGTCGTAATCTCTTTGCGCCCTATCCCCGCTGTCCCCAAGCCATACAATACGGGGTCACATCAAAAACCCAATTATTCCTTAATAATTCTATGGAGGTTTAAGGATTTTTGCGTGACTTGGTTTTTATTTATGAATGTTCAGCATTTTCAATAATTGTTTCAAATTCGGGGTGAGAGTTCGTGATTGAATTAAATTCTTGTAAAGGTAGATATAATTTTTGATAACGATAAATTTGTTATTGAACGTCAACGTCTAGCGGAAAGGGTAAGGGTGTGTTACAGACCATCAAACTAAACAACTTTCTCCATGAGAGGCACATTGTAGTCGTGAATAAATAATCAGCTGTCCCATACAAAATTTCAAACAAAGAGTGCTGAAGGACTAACTTAGAGCTCCTTTTTCTTGTAAAATTATCCTAGGTACTGACTAGTAAATTTTAAGTAGAAAACAGCATAATGTGACAATGACTGAAAAACTGTAAAGGTCAAATACTCACCTCTAAAAGAGAAAGTAAAATCACAAGTCCTAACCTAAGGCGCTTACATAATATGAACACGAATATTTTCGACTCGTGTTTTATTACATTTTGTCGCTTGGAGTATTTAATTATTTATTTTTAACCGACTTCAAACAAGGAGGAGGTTCTATGTTCGTGTGAATGTTTTTTTTTTATGTATGTTACTTGATTTTTATTATTTTCACGCGACGAAATGAAATAAAACGCGTAGATGGACCAACATTTATTTGAAATTTTAGATAGTATTTTTGGTTGTTCAATTGTTGTTCTTTGTGTCGTCTTGGGGACGCCGATTTTAGCGATACCTACACAATTGATATTTAGTTTAAACACGGTTTCGTGCTCAAAATTATATAGTGTTAAGGTTCGAACTTAAGTCCCAATAAACCAATTCTCTATGAAAAGTGAAAGAAAACATGCATAAAATAAACTAAAAAGTAATATAAGTAAGTAACATAAGTATGGAATAATAAATATAACATAATAACATAATATAATATAAGTACATAAGTATGGAAATATAAGCATGTCAAAGAACAGAACATCAAAGACATTGTCACATCTACCATCTCAAACTGAGGCATTTGCTTGCGAGGCTGGTATAGAATAGAATTTCACTTGACTTCTTGTATTTCATTGCAAAAGCAGTCCCGACACGTCAACGAGCCGAGACCAGTCGTTAATCGTAATCCTCGGCCGCGACTGAAATCCTTAATTTATTTAGTCGACAATCTGCCAGACGCGACCTTTGTAGCTCCATGTTCCATACTCACTGATATCCAATTAAGTAAACCTTCAATATCAGGTCAATATCTATTTTCGTATAGGAACAATAAATTATTCAGAATTTGAGGACAACAAAACATTTGGATTTACGAATTTGAGATTTTCCTCAAGCTTTTAAATCATTATTATCCTGCCCTTATCCCAATTTATTTCTTACTTCCTGCAGTCCATCAAACCATAATAAATGAAATAATCCATGAATATGAAACATGAAACCATTAGAACCCATAATTTTATTTTTTGGGTTTTGGGAAATCCAATTTTCCTCCCTCTCTGGGCAGAGCGGTAGGGAGTGTCAGACTTCTACTGACTAAAAACCACCCATGTTCCTGCTTAGCCCTTTGTATCGAGGCCGCGGTATCTCTTTTGAACAACCCGCAGCCCCGACGGGATTAGAATCCATCTGAGATAATAATCATCTCCTAATCAATGACTATTTCAAGGACTCTCGTCTAAAACTATTTCACTCAAACTAATCAAGCATTAAGTAACTCGTTCACCACCAGACCGGGCCAGTAAACAGTATTATCACATAATAAACACTAACTCCTCCAAATCAAGCACTGGATCAAGATAGACGGTGTCAAGATGACGTCACAAGTTGCCACACCGAGCGCCGACTCGCCGCGTGCCGAGCCAAGGGAACTTCCCAAACTAATTAAAATTATAAACACGGTCGTGTAATCTCGCCGCCCGTGATTTGATTACGTCATAATTCCGCTAAGAAAGGGCTGAATTTAGTACAGTACAAGTTTGGAAGGTTCCCAGTTCGCTGTATCAGTGTGAACTTGATGTGTTGGAGGAACTCCTTCAACAAGAAATACGAGTTTCAAGTTGAGAACGATTTGCATTATTCGTCCGCTGTTTGTTCTTCGTAATGTGATAACAATATTTTAACAGGAATATTGTTGTAAACTGCACTGCTTTCTCTGTCGTCTCCCAGCAATAGGGCAGTAATAGGCTTTACTTAAACATCTTTGTCTGCTTTAAGTTCACATCATAAAACTGTTCATCATGACACATTGTGGAATCAATATCTGCCTACACAGTCAGCCTCGATAAGTCTCACAATGGATGGGAATTCTGCAAACAGAGGTTAATATTTTTCACATTCACTTTTATTCCCATCATAGTAGAGTAGGAAATTCCAGAGCAATTAGTTTCAGTGTCCATTATTCCCCGGCGTACAGCAGGGAATGTTTCCAAATGCCCGCGATGCGCCATCACGTCAGCTTGCCTTAAATGTTTGTTTTAATAACAAAACTATTTTTTGCCCAGAATTGGAACGAATTTTTCAGTTCAAATATGAATTTTGTAAATGGATGAAATTTTCGTAGTGGAAAACTCTTGGGTATGAAACTACAACTCTCTTTTAAATTGGGGAAACGTGTCATTTCTGATTAATATTTATGTATAACGATAAATAAACATTGGGAGTACCATATCGATATGTAGAGAAAAACTGTGTGATTAGAATGTATTTCTAAATAAATAAATTAAAATATGCTGTTGACATAATACCAGCCTATTTGTTGTCCAACTACCACTACATACAGGACCCTTCTTATACACAAACCATGATCATTAATCACGAGTCATACCGCTTGCTATAGGCATGCTGGTAATTTAAGACGTGTATTGATAGTTCCAAATAAATGAAACTACTCCTATCCAAAATTGTTAGTCTGTAGGTCTGTAGTGTAGCTATATTGTAACTTCCAAACAAAACAAAGCAGAATGGATATTCTGCTTTTGTCCCCCCCCCCCCCCCTCCAGCCATCGCTACAACGTCGCTTGGCGCGTCCTCACTGTCGTGACGTCACAGTGACCATTACTCTTCGTCACGCGATGGACTGCCGCCACTAGCGCCGGTCGCGACTGCCGAGACACCGGACCCCGCGTAAATCCTTATTATAATTTAGATTTCGTCCTGACGTTATAAATGGAAGTTTATAAGTCAACGGAAATTCCACGTATATTGGGGTTTATCCATTTTAATCTAGGTGATAAATGAAATCGGAACTCTGTCTGTCTTTTTGACCTCTAAGAGTCTAAACCATTTCTTTTGAACGACAGATAGTTCTTGGACTTTCAAGGAAATATAATACAGGTTTTCATTCATTTTAGGGCGCGGATGAAGTCGTGGACATAAGCTAGTTTGCTATAATGAAAGAAAATTAAACAGAATTAGTAGATTTATATGGATGGTAAGGAAGGTAACTGCTCCCCATAGACTTGAGTTTGGGTTGATTTAAACTATAATTATGAAGAATTGAGTTTGCCCTCAAAATCCCCCATCTCATTGCGAGATTATCTTTCTTTCATGTACATGGTAAAGGGAAGTATTATGTTCATCAAAAAGACGATAGTAAAAAGGTCGTAAGGTGATGCCATAGAGACATTAAACGACTCTCCGAACAACAAACAAGTCAGAAAAGAAATCAAGAAAATCAGGACAATCAAGTCAGTGTTTCTCTAATTATGTTCTAAGTTTTAATTTTTTCTCAATTTGTTCTGTCCTGTGTGAAACCAATAAATACTATTTCTTTTTTTCTTTCAAAACGTGGAATTTATTCACGACTGATTCGACAACTAAACAACATTGTAAATGGGAGTAAAGTAATTAATGAAAACTAACTGGAGACTTTAATTAATTTGAAATAATTTAATGTTGACAGAGGCCTTCCATTGATATAGGTCGCGGGTAGAACAAAACACAGCTGAAATAATTGAAATAATTGGTAGGGATTAACTGAATGGCGGGTAGGTACCTCATTAACGTCCCTCAGTTATGGGTAAATACGTGTATGTATGATATCCATACCTGTGCCATGAATTATAAGTATGTAGACCTCACTTCTATTATTATTTTTTTAAATCAGTCCCTGAAATGACTGATTTTGTTAAGTAAAAATGTAACTAGCACAGCATAAAATAAAAATTCAACGTTGTTGTTTGTGAAGAACGAGTTACATTTAACATCAGCAGCGTTTATCAGTATTATATCCCGAATATAGTGCATCAAGGAAACCTCAAGCATATCAATAGGTATTCAAAATTATTTCAATTCATACATATTCCCGAGGGCGCAACCTTTTTAAAGAAACGTAGGTGTCAAGACATTCGCATTCATATCCGTAAGTAATATTAAATATTCAAAAGCAAACGAAAATCTCTCGTCGCAACGTGGAGCAATGTAGCATTTATTAAGAATGTACCATCAAATCCCCTGCATAGTTGGCCTGCCCGACCGACCGCGGTTCGGTCTAGACCTATCATTCCATTCCGTCCGAAATTCCACTTAAAATCCTAATATATCGCACAATGGCCGTCTAGGATTCCACGAAAACAATTTAAAGTTAAACAGAGCCAGTAATATTATATGAGGTCGGGCCGGAGTGACGGCGGGCGGCGGCGGTTGGCTGCGGGCGGTGCGGGGGACTCTTCTCAACACTTCATTTTAATTTATACGAAGGTTATTACTTCAAACATTTTGTGTTTTTTGTTAATTACAATCAAAGAAAATTGCTTGTTTATGAAGTGTCCTCAAAGGTTAATTGAGATTTTATGAAAAACTAGCGATTAAGTAGCTTGTCAATAAAACCTTGTCAGTATATTTATGTTCTGGTGTGACGTGGTTTCGCACAACTGAACAGGCTCTCATTCGATGCTCAAACAATTCATTGTAGGCAGCCAACTAAACATAAAACTTTGGCTATAACAGAAATACACATTGGTGCAAACCCGCATGCTGAAATATAGCGGATAGAAATACAATCCGACATTGAGCGCAAAACGTCGACCAATCTGCTGTCGTAGCGCTGCAGGCGATTAATCGTGCCGAGTGATGGCTTACGGAACAAAACAATGTTTGCGAAATAGATTGTTAGGAAAAAAGTTACCAGTTTGCCACGCTAGCACTGAAAACTACGAGAGGTAGGCCGGAATGCGGTTCACCAGCGTTTCACCAACGTTGGCCCAACCTACGGGTGCAACGCGCCTGATTAATGACGCCAAACAATTTGTGTACAAACTTCTGTGTCCCTAATTCACGACACAATATTCGCAAGGTAGGTCGCGAGATACAGACCGACCAAATATTATTGCACAAAGAAATTACCACGCTCAAAAATCCTGGAGCAGAAAACTATTTGGACTTAATTAAAATTTTAGTAGAGCTAAATGAGAAATAATAAAGTCGGGCTTTTTAAAAATTGTGGCCTCAAAACTTTTGATAACGGGAAAGTTCTTTTATCTAGCTGAATGTAGGTCCTTATTAATTCAGAGATAACGACAATTTAGTACTTGAACGCCAGCCAAGCATCAGCATGAGTTCACAGTTCAATGCCACATGTGAAGTGTGATCATTGATCGCGTACGAGTAGACAGTTGACAATCATACTCATAGGCTGTTGCTTTGTTCTTATTTCCTCCTCACAAATAGGATAAAGACCTGCTCAACAGTGTAACAAGAGGTTATCACGGAAAATATCGAATGTTGCCATCGGAACATCATTACTCCACATCTCAACTCCCATTAGTAATGCGTCTAACCTAAGGTGGCTTAGTCGATTATTGTCCAATTTTAAAAAATGTCTAAGAACTTGAAAAATGACTAATTCTCAAAATGGCCAATTTTTAAACGGACTAATTCTGGAAATGCCTAATTCTTAAAAGGACTAATTCTTACGGCACGGTTGGCGCAGTGGCTGAGCGATTGGACTGCTGCGCTGCGTGTCGCGGGTTCGATCCCCGCACGTAACAAATATTTGTATGGCCTACAGATAGTTGTTTCGGGTCTGGGTGTGTTTGTGCATGTGAGTTTAATGTTTGTGAACGCACCCACGATACAGAAGAAATTCCTAGTGTGGGGCAACGTTTAAAAAAAAAAAAAACTTAAAACGCCCAATTCTTAAAGGACTACTTTTTCAATTATACAGATTATTCGAATACCCGCCTACACGAGTATCAGTGGTTCTGCTATCACTCATGCACTGATAACGGGTACTACCATACACAATGCAGTTAAGGATGTGTTACAGGAGTAGTGCAGTTAGTAGTAGGTAATGAAGACTTTTTGCCACGACATCAATGAGATCTGCCATTGAACTTGTTCAGCATGTTCTACAGAAGATAATGAAAAAAAAACCCGTCTTACACTCCACTTCTTCACTATCGAAGGTACCATGTAAAGTTATTATAGGTGTCAAGTTATGTTATGCTGTTCCTTATCCAGTTGTGTGCACAGGCAAACCAGATATTATAGAGTCTAAGGTCAAAAGGTCGTATCCTGCTTCACGGGCTATAGAATGACCAACGGGTACATGTTAAAAATATGTCTCAAAGAAAACGATGGAAAATGTGATTTCCGCGACCTCGAAAATATGCTTTAGATGTAATATTATCACGTTTTAGATTGTCTTTCTTAGGGACACAAGGTCGCTGTCGGTATATCACAGGCTCCCGACAGGTTTTCATCAAAATGTTCCGTTGTCACTTTGTCAGTGCATTCATTGCATCACGGTACGCCTGCGAGCGAGGACACATCGGCAGCCGAGCGCAGCCGGGCGCGGTCGCCCCGAGCACAATGCCACTCACGTGACACGCGAAGTGATGCGCCGCGCGTCACAACCGATACAATACTACCGTGTACCCGGATTTATCCAAATAGCAACCATTTCGGTCGGCTGCTTTACTTATTTAAATTAACTCCCAGATAAATTAAATGCCACTCTCACTCAGGTGTGTTAATTTGCACAGAATTAAATTGCCTCTGAAAGGGTAATGTACCGAGACGAGGTGGAACTTGCTGGAACTTATACTTACTTGACAACAATATCGATATAAAAGCAGAACTTGGCTGGTTCGAGAAATATTCATTTGGTATGTAGAGCTGTGTAAGCATTTCAATCCCTCAGATTCCATTGAAGGCGTAGTTATTTCAATGAGAACACCTGAACAAGTAATAAAACAACCCATCATGTCGCACAAAGCGTACATCAACGTAGTAGCAAACAAAAACGTTTTCCAAAACAACATTTGTAACAGGCGTGCTCCAAGTCGACAATGCTACAATGGCTTGTAATCTGGCACCCAGTTACACAGTGTCGTATTGTGTTTGCACTTCGGGACGGTTCGCCGTTCGCAGTGAATTTAATAAAGGAGTAAATCCGACAGACATCGTTAATGTCGGAATGGGAGTCTTGAAAGAGGATTAGAGGTCCATTCACTGCTCTAATTTGACTCCTTGTTATAGACGATTGGAGTGGGACCTGGGATTGGCTTGTCGGCTGAAATTATCAGGCTCCGTGAAGGGTTTTATTCCCGCCCTCGGCAAAGTATTTTGCTTTAAACCCATCTGTCGAATTTATTTCAAATCTCCGTCAATAAAAAAAGGAACAGAAATAAACTGAGAGTCGTAGGCATCATCATCATCATCAGGCAGAAGAGGTCCACTACTGGACAAAGACCTTCCCCAAAGAACGACATAACGAACGGCAACCTAGCTCTTGCATCCACCGGTTACTCGCGTGTCGTAGGTATAGTTATTTTAAACTCATCTCAAATTTTATGAGTATTAAGTTCATTCTCAAAATCGTATAAATATAAAACATTCATTGCTCTAGGTGGTACTTAACATCGAGTGAACCATGAATATTTCAGACGCAACTGTCACCTATAGAATTCGCACATCACAACATCACAAGTACACTTTGTTAACAGAAAATTCTCAAAAAAACATTTTCGCGTTCTCGGGATTTCCTCTTTTGACACACACCTCTTGACCTATTTCTCGCAAGGTAAACGAAATCAATTTTACTTGAAGGTGTACACTCGTAAAACTCTTTGAATTTCCTTATTATTATGTTTGCGACTCACGTGTGAACGATATTCTAGCGAACGTCGCCCGATGGGCTCGAAACTCGACGAGATGATTATTGGAAAGCTCGGCAGTATTCGGCTAGGATCAGTTTCCAGTCCATTTTTAATGAACAAAGACCTCCCGTTCGCCTTCAGGCTTAATACTGGATATGGTACAGCGTATCGTAGGTCAGCGGCAATAAAAACTAAGAGACCTTATACTTACTGGATTTTTTGCCACTGATGTGTTACCCACTCCAATCCAATGCAATCCCATCTAGAATTTAACAAATTATAAAATCACATTAGCTATACGAAACGAAAGTATCAATAAGATTTATCACATCATTCGTAATGACATTTATCTAAGAGCATTTCTGTTCCAGTCGTCCGTGTTCGTTCCACATCAAAGCTTGGTGGTGTGGCGGGACTGCGGGAGCCGACTCGCTCCTATCTGGTATTAATGAAGCCCTACCTATCTTCGGGTAATAAAGTAAGATTACAGTCATTGTAAAGCCGCTTTGCTCGGATCTGTACTCAGTTAATATCGAGCCCCTCGAGCACCCACATGAGCATCGGAAATCGATGTAATGTGATAGAACGTATTATTATATTCATGAACTTTTATGGGCTCGTAATCTTAGTAAGATATTTCTCCAAATTATTTTCGGGGAAATCAAAATATTCCTCAGTATACAGTTTCAAAGGTTCTGTAAATAGGTTGAGTTTTTGCGCATCCTTAAGCGCCGTATAGTAGGAGATTTTATTTGTAAAAAATTTGGCTATTTTTAAACAACTTCTTAAAATAATCAACAATAGTAATAGATACCTACAAAACAAAAACTAGGATCGAATTTAGAAGTGCAGAAGCAGTGAGAACTGAATTCGATTTCATTCCAATTCATAATGTGCTTGGATCGTTAGACTAGCATGAAGTGACAACATGCTCACAAAGCTGAAACATTTATGAAAGAACGTTTCCACGAAGCAAAGCGCAGTAAATGTAAAGTGTGAAATATTTAATAAAATTCAGCGTATCATGTTTGATATTCGAAACGAATGAAAAATACCGGCCATTTTTTCCGGTGACTACGCCGACGTGTGACAAGGACGGCGTACTGTCACAAACAGACAAATACAGAAGCTCAACTCCGTACAATTCTTGTGGACAAACTCGAACGTACTGTAGATTGCGACCATTTGATAGTTCATCATAAATAAGCGTATCATAGTCAGTTGATAGGCATGATATCATAGGCACTTACACCTACACTAAAACTTCAACATCCCATAAACTGGTCAATGTGGTGAGTGAGACCTAGACTTTGCGTATCTGTAACGTAGTTTTATCTAAATACCGTGTTTTCTAGGCATAGCCCAAGTCATACTCACAGGTTTGCACTTTTGCAGAAAAACGAAAAAATTAGCTTTAGAACTTTACCTGATGTTATACAATGTAGGATTGACTAAGCACTGTGGCTTCTGTTCATTGTCGCACGTTGGTAGTATCGTAGTGGCGTACCGTTCGCTGTCGGCTGCTGGCTCGGCGCCAAATCGCGCATTGGCCCATATAGGCCATTACCTACGTACCATTGTCACTAATTGCCTTTATAGCTCGTTGTGACACCCAGCGTACACATAGCTTAACATTTTCAAGCTAACAATTAATTTTATTTTGTTATAAAATTTTATTCGATAATTACACTTAATTGTTCATCGTCACTTTAATGTTGGCGTTATTATTTGTCGTTTAACCCAGTTTTAAAGCGACTCTGTTTACTCTTGACCCCTTTACATTGAATGTTGAATAGCAGACCGCAACCGCGCTAGCATTATGCTAAAGCAGTTGCTGAGCTCAACAGATTCCATTTGTCGTTTGTAACGATGTTCCAGATTTGGCACCGAGCACAACTAGCAACGTAGCGCGTCGCCTGAATGCCTACTTCACGTTTAATATGATTAATGCTCACAGTGAGAATTGTGTAAAAAGTCTATCTGAATTTAAAAACTCCCAAATAATTATGTTGGTGTGGCTGTCGTACTTTAAATTACGCGTTAGGGGAATTCTATTGAGAAACGAGTAACAGACGAAGGATAACAAAACCAAAGCTTACTTAAGCGGATAATTATAACACTTCTCAGAAAACAATGACACCTAAATCAAATTCGTAACAGTAAAAATCGATAAACTTTACAAAAAGAAAGCAAGTGTGAGATTCTAAAAGTTTGAAGACTACTTTCAAACAGGTGCTCCTTAGGCCGCAAGTTGTGAGAGTCAGCTGAAGGCGAGCTGGTGTCTAGTGGCTTGGAGGCGCGCCAACACAGTTTAGTGCCAGTGCCCGCGCCATTGGACTGGCTCGTAAGGAACCACGTGAAGAGGGCATAGCGTGTGAACGATGCATGGATTGTGTGCGCGGCGTTTTTGACTGAGTTTTCAATATTGACTATAAAATGTAAAAGTAATGTTGAAATGGAAACAGCCAATAAATTTTACAGAAGGTATGGTATTGTATGAGGTACCTTTAATACGTGCTATAGCAGAAGTAAATTACCTATCGTGTACCTGAAACATTTCTACGATGCGTGTAACTGTGCATTTAATAATACATTTATACAAAATACAGATAAATTAGCTCTTATTATTGCGAAATGTTTCCAATAATGTGGTTTTTTACACTTCAAATTAGAGTTTTCAAATTATAATGTGACACATTGGTCACACACACATAAAAATCGACCCGGGTGACATTTATAACTAAGCCACGAGTTCTACGTGAAAATCATTCAGTTTTTATTTCAATAAACATTCTGCGAAAGAGGCATTGTAAGAAAGCGGTATTTTGCGAAAGCGATATTATACGAAACAGACATTTTGCAAAAGAGACATTTTGCGACTGAGCCTTTTTACCCGACTACGGCGAAGCCAAAAGGAAGGGTAATGATTTTGGCAGTCCATGTATGTATGTATGTGTGTATGTATGTTCCACCGTAGCGCCTAAACTACTGAACGGATTTTAATAAATTAGGTGTCAATAGATTCGTAAGAATAGCCCGGGTGACATAGGCTATATAAATTTTATAAATTATTTTTATGACGGAATTTAAATGTCAAAAACTTACCTCAAAAAATATTAAATTGAGATAATCATAGCAAATTTGGTATCAAATTAAAGGTCTTGGCGAGCACATTACAAATATGTATTATATTATAGTTTAAGTACACACAAAAATAAAATTCAAATAAAAAAATTAAGTTCAAAAATCTAAAACTAGACTACTAACAAAATCGCGGTCTTAAAAGTAGAAAACAAGAAAATAATTCGTGTCTGATATTCTTCGTAGTCGCATGCCACCTTGCTAATGGCAATTAGCAGCAGACTTCTGTATCAATGAGAACGCCATGAAGGAGCATCAGGTATCAGTGACATGCGACTACGAAGAATATCAGACACGAATTATTTTCTTGTTTTCTACTTTTAAGACCGCGATTTTGTTAGTAGTCGGGTTTTAGATTTTTGAACTTAATTTTTTTATTAACACCAACACTGTTGCTTTGTGAAAAATCTTCATCCTAGAAAATCCTGTATCCACTAATCGAACGGCGGGCGCACGCTCATCTACCCCACTGTACCGCACTCGACGCTGTACGCAGAGTGCACGTTGCGCCGGCGCAGCTGCCTCATTTCTTCTTCCACCCGCTTACTACCTGAACATTTTCATTCCATTGCCACGAATAATAACTGTACTTAATAAGTATCAATTTTATTTCTACTTTTCATTTAAACTCAGTGTCATGCAAAACTCTTTACCATAATTGGTGTTGCGAACCTAATGTGTGATAACAAAACGCGTTATCATCCCACATAAACGATAACAAACCGCTTCGTTCCCAACACACAACACACAATTAAACCCATTCACAATTAGGATCGCTCGTGCACAAAAACAAATTAATTTCCTTTATTTACACAATCAATTCGGGGCGTGTTTCAAATAAGTTAAATCAACATTTGAGGGTGTCCCCGCACCCCGCACGCCCCCCCCCCCCCGCCCTCACCCGGCGGCAGGTCACAGGAGGTGTGCGTGCACAGAGCATCCCAATGAACTGACACGTCCCCGCTTTCATTAACTGGAAACTGGTGTTTTTTCATACGACACGCCAGGGATTTATTGCTGGAACAAATTAAAACTTCCAATATTTCGATTGATGCCTTCCTGTACAGAACATTGTTAAATCGAGTTGTCGGAAACGAATTACTGGGACACTCGTAAATTTTGTATAACGGTAATTAAGCGTACAACTCTGATAATTACAGCTGCATGTTTCTGTGCGGCTACCCGACGTACAATATACAACTGCATGCAATTATCTTTTACATATGGCCCTATTCAATGTTCATTCTGTCCATATTTGTCCAGCAATTACACTAAAAATAATCTAAAACTAGGGCAGACGTTTATAAAAGAGACGAAAATGGGTTAACCGAATCACCGGACAATACGCGAATACGCAAAGCTCGAGTGCAGCGGAGTGCGGTCGTAAAGCGGAATGGTACGACACTATGACACTGCTACCGACTGATGGTAACAACAGAAGACCCAGAGTAGACTATGAATGAGTATGGCACAAGGGCACGAACCGTCCGCTGAAATATGTAACACCCTTATTTTGTTTACAAAATGCATGGTAGGTACCACACTATCACACTACCCGGGGATACAGTGTGGTTCTAAGCGACTTTAGCCCAATAAAAGCTCAGTCGCATTCGTTGATTGGTCTAATATGTCAATGAAGCTTCGAAGTTGTTGTGCTGTCCACCGTATTAAATTGAAACATGTTCGAGTAATACATTTCGTAAGGCAGGCTAAGTGTCGCATTTCTTATAAGTGCATAATTATATGAGGGAGAGTGGAGCTGTATCCTGAATTAACACTAAATACTTTGTATAACATTTAATATCATTGATTTCCACAAAGTAATGCTTGATTCCATAACTTGCATAAAGTAGAACTTCTGCTATGTATCGTGTCGTGATTGTCCGGTCGCATCAAAGGGTTTATACCCGGTGGGGTGGCCCGGTCGGTCGGCGTTATTGCCCGCTGGTCGGTTTATGTCAGTTTATGACGTCAGAGCCGCTCCCAATGCTTGCTCGTTTATCTTTGATACTTGAGGCTCCTCATAAACCGTGACGTCATTATTAGCGGGGCACTGCACTGGATAGAGAATCATATAAACGCTTGACTGAATGAGTCAGCTTGATAAGTCAAGTTTACTGTATCCAAGTTGTAAAGCAACTGAACGGTTGTTGATGATAATTATTAAGCTTTGGATTTGTCGACGTCATCGTACTTATTTGTTAGTTCTGAAAAGTAGGCACAACGTTTTTTTTATTTTAAAATAAGGCATTTATAAATAAACCGTCAATCAAACAAAAACCCAAAATTGAAAATGTTTTTCAATTAAAACTCTCCTAGATAGCTTGCGTTTCAGTTTGACAGCACATTAAAGCACTTAATAAATTTCGTTAGACCATCACATGGTCCAGGTCCGCTTTGTTTTTCAGAAACATTGTACAAAGTCGCGTAGTACAAAGTCCATAATCTCCTTTTCTTAGAATATTTTACGAGGCGATTGCATCGTCGCAGCGCGGCAGCGGGGAGTAAACGATTTGTAAACAATCTCTCCCAGAGAGAGGTGAGAATGTCTCGATAGATAACAACACAGCGTAGTCTCGGCCGAGGTGTCTGCATTCCCGCCCGCTTTTATACCAATTATCTTTTTGTTTTTATTTTTAAAGCAACACTTTGTTCTTGTTAGCTTGTTGGCTATCTAAAGTGTGTCGATGTGTTGTTGTGAGCTCATTCAGAAATTATCAATAGTGTCCATAAGTTCCAAAAAGTTCAGGTATTGTTCGGCGAGCAGCATTTATATTTGTACTTCTTTTCGTTTCCAGTTCTCTGCAACTTTTGGCAGAATTTTAACAAAAAAGAAAACAATGTTTAGTATGACATAAAGACTTATTTATCTGGGATCTGTGTGTATGTACTTTCGAATCGGTACCTCTTTTTTTGGATGGTGGGAAATCATCAAATGACTTCTCCCGCTCTTGATGGAGCGGAAGGGAGTGTCATACTTTTATAAACCACCCATATTCCTTCTTAGCCCTTTGTATCCGGGGCCGCAGTATGTCTTTCGAACAACCCCTGCCCAGGCCCCTGTAATTTAATCGGTACCCTTTACTCTGTTAACAGGTCAAAATAAACAAAACAAGCCATCGATCAGTAGTCATAGTAACACTCCCCAGTAATGAGGACACAACTTAAAGGATTAACCGTCACCGTTGCCCTGTATTTCTTCGGAACGCTCGCAGCTCGCTGTTCGCTGTTAGCTTGTGAGCCGATTGCATTCTCTAAACAATCTGTAAACAATCTGTAGAGGTGCGATTGTGTCGATACCAACATACGGCAAGAGAGCACCTTTATCAGTTGTGTAGTTTTATTGCAAATTGAAAGAATTCAACTTTTTTCAGAAATGTTAAATGATTAAATGGCAAGGTATTTCTTTGAAAGACTTACACCCACACTGTATTGTCACCGGTATTGTTGTTTTTCTGTTATTGTTTTAGTACGGAATTCAATAAACCAGTGCTTGTCTATTAAAGCGTCTAAAATCATAAAAGACAAAAGACAACTACTCGCAATCACATCTTAGCGACATTATAATAATGTCAGAAATCATATCATACCAAATGTATCTTGACTTGGTTCGCAAGGTTGTCGACATGTGGGATGTGGACTCAGTGAGCACTGTGCTATTCCGCCAACGGCTTATTTAAAGGGCCTCGACCACTATCTGGAGTCCAGATTCGGGTAGCTGCGACTCTGTTCCTAATACCGGTGGCCTACTATTTTGCATATTTTTTAAAGTGTTTGAAAAAGTATGTAAGAAAAGTGAATAAACGCGATTAAAAAATCAGTCGAAGGTGTGCCCTTTGATAGATTTAGTGTGAGATTTAAATGCTTATGTTCTTTAAAAACACAAGAACTGTCCTTCGTAAGTATGTCAAATAATTGGAAAACTTAAATCAACCTCACATGACGTAACGTGAAACAAAATGTTTGGTGTCAAGTTACGCTTATATTAAATTCTTACTGTGATTTTATAGAAGAGATACAACACGTGTTAGCATTAAACCTTTCATTCCTTGTATTTTCTTTGAAAACAAGCTCTTGCATCGCTTTAACAATTTGTAAACTATCTTGTCTCCGGAGCCATCGAGGCATCGGCCAGAGGTGCGACCGTGTCGATGTTCTCGATATCGATAGGTAATAACGTGTTGATCCGCCTCGCCGCCTCGGCCTCGCTGCCTCGCCGCGTAATGCCCGTCTTTGTTGAGGTTTGCATTACCGCCTCGCGCCTGCACGGGACGGCACGGAAAATACCTGGCGTTTTATCTAACATATGGTTTACGTGAAGTGATTGTCGTGTGACAGGAATCTAATGAAATTCCAACCGCCGTGTTACGACGTTTTCCATTTTCAGCAGTACCTACGTGTACCTACTACGTGTATAATATTACAGCCATCACACAATACAGACTGGTTTATTTTTATTTAATTACCTTTATTCCAAAAAAGTCAGTAACTTATAAGCTAAGCCCCACAAAACCGGTCTTGAATTGAATTCCTTGAACAGGCATAGTAGTTCTGGGTTTTTCAGCAGTCCGTTTGTAATTGTGCCCGGTTAATGACTGAGACTCACTATGTATCGTCGGGGTTGCGGGTCCCATCGGGGTTGCGGGTTGTTCGAAAGAGATACCGCGGCCTCGACACAAAGGGCTAAGGAGGAGCATGGGTGGTTTTTAGTCAGTAGAAGTCTGACAGTCCCTTTCGCTCTGCCCAAAGCGGGAGGGGTTAATTGATGATTTCCCACTCTAGGTGCACCTATGGTAGTATACTTAGACTACCATATGCGCACCTCTGCCAACCCTTCGGAAATGACAAGACTGATGTTATTATACTAATTATAATGCCGACACTTATCAGTTGAGTTAAAGGAACAAATTAAACGCTTTAATGGCCTCCTTTAATTACAGTTAATAATAATAATCGTCTTAGCAGTGAAGTGATAATGAGCTAAGCTGTAATAAAACTCCGTAACTTGATTTAGTTAAATATACCGTTTCTTTTTTGCGTAGTCGCTTTATAGAAAGCTTAAAATTAAATAAAAGTAGCGGAATCGAGATTCAAGTTAGGTGAAATAGTTTGAGATTTCCTATGCTTTTTAGCATTTCTAATATCCCTTCGTTGGAAATGACAAAAACTCACCATACACACTTATTACATGACATTGGTGTATTTTTCATACCATCATCAATAAGCTTTATTTAAATTGTAGTGCAATTAACCAGAGATCACAGGTTATATGTATAAGAGAGAGGATGATGAGATCGGAAGTAAAGTGGCGATATTATATTACCGCAAAAGTTCAAAGGTCAATTTCGTAGAGGATCATTGCAGAGAGGGAGAGATACGCTTTGACGCTGATTGCCACTTATCTGAGCCCTTCGGACATCTTCTCTATACATTTTACACATGAACAGCTCGTAGTTAAATACAACAACCTCACGGGTCGATTTTCGAGGATAAGCCGCGCTTGCCAAGGTCGGTCCGTGGATGAGTAAGTATCTGTTGCCTACTGGGTTTTCTCCGTGGTTCCGGCTGGCATTTGAAGAGCTTGAAGAGTCGTTACAGGGCCTCGAGTCTGCTATTCTATAGTGTCAGAATCAACCATTGATCTCATAATTATGAGATCAATGATTGACCATTCTGACACTATTGAATAGCAGACTCGGGGCCCAGGTAGTCAGTAGCACGAAAGTCGGACCAGTCTTATCAAGGGGTATCGTATTACCCAGTAATAGGTGTAACCCAGTAGTATAATACTGATAAGCCGACCCCATTATATTTGGGAAAAGGTTAGGTAGATGATGGTAACAGTAATTTTCATCCTAGTTAAATGTCACGAAACTTTGCCTGACAAACCTAGCTCCATCGTATTACCTAACACTAATGTAATTTGATAGTGTGTTTCCAGTAAATCTTCGTAGAGACTGTAACGCTGTCAGCGCCGGGAAACGGTTTGAATGACATTAACCGGCGCGGCGCCGTGGGACAGGTAATAATGGCTGACTTGAGCCCGGTCCGGTGACCTGCCTGTGCCTGCACGTCGCAGGGCTGCCAGGTGACTTCCTAACTTCGTTCTATTTCTCTGATGATTTGATAGAAATGCCAGATTTTTCATTGAAGCCTAGTAAAATGGGTACGGTATCTAATAAACCTCCTTAAATACTCTGGTCAAATGTAAAGTGCTCTTAGGTTTCAAAGGACTGCTTTGTTATTCGTACCAGAATTATCCTGTATCAAGAATACTATAATTTTCCTCCGGACCAGGAAGGTATAGTATTTAAAACGATTTGATTTTGAAAAAAATCTGACACAAAGTTAACAAATACAAGAATCCTTCACGAAACCGTAAACTGAGTATTCTGTACATCAAACTAAGAAACTGATCGGCATAGGGTTAAGTGGAGTAAGTAAATTTTATTTAGACATAACGTCAAATATTACCCTTTTAAGGAAGGAAGAGGAAGCAAATAGGCAAAAGGACTATTTCCAGATGATTAGATTCAGGGTTGAAGTAAATTAAAATTTTATGAAATGAACGACAGAAAAGAGAATTGTTATGGATGTATCGAAAAACGTCTAATAAAATGGATCATGATAAATTCAAAAAATATTCTTCAAGGCTGAAGCGAATAATTAACTTGACTCAAAAATCGCAAAATGACTACAGTATAAAACAATCCAATAATAAAACTAAAACAACTTGGAAGATAATCAACTCCACAAAACATAATATTCCTAAAGAAGACATTGTACGAATAAATCAAAATGGCAAATCTATAACGGATCCGCAACAAATTGCTGAAGCTTTTAATACCTACTTTGTTAATCTTGTTAAACCTACAAACCCTTCAACATTGAATAATTTGACATCACACCATAATAAAACGCTGACATTGATTGATAATAATTATAATTCCTTATTCATAAGTCCAACAATTCCAAATGACATCTTTCAAATCATAAAATCTTTAAAAAATACACACAGTACTGGATACGATAATATATCTACGTCAATTATAAAGTACGTCGCACTATCCATTAGTCCGGTTCTAAGCTACTTGATCAATCTATGTATACAACACGGAAAATTTCCCAGTCAGCTAAAGGTCTCAATAATCAAGCCTTTATTCAAAAAGGGTAAAAATGACGATATCTCTTGCTACAGGCCAATAGCTTTAATCCCTATTTTTTCCAAAATCATTGAAAAAGTAATCTACAACAGCATTTATAACTATTTTGAAAAATATAATCTTTTTGCCAGTGAACAAAACGGATTTCGTAAAAGCAAGACTATCAATATGGCCATCTACGACCTTCTTATTAGGATTTACAAAAATATGAACAATAGGACACCAGTAACGGCTATGTATATGGACATGTCCAAAGCATTCGACCATGTGGATCACAAATTACTGCTCAGAAAACTGTATAAATACGGCATACGGGGTAATGCTCTAGACTTGATAAAATCGTATTTAAGCCAGAGATCACAAGTAACTCAAATAAATAAGCTTTCTTTTGCGACGAAAACTGAAGTGCAGTATTTGTCAAACCCAAGAGATGTCACATATGGCGTGCCACAAGGAAGTGTTTTGGGTCCCTTGCTTTTCCTTATTTATATAAATGATTTACCAAGAGCCGTGAAAATTCCATTAGTCCTTTTTGCTGATGATAGCACTGCTGTATTTTCTCCGACTGACATCAATACATTTGAAAATGACATAAATAATACTTTGAATGACATTATAAATTGGTTGACATGTAATAATCTCATAATTAATTTAGATAAAACAAAAATAGTAAGTTATTCCCAAAGAAAAACCCCTTTGACATTAAATGTAAATTATGAAATGAAAAAAATAGACGAAACAGATACCATCAAATTCTTAGGACTATGGATTGACAAAAATATGTCATGGAGAACGCAAATTGACACGGTGTGTAAAAAACTAAATAAATTTTCCTACGCTTTATATAGACTATCTAAGATTGTAAATAAAGCAGCAGTACTAACCGCCTATCATGCTTATGTAACGTCTACGCTTAGATATGGACTAATTTATTGGGGAAATGCTACAGACAGGGAACTCGCTTTTAGGGCGCAAAAGAAATGTCTTAGAGCTATTTGTGGCATACGTGCCCCAGATAGCTGTATGCCATTTTTTAAAAAGCTTAAGATTTTAACCCTTCCTGCCCTCTATATCTATGAGACCGCTGTATTCGTAAAAACCAATAGGGAAAAGTTTGGTAACCTGCACTCCCGTCGACATGCCGACAAAGTAGTAAATAATATGCCCTCAAAAACAGCCCTACTATCTAAAAGTTTTTTCGGAATGTCTTCAAGAATTTATAATAAACTTCCTAAGCAATTAAGAGAAATTGAAAACATTAATCTTTTTAAGAAAAAATTAAATGATTTCTTAGTAAATAGACCATATTATACCATACATGAATTTTTGTCCGACAGATTCGTGACGAGTTGAGTGCCAAACTGTTTTTATGTTTTGATGCAAAATATTATTTTTTCTATATTATTTTCTACTACTTCAACTGAAATGTCTCTTTGAATTAATTTTATATAAATTGCACAAATTATTTCAAACTATTGTATGCCTAACATGGTAGAGCAGTGCAACCGCACATAAAAAATAAACACAAAACAACCCTGTAACCACTGTCTCACAATAAAGATCTTTGACTTTGACTTTTGACTTTGACGACCAAAAAGTTTCTTCCAGACTTTGGACACGTGTGTGTGTGTGAGACAAGTTTTTTTTATTAACTACGACCTTCTTTCAACGTTTCATATAAATGCGAGGAAGATGAAAGACAAATATCAAGTCGGTTAATATAAATACAGATGGATTACCTAGCAAATTTAAATCTCGGCTTAGTAACAACAGATTTTCGAAAACAAAAATACTAATTAAAATAAAAAAAAGAAAATCGACTTCAAAAACAAAAAAAAATGAAAAATAAACTTCAGAAGAAAAATCAGCTTACAACAAAGAAACCTAACCCTAACCTTCAAGATTCCCTTATTATTGCTTTCAACTCTTTACCGTTTGGAGAGAAGTAGGTACCTTCCATAATCAGCTCACCTAGATAGTCTGAAAGAATACAACCTTATATACGTCCAGTTAATAATGTTATTCAAAATTTTGTTCCAACTTCTAACCGCTAAGGAGTTATACCTTCCATCAACAGCTCATCAACATGAAGTGCAGATGACTGCTAGATGCGAATACTTCAATAGCTTTAGAAAAAGCACGAAACACGTAATACGTGCCTATAAAATTTGAAGGTTGCTCTCGATTTCCCTGGGATGCCATCATCATCAAGTTAACATAATAGCCTGAAAGAATACAACTATTGTTCTATAACTACGTATAATTTTGAAAGAACTTTCTTTCCAGTCCTAACCGTTGGTGTGTTGTACCTTCCATCATCAGCGCATCCACATGATCATCAAAAGACATTAGAAAATATATGAAAAACGTAATGAGTGCCTCGAGTGATTGACCCGACACTATACCGTAAACATCCCGGACGTCAGCCTGTACGAGATTAGGATGGCTCTGAAACAGCTTAAAAACAACAAGGCGCCGGGTGATGACGGAGTTACGGCCGAACTTCTGAAGGCGGGTGGCAACTGGCAAACCGGTCCTTAAGGCCCTAGAAGCTGTTTGATTCCGTCATACTCGAGGGGAAAACGCCACAGGCTTGGTGCAGGGGTGTGGTGGTGCTCTTCTTCAAAAAGGGTGACAATGCCCGGTTGAAGAACTGTAGGCCCATCTCACTTTTAAGCCATGTCTACAAGTTGTTTTCAAGAGTCATCACGAATCGTCTCGCACGCAGGTTTGACGATTTCCAGCCTCCCGAACAAGCCGGATTCCGAAAAGGCTTCAGTACCGTAGACCACATACATACGCTGCGACAGGTTATACAGAAGACCGAAGAGTATAACCTGCCTCTCTGTTTAGCGTTTGTGGACTACGAGAAAGCCTTCGATTCAATCGAGACTTGGGCTGTGCTGCAGTCTCTCCAACGGTGCCAAATCGACTACCGGTACATCGAGGTGTTGAAGTGTTTGTACAAAAACGCCACCATGTCAGTCCGACTTCAGGACCAGACCACGGAACCTATCCTTCTGCAGCGCGGTGTGAGACAGGGAGACGTCATATCTCCGAAACTGTTCACCGCTGCATTGGAGGATGTCTTCAAGGTTCTGGATTGGAAAGGACTTGGCATCAATGTCAACGGCGAGTACATCACTCACCTTCGGTTTGCCGACGATATAGTGGTCATGGCTGAGACCATGGAAGACCTCAGTAAAATGCTCGATGACCTCAGTAGAGCTTCCGAAAGAGTGGGTCTTAAAATGAACATGGACAAAACCAAAGTTATGTCGAATGTTCATGTAACACCCACTCCTATCAAGATCGGAGACTCTACGCTCGAAGTTGTAGACGATTATGTCTACCTGGGACAAACGGTCCAGTTGGGTAGATCTAACTTCGAGAAAGAGGTCAATCGTCGAATCCGACTCGGCTGGGCAGCGTTCGGGAAGCTGCGCAGTATCTTCTCGTCCAACTTACCCCAGTGTCTCAAGACGAAAGTCTATGACCAGTGTGTGTTGCCAGTGATTACATACGGGACCGAAACGTGGTCGCTCACAATGGGCCTCATCAGAAAGCTCAAAGTCACCCAAAGGGCAATGGAGAGGGCTATGCTCGGAGTTTCCTTGCGTGATCAAATCAGAAATGAGGACATCCGCATGAGAACCAAAGTTACCGACGTAGCCCGAAGAATCGCCAGACTTAAGTGGCAATGGGCAGGGCACATTGCTCGCAGAACGGATGGCCGATGGGGCCGAAAAGTTCTGGAATGGCGACCGCGAACCGGAAGACGTTGCGTTGGAAGGCCTCCCACTAGGTGGACCGATGACCTGGTCAAGGTTGCAGGAACCCGCTGGATGAGAGACGCACGGGACCGGTCAATGTGGCGACGCCTGGGGGAGGCCTATGTCCAGCAGTGGACGTCTTTTGGCTGAAATGATGAATGAGTGCCTATAAAATTTAAGGGTGGCCCTCGATTTCCCTGGGATACCATCATCAGATCCTGACTTGGTGACCTCGGGAGAATATTCTTTCGAATACAAAAATAATTTTGAAAATCTGTTTATTAATGACGGAGATATCTGGAAACAAACATACAAAAGGCAAGCATAGAGGCGAATTGAGAACCTCCTCCTTTTTGATTGTCGGTTGAAAAAATCTAATCGTGCTTTAGTTCCTTGAATCTATTCCGCCTGATTGATCGCAATCCGGTTTTATTTGACGCCTCACCTCCGCACCCGGTCCGGAACGGTCCGGAACAAACAATTGCTAAAATCCAATCAACAGACAAAGGGACACTTTTTCTCGGCACAATTGTATCCGGCGGCATCCGCAGGGTTGCTAAGAGATCGCCTTTGCACTGATCGTTGGCTGTTTTATTTGGTGGAATGTGTTTTTTTGGTTTTATTATATACGAATACGACTACACAGCTACACACGGGTACAATTTCTAATTCCTTGTGTTTGAGATTTGTGTTTAAAAATTCAGTTTGTGCATCTGTCCGAATGTATTTATTAATCTTATCACTCTGAAACTATCTTTCGACGTTTTATGAGTGTGCATGTTTGTTTTTGTGGAATAAAATATTTTGATTGATTGATCACATAATATTAATCTACGATAATAAATGTGATTGATTTTGTGATCCCTATTCTACGTAAATTTTTTATTTTTCCAAATTCGCTAACCCTATAACCCGATAGAGGTAGCACCGCGGTGCCAATTCGTCAAAGAACGTCGAGCGTCGCGTCAGCGAGGACATTTGAATTGCAGCAGGCACCGAGCATCTCAAGATATTGATACACTTGGCTCACAGCCTCGCAGTAAATCGCCTTATAACGTCGTATCGTCCAGAGACGTAAGATTGACTTGCATATTATGGGATGTGATGTGGGACCGTCTGTTACCTGTAGCTCAGGTCTAGTGTGCTAGTCACATAATATACCATCTCAACATGAATGATATAATGTACCAAGATTTTGTAACAAATTCTGATTTAAAAGAGTGTCCATGGAGTTTCTTGCCCGTTCTTCTTCATGAGATCTACGTTAGGGAACTGGCAACTGCAGTACTTTCACAAGTTGTTATGCCTTGTGATTGTGACTGTAGCGTAGGAGTGCAATGCGTCGTTTCGGGAGTTGCTGCGTCGGGCTGCGCGGCGCCGGATGTTACCGGCGGCGAGTGCTGTGGGTGCGGGGGCGCGCGGCGGCGTGTGCCGTGGCGGCGGGTGTGCGGGGCTCCGGGTCTCGTGGTGGCGGTTGCGCGTTGAGGCGTGCATTCGTTGTTCCGTGATTCGGGGTCTCGAGCATTCGTTGTTGCGGTTGCTTCGCTGCGTGCTTTCGTGCTCGCAGTGTTCGTTGTTGCGGGCATTCGGTGGCGTGTGGTTCGGCGTGGTGGCTTTCGGAATGACGTATTGCACTCGTAGTTTCGTTCTTCTTCCGTCCTTCTGACATTCAAAAGTGCCTGTAATGGCTTAATTGAAATAAAATATTTGAGTTTGAGTTTGAGTTTTGAGTTCTAAGTCTGTGCTGTATTAGGCATATTGGGCACAACTTGGGATAAGGTTTTTTGTACAAAGAAATTTTGACGATTTGTTTGTGAAGTAGGAGTAGAGTCACAATCTCCAGAGACAAGTTTAAACTGTCTATGAGCCGCGCGCATTACATTCAATACTCCCCGTCTGCAACTTTGCGACTAAACAATTTGCAAGCCAGCAGAAGTCGCGATACAAAATAATGTTGAATGCCGAACACGTCGGAGGACCAGCGGCCGTGCACCTCAGACGCGCATTCAAACGAGTCACAATACGCGCAGTATCCATTGTGCGCCGCTTCAATGTGCAGTCAAATTGCGGACATCCTGACTGCGTGCTGCTTGTTGCCGCTTTGTGAACATTTAATATCGTTTAGATGTCAATACGGGATTTGAAAATGCTTTGAACGAATTCTAGTTTGCACCTGACAGTGGACTTTCAGAACGATTTTTCAGATTTACCCGAACGAAAGCGGCTAAAAGAAGGGTAATATTTTGTATGGTTTGTGTTCAGCTGGTTCTCTGTGTGACGTGATTATGTAGTTAGTAGCTGGTTGTGGTTCCTAAAATATGTAACCTCTATCTAGAATTTCAATCACTTTTCGTCTCTTTGAGGCTTTACGGCTGTGTTCTGACCCCAGCTTGTGGCATTAATCTAGCTTACACATTATATGCATACGCACCACATACTTCGTACACCGAGCCGCACATAGCAAAGCTACGTAACACTTATATATATCACTTTGGTCACTCCGCAATAATTCCATAAACGAGTAAGCATGGCATTAAACACGGCACTCGTGTGCGATTCGAGTGGGCTTATTGATTTTAGATTAATTACCGAGCTCCCGCGCCAGCCGAGCTTTGAGCCATTCGCGATCCTTTTAATTTATACGATATTTTGATTCAATCTAACCCGGTACGTAATTGTTGGAAAATTTCGTGTTATTCATACCAATGTGGCCATGACATATTTGGACATCTGTCCATCGTGGCCAATAAGCTTGACGTGCTATGCTTCGTGATAACGTATCGTTTGTGGTGTTTACATAATAGTCCCTGGCTTTTGGTGTAATGGTGAACAATGGGCTTCTCAAGGCAACTTAGAACGTCTAATAGTAAGTTTGCAGTATAGTTTATGCTTAAGAGAATATTAATTTATCTAATACTTTGAGCACACATAATAATAAAGAGGCAGACTTAATACCAAAGGCATTCTCTACTAGTAAACCTTTCGGTTAAAGAGTCCTTGCCTGAAGCATTGATGTTATTTAACCTACAGTTAATTGCAATCGTTAGAAAACCTTAGATACGTTCACAAACACAAAAGGCCGAGATAATTACAAACCGGTCTATTGCAGACATATCGCAGTACAAAATAATTAAACAAACGCACAGTTATTTGCCACAAACGTAATACAAGCTGATACCTCGTTTAATTTTGTTTTGAAATAATTTATATGCGGCCCGCCGCAAACCATACCGCCACGAACAAATTTATCTGTATAATTGTTAATCTGAGCTCAATACAATATATTGGTTATCACACGTTCGAACGATAAATAGAAAATAATAAAAACAAAATTACAGTAAAATCTTTATATCAACACTGAAATGCATTTCAGTGTTTCCCCCGATTTAAAAGGTTTTCCAAACGTATAATCTGTCATTATGAAATGCAGGCATTGTACTCGTACCTATAATATTGATACAACTTGTTCATCAACTGGCGAGTGTGAGAAACGCGAGTACATAATAATAAAATTTGATAAAATCGGAAGGCCAACTCGCGCAGACTAGCATGTTTCACACACTGGCCAGTTGACAAACAAGTCATTGAAACACTAGTTTTTAAATGACGACACGGTTGGCGCAGTGGCTCAAGCAATGGACTGCTGCGCTGCGTGTCGCGGGTTCGATCCCCGCACGGAACAAATATTTGTATGATCTACAGATAGTTGTTTCGGGTCTGGGTATTTGTGTATGTGAGTTTAAATGTTTGTGAACGCACCCACGATACAGGAGAAACTCCTAGTGTGGGGCAACGTTTTAAAAAAAAAAAACTTTTCAGTGGAATTTGTTATAATAAACTCAGCATGACTCCATTTTAACAAATAAAATAAAAACCGTTATATCCTGAAACCCGCACTGGGCCCACGTGGTGGATTATAGCCCACTCCCTCTTTTAGAGAAGAATCCTGCGTCCCTTGTCCAGTGGGAAAATTGGCTGATGACGACGATGAACTAAACAACAAAAAGTCATAATGCTGAACTGTTCGCTTACATATTAAAATTAACTCAACATGTTTCAAATGGATAACATTTATCACTACATTATTATAGAACAAAGTCCTCCACCGCGGCTGACTGCCTCATCATTCTCCTGCCCTTATCCCAATTCATTTGGGGTCGGCGCAACATGTCTTCTTCTTCCATACTTCCCTATTTCTCGTCATCTCAGCAGTCACCTCCTTTCTAGCCATATCATCCTTCACACAGTCCATCCATCGTTTCTTTGGCCTTCCTCTCCTTTTATAGCCATCTACATTCATACTCAACATTTTCCTCACAACATTTCCTTCATTCCTTCGCATCACATGTCCATACCACGACAATCGATTACCCATCAACTTTTCATTCACTGGCGCCACTTTCAGACTTCCTCTTATGTACTCATTCCTTATTTTATCCTTTCGCGTCACACCACACATCCCTCTTAGCATTCTCATCTCAGCCACATGCAATTGCCTTTCATTTATCCCTTTTGTGGCCCAACATTCTGATCCATACACGACAGCAGGTCTAACCATGGTCTTATAAATCTTCCCCTTGAGTTTAAGGGGAATGCGGACGTCGCATATTGTTCCCGTGACCTGCCGCCATTTCATCCATCCAGTGCTAATTCTGTGCTTCACACTACGATCTATTTCGCCATCGCTTTGCACGAGTGAACCGAGATACCGAAAGTCGGGGCAAATTGGAAGAAGCACGCCATCTAGCGCTATGGCTCCAGAACTGGAGATACCGCCGAAATCGCAAAACATGTATTCAGTTTTACTTCTGCTGATTTTCAAGCCAACATTCTCCAGCTTCTGTTGCCATTTCTCCAATCTGCTCTGGATCTCAGGTCCATCTTCACCGACAAGAACAATGTCGTCGGCAAACAGCATGCACCAGGGTGCCTCTTCTTGTATGTCCGACGTCAGAGCATCCATAATCAACAAGAAGAGGTAAGGGCTTAAAGCCGACCCTTGGTGCAAGCCTACAGCCACACTGAACTTGTCGGTGTTGCCAGCAGCTGACCGGACGTAGGTACAAGATTGACTGTACATAGCACGAATTAACTCTACATACTTCCCTGGTATACCTTTCTCTTTTAAGGCCCACCACAACACATTCCGAGGTACCCTGTCATACGCTTTCTCCAGATCAATGAACACCATGTGCAAGTTCTTGTGTGCACGTCTGTACTTCTCGCATAATTGGCGAAGTGCAAAAGTGGCGTCCATTGTTCCTCGACCTGGCATAAACCCAAACTGGTTTTGAGTAATCTCACTCTCCTCTCTTATTCTTTTTTCTATCACTTTCTCCCATACTTTCATACTATGTGACATGAGCTTTATTCCCCGATAGTTGTTGCAGTCTTGCACATCACCTTTATTCTTGAAAATAGGCACTAGCGAACTATTGCACCATTCTTCTGGGATCGCTCCTTCATGCAACAACTTATTGAAGAATAAAGTCAGCCACATACATCCATCTTCTTTTAAACACTTCCATACTTCTACTGGTATTTCGTCGGGGCCCATGGCCTTTCCTCTTTTCATACTTTGAACTGCCTTCCTTACTTCATCTATACTGATTTTCCTCACTAATCCCATATTTACTTGTACCTCTTTAAGCACACCATTCCATTCATTCTCTTCATTCATTAACTTTTTAAAATAAAACTTCCATCTGTCTTTTATTTCATTATCTTTTGTTAGAACCTTACCAGCGCCGTCTTTTATACATTTAATATGAATTATATCTCTCGTTCTCCTTTCTCTCGCTTTTGTAATCCGGTAGAGCTCCTTCTGGCCTTTAGGACTGTCCAGTGAGTCATACAACTTATCCTGCGCCTTAGCCCTGGAAACTGCTACCGCCTTTTTTGCCTTTCTCTTCCATTCGTTATAATTCTCTTTCTTCTCATCTTTCAAACTGTCATTCCCGTCTTCACCCTGCCATTCTTTAAACGCAACCTTCTTTTCTTTTAAACTTTTTTGCACATCTTCATTCCACCACCATGTATCCCTATCTATCACACCTTTTCCTTTCGATTCTCCAAACACATCTTTTGCTACTTTCCGTATACAATTCGCCATCTCTTCCCATGATTCATTTACAGATTTTCCTTCCATATCCTTCATTTCAATCATCTTATCGATCACTTGACTCCTAAACATACTTAAACATTCTTCATTTTCTATCATACGCCATCTGGTTCTGGGTGGAGGCCGTTCTTTGTTTCTACTGGACGAGACACAGACTTTTAAATCCATTACGACCAGTCTGTGTTGGGAGACTAGGTCTTCACCTGGCAAGACTTTACAGTTTTTGACGAACCTAAGGCTATTTCGTTTGACCAGGAAAAAGTCTATTTGCGTCGCGTGGTGGCCACTTTTATAAGTAATGAGATGTTCATCTCTTTTTTTATACCACGTATTGGTTATTGCCAGGTCGAAGGCAGAAGCAGCTTGCAGCAGTGTCTCGCCGTCAGTGTTACGGTCTCCGTACCCCCAACCGCCATGCACTCTCTCATACCCATCCGTCATTCTTCCTACATGCCCGTTGAAATCACCCCCCACATACACTTCTTCACTATCCTGCACATCCAACATCACTCGATCAAAGTCTTCCCAGAACTTTTCTTTCACGCTCTCCTCACTTCCTGACTGGGGTGCATACACACTAACTATATTCATCACCAAACTATCAACAATCACTTTTACAGCTATCACTCTATCGCTCACTCTTTTAACATCCACAACACATTCTTTCAACTCACTATCCAGAACTATTCCCACACCATTTCGCTTGCCATCGCTGCCACAATAATAAAACTTGTATCCTTCTCCTATCTCTCTTGCCTTCTCACCCTTCCACTTAGTCTCTTGCAGACACGCTATTTTTATTCGTCGCTTTTTTAAAACATCTGCTAACTCTCTTCCTCTTCCAGTCATCGTACCTACATTCCAGCTCGCACACCTCATTCTTACTTCTCTTACTCTCTGAGCTTGCGTCTTACGTCGCACCCGCCCGTTCTGGTGCGACAACCCTTGTCCATTTCCCGCAGTGACCGGGTGCTGCCCCTGCGCGTCGCCTGAGGGGTACGCCCTAGCTCTAACATTACTTTCATTTATATGACTCATGTTGCTTTGGGTTTTGGCAGTTCTTTTTATGACCGGCCGCCTGCCTGACGTCAACCCTCCTTGGGAATGCTATTGTGCGTATCTTTTAAATGTAAGTACGCTAAGTATTCCATTTGTCGCCTCTTACGACACCCGCTGGATGAGACGGGGTGGTGGCATTCTTTAAGCCCGGCACCACACGCGGCTGACTGCCTGTTCGCAATAAATTTAAAAACTGCACCGATATTCACGCTAATTTTCACCAATGGATTTTAGTACCTATATTATAATTTAGGCTTAAATATAGTGATATTTTTGTTATAGGTGTCCAAAAAAATGAACCGTCTAAGCTTTCAACGAAATTTTTGATCACGTTAACCGATATCTACGCGGGCGAAGCTTTAGGCATCAGCTATTGTGAACTAAATAAATAAATGGCTGTAAAAGCAATATTCTTTTTTATCCAGACAGACGTTGGCTCGTAATCTACTTGGTTAATTAGTGTATGCAGCTCCTTTTAATATCTCATGCCGTACCACTTGAAACACACTCTTCTTATAAACTTTACTTATTTCCCGCGGGAAAAATGTTGGTACAACATGAGTGAACTCTACATTTTGTGAATTGCACTTGCAAACGCTCTGACTTGTTGTAAAAACAGTGAGAGCGTATAATATTAATAGTAGGTTATGTTTGGTTTATATTTTAAAGGAATCTCGATCACATGCGGTGTGTTCTAATTAGTTTTGAGAGAGAAACAAGGACAAATGTACTTAAGTTCAAAGATATCAGCGCGCAATATGACCAAAATACTGTGGTTTTAGTTTTCATGTCGACTCGAAGTACTTGACGTGAGTCGCACAACTGAACTGATGCAATGTTGAGGGCAATACTGTGGTGGCTTGTCCTCTTTCAATAATAATAATAATTTATTCATCAAAAACATTGTAGTACATGCCAACAATTTACAGAATCGTTTAAAATATATGTATGGTGTACAAAGACTACAATAAAATGGTGGGTGAGGTGCTGTATTCCTAGCTAGGTTAATGTTCAATGTAACTATTACACAGAGAACCAATTACATAGGCTAATGCAGCATAAACAACACAATATAATGGACACTGGGCATTTCCTTCCTTCTGCCAGTATAAAAGAGTGAGCTATTATCCATGTCGCGTGCCCAATGCTGGTTAATCACTTCATTACGAAACTATTTTCTCAAATATGAAGATGTTTGTATATTATTTAAATCGCGATATAGTTTTAAAATAGCATGTAGGTACCTTCTTAACATGATCCGATATTTTAAAACTTTTAGGAAAACATGTACCTATTTCTTTTTGAATTGGAATTTTATTTAACCCATGAGAACACAATATTTGAGTCCACATTCTGAAAATGGTCCCCGTGCACATGTATAGAGCCGGTACACTTCGGCTAAGGCATTGTGCACACGAGGGAGGGCGCTGTCATTGTTGCCGCGCACCATTGTCCTTGCGTGCGTAGTTATTTTGGGCAAGGTCTGCACTTCGCCTATATGCCTAAAAAGTATAAAGCACGTGGGCTTATATGGCGTAGTCAAAGATTGGAACTTATCGGTTTATATCAGAGTGAAGTAAAACCTTAAAAAATAGATTCGGTTATAATAATAATATGGTAATCAGTGAAATATGGGTATATTTTACTGTACACTCGGCCCCTCACGGATTACGAGCGTAATCATTTTATATTGGCAGTAAAGAAAAATGGTTTGACGTGTATGTGGGTATAGCTGTATTGTTCAATTGTGCCATGTAAACATGGTAAGACAATATTCTAACAATAATGTTCTTGGACTTCAATAGTTAACAACAGCAGATTCTGATAATAAGTGGCATTTGACTCTCTCCTAATTTTTCCTTTTATCCTATAACTTTTATTTAAATACCTCCTACCGAAGTATACAGACATCTAGAATGAATGTAGATATCGGTGGATGCAGCCACAAGCCACAATGCAAGTTGGGTGTAACAAGAGTGAGCACTTTTGTCAGCAGACAGTAATCCGCGTTTGATTGCGGCGGATCGCTCCATTCCTCATTAATATCGGCGGGCAGAGGTTTTTATTGCTGCCAGGAGTCAATATGGAGGAAGGAGGGATGAAACTGAGGAGGCTAGCGCATAGAAGGTTATGGTTACGTTTACATGTAACGTTTTGAAGTTGGTTCTATACGGTACCTATTCTTAGTAGCTTGAGAATTATGGTTAAAATAAGCGTTAATATACCAGTGCGCGTGTGTGACCAGATGTATGAATGTGGACGAGGCAAAAGGAGTATGTAAGGATTGTAGCAGGTGGCGGTCTGTGGTTTCTGCCTACCCCCATGGGAAAAGGGCGTGAGTTTATGTAAGTATAAGCACTGGCTGTGCTGTAGTTAAATGCTAATTAAAATGTTGAAAATTCTTAAAGGAAGATTAATAATATATTAAGGAATCCCATGGAATTTGCATTTGTGTCTTGATCACTATATGGGATTCATAACAAACAGTACTAAGAACATGAAACTATGACCACAGGATCACCTTCTGGAAGGAATAAGTCGAATTCTTGAAAGTTTTTAAGTTTGTAATTTGTAGTCACCTCCGTGACAATGTCGGTGTGTTTCAGTCGCAATAAAATGTATTTAAACTTGGACTAAGTTTGTCCGTATTTGTGAAAATACATCTACATACATAAAAGCAGTAGAAGTTAAATTCTTGTTCAAATAAATTATCTAAATCTTTGAAATGTATGTACATGATAACAATAACTTGAGCCAGGAGTGAATTGAGCAGAAATTGTTCGTCAATTGATTGCCAGTCTCTAAAACAGCAATAATTAATGTTGGCAGTGTTGCCAGGCGCACAACAACACCTAGTACAAACATAGTTGTTGGTACTGCGTGGGCGATGTTTACCTACTCAACAATTATACAACAACGCAATTTACATACATACACACACGAACAACTCGTTACACTGAAATAACATTCATTAAGTACCTACGCATAAACTTTTAGGAGACAATATTTCTATGAACTACTCAGTTACCCAATAAATATACTACCATGACTCCATGAACACATCGTCATCATATTACTAAATGACGTCTACTGCTCGACATAGCGTCACTCAGTCTTATGTTTTCCACATCTAGTGGGTTACAAACAGTCATACAACAACAAAATTCACTTTATTCATAAAATTGTCTTAACATTGTTATGTTAAGACAATTTTAACTTATAACTTTACACCTGTGTGCCCCTACGCTGCGGGTTGTTCAAAAGAGATACCGCGGCATCGGACACAAAGGGCTAAGAAGAAACATAGGTGGTTTTTAGTCAGTAGAGTCACTACCTTCCTCTACGCCCTGTGCGGAAGAAGTCATTTGATGATTTCACACCGTCCAAACAAAAAAAAACGGTTAGGTAGATGCGTATTATTGTTGATCGTATTAATGTGAAAGCATCGGGTTACTTAGGTTTTATAAGCAGTGACTAAATTACTTAGAAACACCTAACCTCCATGTCAAAATAACAATCTGCTCCACTTTCATCAATCATTAACATTTACATCTTGAAACGTGCTCAACCAAGCAGTCACAACCTACCTACACAACCCTCCCAATGATTACTCAACTCTCAATTACCAACATCACAAGTTCAACCCTAACGCGCTATCTGCGCCATAACCCGTAAGTGCCAACTTTGCGCCACACTCGGGGTTACCCGTGAGTTGCGCAACTTTGCCCGCCTGCCAATAGGACAACTATCTCGGATCGAAGAGGTACTAATGCTCGGATCGCGCCGCGCGCCGAGGATCGCTCCGTACAGCACTCCCGAGGCCAGATATTGTAAAGTTCCCATCAAACTGTTCTCGGTATCAGCAAGTCAAATATAAGGGTGGTCCCACAGTGCCAGCGCGGCAGCGGACTGCTTTACATAAAGTTAATGTGTGCTGTGGGACTTGTATGCGAATTTATTTACGGTTACGATGTTTATTTGAGTTTGGGCGTTGGAATCGAATTGGTATGAGGTGTGGTCTAACTTAAAGTATATTTGAATTGATTATTATTATCTAGGGACACAGGTATAAGGACATTTTTAACCGACTTCCCAAAAGGAGGAGGTTCTCAATTCGATAGGTATGTTTTTTTTTTCTATGTATGTACACCGATTACGCCGAAATTAATGATCCGATTTACGTGATTTTTTTTTTGTTTAATGCGGAATAGTTGCCATTTGGTCCCATAAAAATTAAGTATAGTTTGGCCAAGTACTTTCCATTTTATGAAGATTTTTCTTAATTTATGAATATTTTCGTTGATGTGTGTTCTCGAATAACTTCGTCGTTTATGAACCAATTTTGATGATTCTTTTTTTATTGTGAAGGAGATGTTTTAAGGGGTGTACTATGATATGGAAACCAGAACCTGGTGATGGAATCCCAGAGAACTTGAGGGTAACCCTCAAATTTCATAGGCACGTTTTACGTGTTTTTTTTGTCGAATGTTAGGTTTCTTAGTCGAATGTTAAATGTAAAGTACTCGTAATTAATATTTCTATAGGATATTAAAACTAAAAATGAAAAAATAAAAACCTTTTTTGCAAAAAAAAAACAACCGACTTCAAAAACACCAAAAAGTGAAAAATAAACTCAGAAGAAAAATCTGCTTCTGAAGTCGGTGGCAAAAAAACGAAATGAAACAAACAAATGTCACCGACTTCAGAAGCAGATTTTTCTTCTGAGTTTATTTTTCACTTTTTGGTGTTTTTGAAGTCGGTTGTTCTTTTTTTGCAAAAAAGTTTTTTTTATTTACTGGTTATCTCAGCACTGATAGCCTTAAATCAACAATTTTACATTCTGTTTAACGAAGCTATAACTTTTGCAATGTATGGAATAATATAAAGACAATAAACTGTGTGCAGCTTGTTGATGTTATATCACATTTCTCAAATCAAACTTCATCATCATCATCTCTCCATCCCTTTCCCATGGAACTTGTGGTTGTCGCAAACGTATCGCTCTTGTTTAATCCAAACAATCTGACGGGTTCCTAAATCGCTCTCACAACCGCTGCCCGCCTCCGCCTCTCAGCATGCCCCAGAGTGTTATCACGGGTGCTCCTCAGGGACGCATCATCGTTACACTTGCCGGAATAATTTCCATTGTAAAAGCAAACAGAGAGCGGCGGGAATACTCCGCCTGCCTGCCCGGCTGCCCGCCTCGGCCGCTTAACTGAGATATCTAATGTAAGCCTGTATGGAACACTGACTGATGGCTTTTTTGAATGATGTATTACAAACAGGTATTGTAAGATATCGATTCTGATTAGCGTGAATCGTGAAGTAAGAGTGTAGACTTTAATATTCCGGTTATTATATCGAAAAGCGTACACCTCCGGAACATGAACGTGCGAATAGATATGGTGTGCCCGTTCGGGTTCCTTGGCAACAGAACAGTTTTTTAAGAAGAGCTTACATTGATTACTGATTTATCACGTATAACTTTGTTACAACGGTAGACTGGAGAGCTCCCTCTAACATAAGCTATTTACAGTGATTATAACTTTCAATCATCGCGTTCAGGTGCATTGATGAAATTCACCGTGACTGAAGAAAGACGAAGCAGAAAATTCTAATCCTTCCCACACCTTACGAAGCAAAACCTCGTTCAGCACCAAGGGAAGCGCAAACTTGGCGACGACCAATCAAAATTAATAACATTATCAAACAGCTGAAGTGCGTCGCCGTCAACATGATAAGCCGGGGGTGGTCTCTGGTCCCCCTGGGCCGGGTGCCGGGTGTCAGCCGGTCCGGTGCCGGCGCCGGTTCAAAGCCGGCTGAGAGCTGTGTCGGCACGCCGCTAGCTGAATTTCTAATTAATCCACTGCAGATACTAAGGATTTCGCTTATTGTTGTATCTTTGTAAGATTTTAGTTAAATTATGATGGGAAGTTTTTTGTCGTCTTTATTATAATAGTTCGAGGGGTCCCTTTGTTGCTCTGGTTTCTGTTACAAGTATTTTTTTATTTTAAAGACTAAATCCGTACTCATAAGAGATTATTCCAGCAGCGTCCTTCCAGATCGTTCTCAAATCCCTGCGTAATAAATATATTCCAAAACCATAAATGATGTCCCGGCGGCTATATTTTAGGCTTCGTTTATGTTTGATGGTCATAAGTTATGTGTTAGGAACAGTGACGTCACGATATGTCGTCGATCTAATCGATCTTGTTTGTTGAGCACAAAAGGTTAGTAGACAATATCGCGTATAATTATTATCGTTCCTCTGATTTATTGCTGCAGTCACGTGCCTATCTTGTCCAATATGTTATAATCCCTTTCATTTGGCATCATTACGTTACTTTTGCTAACGTCTCACAACCTTATGTCTGAATAGTGACGTGCCACCACAGTGTCGATGTCATCGATCACCAGCGGCCATCAGACAATGTCACCGCGACCGCAACCGTCACTATCCATCATTAACGCATGGTTTGACGAACTGGAGATACGTGTCGGTCTGTTCATGTGTTTGTGTGGATTCTTAATAATTAGGTACATTATATATTAAAGAACCAAGTGTTTAAGAGTATTTCTCAAAATAAGTGTACATCTGTTGAAAAAAAAGTGTGCCTCGAAATAGTAACAAAGTTTCAATGTTTTTATTTAACCATACATACAAAAAATAACATATTTGTGAAGAAAAACTATTAAACTTTAAAGTTGTGAAGATTAAATGGTAAAACCATAGTATTCAATCAATTTTAGAAAGCTTTTTTAAAAAGATGTTTTTTGCGTTTCATACAAAAATCAAATTGCCACCCTACGACTTCATACATGTAACACTTCATAAAATTCGAAATGTCGCGTTAATATTGTGCATTTTTTGTATTACAGACCTTGATTAAATGTAGTTTCTTTATCAAAGTGATTTTCTATGGGGTTTCATAGTAAAATATAAAAAAAAATGCGAAAAACAAAATGAGTCGTGCCCATTTACTTTTTAGTAACTTACTCTTTAGTTACGTTTTATTTCTACTTCCACGTAATTTCTGAACGCATCCGTTACCTTCTAACACGGGCAACACTAGCATCATTCTGATTGGCTGTAGGTCTGACGTCTCCGCCATAACTTTTAATGTGAAAATCAGTTTTGAACGTGTTATCCAAGGGAGATTACTTTTTCGTAATAAGAAATACTTTTTCACTTTTTCACATTAAGATAAGTCTTGATTTATGTATGTTATTGTAATACGTGTCGTACGAACATTTAAGCGTATTATATTATTTGCAGTTTCAGGTTTTATCAAACCATCGACTTATTATGATCTTAATTTGTACAATTTTCGTTGCTTTTTCGTAACGTTTTTTATGAATTTCGTTACGTTATGAAAAAGTATAGTGTAAAGCTGAGTGTTTAAAGCTCTTAAAACTTTGCCAATATTAAAACCTTAGTGAACATTCACTGGCAAATAGTTCTTTACGAACTTTAAAGTCTCATATGCTTTATTTAATAGGTTGGTTTATAGCCTTATGTTTACTATTTAGTAACATCTAGAACTATTTCATAACAATATTTCGTAACAACTTTTTCGTTACGTACACTTTTTTTGAGAAATACTCTTAAATGTTAATAGTAGTTTATGCGACTGTGCTTAATGAAGGGCATTACAACACGTGTTGTAATGCCTAATTATGTATAGTTGCTTACTACTTTATCTACCCAAATATCATAAGGGCTCTATGATGGGTTCAGGAACCATAGGGAAGTGACCAACATTGTTACCAGTGTAATGCAATAAAAAATAAACAGGTTATTAGTTGCATTCGTCGCTGCATTTACGATATCTGGCGGAGTGTTCATGTCAACTTCTGAGTCACTATCACTCATTTTCGACAGAAATAAAGAACTTATCAGAAAATTTGACAGTTCCATGATGGAACTGTCAATGGTACTAGTGACAACGAACCATTAGAGAGGTTTTATGATATTTAGGTAGATAAAGTATATTACTGAGCTTAACTTACAGTCGTCAGAATTCTAACTTAGCAATTTCGATATGGAAGCTAAAAAAATCTGATATTTTTGTTTCAGATTTCCCAGGATAATTGAATACCTTTTAGTAATGTTCGAGTGGACTATTAGAACAAACTAGTTGTCTGTCTGTATCATCGATACCAGAATCGAATCTCGTGCAATATCTAACATCGTTGCAGGAATGAGGTTCAGAGAAAATAGCATCGACGAACCAGTTCGTTAAGTCCGTCACGAGAAACACGCGATGTGTCGATGGAGGGACAATGCTTCATGTTACCAACATCCAATTGTGGAAACTAGTTAGGGGATTACAACTGAAATTCAATATCACCTTTGTGCGATCAAATTCAAACTTTAGCAATATGAGTATTATGATGCATCGTTCTATGAAAGACACGAATCAGTTCCGAGCGATTGACGCCGCGTTTGTGAATATGGGATATTATGATTTCGTCGTATATGTCGCCGCGAGAATGTCTTTCGAATAAGATAATTATTCAATCTAATTGATAACCAGCTTATATTGATGAACCTGCCATCTCTTGAGATGCTGGCACACACAATTATTACAAAGGTCAAAAGTGCGACAGTGCCATCTATTGACTTTTCTGCTAAGACCACCACATAGATGGAATGTAAACGAATACGATTTTAATGGTCAATAACTCAATTTATAATCTGAAACTACAACTAAATCAGTTGCTATAAGTAATTATAAACTAAAAAGTCATAAGATCATTTTGTAGAGCAATTCAATAATAGAAAACCCATTGTCTGTTTTAAATCCTAAATCAACCGGAAATGCTTTGTAACATTTTGTTGTAAAGAAATGAACCTATTAACTAGACATTAACGCCATTACATTAATAATGGTATTGTTTTATTGTTAAACAATTAATATAATCAATAATTGTGAAGTATTCTAGTACTGTTTGTTAGTTTTAACTGATTAAGTAATTAATTACTATACTGAGTATAGCTTACGGTTCGGATAGACACAAGAGACGCGTCTGATGTAAGATGGACGGCGGCGCTAGTTATGTTTAGCGAATAATTGCAATAATAAGTAAATGAAAGTGGATTTTGATGTGATTAATGTTAATTAGTGCAAATGATAATTGTAACATGATTTAAAACAGTGTATAAGGAGTTTCTTTGCCTATTCTTCTCCCAAAAGACCAACCAAGCAATGTGTGTGATTTCAACTACCCATTTACCCATCTGCCACGAAAAGGAATCTAAGGCGAAGACAATATGGCGGAGCCTGCATTGATATCAAAGAACAGCATTCCTCCGGTGGGTTTTCCCGCCGTTTTATATACAATTTATTTGTGGTAAATGAATTATTTGAAGTATTTTTGTTGTAATTTCAAAATAACAGCTGTTTACTGAATGCAAATGAAAATATTACAGCACTTATAAAAACACTGTTTTTAGTTTTTGTCTCTCTGTGTATTTGTTCCAGTTAATGTTTGAAACGGCTGAACCCATTCTGACAAGATATCTATTCTGATGTTATAAGGACGAACTAAGTGCTTTTATTTTTCAAATACATTCATAATAATACTACAACTATTTATAACATTGTTTTGTAACGGTTTATACTTCAAGAAGTAAATGTACAAAATTTATCGTGACTTGCTCATAATGTATACTCCGATCTCAATCTACCTTTGTCAGTAGACACCGCCGCGTGTCGTAGAATCCTTCACGCTACCGGTGACCCTTTGCTAATATTTGATCAGTTTTCAAAATAACTAGCCAGTGGAAGACCGAATCTTGTATGCGTAATGTATTTACCTATACGATTTATTGAACGTGGTTTATTAAAATTCTGTTTCTTATTTGTATACTATGCTTTCATTTCCTGAATCAAAATGTCCACATTGCGGTCATGACATCAATCACGGCTATTTGGTGGTGACGTCACGATCCTGTGCGTAGATCCATCACCCCGTGACCCTTCGAATATTTGCTCCCATTGATTGAATATGACGAGCCCCCGATTATATTGGAGATTAGGCGACCGTTGAAACTGGACACTGGAAGTTCCGACATTTGTGCCAGCGAGAGAATGAGTCGGCAGCTTTAATCTTTTAATATCGCTATGGATGAATTATGCCCATTCATCTGAAATGCTAATAATATGGATGAGATGAAAATCTCTGGAACCTTTACCCAAAGAAAGTGAACAAAGAACACCAATGTAAATCTCGGTGTGCAATCTACTGACTGGTAGGTTGTATGTTCCTTTCTTGAGGTGTCCGCATGCAGCCAGTCCACTGTCCGGGTTTAGAATTATATTTCAGGAAGTACATTATAATGTAATCTCTCAAAGTTCGCTCTCCATAGTCCGGTTCGCTCAGGTGCCTTTTCATTTGTGGGTTACCACAAATGAAAAGGCATATGATGCCTAGTATAAATTACTACAAAGATATAGTCAGTTCACGCCAGCAGCGTGGCACGTCTCTGGTCCACCTCAGCGCCCGTTTACATATCACGTTGACCCGAGCTAGTATTCGCACAGATTTAACATGACTGGCTATTTCACTAGACAATTTTATTAGGGTGTTGGTCGAGCCATACAGCCATTATGACAAAATTCTTGAGAACTCTAGAAAGAAAATGGTAGGTAGCTAGGCTTGCACGTCATGACGTGAGTACAGCTAAAAAAATAGGTAAAGTTAGTTATGTCTTTCATTTCAGCAAAAGTAGTCGCGATGAAAATTAAATGATACGTTGTTATTTACGAAAATTTGAATGACGGCAGTCACTATTTTAACTACGAACAATGTTTCATGATTGCGACGCGAGCCGCAGACCAAACTTGTATTACCGAGTTACATGCAAGTATTTGGCTTTAATTTAGTCCTACTTTCATCTCACGCATAACTTTAGTGTTAACCTATTCCAGCGTAGTTGAAATACGTGGAATTCCCAAACACGACGTTTGGGAATTTCAGCAATTTACTTTGTTTATTCCAGTTTGGATGTTATTTATTATTACACGCTTATGCTATGTTGGAATTATGAGTATCGTTTTGCTTGGTCGTGTAAAAAGGGTCACGTTCTGGTGGTATCAGACTGTTTGCAGGGCGCGTTAACGTTGTACTTTTGATCATTCTGCACCAAATGACGCTACTTAATAATCACCTATAAAAATCTACGGCAAGTTATTTCCTCAAGACAATTTCATTTTATAACGGTATAAATCTCTTTTTAATGACGTTTTATACTGAATGTAGATGTTAATCTCTCGTAATTCTCAATAAAACTAACTCAAAAGTAAGATGTTATCTCTAACGAGTTTTAGAAAACAAAATAAGCTTTAACGTTTGTAATTGGTTTTCGTTCAACGATAAACAGCGCCCTGCATTTTCTAACAATCAGTATTTCCATTTGAAACCTCATCCCATTGTATTTGTGTTAAGTGCCAATATGGCGTCCAGATATTTGGCGCGAACGGCGGCCATGATGGGCGGCCATGACGGCGTCCGTGCGAGCGGTTAATTTAAACTGACAGCGCAGAGACGAGTGTGATTACGTCACCGTATCACCTGGGTAACGTTGTGAGCCTCGGACATAAAGAGCTAAGAAAGAACATGTGTGGTTTTTAGTCAGTAGAAGTTTGACACTCCCTACCACTTCGCATAGCGGGAGAGGCATTTAATAATTTTCCACCATCCAAAAAAAAAGGGTTAAGAATAAGACATTATTTTGGAATTTTAGTAAAACTGTCATCGGCTGCCTAGCCTTTTCCTACCTATGTGAGGGCCTGCTTCAAGTCTAATCAGATACAGCTGAATACCAGCATGTTACATGGAGAGCATGCCTGTGTAACCTGCAGAACCTAGTTAGTACTGGATAATAATATTATGATAGCCCTCGGTAAGACTGTTAACCAGACTTTTGGACCACTGACTACCTGTAACGACCGTCAAAGACCTACAAATGACACTCGAGACCGACAGCTTAACCTGCTTTCCGCTCTAAGTAATGCGGATCACCCACCACCCATCCACAGGCCTACCTTGGCAACTGCTTAACCTGAACATCGACCCGGCGACTGTTATTATTTAGTCACGAGATTTTAATAACATTGTATGCTTCCATTATAGTTTTTTAAGTTTTTCTCAAAAGCGTTCGTGTTATTTATTACGAACTGATTTCTCTGAAAATATAGCCGAAAGCACAAAAGACAACTACTAATTGATATAAAGGTTGAATATTGAACTCGTTGTTTTCCAGAGGGGATCGGACTGACTCAAAAAAATATGATTCTGTTTAGTCCGTCAGTTAGATTATCGAAAAATATTGGATACGTGTTTTTTGTTTTATCAAATCAATAAAAACTTAAGAAGATAAAGCGCGTCAAAGATCATGGAGTGGGGCTTGAAACGTCACTTGAAGGTACAAAATGTACTAGCATATGACGTCACACGAGTTTTCGAAGCACTGTATCGTCTTCATTTTTTGTTTAGGTGAAAAAAGCAAAAATATGTGGTCAATATTTTTTGGAAATCTATCTGACGGACTAATTAGTTTTTTTTTTGTCCGATCCCCTATTCTCAAATTATTCCTCTGCGAAAAACTTTAATCCAGAATATTATTAAACAAGTATAAAACATTTAAAATATATCCAAACGAAACAAAGAAATGAACACAAAGTTTTAAGCATAAAACCTCGAAATCCTTTTTAAAATTGCAGTCGGGCGGTATGATGCATGTAATTAAAAAGTGGGGCAATGTTACATACGGGGTACCAGCGATGTAGGAGCTCTCGATATGGTCATGTAAGACGAGTGGAAGGTTCTACCAACATCGGTTATGTGGGAGGAAGGGTGCAGGGTGGTGGGGTTTCCGTCGATGAAACCGCGAAGCTATGATATTCGCGCCGGCTGCGCGTGATAGATATGTTGATGCACGGACAGAATGTCGGAATTAAAATTTATATTTTAAAAAATCTCGTGGATTTTTTCAATGAGAGAAAAATCATTAGTGGTTCTCTTTTTAAATACCGGTGGCTATTGGTATTACGTAAAATTTACTCGACAGTACTTATACAGCCGTATGGGGTGATTACACGAGACCTATGTAGCTGAGTGAAGTGGACTTCAAGAGAGGCCTTTACTGATTTTTAATTAAAAGTGCTTTCAAGTATCCTGGCGTCCAATACGGCCAGTGAACAAGGATACTAATCAAGTTTCAGCAAATATGCAATAAGTAGTGGAGTTAGCCACAACTTTTGACGTATGGTGCACTTGCACATTTAAATTTTTACGAACATGTTTTGCTCGTAGGTTTTTTAATTATTTCAGTAAGTGACGCAATGCTGACAGAATGCCACGCTTTTCTAGAAAAAGTTTATTTAATTATTTCATAAACTGCGACTGGGCCATTCGTAATTATGTTGATTTTTGTTACAAAGTTACCATACATCCCTTAATTGCATTACTTCTAGGAAATGAACCTGAGCTCGCTCAAATGTGTAGAACAATAATAAGTTGTGTCTTTGTTTCACTGTAACTTCGTAATAATGTTTATTATATGAGTGGATGAAATTACAGTTACTAGAAACATAGTCGTTAAATGTATCTCCTTACAAATTGAATTCTTTCATTTGACTATTTTAAATAAGAAACCTGTTGCATAGTTCTTGACTGAACTACAACGTTTTAAGCCAAACACTATTTTTCCCGGCGCAGAACAAAATGGAGGATAAAAGTGTAGAACAGGCGCTTTGTGGGCTGTGGGGTCGCACCTGAAGAGTGATAAACGATCTATTTACTTGACTATTCCTCTCAGAGAAATGGTTATATATAGTTACCAACTTCCTATACGTAGAAACCTGTGGAACTAAAAAAACCTGGCAAAGAATCCACAAAGAACAAAAGACGTAAACAAAAACTTCAGAAGTTATATAATGTAACTTGTAACGTTATATCCATCAATTATATTTCACTTGGAAGCTGTCTTAATCCTTGGAGTAAATCCATTACATTGGACTTTAAACAAACAGCGGATCTCCGGGCTTAGAGTAACAAGCATACGTAACTCCCATGATTTTACAAACGCCTTAAACTTAAATACGGCCATGTACTTACAAAACGGCAAAATAATGAGAAGTTCCACTCTTAAAAACCAAATAATATGACATTAATTAGAAGCGCAGCACAAGGGTTGGTGCATAATTAAATTTTATATTTATTTTTTGTTTATGTTTAAAACTTTAAAATCAAGTTCATCTTACCTAACAGACAGATGTATTGCTGGGTAGTGTAGGGAGACTGTCTGTGTCTGTTTTGTTTTGATTTATTATGTTTATATTTTTAGAGGTAAGTATAAGGAACAAAAAAATGGCTATGTCAGTCACCAGAGAGCACACCAGCGATGCTCTTAATAGGCAGATCCAAGTTGCTGTGGCCGAAATCGGTCGGGGATCATATATCTATACTAATATTATAAAGCTGAAGAGTTTGTTTGTTAGTTTGAACGCGGTAAACTCAGAAACTGCTGGTTGGAATTGAAAAATTCTTTTTGTGTTGGATAGTTCATTTATCAAGGAAAGCTATAGGCTATATAACATCACGCTACGGCTAATAGGAGCGGAGCATAAATGAAAAATGTTACAAAAACGGGAAACCTTTTTATAGAGCTTCCGCTGTGTGCGCTGCGAAAACGGTTTAAGTTACGCTAATATCATGTATGAAGGAATTGTTCCTCTTTAAAAGTTCAAAAAAAAAGTCCGCGACAGCATATATCTATCTTTTAAGATTGACCTTAACCTTTTTTTACAGTTAAACTGTTAGGTTAAAAAGAATTTTTTTTTGCGAAGCTTATTTAACCCATATGGTATTAATCTATATCTAAATAAATGTGTTTGTTAGAACGGAAATTTAATATAGAATATTAGTGATATTTTTTGGTTCAAAATGAAATACGTGATTTACACATCGACCTTTTGGAAAGTGTAGGCTTTATCCAAACGCGAGACAAATATTTGTAGGGGCATATTTGTTCTGAGGCTAGATGTTTGGGCGAGTTTGTTTTTAGTTCCTTTGGGCACTCGTGACGAATATAGAACACCTACTGTGTTGTTTTTAACTACCTCGTTGGCATACTGGTCGCGACTGCTGCTGACCAAGAGATAGGTATTGGGTTCAGATCCAGTTCCTGCTTGGTAAGATTATCATAAGAAATTCTTAATAGCAGCCTGGAGTTTGGATGTGAGCGTGGATGATTATGTCGACCATGGTCTTATTTCCTATTATTTCGAACAAACTGGTAAAATGGATATCTACTAGACCCCGAAGCTGCTATCACCCTTTTTATTTTTTTGGAGGGTGGGAAATCATCAAGTGACTCCTCCCGCACTGGGCGGAGCTGTAGGGAGTGTCAGACTTCTACTGACTAAAAACCACCCATGTCGCTTCTTAGCTCTTTGCGTCCGAGGTCGCGGTATCTCTGTCGAACAACCCGCAGCCCCGACAGCCTGCAAACCTGCTATCACCGTATGGGACACTTTATGTGTGATAACTTATTTTCATTTATTCGTGTTGTCCAGTTTACGAATCGCTCAGTGGTTCTTCTGTGAGAACCTCCGCATTAAATGCATGTACGAGTAAAGCATTCCGTTCACCGGAGAACAATCCGAGCGTCTCTGCGGCGGATATAAGCCTTTAATATTAAAACCAATCTCTCTGCGACACGTTCAAACTACACGATTGTGACATGGGTTTACAAGTATTTCTGGAAACTATGAGCGTTTAGCGGTTTCCATGAAATCTCAGTGCTTGAAGTCTTTAGTAAAACGTATATGGCGAATGGAAAGATAAAAAAAAAACTTTAATATTCATCCGTCTGTACTTCTGTGAACATTTCATGGAATAACGAATTTAATTTTGACGTACGGAAATTTGGCACTTGTCAAATAAAATCTAAGCCATAATGTGGTTTAGGATATGTTCAATACTGTGGTACGTTCCCGTGAGATAATAGTCAACCTCCTCATAAATTAGATTCTTACAAATCTGTACCACAAGCTGCAAGAACAAAACAACAGTTGTCCTATTTACAGTAACCTACCTACTGCATCCAATAACTTCAAATAGTTCTTCCAAGACCGCTAATAATCAATTCTTGATATTTATCTCCTCATTCCCCGCTCCCGCCTCCGCGTGTACCTTGAACCTCCACCACACTATCACGCACACGACATGACTCTCTCCGCCGACACCTACTTTATATACTAATGCACATGCAGATTGTCCCGCGGCTTGTAATGCCAATATATATTACCGACACATCTTTTATTCACGTGTCCACGGTTCCGCACTCATGTGTAACGAATTATGTATATCCAATGTTGATTTGCTTTAGAACTTTTGAATAGGAGTTAGAAGTTTTATGGAGAAGAGTTTATGGTAATTATCTTTTTGACCATTACACTTTTGTTGGCATTGGTTTAAAATATTAACCATTTCCATTCGCATTACTTTGTGTAATTTATTTCATCACCACTACTCTCAAAACGGTGAAGGAAAACATCGTGAGGAAACTATCATATCTTAGAACCAAAAAATTCGAAGATATGTGACATCTACCAATCCGCATTGGGCCCGCGTGGTGGATTATAGCCCATCCCTCTCCTAGAGAGGAGGCCTGAGTCCCTGCAGTGGGAACAATTTATGCTGATGATGATGATGATTAACCATTTTCATGATCATCATCATCATCCTGCCTTTATCCCATTCTATTGGGGTCAGCGCAACATGTTCTCTTTTCATTCTTCCCTGTTAGATGTCACGGTGACATTTACTCCTTTTTCTGTCATATTATTCCTCACCCAATCCGTCCATTTTGTCTCTGTCCTTCCTCTGCTCCTCCATCCATCAACATTTATATCCATCGCTTTTTTAGTCACATGCTCTTCATCCGTCCTCATGACATGACCATACTAAGACAGACGGTTTCCTTTCAATTTTCTACCATTTTCATGATAATTATAGAATGTTTGCCATCATCACCACCATCGAATATGGTTTTCTACTGTGAAAGCCCTAGCCGATGGTAGTCAAGGCTTCACTTTATATCTTTATATACAGACCTGTGCCTCTGTTACACCAAACCACAAGCCCTTTTGAGAGATAATATATATGTTTTTATCTTAGACACATAATTATTGTATAGATTGACGCCGCGATACCTTTAGCAATGTGATTGTTATGTTCAACCACTTTTGATACAAATACAGGATATTATTTTTAACATAGCGGGTTAATAGTAACTGATGCTCTAATTATATGTAATGGTCTGTAGTCGGAAATTGATTTTTAAATAGGAGATAAAACCACAGATGTAAAGTTCAATATTATAGTCGTTACTTACAATATAGTATTTTAATACGTCTGGATCGCAGTTAAACAGAACTTGACATAAAGTCCTAAAAACAAATTCACAGTACCAAGTTATTTTATTTGAAGTATCTAACTTATAATCTCTTCGTTACAGATCTCATAGAAGAGATCTGAAGCAGCACTCAAACTTTAACATCCAGTGTTATGTAAATGGGATGACCAGATCATTGTGATAGCGATTACAAAAGGTTATGTAAATCGCTTCGTTGACAATATTCCGCCTAACGCCGCGTCCATTACTAACTGAATTATCAAAAACAATTCCAAGTTATTACAATATGAATACGCTGTTTTAATGGCCGCAATAACACCCTAACACTGTAAATCGAACCATATCACCATCCTCTTAAAGCTCTTATTTCGTTGCCGATGATACAGCAAACTCTTTTCATGCCGTCGCATTCGTTTTTATTGTTTGACATTAAGGTTGATTACCGTTTGCGGCAGTGTTCGTGGAAGTTTGTTCAGCAAAGCGTGTTCAACTATAAATCAGGATTGATGAATGAAATCGTTGGATGCAGCGAAAATGTGATGTTATGTGTTTGTGACCGTTTCACGAGCATGGAAGCTGAGAGGTTGATAGCGACATGTTACGATAGTAAACAGTTACACCGAGTTACACGTTTCTAGATTTATTTTGTATTTATTTCCGAGAGTAAAAAATATTAACACTCGACATATAGTTAAATTACTTTCAGATCTAGTAATAGACCAAGATGATTAGATAAAATAAATAATATTTCAAGTATTTTAGAATTAGCTGTAATTATTATTCTAACGCACTTGAATAAATGTCTTGTCCAAAATTTAAGTAAAATGTCAGAAACTCAGTGTCCTCCAGCTCCCAGCGCCCACAAGTGTTTGCTTGACAAAATGTAAGCCCCGCAATTAATTGCCATCAACCGATGAACTAATCAATTTAACTCAAAAGACCACTCGAAGCTCTCGACGAGCCCGCTGCCCACACAGCATACCTTCATCCCGTTAATTCATATTATTGTGGAGAGCAGTTATCGAGGGTGCCGCGTGCCCGCTGGTAGCTATAGCCCACTTGTAGATGAGGACAACAGGGGTTGTGTCCGCAGTTTAGGAAATAATGTGTCTATACTCAGAATAGTATGGACTTAATTCAAAAATCAAAAAAATTGCGTTACGGTCATAGAGGATCACTAAAAGGTACCTACGCACTATTAGGTGAATTTAAAAAAAACTATGTTTTATTGGTACCCATGGCTATATTCTACCTTTGCTTTTTTTATATTCTCATTTTAATTTTGAAAGTTATCATAATAAGGTACATGTAAGGTACAAAAAAATGCTTTATTTATTACGAAATTTACAATTATTACAAATCTGTATTCCACGAAAACGTAATGTCGCAATATTATCCATACTTACAATTTCACAAAGACTGCTCATTAATAAGTTTGTTTAATTTTGTACGTTCGTAGAAAAGCAACATAAATACGCCATTGATATAACTTCTCCGAATAATGAGCAAGTTAATGAAGATATAAAATTACAAATAAATCTGTGTTTGTATGTACTTACCGGCCACGACGATCAGAAGCAACGCTGGGAGCGTGTTGGACCACATGTTGGGCGAACGTTGGGCCAACCTGCCAACAAATCGGATAAACTTTAGATAACGAAGATAATGTAGTTATACAACATATTACAAGTGTCTACAGCTGGAAATGAAACTTGTGTGTGTGGCGACACTTCCAATCATTGTCATCCCAGCCTGTTGGTTGATACTTGTAGCTACTTATATGACAATTTACTTATATGGCATTGGGGTCAACTTTCTGTCTAACCGGATGCAGCTATTTACCAGTATTTTACACGAAGTGACTGCCTATCTGACCTCCACAAAACAGTGAGCACTTGGTAATACAATCCCTTTGGTAAGACTGGTTATTGAGACTATTCGAGCCATTGACTACTTGTCAAACGATATGGCGGGGGCACTATACTAATAACAGTCAAGACCACACTGGGCTTAACGTGCGTGCACGGGGGAAACGCTGTAGATAATCCATGGTCACCCATCTACGGACCCACCTAGGCAAACGCGGCTTTACCCGAAGATAAACCCGAGCGTCTGTTATTATTTCGTCACGAGTTGACGTCTACTGCATGGGGTTTAAAAAATTGATGGCGATTATGTGGGTGCACTAAAATTACACCTATGCAATCCTTCGAGGCAATACAGGCGTAATGTCATGTAAAAAATATACAAGTAACAAAGTTCGTGCACTTAGTTTAAAAACACTCCAGCTAAAATGACTACTAAAATCGACCTTCAATATTGTTATGACTAATATGTGTGAAGAAAAATGGAAGATATCCTCAAGGTGTTGGGAGGAATGAAACGCGGTGACTTCAATAATGTGGACTGTATTACAATAATGATTTACAGGAAGTAAAAACAAACGGTTTCTTTAAATTTGAGAACGCGAGAATCGAATAATATAGCTAGTGCTCGGTAGCGAGGACGTTGACGCAGTGTCGAACCGGCTGATGCGCGCTCGCAGCTGGACTCCGCTAGCGTCTTTATACTATACTTAGATATTTTTTTCAGTTGCTAACACACAACTGGTCTAGAAAGAGGTGGTGATATGATCTGAACACGCACAACGAAGGCTATGTTATAGGCAGTCACCCATTCACGGATCAACCTAGAAAAGCACGGTTAAGCTAAAGATCAACCCTAGCAGCTCTTGTTAATTAGCCACGAGGTCGTCGAATATGAAACACCTAATAAATAAGATTCTGTCACCAGAACATGTTTCAAAAATAAACATTCTCATAATTACAAGTTAAGTTTAACATCTCGAACTGAGCGCAGATGTAATCAACTTCAATGAATGTCCCATTAAGTTCCAAGTGACATGTATTCATTGTTGAACTAAACGACGTTTAATATGTCAAGTGTCATGTGACACGAGTACAGTCAGCTGCAACAATATGTATACACTTGGCGGCGTTTGTAAACAATTTTTGGCTACTGTATTGATTTCATTTTCATGTTCCGTAATGAAACTAATATTTTGGAATCCGTATTATCATAAAACAGGTTATGTTTTTGTTTTTGGCGTTGGGAAATCGTCAAATAACCCCTCCCGCTCTTGGACAGAGCGAAAGGGAATGTCAGACTTCTGCTGACTAAAAACCACCCATGTTCCTTCTTAGCTCTTGTGCCGAGGCCGCGGTATCTCCTTCGAACAACCCGCAGCCCGGACGGGGGTAGGTTATATCTCAAAGTTACAAACGTTATTTCACGATAAATTCGCGTCTGAACTTTGTCCAGTGAATACATATTATTGTTGTGGACTGTACACGACACGATAGGAATAGTTGGTGTGCTATGGATTCGACACCAGTCGTTGATTGATACGAGTATAGTTTGGGACGGCCGACAACCCAGCGTAGCGCGTGAAATTGCTATAGTTTGTTAACTGTGCCGATCTGTAGATTCAGTAGTTTATGCATTTAAAAAACAACTTTTCGTATCACTACTGTCTATATACTACTAACAATTTATTTGATTTGTAGTTATTATTTGCTGGCGCTGAACAAAATAATCATCATCATCATCATTTCAGCCAAAAGACGTCCACTGCTGGACATAGGCCTCCCCCAGGCATTTTTGGGGGGGGTTTGCCATAATCGCCACGCTTGGCAACGCTTGGAACAAAATAATCACATCTGTACAAATAAACCCACTAAAAACAAAACTTGTAAAAAACAGCCAAGTCGCACAACTCAGTTCTTCTACCGTAAAAAAGTAGTGAGATCCATGTAATACCAAGTCAGTTAATTTTTTCAGTCCCTACTTAAGGTACCTTCTATCTTTAAGTTATTACGAAATAAGCTAATCTACAAAATAAATAGATTAACTTGGCCATCGCAAATTGAGGCTTCTAGTTTTATCCACAACGAAGTTAAAGAAGATCGAAAATGGTCTGAACTGTTTCGAGAAAAGGATGGTACGGCCGTGCCGCTTTATTGCTCGACTTGGCGGGGGCGCTGCCGTGCCCCCAGAAAAAATGATGTGTCTGTATGTAGTTTCTAAGTAACAATCTTTTTACTGAAAGCAAACGACTGACTCATTGGTCCAGTGGTCGTAAGCGCGACCGCTGAGTATGAAGTGCTGGGTATGATTCCTGGGTCAGACAAAGTGTTTTTGGGTTTTTCCATCAGGAATTTCTCAGTAGCAGCCACGGAGTCTGGATTTGTGCTCGGTTGATGGCAATAGGCTCGCTCCCTATTACATGGGACTTTAACGTAACTGGCGATATAAGGGGGTATTAATGGCGGCACTTCTGCCTAGAACTTTCGGGGATTACAGGCATGGTGTTATGTTAAGCATAATTATGAAATAATGTACTGCTCTAAAAACTTATTTTTGTGTCTGTCTGTTTCTTCTGGCTAATTTCCGAAACAACAAGATCGATTCTGACGGGACTGAAAGTGCCAGATAACTGATATTTTAGTGAGTAACTTAAGATTATTAAGTTATTTTAGTAAAAGGTTTAGAGTTCGAGCAAAAAAATGAAAACCCATAAAATTGTTAACATCATCCAATTTAAATAGGAAAGCAATATTTTTATAATAATTTCACTTGGAAGCCACGGCCATCAGCTAGCAAAATACTAAAATTTTACGAATCCCTTCGGTAATGTTAAGAAATACCCGCTACTCATAATATATTATTATAATATGTAGTATGATAGATATAGGAACATAATACCAAACTTTCAAAGTACTAGCTAAGCTACATAAAAGTTATTTCAGAAGTTTGAAAATATTTCACATTAACACTCAAATATTTATACATCGTCACACCCGTATCACTATTAAATAAACAGTAGAATGATAAAATAAAAATATATAATTCATCAACTGAAGTTGATGCAATCAACTGCCTCCACGAATACCGGCAAAAACGTAAAAAAACACGGGCAACCAATGTTTTACACTAAGCCTTAATCATCGATAGCTAAATGACTTATCATCACTTAAAGTAGGTCCTTTAAAGAACACGCGCCACCAGCCCCAAATTAATTAAAACAAGGACATACTGATGATCATTCAAACTCCTTTACAGTTATTATTAATACTGAAAACGGGTTTTTTACCATGTTTACTTTTTAGGGTTCCTTTTGAGGCTGTTTTTTTCCTTTTGAGGTATCAAAAGGAAAAAATTGAACCCTTATAGGATCACTCGTGTGTCTGTCTGGTGTATGGTGCTAAAATAACATGGAAAAATCTCTCAATATCTACTATAATAGTACGGAACCCTTCATGTGCAAGTCCAACTTGCACTTGGCCAGTTTTTGTTTGTTTAATATCCCGTTTTCAGTATTAACAATAGTGTTAGTGACCATGTCAGTTTAAAAACTTCAGTCCTTTACAGTTAACTACTAGACGTAACTCTTGTCTAAAAATCAAGATTCCCAATTCCTCCACCATTATAATATTAAGCCGGCAACAATAAAGCGCGGCAAGTGACCGCGCTAACATCACTTTACTTTATTTTGTGCTTTGTTGTGCCGCCGCGGAAGTGGACGCGTTAACTCAACGCGACTTAACCACCCAACACCCAACTACTTTGTTCGGAAAGCCTTTGTAACTCATTTTTGGCTTTTAATTGTGGATTATAGTTTTGTTTTGTCTTTTTCAGGAAGTTGTTAAAGTAAGGTTGAGTTCGTTTTATGTGAGAAGAACAAACGATACAAAACATTTGATATTAAAGTAAACATTAGTTACGAATTTTAATAATAATGGTATATTGTGTTTATAAGCTGGAAGAACTCTAGTGTTACAGTTGCTACATTGTTGTAATATCTTATAACAGCAAAAAGTAGATACAGAATTTATTTGTAGTTCAAAAAATAATATCACATTTATCTACTGTCTTGGCATTATCCTCCAATAAACAGAACTTGCCACAAAATCTTTTTTCCTTAAGTGATGAGGACAGGTCAGTGGTCAGAGGGTGTCAGTACAAACATAACAATACACTTACAGGTATCGTGTTGATATCGGCGCCACTAACTCATCATCCCGTAGCACTCGCTCATAATAAACTATTCAACACAAAAGTTCACCCGCGAAATACTTTCCGATGGCGTAGCTCGTAGCGGGTCTACGGCGTAGCAGAGGACCGCGCGCCTACACACCGCACTCGCGAATGGCGGGAGATGTCGCCGTACTGTGGCCGTACGCCGCGCGCTACGCGACACAGACTAAAATATTCACGCCACAGATGTTCCCATAAACCAGTGAGCCAATTGATTCTCTGCTGCTCAATGTTCCTGTTAAACTTTTATAGGCACACTCGTATAGGTAAGCGCCTCATTTCGTATTCGCTTGTTTCGGACATAATTGAATATGAGACCGTGTTTTGCACAGATTAACGTGGCTTTGTTTCATTCCTATTGTGCGAATTTCGATTAATAATTAAATTTGGCAGCCGGGTTGTAGGTGCTTATACATGTTTGAAATTAGTTTTCGGTCGTTTCACGAATATCGTTGCTGAATACTTTTGATTAGCAGTTTTTGGAATTGTAAACCCTAGTACATTACGATAAGGGCAAATATTAATTGCAGCAAGAAACTAACGCCATAAGTAGAACAGTCGTGTTTAAATAGTGGTCCTTTTATTAAAACAGTTTAGTTTGCTAATTGAATTCTGGGTAGTTATCTCATGCAGGCGTTTTTTTTTACTATTTGTTAATTTCATTGTTTGGAGTAATACTAACTCTCAGATTTGTCATTTTTACGTGATAATCCAAGCTTTTTTTTCTTAGTCTTAGTTAATTCTCTACAAATATATATGTGACGTGATAGATACATTTTACCAAAATAATCGTAAACAAACAACGCCGTAGTCCCGTTTAAAACTCAATTGAAACTCCTCAAAACACAACGACGTCACTTTTAAATAAATTAAAATGTAAATCCGTGGAGTCGTCGGCGTCGATAACTTATAATCCAATAGAATCATAATCGTTGCGAACTGGATCAAACTGGAAGTAGAATTCGGGAGCTTTTCACAGGAATGCGACGAAACTTCCACGAATTTTACTGACTAGCGCTCGTCCGCCAATTTATATGGAGAAATATTTTATGTTGAATGGAACGGTTTATATTCTATAGCATCCGTTTGGTAGGTTATTGGGTTCAAAGTTCTTCTTATCTTATTCAATATAATACGTAGGGCATTTATTGTATCGTATGTATGTGTAAATAGGCGTATTATAGTTGTTATTTTGATATAAATAAACCATCTAACCTATCTTTAACTATTCAAATACTCATTCGCGCTTAACTTACTACGTCAGCTTTTTATCATAACAAAACACAGCGACGTGTCACGTGCCAAGGTAATGTAAAGTAATTTCACAAACACAATAAAACTTTGGTCAGTCCAGTAATAGTTGGTAAGTTGTTATACAAACTTAGAGAACGCAATAAAATGGAAATCGTCGATGGCTGGCGACATCTGACTGTTAGTCGCGCAAACACTCCAGTTTCCCGCCAACGACACGTTCCCGCGGGAACCCTCTAATATTCACGTTCAGATCTCTAAGGAAAAGTTTGCGCTTTGGAAGTCATCGTTTTTCTTTTAAAGATTTGAAAAATCCTAAAGACATGTTACAACCATCCAAAAATTTGCATAGTTTTTAGTGCCCTGATTACAAAATGATTGAATAAAGTACGATAAAATTTAAAAAAAATCGCTAGAGTGATAGATGGCGACTGTTGGTGGCCTTGTAAGGGTTTCCTCTTTAGTATCGCTCTACAACTGAACCTCCACGATTTTAGTGCTACTTCTATAACACGAAGATCACTAAAGCGCATACCTTTTCTGGTTTAACTGTACTCACAGATTTTTAATAAACTTTGAACGGACACTCCACAGATTTCGCCATAACTTTCACGATCTTTTAACTGTACATTATTGTGAAATTGGACCTATTTGTATTGTAAACATTAATTTTACATGAACAGTAAGCTTTGTCAAAGCCAAACGAATGTAATCCTCTTACAGGCTTAATAAAGGTTCATTTGATATTTTATTAACAAATGTTTGTAAGTTTGTTTCGTGGCTCTTCGTCTTCTTTTATGAATATCAGATTAGTACACAGAATATTTTTATAACATAATAACGGTTGTATCCTGAAAACTTATAACCTTATTAATTTTTTTTTAATTATTAGTGTTAATTTTAACTTTGAGACAAATAAATAATTTTATTTATTTATTTATTCTATTTTATTGTCAAACACATTTTTATTATGAGACGAATACTAATATCATCAACATCTACTGCCCAAATTCACCCACTGCTGGGTTTACCAGGCATCTCTTTTCTTGTGCCAATCTCCACGTTCCTGTGCCAGCCTCATACAGATTTTCCCTCGATGGCAATTATACCGTGTGCCCATCTCGCCGCTGGACGACACATTTTTTTCCCCGTTCTTGAAGCATTCAGTTTCAGCAGCAGCAGGTAACTATTTTTTACAATTGTCTTCGATTATTATTTTATTTGTATCATAAATATAATTTTTACAAAACAATGATGAGTATCACATACTCGCGCTATAATCTACCAACTTAACTTCGAACCCGTCCTCTCAGAAGCTCGAACACAAAATCCAGTAAACTCAGTGTGAGCTTAACTCGCGCCGTCTACTCGTTGACTAGCGAGTCTTTCAGTGTTAACACCAGCACAGGAACAGAAGAACCACTCGATCTTATACATAAGTAAATGGTTACCAAAATAACAACGTCAAGAGACACGCACAAGTGTCACTTGTTTCCTTCGCGAGAGTACCGTTATGTCGTGTCGTGGTGACTCCTTATTTTTGCGGGGGGGGTGGGAATTCATCGAATTCATCATTCTGGCGCCTTCTGCGCCTGGACAGAGATAGCCTGCGTCTGGTGGCGGAGACCATCACTGGACACTGTTCACTGGGAATCCACACCCTAGGAATCACTGACAGTCCCCTGTGCAGGGCACGCATGGGGGCGGAGGAAATGGTGGCGCATGTGCTCCTTGAGTGCACAGGCGTTACCAAGATTCGTGAGGAGACCCTTGGAACACCAAGATCCCTTACGGATGCCTGAGGATACCGGGAAGTCTGATCTGTTTCTGGAGGGAGGTGGGCTGATTGGAGTAATCGGCCACCATGGCTCACGCACAATGGTCCACTTCAAGGAAACCTAAACCCCATGATAAAATAAAACCACCCATGTTCCTTCTTAGCCCTTTGTTCAAATTCAAAATTCTAATTAAAAAATCTTTATTTGTGACACATAGGTAAAAGAGTTATCAGGTGTTATCAAAAGAATATATAGTATCACTATGTGCTGCCTTGCAAGGCATATAAATAATGTCTACACATTAATGTGTCGGGGCCGTGGTATCTCTTTCGAACAACCCGCAGCCCTGACGGTATCCGCAGGCCCAACGGGATCGTTGTAGCTCCAGGCATGTACTTTGCAACACTACGCATGTAGCTTGTAAAGCGGTTGATTTGTGGAGTAGGTCTTCTGAGTTTACCTGTGTGATGGTTTTTATCAGTGGCTGACAGTGGCTGGCGGCCGCAGATACCGCGCCAACCGAGCGAATTCAAAGATATTTCAACTTTCAACACTTATTTTATACACTGAAGGATTCGCGCGCTCATTCTAACTGACGACCCGGTGGAGCGATTAACTGCGTCCATTATGAGGAGATTTTTAAATGGCTGACGTTGCGATATTTTATGAGTGACTTAGTGTTTTAAGATAGAATGTAAAAAGGATGTTGCACAGTCTTTACCGGAATAATGTTCGGTAACGCGGGTAGTGCTTATACTTTATAGTTTAACTTAATATGACTTTTTGATTTTGATAGTCTGTTAGAATGGGCAGAAGTGTATAGTAACACCCATATATCGATAGTTCTATATACGTAATGTTCAAGCCGCACATATTAAAGGCGACATCTAACTTTAGAAAACCATTATTACTGTAATTGCTTAACTTTTATCAAATATTTGGGATTATAGGTACGTAGTTTTTGATGAAATACATTGCCATCGTGGCCCTGTAATTGTTTATCGTTCATATCTCGGCGCTCAGTCGCCAGTCGCCACCACATCGGGTGTCCGGATGAAGGCGCGAGGCGCGGCATTCGGCGGCTTAGCGCGAATTATGTTCAATTTAAAGTTTCGCGCGATTCAGCGCTGTGGGGGGGGGGGGATGCTTCCCACCTCCCCTCTACTCGGATACCAGCACTAATGCAGCTAATCGTATTTTTGTAACAAACTATGATTAAATGTTTATAGCGCAGACCAGAGTAGTATTAGGTCATTTTAAAATAATAAAGATAGGTCTGGCTGCTTACAAAAAGTCTTGAAATAGCCCCTGAATGTACAGTCGCCCACACAAGTGCATGGATACCTTAGGGCCTATTTTTCTGTGAAGGTAGAAATCAAATTTTCGAAAATAACTAATAGATGGCGTTTGGTTTCTGCACAACTGTGATATTAAACTCTTCAATCCCCAGTGTCACTTGTAGTGGCATAAGTTTTATTTCTGTTTCTACCTGACAGCAATTTTATTTGTAATTCCTACTTAAATAATAATAAGAAATTAAACCTTTAAAGTTTTTACTTTCCGCAATGACAATATCCGGATTACCCGGTGTCACCTGTAGGTGAAATAAAAAGGAGGTAGATTTTTATAACTTAGTCCTAACTAAATGTAATCTATTCTGTTGAGATATAGAAAAAAATGGACTTTGACTTGGGAATAGGTTAGGTAAGTAAGAAGTTAGGAAACACGTCGTATTAGGTTGGATTAAGTGAGAAGTTAAATGATAAAAAAAAAAACAAAAGAAACCATAAGGAATGTTTTCATTAAGCTAATAAGTGCGCATAGCATTCAAAAATATAATATTCGAGTTAGTAGTCGGTTAGCAACAGGGATTAACGGAGACAAACAAAAAGACACTATCACACTTTTAGAGGTTTATTTCTTACACTTTATTATTCAAAAACAGACATTTATTATCGTTCAACATTATTATATTATATAAAACTTCTTATTGAGGCCATAGCTTAAGTATTCGTTTCCAAAATCGGAAAGAGGATTGAAGCTTTTATAACCTCAACAAAGACAAACAGGAGACCGGATTATTTCATCACAAAAGTGAAAAGTTAAATGAATTAAATAGGTAGGATAATAGCTATACAATTGCACAAAAACATACGAAAAGGTTCTTGTAATGTAAAAAAAAAAAAATTGTTGTGTTTGACTTTTTTACCCGACTGCGGCGAAGCCCAAAAGGAGGGTTATGTGTTTGACGTGTATGTATGTATGTAAGTATGTATGTATGTCCGTTTCTTTGTTCCCTCATAACTCATAAACGGATGAACCGATTTGAATGAAATATACGTCGTTAGATTTGTTTTGATGGCGCGAGTGTTATAGGCTACATTAAAATTAAAAAACAAAGAAAAATTGCGGATTTTGGGGGCCAAATCGCGGAGTTCAAAAAAACATTTTTTTCCAATACCATCGAGTAGGGTATCAAAATAAAGGGTTTTAGAAGGAGATTACAAAAATATATAACACTTATATGTTTAGAAGAAATTCAAAGTGACAAATCCTATAAACAAGCACAAAAGTAAGAATTTTACTCGACCAACGGAAGAACAAACACAACTAAAAAGTTGGAAATAAAAAAAGTAGTTAAAAAACTAAAAAACCCGACTGAAAAAACTGAAAAGCAAAAAACAAGCACATTTTAAATTAAACAAAACTTGAAAGCAGGCGGGGTTCATTTGAATATTAAATTATGAAAAGAAAAAATGAAAATAGAATGGACCCTGCTTCCAAGTTTTGTTTAATTTAAAATGTGCTTGTTTTTTGCTTTTCAGTTTTTTCAGTCGGGTTTTTTAGTTTTTTATTTAGTTATTAAAAATACGTAAGTCATGTAATAGGTTATAATAACCCGGCTTCCAGTTAATATAAATAATAAGTACTAAAGTTAAGTAATATTGTTTTTAAGTATTATGAAATATAAATCCTGGATCGGCAACACTTATCTATCCCCACACGTTCACTGTAATATGACCAGCATATTGGACACTACATAACCACTTGTTTATCACGTATTATTTCGGCACCACAAACATAAGCGTCCGTGTTCACTGGACTTAAAAGTTTTTTCATCTGTAAAGATGAAAAAACATTACTCAAATCAAAGTTAACATGATCCAAAGCGAACTGTAATCTTGCCCTTTTATGGTTTTCTGTGGGCCAGGGTTTCACAACATGCCTTCTATAATGTAACTCTTCACTTTTAAGAGCACGACGGGCATTGTCAACACTTGAGTCATATAAAGCAGCATAGTCGGTCATCGGCAGGAATCCATTTTCTTCATACTCTCATAACACGATTTGACGCTGTAATGTGTTTATGAGCCGTGGTCTACTAGTTCTTTGATGGTGTTGCAAAGAACCCTCGTCTTAAAATCGTCGTACCAATAGAACAACTGTTTTTCTCTGCAACAATATAACAGAAATATATAATACGCAATAATGATTAATTATTAAGTAGTAGGTATAGTCGTAACCAAAACATTTTTTTTTTCTTATAAAAATTTTGAAATCAAAACTACTTACGTTAATAATATAAGTCGACAAGTTTCGAGTGTCGATAAGTTTTTGCCTTGATTTTGCAAATCAGTTATTTGAGCTCTTGTAACGAAAACAATATTACAACGCGTACTCAAAAAAAAAAAAAAAAAAACTTATCGAACAATCAATTGAGCTTAGTCATAACTCATAAATCTTCAATCTAATTATTTCTACTACCTACTAATTTATTTATGAATTCATATTCGACCTACCCTCAAGTTTGAAAACTAAAACATAGATAATTAAAATCAGATAGTTTTAGAATTATAATAATATTCAATTTAAACAAACATAGTAGGTAGTTAGGAATAAATTTATATAATAGAAATAATTCATTATAAATTATTTGAATATTTAAACAGAAAAAAGAAACTATGTACATAAACATTTTATACAACGTGAGCGCCCTCTAGTTAGTGTAGCATTAAAAATATAATCAATGTTCCTAATCGAGTACTTATTTACGCCAGGTGGCGTCATTTCTTGCTTCACACGGTATTTTTTCTGAACTCCCCATGCATTATTGCAGGCGATGGTACATATAAACTGAGAATGTAAGTAAAGTGAGTATTACTTTTACCTATCTTTAGCACCTGGTACCTGACAACTGGTCACTCAGCCAAGCTAGCAGGTATGCATACACGCAAAGAACATACTAGCACTACATTATCCCATACATTTTATTTCTGAGAAAATAAGTAATATCTTGGGGTTCTGGGATCTTGGACCATATTGGTACAATATACAAAATGCTTTTTTACCCGACTGCGGCGTAGCCCATAAGGAGGGTTATTCGAATAAATGGGAATGATTTAATTGATAAAACATACTATAACTAATGCCAATAACGTTTATTGGATCCGCTTTGACACTAAAGGCGTGTATTAGGGCTCGTTTACGGAGACGCGGGGCGTTGCGCAGCGCGTGCTTTTTTAATCATTTACTGAGAGGCGGGTCCACCCCAACGAACGCTGCATTTTAAACTAACGAGTGAATAAACGCTTCTCGTGAAATTGACATTTGAAATCTTTAACGTTTTTATACATCGGTATGTGTTTGAATCAAAAACGCACAACGCGCCGCGCGACGCCCCGCCTGTACGTGAACACGCAATAAGAGCCGTGGGTACGTACTCCACACATTTTACACTTGAACCAAATCACATCACGACGTGCCCGTAAATACGCAAGTAAATAAAATGCTGTGGGCTTAAGGCCTAAGCCGCAATCGGGAAAGTGCCTACATTCAAATTTACTTATACGTGGGGCACTCGCCCTAAAGCTGTGCACACATTGGAGGCCTCGTGTTGGGAATTCGGTATACGATAGCACTTGTGAAAGGCTACCTGTCTCTGATACTAAGTCTCCTTTCAGCATTCAGGTCTGTCTCTATCATCGATTTTGGTTTTTAAAATAATATTTTAGTGAGAACAAAAATCCGAATCTCTTAAAGTAGGTAATAGAACTGGTAGAATATTATGGGAATTTTCGGTCCCACTAGTTCTACGATTTTGTAAGTACCGGTGGGAAAAAATTGTAAGTTTTATTTTAATGTATTGAATTTTTATTGAACTACGCGCCCAAAGATTCATGTTTATCCCTAAATATAGACTAGATTAGTATACTGCGCTTACTTCATTCTTCGCCTGGCTGTATGGGTACATGCGGCGACTTGTGTTTGTCTAATGTTATTGTGAGTCGCGTATTGTTGGAACACACAGTGTCGCGCCGCTCTGAGTTAATGCTGAATATTCATGTTTCGTGGCTGTGCCGCCAGGTGGCGCGGTGGTGACAGCGTGAATGTCTGAAGATTCATGAGTCCAACCATCCATATAAAACCGCCGTCATAAAGACTTAAAGTCCAAGTATGATATCTGTGTAATGTCTGGTTTTCATCAAAGAAATGAAAGATTTGATCAATCACAGGTGAGACGGACCGTGCGATGCGCCTGAAATGGACCTGGACAGTAAATATGGTTAGACGCGGAGATGGCGATGGAGATGGCGATGGAGATGGAGATGGAGATGATTTTAGCAAGCCTTTGACCGAGTGGTGGCCTAGTTTAAGCCAAAGAAACCAGAGCTATCTTAAAACTGAGTAGGTTGAAGATGTTTCTGGAAACACTTGAGAGACGCACAGAACCGGGAACCAGATGTGTCGCAGAAAATAGGGGAGGCCTTTTACCCAGCAGTGGATGATTCCGGGCTGATATGATGATGAACACGTTCCCTCTTCACACTGCTCATTTTTGCTTTAGTGGAAATCGGGCCTTATCGCAATTGAAATACTTACCATCAGTAATGAAAGAGCTCAACGCTAAAATAATAATAATAATAATATTCCACAACTATCACACAACGCCATCTAGTCCCAAGCTAAGCAGAGCTTGTGTTATGGGTACTAGACAACTGATAAACATACTTATATATTTCTAAATACACACATAATATAGATAAATTACACCCAGACACAGAACAAATGATCGTGCTCATCACACAAATATTTCAAAATTCACAAAACAAACATACAACACACAAACAAACAAACATTTGAAAATTTTATTGCTATGCACTTACTGATCCCAATATAGGTACACCATTCAAAACGACAATATTCGTTAAAACATCTGGCTAATCCAATACCGCGCAATCCGCTATCACTGGCGCCACCCCACTCGGTAGGAGTTTGAATAATAGAGTGAGCGGTTGTAATCCGCGGCGATTCGTGTCGTGGGTTTCAATCTAACCGACATTCGATCCGACCGCTCCGATCGATCCGATCGGTCTGATCCGCGGTGATTGGACCACTGCACCACTGGACAACCGTGCTAATCACTATTGTACCGTTGTTGGGATCAAGCCCACAGATCATGTTATAGAAATAAATTGAAGCGGTCGGAACTACGACCGCTTCACTGATATAACACTTACCAGTAAATGTTGATACTACCGAAAATTGATAACATAGTCGACACATTAAACTACCTAAGGTTATATTTCTTAATGTTTCGATAACATTGTGAATGTTGCCTATGCTGACTATTACTTGCTTGCCTATTACTTCATTGATTCTATGCAGCCATTACTGGTGGTCAGACAGACACAAAATTCTGATAGCCATTCTTACCAATGCGTAACGCGTTACTAAGTCACCAGGTAGCTGAATAGTGGAGGTCAGATACGCAATCGTTACCTTTATAAAATGGTGATATTCTGGAAGTTGACAACAGCATATTTGGGAAAAGCTTAGGCAGATGAAGATGATGATGATAATATGATATGTGCAATGAAAGCATAAAATATAACAATGGAAAAATCCCATCATCGTCATATTTTAATTGAATAGCGATTTTAATTGAAGTACAATGTTTGTGACAATCAGAGATCCCAGTAATCAGAGCAGAATGTACAGGTACACCGTGTACATAATAAATTATGATTGTGCCCCGCTTGCGATTTTACCCAGCACACTTCGCTCACTCTGCACACTGTGCACACTCTGCATACGCTCCCAGCGCTCGCTCACTTGGCATCACGCAGCCAACGCTCTGCGTATTGTTTAAAACGAGAACATTTAACCATCATTGCGATTGTAAAGCCGATAGGGTTGGCTCGCACGGTTTACAATTTTTGATGAAATATTTTAAACAGAAAGAGTTAAACCTTATTGTACGTTTAACACTTTTAAGTGTGAACATGTTTTTCTTTTTGGCATAAACATTGCTGGAAAAGTGGTTTTCCTAAAGGCTTAAGGTCTAGTCAGTAAAGTTTTCAAATTGTATAAGTTAGTATTGGTGATAACATGCGTTATGGAATACCAAATGTTCTTTAGTAATCAATATTGCGTTCAAAACGACATTGCAAATAAAATGCTGGTTATGCCCAGCCACAGCTCGCAGCCCTAGTGCGGCAAGCAACGCGTCAATAATTCACGCGTGCTATAACTCGCCGCTCAATATTGAGCCACACTCTTGTTGGAATGTATAATATCATTGCGCCATTGATTACGTACTGCGGGTGGGCAGACGAGTCTGCTGCCAATATTGCTGCTTTTACATACACTTTGCTCTACTTTTTATTGTTGTTTGACATCTTGAAGATTGGCCCGTAGGCTTACACACCAACGAATAAAACATCACGCCTATAATCCCCAAAGGATTAGGGAGAGTGTTTGAGTGTCAAGCTCCAGTTGTGATGCTGGTGGTCTCGACTAAATAAAACTTCTGCTTTTTCGATATGAAGACTATAATCTGGTTTAGTGGGTTACAAATAGTAAATGGCCGATGTATGCGCACGGTAAGAGACGGCGAGCGAGTGTGTCTGTCGTGTGTGTCCACATATGGTCCACGGCCTAGCGGTAGGTGGGGCGCTGCGGTGACGTAGGATCATGTGTCGCGAACCTACTAGCCGGCGCGATGTGACGATCCGTAACACAGAGGCATACCTAACAAGTAAACCTAAGTTTCACTAGTTATGTTAAAGTCCCATGTAATGCTTATGTTAAGCCTATTGCTATCAATCGGGTACAAAACCAGATTCCGTAGTTGCTACTGAGAAGTTCCTGTTGGGAAACCCCAATAACACTTTGCCCAACACGGGAATCGATCCCATGCTTCGCGTCGAACAAACATTTTAAAATTGTATTGTACCATTATAATTATGATATAATTATGCAGTTTTTTCAATCTTCTGTAAAGTTGCCATTTTGCCCGAGTGACGTGGTGTTAAACATTCAACGACTGTTTGTAGATCTTTGGTGATTTGACGCCAAAAAGGAAATTAGTCATTTTGAATACAAACGGACAGTCGATAATGTTTCTTTTGAACCTATCCAGGTGACATTCCTCCTGCTCTATATTTCATTAAATCTACTTCGCTAAAAGTCGCCCTTCACATAAAACTTTGAAGTTTTGCTTCAAACAGTGTAGTAGAAGTGTGATGGTTTAGGATTAGTTCGGTTTGTGTTAGAGAGTGGGACGACCTCATTAACATAAAGGATGCTGAACAAATAATTATACTAACCTTTGGGTAGGTACTTGCTGAATGTATTACTGATTGGCCATACGGCAAAGGAAAAACTGAATTTAATTTTCCCAGTAGTTTTTGAAGTGCCTCCATGAATGTCCTTCTTCTCGTTTCTCGTTTGTAAAATTCACACAAGCATTTGACCGAGTTTATTTAACTGGTTACCGCTCCAATTATAAGATACTATCTACTTAAAATATTAGCTCTCCTAACTTAAACAACCCGTTAAGAAGTTCACTTTAATTCTATTTATTTCAACTCAACAGAAACTTGAAACAATCTTCGGGAATAATCGGCTAACTTCGTTGTTACGGTGAGAATGTTAACTGAAAGTCTAGTGCACCTGTTTGAGTGTGACGTCATAGAAAGGCGGAAAGAGCCGAAGTTTGCCGAACAAACAGCGCTGTTAGGAGGTGAACAGCAACGCAAACAGTCGCGACTCTTGCACGATAACCAGTTAAGGTCCTTTGTTAGGCGTTGCCTTAGGTGAGGAGCGGGTTGCGTTCAAATTAAATGATTGGCCTTACCTTTGAACAAAAGCTTTGAAAGGAAAAGTAAATTTAATTCTAAATTCACTGCGTGCTGAATATAATTGATAGAATAGAAGATAAGGACTGCGTCCAAGCCATGGGCACAATATAGGCCAATTATGCAAGAAAAGCAGAGGGGAGCAGCCGTGGCCCTGTGGAGGCGGCCCCGACTTACGAACAGTAAGTCGTTGGTTTGAACCCAGGCAGGCGAATTACTTTGTGTAATTTAATTCATCACCGCTGCTCTCAAAACGGTGAAGGAAAACATCGTGAGGAAACCGGCATGTCTTAGAACCAAAATAATCAAAGACATGTGACATCTACCAATCCGCACTGGGCCCGCGTGGTAGATTATAGCCCATTCCCTCTCAAAGAGAGGAGGCCTGTGTCCCAGCAGTGGGAACATTAAATAGGCTGTTGATGATGTTGATGATGCATGAAAATATTTTTTTTTGCAAATTGTCCTAGGCGACACCTAAAGAATTTATGAAATGGGACCACTGCGATCCATAGGTATAGCCTAAAGATGGTCAAAGGCTTAACGGCTTTAGCATTGCGAGTGCCTTGTCTATTTTGTCTAGTTCCGAAATGGAAATACACCACTTAAAACACTTTGCAAAGCGATGCGAAGCGCTGCCCGCCTGGGAGGCAGCTGCACTAGCTGTAGATACTGCACATTGCGCCACGGGGACTAAAACTGAGATGTTCTGAAACAGTAAAAAGTAATTCAAGTTATTTTTGTACCAAGCAGTAAGGTTGTTTGAGGACCTCGTGCCTAGAAATTAACAGCCGCTGGGATCGATCTTCAGGATGAGTCCTGCTTGCCTAAGTTAGTCCCAATGCATTGGATGGGTGACCACGCATTACATACTGAGTTTCCTCTTCAGATACTAAGTCTGACCGTTCGTTCCGGCTGTCATTGGTATATCTTCGTAACAGGTGGCCCGCGCCAGCCGCGACCCAGACATCCACCAGCCATATATGGTGGCCCACAGTGTGTACGGCATGAGGCAGACGTATCCTGCCCAGTCCCACTTCAGTTGGGCAGCCTTTTTTTCAGTCACACTAGCTGACAGATATATTAGAAGTACAATTCGATTATAATTAAATTATTTTCTCTCTAATCAGAGCACAATTTAAGATATTAACTAAATCGTCATTTCACAAAATCAATCACTTCAGGAATTTCAGCCAATCTAAATTGACGTAAATTCTCATTAAGGTATGTGTTTTATAAACGTAAATGAATGGGCATTGAATGCACATTAAATCCTCAATTAAACCCGCACAGAGCTTTATGGAACACGGAGTTAATTCCTTTGTCTGCGTGTTACGCAGTAATACCCACATATACACACACACACACACATACACACATACAGGCACGTCACTATCGGTTCATAAATAGCGACGAGCTTTAAATAGGTAAATTCCGCGAGTTCTGTAATCCTCTTATGACTAATTAAATGATAAGCTGCTAGCTAGCCTACTGTTCAGGTAGTTTATGATCACTTATATAAAGTTCTATTTATCGATCACAGCTTATTTCATTGTATAGAATTTGTAAAAAAAACCACATTATAATTATGGCTAAAATTATCAGAAACGACATTTATCTATTTCAATACACTCTGGCTTGAAAAAAAGAGTATAAGTAAATTAAGGTATTACCCTATCACCATAAAGTGTGTAGATACTGTGTGTACGATATCACCGATTTATACGATAAATAGGCTAAATAATGTTATAACATTCTGGAATACTCTATTAATAGATTTTCCCAATTGAACTGGGATAAGGGCAAGGGAGTGATGATGACCCTATTAATAGATTTTAGACCTCGCATCACACTTTGCATTGAAGTGTATTCAATGGTACACGTAGTGGACGCAGCAGTTCGCCGCTGTCCAATCCGCGTCGTTTGCATTAAGCCGCTCTGTCTGTACCACGTGCCCTAGTGTGGGATTAGCGCGCTACGCAAACGAGTGCTTGATGAGAAACAACGCGATGTGAACGGGTGACATTATAGGAGTAGTTAGTCATTTGTTCATCACCTCGAATTTTGGTCCTCATAATATTCTCACTATTGTGTAGCAGGGGAAGAAGATTAGATAGAGTGAGTGTAAGGTGATAAGGAAGAAGAAGCCATGCTGACCTAATCCAAATAAATTGGGATTAGGTGATAAAGTGATGATGATGAGACTGGTATGACTCGTAAAGCAAACTAACACCATCATGAACTGTGCTTACGCAAGTTTTATGTAGCATACGTTTTTTTTACTTTATTATTTCCGAACGTGGTACAACACGCTACCACATATCCGAAACACTTTTACCGCGTTATATATTTCCTGTCATGTTGCCTGCGCTGGTTTTATCTACCCCTCTCTTTCCCTCCTATACCGCCTCCATGCGACAGAAAGAGAAAGGAGTATTGCCGCAAGCGTCCAATGACGCGAGCTTCCGAGGTGATGAAGAAAGCTACCACGCCATGAAAAAAAGGAACACTTCAAATTCATATCTTCAACTGTCTTCAACGGCTTAACACCTCTTTACGCGATACCGCTTAGTTATTGCGGTGCGCACCGCAAATACACCAAGACGCAACCATAAAACCAAATAACCAATCTGTGAGTGTCGGCCGACACAAGTGGGACAATAATAAAAACGTGCTGGGAAGAAACCACATTCAAGACCTCTACACGGCGCTTTCCAGTCGTCAGCCATCGTTACAGGCGATCCTTCAAACTGCAAGTAAGTCCTAATACCGTTCCCTCTAAATAAAACCAGTTGGCAGCATTCACTCCCGCTTAAACTATAATTTACACAACGCTTATTGGTCCTTCGCAGCCGCTACTCTCATAACTCCACCAAACTGTCTGAATTTTCAATTTGATACACATTTTATTTGTACTCCGCATAATTTATACATTGCTACAACACTCTGGTAGTTAAACACAGTGTTTTTAATGCGCTTAGATGTTTGTTGTTCGATATTGCACGTTACAATGTTTGCAGTTAGGATCTCATTGAGCGCGTTAGAGCCGCTCAGCATGGAGTGGAACCGCGCCATTTACATAATGTTAGCGCGTTCAACTGTAACATTTGCTATAAACAAAATATCAGTTATTTACTCAATGTTAAGGACTAATCCCTAATGTGCGATTATTATTTTAAACGATAACTGCGATATTTAGGAATTCTGAACGAAAATACTGAAACTTATGGTAGTATAATTTAGGAGGTTCAGGTATCTAGTAGTCATATGATGTGTGGTAAGCTGAATGGTTTACAAATATTCAGTGGCCCGCAAGTCTGACAACCAGGCTTACCAGGAGGTATTGTACTACCCAGTAGGACCCAGTACTAACTGGGCTGCGGAGGTCAGATAGGCAATAGCTCCGTTTAAATTCCAGTAATCAACTATATCCGGTTAGAATGGAAGTATACCCTAACATTACTAGGAAAAGCTGAATATGTATGAAAGTGAATCTTGATTAAAAATAATTATCACTAATCAATTTTTATACGATACCGCAATTATCGTCAACTGAATTATAATAATCGTCAAATGTGTAAATTCTACGTGTCATGCCTCAAATTGATTAGTGCACTCACCTACATAATTATGTTTAAGAGCGTAGCATGGTTATTTCCCTGAGATATGATATTATAAATTGTGTATACGATAAAATCCCTTCTAGACCTTTCAACATTCAGGTTATTTAATATCGCTATACCAAAGTGTGTCAAAACGGGAGAATCTGAAACGCTTTGCAATACAGACATTCTATGAAATATTCGTTCATGCACAAAGGCACAGTTACCTGATGTCACGACATGCGACCTCCGCAACATCTCTTTCGCTGAACTATTTATACAATTGACTTAATACAGGAAAGCGTTTTGTAATATTTTATTTTTTGAAAATAGTACTGAAATAGAATCGCAACCATTCTATTATACAGTGGAAAAGCTTTTGTGACAGCTGGTATGTGTGCACTTGTTGTAATGTCGTTTGGTTATAATATTGAGGAAAATTTTTCAGAGGAATGTAAAAGACATAATTATTATACTCTGCAATCACATTATTTTTATAAGGTCATACCTCTATGAATAGTGTCATTGTGTTGTCCAATGAAAGTCTTTGCTACGAAAGCAAAGACGGGTACGAAATTCCGTAACAATCGTAGCAATTCGGTCGGCGTCGTAGACGCTTCTTAAAACTTCTATAGAAGAAGTTGGTAATTATTTCAAATTCCCAAAGTTTCCTCATTTATATCCACAAGTCGCAGCTCTCCGTAATCCTCACGAAGCGACACATCTCTTCAAACAAGCCTTGTCTTATTAACAAACTTGTTAATTCCAGCCAACTGCCACTCGATGAGTAAACAATACCATCCGCCCCCCCCCCCCCCCCCGCGCGTCCCGCGTGCGTCCTCTCACCCCTCACGTATGTTAATTTAACCTAGTTTCACAAATTAGACCAGTTTGGAAGCTCGCAGTACGCCGGAGCGTTCTTGCGATAGTATTTTCTGTGAAAACAGACAGACAGGCTGCAAGCTGCAATCTTAGCGGAATGATACGAGGCGCTTAGTGCAGCTGCACCGCGCACCGGAGACGAGTCTAATCGTTGTATGCTAATGACTTGAGTGAGCGCTTATGACGAGGCATCGCTGCATAGTGATGAGCGATTAATGGGACAAAAGTTTAGGACCTGTGTCGTCAAATTGGAGTAAGAAGGATGTTCAAGTAAATTAGAATTGTTCACCTACCGCTCCACATTGATGAGAATGCATGGCGATATGCTGCAGCTTAATGGAATTAGTTCATTGACGGCTCGAACTGATGATCTCAAAAACTATGAGGTGACATCTATACTGCTACATATTAACTGCACTAATTAATACGATTGATAGATGTTCAGAATCCCAACATCAACCCTCGGACATAACCCTACAGTGGATGTGCACCCTGATATACACCCTGTTTCTCATATCTCTAAAACAACAGATTCTCTGTCGAAATTTCAGTCAGAAAGACAAACGCACATCTTTCTAAGCGTCATACATCAGCCATTATGTATGTCTCCAGGTGCCAACGAACTGAAGTATGTGCCAATTATTTGAGTAGCGTCAGTACAAACAGCTACAGATATTCAACGTGTGTGACGTCACAAGTATTTTGCTCCAATTCTCACAATGCGAGGATCTTTCCAATTCCCTGGGATACTTGCAAACGTTTCGTAGATGTAGCTTAGATTTTGAGACCCTGGATAAGAAAACAAATTCGTTCCACCAAGAACAATTTGGTATTTATTAAAAGTATTTCTCGTTCTCGTTCATGAAATCTCAACCTTCTTCCTTCCTGTTTACAATATTGTTTATAAATATTAAATTAAAACAGTTATCAAAATAATAATCCCCAAAAAAGAGATGATGATGAATGATTGAATTCACAATTTGTCAAATTGGACAAACCACCACATCAAAGTTATTCTCATCCAGCCTGCTCATAATCTAAGTCCCAAGTAAACCTCTTTGAATAACCCAAGTGTTCCGCCAACGTTCAGCCGAGGGTGCGAGGGCATCGGGGCAGCGGGGGAGAGAGGTAAAGAGCAGGGGGGGCTCCAATGTGGCGTCCGTAGTGTCCGCTCACACATCCGGACTATGCTTGCTTCAGCAAGACGACAGAAATATAATATGCCGAAGTTGGAAATGCAATAGCACTAGCCGAAGCTACACCAACGGTTATTAAACTCCATATTCAAACCCCTCGATGCGTTAGGCTAGTGCGCAGCAGAACATGTGGTCCTGGATTCGACTCCAGAGTGGAGCAAAGTGTTATTGCGCTGTGGGTATTCCGTCACGGTCTTTTTCCGTTGCAGCCGGAGTCAAGACTTGTTTCTGGTTTATGAGAAAAGCCTTGTCCGCTCTCATACATGGTAATTAAACATAATTATATGTAACGTAGACTACTGATTCTTGACATGTGATTTGATGTAATACTAACGTAGTTTTAAGACCTTTATAACTAACATGACATGTGTATTTTTTACCCACGACGGAACGGAGACGGTATATGCGTTTGGGGTGAGAGGTTGTTTGTTTGTGTGTTTGTTTGTTTGTGTGTTTGTGCAAATACATGTTGCTATTTTTCTCCAAAACTACTAGTCCGATTTTGATGCAGTTTTCAGTTATGGGTTCGGATTTGATTGGTGCATGTTCTTAGATAGGTGTTACGGTGACAACTCTACAAGACGCGCTGAAGCAAAAATTTTTTGTGCAAATCAAAGTTGCCATTTTTCTCCAAAACTACAAGTCCGATTTTGATTCAGTTTTCAGTTATGGGTTTGGGTTTGATTGGTGCATGTTCTTAGATAGATGTTACGGTGACAACTCAACAGGGGGCGCTGCAGCAAACATTTTTTGTGCAAATCAAAGTTGCCATTTTTCTCCAAAACTACAAGTCCGATTTTGATTCAGTTTTCAGTTATGGGTTTAGGTTTGATTGGTGCATGCTTTAGATAAAAAAATAAAAGTAAAAAGTTTAAAAAAAGTTTAAAATAAAAAGCAAAATTAAAAATTTTGAAAAAACCCACGACTGTTAAAAATTAATTGAAAAAAGGATAAAATAACATAAAACACTTAAACACCCTCCTTAAAAAAACCCAAGAATGTCCGTCGGGAGCTGAACATTGCAAAACTAGTTCATTTAATGGCAGCCCCCGACGGACATTCTTGGGTTTTTTTAAGGAGGGTGTTTAAGTGTTTTATGTTATTTTATCCTTTTTTCAATTAATTTTTAATTGTAATTATTGTGTTTCTGATTATTTGAATTTTAGTGAATGATAATATTAACATAGTTTTAAGACATTAAATTGTTACTAACATGACATGTGTATTTTGTTGTTGCCCCAGATATTGAATTATTATTGAATTTTATTAAGATATTGATATTTAATACTTGTATACTAACGTAGTTTTAAGAAATTTGTTACTAACAATTATGGACAAACTTGATCTGAAAATAAAAGTATATTATTATTATAATTATGAATAACAGAAATGTTTACTTATAGGTACAGTTCTAAATTTTTGCTACGACATGACGTAAGCGCTAAATCTCTATTGTAACAAGTATGTGAAGGTATCTACTTTAAGAAACTGAAATTGATCATTCATCGGACACTTGTTAGCTAAATAACGGACTTCGTCACCGGTAAGTAGTATTTTACTCCTGTTTTGGCCTCACTTTTTTAAGTAGTAGGTAGTTAAATCTGCTGGTTAAAGCAGCAGTTAAATAAGGAACCTAAGACATCTCCTTGAAAGCACAATAAACAATCAATGATAACGCACCCATGCACGCTATAAGCACGACACAGCACTAAGTTCAGTTATTTCACGAGTGACGTCACAAGGAAACGCAAGCTTAGCGCACAGCTCATTTGCATTAAAGTCCTCAACAAACAAGGCAGGCTATTGATCTCGGACACAGCTCGAAGTTCGGTGCCTAATCTTACGTAAATTGGATCGTGTGCGGCGAACCTGTCCAAGGATCGGCGGCTTCTCTGTAGGCTGACGTCCACGACAACGGCGTAGTACCTACCAGTAAACTTGATTCTTAACATTGGTATAATCTTTTTGACTTGTCATTTGGTGTCTTCAATAAAGGAGGAAGTAATGTGGACAGTTTTCCGATACATTACATTACAGGTCATGGAGAACGGATATCATGGAAGTATTGAAAGTAAATTCAAAGTATTAAAAAAAATTGTGAAAAATAGAAACTTGACCTTCAAAATCACTGTAACTAGAAGCATAATGAGCAGTGGATTCACAGAGGTAGTGGCCTTACGAACAGTAAGTCGTGGTTTCGAATCCAGGTAGGCGCTTTACTTTGTGTAAATTTCATCACCACTGCTCTCAATATGGTGAAAGATAACATCGTGATGATGATAACTAGAAGGTCACCAGATATTGAGATGGCAGGAAGAACTAGTACCTCTTGACTTAGATGTATTTATACCCTTTCGAATAAAATATAGTATACGAGGTGCACATAGCCTCTAACGTTCTTGTTGGATGATCAATGCTTCATATAATTGTAAGATTTTGTTTTAATATTCAAATAACGTGCCTGAAAAATACGTTCCCATTTATCCCAAATACGCCTACAACATTTTTAACGTTTCGAATATACACGGAACATGAACATTTTAACGAATTTAAAACTGTAGGTACAATGTTTTTTGTTCAGAAATAAAATAATTTTTATATTGGGTGTGCATTTTACACCACAAATAATAAGATAACATAACACCTATTTCTCCCGAAGGATTTGGCAGAAATGACCTACTTTTCATATTTTTAAATACCATAATGTAATAAGGGGCGAGCCTATTGCCATCAACGGGGCACAAATCTAGAGTCCAAGCTGCTACTGAGAATTTTCTGAGGGAAAAACCCAATAACACTTTTTCACGACCCGGGAATCGAACCCAGAACCTCATGTTCAGTAGTACTGGTAACAACCACTAGACCAACGGCAACGAGACAGTAATATTAATATAATATTAGTTCAGAATATGAAACAGGTCTAAAACGAACGTACACGCAATCCAAGCAAGAATCTTAGCTAAGCTATATCGTAACAATAGTTAGTGTCGTGAGTTCACTGCAGCTAGTCGTGTAATGTGATCTGCGACGATATAATTAGGTTACCGCTGCACACACATGATACACGCCAATCACTGGGATATTCTCCGAGGGATTTATTGATTTTGTGAAATCTTCACAATGTTTCTTTGCTGTTTGCGTAAATGTATTTAAAACAATATTATGGCCAAGTTCACAGCAGTTTTCGTTCTAAATTGCTATAAATTTGATTATAATATTGTTCGAGTGCTCTAAAATTCACTGGTAGTATTGCACCTAATGTTTTAACTGAAGTCAATTTATACAATCTTTCGTACTTATACCTCATGTTTTATTCTCCTGTGACTTACAAGAAAATTAAACCGACAATCTCGTGTTGACTGGACATCACCTTGTTTCGGATGCGATCACTTCAAGCTAGCTCGCTCCATAGGTCCCTTAGCGACCTTTAATTTATGGACCAACCGTATCGTGGGTGTCCACGTTTCGGCCCCGTAAGTCATAACACGCGAGTAGCACTGATTCGCCATCTTAGTCTTTAGGTTCTGTGGAATACGCAACAAGAAGACCCGACGAAGCTTCCCAAATGCTGCTCAGCCAAGCTAGATTCTTCTGTTCTTTCTCTCAAAGTTGTTCTAACGAAACTGCAGAGTTTGCCCGAAGTAAACAATTGAGAACTGTGGACGTTGAACATAACTTGGGTTATGTTAAAACAACATGTTGGCATGGTTGGCGCAATGGGAAGTAGTCGATGCTGCAAGCCGTGTGTGCAGCGTGGTATTTGTGGAAATGACGAAGGGGCAGTTGATTTGAAACCACGGAAGGGCTCGGTTGTGGAGATTAGCGGAACTAAGTCAGGGTTGCGTAAAGTTCTAGGACGTCCTAGATTAGGCTCGTGAAGTTAGCGGAATCTTGGTACCAAGTGCGGTTAATATTTAATAAGTTAAATATAAGTAATAGTAGTAAGTCTAGCTAAAGTCAGTGACGATACGTGTAAGGAGAAAGCTGAGGCAGAGGCAATACTGGTAATGTGTGATGTATTCTGTAAGTGAGTTACAGACTAATCTATTTTAATAAACACCCGGTAAGTGTTTACTATTTATTATCTACTCTTGGCGATACCGTTTGGCGGTAACACAGATATGCTGTTAATAATCATTTATTTCAGCGTGATGGAGCAACTGTGTATTTGATCACCATGTATATTATTATCTCATGTATTATGAGTTTATCCCCAAATCCCTACCTTGGTAGATATCTGTCATAAGCGTTTGCTCAGGGAACGGAGAAAGCCAGCCGGTACACTCTTCACACACCTCATGCATACATGCACACTATACACTAATACACCTGACTATTTGACGAATGTTGACTATTATCTGACGCATCACAAATGGATGGCCGAACCGTATTATTCACATTTTGATTAGAACGAGCATTATGGTTCAGTGGTAAATCACTGAACCATATGGCAACGTAATATTATAGAATACAACTAATTATAAACAGTTGTGGTCAGTAAATAATACCAATTTGTACTTTGAAATACGAATCCACCAAACGCTATATGATAGATACTGCTTCCTATAAAGGTCTAACCCAGAAACATTGCGTTGAGATTGTTGGCGCACATTTCCACATATCGGGGGTAGTCACCACTAAGTATGGGCCTGGAGATTGATAGCCACGTTCTAAGGAACACGATTAGGGACTGTGTCTCGTTAAATGCAACACCGGCCTATGGTACGGCCTATTCTGAATCGACACTATTTAGCGAGACACGCAAACTCGATGTTTTGGGGCAGATTAAGGAAATGTGAGGTGACGATAAAGATACCACTTCGGCGTCACCAATACAATCGCAATATGTTCTGCTACAGACCGAATCTACGATGCGCTTGTGCAAGTTGTGTTGTTGTTATATAGTAATTGGGGTAATTTGCCGTAAGGGTGTCATTAAGTACGCGATTAAGTGAAAATACTGAAAACCTGTCTTCCTCAATGGTGGCTGGCCTCACAACCCACTGCCTTAGGATTGGGACAGACATGTAAGTAGTGCTTAGGAAACGTGATCTGTTAGAGTTCGTAGCAGTGTCCTTAGTAGGGCTATGCATTTAGGTCTAACAGTAAACGTACGCCGGCTGACGTTGTAAAGTGGTTCCATGGCGTAACATGGAACCACTTGCGTTCGCAAATCGGCATCTAATATTTTGGAAACAAATAAGTTAACGTTATAAATAATTTCTTAAGCGCAAGCGTAACGTTTCCCTTACCAACCCTCTTATCTTATATAATATCTTTGATTCCTCTTGTCTCATTAACTTCATACTTTACGATTGATTTGCCTTATTGGATTTGATATTATTCATGTATATTTCTAATTCAGAATTCCCATTAACTTCACCTTGTATCCCCTCTCAGTCTCTAGCTTTGAAAGCTGGGACTGGGCTGACCACAATTGGGAATTCAGTCCTCTCAGAATCGGTGGGCAGATGACCAAGTCTATGGTGGAGTCTGACAGACGAGCGCGTGGTGGGGCGCTTGCCTTTCCGAATATATTCAAAAACAAACGGAAACCGACTGAAATACTAATATCATTATGATTTAGGAAAAACGAAAATTTTATTAGCCTGGGGTAATTTAGGAACAGTCACAACTGCTACGCTGCGTGTCGCGGGCTCGGATCCCGCATGCAGCAAATATTTTTATGACCTACAGATAGTTGTTCCGGGTCTGGTTGTTTGTGTATGTGAGTTTAAATGTTTTTAAACGCATCCACCATACAGGAGAAATTCCTAGAGAGGGGCAACGTTTTTTTAAAAAATGAGAAGACAAAATGTAAATAATACAGCAGTGCCTGTACCTTCAGTATCCCATCGTATATTATGGTGACGTAATCTTAACAAGGTTTGTATCCGGTCTCAAGGCCCGCATCGCCGACGTCGGCTCTAAACCAATTTGGCGATTTTAATACGGTTTGCTGCAGGGCGAGCCTTTGAACGAATACACCTTCGGTTATTGTGTTACGGAACATCTTACGGTCTCCTCAGAAACGGCTTGTTTGCGAGCCTTACAAAAATATTGTTAGTAAAACGTTTGAGCTCAGAGACAGCGTGATTTCATCAGGAGTGACCTTAAATACATATATACAAGCTTGTGCTTGTGCTGAGTGGTAGATGTAGATAGCGTTCTATTGCGTTAAAGTACTGAAAATTAGGTACCTGAAGTACTTGCGGTGCGAAAATAAAATAAACCAATTCATAACCCATATAAATTGCGCAAACACATGATGATGAATTGATGACTTATGCCTGTAGCACACCTCCGCTGCGAAACTCAAAGGGCGAAACCGCTATAGTTTCGCTGTGAGTTGTAAGTTCTTTGGCGGCGAAACAGGAGCGAAATTCCCTGCTCTAACGTACAAAACTGACTATGATGTTGTCTCTTTCTAACACGATTTCGCTCATTTGCTCAGGAGCCGTCTACATCTCCGCCCGTTGACCGTAGTACTGTTGTACAGCGAAACTCGCGCAGCGGTTTCGCAATTGTTGTTTCGCAGCGGAGGTGTGCTACAGGCATGAGTCCCAAATTGCTAGCATTTTGAATCAACTTCAGCTAACCCATCGAATGTTTCCAATCGGGTTTGTTTGCTCGAACACTGAATATTGCTGGTAAAAACACACACAGGTATTTAATGTATTTAGTCTAAACAAATAAATACATATTCGTTTGGAAGCTGGTATCGGCACGAAGCATTAATTCCGTATAACGTTATTTGCATTGGTCCGATAATAAGCGCCTGCGTTAATATTAATGTATCGAATTATAACGTGGCTCGCGAAATGAGGTGATGTGTGTGTGGAAAAACACGGCCGGTGAGGACGTGTTTTTCCACGAAATACAGGAAATACGAAATACACTGCCAGTCGCATCACGACTTCATGACTTGCCTCAAGCGACACACGGGTGTGTCACTTGTGAGGAACTACGTGTCGCGGTGACTCGTGGCATGCCCTATGCCTTTTTATTCCATTTTCAACCTGCCGTCGCTACTGCAACACGCGCGTCGCTATAGCGTGTAGTTCGTGGCCGGGCGGGTAAAGAATCTGGACAAAAAAATTATAAAAGCGAGCTGATGCTCAGTCTCCGAGCCGTAATTTTCCGCGTAAAATCTGAGTAAGTTAAATAAATTAAGATACCAAGAAATCGCTGTCTGTTGACGTCTGTCTGTGTTCCACTAAATTGCTTGTCAAGTGAAGCTAATGGAATGTCTGCTTCAAGGAACTGTTTGTTGTAACTGTACTGAGCTGTGCACGATTATTACACTACAGGCTGTAAACAAACGCTTCACGAAGCTGTCAACCATATTGATGTAAAACCACTTCTTTTTGGCGTGAATATTTAATTAAGTTAGCCTACGATTGTCTACACGGTACATTTAATTAAGAAGTACATGATTTACATTTATGGGTGCAACAATTAATCACGTTTTACTGTAAAACTCAATGTAACACACTCAAAACATTGTGCTATTGGATGTTTTGATAGTAAATGGATCATGGATGTAATTAAACTAAAGTTGTAAACTCGGAAACAAGTATTTTTGTTTAGTTGTGAAAAGTTTCAAATATTGACTTTCAATCTCCGTAACTAGAAGGAAGGTATGGACCAAAACAAAAAAATCTGGCCCGGAGAACAATTGTCTGTCATGTTTCGTTGAGGGTATTTCTACACCGTTAATAGGTTGGCGCGGCCACGAATTGTCTGTGTTGGTCATCTGAACAATACTCTTCTGATATATCTATCATCAGTGTCCGGTGTCCGTCTGCAGTATGTCCATGTCAATTTGATTGATTCATAACAAATGGATGTCAAAGAATAGATAGGTACGTAATAGCTACAAACTTGACTTTCATTACATACTTACTCCAGCAAGTTACTCCTGCAAGTAACTTAACCCTAGAAAGATAACCTACGTCGCAGAGGCGCCTGCGCGGGAAACATATTGCTATAGTTTTTTATCCGACGCGTGTATTTGTTTGTCCTTCTGAGCCAACTCAGTCGTCGGTTAGCCCTTTCACGGGGTAGCAGTTCCCATGCTGTAAGTTCTATAGTTTTGTTCATATGACGAGTCTGTGCGCTCGCGAGGCGTATGGTTATCTTTTATGAAACTTTTAAGAATCGATTAATTTGCACTGGGAGTGATGTTGAAGTTTTTTTTTTTGATGATAGATAAGATAAGATAAGATAAAGATTTATTTCTCGCGACAATACATATTATGTACATTATAAGGTTTCGTGTACAATTCATGCGTTTTTATACTGTGGGAGACTGGTGCCTAAGCTAGACGAAAGCCTGTATTTCAGGACACCAGGTCTCCTCCCCTTGGGAAGCACATTTGAACAGAATTATGCACTCGCATACAAATTAATGGCAAAACAGTGGCGATTATTAATTACTGAACCAGGGGTTAGTAGTACGTGAGTGTATGTGTGTGTAATGTATGATGGATGTTTGTGTGAGTGATGGGTGTGTGTAGGTAAGTGACGGTTGTGTGTATGTGGTGGGTGTGTGTGTGCGTTTGAGTGAGGAAAAAAGGAAAGTTGTAAATAGACGGATGCACAAAATCATGGAAAGTTGTAAACAGACGGATGCACAGAATTGTGATCTATCTGAGTTGTATCGTTCAACAAGCAGGTTATTTCGGGGCAGCTAGAAGTTTTTCCGTGGCGTCATAGCTTAACTCCAGAAGCCAGCTCGTAAGTTTCGATTTACACTTGATTTTGGTAAGTTCGTAGATCGGGAGCATCCTATTTATTTTGTTATAGAGAAAACGACCAAGGTAACAGAAGAAACGTTTCGAGAACATGGTAGTTAATTGTTTTCCATGGCGATCTACTGGGTCAAAACGTCTTTTATTTAAAAGTGAGGAGTTAAAAATAAGGAGTCCATGCTGTTTCAGGGCCGTTTGTAAAACAAACAGCTGACGCACAGTTAGGACTTTAGCCTCTTTATATAAAATTTCTGTGGGGTATCTAAATGGTAGAAAGGAAGATACCTTCAGAATAGCTCTCTGCGCTCTTTCCAGTTGTAATATTGTGTATTTAGGAGCACCGCCCCAGGACGTAATACAGTAAGTTAGTAGAGACTGGGCGAGGGCAAAGTAGATCGTTTTCATCAGCTTGACGTCAGCTACATTTCTAAGTGTCTTAAAAACAAATATTAATTTACGTAGTCTATTGCTGAGGGTGTTGATGTGTTCATTGAATCTCAATTTACAATCTATTATAATACCTAGGTACTTTAGACTTGCTACTTTTTGAAGGCGGGTGCAATCACATGTATTTGCGCGTTGATTTGGGCAGGAGTGGGCTATTATAGAATATAATGGTGTCGTTTGAGCTACGTGTATCGACTTTAGGGAAAAGGCAATATACTTTGTTTTATCTGTGTTGAGTGTAAGTACACTGCTATGGAGCCATCTCATTACAGCATCAAAACCGGCCTGTGCATGCGTGTAAACTTTATGCCATGAATTTGCGCTAAAGAGAAGAGCAGTATCATCTGCAAAGGATATAATTTTACCATTGGGGACGGGGAGCATACCCAGCTCGTTGATATAGATGAGAAAGAGAGTCGGCCCGAGTACGCTACCTTGTGGCACACCATAGGTGACGGTGCGCTCTTCACTGAGGATATCATCCACTTTAACGAGCTGTGTACGCTCACAGGTAGTCCTCAAAAAGTTTGAGTTGAACCCCCCTTACACCTATTCTTTCCATCCTGTGAATGAGCATGGGTACAGAAACAGTGTCGAAGGCTTTGGCAAGGTCCAGAAAGATGCCCAAGACCTTCTGCCCTCCATCCATGTTTGTGACAACGAAGTTAGTCAGATCATGAACCGCATCGGACGTCGATTTACCAGCCCGAAAGCCATATTGTGAGTGTGACAGTATATCAAACTTTTCTATGTAATCGACGAGCCTTTTGTTCATCATCTTCTCTAGAATTTTGGATAAAGCAGGGAGTACAGCAATAGGTCTGTAGTTGTTGACACTGTTTCTGTCCCCACTCTTAAAGATAGGATGAATAATCGCTTTTTTGAATGGTTTGGGAAATTGTCCTAGTCTGAGAGCGAGGTTGCAAATGTATGTAAGTGGCGGTACAATTATAGCTACGTGCTTTTTTAGAATACCAGCAGAAATTCGATCCCACCCCACAGAACAGTCATTACGTAGGGACAGTATAAGATAAGCAACTTCATTTTCGTCAGTAGGTAATAGTGACATAGAATGTGACAAGCTGTTGTTGATTGCCTGTGGTTCATCAAGAGTTCGACTAGAGACTATTTCTTCCGCCAGATTTTTGCCAATTTCTGCAAAAAATTTGTTAACCAGGTTAACAGATTGCAACGGTGTAGCTGACATTTTTAATAATTGTGATGAGCTGTCTTTCTTAATAGTACGATTGGATATTGTGTTAATGGCTTCCCAGATTTTTTTAGTATTAGTGCATGCGTTGTTAATTTTTTTTTTCTCAAATTCTTGTTTGGTCTTTTCCAGTATCCTGTTACAGAAGTTTCTGTATCTAGTAAAAGTTGTCTTTAAAATTTCATTTTCAGGTGATTTTTTAGATTTTTTGTGTAGGTTGTCTCTGTGCCTAATACATCGGAGGAGGCCCGGTGTTAGCCATGGCTTTAGGATTTTTTTCCGATTTGCTATTTTAACTATTTTTGAACTAGAATCAATCACCCGTGTTATAAGGCTAATCATCAGTTCTGCAGCTATGTGAGGGTTTTCAGTTCGATAAACTGGTTCAAAGTCAATTTGCGTAAATGCAGTGTCTAGTAGGTCATAATTGGTTCGGACATATGTTTTTTTTACATTTATTTTAGGCATTTTTTTGACCAGAAACAGTAAGGTAGTATCATGATCAGTCAGTGCAGAGTGGGCAACACAAGTTGACGCAGGTAGGGTAGTTTTTAAAAAAAAGTGGTCAAGGCAAGCTTGAAGTCGCGTGGGCAGAGTGTGTGCTGGTAATAATCCATGTGAGGCAAGTAGATTTAGGTAGCTATGTTTGGTTAAGTCAAGACACTGATCACTGATGTTTATGTTTAAATCGCCGGTGATAATTATGTTTTTATAGTTCCCGATACTCAGCAGGATCTTATCAAGTGAGTTAAGAAAGTTGGTGATATCTTTGTTGGCCGGCCGTCGATAAATAGCCAAAAGAATAGTGCTCACATCGATTTTTATCAATAGGCAATTAGCGTCCTCAATTGATGGTTCTTCCACGGACACGTTCATATTTTTATTGACATAAACAACTACTCCCTCATTCTGTGTCATATTGTTATTAGTTTTAAAACAGTTATACCCTTGAAGGTCTGGAATGTAGGTAGTATTAAGAAGCCAGCATTCCGTTAAAGTTACTACGTCCCATTTAACATTTGTTCTGGCGAGAATAGTGTGTAGCCCTGCCATATTTTTTGTGAAACTTCTAATATTTTGGTTAAGAATTTTGAGCGAAAGATTTTGATTTAGGTTGGGTGGGACACAGTTATCTAAATCACAGGTAAATGACTCGGACACAGAGACAGAATCTATATTGTTTATGTTATTTTGTGTATTATCGAATTATAGTAATTTTTATTATCATTTGCTTTTTAAGTGTGTTGCTGGGTTTAGGGCAATTCATTCTATTAGTACTGATGAGGCATGTTGGGACGTGGGCAAATAGTGTTGCTAGATCAGAATTTACCAGACAGGCTTTCGTTTCGTAAGAGTGTTGTGCTTTAAAAACTTCCATAGGTAATGAAACAAATATGGAGTTTGGATGTGTAAGTAGTAGTATTGTAGGTGTAGTATTGACGATGTATTTGTATGTAAATAAGAGGGTTAGCAATTATTTTTTGTACATTTGGAACTAACAATAATAACAGATTGCAATTGGTAATTGTATACAAATGTTCATAACAATTTTGTAGGTATTTGTAAACAGGTAAGGTAATAGCAGATTTTAACACAGGTACATAAGTATAACATAATAACAGGTGGAGGAATACATATAATGCGAATATGGTATGGCGTTAGACTAGTCATTTAGTTTTCTCGTGACGTAATTTAGCCAGGTCTTCTTCAGACTTTATGAGCCGGCTGGGCATCCCTTCTTTTTCGCGTACATATACTTTCCCGTTTGCAGTCCAGCATTGTTGATATTCACTGCTTTTTATATTTTTTTTATACTTATTATATTGTAGTCAAACAGCTTATAAGAAAAAAAACATTTTTTATAAGATGATTATAAGTGTTTATTTTCCTGAAGCATAAGGCTGTCGATTTTTGTTAGAGGTCTACTTATTTAGTTTTAAATTATTTTAAATAAACAAATAAAATAAAAATGTATTTAAATTTATAGTTTATCATAAATTATAAATATTTTTTATTAAATCAATTAAAAACACATGTTATAAAAGGGTGCGCCTATGAAGTGTATGGTTATCTTTAACGTATGCCGTGGTATGGTTATCTTTCTAGGGTTAAATTGTGTACGCCAAATATAGGCAAAACATAATGAACATAATTCTAGACCATTATCTGTAAGCATACCTATGTTTAACAAAATATTGACTATTTTACGGAAACATGCTACTCAATTATGAAAAGGCTAATGGTTCCTCAACATGTGTACCGCGGTAGCTGATAGTGTAAATCCCGCGGCAAACAAACATGGCCGATGCAAGATAAATAATTATAAATCGGCGCGAAATAATAATAATTCCACATTTGCATGATTACTTGTTGTTTTCATTTAGCTGCAGGTATTGTTTATAAATTACAATTAAATAGGTCACTGCTTAAGGCATTTTCACATAATTTGTTATTGTTTGCTTGTACAGAGTTTACTTTGTAATACAGCTTGCACAAACCTCTAGATGGAGAGCTAGAATATATTATATTCAGTCTATTTAGATATTCTGTTCTAATCTCGCAAGCTCTGTAACTATTCTAACGCAGCGTATTGTTTACAACACCTCACTATCATCTCACTTCCATACTGTTGTGAGTAATTAGTCAAAGTCAGTTGTGAGTATTAAGTCAGATGTCCTATGACCTCTGTCGTACTCGTAGTTATTCCCATTATCAGACAACTGAATAAATCCTTGATAACAGACAAGCTATTGCAACTTAGTGTATGTGCAAAGACAGAACATAGCTTATCTTAGAGAACAAGCAGTAATTAACTAGTGAATTAGATTAATGCGCAGCTCGTATGTAAACACTTCCTTATGTCACATAAACAGAACTAGTATAATAATGAATAGTTTACTGACACTAATTTGCATGCGATGACGTGAATTATTTTCAATGGTCATTTAGCTATCCTGAAAAATAGTATTGAAATCTGTAGGTTCTTAGATTTGTGTCATCTTTGTGCTAACCTATGGGCGACACTTCTAATGTTGTTCTTTTCTATACAATAGCTTTTAACAGGGTTCACATATTGTAAGCTTCCACTAACGACCACTAAGTATCGTTTCCTGTGTATCTTGTTGTTTGCTCATTATACGAACTGGGGGCACACTGGGGGTCAAAAATGCCCACTTTAGCAGATCATAATAGGATAATAATATGAATTGTGTAAATTCGTAAAATGGTCAATTCATAATAGTAAATGCGTCTGTGACCCTGATGGACGTAACTGAAAACGCCGACACAATTAAGATTACTATCAACCCGCTAGGTAGAAAAACAAGAAGCTCGTCACTTCGTCAAGACCCTCTGACCCTGGTACAGAACCGTACACTTTACTCTCCCTCACTTCTCTTGCACAAAAACGTAGATACATAAGCAATGCAATGAAAGTTATAGCACTCGTCACGTAAGTTGATACAAAATGGCGGTCGTCCGCATACGTAAAATGACAAAAATAGAGTGAGATTCGAACGAAAATGTGCAACTGAGCATTCAAGATCATAATTCAACTTACGGGATGCAATCTGTAATACATTATCGGGTCTCAGTCGACTTATTTTCATGATTGTAGCTTCGCGAACGACCGCCATTTTGTTTCAACTTACGTGCCGAGTGCTGTAATTATCTTCGCCACGTTAACTCGCCCCAACAAACGAAACGCGCTGTTATCTCCACCAGGCGGCGCCCGCATCAACTCTTTATGTCACTCACGACGCACTGCGCGTAATCGACAGCCTTTGTTTGCTCTGCGAAATTTCATTTCATGATGAACTGAAATATAATTGATTACAGTGTAGTTCCCAATTCACTAGTATTTGGCATCGCAGTTTTAGAGAAAATAAAACAAAACTTTTTCTCTATGGATTGCAACACAGATTTGACACTTCTTTTTCGCGCGTTGAACGGCATCGCAAGTAAAAATGGTTTCTGAAGAAAAACTTATTGGAAAAATGTGGAAATACTCTTGTATAAGTTGGATTGACGACGTCGAAACAAAATACGGAGTCCCGATGGTGTGCCAAACGCAACCTCAGTTTAAATCAACGGCAAAGTGTCGACCGGGACCGGACTTGACCGGAGCCCTTTGCTCGTCATTACTTCGGATAACGAAGGTAAGCTTTTTGTTTTAGGTGCAACTAAGTCAAAAAAAACGTGGCTGGCTACAGCAATGGTCGAGGATAATATACCGTGTTGGTACGAGATACTTAAACACGAAGATCAACTTTGATACGAGATATCAGCTTTGATGTTTATAACAGATTTCTGTTACCGGCACGAGTTGCCGATGCCGACCAGCCCCACATGTGCTTACAGTACGAAATACTGTTTACCGTGTTAGTACGAGTTACCAAACACGAAGATCAACTTTGATACGAGATATCAACCTTGATGACAAACGGCACGAGCTGCCAATTTGATCTAAACCAGCATGTGCTTAAAGTACGAGATACTGTTCAGTGCTATTCTAATGCTGTTGAGAAACCTTACAATATACAGTGTTTACAAACACTACAAGATATCAACTTGGATGTCAGATTTCTATTATATCGGCACGTGATGCCGATTTGATCAAAACCAGCATGTGCGACAGTACGAGATACTGTGTAGTGCAAGTCAAATGCTGTTGGGAAACCCTAAGGGACCAAGTAAGGTATTTTTTCATCATTTTTTGAGAAAAAAAAAATCATTAAAAGGTGTGAAATTTGTCAAACATCAGGCCCTGATGAATAACGTGACACTCATTTTGTTGAAATCCCAGATATTGAATCCTTATCATCACCAAAGTAAAGCTAGTGATCTCTAAAATGGGAATAACTAGAAATAAGTGTATCGCTTACCAGCAAAGACAGGTGGGCACAGCACTTACAATAATAGACAAAATCAGGTCTCATATAATAAAAAACCTACTAGATAAAATAACTATGTTAAAATCACTTGGTGAAGCAACAAGTTGGTGTGTAAATCTATCATTAAGAATCTAAAAACAAGGTCTGTAGTGGCTCTGCACAAGCATTTCATAGAAATTACTCATAAAACTATTTTTAAATGGTGGCAATTTATCAAAGAATTGCGGTAAATAAGATGCCTAATACAACAGAGTTCAAATTCTATTAAGAAAACTGCACCAAGCCAGCAATTTCTGCTTAAAACATAAGTAACAAATATATGGGAAACAGGAAGAGTCAACCACAACAGTTGAAAGCATCAACCAACCAAGGAGATGGTATGAGATGGACCACAGACTCGACCACAGCCATCACACCGCAGAACATCCTTGAACCCACAGCGTTCCGAGAGAACCCGGGATGTCTACTACAACAGCAGGAAATAAACAAGGTACATATTTTGTTTGTTGGTTGTAATCAACAAATGACCCCATTATATTGCAGTGGATTAAGGATTTCATGTCCCTTTCATGTCTCAGTCCTAAAAATAATTTACCTGATTGTGAAATTACACATATGCAGGAAGCTTTTGTTCATAATTGTTCACCTTTTACAATTAAGAGCTATAACACCATGTCATCCAAAGGGAGAATACATCTCAAAAGATTTTCCTTGTTTCAAAACCTGATGGCAAACAGGTTAATTTTAAATCTAAAACCTTTGAACAAGTATGTAAAAGTCAGCACTGCAGTAAGGTTAATTGCTGATCATTAATAAGTGTGTTGCATAGACTTAAGGAAGTCATATTTATGATTTAAAGTTCCTTTGTTTTGAATTCAATGGAACCTTATATGAATTTACAGCATTGCCATATGGACTATGTACTGCACCTAGTTTGTTCATCAAAATGTTAATACCTGTGGTTGTTTATGCAAGAAATTTAGGCCACTTATTCATAATCTACATTAATGATATTTTATATATTGACCAAGCATATTACAAGGAGTGTTTACAAAACATGAAAACAACAATTAGTGTGTTAAAGTTCATATCCTACTTCCTACTAATATTATAAATGCGAAAGTTTGTGAGGATGGATGGATGTTTGTTGCTCTTTCACGCCAGAACGGCTGATCGGATCTGGATGAAATTTGGCACAGAGGTAGATTATAGTCTGGAATAACACATGGGCTATATATTATCCCCATTTTAACTTAAGGGGGTGAGCAGTATTGCATTATCCATAATCCTCAACTGTTTTACAGCTTGATACTGGAAATACGAAATAACGCAAGGGACATCGAGCGTGTTGTGCAATTTTTCACTTTACCACCTGGTGCGAGCGTTGCAAATCCAAGAAAAAGCAGAAGTCCCTTACGTCATTTCAAATTTCCGGTATCGAAACACAATCGAACTGTCAACTGTCATACTATATTAAAACAGAAGATCTATTTCAAACTATTTGTCACTGGTGTACGTAGCCTAACGGTACAGAGACTTACCTATAAACAAAGGTACGCAAGTTCAAATCACAGTCAGTATCCACTTTTTGTGTTTTTTTCTAATGTTGAAAGATTTCCAAAAATGTTGCAACACGTTCGCGAGTTCGATCCCCAATCGGTTTTCACTTTTTGTAAGTTCCAGGTATTTGTTTTCATTTCGATGCTATATGATTTTCATTTTTTTTTATTTTCGGAGGCCTTTGCCCAGCAGTAGGACAGTGCAGGCTAAATAAAAAAAAATGATTTTCAATTCAATTCAGAGTAAATTAATATAATCTACTTTTATTAAAATTGTTAATACAATATTATAAATCTGTAGACGTAGAGTTTCTGTATATTGAACATAATTATTTAGAAAAAATAATGTTTTCCTTTGTTGTGTCTGTGTGTTTTGGGTGTATTAGTTTATTATAGTATTATCACGTGTACATTTTAAAACTAATAAGATTATAGGGTTTTAGTTTTTGATTCATTGTAATTGGTGCTCTCTATCAAAAGATATACGAATTTAAGGTATTTAAGAAGAACTTATCATCATTAAGAAACATACATGCAACGACATCTATTGCATCAAAACGGTACTAATTAATAAATGTGTTCACAAAATAACTTTTAAATCGTCTTTTTCAAACAGTTAAGATAACAAAATGTACCCTTGATTAGTTTAAATGACGCTGCTTTGAAAATCTACATAGGGTTTTTTTTGGAGGGTGGGAAATCATCATTTGACTCCTCCCGCTCTGGCCAGAGCGGTAGGGAATGTTAGACTTCTACTGGCTAAAAACCACCCATGTTCCTTTTTTGCTTTTTGTGCTGTGGCCGCGATATCTCTTTCGAACAACCCGTAGCCCCGACAAGCGGCGGCCCTTGCGGGCCTCAACCATATTGCTGACATCTCTTTGAGGCGCGCGTGGAACCGAACGCGCCGGCGAACCGCCGAACGGCCTGTCGTCGTCATAAGAAGGGCGGACGGCGAGCTAGCCCACTACTTACCGTCCACAGGCCCGCGCCTACGGTGGCCGGAAGCCATCACGTGACCCCCGACGTTCAGAGCGTCTCCTTTTGCGGCTGGGACGAGAGGTTCTCTCTCTCACCACGCCACCTCCTTCGCTAGCTGCTTCGCCGAAGGAGGCGACGGCGTCCCATTCCCTCTCGCCCCGCAGTATGGCTTGAACCAGGGCCGGACGCGAGAGGTCGTCGGCCGCCGATCACCGCTAAGAGAACACGACGAGGCTCAACCCAAGCGGGGTCCGCCCAAGCGGGGCAGACCTCCACGGTGTGCTCCACCGTGTCCTCCGGCTGATCCTTGCAATAGTAGCATTTGGGCGTTTCCTTCCGCCTGATTCGGTGCAGGTACCTCCCGAATCCCGAAACAACCATGTCCGGTGAGGACCTGCGCCAGACGGAAGGTGAGGGCGCCGTGGCACCTCTCAAGCCACTCCTCAAAGAGAAGACTGACCACCACTGTGCCCTGCACGGGGTTGCGACAGTCGCTCTCTCCATGTCGCCATGAAATCACACCAGGGGTCTGTCCGCCATGCGGCAATATGCCACGGCAGAGGAGTTATCTCACAGTGTAGTGCCTCCGCGCGCCATTAATGCAGGAAACTACATAGCCTAAACCCTATAGTGTGTGTTTAACTTCGTCTTCCGCAGATGGCATTGTTCATTTGACACCATTTTTAGAATTGCGGTGTTAATATTTGTCGTGAATAGTCAACAAATACAAATTGACAGGTACACAGTAAGAAAAACAGCTGTAAAAACTTTAAAATAAAAACCTAATTAAAATTAAATAAGACTCGCGACGTAAATATATTTGTTCAGTGTGGAAATCGAATACAGGACATGCAGCGCCACAGTCAAACGCCGAGGCACTGCACCAACCGTGCCGTCTTATCGGCTGTGGCTGCCTCGGGCATTGCTGCAACTTTGCTTAACAATGGCCAGATTGCACTTTAGGTTTACAAATTGCCGTTGAATCTTACCCCAACTTGCAACATTACCAAAAATCTGCGATTGGCCATGGAACTAAGCTGCTTTAAACAGATGTCTTTGCAAATAAGCTGCTTTAAACAGGAGTAGGAGAGAGTCGCCTGGAATTAGATGTAGATGCGAAAATTCCACTTTCCGAAGAGTTTTCCCATCCAGTGCCTACAGAAGATCCCGGAAGAGTTAGGGAGTGGTGTAGCTAATCTTAAACCCACATTTTGCCAATAATGTTCAAGCGCCATGTAATAAGGGGCGTTTGATGTCTATAGATATAATATTGCCATCGACCTGCCACGAAAACTACGCTCCGTGACCTCTACTGCGAAAACACTTTGCAATCAAACCCCAGACCTCATCCTCAGTAGTTGCACTTGAGACCACTCGATCAACGAGACAGTCACACATCAAAATTTCCACGTGAACGAAGTCGCGGGCATCAGCTAGTGCTATTATAAGGGTTCCGTAGTCAACTAGGAACCCTTATTAATTATGACAAAAGTACCCTAGTACCTTGTTAATGTTGTAAACTGGGATTCATGATTAACTCCAAATCATTGTGCCTACCTACCAACCATACCTTTTGAAAAAAGAAATACAATGAAGAGTATGTTAAATTCTAAAATTTAAAATAAGAGAATTTTGCCTTGTTTTTAGGCACATTAGTAGCAGCATGGCCAGCTTTATCATATTATGGCATAGTATATACAAAACAAATGGAAATGGAATACCATTACTGAAATCAAACCATCTTTTTATCAGACAATCAATCAATTATTTTATTAATTAAGATGCATCCATGACATTACCTATGGTTTACTTTTTCAATGGTCATCATCATCATCATTTCAGCCGAAAGACGTCCACTGCTGGACATAGGCCTCCCCTAAGCCCCCCTCGCCACATTGACCATGACCAATAATTGACCGTTGACTTTCAATGGAGAAGGAATATAATTATGTTATTCCTCCACCAATGACACCATGCTTATCAGCAAAACTTAGAAGCATAGCAGTGAAGAAAATTTGATTTACAAGTTTATACAGACCTGACAGGTTGGGATACTCATTGCTATGGTGAAAATGTTGGAGGCCTGTGGTCACAATCAGAGCAAATATATCACATAAACCAGGTTAAGGGCAATATTTTCTGGTTTAAAATGCTTTGTAAATTTAAAAAATAATTGTGATATTCTTTTTCGGATTGACAACACTACTGCCATTGCTTGCATTAACAAGATGGGTAGTGTTCAATGTCTAACCTAAATGATGGTAGTAGAAGGATATGGGTTTGGTGTGAAGCTAGGTGTATTAATCTCCAAGCATCTTACATAAAATCTAAATATAACTTGTCATATGAGGAACCAAGGCATACTAACATTGCCACAGAGTTGGAATTATCATTTATGATTTATTAGCCTTACATAAAATCTAAATATAACTTGTCATATGAGGAATCAAGGCATACTAACATTGCCACAGAGTGGGAATTATCAATTATGATTTACTAGCTACCGGAGTTAATTCAAATTGTAAAGCATATGTGTCATGAACTTGATATAGAGACCAATATGCATTTCAGATAGATGCCTTCTCATTTAAATAGAGCTCCTATTTTTTTTATACACATTCATACCATTGACATTAATTACGAATTGTCTTCAAAAATTAAAAAGGGGGGGGGGGGGCAAGGAAATATGAGTAGGTGTAGGTGGCACCGTGGACTTGTCAGATATCCTTTGGTAAAAATGACGATGGTTATAAAACCAATCATATTCTATTCTAATAATAATTTATTACAATCTCCTTTCAGTACCAAACACCCATAAAGCAACCAGCTTACTCCGGCAGCGACCATCTTTTGCAAAATGCATTCACTTAAAGAGTTGGTAGTTATTCTGCCAAAATCACAGTGTGATTCAATACCAGATCTAATACAATACCTCACTGAAATACATTATACATAAACCAAAATAATGTTGGCTACAGCTTGTTACATTAGGCTAGATCAATACTTTCGCTTCTCTGTTAAATGAATGAATTGACAGGGATGATCACATCAAGCGTTTTCTCATGGGTCTTTAAAGAATTCAACCCGCTTTATACAAGTATGGGAATACTTGTGATCCTACAATAGTAGTGTAGTAGTAATCACTGTCTAATTGGGGATAATCTGAATTTTAATTAAAAAAATTAAGTAAAAAGCTTGTCACCTTATTAGCTCTTGCTACTGCTCAAAGAGTGCAGACTCTATCAGTTATTAAAAGACAATATGTCCATGTCACAAGACATAATACATTATGTACATTACTATTCTTATAAAAATATCACTGTCATCAAAAACTGAAACCTGCTTTCCTTTTATAACAGGCATCCAAACAAACAATTAGTAGAAGAATTAAATTATTAATGAAGGGAAGTGGGATTGACTGATATATTATGTACCACACATAACACACTTTATGCAGACACATATTTTGCTAAACAGGCAGGGGTGTCATTAGATGTCATTAGGAAAACTATTGGCTAGCCAGATAGTTCTATTACAATGACAAGGTTTATGATGTATCAGTGAATGTTAATGGTTTATGTCTGTTTGACGGCACGGTTGGCGCAGTGGCTAAGCGGTTGGACTGCTGAGCTGCGTGTCGCGGGTTCGATTCCCGCACGGAACAAATATTTGTATGACCTGCAGATAGTTGTTTCGGGTCTGGGTATTTGTGTATGTGACTTTATATGTTTGTGCACGCACCCACGATACAGGAGAAATCCCTAGTGTGGGGCAACGTTTAAAAAAAAAAAAAAAAAAAAAAGGAATGTCCTACATGACAGCTTTATTAATACCGTCTTAAATACCAACTTGAAGATGTAAATCATATTTACATTCCTTTATTTATCTTTACACAAACTTAATAAGTTTAATTTAAACATTCAGTTTTAAGTTTTATTCAAACATTCCTTATTATTAATGATTATTTATTTTATTTGTACACTGTCATTAATAGTGTTTTAATTTAGTAATATGGCATTATTAGCTATACATACTTATAGCATTTATTGTTTCATATTGTATCTGATTATGAGACAGGACTGATAGTATTTTATTATCATGAAAATACTAGTAGCCAATTATCATTGGTTTGTCTTTAATGACGCCCTAGTTATGTAAGCCACATAATGGCTATTTTGTCTTTTTACACATACATACTTATTATATAATACCTTAAGATTGATGATTATGAATCATACCTACCTAAGATATACAAGCATAGGGTAGGTTGACTATTGGTCTCAAATAAATTTGATTCATGTAACAATAAGATTGATTTGGTAAGTCTTGTATATTTCCAAAAGAGTGGCCCATGTCGACTTAGACTCTAAACAGCTACACTGTAATCAATTATATTTCAGTTCATCATGAAATGAAATTGATTAATCAGACGAACTTACCTTAAGTGAAGTCCGATTACAATTTCATGAAGGATGAACTGAAATATAATTACCCACCCAACCCATCCTTTTTAGGATTAGTCCCTTGTCGAATGGGCTAATAGAGCAACGCTATCTCTAAAGAGTGTCAAATCTGTGTTGCAATCCATAGAGAAAAAGTTTTGTTTTATTTTCTCTAAAACTGCGATGCCAAATACTAGCGAATTGGGAACTACACTGTAATCAATTATATTTCAGTTCATCCTTCATGAAATTGTAATCGGACTTCACTTAAGGTAAGTTCGTCTGATTAATCAATTAATTATCTCATTGTTTTCAGATTTTATTGTTATAAAAAAACATAATCCTTTCCTTGCAGTCGGGTAAATAGTTGAGTCAGTCGTAACAGGATCTACTAATCATAAGGTGTAAGGTCTTAGGTGACTTCTGTAATGACAGTAGCAGCAAAAATGATATATCATTTTTGGCTAGGCTATTGAACTCCACCGAACCCTATAGAAGTTCTCCGTACTACGCCAAGCCAGCTCAAGATCAAAGTGTTATCATGCTGAATATTCCAAATTGATGCATCTTCCCTGTTTATCATGAGTGTCTGATAAGCGAAAATAAAAAGAACTATCCTGCTTCAGTCATTAACGTCTCAAACGACGTAACAATAGGTATTAAGGCAAACTGCATCATCCGATAAAGGTTTACAATATCTCACCAAACCGAAGCAAAGTTTATATTCAAATAATGCTGTTATTTTTTTTTAATTACTTTTAAATTGTAAATTAATATTTATCAAAATATATTTTCATAGTATGCCTGCTCTTAACGCAATACTATGTCCAATAAAGTGACCATCAGAATCGCCTCTTTCATCATCAGGCTGCTGTGTATTTCCCTACGGTTCACGTCTCTCGTATGTGCGCGCGTGTGTGTGTGTGTGTGTGTGTGTGTGGAGGCTCACGTCATGTCGGCGTCATCGATCCACTCGCATCCAATTATTCATGTATGTACATAGTTATGTGCAGTGCTGCTGCCATGCGATTGTTCCAACTGAGACGGATTCAGTCTCTGAATTTTGGCTTCACCTGAATATTCAATCTAATTTATTATTGTCCTTGCAAGACCGATGTTGCAAGTAGAATAAAATGAGCAACGCTCTTGTTTGTTCCACTCTTCAGATGGTCAAAAATTCAGTCGTAACTTACCACAGACACTCTGAATTCACAATAATATATAGGACCTGTTTGTTTCATTCCGAAACAGTCCAAAATTGTCATGATCTGTGTTAAGAAAATGCTGGGGTAAACATCTGTTTACACCAGCATTTATTTATTTATTTACTCAATCATTAATCAATCATTATTAATGCAGTCAAGGAAGGTTCCTTGACTGCATTAATAATGACTAAAAACTAATCTGTGAAAATGCTTGTGTTTTTGTAACTTTTTGTTACTAATTGTTTACTCACTATTATGTTTTCATTTTACTTTCAGTTGATCTTGAAGTGCAGCGACGTGCTGCAATGAACTATTATATATTTATACCTCACGAGAAACCGCACACGTGGACTTTGTTAAAACCTCTAGATTATTTAAACCACAGACTGTCGTCTGGGAGAAAATTTTATCTGAATGGAAATATAGATGGGATAATTGCATCAAGGGCCATTTTTGAGCGGCTAATCAAGACATGGCTGGTGGTGGACCACTGTTTCTCACAAGTCATCTTAACTTTAAGAGTTCATTAATGTTCTTAAAGTTCGTTGCCTCACCTGTTTGACAGTATGAACATTACATTTTATGGCTGTATTGTCTATGGCAGATAGAACACAATATTACGATGAACTCGCTGTTGCTGTTACACGTCGAATTATTATATAAATGTTACATCCCTGTATGAATAAGTTTTTTCAATGGAACCCTATACTTTTTCTATAAATAAAGCTGTAAAGGTTACATCCAGAGTTATTTGCTTTACGGACATTGTTGAACAATTATCGTGTTATTGCCATACCTATTTTATTAGAATCAAATAAAACAGCTCACAGTTTAAGAACTATGTATTAATATTAATGTACTAACTGTGTAAGATTTGACGGTGATAAGAATAGATGTTACGAATTCAGGGGCTTTTTGGGCTGTACCTGTTCTACGGATTAAGACCGACTCTGAGTGGTATAATTATTTAGTGTGCCATGTGGGTAGTATTACGTTTGCAAGTGACATAGTACTGGAGGTAGGTGGTGCTATACAACTGGGCATAATCTAGTTGTAAACGTCCCTTTGTGCCGATTAGCCTTTTTTTTTTTGGTGGGTGGAAAATCATCAATCCCCCCCCGCTCTTGGGCAGAGTGGAAGGGAGTGTCAGACTTCTACTGACTAAAAACCAACCCACGTTCCTTCTTCGCCCTTGTGCCGAGGCCGCGTTATGCCTTTCGATAATCAGTCAATTCAATTTCATTCGCTTTTCCGGATTTCGTCAGCTTCATTGTCTCGAAATTTTTCTTGTGGCATCCACGGTTGATTCTGACTTCTAGAAGTTGTAGTTTAGGAACAATAAAGTTGGCTTGTCCCAAAAAAATGAATGACTGGATACTGGATATTTGGGTTATATTAATTTCGAAAATTAAAAGTTTTGGTAAAGTCTAGGAAAACGAGATGTTTATCTTTTCTAGATATACTATGCAGATATCTAGTAAAATCGATAATGTTAAATATACCACAGAAGAGGCTACACAATTTAAAATAACACTTGCACACCTGCTGTACTTGTGCGTATCATCCTACGGTTCGAGTTAATTAAATTCTGTATAATTAAATACGTGCGCCGGTCACGTGGTCACCGTACATGCAGTTTGGGCGCAGCACATCAACATATTATACACACGTATGGGGAACAACCGAACAATGTGCGGCCAACACACTATCTTCAAGCCTGACCCGAAGGAGCCGGGCAGCTGCACCAGAGACCGCTTTGTTTGTGTGTCACTCACTTATGTGGGTCAGGCATCATGCCCACCATTTATTGACGGGGAGAATAATAATACCTTTACATTTCGTACTTGAAAAATACTTTCTTAGAGATTTGTGTCTTAGCAATAATATGGCAGCCATACAGTGGAGATCTTTCAGTGCCTCGAAAACAGTTGTTTCATCTGACACTTGTAGATTTTGACTGTCTTTATGGGAGCGCTAAAATCTGACAAACGGTTTTACCAAGGGCTATCTTATTACCCAGTAATTGGGGTGTGTGAGGTCAGATAACCATTATTAGCTCCATGTATATTACTATAGTATTCAGCTGTAATTGGTCAAATTGAAATCAATCTTGTCATAGACGAGTGAAGTTTAGGGAGATGAATCTTCAAAAAGTAAGTTTTGAGGGCTTCGAATTAACGAAATATTTCTTTATTAATGTCAAACTTAATTTATATCGACATTTCATTCGTTATCAGCGTAAATTGTATTAACGAACTTTAGAAGTTTTAAAGTTCGTGCAGACCATGCCTAACTTCAAGATACAGTATTAACGTTTTACTATAGATAATTAATTTTAAAACAACGAAGACAAATTAACAGTAGTTGGTAGACAAGATGATGAATCATCACACTTCGCCGATGTCCGTCCATCTTGCTACCGTCTCTCATACTCTCATCTCGTACAGCAATAAATCCAATCCCGCATCGACCGCGCGGGATCCGTTCGTTAGGAACATTGCAAATTACTTCAGACCATTTATCTATCCTTTGTCTGGTGGCACAGTTATGCTACGGGCAGGCCTAACTAATAGGTACGTAGGTATTATTAATTGAAATAAAGATGAGATCAGCAGTGGGACAGCACAGTATATTCATTCGTGGTTAATATTTTACAAGCAAGTTACAAAGTACAATAAAATATAAACAACCCGTAACTAAGCTTATTTAAAATCAATGACAGTAATGTGTAACATATGATTATTTCTCGCAGGCCAGTATATACATATAAATATACGACCTCCAATACGCCCCCTTAATCTATTACACATGCATATTACTTCTATACTCGGTACATAAAAATAAATCAAATACTAACACTTCTGTGTTTATCTGTACTAGCTGTATACAAAAGTATAGTACAAAAAACAGAAGAAATTTAACAAAGAAAAGAATGCATAACAAAACTACATAGAAAATTATCTATTACCAAAACAACATAAAAATTAACATTTAACTCCTCATCGCCCCCTTAATCGAATAATTTGACAGGGATAAATCCTTTAAAAATTCTCTTAACTTCGGGCTATGAACACTTTTAGTTAAAATGTCGGCTATCATATTATTAGTTGACATGTACTTTATCTCGATTTTGTTAGTAAGTACACACTCGCGAATAAAATGATATTTTATGTCTATATGTTTCGTCCGATTATGCATCATTTTGTTACCTGCAATTTTATGCGCCGACTGATTGTCATTGTATATTACTACCGCTTTACTATCCACAGCTGTTAAACTATTTAGTAAACTCCGTAAATAGAGAGCTTCCTTCGAAGCTTGACTTAATCCTACGTACTCTGCTTCTGTACTTGACAAGGATACTGTCGCTTGCTTCCTACTCTCCCATGACACTATATTTTTACCTATTTTGAAAATTAATCCTGTGAAAGACTTTCTATCAAGTGCCCCTCCCCAATCTGCATCTACGTAGCCTCGTAAGTCTAAATCTCCCGACTTCCTAAAAGTGAGACAAAGGTTAGACGTACCTTTTAAATACCTTAAGACCCGTTTCGCACATTTAAAATGTATTTCATCATAGCATGAATTGAATTGTGAAAGTACACTTACCGCATGTGCTATGTCTGGTCGCGTATTACAGGCCAAATAGTTTAGACAGCCTATTAAGCTTTGATACGGCAGATCGCAATGAGAATTTGTCGATCTTTCTAATTTCATACCGACTTCCATTGGGGTTAAAACTGGCTTAGCGTCTGTCATGTTAAAGTCATTCAAAATATCCGAAATGAACTGTTGCTGATCTAGACAAATAACATCTTTGTCCCTCCTCAACCTCATGCCTAAAACATGCCTAGCCTGCCCTAAATCTTTCACTTTAAACTTGTCAAGCAAATTGTTTTTCAATTTCTGCTTTTCTTGTTCACAATTTCCAAAAATAAAAAGGTCATCTACGTAAATAACGACAATCAACTTCTTGTTGTTTTTAAACTGCTTTTGATACAAACACGGTTCTATTTTTGATTGTACAAAGCCTAAATTCAACATTTCTTTATCCAATTCCTTGAACCAAGCATTTGAAGCTTGTTTTAATCCATACAAAGAACGCTGCAATTTGCATACCTTGGTTTCTTGACCTTTGACTACAGCTCCTTTTGGTTGGAGCATGTAAATGTCCTCTTTAATTTTTCCATATAAAAAGGCAGTCGTGACATCCCATTGGTCAATAAACCAACCGTATTCAACAGCTAGCGAGAACAACAATCTTAAAGTAGAGCTTCTTACTACAGGAGAATATGTCTCAGTATAATCTACACCACATACCTGTGTGAAGCCTTTTGCTACAAGTCTAGCCTTGTACTTTGTTACCTTGCCATCGCTATCTTTCTTGATTTTGAACACCCATTTGCATTGGATAGGCTTCTTATCAGCTGGAAGATCCACCAACGTCCAAGTCTGGTTCTCCTTCAGTGACACAAGTTCATTATCTATCGCTTCTTGCCATAAATCACCATCTGGTCTCGCCAACGCTTCATTAATAGTCAATGGATCACCATCAAGATTGCTCTCCTTGGCATACATAACATTGCATCCGTACCGGTCGACTTGTCTGCGTTCTCTTAAAGGATACCTCCTTTCTGATTCAGGTATTCTGACTTCTTCTTCAGTCAATACGTCATCAGGTACTCGCTCTGGTACTATAGGTTCATGTCCTATGTCCTCCGATACATCTACGTTCTCGTCTTCAGTATCACGATACATATCGTTGTGAGTCTCTAAATGTTCAGATCTGCTTGTAGATACGTTCGGTAAACTGGAAGGAACAGAATCTTTATTTAGGTTTATGATTACTTCCGACTTTTCTACGTTTTCCTTTTGGAGAAAGACGTTTTCCAGAAATTTCACATCTCTCGCAGTCGTCACTTCACCTGTCTTAGGATTCATCAGACGATAACCCTTCTGATTATCAGGATATCCAATAAAAATCATCGGTTCCGTCTTCATGTCCAGTTTCCGTCTCTTTTGCTTGGTTATCAATCTATATGCCAAACAACCAAAGATTTTCAGATGACTAACATCCACATCTTTTCCATTCCAAAGCTTTTCTGGTACCGCATTATTCAATGCTTTCGTAGGGCTTCTGTTCTTTAAGTAAACAACAGTATTTACAGCCTCTGCCCAATACTTCTTGCTCAAGTTCGATTCTGACAGTAATGTTCTTGCTTTTTCTATTATGGTACGATTCGCTCTTTCTGCGACAGAATTATGTTCCGGCGTGTACGGTACAGTCGTCTGGTGTTTTATACCTGCAGACTTTAAAAATGATTTAAATTTACCATTACAATACTCCGCGCCGTTGTCAGATCTCAGACATTTAATCAATTTACTTGTCTCATTCTCAACTTCCGCCTTATATTCACGGAACTTATCGAATGTTTCGCTTTTGTTCCTCAAAAAATAAACATGAGTCTTTCTAGTATAATCGTCGATAAATAGAAGAATATACCTCGAACCACCGAACGATGGCTCCTCGATTGGTCCACAAACGTCGCTAAAAACCAATTGTAAGACCTCGTTCGCTCTCGTACCTTGCTTTTTAAAGGGACTTTTGCATGTCTTTCCTTCTATACATGGAATACACGGCTCGCATAAATCAGTACTCTTAAATTCCATACCGCTTACTAAAACTTTCATTTTATTCATATAATTACGCGATAAATGAGCTAATCTTTTGTGCCAAATGTTCGAAATATTTTCATTTTGTTTTGACAATGTCACATTCACGATGTCATTTTGATTTTCTGTCAACTCATAAATTCCACCGACCTCTTGACATCTTGCAATAATTTGTTTTTTACTTTTAATCATGCAACCTTCTTTGTCAAAATTCATGCAATAATTTTTCTTGGTCAAATCGCTCACCGAAATTAGGTTCATGGATAAATCAGGAACATGTAAAACGTTTTCTAAAATTAATTTTCCGTTTTCGCTGACTTGTGGCTCAGCATTTCCTCGTCCTTTCACCAATAACTTCTCCCCGTTTGCTACTGCGATCTTCATGTTGCCGTTTACATGTGTGTAAGACAACAATTTGTTTTTATCATGGGTCATATGATTTGAGCACCCACTGTCTAAATACCAATTATCTTTGTTTATCGCCCCCTTTGTATTCAGGCAGATATTCGCGGTTTTTATCCGCTCCTTGCATTCGGACGCCCTGTGTCCTTGCTTGTGGCACTTAAAACACTTGTAGACGAACTTCTGCTTACGATCATTAGTTTTAGTGTTAGATCTAGCATCGTTCTGTACTTTACGTGTTACTAAGGCTTTTTCGTACTCTGTGTTCAACTTACTCTGTCTACTTCCTTCTTGTAACAATTTCATTTTGATTTGCTCCAACGTGATTTCTTGTCCACTATTATCTACAGCCATAATGAGAGGGCTGTACTGAGCGGTCAATCCACCCAGCAAAATCGATATGATCCAATCATCAGGGATTGGAGCATCAATATCTAACAATTGTTGTGTCAGGAACGTAATTTTTGATATGTAGCTTTCCATAGAATCAAAATTCTCTAACTTACAGTTAAAAAGCTCTCGCTGAATGTGTATGCGTCTTCCCCAACCTTTGTCTTCATACGCTTTACGTAAGCTATTCCAGGCTTCTTTCGCAGTCTTCGCATTGTAGACGTGGGTAAAGCACTCTGGTTCCAACAACAAGCATATTGTTGTTCGTGCCTGCCGGTCTACGTCAGCATTCACTACATCTGTAGAAATTACTCCCCACCAGTTTTTATTTTCAAGGTAATTTCGCACCAGGAATTTCCAATTCGGGTAGTCGGACGAATTTTTCAGCCTCTTAATACCACTTATGCCAACCTCAGCTGACATAATTGCGATTTCGTAAGTTTCACACGTTTCACAAGCACAAAAATAATATTTAAACCACTCAACTTATAAATAATGCTCTAGCATTTGTGCTTCTGGGTTCTGGGCCCATAACCAATTGAAATAAAGATGAGATCAGCAGTGGGACAGCACAGTATATTCATTCGTGGTTAATATTTTACAAGCAAGTTACAAAGTACAATAAAATATAAACAACCCGTAACTAAGCTTATTTAAAATCAATGACAGTAATGTGTAACATATGATTATTTCTCGCAGGCCAGTATATACATATAAATATACGACCTCCAATATTATTGTCTGCAAATATATTATTTTGTCTTTGCTACTGATATAGTAGATTATTTTCATTCAATTCCATCTTTGATTTCTGCATAATAATCATCATAACCTATAACAGACTTTCTGCCTGTTGCAATCAATAATATCTCGTGTGCCATTGTGACCCAGCTTGATCTTTAAGCCGGGAGTGGTTTCTTAGCAATTCGTAGTGCAACAGGCAGAGTTTAAAGATGACTTTAAACTCTGCCTGTTGCACTACGAATTGCTAAGAAACCACTGACCTGGTGATCACTGTTGAACTTTTGCACCCAAATTTGGAGCATGAAATTCCATTTACATATAAGCATTATACATTTACTGCTGTATATAATATGCTGGTAGTTATATGTTAGTGTGTAATTACATCGCGGCGGCTTTGACAAGCGAGCCGCGTAATTGTGTGCCGCTCAGTGCGAATTATTCCGGATCATATCCCCGCAAATATTGGCCGCACTCGTTTATGTTCAATACCTACGCGCATGAAACTACTCGACCGATGTCGACGCCATTTCCTGTATGGGAGTGGAGGAAATATCTATCATTTGTATGAACTAAGATTTTCTCCAGATTTTTGTACCTGTGAGTAATATATCAGTATTATGTTCGCTCCAATTCGCTCGACCTTTGGCTTAGCAAAGCGAAAAATTGAAGTCATGACGTGGTCCCTTTGATCGTAGATTTGGTTCCCTTTCACGAGATGTAATACTGCTTCCGCCGCATGTGGCCGGGCCGGTCCCTTGGGGAACTTCGTTACTGCAAGAGTTATGACGGTCAGGAGACCATACAATGCAAAAACCTGAGTGATAACAAAAGGTGCCCTGTCATTTTAATATCAGTGTTAAGCTGACCATAGACATGTACATGTAAGTTTCATGCCAACCGTGTTCCATAGAGAACATATTGTGTGTAAATTATAGGTACAATACAATAGCCTCTAGGTTGCATTCACAGGTCAGGAACTGTTCAGTTTTCTACTACACACGTCGCTTGAGATTATTACTTATTATTCAAATGATTGATATAAACAACAATGGCTTACTGGTAAACAAACACAAACAAGACACATAGCAACTCGTTACTGGTTTACGCAACCCCAAAAGAAAATCAAATCCAATTTTCTTGTTCACAAATTCCGTTGGCATTCGTATTGAAATAACGTATTACGTTGTTTAATACAATTCAATAAGCAAGAACTTAATACCGGTCGCGTATCGAAATAACAAACGAAAGACTACAAACCAAACGAGGTTGTGTTAATGTGTGCAACGGTTAACACAGACTGTACCATCCCAACAGCTCAGTAATATTTAGGCATTCGTTTAAATGTAGTCTTAATGAAAATCAGCATACCTACGCAAGAAACTGCTGAACAATAAAGCTATTACTTTTTCACATTCCCCTCAATGATATAATGTAGGTTTTTTGATTTTCGTCATGTTATGTCACGAGAAAAAAATGCAATTTCCTATCAAAATCATCTTGCAACTTTGCGCTCTAACTTCGATTCGACGGAACTTCTGCCATCTTCCTGTTGAGTTATCTCCCTCGTGTTGGTAATCTTCAAACGCACATAATGTAGCAAAATATTTCTTTTTGATTATGTGACACGTTCGCGCACTGAATACTAATCTGCAGCCCTCCGCCGATAGCTTTCACTGAGGGAGCGCCTCCCTGTACACTGTGTATACTTAGGAAAATAATACTTGTAATGTAAAGTTAGCGAAACTTTAGTTTGATATAGTTTTTATCTGAACAAGCTTGTTAGCGTTTGCGTCAAAGCAGCCCCTCCCCCCGGGACCACTTTATTGTGACAAAGCTATCCAATCCAACATGTCTAATATTCCGAGAAGCGCCGACATTTTACTCGACGGATTATGAAAGTCTAAATTTATACTCGTAAAGGTTTTAACGTTAAAGCTGGTAGAGAGTAAATAAATACTGAAAGAGAAATTTAAGGATACATGTTTCATAGTGTGAAATATTAATGATAACAATTGTTAAATATTCACACTTCCCGTAGGTATACGAGTAGGTACTAGATCAGATATAAGGGTACTTACCACGTAGATGGTAGAACCCGGTGAAGCAGTTGTAGGTAGTTCACCAGTACCTCTGGTGAACTACTAGCACCCTTGAACTCAACATGTTGGTGTACCTACTACATTGCTTGGGAGTAATTAAACTACTCTGCTGACTTATAAGTGCAGTTTAGAACCAAACAGAAGTTAGACAATCAAGTGAAGCAACTCTGATAGTCTATCGTTCTTTCATTATTACGCTTACGTACATACTCCTCCGTAATAAAGTTATTTCCTTTATTTATTCTTCTTACTTTCTTATATTTTTTAGTATTTCTTAAAAAAAAACACAGGACAGAGCTCCAGTAAGAGGAACCTCCTACTAATACGAGGTATCAGGTAATTGATATTATCAAAAACTGGGTCGGGCACATACCCATTATAGTGCAGCATTTCTTATTCCACAAGGCTTTATTGTAAAATAAGCAGTAACTTGCAGGATTGTTCATCAGCTGTACATGAATAATCGTGCCTACTAGGTTGAGTCTATGCAAGTACTCTGCATTAGCTAGACGAAAACACCGGAAGATAATGTAACGAACTGATTCGCCCGGACGGTGGGACTTGAGAAAGTGTTCTTCAAGTTCTTTATTAGTCAAGTAAAAGCCGCCTACCCCACATAAAGCTTGAGTTTACTTCACCGGCACGCACGGATTAATCCGACGTAGCGCCGAACCCTAATCATATTCAAATTGAAGTAAAAACATGTATTCCTAATGAATCCCATTTGCGAATTGGATATGAGTGTTGGAGTGTGGGCCGTGGGCTGTCGGTATCAAATCGTAATGTATTCACTAATCACAGCGGTGCGCGGTAGCGAGTCGCGTCAAATTGTTAATTAGCTCCCGATCTATTTGATATTCGTTGACAGAACTCATCATACAACTTGGCATATAAACCTCAATTTTGACCAAAATTACGGAATTCAAATTTAATCGACAACTATCCCACGGGAACATCCGGAATACAAGTAGGTATCCTATGTCACCTTACTCAGATAGTGCGAGTGATACGAGTAGTGTTACATTTGTGCCAAACTCCGGTGAAATCCGTTCAGCCATTAAGCTTGAAAAGGGAACGAAAAGACACATTGACAGTGTTGCTTTCGCATTTACAGTACCTGTTGGTAATATCGTAAATTAACGAAGACCCTATTCATAAGGTAATGCCCTGATTGACCAAGAATTGATTGGTTCTATATATTCGATAAATCCATTGCAACTCAGAGGCAGATTCTGATGAGTAGGCAGGTATATACCGATCAGTGGAACGCGCTGCAATTACCGGTACAAAATGAAAACCTTCAGCGAAGCGTCCACATCGCTGATTGACACGCGATTAATATCCTTATTACAGGCAGTTGAACAGTTATTTACGAAAATGTTCATTTTCATTTTGTATAATTCAATTTAAACGCATTTCTGGTTGAGGCACAGCTAGTACAAATAAAAAAACTAAGGAACGAACTAAGGCCATTGGAAGAATTTCCACAAAGTATAGGCTGACCTGTGAAGGCCGTGGGAAACTGCGAAAAGCTTGAAGAGGCTTATGTCCAGCTGTTTGTTGTTCTTAATTCGTAAGACCAACTTCAGTGGTACATGCGACATTTCGCTGAGTAAGGAAGCATCCTATTAATAATCTTCTACGACTATAAAAGATGCCAAACTATATTATGGACCAAACGACACCTACTTGAAAATTTGTTTTAATGAACTTCTACTTGAAGAAATAAAAAGAAAGACGACCAAACAAAAGTAAACGGCGTTTATCCAACACCTGCAGAACTAAGTCAGTCGTAATGTTTTTTTTTTTTTGGGACAAGCCCGCCACACTATTCCCAAAACACTGTAACTCCTGTTAGCCAGAATCAACAGTGGCGACCACAAGAAAAGCGCCGAGACAATGAAGCTCGACGAAGTCGTAATGATTGTAGCAATAAGTCTTAGATTGACTTAACGATTCACCGTGAGAGACTATGATTAAAAGACAGCGAAGTTAGACCGAGAGCCATCCGTAGTAAAAGCTCTTCGGATAAGTTTTTGTAGTGCTCAAACTAAACTTTTTGGTGTTTAGTATGGCGTTTTGATCTTTAACGGTAGTTAAACTTATTCCGTAGTCTTTCTTTATCGTGTGGTTAGCCTGGTGTTTGGGTTTATATTCCGCCATGGGCCTCCTGGATTTACAAGCCGTCAAGAAATATGTGTTCTTCCAGGCAGGCTGGTTTCCTTACGATGTATTTCGTCACAAAAAAACGTGATAATCATACAATGCGCACGTCCGTGGGTGAAGACTCCGTAGGCGAAGGTACGTGCCTTGGATTCGAACTTGAGAACTATGTCTTGAGCTGCGGGTTGTTTGAAAGATATATCGCGGCCTCGGCAAAAAGGGCTAAGAAGGAACATGGGTGGTTTTAGTCAGTAAAAGTCTGACACTCCCTACCGCTCTGCCCAAAGCGGTAGGAGTCATATGATTACCCAACCTCAAAAAAAAGACCTATGTCTTGGCAGTCTGACGGTCACACACTCACATCGCTAGACTATCACACTTCTTGGCACAGCACTCGTTTCTCCGTTGTCTGCATCCACACTACCCTAGCTCTCACTTGTCCTACTTTTAGCGTCAATAGACAGAATCAGCCAATAATGCTCCCACATTTGAAAATAGGACCTTTAGAGTGAAAGGGAGCATCCACTTCGTGGGTTTTGTGCTAGTAGTGTGGCGGATGTTACAAGTCTCAAAAGTTGTGTTTCTAAAACACTGGTCGATTTTGTCCTTCACCGTTGTGATTGCAGATAATTACACAAAATGTCTTACTAAAACCCGGTGACTGTATATTATCTTTACATAGTTAAACTCTCGTTAACAGAATTGCGATAGAATCAGGTCTCCAGGGTCACACAACCCCGGCTATACTGTATGACTTCGTTCTGATGGCTTAGTCCTGGATGTGACCAGGCAAAGTTCGCGCCACCTGTGCAAACAGCCCAGCTCACCGCGAACTACTCGACAATGCTTCACTACTAGTTCGTAACTGCGCTAAAGCTAACATTTAAGTTAACTGCTTCTAAGGGATTGTCTGATGATCAGATATTCATTTTAAGACTAAAAAGTATACGTTTTTTGTATGATTTTTAGCCATCACTTTAGATATATAGAATTACTAGCTTTTGCCAGCGGCTTAGCCCGCGTGGATGTCGGAAAATATAAAAAAAACTAGCTTTTGCCAGCGGGTTCGCCCGCGTGAAAATTACGATTTTCCATACAAACTTTCATCCCCTATTTAACTCCCTTAGGGGTTGAATTTCGAAAAGTCCTTCCTTATTCCTTGTCTGCATTATAAAGGGAACCTCTGTGCAAAATTTCAGCTTTCTAGGTCCAAGGGTTTGGGCTGGGCGTTGATGAGTCAGTCAGTCAATCAGTCAGTCAGTCAGTCAGGACTTCTCTTTTTATTTATATAGATAATAGATATATAATATATAGAAGATAACGATTTTTCATACAACCTTGCATCCCCTATTTAACTCCCATAGGGGTTGAATTTCGAAAAATCCTTTCTTATCGGATGCCTACGTCATAACATCTACTTGCATGCCAAATTTCAGCCCGATCCGTCCAGTGGTTTGGGCTGTGCGTTGATAGATCACTATGTCAGTCAGTCACCTTTGAGTTATATTTAGTTTTGTGATCTTTATTTGTAAATAATATGTATTTCTTATCACGTTTTCGTCGTTTTACCTCAGCAATTAGTATCCAAGACTCACTTGGCTAAACCAAAATCTATCTCCACATCTATACTAATATTATAAAGCTGAAGAGTTTGTTTGTTTGTTTGAACGCGGTAAACTCAAGAACTGCTGGTTGGAATTTTAAAATTCTTTATGTGTTGGATAGTCCATTTATCGAGGAAGGCTATAGGATATATAACATCACGCTACGGCTAATAGGAGCGGAGCATAAATGAAAAATGTTACAAAAACGGGAAAAGGTATTTCCTTTTTGAGAGCTTCCGCTGCGTGCGCTGCGAAAACGGTTTAAGTTACGCAAATATCATGTATGAAGGAATTGTTCCTCTTTAAAATTTCTAAAAAAAAGTCCGCGACAGCATATATCTATCTTTTAAGATTGACTCACTGTAACCTTTTTTTACTATTAAACTGTTAGGTTAAAAATAATTATTTTTTGCGAAGCTTATATAACCCATATATGGTATTAATCTATATCTAAATAAATGTGTTTGTAAGAAGGAAAATTTAATATAGAATATTTGTGCTCTAAACAGTTTAAACAAATATCTTTGTACAACGTCCCAAAAATATATCGCCAAGAAATAAAACTGAGGTGTCCAGAGTAAAAACAATTTATTATATAAAATACCGTGGATAGTCATTCAACACAGGAGAATCTTAACACCGTGATTTACAAAAGTGACGTCACTGCACAACGCCATCTATTATCGAAAAGTGGTACTAAACTAAGTATACATGTTGGTTTTCTCATAAGAATTAGCAATTGTTTTACACAGATTAGACAATCTTAGAAGATATCGCAATGTAAAAATATCCGCGCGGCAAAATAATTCGCGCGTCGCAATGTAGGGAGATTCTTTCCGGGAAATTCAAATTCAAAATATTTACTGCATCATAATGTTTACAAGTACAGAGTGTTATCGTATATGTATTTAACAGTAAGAGATACCTATAGTAATTCAGACTTTAATATAATCTAAGCTAATCTAAATTATTATAATAAAGAAGAAAGATAAGATTTTCTGTTTGTGACGATTTAGCTTAATTTATGTCGGATAGTCGATTTATCGAGAAAGGTTATAAGCTATATTTATGTGACGCAGACGAAGTTGCGTGGGTCAGCTAGTCTAGGATAATTATAATTAAATAGTGGTCACTCGGGGACATTCGGCGACACTCGGGCACCTTCGGACGCGGCACAACCGCGGCCCGTCTGTCACAGACAGAGCTCGGGGCTAGCAGTCGGCACAACCACTCGTGCGGTATAATGGGATACTGATGTGGACCTCCACAATTGGATTAAGGATTTACTTCACGAAACTTGTTAAAATGTTATTTTTGGGTTAAATGTTGTTTAAATATTTGAGTTAAATCATTAACTGACCACTTTTATGCCATTATGAGGAAAAAGACCGCATCTTTATTAGGCAGAATGAAGGATAGCCACAACAGTATTTTGAAAACTCTAGCTGAACAGCACGATGCACCTATTTTGAGACACTTTGTTCGATTGGTCGTGCGGCAGGGGTGATAAATAATTATGCGTACTTAATTAATGAATTCTAACACTTAGTTGATAAGTTTGTTTTGGAACTAACCAGTACACCAAGAATATTGTCAAATTAAACCGATATATTATTATTTATTTAGTATTAATTTCATGGAGGATTAATTTACACTTTTATTACTACTAGTTTTTAATCAAGGCTTCACTGCATGGAGTTCAGAAGCTGTCCCATGGGAATTACCGGGATGAAAGTTTCCTATCTATATCCTTTTCATGGCCATGAGACTATGACGGAGGAAACCGGTAACAGACAGACAGACTCAAAATAAAACATGAGCACGTGAAAGTCCTATAGTGAAATCTTCTACAAGGTGAAATCCCTCGGTACGTTGCTGCCCTGCTCCTACGGCCTCAATAAAGAAATAAGCAGTTGAAACGGGCGCACGTGTACTGCGGAAAGTGTTGGGGAATGTCAAACAGAAGGTTTCAGCACAAGCGGGAATGCTGACTGAATGCTAACGCCGAACAAAGCGCCACTTGCTCGGTACAACTGCCAAGCGATGCTAAACAACCACGGCATACTAGTTGACGTTCCTTGACTGAATATTATAAAACCTTGTTGTAAAAACATTGTTTTCTTAAATGCATTTTTTAATAACTTGAGAACTTTGTACGGTCACGATTTGTCTGAGATTCCATTCCAAGAGTTTAAACGGAATCCCCAGCGATTGCTGAAACAAAAGCCGGAATCTGCTTTTGTTTATAATTCAAAACTAAACTCATTAAACCTTTGTACTTATCTTCTTCTAATATATAAAATTCTCGTGTCACAGTTTTCGTTGCCATACTCCTCCGAAACGGCTTGACCGATTTTGATGAAATTTTTTGTGCTTCTCCGGTATCTATGAGAATCGGCCAACATCTATTTTTCATCCCCCTAAATGTTAGGGGTAGTCCACCCCTAAATTTTTTTTGTCTACACTAGAAATTACTAGGAAATTATTTATATGGCAAAACAACGTTTGCCGGGTCAGCTAGTCTTATAATATAAAAATGAATCGCAAAATGTGTTGGTAAGCGCATAACTCAACAACGCCTGGATCGATTTGGCTAATTTTGGTCTTGAATTATTAGTGGAAGCCCAGAGAAGGTTTTAACGGTGAGAAAGTGATTGGTAGGTAGGCAGGGTAGTAGGTAGGTAGGGTAGTAAGTAGGATAGTAGGAAAGTAGGTAGGTAGGGTAGTAGGTAGGTAGGGTAGGTAGGGTAGAGTAGGTAGGTAGGGTAGTAGGTAGGTAGGGTAGGTAGGGTAGGTAGGGTAGAGTAGGTAGGTAGGGTAGTAGGTAGGTAGGGTAGTAGGTAGGTAGGGTAGTAGGTAGGTAGGGTAGTAGGTAGGTAGGGTAGTAGGTAGGTAGGGTAGTAGGTAGGTAGGGTAGTACGTAGGTAGGGTAGTAGGTAGGTAGGGTAGTAGGTAGGTAGGGTAGTAGGTAGGTAGAGTATTAGGTAGGGTAGTAGGAAAAAAGCATTGCAACGCATGCGCGGGTTCAGCTAGTCTAATATATAAAACTAGTTGACCCACGCAACTTCGTCTGCGTCACATAAATATAGCTTATAACCTTTCTCGATATATCGACTATCCGACATAAATAAAGCTAAATCGTAACAAACAAAAAATCGTATCTTTCCTCTTTATTATAATAATTTAGATGGTTTAGATTAGCTTAGATTATATTAAAGTGTGAATTACTATAGGTATCTCTTACTGTTAAATATACGATAACACTCTGTACTTGTAAACATAGTAAATATTTTGAATTTTAATTTCCCGGAAAGAATCTCCCCACATTGCGACGCGCGAATTATTTTGCCGCGCGGATATTTTTACATTGCGATATCTTCTAAGATTTTTGTTTAAACTGTATAGAGTAAAGGGCACAAATATTCTATATTAAATTTCCATTCTAACAAACATTTATTTAGATATTAATTAATACCATATGGGTTAAAGAAGCTACGCAAAAAATAATTCTTTTTAACCTAACAGTTTAATAGTAAAAAAGGGTTACAGTGAGTCAATCTTAAAAGATAGATATATGCTGTCGCGGACTTTCTTTTAGAACTTTTAAAGAGAAACAATTTCTTCATACATGATATTTGCGTAATTTAAACCGTTTTCGCAGCGCACGCAGCGGAAGCTCTCAAAAAGGAAATACCTTTTCCCGTTTTTGAAACATTTTTCATTTATGCTCCGCTCCTATTAGCCGTAGCGTGATGTTATATAGCCTATAGCCTTCCTCGATAAATGGACTATCTAACACAAAAAGAATTTTCCAAATCCAACCAGCAGTTCCTGAGTTTACCGCGTTCAAACAAACAAACAAACAAACAAACAAACAAACAAACTATTCAGCTTTATAATATTAGTATAGATTCTCGTGTCACAGTTTTCGTTGCCATACTCCTCCGAAACGGCTTGACCGATTTTGATGAAATTTTTTGTGCTTATCCGGTATCTATGAGAATCGGCCAACATCTATTTTTCATCCCTCTAAATGTTAGGGGTAGTCCACCCATAATTTTTTTTTGTCTACACTAGAAATTACTAGGAAATCCTTACATACCTAGTATAAAACAAAGTCACTATTTTTGTCTGTCTGTTTGTCTGTATGCTTAAATCTTTAAAACTACGCAACGGATTTTGATGCGGTTTTTTTTTATAGATAGAGTGATTCAAGAGGAAGGTTTTAGTATATAATTTGAACGACATACACGCGGGTGAAGCCGCGGGCATCAGCTAGTTATTTATATGGCAAAACAACGTTTGCCGGGTAAAAAAGTAACTTAAAGTAAGTAAGTTTCTTATAAAAAAGCGTAGAAAAAAGTTGATAGTTGCTCTTTAAGCTACAAAGTAGAGCATTCAATTGAATCGCGTGACGTCATCCAACATCCAACATCCAGCGTCCAGCTCGCTGCTCTCGCTCGTTTGTCAGCGTCGCGCGTCGCTGTCACAGCGGACGCGCCATAATTAAAATTTATTCATTTCACACCAGCATTTAACTTTACTTTTTCACATGACGCTTCCGAAGGCTTTATGTGACGTCATGACGATAAAACTAGTGAAGTTACAGCAGAGTCGGCACCACACGTTTTACTTATCTGATTTATACAAGTCGAGGTGAAACGGTTCGCTCGGGGGTTTACACTTTAAAATTAAAATTAAATGAACTATGATTTAGTTTTATTTTGATCTAACACAAAATGAGTGAGACTAAAAGAAATTATTAGGTATTAAACTGTTTAGTGTTACGGAACCCTTAACGCGAATCTGACTCGCTCTTTTCTTAGAAAGTAAATACATAATACCTGGTCAAAATTGCAAAGAAAGTTTGGAAAGCGGATAACAAAATTCACAATTGATAACTTGAATTTTCATAGACTATTTTTAGTTCCTAACGGAATTTAAATCAAGCACTCCCTAATTCTGTGAGTTTGTGCCGCCGCGCCGTATGTGCGAGGCATGTCTGTCCGGTAGTCCGGCCGGCTGACACCGGGCCAGCGTCGCCCAGGGCTATCCCGCGCTAAACAATAAAAATTCTACCTGAAAACAGATCACGTTCACATTGGTGACTACAAAATTAATTTTTTGTTGTCTGTGCGGTCACATTAGCACACCGACCAATTTTGAAGCTTATCCTGAGAAGTAAAATATCACCGAACTCCGGACGGATCAACCGAATGAAGTGGCTATAACATGGATTAATAGTAGTATCCGTCCAAAAGTTAGTTGTACTATAGATGCAATTCTAAACGCAGAGATAATGTATGTAGGTACATAGCTTAGAATATGTTCTGAGCTATAATTTGTTCTAAACAAAAAAAAATTGGAAATGGAATGTATCAATCGCCCATTCAATTCAACTATCACGTGCTGGTAGCATTCCCGGCATCTCCCATTTTCTGTTTTGGAACTCCCCACCTGGATATAGGTACCTTGTAAACATATTGTTCATATTAAACTGTTCCAAGAATTCGGGCTATGCTGAGTGAAGCGTAGGTATGTACCAATGCGTACTACATAGGTATAGGGAGTATGAGTTATGCATTAGCTATGTTACAGTGTGAATCTGTCACGCACGTTGCACTAAAATTCTCGGTAAGCCGGGCGTTGCTAAATCCAACTGAAAGCTTTCATTTGGATCGCTTTGTGCTAGTGTTAGTGAAAACGAGCATAAAAGTACGTACCTACTTCATGCAAAACAGGAATATTGTTAATCCTAAACGCTACATGTACAATCAAAAGTTCGACACCGTCGTCTTCATCGGCGTGCTGCTCATCATCCTCTACCGGGCGTCTCAGCAAGGGGTTGCCTTTATTATGAAAATGCAGGTATGTATTATAATTAGGCTACAATTTAAATGCTCACCAAAAAAGATTTTTAGACCCTAGATTAAAGTACAGTAAAGTACTAAATAAAATATTTTAACTTCAAATAAAATAAACCCACCCTATACCGAGGTGCCTAAAGAATAACGTTTTAAGTTCCAAAATAATTAGACACTCGTCAGAATAATTGTACGTGTTGTATTTATATTCTTTTTGCCTACCAAAATGGATTAATGCTCACCAAATCAATTAACCAAAATTTTAATACGATCGTCTCGCGACAGTATCCTTTATGGCGGCATGGGCACCGGGCCGTAGGCCGACGAAGGAGGCCGGCGCGGCGGAGGCCCGGCACTTCGGGGACAGAAGATATTAGTGTTATTTAATATGCGAGCGAAGCGAGCGCGCGTCATGGATATAAATTGAAAGTCATGAAAATACAATATTGGTGACATCTATTTAGTGATAATATAAAATATTTGGTCTGCAGTTAACTTTAAAGGCGTTTATAAATCTTTATGGTATAGAATAAAAAGGAAAATAGGTTAATTCCTACAATACTTTAGGAAACATAATTTGGTGAGAATTAATCCATTTTGGCCGGCATTTCGAATTTTTTTGGTAGTAAAATAGGATCTTTTTTGGTAGGCGTTTATTATAATTATACTTCTCGATAATATTTCCTACACCTTTTAAATTAAATGCTACTACTTTTCTTCTCTTACACGTTTTCCTTTGGTATAGCGCCACCTACCAGTTGTTCGTATAGTTACCGTAGCACCGAGTCCCAGGTTTGAAAGTGAACGTAACTAGAACACCGCCCTCTGGCGAGGGGAAGTCAAACCGCATCCCTAACCGTAGAACGTTTCATGTTGAGTTTCAAGTACTGTGTACAGATGGCGCTTCAAACCACAAAAGGGTATCAGAAGGCTTGTTTGCAAGTTGTGCTCTACAAAGTGTCTTGTAATCGCAAAAAAGGCAGTGAAGTAGTTGACAAGAGTTTTCAGTAGATGGAGTTTTCGTGAGCGTTTTGGAGAATTTCGTTGTCTTAAAATAAAGGCTAAGCTAAGGATAGGCTCTAAAATAAAGCCCACTTCTTGGATTTTTATGATTTACAATATATTTATTTATTACAATTACAGGATTATAACCCAATGCTGACAAATGCGCCTTAATTATTTCCAACTTAGTTGTACTTGTAATTGTTTCTTAAAAAAATTTTTAGGAACATCAACCACTGAATTAGGTCTTAGGTCACCTAACTAGCGTGGTGGGACATTAAAATGCCTAGTGACCCTAGTGGTTTAGTGATCTAGGGTTATTCTTCTCTTTTTACATAAGAAGGAACTCCTGAACGGTAAATAGCACGGATGTCTTGTAGACGCGTTCATACTTAATGGATTAACATGATATCTATCGTGAACTCGTCTTGCAGCTAGGAACATCTCCTCAACAAGGAAATCCTCAACGGTTAACAGCATGGATAAGAAAAAAGTGTGATAATGTTGCATTATTAGTAAGTATTTATCTTTTTTACCCGACTGCGGCGAAGCCCAAAAGGAGGGTTATGTGTTTGACGTGTATGTATGTATGTCCGTTTCTTTGTTCCCTCATAACTCATAAACGGATGAACCGATTTGAATGAAATATACGTCATTAGATTTGTCTTGATGGCGCGAGTGTTATAGGCTACATTAAAATTAAAAAAACAAAGAAAAATTGCGGATTTTGGGGGCCAAATCACCGAGTTCAAAAAAAAAAAAAACCAATACCATCGAGTAGGATATCAAAATAAAGGGTTTTAAAAGGAGATTACAAAAATATATAACATTAACATGTTTAAACGAAATTCTAAGTGACAAATTCTATAAACAAACACAAAAGTCATCTGCGAAGAATTTTACGCGACCAACGAAAGAACAAACACAAAAGAACTAAAAAGTTGGAAATAAAAAAAGTAAAGGGTGTCTCAAAAGAAAGTTTATATTTATTTAGCTTACTGCGTGAACGATACGATTCCAAGGGGCGCGGGGGTTATTTCAGTCGGTAGCCTGGCTCTTGGGAATTTAGTCAGTATGGAGCGTTTCTCAAGAACAGACCGTGCGTTGTGCGTACGAGAGTTTTACAAAACGGTGTTTTAGCGACTGTAGCGCGTAGAAGATTTTGCAGTGTTCGAGGTTTTCCATTTAAATGATGCGCCAAGCATTCCTCTTATTCGAAAATGGGCCAAAAACTTTGAAGAGACCGGTACAACGCTGGAAAAAACAAAATCCGGGCCACCAAGGTTATCAAGAACGGTAGAAAACGCGGAGAGTGTTAATCAGTCTTTACTGAGTCCATCTGCCGAGCCGTGATCAGTAATTTTACGGTTCAATTAAATGAGTGCCGTGAACGCAAGAGTCTACATTTGCACAATATTATTTTTAAGAAATAAATTCCCAAATTGTGTACTTTAATAATTTATAAAAAATTTTTTGATACACTGCTTACTTTTTTTTTAATCGATTTATTAACTATGAACTGTCTTTTGAGACACCTTGTAGTTAAAAAACTAAAAAACCCGACTGAAAAAACTGAAAAGCAAAAAACAAGCACATTTTAAATTAAACAAAACTTGGATGCAGGCGGGGTTCATTTGAATATTAAATTATGAAAAGAAAAAAAAAGAAAATAGAATCGACCCCGCCTGCTTCCAAGTTTTGTTTAATTTAAAATGTGCTTGTTTTTTGCTTTTCAGTTTTTTCAGTCGGGTTTTTTAGTTTTTTAACTACTTTTTTTTTTTTAATATAATTATGTGCATGTAGTTGTGTTTTGTGTGCAAGTAAGTATGTATTATGCGCATGTCGCATAATATAGTTTTATTTTCCTCATCTATTCACGCGACAAATAAATTTCTTGGAGTTAGCACCGAAGTCTTTTAAGTCAATGTTTTTTGTTATATAATCATAATCCAGTTTTTGCATAAACTGGATTATAACAAAAAATGCAGATTTGGTTAACTATTAAGACTAAAATAAACGCGAGTACATTATAGTAGTATTACGAGTATTACAGTACGTGGCTATCTTCTTCCATTTGTATTTATTGGGTCCATATTGGCTCACCTAAAGTTCTTTATCCGAAATTGTTCTTCCTAACGATTTGTAATCCGAATGATCACTCTTCCTAAAATTTTTCATCCTAAAGTTTTCATTCATACTATTTGTAGTCCTACCGACGATGTTCATAACACTCATGTTTCCGAAAATTGGAATTCATAATATCATTAGTGTAAATATATTTAAACTCCTACTGTTTTTTATCCTAACGCTTTTATTCCTAAACATAATTACCATAATATTTTCACTCATACAACTGTTTAGAATGATTAAAGGTCGTTTCACTGATTTTTGTCTTGAAATAAAATAAATGAATGAAATTCAGGTCAGAGTGTCGTCTTGGGGGCACTATGAAAAAAATACTTAGAAAAATTTCGCGACCAATTTCGAGTTAGCGCTCGCCGGCCGCTGCCGCGGCACCGCTCGCTTCGCTCGCTCGGCTCGCGCGTAGTTGGTCACAGTTCTAACCTAACCTAACCTATGGATATCTTTGCATTGTATATAAGGTCCCATTAAAGTAGGTGGACAAATTAACACAGCGTTTAGTAAGCCTAACTAAAGACATCTAAACAAAAAAAAATACTATATATAAAGTGATTTTATTTTGACTTAAAATAATAAATTGCCGGCACTCTAGAACAAACTCATCCTATAAAAGTAGGTATTTTATTTCTTATTCTTATATATTTTTTTGCTATTGTCCTTATTTTAGCGGTCTGAATGATTTGTAAAATTTTGTCCACCTATTTTAATGGGACCTTTTATAATACTGATTATTATACTTCGTATCTCTCCCGAAGATGATTACAGTTTACATGCAGCAGTACGAGAGTTGATGCTGTCCTTATCACACTTTTTAGAGAATTTATTTTTAAATAAATTAAAAAAATAGGATAAAAAGTAGTGTATTGACTATTTCCCCCCACTGTAGTGCAAGCCGCCATTGCGCTGCAACGACAATCCTTGACTCATTACGTGATTTCGTGTTGTCCGACTCACACAAAACTTTGTTTCGTCCGGAAATAACTGTAATTTCGTTACACGATGGGAAAAATAAAGCGATCTTGTCGGGACGATAGTGACAGTGTCGAAAATTTACTAACAAAAGTGAAAAAACGAAGAAGAATCTCCTCATCGTCATCGGAAAGTGAACCAGCGGTATCTCCTTCGCATTCTCTGTCGGAGGATTTAACTATTTAGTGATCTAGAACCAAAGTTGCAAGTACCTTATAATGATTTTATTCTTTGTGTTACGCCGACGTCTATCGTGTGTGGATACTATGGCCGCCGAATGTGTTGATACCTGGTCTGCACCCACCAACTTATATATCCCGACGTATATCGTGTGTGGATACTATGGCCGCCGAATGTGTTGATACCGGCACCCACCAACTTATATATCCCGACGTATATCGTGTGTGGATGCATGCCAAAGTTACAAATGCCATAAAATGATTTTATTCATTGTGATATCCCGACGTTTATCGTGTGTGGATACTATGGCCGCCGAATGTGTTGATACCTGCACCCACCAACTTATATATCCCGACGTGTATCGTGTGTGGATACTATGGCCGCCGAATGTTTTGATACCGGCACCCACCAACTTATATATCCCGACGTATATCGTGTGTGGATGCATGCCAAAGTTACAAATGCCATAAAATGATTTTATTCATTGTGATATCCCGACGTTTATCGTGTGTGGATACTATGGCCGCCGAATGTGTTGATACCTGCACCCACCAACTTATATATCCCGACGTATATCGTGTGTGGATACTATGGCCGCCGAATGTGTTGATACCTGCACCCACCAACTTATATATCCCGACGCAAAGCGTGTGTGGATAAAGTCAAGTACCTACCTACCTACCTATTTATGGCGGGTGACTTATGATTATATTTTACTCCTCGGTAGGTGAGATCCCAAATAATGAGGCACCATAAGAAGGAAAATAAACGGTTGGTGAAAATCCTGATGAACTAGACCCGGATATTTTACAATTGTTGGGCTCAGACCCTACACTAAATAAAGCATTTGGAGACAATTTACACAAAGATTTGACAACGCGGTGGAAACACATCCTAATTAACGGTCTGACTAAAAAATCCGTTCAGTAGTTTAGGCGCTACGGTGGAACATACATACATACATAAATATAAATAAAAAGAGAAGTCCTGACTGACTGACTGACTGATTGACTGACTGACTCATCAACGCCCAGCCCAAACCCTTGGACCTAGAAAGCTGAAATTTTGCACAGAGGTTCTCTTTATAATGTAGACAAGGAATAAGGAAGGATTTTTCGAAATTCATCCCCTAAGGGAGTTAAATAGGGGATGAAAGTTTCTATGGAAAATCGTCATTTTCACGCGGGCGAAGCCGCTGGCAAAAGCTAGTACATAAATACATACATACATAGACTGCCAAAATCATTACCCTTCCTTTTGGCTTCGCCGTAGTCGGGTAAAAAGGAAAACGTTGTTATCCTAAAACAATATCTGGCTGCTGAAAATTGTATTCACATGAAAGCACCCATGCTAAGCACACAGTGAGTAGGTAAAAACAAAATCAAATGGCCAGCTGTTTCTCAGCAATCTGCAAAGCACAGCTTTAACTCTAATCGTAAACATACCACAAGACATTATTAAGACACTCGGTGATAATGCAGGGCGACTAACGCGCAACGCAAACCACAGAGAATCTCTGTCTAGAAGATTCACTGTTACAATCCGAGTAAACTAAAAAGGGATGTAGTAAAAAACGCTACAAAAGACGATTATCTATTCGGTTCTAATTTGCCTGATCATCTAAAATCTACCCAGGCTATAAAACGACTACCTACCTCAGAATTTTATTAAGATTCACCGCAAATATTGCGAGATTCAATCAGCAGCGCAATCAGTCGAGTACTACGTATCGTCTAAACGGTCCTTTAAACGCATGGGGGGTGCCGCGTGCGGGCACCAGCCGCCGAGTCGCGAGCCGCCTCCGCCGCCGCGGGATCACCGCCGCCGCCGCACCGCGCACAGACGGCCACGCGTGCACGGGTGGCCAACCACGCAGCCTGACGCCGCTAATCACCTCGGCACAGGTAGACAACAATATTCCAATAGCTGGCTGGTTACAGCATTACTTTAATGAATACATTTTATTTTATTTTATTTATTTATTTAGGTCTACCAACAATTGTTCACACTTAATACATCGACATTATTCATTTTTTAAATAATGCTACAGCGTAACAATTACTTAAAGGTAAACACCACATGCACAAAACAATAAATTAGATAACTAACTAACTAACTACACATTACAAAGGATAAAACTATCCTTTCTTGAATTAAAGGATATAAAATACCTTTTATTTGTGAACCACATCAGCCTGACATACCAAAAAGGTTATTCATGGTCACAGAAAATAACATTGATAATTGTTATTCTGAGCTATAATCAGGTTTTATTTCTCAATGACTAGCTGTTGCCAGCGGCTTCGCCACCTACAACTCAACGAAATTATCCCAAGGGAAGATAAAATCAGGATTAAAACTATCTTATGTGTTAATTCAGGTTATAAACTATCTGTGTACCAAATTTTATCGAAATGCGTTCAGTAGTTTTTGCGTGAGGAACTAACAAACATACACACTTACAAACTTTCGCCTTTATATTATTAGTGTGATGTATTTCACCTTCACCTTTGTTTACAGTACCTAAGCCTAACGGGAAACATTTCCTTAATTTAAAAGGATTAACTAAATCCGTTCATGTTGACCACTTTAAAATGGAAGACTACCGCACAGTTATAAATCAAAATTGTTTTATGGCAAATATAGACTTAAAAGACGCGTATATTTTTCGTTGCAGTTGCCCAAAGCAAGATTATTTAGGTACCTAAGTCTTACTTGGAACTTAAAAAGATTTACCTACTAATCAATTATTTGAGCTGAACGTTTTGCCGCTTGGACTCTGTACCGCACCCGTACCCTACGAAGTATTATAATATCTGTGCCTACGTATTCACTAAATTAACAAAACCTGTACTGAATTATTTACGTTCACGGGGGTATTTATCAGTAAACTATAATATGATTTTTTATGCATCGGTTAACCTGTCTTAATAACGTCGAAGCGACAAAAGAATTATTATAAAGATAAGGATTTTTAATCAACACTGACAAAAGTAAAATGTACCCAAGTAAAAAGTGCCTGTTCTGTGCAAGCAACATGCCCAAAACATTACCGAAAAGGGAACCTGATAGACTTATAGGTCTGTTAACATCAGCATGCTCCGCCATTCAATACGGCTGGGTATACACAAAGGTTCTAGGAAGAGCAAAATCTCTGGCACTAAACTATTCTAATAATTACAATAAACACATATAAATATCATAAATACTTTTGAGTTACTGGCAACTTTATATGGTCTAAAAATCTTTACTTCACACAATGGTGTGAAGATACTCAGAATAGACAATACTATAGCAATTGCTAATATAGATACAGAATCGGAATAGCAGATTACGCATTTAATAAAGTAACACTTTCACTCGGTATTCCACAGTTCGACTTATTTGCAAATAGCCAGAATCATAAATGTTACAGATGTACTTCCTGGAAATTGGATCCAAATTCCGAAATTATTGTTATTATTTATTGTTGTTGGAGGAGCCTTGCTTGCCTAGGGCGGTCTGTGGATGGGTGACCGCCCGACATACCGAGTTTCCTCCGTGCCTCGGAAAGCACGTTAAGCTGTTGGTCCCGGCTGCCATATATATAGTCTTTGGCAGTCGTTACAGGTAGTCAGTGACCTGAAATTCTGACATCCAGTCTTACCAAAGGATATCGTATTACCTAGTATTAACTGGGTTGTGGAGGTCAGATAGGCAGTCGCTCCATGTAAAATACTGGTATTCAGCTGCATCCGGTTAGACTGGAAGCCGACCCCAATATAGTTGGGAAAAGGCTAGGCAGATGATATTTATTGTTGATTAGTATATTTTTTTATGCTTTTACTCCTTTTAGTCTTATCTCAAAAGTTTTCATAAAATTAAAAATGACAAGCAGAAGGGATTATAGTACTACCATATTGACCAATACAGCCTTGGCACCCAGTGCGGTTAAAATTACTTATTTCGAAAGTACTTTATTTTAATCCTGACAAAAATCTACTGTGTTTTACTTTCAAGGGGGACTATCCTCTCCACTCGGATCTTACTCTGATGGCAGGGAATTTATCCGGCAGTCACTATTAATGCGCGGAACCCAAAGCATCTCTCGATATATTGATGGCCTCTCTCTCCATAAACGCGCTGAAGCAATATAATACTGCACTAAACTCATATAGTGGCTATATTGTAATGGTAAAGGTTTAGATTACTGTGATTCCCACACTATTCAATTAATAGAATTCTTGACTTAGCTAGTTAATTCGGGTGTTACAGCACACTTAATAGTTCTGCAATATCAATATTGTTAGGTCAGGAAATTTAAAAAGGTTTTTCAAAGAGGTCTATTGTTTAAACCAAAATTCCACACCTGGAATCACAATCTTGGATAAAGTTATTAAACCAATTTTATTAAGTACTTTCCTAATGATTCAATTACACTAAAAGATTTTATTAAAAACTGTAACTCTTTTAGCACTAGCATCTGCACAGAGAAAGCAAACTTTAAGCCTAATAAAAATAAAAAATATTACTTTTGATTCAGACAAAATTATAATTAAAATCGAAGATTTAATATAAACCGGCCAGGTACCATTGATTCTGTTGCCATATATTAGAAAAAACCCTAACGTTTTCCCAGCTTTAACCTTCAAACACTATATAGATAAAACTGTTTGCTTACGTGTCATGTGTCAAGAAGATTCTTTATTTTGTAGTTATCAAACCACATAAGAAAGTGGGTTCTCAAACTTTTTCTCACTGGGTAAAACAAGTTCTAGAAAAAAGTGGCATAGATGTAAAATTGTATGGGACACACAGTACAAGGCACGCATCTGCGTCTGCTCACAGAGCAGGTGTCAATCTAGAAGTTATTCGAAAGGCCGCAGGCTGGAGTGAATCTTCCCAATTCCCATGTATTACAAAAACACTATAATAAGAATGTACCTCCCCATAACTAAACTGAATTTGTAGATGCACTCTTTAGATGATTATTTATTATTGTTGTACCTTAGTTTTATGATTATTACAAACAAATATAATTAGCATTACGTTTCAGTAATTAAAACGTAATAAATAGCATAATATTTTAGCGATCGCTTTAATGTCAATTTTTTTCGATGCTCTAAACATCTGCATGTAAACTGTAATCATCTTCGGGAGAGATACGAAGTATAATTGAGAATCAAACGAACTTACCTAGTGAAGTTTGATATCTAATTATACGAGTGTCTCTCCCGAAGATGATTACACTCCCTCCCTCCCTGATAATCCCGAGACCTATCGAAAAAATCGAACTCTAAAAAATGAGTCAAGGATTGTCGTTGCAGCGCAATGGCGGCTTGCACTACAGTGGGGGGAAATAGTCAATACACTACTTTTTATCCTATTTTTTTAATTTATTTAAAAATAAATTCTCTAAAAAGTGTGATAAGGACAGCATCAACTCTCGTACTGCTGCATGTAAACTGTAATCATCTTCGGGAGAGACACTCGTATAATTAGATATCAAACTTCACTAGGTAAGTTCGTTTGATTCTCAATTATAAAAAGTAATATAATCAAAAAAAAAAAAATGACTTTGAATAATAGTGTAAAAGATGGTTATGTTGAGAAAATATAGGAAAACAAATAATAGTGTAATAGATGTTTATTGCTACAGACATTATGAAGTTAAATGCTTCGGAATTAAAACATTAGAGACAGAGAAGTTAGGAATTGCGATTGTTAGGATGAAAAATGTTAGGAAGAACATTTTCGGATTTCCAATTATCGGAGTTGAAATTTTAGGTGAACTTTGGCGCACCCGTATTTATTGCATCTCTATTAACACAAACATAAACACAGCAAATGGCGCGCACTTCATGTTTACTTTAAAGTCAAACGCAAAACATTTGTGTTTGCAAATATTGGCCAATAATATAGTTTGTAAACCGTTTTGCTACTGCTTTTAGGAACAAAATACTCTAGGGAAATGTTTATACTCGTAAATATTTATGAGTTTATATAAGTGCAGCCTAAAGTGCCACAAACTCTTGTGTACATTCCAATTTCAGCTGAAACTATGTCCTACCATCGTAGTGTAGTATTAGCAATTTTGAATCCGATATCTTTTGTATAAAATGGAGTATTTGCCGCGACATGCCCAAAGAGCCACGAGCAATCCAAAAGCTATTAAACTGAGATATTTCATAATGAAATGGTTTCCAGAATACTAAGTTTGAGAAACTTGAAACCAGTGTGAATACCGTCGGCGAAAATCCCGCTTAAAACTTACTGCGTGTTCACATATTGGTACTCGTGAGACTTTACTATCTCGAATAAAGTGAAGTATTTGTCGCGACTTTATAAAGCCTGTCTATAAGTCACCACTCGAGATTCCGGCTGCGAGCCATCTGTGTCGTCTGATGTCCAGTGAGGCGGATGAAGCCATCGGAGTCTGTCTACGACTTCAAACAGAGATTTGTTGGTTATATACCGCACTTGTAGCGTTGTTTGCTTTATTCGTATTAGGTGGGGTATCAATTCTGGAATTGGTGGGGTATCAATTTTGATTTCACAAAACATATAATACCACTCCTGTACAATTACTTTGTCATAAGTCTTTCTTTGTAAGTTAGATAAGTATACTCTAAGAAAAAAGTAGACATTACAGTAGAGTTTGAATTTTTTTTTTCAACCTCTTTAAAAATTAGCGCAACGTCCACTTAACCTAAAGAAGCGTACTGTAGCGGTTGCTACAGATAGGCACCCAGCACTATAATATAGTCGTGAAGGTTCGTACATTGTGTTTCTTGTTTACTTGTATTAGGTTAGTGCGAGCACATTCTCGACCCAAACTTAGTTAGATAATGAGAGCCGACACTGCTCCGCTCCGGTCGCGCTCGCGCTGCAGCGCTGCAACAGTGGCGGCGTTCTTGGAAATTACAGCACTTTGCAGCGGTGTAGCGCTTCAACTTAGTTATTGTCAGCTTTCTTGGTATTGAAACTCGGCTATGTACAACTAAACACAAGTCTTGGTTGCAACCATTGAGGTTTATGTACTTCGTACTAGAGAAGCTATTTCAAACAAAATAATGTGCGCACACTTGATGACAGCGGGGCGGGCGGGGGGGTGTCATGTTCTCATAGATTACTATCAATACGTGCAGATACGACATAATGTTATTATTCTGCCTACTTGATATAATATTGTATGTACGTATGTACTTAGAAAATAAATAAAAATGTACTTAAACTGGAACAATAATTTTTATTTTTTCTGTGATTGAATGTTGATGGCTGATTCGAGTGCGATACATCATTAAGAAAGTTATAACGTCGAATCACACGGCGCCGAATGTTTGCGACAACGAATACTGTGATTACGAAAGCACGCACCGACGCATACCGTTACAACTGTTGGAAATAACTAATACGAGATAAAGTTTAACAACGGTTTATTATCCGGTAAAGGTTTTGCAGAACAGCGAAACACAATGCACGAGACTTCGAATCATGGAACAACAAATTCACGTTACAACAAAAATCGTTACACCGAAGTCTCGTGCATTCGTTGTAACGGTATGCGTCGCTGCGTGCTTTCGTGTTCACAGTATTCGTTGTCGCAAACATTCGGCGCGGCGTGATTCGACATTGTAACTTTCGTAATGACGTATTGCACTCGGCTGATTCAGTGAATGTTGATTCAAATTTACAAATACTTCTTTCCTAATTAAATGCTTTAGGGTGTGACATATAACTAAAATCACATTTCGAGGCAAGACTTCCACCACATTGCCGTATTAAATTACGTATGATAGATGTGTGAAGTGGAAGTTTAAAGTATAGTCAAACTTTCAATACAATATAAGTTTTTAAACTGACATGGTCACTGACACTACTATTAACATGGTAAATATCCCGTTTATGATATTAATAGTAGTTTCAATACAATCTTCACATTTAAACTTTTTTGTTAATTGTCTTGATACATATGCAAATATTACATAACCTACTATCAATTTTGACTTACATGTAGAGGATTCGTGGCCAAGCATTGAATACGTCGATAGTGTCAGGTCTGTGCATGCTAATGTTTTATTCTTTGACTTTCACGTAAATATGTCCGCCACGATGACACATTGCAATTGAAAAAATATAATTAAATCAAATGTGTTTTAAAGATAATAGTTATATTTTAATTACTTGTGATTTTTACTTGTATTTCTTGAATTATTTGTACAGTATCTCAATGCACACGAAGGCATATTTTAGAACAAAAATTTCACTCAAATGTGTCACGTCGTAGCAACCGCTCGGCATAGACTAAATGAGGTTCTGTGCACGCACCGAAACGTGTGTTACAAAAAATCGAGTTGAGGTGTCTCCTCTAGTACGAAGTACATATACCTCAATGGTTGCAACGTATATTAATGCTTCAGAAGGTTTCAAAAGTTTTAACGAGATTTATTCGAGATGTCTGACATAAAACTCCTCTTGTCTTAGTAAGACGATGAATTTTGCATTGAGACCAGAGCGATTATTAATAATAACAAAATATCAACTTTGATGACAAAGCAAATCCCTGTCATGTGTCTCTCCAGACGCACTTCACAGATTATAAAGATAACATGACGATTCCGAAATAGAAACCTTTTTCATGTTTTGAGTGAAAGCGAACGTTACATGTCAGGTATAAAGGACGTCACGATCGTCACAAAGTGGACATCTGCCCAGCTTGATGTTGATACCATGAAATATTGAGTGGCTTCAAGGGACGGCACCTTTCGAGCCCAACGACTGTTATTTATCTACCTGATCCATTTTTTATTGACAAATCAATTTGGTGTAAAAGAAACTTTTTATTGCCCGCGCATACTGTGGATATCGGAAATTATCAAATAAATGGAAAATAATTATGTTTTAAACCAACCACCAAGCAGAGTCTAACCGAGTTTCAATGTTATCCTCATTCGTTCAGTTGTACGGCGTACAAAAAGGTAAAAAAACAGAGTTTCTATGCATAGTAAATATGTTAACAGTACATAAGCTGCCTCGTTGGTCTAGTGGTCCCAAGTGCGACTACTGAGCATGAGTTCCTGGGTTCGAGTCCCTGGTCGTACAAAGTATTACTAAATTTTTCCATCTGGGAACTTGTAGCAACCGCGAAGCTTGAATTTGTGCCCGGCGGATGACAGTAGGCTCTCCTCTTATTTCATGGGACTGACACATAACTGGCGAAATGTTATGTATGTATGTAGGTAGGTGTAGGTACATGAACTCAATAGACATAGTTTAATGTTGATGACAGATGATAGATAACATAATTATTATGTGCATAGTTATATATGTACTATTGTGATACACAGACAATATACACCAGCTTACCTCCAGCACATAATTACTGAGCGGACAATAGAACAGTTGCTCACCTATATACTTATAGTATAGTAAAGCAATATCGATGGAACGTGTCCTCAAAGCGGGTATCGGCATGGCCGCCGGCTATTCTACCTGACCGGCGACAGACGACGTGTTTTGCCGCAGACCCCGACACAGGCTAAAATTTCTCAGCCACTGTCTCACGTACTTGTGTACAAAATACTGAAACTTTTCAAAACTGTAAATACTAGTTATGACTTTGGACAGTTTCAAACTGTTGAGAGTTACTTATCACTGAGTGAAAACAAGATAGAAAATATTTACTGTGGAAAATTAAAAGAAGTATCTTTGTTGTGCTTTTGCTAAGATTTATTTTATGAACAGGAGTGTAGTCTCAAGATGTACCAATATGTATCAATTTTGCTCAGAAATATAACTTCAGTAAGTGGCTATATGTTAGTAGATAGGTACTTACCCACCTATAGTTACAGAAAACATAAAAGGTATTATAGCGTCCACTTTTCCGCTCAACGACATGTCACCGCCGCCGGCCATGCTCCGGATATAGCCGAATAGCCGATCACTGAAGACCGTTCACTTTGGACACGAGGCAGGGCCGGGTTTGGAGCTCGAGAGCTACTGTCTACTGTTGTTGTTCACAAAGTACGTCAAGTTTTTAACGTCGTTTGTAGCGCTGAAAGTTTTAGCTCTCTGTGTACTATGTTAGTAGATACGTACCGGTTAGTTGGTTAGGTTTCTACATGATGGGCTGTTGTGTTAATATTGTGTCTGTAATTTAGCTGCGTGATTGTTATGCATATATGCAATGTATGCAGGATGCGCCGATGATTCATGTTCTTAGATACAATATCGGTTATGTGTTTTACCTATAACTAGATCTAGTCTAGAACTAGATCTATCGATCGAATGAGCCGACGGGACCCACGGGTCGGGCCACCGAGATAAAAGATTATTATGTCCTAAACTCCTAACACAGGTATACATCTGTTTTAATACACATCAGAATCCATTCTGCCGTAAAAACTGTGAAGGCGTGAAAAGACAGACAGTCTATTCTTAATTTCGCATTAATAATAAATCATTATGAATATTTATTTTATTGTTTGCTGAAGATTTACTTTTGGATAAGAATGTTTTGTACCCCATAATAATATTCCACGAATGACAAAAAGCCGTCTACTTGAAAAAGAAAATGTACTCTAGAATAGTATGTGCTCATTTGTGTGAAGTGATCCTTTCCCAGAATATAATAAAGCAACAAAATATAACATGATATTTTGTAAACAAGCTCGTCGTGAAGGACTCTCGACAGATCTCGTAGACGTGTCCGCGGACCTCGTCCGGACATCAAACGGAAATCATTCACCACTCGCCCGTCATGCGACATCCTGCTCCCCTTGCGCCCCCATCTATACCCCTGTGCCCCGCCACCTCGCCCCCACGTGTGCGTCTTATGGACAGACAATAGATAAGGCAAGGGCTGCCGATGATTGCGACACTAGGGTGTCGTAGAAACTGAATAAAATTGCTATAAAACAATATCAGAGTGGAAGCATTATTCATAAGCATTAAACGTAATCAGCCAAAACCCAGACTTTTAACAAAGGTCTGTTACCACGCGGGTTCAATGTGGGTTGGTGGAAGGCATTCATTTCCTCTAACGTAAATATCTATTTAAATAGATAGCTCCCAACTACTAACAGCAAAGCTCGGAATTAAGTCAAAAAGTTAGAGGAAAAGGGACACATTACAGTAACGGACGGACATAACGAAATTATAAGGGTCCCCTTGACTACGGAATCCTTGAAACATGTCTATATTAAGAGCTCACAATGTGTCGTCAACAGCCCTCTATCCGAGGGTTGTATCGATAACAGCTAGATCTCCGTGTATCGTGTATCGCACCACAACGATATTAGTTTAGCAAACAGCCGTGAAATCACGACCTCCTGCGGGAAATATTTATGCAAACAGCTGCGAGCCGCGAGGACTCGCACTAAATTAATTTGTACGCTCTAAAGCAATATTTGCGAAATGTATTCATGAAACAGGTATTATACACGGTCGGTTTAACTGTTCACTGTGAGTGCCTTCCTCGTATATGTAATATGAGGGACCGTTTTATTTGATAAAACTATATTTGATCCCTCACAGCGATACACGTGTCAAATTCGTTTTCACTGGGAGTCAACATTTAATTTCTATTTACCAAGTCATGTTGTTTAATTACCCCTTTTGTGTCCTAATCCAACTAAACCTGTATAATTATAAGACTGATAGCGTTTACTTAGGTTGCTTAAGGCCTTTCCTTTGCCAAGCACGCCAAAATCAAGGGGATTATTTCTATCTTCATTAATAGTTTACGAAGTCTGCTCGATGTTCGCACACAGCTCCTGTCTAATATGTTTTGGTACACAATCCCATCAGCTGAAAGTGCAGTATAATGCATTTGCGGGAAGTAGGCTAAACGCATTTGGTGAAGACATTACGTGCATGTCACTTGACAGCGCGCGGCGGGTGGCGCGGGCGCGAGTCGCGCTTCTGCTAAGGTTTGTCACACGTGAGACTTAGTCGCTAACAATTACTTTGTTGTTGTTCTCAAATGCCGCGCGCTCAAAGTTCAAGTTAGACCATCAAAATGATATAAAAACACACGCACTGAAAATGCATACGGACTTACATTAATTAGCCGGTTGCATGTAAGTACGTAAAACTGTAAACCGAAATCTTGCTATATTATTTAAAATACCATCGCCATCAATGCAATCGCGGACAGTCAATAATTTAGAAAGTTTCACGTGTGTAATAGCCCTTACAGCACCCAAGCGGGACGCCAGCGACGGAATCCAATTATATTGTTCTCCAGTGCGATATTAGCGTCCGTGCCGCTCCGGTGCCGCGCCAATGCCGAGCCAATGCCGAGCCGATGCCGAGCCGATGTCGCTTCGATGGCGTGCTGCTGTTTATTGCGGAACTCGTTGAATGATTCGCGGCGACAATGAGCCGAGATTGGAAATGAAATGTTTTGTGCTTCTTGCTGCTCGCAGTCGCACTCCGGCCGACGTGTGACGGAACGACGAGCTCGCTGTAATGAGGGGCGGCTATTGGGACTCTGTCACTGTCACTTATTGCTGTACATTGTACTGCGATTTATTTGTTATCAGCTGGTGGCACGGTATTGTGTTGCTATTAATCATTTGTTGCAAGTTATATTATATTGGTGGCACCCCTTACACAGATGTAACATTCTGTCACCTAATATAAATTATAATTAATTATGTTTATTTCGCAAGTAGGTTGTTACAATCACTAATACAAAAAAAAGGCTGTTGCTAGTCGTCCGATAAGTCACGTGGCAATTGTCAACGACAGCCAATGACGTTGCCTCTAGCATCGTTCGAACTGACAACACCGCGCGCCATTTTCTCGTTCTCTCTGTCACTCATAGGTACATGCAAACGCATGTACTCCATGACGCGCGCTCGCTTCGCTCGCATATTAAATAACACTAATATCTTCTGTCCCCGAAGTGCCGGGCCTCCACCGGCCTGCTTCGTCGGCCTACGGCCCGGTGCCCATGCCGCCCATAAAGGATACTGTCGCGAGACGGTCGTATTATAATTTTGGTTATTCATCCGGCTTCTTATCGGACGACTAATTAATTTTATTCATCCGCTAATCGGACGACTATCCACTTCGAAAAAAAAAACTAGATGGGCCCTGTGTATCATAACTGACTACTGTAAGAAGAAACAGCTGAAACAAACTCAGAGGTCGAAGGTCCAGACATGATCTTGGTCAACTCATTATGTGGACTATGCAGATATGTGTGTATTTTTTCTTTTTTTTTTGAGGGTGGGACAACATCAAATAACTCCTTCCCCTATGGGTGGAACGGAAGCGAGTGTCAGACCTCTAATGATTAAAAACCACCCATTATGTTCCTTCTTAGCCATTTGTGACCAGGCCACGGTATCTCTTTTGAAACAACCCGCAGTCCCAGATTAGTGTCTGCGATGGTCTTTTAAAGAAAAAATCACACAGATTTGAGTTTATCGTGTAGCTTGACTTGTCAGTATAACTCAAGCGGCTCATCGTCAGGACGAACAATAACAAGGAAAGGACGTTTTAGTGGGTTTGGCTCAAAGATGAAAAAAAAACAACCAAAAATTACTGATAATATAATTACCAAAGGAAAATGTTTATAAAAATCATTAAATATCACTATGACGTTAAAACAATGGATAGAGGTAATGCATGCGTTTGCACAGGATTGTGATAAGTGTTACTGATGACATAATAATTTCCCACGGCTCGCTACATTAATATAAAACAAAGCTTTATGTAAAGGGTAAATGACGAGGAGGGAGTCAAGAATAAAGTTCTTTAATTAACAGAAATAAATTCACAACTCATGAAATATTATAACGTAAATGATTATTTTAATTTTTCGCCCGAAATGAATTATACTTGAGTGTTTCGCTGCGTTTCTCTTGATGTAGATAATTTCCTCGCGCTTGCTGTGCACATTACTTACACTCATGAACACCCTGACATCTACATCTCACTCCACACATAGCCGTACGTATGTACACGTCTGAGCGACGTACATTCCTACTACACAATGGTTTGACGGGCGGTTGTAAAGTTCACTTTACTGCGCTCAATGTTATTTACTGCAGATGCTCTGTCTCGTAAAATAACACGCTTTTACGTTTTTCCTAACGTTATTGTTTGTAACTAAAATCTTCAATCGTAAAATTCATGAGTTACGCTGGCTGGTGGCTGGAATTCACTGAAAATGAAATAGTCGCTTTTTATAGTCCAGTGCGATCAAATGGAAAAATGTTTTATTTTAAATTAAATTCTGTTTCTCCTTAAACTTCTTGGCTATTCTCTGAAGCATAACTCTAATGAAAAAATAAAAAATGTACCTATAGAATTTGACTGTTTGTGCAATGCTAATAAATATAGCTTATTTCAATGTTTTACAAGGTCGTTGTAGTGTGTGCTAGTCGTGCCCTGCTTGGGCGGAGCCCCGCCGTGTTCTCGTAGCGGCGATCGGCGGCGGCGACCTCTCGCGCCCGGCCCTGGTGCAAGCCATGGTCCGGGGCGAGGAGGAATGGGACGCCGTCGCCTCCTTCTGCGAAGCAGTGATGCTAGCGAAGGAGGTGGCGGAACGAGAGAGGGAGAGAACCTCTCAACGTCCCAGCCGCCGCGGAAGGCGCTCCGGGCGTCGGGGGTCACGCGATGACCTCCGGCCACCGTAGACGCGGGCCTGTGGACGGTGAGTAACGGGCTAGCTCGCCGTCCGGCCGTCGTCATGATGGCAACAGACCGTGTCGGCGGCGCGTACGTGTTCCACGCGCGCCTCAAAGAGATGTCAGCAACGAGGGGCCCGCAAGGGCCGACGCCCGTCGGGGCTGTGGATATCGAAAGGTTACCGCGGCTCCGACACAAGGGCGAAGAAGAAGGAACATGGGTTTGGTTTTTAGTCTCCCCTTCGCTCTGCCCAAGAGCGGGGGGGGTTATTCGATGATTTTCCACCCACCAAAAAAAAAAAATTATTGCTGTTCAAGACATCAATCTGACTTTATAGAATTAAGGAAGGAAGACGATAAAATTGGCAATATTAATCATAATATTTTGGCAATTTTAATCAATGCTCTTGTTTTTTGGCTCAGACGTGTAATTAAAAGAAAGATACACGCTAAGAAAAAAAACTTAAAATCTTCCTTTAGGAATGTCTGTGAGCAGCTTCCACTCACAACATTCCTTGAAGCTGGTGCACACAACACTACAATAGCGCAATCAGAAGACGCTGCATTACGTTACAGAAGATGTCGCTGCTCCGGCATTACGGCGCACATCCCGCTATTATCGTAAGCCAGAGCCAGCACACACTCGCTACAACAACACAATCACAGAAAAACAAGTTTTCTACTGTGTATAAAAATCTTAAGCACGAATAGTAATGTTAAGGTTATGTCCTCAAGACGAATAGTAAGCGGCTGGCCGTGTCTTACTGACTATGACCGCGGTGCATCAGTCGAGAAAACGTCGCAAATTGCGAACAACGCGTTGTATGGACAATATATTTAAAATATACAGAAAGGCGAACTGGAAGCACACAGTCAGCCGCTCACTATCCGCAGAGTTATTTTAAAAAATAAAATACAATTTTTTGGCCGTAATTCTTACCGCTAACTGAATGTCACTTTGTCCAGGCCCTTCGGTGTCTGTTCCAGAGTCTGAATACCACTGGCTTATTAGGGGCCTCGAGAATTGTGATGTTGTTCCCTGTTACTGTTATGCTGTATAGTATAGTGAGGACGCATAAGCTGAAAATTAATGATCGTCGTCATCTAGTAAACCTGGATTAAATGAAACATCTTGCAGATCTTAAGTAAACTTCTCACTGGTTAAGTAAGAGTTGAGTAAGAGACACTTTTCTGCCTCAGTTTGGAGTTACTCCGAGTGGTGCTTTTGTGTGTTCCATTGTCGCAAGACGTTGGATGGCAATACACGCGCCGGGACAAGACTGGAGGCGCGGAGTGCGGGGCGCGGGAGGGGCGTGTGCCCGCGTCGCATCCCGCTTTAATTGAATTCGTTGCAACTCCAAAATGTGGCGCGTGGTGTAAGCAATACGTGACAACGACTTCTGTTAAAATTCCATGCGATGTACAGACGGCTACACATCAAGCTATACATTTCCAGTTTACGCTGATCTCGCACTGTATGGAAATCCTATACAGTGCGAGACCAGCTTATACTGGAAATGTTTAGCTTGATGTGTAGCCGTCTGTACTACCAATCCTCTAAGGGTCTACATTAATTATCATTGGATATACTTACTAGGTAAAAAAGATATTTTCAAAAGCTATCTTAATTTTCACCTTTCCACTGCATTTTTAAAAAATATTTCTGCAACCACTGAATCCCCGCTTTCAACTTGTGACTTATCTCCGCCCGCCCGGATCAGGGTGCAAGCGCTACTAATACCTTTGTACAGTTTGTGTGCAGTTACTTAGTGCGCGGTCGATCCACCACCACCGGGTCCAACCAGACCAGCGGCCCACTGCACACACGACGCACGGCTCATAACACTGGTTCAGCTGGAAAAGAAAGCACAGAATAATTGAGATGGTTGAGATCTTCAGACAGATTAAGAAAACATACGTGTCTGTTTCAAATTAAAATTGTACATAGCCTTAGGATGGCAACAAGTGGTTTATTAAATGTAAGCTTAGGTCGACAGCAGCTACATTGACAGCAGCTAAGGAGATTTTCAACAGATAAAATACTAGGTAGGTACTAGCAATCAAGAATCTTTTCATAACTTTTTTATATACCCACCAAACTTGGCGTTGTCCAAAGACAATTTACTATGCTGTTAGTCTGCTGTAGCCAGTAGGTACAGCCCCCGACAACCCAACATTGGATATTAAGGCGAGGTTGCACTACTTTGTTTTTATGAACGCACGACCTCACCCCCCCCCCCCCGCCCTGCCGTGCGAGCGATATAATGCCTAAATTTTGACTGTTTTTTCTCTCTTGGAGAAAAATGATAAAGAAGTTATACATTATGTGACCCGAGATAATACACATTTTTTACGACCTTTATTATTATATAAGTTTTATTTTTCAAAGCCTCACTCATAACTCAAGTAAAACGATTATTTAGCCATCATTTGGACATGTCTTTGCGATTTAATTGGATGCAGTGAAGTGTAAGTAATCGTGTATCGCATGCCCGACATATCATGATCGAAGAGTCAACTATGTAATACATTTTTTTCAAAATTTAAATCCGTTCCATGTACGAGTAAAACGCTATTGTTGACGACGCTTATCGGGGTAACCTCGCCTTAAGCGAGTCTCTCTTGGATCTAATGTGGTCTTTCCAAATCTTCAAGATCATCATGAACTGAGAGACGGGCTGGTTACGGCTATAATTTTCCTTTAACTACACTAATAAAACACGCGTATTAAGGTGTGTGCTACTTTATGTCTATCAATATAATGTTTGCACTGCTTTTTAATTATAAAACGTTTATGACTACGACTAGGTATCATCTTTTCTGCCAATTTATAATGGATTTAATCCATATGAATCGGTATACAGAAAGAATAAAAAATTTAATTAAAAACCTGACAAATTGGATGATACAAAAGCAATAAAGTATGTGCCTACGTTACGTGGCCTGAACGTGAGCTCACTAAGCTTTTTATCGTGGCTTGCAACGTAGGCAGCTTAAGTCCTACTAGACATGTGCTTTTAATAACTTTGAATATTTAACCTACTTTGAACATCAAGGTATTAATTCTCAAAGTACACAACAAATAGAATTCAATAAATTCAACAATCGATGATTCCAATATGAATTCTGGTGCTGTCTTTAATAATTCCGTGTAATATCGCTGTGTGTTGACAGTGGGTGTTGACGTAGCGACTGTGTGACTGTGCGACGCGGACGATTATCCCATCATTTTTACCAGTGTGTCGATATTTCGCGGATGAATAATAAAAGGCTTATTGCCGCCGGCGGCGTGATGATTTAAACCCCGGATTATTGACGAAAATATTTTACTGGCGAAGCTGCGAAACACCGCGACTGTTTGTGTTATCAGTCGTAATGAATGCTGAATAAAGGTACACATTTCAAAGTTTTGATTTATGTATTCCCCATAGAGCATCACGACAGTGGTATCATGTTTTCGAATTTTCGTTTATGTGCTACTAGTGACCTGCCCCGGCTATAATACCATGCACGTAAAAAGCCGTATCAAAATCCATTGCGCAGTTTAAAAGATTTAAGCATACATAGGGACATAGGGACAGACAGCGGGAAGCGACTTTGTTTTATACTATGACGTAGTGATAGTGATGATAGTGATAGTGAAGTGATAGTGATTAATGTTGAGGAGTTTTCTTTTGAGGAGATGATTCTGGTTGCAGAATGAGGTCATGATAGAAATCATCTTTAACTAACCAAACTAAACGTACATTTACAGTTATTATAGAGTTTTTTTTTAAATTCGTTGCCTTTATTCAACTTTTTTTTTAGTTTGTTGTTGTGAGACCTATATTTCTTCAGATAAACCGTAAAAACCATTTGAACAAGAGTTGCAACCCCACAAACTTGGGTTTAACTTTAAACTGACCCCCCCTTGATATCTAAAAAATATCCTCTAACGAATGCACGCTAAATGTAATATTTCAATGGACTAATCAATTCTTTAGTAGTCGGACTAAATTCAAGCAAGAATTTCGTAGAAATTTTCTTAACCGATCACCAAAGAACATTAATGAAGGTATGAATATTAATGTACAAGTGTAATTACCCTTCTAATAGCTACAATATCAAAGCGAAACTTCTTCAACAGACCGTGAGTAATTCAGCTGAAACTCGTTAACAACTAAAATTAAAAAGTCGCGATTAAATCTCGCAAGGTCGGGATCTGTTACGTCACAAGTGCTCCAGTACGATACTGACACTTCGAACACAGTCACTTGCTTCAAAAGGTTCAATATTTAAGTTAACAGAAAAACATCGAAAGAGATTCAGAAAAACACAAGAAGAGCTGACTGATTCTTAAATAATTTGCAACCTATTAAACAGCTGACTCAATATTTTGCGACAATCCCCATTGAATTCAATTTCTCCTGTGGGACTAGACCAAATAAAATAAACTTACTACTTCTTCTAGCGACAAATCTTTAAAACTAGGTATAAAAAGACACGCAAGCGTATAAAAAATAAAATAAAAAAATAAGGGATGCGATCTATTTACACTCAGCACTGGGTTGACGTACATTGAAGAAGAGAGAGACTGATTGAGGAAGAGTTCCCTATATGACTTAAGTAGTCCAGTCTGACGCAGTTGTGTGAAGTTAACCTTCTGCAGGTGTGGTATGCACTGTGGCGCGGAGCTGTAACTTTGTGGCGCTGAAAGTCCCAAGTTAATAAACAAATTAAATAAGTTAGCAAAAGTCTTTGATAAGGGCTTTTGTGTCATTAACGGTTTACAGATATATTTTAAACAAAGGAGCCATGTTTTGAAATAACAATTATTTATATTGTAGAGATAAATTATTATTTTCGTGTATGTGGGCGGATTATTGTGAAGAAGAGTAATTATTATAATGTACCGTTTTAGTTTGGAATTCGGAACAAGCCTTTGACGTCAAATAAAATTAAATGTTTTCATGGAAAAGGCAACTGTCGTGTTGTTTTATTACTTATGTTGTTTTGAGCAAAAATACATCATTTTACCGCTTTTGAAGTCAGAGCTTTAGAAATATAATTCTATTACATTTCTAGAAATGTGGTTTCAAAAACCGTGTAATTAAAGTTAAAATAATTATACCTACCTAACTGTTGGTTGTTATAATCGTTTAATATTAAAATGTTTGCGTCAGATGATTTAAATTGCCAGACGGAATTTAAGTCATTTTACGTAACGTTTAATATTTTACTGAAAATCTACCTCCAGCATCCATTTTCCAATATTCCGCGAGATACATTTAATGCTATTACAACATTATGATATAATCTCGTAAGTACAGTAATGCGATGAGCGCAGTTAGCGCGCAGATTACCGAGCGCCGCGCCGCCGCCGACGTCGCCCGACGTCGCCCGACGTCGCCCGACGCCGCCCGACGCGACGGACAGCTAATCGGATTGCGTCCGCGTCGGTGGTTGCGCGAACAAACTCGCACGTTATTAATATAAAACTCACTTGGTTTTGGCAACGGTTTTGTAAATTGAACTGAGTACATACAGGAGGGTTTCATCAAGTCTCGAGATCTGGAAACTTAAGAGTGGATTTCTTTTGAATTTTGCAGACAGCGAATTTATAGTTTTGGTTTAGTTTCCATGGTTGCTGCTACGAGAACTTTTGTGAGGGTTATAATGCTTTTCTGTATCCGAGAGAAGTTATCCTGCTCATTCGTTGTGCAACTAAGTGAACGCTATACTCTTGTTCCACTTCAGATCATCAAAGAGCGTCGTTAAAACTTGGAGTATTAATAACTTTGAATGATAACAATGTAACAACACTCGACAACAATATCATGTTTCGTATAAATCTCTCGAACACACTTGGCTTAAACATAAAGAAGCAAGAAATACTCGTTTCTAATTCCCACATCGCGATCGGAACGTTCAAGTGTACTCGTTTCATATTATAAGTAAGGAGTTCCCAAGAACTCGGCCTCGTTACCAATTGGGAAGAGGTTTCCCCTCGTGTTCGTGTTGCCGTGCATAGAGTACCAGCTATTCAAAAGACGCAGCGCCTGCTAACTGAAAAGCGGTACTTAATTCAATGTTGTTCGTTATACATTGCGTCATTTTATGTCTGGGGCTTGGCGAACACAATGATCCCGGGATAAGAGTTTTTTTTTTATATTCCTTCATTCTGAAAACTCATTACATTACTTATACAACAGTAATCCCTGTTCTCATTCAATTAAATCCGAGGCAACATATTCCGTTTCCATATTCTGTGAGAACTGAAGGCGAGAGTCGTGTCGTGTTCGTGTCGCACGCCTGTCTCGCGGCGCAACGACACGACATAATAAACATTAGCTCTCATTATTCGTCGCGAACAATGCATCTCAGAGCTCATAATTTTTCCTTTGTGATATAACAACAGGTGCGTCATTCCTCTCGTCGTCCTCCGGCCTGGTATCCGTGGGACGGTGGGGCGGTGGGACGGTGGGACGGTAAGACGTACTTTATTAAACATGTCGTAGATGTGAGCCTGAGATGATATTGTGTATTAAATCTATTATACACCAGTGGATATTGCGGTCCATTATGAAGGGGAGATTATCACAGTAATACCCACAAAGGATCTCCACGAGTGATACGAGAACGTATTATGTTGTTATTTGGAGAAAACGCCTATTTTGAAGGGTAGTAATTTTTTATTTAAACTTGTGCTAAGCTTAGATTATTTTGTAATAGAGGTTGAATTTCATACTGGGACCTCCTTTTTCACTGAAATAATTAAATCGGTATTGATTCTGGGACACAACATTTTCACGTAACAGTAATTGTATCAGTTATCTCTACGGTACACATTATCACATGCTATTAAAGCGTAATGTGCAATAATGTCGTGACGTACAGACTGATCGCATCGCAGATAGTCGCACACAGTCGCATACAGTCGCACGTTTCTGCAACACGGCCGTAATTGCAGTTGCGCTGTTTGCATGCAACTCTTTGTTCGCGCGCATCCGAACGACACTTCAAATGACTTGCTCTATGTGAGGACTTGTTTGTTCTTATTTGGTGTCACGTCTTTGAATTGTAATGCCTTCTTCTAGTAAATGGTGGATAAAGTTGTTTGAAGTTTCCTAGTGTAGAAATACTTAAAAACTCATTTCGGCTAAGCGTCGGGCAGTATACGGCCTTACCGTCTCTGTGTACATTACAGGTAAATAATGTCCATAATTTTCTCTGAAAATGTTTTAAATATCGCGAATTGGTCGTCCTCTCTCGAGACATTTACTAGGAATGCGGCGCTCGGCAGTGAGGCTCTCTGCTCCGGTACTCCGAGACATTTCGTGCGACGTATAATACAGCGCTGGAGCGCTGCGGCATTATCTTATGCGGTGGGACGCATACCATTAACTTGATTATATGTCGCTCAGACCGCGCTGCTGTTTCGTACGGAAGCAAAACACTTACCTTATTGTACCTACGTTTTAGAGGTGTGATTTAGACACAACATTATTTAAAAGTCAGCCCAAGTGTATGCGTTAGGAAACATTACTCTCACCATTGAGTGCCATTGACAGACATTGCACATTAATTTGTTCAAGATTAATATGTAGGTATACCGAGAGACCAACATTAAAAAAATCACACGCTAAAATTATTAAACAGGATACCCTATATAAAAAGAAAGAAAGTTCGTAGTTTTTGCCCTAATTTCCCATCCGACGTAAAACTTATAGCAAAAGAATATAGCCACGCCGCGCTCCGCGGGCACACCTAGGTATAAACTTGTCTATTAAGGACACATTTCGTATTATTCAAGTGGCAGTCTCCCAGCCAACAAATAAGAGCAGTTAGCTCGGGTGTGCCAATCTTGTGCGCGTTAACAACACAAATATCATTTGCGTCGTGTGATTGCACACATTAATTTTTATTGCTTGCTACTCGGCTATCTGCTGGTATACTCACATAGCTATATTAAACGAACTATTTTAGCTGAGCTTGAGTTGTATTGTTAGGAATTTACACAAAGGTAAACTATTGTATTTGTAGAGTTTTTGAATTGCATTCCTACTGAAAGTGACACCTACCAGGACTAAAATCGTATGAGAAGAGTTGTGTGACAGTGACGTAGTGCACAAGTGTAGTTATATTAATATAGTTTCAAGGTCCTATTTACTAACACAAGCTGTGTTATATCATTGTATGTTAGTCTGTAAGGTATTTATCTATGGGCCAAAGTAGCCTGAAACTAAAAAAAATGTTATGTTATAAAGAAGAGCAAACAGCTATTGTTTGGTCTTTATAAAGACACTTTCTTACGCTATGAGACATTCTCGTAGTTTTCTTATTTATCGTTATAACTTAATAATTTCCACAAAGTTTCTCACTTTAACTTAAACTTGCAAAAGAACAAGACGCCACAAAAACATTATAGCACTAAGCGGGGAAAATTGTGCTCTAAATTTTACAGATTGCTTTCATAGTTTTACTTGAAAGCTGAACAAACAAACTGAGAAAATTGTCCGCATAATTCTGCTACACACACTTGCAAGACAAGCAAACTTCACGGGAGATGACCGTCCCCCCCCCCCCCCCGCGCACCGCACTCACCCGCTCGCACTGCGCTGCAAGTACGAGTATCTTTTGAATTATTTCACGATTATTTGTTTTGTTCTCTTATTCTTCGTTCGAGTTGAAAAGAACGTTAACATTGGAGGTTTCGCCCATTCCCAATACAATTATTGGAATTCAATTTTCGGACCAATTCTCGGTGTCGTGGGGATCGCCGAGTTCTTCGTAATAAGCTGAACGGAGTTACTGTAGAGAGGGAACAACACGAAAAGTATCTGATGTTTATTTTCTCACGCAAGTTGAATTGTCGGGAAAAGTTGGAGGCTATAGCAGTTTGCAATCCCTTACATTTATTGTTTCTTGCTGCGAGCGGGTAAGAACACGATATATCGGTAAAGAAAACTTTATTTTATGGATAAACTAAGTTTTGAAGTTGAAAGCACCGTGAATAAGGAAGCAACGTTACCGTAAGCATATACATATTAGCTACGAGAGTGCTACAAAGCTGTTTGGTTATGTATGAGGCAGTAATTACTTCCTGGTTCATCTGCATGAAATTATTATGTGGTTTAGTTTGCAACATTTAATTCTTTACGAGTCGTATTTCACTCGTCGCTAGTGATCACGATAAAGCCCCGAGTGTGAATCAGTTTCAGGTCCGTGCGGGTCAGTAATCCGCTAAAGAGAATTCCTTGTTGTGGTGTGCCGGATTAGAGACACGACGATGTTATATTCTAAGAGGTACGTGTTGTTGCTTGGTTTCTAAAACAAAAGGAAAGGACCACTGTTTATTTTGGTCAACGACGACTGTACGTAAAATATTTATACGCGTACTAGCAAGCGGCTCCTGCTTTTCCCAAGTTACTGCTTTGGTGAAATAAGAGATTTTTGGACTAAACAGTATAACTATGATAATTTATGTTGTGACTACAATAAATAATGATAGTCACCACCTTATCAAAATACACTGTTCGACAGCAACACGATAAGCGATTTTGATTTCTATGATGTAAAACCGCATGTTCAATACTTGACTAACAACTAACCACAGTCTTATAACGAGTCCTGTAAAATGTGAAGTTAGCTCGTTGTGTCCACGTTCATGGTTCAGTGCAAGTGAGTGATATGGGCCGTGCACAGTCGCGCTAAACTGTGATAATATTTGTGTTGCAAACGGAGCCAATTATTCTCTCAGTCCACACACAGCGCGCTATGCGGGCGGGACATGTGATACACACCTTGGCATCAAATGCTGGGCAACATGACGCGGGCTAAAAGTGACCTAGAATTAATGTACACTGGCACGAATAAGTGCAAAACAGAAGTTGTGCGCTTATGTCACTAACTGCTTTCGATCTAGTATTTTTTATTGTAAAAGGGAGGAACGCTTAATACTTATAAAAAGTGGTACGAATACTGCCTCTAGTAGGTAGTAGCGGAAGCCGCAGTTTCTCCATAGTCTGCGATGGATGTCACCCTGTTTATCTTTATCGTCTACATTTAATTAGGCTGTCATAACACTTTGTTTGTTTTCGCGACCTTTTCCGACGTGGGTACACACTATTATGAGCCGTGTAGACAACACACAGGACAACAATAATAATATGTCACGACCTACCCACCTTCTAGCTGAACGCGTCGTGTATACAGTTTATTTATTTATTCTTCAACAAATTACATTATTGTGTCGAACATTGGTCTTAACAATAAAGCAGTATGTAGGGGACAAGACACGAGCCCAAAGTCACGAGACTGTACCGAAATGTGAGCCCAGAACGTAATCGTATGTGTATAGGTGTTTATGTATTACAGATGTTCTATCTTGCAAGTGGAAGGAACCAGGTAAAAATCGGGGCATCTATTTTTGTATCTGGATCCCCTGGAAGCAAGCAACATGTACATTCTTTATCGTGTCGTGCTAACATGCCTCTAGTATTTACCCGTATTTTGAACAAGTGTATTAAAAGGCTCTTTGTAAAATATTTTGCTTTGTAAGTCGCCGCCGCCGCCAGTGGTGGTCCTGCGACAGTTGACAAGGGGGCCACCTCCAGTCCCCCCCCGCCCTGCCCGACCGGCCTGTCCCCTCAGTCCTGCCACCTCCCAGCCTTAATTAAACTGAACAAAATTTGTTCATAAAACATTTACCTTTTATGAAATTTTCTATTCACCTAATCAACACTGCGAGCGATACCTCACTTCTAATAATATTACTGTTTATCTTTACCGGGAACGATATTTCGTTAAAATGAGTTCGCTACGTGTTGCTTTTGTTTCTTGTATTTGACGGAGAGGAAGATAAACAGGTAGTGAATTGTTCAAATATTTACTTTTTGATTTTAGATTGGATCCGGGCGGATATTTATTCCGAGACATTCCAAATTCTCTTATTAAACTGAATCTGATAAGACTGGAAACAAACCCAACTAATAATATAATTGAGAAAAGCCTTGTCAGATGATTTAGCGACGAATTATATTTAATAAGTTTAGCTCGTGATAAGTTAACTTAGCACCAACACTCAAGCAGTTCTCGCAGTATTAATAATAAGTAAAGCCATCCATCACAAGTCGATTCTTAATTACTATCACCAGTCTTAAAGAAAGTGTTACCCTGGGGCGCGGGGTCTCAAGACGCCCGGGGTCACAGCGGGGGTGGTGGGAGCATCTATTGTCTCATCCAAACGCGCGGAGGTAATTTTAGTGAGAATTGCCTTCAGGTGTTTACCGGTCGCCTAATGGGTTTCTTTTGTGCCACCTCGCAAACGGAATGAGGATAAATTACTTATTTTGATACATACACCAGCTAATGGCACTCGCGGAGACACCGCCGTGTGTGTCTTTTTGTCATGTTATCTAAAAATACACGAGAATTTTCCCCTCGTGGGGTTCTAGAACTTCTGTTGATGCTTTATTTTGTCAACCTTGTGTTCAGTGACGTCGGGTGAGCCTGTCAAAAAGAGAATAAAGAGCGAAAAGGAAAAATGCACAGTCCATAAAATTATTTGAATCGTTCATCAAATCAAATCAAAACCTATAAACATTATTCGATAATAAACGTGAACGATGCAATTATATTCCCACTTGACACCAGAATTCAACGAACGAACTACTAATATAATTTCGTTGCCACCCTCATAATAAATGATACGACTAGAACTGCTGTTGTAACATGTTTATTTTTCTTTGTTGGAACCGAAGCGAGCGCGAGGTCATTATGAAGCATATTCTTGAGAATGTGCTAGAAACGTATGTGGGGCAGAGATTAGCATAATTTGCAAGATGTATCGCCTTGCTTTGCTCTGCCAACAACGCCGTAATCACCGGTCTGACTTGGCTGTAGCCTGTACTGTGTGCACTCTTTTACATTCCATTAACAACGCAGTTTGAAATGAATAAACAGATCAGCAGACATTAGTCTGCTCGAATTCATTCATGGTACTCGTCCACACATCAAGCGTCACTTCATCCGGTTCGTATAAATTCCTGTCAAACAACACGTCATCGCGTCACGCGGACATTGTGGAGAAGGCTCGTTACTGCGAGTGAGTGCCCCAACACACTCACCGGCCGTCACCCACTCCGTGTCGTGCCGTGCCTTGCCGTGCCGCAGCCGCGGGAACATCGCACTAAATAAGTAGCCTTTTGTAGTAGAGAGCGGATTGAGATGTGCCGGGAGTGCTTGGAGCATCCGGAGCGCTAGGAGCGTTGGGAGCGGTGACAGATTAACTTTGTTAAACTCGACGTACTTGCACGTGTGTTGTACCGGTTATGCATGTCATTACGGCTTCCATTCAATTATTTTGTGTACAATACAGATTCATAAGATTAGTTGCTGCAAAGGATTATAATTTGTACTTGAATTATGTTTACCAAAACACATTTTAGATAATAATAATAATAATAATAATAAAGCCTGTTTATTCCATATTTCCAATTTACATTTCAAGTGTTGTTAGTAGTTTGTTAGTATGTTTTCCTTATAATATGTTAGTACTTATGTTAATCTTCTTTGTTTGGAATATGGACCCCTTTTTGGGTAAAGGCCTCCTCCAGCTTCTTCCACACGTCCCTGTCCTTGCCTAGGTCTAACCAATTGTTCCCTGTCACCTGTATAATGTCATCAGCCCACCTTCTCTTTGGTCTGCCAACATTTCTTTTCCCTCCTGGGCCTTTCCATCGAGTGGTCTCTATCGTCCATCTTTTATCAGTGTAGCGTGAAATGTGTCCTGCCCACTTCCATTTTAGTGTAAGTGCATGCTCGAGAGCGTCTGTGATTTTCGTTTTCTTTCTGATGATTTAATTTTTAACTTTGTGTATTTTTCTAATCTTCAGCATACTCCTTTCCATGGCTGTTTGGGTGCTTTTGATCTTCTGTTTTGCTTTGTTTGTGAATACCCACGTTTGACATGCATATAATAGGCATGGCAGGAGACAAGTATCGAACACAGTTTTTTTCAGATGTATTCCATAATCCCCTTTTAAAATTTCTTTTTGAGACCAGAATTTTTTCCAGGTTATATTAATTCTCCTGGTTAATTCTTCTTCATTAGTATTTTTATTGAAAGACACTTGTTTTCCCAGATATATATACTCTTGAACGTATTCTATGGTATTTCCATTGATTATGATGGGTCGCTTTTGACTGTTAGTCATTATTTTTGTTTTATTTAAGTTCATTTCTAGACCAATTTTGGAGCTTTCATGATCAAGTGTTCTCATCATTTCTTCGATGTCCTTTGGAGTTTCAGCTACAATAGCTATATCATCCGCAAATCTTAAGTGGTTTAGGTACTTGCCGTTTACCAGCAGTCCTTTATTCGACCAGTTTAACTTCTGAAATATATTTTCGAGTACTGCAATGAATAGCTTCGGTGACAGCGGGTCTCCCTGTCTGACACCTCTTTCTATTTTTATTTCGTCACCTCTGGTTTCAAGTTTAATTCTGCTGCTACTATTTGAATAAATATGTTTTAGGATGTTAATGTACTTTTGGTGGACGTTTGAGTATTGCAGTGCATTCCAGATTGAGCAGTGGCTGATGCTGTCAAATGCTTTACTGTAGTCAATGAAGGCCACATACAAAGATCTATTAAACTCTTGGTGTTTTTCTATGATTTGTTCTAGTGTGTGTATGTGGTCCGTTGTGCTGAAGCCTGATCTGAACCCTGCTTGCTCTGTAGGTTGCATTTTATCTATGTCTTGTGATATTCTCCTTAGAAGTATTGATGAGAATAACTTGTATATGCTTGATAGTAAACTTATAGGTCTGTAATTTCCTACATCTAAGGGATGTCCTTTTTTGAATAGCAAAATTATATCAGATGTGCGCCATTGTTCTGGGACAGTTTCCGTGTTCATTACCATGTTAAATAGTCTTGTCAAGTGGTGGATTAAAATGGGTGCACCTGTTTTCAGAACTTCATTGCATAGTCCATCCGGGCCAGGGCTTTTCTCTGCTTTTAGCTGCGTTATGTGTTCGTGAACTTGTTGGAAGAGTAACGCTGGCCATCTAGAGAATATACTTTAGATTCAAATGTGAAAGCGTGTGTTCTTTCTGTTTGTCACTCGGCAACAATTTTTCCTTTGTAAAGATGTCATGTGTAATTTTATAATAATATATATATATTAAATATTTCACTTCTTTCCAACTGTGTTTATCACTCCACTCCGCAATAACAACAACAGGTTATGGGCTACATGTGTGAAGTGTAAATATTTTGTGAAAATATTATTATTTTACTCGAAATATGGATGAGTATACTAATTCGAAAGTTACGATGGAAAAGCTGAAAGGTACCATCAACTATCGCGATTGGGCATTTCAAATGCAAAATATACTAGTATTCGAGGATTTGTGGCAATGTATTACTGGAAAATACGAAACCTCAGGTGAGAACGCTAACAAATTAGCTCGTAGAGAGGAGAAAGCTCGAGCGAGGCTATGTTTGAGTGTTGAAAAATCGTGCTATTCTCACATTGTGCAGGCGAAAACTGCGAAGGATGTATGGGATGCCTTGCAGAAGGCTTACGATGATACCGGGTTGCAAAGGAGATTGTCGTGTCTGCGAACTTTATGCTCGATTAAGCTAGAAAAGTTCGATAGCATGGAGATTTATGTCAACGAGATCTTGTCACTTGCTGAACAACTCAGTAGCATGAAGAAACCACTTGATGATGAATTTCTGGCTGCTATTATGCTCCAAGGGTTGCCTCAAGATTATGACCCAATGATAATGGCTCTGGAACATTCTAGTATAAACATAACTACAGATATGGTAAAAACAAAACTACTTCAAGATAAGAGATGGAAAGGGATCGCCGCTGATAATGGCGATGGCTGCTTATTTACACGGAATCGTAGTAATGAAAAGGCTAGCTCTCGAGGCGAGAAGAAAAATGCCTCAAGTACATCAAAACACGCTAGTACCTCGTCAAGTACGAACAAGTTGTGGTGTTGGAAGTGTCGTTCTAAAGGACATGTCAAGAAGGATTGTCCTCAATTGAACCGTAATGGAGCGATGTCGACTTCCATGGTGTTGTCTGCACTTAACACTGATAGTTCGTGGATTATTGATTCTGGAGCGACAGATAATATGTCAGGACGCCAAGAATGGTTTCAAGCTCTTGATGAGTCGTCGACTAAGGAGGTTTGTGTTGCTAACGGCAAGAAGTTAGATGTGAATGGGAAAGGTGACGTACATTTTACGGTTAACTCTCGTGGACATACGATAGATACTACTTTAAAAGATGTAATGCTTGTACCTGACCTTAAAGTTAATTTAATATCTGTGTCTACCCTTGCTGAAAAGGGATTTAAATTTATTTTTGATAAAAATGGATGTAACATACTTAAAAATGGTAAAGTAGTTTTATATGCTAGGAAAGTTGGGAGAGTTTACAGGCTCCATTCTGTGGGTAAAGTCAATCTGACAACGTCATCTACTTCTAAGGATATGATGTTATGGCATCAACGTTTAGCTCATATTAATTTTGACAGCTTGGCATCACTTAGGAAGGTAGCTAATGATATTGACTTTCAGGTTACTACTCAGAAGAAAGTTTGTGATGTGTGTCTTAAGGGTAAGCAATCCCGCGCTCCCTTTGTGACCAATCATAACAAACAGGTGGCCGAGGCGCGGCTAGCGCTCATTCACAGTGACGTCATGGGGCCGATGCCGACTACTTCTCTCGGAGGCAAGCGCTACGTCCTCACGTTTCTAGACGACTACTCCAGGAAGGTGTTCGTCTATCCCATTGCAAAGAAGAGTGAAGTGTGTAAGTACACTAAAGATTTTATTAGACTGGTAGAGAATCAGTGTAGTGCTAAAGTCAAGGTAATGAGAACAGATAATGGCTCTGAGTACGTTAATGCTGAGTTGACGGACTTTCTTAAAAAGAAAGGCATTGTACATCAACTGACGGTACCCTATTCTAGTCAGCAGAATGGATCCGCGGAGCGCCTGAATCGTTCTTTACTTGACAAGGTCAGATGTCTACTGTATAATGCAAATCTCGATGACAAGATGTGGGCAGAGGCTGTAAACACTGCGGCGTTTCTGATCAACAGATCGCCAAGCTCGAGACTTTCTGGTAGATTACCAGAGGAAGTGTGGAGTGGTAAGAAAGTGAGCCTTAAAAATCTGCGTGTCTTTGGTTGCGAGGCATTTACTCATGTAGATGACTGTAAACGTAAAAAGTTAGACCCCAAAAGTAGAAGGCTAATCTTTTTAGGTTACTGTGATAACGTCAAAGGATATCGTTTGTTCAACCCTGATGACAATAAGATCGTTGTATCACGTGATGTGGTGTTCAACGAATCTGTGTTTCCAGGGAGACATACTAAAATAGGGCCAAAACGTGAGTTTGAACCTATTTATCTTACAGGAGGTGATGATGAGAGGGAGATGCTGGAGACTACGTCGGTTGAGGCGGAGCCAGATACAGTTCCTGCAGAATCACCAAATCATCCTGTTGAGTTGGAGTGTGAACGCGAGGCTAGTAAAGATTCGGTAACGTCGCCTGAATTGGCACCAGAGTCTACTAGTACACGATATGACCTACGTCCACGTATGCTTAAGACAACCTGTAATATAACTAACGTGTGTAATGTGACAGAGCCCATAGAGCCACGTACTGTCAAAGAAGCTTTGAAATGTGAAGACAAAGAGTTATGGCAGAAGGCCATGAAGGAGGAAATCGATTCTTTTGTCTTACACGGAGCTTGGGAGCTTACTGATAAACCGGTTGACAAGAACGTCGTTAAAAATAAGTGGATTTTTACACTTAAACGAGACTCGGATGGGCACATTACACGTTATAAGGCAAGGTTGGTAGCTAAAGGCTTTACTCAAAGATATGGTGAAGATTTCCAAGAGACTTTTTCACCGGTCGTTCGTCATTGTTCTATACGATTGTTGCTATCTCTGGCAGTAGAAATGAAACTTAAGATTGATCATTTAGACGTGCAGACAGCATTCCTGAATGGAGATTTGCAGGAGGAGATCTTTATGCAACAACCGGAAGGTTTCATATGCCCTGGGAGTGAGAACAAAGTCTATAGATTACGAAAGGCTGTTTATGGGTTGAAGCAAGCATCGCGATCCTGGTACCAAAAGGTAAAAGATGTCTTACTTTCTTTGGGATACAGACAGTGTAAACAAGAGGACTGCATCTTCACTAAGAGATCAGGTGAGTCGATTGTTTTTATCGCTCTGTATGTTGACGATTTTTTCGTGTTCTATAATGACAGACGTCTGGCTGAGACGTTAAAAAGTTCTTTGTTAAATGTTTTTAAACTCAAAGACTTAGGACCGGTACGAAACATGTTAGGTATAAAGGTAGAACGTGATGCAACTTCCATCAAACTAAGTCAGGAAAAGCGGATTGACAATATGTTAGATCGTTTTGGCATGACAGACTGTAAGCCTGTAAAGTCTCCCATGATAACTAATGTTAGTTCGGTCATTGAGATTTCTAATAATGCTACAAATAACATTGTAACGAATTTTCCGTATCAAGAGTTGATTGGTAGTCTTATGTATTTATGTGTAACTACGCGACCTGACATTTCGTTTGCCGTGTCATATTTAAGTAAATTTAACAGTTGTTATACGGAATTCCATTGGAATCAAGCTAAGCGTGTACTGCGATACCTTAAAGGTACTAAGCAAAAGGCTTTGGTATTTAAGAAGTCGAATGTAGATCCCGTTCTTGAGGGTTATTCCGATGCGGATTGGGCGGCAGATCCTGATCGTAAGTCGTACACGGGGTATGTGTTTAAATACGGCGGTAATTCGGTATCTTGGGGTAGCTACAAACAGTCCTGCATATCGCTTTCGTCCACCGAGGCGGAGTATTGCAGCTTGAGCGAAGCGAGTAGAGAAGCGGTGTTCCTACAAGCTTTAATTAAGGAATTGCTAATGACGACTTGTTGTAAAATAGTAATGTATTGTGACAATCAATCTGCTATACAGCTTGCTATCAATCACACTCATCACAGGAGGAGCAAGCATATAGAAATAAGATTTCATTACGTTAGAGATATGATAGATAGGTTTAACGTAGAAATTGTATACATCCCTACGGATGAGATGTTGGCAGATGTGTTCACTAAGCCCCTGGGCTGTGTCAAGCACGAGGTGTTCACCCGTCAGCTTGGTGTGGCATGAAGCCATCATGATGCCCACGTTATGGGGGGGTGTTGGAAGAGTAACGCTGGCCATCTAGAGAATATACTTTAGATTCAAATGTGAAAGCGTGTGTTCTTTCTGTTTGTCACTCGGCAACAATTTTTCCTTTGTAAAGATGTCATGTGTAATTTTATAATAATATATATATATTAAATATTTCACTTCTTTCCAACTGTGTTTATCACTCCACTCCGCAATAACAACAACACGTTGTGCTGAAGCCTGATCTGAACCCTGCTTGCTCTGTAGGTTGCATTTTATCTATGTCTTGTGATATTCTCCTTAGAAGTATTGATGAGAATAACTTGTATATGCTTGATAGTAAACTTATAGGTCTGTAATTTCCTACATCTAAGGGATGTCCTTTTTTGAATAGCAAAATTATATCAGATGTGCGCCATTGTTCTGGGACAGTTTCCGTGTTCATTACCATGTTAAATAGTCTTGTCAAGTGGTGGATTAAAATGGGTGCACCTGTTTTCAGAACTTCATTGCATAGTCCATCCGGGCCAGGGCTTTTCTCTGCTTTTAGCTGCGTTATGTGTTCGTGAACTTCAGAGTGTTGAATTGGTTTAACTTCATTTATATTGCAATGGTTGCTATTTTGTACTTCGTTTTCACTTTTATTGCTTTTTCGATATAACTCCTTATAGAAATTTGTTGCGTGATTTATAACATCTTTCCTTGAATTCGATGCCTTTGAATTTAGTTCTAGTTTATGAATCCATGTTTTGTGCGTGGACAGCTCCTTGTATGCTCTTTTGGTACTCCTAAATTGTTTTATGTTTCTTGTGATTATTTTGTGTCTATGGTTGTTGTAGTCCTTTCTAATTGATCTGTGTGTTCTTTTGTAAATTTTACTGAGTTCGGTTTTCATTTCTTTTGTTTTGTTTTTAATATGTATTAATTCTGTGCGCCTTTTAATTAGTTGAACCGTTTCGTGGCTGAATATTCTATGGTCTTCTGCTTGAACTGGATTTTTGGCCTTCAAACTTTCCAACATGTTTTCTTCTATGAAGTTGTAATAGGTCTGAGTATCAGTTGTGTCCAAATGTTTAGATCCTAATTTTGTTTGTAAGTTAGTTCTATAGTCTTTAATTTCTTCTTCCGTCTTCGGGACCTTAATTGGTGTTTCAAAGTTCTTTCTACTCTTACGTGGACGGCTCAGGAGTATTGTTGCTCTCAATAGTCTATGATCAGAAGGAAATTGTACATTACTTAGTGTTTCCATGTTTCTTATTAACTTGGGATTGTTTATCATTATGTAATCAATTTCGTTCTTGATTTTTTGGTCAGGTGATACCCAAGTCCATCTACGCTTTTGTTTTTTCTTGAAAAATGTGTTCATTATGGATAGTTTGTGTTGGAAGGCGTAGGTAATAAGGCGGTCTCCTCGAGCATTGCGTTTTCCGTAACCATATTGACCTAAGATTGGGTAGTGGTCTGTTTTTGAGCTTCCTATTTTGGCGTTAAAGTCACCCATTACTATTACATTTCCATAGCATAGTTCATGTGCAGTTTCCATTTCCTTGTAGAATTATTCTATTTCATCATCAGTTGATTTCTCTGTGGGTGCATATGCTTGAATTATCGACAGTGTAGAAGTTTCAAATTTCAATTGTAGAAGTGCTACTCTGTCTGATATTCCTATGAAGTTATTTATATTTCTTTTATACATTTTCTTTATTAGGAACCCGACTCCAAATAGGCCTTTTGTCTGGCCAATATAGCAGAAGATGTAGTTGTTGTGTTCTTCTATATTACATCCCAATCTTCTGACTTCTGAGAGACCTAGGATATCAAAGTTGATGTTTTTTAAGGCATGGGTTAGTTCGAGGTATCTTTCTGTTGATGATAAGGATCTTACGTTGAATGTACACACTTTCAGGTTTGGTTCTTCGTTCAAATCATTTTTGTTGTTTAGTGGAGGGTAGTGGTCTAATTCCCCACGAGGACCAGTCGGCTTGGGGAATGTTTTGTTTTCGATTTTGTTCAGTTCTTCCTTGGTTGTTGGTTTTTTCCGGTGGCTGATGAATCTATCCTATGCTTTCTGTTCGGGTGCGTGGGAATCAAGAGGAAGGGAGTTGCTTCTATTTCTCATTAGATCAAACGCATTCAGTCTATTTGTTTTTGTTAGATGTTGTTTGCGAGGCTGTTCTGATCCACTTGGTGAGGTGGAAGTTTCTCTTTTACGTTTCTCGTTAGCTGGTCTTCCCTCTTTGATGATTAGTTTATCGTAGTTTATCACGGCATAATTGCCCTTCTTCTTTTCTTCAATGAGTTTAGGTAGCAGTTCCTTCCTCTTGTTAAGAATTTCCTTCGGATAATCTTCAGACACGTAAACATTGTTTTTCAGTTTGTTTTTGTTTTTCATAATGTCGCTCTTTTTCCAATTGTTGACAAATGTTATGAGTATCGGCCTTTCCTTTTCATTTTTCGTATTAATTTTGCCAATCCTGTATATCATATTTATATCTCTGTCTTCCACTACTATGTTTAAATCGTCTTTGAATTTCTTCCTAACTATTTCCATAAGTGTACATTTTGAACTTTCGCTTTCTTTTATGCCGTATACGATTACATTGTTAATTCTTTGATGTTTTTCTAAATAATATATTTTTTCTTTCAATGTCTCATTTTCCGATTTCAGTTCTTGTATTTCCCGTGTAAAAGGTACCAATTTTTCATCCAGCTGTGCTATAATTTCCTTTGTTTGGTTTGACATTTCTAGTTTTACTTGATCGAATAATTTTTGAAGGTTATCCATTTTATGAGTTTGTGTTATGCGTGGAACGGAACGTAGCCTTGAGTATGTTCAAAATCAGAGCGTTTCGTTGTTGGTTGAGCTGGAACGCAATTTTTCCTCTAATGTTGGCTGCCTTACAGATCTGTCACTTGGTTATAGTAGTGCAAAGTTATTTCATTTATTTGGTGGCAACACTGAGTTGTTTTCGTTTTGTTGGCATTAGTTTTCACTTTGACAGATGGTTGCGAGGTTATTTAAGATGTTTTATTTTCACTGTTTTCTTGTAGAATTTTACTATTTCGCACTGTTTAGTCTATTTTTCTTGCTAGTAATGTTTTATTGTTCATTTATTAGCACTTATAACTTGCTTTTATACACTTTGTACCGAGTTTTCTATTACTTTTATCGGAGAGCACTGACAAGCGACTTCACTATTCGAGCACCGGAAACGGAAAACACATTTTAGATAATGATACCTAATTATTTATAAAATCTAAATTAGCTGGTCATGTGTAAGACAGTGAACTTATAATCGAAGTCAAGAAAGTTACCAAGATAACAATTCTAAGCAAACAAGTAAAATGTAGTGTTTCCTATGAGTACGTTAATTCGGTTATGAGGAGTAAAATATCATACTAAGCTCTATTTATCTGCTTGTACAAGTTCCTGCAGACAAACGTCAGGACCCTTGGTAGATTGCAGGTTAGTATCCCGTAGGGAGGTAAGAATCCGCCGGCGCGCGGCGTCGGCTCGAGCTCAACTAGCAGTATCCAGTGTCGTCAGCGGTGCTAGGGGCCTGCGAGTGCACTCTGTCGCTGTGGCGTGTCCCACGTACTTAATGGCCTTTGCATAGTCATCTTGTTATGACCCAGCGATTAAATATCTATTGGTGACTTTTTGAATGCTTATTGCTCTTTCATCGGCGGGCCCAGAAGGAGATGGTGGGATGAGCTGGATTCCTTCTCAAAGGATTGGCCTATCATCGCACTAGATCGCGAAAAGTGTAAGGAGGGAAGGGAGGCCTTTGCCCTGCAGTGGGACAGTACAGGCTAATAAAGGCTGCAAAGAACAATTAATAATAGACTCCATTGTTTTAAAAAAAGTCCAGAAGTCTAAATCCGATTTATTTACCATGTACATAGACTACAAAAAAGCTTATGACTCAGTTCCCCACTCATGGCTAGTACAAGTACTAGAAATATACAAAATACACCCATCACTCATAGCATTCCTTAAGGCCGTAATGACAACATGGACTACTGTCCTTAGACTCATTACCCTAACCGAAACAAGAGACACCAGTCCAATTAAAATACAGAGAGGCATCTTTCAGGGAGATGCACTTAGTCCTCTGTGGTTCTGCCTTGCTCTTAACCCATTATCGAAAATATTAAACACAACTTCACTAGGAAGCCCTTGAAATTCTGTTGCTGATGGGCAGGAGGAGACCTATGGCAGCATTTTAAACCATTTGATATACATGGATGACATTAAACTGTTCGCAAAATCAGAAAATCAACTTAACGAGTTAGCTAACCTTACAGAGAAATTCACAAACGATATTAAAATGGAATTCGGTATAGACAAGTGCAAAATAAATTCAGTAAGAGCAGGACATAACTACCAACACCAATACACTTTAGCAACAGGCGAACAAATAGAACCATTGGATGAAAAGGATACTTACAAATACTTAGGGTACATACAATCAAGTCAAATACACTATAAAGATATCAAACAGAAACTAAAACAACAGTTCCAACATAGATTAACACACAATTCTTAAAACACAACTCTGCTCCCGAAACACAATACAAGCAATTAACACTTTTGCTATCCCTGTCCTTACTATATTCGTTCGGGGTTATCAACTGGACGAAAACAGACCTAAAAAACCTACAGCGCAAAGTTAACACCACAATGACAAAATTTCGCAAACACCATCCAAGATCATGCGTGCAAAGGCTTACACTACCGCGAAAGGAGGGAGGCAGGGGACTTATTGATATTTTAAATCTACACAACCGACAGATCACAACTCTTAGACAATACTTTTTCGCTAAAACTGAATCATCTACACTCCACAAATTAATAGCTCAGAACGACCAACGCTTAACACCTCTTAATCTTAAAGACACAACGGAACAAAAAAACGAAAGAGTGACGGATATTAAAACGAAATATCTGGAATGGACCCAGAAGTCTCTCCATGGAAGACATCGCCAAGATTTATGCCAACCAAATGTCGACAAAGAAGCGTCGAACGCATGGCTTAATCGTGGTGAACTCTTCCCGGAGACTGAAGGGTTCATGCTAGCAATACAGGATCAGGTAATAGAGACCAAGAACTATAGAAAGCATATCATAAAAAATTTAGCAAGCGACACCTGTAGATAATGCAATAGTGGCTCAGAAACAATTCAACACATAACTGGTGCCTGCAAATCAATAGCTCAAACCGACTACAAGCACAGACACGACCAAGTAGCCAACGTAATCCATCAAAAACTGGCTCATCAGTACAAGCTTGTGGACGTTGTAGTACCATATTATAAATACAGTCCTGAATTGTTACTCGAAAACTCCACAACGAAGATGTATTTTGACAGAGGTCTCTTTACCGACCGCACAATTCATTGTAATAGACCAGACATCACATTGATTAACAAAGTAAACAACACAGGATTCCTGATAGATATTGCCGTGCCAAACACTCACAACCTACAGACAACAATAGCCGAAAAACTATCGAAATACACCGAGTTGAAAGAGGAAATAGCCCGACTTTGGTGCCTACAAAAAGTCATTATTGTCCCTATAGTTCTTTCTTCAACAGGAGTCATCCCCAAACAGCTTCATCAGTCCCTGAGTTCCCTTAACCTATCACCTAGCACCTACCACCTACTGCAGAAGGCAGTGATTCTTAACACATGCAGGCTAGTAAGAAAGTTTCTGCAGTGTGAGCCTGACAGTATTATACAGACTGCGCACAATCGTGTGGAACCTAATTTGCCCACACCCGCACTTAACCCATCTGATGAACACTTGGCTTAGGCCTGTGCAATCAGCAATTCCCGGCTAGCCGGAGGAACAAAAATGTCGAAACAAATAATAATAATAATAATGTCTCAACGAATGCTGAGAAAATAACGAAACTCATACGAAAGAAACATGTGTGCAGACTGCAGGCCCGTTTCGCTTGATGCAAGAGGCATATGCGAGCGTGTCGCATCATCTGAAGTCGTGACAAGGCATTAGTGATATTTATCTTACTCGTCTCCTTTAAGCCTTTCTCGATGCATGTTTCCGAGCCTTATTGTTTAAAAACAATGTTAGCGGTAACATTTTAATCATCCGGATTAGATATCCTTTTACAAGTACTAGGCTATCATAGCTTGCCTGGCGTGTGCTCGCAGCTTAATCCCCGGAGGCAGCTACTGCCGGCGCTCCTACTATACCAATAAATTCCAGATTCCAGCTTAAAGAGCTCTCGGTAGATAATTGCGAGTAAAGTATTTATTAGATGCAATTAAATGTGAATTGAAAGCGAAGATAAGGAATGTTGTTTGTGCCAAAGATTTTCTGAAAACCACAGAAATAAGGGGATAAAGGAAGAAAGTAGCTGATTAAAAATGTTTGGTTCTGTAGACATATAGGTCCCTAGACAGGGTAGAATAATAATTATGATTGTAAGTATCGAATGGCTTCCATTTCTTTTGCCCATTATTACATTGGTCAGATTTAGCTTTTTACGGTAATTATTTTTTAGCTTTAGTTTGTTTGCGAAAACTGTGACATAAACCTTATTTATTATTTTTGTTCTACCCCAAAATAATAAGTTACATAAAGGTACCAAAAGAAGAATATATAGGTAAGTTCATTTTTGGAAATATCTGGAAATTTTTCATGAAAATAAGTTTAATAATCTGTATCGATATTTTACTTCCAAGTACAGTGGAACGCTAGCGATGCCAGACCCGGCCGAACTGTATCGCAGTGAATGCCGTTAGCCTCGATAGGGGTTTACATTCAAACGATGCCGAAAAAATTGGATCTCTTGATCGACCCTACTTGGAGTACGTACTTGCACAGAGATGGTATTGATTTCACTAAAAAGCTATTTTAGCAATTCCGATCCCTACCAACTTTTCACTTTTTTGGTTTAAAATTTATGTAGTAAAAGATCATGATAGGGCAGGATCAAGATATTTAAACTTCTTGAGCCCTTTTTCTTGGCAGGTGGAAAATCATCAAATAAACCCTCCCACTCTTGAACAGAACGAAAGGGAGTATCAGACTTGTACTGAATAAAAACCACCCATGTTCCTTCTTAGCCCTTTATGTCGAGGCCACGGTATCTCCTGCGAACAACCCGCAGTCCCGATGAGAACTTCTTGAGCGTTATATAATAAAAAGAAGATGTCTGGCCGCTCATGTTATAATTGTAGGTTAGGCTCGTAATAATCATCACAGGTTTTTCATTGAACAATAATATTTCAACGAATAATTTACTTGTATGACAAAGTAATACTCATAATAGTCTCAAAGATTTCGTCCAAAAATTCAGTCTAACAGTGGAATGCTAGGTTAAATCGAAGAGCTATCTGTTTGCCGGCCGAGTGAGCAGGGATCGAACACTGCGTCCGCCGCGAGATTGGACACCCCAGCACCCGACCCCGCCGCCACAGTCAACACAGTTTTTACATCCAGTGTTTCAACCTGGGACAAAATGATCGGAATCTGTGTGAGCCGAGATGGAACGCAAAGCATTTACGCAGATTCTAAGAATGTCTCAGGTAACAGGTTACTCGTGAGTAAGTCGGGATCTCATAACGAGAAGGTTTATATTGTAGTACTAAATAACAAAAGGTTTTGCTGACAACCTTATCACTCGCTTTTGTTTTGAAATAAAGTATCTCGTGTGTCTACTGGTTCTGTTTATACTGTGCTGGCTCTGTCTGTCTGTGTCACTTATTTACTGAGCGCTATGTACCCGAGATGTGGACACTGTATCACAGGCTCTTTGATTCTTTACATCTTAATGCCACTGTTTAGTGCTAACCTTTTAGTAGCAGTTATCAATAAACTTTTCGTGAACAATTTTTCTTCAATACTCGGCTACGTGATTAGTCCCGTTAATAGGCGGTATGGCGACGGAAAATTCCTTTATTAAGGACATAAATAATGTCCCCGACGTCAGACGATAAGTCAATGAGATTAAGTTAATGGTGGATAATGTTTTGGGCCGATTACGCAGATGTTGCCATTTCATGCAATAAGTCGCCTATTGCAAAAACAAAAATATAATATGAAGTTGTGGATACATAATTATGACGTTCTACTAGTTTCACAAGACTGGAGTATTGATCAAAACAACAGATGACGCGACTATTTTTAGCTCAAAAAATAATTAAACCGTAGCCACTGTAAGCTACGCCATAGCTACTGACAGCTGCGACGTAGCACATGCCAGCTACGCCGTAGCCACTGACGCTACGCCGTAGCACATGACTGCTACGCCATATTAGACGTCCGCTACGTGATATCTTATTTTATTAGAACTTTGAGGATCAAGCCAGATTTACACAGGGTGACTTGGAGTTACCCTGCGTAAGTTTGCTTCTTTATTTACTAAAACCCTTGCGCTATCAAATATTGCTCTTAGGAAACCTTTGAATTGTTATCGAGGTACATAGACACATCCATTTTTATAGAAGAAAGGACAGCATCACAAAGTAGTTAGAAAATGTAACCACCATTTTTATCTATTTCTGTGAGCAGAAACCCATGTCGAGCGATGAACGTGTAATAGAAACGCGGCCGGGTCATTACACAACATAATATTACGTCCGCGGCCGAGCGCACGGCTGGCCGGACACTGGGGATGGAGGGACATCACACACTGCCCCCGGACAGAACATCCACTCTCCACGACTGTGGCTCATCAGGTGGCTTGAGTACTTGGGCTAGTCTTATTACCCACATTAACTCATGATCACAATTCCACGAACTTTACTGTGACGTTATTTTATGCAGTCCTATAAAATAAATGATAGTAAATTAAATTAAAACAGAGATATAGAGAAGGGCAGACGAGTTTGCTCAGCTGTGAAATGACGCGTGCTAACAGTATAGTTTGCTACAAGCCAGTGTTAGTTAATATTGTAACTTCTGTGTTTCCTGTATGTAAGGAACACCGGCCCGCAGTCGCGCTCCCGTGAGATTGCGTCGTGGTCACTCGAGCGTCCCCCGACAGGTCAGTGGTGACCCTCTGACGGACTTTATATTAATGATAGCATTTCTTACAGATCATTTCTAACCTAGTACGACCAGTGAAATTATTAGAAACGTAAATACAGGCATTATTTCTAAGTACAATATTCTATCCTGACACTAGTTTTAGTGACTAGTCCAGTAATACTCAACCTAATGCTAGACTAGTCATGACTAGCAACAATCTAGTGATAAACTAGGCATGACTAGTGTCGAACTAATCAAAATTGATGAAAGTCTAGTATTGCACTACTTGTTTTGTCTCAACCAGTCATGTTTTGTCTAAAACTCGATATTTAAACGAAAGTAATAAAAATACTTTTAACAGCAAAGCTAAAGAGCAATAAACTGCGTTTCAATCAATTTGCCTACTCACACAAACTTTATGAAAATACTTCGTTCCTGTAAACGCACTCCTCGTTTCAAATGCTCAAACGAAACACAAATAATAAAATGCATTTTATTAACGTTTTGTTGAATCAAGCGCTCAATATTAACAAGCTCGCTAACAAATGAAAAACTCGCGCTTCGTTGTATTAGAGTCAAAACACTCGCAATAACAATTATGAACGTATACAACACATTTGTTCCGCGTCAGTGCGCCAGCCAATCCCCAGTATTACTCGACAGCGCGCCAATATGTTAACCGACCAAATATTTGTTAAGCTTTAAAAACGAACCAACGATCCAATAAGTAAGTCTGTTTATCACTTTTATATTTCAACGGTAAGTCCCTACGGTATGCTTAGGCGTATTCTGTATCAATTGTCTTTTGGAAATAAACGTAACTACGTAATGTACTCCTCGCATAAAAATAAGGCGAACACAACAATATAAGGCTCACTTTTATAAGGCACGTTCTGAACATGCAAAATACATGTTATAAGAAGAACAAATGTCACATCGCTTCCTACGTTTCACGGGCCTCGCCGACGTCGCCTAATCATAATTTTGATGTTTTTAAGTGAGATACTCGTGGGTGCTAAACAAGCATAAATAAGGTAGATCATATTTAAACTTCATTTGAAACCTTTCATTACGTACTTATTTTGGTAAGTGTAAATTATTTGGGAATTGTCTAGAGTGGTCCTTTTGGCCGCCGGGTTCAGTAGTTCTCGTCTACGACAGAGTACCTCCCGCCGCCTCATGAATACTGAAGCAGACTACAATGCGAAACAACAAGCGTTTTATTTTTACTGCGTTTATTTACAAACAGCCCTAAAGACGTTGTAATTGAACGGCTCCGTGAAATAACTGCCTCCATAAAACAAAGGAGCTTCTGTTAGGAACGAAAATGTAACAAAAATATTCGATCGACTGTTTATTTTTGTATGAAAATGGAGAAGGAAAAGAACACACGCCATCGGATGGAAGGCTCTGTTTAATATTAATACCTTCTTAAATATTTTCTTTGGAAAAATTTGCTCTGTTTACCAAAAACCTACCTATTCTTAAACCAATATTATCGTATAGCATAAAATTATGTTCATTCCTTTGGCACAGTGAAGCAAATTGACCTAGAAAATTACTTCTGCTATTAATGTCATCAACTGTGTACAATTTGATCCCGAATAATAGACATAATTATTCGTTATTAAAATGGTCTAAACAAGATTTTCCCAACTCGTCAGAACTCAGTTATAGAGTCCTCGATTTGCAGACAATTTGGCCATTGTTATCCAAAGCGGTATTTCGTAGATGTCTTTCAGTGCCCTAATTACTTGAGGAGGCGAGGGTGAACAAAGCGTCATACAATAAAGGAGGATCCTAATGATAAAAGTTGCCTTAATAAAGTTCACACACAACGTTTATGCAGAAGGTCCAGTCACAACACTCACAACGAATCATTTCCACGTTCATTCCACGTTTTGCGTTTTGGTGGGAAATTTGACTTAGTAGTAAAAACAATGAGACTAAAAAAAGACTCAAACTCTGCAATATCCTATTAACAAATAAGCCTTGTCCTTTTACATAGTTATGACGAACGTATGACATTCACCTTTCGGGGTCGCCTATGCGTGGCGTAACGAGTATCTAGACGCGAACATTGGTTGGTCCTTCTGGTATCATGCAGTAATGTAAGTGTTACCGTCTGTGGGAGTCAATTAGCTGGAATTAACTCAACTATCCGGCAACTAATTCAATTTGCGTGACGTTGAAGAATTATTACGTAGTCAAACTTTACAACAGCCTCTACGAGCCGCAGGGGGGGGCGGGTCACGACTGAATCTTAATTAGCATCGGAGCCACAGTTATAGGGTTGTGTTATAATACTCTTACCGTAGTGTGTACATAAAGGCCTCTTGACCATTAAAACAGTTTCCATAGTAATGGGTTTATAAGGACGCTTGGAACAGTCACATTGTCCCTGAAATGAACTTAATTTTCTATACCAAAGAGCTTCATCGGAACCCTCTGATTACGGTGATATTGAACTTTTATTTTTTTTATAACTTAACTCCAAATACCCTCAAAGCCTGCTGAACTTTTGCATGCGCCTGGAAGCATATTGTTTTTAAACACCAAGTCGTTTCCCAGCACACCACTCGACAATAATTTGGTATACAAAATGACTAGGTACTGTAACAATAGTCTTAACTTTCACTATTTGAAATACCTTATCTAGTTATTTTTATTTTCCGAAACAAAATTCGTTGTACTCTATGTATGAGCGTACTAGTTGCAATGTTGTACAAGTTTTATCTACCGCACGCATTACAATGGACATAGGAAAGTTGTACAACAAACGTTACGGTAGTTCCGCACGGAACAAGAATGCAGAGAGCTGTGAGTGCCGCAGCGCATGCCGGCGACACGGCGACACGGTGACACGTAGATACCGCCGGAATAATACTCTCTACAGAACTACTTTTTTCATATTCCGTTACCTCGTTATGAGCGTTTCCTCTTTGAAATGAACATTGTGAATAAATTAAATGGTAACAGTAATAGTCACTGTGCACGCTATTTCATTCAAGAAGTACTTATAGTACACGTGCTGGCCGCAGGTGCTTTTGGGGATAATTACTATTTAGTATCTAACTTCTGTTCATATTCTTAAAAACTTTTATCCGACCAAAACTTTATTATTGCCCTCTGCGGAGTTGCCAAACGCCAGCCTATCTCCAGCGTAAAATAGGTATAATATAAAGAAATACATTTCTGACTTCTTGTATATAAAGTTGGGTAATAAAATAAAGTAGTAGCGAGTAAAGCAGCGCAGTTTGTCTCGGGGGGTTAGCGACTGCAGTGATATTAAGTTGGGAAGTTATTGCGACTCAGAAGTTGCAGCAATAACCGTGTTCCTAGAATCCTATACATTTAGTTTCGACGGTAATCGGGTCGCCCATATAGAGGAAGTACTCCGAGAATACGCTTTTCTGAAGTGCAGTTTGCGAGGTTGCGGAACTCACATTGTCCGAAGAATTTATCAAAAAATGGCTACTTCAACATTGTTATAATTTTTGTTATTTTTCTGTTAGCTCGAGACTGTTTTGAGAACGCTTTTGTAGTCTGCAATTTGGAAGTTGAGCAAAAGTTCAGTTTAATTTCCGTAACTTATAACTTTGTTGGAAACATTTTTTACCAAGTTTTGAAAGTAGGTTTATCTTATCTCCGTATCAAGCGGCACTGCTGGGTGGACTTAAAAGTCGAGTAACGATTGCGCCTGGTCAACCGAGCAATCGGGCTAATTGTGGGGCTCGCCTGACCGGCCGGGGGACGACCGTCTTCAGAGCCTCGCAATCGAGTTTGAATTCACAATCAAGTTACTCCTCGGTGTAAATTGAATTTGTTGACGTCCGCCAATTACAACTCTGTGAAACTTACTGATCCTTTACATTTAACGCTAACATTAATCTTATGAATTAGCTTATATACCTTATTATTTAATCCTACTAATCCTATCCTACTAATATTATAAATGCGAAAGTTTGTGAGGATGGATGGATGGATGGATGGATGTTTGTTGCTCTTTCACGCCAGAACGGCTGATCGGATCTGGATGAAATTTGGCACAGAGGTAGATTATAGTCTGGAATAACACATGGGCTATATATTATCCCCATATTAACTTAAGGGGGTGAGCAGTATTGCATTATCCATAATCCTCAACTGTTTTACAGCTTGATACTGGAAATACGAAATAACGCAAGGGACATCGAGCGTGTTGTGCAATTTTTCACTTTACCACCTGGTGCGAGCGTTGCAAATCCAAGAAAAAGCAGAAGTCCCTTACGTCATTTCAAATTTCCGGTATCGAAACACAATCGAACTGTCAACTGTCATACTATATTAAAACAGAAGATCTATTTCAAACTATTTGTCACTGGTGTACGTAGCCTAACGGTACAGAGACTTACCTATAAACAAAGGTACGCAAGTTCAAATCACAGTCAGTATCCACTTTTTGTGTTTTTTTCTAATGTTGAAAGATTTCCAAAAATGTTGCAACACGTTCGCGAGTTCGATCCCCAATCGGTTTTCACTTTTTGTAAGTTCCAGGTATTTGTTTTCATTTCGATGCTATATGATTTTCATTTTTTTTTATTTTCGAAGGCCTTTGCCCAGCAGTGGGACAGTGCAGGCTAAATAAAAAAAAAATGATTTTCAATTCAATTCAGAGTAAACTAATATAATCTACTTTTAATAAAATTGTTAATACAATATTATAAATCTGTAGACGTAGAGTTTCTGTATATTGAACATAATTATTTAGAAAAAATAATGTTTTCCTTTGTTGTGTCTGTGTGTTTTGGGTGTATTAGTTTATTATAGTATTATCACGTGTACATTTTAAAACTAATAAGATTATAGGGTTTTAGTTTTTGATTCATTGTAATTGGTGCTCTCTATCAAAAGATATACGAATTTAAGGTATTTAAGAAGAACTTATCATCATTAAGAAACATACATGCAACGACATCTATTGCATCAAAACGGTACTAATTAATAAATGTGTTCACAAAATAACTTTTAAATCGTCTTTTTCAAACAGTTAAGATAACAAAATGTACCCTTGATTAGTTTAAATGACGCTGCTTTGAAAATCTACATAGGGTTTTTTTTTGGAGGGTGGGAAATCATCATTTGACTCCTCCCGCTCTGGGCAGAGCGGTAGGGAATGTTAGACTTCTACTGGCTAAAAACCACCCATGTTCCTTTTTTGCTTTTTGTGCTGTGGCCGTGATATCTCTTTCGAACAACCCGTAGCCCCGACAAGCGGCGGCCCTTGCGGGCCTCAACCATATTGCTGACATCTCTTTGAGGCGCGCGTGGAACCGAACGCGCCGGCGAACCGGCGAACCGCCGAACGGCCTGTCGTCGTCATAAGAAGGGCGGACGGCGAGCTAGCCCACTACTTACCGTCCACAGGCCCGCGCCTACGGTGGCCGGAAGCCATCACGTGACCCCCGACGCTCAGAGCGTCTCCTTTTGCGGCAGGGACGAGAGGTTCTCTCTCTCACCACGCCACCTCCTTCGCTAGCTGCTTCGCCGAAGGAGGCGACGGCGTCCCATTCCCTCTCGCCCCGCAGTATGGCTTGAACCAGGGCCGGACGCGAGAGGTCGCCGCCGCCGATCGCCGCTAAGAGAACACGACGAGGCTCAACCCAAGCGGGGTCCGCCCAAGCGGGGCAGACCTCCACGGTGTGCTCCACCGTGTCCTCCGGCTGATCCTTGCAATAGTAGCATTTGGGCGTTTCCTTCCGCCTGATTCGGTGCAGGTACCTCCCGAATCCCGAAACAACCATGTCCGGTGAGGACCTGCGCCAGACGGTAGGTGAGGGCGCCGTGGCACCTCTCAAGCCACTCCTCAAAGAGGAGACTGACCACCACTGTGCCCTGCACGGGGTTGCGACAGTCGCTCTCTCCATGTCGCCATGAAATCACACCAGGGGTCTGTCCGCCATGCGGCAATATGCCACGGCAGAGGAGTTATCTCACAGTGTAGTGCCTCCGCGCGCCATTAATGCAGGAAACTACATAGCCTAAACCCTATAGTGTGTGTTTAACTTCGTCTTCCGCAGATGGCATTGTTCATTTGACACCATTTTTAGAATTGCGGTGTTAATATTTGTCGTGAATAGTCAACAAATACAAATTGACAGGTACACAGTAAGAAAAACAGCTGTAAAAACTTTAAAATAAAAACCTAATTAAAATTAAATAAGACTCGCGACGTAAATATATTTGTTAAGTGTGGAAATCGAATACAGGACATGCAGCGCCACAGTCAAACGCCGAGGCACTGCACCAACCGTGCCGTCTTATCGGCTGTGGCTGCCTCGGGCATTGCTGCAACTTTGCTTAACAATGGCCAGATTGCACTTTAGGTTTACAAATTGCCGTTGAATCTTACCCCAACTTGCAACATTACCAAAAATCTGCGATTGGCCATGGAACAGATGTCTTTGCAAATAAGCTGCTTTAAACAGGAGTAGGAGAGAGTCGCCTGGAATTAGATGTAGATGCGAAAATTCCACTTTCCGAAGAGTTTTCCCATCCAGTGCCTACAGAAGATCCCGGAAGAGTTAGGCAGTGGTGTAGCTAATCTTAAACCCACATTTTGCCAATAATGTTCAAGCGCCATGTAATAAGGGGCGTTTGATGTCTATAGATATAATATTGCCATCGACCTGCCACGAAAACTACGCTCCGTGACCTCTACTGCGAAAACACTTTGCAATCAAACCCCAGACCTCATCCTCAGTAGTTGCACTTGAGACCACTCGATCAACGAGACAGTCACACATCAAAATTTCCACGTGAACGAAGTCGCGGGCATCAGCTAGTATATTATAAAGAAGAGAATATACCTATTATTTAAGTGAAGAGAAGAATAATGTTGCTTACTGTAGATGCAAAGTTTATGTCAATGGCTAGAGTAATTGCCCCGTAATTAATCCTTTAACTATGTGATATCCAGAAACCATATACCTACGTAACGTACTAACGTACGAAATAGAGGTCTTCTAAGCACCAGAAATATAAACGATGTATCAACTGAAACTATCAATTTCTCCTCTTCGGAAGCTTTATGTTCTATCGTTTCAAGAATTTTCAATTAGCTGTTCTGTGCCAGCAGCCGAGCGAGAGCTGCCCGAGCGGTGTGAGCGGACTGGGTGACCGGAGCGAGCTATGTTTGCACGATTGGACTGAGTAGAGCAATATCCTCGCTAACGCCCGGCGCCTCGTCTTTAACATACTGAGAGGAGTTTAAAACGTATTGAACGACTCCACCGAGTTTTATTAGCATTCACAGAACAGCTTTCATTATTCTGGGAAAAAGTTAATAAACTGGCTCTTTCATTGATGATGCTTAGGTTTAGACTAAATAACAAGAGACAAGGGTTGTTTTAATTACGATTAACTTTTATCTTTTATTTTAGATTTTTATTGGACAGTCGCTTCATGTAAAATACTGGTATTGAGTGGCATCCGGTTTGAATGAAAGCTAAAATTTAGATATTTATCAGGCGCTGGAATATACGTAACGACTTCAGCATCGATAACCATTGTTTTTATTTGTGTGGCCCTTTTTATAAAAAAGTAGGTTGACGTCCGTTAAAATTAGAATGACCCACATCACACAGATCGTGTTCCCCACTTTGCGCTGGCGACAGCACATCGGCGCGGCGCGGGGCGGCCGGCTATACTCCATCTAATTCAATTAACCGCTCCGGTCGTGGATTGTAAAATTAAGGAGCGTGAAAAACCTTTCGCTGTCGAGTAAAAATGAGACACTTGACAAAACGGGACCTTCATTAAGGATATAAATTGAATCAAGCGCTGTGACCTTTGCGTGGGGGCTGCGGGCGCCGGGCAGTACAAACACAGCGGTGTGTGTCGCATGCCGCGCACGTATCGGTCGCTCTAATTACTCACGTGATTGCTGCCCCACTGCGAGTGTGGTGCGAGCGCTGAGCTGACAGCGAGCAGCGGGGATTTGTAGGTTCCATATTTTGTAGGTATGAGAACCGATCAAAATCTATCGATACCTACAGACTACCGTTAATTATGGGTTTATTTTGTAAAAAAAATTGTACAATATTTTTTTTTGAAAAAAACCCACGACGTTAAAAATCTAATTGAAAAAGAATAAAATAACTTTAATGAATATCGATGTTTACAGCTTTTCCTTACGTGTCTGTTTCTCGAAGATATACTTAGATGTAGCAATAATAATTTTTACCATAATACATAACTAAGGAATATCCGTCGGGGGCTGCCTATTCTATATGTTTCAACAAAAATTTAATCATACTCATAAGTATATTTTATATCGTCGTTAAACATCTACAATTCTTCAATAATTGTATTCACGTCACTAGAAAACCTTTAGCTGGTTTAATGGCAGCCCCCGACGGATATTTCTTAGTTATGTTTTATGGTAAAATTATTATTGCTACATATATCTTACAGAGGATGTATATCTTACAGAGTTACAGCCATGACACCTGTCTAAGAACATGAACTCATCGAACACAAACCCGTTATTGAAAACCGCATCAAAATCGGATCATTAGTTTAGAAGATAGGTGGGAACTTAAAAAAAAACGCACACACAAAAACATCTCTCACCCTAAACGCATATACCTGCTCCGTTCCGTCGTGGGTAAAAAAAAACAAAATATCATTTGATGATGGAATCCTCGGGAAATCGAGAGATACTCCTAAATATTGTTGGATGTTTAGGTTTTTTCCGAATAACTCAGGTGTCTGAAAACCATAATTTCATTATGCTGAGCTGATAATAGAAGCCACAGTTCCCTAACTCCTCACCATTGAGGATAATGACGAGGAGTTACTTGACTGACTGCCGTGTTAGGATCACTCGATATATTTTATGAGTCCCGTATAATATAACGTTCGACATAGAGGATGTCAGGATGAAGACTGGAGATAGTAAGTAAAAGTCTTCTGAAGCTACCAGTACATTCCTCAAGTTTGGGCTCATTTTAAACCACTAACTGGCAAGCAATCATTATTATTTTTTTCTTTCTTATGACCTTGGATATTTACCATTAAAAACTCAAAAATTAGTCGCTTAAGTAGCATTACACATTTGACACTCAATATAATGGAAAAAAATAAAATTAATTATGCTAATTATTTCATCATCATCATCAGCCATAAGACGTCCACTGCTGGACAAAGGCCTCCCCCATAGAACGCCAAACAGAACGGCAGCCTCCCGTTTGCATCCACCGGTAATTATTTAGTAAAACACAATAAGTCCACGTGGTAGTCGTGTATAAATTTGGTTAACCTTACTAGGTTATAGTTTATGAGTTAGCTTCCATAATATGTATTTTTCTTCTTTTTCTATGTTGTATGAGTGAGTTTATCAAAATAAACCAATTTAAAGGAGCCTTCAGTGCTTTCCCACAAAATTAGATGCATACCTAATTAATGAGAACGAGGAAAATAACCATTTGTAACAGTCGGGTAGTAAAAATGAAATGGTCTGGAGTTTTCTATTTTTAACGTGAAATCATTAGACACGAAAACTTTGCCGTGATTTATCCCTACTTTTTTTAATTTTAGACCAAACGTTAAACAATTCGTATCCCATACAAAATCAGTCGCTATCGTAAACTGGTAAGGTTTGAATTCCCTTATGGACACTGCAGCGAGTTTTAAAGGCAACCAGTGCCAAGCCTTTGTCGTGGACTGGCTTCCTGATGGATGAAACTAATCTATTATTCTGTCTGGCTCATAAGTCCGGATACGTCTGCCATTAATACACTTGTCTCGGCATCGTTCAACATAGTACGACATCGTGCGACATCGAGCAACATCGGGTGGCAACGTGCTGCATCTTGCGGTGTCGTGCGACCCGCCTGATTGATCATCGAATCGTACGGATATTTTAAAATTAATTGCCTGCATGTCTGGTCGCATTAGGAGATGTATGTTGCATCTGAGCAGTTTAGTGGATTACTCCATTTGTTTGTTGTCTTGCGAGAACGCAGCTGGAGCACTGGAAATAATTTACATAGGAACGCTCCGTATAGATTAAAACAAATGAAAAGCAAATGAGCCCCAAGTTCGGAGCGATACCTCTATTTGTGGGCTGCATTTCTAATAAGCTCACGTTAGTGCAGACATACATAAATATTACCTGATTAGTGTCTAGTTTACGGTTTATAAAATTTGACACTTTAGAGAATAATCAAAACAGATTAATCAAATCCCAATTAAGCAAAGCACTCATGGCAATTAAATGATCTATACAAATGCCTCGTTTGGCGGCGCGGGCGGTCACCTGTGACCGGCTGCATAATGAGTGCGACCGCGACCGGCGCACGGTGCGACCGGCGCGGTTGAGCCACTCGTTGCTAATATTAAATGTTTAGCGCGCTGATTGGCTGATTGCGCGAGCCGCAACGCCCAACCACATCAAATGAACGCGCTGGTGGCAACCCACACCAGGCTAATCATCACCACATCAATCTGATGATTTGTACCATGGTTACTATGTTGTACCACTAATATCTGTATTTCACCAAAAATCTTCTGCCAGACAATATTAAATGAGGTCTTGAGCAGCACTCTTAGCGCCTAGATTACGTCTACACTAGTCGAGTCGAACAATATTTCTCTTTTTATTTTATGGTAGTGAACTGCGATGGACTGAATAAGAAAATGAACGCATTGTGTCTAGCCGGAGGAAAACGGAAATAAAATATTCGTTGCGCCAGACGCGATCAGCCACAATTGTATGCTTTAGACATTTTCCATAATGTATGATTGCGCCATTTGTCCACATCGTGCTATATCTTGAACATCTCGCGACGTATCTAGGCGTGTGTGTGCGTGTGTGACCGCACGTCGGCATTGGGTATTAATTCGCATCGCCTCGTAATGCGTCGGATCCGTTGCGGTGCGATCATTTGACGCTCGATACGCTCCGATATTGTTTTGCAATTGAATTAGCTATGCACAAAGACTCGTATGGCTATAATTTGCAATTAAACTACACGCTTTGAAACTATGTACTTAGTAGGGCTGGCAGTACAGCAAATATAAGGTCCCATTAAAATAGGTGGACAAATTTTTACACAGCGTTCAGTAGGTCTAGCCCGTCTAACCAAAAATATCTAAACAAAAAAAAACATTAAAAAAAATGTTTTCTTTGGACATAAAATAATAAATTGCCGGCACTCTAGAACAAACTCATCCTTTATAGGTACTTAAATGCGTTTTTCTTATTATTATTTTTACCATCGTCCTTATTTTGGTGGTCTGAATGATTTCTGAAATTTTGTCCACCTATTTTAATGAGACCTTATATTTTTTTGTTTCGGGAAATCTTAAGAAAATATCTCCTTTATCACCTGTTTCGATCTAGAGGTTGAGCAGTAGTGCTTCCGTTTGAATGAACTAACGACTGAAACGTCCGGGACACAATTTACACATTTTTGCCTTACTAAACGGCATAATAATATGGTGAGATAAGAATTATTATGTTTTTCCTCATAGAAGTGAATAATTGTTCTTTTTGAGCGAAATAAAATTTCTTAAACCGTTTAAGAATTACCATAGTACAGTAAGGCCCACTTGACAAAATTCTTATACCTAAATGGTTTTTGTTTATATTTCTTCGCTCCTCGCTTTTTGTAGAAGTTAATTAAGTTTAAACGTGAAATGTAGAAGAATTCATTTTTCTCATTTACAGCGCAGTTCTCAGGATCTGAAAGCAATCTTTTTACACAAAGAAGAACTGTCAGTGTGAACTGCGCTGTTATTAAATTCCACGTACTTTATTACCCCTAAATATTTAGGTGTTCGTTTACTCCATGAAGGGCTAATATCAAGGAGTGCTCGAGAGCGCGTCGTCACCACAAACCACGTCAGTGGAACAATAACGCGTCTCGAGTCGTGCTCCATCCAACACACACGTTACGTGTTTACGCGCGCCGCACGAGACCGCACGAGACCGCACGACGCGGCTCGGAGTGCTGCGGTCGCGCATAATTGCCGCTTAATACACCCCGCATCGACACAAATATGAGCTCCGTTTGGACGCGGATTACGGTTTTAATTAACGTTTTGTCTCTATTGAAAGTTTAATAACGGAGCAGCCGGAGTGGCGCGTGGCGGAACAATCTGCCGCGTTACTGTGTGCAGCGTGAACTGAACGACCGCGACGAACGACCCTCTCCTATTTAATGTTCATGAATAGATTTTATGATGGGAGTTTCCTTTAATTTGATTGCATGAATTTAATCAAGTTTCCATTTTGTGTAACAAAGGATACTCAAAGACCAATTAAATATTCCGTTCGTAGATAAAACACAAACCTCTGAACTGAACATCTTTTTCACCATCGCGATGTAATCCGACTTAAAGATGGAAAATCGCCCGGCTTCGGTTAATCTCTTAAAGCCAGTTCGTTTTCAAACGTTATTTTCGGCATGACTGGTCGCGCGAATTGTTCCAAAAATGCGACGGCGCGGCGGGTGGTGCGGGTTTGAGCCCGGCCGCGGGCGCTGGACCCGCGCCAGGAACTGTAATGCCATTATTATATGGCCGCGAGTCTGATCGGTATCGCTGAGCAAGTCTACGTGACACGTCGCAGTGATGGCCGCCGTCCATCTACTGACTAATTCTCAATAGAAACACGTGCATCATAATCTTCCACGGAAAATGATGAACAGAAAAGGTGAGGTATCTGGAAAGTATTCCGTACTTGGTGGAACTTTAACAGGTTGTTTGGGAATCATTAGGAACACTATCAAAAATTGTATGGCGAGTACGGGACGTCCACATCGCTCCTAAATATGATCCTAGCTGCACCACTGATATCACCTTCATCTAATTACCTTCTTTGGGGGAGAACGTTTTTACTAATTTATGGTCGATAGTTTGATTAATTTTCAGTGGATCACCGTTTAATATTTTTGGCGTTGAATCTCTCAAAACGGTGAAGGAAAACATCGTGAGGAAGCCGTCATTCATGACCTAGAACCAAAAAAATCGAAGACATGTGACATCTACCAACCCGCTCTGGGCCCGCGTGGTGGATTAAAACCCATCCCTCTCCTAGAGAGGAGGCCTGAGACCCTGCAGTGGGAACATATAGACTGTTGATGATGATGTTGATCCCACAAAACACTATTACCTACTTATGAATTTACGCTGGATTCCTGCAGGAGACTAACGTTATGTTATCGTTGAATCCCGAAAACAATTTCCGTTGAATTCCAAATGCAAAAAATAACTGAATTTAACAACAAAATTGTTTATAATAAAATTAATCACCAACCAGGCACAAATCCAGACTCCGTAGCTGCTACTGACGAATGACGAAAAATTCCAATAACACATTGAATTAATGAAATGTTACAGTTATCTTTAATTTGTGCTGTTAACGTTTTTGAATTTGCAAATACAGTGACGTGGAAGGCTCACTGGCAATCCTTTCGACGTCACTTTTACCTTGACCTAAAAATGTATTAATTATATTTAAAATGTCACTTACGGGATATCTTCCGTGATTTTTAATTTGTTTTGAGTTCCCGATATTTCGACGCTGTTGCAAGCGCCATGATCGCGGGTTAACTGGAGAATATTCGCAACATGATCGCGGGTTATTTGAGTATGCTAAAAAGCAGCAAGCAACATACTAAAGAATTCAAAAAACCTGGTGATACTGTGAGTGTGTTTTGCCGTGACTTAGTGTCGAGTTCCAGTAGTGCGCGTAATAAAAGACAAAGAAAGAGGGTAGACAGATTCGTCTGCTCCTAACATTTTTTTCCATCCACCCGCATTCTCCAGTTAACCCGCGATCATGGCGCTTGCAACAGCGTCGAAATATCGGGAACTCAAAACAAATTAAAAATCACGGAAGATATCCTGTAAGTGACATTTTAAATATAGTTATGAACCGTGAAAGCTTAAAACAATGTTTTAATTAATTTAAATTTTGATTTTGATTAAATCTCTTTATTGGAGCATGTCAAACCAGCAGGTAATGCCAACTTTGTGCGCAATCTGCAATTAAATCGTGAAACGAGCGGTGCGTGTAATATGACGATTAGTGTGCGTGAAGCTGTCCCGCGACACTCAGTCTGTTCGGTTCCCGCGCCGTTGCCTTGCCGCGCTATGCCGCGCCGCACTGTCTACGGCCGGCTGCGCAGGGCATGCCTCCACTGAATCAATGATATAAAGAGATACCCCCTTTTTCATGATGGTGGGAAATCATGAAATGACTCCTACCGTTTTGGGCAGTGGTAGGGAGTGTCAGACTTCTACTGACTAAAAACTACCCATGTTCCTTCTTAGCCCTTTGTGTCGAGGCCGCGGTTTCTCTTTCGAACAGCAGCCCCGACGGGAAGAGATACCCCTCGCATTGCCTCCGTGTATACATTCATGAATGTATCGAGTCACATTACACATGTATAGGTTTCACTTCACTGTTAGAATTGCGTATTAGTCTTAAGCTTATTTTGCTCATTTCGTATTCTTGAACGATACGGTACGGTTTTCCATTATAAGTTAGTTTTCATGAGCTTATAGTCTTCTTTGATATCAGTCGTTCCCTTCTCCATTTCTGTCTCTAGTAAACAGTTTTTATTACAGGTTAAATGAGCCATTTCCTTGTGTGTTTTTTTTTCAATTTATTTGCGTTATTTTATGTCTATCGTTTCCTTAGAATCGTGATTAACATATGAAGTGGAAAGTGCTGGTGTATCAGAAAGTATATCATTGAAACGATCCGCAGTGCCGGGGCCGGACCGGCGCGGCGCTGAAATTGATGCGGTCCGTCCGGATATTAATATCCGCACGGACGGATGTGCGCGGATATTACGACTGCCACTGACGGTGTCCTACAGAAGGTCGAGCCGACGTGAACATCAGCTAAAACAACGCATGTTTACCGGGATCTGACAAAATTAGACTCGTCACTTGATGGAGGTCACATAAAAAGGGACCCCAGTATTATTTTCAGATAATCAGTGAGAACATCTATTTTTGGGCCACCTGTATTATTAAACATGCTCGGACAACCTATGTCAAGATTGGATATGGTGAACATTTCTACGTTCTCAGCACTGTTTATGGTTCACTTATATTTAAGTGTGTAATAAGTTTAACATATAATATTTTTCTTTGGATTTTCTGCACATGTTACATGGCGTGGACGGACCCGGCAGCCACCGCATAGTCTCAACCCCGAAGAAACATAAATACTCGGCGTTGGTGTTGACCGCGCTCGGCCGTACACTGCTCACTGCTCGTGTGAATTGATAGCCGCATGAATATTGAACTACATCGGCCGCGTGTGTACTATTGCACAGAGCGGCCGATACGGGCCCTCTACAGAAACGCAAGAAATCTCATGCTAGCATTACTTTAAATAGTTTTATAGAGCAGTTCAGAGTGGAGACATGATTCTACTTGTAGTTGCAAATCGCGCGCTGTGTCGGGGGTCAGGGTGCCGTGACGCTACTACGCTAGGGGGAGCCCTCACTTGCGCGATATTGCACTCTTAAAAGCCGATTCTTTGTTTGTAGATGCGGCCTCAGGCGGTGTGTACTCGGCTCAAGTTAATACGGCTTGCGGTTCCTTTGTGTACTTTGCAGTCCTCGCGTTTATTCCGAGCGGCTTTGCAGAAATATTGTAACTCACTGAATATAATATCCTCGATTTAGGAAGTGTAACCGAATTGTGTAACAGTCGGAGTGAGCGCCCCTTTTAATTTGAAAATTCATTAATTTTCAATGCGTTTTATGTGCTGTCGAGCACATGAACGTTTTAAACGTATTGTTGAACTGTCAAAAACAAATAGATTTCCTTTTCCATTATGCGATGTTTATCATTGTGATGGTTAAAATGCTCCCTAATTGCCTCTAGAAAGTATAGACTAGAGACTGTTATGGGAAGAATTAGAGTACCTAAATAACTGCGTTGTGAGACTTTAATGTTGACGTTCTTTCTAATGACATATTTACAATGTTCCGTCTATCTAAGCATCGCATCGCTAATACTAGGGTGTATTTGGTATAGCAGGCGTGTACACAAACAGGGTCTGATTGCGCCGACCGCGGCCGACCCGCACGCACACACACACACATGACCCTCGCCCACTGATTGTCGTCCGCTGTGATTGCTTGTGCGACTGTTGTGGGTCAATCACTCGATAGCAGGCACCTTTCAACCATCACAATCTGTGTATACATTTACTTGAAGAAAGGGGTAACCCCTGAACGAAGTAAAAAGAAACTAAAACGTCACTGAGACGGACTTGTCGCAACTGGCGAGAAGCCTACGTCAAGCAGAAGAATGCGATGGTCGGACACGGATTGATCACCCGTAGCCTGAGATTTAATGCGTTAGAATAATCTATAACATTGGAAAAATTGTTCTCAATAAAGTTTTCTAACATGTCAATTCTCATCGCAACATAGACCTAGCTGCAAATTGAACTCTAGAGAATTAGTGAAATCGAGTAGAAGTAATGTTACCCGTTAGCGTTAAGAATTGAACATAAGCAAATATCCGCGGGCTGGTTGTATTTCAATCTGTTCACGTACGAACATTATGTTCAATTGCGTTACAATATTGTGTTCAATTGCGTTATATCGCCGAGACGAGGCTCAATATAAAACGTTGCTATTTTCTTGTCTACTACGAGTTTGTTTACGTACTCTATTTCATTCAGCATTTGTCTCTTTACATTTTATCGCTTTATTGAATTGTCGTCTCAAGGATTTGTCTTTTGCCTGCGAAGCGTTTCATGTCGATTGTTAGTCAACAAAACGAAGAGAAATTTAAACAGTAATATTTCTGTTCAACTATAAAATTGTTATCGCCTCTGCTTTGATTGATTTACTTTGGTTTTGATGTTCCCAGGCCAGTACTAATTATTGACGAGTTTGATAAGCTTACATAATTCACTGGCGGCCTAATATCGTCATCGATGTACTGTGGGCGTATCAAAGCGAAGCTCTCTATTGAGGAGTTACGGACGATTAAATACGTAATCGGTGAATCAGGCACCGACTGTAATCAGAGCTACTCTATTGAAAACAGACGCAATACATGTGCCGCAGCCCACATCATATACCTTCGCAAGTTAATGCAGACAAAGGCAGCTCTGTCATAAAACAGTTGAAATAACTCAGCAGCACTACAGCTGCAGTGTCCGAGTGTAGTCGACAAGGAATGTGAACTCATTTCTCAACTGAATTCAATTTGCTTCAGAACAAAAGGTACCAGTCAGATAATATTCATAAAGTCTTTTGAAATCGCATTCCCTTTAGTTGACTGAATTATATTACGAACGTTTTGTTTTAAAAAGGACGCTCCTTATACCTATTGTGAAGGATACTTAATTGAGTCTCGTCTGAGGACGTATACTCGCTGAAAGCTGGAGCCAGAAGATTGGGGTGATGCCTATCTGAGTTAAGTAATCAATTACCATTTAAAGTGCGTCTTCCTTTGTGCCTGGGTCGTTCTCTCGGGAACTAAATGTCGGCGCTATGATGGAAATGAGACGACGCGACGGTACGATGATTACGATTTAATGAATATGTCAAATTATGACAGCAGCCAGCGACCTATAGTAATATAGCCGTCTGCGTTACTATAGTTAGCTGAGATTCATTCTATGGTTCTTATGTACCAAACATTTTATCTCCTTTAAATATTGACTAGCCCATGTTTTGAGGCTGTTGTCGAGTGTACCCGGCACAGCGACTCAAAGCGGCAGGGTGGGCGATGGCACCGCTAACCGCAGGATCCGGATCGCTTTGTGTGTTTGAGTTCAAACGGTTCTGTTTGACAACGCGTAATTGTTGCATTGGCCGCGCTTTGATTTGCGGTCGCGATTGGCACGCCCGGCGTCCGGCGTCCGGCCCCCACCGTGTGGGTGTCCGGCACGCGTCCGGCACGAGTTGCGGTCGGCCGCTCCAAATAGCTCCCACGCTACTAATCAGGTGATATAGCTCGTATTGTGCGTATTGTTATTACTAAAAAACTGGTTATAGAGGTATTTTTTTTTCTATGTCTGTCAATATACATTACTAGCTACGCCCTACAATCTTCGTTCACGTGAAATTATTATAAAATCTTACTTCAGTATTTGAGTCGAATTTAGAAACAATTTCAAAGGTTTTTATGTTATTATACACGGAACCCTAATAAAATAAAATTACGCTTATGCTCCCCGAAGGTTTGGGCAGAGATGTATCCATTTGTGCGCCTACATTTCACTAGTTTTGTGTAAGACCCATGTAATAGGGAGTGAGCTTAGTGCCATTAACCGGGCACAAATACAGGCTCCGTGACTGCCACTGAGAAATAACTGATAGAAAAACCAAATAACACTTAGCCCGACCTGGGAATCGAACTCAGTCACTCATGCTCAATAGTCACGCTTGCGACCACTAGCCTAAGTAACTCCCTAAAACACCCAGCTATCTTCCAGTAAAAGTCCCGTCAAACACGGTCCAGCCATTTCGAAGATTTACCGGAACAAACAGATATACAAACAAGGAGAATAAAAATATATATTTTGTTAAAAGTACCGTATAATATATTTTTTTGGCTGTATGACAGGCCGTGGCAGTGAATGCGTTGTGCAGTACAGCTCGCCAGCTGTACTGCACAACGCATTCACTGCCACGACCTTCTGCCTCGCTGATGTTCTACGTCAGTGTCGCCACACTGACGTAGAACATCAGCGAGGCAGAAGGTCGTGTCACCGCACACAGTGTTGGACGACGGCAGTACGTGAAGCTAAAGACCCAACTCCCAGTCACCCACAGCCAGCAGGCGCGCACTCTCAGCAGTGGTGGCAGACGTGCTCAGCAGATTGTTCTCAACTACTCTGTAGATATAAGTGTTTAGTTGTAAGTAAAGTTTATTTATACCATGTGTGAGTTACGAACTACTTCAGTATTACTTGAACGAGGATGGGCTATGGTATGTAGAAGATAATTAATAAAATACTCATCATCTGCGTAGCCTTTTCACAACTATGTTGGGGTCGGCTTCCAGTCTAACCTGATGCAGCTGAATACCAGTATTTTTACCCGACTACGGCAAAGCCAAAGGAGGGTTATGATTTTGACTGGCTATGTATGTATGTATGTATGTTTGTATGTATGTATGTGTGTATCTTCATCTGTTCCCTCATAGCTTCTAATCTACTTATCGGAACTCGACATATGAGGTATCGTTAGAACCGTCTTAATTTTCCGCTGAACATAGGCTACGTGACGTGTCACAAAAAGGGATTTGGCGCCCTCTAGCGGACAAAAAGTAAGGCTTAAAAAATAAAAATTGAGATAAATACGCCGTGTTTGGTATCATTTGAAAGGGCCTCACTTGTACATTTCCAAAATATTGCTCAAATTAAAAATCACGCCCTCTAGCGGACAAAAAGTCAAGAGTAAAAAAAAATATTCAACACCAAAATTGTTTAAATAAAAAAAAGTAAAAAACTAGAACCCGACTACGACAAAAAAAACGACGCTGAAAAAGCATGAAACAAGATTTTCAGGATCAGCTCCCGACGGACATTCTTGGGTTTTTTTAAGGCTGGTGGTTTATGTTATTTCATCCTTTTTTCAATTAATTTTTAACAGTCGTGGGTGTTTTCAAAATTTTTAATTTTGCTTTTTATTTTAAACTTTTTACTTTTATTTTTATGGTTTTATCTAAGAACATGCACCAATCAAACCTAAACCCATAACTGAAAACGGAATCAAAATCGGACTTGTAGTTTTGGAGAAAAATGGCAACTTTGATTTGCACAAAAAATGTTTGTTGCAGCGCCCCCTGGTGAGTTGTCACCGTAACACCTATCTAAGAACATGCACCAATCAAACCCAAACCCATAACTGAAAACTGCATCAAAATCGGACTAGTAGTTTTGGAGAAAAATGGCAACATGTATTTGCACAAACACACAAACAAACAAACAAACAAACAAACAACCTCTCACCCCAAACGCATATACCGTCTCCGTTCCGTCGTGGGTAATAAAAGATTTCTGTGGGATATACATAAAAAAGAATAAAAACTGTTTTGCAAAAAAAACACTGACTTCCAAAAAAAACACTAAAAACTGTAAAATTACTTTACAAAGAGGAAGTCGATAACTTTTTTTCATTGAGTTTTTAGGTGTATCTCGCACCCCGTCGGGGCTGTGGGTTGTTCCCGTCGGGGCTCTGGGTTATTGGAAAAAGATACCGCGTTTTCGGCACAAAGGGTTAAGAAGGAACATGGTGGTTTTTAATCAGCAGAAGTCTGACACTCCCCACCGGTCTGCCCAGAGCGGGAGGAGTCATTTGATGATTTCCCACCACCCAAAAAAATTAAAGTTTTATCTCACGCAAATCCTAGTCAAGTTTCCATTTTTCATTGTAGCTAGAAAATATTAGCACATTATCTACATATGTAGATGAAGAAGAAAAAAGACATAATTATTATAAAGCATAACTCATCTTAGCGTACGTTAGCAAAGTTAATAAAATTTACATAGGACCGCACGAGTTTCCCTTACCAAATGAAAAAAGAATTACTTCAATCGGAAGAGAAATCACGGAGAAATCGGTGAACATAAATATTTGAAATTATATTGTGTAAACTTCCGCTTTTCTTTAGAAGTAGGTTATAAAGAAAATCGTGTTAACAAAAAATCCTAAAAAGTGTATCATCAAAAACTTTCACTTAAGTCAAAAAAAAATTTGTATCGTAGTTAGAAATAAAGAAAGAAAATTATTTTATTTGGCATTATTCACAAAAATACCTTAGTTCTGAAGAGGCGTCTTATTAGTATTTACTACTGGAAGAAATGACAAGAACACAAAGCGGCCGGTATTAAAGAAAATAGAGAATTCAGAATAACTATTAGACATGTTAGCCGACTGTGACTGCGCTATTAAAATGTCCGTTGCAGCCGTTCAGCAGTTGTTTCTTTAGATTAAAAATGTCTTATTTATAACTAGCGGTCCGTCCTGGTGTTGTATGGGTGGACATTTAGTTTTTAAACTTGTAATAAATATTGCCTATGTTGCTCAAGGATAATGCAGCATTCTAATGGTGGAAGAATTTTTAAATTGTTGTAGTGGTTTTTGAGTTTATTTGTTACAAACATACAAGAATGCAAATCTTTCCTCTTTACAATATGAGTGTAGTTGAATTCTGCATTTTGGGTTTCACTCTCTGTCGAAAAACAGTGAGTATCTCCATTCTTAATGCTCGTGTTCTTGAGATCATGAATATATTATAACGCGAGAGTCATACAACAGTACGAGTAAGTACGAAGCGTCAGTAATGCGACCCATGATAGATTTATATATAAAAGAATTCAGCTTCGGCTTTCAGATTTGGCTCTGAACAAATAAAATGGAAAATGTAATAAACAAAACCAGAACCTTTGTTAGATGAGTTAACATTTGTAACTTCAGAGATCTTATCAAACCTAATCATTAAGTTTACAAAGATGAATCCGATCTTGAACCGACTTATCACCCGCACAATTCTAATCCAGAACTTCGACACAATCCTAAGTCCACGACAAAGAGCCAACTTCATAATACAGTCGAGAATATTATGAACGTCTCAACTAAATTCAGATTCCGGAGAAAGCCGATCCAATTCCCGCGCAGCGGAGCATGAAGTAACTAATCTAATGAGTTAATCGTGTGCGAGGGCGCCGCGACAACCGCGCGCGCCTGCAGCCCTGGTACCCGCTCGCCAGTCGGCTGAGTTATGGCCCGGTTTATCATTCGCAGCGCTGCACAAACCAGTTATTGAACACGAGAGTTTACTACAACTACCCCGACCTCGCTGCGATTGCCGGCTTTGAATTTTGCTTGGCCTTTTGAATGTTGGAAAAAATGCATGGTTGAAAACCCCGATTTCCTACCATTTTAGTTCTACATTCAGCGGTTAGCGTTTCGCGTCGTAGTGAGATTTATGATTTAGTTCTAAGTTCTAAAGCACGAGTTTCCTTTCTCTTCATTCCTGACACAACTTTTAAATTTCAATGTTTTATTACAATTTTGCCCCGGAGTTCAACTAAACTCTAAGCGATTCAATCTGAAATCCCACCGGTTGGTACATTCTAGAAAATTGAAAAGCAAATCGTTTCAGTGCTACGGAATCCAGGCTACACAATTCAAGAAACAACAATTTAGCCACGATGAGGCATGCAAGGATCCCGAGGCTCTCGACTGTCGGTACCAGGGGCGCAGAAATCGTAGAATATTCAATATCTACGTTATTGTGTCCCGAACAATGCGGCCACAGACAGAAAATAATAATTGAAAGCGACTCCTTGGAGCATCGGATGGCACTCGAGCCTCGTGTAGTCGTGTAGCCGTGTAGTCGTGTCGATACATTGTTCCGCTGCAGCTGAATTGAATAAATTGCTGGAGAGCACTCCACTCTGTGCACCGCTTACAACAATGCACTACGACATACAAGTTATTCGCTGTGTCGGGAATTGAAAATAGTAAAAAACTATAAATTGTTTCCGATTTAATTCAACTAGGTAAAACTTCTGTTGTTACCTTTGATTTGCTGTAATTATATAACTAAGCGAATATTTATCTTACGTAATCATATTTTTTATTTGACCTTTATCAATCTGTAATTTAAATCTTTAACATCAAACCAATGAAACTTGGTTCTTTTGTATTTAATACTTACATACTCACAAGTGACGAGAGGAATGAAGGTACCTCCACGAATGCACTGCAGTGACCGTTACCGAGCGAAGTAGCCAGCCCGCCACGCTGGACGACGCTGGGTCGCGCTGGGCCACGTACGGGCACGCTGAGCCACGTAACAGGCACTTTATCACCCGCACGTGAAAAATAAAACGTGCGCCAGAAATGAGCTCAGTGTCCGCCTGGCTGTGACCACCCCCTCCTCAGCGTTCTTGCTAACATGTCGCTTTTGTTCAATGATATTAAAGGTGGAGCTATAATTTGTAGGAACCTATACAATTTGGCTTTAAATGACGTATCATGGGTGCAGCCAAAGATTTCGTTGATAAAAGTGGCTCTAGTCGGAAAAAACATTCCAATGTGAGCTCAGTATTATGGCGAGATTTCAATCCTCATCACTATCACTATCACTACATAGTATAAAACAAAGTCGCTTTCTCTGTCCCTATGTCCCTTTGTATGCTTAAAACTTTAAAACTACGCAACGGATTTTGATGCTGTTTTTTTTAATAGATAGAATGATTCAAGAGGAAGGTTTATATGTATAATAACATCCATTAAATAGTGGAGAAATACTGTTATTTTTGAGGTTTCCGTGCGAAGCCGGGGCGGGTCGCTAGTTATTCATAATCTCAGGTTTTCCGGCCACAAAGTGCTAGATCGTTTCCTACGTCTACTGCACTGACTTCTATCGCTCACTGTACTAGTCTGTACGTATCTATGTCGGTAACTGTACTGCATTTGGCTTTGACTCAAATACGACTGCACGAAGTATGAAGCTCGGAGCCGAATTCCGAGCACAGTTTTTGAAAGCGAAATGGACTGGAAAAATCGGAATCCAATCCTGAGTGGTACCTAAGGCTGTAAAACCTCCTATGTACAAGTATATAAGTGAAGTACTTTGCTGAATTGCCTCCTTCAATGCTTTATTTAAATAATCCATGTACATAGGTGAACAAGAAACAATCTTAATGGATTGATGTTACAAACACATGCGGCACTGTCCTGAGGTACTTACGTATGTCTGCGACAGGAGATTGTCTATTATGTGTCCAGGTTCAACCCCGGCCAATATAGGCCTGTCGCGCACATGCAAGGTTATTATCTAGTGCCTGTTACGAACAATTTCCCCTCAATCAGAATGTTTGCTTGACTGTTTTGATGTCCACACATAGGTATAGTCTATCTCTCCCTAGACTATGGCATAAGTGTCTGGTACAACAAGGTTATATGGTCAACACGCAAGGATAGCGAGACTGTTTTCTGTAATGGTAATCCTGTACCATAGCGGTGGACGGATATCTTCTGTGGACATACTATTATGTAACAACGCTGATAGATATAACTCTCACACTATTTTATTTTGTCTCTGTCTAGAATTGAGCTGCAGTAAAATAAATTTTATAAAATTAAAAAAAAAACTTCTAATATACTGTCACAGTGATTTTTTTTTATTATAGAAATTAATTTACGTAGGGAACGTACAGAAATCTTAGTGTGTGGTAGTGGCTCTTAGTAGGGCTCAGCAAAATGTACAAAACTAATACTGAATCTAACAATTTTTTTAATACACAATTAGTCAAATTATTTTTATGCCAGGTATGCAATATCAGTACGAGTGTAAAGTACGCTGTTGTGTAAACAAGTCGTGCACTCACGTACGAGCCATTAGCCACTGTGAACTAATTACGAGTAGCCGCTGCGCTGTCGCACCCCCTCATATAACGGAGCGTGAGGCTTTTTCTTGTTTCAGTAAACAGCATACAAACAATGCTGGCTCGCTGATGCGCGGCGTAAGTAGTGTGAGTGCAGTCGGCGTGTTGCTCTTTATATCACTTTGTTTTCTCCATTCAAGTTTTAGCTTAAAAGATAATATATAAAGTTCATGGATTCTTGCAGGTTTTTACATTGTCGAGAAATGAGCTAGAGTGCAGTCTTCCCCAAAACAGAAAACTATTTAACTATTCATTTATATTAAATTTTCGCCCTCGTTAAGCGCCGTACAGAGAATAGAGAGAGTGTAAAAAACTAAACTTTTAAAATTTGCATCCGATCGCCTTATCTCGCCGCTTCTCCGACATAATGAAACAGTTTAATTATCCTCCTTCAGCGGCCGCTCCCCCCCTCCCCACGGGGAGGTGCGGGTTGCCGGTGGGTGGGGGTGGCGAGGTGGGGGCGCGCTGACCCGGAAACGATGCGGCTCCCGGCCGGATATTAATTTCTCCACTCGAACGCACTTCGCGCAGGTGACGAACACCGGAACGCTTTTCAGCTAATTTTCATTTATACGCGCTTTGTTCCAGCGTGTAATGCGTCTCGTTTGTCACCGGCATGAGGCACCGCGCGCTACACACCACACACCAATATTTAATACACGATCAAAGTTTCGGGTTCAATTAAAGCATAATATAATTAAAGTAGCAGAACAGCGTGCGGTTATGAGTCGGTTTCATTAATTCCGTTTGCAGATAAGTTGTACGTGAGAGCGTTACATGAACAATGCAGCGAACATTACGCACAGCGCACACTCGCCGATTATACTAATGCAAGGCAAACACATGGAATTACAACAGATGATACGGTACGTCATTAGCGCTAGGAGCGGAGCGAGCAGCCGGAGCGAGTGGTCCGAGCGCTCGTTATTAAAATTAAGCTAGACGAAGCTTGCGTGATGCATCACTTACGTAGTTAATTGTCCGCTAGCGCTGTTTCATACTCTTGTTTCGCATGGTTTACGTTTTGTTAGACCAAGGTTGGTTATAACTCGTGCGCATCGGCAAAGAACTGCGATCGGTATCTGTCATCTCTGGATCACGTGTTGGTCGGCCAGGCACAATAATATATTATATTCGATTTTGCCGCCTTGCTGTGCCAAGTCTAGCCGACCGACCTGACCCGTGTGGAGCAACCCGTACAATACTCTATCAACGTCTTAATTCATAACTTTCACTATCTAAGATTATTTAGTTTTCAACTTAAGTTAATTAACTCGAACATTTTGATTGAAGTAAGTAGAGTTTAAGCCTTGACCTAATAATAATAATCTGTTGACACAGCGATCTGATAGCCGGAGGCTGCGAGCTTAACGTTATTCTCTAATTCAGTTAACGCGCCGCGCTAAATAATTAATCAATGGCTGCTACTTCATAACTCGATTGGCACGTTCAAACGTGATTTTAAACAGTTTTAAATATCTCATGAACGAAATCATAAGTGTGTGTATTGTGTGTAGCGTTTGTACCAAGTGGCGTCTAAAATATTTAATAATAATATAATAATAGTATATAATCAAGGGCCTGATTCAGAAGGTAGTACTTCTCGATACGGCCCGTATTGTGAGGAGGTTCCTGTCTCTGGAACCCTAACCACCGGTAGCTTGGACCCTGCTCCCGACACCGGTGGACTACTATTTTTTTATATTTTTAAATGTTTTTTGATATCTTTTTTTAACAAATATTTAAAAATGTAAATTAGTATGTAAGGAAAATAAATAAAGATAATAATAAAAAAAAACGCTTACCTCCACAAATTACATCGTTATGATAGATTTATAGATTGACAGGTAGTTTGGCAGAAAGTTGTAATCTGTGGGAGATCTGGAGTCTAAACTAAGCCTAGGCCTGTATTTTAGAACTCCAGGCCCCCCATCACATCATAAATAGTTATTGGCCTAATCCCATACGAAAAAGACGTGAGTTTATATAAGCTTGTACGTGAATTTTATTAGTATAGTGTGATATTTTAAATGAATTCAATTGAGAATGGTTTCCATTACCAATTAATCTTTGAATATCAATGAAGGCAAAAGTTTTTCTGCGGAAGAATTATTCATTATTAGATTTCAAAGGTTTCACCAAATTGAAATGTATTTATCAATCTAGCTGAATATTCCTGCTAACATTTTATGTAAGTATATCCATTGTAGATTTCCGTGTAGCTTAGTTTCGGAATGCTTTTATCCTGTGATTAGAGTAATCGTGTTTCACCCACATTACATGGATAAGAAGCAAAGTAATAAATAATTACGGAGTTTTTTTTATAACTTCCTTAACATAAATATTTCCTACTTCCAAATATAGCGAACCTTCCTTCACCCTCGTTCAGTAGTGGGTACTCTAGGAAACAATCAGAGCGAGCTCGAGGGCGCTGTGCCTCCATCAAGATAAACCATCACGTAATAAATAAAGCGAGTCAACGTCTATATGTACGAGATATACGAGGTGGCGGCTGCGGTCAGCAATCCTGCGGCAAATACAACTTAGATGGTTTGTGAGTCCCGCCCGCCCCCCGCCCCGCCCGCCCTGCCCGCCCGGCAAGCGGAGCGAGCGCTAACTTATCTGTGTGCGCTCGCCTTTACTGCCTCAGGATTTTCATTGCTCTATGGAATACTAAACGCAAGGAAACTATTAGATGGATATAAACTTTCGATATAGACGTACTAGCTGCTACCCGCGACTTCGTTCACTGGGAAATTTTGATGTGTGACTGTCTCGTTGATCGAGTGGTCCCAAGTGCAACTACTGAGGATGAGGTCCGTGGTTTGATTGCAAAGTTTTTTCGCAGTAGAGGCCAGGCCACGGAGCGTGGTTTTCGTGCACGGTCGATGCCTCGTCGCCCCCTATTACATAGCGCTTGAACATTACTCCAAATTATGAAAACGTGCATGGTAAGTTCATCTTCTGTTGGCATTGGATGGGAAAACTCTTCGGAAAGTGGATTTTACGCATCTATATCTAATTCCACTCGACTCTCTCCTGTTTAAAGCAGCTTATTTGCAAAGACAATGACATCTGTTCCATGGCCAGTCGCAGATTTTTGGTGATGTTGCAAGTTGTGGTAAGATTCAGCGGCAATTTATAAACGGAAAGAGCAATCTGGCCATTGTTAAGCAAAGTTGCAGCAATGCCCGAGGAAGCCACAGCGATAAGACGGCATGGTTGACGCAGTGCCTCGGCGTTTGACTGTGACGCTGCATGTACTGTATTCGATCCCCGCACTGAACAAATAGATTTATGTCGTGTCGTGGACGGTAAGTAGTGGGCGAGCTCGCCATCCACCCGTCTTATGACGACGACAGGCCGTGTCGACGGCGCGTTCGTGTTCCACGCGCGCCTCAAATAGATGTCAGCAATATGGCAGCTGCGGGTTGTTCGAAAGAGATATCGCGGCCCCAGCACAGACGGCAAAGAAGGAACATGGGTGGTTTTTTGTCAGTAGATTTCTGGCATTCCCTACCACTCTGCCTAGAGCGGGAGGAGTCATTTGATGATTCCCATCCTCCAAAAAAAAATCCTATGTAGATTTACAAAGCAGCGTTATTGAAACTAATCAAGAGTGCCTTCTGTGATCGTAACTGTTTGAAAAAGACGATTTAAAAGTTATCTTGTGAACACATTTATTAATTAGTACCCTTTCGATGCAATAGATGTCGTTGCATGTATGTTTCTTAATGATGATAAGTTCTTCTCAAATATACTTTAAATTCGTATATCTTTTGATAGAGAGCACCAATTACAATAAAATAAAAACTAATCATATTACTTTTAAAATGTACACGTGATAATACTATAATAAACGAATACACCCAAGACACACAGACTACATACAAAAATTCTAAAAATGATTGTAACACAACAAAAAGAAAACGTTATTTTTTCTAAATAATAAATGTTCAATTATACATTACTCTACTACGTCTACAGATTTTTAATATTGTATTCACAATGAAAAGAAGATTTTATTAATTAATCTACTCTGATTTGATTCGAAAATCATATAGTATAGCATCAAAATAAAAACAAATACCTGGAACTTACAAAGTGAAAACCGATTGGGGATCGAACTCGCGTACATATTGTTTAACATTTTTGGAAATAAAACATTATAAAACATCACAAAAAGTGAATTCTGACTGTGATTTGAACTTGCGTACCTTTGTTTACACGTAAGTTTCTGTACCGTTAGGCTACGAACACCAGTGATAAAGAGTTTGAAATAGACCTTCTATTTTAATATAAGTATGACAGTTGACATTTCGATTGTGGTTCGATACCGGAAATTTGAAATGACGTAAGGGACTTCAGCTTTCTCTTGGATTTGCAACGCTCGCACCAGGCACCTAAAGTGATAAATTGCACAGCACACTCGATGTCCCTTGCGATATTTCGTATTTTCAGTATCAAGCTGTAAAACAGTTGAGGATTATGGATAATGCAATACTGCTCACCCCCTTAAGTTAATATGGGGATAATATATAGCCCATGTGTTATTCCAGACTATAATCTACCTCTGTGCCAAATTTCATTCAGATCCGATCAGCCGTTCTGGCGTGAAAGAGCAACAAACATCCATCCATCCATCCATCCTCACAAACTTTCGCATTTATAATATTAGTAGGATTGTACGGAGAAGGCACATTGTAAAAAACTTGGAAAGCTATGGGGTAGGCCTTTACCCAGCAGAGAAGTTGTTTTCAACACGAACGGATTTTGATAACTTATCCACTGATGTAGGATTCCATTATTATAAAGGAATCCTACATCAGTTGTACACTTTGCACTTTTCGTATGCTATAATAGCATACGAAAAGTGTTTTGTACTTAAAATAGTAGATTGTACACCAAGTGCATAAAACGCTTCATTTTGCGCGAGACGTTTATCCATCCGATGCGAGCTTGCGAGCGAGGATGGATATAAAGTAGAGAGTAAAATGGGTTTTATGGACGAGTTTTACACTCTACTTTTCACTTCGATTGCGAGGAAATGAAACAGCAACTTGTAAATATTGTAAAAAATAATTATGGATCCCGCCAATTAACTTTTTTTTTTTCAATAGGAAACTTGACATAACACCTGACTTATGTCGTTACTCATACTGCTCAGATAAAAAAAAAAAATTGAGCAAGCCTATTGCCATCAACCAATGTAATTAGGAGCAAGCCTATTGCCATCACCCAACGTAGTTAGGAGCAAGCCTATTGCCATCAACTGATGTAATTGGGACCAAGCCTATTGCCATCAATCAATGTAATTAGGAGCCAGCCTATTGCCATCAACTAATGTAATTAGGGACAAGCCTATTGCCATCAACCGATGTAATTAGGAAAAGTCTATTGCCATCAACCAATCTTATTAGGAGCAAGCCCATTGCCATCAACCGATGTAATTAGGAGCAAGCCTTTTGCCATCAATCAATGTTATTAAGAGTAAGCCTATTCCCATCAAATGATGTAATTAGGAGCAAGCCTATTGCCATCAACCAACCTAATTAAGAGCAAGCCTATTGCCATCAAGCGATTTAGGTAATTGGGGAAAGCCTATTCCCATCAACTTTCCTTGTATTCCTAATGAAAAGCAGTAATCCCTTGTTCTTAGAATACTAACGAAACGAATTAAAGAGGTTATTCTATGAAGTTGAAGTTGTTCGTGTGGCTGTTGGGCCGATTACCTGTGCCGATTACCTTGGTCTTCGACGAAGATTTTACTTTATGCTCTAGAGCATAAAACGCGACTTTATGTCGCCTTCGCACGACATAAAGACGAATTTTAGAGCGAGAGAAGTGAAAAAAATATTTTTTTACGACCCTACGTCCCCGTCGTTTTATGATCCTATATCTTGTTGCAGATGCTTTGACCCGTAGCTGAAGCTACGACCCGTAGTCTACGCTAAGTCAACTGTATTTGAAGCGTCGCGAAGTGGACGCTACGTTCGTAGTCGAAGCTACGACCCGTAGGCTGCGCTACGTCTCGTAGCAGATGCTACGAACTGTATTTGAAGCGTCGCGAAGTGGACGCTACGTTTGTAGTCGAAGCTACGACCCGTAGGCTGCGCTACGTCTCATAGCAGATGCTACGAACTGTATTTGAAGTGTCTCAAAGTCGACGCTACGTCTCGTAGTAGATACTACGAACTGTATTTGAAGTGTTTCGAAGTCGACGCTACGTCTCGTAGTCGAAGCAACGACCCGTAGTCTACGCTACGTCTCGTAGCAGGTGCTAAAATGCTTTTTTAGAATACTCCGACATATACATTTTCCAGGTACTGATTACTATTCCATCCATTGGTAATGTTATTGGGTGACACATTTCAAGTGTCCATACTGAAGGGTCTGACGCCATGGGTCGTGCTCCGATCATTAGGGCGCGTCCGTCCGTTATGCGACGTAAATAATTTAAATGAAAAACTTTGGCACGCTTATTGAACAGCTCGCCTTTGTGACTTCAACGTTTTCCTTTATTCATTTTGATCGTTTTTTTGCCCCTATATTATCCTATACTTTTTCTGTGTTTTATTTCAATTTGTCAAATATCAAAGCATTTATTTCAAGTAGGGTCAGTTGCAGGTACTTTTTAGCCGACTTCCAAAAACGAAGGAGGAAATGAAGGGGAGATGGAGGGGTTTCCTCCTTTACATGCACACGATTAGAGAACCTACTCCTTTTTGGAAGTCGGTTAAAAAGAACCTGTAACTGGTCTACATGAAACAAATGCTTTGGTTTTTTTTTATATTTGTCCGCGCATATCTCCGTCAATTGTGGACCGATTTTCAAAATTCTTTTTGTGTTTGAGTAGAATAAAAATCAGCTTCTGAAGTCGATGGCAAAAAACGAAATCAAACAAACAAAATATGTCACCGACTTCAAAAGCTGTTTATTTTTCACTGTTTGTGTTTTTGAAGTCGGTTTATTTTTGAATAGTCAAAACAAAAATCCATAATGAAAAAAAGCAACAGTTCCACTCACAAAACATAATACATAACTGTGAATGTACTGTAGTTGCCCGAGTAAGTAAAGTCTCGCATCCCATGCCGGATTCCTGTTAGTAGCAAGAATTTGAAGTGGCAGAAATGTCTTAAAGATCGGTTAAATACATGTTACATCTTTACATCTCTGGGATAGGCAGGAATTTGTAATGTTCTAGAGGAGCTAGCAGCACGGGGTAATAACAGCATTGCCGTAGAAGTGTTATGATGCCTGAGAGCGCTGGTGAACGACGCTACGCTGCCAGAGAGGCAACTTAAAGCTCTTAGCCTTTTAAAAGTATCCATTATAATATATTCATACTAACACAAAATGTAGTGAGACTTACTATAGTCGGGTGCCATGAGACAGCAGTGGTTGGATTGTCACGGTATTATTTGTACTGTGGCGTAATTAATGTGGCCTCATCTATGCATAGGCATGACACGATTGTTTTTTTTAACATGCTTTTCCACACCTCTAGGAACTTCGACAACTAAATATAAACTTCGTGCCACTTTTTGGACATATTATATGACTAATTGCACTCGGCTACTGATCATTACCCACCACAATTAGACGCACGTAGTCACGTCCCGAACATGAGTCACGTCAGTGTGGTCAGAGCCTAACAACAAGTCAAATATCTTTCATCTCATACCTGTACTATAATCTCGTTAATATTTGAGTTGTAATACAAAGCCAGTAGTTCCTAAGTAAATAGTAAGTCCTAACTAAAGAGGATGACGGCTTGGCAGCCACGGTACATACTGAGCTCGTACTATTTGTCTTGCGAGGAAAAACTCAACCCTTTTGCACATGACTACCGCTGGAATAAATTACCTCGCATTAGTATTGCTCCACTGTTTCTTACTAAATCTTTGTAAAACAAACTCTTTGTTTAATATACTTGAATAGGTTTGTTTGTAAGTTGAATACATTTTCCCTCAAATAATAATATTGTTACATCTGGTTATGAAATTATTTACACTCCCTACAATCTGTAAATGTTTCTCTTTTATGAAAATATTCGACTCATATTCACAGCGGGTGTAACAGAACACTCCAATTAAATATTTATCCAAACGTCAGATGAGCCATTTTTTGCTTCCTACGGCAGTGAAATCTAATCCATTGGAATAAAATAGATAGGCAGCTTTATTAAACCTAGTTTGAAATATCCCGCCCGAAGGACTCTGCGGTTTACAGCTAGTATTTAATAAGCTAACGATGTTGCTGTGGGGTGGCCGTGGCACCCGCGCACCCGGTGTGCTTGCAAGTGTTACTGGTCTCTGTTTCATTATGTTGGTAATAGATTGTTGGTGCGGTTGGCTGCGCGGTAATCACTACATCGTATACATTACGTGCTCGCTAATTAAGTCTCTCTACTTTAGCATTGTACCATACTTATTTGTTACTGTGGTTGCACTCTCCTGTGCGTTGTGTTGCCGGCTTCCAATATCCGATAAACTTAGTCCGTCTAATATATTTTTGTTGAGACTAGATTTGTTTCTTGCACAAGTTAGCTCCGTGAAAACAGTTTAAACTTTTACTTTTTGAGGTTAGAACTTATAAAAGTTTGCGCTGCCTTACCAAGACTTCCGTAATATGTAAAGTACCATCGCGGTCGGGTGACACTACAATAGTCTTTTAAGCGCGATTCTTAACAAACTAAAGGTAGTGTTTTTTTTTTTTTTTTTTTTTTTTTTAGCTTACATTTCTATATATTATTATGTGGGACGCACAAGTATGCAGTTAAAACAACCTGTAGCGGTAACGTCATACATTTTCAACCTATCGTTTGGGTTGAACCAGTCAGTAACAGGCGGCTGTAGTTGAATGAATTTCTCTTATTTACTGTTCCATCGGCTAATGAAATTATACCATTCCTCCCTTTATTTAACTAAATATCTTGAATTTATGATTCTCAATTAGCGCTCGTCAATGGCGCGATCGTCGCGTTTTATTGGACCTACTTTTATTTGACCAAGTGTAAGCGCTTTGTCGAGTTACAAACAAAGACTTCATAAAAGCCTGATTTAATTATGAGCCGAAGTTTCTCAGGCGGGTGTCGCTATTCGCCCGTACCTCCCAGCCCGCGGCGTGCGGCACGGCCAAACAATATTACAGTCCACTACATTGTTCGCATGATACAGAAATAGAATTTATTTTAATAGTTTCACTAAATGAGCATAATATAAACTTGTAAAAAGTAAAAGATTATTAAAATACAATACAATAATTTAGTTCTTATTAAAAATATATAACATTTTATTTTAAGTTGTAATGACATATTTTTAAATGTAACAAATTGAATTTTAAACTCTGATAAAATAGTAAAAACAAGCTGAGCTTTTTCGTTAAATTCGTCGGCAGCGTTCCGGAGCACCGACCGGATCGAATACACCTCCGACAAAGTTACGTCACTAAAATATATCGAAACGGTTAAAGTATTCAATTCAACTAACTGTTGCTAGCGACCTTTGTCCGCTTGAAATTATTAATATAAATTAAACAACTTCCTAGTTTGAATCGGATTTTGTTTTGTTTTCAAGGGTTTTAATTATTTTGACGGTACCCAAATTTTTTTTATATAAGTATTCTAAGTTACTCCTCATATCATCAGCTTTCTGCCTGTTAAAGTTGGAGATTATAGTAAAATACTGGTATTCATCAGCATCCGGTTGCACAAACTGTTAAGCTACTGGCTAATCCAGCACAGTCAGGAAAAAGCGCGGTACGTATTTTTGTTTTACAAATCGTATAGATAAATTCTGCCTTTTCTTTTTTGGTTTAACATACATTAATTCTAGCGTTAGTAATTATTATAATGTAGTACAATAGCATAATCTCCGGTAGAAAGTCTTCTTAACGATTATTCCGCTCTGTTGGCTCTGAAAGTGTGTCTCTATTAGAATTCCTTGTAGCTCACGTACTACCTACAGAAGTGCTACTCCTTTTTGTTACGACACATTTTGTTCAAATGCTTGAGTATGGCTACTTTGGTTGAAAACCACGTCTGTGAAAGGCAATTGCTGAGTAGCTGAAACTATGTGAACATTATGTGCATTTATGTGTCGTGGGGTAGGTACTTACAAAGAAATAATCTATCCGTAATAGCATGTCATAAATACAAACAAATTAGAAACAATTTGTTCGTATCAGTCACTCCTTCACGCGGTAATTGAATTGAGTACTTGTACTTGTGAGTACTAACTTAAGGAGATTCCTTTAATGTACCCTGTAGAGTAAAGTTTCTCAAGATCTGAAAACCCGAATTCCGAAAAATTATTATTTTATCTTACCTCCCTTTGTTTACTTAAATATCGTTTGTTCTGAGTTAAGTTACAGCGGCGGAGAGTAATTAAGGTGAGGTTGATCCGAACAGTGCACGGCGGTGAATTAAAACCGCTTGTGACGTAATTGAATGAAAACTATTTAGTTTAAGTTGAGCGTCACGTCTCGCGGCTGAACCGGCTCACAGCGAGCTTATTTATGTTCCCTGCAATTAACTGTAGCCGCTAGTCGCGGTTCTACGTGAGCACCAACTTGATGAGGTTTTACTAGTGGCGGCGGACACGTGCGGCGGTTAGAAACGGCAGTGACTTGTCGTCGTGGGTTCTAATCTAGGCCAGGTACTTTATTATATTATGTTCATTGGTTTATCCCCGGTGTTTAAAATAGTAAAGGAAATAATCGAGAAGATACCTTTTACGAGAAAATTAAAGATATTTAAGTTCCTCCAACACAGACGGACTGTAGGTACCTAGAGGCCCATTTAGACGAGAGTCAGAGATCACATAAAAGAAAAAGTACGTTCTATAGGGTATGTCGAAACGAGATGACTGGTCTGTATAAATAAACAATGCACAATGTTCCCAACGCTGCCACGGGTTGACGATTTTTTCGTCTTTTGGAAGCTGGAAACTTATTTTTAAGATTCTATTCAAACGTAACATTGGAGACTGTTAGTACTTACCTAATAATTTTTATTACTACGTGAATACGTTATAATTATTATAACAATCAGTTACATGTTAGTTAGAACTAACAAACTGCTACCGCCCTTATTAGTTGCGGACACCTCGACACACTGCGCAACTATAGCACAAACGCAGATAAACGGCTGTTGATAGCACTGGCTTCAACCCCTGCCACCCCTACTGCGACCACGAACTGCACACTCCAGCGACACACGTAGAGACAAATATAAGAAGTTACTTCGGATATAATATGACGTAAGTTACAGAAGAGACCTACACTCAGCGTTGTGTGGCTAAAGGTCGAAGAAGAAAGGAACTAGTCTCAGCAAGACAACTGAATGTGGATGAGATTCGCCGTGGAGACAAAGTGTCAAACGCGCGTGTCGTTTGTTGCGATAGTTGCATCACCACAGGTCGCAGTCGGGGCGTTAGTCAGCTGATAAACTCGCTACTCGACACTAAACACTATGTGAGGGAATATCAGTGAGTAATGTCTAACCTTACGTTTTGTCTACGAAGCTGGGCTTGGATTCATCGCTAGTTGATAACTTACTTCTCATGATCCAACAATACAATGAGTAAACATTGTATTCGCTTGAAATCCATATTTGTTTAGTAAGGATTTGGAGATAGAAGTATTATAACCCAAACCAATACACCACAGTACCTATTGCTTTGGGTTATAATACTCCTATCTCTCCTCTGTTGTAGATACAACGGTAGATCAAAGTCGTATCACTTCGATCGACCTTTGATACCCATCTACTTTGAACTTTGAGGCACGTTTGTTAAGGTTTAAGTGACAGCCTTTGTGCACACGATTGATAGCCAGAACAGTGGTCACTAAGGTGGTGGTACTGTGATAAAACTCAGTAAGAATCTACTACAACTATGTTCCTCCACACTCTGTACTCAGTAGTGAGGTAGGCGAGCTTAGACAAACTCGCTACATTGGAACATCTGCTAATAGCACAGCTGCTACAATAACAATTACCGAGGTTAGGAGCTGCACGCGCGCACGTGCCGGCCGGGTGTGCCAGTGTGGTGCGCGTCACGTGCCGCGCTCCTCATTTAATTCCTAATGCTCGCAACTTGAGGCGAGACGTGCCGCGCGGCAAGCGCAACACAACTGTACAACTTGCAACTCCTGCCGACCAACTTACTGCTTTGAGGAGAGAAAACTTCATATTTATTTAGAGAAAAATTTAGTGCAGGTATAGCTGCAATAAATATGTAATATTGACGCAGCAATCTTAATTGCCTGTGCTAACAATTTTCTATTTATAAAACCAGGAAATATAGTTTTACATAATTTAACAATACAAACATGTCTGTTCAGACATGAAACGACTGCTTATCGGACCCAGATTGGCAGTCGTTTTTGTATATAAAATACTGGTATTCAACTGTGGCCGATTAAACTGGAAGCCGACCATAACTTAGTTGGGTACAAACCAGGCAAGAGAGAGATTGTGACGTTGTGTCCTAAAGCTTATTTCTAAGCAAACACATTTTTAAATAGAGAGTTCCATTACATGAATGAGTTTGTTCGTCTCGAACACTGTAGTAATGACGCGATAAAGAAGTGATTTAGTTTAGGTTTACAGTACTTTAGCTGTAACTTCGCTCCCTAAAGCCGGCGCTCATTGTTGTATTTTATACAAGTCGTTACAACACGGAGAACTTACTTCGGAGCCATAATTTATTATTATCTCTCTCAATATTTATTGTCCATGAAACGCAATCTTGTGTCGAGCTTTAAAAAGAACCCGCTACGGCTGCGGTTTCTTATTCATCAATTCCCTGATGTTAAGATGAAACAATAAGCTGCCTTGTTTGTCAATTGGTTGCAAATTCTACTGCTGAGCACGAAGTACAAGGTTCAATTGCCGCGTCAGGCACGATATTTTCAGTAGCAGCCCGGAGGCTAGATGATAGTCTATCTTTCTATGACATAGGTCCTGAATAAAACTGGCAAATTTAAATTTTAATGTTTCAGAAGATTATTCGTTAAAATAGTCCTTACATTCCAATAACATGTAGTAACGAGTAATATCCAACAAGTTTTTATTAAAAAAACAGCTTCGAAACTTTGAGTAATGTCAATATACTTCTGATGCTGACCGTACTATAGCGTACACCTCTAACTATAACAGTCGGGGATTTCCGGCGGGGGTTATACGTTATTAAACAATGGCGTTCCCAAATCTGTGGCACTAGGTCGCTCGGCTAATATTGCATTTAGTCTATGCTAGCTCCCTGCTGATCCCCGATCCATCCATCGCGCCACATTCCAAGCTGCGCATTAATTGGAGGATCACGTGATCCTCTGCTCGCTGTGGCGGTCTATACTCGTATAGACGGCCATTATTCAGCATTCACATACGAATGCTGTTTACGTAGCGCACGTAAAAGGTTATATTCAATTTCTACGTACATTACTCGAGTTAATGTCGCCAGTACCGAAAGCAATTCGCTTTATATCAGCAATCAAAGCGTATTGTCTAACTCCGTACATCTCGGTGTCTTCACGAGCCACATAAACTCGCCGAGCTACATAAACAATGTTATAATGCCACAGATTACGTAACATACAAACACTTTACTCCTTACATTGTTCTGTGAAGCACACACACAGGCGCGTGGAGAGTCTACCTATATTATAGGAGAAGTGAGAGGACACACAGGAGTGTCGTCTTTAGTTACATCGTGCCCGCTGTGTCGCGCATGTGTGCGTGCGACGCGACGCCGCAGTGCTCGGAGTGCTCCACAGTGCTCCACAGTGCTCACAATGGCACATCGCCTCTCAACGTACAGTCGTACAGCCGACACTATTATATTCTTTCTCGTTTCATCTGAAATGAGTCGCGCTCTCCGTGTAATTAATTGCACTCCAAGTTAACGCGGGCGAGGGGAAGGATCACTCCATGTAATGAGAAGAATTCTTCCACAAGCTCGTATTTACATTTGGAGATTACGTTTGCGTGTCTATTCTGTGCGCTATCTACATTCAGATGTGACACCGGAGCGAATAAAGTATTGAAATGAAGAATACGATATGAGTTTCGTAGCATACAATATTGCCAAGTATAATTCTGTCGCGGTTAAAATATATTGAATTCTGTTACTAAACAGACTCGTAAAACGAAAGCCACGCAAAGTAAAAGATAAAAATAAGTTTGGAAGTGGATCAGGAAAATCCAGGATTAATTCGTAAAACAAAGCCGATAATGAAAAGTATTACAAACTTTCCTAATCGATATCTTTTATATTCATTAAAATACTGAACCACTTCTGTATTCTAATTAAGCGTCTTCCAAGTTTTCCATTTGGTGTTAGTGCGCACGAAATGTTTTACTATTAAACAGTTATTGTAATGTTATGTAATGTGAGCTCACACAGATTATTACTTTTAATGTTTTTACTGTGTTGAAGCACATAGATAGATACCTCATCACATGTCATTACCTGTACGTGTGAGTGAGAATGTCACCGGGACTGTTATGACGTACGTCTGTAGCGCCGCCTCCCGCCGCCACCTGTAGCCGCAATAACTCCGGAATGACGATACCGCAGCGCGCACGCGAATACCGCGCGTAATGAAAGCGAGCACTTACACTTTACAGCCTATCACCAAAACATCCCTTGGAAGGTACCCTAATGTAATACACCCTTAAGATGGAATAAAAAACTACGGATCAACCACAGAGCAACAAAATACAGACAGGCAACGTGTAATGCAGAACAAATTAAAAATAATCGCTACTGGAAATGTCGTACGTACAGAGTGCAGCATGAATTTAGGTACTCTGCTCGCTATAAATTTTTGTCTTGTGATTAGGTATATCGAGTATCCTAAAAAAAACTGAAACGTATAACGTATTTATTTATTTATTTAGCGCATGTTGTGAACTGGTTTCTCTGTAGCAGTAGCAGTTGTGTACTTACCAGTGATAGAGGATAAAATATAAAGTTTATTAGGATGCCAGTTAATCCAGTCGGGATAGTTCCGCAGCTTGTTTAGTTTGCAGTTAGGGACGTTACGGAGTTTTGTTAAGGACTCGAGATACTTCCATGACCCGACCAGGGAAGACGCGCTTACAGTATATTATGCAGTGTAGTGACACAAATACATTTAGACAGACTCACAGGCAGTTGTAATGATTCTACAGTGACATAATGTAACCGGAAACATCCCACATTATTAGCATAAACCCCGCGTTTTTATATTCGTCCGTTTGGTTACGACTGGATGTATCGAGCCCGTAAAGGATGTTGCCTAGTTATATACCTAGTTGCCTGTAGGTGGGTCGGGTCCCGGTGGGTCGGGTCGGGTACCGGTTCTTTCGATACGTGCTCGGTGCTCGTCTGTTTGTCTTTCTGAATACCGGATTAGGGAACTACTGGAACATGTTCACAGGTGACCGACTATGTTTGCACACGGATAAACACGTGTACTATATTAAAACTTGTAATCCCTAAGAAATAATTAGATTGAGGTTTTAAGCTCTAACCAAACCGAGGCGAATTTTGGGATGCGACAGGAAATTCGCTAGTATTGATTATGTTAGTTAAATTGTACGAAGGTTCAAACTGGAATGAGCAGTCATGTAACTTCTAAATAATTAAACCAATCGACACACGCAGTGACATTCGCGTCTAGCATCCCGCGCTCATTTAGTGCCCGAGACTTTATTTATTGTTAAAGGGGAAACTAATTTTGAAGCGTTAATACTGCTGACCGTTACTTTAGCTCTTTCTTTATACAAACTGTATTTATGTGTAGGTACAATTAAAAAGCTGCGAATATCCTCTATTTACCTGATAGTAGTAGTGCTATGTGAATCATTGACAACACTTAGATATCTACCAAGGGAGATTATCTGAATAGAAAATACTTCAACTGCATTAAAGAGATATCAATCAATAAGCCATTTAAATAATTTATTATAAGTCCGCAATGTTCCTTCATGTTTTATGGACCTTATTAAGCCTTAATGAGGGTTCCCAGCCATATCTGTGGTATTAAACCCCTTCGGCGTAGATAACATCTCGCTCGCACGTAATGCGGCGCTCTAATCTGCGTAGTAATGGTTGCTGGTGCTTGTGTCTGCACTCGGTGCGAGTAAGTGCACTTGGCATGCGTGGCCTGTGCTTATGTCGCAGGGTATTTGGGTAAAATGCTTAGAAGTTTTACGAAAAAAAGTTTGTCTAAGGTAATAACGACGATACACCGTATAATTTACGCTAGTTTGATTTATACTTCTTTTAAAATAAGACATCTCACACTGATCCTGCTTTTTGTTGTTTTAGACACAAGCCAGACACGCAACATTGATAACAACTACTCATAAAGCTATATTCACATGGAAGTCGACCCCAACATAGATGGAAAAACGCTGGGTAGACGATGAAAGCCACATTCAGACACATGCTGTTTTGTTGTGTTAACGTTGTTTACTAAGGGAGAAGTAGTAGTACAGTCGAACAAGCTAATAAGATACAGCCAGCTAACTTGTATTTACTTTTAAAATTATACAGATACATTTAGAGACTGATGTCAAACGATACAGCGTTAGACATCAGTCGCTTAATGCGAAACACTTGATAAAACAAAAACACTTAAACACCCACCTTAAAAAAACCCAAGAATGCGTCGGGGGCTGCCATTAAATGAACTAGTTTTGCAATGTTCAGCTCCCGACGGACATTCTTGGGTTTTTTAAGGTGGGTGTTTAAGTGTTTTATGTTATTTTATCCTTTTTTGAATTAATTTTTAACAGTCGTGGGTTTTTTCAAAATTTTTAATTTTGCTTTTTATTTTAAACTTTTTACTTTTATTTTTTATCTAATAGCATGCACCAATCAAACTCGAACCCATAACTGTAAACTGCATCAAAATCGGACTTGTAGTTTTGGAGAAAAATGGCAACTTTGATTTGCACAAAAAATGTGTGCTGCAGCGCCCCCTAGTGTGTTGTCACAGTAACATCTATCTAAGAACATGCACCAATCAAACCCGAACCCATAACTGAAAACTGCATCAAAATCGAACTAATCGTTTTGGAGAAAAATGGCAACATGTATTTGCACAAACACACAAACAAACAAACAAACACACAAACAAACAAACATACAAATAAACAAACAAACAAACAACCTCTCACCCCAAACGCATATACCGTCTCCGTTCCGTCGTGGGTAAAAATTACAATCAATATTTTCAGTGTTATAGAATTATAAAGATCTCTACCCTGTATACTTATTAACTTGTTCGACTGTACCTTTAATAGTATAAGTACTAGAATATAGATGTGATCATTTAACTCTAAGTTTCCAATTTTAACAAACTAATCAAAAATTGATTTGCCAAAATCCGAGTATTTTTTACGAAAAACAACTTTTCAAACGATTCTGCGACATGTTATAGCGCACAGCTCATTACGCGGACCGTTTACCTACTTACAGCACTCTCGCCATGCTCAATGCCCGACTGTGGCCCCACTCCACCTCATTCGCTGCCTCGTTTGCCTTTCAATTTGTTTATTGGCTACTGGATGCAAGCTCCACATAGACAGAAATAGTCATCTGAGATGTTATTCAATCCCGTTTGTGTAAGAATATAAAAATAATGAATGATTCAAACTTCCAAACTTTCAAACTTTCAAAGCATGAGACCAAAAATATTTGAACATAGATATCATTTATCCGTGTGTGCGGTCATTTGTTTATTTATGTTCACACAAAATACTTAACAGGACTAAGGTGCTGAATATTTCATAAGAAATGTCTTCTAAGAGACCAGTCATTGTGTGAATAAATGCAATCTTCTTAACGTTAACGTGTCAATTAATTTGCTGGACATCCTCATTGGTCTAGTGGTTACAAGCGCAACTACTGAGCACGAGGTTCTGGGTACGAATCCCGGGTTGGGCAAAATGCTATTGGGTTTTATCAACAGGAATTTCTCAGTAGTAGCCACGGAGTCTGGACTTGTGCCCCGTTGATGGCAATAGGTTCACCTCCTATTACATGGGACGTAAAACATAACTGGCGAAATGTGGGTGTACTAATGGGTACACCTCTGCCTAATCCTTCGGGGATTACAGGCGTGATGTTATGTGTGTAGTTTGACAAACTATGTTGGGGTTGGTTTCCTGAATACCAGTATTTCACATGAATCGGGTACTTAACTGGAACCGGACCAACAGCTTGACGTACTTTCCGAGGCACGGAGGAAAGATATGTAATAATGGTCACCCATCCACAGACCAACCTGAGCAAGCACTGCTTAACCTTGACGATCGTATTGTGTGGCTGTTATTATTTAGCAAGAGCTCCTGCGAGTAGTTCTATAATGTGTAGACAAACAAAAACGTATTCAGTTTTTCAAATAATAATGTTGACCCTCCTATCTTTTCATAGAAATGAAAAAACTCCATCTCTAATGCTTTGTTATTTACGGATTCCCGGAACCCGCCTGTTGTCTGTTACTGTCTGACGGAACGAGTACGTTTCACGAGAATATGGATATCATGTTTAATTTCAAAATAAAAGAAAGAAAAGTAACAGGAAATCCAGTTTCTCTGTTTCTTGTTTTTTAATATCGTAATGGAAATGAATGTGTGCCGTGGAGTAAAACAAAAGAGCTAATAGAGCAGCGTGCTCGTAACAGGTTTGTTGTCCGGCCCACGCCCGCGCCCGCGTCCTCCGGCCGGACACCGGTGTCCGGCACAAAGAAACTGCCCGGAGGCGGTCACTACCAGTACATTGCCGCGGTAAACGTGAAGTATTCATTAAAATACTGACAACGATTCGTATCGATTGAGTTTTCCTTTGTTGTTGCGAGTGAGGACAAATAAATAATGAGGACTATCCCGTTAGCATGTCGGTACTTAACTCATTAATATGGGGATATGTGTAGTACGCACTAAGTCAACCGACAGATGCAAACTTCCTCTATATATTACTAATTAAAAACCGGTAATTTTGAGTCACTGAATACCCACATTACACTATTTTGGAATCACATTTTGAAACCCAATAGTTTGATACCCCACTCGATGGTATTGAAAGAAAAATAACTTTGAACCACGCCATTTTTTGACTGGCCTGTTGGTCTAGTGGTTAGTGACCCTAACTGCTATGCCGGAGGTCGTGGGTTCGATTCCCACCCAGGACAAATGTTTGTGTGATGAGCACGATCATTTGTTCTGTGTCTGGGTGTAATTTTATCTATAATATGTATGTATTTAGAAATATATAAGTATGTTTATCAGTCGTCTAGTACCCATAACACAAGCTCTGCTTAGCTTGGGACTAGATGGCGTTGTGTGATAGTTGTGGAATATTATTATTATTTTCTCTGTTTTTAATTTTAATGTAATGTGTAGCATTTAGCAGTGTAATTAACAGGCTCGTATACATTAAAAGTTCTACATAATTACTTAAGTACGTGTTCTACGTTGTTTCTATCAGTTATTTTATCATAATAACACGATAACAAAGCGCCTACAGTTAATTACAAAGTGGTTTTTATTAAAACAATTAGCGCCAAACTTGGCGAGCTAATGAGACGCCTCTCTTTGTGTTCATTACTTTAATGGCGCTAAGATTAATTACTAAAACGCGTCTCGAAAAGTCTATTCATAACCTTGCACCCAATTCACGCTCATTAGTTATTATTGCCAACACTAATGTTAACTTTATTCTGATGAAAATTGAGTTGATTTCAGAATGAGGAGGGTGATTGAAATAGATATGAAAAGGAAAAGTAGTAGCGTCAACGAATTTTTGTGCTCCATTTTTCAAAAACAAAATTGTTTACATGTTTGGAAATACAATTTCGAACGCAGTATATGAGAGTTACTGAGTCATAACAAAAAAATAAAAACTGACTTCAAAAAAAAACACAAAAAAGTGAAAAATAAACTTTAGAAGAAAAATCAGTTTCTGAAGTCGGTGACTTTTGTTTGTTTGATTTAATTTTTTTGCCACCGACTATTTTTACCTTTTTTGTGTTTTTTTTTGAAGTCAGTTTTATTTTTTGTTAAAAAGTTTTTATTTTAACTTTTTAATGGTTCACATGTTCATGGGGCAATTTGGACAACGTAGTTTTTTTTTAGTTTTGTTGATTTTTCAAAAACCGCTTGTCCGATTTCGATAAAAAAAATATGGGACCATTTCGGAAGTATACCCTTTCCAACAAAGAAAGAATTTTTGAAATCGGTTAGCAAGTGACGGAGTTATGCCCTAACAAACATAAAAAAATATATATATATATATCCGAATTGAGAACCTCCTTCTTTTTTTAGAAGTCGGTTAAAAAATAACACGCACTTAATATTTATTTAAATATTTTAATGAAGTAACAGCAATATTTTTAATTAATTAACAATATAGGTATCTGTGCGTTGTAATCACCCGATAGGTGTCGGTGAGCCAAACTCTTGCTAAACTGTACTTGTGTCAATATCAGTGAGCGGTGCGTGCATTACATTTTGTTACATTGTTGTGACTTCACTCACGCAATCCAGAACACGATATTATTGTATCTAAACCAAGAATTTGATTGAATCGATTTTCAATCATAACCTGGTAACTGTATCAGCTATACTAGCTTCATCAAATCAATGTGTTTCAAACTCTAAAATATGACACCAAAAATCAACTGAGTTCATTTCATTCTCTTTTGTGCCAACAGAGTAGTGTATTAGTAACCTTTTGTAGCCGGATCCTGTTCGCAAAAAATGCAAATATTTTACTGAAAACAATTGCGTTGTATTTATTTGCAGTCGGTCGCAGATACCAGTAGGTTCACTCACGCTAATTAAATGTGCATGTGAGGTGCGGGGGGGGGGGGGGGGGGGTTCCCGGAACGCGCTGATATCGGCGCCGCGTGTTAACAATTCACTCGGTAGAGAGCGCTCTAAAGGTGTCATTTTTCCGAGCAATTAGCTAATGGCAGCCTCTACCCCCGCATCACTGCACGCGCACAGCGACCAACACAGCGGAACACGTCACATTTTACCCTTTTATTCGGTTCTTAAAAGTAGATAAAGATTTTGTCGGCGTTGTTCCTTCTACAGTTAATAATATTTAATTGTCCCTGCCAAAATCTTCTCCTGTTTCATTACCAATTACCAAGAAATCTGAGTAAAAAAACATCATAGCAAAATGTCGAGTAGTATTAAGTTTCAGCGTAGCTTAGTCGTTGTCTTTCATTGTCTTATCTATAATCAAGTTTTACGAGATCTGCGACGAAACGGCCGATATTCTCATTTCATCTAATATTACGGGAGCAGAGTACTAGTACTCTGCTCTGTAAGTGTTTTATAGGTTATCTAGATAACCTATAAAAGAAGATTAGCCTACAATCTCGTAGCTATCGTGCCGGTCGAGTGGTCGCGGGCACGAGCCGTGCCAATTTGATTACTGTTTGTGTCTGTTGGAGGACCATCGACGACGCGGCGACCTATGTGTTCTGCCCGAGTGTGTCATAACCAGCGCACGGTACTGTTGTTATACCGACGTAATGTCTATGCTGGTGGACATTTGTTTACGAAACTAATTGCACTACACAGGCTTGCAGTTTTAAGCAGTTTTTTTTATTTCTTGTTTATCAGTCATACAAATGCTTCGACGTGAAACTTTCATGGTTTTTTCACTAAAATTATAAGATTACTAGCAGTTGCCCGCGACTTCGTTCGCGTAGAAATTTTGACTCTCTTGTCTGGACTGCCTGTGGATGGTACTATGTCAAATCGAATGCCAAATGCAAATCGAAGCGATTATATTCCCTTAAACCAGCCCTGTCGTAAAATCTATTCCTACCTGAAATGTCTTAACTATATTCTATCTCTCTGCCAATTTTCAGGTACAAAAAGCCAAGGATTTCATATGGACTTACGGGAGCCCTTAGTCCAGGTCTTCCTTACAAACTTAGCTTAGATCTCCTACTCCTAAACTCTAGACTTGTTAAATTTCAGGTTGTTAGTACAAAAAAAAAACAGTACATTTTTACAAACATGTAAATGCCCTCAGACCTTCTTATTCTGGCCATGTTGCTAAACTCGCTAAATCCGTTCTTAGTCAACGTCTACTAACTATAAAGTACCTTCCTGCCAAAATTGTAGCACAAAAAAGGAAGGACTGTCATACAAACTCGCGTGAGCCCTTAGACCTCCCTAGTCCGGCCCTGTCGCAAAATCGGTTCTTAGCAAACTTCTACTCACCTACTACGTCCCTGCCAAAATTCAAGTTAGTAGCACACAAAATGATGGAATTTTAAACAAACTTGCGAGCGCCCTTAAACCTCTCTAATCCGGCCCTGCCACAAAACCTGTACTTAGCAGAGTTCTTCTAACTATAAACTACGTGCCTGCCAAAAATCAAGTTTGTAGCACAAAAAATTAAGGATTTTCTTACGAACTTGCAAGAACCCTTAGACCTCCCTAATCCGGCCCTGTCACAAAATCTGTTCTTACCAGACGTCTACTAACTATAAACTACGTCCGTCTCAAAAATCAACTTTGTAGCTCAAAAAATGAAGGACTTTCATACAAACTGGCGAGAGCCCTTAGACCTCCCTAATCCGGCCCTGTCACAAAATCGGTTCTAAGCAGACGTCTACTGCCTATTAACTACGTCTCTGCCAAAAATCAAGATTGTAGCACAAAAAATGAAGGACTTTCAAACAAACTTGCGAGGGCCCTTAGACCTCCCTAATCCGGCCCTGTCACAAAATCGGTTCTAAGCACAGAGTTCTAAGCAGACGTCTACTGCCTATTAACTACATCTCTGCCAAAAATCAAGATTATAGCACGAAAAATTAAGGACTTTCATACAAACTTGTGAGGGCCCTTAGACCACCCTAATCCGGCCCTGTCGCAAAATTAATTCATAGCAGACGCCCACTGACTATAAACTACGTATCTGCCAAAAATCTAGATTGTAGCACAAAAAATGAAGGAGTTTCATACAAACTTGCGAGGGCCCTTAGACCACCCTAATCCGGCCCTGTCGCAAAATCCGTTCTTAGCGGACGTCTACTAACCATAAACTACCTCCCTGCCAAAAATCATCTTTGTACGTCCAGCGGTTTTCGAGATTTCGTGATGAATCAGTGAGTGAGTGAGTGAGTGACCTTTCGCTTTTATAGATATAGATTTAAATTATCTCTGTAAAGTGCTCAGTTCAGTACACTTAAACATACGAGGAGTCTCCGCCGTCAGTGTGGCATTTCCCGACGCATGCAAAAGCCTTCACAATTGAGAGTCGGTAGTCGCTCAAAAGCCGTATGCTTAATTCTTTAATCTTATAATGTGATCTTTAAATCTTAGAGAGCGTGCTTTCCCGGGCGTGTTGCCTCGATGGTCATCGTGGCAAGTGTTACAACATTATATAAAATCACACCCATTATCCCCCAAGAGAGAGGTAGAGATGACCACATTGCGCCTTTGCATTTTCGTTATGATAAATATCACGTAATATAGCAAGCCTATTACCATGCACTGAGCATAAACTCATAAGCTCCGGGCTAAAGTTCTAGTAGCCTTTTTTTTTGGTGGGTGGAAAATCATCGAATAACCCCCCCACCCCCTCGCTCTTGGGCAGAGCGAAGGGGAGTGTCAGACTTCTACTGACTAAAAACCAAACCCATGTTCCTTCTTCGCCCTTGTGTCGGAGCCGCTTTAACCTTTCGACAAACCACAGCCCCGACGGGCGTCGGCCCTTGCGGGTCCCTCCTTGCTGACATCTCATTGAGGCGCGCGTGGAACACGTACGCGCCGCCGACATGGTCTGTTGCCGTCAAGTTCTAGTAGCCTAACTATAGTTTCCAGATAAGACAGTAATTACTTTCAGTATAACATAATGTATGCGATTAGAATCAAATATCATTACAGCATGTAATCCCATTATATGCGTATAACATCTAATCCGGCTGCATAATTCGCAATCAGTCTCGCGGTGTAAATCAACGGCCGGAAATACGAGGCGCCTGTTATGTGGCGCACACTCGATTGTGAACCGTACGTCGTAACATCGATATACACGGCGGGATGGTCGAGCGGGCGTGGCGTATAGGTGCGGCATCAACCGGCAATGTATTGCAAGAACACTGCAATCAATCTCGACACTCGCTATGCAATATCGAGAGGCGATTACTAGATTATACCGCGGCACAAATCAGAAAAGATATACGATAACATTCGCTAAATTATCAGGTCGATTACGTTTTAAGTTAGTATTGTCATCAATCAATAAATCTATTTTAATAACGTATTACAAATAATTATTTATTTCCATTAAAGCTGTTGTGTGCTACTTTGCCGGCGTGTATTTTAAAAAGGGGTTCTAAGGTCTAAGTATAACAATTTTCATTTAACTAAACTTGTCTGTGATCAATGTGATCTTAGTTAAATAATTATTTGAGTACAACAGTCCCCGTTCATGACTTGCACCGCGTCGCGCACGAGATAGAGGACAGCGGCCCGCAGAGCTGCCAAACACGATAAGTAATTTTGAAACTGCTCCGTAAACATATTGCATAATAGCAGTCAGCCATCCAGCCATACAAGCGTTCATATACTCGCGCAGAATATTCAACCACACTAGTATTAGTGAATAGGCTCAATGATTTCATCAAACTGTACGTGAATTGTGATTTAAGCATCTAATGTATGCGAACATTGTTTGAAGTTTGCCTTTCGAGATGTCTTGGGAATCTGCGCTTCAGTGACTAGAAGTTGATTAAATTTTGACTCAATCGTTATATTTTCAGCCCGTAAAAAAGTATTTAATTTATTATTTTCCCTCAGCCAAGTGATGCTACGCGGCTACGGGTATCAGCTACGGTTCCACGAGTACTTGCTACGGCGCTACGAGGCTTGCTACTCAGCTACACGTATTTGCTACGACTGTTAATGTTTTACGTATCAAAGCTACAACTTCGTTTTTATGAGTTTTATTTTGTTTAAATATTATTTTCGTCCATTCGTATATATTCATTTTAAAGCGAGATAATCATATTATTCTTCTAAAGAAGTTTTAAGCTAAATTTTTCACATCAATCAGCGTTCCATGAAGTGTACAATCTAAAGATATTAGATCATAACGCTGGAATTCAGGTCGTTCCTGGTTACCGCTGTTTTCTTTGCAATACACAGTTACCGGCAAGTTAATAACTGTGTCTCTGGAGGAGCGGTGCGATACAGATCTCGGCTAATTAACGCGTTGTCGTCCGCTGGGATTGTCGCCGATAGCCGACAGAATGTGCCGCCGGCCGGCGAGCACAAACATCAATGTGTATAGTAAACAGCGAATAAACCGATCGGCGTTGGGTGGCTCGAGCGGCCGGGCACAGGCCGAGCACAGGCCCAACACAGGCCGACTATTGGCCGACTATAGGCCGGGGTCGAGCCGGGCACGCGGCGCGCGGCTGTCAGAGCGTCGGATAATACTATAGAACGGCTCTGGAAATTAGTTCTAAAGGCGGTAGTTCTAAAGAGTGACTTTTGTTTTTAACAGACTTCTAAAAAAAAAAAGTAGTTAAAAACTAAAAAAACCCGACTGAAAAAACTGAAAAGCAAAAAACAAGCACATTTTGTTCTATGTTTTTCATTTCATAATTTAATATTCAAATGAACCCCGCCTGGTTCCAAGTTTTGTTTAATTTAAAATGTGCTTGTTTTTTGCTTTTCAGTTTTTTCAGTCGGGTTTTTTTAGTTTTTTAACTACTTTTTTTTATTTCCAACTTTTTAGTTCTTTTGTGTTTGTTCTTTCGTTGGTCGCGTAAAATTCTTCGCAAATGATTTAACTTTTGTGCTTGTTTATAGGATTTGTCCCTTTGGATTTCTTTTAAACTTAGAAGTGTGATATATTTTTGTAATCTCCTATTTTGATAAACCCTTTATTTTGATACCCTACTCGATGGTATTGGAAATAATTTTTTTTTTGAACTCCGCGATTTGGCCCCCAAAAACTGCATTTTTTTTTTGTTTTTTAATTTTAATGTAGCCTATACACTCGCGCCATCAAGACGAATCTAACGATGTACATTTCACTCAAATCCCTTCATCCGTTTAGGAGTTATGAGGGAACAAAGAAACGGACATACATACATACATACATACATACACGTCAAACACATAACCCTCCTTTTGGGCTTCGCCGCAGTCGGGTAAAAAGAAGGAGGTTCTCAATTCGGATGTTTGTTTTTTTTATTTATGTTTGTTCGGGCATAACTCCGTCGCTTGCTAACCGATTTGAAAAATTCTTTTTTTGTTGGAACATGTTCAGGTTCAGGTTCATTGGGAAGTATACCCTATACTTCCCAATGAACCTGAACCTGAACATGTGAACCACTAAAAAGTGAAAAACAAAAACTTTTTTACAAAAAATAAAACCGACTTCAAAAAAAAAACACAAAAAAGTGAAAAATAAACTTTAGAAGAAAAATCAGTTTCTGAAGTCGGTGGCAAAAAAATTAAATCAAAGAAACAAAAGTCACCGACGTTCAGAAATTGATTTTTCTTCTAAAGTTTATTTTTGACTTTTTTGTGTTTTTTTTTTTTTGTAGTCGGTTTTAACTTTATTGACTATATTATTGATTTCATCTTAAAACCATAGATGCACAAGTTATTGACAAACAATAAACCCTGATCTACAACCGTCAAATTACATAATATTTTTTGTTTCGGCCCCGAAAAGGTTTCTAAGTAGATGCGATGTTTTGCTTTTCTTGCCTTCACACATAGAAACAGCTCAATACTCAACATCTTGATGTTAAACCAGAAACAAGTCGGCCTGTGCAAATGTTTGTGTTTGAAGCAATCGATTGAACTGTAGACAACGCAACGCTAGCAAGATATTGTGTACACAACATCGAACTGGATCAACGAGTATTCTGCTTTGTGGCAATTAAAATGGTTTGTTTATTGATAGTTTGAGGAACTCGCTCGACGCCGCCGCACCGGAGCGCTCGAGTGGATGTCAATACGGTGGCGCTGGTCGACACGAGTTAGTAAATACGATCCGTATTGTACTGATGTTTTTCAACCAGTGTAACCGGATGCTGCTGAATACCAGTTAATTACATGGAGCGACTACCTACGTGACCTCCACAACCACAAAAGTATTTTGCGCGAATATACTTTTGAGCGGACAATTATTGGAGGAAACGATATTTGAGCTAAAGGCAGTTGCGTATTAGAAAGTGGATGTAAGTCTATATGTAATTATATCCACTAATCAATAAGGTTTGAGTGTCAAGATAATTACTTGTTATTTACTGTGTCGGATGTAACGTATAACAACACGCCTGTGAGTAAATGTGTTTAGTAAGTCCCAGACAGATTAGCAAGAAATAGTGAAGATCGCTGACACCTATGAAGGAAAAATCGTAATTTTCCTCAGCACCATCTTGGTTTTACTTTTTATTTTTTGCTTACCTGAAGATCGGAGGTCGTGGCTAAATAATACTAGCCGCTAAACCAAAACAATTTTTTTTTTCATTTCATAATCTACTTAACTAATAGTGTTTCGTCTCCTTCTCCCATCTTCGCTCTAAATAAATGTTTAATGTAAGTAACACTATGCCGACTAACTCGCCACCGCGACCGTAATAAGTCGTAATGAAACAGGACAGCGGCACTATTTCAAACAAAACGAGCCATAAATCGCTCTCACTCTATAGTTACGACTGTTACGAGAACAAAGGATAGTAGAGATGGCAGCTATCTGGGCTACCTGGACTACCTGAAATATCAGGCAGTAAAATGTTAACGGTTCCAAAAAAAACAATACAATTCCATTATATGAAAGTAGTAACTTTATTAAATATTTAATTTTGGGAAATTAAAAGCCACAATTTACATCATTATACAAGCCACATTTTTTTTATTCATCTACGGAACCCAAGTTGTAAATCACGGGAAAATAAGAAAGCTTGTTACGCACAGCGCTACCAACGACCTCGACCCTGATTTGCGACTTAGGCGCCGCTGCATAAGGGAAACGGCCAACACGCAGCATTTTGTGACGCGCAACCACCAAACGAATGACCTAGTCTCGCAGAAATCATCGACTCAGCATCCAATACTTTCAACGCTTCAACACCGAAGAAACGAACTGAGTCAGCACTCCGATGCACGTATCGAAGATAGTAATAACCTGAATCAAAGCAGTCATTCATTCTGTATTCCAACATCGAATAGGAATCATTAGGCTAGGCTAGGTTATAATTATTAACGTAATAAGTTTACTTTAATACAGATTAAGTAGTCATCTTTGGTTTCATTTCAATCCCTCGATTGCAGCTAACGTAATTAGCTTGTAATGAACTAATTCGTCTTTTTACAACGCCAACTAAATAATATTTCAAACAAAGCGTCAAGTAAATAGCAAACATCTTGTCTTATAAGCTTTTATTTAACTTGCATTAGAGGTATGTAACTATGTTTGTTGGAGTAGAATATTGAAATTCAATTTTGAAGCAGTAATCTTCATGCGATTTGAATTGGAGTTCTATGTTTTTCATCGGCATGTTTTTTAAATAAGATTTGACTGGTGATGATTTTTGGAAATTACCGACAAAAATGTGGGGTGCTTAGAATGATGTTCTGAATAGGTACGTGGTAACTAATGTAGCGTCGGTATCCCTTCCACTCTATATTATGATCACTATCACTATCACTACATAGTGTAAAACAAAGTCGCTTCGCGCTGTCTGTCCCTTTGTATGCTTAGATCTTTAAAACTACGCAACGGTTTTGATACGGGTTTTTTTAATAGCTAGATTGATTCAAGAGGAAGGTTTTAGTATCTTTTTAGCACCCTGCAAAGCCGGGGCGGGTCACTAGTATTAGATAAATGACATAAAACTACACAATAGCCTTGCTTAGGCCGTTGTAATATTTATTCTGGTTGTGCGTACCGTGGGTTTATTACCGAGCTACAGGCGGGCGAGGCAGCAAGCAAAACCTAGTATTACCATTTCGCTATTCCCTTTATTCATTTGCATACAATTAGCCATGTACAAAGTTTTCTCATCTATCTATCTATATAAATAAAGAGAGAAGTCCTGACTGACTGACTGACTCATCAACGCCCAGCCCAAACCCTTGGAACTAGAAAGCTAAAATTTTGCACAGTGGTTCCCTTTATAATATAGACAAGGAATAAGGAAGGATTTTTTGAAATTCAACCCCTAAAGGAGTTAAATAGGGGATGAAAGTTTGTATGGAAAATCGTCTTTCACGTGGGCGAAGCCGCTGGCAAAAGCTAGTGTGAAATAAATTCAGTTTACTACAATGACATAACTCGAACACACACTCGAAATAACGCGGTTTCAGATAGCGCACTTGTATAATTCAACATCAAAGGGTGTTGACCACGTCTGATATTATTGATCAATCACTCACTACATGCACGTATAGCTATGCACTTCACCCGGCAGCGCTCGCATTCCGCACACAGCGCGTGATTGCAACCGATCATTAATGAGCCACTTCCATATTGTACGTACGTTCAGGTATCACATCAACATGGAACAGCATCAGGCATCGAACAATATTAAACATTATGTAGGTACTTCCATAATATTCCTTACAGGCAACGTGCGTACTTAAAATCTTATCTTTAAAATCTAATTAAAATTTCAATGATTCTGTGACATGAGTGACTCTATACTAAATCTTGCTGTTGCTTCGTCCCTATTTGTTGAATAGGATTTTGTCAACATACTCAAGGGTTTTAATTTTTTACACGGATCTCTAATATTTTTTCCAAAATAAAAGTAGCCTCAGTTACTGTTCACAACATCAGCTACGTGCTGCAGTAAAAATGCTGTCCAACAAAAACTTAAACCTGTTGTTTTGAAGTCGAAAACAAACCCTTCAACTTTATTTATTTGTGTAGATACCTGTTTAGTTCCGTTCTCTGCTTAGCTCGGCTACGCTAGTATTATATTATCTGTGGCTCGGCGTAAGTACTTCTTTTACATGTGACGTTTTTTCACGTACCTACAATATTGTCTCTACGTTAAATCGTGTTGAATCGTCGTCGTTACTTAGAATCCCAGTAACGATGACGGATGCAATCGCCCCGCGTCGGCAATAATCGCATGAAGCATAACATTACGCGTATTCGTAATGAAGAATTACAGACGCAATGAACTTTGTACCAACTGAACACGAGTCATAAAAATGTGTTGTTTATCACATCTTGTTCTGACACCTATTGTAGGAAAGTTTATTTCACCAGGAAAAGTATTTGAAATGTACCATGAAAACCAAATTACTCTACTGATATGAATATACAGTGTGATAGGTTAAACGAGGGACATTGACGAAGGGTATTCCTATTGAGTATTAGATCCTCGTCCCAAATAATAATATGTAAAGAAACTATAAATTTGTGACGTAATTGTGCCATTGCCACTTTGTTTCGTGACCTGGGACTTCATGAACTCACTTTACACCACTCCACTACACGGGTAGGAACCCCTGTAGTGAAGAATGAATTTTGTCGCTTTTTGTCGTCATGAATGCGAGAACACAATCCCCTCCCCCTTCCCCGAGCCGAACAAAAAGTGCGCTTGTCTGCAATTAATCCAGTAGCTTTAAGCGCCACATTCCAACAACACAAGTTTTAATCACAATCTAAATGGTTGCCGCCAGACAACGCCGCAGCCATTTAACTGTGCTGCTCAGTAAATTAGTGTTGTTTATTTATTTGGAGCCTAATATGAGCCCACAAGGGCCGCCTAAGTGCTTTATGTGTTTACATACACAGTCAACTATCATGTGTTTCTGTAATTTCTATTTGTTACTGTAACTACCCTTCAATAGTATCAGCTAGAAGATAATTGTCTCCACCAGATCGAACAATCATGTTCTTCTGGATGCTTGTAGACCCGTGCTTTCTGGCACTAGTGGAGGCTAGACCAAAATTAGTATAATCAGAACTTTGGCTAAACCAGTTCAAAGCTAATCGAGTCACTCCAAAACTATTCGGACCTTTTTAAAAGTAGTTCGACGTTAGTTGTGTCACGTGTGGTGAGCCCAAAGCCTCTCGTTTACCAAAGCCTTTTTTTTCGATTGGGTGTAAAATCATCAAATGACCCCCCGCTCTTGGGCAGAGCGAAAGGGAGTGTCAGACTTCTACTGACTAAAAACCACCCATGTTCCTTCTTCGCCCTTGTGCCGAGGCAGCGGTACCTCTTTCGACAATCCGCCGAAAGCCTCACATTGAATGATTGACATTACAAGAATCAACATCGTATTCTCGTTTCTGTTCAATATTGCCTTTCCAAATATGTACAAAATTGTTTTCAGTTGTGTACAAATAAGACTGAACGTTCCCTGATAAATCCTAAGAATGAAAAGTTTTGTCGAAGGCATTGTTAACCATGCTGGTATTTAGTAGATGTCCCGCCGCGCGCCTGTCACCCCTTCGGCAGGCACAGTCTGGCGTGAAGGCTCTGAAGGATCAGCAGATTTACCGACGGACCACACAGTACGTACCTGCCGTTCGACCCACACCCGTCACAAGAAATTTATCTCACAACGATACACACACACTGACCACATTCAAGGTAAAGTTGCGGTGTCCGCTACAATTGGTAATCCTACCACTCAACCAGGGATGCACTACACATACTATTAAATTTGTGTGGGAAACATGCAGCATGTTCGTCAATCCTGCATCCCTTCCTCTGAAGCCACTGGAGTAGAAAAGGGGTAGAAAAGAAATCGCTCTCTCGGAGACCAGATTGGTGTTTAGATATACACACATTGATGGTGCGGCTTCAAGTCAGCGGCTAATTGATGGCGTGTCGTCATCGAGGCCAGCCGGCGTGAGAGGCGGGGCAGAACACTAGCCTGGAGACGACACTGAGTGGATGTGGGTTGATTAGATTTTACGTAAGTACGAGTGTGTGTGTGTTGATGGCGGATGTGTGTGTGTGTGAGCGTGTGTGTGTGAGAGGATACTGTTTACCGACTGTGTGGCTCTCAATTGAATCTGTCAAAGGGTGCGGCAACCCAATCAGATACGTGTAGCGCCTGATCCGACATTATTTATTTACGGCCGAGCGCCCGGTAGCCGGTCACCGGCCACCGGCCACCGGACCCGACCTAATAGTTCACACTCACGGCGCGCTGTTTGTACTCTATTTCATTATGCTGTCCTAAGAAAACGCTTCAAATTTAATCATACATTACAAGTGCCGCACATTCCTGTTACTTCGCTAAATATTTTAACCTGTTTATTTTGTTTGTATTCAGCGAGGTGGATAAATTTGGTGAGGTTTTATCTTTAGTTTACACAGGTTTAGGAGGAGCTCTGCATTTGACATTGTTTGAAAATAAAGATAATATTATGCCAATCAAATATGTAATTATCTGGTTACTAAATTATGAACGCGAAAAAAAGTTATATTATTATGTAGTTAATCCAGGGTTACCGAACCACTTATCCAATGCAAAGGTACACAACATACTAAACATGCACTTCCGGTGCTTACTAATGGCGATACACGGATGACGTCATTACCGGTTGGTTACAATATTGTACCTGAAGCTGACATCTTGTATGTACGCTCGCTATATTGTATTGTTGTATAATATATACATATATGTGGGTAGTATTAGATAGGTTTGCGTATGTTACAGCGGGTATTGAACTGTTTGACTCAGGCTTTGTACGATCAGCTTATGTATAAAGTAGGGGCAAGTGCTTTACCTATGGACATTTTCCAATAATCGAAATAAAATATTTTTTTAATCTGAACTAAATAACATTTATTATTTTTTAAAAAATCAGCAATCTTACATAATAATCAGCCTTTCTTAAAAATCAACTTAAACCTCGAAATGAATTATACTCATGAAAATAATCAACTTTTCTTAAAAACTACGGTTTTGTCCACAGGTTCATAACTCAATTGTTCCTATGGACAGCAAAGTTGTACCTATGGACTGTGTTGTACCTAGAGACGGAACTTTTTAATATAATAAAATTAAATAAAAAAACAAAACAATAGACCTCTCCAATAGGTGTTTTTGTTTTAGCCGATGATAGCTTTATTGATGAATAATATTATTCATAAGCTTTACGACATTCTTCAAATAAATTATTAGTAGATTCATTACTAAAGCTATTATCGGCTAATACAAAGCTATGCAGACAAAACTTTCACTCTAATCGTCAGAATCAAAATTTTGCCTGTGTGACTGTGGAACACACTTAATGATAATTATGATGGTATAGACTACATTTAGGCATTTTTTTACTATCTTTGGCATAGATTTTACATTTCGAACACATAACATATGATAATTTTTCTTGTTTCAATATTTCAATATTTTTGGTGGACTTTGAGCACTGGCAACTGAAAGCGGGATTTCTGTTATTGTGGAGGAACTAATGTTAGCTGTCGAGTACTCGGTTGAGAAATATCTATGGTAGTAGAGGTAATTTTAGTGATTTTCGTGTTAGCTTTCTTCTTAGGGTCTTTTTTAAAGAGTCATTTATTATAGCATCCTTTTCTGGCGTATCTGTTGTTCTTCCAGGTTTTCTTCCTCCTGCAGCAGCTTTTCGCGGATGAGCTTTAATAAAAGGGCGTACGGTTTCGGGCGTAATTATTGCTGGAGTTGGCAAAACCGGTTCTCCCGAATGTAGCTGGTAATCATTTTCAATAGAAATATTGAGTTCAGAAGCAGGATCATTTTGAATGGTAGTTTGACTATCTAATTGTTATGGCAGTGTTGTTGAAGTCTCTTTATTTTGGCTTGGTTCTGGACGATCGGTTACATATGAGCAAAAAAAGTCTTCTTCTGAGAAAATATCCCTGTTGAATGGATATATGCCGGAAACTTCAAAACCTTTCACTATATTACCCAGTGAACCTGGTGGAGCTCCTTTCAACATGTTGTCTTTGAAGAAAACCCTTGAAAAAATAAAAACTGGACTAATTAGTATGATATTTAAAAAAATAAGCTGAACTGTCCATAGGTACAAACATAATTTTGTACCTGTGGACAGTCCATAGGTACACACAGTTGTTTGTCCATAGGAACAAATATCCGCAAAAAAAACATAATTAGGTCTATGTCCACCGATACGTTGGTTAAAGCATTAGTTAAAATTAAGAAAATAAGCTAGAAACTACAGAGACCACACTGCACATATAATCTATCAGTTATGTTCTACAACTTTACTGTAAAACTTGATCAAATACAGCTAAAAAACTTACTTTTTCGGTCCAAAAACTTTCTGCGCCGGCCTAACAAAAACAACACGGAAAAAAAAGATGGCGATACGTCAAATCTGTCAATCATAGACAAATGCTTACGGCTGTGTTCAAATTAGAATTTTAGGGTTGCCCGTTTCCCCAGAATTAACGGTGTCCACAGGTAAAAGCGTCCATAGGTACAGCACTTGCCCCTACCTATGTACAACTTAGTAAAGAAATCAGTTATTATCAAAAACTTAGATATACGACTAGCTTAAAAGATTCATTACGTAACAGATACTCAGTGACCGCAGCCTTCTTACAAAACATAAAATGAATTGTTTTGACTTACACTTTCAATAAGGAAGAGGAATGGAAATACTTAAATTAAACACAAATTACTTTCAAGAACGTAGTTCAGAACGCACCGCACGTTTAATAAATGATACTATTTACCATGAAGCTATAGGTAATAAATACCTACTTGTCTTGTGACAGGAGAGTTTATTGAGCCAGTCTGATTGTAATCCACCGAACAGTTGATACTAAATCACAGATTACTGGGGCAGGGCTCGCTACACAATAATCGATAGAGATGTGCGTACCCCGGTGGCCGCCTGAAGTAACAGGACACTCACAATATAACATCGAACCATCTCGAAGGTATCACTAACGCCTCACAAGCTGCTCTGATCTCGATATTGCGTCGCTCGAGGGCTTCACTTGTATGTTGTGTGTTCATAGATTGTTAACAAATATAACATCAATCCATTGCCCTTGTTTGCGGGAATGGTGAAATAGAGCGAGCCTACCTACATTTCGCCATTTAGATTTAAATACGGTCACCATCATCTGCCTAGTCTGTGGTCTATATAGCCTTTCCCTAATCATGTTCGACTTTCAATCTTACTGAACGCAGCTGTATTTAAAATAAAGTGACTGAGTATCCAACCTCCACAACCTAGTTTGTACTGTATAGGTAATACGGTACCTCTTGATGATACTAGATTTCAGACTTTGGGGTACCGACTTTTCATTTACCTTTGCTGCCTATTAATTTATTATGTTTACTTAGGTAAACCTTTTCATTTATCATGTTTTAATTAGACGAGCTACTGTAGAGACGTTATAAAAAGAAATATCATAGATAGGCTGATAGGTACAATTATTAGCATGCATAATTGTCACGACACTTGTACTGATAATAATGAGTTGGTTCACTTGTACTCGTACATGGATTGAGACGTTATTTGCGTAATCATCATCATCAGCCTGTAATGTTCCCACTCCAGGGACTCAGGCGAGGGCTATAATCCACCACGCTGGTCCAGTGCGGGTTGGTAGATGTCACATAATCTTCGATTTTTTTGGTTCTAAGATATATAGCTAAATAAAGCTTCCTCACAATGTTGACGTTGTTTGCGTATTTAATATAATTTCTCTTGAATTCGTACTACGCGCCTAAAGAAATTCTTGGATTGTAAAATTAAGTACAAGTGGAGGCGTTTCGCTAATTCGTCGCTTATGACGCCACGCCGCGCCGCGCACCGGCTAGGCTATGGTGGCAAGATTGTACCACTTCATAGCTCCGCACCGTCCCGACGTGGCCATGCAGCTAATCAACTCGCAACTAATTAGTGGCCTGCTCGCACAGAGAACAGACGCACGCGGTCAAACGCTCAGTTGAGCAAACTCGATCAGATTTAATGACCGAACCCGGGCTCTATCTCGTGACTGATTTCATTGTGGAAGATTGCTTGTCGCCCATGCGCGCGGAAAAGTATCTGCATTGCATTGACAGTTTTGACCTAACTATAAAGTTAATTTAAAATGTCAATACTATAATATAAAACATCATTTTTTTTGGAAAAACTTACAAGCGCAGTCTTACCAAAGGGACATCCAAAGAGACATCCAGTCTTACCAAAGGTTATTGTATTACCTAGTATTAACTGGGTTGTGGAGGTCAGGTACGCAGTCGCTCCATGTAAAATACTGGTATTCAGCTGCATCAGGTTAGACTGGAAGCCGACCCCAATATAGTTGGGAAAAGGCTAGGCAAATGATTATGACACAACCAGGAATGTTATGGAAACTGATGAAACTATCTATAAAAAAATATCCGTAACCGAAACCGAAATAAAAGTTTCGGATAAAGGCGGAATCTAGATGGTTGTTCATTAGTTTTGCCCGACTACGGCAAAGCCAAAATGAAGGGTAATGATTTTGGCAGTCTATGTATGTATGGATGTTTGTATGTATGGATGTTTGTATGTATGTATGTTCCACCGTAGCGGCTAAACCACTGAACGGATTTTAATAAATGAGGTGTCAATAGATTTGTAAGAATAGCCCGGGTGACATAGTCACCCGATCATCAGTCGATCATCAGTCTCGCGCGCGAGTTCTATGCGAGTGGTCGCGGATGTGTGATTGCCCGATAATGTCCGTCGATACGATTAAGTGTGCGAACTGTAATGTGGTGATTTCGGAAGTCCTTGCGTTTATTCGTAATAAACATGACGTGATGGACAACGAAAGTCTTATAAGAATATGTGTGTCGCCGTTCTCCGACGAAGATATCGATGAGGCAAAGAAATTGTTATGCAGCACGACAAAGATTGGTAAACGTTTGAAGTCGAGGCGAAAAGACAAGAAACAAAAGGATTTAGAAGACATGATAGCGGTTTTTAAAACTGTAGACCCAGATCAACTGCCGGTTTTTGTCGCCTACGAGCTACACAAACTGCCTCCTGTTTGTTTCGACCACGTAGACGTCACGAAAATACTAAAGGACTTGTTAATTCTACGTGCGGAATTAAATGATATCAAAGATAATTGTGTCACGAAGAACGACCTAGATGTGGCACTGAAAGAGAATAATTTCATACAATCATCTGCTACAAATCAGTTACTAAATCCGATATTTAACTCTAACGTTAATAAAATCAGAGGTGGAAGGTACAACTTAAATAGTGGACCGTTTGGATTGTCGCCGCACCTACCCTCACAATCTCAACATTCGCAGCTGATCGATGCTGACTCACATTCGCCGACGCAGCTATCAAGTGACGATGACGGGCCGAAGTATCGCTCTCTCGTTCACCCTCATGCGCACACCGTGCTACCGGCTGTCGATGAGTCTGCTAACAAGCCGGTTAACTCAACATAAATCACGGATGACTCGAATAAAAATCGACAATCAATGCAGAGTAATAAAACTATGGTGGAAGTATTAAGGCAAGGTGAATGGCCTAAAAATCATTCTAAGGATGGTTGGACGCTGGTTCAAAGTAAAAAGCCAAGGAATCGGTTCGAGGGAAAAACGGGAACCGCAAGCCCTAATACGAACTTCAAATTTAGGGCTGCTGACTCAAAAATTCCGCTTTTTATTACAAATGTTGACAAAGAGACTACTGAAAAAGATATTTGTGATTACATACAAAACAAGACGCAAGAAATAGTGCAGCTTCAGAAAATTAACATGAAGTCTGAAAGACCGTATAATGCCTTTAAATTGTTTGTCTCAAAATACAAATTAAATACATTTTTAGATAACAACATATGGCCCGAGGGTATACGGTTTAGACAGTTTATTTACTTTAAGCAAAACACAATAAAAGTAAATAAGCAGCACAGTGTTGAAAGCATAACAAACAAATAATGGGTTGTTTGACGAACGTTAAACTATGTACATTCAACTGTAAAAGTATAACTCGATCAGCTGATTGCGTTAGACAATTATGTGCACGAGTCGACGTGATAGCGTTACAGGAGACCTGGTTGCTGCCCCACGACGTGCCCTTCTTAGCGACCATTGATGGAGACTTCGCGTATACTGGTAAATCAGCTGTGGACACCTCTGCCGGTGTTCTGGTTGGTAGACCGTATGGTGGTGTGGCGCTGCTGTGGAGAAAGTCGTTATTTGCGTCGGTTTCGGTTATAACTTGTGCTAGTGATCGTATCGTGTGTATTAAAATAGCACAGGGCGAGCGGTCTTTGTTAATATTTAGTGTGTACATGCCCACTGACTGTGCCGAAAATCGTATCGAGTTTACGAGTTGTTTAAGTGAGATTATCTCAGTGATTGAGAGCAGTGAAGTGGAGTCGGTTTTTGTGTTGGGAGACTTTAACGCGCACCCAGGGACACGATTCTACACGGTGGAGCACACTGTGGAGGCGTGCCCTGCTTGGGCGGAGCCCCGCCGTGTTCTCGTAGCGGCGATCGGCGGCGGCGACCTCTCGCGCCCGGCCCTGGTGCAAGCCATGGTCCGGGGCGAGGAGGAATGGGACGCCGTCGCCTCCTTCTGCGAAGCAGTGATGCTAGCGAAGGAGGTGGCGGAACGAGAGAGGGAGAGAACCTCTCAACGTCCCAGCCGCCGCGGAAGGCGCTCCGGGCGTCGGGGGTCACGCGATGACCTCCGGCCACCGTAGACGCGGGCCTGTGGACGGTGAGTAACGGGCTAGCTCGCCGTCCGGCCGTCGTCATGACGGCAACAGACCGTGTCGGCGGCGCGTACGTGTTCCACGCGCGCCTCAAAGAGATGTCAGCAACGAGGGGCCCGCAAGGGCCGACGCCCGTCGGGGCTGTGGATATCGAAAGGTTACCGCGGCTCCGACACAAGGGCGAAGAAGAAGGAACATGGGTTTGGTTTTTAGTCAGTAGAAGTCTGACACTCCCCTTCGCTCTGCCCAAGAGCGGGGGGGGTTATTCGATGATTTTCCACGCACCAAAAAAAAAAAAAAAAGGGACACGATTCTCACGTGAGTTACTTTTAACCTGTGTTGATCAATCATGGTCTTGCATTGATACAGAACTTTTACCGCAAGACTCGCATACTTTTACTAGTTCCGCCAACGGTTCCCTCCGCTGGCTAGATCACTGTGTTGTCACTGAGGCCGCTAGACATTTAGTAAATAATGCGTCTATCTTGTATGGTGTCTACGTGTCAGACCATATTCCATTATTAATAGAGTGTAATATTAATCTAATTAAACCTAAAATTACCTCATCTTATAGTTCTTGTAACAAGGTTGTATGGGGTGAGAGGGATTTAAAACAGATAAATAATTATGTTGATTACTGTAATAGCAACTTAAAACTAATAGATTTTCCTCTAGAATTTTGTGAATGTGCTGATAATATGTGTCACAATCCTGAGCATCGGTTGGTGTTGGATATGTTGTATAGTAAATTAATTTGTATTTTGAAAAAAGGAGCCGAACTCACATATGCTGGTTCAGTTAAAAAGTGTCATAGAGGAAATTATGTAGTTGGGTGGAACAAACACGTTCGCGAGGCTCACCGCGATGCCCGACTATGTTATCAAATGTGGCTGTTATACAACTAACCTACTTCTGGATTTATCTATGAAAATATGTGTACATCGCGAAATCTTTTTAAAACTAAATTAAAATATTGTCAAAATAATCAAGAAAAAATTAAAATGGATATGTTAGCATCTTGCCATAAAAGTAAACAATTTAATAAGTTCTGGAAATTAACAAATAAATTAAAACATAGATCGGGGGTTCCGGTGAGCGTCGCGGGCGTGAGCGATTCCACTGATATTGCCAATGTTTTTGTAAAACATTTTAATGTAAACTCGCGTCTGTGTGGTTATAGTGAGCCGTCTGATGGCGGCGCGGGGGCGGCCGTGACCGGGGCTCCCCCTGTCAGGTTCTCTGCTAAAGAGATCGCAAAAATTATACAGAACATGGTGAGGGGAAAGTCTCCCGGTCACGACGGCCTCAGCGTCGAACATCTCAAATACGCTGGGGCACACTTACCGCGGGTACTTGCTCTGTTTTTTAACCTGTGTCTAAGTCATAGTTACCTACCTGTGGAACTTACTAATACGATCGTTGTACCGGTAATAAAGAATAGGACTGGGGACGCCTCCGATATCTCCAACTATAGGCCGATATCGCTTGCCACTATCTGTGCTAAGGTATTGGATAGTCTGCTTGATAAAATTCTAGCTAAACACATCGCGCTTGAGGATGGTCAGTTTGGTTTTAGACCGAACTTATCAACCGATAGTGCAATTTTATGCCTTAAGCAGACTGTCCAATATTATACAGACAGAAAGACTCCTGTAATAGCATGCTTCTTGGATTTATCGAGGGCTTTCGACCTGGTCAATTATGACTTGCTCTGGCATAAGCTGTCTCACGACACTTCGGTCCCTGCTGATGTAATATCACTGTTTAAATATTGGTACAGTAGTCAGAAGAATACAGTGAAATGGGGAGGCTCATATTCTGATATGTATGGGTTGGATTGCGGGGTGAGGCAGGGCGGGCTGAGCTCGCCCCGTCTTTTCAACCTGTACATAAACAAACTGATAGGTGGGCTCAGTAGCACAAATGTAGGTTGTCACGTGGACGGTGTATGCGTGAATAACATCAGTTACGCTGATGATATGGTGCTGCTGAGTCCATCTATCAGTGCTATGAGAAAGCTTCTCAACATTTGTGAGAGTTACGCAGTGGCTCATGGGCTCAAATACAATACCGGTAAGAGTGAATGGCTGGTTTTTAAATCGGGAACTTTAACCTACGAACAGCTGCCTGAACTCTCACTCTCGGGGTCTCTTTTAGGTCGGGTTACAAAGTTTAAGTATTTGGGTCACTGGGTCACTGAGGACTTGAAAGACAATCTGGACATAGACAGGGAGCGCAGGTCGCTGGCTGTCCGTTGCAACATGCTGGCCCGCAGGTTTGCACGTTGTACGGACTCCGTCAAGATAACGCTTTTTAAGGCCTTCTGCCAGTCGTTTTACACGTGCAGCCTGTGGACTAAGTATACCCAGCGGGCTTACAGCGACCTGCGCGTTCAGTACAATAACGCATTCAGGGTGCTTTTGGGGCTGCCATGGCGATGTAGTGCGTCAGGGATGTTCGTGGATGCATGCGTCGACGGGTTCGCCGCGATCATGCGCAAGCGTTGTGCTTCCATGATGGCGCGCTTGCGCTCCTCCTCCAATGGCATCCTGAATGTGTTTTCAGACCGATGGGACTCACCCCTTTTATGTAAGTGGATAAGTGTTCAGATACACTTATCCAAATAAACTTGTGATGCGGTGTTGTTCATTATTGTATTTAATTTAATTTAATACTAACATTAGGCTAAGTTATTTTATATTTACTAACAAAATATGGAATTTATTCTGAAATAAAATATTTGAATTTGAATTTGAATAGGCTGTATAAATTTTATAAATTCTAATTAAGACGGAAAATAAATGTCAAAAACTTGGTCAAATAGTTCTCGCGGTCTAGTCTGTGTTATTTACTCGTAATAAGTAAAAAAAAAAAAAAAAAACAATATTATATTCGTAGTCGGGTTTTAGATTTTTAAACTTGTTTCAAAATATGTTCTTAGGGGTATTTTCATCCCGTCGGGGCTGTGGATATCGAAAGGTTACCGCGGCTCCGACACAAGGGCGAAGAAGAAGGAACATGGGTTTGGTTTTTAGTCAGTAGAAGTCTGACACTCCCCTTCGCTCTGCCCAAGAGCGGGGGGGGGTTATTCGATGATTTTCCACCCACCAAAAAAAAAAAAAAAAAAAAAAAGGGGTATTTTCATTCAGTAGCGGGATTTTACCGGTTTTTGAGTTTAGTTTTAGTAATAATTTTTGGAGCGTAGTGTTTCTTTGTCAGATTGTGTTGCAAGATTCTAATTATTCGTAACAGAAATTATCCGAAACTACCAAATCATCATTCATGATTTCTTCCGAAAGATGACCTACTGGACATAGGCCTCCCCTAAGTGTCGCCACATTGACCGGTCCCGTGCGTCTCGCATCCAGCGGGTCCCCACAACTTTCACCAGGTCATCGGATAATCGAATCAACTACCGGATACAAAATAATTTGATATCTGTAAGCGTATCCGAAACCAGTATAAAATTATTCTCATTTCCGTATCCGTATCCAGATCCGAAACTTCATATCCATAACATCCCTGCACACATCACCTTTTTATTCCATTCCTCCTGTAATCATTTCACCTATTTACTACTTTTTATTTCATATTATCATTCCTCACACAATCTTTTCTTTAGTCTGCCTATCCTACAATAACCATCATCTTTACAAGAATATGAGTTTATTTATTTTCTCTAAGTCGTAGTATTGAGATTTAGAGTAGATACCACCGCGTGCCGCCCCACCGGCACCGCCACGTCGCGTCGCTTGGGAGCACCAAGTCGATTCCTCAAATGCGCTCTCAACTTATATTTGGATATAAGCGTACTCTTACGACGTACCTGCCATCGTGAATATTGCCTTCGCTGGTAAACGAAATTGGCTACAAAAACCGTCAGCTGTCGTCGTTCTCACGTTCATAATTCTCATATACTGCTTTAAACAAATATTTCATTATCTAAACATTTCTTCACCATTCTGCTGGTTGTTGATGTTTTTTTGTCAGACATCAAATAACTTGAGCCGTAGGTGCCCCCACCTACGGGTGTAGGTATATTTTGTTTCATTCGCTCGTGTAAGTTCGCTTTGTAGGCGTCTCTTTATTTTTATTAATATTTCGCTAGCTTTTGCAGAGATTATCGGCTTGGAGGCTGGAGGCAACTCTGTGCGTGACCTTATTTATTGCGAGTACACCACCGTGCCGCCGCGCGTTATGTGACCTGCGATCATTTTCACTTACAGCGTTCACGACCCTTTTTGTAGGTAATTATGATTCTTTGGGATATTTTATAGCGTTATTAGAATCATGTATAAACAAATAAATATGCTTAAAGGAACTACTTTCTAACTGCCTTATTGGTCTGTGATCGCATGCGCGACTGCTGTGAATGACGTCCTGGGTTCGATTACCTGGTCAAGAAAGTGTTTTTGTGTTTTTCCACCAGGAATGTCTCAATAGCAGTCACGGAGGCAGATATTGTGCCCTGCTGATGGCAATAGGCTCGCCCCCTATTACATGGGACTTAAACATAACTTGTAAAATGTGAATGTACTATTAGGTACACCTCTGCCTAACCCTTCGGGGATTACAGTCGTGATGTTATGTTATTTACTCTTTTTATCATAAATTATGTTAGAAGACTTAAAAAATAACGAAAGATAATTAAAAATGCAAATTAATGTGCAAGTGAGAATAGAACAAAATTTTATTTTGCACAAATGGGTAATCGACAATAGTTGTTATAAAATATCAAAGCTCAGCCATATTTTACTATTAGGTAAATATTATTCTATTAAAATATAAAAGTTCTGCACATAACAGGTCTCAGTTGTGATTTCAGTTCACGTCTGATGCTGAATGTAATCTAAAAGCATTTCCTTCCAACGAGAGAAAATCGTTTCGGAGGAAAATTTTACTATATCGACGGGGACGATCTTCTCTTTTGACGGCTGAAGAGCTTTGACTCAAAGACTAGGCTACACAAATATGTATATCGAGAGTCTAAGTATCCTAAAATCTGAATATAAACGTGATAGTTATGAAACCTTGTTGCTTTTTCACTCAATTCTGAGTTCATATTCGGTGCTCTCTAAACTTGAGCTTGATTTAGCGCTTAAGTACTGACAAGTTTTCAACGCTTCTGGTTATCGTCGATTCGTGGTACGCATTTGTTTCATAGACAGCAGATTGTGGGATGCTCCGGATTCGGCAAACCACTCTCAATATCCCAATCACAAGCACTGACGTTGTTATTACACTGAATATTGAGTAATCATAGTCACCATGCAAGCAACTTCCACACCTGCGGAAACCGATATTAGAAGAAAGTAACAAATGAGCCAGGTAACGGGGAGCACTAACGTTTTACGGTGTAGTATAACATAAAGGTCAGCTCGCGGCCGTGTGGGGTGCAGGGGGGGGGGGGGGGAAGCAGGTGCCGCCTGCCACCTGAAGGAGGCTGTAACCCCAGCGAAGCCGAGCTATCGCGTCTCCAATAAAACCAAGTGTATTGACGTTGCATAATAACTTATAACAGAACGACACAAACGCACTATGGACCGATGTTCAGAAGTTCCACACGTTCGCCATCTGAGTGAGTGTTACTCTGCGGATGAATGGTGGAGAAGCATGTAGTCAATGCTAGGCAATCAGATCAGATCAGTATGACATAGACAATGTCACCTGAACTCTGTTGAAGGACGCTATCGAGAATGATACAAAATAATCCTTCTACACCTTCATGTTTTGGTGATCAAGCGCTGCGCTTACATAACGCTGCTTTAGAGCTCACACTAGCACACCCCTACTACCTGTGAATGTCGACCCTATGACCTTATATTGTAAGGGTGATATCACCTTGAATGAGGATCTGAATTCCAAAGACGGTATAGTTGGAGTTATCTTTGATCGTGTGCTCCGTAAAGTATTTATTATGGGTGCTGTAGCTTTAAACAAAAGGAGCTTAGTGAAACGGAACCCTGATTAACACCTCGAGAATCTCTTACGAACACCTGGCGCAGGGTAGTGGGGTCGCTCGCTTCATACAATAGCTTGATCTGAAGTACGCAGTGCACAATATAGCTAAAACTTAATCACTTCGTAGGGTTCGCAAGAATCGTCCCTGTGTTTATATTGCGTGTACAGAAAACTGTGAACAACAGTATGTTGTAATATGTGTCGATTGCCAAGGCATTACATACCTTATTTAATGTAGGTCTATGTAATTCTCAGGCATTACATATTATCAGAACATTCTGCGGATGTAATCGCATATGACTAATGCAATTGCATAGAGCAGTGTGTTGTGATCGATCGCGAGCGGTTCGCTCGGTGTCCACTGAGCCGTGTAAGCGGATAGGGCAGCGCTCGTGCTCACACCGGCGGCACCGGCTCGGCACCGGCACGGCACGGCACGGCACCCGGCAGCCAGGCCGTGGCTCAGTGACATATCGCCCCCATACGCGATTTATGACTGAGTCAGACGTGCCGATGCATCGAGCATGCTTCTGATACTCGCTCATGAATCTGTACGTTACTAAGTGGAAATTATGACTATCATACTTTAACAGGATAATGTGAAATTGTAAATATTGTATTCGAATGTTCTCAGTTTAACGACTGGTTAAATTGTTATTAATGACTATGTTAGGGTTATGTTAGGCTTCCAATTCAATGAAGCTGTATACCAGTATTTTATTTATGAACAGTGACTGTCTAACTGACCATGGCAACCCAGTTATTAGGATTCACGGTACTTGGCAATTATTATGTTCTATCCTAGCTATTTTACTGTAGGGATAAACGGTACAATAGTATATGTATATTAACCCTGTTTATTCAATAAAATATTTATTTTTATCGGTTTCTTATGTAAACTCGAATTAGACGAAATATATAAGGTCCCATGGAAATAGGTGGACAAGTATTATTAACACAGCATTCAGTAAGTCTAACCAAAGATAACTAAACAAAAAAAAACTTTAAATAAAGTGTTTTTTTTTTACTCAAAGTAATAAGTAAATTGCCGGCACTCTAGAACAAACTCATCCTTTATGAGTAGGTACTTAAATGCGATTTTCTTATTATTTTTCTTACCATCGTCCTTATTTTGGTGGTCTGAATGATTTCTGAAATTTTGTCCACCTATTTTAATGGGACCTTATATATTTAGTTGCACTAAAATCACATAACCACTATGAAATAATGCAATGCTGACTTCAATTAAGTTTGGCATATCCGTACAATGTGCAAACGCCAGCACATGAAAAAGTTAACTGTAAAATATTCCCAAGTAACCTGGAATCTACTGCTTTAGCGACATATTTGAGGATCTACTATAGAATGAGCTGTCTGAGTGCGTCTCACTAATCCCGTTTCAAAATGCAGCCATTCAATATTGTAAGAATCTCTTGGCGTTCATTGTTCTCAAGAATCTGCCGCCAACTCAATCAAAGGTTCAATTAGCGGGCACTGTAAGGCGCGCGGTGTACGGGCGGCAGGCGAGGGGGGGGCAAGTTATGAATGAAGAGCTTATTGCGCGCTGATACGTGGCCACTCCCTACTACTTGCTCTAACAGCATTACTAAGGCTCCAACAGAGTTACTTGATTGATTCAGAGCCAATAAATAAAGCTTCGGCCCGGTCTTTCGATACGCTATTCCAATTTCAAGGTATAACAAGAATTTTGTTTGAGAAGTTTAAGATTGGATTGGAACTGTGCCCGATAAATGGGTATCGACTGTCCTCTGAAATACTGAAATCCTATATTCGGAACTGTCAAGAACACACCTATTGTACTGTAACCCTCTGTGCTCTGCTCCAGGACCACAGACGGTGAGTGTTTAGCTTCGACCTTGAAAGTAATTTTGTTCACGCTATGCTAAGTTTTATAGCACGCCATGTTGATTAGGCTCCTAATTTCACGGGCAGCGCTCACTGGCACCCAACGTGGGAGCAGCACTCAACGCACCCCGCGCCCCGCACTCCGCGCCCTGCGCACCGCGCCCCGGACGCTCTCGAACTGAACTGTTTGTGGTAATTGGACGAGCGCACAATGACATCGGTACAGAGAACAAGTGGATGAGGATCTCTACAATGCAAATTCAATGATATTGAGCAGAATAACAGAGTCTTTTGGTATGCGTGTTTTTCTGGAACTCAACACGCAATTTCTTTCAGAAGATAAATGTTCGGTTATTTGTTAGGTATCTTTAAAACAATAAAAAAATAAATACCTGATGGTAAAACGCAAAATCTTTTGCAGAATACTTCATGAATGAAACTTCTCATGCAAAGTGGGTTTATTTTTCGTGTATATCATGGCGTGGCTTGTCGTCGTTCAAGAATGTTGCGAGTGTGTGAAAACCAATTTTTGTTACGTTTGTTAAATGTTTTTTTTTTTGTTAATAAAATCAAGTGCCCGCCCTCACTTGCCAGTAAAATGTTTGATTATGGGAAAAAATACGGTAAAAATAAATATGATCATCTTCCTGCCTCTATCCTGTTTTATTCGACTAGGGGTCGGCGCAACTCATTTTCTTATTCCATCTCCCCTGTCAGACGTCACGGCATCATTACTCCTTTCTCTTTCATAACAGTCCTCACACAATTCCTCCATAACCATTAATAACCATCACTTTTTTAGTCACATTCGTTTCATTCCTCCTCATTACATGTCCATACCAAGATATACGACTTCCTTTAATATTTTTAACCGACTTCGAAAAAGGAGGAGGTTATATGTTCGAGTGTATGTTTTTTTTTTTATTTTTTTTTATGTATGTTACCTGATTTCTCCCCCATTTGTGGACCGATTCTCAAAATTCTTTTTTTATTTGAAAGATTATACTCCTGAGGTGGTTCCATTTTAATTTGGTGAAGATCTGGTGCTGATCTTCGGAGATATACAATGGAACTCTTCAAAAATAGGCGGCAAATCTGTATTAATTGCTGGAATCGCTTGGATGTTTATTGAATATACATTATCATGACGTAACATCACGCCTGTATGCTCTGAGGGGGTATGCAGATGTGTACAATACACATATTTTTAGTTGTTATATATGAATTACATAGACACGTATGACGTGTTTCGTGCTTTTTCTGACGCTATTCAAGTATTCGCATCTAGCAGTCATCACTTGTCTTCTTGCTCTTAACCGTTGAGGAGTAGTACCACTCCTCAACGGTTAAGAGTTGAAAGCAAAAATAGTTGAATCTTGAAGGTTAAGGGTTAGGTTTCTTGGTTGAATGTTAAATGCATAGTAAATGTTTGTATGGTTTGGATGAGGTACGCACAGAACCGGGAAGTGTGGCAGAAATAAAAATAGGTAAAAAAACTTTTTAAGTTAAACGGTTTTATGTTAAACATACATTGCAATGTTTAAGATAAATGTACTAAAAACCGTTGAGCCCTTTCATTTGATACCCATATTGATGGGATTGATAAAACCTACGTTATCCGCCATTTTGTAGCGGCCGCCATCTTGGATTTCAATTTTTTATAATATATTGTATTTTGCTTGTTGAGCCCTTTCATTTGATACCCATATTGATGGGATTAATAAAACATAAATTATCCGCCATTTTGTAGCGGCGGCCATCTTGAATTTATAATGATAATGAATAAACATAATTCTATTGTCACCAAAATCCAAAGTGTATACAAAATTTCAGATTAATCGGTTGACAGGAAGAGGGTGAAAATTGAATTACTAAATTTGACCCAAGAATAATAAATAAAACAAACGGGGTGAGCTAAATAAAACCGTTTAATAATAAAAAGGGGGGGCCTATACTCAGCAGTGGGTGATTCCGGGCTGATATGATGATGATGAAATATTTGTATAGGATATATATATATAATATATAGGTACTTATTACAACTAAAAATGAAAAAATAAAAAAAACTTTTTTGCAAAAAAAAACAACCGACTTCAAAAACACCAAAAAGAGAAAAATAAACTTATGAAGAAAAATCAGCTTCTGAAGTCGGTGGCTAAAACATGAAGTCAAACAAACAAAAGTCACCGACTTCAGAAGCTGATTTTTCTTCTTAAGTTGTTTTTTGAAGTCGGTTGTTTTTTTTTTGTGTAACATATTATTATGCGTATGGCGGACATCGAGTCCTTGGATAATAATATAATCTATATAAATTAGAATCAATCAAGTCACCTCTTGCTTCAAACTATGATGTTTCATGATCCGTTGCACGATAAAATAGAAATATCACATTGCAAAATTGTTGGTTTTTCCTCAGTAAATAAGACAGACTTGGCCAGTTTTTCTACGCTGTAAGCTCGACACGTATCGTGTTTCTAACGAACCATAACAAGGTGTTCTGTGTCTTAATATCAAGACTAAGTAAACTGTAGTCCAACAGGTTAACCAGGTCGGACAGCGCGGCCGTGCCCAGCGCCCAGCGGTACGTATACCAGTGGTAACTGTATCCTGTAACTAACACGTTACCTATCGCATCACTCGCGGCACTTCATACCGTGAGACAGCTGTCAGCTGACAGAGGGCTGGTCACTCTCTCTCATAAGTATTAAAAATAACTGTTGGATTAGGTAGGTATCCGTAGTGTGTGCATAGTACTAGTATTTTCATACATTTTTATGATTTTTACAATCGGATAATTGTCGTCTGCCAGGAGCAGAACTCCCAGTTTATTCGGACATATCATGCGTTAACATTTCCTGGAAAGGCTTTTGATACTAGAATAGGTGGAAGGCAACACGCTACAGAGTAACCGCCGACAAGATGATCCGACGCGCTCGAGAAGCCTGTCGGATGCAGCTTGTAGCAAGCGATGCACACCGCAGATGACCGTATGAATTTACAAGTCATAATTACATGTGGTTTGTAATTCGTGTGGCATACAGTAAAAAGCTGTAATTTAAAAAAAAAACAAACACTTATTATTAATTTAGTTATATTATCATAATTTGTTATAGAAAGTTTAACACCGGTATAAACAAGTCATTACTATATTACTTGAGTAAATGTCATTGTTTAAGATACGACTTTTTCTCTGTAGTTTAGTAATTACTATCAAACGTTAAAATTCTTAGTTTTGCTTTCATTGACGGTTCTAACTTCGTTTAAATTCTTGCCCATTGCATAAAAATATTTGCATACGTAATTACTTAAGTTCAAGTAATTACTTTAACTTGACTATAAATACGGATGTAAAAGTTAGCGCTAGTCAGGCCACGGTCAAGTAGGTAGTATACGAGTAGGTAGTTAATGTACTTGAGCGCAGTTAAAGTTGGTAAACGACGCGACGTTATAGATTCTGAAATACTCGCCATCACCAAATATTAACATGATTATCTTCGTTCCAGTAAACGAAATAATCCGTTAAAAATACCTGAAGTGAAAAAAAAGTCTTACCATTTGCATTACATATTTGAATCGTGTCCGCAGTTTGCGCTCCGCTCGCTCCCGACTTATGAGCTAATCCGATTACTCAGTAAACAGTGAACGTTTTTTATTGTAGCTCGCTGTACCGCGGCCGCGGCGTGCGCTACGCTGATGTACTTGCTTCGCTGTCAATTTGCATCGCGCTCGGAGCCGCCATTAAATGCTGCCAGCTTTTCGTTTATTAGCCTGTTAAAGCTTGACGTTTTCTATTTCATTACGCCGCGCGCCGGCACTAAGCCATACAATCCCTGAAAAAATGCAGATCTCTGCAGCACAGATTTCTTTTTGCATGGCGCCATTATAAGGCACTTACTTTCTGAAATTGTTGAAATTTGTGTTTTTGTGAACCAAATATTGGTTAAAACTCATTCTTATTCTCTCAATTTTAAAACCCTTCACAGCATATTTGGATAAAAAGCCAGTAGTCGTATACTAAGTGAGTGGGGTACTGCTAGTCTGTGGGCACATTAGGTGTCGACAGGTAAGGCGTCGCTCGCACTCGATCCGGTGAGATTACTGTAAGCCGCTGATTCCACTCCGCCGCGTGCGCGTTTACACGACTTACGACAATAGTCGTGCGTATTATACCGACACAGCTACCTACATAATATGTGTGAGGACTGAGGACTTCCTCGCGAGTGATGCGAGGGATCTCAACAAGTTCACACAAAGACGTGTTGTGTCACTCACAGGTCACAGCAGTTTAAACCTATTCAGTAGTACGATGGGCTCAAAGGTCGTTCAGTAAATAAATGTGGTAAAATGAACTAACTCTTTGGAAGCGCCAACTTTTCTCATTTTAGGGTAGGAGAGAGGTAAGTAGGTGCTGAGGGGGGCAGGGGCAAGACAGGATGTCGTTAGTGTAAGACCGGCAGGCGCTTTGTCCCGTCTCCGTCCTTAGTGCGGGAGATCGCCACTAATACTATACTACACACACATTTGAGATTACTCATTTGTAGAAGACATTGCCCATCATTATAGTTACGTGGTTTGTCACGCTATAAACACATACCGTTGGTTAAATCGGTGGTCAGTAAGGATAGCGCCACGCCAGCCGCACAGTGCATTGTCCGCATTATATTATGGTAGCAAGTTGATAGGTAATGTATCTGCCGCACGTGAAGCCTCATACATTAGGAGTAATTTGTTGATAACGTCACAGTTACACGCTACGTAAACTACACAACTGTTGCATTTCGCCACTTTTTACTATAAACTGTGATAAGTCACAGAGTAAATGCTACAATGGTTGCACCGGCAGGAACGCGCGTCTGTAGCGTGACTGTGGCGTGTCTGTGGCGGGTCTGTGTATGTGTTACGGTCAGGTTGACCCATCGTGTACGATCCTAGACGTTCTTTATGAGCGCTCGATGTCACGCTACTCTCAAAGGCTTTTAGACGCTCTGTAAACTGATATCACAAATAGAAGTACCTACATGTATGTACTTGTTATGTACTAGCGATAGACGGGCCATTGTTTAGCCGGCTACAAGTTCGTTCACACCGACCGGCTTGGAAAGAAGAGCAGATTTTGTATCTCGTTTAAAACAGAATTTTGAATCGTTTTATTTTTAATGTCACTTCTTTTGTTCTTGAAGCAATTTGCTCTTTTACAATATGTGATAAAAATTTGCTTTCCTCTCCGAGCCGGTCGGTGTGTCGGACGGCTCGGACCCTTAGTTATGTACGGCTTGAAACCTTCGAGCCTCGTCTTGTATAAAATATTATTTGATAGTTTCTACTCTTACTTTACATAAAAATGTGTAAGTGAGATTATTGCTTTCATTCTTAACGGCGGCCGTATGCCGCTGACCATAGACTATAAACCACTCCGGCCGGTGTACATCTAGGATCTATTTGCAGAAACCTGCTCTTTAAAACTTAATTGAAAAGCACTGTCGCACCATGCGGACGTTATGATTGTTTTCTACCTTTTCTCTCGCCATCAAACGTAAAAGTTTGGCGAGTTTACAATTAAGCAACACCTCTATATTATTATTTCGAAAAAAAAAGCATCAGTTACAAGGTGTATCTATTGATTTTTTCTCAAAATCGTCTAACACAACGAGTCCGATACAAGGACGACCGACTTGCAGCTCCATGAATGTAACCGTAATAAAATAAATCAGCTTATTGTTCGGTAACATTACAGCCTACACGACGTCAATGTTCCCGAACAGTTTTATGTCAGCATAAACCGGGATTTTAGTAGGTGTAAGTAAATGTATGGGCCTATTAATCTCGGCAGCCGGTCCCGTACAAAAAGTCAGGTGACGCGTGGAAACTCATAAAAGGTAAATAGCAAGGCGCCTCCGCACCGCGGGCCCGGCTAGGGTTGCCACACTCGATACTTGCAACACACTCTTGTGGCGAACATAATATTATAGTTTCCCATGAACTAAACACTAAACTTACCGACTGTCCAAACTAAGAACCAGCAAACAGGGCATAATATAATTGCGTCGAGGGGTGAGGCAAGGTCACGTTATGTCCCCGAAATTGTTCACCAATGCACAGGAAGCACTGGAGAATATGTCTAAGACTAGACACACATCCTCCAGTGGGAAGTACTAGCTAGTTTATCTCACACTTGAGGTGACATCGTCATACAACCTGGATCGCTGCACAACTTGCAGCAGACGCTGGATGGCCTAGTTGATTATTCAAATACGCATTGGTCTCAGGACTTGGTAAAATTCAGGTTATTTTCAACGAATACGTCACATATTGCTGTGAAAGGTGGTTGTTTGAAAAAATGTCTAGCTCGGGCAAACTGCAGATTGGTAAAAAAAACTTTGAGAGGAGGACTAACCGAAGGATTCAGCTAGCCTGGGCAGCATTTGGTAAACTGCGTCGGGTGTTCTCTGCATAAAAGTTGCCGACAATTATAGACTTGGCGTGCGATTGAGGAGGCCTATCCTATGTGAGTATCTAGCAGTGCACTGCTGTAGCTGATGATGATCATAATTATATACAATATTTTTGGTTCATATTTACAAAATATTGGCCATTTACGAACGAACCATACACGAGTACTGAAAGAGAGATTTTTACCGAGAGTGAGTAGGCAAATACTTTACTTACAAATATAATGTGGCGGAGAAAAAAATTAAATCAACTTGTCTGAATCTAAATGTTTGATACTAATCGCATAACGTAGGCCTCGCCTAAATGTTGGTGTGAAAATGTTTTATTTTTTAGTCCAAGGTGCCCAGACGAGCTGAATCCTAACGTAGCCTGTAGGTATTACATTACACGTATTAGGCATAACAGGGTCAACCCTATCGGTATCTCGGCATTATAAATAACATTTATAGGTGCTCATTGTTCTGGATGGGGGTGAGGCGTCTCTCCGCGAATAAGGTCAAGGAGCAGTTTAACCTGAGTCAGCCGGTTATTGCCTCCATTGTGCTGCTCTCGACACCGCGTCGTGTCGCCACTCGCAGCCACTCACAGTCACTCGCAGTCACTCGCAGTCACTGGCAGTCAGTCGCACCCTCAGCAACAGTTTCCACTAACATGCCAATAAAAACATGCTAGGTTACCACACTTTCGATTTTTTGTGACTATTGTGAATGATCTACCTTTACCAACTATATTATTCCTGTCAAGGGCAAAGGGCAAGCCCTGTAGCATTTGTGGCCGCCGCAACATCGTTTTTTTTCTTCCATGTTTCCCTGTGGTGGACTCAATTTTTGATGTGAATCATCTATATGCCGAGATCATCAACTCTCTGAATTTCAACATACAAGTATTTGTATAGGATATTACAACTAAAAAATTAAAATTAAAAAACGTGTGGCACTCGGAGACTGCCGCGGTAAATCTATTGCATAGCATTTTTTATCAACTTATGCAATAATAGGTATTAATAGTGTAATTACACACCAAAATAATTATTCATTCAAAAAATTTGAACAAAAATAACGATATTACGAGTTTGATCTTCGAATTTCGCGCGATGTACATTATATAAATCAAAACTAACCTTCATAGACTAACTAAGCTAGTAAGAAACTCTATGACAGAAAATTTAAAAGAAAAAGTATTGACAGACTGACGTAAGTGTCATAACATTCAAAAAAATTAAAATTATTTATTTTATTTTAGATATTTTATAAGAAAACTAATCGTTTTACACCGATTCGCAGAATAGTAATGCAAAAACCAATAAATAAAATAAAATAAAATATCTTTATTTCAGACCTAAGCAGTCCATACGTAGTTAGTGGTTAGTAAAGAAAGATACGCCATGTTCATACTGAATGACGTTCAGATATCGTTGCGTTGTCATTAAACGGCTGAATGCCAACGTCAGACTACGACAGCGATAGATAATACGGAACATAATAAGATAGAAAGAGATAGCTAGTTTTTGTGTGTTGCGCTTGAAGTACACTAAGTATCATAGAGTCGATTTACCACAGAAGAGACATTGAATTTTTATGACTGTTACCAATGTACAGCTACTAAGTACTGCGAATGATTATTAATATTTTTACAATTTAAATTATATTTTAGATAGGTACTATCGAATATTTGTATCAAATTTCAGACGCTTGAGTCCTTTTGGAGTAATATATTTATCTTCTTCTTTAAAATGTGCTGAATAAATTGTGCTACGTTTACTAGGCATCCAGTCAGGTTCACTTCTTTCCGCCATAACTATGCTAACCCATTTATTTTTTATCAAGTCATCACTTGGAAATCTGTAAAATAGTAAAACATTATGAGAAAATATGTTTTATCTAGGTACGTTACTACGTACATTCGAATTTTACTAATAAAATATATGACAGCCCGCTATTACTTATCTCATTCTATATAATTTTAATCATAATAATTGAAAGCGCAACGCTATATATTGTGCCTACCATTTCGCTTCTGTTTGATTAATCTATGACGCATGCTATTTGTCTCTGTCACGCAGCAGATTGTCATCCTATTCTCTATCCTTTTCGAACCATCATGTCAATAATACGAAATTTATTTGAAAATGAGAAATAAATCGTGAAAACAATACAAATATGATATATTTTTATTATACTTACGTATGGTATGAAACTCCAAAACTCTTATTTTTCTTGGAACCATAGTTTTTGCACTTTCTTATGACACAACATGGCATTTTTGTTACGCCGCGGACTCGACTTACTTCGCTCGCTGCTATAACCCGACTAAATGAAACTGCACCAATTAGCGTAGTTTGTCCTCAACAATTTGTGCGTGCTAATGCGATATCTACCTCTTTTTATTTATAATATTATTGGGTTAGTAACAAACTGTGCTTACATGCTATGTTAGTGTTGTTAGTACTTAATCCTATTTAACATAAACCTATACCTAATTCTACCCAGTGCCTTTGGATGGGGCAGTCCACTCTGCTAACAATCATTTTCAGGATGCTGTTATGAGTGCTACGCAAACGTTGCAGTAGGGAAGCCGCTTTCTTACGCATGATGGCGTGAAAGCCATCCGTACGTGCTTCAGCAAACATTCCCGACGCACTGCAACGTCGCGGCAACCGCAACAGCATCCTGAAGGCATTGTTGTATTGCACGCGCAGGACGTTGTAGGCTCGGCTCGTATATGACACCCATAGGCCGCTCGTGTAGAAGGACTGACAGAACGCTTTAAATAAACTGACTTTGACGTTTGCCGTGCAGCGAGCAAACCTACGGGCGAGCATATTGCTCCTCACCGACAACGCCCTGCGCTCGCGTTCTATATCCCCATCATCACGTAGGTCACTGGTGACAACATGACCCAAGTATTTAAATTGATGATTGAGTCACCAATTTTAATTCAACGCCGTTGAGATATACTGGAGGTACACGACGGGGCTGTTGTTTAGGTGCCGTAAACAATAACACCTCACTTTTATTTGAGTTGTATTTAAGGCCGTGCACCTCCGCATACGTCTCGCAGATCGTGAGAAGCTTCCTCAGTCCACTCATCGAGGGACTGAGCAACACCATGTCGTCCGCGTAACTTATGTTATTGACACATATACCGTCTATATGACAGCCGACATGAGTGCTGCTCAGCCGCTCGATGAGCTCATTTACATATAAATTAAATAACAGGGGGGAGCTTAACCCCCCTGCCTCACACCGCATTCCATTCGATACTCATCCGACAGAGTACCGACCCATCTCACCCGATTTGTCTGGTGAGCATACCAGTACCGGAGAAGCGCTGTGTACTCCACCGGCACACCCGTGCCCCTCAACTTGTCCCATAGCACATCATAGGAGACAAGGTCGAAAGCTTTCGACAGGTCAAGGAAACACGCGTATACCGGCGTCCTCCTCATGGTGTAGTACTTGACGGTGTGCTTCAGGCTGAGAATAGCACTCTCGGTGGACACGCCCGCCTTGAATCCGAACTGGGCGTCGTGCACTTTAACATGTTCTGAGAGGCAGCCCTTCATCAGACCGTCAAGCACCTTCGCCATGGTGGTAGCTAGTGAGATGGGTCGATAGTTGTTCATATCGGATGTGTCACCAGTCTTGTTTTCAACTATAGGGACCACAATCGTCCGCATAAGTGGTTCCGGTAAGTAAGAATGACCAAGGCACAAAGTGAAAAACAGTGACAAAACTCTAGGCAGATGGACTCGATGGGCATGTTTAAAATGTTCGACACTGAGACCATCGTGACCCGGCGACTTCCCACGCTGCATCCCTGAAATAATTGAAGCCACACTCTTGGCAGGTATTTTCGTGTTCCGCTCAGTCTCAATGGTCTCAGCATCGTTTACTCCACGAGACGCCGAGCCCAAGAGTGACCGCACAGAAAAGTGGTCCCTAAAACTATCCGCAATATTCTTGTGGTCAGTAACACCACCGACGCTCACCGGGAGACCCGGTCTCACATTCATTTTATTCGTATTCTTCCAAAAATGCCGAAAGTCTTTGTTCGCGTGGTTGAAAGCAAGGAGATTCATTTTAAGCTGATCCTGCCTGTTCTGACACCACTTGAGTTTAGCCTTAAAATGTCTCCTTGCCTCCGCCATATCATGAAATATAGGACCATTGGCTGGGCGACCAGCCATTGTCCACACCTGAAATCTAAGCCGGGCCTCGCGGTGAGCGTCTGCGACATGTTTGTTCCACCCCGTGACATAGCCACCCTTCCTTCGACACTTTATCCTATAAGTCTGTACGGCCGCCTGTTCCAGTACATTCACAATATCAGAGTACATTTTATCAAGAGCTGAACAATGTTCTTTGTGTTTACAAAACTTATCACAACAATCACTCAGCTCCTGAGGAATATCAATAAGTCTCAGCCTAGAGTGACAGAGATCGTGGTACTCGGTTATCTGCTCAGACGTCCTTTCACCCCACACAGCTCGATTTACATGATTATTACTCTCTACAATTTTACAGTTAATTTTTAACAAGTCACATTCAATCACAATCGGGAAATGGTCGGACCAATACATGTCATACAGTACTGTGACACTAGCGACTGATTGCTGGGCAGATTTAGTGACGATGCAGTGGTCCAACCATCTGTTACAGCCATGTGATTCACTTGTGAAAGTGTAGGTATCACTGTCACACATCTCCACATCTACACAGACCCAGCTGTGATCTGAACAAAAATTTATCATTTCATTATAAAACAACTCATTCGGATGTGCATTATAGTCTCCCATGATGTAAAAAGCCTCAATTCCTTTATTTTCCTCTATTTCTATAACTGAGCGAATAGCACTAAGACAGGCTGTGAACTCAGGAAGATTATCACTCGAGTTTGTTGGCATGTAAACACTAAACACGACTACAGATCTAGTACTTACGGTTATTCTGACCGCGCACACTCGCACATTATTAGAGATTAAACGAACTTACCTGTGAGTGAAGTTCGATCCTAATTATATGAAGGCTTCGTCCGAAGAGATTAGCATTTGATACACTTGTAGTAACGCCTAGTACACACCATTCCACACTATTTTGAGAATATTTGATTTCTTCTACCTCCATTTTTTTTAATTTTTTGAAATTTATTTTGCTGAGGGTAGATTAGTTCACTTGATTCCTGCGCTCGCAATCCGTCTCATTTAGTTTAGAGTCTAGCCCATTAACTTCATATTTTACGATTGATAGGGGTAGACACCGAACGAGTGGGTGGGAGGGTTGCTAATCTCTTCGGACGAAGCCTTCATATAATTAGGATCGAACTTCACTCACAGGTAAGTTCGTTTAATCTCTAATTATATTTCAGGCTTCGTCCTCGAGATTAGCATTTGATACACTTGTAGACTTTTAGAGATATGAATCGTAAAATATAATTGAATGAAATCCAGGGCTTTAAGTTGCAAAGTATTTAATATTGTTGTAATCAAAACAAAAAATATTAATTATTAATTACTTAATTTTACAATTGTTCTAATTACTTAGGTAACTAAACGGTTTGCTTGTTAATTGAATCATTCATAATAGCCAAACCAAAACAATCATTAGATACATTATCATTAACAGGTCTACTGTAGAATTTTGCGAATGCCTGGGAGTTGTGGCTCCAACCAGCAGCTCTCCTAATCTGGTCAATATTAACACCTAGCCTCTGCGCAGCTGATGTGGCAGCATGCCGAGTACTATGCGCAGTGAACGTGGAAGTATCAATTCCGCTTAAACTTAGGGTATGCTTTATCCATCTAGATAAAGTTTGTGCACCTACCGATTTATGAGGTTTTATAAAACTGATGAATAAGGTGTCAGTATTGATTCTAAGTCCCTCTGTCATTTCGAGGTAAGTGAGTATAGCTTGTGCTGGGCAAATCTCTGGCTTTTTATCAAAAAACGGAATAACTAGCATGGGTTGAGATGCCCCAATTCTAGAAGTTTTTATAAGGTCGGGAATTTTAATTTTAATTTCTTTAGGAGTCCTTTCAATATTACGAATTTTAATTTTTGACAATGTTTGCACTCTATGTGCAGTAACGAGAGCTAGCAGAGTAACTAATTTCTTTGAAATTTTTTCAAGGCTTAGATCTTGGTTAGGGTACCATTTTTCTAGATTATTTAATACCAGAGACGTGTCCCAGGTCTCGTTATACTTAGGCAGAGGGGGCCTAGAACGAAATACCCCTTTAAAGAATCTTTTTAAATCTTCATTACCGGAAATGTTTTCTTTAGTAATTAAACTTAAAGCCGACCGGTATGAATTTAAAGTGCCGTATTGGGCACCACCATTATACGCTAAAGTTAAGAAGTTCATAATATTTGGAATTGATACCTCATACATGTTCAATTTATTCTCATTACAATAAATGAACCACTTTTTATAGCACCCTTCATATTGTTTATAAGAGTTCTCCGAGAGTGAATTAAGCAATATATCCATAGATGAAGGTGGGATACCTCTTCTTATCATCGCCTCGCGGATAAGATCCCTGCCACCAGGGTAATGCTGTTGCGCATGTGGCGCCGACTGAAATCGGTAGATAAAATTAAATTTTCATTAGCCCTGAATATTACCATTTCCGACACTAAAAGTCTTTTAAATAATGGGTACCACGGTTGTGTTGGCCAGTGTGGGACAACCACTATACCCTTGGCGTTGTCAGACTGAATTTTCCGTAATAATTTTAATATCATAGTAAACGGTGGAAACGCATAAAAATAAAATTCTGACCAAGAAATTGTAAAAGCATTTACAGCGTACGCATCCGGATCTCTATGCCACGAGACGTATCTTGGGCATTTATTATTTAATCGACTGGCGAATAAATCTATGTTTGGGGGACTAAATATTGTTACAATTTTACTGTAGGCATAGTTTGCAAGTTGCCACTCAATATCTGGATGCGTACGTCTTGACTCTTGATCTGCTTCAAAGTTCTCAGAAGATCGAATATATGAAGCGAAAACATATAGATTTCTATGTTCGCACCATTGCCAAAGTTGCCTTGTAACATCTGTCAAATGGGGGAACTGGATGCCTCCCATCCTATTAACGTAGGAAATAGCGGTGGTATTGTCAATCCGAAGAAGAATCTGAGAGTTAGAATAATCCTTGGCAAATATTTTAAGGCCAATATAAGCGGCCACAATTTCTAGATAATTGATGTGTTGACTGATTTCAGCGTCTCCCCACAGGCCACTAGCTCTCTGATCACCACACGCAATTCCCCACCCCGTTGTTGAGGCATCCGAGAAAATTTCAAGGTCATATTTATCTACTTTAATTTTACAAACAGAATGGTCGATAGCATGATCCCACCATTCGAAGTCTATTTTTAATGAATTTGGTATATTCATAACTGATTCATAATTATTATTTGTATTTTTTAAATAAAGGTATTTACATCTTTCAAAAAGTTTTGTATACAGCCAGCCATACTCCACAGCTGGGCAGGCAGACACCAAGAGACCAACAAAACTTGCAAAGGCTCTGACTTTGCATTGTTTTAAATTTTTCATTTTTGTTATTTCAGATTTGATTCTATTAATTTTATCTTTTGGTAATGTGACCTGAAACTTTCTCGTATCTAAAACATATCCTAAATATCTGCAAGTGTGGGAAGGATTGAAATTACTTTTTTCCCCATTTATGATAAAACCAAGACTCGTCAGGAGATTTTTGGTTTCTTGCAGGTTTTTGTAACAAGTTTGATAATCATGGCCAATAAGGCAAATGTCATCTAAATATATTGTAGATAAGTATCCACGTATTCTTAATAATTTCATGACTGGTTTCATAACCTTTGTAAATACAAACGGAGCAGTATTTAAGCCGAATGGTAAAATATTAAATTCATAAATAGAATGCTCAAACTGGAACCGGAGATATTTTCGATCATGTTTATCAATCTTAATTAAATAATATGCGTCCTTTAAGTCGATAGTGCATAAGTAACAATCTCTTGATATCAGTTTTAGTACTGTTCTCAAGTCTTCCAGTTTAAAGTGATTGGTATCGATAAATTTATTCAAAGATTTTAAATTTAAGATAAAACGCATCTTTCCGTTGGACTTTGGTATTAAAAAGATGTTTGACAAATATTGGTCGGACTCGGCTTCACATTCTGAAATAGCTCCTAACGATAATAAATTATCGATGGATTCAATGAAATGTGCTCTTTCTGACTCGGAATATTTCCGGATACTAGGAGGTACTGCCTGAAATGGTGACCGAGAAAAAGGAATTTTATAACCCTTTATATATGAAAGAATCATTGGATCATGAGTGATCATTGACCATTCTTTATAAAATAAGGACAATCGACCAGCAGGTTTTACCTGGTTTAGCGACGTCTGTAGTTCTGTCGCTGCTGCGGATGCTGAGACTGCTTGGACGAGCTGGCTGGCTGATTGGTCGATGTCGTCGCAGGCTCCTTCATCCTTGGTGGACCCTTCGGCCTGCGCGTCGGACCCGGATTCCTCCAGTTTAAATTCCTTGAAGGATTAACTGTGTTCTGCGTAAACTTCTTATTGAGAGGTTTAGGTGCCGGAGGTTTAAGATCTGTACCAGATTTAGTGATGGCTTTTGCAGTTTTAATGGTTTCGGCTAAGTTCTCGCCGAAAAGAAGCTTATCAATCTTTGTATTTTGTAGCTGCTCTCTAACATCTTTCTTTACCGCATTCAATAGGAAGTTTCTCCGTGTCACAGAGTCAGCGTGTTGACAGTCGCAGATGATACGCGTAGAATCCATTAGAAGTTTGAGTAGAGGTGTATTTTTCTCCTTCGCAGATAATATAAGCGTTATGGCTTCTCCTAGAGAAGTAATGGCTAAGGTAAGTTGTTTTTGTTTACTTTCAATAGCTTTATCGCGTTTAGCAATAATATCTGAGACAGCTGCTTTTATTTCTGCATTCAATTCAGGAGGATCAATCAACTTGGCATTTTCAGGAGTTAAATAATTATCTTTAAGTTCCTTACGCAGCTCTTTCGATATCCCAGTCGTAGTCCAATGTTGAATTCTTATCGACAAATCTTTTTGTATATCTCTTCCGTATTTTTTCTCTGTTGTAGGATCTGTGCCTAATATATCCAACAGCTCATTATCAAGTCCTGAGTCTTCTGTTGCAGGTATCATCGGGTCTGCAGCTGGAACAGGCTCTGGGACTACGAGTGGTGAAGGGTCCTTAGGATCCGGCGGAACTATCACAACAGACTGAATCTGGACAGAGCTTTCATCTCGTGATGTGCTGGGGATTGGATCTGGTTCCGGCTCCACCTCGGGCTGCGTTAAGTCTACATCTGTTTGTAGCTCAGGAGAAGACTGATATAGGCCTGACATGTCCGCTTCATTGTTTAAAAACTCCATACATTCTCCGTCTGAAAAGGAGACGTAAAGTCCCATGTAGCCTGGCAATGCGAGTCAATATTATATTGTAAGTGACAGTCCCAAGTTATGATAACACGTACTGTCCACAAACAAACTTATCAAGCACCATGAAACAGTCCCAATGTACTGATCGGTGGGCCGGGAAGTGACTGCATTCACTATGCTATACTGCACACACCATATTATCATGGTAACAATAAAATGTTGTTTTCATTGTGTTAAAATTCTTTACTCACTTGTGAGTTAAATAATGATAGTAAGACTGAACTAAATTGTTAGTAGGAAATTAACAGTAAGAAACAGTCCCAATGCAAGCAAGTACTGTCCGCAAACTATTATTCCCTAATTAGAGAATAATTAAATATTAATAAGTCTGGCCCATATTAGTGAAAAAATCAGTCCCATTGTACTGTCCGTAACACTAATTTTTTGAGCAGAAATAAAACTACAAATACCTATATTAGTTTATAAACTAAACAAGAAGTAAAATAGGTAGCTCGTCTATTTTCATTTTAATAACCTAACAGATCACTATGCAATCTAATTGAAACAAAATTTGTGCATAAGTAGGTCAAACACTGATTCTTAATATAGCATGAAGAAAAACAAAAAACATACCTTGTAACGGTGAACGCCAGCGCAAACTTGTTGTTGACGATAACTCTGAATCATCCGAGTAATAACGATCACGCGATCGACGCCGCTTGCGTCTTAATTTTTTTTCTAATCTCCTAATTTTTTGTTTTATACGATCACAATTATCACCTTTTCTTTTAGGCATTATTATACATAACAATAACACTAGATATTAAAATAACTTTTTTCGAGCGAGCGAGTGTGGAACGGCGCGGCACTAAAAAGCGAATGAGACGGATTGCGAGCGCAGGAATCAAGTGAACTAATCTACCCTCAGCAAAATAAATTTCAAAAAATTAAAAAAAATGGAGGTAGAAGAAATCAAATATTCTCAAAATAGTGTGGAATGGTGTGTACTAGGCGTTACTACAAGTGTATCAAATGCTAATCTCGAGGACGAAGCCTGAAATATAATTGCACTCAATCGGCAACACTGACTCAAACGCACTTTTACGCCACAGAAACGCGACGCCACCGTATGGCCTCCCGCTCAAAAGGCCCGCCGATGTGTCCACAGCCGACGTCCCGGTGTACCCGAAGCTGTCATCAACCGTGCTGAGCAACGGCAGATCGTGTGGCAGCAACCATGTCTCTTGAAGGGTTAGTGACCCTAACTGCTATGCCGGAGGTCGTGGGTTCGATTCCCACCCAGGACAAATGTTTGTGTGATGAGCACGATCATTTGTTCTGTGTCTGGGTGTAATTTATCTATAATATGTATGTATTTAGAAATATATAAGTATGTTTATCAGTTGTCTAGTACCCATAACACAAGCTCTGCTTAGCTTGGGACTAGATGGCGTTGTGTGATAGTTGTGGAATATTATTATTATTATTATTTATCACGTCTGCCGACCGACATAACGCTCTTATGCCTTCCATAGACCTCTTGAATGACTTGCAATTAAAGCTTGCTATCTTACTAAGGCTGTCCATTTTTGATATCTATATTTTCATGTACATCTTCGTTTACTCGCCTCATTGGAAAGTGCACAAAACGCCTAAATGATACTCCAGATGGCCACAACTTACCATCTAAAAATGTATCAATTTTATACTTTGTTACAAAAAGTTTGTAAGCATTATAGTCTCTTTCCTGTTTCATTTTAATTTTAATTAGTGTAACTCGCTCTCGAGTTTTCTCATACACGTAGTCTACAATAGCCTGCTCTGACACCGCCTTATGCACATTTGATATAAATATCGGTACTTTCGTGTCCGCCGCTCTAAATTGTACACTTTTCTCCTCATTATTAACAGCCGCACTTCCTCTCTGACTAATAAACCGATTTTTATGTCTCCGCTTCTGTACAACGGTCCACTCTTCCATATTATTTAATATTGGTCGTTCAACGTCCTTCTGCATAACCTCAGAAAACGAGGGACGCTTCTCATTTGACACATTCATTTGTTTACATTCATTAGCTGCGTCTTGATGGTTTATTGTACTCTGTGGTGCTTGTGTTCCCGGTGCGCTGGTACGTGACGACTTCGTTTTATCAGTTGACAGTACGTAACCATCTGTCTCACTCACACCCGCCATAGGTCCACTCGCCGCGACCGGCGACGACGCAGGCGGCGGTTGCACGGGGGAAAGAGATGGGTAGCTCGCACTGCGATCGACCGCTGTTTCATCACCGCATAATGTGGGGTAATGCCATCGGCCCGCTGTCGAAGTTTTTAAATCTACCTTCTCTTCTAATCGTGTTTACATTTCTCTCCTGATTTACAAAAGATGATGTCTTATAATGTTCGTGAATCCGATCATTTAATTCACTTTTGGTAGCGTATTGGCAATGAAAATCTTGTATGTTCTTTTCAAGTAGAACTATTCTTTTGAGTAAAACTGTAACGTCGATATGATCGAACGTTACGGGCGGTAGTTTTTCCAATCTTCTGGCCACAAAAATCGGAATCTCTTCTGGATCTGTCTCCTTAATCAAGCAGATGATGTCGTCCAAGTCTCGTAATGTTCTTCCTGTCCGCTTTCGCGTCGTCGGCCTCTGGCTCAACGATTCAAAGAGTAACGACTTCGCAGATTTAATGTCCTCCGCACTAAAAGCACTCTCACATATTTGAACTAGGCTTTGCTCATCCATTACATCCTGTTTATTTTGGATAAACGCTAACACCTCACATATCACAATGTTACAACTCGCACATTTAAGCCTCTTAGATACGTTATTCATTTTTGCAACCGAGATGCGCGATCTAGCTTGCGCACGCGTTCACGGTCGGGACCGGACTGAAACGGAATAAAACTTATGATAGATGCGTAATAATAATAAAATGAATGTTTATAGAGTACTCACTCCTCACTCATTTTCTTTCACTATTTTTTCGTGACTTTCTTCATTAATAAATGCACTTTGTTTATTCATATTTAAAACACTTTGTACACAAATTATACGAGTAAGAATATTTTAGAAGGAGAAAGCAGAGAGACAAACAATTATTTAATTTGACAACCTCAGTTGACAACCTTGTTATTTTCCGTAACCATAGCAACCTGGTTGAATACTGAATCCTGAATATTTTCGTTAGGAAATCTCTGGATTCGCTCTCCACGCTCAACTCAAGGCCCGCGATAGAATCTATGCAATAGATTAAAAAAAAAACAAAACCGACTTCCTAAACACAAAAAAATTAAAAACTTTCTGAAATCGGTGGCAAAAAAATTAAATCAAACTAACAAATGTCATCGACTTCAGAAGCAGATTTATCTTCTGAAATTTATTTTTTAAGTTGATTTTTTCCTTCACCGTTTCGAGAGCAGTGGTAATAAAATAAATTACACAAAGTAATGCACCTGCCTGGGATCGAAGCCACGGCTTACCGTTCGTAAATCGGGGCCACCTCCACAAGGCCACCGCTGCTCTCAAGTCACTCAGAAGGTATTAGGTATTTTTGTCACTGTTTATAATTATTTTGACAACTATCTCCCATGTTAGCATAGGATACTCGTGTGCCATCCGAGTGAGGTCTTCGCTCTCCTCTCACGTGTCCACATTCAGTTGATAACGTGCGACCGCTGAGTACTCTAGTGAACAGTTCACTCCAGTCGCGATCGCTTTGTAATGCATGCTCGTCGCTCCCGCAATCACGCGGCTCATCCAATTGTTAATTTATGTATTAAATTCATTTCTGATTATAACTAATTTAATACCCAAATTCACTTGACCGCATGTTGGTATTTATAAATAAATAACTAGCTGTTGCCAGCGGCTTCGCCCGCTACAACTCGAAAATTATCCCACGGGAAGATAAAATAGGGATAAAAATCTATCCTTTGTGTTAATTCAGGGCGTCAGCTAACTCCATACCAAATTTTATTAAAATCGCTCCAGCCGTTTAGACGTGAAAACCTAACAAACATACACACAAACTTTTGCCTTTATAATATTAAGTGTGATAATCGATTGGCAGTTGACCACGCGCCCATGAATGAAATCAATTAGTAGAGTTAAGTGAAAATATTTGGTTCAAAAGTTTAATACAGCCAGCAGTGTTCTAAAGATATTTGATTAGATTACCGGTCGGGATTATTGTAGCGGTCTGAAGCTGAGTAATCTATAAATTAGCGGCTTTCAGAAGTGAATCGGACGAGCAATTTAATCTCTGATAAACTCGTACTCAACTGACGAACTAATAAAGTTAGTCCAAACATTCGCAAGCGCTTCAGTAAAGCGCCGCGCAACGCTGAATCCGCTGCGAACACGTTCGCTGCGGAAAGCAAATATATTACTTTCGTTTATTTATTTTATACTATTACTAGCTGTGGCCGGAGACAATCGTCCTCGTGAAATTATAATTATGAAAAATGGTTCCGACGAGTTGAGAACCTCCTCCTTTTTTAAGTCCGTACGTACACCGAATATTAAATTCGAACATTTTGTTCAAGTTGGCAAAGCGTTATTTGTTATAATAATAACCATTTATTTCGGACAGAATCCATATAAGTGTTAGTAACAACAACAGTGTTTTAACTAATAAGTTCAAGCAAATACAGAAACGGAGATACTCGAATCAACTCCTTTCAATGTACAGCCTAGCTGAGGAGAATCATTATTGTAATAATATACGGCACCTCATATTAATTAGACACAGACTTTTTGTATTTTAAAAGTAATTTTGAATGGTAATTAATTCAAACAAATACCAGCGTAACCTTAACTAAATAGTTACAATTGAATAGGAAGTAGTAACACACATCACGTGGCAGTGTTGTCTCACTGGCTAGCGGCTCACTACACATGATATCTATTAGCTGTCGCGATAAACATTCCGCGGTCTTACACTACTCTCATGAATACTGAACACAAGTGCCACAATATAGGACATACAGCAGGCCCACTCCTTGCAGTGCCAGGAACTAGCTGTGTACGATCACTGGGGAACTTGCACTGTCGATGTGACCATTATTGTGCCGCCATTGCACACTGAATTACAGTAGGCTTAGAGCTGGAATTGGGTAGTTGGATGCGTTCCAACCACTGTATCTTAGAGTTATTCCAAAATGCGTGGAGACTGCAACGTTTTGTCCTGCTACACACATTTTGTAAACTTTCTGTTTGACTTTCTATGCGGCTCGTTTATACACTTGAATGCAACAAATTGGCAGTATGTCAGTCGCGCAACGGCGCAACTGCCAGTCCGGACCACGTGCTGTTCTACATGTTCTCTTTTATTGAGCGCAACTCGTTCGACTAGCAGCTGTAATACACATTTACATGAAATCTTTGTGTTAATTGTAGCAGGCTCCATTCAAGAAGTTAATGTAAAACAGTGATGGGCAAAATAAATATAACCTCGGAGCCACTCACTTCGTCATAGTGTTAAAGTCCATGGGATGTCCTCAGGGTTCGGTTATCGGTTCCTATAACAACGAAGTAACGGGGTCGTTATAAATAGCTTTTAAAATGGCTTCGAGAAAACGATGGTGCGGATATATCTTTTTTTGACCAGACTTAGATACCTAACGGGCAATAACATAAGCGATAGATTAAATAGGCCATACCTATTACGAGTTCTACACATCAAATCATTTCTTGATTCCACGAAACAGTATAAAAGAGCGATTTCCTTTACCCGCGCGGTACGGGGTGCGGGGTGCATGATGCGGGGCGCGGGGCTCAGGGTGGGTCTCTAGCCACTGATCCTCTCGCCGGCACTTTGACACTATCGCCGTGGCTTCTAAAGTCTTACTCAAACAGAGTTACCGCCGCCGCCTTATCACACGATCTTTGGAAATAAATACCGCTTAGCGGATCATTGCACAGAATCACGACCTTTGATCCACTCATTTTATCTCTTACTAACTTCACGATTTCACTCAAAAGTCATTTATAATTTACTTGATTGATAAATAAAACTCCTATAAAACTGAATACTTTGATCTTTGTAATCGATTTAAACAAGTTCCTCTTACAATGTGAACAGTAATACATCTCTAGCAGCGTACTATGTATTTCTCAGAAATCTAAACGTTGCAAGAAGAAGCACCAAACCCTCACCTTTGAAGCGCAAGTTGAAGTGATGCCATAACACATAATATTTATGAGATCTAATAGAAGGACAGAAAATGAAGCACAAGATAAATGCTAGGAGGTAGGAAATGCAGCGACACTTCACACATCTTGGAGGTATTATACAGAGAGTTTACTGCACACGCTGGTGTTATACAGCAAGGCACTGATAAGTTTGTGTTTTAGTTGTCTGATAAAATATCACGAACATGTAACGCAATACAAAATAGTATGCTCTTTAATGAAAACGATGTTTTATTTAAATAGCAAGAATTATAGGTAATAGGGTAGTTGACATAAAAAATCTAATTAGTCCGTCAGATAGATTTTGACTGGCCTGTTGGTCTAGTGGTTAGTGACCCTAACTGCTATGCCGGAGGTCGTGGGTTCGATTCCCACCCAGGACAAATGTTTGTGTGATGAGCACGATCATTTGTTCTGTGTCTGGGTGTAATTTATCCATAATATGTATGTATTTAGAAATATATAAGTATGTTTATCAGTTGTCTAGTACCCATAACACAAGCTCTGCTTAGCTTGGGACTAGATGGCGTTGTGTGATAGTTGTGGAATATTATTATTATTATAGATTTCCAAAAAATATTGTACACGTATTTTTTCTTTTTTCACGTAAACAAAAATTGAAGACGATATCATCATCATCATCATTTCAGCCGGCAGACGTCCACTGCTGGACATAGGCCTCCCCCAGGCGTCGCCACATTGCTGGACACAGGCCTCCCCCAGGCGTCGCCACATTTACCGGTCCCGTGCGTCTCAGAAGACGATACAGTGCTTCGAAAACTCATCACTACATTTTTTACCACGTAGTAACGTCAAACAAAAGCCCTCTCTCCTGATCTTTGACGCGTTTTATCTTCGTCAATTTTCATTGATTTGATAAAACAAAAAACACGTATCCAATATTTTTTCCTGACGGACTAAACAGAATCATATTTTTTTAGTCAGGACACATCCCTATTGTGATCGTCAATCCGGCCTGGAGTCATCCACGTTGACACACTAGGGTTACGCCTTCAGTGGTTGTTACCGGTCCATGCTCGATGGATGCATGCAAGAATTCTTGATACTGTAAATCGTTAGAAGGTTGGATACATGTATAGCACTAAATATTTCTAAGATATCAGGCTTTGGTACTGAGCTAGATAAAACAAATAGACACGTAAATCGCGTTGTTTCAACCATACTACGCAGTCCTGTTTTTCCGAAGTGCGCTGTTGGTTTAGGATCGGTTTCCACCAACAGCCGCAGGCGACGGGCCACGCTTGTATACCACGGATCTTGTCTACCGCGGAGATACTGAGTAGACCCTATTGATTTGCTCAGTACTTTTAGTCTAACCTTCTATTCATTTATTTCTATACTAGCTGTACCCCTGGCTTTGTTGAAGTCACTGCATTGTAGCCTTGACTTAATTTGACCAGACAACCCATTGATTGAACCCAAGATTGCTGAAAATATTGTTTGGTTCGGTAGATAGATGAGTGACGCTGGATCTTACACGCGTGATGTTATGTTAGTTCAACACACCACCTGTGATTCCCGAGGGTAGGCTGGGGTGAGCCGAATAGTATTCCCGAGGGTAGGCTGGGGTGCGCCGAGTAGTATTCCCGAGGGTAGGCTGGGGTGCGCCGAGTAGTATTCCCGAGGGTAGGCTGGGGTGCGCCGAGTAGTATTCCCGAGGGTAGGCTGGGGTGCGCCGAGTAGTATTCCCGAGGGTAGGCTGGGGTGCGCCGAGTAGTATTCCCGAGGGTAGGCTGGGGTGCGCCGAGTAGTAGGCCCACTTTTTGCCAGTTATGTTTCAGTCTGATCAAATAAAAGGCGAGTCTGTTGCCATTAACCGGGCACAATCCAGACTTCGTAGCTGCTGCTGAGAAATTCCTGGTAGGAAAACTGAATAACACATTGCCTGCGATTTTTATCATTCTCTACATCAAACCAAGTAACTCTGCGCAAAAATTACTGCTGGGAAACAATTTTTTTTGGGGTATATACACAATGTAACGCACTCAAAACATTGTGCTGATGGACGCATTGACTCAATAGTACAGGGTTTTCAGACGTATTTAAGGTAAAGTTACAAAGTAGAGCAGCGTTCAAAACTAAGATTGTTTTAAACCTGTGAATAAGTTGGAACTTTGGCCCTCGATACCTCCTCCGTAACTAGACAGTTCACAGTTCACAGGCATGGTCTAGAACAAAAACATCACAGTGACGGGAAAATAAGTGCCTATCGACTTCGTTAAGGATACTTCTATACCCATTACATACAAAATTATTACACAGACACTTTTCTAAAACTGTTGTTTCCTTTATATTACTAAGCTTTGTCAACCCTGAAGCTGGAGTTCTGTAGCGGTTCTGTAGCGTCGCCCTGTGAATCGCTAGGTTTGATTGTTTGTCCATTTCTCGAGGACATCCATTGGAGCCCACACCACTCAGCACTCGCGCGTGTTTTTTTACTATCATTTAATTTTCATCCATTAACAAACACAAAGAGCCGACTAAAACCATCACGTACACAACAGGTAGGTTCACGAGCGTTGAATAGCGCCATTCACCGAGCGCGCACTCACGCTAAATAACATTACGAGCCCGCGGGTGCCAGCCGCTCCGCTCGCACCCCGCTCCGCTCAGCTCCCGCCCTCTGCCAGCGTCGTTCGTGAACGCTTTCATTAAGAATACGGACACCAATTTATATACGGACCTAAATAGAATTAGTTAGTGTACGGGAGTGGTGCGCTCTTCCACTGAATTGGTAATTTCTTTTGGTCAAATGGCTCTTTTTACTTAACGACGCGGAGAGTGTCGCCGGGAATGTACCATGTAACGTGAGTGTGGCGCCGCGAGTGGCGCCGCGAGTGGCGAGCGGCAAGCTGGCGATACTACACGCTCGTCGTGAACAGGTGATGCTCTGCGGGACAGCGGAACTTACAGCATGCATAGGTATGCTGTAAGTTAGACCACACTGACACACATTTATTCACTTTATGTTTTAACATAAATTATGCTTTCGCTTCAAACTAGCAGAACCATGATTTGGGCAAATCCGTCCAAAATAGTGATATCTTTGGCTGCACGGATACCGATGCTACCTTGGTGGCTACTGTGGTATTTATTTTCACGAGTCCAATTGTTTCGCGCTGAATACGTTCACTGGGCACCGCGAGGTATAACGTGCCCTAAACACGTCTATATGAGGCGTTTATACAAATATACGTGACGGAGGTACGTAGGCGACTGGCACCCGCTCGATTTACAATATCATAAAATGCAATTCAGCAACTGCATGAGGGTCGCTACTGTGTCGGCTGTGCATGTTAGTACCCTTGATATAAAAAGATTTAGAACTTAAAAAGGTTGTATGTTAGATTAGATTGGATTTTACGAAATCCAATCGAGACCAAGCGACCTGCGCTAACCAGATTGCGTATAACTTTATCATTTTAAGACTAAAAAACTTAAGAGTAGCAAAAATCTCCGTGAAAGCTAATGACTGAATATTTCAATGTAGTTTGTCGAGTGTGCGTCTCTAGAGAGCTCATTGCAGTTCTTTGTCAGTGCCGACACGGGACACAGCGTCGTGAATATTTGGTGAGAGCAGCGTCGTCGGCAGCGCGGTGCGCGGCGGAGACTGCTCGGCTCATTACTTATCGCGTTAATAAACCAGCGACATGTCTGCGCTGGACCACCGCGCTACACCCGCTGCTCACCCGGCTGAAGACCCTTTCATGACGTAGCGTGTTTACAAGTCAGACTGTCATCATCATCATCCGCAGCCTGAATTCACCCGCAGTTAGGTATATACCTCCCTTTTCTTGTGCTATTCTCCACGGTTCTGTGCCAGCCTCATCCAGATTTTTCCCCCGACGGTAACTGTACGGCGATATAATTAAGATTATCGTAAGATGTACACCTCTTAAATTCCGCAAGCAAAACAAATGCATTAGAATAGACGCGAAATATTTCCGCAGCCAGAAGGAGGCAGTGTTTAGTACGTCTGTCTGTCTGCGTCACAGATACAGCGATGGTTAGCGCGGATGTTGATTACTTTTCTTTTGTGTTGGAAGGAAAGAACTTTGGGTTGGATTACATTGCAGTTGCAGTGTTACCGCCACAACCGCGCGGTGACGTCACGTCGACAGAATTCGTCGCGGACATACTACAGCGTCAGGAGTCAGTGTCAGTCTTACGATTGACGATCTGATCTTAAATTTTTTAAATCGATTTTTATAAATAAATTGTGTGTGTATGAAATTTATTCTTGGGTGAAATACATTATGCAGTTTTATTTAATTGTAGAAGAAGGGAAAGCCTCCTCGTCAAATTTAGAGATAACTATAATTCTACTAATAATTCTAGTTCATACTAATGATTCTTGACCCTAATTAATAATAAAATGCGTAGGTTTTTTTATAAAGGGAAATCGGTGGTGGATTATATTATATAGCCCATTCCCTCTCTTAGAGAGGAGGCCTACAGTCCCAGCAATGGGAACATTATAAGCTGATTATGCTTTAAATGGATATCGGTAAGTGTGAACCACCTGTGTTTAAAAACGGCCGTCTGATTCTCGCCCTATAACGGCGCTATAAACGCAAAAGTTTATTTGTTATTCCTGAAATTATGGCGCGGGGGTTATTTTGAATATGCTGTTAAATTTTAACAACCAGAAAAAGAAAGCGTATATCAATTACCGTAATTAAAATTAATTATTTATGGACTTTATGACAATCTCGTGAAGATGAAGATGCAAAACTGCACCTTGTGCGCCCACGTTACACTTCTGGGAATATCTGAGTCTCGTCGGCATATGCATACCGAAAACTATTTAGTAGATTTCTGACAATTCTCACTTCATCGATATGCTTCCACCAGCAATGCTCCTAACATTTTAGCTAACTTTAAAGGGCATTTGTGAAAACACGCGGCCAAAAGTTCAACTGTGGGTGCACGAAAGTATCTCGTCGGTCAAAGCATTCGAGAAGTTTTGCAAGTTCGCTCAAGAAAGTTGATAGCGAACATTTACGATTTACGAGGAGGTATTCTACAGTAACACCCAAAGGTCTATTTTTTGTTCAGCAGCCGGTATTCAGTGACTTTTGATTCCAATACATACTGGTCATGATAAAATGTTATTTTCTATAATAAAACCATTCGTTTCGCGAATGTTCGTAAACTAGCTCTAGCACTCCCAGTAGATAACGAAGTTGTCGCTACATTTTCTATTATATTGAGCCTGCCGCCTCGTCCCCCGGCCACCCCCGTGTTTCATGGAAACTGCACACCATTCAAGCTGTAGGGCGTCTCGTTAAAATGATAAAATAAAAAGACCATGGCTTTTATGTAAAATAAAAAGTTTAGTTAGAATAGTGTCGTGTCGCGAGTCGTCAGTCCGCACTGTGCCTGCGCTGTATCATCTCGGTTTCATTTTCTTTTCATCAGGTATCTTCACGCTCGAGGGACGACGTCTCCGCGTGAAGCCTCCCCCCCCCCGTCTCCCTGTGTCCCGCGCCCGGGGCCCATCGCTCGCCCCACTCCCGCACCCACTATCGTCTGTCTTCTCATTTTGCTAACATTTTACATTTTTTTTAAGTTTGTTAGTGCTACAGTGAAATGAGAGAACACTTGAAGGCACGCCATCCGCCCGCGCCTGCCTGCGCCTGCCTGCGCCTGCCTGCGCCTGCCCGCGCCTGCCTATGTCTGCCGCGCCGCCGGCACTTGCTTGGAGACACAGAGCGTCTTCCAATTTAAATATGTATAACGCTTATTTACGAGATTCTTTTTATTATAATTTATAATTGGATACATCACGAACAGCGAGTAATTGAAAATTTCGTGTGACTAATTAATACATTACCTTGATCATTAATACAATTAGAAGTGGTTACATTACACGACGCAGAGTTGTTTAATTTAATTATATCTATAAAGAGGTAGTCTCTATAGTGAAGGTTTTTATTCGATCAAGCAATGTGACACGCGCTGTCTGCACGAGACAGTGACGATGTGCCGTGCGCTGTGCCCGTGTGCTCGGACAACCAATAACTCATCATATTCTGGTGATGAACTGATAACTTTACTCATAAACCTATATTGATCCATAGCAGGCATCCTTTCTATGAGAAGGCACTCTGTTTATCTTATATAAACAATAAGCCACAAGGATTTCCATCAGTGGTTGTATCTCAATCCTATCCGACAACACAAGTTCTCAATCATATTGTGTGCTAGTTCCAACGTTCCAAACTCTGTCTGACCAGCTGAAACTACCTTATCGAACTTTTATTCTTACGAATCATTATCGTTACCTGTCTTAAGTGAGTATTCTCTGGTAGATATCATAGAAACAAAAGTAAATCGACAACAGCTCAAGTTTGCCAACACTGCAAACAGTGCACCGATATCAACAACAAACAATTAAAGTATGCAGTCAGCGGTGAAGTACTTTGGTGACACAAATAACACAACAAATGTAATGATCACACTATTGTTTCCAATCTATTGTCTTATCCCGTATTGAGTTCCGTAGCAAAAACTGTGGTATACAACTCACGTAGCAGCGTAGCACTCACGTAGCAGCGTAGCGCTGGCGTAGCAACTTCGTAGCAATTGCGTATCTCTTTGTTCAGCGGATACCTGAGGGCAGTGATTACGACTTGATGAAATCATTTAACAGCCAATAACGCGATACAATTGGTGGGTAATTACCCTCGAGGTGGCTCGGAGCCGCACGGGGCCGCACGGAGCCGCACGGGGCCGCACGGAGCCGCTCGGGTAGCGTCCCGCACTCGGCGCTGGACCGGCGAGCGCGCGCGACGTGTCTCTCCGCCGCTCCGCGTCACTCGCCGCGCACTCGCCGTCTAACTTGCCGCGCGGACTGTTGCGACTGTTGCGCGACAACAGTTGACAAGTTCGTTGTGTTGTGTTCAGAGTTGGTGTGACCATTACTAGTGCGTGCCATGTGACAACTTGTTCACTGGATTGGATTGCTATTTGTGGTATGTTTGTTTAGTTCTTGCAGTAAGCAGCACTTTATGTTGTATGATTAGTTTACAAAAAGCAGTTAGTAACAAATACTTTAATTTCAATTCAATTAAATTATTTATTGCATAATTATACATGTTTTTACAAGACCTTAAACTAAAAATAAAGTTCACGTCATGAACCCCGTCAATTTTTGGGCCCGACAATTTTAATAATTATACAAGGTTGAAGATAATTAGCAGCAATTAAGAATTAAAAAGTACATTAAAATTGGTAATAAATAGATAATGTCACAAAGACAAATAAAATAGAAAAATTAAAAATATATAATTTTCAACCAAACAAACAAACTTTTCAATATTATTAGATTAAATACTTAATGTCATTACAATAATTATCGAATACAACCATGTTAGTAAAACAATAATCTTTATTTATACTAAATGTCATTAATATAAAAACCTAAATTCAATAAATATGTTGATAATGTCAGATTTTGATATCATCATCATAATTAAAGCAATTGTCAATGAATAGTTTTCTGACTCGTTATTCTTCTTCCATTCTTATGTCAATAAGAATTTTGTTATTTACTTTTATTGACGGAACATGAAGGCTAGCGCAGTGTCATGTTGGCATTGATTGGGGAAATACAACCTTGTTTTAGAATGGTGAATGCGGTGCATATCGGAGAAGCTCTCAGAGATTTTAACAAAGAAGTTTGGATAATGTCTCACTTTACAGATATCTAGAATCGGCCAAGTGCGTGTCTGACCACCTACAATGTAGGGTTCCGTAGACCATCCTTTTTTATTGTAAGAATAAAAAACAAACTTTAAGGCCGGTCGTCTATACGTAATGACGCAGTGAAACGTAGATCAGATGTTTCCATTAAAAACCACGTAAATACCGTCACACTCTATGTCGGAACACCAAAACCTTAAATACATACAATAGTCGCGCTATGCGTGTGAGTATTGTGCTAAAAATCCTAAACAAGAAGAAATAAGAAGGGCAATTATTATGCCATGATAAACTACGATAAACTAAATCATCAAAAACGGAAGACCAGCAAACGAGAAGCGTAACAGAGAAACTTCCACCTCACCAAGTGGATCAGAACAGCATCGCTAACAACATCTGACAACAAATAGACTTAATGTATTTGATCTATTGAGGAATACAAGCAACTCCCTTTCTCTTGATTCCCTCCCACCTGAACAGAAAGCAAAGGATGGAATCATCAGACATCGGAAAAAACCAACAACCAAGGAAGAACTGAACAAAATCGAAATGAAAATGTTAGCGTTATATGTATAATATTTGGCTGAACTTCAACTTAATATATTTCGAAATCACAATTAATTTTCGTGTTTGTAGTACTATTGTTATATATACCCCCCCCCCCCCCCCCGATCCTCTAGCAAAGGGGTCGCGAGCTGCCCTCGCCGAAACATTCCCAACTCGTGATTCACAAGTTTCATTCTACTGATAACATTATCACGCTAGTTTCATAATCGGATCGCGCCGAGCAATGCCGCTCCAAAGCTCTACAGTCCATATACTGCACTAGTTTGTACAAGCTTACATTTAATATTAGTTTGCGCAAATCACACATATTGACAAGAAGCTTGCAACGTCATGGATCTACGTACAGTCACGGACTATAAATGATGAGCCACTTGCCACCATTCGTATTTTAGCCGTGTAATGCAAATCGGGTTTAATCGGTTATATTCGTACACAGAACAGAGTGACTACCTAAAGTCGACGAATTGCAGGTGTAGAAACCGTAACCTAGCGACAATTGTTTTAGCGTAGCCATAGTAACGTTGGTGTACGGAGAAATTATAGTTGGTATAATTTAGACATCGGAAAAACTCGAAACCACGATTTTATCCGAACGCGTAGCGTCCAAGATGACGTTCACGATAATTATGATTATGTATTAAACATAGATAACACCTAACTGCCGCCATCTTGCAAGAAGTTTTATTTGCTATTTCTGCTAAAGAGTTTACGTTTTAGCTATTATAAATGTCATAAAATGTGCTAAGCAAAAAAAACACTATAATATTTGAATAATTATTTTATTTTGTATAATAAGAATCAAAACTGTTGGACTGTCTTAATATCTTGTAAATGCTCCCTGGCTGTCTATTACAGCTTGCAGTCGTGATTGCATGGAGCTAACCAGACGAGTGCAAATATCAGTCCCTCGCATGTTCTCCCATACTTCTTGACAATGTTGAGCCAGATCTTCCTTTCTTCGTTCATTACGGTGATCCCATCGCTGCACCATTAAACCCCACAGATTTTCTATGGGATTCAAGTCCGGGGATTTAGCTGGCCATGGAATCACCGTTATGTGTGGATGTGCTTCAAACCAGGTCCTGACAGTCCTTGCTCGATGTATGGCAGAATTATCGTGAACAAAATTAATATTTTCCATTTCGTGCTGTGGATACACAATCCTTACAGACGGAAGCATAAAATCTTCCAATATCCTTATATAGTTCACGGCATTTGCACGAGGTGGTAGTTGAACAAGCTCGCCTACACCTTCGGAGCTCATCCAACCCCATTGCACATATTAACAGTTATCCTTCCTGATTCCCTATTTGGTATGACGTTATCTGCATCATACCGTGAACTGTTATATCGCCATAGGTGTAAGCGGCCATGATCGCTTGATTGGAATGACTTCTCATCACAAAAAATAGTTGATGACCAATCGAAATTTAAAAATCGGTGTGCAAAATTTACACGTGCGGTTTTATGAGCGTCTGTCATATCGACTTTGTAGGCAGGAATCCTATGATGCAAATTCATTGAGTGAAGATGCCTTCGGATGGTTCTGGGATTCACATAACGCTGCGTTGGTATAAATCCATCAACTTCATATTCGCGGAGCATTTCAGTTCTCTGAGCTTCGCTTAATGCAGAAGGGCGATGGTTGTTTCGGCGACGATCATTTATATGTCCTTCTTCGGCGTATCGTCTTACCCACAAAGAAACGGTGTTTCGCTAAAAAAATAACAACTTTCAAGTTAATGGACTTAGATAATTACCTTTTTAAAAAAATTCAAAAACATATAGAATGAGTGAATAAGCTCACCGTCAAGTGCAGATCTCTCGAAATTGCACGAATGCTCAGACCCTGCTGATGCATTGTTATGATTCTATAGCGAATTTCTTCAGAAATTGCAGCTGGCATTTTCGCGTTAATAACTACGGCTACGATTCACCAAAATTCGAAATTTTCGTCTCCAAATCTTTTCTGACATCGACATTTCAACTGTCACTCTGTCTTCGGATAGGATTTCAGAAATAAAGAGTATCTAATGAGGACTATTTCAAAGGAGGTCAGTATCAAATAGATGGGATACACGTAAGCACCGTTGTATGGATTTATCATTGACAACTTATAAAGTCATTTTTCAACCTCTATGGATAAGACTATTTCCGATTATTAGTAATTTGTCATTTTGTTTCCGAGCATTCGGTTTGAGTTCGTGTTTAATCGTGTAATCTCGTGAATCTATAAAACTGCAAAATTGGAAATCTTGAAAGTGGCTTATCAATTATAGTCCGTGACTGTACACACACCGTGAGCGCGGTGGTCACTACCGGGAAGTCAAATAATCATTCATGTTGTATTATACAGTACTTATCGACATTTAAACGTAATGCACTTGTCACTACTGTAGACAGATCTTAATATTACTGGTATTCACACAATTATTATACTGTGCATTTTGTTAATTACTATAATATTATATCAGCTACAATGTGCTACTACTGCTACGAGCTACGAAGTGCTACGAGCTACGAAGTGCTACGAGCTACGAAGTGCTACGAGCTACGAAGTGCTACGAGCGTCTACGACGTTACGTAGCAGCTCGTAGCGTACGTAGCGCGGCCGGAAGCGCGCTCGCTGAACAACTTCTCAACTGCTATATTACACACTCGAGTTACAGCGTCATAATGCTGCGCTTTCCGTGTTATTATGTTTCATGCATGTAAGACACTTTAGTAAGGTTTTACTTTATTTCCAGTAAATATTCCACTGCAGCATTAGTAAGATAGTGACATTTGAAGTGTATCAAATATTATATTATTATTATTATTATTCTGCCCGACCAGACTTGGATTGCAATTTACCACAACGAATGAAATGATTAGATTACTGTTAATTATTGCACGAGTTACTATACAGGGTGTAAATTAACCCATTACACAGCCGTCAACCAAGTATTCTGTTCATCAAACTAAGTAACACTACGCAAAATTTTTTGCTGGGAAACGACTTGTTTTTTTGGGGTCAAAAACACATTTTACGGTAAAACTCAATGTAGCACTCTTAAAACACTGTGCTAGTGGATGCTTTGATTAATAAACGGATCATGAAGGTAATTTAAGTAAAGTGATAACCTGAAAAAGTAATATTTACAAAAACAGTCTGAAACTTTGACCCCCAATATCTCCGTAACTGGGGGGTTCCCAGGTATGGTCTAGAACAAAAAAAAAAGTTGATGTGGCACTCGGAGACTGCCGCGGTAAAGCTATTGCATAGCATTTTTTATCAACTTATGCAAATAATTATTTATTTATTTTATTTATGCAGTATTTTTTAAAAAGAATTTAAATTATATAGGTAAATCAAAAGTAACCTATAAAGACTAAACTAGTAAGAAACTCTATGACAGAAAATTTAAAAGAAAAAGTATTGACAGCTTGTCAGCCTGACGTAAGTGTCATAACATTGAAAAATGTGAAAATTATTTATTTTATTTTATATACGGTATTTTATAAGAAAACTAATCGTTTTCTAAGACCGATTCGCAGAATAGTAATGCAAAAACCAATAAAACGTATGATAGATGCGTAATAATAATAAAATTAATGTATATAGAGTACTCGAGGAGTACTCACTCATTATCTTTCACTATTTTTTCGTGACTTTCTTGACTTTGTACACAAATTATACGAGTAAGAATATTTTAGAAGGAGAAAGCAGAGAGACAAAACAGAAAAACTTTAAACCTTTACAACGCGAGGTTATAAATTATTTAATTTGACAACCTCAGTTGACAAACTTGTTATTTTCCGTAACCATAGCAACCTGGTTGAATACTGAATCTTGAATATTTTCGTTAGGGAATTTCTGGATTTGCTCTCCACGCTCAAGGCCCGCGATAGAAGCTATGCAATAGCTTAAAAAAAATTGCGAAAATAGAGATTTAAATTTTAATGTTACTGATGTTGAATTTCATGTTTTATCGGTAAAGCTTCGTGACGCAAAATAACATTGATGAGTGTTGAACAATGTTCACCGCAAGAATAGCGCCGAGAACATGTCATGTGTACTTATATGTTTTAAGTTTAAAACTGACTCATTCTCATATCTCATACTCACTGGTCGCTAACATAATTATTATTAACACATAAAACGAGATAATTACCGTTTTTACTATTCGAGTTTTTGACATTTTGGTGCAACAGCACCATGATCACGGCGTTTATGTACTTTACTCGTTTAAAAAAAAAAGGAAAATTTAAAGTTTGTAAGATACTAAACGATTGAAAACTAAAATTGTGGATTGTGGAAAATTGTGGGTGTGGAAAAGTGTGGCGCAGTGGCTGAGCGATCAGACTGCTGCGCCTCGTGTCGCGGGCTCGATCCCCGCACGGGGATCAATTATTTGGACCAATTATTTGTAAGGCTCACAGATAGTTGTTTCGGGTCTGGGTATGTTTGTGTATGTGAGTTTAAATGTATGTAAACGGAGTAGAAGTTCCTAGTGCGAGGCAACGTTTTAAAAAAACCGTCTTCACGGTCATCGTGCCCTAATTAGTATCGCTAGTACGCATCAGTAGAGAGTAGACCAGTAGACTTAGAGAACACAATACAGAATCGACCTCAACTGCTACTTCTTGGCATTTGCTTTCTATAGATACTTAAATATCGTTTCCTGCTTTTTTCAAATGACCGAATGAATATTTGTCGAAGATACTTTATGAAGTGTGATTTTGCAATTTTTTTTATTTTTAACCTACTTCAAAAAAGGTGGAGGATAAGCTTTCCGATTTCAGATCACATACAATTTTTTTTCTAAATTGGTTCAGTACTTTAGTTTTTTTCCTCCTTGCCTTTGCTGACATGATGTTGTCGTTAATATAAAACCGGCCAAGTGCCGGACCACGCACAATGTAGGGTTCCGTAGATGCCCATCAAAATATATGAACTTACTAAATTGATTAACAACCCTGCCTACCTGCCTCCGAACGATGATTTTTATTGTAAAAATAAAATAAACTTACATGACGTGCAGTTTTGAGACCCGCTCCCATACCTTATGTATAGGAAAATATTTCATACAAGTACATTTTATAAGTTCAAACTTGTAAAGCCTACTTAGCTGTGATAGTTTTCCTTTTATTTTTGTTATAATATGCTACTACCATGAAGTTTTTCACACGCCCACACACAACCCGTATTGGTGGTTTAGGTTGGCACACCTGAGTCTAACAAAAATTTGCACTTTAAAGCTTAATATTTCACAAACGAATCCCTTAATCGAAAAACTGTTTGAGCAACACGCCATATTTTTTAAAGATCTATCCAAATGTTACTTTAGCACTTTGTCGGCGTAACTCATTTGTATATTCATGCCAAATTACAGCTTTCTAGTACTAAATAGTCTTTGAGATATAGTGCGGACGGACGGACATTTGACTACGGAACCCTAAAAATGATAAAATACAAAACTTATATGCCGCTTTTACAAGACAATATAAATTAAAGGGGGCTTCCTTACTACGATGGTACGGAACCCTTTATGTGCAAGTCCGACTTGCACTTGGCCAGTTTTATATTATTATGTTATCCTGCTGTGTCCCCCTTATTGAACAAACACCACTAATCATCATACCTACTGTTGCAATGTTGCGTGTGTTTTAAAAGATAATTTAAAAGTGTTACTGTGACGGAACATAACATTTTGGTATTGTTGTGTGCAGGCGGAGTGGTGCGGGGTGGTGCGGGCGCGGGGCGGTGCGGCCGCCGGCGACATGCCGACGCCGCCGCTGCCGCTGCTGCTCACACTGTCGCTAGTTACTCGTAAGTGTACATATCACGGGGAGAGCTTGGACTGCGTTTTGATTATCCAAATCTGACAGTGCGAACAAAAGACTTTAAATAATAATAAGTGACATAAAAACCCGCTCTAGATCGGCAACATTCATAAAACAAAAAACTGAAAATTTTACTTAAAAAAGAAAGCTGGAAATTACGATACAAATGGTAACTAAAAGTGTATAACAAAACAAAGATAGTTATATATTAAACTGTAAATGCTGTTGCCTTCGTAGACCATGTAGTTTCTTAATTATATGGTAAAATAAGCATATAGAGCAGTGGTGGCCCAGTGGAGGCGGCCCCGACTTACGAACTGTGAGTCGTGGGTTCGAACCCCGTCAGGCGCATTACTTTGTGTAATTTATTTCATCACCACTGCTCCCAAAACGGTGAAGGAAAACATCGTGAGGAAACCGGCATGTCTTAGAACCAAAAATTCGAAGACATGTGACATCTACCAATCCGCACTGGGCCCGCGTGGTAGATTATAGCCCATCCCTCTCCTAGAGAGGAGGCCTGAGTCCCTGCAGTGGGAACATTATAGGCTGTTGATGATGGTAAAGTAAATTCAAAGCTATTTTCTTGGATCTTTCTAAGGCATACTGAAAGATCTGTAAGTTTTGACAATCTGAGACTTGAAGCCATGAATAGATAACAGGAATGGATTTATCAAAATGGCGTCCAAAATAAACGTTTTAATGTAGTAAATGGTTTAAAAAATTGATCTTGGTACCTAGCCCAGCTACGTTATAAATTAACTTTAGAGTTAGGTGGAAGCCACTACCGAATCACTGACGGAATAAAATTCTTTCACGTCCAAGAGTCGTTGGCCTAGGGTATTGCAAAGATGATTAATTGATCCCACAATTCACTCGGCGATCCGTAGTTTCTACAGTATCCAATCCAAGCCGTTGGCGAAATCCAAAGAACAGTTCCAGGTTAAACGTGTAAGCAATCTTCGGTGTCCAGTATGGAAGCAAGTGTCTTACAAGGTAGGCAGGGTAGTAAACAAAGCATTGGTCACATCACTGGTCGTTGAAGTTATCACTATCACTATCACTACATAGTATAAAACAAAGTCGCTTTCTCTGTCCCTATGTCCCTTTGTATGCTTAAATCTTTAAAACTACGCAGCGGTTTTTTTTAATAGATAGAATGATTCAAGAGTTCAAGAGGAAGGTTTTTATACCTTTTTTGCACCCGTGCAAAGCCGGGGCGGGTCACTAGTACTAAATAAAGCTTAATAAAATAATCGGGGAACACTCAAATTGTAACGGAAAATACCAACAGAAATAAGCAGAAATAATCGGTGTCAATGTCAGTTCACTGCGGTCCGCTGTCAGTCCTGTCACAGATAATATTATTAAAAATATGATTGATTTTAATCGTTTCGAATTCGATACTCATTTTAGTTTTTCAGAACTTACTAATTGACATTTTCTTTATTAATCTAACTGTAATTAAATTCACTATAGTGTTTACAAGTATAAATAGCACATTTAAATACATACTTCGATTTTCTTTTTGTAATTCTGTAATCGATTAATTAATCGTAATCGATATTGTTATGAAAACTATCTTTCTCATTTTTGACCGCTTCCGGATTGAGAAATGAGCTGATTTTAGATATTATAAAAAAATAAATACAATTTTCTTAAACCATATCTCAAATTATTACATGGCCCCCAGTGGCCCCCATTTTCCGTCTCTTTTAAATAAAACGGTATAGTTACCTTCCTCTGTAGTATCCACCAACCTCCATCCTTTCGATGCGACGGTGCTGCCTTCGTACTTCGAGAGCTCATACTCGTTCACCCAATCTGTTTACTTTCCAATGTGGCTGTCTTCAACTCAAAAGGTGTGAGTCTGTCAAGTATCATTGGATTTAACCAACATTTCACCCAATGCTTTCTAGGGTTCCGTACCCGAAGGGTAACCAACGGGGCCATAATAATTATTACTAAGCCTCCGCTGTCCGACCGTTCGTCTGTCTGTCAGCGGGCTGTATCTCATGATCCATAAGTAGACAGTTGAAACTTTCAAAGAATATGTATTATTTTCTGTTTCCGGTATAACAACAAATAACAAAAATAAATTTAAAATAAAGACGCCTCTCCGGAACCCTTCATGTGCGAGTACAGCTTACACTTGTTGAGTTTTGATTCTCAACTCTATTATGAGCAACCATTTAGTGATTGTAGAACGAATTGAAGTCATCAATTATTGTGTTTAGGATGCGCTAGTTATACGAAAAGTGCACGAAATAAAGTATTCAAGTGAGACTGTTAGGGACCATGTCTACTGATTAGTATGATGATCGACGTTCTGCCGCTAAAAGTCTATGAGTCACGTTCACCAGTTCGCAAGAACTGTTATACTTTTGCTTGTTAAGGAAATTAGATTTCTTTGTTGGTAGGAAGGCGACCAGTCTGAGACGCACCTTACAGGGCCATGCAGATCTTTTTCTCTCTTCTTTTGACCTCTTCGGGGATAACCGACTTTAAAACTAATATTAGCATGATTTAGGAAAAACAAAATTTTTATCAGCCTAGAGTAGTTTAGGAAGGCTTGTGTTTAAACGCCTACCGGAAAAGAACCGATTTTACAACCAAAAAAATTCGAAATGCCTGCCAAAATGGATTAATGCTCACCAAATTGTGTTTCCTAAAGTATTGTAGGAATGAACCTATTTTCCTTTTTATTCTATACCATAAAGATTTATAAACGCCTTTAAAGTTAACTGCAGACCACATATTTTATATTATCACTAAATAGATGTCACCAATATTGTATTTCACGACTTTCAATATATCTCCATGACGCGCGCTCGCTTCGCTCGCATATTAAATAACACTAATATCTTCTGTCCCCGAAGTGCCAGGCCTCCGCCGGCCTCCTTCGTCGGCCTACGGCCCGGTGCCCATGCCGCCCATAAAGGATACTGTCGCGAGACGATCGTATTATAATTTTGGTTAATTGATTTGGTGAGCATTTATCCATTTTGGTAGGCAAAAAGAATATAAATAATTACAACACGTACAATTATTTTGATGAGTGTCTAATTATTTTGAAGCTTAAAACGTTGTTCTTTAAGCACACAGATCACAGAAATGTTTAGGCACCTCATTATAGAGTGGGTTTATTTTATTTGAAGTTAAAATATTTTATTTAGTACTTTACTGTACTTTAATCTAGGGTCTAAAAATCTTTTTTGGTGAGCATTTAAATTGTAGCCGTTTAGGAATAGTCCCAATTGATTCATAGATAGGCTTTAAATATATATACCACTATAATTATATCTTTATATTTACCACTCGCACCCGTCGTGTCGGCGTGACGTCACCACTCCGCACCTTTTGACGTTTCAATCCCACCGAGTATCACTTTACGATATAATCCCTTGCCGGATGACATCTCGTTTTGTAAAGATTTTCACATTACTCCATTGTCCCAGATTGGTTTGTGTCGATATGAGTGCCGAACATCTACTACAGTCAAAATTACAAATTACAATCATTGTGACACATTTGTCATGTATACCAATAACGTCGGTGGTCGATGGACTTCGTAATGACTGTTGCTCTTGTGTGGTTTCACATGTGCAAACATTGACAGTTTACATTGAGCTTCATTACAGCTAGTCAAGTCAAGTCAAGTCGTCGCGGTCGCGGCAGCTTATTGTGAGAGTAAAACAGAAACCAACTGTAACAAACAAGTGGCAACAAGTTCAACTAAATTACACATTGGAGAAGTATTCCGTGAGCCGAGGACGGCGTAACTTTCGCTAAGTGATGACCGCCGCCCGCGCCCGCCGGCCCGCGTCGCGTTCACTCGCAGCCGATCGCTCCCGTCCGCCACGGAAAGACGACTTTTTTTTAGGTCAAACGGTTTTAAAACTGAAGTTACACTGTTTAGACTTTTAAGTGGCTTAAAGTTAGTCTTTGTTTGTGAGTGGAATCCCGCCGCCGCCGCCGAGCGCCGCCCGTTGCCGCTGTGACTCGCATCTTGGGATACATTTGTGATTGTTGCCAGAAGAACTTAAATAAAAAGAAAAATCTACGTTTACTTTATACAAAAAGATTTAACTTTTTATCCAAACAAACCAAACTGCTTAAACTAAATTGAATATGTGTAGCTTAAAAAATGTTTTATTTGGCAACAGAAATAGGTATTTGTGTGGGTTTGTGTAGGTAAATATAGTAGGTTTGTGTCATAATAATATCCGTGTGATATATTCACATTCGTTTAACCTAGAATACACATTCATTTGTGTAGTAGCCCCGTCCCCCTCCGTACTTGATGGTTGTGTGTCACTGTCAGGGTGCTGCGGTGAGCTGGAGATGTTGGGTCCCACGCTGGTGGAGGAGCCGCCAGCGCGCGTGCAGTTCGCGGCGCGCGCCGGCGTTCGCGTGCGCTGCGCCGCGCGCGGGCAGCCCGCGCCCGAGCTTTCCTGGCTCGCGCACGACGGCACGCTGCTGCGGGACCTGCCCGCCTTCCGGTACATACAACACGCATTCTAACTAACCCCCTCAGGGTTACCTACGATTCACCCCCAATTCGTCAGTAAAGTTTAAATTTTATTTAGTGTGGTGGCAAATCACAAGTCGAGACTCAGTGACTGCTGCTGAAAAATTCCTGATTCCAATCAGGAACCTCAACCTATTCATACTTTGGCCAACTTAGGAAATGAACCCAAGATCTCATGTTAGGAGTAGCCTAACCTTGCGATCAGTACGTGTTAGGAGTAGCCTAACCTTGCGATCAGTACGTGTTTGTAAAATTAATTGATACTCTGCTTCAATTTGACGTAAATTAATTATTTATATTTGGTTTGCATTATGTTGTCAAAGCGTTTTTTGCTCCAGGCGATAATTACGTGAAACAAGAGTAATTATATTATCGGACGGTGCAAGGCATCTCAGTGACCGCGACAAAATGGTCTCATTACGGGTTTCACGCCGCGTGTAGCCGGGGCCTTTCGTTGTCTTTGTGCTGCGGCTCGGTGACACTCCGAGCACATCATCATGAACACTTCGCTTTTCAATTTTTGTTCTTATTATTTTTCTCCATTCCCTACCCCCCAATGGAGAGAGTGTTTAATGTTAAGTTGTGACTTTGTGTATGCAGACGGATACACAGCAACGGCACCCTGGAGATCCTGCCGTCGAGCGCGTACGGTGCGGCAGCGAGCAGCACGAGCAGTACAGTGCGGTGCCGTGCCGCCAACGTGCACGGTGTAGCGTTGTCCCGAGACGTCGTGCTCGAGCCAGGTAGCGCCCGATACCACACACACCACACACCACACACACCACACACACCACGCACACCACACACACCACACACACCACACACACCACGCACACCACACACACCACACACCACACACCACACACCACACACAACACACACACCACACACCACACACACCACACACACCACGCACACCACACACACCACACACCACACACACTATACACTACACACACCACACAAACTACACACACCACACACACTATACACTACACACACCACACAAACTACACACACCACACACACCACGCACACTGTACACAGCACACACACCACACACACTATACACTACACACACCACACAAACTACACACACCATACACACTACACACACACCACACAAACTACACACACCATACACACTAAACACACCACACACCAACGTGCACGGGCGGCGTGGCGTTCCCTATCAGTCTGCAGAGAGTCTCTTTACACCATGTGTGTGTGCGGTAAGCGCTGGTGACGTGTATGTTGTGACAGTGGCGGAGGCGGGGTGGGAGGCGCAGGCGCTGGCGGGCGTGGCGGCAGCGGGTGGCGTAGCGGCCGTCACGTGCGCCGCCACGCAGGACAACGCGCTCGTGCGCGCCGCGCTCTGGTACAAGGACGACGCCGTGTTGCACCTCGACCCGCCCTCGCCAGGTACGTTCACACGCCGATGCTACTGCATTGTCGATCTGACTCACACTTCACGTGATAATCGTGAACGATGAAACTTACAAAATATAATGAAACTCTCCATTTATACAGGGTGGTGCCGATAATACGACAATAAATAAAACCACTGGTAGTTCTAGTTCATAGGAACATGTTGAAACTATCAAATAAATCCTAGCACCGAAATAAAAAAAATGAAAAAAAACTAAATAGCATAAATGTAAACGAAATACTTACAATATAATACAATTTACAAGCAAATATTGGTCTACTAACCTTAGAAATAATTTCCACTGATTGACGTGTGGAAATAAAATGTAACAAACGAATTTGGCAAAGACATAAGTAGGTTAGTGCTGACGACACGATACGACAACGATTTTGGTTTTAGTATTTATTTGCTAGTTTAAAAATGTTCCTATGAACTAGAACTACTAGTGGTTTCATTTATTGTCGTATTGTCGGCATCACCTTGTATACATTGTATGTATGTATTTAATGCTTAGTAAAGTAGGTATATTGAAAAAAAATACGAATGCTGCAATCTGGCGCGTCGAGTGCTGAAGGAACATTTTCTTTTAAATAAAGGAGAGAAATTATTATATCGATACACATAAATCGTAGCGAAAGCTATTCAAACGAAAAAACTTTGTGGCGGCGAGCGGCGACTGACGCTAATAAATCAGCATCGCGACGGTTACGCATCTCAGCCGACACCCGACACACCCCCCGCGCGCTGTATCTGACTATGACTGCAATAGTAATGAGTGATGTGGTGCGTGTGGTGACAGAGTCGCGCTACCTGGTGGCAGACAACACGCTGCTGATCCGAGACGTGGGTGCGGGCGACGCCGGCACCTACAGCTGCCTGGCGCGCCACGCGCTCTCCGCCGCCACCAAGCGCGCGCGCCCCGCCACGCTCACCGTCACCGGTCAGTATGTGTGTGGCGCCAATGTGTGCGGGCGACGCCGGCACCTACAGCTGCCTCGCGCGCCACTCACTCTCCGCCGCCGCCCGCCACCAAGCGCGCGCGCTCCGCTGTCAATAATAATATGTGTGTGAGTGGCACCAACGTGGGTCCGAGCGATAACAGCGCCTCTAGCGGCCTCGCGTGTCACTCCTACGGCTAGTGATGTGCCTGGTGGCAATATTGCCACTGCCGGTAAAATACCGAAATTGCCAGCAGCATTGGAAATATTGCCAAAGTTGCCGGTCAATGTAGATTAGGGCCTATAAATGCTAATTATAAGTGTATTACATAGTTCCCGTATCCCCATTCGACTTATAATTAAGAAATATTCCCCGAATATTTTCACTCCCAGCAATATTCCCGGCAATTTCGCCACCAAGATTCCCACTTCGGGCAATATTGCCGGCAACGGCACATCTTAACTCCTACCATCACCAGTCAGTTTCCGAGAGTGATTTTATGTGCAGCCTAGCATTCACCTGTGAAGGAGCAGCGAGGATACGCCGCACTGCTCCATTGAATGGCTCTTGAGATGACTGTCCCTTCACAGGCCTCTGCTGATGTACAGTGTCGTATGTGTGCTTTTGTCGCTAACGTGTGCGTGTGCGCAGCGGCGGCGTCATCGTCGGCGCCGCGCCTGGTTGCGGCGGGCGGCGAGCTCAGCGTGCCGGCGGGCCAGCCCGTGTGCCTGCCCTGTGTCGCGTCCGACCACCCCGCGCCGCAATACACGTAATTAACATTTTACTTCGTGACAATCAATTATTATTCATCATCCACAGCCTAAATAAGGTGAAAGCGTTACACCGAGAGTGCACCCACTCGCTACTGGACCCACGGGTCCAGTTGACCACATTATTATTTTAATTGGTCAACTGGACCGACATGTAATCTTTAAGAAACATCTATTGTGTAAATCTAGTAATGGATACAGTCAAGCGCAAAATTGTTTAGACAAAATGTGGAAAAAACTTTACGGATTTAGATAGTATCAAGATCCTTACTAGTACTTCTTAAAAACTAAATGTGGCACTCGGAGACTGCCGCGGTAAAGCTATTGCATAGCATTTTTTATCAACTTATGCAAATAATTAATTATTTAATTTGACAACCTCAGTTGACAACCTTGTTATTTTCCGTAACCATAGCAACCTGGTTGAATATTTTCGTTACGGAATTTCTGGATTCGCTCTCCACGCTCAACGCCCGCGATAGAAGCTATGCAATAGCTTAAAACTCACTCTCAAATCCATAATGTATTTTGTACATTTCTATTATCGTGCACCATGCAATAGTAGTACATTATGGTACAAGTGTGTAACGTTGGTGATTACCGCTGAGGCGCCATTGAGACCCGAGCCTGAGGGTCTTAAGAAAGCCGAGGACGGTAATCATCAATACACACGTGTATCATACGACGTTTTTCAACACACTTGTGAATAAAATAATACTAAAAAGTCATCTTCAACAGTTAAAACGAGTTCTGATTTTTTTTCACAATGGCGGAAAAATTACCTAGTCGGTTTTCCTATGCGCGCGCATCTACAGTTCGACCAACTTATCTGTGCATGCGGGAAAACACGGAACTAAAATAAAATATGTACTAAGTTTGACGTAGCGATGCATTTTTTCTTGACCAGTGGCGCCACCATGAAATTCACACTTAAAATGGTCATACTAAGAATGACGATCGGCCATAGACTAAATGAATGAGCGCGATAGAGTTTTAGCCACGTATAAAATGAGGAAAAAGTTTTCTTTATTACAGAGAAAATAAAAGTTATATTATTTAAGTGAAAGTTTCATTTAATAAAAACGTACAAGTTGAAATTATCTATTTAAATTCAAATTTGCATGAAATGAGCAAGCAATAAGTACATTAATTTATTTTTATTATTGAACACGATCTTTTTTGTATCGAAACTTTTTTATGAACGTAGCAACTCAACCAATAAAATTAAAAAAAAAACCCTATAACTCACTAGTGAATAATAGCAATGAAAAAGTCACAGTTTGATTATAGGTGTCATTATGTGCCTAATTGCGGTGAAATTATAGCCACTTTATGAGCAAGTGTGTTGAAAAGATAGTAAATACTTCTTCATAATTCTGACCTCCTGGTAGTTTGTGAAATTAAATCAAAATAACTGTACTGCTGTAAAAATAAAACTAGAAGATTCGACTTTACTCGGTGACTGTACTTTATAATGAAAATAGGTAGTGGGTCCAGTCGACCAGTTCAAAATTCAATTTGGTTGACTGGACCCGCGGGTCTATTTCGAGTGGGTCCGGTTGACCAAAGACTCTAAGGTGTTCGGTGGAAACACCGAACATATTCCGGATCACTAAAAACAAGTGATGCTGTGAGGAAACTAAGTTATGTTAGTTTAGTAGAGTAGTCTATCTGTTCGGTGCAAATACCGAACAGATTCTATCATATATGCATTTTTGATAGACTCTATCAGATAATATAGGATATCTCAAAAGTACCGAGCAAAGTTTATAAAACTAATATTACCTCCTCGCACTTGAACCAGTAAGTTATAACCACCTTCTTTTTTAGAAGTCAATTAAAAAGAGCCAATGCACTTCTCCAGGTTACATGGGCTTGATGGGCTAGAGTCGCTTAGTATAGTAATGTGCGTGTGCAGGTGGTACCGCGAGCGCGGCGGACGCCTGCAGCCGGCGGGGGCGGCGGACGGCTGGGCGTGGGGAGGCGGCGCGGCGAGGTGCCTGCGCGCCTCGCCCGCCGCCGACGGCCTGTGGATCTGCAAGGCCTACAACGTGTTCGGTGACGCCACCGCGCACACCACGCTGCACGTGCTGGACACGCTCAGCGTCACCGTCACACCCACCGTGCTCGTGAGTACTCGCACTACGCGCTAACGCCGCTCACCGCGCACCGCATCCCTTCGCTGAACAAGGATGAAGTAGATTTACACCAGCAGAACTGGAGCTACTCTCTATAGTCTCGATCCTCAAACAGTTTAAAGTGATAATAAGAAGAATAATATCTCCCGGAACCCAAACTCGTAGTTGCGACCTATTCCGTAGGGCTAAAGCGGTGGCAGCCCCGCGAGCCAGACATAATCCAAGGAACACCGTGATACATCCACATAGTGTACCGAGTGTGTACCGACAGATGGCGGACGCGGGCAGCACCGTGCGCTTCAGTTGCGAGGCGTCGGACGCACGCGCCGCGCTGTCGTGGCTGCACGACGGAGCGGCGGCAGGCGCGGGCGCCGCGCTCGTGCTGCGCGGCGTGGCGCGCGCGCACCGCGGCGTGTACCAGTGCGTGGCGCGCCGCGACCACGACACCGCGCAGGCTGCCGCTGAGCTGCGCTTCGGAGGTCAGCCACCGATCACTTACTTATTGTTAAACAGTTCACAACAATAGTATTGGTACAGATCACACGAAACCTACTTCCTTTGAAGGATTGCGCCTTTTCGTCAAATTAGTTTAATCTTTCCCTAGCCAAATCCTTAACACGGAACCCTAACAGGTTCGCCATGTCCGTCTGTCTCTCTGTCCATCCGTATATCACAGCCATTATTTTAACTCCGGCACCGTTTGCACCACTCCAGTTGTTTTTACCCACGACGGAACGGAGACGGTATATGCGTTTGGGGTGAGAGGTTGTTTGTTTGTTTGTTTGTGTGTTTGTTTGTTTGTTTGTTTGTGTGTTTGTGCAAATACATGTTGCCATTTTTCTCCAAAACTACTAGTCCGATTTTGATGCAGTTTTCAGTTATGGGTTTGGGTTTGATTGGTGTATGTTCTTAGATAGGTGTTACGGTGACAACTCACCAGGGGGCGCTGCAGCAAACATTTTTTGTGCAAATCAAAGTTGCCATTTTTCTCCAAAACTACAAGTCCGAATTTGATTCAGTTTTCAGTTATGGGTTAAGGTTTGATTCGTGCATGCTCTTAGATAAAAAAATAAAAGTAAAAAGTTTAAAAAAAGTTTAAAATAAAAAGCAAAATTAAAAATTTTGAAAAAACCCACGACTGTTAAAAATTGGCTGCCATTAAATGAACTAGTTTTGCAATGTTCAGCTCCCGACGGACATTCTTGGGTTTTTTTAAGGTGGGTGTTTAAGTGTTTTATGTTATTTTATCCTTTTTTCAATAAATTTTTAACAGTCGTGGGTTTTTTCAAAATTTTTAATTTTGCTTTTTTTGAACCTCTAGACAAACGTAATGTGGAAAAAAGAGGTTAAAAAATATTGAATGTATATAACTGTGTGTAGGGTGCACCAGTGTACATAGTAACAGGCGATCCCAGCTGCAGGATTATGTAATGTCTGTCTGTCATAAAAAATATAATGTCACCAGAACCAAAATTGCACGGTCCAAAGATCCAGAGGGATGAATAAAGGCAATTATGACCGTGTCAGATAGGCAGTAGCTCCATGTTTGCACTTTTCTTGTTTTTTTTTAATAATGTAGTTTTATTTATTGTACACATACTGAGTAACTATTCATACACATAATTATTTTTACAAAATACAAAACTGTTTACTTCCGTCACTTCACTATGTCAGGTCCAGTTGAAAATCAGCGTCGGTCACGAGCTGCTCGGTGGTCTGATGAATTCACCTATTTGGCTATTATTTTGTACCAAATAACTAACTATGTTTTCTTTCGTTCTTTATAATAATGGTATTGAGCTGCATCTGGATAGGTTAGAAGCCGCCCCCAACATTATGTAGTTGGAAAAAAACTTTTTAACAAAAAATAAAACCGACTTCAAAAAAAAATCTTATTTAAAATATGTAAATTCTTTCATAACTTTAAATATTATATGGTACGAACCTTTCTATATATATTCAGTTAGTTTTAAATCGTAAATAAAATAATTAAAATAAAATAAGAAAATAAAATAAATAAATTATTAATTATTATTTAAATGAAATAATAATGTATATTCTTTGTATTTTTTAATTAATTATTATTAATGTAAGACTAAATATATAAACTAAAGTAACCTAAAAACAAACTAACTATAAAAGGGCATCGAAAAACTCCTCCTCAACGCTGTCAGCAGGTAAAGTACTCAAGAGACTGGCAGCGTTGCCGCGTTGTATGGCAACACTTATCCTCTGGCCAAAGAAAAAGCCAGCCCTTGGGTCGGAGGAAGCGTCAACAAGGCGTTTGGAAATGTCCTTAAAAATGCTGTGTGCACTAGGACCCCACGGCCCTAAAGTTTCAACCCCAAACGGCTCGAAAATATAGTTTCCACAAAGGTTACTATATTTACGCCGCTTGAGGATCTCCGCAGCCGCAGCGGCAGCGCCAGCACAACACGAAGAGCTTGGAAGATGCGATGGCGCAAAACGACCCGCACTTCGACTGCAGGACAGGCCATGGTGTCCGAGGCTGCTGACAGCTTCACCACATTGACAGCGATGAGGAGAGCAGCATACGGCACCAAGACGTAAAGCAGCAGCGAGGCGAAAAGTTGTGTCGTCAAATTGAGTGCCACTGCTTGACGACGGCAGTGCGTGAAGCCAAAGACCCGACTCCCACTCACCCACAGCCAGAAGGCGCGCACGCTCAGCAGTAGTAGCAGACGTGTTCTGTAGATTATTCTGAACTACCCTGCAGAGCGGCTCGTCCCACCGTCTCTGGGAAAATGGATGGTCGGGTTCTTCTGTATTCGGGCAAGCGATTTTCCAAGCGACTATAGCCTCGGAGAAACACGGCACATCAAAACCAGCCAGTGTGGAAGCCAAGATATTCCTGATTAATTTATCCGTGCCGTGAACCGAGGATATAAAAGCCGGTAAACTAATACTAGAAATTTTGCGGACGCCGAGTCCTCCCACGAATGGGAAGAGTTGCTTGTTCCCAAGCTCGGTCGTCCAAAGCCACATTTAAAATGGATGACAAAGTATGTCTGATGATTTGGTCCATTTTGTCCAAAAGATGTGTGTGCTTCCTTAAAGGGGAAGCACAAAGGAAATATGTTAATTTAGGGCCGAAACAGCAGTAGCGAATAATGGTGATGGCCGAATGCATGTTAATTTGGAGCAATCTTTCCGAAACATCATTAAAATTTAGAATTTTCTCCTCGATAAAATCGGGAAAAGAATTTTCATGGATAGGAGACCCAAGGAGACGAAGAGAGTTTTTTTCAATAATTTTTATGTCTGGAGCTATTGAGTTAAATTTTGAAAGAGTCAGTTGTCTGTCGGTACCGTCAGCTACATATAGTTTACATTTCGAAAGATTTAATTCCAGGCCAATGGAATGAAGTTCATTTTTTAAGAAATTTAGATCATCTAAAATGGTATCTACTTCGCCTCCCAAAGTTCCATCGTCAAGGTACCAAACGTTAAATTTAGAATTTAGCTGTCGATCAATTGGGTGAATAGCTAAACTGAAAATCACTGGCCCGAGGGGGTCACCTTGTTGACAGCCAACAGCAGATTCTAAAAGATGGTCCCGATAAAGTAATTTGGAAGGGTGTCTGTAACATTGCCAAAGAAAACTATAAATTTGAGGTAAATCTTTTTTAGTTTCCATCAACAAGGTGTCCCTGTTTACAGAGTTGAAGGCATTCTTTATGTCAACCTTCAGAATGACCTCTCCTTTGCCAGAATTTAGGTAGGTCGACATGGCGTGTACGGCAGCCTCGCAGCCCCCTTTAGAGCCGTAACCTAGCTGCAGGGGCTGAAACTTTTTCGAAACATCCTCACCATAAAATTTACAGCAAATCTTGGCTGCCATACGACGATAAACAGTTCCCACTGCAATGGGGCGAATGCCGCCATCTCTCTTGCGCAGAGCACACAAGTTTGCCCCATATAGAACGTCGATGACGGCCTCGCTCACCTTGCTGGAGAGCATGAGGTTAATCAGAGCTGTAAGCTCCTTCAAGAGTAGCTCACCAGCCGCCCCGGTGCCTGAACTGATGAGGTCCTTTAGGTGCTGAGGACTTAGGCCGTCGAGGCCACCGGCGGAGCCGTTCCGGAAGGAGCAAACAGCTGTGACTAACTGTCGACCTGTGAGGGAGTGTATGTCAGAATCAGGTGGGTCAGGAAAAGAAAGGCCATCCGCTGGGGCTGGGTGTTTGATCTCCAGAGCGGCAAGTGTTTCTTGAGAACACGGTGCCACCACATCGCTGCTGAAGAGGATCCGGGCTGCACCACTAATGTCACCTTCCCTTAACTTAGTTTCTACCAAGTGGGATATACCTCCTGAGGGGGTCTATCTCTGTGTCGGTAATTTTGTGTCTAAATCTTGAGCCGAAATGTTACAGTTTTCTTTAATTTGTGATGTTAAAGATTTTTAATTTGCCAAATTTTTTTGTACGTGAAGAATACGATAACAGAAGGTAAGTAGTTTTTCCCAAGCACTTAGCGAGTTCTCCAGGACGGCAAGGCGCACGCAATCTGCTAAGCTTTGGGCTACAAGCGGTCTGGCGCCTCGAGGAACTCGTTTTAGAACAGGAACAGAGTTTTTGAATTTTGATAGAGTCTTCCAAAGTGGGTCGAAAGAGTGTATTGTTTGTGTTGTAGGTGGGGGTGTTAAAACGGGGTCTGAAGTATGCATTATGTAATTTATGCACTTTGCCTATATGCACGTTCAGACCCCTCTTACCTTTAAAAAACCGTGCAATAATAATAAATAAAAATAATAATAATAAAATATTAATAAATTAAATCGACACATTTAATAAAAACATCAATAACGAATTGACAGATTTTAAATCTTATTTTTTTTTTTTTAACTAAAAGTTGATGATAAAAAATGATAATTATTTATGTTTAGCAATAAATTATAACCTTAATATAAACGAGTTTTTGATCGAGACTACCAGTTGACCTCAGATTCTGATAATTCTCTGACCGCGCGCTCTACGCCCTCTATCTCGAAAACAGTTCAAGATATAAAAAAATGTTGAATAAAAAGTTGTAGAGAATTTAATTTTCTACAATATTGATCTTACATACAAATAGCGAGAAACCCATAGAAAACGAGATATTTGCAAAAAAACGATTTTCGTGACCTTTGACCTTAGATTTTTAATAGGCGCGGTCACCCTACCATATGTGAATTTTGAGACAACTTTTAGGATGCCAAAATACAAGTTTTTATGTGGTAATAGAGAGATTTGTACCTAATTTGGCCTAAAATGACTGGACTAACCGTGAAGTATTGACATCACTACGTGAAATAAAGAAAGCCACTTTGGGGACCAAAATCGATAAGAAATTTCCAAATCAGTTTTTTTTATATTTAAGTCATTTCACGACGGAGTGACGTAGAGTCCCTGTCCCCACCCTTCCTCTCCACAAAGTAGGGGCAAAGGGGGGCTGTGAGGATAGGAATATAATCAATCTCAATGTAGTGTCCTCTGAACTGAGTCGGAATCAATCAGCTATCGACATTTGTGCAAACATCCTCGCAGCCGTTGTGTGCTCCCGCCGCCGCGCCCCGGTTTGGCCTCGTCGTATTGTGTGTGGGCCCCGCGAGTGGCGCGAGCGGGGAGCGGGGAAGGCGATATTAAAGCATCGCTATTCAACAGCATGTCTGGAGTATATTATCGTAATTAAAGTCAATGCACAATGTGTTTACAATACAAAACCGACTTCAACAAAAAAAAAACACAAAAAAGTGAAAAGTTTTTGTGTTTTATTTTTTGTTTTAGTCGGTTTTATTTTTAACCGACTTCTAAAAAAAGAAGGAGGTTCTCAATTCGGATGTTTTTTTTTTTTTTTATGTTTGTTCGGGCATAACACCGTCACTTGCTAACCGATTTGAAAAATTCTTTTTTTGTTGGAAAGGGTATACTTCCGAAATGGTCCCATATTTTTTTTTATCAAAATCGGACAAACGGTTTTTGAAAAATCAACAAAACTCATAAAAAACTACATTGTCCACATTGACCCATGAACATGACTGTGAACTACTAAAAAGTAAAAACCGGCCAAGTGCGAGTCGGACTCGCGCACCGAGGGTTCCGTACAAACCTGCACGGTTTACAAAGTTCGTTTAAAAAAAAAAATATTATGTGATGTAAATAAAAATTTATGGTTTTCGTAATTTTTCCTTTATCTATGCTATAAGACGTTGCTTCGTACCAAATTTCAAGATTCTGAGTTCACGGGAAGCACCCTGTAGGTTTTGATTCCCTTGCAAGTGTCGAAAATTTGCGGCATAAACGGCTGTATCTTTTGATTGCGTTGGCTTAGAAGTTTGATTTTTTCACAGCTTCAAGGGACAGTAGACTTGAGTAATTGATATAAATTTCAGCTTCATACCTCCACGCGTTCCTGAGAAAAAGGGTCTTGACAGACGGACGGACGGACAGACGGACAACAAAGTGATCCTATAAGGGTTCCGTTTTTTCCTTTTGAGGTACGGAACCCTAAAAATAAAAACTTTTTAACAAAAAATAAAACCGACTTCAAAACAAAACACAAAAAAGTGCAAAATAAACTTTAGCAGAAAAATCAGTTTCTGAAGTCGGTGGCAAAAAAATGAAATCAAACAAACAAAATTAAGTCACCGACTTCAGAAACTGATTTTTCTTCTAAACTTTATTTTGCACTTTTTTGTGTTTTTTTAACCGACTTCCAAAAAAAGGAGGAGGTTATCAATTCGACTGTATTTTTTTTTTTTTTTTTATGTTTGTTCGCTCATAACTTGTGACTGGGTGAACTGATTTTCATGATTCTTTTTTCATTTGAAAGCTGGTGCTTCCCGTGTGGTCCCATTGTCACCATTTCAATATCTGATGATGGGATCTTGTAGAAATCGGGGGAACTCTTCAATAAATAACAGCAGCTTAACCGCGATTGTTGCTATAGCATATCTAAGCATTTTTTACGCCATCACACAACATAATATCACGCCTGTACTCACTACAAAGGTTATAAAAACTATTTTGTGAAGATCTGATGAAGAACTTCGGAGATAGGCAACGGAACTCCTCAATAAATGATAGCAAATGGACTGGGATTGCTGAAATCTCATATTGTCTGTCTATTGTTTACACCAGTTCCTAACATAACATCACGCCGGTACGTTGTGAAGGGGTAAGCACATGTGAAACACTAAAAAGTGAAAAATAAAAACTTTTTTACAAAAAATAAAACCGACTTCGACAAAAAAAAACACTCAAAAGTGAAAAATAAACTTGAGAAGAAAAATCAGTTTCTGAAGTCGGTGACAAAAAAATGAAATCAAAGAAACAAAAGTCACCGACTTCAGAAACTGATTTTTCTTCTCAAGTTTATTTTTCACTTTTGAGTGTTTTTTTTGTCGAAGTCGGTTTTATTTTTTGTAAAAAAGTTTTTTTTGAAGTCGGTTTTATTTTTGTTAAAAAATCGGTTGTCTGTAAAGTCGGTTTACTGGCGATACTTGAACGTGACAACGTCATAAGAAAATACAGCACTTACATTGCTATAAACAAACAATTAACACGCCGTTGCATGCTATGGAACGCCTCAGAGCGAGGTAACGACTCATGACGTCATCTTTTTTCGTTCGTGCAGCCGGCCATCGAATTATAAGACGTTATCACGTCAAAAAAGTTTTTTGTAAAAAAGTTTTTATTTTTCACTTTTTAGTGGTTCACATGTGCTTACCCACACATCGTACCGGCGTGATGTTATGTTATGAACTAGTGTAAATAATTATAATAGACAGACATGAGATTCCAGCAATCCCAGTCCATTTGCTATCATTTGTTGAGGAGTTCCGTTGCCTATCTCCGAAGTTCTTCATCAGATCTTCACCAAATTGAAATGGAACCACTCCGAGAAAGTACTCTTCCAAAAACTACTCAAATCACTTCAAGTGTGCCTATAAAATTTGAAGAGTTCTCCCTATTTCTCCAGGATCCTATCATCAGATCCTGACTTGATGATCATGGGACCACCTGGGAAGTATACCCTTTCCAACAAAAAAAAAAATTCAAATCGGTTAGTAAGCGACGGAGCTATGCCCGAACAAACATAAAAAAAAAATATATATATAAACATACGAATTGAGAACCTCCTTCTTTTTTTAGAAGTCGGTTAAAAATATAGAAACTTACACAGACACAGCATAAAGAAGTCGGTGGCAAAAAAAGTCAATGAAACAAAGAAAGTCATCGACTTCCGAAAGTATAGTTATTACACGACTGCCCCAAAAAAAAGAGTGTTATGTTTTTAGCGTTCATGTATGTATGTATGTATGTTTGTTTGTGAGTTTCTTTATTCCACCGTAACTTCTAAACGCCTGAACCGATTTTGATGTGTATGGTATCATTAGATTCTTTGCGTTATCCCGGGTGACATAGGCTATAGAAAAATTCAAAAAACATAATAGGGTGGCCATGGTTTAGAAATAAAACGAACTTTTAATTTGTTTTTATTGAAATATTAATGAAAAGTATAATCATCGTCTATAACTTGTTAAGTAGATTACAAAAATATACCACAGTAGTATTCAATATCTATTGTGTACTAGTAATACTACTCAACAAATGATATGTTAACATTTTAAACCCGGGATTCGATATGAATAAGATATATATCAGTAGATTCCTTGTAATGACAGAAATAAAACTGGCTAGGTTACAACTCCCAAATCCGTCCACGACGGCAGCTGAATGGTTTTAAAGTTTGTATGAAAAGTCAATATGCGTGAATCAATTTACTTGAAACATGGTAAGAATATTCATTTAACGAAACAATAATGTACGCATTCATAGGTTTTTCAAAAACACTCATTTAAAGGGTGGAAAAAGATATTCAGGGTTGAATTTTGTATGGAAAAGTCTTAGTGCGAGATTGAAAACACTTTAAACTCATTACTAACGCAAATTAATAAAGCTTTGCGTGTGTAATACAACAATAAATGTGTGCAAGTGCGAGTTGGATCTGTTACCGATGGTTCCGTACCAGCATTTTGGTAGGTACTATACTTGAAACTGTTTGGCACTATACTTGAATTTCTGTTGATTCCTAAGAAATGAAAAAATGCGTCTCCTGATTTTTGAAAATAACCCCTTATACTTAGGGTAAGTTTAGAGTTATACAGAATAGTCCACTTTTATTATTTACAACAAAATCAGTACCTAAACTGTGAACAAACTAGGTACATAGCAAATATAATCTTTGTAATGCAATTAATAGGAATAATTCAGGCTAGGTTTAACCCCCCCCCCCCCCCCCCCTATTATATAAAACAATACAAAAAAAATTCGCGCTCGCTTCGCTCGCGCATCCGCTCATTTCGTGCTTTCGCCATTCCTAGTTATTTCACAGACTTATCTACATGCTTCTATTCTCAATTCTGCTGGCCTGAACAAAAAAACTCAAGTCCCTCTGGACTCTAATAACTTTTTCACACCACCTGCTCGAAAATGTCAAATTATATGTCAAGCAACCTTAACCTAAAGTGAGTCATTAGTGGCCGGGGGAACAGCCGGTCAATAATGTTGTACTGGATTTCATTATGACCCGCTGGTCAATAATGTGATTTGAATTCGGAATCTCACATGCTCAGCTAAATTATTGGCAGTATAGTACTAACAAACACCCTTTGGTGCCAGAAAGAGGAAAGCTATTCTCGATTACCCTTACTACGCGTGGATGATATTCTCGATTTCCTACAAAATCATAACGACTGCTTCTTCATATCGTTGCCATGTTTTCGAAGACATAATATTGTAAGAATAATTTAACTACGAACCATTTTTTAAAAGGAATAGAATAACATTAAAACTGGCATTAATAATAACAAATACCGTACCGCGCCGTAATACCGTAATAGTAATTGGCTGTTTATCATTAGTAATTTTTTTTTTTTATCTTTGCCCAACTGGACTAAGGTCTCAAATGTTACCATTAACTTCAATTAATCTGTAAGTGCATATAACTAACTAGTTCTAAATATGTTATTCTTACTGTTTGTTTAATAATAATAATAATATAGCCCTTTATTCAGATCTTATAATTACATTTCACAACTTAATAACTAAACTTAACTATGTTCTAACCTATAATTTCTCGTTTCGTAAGTTTTTGCAGATCTGTTTGCCAGTCGGCAAAGGCCTCCTCCAACCGTTTCCATTCATTTCTATTTTGAGCCACTCTGTTCCAGGTCACTCCTGCTACTTGCCTTATATCATCATCCCACCTTTTCTGCGGTCTGCCTCTTTTCCTTTTGCCTTCTCGGGGGTACCATCTAGTCACCATTTTGCTCCATTTGTCAGGTCCTCTTACCAGATGTCCTGCCCATCTCCATTTCAATCTTTTGATTTTTGATGCTATGTGTGTGGTTTTTGTTTTGCCTCTGATGATAGTGTTTTTAATTTTTTCCGATTTTTTCACGTTAAGCATACTCCTTTCCATTGCTAGTTGGCAGACTTCAAGCTTTCTTGTCATTTCCTGTGTTAGTGACCATGATTGGCAGCCATAAGTGAGAACGGGTAAAATGCAGGTATCGAACAGTTTGCTCTTGGTGCTTATATGTAGATCTTTGTCCTTCATAACCTCTTTTAAACCCCAGTATCTCCTCCAGCCATTGATCATTCTTCTATCGACCTCCTTGCGCATAGATTCTTGTTGGGTGATGAGCTGCCCCAGGTAGATATATTCATCCGCGTATTCTATTTCCGATTTTTCTAATTCAATCTTATTTTTAATTCCATTTGTCATTACTCTTGTTTTGTCAGGGTTAAGTTTTAATCCTACCTTCTGGCTTTCAATGGCTAACTCTTTTATCATTCTTCCTAAGTCTTCCGATGTTTTGGCAAACAGCACAACATCATCAGCGAATCTCAGATGTGTCAACGCCACACCATCCACATTGATCCCGAAATAGTTCCAATCGAGTTTTCTGAATATTGACTCTAGTACCGCTGAAAATAATTTTGGAGACAGGGGGTCTCCCTGTCTGACGCCTCTTTCTACTCTAATTGGAGCACTTATCTTTTCTAGTTGGATTTTTGCTGTGCTATGGCTGTAAACGTTTTTTATTAATCGGATGTATTTGTGTTCTATTCCCTGTTCCTTCAGTGCTTCCCAGATTTTCCCGTGTTCAAGAGAATCAAACGCTTTGCTGTAGTCGATAAATGCAATGTAGTATGTGAGCTGGTACTCGTTGAACTTCTCGATAATCTGGCGCACTACATGGATATGATCAATCACAGAATAATCTTTCCTAAATCCTGCTTGTTCAATGGGCTGGTTATCGTCTAATATTCCTTCTACCCGTCTCAGAATTATTTTAGCGAAAATCTTATAAATATTGGACATAAGACTAATAGGTCGATAATTTCCGATGTCATGTTTATCTCCTTTTTTGTATAAAAGAATAATATTTGACTGTGTCCATTGTTGTGGGATGGTCTCAGTGTTTATGATATCATTGAACATATTTGTCATGACAGGTATCAGTACTTCTTTGCTTAGTCTTAATATTTCGTTGTTAATGCCGTCTGGGCCTGGTGCTTTGTCGTCCCTTTGTGTGTCTATGGCTTTCCTAACTTCTGCAGGAAGAATTCTAGGTATGCTTGAATCTTGGTTCAATACCACTTCCTCTTGTATGGTGTTGTCTTCGTAGAGTGTCTTATAATAAGATACGGCTGTTTCTAATATGTCTGTTCTACGAAGTTTCCATTGTCCACTAGCATTTTTTTATTTTAACGACCCAGTCTTTAGACTTATTTAATTGCTTGTGTGCTTTTTTTATTCCACCTGTTCTGATTATGCATTCTTCAATAGTTCTCATCCTATTTATTTTCCTGTCTTTTCTTATGCTATTTTTGATTTCTTTGCTAATTTTCGTTAGCTGCTTTCTTCTGTCTTGTGTGTTTTTTGCGCCTATTAAGTCGTTTCTTTCTTCAAGTAGTTTAATGGTGTTCGTTGAGAGTAATCTTTCCTTTATGTCTTTTTTTACACTTGCTTTCACTTTTGTTTGATTTTTTATAGAATTTTCTAAATAATTGTACTTCTCTTGTATTTCTAGTCCCCGTGTTTTAGTACTGAAATCTGCAAAACTGTCTCTTAGTGAAGTTATTATGTGTTCCATTTTATAATTACTCAGCTTTGGATTTATCAGAACTTGTCTCGGTCTAGGGGGTTTTGGTTGTTTGTCCTTCAGTTCTGCTCTAATAAGCCTATGATTGGTGTTAAAATTAAATTTATTGATGACTTTAAAGTTAGTAAAGTAGTTTCTTCTATTGGTTAGCACGAAGTCGATTTCGTTTTTCGTTTTACCATCAGGCGAGGTCCATGTCCACATGTTCTTCTTATTTTTCTTATACATAGTATTTAAGATGGTCAGGTTGTTTTCTTGTGCAAAGTTGGTGATTTTTTCCCCGTTTCTACTTCTTGGTTTCTTGCTGTATGTAAACGGTCCGATAATTGTGTCTTCTCCTCCCCGCTTTTCTCCAATTTGTCCATTATAGTCTCCCATTACAACTAAGTTTTTATGAGCATGCTTCTGGATAGCTTTGTTCAGGTCAACGTAAAATGAATCTATTGTTTCCAAGTTGCATTTTTCCGTGGGGGAATATATTTGCACAATAGACCAACTATCTTTGTAACTTGGTAATTTTAGATTCACTATCGCGATGCGCTCGGAGACTCCAATGAATTCTTCTACATATTGTGTCATGTGTTTTTTTATAATAAATCCAACTCCGTAGAGACCTGGGGTCTCGCCTATATGATAGAACAAGTAGTCTTGGTGATCAACAATCCTTTCCCCCAATCGTCTAACTTCGCTCAGACCTATTATGTCCCATTTGATATGTTCTAATGCGAATATTAGTTCGGTTAGGGATTCTTCTTCTTTTAGGGTAAGTACATTTAGAGCAGCGATGAAAAATCTTGTTTCTTGGCAGTTTTCCTGTTTTTTTTTATTCCTTATAGTTGAAGGGTTGTGGTCTCTTTCCCCCACGAGGACCAGTCGGCTTGGGGGAGTTTGGTTTTTTAATATTATTTTATTGGCTGTTTCTTGGTTCGGTTGTGGATTCCGTTTTCCGCTTATTAGTTGCTATTGTTTTGTTGTAGTCGCTGTACTAGACAGGGAATTGGATCTAGTGCGCATAACATCAAAAGCGTTCGACCTATTCGACTTAATTGAAGACAGAGCTTGTTGCTTTTTTGGCTGCTTGTCGGATGAAGGTGGTGATGTGGAAATTTCCCTTTTCCTTTTTTCTTGACTGGTACTATTTTCCTTGACTATTAGTTTGTCGTATTTCAAATAGGCTATATTGCCTTTTTCCCTTTCTTCTTTTAGCTGTGGTTGTAGAGCTTTCCTTTTTTCTAGCACCTCCTTTGAGTAGTCCTCAGTAATATAAATGTTCTTGAGCAGTTTCTTCTTTTGGAGAATTTCTATTTTTTTCCAGTTATTCGCCAACGAATACAATATCGGTCTCGGTTTATTATATTCCTGTCTTAGATGTCCAATTCGACGAATTTTGTTAACTTCATAATCTTCGATTTTGATATTGAGGTCAGCACTGAACTTGTCCTTCAATTTTTTAATAAGGTCTGGAATGGATGATTCATTTTCTTCTAGGCCAAACACTAATATATTGTTACTTTTCTCTCCTCTCTTTAAGTATTCTATTTCATTTTCCAGTTTTTCTACTTTAATTTTCAATTTTTTATTTTCTTCCATTAAAGGCACTAATTTTTCTTCCATCTTTCCCATAATACTTGCTGTGATGGACTCTTTCAACTCGGCATTTTGATTCTGCATCTCTAATTTCATTTTGTCAAACAATATTTGGAATTGACCCTCCATATTTATGTACGTGAATTGGAACGTACAACAGAAAATATTTTCTGAGGTGGCAACACTGACGGATGAGTTTGACGTTTGACGTTGGCGTTTGCTGTCGATGCTCTGACGTACAATGTTAGTGTCAATGAATTAGAGTGACTAACCTCAAAAATGGGTGATATTATGTTCCAATTTTCTGTTGATTGCCAGTAATTGCACGAGATCTGATTATTTACAAGCACTTCACTTCTCTTGATGTATAGTTTTTGGACAGAGATTATATCCAAAGGTTCTTCTAGCTATTTTAATCAATAGTTTTGTGGTGGAGATGTTTACAACGATGTTGACAGTTACCGTAGCGGAAGCGAGAAACCACTGTTTGTTTATTTAATAAATACTTTGTTTTTCGTACTATGGCTATTATTTTCTCACAGTAGGTGTAAAAAGTAGAGTATCCTCCTCTGGGCTAAAGGTGTCTTTGCCTTGGGCTAGCTTGAATCCCTCGCTGCATTCAGGATTCTTGTATTAACTCCCTCGCTTCGCTCGTGAGTTAAACTCTTAACTCCCTCCCTTCGCTCGGGAGTTAAATCCCGAATCCTTCATTGCGCTCGAGATTCAATATGACGCCCGTGACATAAGACACAACTTTAGCCCCTCGGTGCATAATCTACTATTCTGCATTACAAAATAATGAATAAACTGAGTTCGTCGACAAACATAATATTAAGCTTCGTGGAGCTCAAATGTTGAAATTTTACTATTTTTCAGCTCCATTCAGGCACCCACCGCTTTATCCCCCTAGATAAGTCCCCCAACTATGTTGGAGTCGGCTTCCAGTCTAACTAGATGCAGCTGAAAACTGCTATTTTACATGGAACCGCTGCCTTTTTGTCCTCTTCCCTCCTGATAGCAATATCTTTGCCCCTCCCCCGCCCCCTTAACCCAAAACCAATAAAAATCATACAAAAATTTTCGCATCCATCCTGTTCTTTCTTCAATCTGTCCTGCTTAATACGTTTATCTACTTCTATTTTCATTTCTGTTTCTAAATCGTTAATCCAGGAAAAATTGACCAACGCTTTATCCCTTTATCCCCCTCTAAAAGTCTCATTGGGTAGCACTTCATAAAACATTTTAATAAAATCAAACGACGTAAACAATGATTATTTTGGCCCGTGATAGTGCACAAGCTGCAAACGGTAACATTGAACAGAAGCATAGTAAATCTAGACGCGTGAAACAGTTACGTTTTAGATTCATGTTAGCTAATCCCTTGATAAACAGTCTCCCCAAGAACTAAACCACCTAAGATCTCAAAGTTAGTATCCACGAAAAATAAACGATTTACATACATACATAAACTCACGCCCTTTTCCCTTATGGGTAAGCAGAAACTACAGAACGCCACCCGCTACGATCCTTACATCATATTCCTTTTGCCTCGTCCACATTTTTTTTTTTTTAAAACGTTGCCCCACACTTAGAATTTCTCCTGTATCGTGGGTGCGTTCACAAACATATAAAGTCACATACACAAATACCCAGACCCGAAACAACTATCTGTAGGCCATACAAATATTTGTTCCGTGCGGGGATCGAACCCGCGACACGCAGCGCACATTACCATTCACACATATCTGTCCATACACGCACGCCGGTTACGAGTACTACGCACCTGTCCTTTCTGAAGAACGGCACCAATAAGATCAGTGTATGTCTTTCTAGGGCATCCCGGCGTTGCCATTTACATCTGCCTTGTAAATACCTTTTGTTAATCGACTTTCACTCATCCTCTCCACATGACCGAACCACGATCCGATTGAAACGATTTAGTTTTGCATTATCTTTACCGCGACATTGCTTTCCTGAAAAATAAAGCAGTATAATGAAGGCATATTGTCTATGCGTCAAAATACCGGTATATCACTAAAAAGTACTAAATAAAAAACAAATAATTTAAAAATTAAAAACACGCCTGACATGTTAAAAAGTGAACTAAAAAAACTTTTTTACAAAAAATAAAACCGACTTCGACAAAAAAAAACACTCAAAAGTGAAAAATAAACTTGAGAAGAAAAATCAGTTTCTGAAGTCGGTGACTTTTGTTTCTTTGATTTCATTTTTTTGTCACCGACTTCAGAAACTGATTTTTCTTCTCAAGTTTATTTTTCACTTTTGAGTGTTTTTTTTTGTCGAAGTCGGTTTTATTTTTTGTAAAAAAGTTTTTATTTTTCACTTTTTAGTGTTTCACATGTGCTTACCCCTTCACAACGTACCGGCGTGATGTTATGTTAGGACTGGTGTAAACAATAGACAGACAATATGAGATTTCAGCAATCCCAGTCCATCTGCTATCATTTATTGAGGAGTTCCGTTGCCTATCTCCGAAGTTCTTCATCAGATTTTCACAAAATAGTTTTTATAACCTTTGTATTGAGTACAGGCGTGATATTATATTGTTGTGTGATGGCGTAAACAATGCTTAGATATGCTATAGCAACAATCGCGGTTAATCTGCTGTTATTTATTGAAGAGTTCCCCCGATTTCTACAAGATCCCATCATCAGATATTGAAATGGTGACAATGGGACCACACGGGAAGCACCAGCTTTCAAATGAAAAAAGAATCATGAAAATCAGTTCACCCAGTCGCAAGTTATGAGCGAACAAACATAAAAAAAAAAAAAAAAAAAAAAAATACAGTCGAATTGATAACCTCCTCCTTTTTTTGGAAGTCGGTTAAAAAGTCAAAAATAAGTCGAACGATTTCAGTGATGAAATGAGAACAAGGTCCCGTAATTGTATCCGAAAATGGAAAACTGAAAACAACAATTTTAATTGCAGTCGGGGGACAGTTCGGTGGAACATTTCTTTACAGGTCCCCCCGACTGCAATTAAAATTTTAGTTTTCAGTTTTCCATTTTCGGATACAATTACGGGACCTTGTTCTCATTTCATCACTGAAATCGTTCGACTTATTTTTGACTTTTTAGTTCACTTTTTAACATGGCAGGCGTGTTTTTAAGTTTTTAGACATTTTAGGTAGTTTTTTTTTGGAAGTCGCTTTTGTAAAACTCTTTTTACCCGACTACGGCAAAGCCAAAGGAGGGTTATGATTTTGACTGGCTATGTATGTATGTATGTATGTATGTTTGTATGTATGTATGTATGTGTGTATCTTCATCTGTTCCCTCATAGCTTCTAATCTACTTAACGGAACTCGACATATGAGGTATCGTTAGAACCGTCTTAATTTTCCGCTGAACATAGGCTACGCGACGTGTCACAAAAAGCGATTTGGCGCCATCTAGCGGACAAAAAGTAAGGCTTAAAAAATAAAAATGAAGATAAATACGCCGTGTTTGGTATCATTTGAAAGGGCCTCACTTGTACATTTCCAAAATATTGTTCAAATTTAAAATCACGCCCTCTAGCGGACAAAAAGTCAAGAGTAAAAAAAAAATTAACACCAAAATTGTTTAAATAAAAAAAAGTAAAAAACTAAAACCCGACTACGACAAAAAAAATGACGCTGAAAAGTATGAAACAAGATTTTCAGGATAGAACAAAAAGAAAAGCCGTAGTCACACGTTATAGGTACCAACCTAAACACTTTAATACCGTGTGACTACGGCTTTTCTTTTTGTTCTATCCTGAAAATCTTGTTTCATACTTTTCAGCGTCATTTTTTTTGTCGTAGTCGGGTTTTAGTTTTTTACTTTTTTTCGTTTTACATAATAGTCAAATCGACCGAATAACACAAAAGTTATAATTAAAACCAATTAAACTTTTGTCTCTATCTCTTTCGTTTTGAGACCTGCGCATAGTATGATAAATGCCTCGAAAATCGGACATCGCTTTTTTATTCTTCTAGTCATTAGGTTCATAGCCATTAGGTTTAGGTTGCCACACTTGAGTCTAACAATAATTTGTTGCTTAATATTTCACAAACGAATTCCTTAATCGAATAATAGTGTTTGAGCAAACTCACAATATTGTTTAAAAACCTATCCAACGACAACCCACACAATGGACTTTGCGAGAAAAAAAACTTCACCCCCACTTTAACGTGTACCGGAAAAATTCATAATTTTACTTTAGCTCTTTGTCGACGTTACTCATTTGTATTTTTTTTTTCCTTAGCCTACACTGTCCCACTGCTGGGCAAAGGCCTCCCCCATGGCTTTCCAAGTTTTTTTACAATTTGCCTTCTCCATCCAATCCGTTGCAAATGAGTCCAGATCCTCACGCCAGCGTTTTTTGGGCCTGCCTCGGTTACGTCGGCCGTCTTCAGGCACCCACTGTGTTACTATATTCGCCCATCTGTCCGGTTTCATCCTTGAAACGTGACCCGCCCAGTCCCATTTTTACCCGACTACGGCAAAGCCAAAGGAGGGTTATGATTTTGACTGGCTATGTATGTATGTATGTATGTATGTATGTTTGTATGTATGTATGTGAGTATCTTCATCTGTTCCCTCATAGCTTCTAATCCACTTATCGGAACTCGACATATGAGGTATCGTTAGAACCGTCTTAATTTTCCGCTGAACATAGACTACGTGACGTGTCACAAAAAGTGATTTGGCGCCTTCTAGCGGACAAAAAGTAAGGCTTAAAAAATAAAAATGGAGATAAATACGCCGTGTTTGGTATCATTTGAAAGGTCCTCACTTGTACATTACCAAAATATTGCTCAAATTTAAAATCACGCCCTCTAGCGGACAAAAAGTCAAGAGTGAAAAAAAAAATTAACACCAAAATTGTTTATAAAAAAAAAAAGTAAAATACTAAAACCCGACTACGACAAAAAAAACGACGCTGAAAAAGTATGAAACAAGATTTTCAGGATAGAACAAAAAGAAAAGCCGTAGTCACACGGTATTAAAGTGTTTAGGTTGGTACCTATAACGTGTGACTACGGCTTTTCTTTTTGTTCTATCCTGAAAATCTTGTTTCATACTTTTTCAGCGTCGTTTTTTTTTAACATGGCAGATTTAAGGCCAACATCGGCGATGCCTGTCTTAGACCGTATTAAGGTGTTGACTCATTTGTATATTCATCCCAAATTCTAGTACTAAGAGTCTTTGAGATATAGTGCGGACGGACAGACAGACAGACGGACATGGCGAAACTATAAGGATTCCATATTGGCTACGGAACCCTATAAAATCTTGCATATATACCTAATTAGTTATTTACAGACCAATTAGCCTTATATGTCCAACATAATAATACAATACGGTGCCCCAAGTGTGTCTGCAGCGTCTTCCTACAGACAATGGTAAAACCTCCCATCTTACGTCGCTTGGCTAGTCAAGGGACCAGGCAAGCGGCGCAAGATGGTGCAATGTTGGTGTCTTGGTGATCGTATGACTGTATCAGTGAGTTGACTTCTCATTTTACACCAAAGTGTTTGCTACAGATTCGCTTAGAAGAAGTGGTAGTATATGGTTAGAGTTTTATCAAGACTCTTGTTCTCAGAATGAAGTATATTGTGTAGAGTCTGCGCCAGAGCTGCACTACACGTTCATCGAGCAGGCGCTGCGGCCGGGCGGGGGCGTGTCGCTGCGCTGCGCCGCCTCCGCTGCGCCGGCGCCGCGCCTGGCCTGGCTGCTGGACGCGCAGCCGCTGGACCGCGCGCAGCACCGCTACGCCGTCAGCGAGGACACCGCGCTCAACGGCGACGTGGTGTCCACGCTCAACATCAGCGCGGTGGGCGCGGCGGACGGCGGCCGCTACACCTGCCGCGCCACCAACGCGCTGGGCCACGCCGAGCACTCCGCACGGCTCAACATATACGGTACGCGCCACGGAAACTGTCATGTTATTATGACTAATACATAAGTATGGTAAGAGAAGACATAACAACAGCCCCGATAAAGGCGAGTGTTGATTGTGTTACAGGGCCGCCGTCGATCCGCGCGCTGGGTCCCGTGCGCGTGGTGGCCGGCGCTAACACCACCGTCTACTGCCCCTACGCTGGATATCCGATCAGGTCCATAGAGGTGCATTTTGTTAGGATGATTCCTCTAATACACTAGCGGCGATAGGCTCTGGACACATTATACAATTTGATCTAGTTCCTAATTCAATTTACGATACGAGGAAGTAACTTAATTGGTCACAAATATTGTAGGTAATGTTTTTGCTAGCACCACTGCTGGGCAAAGGCCTCCACCATTCCTTTAATAAATAAAATAGATTACGTCTTAATTGGCCAGAATTTAAACAAACGATTACAAATAAAGGTTGCAATGGAAACTCGCGTTCTTGGTATACAGATAATAATGTGGGTTAGAGTGACGTCGTTGTAAGGCCTCTCTTATGATCTGTGAGCTGTCGTGACGTAGTGCGTGTGTTTGTGTGGCAGCTCCATCTCGTGGTGGCGGCGCGGCGCGTCTGTGGCGGTGGGGGGCACGGGGCGGGTGAGCGCGCGGGGGGCGGCGCTGCGGCTGGCGCCCGCGCTGGCGGCCGACGCCGGCCACTACGCCTGCGCCGTGGCCGCGCCCGCCGGGCCTGCCGCGCGCCGCGACGTCGACATACAAATCCGCAGTCAGTTCACGCCGCCAACATGAACCTTACTTGTCGTCTTACAGATGTCACTTATGTACATCTACATTTCTACGTTTTGTTTGTAGATCCACCAAAAATTTCGCCGTTTATATTTTCGTCGGAGCTGACAGAAGGCAGCTCGGTGCAGGTGCTTTGCGGCGTGTCGTCAGGTGACAAGCCCATGTACTTCTCGTGGTTGAAAGACGGCGCGCCGCTACCACCTAACTTACAGGTCTGAACTAGTTGCAGTCCGCTGCTGACAATGTACATACATCTGAAAAGTGCAGGTGACCATAGAGTGTACGCGAGAAACGTAGCCGAGGTGATAAAACGTGTGATTGTGTAGATAGAAGAGAAGAGCCTGAACGAGTTCTCACTGCTGATGTTCTCTGACCTGACGGCGCGGCACAGCGGCGCGTACACGTGCCGCGTCACCAACCACGCCGCCGCCGTCAACTACACCGCCACGCTCAGCGTCAAGGGTGAGTGGCGAGCGTTGAGCACTGTGCCACTGTGCACTGCACTGTACACTGTGCAGCCCACGCTCACGTAACGTTATACCGGCAGTGACGCCGGCGTGGGTCTCGGAGCCGCTGGACGCGGCCGTGCTGCTCGGAGCGCCGCTACAGCTGGAGTGCGCCGCTAAGGGGTACCCAGCGCCTTCCATCACGTGGTACAGACGTATCGGTCAGTATCAGTCCGGATCCGAGCACATGTCATGCTACATGCAGTGGTGTAACAGCTCACGTGTCACAGGCTCGCTCGGCTCGCTGGGCGGCGAGGGCGCGGAGCAGTGGGAGCAGGTGGGCGCCGGCGCGTGGGGTGCGGGGGGCGCTTGGGGTGCGGACGGGACGGCGTGGGGCGCGGGTGGCGTGCGCGCGCTCAACGGGTCGCTGGCGGCGGGCGCAGCGGCACGTGCGCACGCGGGCCAGTACCGCTGCGTGGCTGACAACCAAGTGGGGCCGCCGCTCATCAAGCACGTCAACGTCACCGTACACGGTAACCCGCCGCTCTCTCAATCACTTAAAGCCGCTCCTCTCAGTTACATTCGTACAACACTATTAATATGTTTAATATAAAATAATATGTTTTATTTATAAGCATATATGACTTGAAGTGTACTTTGATATTGTGACTGCTCTTCTTTTGAGAAATTATTATATACCGCGTTTCGCGATTCGGTTTGTTCTCTCATCGAATATATTATTTAGAGCCTGCACACTTCGAGGGCTCGGGCGGCAACGTGTCGTGCGTGCGCGGGCAGGGCGCGGCGCTGGCGTGCCTCGCGCTCGGCGACGCGCCGCTGCACGTGCACTGGACGCATCGCGGCGCGCGCCTCGACCTCGCTTCCTACAGGTACCGTGCGCTGCCAGTGCTGCCACACACGGGACGGGCTCGTTGTTCTGGCGCGGGGCTCACCGCGGTCCGTATGTGTCAGGTGGGCAGTATCGGAGGCGCGCGCGGCCGGCGGACTGCGCTCCACGCTCACGCTGCGCGCCGCCGAGCGCGCCGATGCCGGTGAATACCGCTGCCACGCGCACAACGCGTACGGCCGCAGCGACCAGCTCATGTACCTGCGCGTGGAAGGTCGGTACCTTGCTAGCCTTGCGCCCTGCGTCCCCGCTGGAACTCTCTTTATATGACTTTGTGGTGTGACGACAGAGCCACCGGAGGCACCGCGCCGGCTGCGCCTGGGCGGCGTTGGTGCGCGCTGGGTGCGCCTGGTGTGGGCCGCGCCCGCGCCCGCGACCTCCGCGCTCCACACCTACACCGCGCTGTATACGGCACTGCACGCGCTACCGGCCAGCGAGGCACGCAGCAACGCCGTAAACCTCACACTGCTCACGCACGACGACAGGTGAACATCCTCATTTGACGACGGATGGTACGCTAGCGTGCGCCACGTCCCCATACGTTTTCGTTCACTCAGTAGGTGTTTGTGTGCATAGCGTGGACGCAGACGGACTGCTCACGATGTCTGCACGGCTGGAGGGGCTCAGGCCGGCCGCTGCCTACTCGCTGCGTCTTACAGCCGCAAACCACGTGGGACTGTCGCCGCACTCCGAGCCCTTGATGTTCACAACGCTAGAAGAAGGTAGCTCATCTCATTGTTTAGGAAAGAACAAGAAAGGAAAAATAATGTATTAATTAATTTATAAAGTTGTGAATTTGTGACAATTCATGTATTTCGCCAGCTCCGACTGCGTCTCCGCAGAACGTCAGAGCGAGAGCGTCCAGCCCTGGTGAACTGCACGTCTCGTGGTCGGTGAGTACTCCAGCAGGTAGCTGACGTTCAGCCGCAGCTATCACGCAGCACTAACCAGTGACACGCTCTCGTAGGCGCCGCCGCAGGACAGCTGGAACGGTGAACTGCTGGGATACGTGGCCACGTGGCGCGAGCTAGGTCACTTCGACGAGGACGCGGCCGAAGTGGACAGAGCGGACAACCCGCGCTCCGGCCGCACGGCCGTGGCGGGCTGGAGCAGCGCAGAGCTCACGCTGGCGAACCTGCGACCTTTTGCGCGGTACGCACTCAGTTTGCGCGCCTACAACCGCGCCGGTGCCGGGCCGCACTCGCCCACCGTGTACGCCACCACTGCCGACGGAGGTATCTATACCCGCCTTGTTGTTGTTGTTGAGCTGTGAGTGATGCGCGCCTGCGTCCAGTACACGTGTGATCTGTGCCGCAGTGCCGGAGGAGATGCCGGGCGGAGTGTCGTGCGCGGCGCTGTCAGCGCGCTCGCTGCGCGTGCGCTGGACGCCGCTGTCCGCAGCGCACGCACACGCGCTGCGTGGGTATGACCTGCACTACACGCCTTTACACTTTTCCTCGTGTAAGTTATTCTATAAACTACGATTAAGTGAATTTTTTGTAGTTTCAGTGAGTACTAAGGTAATCGGCTGAGCCCAAATTTTTCATTCGAGTCGATGTCAAAAATACTATTGATATATATTATGTAGCTTCGTATGTGATTGTTTGTGTGATGTATAGCATGGAGCGGGGTGGGGTCTGTGGGCGATGCGGGCACGGCGCGCGCGGGGCTGGGGGGGGAGGCGTCGCTGACGGGGCTGCGCGCCGCCACCAACTACTCCGTGTGGGTGCGCGCGCGCGCCGACGCTGGCCTGGGCCCGCCCGCGCCACCCGTCTACTGCGCCACCAACGAGGATGGTCAGTTTGCAATGAAATGAAATGCTTGGCTATCTTCTTAGATCTCTCTAAGGAATTCGACACTGTCCGTTCCTCACCTCTTATCTAAGCTGGAAGCTACGGGCATTCGCGGACATACCTTAAAAGTGTTTCAGGATTACCTGAGCGATAGAACTCAATACGTTAAAATAAATGGTGTTCTTAATGACACCATTTCATTGAGTTTTGGAGTTCCACAGGGCTCAATCTTGGGTCCTACTCTATTTATTACATATTAACAATCTTCTGTTACACAGATGATACAGCTCTATTAATTCATGGCAGTGACTGGCCCGAAACAGTAAAGTAGGTAGTAACTGACAACTACGCCCTACAGTGTTACGAATGACTACCGCCTGTGAGTGGACGCTCACACCGGTATCACACCATTGCCGACGCGCGGTGCTACGATGGGAAACTGCTGCGGACTCGCAACTGCTAGTGTGTAGTCGTCGATGTTATACCAGGCCATTGTAGGCAGGCAATAATCGCTTTAGTGTGTTGACGTCATTTGCCTGGGACGGCAGGCCGCCCGATAGGACCAGAAACTGCAGGCGGACTGTTAATATGTGGGGCCCTTAACTGACAGTCTGACATCGTCCGGCGAACTGTTAATCTGTGGGGCCCTTAAGACAGAAAAGGTTCACCATCATCAGCATATAATGTTCCCACTGCAGGGACTCAGGCCTCCTCTCTAGGAGAGGGATGGGCTATAATCCACCACGCGGGCCCAGTGCGGATTGGCAGATGTCACATGTCTTCGAATTTTTTGGGTATATGACATGTTTCCTCACGATATTTTCCTTTACCGTTTTGAGAGCAGCGGTGATGAAATAAATTACACAAAGTAATGCGCCTGCCTGGGTTCGAACCCACGACCTACTGTTCGTAAGTCGGGGCCGACACCACTGGGCCACCGCTGCTGTAAAAAAAGGTGGATATCTTGACAAAAAATCGTAGTAAGGTCCTCAGATGCACAGGTGTCATAATAATATGTTTGTGAAAAAATTGTTGAGTACCAGTAACCATAACATTTCAACAAAATTAAATACTCTTTTGCCTGTACTGGCTACGCTGAGCTGTGTCCTCCCGCAGTGCCCGAGGCGGTGGCTGCGGTGCGTGCGCAGGCGGCAGGCGCGGCCGCCGTGCGCGTGACCTGGCTGGCGCCCGCCGCGCCCGCCGGCCAGCTCACGCACTACACGCTCTACACGCGCGAGCTTGGCAAGTACGTCTCTGCTGTCACTTCACTGAACCATCACCACCGCCAACGCTCTGTAGCGTTAACCGACAGAGTGTTTAATCGCTTAATTGTGTTGAAGAATGGGCGGCGAGTGGGCGCAACGAGTGGACGCGGAAGCGGACGAGGGCGGTGCGCTGGCCGGGCAGGCCGAAGTACGGCGGGACGTGCGCGGCCTGCGCGAACGCACCGTGTACGAGTTCTGGGTGCGCGCCGCCACCGCAGCGGGCGCGGGTGCTCCCAGCCGCCCCGTCACCGCAGCACCAGCCCCCGCACGTACGTCACCCGCTACTCCAGCAGCAACACCGCACACGCACTGCTTACTGCTCGCCTACTGTGCGTGCAGCGCTACCCGGGGCTATGTGCCAGTGCGTGCTAGCTTTTACATCTTATTACACTCTAACATTTACTGAGAGCTTTCAACGATATTTAAATATGGAATGATGTTACCGATTCTATTAAACCGGCAGTATCGGCCAGGATATCGTCGTTCAGCCGCGCGGTGTTCGCGGCACGTGGCTCTCGTGTGCGCCTGCGCTGCGCCGCGCTGGGCACGCCCCCCCTGCGCTGGCGCTGGGCGCCGCTACCACACGCACACACGCTCACTGACGATGGCGATCTCATTATACACAGTGAGGATATATCTTGATTAATACTTGTGCGTTGTTTCTGGACTGACGCCGTCAGTGGTGACGTGTGCGGTTTGTGTTCAGAGGTGGATGTGTCATCGGCGGGCAACTACACTTGCTTAGTGCGCAACGCTCTAGGCTCGGACGCGCTTAGCGTGACGCTGAGCGTGCGCGCGCCCCCCGCGCCCCCCACCCCGCACCTGCGCAGTGCCGCCTTGCACGCGCTGCATCTCTCATGGGACAAGCCGCACGACGGCGGCGCACACATACTCGGTACGTAGCTAGCTCGCTCACACACCACTTGAGGTCGGTCACGTAATCACGTTACATTGTAAATAATCATGCATATATACGACATGCGACAGGGTACACAGTGTGGTGGTCCCGCGGCGAGGGTGAGTTGGGCGTGGAGGTGAGCGCACGGCGCGTGCCGGCTGCCGACACGTCACTGTGGGTGTCACGGCTGGCGTGCGGCGCGCGCTACCGCGTCACGCTGCAGGCGCACAACGCCGTGGGCACGTCGCCGCACTCCGCGCCGTTCGTCGCGCGCACCAGGGGCGACAGTGAGTCACTATTCAGTCTCGGCGCGCCCTCAACTGTCCCGTCCAATGCATTTGTTTGAAAGCGTGTACTGTGTGTAGAGGCTAAGCCGCCGCCGGGGAAGGAGTTCGTGTGGGCGAACAGCACGACACTGCGCCTCAACTTACTGGCGTGGGGCGGGCACTGCCCCGTGGCCACGTGGGTCCTGTCCGTGCGCCCCGCCGCCGGGGGAGCCTGGCAGACGCTGCACACCGACGGAGAGGCTGCCGAGGTAACCACCCCCGCCCGCCGCCCCTCCCCCGCAGCACATCTGCTAGTCCCGTCACTGACCGCGCGTTGTCCCGCAGGCCGGCAGCTTGCGGCCGGGCGCGTGGTACGAGCTGCGCGTGCTGGCGCGCTCGTCCGCCGGCGACACTACGGCGCTCTACCGCGCTGCCACGCACACACTCAATGGAGGTGCGACATCCTGACATCCATGGACATTATACTCATAGTTAATATTTTTAGGGGTTTCGTCATATAAGGCTTTAATTTAACCTTTTTACTTTTATTTACTGTGACTAAATATTTAGCTATTATCACTACATAAAAGAACTTTTTAAAAAAAAAAAAAAACCATCTTCAACAAAAAATAAACACAAAAAGGTGAAAAATAAACTTTAGAAGAAAAATCAGCTTCCGGAGTTGGTGACTTTTGTTTGTTTGATTTTGTTTATTAATCGACTGCGGCGAAGCCCAAAAGGAGGGATATGTGTTTGAACTGTATGTATGTGTGTCTGTTTCTTTCATCCCTCATAACTCCAAAACTAATGAACGGATTTGAATGAAATACCAACCTCTTACTAGTGGTAGCGTGGATCAGCACCCCTAAGATAAAATATTATGCGCATAGTACACCTACCCCGACCGAAGTCCGAAGAAAAATCGCAGAGAAGAGACGATTTAGCAGAATATTGCAGTCATCACATAATGAACGGGACAAAACCCGTCTTAACCGTGCCATTAAGGAACTCAAACACCTGCTCGCGAAATCTAACAATGATGCCCTTCAACTCAGGCTAGAGAGAATAACCCCTGAAGCTAAAGGAACTCACTCCCTTTGGAAAGCAACTAAGAATTTTGCACAACCTCAGCAACGCTTCCCTATCAGATCAGACAATTCATGGGTTTGTTCAAATCAGAAGCTTTTGCCACTCACCTTGCCAATGTCTTCAAACCGAACGAATCTGCAGTTCCTGATGATCCTAAAATTGATGCCATCCTCAACCAGGACTTGCAACTTTGTGTGTTTGCAACAACAAAATTCCTACGGGAACTGTCCACATTGATATCTACGATGAACTCCAACAAGGCACCCGGATTCGATTTGATTACTCAGGAAATTCTTAAGGAGCTGCCAAGAAAGGGAGTAGTCTTTCTTACTATCCTCATTAATGCCTCTCTCAGCTCCTCTTATGTCTCTGCTCTATGGAAAATATCACAAATCTTAACTTCTGTTTCCTGCTTTTCAGGCTTAGGGATCATTCCCTAAGCCTGAAAAGCAGGAAACAGAAGTTTCATCGTACCACGCTATAAGCCGTACTCCAGTACTATCAAAGTTATGGGAAAGGGTCGCCTGAACAGGCTGAAACCTCACCATAAAGAAAACCAAGTAGTACCTGATCACCGATTCGGGTTTCGCGAGCAACACTGCACCGTTGAACAGGTACACCGTACACAATGCCTTTTTTTTTTTGGTGGGTGGAAAATCATCAAATACCCCCCCCCCCCCCCCCCCCAGAGAGTGTCAGACTTCTACTGACTAAAACCCGAACCCATGTTCCTTCTTTGCCCTTGCGCCGAGGCCACGTCATCTCGTGACTTTTGTTAGTTTGATTTCATTTTTTTGCCACCGACTTCAGAAACTGATTTTTCTTGTAAAGTTTATTTTTCACTTTTTTGTGTTTTTTTTTAAGTCGGTTTTTTTTTTAAGTTTTTATTTTTCACTTTTTAGTGGTTCACATGTAAGTTCACATGTTGGTTCACATGTAAGTTCACATGTTCATGGGTCATAATGTGGACAATTTCGTTTTTTTTTGAGTTTTGTTGAGTTTTCAAAAACCGCTTGTCCGATTTCGATAAAAAAGTTATGGGTCCATTTGGAAAGCATATTATACCCTTTCCAACAAAAAAAGAATTTTTCAAATCGGTTAGCAAAGTGACGGAGTTAAGCCCGAACAAACATAAAAAAAAAATCCTCCTTCTTTTTACCCGACTGCGGCGAAGCCCAAAAGGAGGGTTATGTGTTTCTTTAGAAGTCGGTTAAAAATAGACCCCGCCTGCTTCCAAGTTTTGTTTAATTTATGCTTGTTTTTTGCTTTTCAGTTTTTTCAGTGGGGTTTTTTAGTTTTTTAACTACTTTTTTTATTGAAGTCGGTTGTAAAGGAAATATGTGACTGTTCGGTTGTAGGGGCGTTTCATGACAGTTTATAATTGCACACAGAGCGTCTGGGCGAGCCTGTGGAGGTGCCGGCGGAGGCGCACGGCGTACAGGCGGGGGGCCCGCGGGGCGCCAGTGGGGCGGCGGGGGGCGCAGATGGTGCGGGGGGCTGGGCGATATGGCGCGCCGGCCTGGCCCCCGCGCTGCTCGGCGGCGGGCTGGCCGTGCTGCTGACCGCACTCACCGGTAAGCACGCTCGGCACGGGCGCTCGTGACGTCACACGCACACAGTACAGCACTGGCACGTCCACCGCAGGGCTGGTGTTGGTCCGGCGGCGGCAGGCGGCGGCGTGCCTGCGCCGCGACTGCTCGCTGCCACAGCTGTGCCAGCCGCACGCGCAGCTCTACACCACGGAGCCCAGCAAGCGCAATGGGAAGGCGCTCACTCCGCCCGACAGTAACACATTCTTCTTAATTATATTACTTGTAAACTAGCAGTGTCCGCGACATTACTCGCTTGGATGTTGTAAACTAAAGCTTGTCATTTAGAGAAAGTGTATCACTTCGTTCACTTAAAATCCTCACCCACCAACTTGATTTTCTTGGTCAATGTTTCTCTGTATATTTTTTTTTTTTTTTTTTTTTTGTATAATGTGTCCTAATACGGTTACATCATTAAAAATACAATCTAGCTTAATACTAAAGCTAATGAGTAATTCTATTTTGACTTAATTTGCTAGGGAGACTATGACTAAGAATGTGTCCATTAACACTTTTCTTATTGTCTCTATTAAGGGGAAGACACTTTTTTCTTGTGTTCTTTATGGGTAGCACTCACTTCACTACATTAAACTAACACTTCACTAAATTAGCTCGAAAGGTTTTGTCCTTTTTAGCCTTCTCACTATGTCCGTGTTGTCGAGGAGCTGGATAGCCTCGATGTTCACATGATGGTGAAGCCTTCGTTCATGAGCTTCGGCGTTCTTTTTAATTAAATAATCTCTGTATATGATATTAAAAGTAGAACCATCTGTAGTGTAAACTTGAATGCTGCTAGGGTTCTTCTTCTTAGCGTGTCGATGACAATTTAAATTGAGTCGGCCCAAAATTTGGCGACGAGTTTGCCACTTTCAGTAGCCTCCATCAGCTCCTGTGGAGTGCAAGTAACGGGACAGGCTGGACACGATATCAGGTGCCCCATAGTTTGTAGGGCAAGACCACATTTACACTCCAGGGCAGAGTCATCTATGAATCTCCACCTGAACAGGTTTTCCTTGCTTCGGCCTACCTGTGTCCGGAGTCTATTTAGAGACTTCCAGGTTAGCCATGGCAACTCGTGTCCAGGCGGAAGATTTTCGGCAAGTGGCACATATGGGTTGGGTAAGGAAACACGATCTCGCCACAGCATAAGTCTTTCTTTTCTTTCTCTGCTAGGGTTACTAACACAAGACAGAGCAGTATTGGTTGCTTTTCACATGGTCTGCTTTTCAGTCACCGGCGCCAATTTCAGACTTCCTCTGATGTACTCATTTCTTATTTTATCCATTCGCATAACACCGCATTCTCATCTCAGCCACATTTACATGCCTCTCATTCATCCTTTTTGTGGCCCAACTTTCTGATCCATACAAGACTGCAGGTCTTACCATTGTTTTATAAATCTTCCCCTTTAGTGTAAGGGGAATGCGAGAGTCGTAGATTGTTACCGTGACCTGCTGCCATTTCATCCATTCCGTGTTAATTCTGTGCTTAACACTGCGGTCTATTTCGCCATCGCTTTGTACGAGTGAACCGAGATACCGGAAGTCGGAGCAGACCAGAAGAAACGCGCCATGGACCGCCGCAGTTGCAGAACATGTATTCGGTTTTAGTTCTGCTGATTTTCAAGCAAACATTCTCCAGCTTCTGTTGCCATTTATCCAATCTGCTCTAGATCTCAGGCTCATGTTCACCGACAAGAACAATGTTCTCGGCAAAAAGCATACATTAGGGTGCCTCTTCCTTCTTCTTCACGAGGCGGCGGCCGAAAATATGACACGCGGGGTTGAGATAGTCGTGGAGAGGATCCGGCAGCTGGGTCTCGAGGTGGCGCTTCACAAGTCCGAGGCCATGTGCTTCCATGGGCGTGGGAATGTGCCACCGTCGGGATCCCAGCTAACGGTGGGAGGGGTTCCCATTGGCGTCGAGTGTACTATAAAGTACCTCGGACTCGTCCTCGACAGCCGGTGGAACTTCGTGGAGCACTTCCGATGTTTGGCTCCCAGACTGGAGCGGGCCGTGGCTGCCTTTAGGTGGCTCTCGCCTCCTTCTGCGAATCAGTGATGCTGGCAATGGAGGTGGCGGGACGTGAGAGGGAGAGAACCTCTCGTTCCAGTCGCCGCGGGAGGCGGTCCGCGCGTCGGGGGCCATGTGATGGCTTCCGGCCACCGTAGACGCGGGCCTGTGGACGGTGAGTAATGGGCTAGCTCGCCGTCCGTCCGTCTCATGACGACAACAGACCGTGTCGACGGCGCGTTCGTGTTCCACGCGCGCCTCAAAGAGATGTCAGCAAGGAGGGGCCCGCAAGGGCCGACGCCCGTCGGGGCCGCGGATTTTTGTACTAGATGACGTGGCCTCGGCGCAAGGGCAAAGAAGGAACATGGGTTCGGGTTTTAGTCAGTAGAAGTCTGACACTCCCCTTCGCTCTGCCCGAGAGCGGGGGGGGTCATTTGAAGATTTTCCACCAACCAAAAAAAAAAAAAAAAGGGTGCCTCTTGCTGTATGCCTGACGTCAAAGCATACCAAATCAACAGAAATAGGTACGGACGGGATGTCTTCCCTTAAATGGAACTGAACCTAAAAAATATTTTTTTCATCAAACCTATTCACGCGTGTGGGGTGTGTATAGATAGGTATTTAACAGAACAGACATGAAGAATCTATAAGGGTTCCGTTTTTAGCCATATGGCTACGAAACCCTAAAAAAGGTACTAATGAACACCATGACTGTGCAAGTTCTTGTGTGCACGTCTGTATTTCTCGCACAATAGGGGAGCGGACAAAAAAAAACTAAATTCCGACTAAACAGAATCATAATATATTTTTGACGTGACAACGTCTTATAAATTGGTTTGCCGGGTGACACTTCAAGAAACTGCGTTACGCTCCGCTCACGTTATGCGCTCACAATGAGAGCGAGTGAGAGGCACGCGTCCCTTCCACTCGGGCATGGTTAGCCCGCCTAAGAGCGAGAGAGACAGACATAAAAAGTGAATATACGAATGAATATTCACATTAAAATTATTTTACCACTCAAAGTCGTTGTCACGTAAAACTTTCGCCCGTATACCGACTTTACAGGCAACCAATTTTTTTTCAGCGCCTATTGGCGGAGTGCAAAAGTGGTATCCGTTGGAGGAACAACGGATGCCACTTTTTTTAAACCCAAACTGATTTTGAGTAATCGCACTCTCCTCTCGCAATCTTTTCCCTATTACTTTCCCCATTCTTTGTTTTTGTGACAATATGTATAGGTTTCGCATACAGCACGTATTTTGAAGGTAAAGTTAAGTAAATTTTATTGAGATGATCAAATTGTAGCGACAGGGGAACTGCACGAGATCAGCCCGTACGCCACGTTCAGTATGTCCGGAGGCGCGGGTGCGGGTGCGGCGTGCGAGGGGGCCGCGGGGAGTGCGGGGAGCGCGGGCGGCTGCGCGCTGCACCTGCGCACGTTCGGGCGCGCCGAGCTGCTGGACCTGGCCGCGCCGCCGCCGCGCCCTAACCTGCTCTCGCACACACCAGGTCGGTACGGCTGGCCGGCTGCAGCTGCTGCCAACACAAACCTGTACTATGCGACTTTATGTCGCACACCACTTAAATATTCAAGCTAACCAAATCAGAGTTATAACCCCTAGTGTACTATGCACTGATATTATTTAAGCAAGAAAAACGACCCCATTGTAACACTGATATATAGTGTTACAATTTGGGGTCGTTTTTCTTGCGAAAGCTGCTGACAATGTAGTACAACAAGTTTTGTATATCAGAGTACGGGCAGTGTCGCGACAGCGATTCGGAGTCCAGCGGGTCGCCGTGCGCCGCGTGTGCCGCTGAGCTGTACCGCCTGCCCGCCGCGCATCTCTCCGGTAAGTGTCGCGCCGGGTGTGTGTGCGTGTGTGTGTGTAGTGCAGCGGGATCTGACGAGTGTGACGTGTTGCAGACACTCTACCGGCGGTGGAGTCCAGCGCGGAGGACACGGTGTACGGCTCGCAGGGCAGCCGGGCGGCGCGTGGCCGGCACGCAGCGCGCGCGCGGCGGCGCCGGGAACACGGCCGGCATAACAATCCGCCCACCGTCAGGTGAGACAGCTGACTGTACCCATATCTTAGAAAATTATGTAAACTGCATAGGTTCACTAATGATTTTTTTCATGTGTAGCATTCGTACAATTATTAATTATCGTACCAACACGTTACCAGGATAGTAAACTAGCATTTTCTCTTTCCGATAAAGCCACCGTTTCTAAGAAGAAGATGTTATAGAGGACCGTTAGACTTGGTAATTTATTTAATAGAGCAGCATTGACTAGAGCCCGGCTCCCAACACCCAGCATGGCTTAAGTGCGCTTCCACCTTACATCAGTGACTAGGTGACCGCTTGCGATGCAGCGCGGACAGTGCATGCTGACTAGCTGCATGAGTGCGGCCCCGCACCGCCCGCGCCCCGCGCCCCCTTCCGAACTCACACCCAGCCGGCTGTATAGTGGCAGCGTAGATACCCGTTAACCCGTAAGACCTTAGCAGCACAGGTCCATTACTTATAGTTCTCTAAGGCCCATACCCGTCGGCCGCCCGACGCGTAATAATGTAGAACCGATTTTCGTACACAAACGCTGAGTAGAGAATGTAGGTAGATAGTGTGTGGGCGCGGGCGGTAGTAGCGAGTTAGCGACCTGTGCTGATCCCACAAGACGTAGTCCCCGTCCATAGCTGCGAGTTAGTGTAGCGAGCATGCACGCAGCACGCAGCTGTCGCGCGCTCTCACCGCTCGTGTGTTGCAGGTACCAGGCGGCGCGTGCACACACGGGCCCGCTGTGAGCGAGTGCGCTCTCCACACGTCATGTACATACTATTGTGATAAACTGATAGCTGTAAGCGTTCCCCTTGTCATACAATCATCTGATCTCAAATGTTTAATAAATAAATTGAGTTTTATACCATTGTTTAATTTCATAGTACTTCTTAACCCTTAGTGCGTGTTTACGTACGCGCGACGCGACGCGCGACGCGATTGGCGATTAAATTCAAACATATGGCGGTGTATGAGTGCGTTCACGGAGAAGCGATTTCATACGCGATTGTTTGAATTTGAGGCGGTGCCCGCGGCGGCGCCCGCGGCGATTATCGCGGCGGCGCCCGCGGCGATTATCGCGGCGACGCACGCAGCGGCAATTCTCGATGAAGCGATACCCGCGACGGAACTTTTTTTCTGATTCATGGTTTTCGGGGTCGCTGATTACGAAAATGAGGTCAAAATGAAAATCCAAGATGGCAGCCAGGGAAATTTTTGGTTTTTCCGTCATGGGTGTCATTTTCATGGTTTTCGGAGTCGCTGATTCCAAAAATGAGCTCAAAATGAAAATCCAAGATGGCGGCCAGGATTTTTTTTGGTTTTTCCGTCATGGGTGTGGTTTTCATGATTTTTGGGGTCGCTGAATACGAAAATGAGGTCAAAATGAACATCCAAGATGGCGGCCAGGAAATTTTTGGTTTTTCCGTCATGGGTGTGGTTTTCATGGTTTTTGGGGTCGCTGATTACGAAAATGAGCTCAAAATTAAAATCCAAGATGGCGGCCAAGGAAATTTTTGGTTTTTCCGTCATGGGTGTCGTTTTCATGGTTTTTGGGTTCGCTGATTGCGAAAATGAGCTCAAAATTAAAATCCAAGATGGCGGCAAGGAAAATTTTGAGTTTTTCCGTCATGGGTGTCGTTTTCATGGTTTTTGGGGTCGCTGATTACGAAAATGAGGTCAAAATGAAAATCCAAGATGGCGGCCAGGAAAATTTTTGGTTTTTCCGTCATGGGTGTGGTTTTCATGGTTTTTGGGGTCGCTGATTACGAAAATGAGCTCAAAATTAAAATCCAAGATGGCGGCAAGGAAAATTTTGAGTTTTTGCGTCATGGGTGTGGTTTTCATGGTTTTTGGGGTCGCTGATTACGAAAATGAGCTCAAAATTAAAATCCAAGATGGCGGCCAAGGAAATTTTTGGTTTTTCCGTCATGGGTGTCGTTTTCATGGTTTTTGGGTTCGCTGATTGCGAAAATGAGCTCAAAATTAAAATCCAAGATGGCGGCAAGGAAAATTTTGAGATTTTCCGTCATGGGTGTCGTTTTCATGGTTTTTGGGGTCGCTGATTACGAAAATGAGGTCAAAATGAAAATCCAAGATGGCGGCCAGGAAAATTTTTGGTTTTTCCGTCATGGGTGTGGTTTTCATGGTTTTTGGGGTCGCTGATTACGAAAATAAGCTCAAAAATAAAACCAAAAAAAATCCTGGCCGCCATCTTGGATTTTCATTTTGAGCTCATTTTTGGAATCAGCGACTCCGAAAACCATGACAATGACACCCATGACAGAAAAACTAAAATTTTCCTGGCCGCCATCTTGGATTTTAATTTTGAATTCATTTTCATAATAAGCGACCCCGAAAACCATTAAAACGACACCCATGACGGAAAAACCAAAAATTTCCCTGGCCGCCATCTTGGATTTTCATTTTGACCTCATTTTTGTAATCAGCGACCCCAAAAACCACAAAAACGACACCCATGACGGAACAACTAAAATTTTCCTGGCCGCCATCTTGGATTTTAATTTTGAGCTTATTTTCGTAATCAGCGACCCCAAAAACCATGAAAACCACACCCATGACGGAAAAACCAAAAATTTCCCTGGCCGCCATCTTGGATTTTCATTTTGACCTCATTTTCGTAATCAGCGACCCCAAAAACCATGAAAACGACACCCATGACGGAAAACCTAAAATTTTCCTGGCCGCCATCTTGGATTTTAATTTTGAGCTTATTTTCGTAATCAGCGACCCCAAAAACCATGAAAACGACACCCATGACGGAAAAACCAAAAATTTCCATGGCCGCCATCTTGGATTTTCATTTTGACCTAATTTTCGTAATCAGCGACCCCAAAAACCATGAAAACGACACCCATGACGGAAAAACTTAAAATTTTCCTGGCCGCCATCTTGGATTTTCATTTTGAGCTCATTTTCGCAATCAGCGACCCCGAAAACCATTAAAACGACACCCATGACGGAAAAACCAAATTTTTTTTACGCATTAACATTCAACCAACAAACCTAACCCTTCAAGATTCCCTATAATTGCTTTCAACTACTAATCGTTGAGGAGTAATTAATACCTTCCATTATCAGCTCATCAAGATGAAGACAAGTGATGACTGCTAGATGTGAATAGGTACTTGAATAGCGTCAGAAAAAGCACGAAACACGTAAAACGTGTCTGAAAGAGGGTTACCCTTGATTTCTCTGGGATCCCATCACCAGGTCGCTTATAACCTTACAAACATTCAATCACAGCGCCGATGTTTACCTAACAATAGAGCAGACCGTGCTGACGTCGCGCGTCGGGTACAGCGTACGGCTTTGTGATGGAAGTACAGTCGACATGACGCGGCCACTCCACGCGAGTGCCATCCAATTAGAGATCGAGAGCCAGACTTTGTGGCCTCGCCCTAATAAGATACGCTTCTCAGTCTGTTGACTAGGCCTCATCTCGTTACGGGTCGGCGCGCTAATAAATACACACATCAAAAGTGTCTAGGGATCAAGCATTTTTATGCGGATTTCTTGAGATTGAGATGTGGCTTTGTAATAAATTTATGATTTTATAAATTTATATGGATCCTTTTTGGTGCATTTCATAATTTGAATCAGGAACTGTGAATCAAATTCGAGTAAAAGATGAAAATCAGCTGTCAAAATTTTCCCTATATAAACATACAACGCATTGAAGACATTATTAGTGCTACTGTTTCCCTTCTACTGATTAAAACCAACGTTATTATGGAGCGGCGACGTCATTTAAGCAGGGAAGAAATGCTCAGAGCCGTGGGAATGATAGAAGCTGGTTCCCGGCAACGTACTGTGGCTTTAGCTCTGAATACAAGTCAGAGTGTTATCACTCGACTTTGGACACGTTACCGAAGCACTGGTACCGTGGCTGAGCGCCATGGAGGACGGTATCGCTGCACCACACGGAGACAAGACCGATACATTCAAATCTTAACTCGAAGAGCTCCAACAATAACCGCCATGATGTTAGCCGTGAGGCTTCATCACTCTTCAGGGAACTTAATTAGCGACCAAACAGTCAGAAACCGCTTGCATGAAGTGAACCTTCATTCCCGAAGACCGCTACGGGTACCACCTATAGCAATGCACAATCGCAGGATTCGAAATCAATGGGCTCTTGAACACAGAAATTGGGCAGAAGAACAATGGCGTTTCGTGTGCTTTTCTGATGAGTCTCGTTTTGGTATGAGACCGGATACAAGACGTATACGACACTGGAGAACCCCTGGACGCCAACAGCGATTAAAATCCTGCCAGGAAGTCCATCCTTATAGTGGTGGAACCATCATGGTATGGGCGGGTATTTGGATCGGCGGAAGAACTGAGTTGATTTGGATCAGAGGCAACCTCAACGCTCAAATTTATGCTGAGACGATTGTATCAGACGTCATCGTTCCTCTACAAGTGCAAATCGGTCCCTTATTTCAGTTAATGCATGATAACGCACGACCGCACACCGCAAGAGTTGTACGACAGACTCTCGCCGCAGCTAACATCAATGTCCTGCCCTGGCCTGCTCAGTCGCCAGACTTGAACCCGATTGAGCATGCATGGGATATGCTACAGAGAAGAGCTCTGCCGAATATGGAGGGTATCCAGTCGCAAGAAGACCTTTTTTTGTTGTTGCAACGAACATGGGCGGCCATTCCACAGCGTGATTTGGATGAACTCATTTTGAGTATGCCAAACCGATGTTCTTGTGTTGTTAGTGTTCGCGGTAGAAACACGGATTATTAATTGTTTAAGCTAACCAATAAAATTTTAAAGAAAACTGTTATTTCAGTCTTTTTTTCGAACTTTAATGTAAGTGGTTCAAATGTCAAAAATCCCTTTATTAGGAAAATGGCAAATTTCTTTATTAATGCAAAGGTGACTTGGTTTATCGTTACTGTGACAAACGAAAACACTTTATTTGATGAATCCTTAAAGAAAATTTTAATTAATATCAATCAGGAGAAAAGTTATTGCAAAAATATATGTTGATCCCTAGACACTTTTGATGTGTGTATTATTCCTTATACCTATCAGTATTTTTCAGATAAAAGAAAGCTCAGGAAACAGAAAGGCGAATTTATTTAACCTACTAGGGTCCACAAGGAGTGCTCATTAAGTCTAGTAAGCAATAAGTTTGTGGTCTAAAGCTTAAACATTTTAAAGTTATTCACAGTGCTACTTTGTCTGGCGAAGTACCGCGTAGAAAGTGTAGGATGACTTTATTATCTGAAAAAGAAATTGAAATGTTTAAACAGACACATGCTAGTAGAATTACGGAATGCTGTAGTTGTGAGCTATGCTGTGTATGTACCTTGACGAAGGTGTCGAGCGAGAGCGGGATGACGAGCCCGGCGGCGGGGCGCAGCGGGCGCTTGGCGCGCTCCATGACCAGCACGAGCGAGCGCCGGAACGACAGCCGCGCGCGCCGCCACTCCATGCAGTACAGCGACTGCGACACGCGCGCGCTCTGGGACACACAACACACGCGTCACTGTTGTGCACACTGCACACTGCTCAGTGTACTGACACTCCAGGTGACGTTACCTCGTCGGTGACCTCGTTGCCGTAGTAGCAGTACAGGAACAATTCTGTCAGGATGCAGCAGATGAATAGAGTCATCGATGCGAACTCGACGCTTAGCACGTTCAACTATACATAAATTAATACCAATCACATTCAATAAAGTTTCTTATAAACGTGTCAAAATAATAATGACACAATACTCACACTGACTATCTTGTAGGCAGCCATACACAAGATCCAACCGCCGATGCCGAACTGAATAAGGATCGCCGTGCCGAAAATATCTTGCAGCATCTTGGCAGTCCTGCACAACGGTTACAGTTAGTGAACATGGCTACGTCATCACGTCATACACAACAGCGTCAGTGCGAGTCGTACCCGGTGATCTTGTCGTAGTGCAGCAGACACTCCCGGAACAGACGCGCCAGCACCGCGTCGTACAGCTGCGGGCTGGCGAGCGTCACCTGCGCCGCGCGCTGCGGCAGATACTCGAAGTTCATTCTGTAACATGCAACTCCTGGCGCTCGCATTATATCATAAAGACATTAAAACAATGTCAGTCAACATGTCTATCACAGTTAACTTTGTTATTTTGACCTAAACAACGTGGCCGAGCTCTACAGTATCTCGTAAACGTACTTACGTTGGGTTTTTTTTTTCTTTTAAACTAAAATAATATCAGAACATACATGGTTACATTTAGAAAAGCCCTTAGCAAAAGGCATCTATAGGTTAATCTTTTGAGCCACACAGTACATGGCAAACCTAGGATATTACAATTAATAATATGTAGAGGTAGTTAAATAAAGAAAATATAAAAACAAATTAACGTTGAAAAGCTTCGTGCATCGAAAAGCAACGAGAAAAGACAACTAAAGCTGCCAAGTTTTTTAATATTTTTCCCATTTCACATGCAACACATACCCGAACATGTATGCCGCACATGTTCCATATTGTTCAAAACACACTCACCGCAGTATTCTGAGCTGCGTCTTGCACTGGTTGAGCACGGTAGCCATGAACGCGTCCATGGTCGTGTTCGCGATGCCCACCAGCGTTGTCACGTAGTACGAGTACGCCAGCACCAACGTGAACCTGCAAGCGACCGCGCTTACAACAGTGCAGCAGTGCAGCAGTGGCAGCACTCGGCACCATGCCTGCTCAGGAGTATCTTACATTCGTGGTGTATTGTAGTCGACGTCGATCCAGAAGGGGAACTCGACGGGCTGCCCCTGCAGGAAGTACATGACGGGGAAGGTGATCCACAGCGTGCACGTGACCACGGCGCAGCCGGCGTACGCGCGCACGAAGCGGGCCGCGCGCGCCGTCGTGGCGCGCAGCAGCTGCTCGTGCGCCTCCATGCCCTGGTTGTACAGCGGGTCTGCAACCAAGCCCGCGCTTCAACTTCAAGCTCAGAAAACGTGCCTGGCTCCTCGTACTCTGTTCCAAACTACCCACCGTCAAGTCCACCAAGCATTTCATCAATCCGCTCCGCTTTTATGTGGAACACGAACTGCTTTGCGATAGACGTGATGTGGCAAAGAAGCAGGAACATAACTCGCGACAACTTGTCCATATCTTGCCGCACCTAGCAACAACAGATACACGTCATACACGGTTGGTAAGGCACTGCGTGTTGTGTCGGTTGGACCGGTGGACGCCACAGCTGGCGGAGCGCACCTGGTAGGCGTAGACGCACTCCTGCAGCAGGTAGAGCGAGGTGAGCGCGAGCGTGAGGGCGCGGTAGAGCGCGTGCAGGTGGCCGCGAGGGGATGCGCGCGCGCCGTCCCCCAGCCGGCAGAAGCCGCTCGCGCGCAGGATGCGCAGGTGCGTGGCCACGCTGCGAGCCGACAGGGACCTGCGCATCACAAACCATGCTGGCTGACTGCTGTTGCTGTGCAAATTACTGCTCCTGCTTACCGTACATATTGCTCATTGTAACCACAATTATACACTGACGCATGTCGGGGCGAGTAATGTGCCAGACTTTGAGCCAGCATGTTACTTCTGAACTAACTATCTCTTCCCGTAGATTTTGTTTAGTAAAAATTAATATTACATTAAAAAAAAAAACTTTCACCTTCAGTTATCTTTGTTAACACTTCACCGTTGTATTATAGACCAGCAAAGCAAAAAGCGTGGGTGTTGGATAAACTATTTTGTGAAGCTAAAAGCGGTGCTTCCTTAAAAAGCAATGTTGGTTTTGAAAAAATATAATAAAAAGCTCGATAAATATCTGAGCTATCACACACTAAGGCCACGTTAGGGCCTTAACATTTAGGGCACGCCACGTAGACCACCGTAGACGCGGGCCTGTGGACAGTCAGTAATGGGCTAGCTCGCCGTCCGTCCGTCTTAAGACGACGACAGGCCGTGTCGACGGCGCGTTCGTGTTCGCCTCATAGAGATGTCAGCAACATGGAAGGGGCCCGCAAGGGCCGACGCCCGTCGGGGCTGCGGGTTGTTCGCAGGAGATACCGCGGCCTCGACATAAAGGGCTAAGAAGGAACATGGGTGGTTTTTAGTCAGTAGGAGTCTGACACTCCCTTTCATTCTGCCCAAGAGCGGGAGGGGTTATTTGATGATTTCCCACCCGACAAAAAAAAAATGGGCCGTTAACATTTTACTGTGGTAAAATAAATACATAACTAAAACAAATTAATTTCAAATGAGTAAGAATGCGAACATTTTCGAATCCATGTAGAGGCGGTGCTGCACTGAGACTCCGATAATAAATCTGACGGCGTTTTGTTTCAGTAATAAGGTAATTATAGTGGGGCTGTAATTATACTGTCGCCACGTTAACAGATTAATAACGGGTTAGCGGCGAGTGCTGCCCCGCCCCCTGCACCCCGTCCGCCCCCTCGCGTGTCCGACTGTCCGTCACCCCGCGCAGTGATTCCCTTGCGTGCGATGTTCCTCGTACTGCTGACACTGAGGCTTTCAATATTCATACTATTAACCGGTAATTAGTGATTTACTAAAACGTATCGAAATTATTCGACGATTGGGCTAGATTCTGTGACTCATCGGCACAGAATATAGCCCAAGCGCGTCCGTCGGGGGCTGCCATTAAATGAACTAGTTTTGCAATGTTCAGCTCCCGACGGACATTCTTGGGTTTTTTAAGGTGGGTGTTTTATGTTATTTTATCCTTTTTTCAATTAATTTTTAAGCGTCGTGTGTTTTTTCAAAAATTTTAATTTTGCATTTTATTTTAAACTTTTTACTTTAATTTTTATTATTTTTATCTAAGAACATGCACCAATCAAACCTAAACCCATAACTGAAAACTGCATCAAAATTGGACTTGTAGTTTTGGAGAAAAATAGCAACATGTATTTGCACAAACACACAAACAAACAAACAACCTCTCACCCCAAACGCATATACCGTCTCCGTTCCGTCGTGGGTAAAAAAAAACAACAGACTTCAAAAACACCAAAAAGTGAAAAATAAACTTCAGAAGAAATATCTGCTTCTGAAGTAGGTAGCAAAAAAACCAAATTAAACAAAGAAATGTCACCGACGCGCGACGTCAGAACAGAAGCTGATTTTTCTTCTGAAGTTAATTTTTCACTTTTTGGTGTTTTTGAAGTCGGTTGTTTTTTTTATAATTTATGAACATTTTTCGTTCGTTTTTTATGTGTGTTCCTGTTCTCGAATAACTTCGTCGTCTATGAACCAATTTTGATGATTCTTTTTTATTGGAACGGAGATATTTCAAGGGTGGTACCATGATATGGAAACCAGATCCTGGTGATGGAATCCCAGAGAAATCGAGGGCAACCCTCAAATTTCATAGGCACGTATTACGTGTGTTGTGCTTTTTCTGACGCTATACAAGTATGTATAGGTTTCATAGAAAATATTTCTATAAGATATACAACTAAAAATGAAAAAACTTTTTTGCAAAAAAATATACTTCAGAAGAAAAATCAGCTTCTGAAGTCAGTGGCAAAAAAAGCCAAATCAAACAAACAAATGTCACCGACTTCAGGAGCTGATTTTTCTTCAGAAGTTTATTTTTCACTTATGTTTTTGAAGGCGGTTTTTTTATTGCAAAATAGGTTTTTTTTAAATAACAATATTGAACTATTAATCCTTTTTTAATGTACTTCTAACATTTAGAGCAAATGAGAACCTGTCTTTTTTTTTAACGTTGCCCCACACTGGAAACTCCTGTATAGTGGGTGCGTTCACAAACATTTAAACTCACACAAATACCTAGACCTGGAACAACTATTAGGTATGCACTCGAGAACAGAAAATGTCACGGCAATTATAACTTTCGATCGGACATGCAGTTATTTAATGATAATTATTATATTGTAATATATTATTATACTAGCTTTTGCCCGCGACTTCGTCCGCGCTTATACTATAAATGTTATCTTTGGTAAGTAGATCTATCATTGATTTTAATCTTCTATACTTATAATAAATCTGTAGAGAGGTCAATTCTGTACATGATATATATTTTCAAAATAACTATCAGGGGGTAATTAGTGATCGATACTGATGCCAAAAATGCAATCAGTAAAATTTTTGTCTGTCTGTCTGTCTGTCTGTCTGTCTGTCTGTCTGTCTGTCCTCCTGTCTGTATGTTCCTTATAGAAACAAAAACTACTCAACGGATTTTAACGAAACTTGGTACAATTATTCTTCATACTCCTGGGGAGGTTATAGTATACTTTTCATCACGCTACAATCAATAGGAGCAGAGCAGTGAAGGGAAATGTTGGGAAAACGGGAGAAGTTGCTCCATTTTTTAAGCTTCCGTCGCGTGTGTAGCCTTAATGGTTAAAGCTACATAGAAATCATTTATGACGGAAATGTTCTACATAAAATTATCTAAAAAGTATCCCACAACAGCATATGTCTATCTTTTATGGTTGACTCACAATAACACGTGTAACTCCCGATAGCTTAGCAGTTCGGAGCTTTCTGATTATATTTGTTTACTCTTACGTTTATAATACTCTCACTCATCCCTAATTAAAAGAAGTTAATATTATTACCTATTCAATAAAAAAAAGAATCATAGTAATCGGTATAGAAACATCAAACTGAACCAAATATGAAATACGCTAATAAGCTGCGCGTGAATACTGAATCATGCCATAAGGATTATTTTTGTGTAACGGGAGCGAGCTTCATTCAATATTTGGCTGTTGATGCGTTCAGCGTTCGACCTTATTGACAGACAATATAATTGATATTAACAAACCGTGCTTATCAGCGCGACTTTTAGTCTTTAAATAGTTTATTTGAATTTCTTTTGTTGTTATTTTATAAAATAGGTATTATGTAGTTATTTTGGTAGTGTTTAAATATTCGTTCAAATTACAAATTATTAATAGTTCGTATTTTATTTCTTTTTAGGGGAAGTAGTACCTACGCATAGATTTTTAGATACCGATAGGTAAGTTTTGGCTAATTTATAATCAATTTTATTTTTGTATTAAGTAGGTAAAAGCGTAGATACTTTTATTAATTATAGTAGTTAGGTATTTATTTTAAGTGACTACTAAATTAATAAGGCTCAAGGGCAGAATTTTCGTGTTGCTGGAGTAGATCTCGGTGTCAGTTGTTTCTCGCATGGTCAGTTATATGTCGCTCTTTCCCGGGTTAGCAGTTCTAGAAATCTTTATGTTCACGTGCCGGACGGGTCAACTTTCAACATAGTTTACCCGGAGCATTGGGCTGAAGTTTTACCTATAGAACGCTATAGGTACCTCATCATCAACAGCCTATTAATGTTCCCACTGCTGGGACACAGGCCTCCTCTCTTAGAGAGGGAATGGGCTATAATCCACCACGCGGGCCCAGTGCGGATTGGTAGATGTCACATGTCTTCGAATGTTTTGGTTCTAAGACATACCGGTTTCCTCACGATGTTTTCCTTCACCGTTTTGAGAGCAGCGGTGATGAAATAAATTACACAAAGTAATGTGCCTGCCTGGGTTCGAACCCACGACCTACTGTTCGTAAGTCGGGGCCGCCACCACTGGGCCACCGCTGCTCCTATATAGGTACCTACTTAAGCCTCATGTGAAAGTGATCTAAACAATATTACCAATACATTAACTTAATAACATACAAGGAGTTACACGCTGACGGAGTCGCGGGCACAGCTATTAATAATAATATTCTGCGGTTCCTTTTTGTGATATTTTTCAACAGTATTGTGGATTGACATTATTGTATTTCCCTACTAAAATACGAAAATTAATCTGTCTGTTACATCAAAACCACTGAACCGTGAGGAAGGACATAATGGTATTTTTTTACGAAAAACGACGGAAACGCGGACGAAGTCGCGGGCAAAAGCTAGTTTTGAATGAAAATCTATCGATAATATCTCTTGCGATAATATCATGGCGGTAGATTTTCTATCTGCAGTATTAAGAGTACTTTCCCTCCAGGTGGCATTACAAAATTCCACCCTGTATAATCAGAAAGCTCCGAACTGCTAAGCTATCGGGAGTTACACGTGTTATTGTGAGTCAACCATAAAAGATAGACATATGCTGTTGTGGGATATTTTTTAGATAATTTTATGTAGAACATTTCCGTCATAAATGATTTCTATGTAGCTTTAACCATTAAGGTTGCACACGCGACGGAAGCTTAAAAAATGGAGCAACTTCTCCCGTTTTCCCAACATTTCCCTTCACTGCTCTGCTCCTATTGATTGTAGCGTGATGAAAAGTATACTATAACCTCCCCAGGAGTATGAAGAATAATTGTACCAAGTTTCGTTAAAATCCGTCGAGTAGTTTTTGTTTCTATAAGGAACATACAGACAGGAGGACAGACAGACAGACAGACAGACAGACAAAAATTTTACTGATTGCATTTTTGGCATCAGTATCGATCACTAATTACCCCCTGATAGTTATTTTGAAAAAATATATCATGTACAGAATTGACCTCTCTACAGATTTATTATAAGTATAGATAGATAGAAGATATAGATATAGAAGAAGATATAGATATAGATTATAATTATGTTATTATAATATTTAAAGACTGGTTCTATTGGGTCGATATTTTGTTATGTGATATACACCACGTTGCATACTACCGTTTAAAACGTTGAATTGATCAAAGGAAATCTGTACCTACGTTATAAAAATGACAAGCAAGTTTTAACATTAAATTGATGTGCGGACACGCCACGGTAATTAGAGAACAGAGGTTCTTTGAACATAAGATAAATTAATTTAGTCTACTTAAAACAGAAGTCAAATTTTTTTGTTTACAGCTAGATACGGATGCTATCTAACATTTTAAAAAAATGCATGATTGAATATTTCGTATTGTGTATTAATATATCGGAAAACTTGCTAATCGGAGAATGGTCGAATAGTGAACTGAAAATTCAGGCTTCTAGTTTTATCCACAACGAAGTTAAAGGAAGTTGAAAATGGCCTAAACTGTTTCGAGAAAAGGATGGTACGGCCGTGCCGCTTTATTGCTCGACTTGGCGGGGCACTGCATGCCGTGCCCCCAGATATTAATGTTTTCTCGATGTTAGAACTGCGACTACAATGTTTTAACAAGGCTCTGAGAAGACTGCACGTTACCTTGAGAAAGTATCGGGGCATTAAGCTTTGGAATGTGCTATTTCAGTTTGAAATCAACACTGTCTCATGCGAGGAACCTACGAAATTCCAAAGCAATGGATCTTGAAGAAAACCAGCTTCAATTACCTCGTCGCACAAATATGTATAAAAAACCACTTTGGTATAGCGTTACTTGTTTTAATTAATTTATCTATGCTGATATTTACAATATTTTCATTCGTTCGCTCCCTGTGGCCCTTTAGTTTGTCGCAGCATAGCGTAGAAACTGTACGATGACTTTAGAATCTGGAAACAAAGAAGGAGCAAATTAGTAGGTTTGTTTCACTTTGTGTCGGGAATAAGAAAAGGTATCACCGAGACAGAACGAGCATGCCGCGCGATTTGACCATTCTTTTGAAATCACTATCGAGTTGACAAGACGAATAATGTCCTAGCTGTCAATTTTGTTCAGGTGAGGGTCAACGAGCTGTTACAACTGGCCGAGGCTTCGGAGTGCGGCTTGAGGCATGCTCCATCTGTGTAAAGCTCTAGCCGCCCGTTACCGTGACATATGTCTCGAGAGACAGCGGGATCATCCGGCCGGCGGCGGGGCGCAGCGGTCGCTTGGCGCGCTCCATGACCAGCACGAGCGAGCGCCGGAACGACAGCCGCGCGCGCCGCCACTCCATGCAGTACAGCGACTGCGACACGCGCGCGCTCTGGGAAAACACACCAGACACCATTTACAATTCACCACGACCCCTTGATATCACAAGCCACAAAGTTACCGTCCTCTTACCTCCACAGTGACTTCATTTCCGTAATAACAAAATATAAGTAGCTCAATAAGAATACAAATGATGAACAATGTGGTGGACGCGAACTCGATGCTCAACACGTTCAGCTGCAAACAGACAACAACGGTCAGTCACGTGCAGTGCACAGTTGCACAGTTGCGCTGCTGTGCCATGTGCAGTGCACAGGCACACTTACACTGACTATATTGTAGGCGGCCATGCACAGGATCCAGCCACCCACGCCGAACTGCAGCAGCAGCGGCACCGAGAACACGTCGTGCAGCACCGCGCACATCCTGCACACACACACGCACACTGTCACACCGAGCCACGCACACACACACACATGACGCCACGTGCACTCACTCGGTGATCTTGTTGTAGTGCAGCAGACAGTCCACGAACAGTCTGTGCAGCGCGTCGTCGTAGTCGTCTCCGGCCTGTTCGTGCGCGGCGCTTGCTGTCTCCGGCAACGTTTCAAAGTTTATTCTGGAAAATTAAACTATGATGGCAGCTCCTCTAACTTTTATGCTTTGAAAGTGCCCGACGACATAATTGAGATCATCAGCTTACAATGTTGCCACTGCAGGGACTCAGGCCTCCCCTCTAGGAGAGGGATGGGCTATAATCCACCACGCGGGTGAGGGTGCGGGTTGGTAGATGTCACATGTCATCGAATTGAAACACCACTATGCCACCGCTGCTCCCATAATTGAGATAGATTAAATTATTATGTTTTCAAATCAGCGTATGGATACAGTAGAACAGCAGTATAAATCTAATAAGCTACACGTTCACCCACGCCGCCCAATGCACAATTACGTTTCAGTGCTCCAGAGGCTGAAAAGACGTAAAAGTTTTTATAGTCCAGCTGCAATGCCTCCACAGCAAGACGTGAGCTGTTTAAGCCCCCTGCATCGAGCCGTCTGAAAGCCTTACACCCGGACATGCCTTGCTGTGGCCGACTTGGAAATCTCTGAATAGACTCCGAACCCAAGTCAGCTGTAGCAAAGACAATCTCTTCAGATGGGGGTTCATGGACGGTTCAGATCTCCAGTGTGTATGCGGCGTATCTCCACTGACAATGGCCCACCGCGCCATCTTGCGCTGCATGCCCTGACATCTGCACACTTGATGATCTTATGACTGCATCAGCAAGCGGAGTTCGCATAGCTGAATATTAGCCAAATTCATTTAACTTACTTAGTGAAGATTTGCCATCGACACACTAAGAATGAAGAATGGAATAAATTGCGTTTAGTAGTAGAATTAATTTAACATACCGCAAAATTCTCAGTTGTGTTTTACACTGATCTAGGATCGTGGCCAAAAATGCGTCCATCGTAGTGTTACCGATCGCCACCAAATTAGTTGCATAGAATGAAAACAGCAGCACCCCAGCAAATCTATTAGCACATAAACAAAGTAACAGAAAAAGGCGTTTAGTAGATGTTCAGTATTTTTGTAAGCTATAACATAAATAGAGGGTATTAAATTTTTGAAAACAAATAAAATTATAGTAGGATGAAACCCAATAGAAAAGGTAGAGAATATAACAAAAATTAAAGGAAAAATAAATTACGGTCGAGCTGAGGTCGGGAAGTTGGGGTGGGGGGGTTTTAAGGGGGAAAAACGGTTTATCTCGATTTCCGGCAAAACTACAAGTCCTATGGAAAAAAGTGAAAAGTTGTAGGTAATAAAAAGATCTACAACTTTTGCGTTTTCACTTTTTTCACATAACCTCAAAATACATGTGAAAAATTCAAAAAACCAAGTTATTGAAATCTTACCTTTTTATGCCCTAAACACACTGTAATTTTTTTGATTAAAAATATTTATGTTTCACCTTATTATTTGACTACAATTTGCTACAGTACAATTCGCATCGGAATGTAAATAATAGGATTCTTGACCTTGTGTTGTCTAACAGTGAAGTAGCCGTCACTTACAGCCTGGATCCCCTAGTGCAAGAGGACTCACATCACAAGGCACTCTGCATCTCTGCAGACTTTGTCCAACTTCATCACCTGCAGTCTCGACCACGAGTCAAGTTCTTATATGCTCAGGGGAATTATGACGCCATAATTGAAAAAATGTTGGCAATTGACTGGCCTTTAGAGCTTAATTGTAGGCCTCTTGAAGAAGCTGTTAAATTCTTTTATGACACTATCAACTCGATTCATAATACACATATCCCATCGAAAACTATCGTTCCAAGCGGTAAGTATCCTCCTTGGTACAAAAGCCCTCTCATTAAAATAATTAAAGAAAAGTCAAAATTTCACTCAAAATTTAAAACCTACGGAAATCTCTCGGACTATCACTATCAATCTTTTGTTACCTTACGTCAACGGGCTAAAGATCTGGAGAAGGAAATGTTTGACGATTATATAGCAAACATTGAATTAGCCATCTCTAAGAATCCTAGGGCGTTTTGGCAATATGTTAAATCCAAACAACAAACCAACTGTTACCCATCTGTACTCAAATTAGGTGAAGTGTCGTCTGGTCATGGGGAGGAAATATGTAATTTGTTTGGCGACTATTTCTTTTCGAACTTCCAAGAGCGACACGACGTGAATGAACTCCTTGACTCCCCAAGAATAGATCAATCTACTGACCTGGTATCTGACATCTGCGCTATTGATGTGCAGGTGGATGAGGTATTTAGGTTGTTAAAGCAAGTGGATGTTAACAAATCAGCTGGTCCTGATAATATTTAACCAATTTTTATAACTAGATGTGCCAGTTGTCTGTCAGTTCCGTTGACGTTATTATTTAAACGGTCATTTGACTTGGGAGTAGTGCCTTCAATTTGGAAATCAGCTTATATAACGCCTATTCATAAAAAAGGACCTAAGGACAGCGTTGAAAATTATAGGCCGATCTCCAAACTCTGCGTGTTCGCTAAAATCATGGAGAAAATTGTACACAAACAACTTTCTTCTTCACTTAAATTAAGTTTCTCCGAACACCAACATGAATTTTTGAAAGGTCGCTCCACAACCTCTAACCTCGTAGTTTGTAGTGACTTTCTTTCAGAGCATATGTCTAAGAGGTCCCAGGTAGATGTTATATATACTGATAATAGCAAATGTTTTGATCGAATCGATCATCCACTTCTAATGCGCAAACTGTTAGGGAATGGTGTGAGGGGTAACTTGTACAGATGGTTTGTATCATATTATGTTGAAAATAGGTGCCAGACTGTAATCCTGAACGGTTATGCCTCGAGAGCGATGTACATTCCGTCGGGAGGTTCCCAAGGATCCTTATTGGGACCTCTTTTATTCAATATCTTTCTAAATGACATAACCTCTTGTTTTATTAAGTCGGTGACTTTTGTTTCTTTGATTTCATTTTTTTGTCACCGACTTCAGAAACTGATTTTTCTTCTCAAGTTTATTTTTCACTTTTGAGTGTTTTTTTTGTCGAAGTCGGTTTTATTTTTTGTAAAAAAGTTTTTATTTTTCACTTTTTAGTGTTTCACATGTGCTTACCCCTTCACAACGTACCGGCGTGATGTTATGTTAGGACTGGTGTAAACAATAGACAGACAATATGAGATTTCAGCAATCCCAGTCCATTTGCTATCATTTATTGAGGAGTTCCGTTGCCTATCTCCGAAGTTCTTCATCAGATCTTCACAAAATAGTTTTTATAACCTTTGTAGTGAGTACAGGCGTGATATTATGTTGTGTGATGGCGTAAACCATGCTTAGATATGCTATAGCAACAATCGCGGTTAATCTGCTGTTATTTATTGAAGAGTTCCCCCGATTTCTACAAGATCCCATCATCAGATATTGAAATGGTGACAATGGGACCACACGGGAAGCACCAGCTTTCAAATGAAAAAAGAATCATGAAAATCAGTTCACCCAGTCGCAAGTTATGAGCGAACAAACATAAAAAAAAAAAAAAAAAAAAAAAAAAAAATACAGTCGAATTGATAACCTCCTCCTTTTTTTGGAAGTCGGTTAAAAAAGGAGGAGGTTATCAATTCGACTGTATTTTTTTTTTTTTTTTTTATGTTTGTTCGCTCATAACTTGCGACTGGGTGAACTGATTTTCATGATTCTTTTTTCATTTGAAAGCTGGTGCTTCCCGTGTGGTCCCATTGTCACCATTTCAATATCTGATGATGGGATCTTGTAGAAATCGGGGGAACTCTTCAATAAATAACAGCAGATTAACCGCGATTGTTGCTATAGCATATCTAAGCATTGTTTACGCCATCACACAACATAATATCACGCCTGTACTCACTACAAAGGTTATAAAAACTATTTTGTGAAGATCTGATGAAGATCTTCGGAGATAGGCAACGGAACTCCTCAATAAATGATAGCAAATGGACTGGGATTGCTGAAATCTCATATTGTCTGTCTATTGTTTACACCAGTTCCTAACATAATATCACGCCGGTACGTTGTGAAGGGGTAAGCATATGTGAAACACTAAAAAGTGAAAAATAAAAACTTTTTTACAAAAAATAAAACCGACTTCGACAAAAAAAAACACTCAAAAGTGAAAAATAAACTTGAGAAGAAAAATCAGTTTCTGAAGTCGGTGACAAAAAAATGAAATCAAAGAAACAAAAGTCACCGACTTCAGAAACTGATTTTTCTTCTCAAGTTTATTTTTCACTTTTGAGTGTTTTTTTTTTTAAATTCTAAAATTCTATTGTACGCAGATGACATGAAAATTCTAAGTCAAGTGTCTACCATTGAGGATGCACGCCTATTACAGGAGGATCTGGACCGGTTCCATGATTACTGTGATAGAAATAGGTTGGATTTAAACATTTCAAAATGTTATGTATGTACAACCCTATTAGGTATCTATATCTATAAAACTTTTTTACAAAAAATAATACCGACTTCGACAAAAATAAAACACAAAAAAGTGAAAAATAAAAATCAGCTTCTGAAGTCGGTGACTTTGTTTGTTTGATTTCATGTTTTTGCCACCGACTTCAGAAGCTGATTTTTATTTTTCACTTTTTTGTGTTTTATTTTTGTCGAAGTCGGTTTTATTTTTTGTAAAAAAGTTTTTATTTTTCACTTTTTAGTGGTTCACATGTGCTTACCCCTTCACAACGTACCGGCGTGATGTTATGTTATGAACTGGTGTAAACAATAGACAGACATGAGATTTCAGCAATCCCAGTCCATTTGCTATCATTTAATGAGGAGTTCCGTTGTCTATCTCCGAAGTTCTTCATCAGATGTTCACCAAATAGCTTTTATAACCTTTGTAGTGAGTACAGGCGTGATATTATGTTGTGTGATGGCGTAAACAATGCTTAGATATGCTATAGCAACAATCGCGGTTAATCTGCTGTTATTTATTGAAGAGTTCCCCCGATTTCTACAAGATCCCATCATCAGATATTGAAATGGTGACAATGGGACCACACGGGAAGCACCAGCTTTCAAATGAAAAAAGAATCATGAAAATCAGTTCACCCAGTCGCAAGTTATGAGTGAAAAAACATAAAAAAAAAAAAAAAAAAATACAGTCGAATTGATAACCTCCTCCTTTTTTTGAAGTCGGTTAAAAAGCGAAAGGTCACTCACTCACTGACTCATCACGAAATCACGAAAATCGCTGGACGTACAAAGATGATTTTTGGCAGGGAGGTAGTTTATAGTTAGTAGACGTCCGCTAAGAACGGATTTTGCGACAGGGCCGGATTAGGGTGGTCTAAGGGCTCTCGCAAGTTTGTATGAAAGTCCTTCATTTTTTGTGCTACAATCTTGATTCTTGGCAGAGACGTAGTTTATAGGCAGTAGACGTCTGCTTAGAACCGATTTTGAGACAGGGCCGGATTAGGGAGGTCTAAGGGCTCTCGCCAGTTTGTATGAAAGTCCTTCATTTTTTGAGCTACAAACTTGATTTTTGAGACGGACATGTAGTTTATAGTAAGTAGACGCCTGGTAAGAACAGATTTTGTGACAGGGCCGGATTAGGGTGGTCTAAGGGTTCTTGCAAGTTCGTAAGAAAATCCTTAATTTTTTGTGCTACAAACTTGATTTTTGGCAGGCACGTAGTTTATAGTTGGTAGAACTCTGCTAAGTACAGGTTTTGTGCCAGGGCCGGATTAGAGAGGTTTAAGGGCGCTCGCAAGTTTGTTTAAAAGTCCATCATTTTGTGTGCTACTAACTTGAATTTTGGCAGGGACGTAGTAGGTGAGTAGAAGTTTGCTAAGAACCGATTTTGCGACAGGGCCGGACTAGGGAGGTCTAAGGGCTCACGCGAGTTTGTATGACAGTCCTTCCTTTTTTGTGCTACAATTTTGGCAGGAAGGTACTTTATAGTTAGTAGACGTTGACTAAGAACAGATTTAGCGGGTTTAGCAACATGGTCAGATTAAGGAGGTCTGAGGGCTTTCACATGTTTGTAAAAATTTACTGTTTTTTTTTTTGTACTAACAACCTGAAATTTAACAATTCTAGAGTTTAGGAGTAGGAGATCTAATCTAAGAACTAAGGGCTCCCGTAAGTCCATATGAAATCCTTGGCTTTTGGTACCTCAAAAATTGACAGAGAGATAGAATATAGTTAAGACATTTCAGGTAGGAATAGATTTTACGACAGGGCTGGTTGGGAATATAATCGCTTCGATTGGCATTTGGCATTCGATTTGACATAGTACCCATCCACAGGCAGTCCAGACAAAGAGAGTTAAAATTTCTACGCGAACGAAGTCGCGGGCAACTGCTAGTATGATTATAAATTATGGGATGCCTCAATTGCCAGAGTTAACGTCATCAAGGATCTTGGGATAACATTTGACTCAAAGCTTTTGTTTGATACGCACATTGACAATATAGTCAACAAGGCTTCTAAAGCCTTGGGTTTTATTTTTAGAGTTTCCTCTGAGTTTAAGAATGTCAAAACTATGAAAATCCTCTACTGTGCTTTCGTGCGTACCCATCTCGAATATGCCTCTCAAGTCTGGAATCCTAATTACAATGTCTATAATAATAATAATAATAATAATAATAATATTCCACAACTATCACACAACGCCATCTAGTCCCAAGCTAAGCAGAGCTTGTGTTATGGGTACTAGACAACTGATAAACATACTTATATATTTCTAAATACATACATATTATAGATAAATTACACCCAGACACAGAACAAATGATCGTGCTCATCACACAAACATTTGTCCTGGGTGGGAATCGAACCCACGACCTCCGGCATAGCAGTTAGGGTATATTAATATTATTATTTATATTATTATTATTATTATTATATTATATTAATCGCAATGAAAGCATACAAAGGCGATTTTTAAGGTACACTCAATATCGTTCTAATACTTATCTTCCTAACTATACAAGTCGGTATAAGGAATTTCATAGTCTTCCTTTACACGAGCGAACAAAAATAGCAGATCTTGCTTTTCTATTCAGCATAATTAACGGATCTACTGACGTTCCTGAACTGGTAGCCAAGATTGGACTTAGAGTACCGTCTGTGTTTCTTCGGAGACCTCATCTCCTACATGTACCTATTGTGAAAACTGTCTATAGGCAAAATTCATTTGTCTTAAGAGCTTGTCGTAAGTTCAATATGGTGTGCCGGGATATTGAGCTTGATTTGTTTACAAGTAGTGTCCGGAACTTAAAAACAACTACCTACCTATGAGTAATTACTTCTTTGAAGTGTAATGTCATGATGTGTCTTTTTGTTTTGTTTATACCCTTTTAGTTGTGTATATGTTTAGCTCTCACTCATGAGTATTTTTTATTTATTTTTATGTAAATTCTCTCTAGCTGTGTCGATATGAATTGTCACGCTATGTATTATTATTTGTGTATTCCCTTCAGTTGTGTTAATTCTCGCGCTGTGTATTTTTGTGTAACTCTTACGCTGTTTATATTTAACCGTATCTGTTTAATCTAAGTTTTAAGTTTATGTGTGGAAACTTGTAATTGGCCTTCTTCTACATGGTAATTTGACTACAAATGTTTTAGCTGTAAGTTTTCTTAAAATTAATAAAATAAAATAAATAAATAAAACAGCAATAAATACGCTTATAATTTATTGTGTGGGCTTTATTATTTGGTAGTGGGTATTATTCCGCAGCAGCTGATTTTGCATTTTCCGAGAAAATTTACCATTGCAATGAATGTTTTTTATACATCATCAGAAAGTAGAGATTTTACAGGACACAACGCCCACCGTTTTTTAAAAAAAAAACAGATATTTTGACGGGTGAATTTTCGATTGAACATAATATGGCTGATTTTTCGATATTAAGTCAATAATAAGGTAAAACATAAATATTTTTATCAAAACAATTACAGTGTGTTTAGGACATAAAAAGGTAAGTTTTCAAATTTCGTGAAAAAAAATATTTTTTGTAAAAGATAAAAATTAAAAACCAGAAACATGGTTATTTGAACTTTTCACATACATTTTGAGGTTATGTGAAAAAAATGTAAATCCAAAGATGATCCAAAGTTAGATCTTTTTATTACCTACAACTTTGCAATAAAACCTTTTTCCATAGGACTTGTAGTTTTGTCGGAAATCGAGATAAACCGTTTTTCCCCCTTAAAAACCCCCCCACCCCCACTTCCCGACCTCAGATCGACCGTAATTTATTTTTCCATTAATGTTTTACCTCTTCCATTGGATTTCATCCTACTATAATTTTCATTACTTTTTACCTTTTTTGAAGCTAAAAGCACTGGTCTAATACAATATTGTAGGGTTAGAAATGTCTTACACAACGTTATGGTCGTATTTAAAACCAGTCCAAAATGGGAACTCGAATGGTATTCCACGGATCCTGTAGAGCACGGGGAACACGATCCACAGCACGCAGGTGGCCACCGCGCAGCCCGAGTAGGTGCGCAGGAGCCGCCGGGCGCCGCGCGCGCAGCCCGCCAGCAGCGCGCCGCGCGCCCCGCTCGTCTGGTTCAGCAGCGGGTCTGCAACACAAGTGTGGCTCAGTCAGCGCCACAGGCGCACGGCGCGGGCGCGGTCGTACGGCGCGCACTCACCGTCCAGGCCAGCGATGAGCTGGTCGATGCGCGCCGCGTCCACGTGGAAGGCGACCTGCTTGGCGACGCACGTCACGTGGCACAGCATCACGAACATCACCTGCGACAGCTTGTCCATGTCGCTCCTCTCCTGTACAACGCGGCAACGTGTACGACCAATACTGATACGAGTATTATCACGAATACATAATAGGGTTGTTCATTTACTTAAGGTTAAGATTCAATGGAGTGGTGTTTTAAGGAAAATAACAAACGTCTGTATTGGATGGAGATTTATTTGCTACTACATGCTACGTCTCACTAAAATTCTCTTCTTCTTATCGTGTGGGCAGTAAGGTCTAACGACCCCACACACCCTAGTGTCAGAGTTTCTAAACCGCCGCAAGGGCCTCTGACATGGTTTGACGACCGCCATTTGGCGACCGCGACCACCGGCTTATACGTGCCTTCCGAAGCACGTGTAACGTTGTACGTTACCTTTTTAACTAATTAAAACATACAAACTTAAATTCAACATTAAAACACTTCATTAATCCAATGTTTGTTTACATCAACTGACAATGACAACCGCAGACGTCACAATACCACAGATAACATCTTATAGTGCTGTGGCTTAGTAATGTTACTAAACTAAGTATGTTGCGCCCACGCATCCGCGAGGTGCGAGAATATCTTCCGTTTCATACGCAATATGTTATCACGCGCCTCACTAGTTGCGAGTGAACGACCAACAGTAGTTCGTTCCGCACAGTGACGTTAAATACGGCGTCGCGTCGGTGGCACGTTCCTTTTGGAATTCTGTGTCCGGCGCGGGTGCTGCGCCCCTAGCGGGTAGGCGCTCGTGTCCGGCACACGTGCTCACCTCTCGCCATCTTTAGAGCGTAATGTTAATCCATTTTTATATTTTCTCCGCCATCGTGCGTTTGTAAAATCAGTGGCTACATAACCCCATACTGGGTAAGTTTGAACAGCATAAACATGTGTGTATTTTGTGTTTCCTAGCCTTATAGGTTATGTTAGCATGTATCCCTATTTCTCTTGACTTCTTGCTACGCTATTTCATGTATAATGCCTTCAGCTCAACACATTTTGACATTCTGTGCTTCACACTCAAAATGTGCTAACATGCCTTTTCACCCATCATGTAAACTCCGTCTGATTGTGGCATCCCACCGGCACCTTCATTAGCGCACTGTTGCTCGCTTTGCTTAGCTTGGTGTCGCAATCAGCGGAGGTGACCTTTTGTCCACCTCTTGACACGCTGGACGTCACGTTCCAGGGTCCCAGGTTCCTGCTGGAGGAACACTTACATCATTCCCAAGTTGCGGTTGGAACGACGCCTACCCGCTCACTGCGCGCCTACATCTCAGGGGCCCGTATTGGCTCCGTTGTGCGCGCCATAAAGTTCGGCACGGACTTCCCACGTTGGCCATATTTGCCACGTGGGCCTCGCCGAGCATCTCAGTCTTCGGGTCGACGCGACCACCTATCGGCCTACACCCCTGGCATCCAGCGTGGCACCTCGCTGCGGTCATCGCCACGCCAGCTATCAGGGCAGTAACGTGCGCCTCACAAGTGAAACGCAATAGGGTGCGCCATAAACCTACCCACACCCATAGTTGGTGACTTATCTTTTAAATATATATTTTTTATGTTGACAATTTGCGTGGTTTTATTTATATAACCTGCGCCACGCAAACCTTTTCTGTCACACACGGAACAATCTTTTTATCAGACAATCAGGTGACTCAAGCCTGCAATGTCCTAACCAAACTGGAAACAACTTAACAAAGTATGCCTCCGTGGTCGAGTGGTTTAGGCGTTTGCCTTGTGACCCGGTGGTCGATGGGTTCGATTCCCACGGGAAGCATACTACATTTATCTATATAAATAATAAGAGAAGTCCTGACTGACTGACTGACTCATCAACGCCCAGCCCAAACTCTTGGACCTAGAAAGCTGAAATTTTGCAAAGAGTTTCCCTTTATAGTGTAGACAAGGCATAAAGAAGGATTTTTCGAAATTCAACCCCTAAGGGATTTAAATAGGGGATGAAAGTTTGTATGGAAAATCGTCATTTTCACGCGGGCGAAGCCGCTGGCAAAAGCTAGTTTATTATAATTATGAATTGGACAAAACGTTAATTTTTTATCAACACTTATTTGTATACTAATACTTCATGTCATGCAAATCGAACAATGGACTGTCAATATTTTTTTAACTTAATTTGTGCTATTACATCTTAATTTTACTCATTACTTTCACTAATCATCCCTTAAACCAGCCACCATAGCTCACTGACATATTAATTATTTGGGAAGTGGTATCAATTTGGGGCCTTTTTACCCGACTGCGGCGAAGCCCAAAAGGAGGGTTATGTGTTTGACGTGTATGTATGTATGTATGTATGTCTGTTTCTTTGTTCCCTCATAACTCATAAACGGATGAATCCATTTGAATGAAATATACGTCGTTTGAATTGCCTTGATGGCGCGAGTGTTATAGGCTACATTAAAATTAAAAAACAAAGATAAATGGCGGATTTTGGGGGCCAAATCGCGGAGTTCAAAAAAAAATTTTTTTCAAATATCATCGAGTAGGAAATCAAAATAAAGCGTTTTAAAAGGAGATTACAAAAATATATAACACATAATCTTTAAAAGAAATTCAAAGTGAGAAATCCTATAAACAAGCACAAAAGTTAAATCATGTGCGAAGAATTGTACGCGACCAACGAAAGAACAAACACAAAAAAGAACAAAAAAGTTGGTAATAAAAAAAAAACTTTTTTGCAAAAAAAACAACCGACTTCAAAAACACCAAAAAGAGAAAAAGCAAAATTAAAAATTTTGAAAAAACCCACTACTGTTAAAAATTAATTCAAAAAAGGATAAAATAACATAAAACGCTTAAACACCCACCTTAAAAAAACCCAAGAATGTCCGTCGGGGACTGCCATTAAATGAACTAGTTTTGCAATGTTCAGCTCCCGACGGACATTCTTGGGTTTTTTTAAGGTGGGTATTTAAGTGTTTTATGTTATTTTATCCTTTTTTGAATTAATTTTTAACAGTCGTGGGTTTTTTCAAAATTTTTAATTATGCTTTTTATTTTAACTTTTTTTAAACTTTTTACTTTTATTTTTTTATCTAAGAGCATGCACCAATCAAACTGAATCAAAAACATAACTGAAAACTGAATCAAAATCGGACTTGTAGTTTTGGAGAAAAATGGCAACTTTGATTTGCACAAAAAATGTTTGCTGTAGCGCCCCCTGTTGAGTTGTCACCGTAACACCTATCTAAGAACATGCACCAATCAAACCCAAACCCATAACTGAAAACTGAATCAAAATCGGACTTGTAGTTTTGGAGAAAAATGGCAACTTTGATTTGCACAAAAAATGTGTGCTGCAGCGCCCCCTAGTGAGTTGTCACCGTAACACCTATCTAAGAACATGCAACAATCAAACCCGAACCCATAACTGAAAACTGCATCAAAATCGGACTAGTCGTTTTGGAGAAAAATGGCAACATGTATTATAACAAACACACAAACAAACAAACACACAAACAAACAAACAAACAACCTCTCACCCCAAACGCATATACCGTCTCCGTTCCGTCGTGGGTAAAAAAAAAACTTAAGAAGAAAAATCTGCTTCTGAAGTCGGTGACTTTTGTTTGTTTGACTTGTTTTTGCCACCGACTTCAGAAGCAGATTTTTCTTCTTAAGTTTATTTTTCTCTTTTTGGTGTTTTTGAAGTCGGTTGTTTTTTTTGCAAAAAAGTTTTTTTATTTTTTCATTTTTAGTTGTAATAAGTACCTATATATATATGTGAGAGATAATCTATTAAATGCTTTTTAAGAATTATTTAATAATATTTTATCAACTTCCGTTATATGAAAGTAGTGTAACTGACTACTCGTTCCCCCACTATGCGAGTGATTCTTGCTTTAAAAGTGGGCGCACAGTCTTTCGATAGATCAGACGCTGTCCGGTAGTGGACACGGCACAAGGTTGCTCTGAACTATCAGGTATTATGTTTATGTTTCGTTTAATATTGTTGCAATGTTGTATTTCTGATTTGTTTACTGTGTGTATGCTATTTATTATTGTTATGAAATATTGCTGTGTCAATTACTGAATATAAAAACAAACCTATTTATGTCTCTTATTCTACCCTACCTCCCACATCAGAAGTAGGGATTGATAACAAAAACTACGCCTACAAATGTTTGGTTTCAGGAAAATGAATAGAAAGCAGGATGCTGAAGAAACAACGCAAGGGTGTCAAGAATGTCATACACCTGTTCATCAATCGCCAATCTTGGGACAAAGGACAGAGGATTACGCAGCTCCGTGTGCAACCAAATACGACTACTATGGCATCCCCTGATGGTGGTGATGCACCTCTCGGCGGTTCAGTGGCAACAAATAGCAGCAGTGAATAGTGATGCAGTGAATTGTGTTGAAGTGAATTGTGTCAAGTGATAAAGCTCGATACTACGACGACCTAACGCTGTTTATGGAGTACAGCTGTGAGCAGGCCGGAAGTCTTGCTGAATACGCAACTCGAAAATGTCAGTTGGTAAACAAGGCGATTGGTGTGGAGATGACTGAACAGTCAAAGCAGTAATTTCAGGTATGTCGAACTTCCGTATTCGTTCTGATTTGCTACGCCTTACACCGAAAAAAATACCACAGTTAATTCAGAGCCTAAATTCGTACAAACGAAAAAGGCCTGTCAAATAGTCTGATCACAATATCCCTTAAAAGCGTTTTAGAAACGTATCTACGCCAGATACTTCGTCTAGCTAGACGGTGTCTTAAATGCCACAAAATAGGTCATATCCCTCTCCTTGCAGTAAGGGAACATTATAGGCTGATGATGAGGTCATATTATAGAGACTGTCGTTCTGGTTCTAATCGCGGCTCTAGTAAAGATTCAGCTTCTGCAATGGGACTAAATCTAACGGTACGAAACCAGTAGAATCTAGTTCAAAACCCCTGTAACATTGTACACTTTTTGGAATAAAAATTCATTACCCTTCCTTTTGGCTTCGCCGCAGTCGGGTTAAAAGGGGCATTCCTGTGAGACCTGTTTTCACCGCTTAAATAAGAAAGCTAAAGATAAAAAGGCTTCTTATCAACACTTAACAAAAAATTACACACTATTCAAATTGGTAGTCACGATTATTCTTGCCTGATAGACAGTGGTGCGGAATGCTCTTTAATGCGCGAGAGTATTCAATTCTAACTTAATATAACTTATGAAGGATACTATTTCATGAGATGAGTTGGAGACAATGCTTTCAGTTCATCACGCAAAAGCTGTGTCTAGTCTGTGTTGATTGCATAAACGTTTAATTCTGGGCCCTGATAGGTCCATTCAGTATGACGTATTACTTGGATAAAATGTATTTGTAACTAGCCGACATCACGCGGTTTCACCCGTGTAGTTCCCGTTCCTATGGGAATACAGCATGGAGAAAATAACCAGATACAGGCACAAAAAGTAGCTTATGTCACGTGTACCTAGCTTTCCTGCAACGGTGCTGCAGTTCAGTAGTTTTTGAGTTGAATCGGCAAAAACAAACAACTTTCCTCTATATACTCGTAATATTTGTTTAGATATCTAGAATTCAGGTGACTTTCTCAAGGAATTCTGCTAAATTCTGACGCAACTCTTACAGTGTAAACTGTTCTAAAAAAGATGTTGATTTTGACGGAGTTGATATCAATCCTGAAATAATTTCGGAGCATAAGATACTGCTATCCTACTTATTAAGATCACATTTTATAATGTTTACGTCCGATATTGCGGTTTCTCAAGTGGCGAATTAAATACCCAGTTAAAAAATCCGGATAAAATAGTTCAATGACGATCGTATTAGTTTCTACTGAGCGTGAACAAGTTAAAGCCATTATAAAAAAAAATTAAAGGATACCTACCCAAGCCGTTCGTAGATGAATTCGTATTAATTTACATTGATGGTGTTGTAATCTATTCAGAAACAGCTGAGCAAGGTTTTAAAGTTATTTATTGAAGCCTTGCAGAAAACAGGGTTTCTGTCAATGTAAAAAAAAAAATGTTTTAAAATAAAACTGAGATCGAATAGTTAGGAAGAGTTGTTTCTAACGGCCAAGTCAGGGTAAAGTTTCCCTCTTATAAATGCTCCAATTTTGTGGATTGGCAAGTTACTTCCGAGAGATTATTCCTGATTCTTCCCTTATCATGATTCCCCTGTATAATCTTACACGTAATAATGTTAAATGGCGCTGGACATCAGAGCAGGAAACTGCTAGAGATAAAATCCTTGAGTACCTTGCCTCTGAAATGCCTGTCGAACCTCATACGGATGCCAGTTCCGTAGGTCTAGCGAGAATTTATTTTCAAAAACATGTTAAGTTGAAAGTAGTAGAGTATTTTAGCACCACTGACATCGAAAGTCGTCACCACTCTTATAAGTTGGAAACTTTGGTAGTGATAAGATCCATTAAGCATTTTCGTCATTTACTTGGCAGGCCATTTAAAGACATTACTGATTGTAACTCGCTAAAACATCGCGTAATAAAAAATAATTGCTCCCTACGGTTCATAGGTGGGGGCTTACCTACAACCTATTGATTTAAGTATGGAGTATCGAAAGGTAGAACGCATTTTGATTACCTAAGTCGCAATCCATCATCTGTCAAAATAAATAATATTCAAAAGTATAGTGAATGGTTAGAGGTAGAAAAAAATAATAATTTAGAAACCAGAAGTGTAATTGAATCAATTAAACATGGAAGTATCGACAAAAAAATAAATTAAAACTAAGTTGTATTAAACCTTCCAAACGATACGCAGTTGTCTTTTTAGATGCATTCACAAGATTCTGATACTTGAAACCTGTTGCTAATTAAACTGCCATAGCAACAGTAAGGCTCGTGGCTTAAAAATAACTACCACTCGGGTCGATCTTTAGGTTAAGCCACGTTTGCCTAGGTTGGTCTGTGGATGGGTGACCACCCATTACATACTGAGTTTCATCCGTGCCTCGGAAAGCACGTTAAGCTGTTGGTCCCGGCTGCCATATGTGGAACTTTGGCAGTCGTTGTAGGTCGTCTGTGACCTGAAAGTCTGACATCCAGTCTTAACAAGGGGTATCGTATTACCTAGTATTGGCTAGGTTATGGAGGTCAGATAGGCAGTCGTTCCATGTAAAATACTGGTATTCAGCTCCATCCGGTTAGACTGGAAGCCGACTCAAACATAGTTGAGAAAAGGCGGAGCAGATGATGATGAGCAACAGTAAATGCCTTAAAACAATTAATTTATAGTTTTGGTACCCTTAAACGCATAATTTGTGATCAGGCTGTTTCCTATACCGGCAAAGAATGTACTAGTTTCTGTGAGAATTGAGCTATAGAATTGAATTTTATTGCTAGTGCGGTGGTGTAAGTCGTGCAAATAGTCAGGTCGAGCGGATCATGAGGGTTCTGACAAACTGTTTTACTATTGTTGAAAATACAACCAAAATAAGTTGGAAAGATGCTGCTGGCGAAGTACAATTGACTATCAATAGCACTTTTAGTAAAAGCACTGGTCATACTCCTTTCCAACTCCTGAGGGGCTGGGATTAGTCAGCTCCTGCTATATCAGCTTTGCTAAATTATGTTGAACGTATGGACCTCAATATGTGCCGTCAAAAGTCAAGTCAGAATGGACGAGCTAGCTTAATCTCGAAAAGTGGATTTGATAAAACTACTGTTGTTGGATATAGTGCTGGTAAAACAAAATCTGCGAGTAATTAAAAAAAAAACTTGACAGAAAATTTTGAGGTCCATGTAACGATAACGATAGATATACAAGTTCGAGTTAATAAAGCTGGCAATGAGTTATATGTCTCTCGTGACAATTTGCGAATTGTCACACCTGACCTGGGATGTGAGTCGACAGACTCTTTTAGATATTTCTTATTAATGTTACGGAGATAATAATTATCTTTTAGTATAAACTGTAATATGTGTGTTTATAATATTGTATAATGCGTAGTTGTGAAGATTGTCCTGCATATCTCTAAGCGTCTGGCCAACGATTATGGTTATGCTTGACAATTTCACCACTGCCATTTGCATGCATGCATTGTCATGAGATTTGACAATAGCCATGTGATTTGGCATCTATCTAATTGTCATGAGATTTGACAATAGCCATGTGATTTGGCATCTATCTGATTGTCATGAGATTTGACAATTGCCATGTGATTTGGCAGATAGAAATGTGATGCCATGTGATTTGGTGTATACCTGGTTGTCATGAGATTTGACAAAAGCCATGCGATTTGGCACTAGGTACAGAATCATGATGCTATGTGATTCGGCGTTAGTGGTCATGTGATTTGGCCATGTGATTTAACTAATTAAAAATGTTGATTGGGTTATGTGATTTGACCGTTAGTAGCTTTTTGATAATTTTTGAATTGTGTGACTTCACTAATTGTCTGAAATTATTGTTCCACTATGACTTGAAAATCAAAAACTATTTATTATGAATTTCGTTCGCGAGCCATAAAGGCTGCTCGTCAGTATGGCCGTGTGAGAGATAATCTATTAAATGCTTTTTAAGAATTATTTAATAATATTTTATCAACTTCCGTTATATGAAAGTAGTGTAACTGACTACTCGTTCCCCCACTATGCGAGTGATTCTTGCTTTAAAAGTGGGCGCACAGTCTTTCGATAGATCAGACGCTGTCCGGTAGTGGACACGGCACAAGGTTGCTCTGAACTATCAGGTATTATGTTTATGTTTCGTTTAATATTGTTGCAATGTTGTATTTCTGATTTGTTTACTGTGTGTATGCTATTTATTATTGTTATGAAATATTGCTGTGTCAATTACTGAATATAAAAACAAACCTATTTATGTCTCTTATTCTACCCTACCTCCCACATATATATATAACTAGCTGATACCCGCGACTTCGTTCACGTGGAAATTTTGATGTGTGACTGTCTCGTTGATCGAGTGGTCTCAAGTGCAACTACTGAGGATGAGGTCCGAGGTTTGATTGCAAAGTGTTTTCGCAGTAGAGGCCACGGAGCGTGGTTTTCGTGCCAGGTCAATGGCAATATTATATCTATAGACATCAAACGCCCCCTATTCCATGGCGCTTGAACATTACTGGCAAAATGTGGGTTTACGATTAGGTACACCACTGCCTAACTCTTTCGGGATCTTCTGTTGGCACTGGATGGGAAAACTCTTCGGAAAGTGGAATTTTCGCATCTACATCTAATTCCAGGCGACTCTCTCCTGTTTAAAGCAGTTTATTTGCAAAGACATCTGTTCCATGGCCAATCGCAGATTTTTGGTGATGTTGCAAGTTGGGGTAAGATTCGACGGCAATTTGTAAACGGAAAGTGCAATCTGGCCATTGTTAAGCAAAGTTGCGGCAATGCCCAAGGCAGCCACTGCCGATAAGACGGCACGGTTGGCGCAGTGCCTCGGCGTTTGACTGTGGCGCTGCATGTCCTGTATTCGATTTCCACAATGAACAAATATATTTACGTCGCGGGTCTCATCTAATTTTAATTATGTTTTTATTTTAAAGTTTTTACAGCTGTTTTTCTTACTGTGTACCTGTCAATTTGTATTTGTTGACTATTCACGACAAATATTAACACCGCAATTCTGAAAATGGTGTCAAATGAACAATGCCATCTGTCGAAGACGAAGTTAAACTGCCAAAATTTAATGCATGGGAAGCAAACACACACTATAGGGTTTAGGCTATGTAGTTTCCTGTATGAATGGTGCGCGGAGGCACTACACTGGGGGATAACTCCGCTGCCGCCGTATATTGCCGCATGGCGGACAGACCCCACTGGTGTGATTTCATGGCGACATGGAGAGAGCGACTGTCGCAACCCCGTGCAGGGCACAGTGGTGGTAAGTCTCCTCTTTGAGGAGTGGCTTGAGAGGCGCCACGGCGCCCTCACCTTTCGTCTGGCGCAGGTCCTCACCGGACACGGTTGTTTCGGGATTCGGGAGGCACCTGCACCGAATCAGGCGGAAGGAAACGCCCAAATGCTACTATTGCAAGGATCAGCCGGAGGACACGGTGGAGCACACCGTGGAGGTCTGCCTTGCTTGGGCGGAGCCCCACTTGGGTTGAGCCCCGTCGTGTTCTCTTAGCGACGATCGGCGGCGGCGACCTCTCGCGTCCGGCCCTGGTTCAAGCCATGTTGCGGGGCGAGAGGGAATGGGACGCCGTCGCCTCCTTCGGCGAAGCAGTGATGCTAGCGAAGGAGGTGGCGTGGTGAGAGAGAGAACCTCTCGTCCCAGCCGGAATAGGAGACGCTCTGGGCGTCGGGGGTCACGTGATGGCTTCCGGCCACCGTAGGTGCGGGCCTGTGGACGGTAAGTAGTGGGCTAGCTTGCCGTCCGCCCGTCGTAAGACGACGACAGGTCGTGTCGACGGCGCGTTCGGTTCCACGCGAGTCTCAAAGAGATGTCAGCAATATGGTTGAGGCCCGCAAGGGCCTCCGCTTGTCGGGGCTACGGGTTGTTCGAAAGAAATATCGCGGCCACAGCACAAAAGGCAAAAGAGGAACATGGGTGGTTTTTAGTCAGTAGAAGTCTAACATTCCCTACCGCTCTGCCCAGAGCGGGAGGAGTCAAATGTTGATTTCCCACCCTCCAAAAAAAAACCCTATGTAGATTTTCAAAGCAGCGTCATTTAAACTAATCAAGGGTACATTTTGTTATCGTAACTGTTTGAAAAATACGATTTAAAAGTTATCTTGTGAACACACTTATTAATTAGTACCGTTTTGATGCAATAGATGTCGTTGCATGTATGTTTCTAAATGATGATAAGTTTTCTTAAATACCTTAAATTCGTATATCTTTTGATAGAGAGCACCAATTCCAATGAAACAAAAACTAAAACCCTAATCTTATTAGTTTTAAAATGTACACGTGATAATACTATAATAAACTATACACCCAAGACACACAGACACAACAAAAGAAAACATTATTTTTTCTAAATAATTATGTTCAATATACAGAAACTCTACGTCTACAGATTTATAATATTGTATTTACAATTAAAAGTAGATTATATAAATTTACTCTGAATTGATTTGAAAATCATATAGCATCGAAATGAAAACAAATACGTGGAACTTACAAAAAGTGAAAACCGATTGGGGATCGAACTCGCGAACACGTTTCAACATTTTTGGAAATCTTATAAAAAATCACAAAAAGTGAATACTGACTGTGATTTGAACTTGCGTACCTTTGTTTACAGGTAAGTCTCTGTACCGTTAGGCTACGTACACCAGTGACAAACAGTTTGAAATAGACCTTCTGTTTTAATATAGTATGACAGTTGACAATTCGATTGTGTACGATACCGGAAATTTGAAATGACGTAAGGGACTTCAGCTTTCTCTTGGATTTGCAACGCTCGCACCAGGTGCTTAAAGTGAAAAATTGCACAGCACGCTCGATATCCCTTGCGTTATTTCGTATTTCCAGTATCAAGCTGTAAAACAGTTGCGGATTATGGATAATGCAATACTGCTCACCCCCTTAAGTTATTATGGGGATAATTTATAGCCCATGTGTTATTCCAGACTATAATCTACCTCTGTGCCAAATTTCATCCAGATCCGATCAGCCGTTCTCGCGTGAAAGAGCAACAAACATCCATACATCCATCCATCCATCCATCCATCCATCCATCCATCCATCCTCACAAACTTTCGCATTTATAATATTAGTAGGATTATATCCTATACAAATATTTACTATGCATTTAACATTCAACCAAGAAACCTAACCCTTAACCTTCAAGATTCAACTATTTTGCTTTCAACTCTTAACCGTTGAGGAGTGGTACTACTCCTCAACGGTTAAGAGCATGAAGACAAGTGATGACTGCTAGATGCGAATACATGAATAGCGTCAGAATAAGCACGAAACACGTAATACGTGTCTATGAAATTCATATATAACAAGTATATAACAACTAAAAAAATGTGTATTGTACACATCTGCATACCCCCTCAGAGCATACAGGCGTGATGTTACGTCATGATAATGTATATTCAATAAACATCCAAGCGATTCCAGCAATTACGACAGATTAGAAGAAGAAAAGCCGTAGTCACACGGTATTCAAGTGTTTAGGTTGGTACCTATAACGTGTGACTACGGCTTTTCTTTTTGTTCTATCCTGAAAATCTTGTTTCATACTTTTTCAGCGTCGTTTTTTTGTCGTAGTCGGGTTTTAGTTTTTTACTTTTTTTATTTAAACAATTTTGGTGTTAATTTTTTTTTTTTGCTCTTGACTTTTTGTCCGCTAGAGGGCGTGATTTTAAATTTGAGCAACATTTTGGAAATGTACAAGTGAGACCCTTTCAAATGATACCAAACACGGCGTATTTATCTCCATTTTTATTTTTACCCGACTACGGCGAAGCCAAAAGGAAGGGTAATGATTTTGGCAGTCTATGTAAGTAAATGATAATATAATATGCCTAAACTACTGAACGGATTTTAATAAATTAGGTGTCAATAGATTTGTAAGAATAGCCCGGGTGACATAGGCTATATAAATTTTATAAATTCTTTTTATGACGGAATTTAAATGTCAAAAACTTACCTCAAAAAATATTAAATTGAGATAATCATAGCAAGTTTGGTATCAAATGAAAGGTCTTGGCGAGCACATTACAAATATGTATTATATTATAGTTTAAGTACACACAAAAATCAAATTCAAATAAAAAAATTAAGTTCAAAAATCTAAAACCCGACTACTAACAAAATCGCAGTCTTAAAAGTAGAAAACAAGAAAATAATTCTTGTCTGATATTCTTCGTAGTCGCATGCCACCTTGCTAATGGCAATTAGCAGCTGGCTTCTGTATCAATGAGAACGCCATGAAGGAGCATCAGGTATCAGTAGCATGCGACTACGAAGAATATCAGACAAGAATTATTATCTTGTTTTCTACTTTTAAGACTCCGATTTTGTTAGTAGTCGGGTTTTAGATTTTTGAACTTAATTTTTTTAAGCCTTACTTTTTGTCCGCTAGAGGGCGCCAAATCGCTTTTTGTGACACGTCACGTAGCCTATGTTCAGCGGAAAATTATGACGGTTCTAACGATACCTCCTATGTCGAGTTCCGATAAGTAGATTAGAAGCTATGAGGGAACAGATGAAGATACACACATACATACATACAAACATACATACATACATACATAACCAGTCAAAATCATAACCCTCCTTTGGCTTTGCCGTAGTTGGGTAAAAATAATGGGAACCTAAAATAGAGCCCTACGTATTCATAAAGTATTCTAATAGGTGTTTCCCATCTGCCGGGTGACCAATTTTTTATATCAGGGTATTCATCAACTGACCTGGTATGCATAAATGAGCTGCAGTAGTACGTAGGTAGCGGTGACAGCGAGCGCGAACAAGTGGTACGCGCGCCGCAGAGCCTGCGCCCCCGCTCCCCGCGCCGCGCGACAGAACCCCACGGCGCGCAGCACGCGCAGGTGCGGCGCCACGCTGAGCGCGCACACCGACCTACGTGCAACATTCATAATTAACACTCATCATCACCCCATAATGTTCCCACTGCAGGGACTCAGGCCTAGGAGAGGGATGCGTTATAATCCACCACACGGGCCCAGTGCGGGTTGGTAGACGTAACATATCTTCGAATTGTTTAGTTCTAAGACATGCCGGTTTCCTCACGATGTTTTCCTTCACCGTTTTGAGAGCAGTGGTGATGAAATAAATTACACAAAGTAATGCGCCTGCCTGAGATCGAACCCACGACTTACTGTTCGTAAGTCGGGGTCGCAACCACGGGGCCACCAGCAGAGGTGGTGGTGGTGGTAGTGGAGGTGAGAGTAGTCTCCAGATTACCAGTACATCATCATAACGATGCCTGCCTTCCGGCTTTCAGGTTAACCGGATGCCACTGAATAACATACACACACTTTAATCAGTGAAGACCTAAATGTTGATCGAATACGAACTACCTACTACATTTTGAACGCTGCCCCATAAAACAGCAACGGCTAAGTAGGAGTCGGATTCGAAAACGAAAGGTTCCGTACCACTCTACAATATTTCATCATTTCAGGCAAAAGACGTCCACTGCTGGACATAGGCCTCCTACAATATATTTTTTCTACCTCTGCAAACACCCGAAAAAACGCTCGTTACTTTTACTCCATCTAACTTTTAATCAACTTAATTAAATGAATCAGTTTTGCCTACACAATTTATAATATAACCATTGACACGTTAACAAGCAGTCAACAAACAAAGAACAACCAAATTAATATGTGGCCACCGGTTGATTTTTCTTGTTTTTGGGGTGGATGTCCTCCGCCCGGTGTGGAGAGGTCTGTCAAACTCCAACAATCTGGCTAAAAACCCTGGCCTAGTGTTCCCTCCCCACACTTTCACCGGAGATTAAGGGTAATAGTGCACCTTCCATGATCCTCGGCAGGTGCCGGCCGGCAACTGCGGGCAACCACTACGAAATACTCTGCGGACGGAGTGAGGTGTATAACATCCCCCACGACATCCTACATACGTAGATTACGTGGTGGCGCACGCGGAACACTACGCCCACCACCTGAGGTCCATTGCAGTAGGGCACGCCACGACAGTGGCGGTAAGTCCTCTCTTTGAAGAGTGGCTAGAGAGGCGCCACGACGCTCTCACCATCCGTCTGACGCAGGTCCTCACCGGACACGGATGTTTCCCAATCAGGTGGGAAGAAACGCCTGGATGCTACCACTGCGAAGATCGACCGGAGGACACGGTGGAGCTCACTGTGGAGGTGTGCCCTGTTTGGGCGGAGCCCGCCGTGTTCTCGAAGTGGCGATCGGCGCCGGCGACCTCTCGCGTCCGGCCCTGGTGCAAGCCATGATCCGGGGCGAGGAGGAATGGGACGCCGTCGCCTCCTTCTGCGAATCAGTGATGCTGGCAATGGAGGTGGCGGGACGTGAGAGGGAGAGAACCTCTCGTTCCAGTCGCCGCGGGAGGCGGTCCGCGCGTCGGGGGCCATGTGATGGCTTCCGGCCACCGTAGACGCGGGCCTGTGGACGGTGAGTAATGGGCTAGCTCGCCGTCCGTCCGTCTCATGACGACAACAGACCGTGTCGACGGCGCGTTCGTGTTCCACGCGCGCCTCAAAGAGATGGCAGCAACATGGAAGGGGCCCGCAAGGGCCGACGCCCGTCGGGGCTGCGGGATGTTCACAGGATACCGCGGCCTCGTCATAAAGGGCTAAGAAGAAACATGGGCGGTTTTTAGTCAGTGGAAGTCTGACACTACCTTTCGCTCTGCCCAAGAGCGGGGGTCATTTGATGATTTTACACCCACCCGAAAAAAAAAACCGGCCAAGAGCGTGTCGGGCCACGCTCAGTGTTGGGTTCCGTAGTAATAATTCTTTTTATTTGTTTGAAAAAAGATACATTCAGGATAATAAAATATGTAAACGAAGTTAACAAAAAAGCTTGCATATCCTACTAATATTATAAATGCGAAAGTTTGTGAGGATGGATGGATGGATGGATGGATGGATGGATGGATGGATGTATGGATGTTTGTTGCTCTTTCACGCGAGAACGGCTGATCGGATCTGGATGAAATTTGGCACAGAGGTAGATTATAGTCTGGAATAACACATGGGCTATAAATTATCCCCATAATAACTTAAGGGGGTGAGCAGTATTGCATTATCCATAATCCGCAACTGTTTTACAGCTTGATACTGGAAATACGAAATAACGCAAGGGATATCGAGCGTGCTGTGCAATTTTTCACTTTAAGCACCTGGTGCGAGCGTTGCAAATCCAAGAGAAAGCTGAAGTCCCTTACGTCATTTCAAATTTCCGGTATCGTACACAATCGAATTGTCAACTGTCATACTATATTAAAACAGAAGGTCTATTTCAAACTGTTTGTCACTGGTGTACGTAGCCTAACGGTACAGAGACTTACCTGTAAACAAAGGTACGCAAGTTCAAATCACAGTCAGTATTCACTTTTTGTGATTTTTTATAAGATTTCCAAAAATGTTGAAACGTGTTCGCGAGTTCGATCCCCAATCGGTTTTCACTTTTTGTAAGTTCCACGTATTTGTTTTCATTTCGATGCTATATGATTTTCAAATCAATTCAGAGTAAATTTATATAATCTACTTTTAATTGTAAATACAATATTATAAATCTGTAGACGTAGAGTTTCTGTATATTGAACATAATTATTTAGAAAAAATAATGTTTTCTTTTGTTGTGTCTGTGTGTCTTGGGTGTATAGTTTATTATAGTATTATCACGTGTACATTTTAAAACTAATAAGATTAGGGTTTTAGTTTTTGTTTCATTGGAATTGGTGCTCTCTATCAAAAGATATACGAATTTAAGGTATTTAAGAAAACTTATCATCATTTAGAAACATACATGCAACGACATCTATTGCATCAAAACGGTACTAATTAATAAGTGTGTTCACAAGATAACTTTTAAATCGTATTTTTCAAACAGTTACGATAACAAAATGTACCCTTGATTAGTTTAAATGACGCTGCTTTGAAAATCTACATAGGGTTTTTTTTTGGAGGGTGGGAAATCAACATTTGACTCCTCCCGCTCTGGGCAGAGCGGTAGGGAATGTTAGACTTCTACTGACTAAAAACCACCCATGTTCCTCTTTTGCCTTTTGTGCTGTGGCCGCGATATTTCTTTCGAACAACCCGTAGCCCCGACAAGCGGAGGCCCTTGCGGGCCTCAACCATATTGCTGACATCTCTTTGAGACTCGCGTGGAACCGAACGCGCCGTCGACACGACCTGTCGTCGTCTTACGACGGGCGGACGGCAAGCTAGCCCACTACTTACCGTCCACAGGCCCGCACCTACGGTGGCCGGAAGCCATCACGTGACCCCCGACGCCCAGAGCGTCTCCTATTCCGGCTGGGACGAGAGGTTCTCTCTCTCACCACGCCACCTCCTTCGCTAGCATCACTGCTTCGCCGAAGGAGGCGACGGCGTCCCATTCCCTCTCGCCCCGCAACATGGCTTGAACCAGGGCCGGACGCGAGAGGTCGCCGCCGCCGATCGTCGCTAAGAGAACACGACGGGGCTCAACCCAAGTGGGGCTCCGCCCAAGCAAGGCAGACCTCCACGGTGTGCTCCACCGTGTCCTCCGGCTGATCCTTGCAATAGTAGCATTTGGGCGTTTCCTTCCGCCTGATTCGGTGCAGGTGCCTCCCGAATCCCGAAACAACCGTGTCCGGTGAGGACCTGCGCCAGACGAAAGGTGAGGGCGCCGTGGCGCCTCTCAAGCCACTCCTCAAAGAGGAGACTTACCACCACTGTGCCCTGCACGGGGTTGCGACAGTCGCTCTCTCCATGTCGCCATGAAATCACACCAGTGGGGTCTGTCCGCCATGCGGCAATATACGGCGGCAGCGGAGTTATCCCCCAGTGTAGTGCCTCCGCGCACCATTCATACAGGAAACTACATAGCCTAAACCCTATAGTGTGTGTTTGCTTCCCATGCATTAAATTTTGGCAGTTTAACTTCGTCTTCGACAGATGGCATTGTTCATTTGACACCATTTTCAGAATTGCGGTGTTAATATTTGTCGTGAATAGTCAACAAATACAAATTGACAGGTACACAGTAAGAAAAACAGCTGTAAAAACTTTAAAATAAAAACATAATTAAAATTAGATGAGACCCGCGACGTAAATATATTTGTTCATTGTGGAAATCGAATACAGGACATGCAGCGCCACAGTCAAACGCCGAGGCACTGCGCCAACCGTGCCGTCTTATCGGCAGTGGCTGCCTTGGGCATTGCCGCAACTTTGCTTAACAATGGCCAGATTGCACTTTCCGTTTACAAATTGCCGTCGAATCTTACCCCAACTTGCAACATCACCAAAAATCTGCGATTGGCCATGGAACAGATGTCTTTGCAAATAAACTGCTTTAAACAGGAGAGAGTCGCCTGGAATTAGATGTAGATGCGAAAATTCCACTTTCCGAAGAGTTTTCCCATCCAGTGCCAACAGAAGATCCCGAAAGAGTTAGGCAGTGGTGTACCTAATCGTAAACCCACATTTTGCCAGTAATGTTCAAGCGCCATGGAATAGGGGGCGTTTGATGTCTATAGATATAATATTGCCATTGACCTGGCACGAAAACCACGCTCCGTGGCCTCTACTGCGAAAACACTTTGCAATCAAACCTCGGACCTCATCCTCAGTAGTTGCACTTGAGACCACTCGATCAACGAGACAGTCACACATCAAAATTTCCACGTGAACGAAGTCGCGGGTATCAGCTAGTACGATATACTACAAACTTAGTCCAGAAATTATTTTGTACAACTTTTTGTCTTTATTGTACAAAAACTGTTTCCATCCAAGTTCAAAATGATTTTCCTAGTAATAAGTCCTTATAAAGTTCTACTTTTCACATTTTTTTCATATTTTCTAAACTTATGGTTCAAAAGTTAGAGGGGGGGACAAATTGTTTTTTACTTTTAGAGCGATTATTTCCGCAATTATTGACATTATCAAAAATGATTTTAGTAAACCCCTGTTCATTTTTAAATACCTTTCCAACAATATATCACACGTTAGGGTTGAAATTAAAAAAAAAAAATCACTTCCCACTTTACATATAGGGGGGCTACCCTAATAATACATTTTTTTCCAATTTTTATTTTACCACTTTATTGGCGTGATTGATACACATATTGGTACCAAATTTCAGCTTTCTAGTGCTAACGGTCACAGAGATTAAGCGAGGACGGATGGACAGACAGACATAGCGAAACTATAAGGGTTCCTAGTTGACTACGGAACCCTAAAAAGGTCCATTGCAGTTATACGGGGTGGCAGCGTACATCCTCAAGCCCGCCGTCCCTCCGGGACACTTGGATTAAATATTATTAGACCTTACACTTTACAGTTTAGACCATATCCATCAAGGTGCATGTAATGAAACCAAACAAGATATAGCTGATGTATGCCTTCCGGCTCCATGATCAGATGATATAGCTGATGTATGCCTTCCGGCTCCATGATCAGATGATATAGCTGATGTATGCCTTCCGGCTCCATGATCAGATGATATAGCTGATGTATGCCTTCCGGCTCCATGATCAGATGATACAGCTGATGTATGCCTTCCGGCTCCATGATCAGATGATATAGCTGATGTATGCCTTCCGGCTCCATGATCAGATGATATAGCTGATGTATGCCTTCCGGCTCCATGATCAGATGATATAGCTGATGTATGCCTTCCGGCTCCATGATCAGATGATATAGCTGATGTATGCCTTCCGGCTCCATGATCAGATGATATAGCTGATGTATGCCTTCCGGCTCCATGATCAGATGATATAGCTGATGTATGCCTTCCGGCTCCATGATCAGATGATATAGCTGATGTATGCCTTCCGGTTCCATGATCAGATGATATAGCTGATGTATGCCTTCCGGCTCCAAGATCAGATGATATAGCTGATGTATGCCTTCCGGCTCCATGATCAGATGATATAGCTGATGTATGCCTTCCGGCTCCATGATCAGATGATATAGCTGATGTATGCCTTCCGGCTCCATGATCAGATGATATAGCTGATGTATGCCTTCCGGCTCCATGATCAGATGATATAGCTGATGTATGCCTTCCGGCTCCATGATCAGATGATATAGCTGATGTATGCCTTCCGGCTCCATGATCAGATGATATAGCTGATGTATGCCTTCCGGCTCCATGATCAGATGATATAGCTGATGTATGCCTTCCGGCTCCATGATCAGATGATACAGCTGATGTATGCCTTCCGGCTCCATGATCAGATGATATAGCTGATGTATGCCTTCCGGCTCCATGATCAGATGATATAGCTGATGTATGCCTTCCGGCTCCATGATCAGATGATATAGCTGATGTATGCCTTCCGGCTCCATGATCAGATGATATAGCTGATGTATGCCTTCCGGCTCCATGATCAGATGATATAGCTGATGTATGCCTTCCGGCTCCATGATCAGATGATATAGCTGATGTATGCCTTCCGGCTCCATGATCAGATGATATAGCTGATGTATGCCTTCCGGTTCCATGATCAGATGATATAGCTGATGTATGCCTTCCGGCTCCATGATCAGATGATATAGCTGATGTATGCCTTCCGGCTCCATGATCAGATGATATAGCTGATGTATGCCTTCCGGCTCCATGATCAGATGATATAGCTGATGTATGCCTTCCGGCTCCATGATCAGATGATATAGCTGATGTATGCCTTCCGGCTCCATGATCAGATGATATAGCTGATGTATGCCTTCCGGCTCCATGATCAGATGATATAGCTGATGTATGCCTTCCGGCTCCATGATCAGATGATATAGCTGATGTATGCCTTCCGGCTCCATGATCAGATGATATAGCTGATGTATGCCTTCCGGATCCATGATCAGATGATATAGCTGATGTATGCCTTCCGGCTCCATGATCAGTTGTATGCCTTCCGGCTCCATGATCAGATGATATAGCTGATGTATGCCTTCCGGCTCCATGATCAGATGAAATTGAGATCTTTATTCTGTTGCATTGCCATCAGAACATTGTGAGCCAAAAACCAAAAATAACAACCGACTTCCAAAAAATACACTAATCATCTGCCTAGCCTTTTCCCAACTAACTTGAGGTTGGCTTACAGTCTTACCGGATGCAGCTGAATACCAGTATTTTACATGGAACGACTACCTCCACAAAAATAATCACATTTTACGGTAAAACTCAATGTTGCACTCTTAAAACATTGTGCTAGTGGATGCTTTGAATAATAAACGGGTCATGGAGGTAATTTCAACTCTGCCATTGCCGGTCCCAAGCCCTGGATGCGAAAAGAGGAGGGTTGAGAGGAGTTCGACCTATCCATCGTAAAAAGTCAACGCCGAGCGTCGGGCGGCGGCCAAATCAGGCTTCAGGGGCCTTGAAGAATTAAGTCCCTTCTAAAAGACCTGCCGCGGAAGGACGGGGGATCCCACCGCGAGTATTCTTCCCAAGATAGCCTCTATGAATACACGGACTCTAGATAAATCGATGTCGGACGACCCGATTGACGATCGGCGCCATCCGGTACCCGGGCCGGATGGTGTGAAATATGCTACCGAAGCTTCTACTGGGGTGCTACGCCAGACCCCTCTAGCAACTACCAATTCGCGACGAGCTTCGGATTGGAACGTGGAACGACCGTGGACTGTTAATGGCTGGCAAGCTCACCATGTTGGACAAGGAAGTGGAAAAAGGGCGCATATCCATACTCGGTCTCAGCGAAACGCACATGCGTGGCCAAGGCCATTTTAACACGGCTAGTGGGAACCGCCTATACTTCTCAGGTTGCGAGGACAGAAGTCAAAGCGGGGTAGCTATAAATATTACTTCCTACACACATAAACAAGTACGTGCGTGACTACGACCCAGTATCAGAGAGGATCATAGTGATGAGAATCAATGCCAAACCTAGCGTGCTCAATATTGTTCAAATATAATTATTATAATAAATAAATACTCGTAAAATAAAAATAAAAAGAAATAAAAATATTTTAGTATCAGGCATCAAGGCCCATAGGGTGTTAGTATTACATTTTACTTAAAAACTATGTTAGTAACAAGCAGGAACATTAAAAAGACAAATAGTGTATCACAATAACAAACACAAACACGGGTAGGTTTAACAAGCTTTGTTGCTAATATGTATATGCACCCACTGAAGGAGCAACGGACGAGGACATTGATGGGTTCTACAACACACTGACCACCATGTTGAACAAAATACCAAAGCGAGAAGTCACCATTACTCGGCGACTGGAATGCTAAAGTCGGGGACACCACCAACGACGATCACATACGCCACATTGTGGGAGGTTTCGGATTGGGCAATAGAAGCGAGCGTGGCCAACGTTTAATTGAATACTGCATTGACAGGAACCTTTGCATAATGAACACGCAATTTCAACACCACCCAAGACGACTGTACACGACTTCACCCGGGGCACGATATAGAAATCAGATTGATTATATACTTATGAACACACGCTGGAAGTCGTCCGTAAGGAATGTGAAGACCTACCCAGGCGCGGAATGTGGCTCTGATCACAATCTACTCATAGCGAAATTTGCGCTTCGAGTAAAGGCTACGAGGTAAACAACACGCAAGCCTCGAACACTAGATCCTCCTGAGAGAGTGCGATTTCAGTCTATCGTTGAAGGAAAACTCTCAGAAACTTCTGCTCCAACGGGTGATGACGCAAATTTGTGCTGGAACCACCTCAAATCCCAAATAGGTATAACTCTGGACACAATCAAAGCAGACAGAAAGGACATTGTCCATAGAGATCTACGCTAGGGAATGGGTAACTACAGTACTTTCACAAGTTATTATGCCTTATGACTGTAACTGTAGCTTCGTTTTATTTGTTTTTCTGACATTGTTATTCTTCTTCTTTTTGTGTCGATTGTACTTCCATATTGGTTTGGGCCCAGTAGTTAGCCACGTTTATTGCAGTGGCAGAGGCGCTGTTCACGTACCCTTGGTGGTCACCAAGGGTACGTGTATTATACGGACATCTAGGACACTCCAGCTGCAGCAGCTGCTGGTGGGGCATTGTTTGATCCGGAGCGCCGCACACGCACTCGGTGTTGGAGGAATGGATTAAATGAAATAAATACTTTGAGTTTGAGTTGAATATGAAGTCAATAAAATTACGATGTCAGTAGACCTTGCTGTATGTAACACACACAGTCATCTCCGCTTACATTACCTTGTCATCATTGAAACTTACATTGCTCAAACTTTTCGAAGCTGATTTAACGGTAATCCTACTAATATTATAAATGCGAAAGTTTGTGAGGATGGATGGATGGATGGATGGATGGATGGATGGATGGATGTATGGATGTTTGTTGCTCTTTCACGCGAGAACGGCTGATCGGATCTGGATGAAATTTGGCACAGAGGTAGATTATAGTCTGGAATAACACATGGGCTATAAATTATCCCCATAATAACTTAAGGGGGTGAGCAGTATTGCATTATCCATAATCCTCAACTGTTTTACAGCTTGATACTGGAAATACGAAATAACGCAAGGGATATCGAGCGTGCTGTGCAATTTTTCACTTTAAGCACCTGGTGCGAGCGTTGCAAATCCAAGAGAAAGCTGAAGTCCCTTACGTCATTTCAAATTTCCGGTATCGTACACAATCGAATTGTCAACTGTCATACTATATTAAAACAGAAGGTCTATTTCAAACTGTTTGTCACTGGTGTACGTAGCCTAACGGTACAGAGACTTACCTGTAAACAAAGGTACGCAAGTTCAAATCACAGTCAGTATTCACTTTTTGTGATTTTTTATAAGATTTCCAAAAATGTTGAAACGTGTTCGCGAGTTCGATCCCCAATCGGTTTTCACTTTTTGTAAGTTCCACGTATTTGTTTTCATTTCGATGCTATATGATTTTCAAATCAATTCAGAGTAAATTTATATAATCTACTTTTAATTGTAAATACAATATTATAAATCTGTAGACGTAGAGTTTCTGTATATTGAACATAATTATTTAGAAAAAATAATGTTTTCTTTTGTTGTGTCTGTGTGTCTTGGGTGTATAGTTTATTATAGTATTATCACGTGTACATTTTAAAACTAATAAGATTAGGGTTTTAGTTTTTGTTTCATTGGAATTGGTGCTCTCTATCAAAAGATATACGAATTTAAGGTATTTAAGAAAACTTATCATCATTTAGAAACATACATGCAACGACATCTATTGCATCAAAACGGTACTAATTAATAAGTGTGTTCACAAGATAACTTTTAAATCGTATTTTTCAAACAGTTACGATAACAAAATGTACCCTTGATTAGTTTAAATGACGCTGCTTTGAAAATCTACATAGGGTTTTTTTTTGGAGGGTGGGAAATCAACATTTGACTCCTCCCGCTCTGGGCAGAGCGGTAGGGAATGTTAGACTTCTACTGACTAAAAACCACCCATGTTCCTCTTTTGCCTTTTGTGCTGTGGCCGCGATATTTCTTTCGAACAACCCGTAGCCCCGACAAGCGGAGGCCCTTGCGGGCCTCAACCATATTGCTGACATCTCTTTGAGACTCGCGTGGAACCGAACGCGCCGTCGACACGACCTGTCGTCGTCTTACGACGGGCGGACGGCAAGCTAGCCCACTACTTACCGTCCACAGGCCCGCACCTACGGTGGCCGGAAGCCATCACGTGACCCCCGACGCCCAGAGCGTCTCCTATTCCGGCTGGGACGAGAGGTTCTCTCTCTCACCACGCCACCTCCTTCGCTAGCATCACTGCTTCGCCGAAGGAGGCGACGGCGTCCCATTCCCTCTCGCCCCGCAACATGGCTTGAACCAGGGCCGGACGCGAGAGGTCGCCGCCGCCGATCGTCGCTAAGAGAACACGACGGGGCTCAACCCAAGTGGGGCTCCGCCCAAGCAAGGCAGACCTCCACGGTGTGCTCCACCGTGTCCTCCGGCTGATCCTTGCAATAGTAGCATTTGGGCGTTTCCTTCCGCCTGATTCGGTGCAGGTGCCTCCCGAATCCCGAAACAACCGTGTCCGGTGAGGACCTGCGCCAGACGAAAGGTGAGGGCGCCGTGGCGCCTCTCAAGCCACTCCTCAAAGAGGAGACTTACCACCACTGTGCCCTGCACGGGGTTGCGACAGTCGCTCTCTCCATGTCGCCATGAAATCACACCAGTGGGGTCTGTCCGCCATGCGGCAATATACGGCGGCAGCGGAGTTATCCCCCAGTGTAGTGCCTCCGCGCACCATTCATACAGGAAACTACATAGCCTAAACCCTATAGTGTGTGTTTGCTTCCCATGCATTAAATTTTGGCAGTTTAACTTCGTCTTCGACAGATGGCATTGTTCATTTGACACCATTTTCAGAATTGCGGTGTTAATATTTGTCGTGAATAGTCAACAAATACAAATTGACAGGTACACAGTAAGAAAAACAGCTGTAAAAACTTTAAAATAAAAACATAATTAAAATTAGATGAGACCCGCGACGTAAATATATTTGTTCATTGTGGAAATCGAATACAGGACATGCAGCGCCACAGTCAAACGCCGAGGCACTGCGCCAACCGTGCCGTCTTATCGGCAGTGGCTGCCTTGGGCATTGCCGCAACTTTGCTTAACAATGGCCAGATTGCACTTTCCGTTTACAAATTGCCGTCGAATCTTACCCCAACTTGCAACATCACCAAAAATCTGCGATTGGCCATGGAACAGATGTCTTTGCAAATAAACTGCTTTAAACAGGAGAGAGTCGCCTGGAATTAGATGTAGATGCGAAAATTCCACTTTCCGAAGAGTTTTCCCATCCAGTGCCAACAGAAGATCCCGAAAGAGTTAGGCAGTGGTGTACCTAATCGTAAACCCACATTTTGCCAGTAATGTTCAAGCGCCATGGAATAGGGGGCGTTTGATGTCTATAGATATAATATTGCCATTGACCTGGCACGAAAACCACGCTCCGTGGCCTCTACTGCGAAAACACTTTGCAATCAAACCTCGGACCTCATCCTCAGTAGTTGCACTTGAGACCACTCGATCAACGAGACAGTCACACATCAAAATTTCCACGTGAACGAAGTCGCGGGTATCAGCTAGTATATAATAATTGTGTGATTGAACAAGTACAGTGTATATTGATGCAGTAACATTTACCTTGTAAATGATCAGTTTATATACGAAATTCCTTATGCATAATTGCTTTATTTAGCCATTTATATTCCTACGAAGTAGTTGGCTCTAGGACGACAGTTATTTTGCAACCGCGACAGTTGCAAAACATTAAATTATACGGTGCCCTACCGTTTCCAGAAGCTGATGGACATATCAATTAAATATTCATCATTTCGCCATTGTTTTGTAAGTGCCTTCAACAATCTACTGTGACTTGACTTAATAGCGTACAACATGTGCACTAATTACATACCTAGCCGCCGAACGTTTGTTTTACGTTTTGTATGCCGACCAGGTTTCCACGGATACAGAACTCTGCTAACACAACCTACCCACCGAATATTTAGGCCAATCGGCCTGTAGGATTTGGGGTGCGCATAATTGTCCTTGCCGGGTTTCCTCAGCACCACGACCACTGCCTCCTTCCAGATGGTCGGGAAGTGAAAAAGACGTGTATGTATGTATGTAAGTATGTATGTATGTATGTATGTCCGTTTCTTTGTTCCCTCATAACTCATAAACGGATGAACCGATTTGAATGAAATACACGTAGTTAGATTCGTCTTAATGGCGCGAGTGTTATAGGCTACATTAAAATTAAAAAACAAAGAAAAATTGCGGATTTTGGGGGCCAAATCGCGGAGTTCAAAAATTTTTTTTTTTCCAATACCATCGAGTAGGGTATCAAAATAAAGGGTTTTAAAAGGAGATTACAAAAATATAACACTTATATGGTTAAAAGAAATTCAAAGTGACAAATCCTAAACAAACACAAAAGTTAAATCATCTGCGAAGAATTTTACGCGAGCAACGAAATAACTAACACAAAAGAACTAAAAAGTTGGAAATAAAAAAAGTTGTTAAAAAACTAAAAAACCCGACTGAAAAAACTGAAAATCAAAAAACAAGCCCATTTTAAATTAAACAAAACTTGGAAGCAGGCGGGGTTCATTTGAATATTAAATTATGAGAAGAAAAAATGAAAATAGAATTGACCCCGCCTGCTTCCAAGTTTTGTTTAATTTAAAATGGGCTTGTTTTTTGATTTTCAGTTTTTTCAGTCGGGTTCTTTAGTTTTTTAACTACTTTTTTTTAGTGTTATATTTCCTAGTGGTTCTTATTATGTCCATACCTTTTGATTTTTCTAGCTTTAATTCAAACAGGATCGCCCTGTGGTCCGAGGTGGTGACGTCTTCGGAGAGCCTCCAATTCGTCACACTCCGTAGCATATCCTCTGTACAGGTCGTTATATCAACGCAGCTGCAGAATCTTTGGCCTCCTCTAACGACATCGAAGGTGGGAGTTGTTCCCTGATTCAGGATATGGAGTCCCAGTTCATCGAGGGCACCTGCCAGAGCCTCGCCCCTCTGATCCGCCTCCCGACTTCCCCACCAAGTGTTCCAGGCGTTGACATCCCCCCCCAGTATAACGTCGCTAACTCCTATTTGCTCCGCAATTTTCTTTAAATGGTCCAAGTCTGGCTCGATAGGCTGTCCACCATCCAGATACACCGACACCACACCTATTTCCCAAATTCCTGTCCTCAGTTTCGCCACTGCAAAATTTTCTGTGGTCAGAATTGGGCACTGCGTAAGGTCTATAGTGTCGTCGAATAGCACAATGGTTTTGTATTATTGTGTGTATTTTACTTATGGGCCTTAGTTGCCTGAAATAAAATGATTATTATTATTATATAGGGCTCTTGGACCATGGCAAACGCCAGCTTTCTTTTCCCGGCTTCTATGATGAGCTCAGCTGTGGCCAGTTTGCTCCTTTGGAGGTTTGCCTGTACGACGCTATACTGATGCGGTCTGCCCTCACCGATTTCTGCGATTCCGCCCGGGACCACCTTAGCAGTACGCCACCGAGGTTAGGTTTTTTTTTTTTTTAGCAGGAGTGGGAAATCCCCACGGACACCTCGACTACCTCACAGGCTGTGAGATAGTCGAGGTAGTGCCGGACTCGAACCGGCTAAAACCCACTCCTGCCCCACCAGTGTCCCTCTGACTTTCCTCAGAGCCCTTAACGACTGCGTGTCTGTCTTATTTATGGTTTAGTGGCCGGAGAGGCCACGTTGTGAACGGTGGTTTTGCGAAGTTGTGTTTTGTGCTATTTGGAAAAGCGCAACAAAAAAAAAACTGAGTCACGAAAGCAATACTACTATTTGTTTTTACTATTTAATTATTGTTTATAAAATTTACATAAACTATTTTTATCTTGTTTTAATAAAAAAAAAAAAAAAATTAATGGGTAATTATTTTTATGACCTTTATTAATTCTACTTGGTATGCCCCTAAACTACAGCAATATATATTTTTACTAACTATTTTATGTACTTACTTATTATATTTTTTTCTATTTTATATTTTTGTTTTAATTTGGTTCTTTACTCGGTTACAATTATCTATGATACCCTAGCTATTATATACTCAATATATATCAATATATCACCCAATTTATAACTAATCTATTTATTTTTACTACTTTATAACTAACTAGCTGATACCCGCGACTTCGTTCACGTGGAAATTTTGATGTGTGACTGTCTCGTTGATCGAGTGGTCTCAAGTGCAACTACTGAGGATGAGGTCCGAGGTTTGATTGCAAAGTGTTTTCGCAGTAGAGGCCACGGAGCGTGGTTTTCGTGCCAGGTCAATGGCAATATTATATCTATAGACATCAAACGCCCCCTATTCCATGGCGCTTGAACATTACTGGCAAAATGTGGGTTTACGATTAGGTACACCACTGCCTAACTCTTTCGGGATCTTCTGTTGGCACTGGATGGGAAAACTCTTCGGAAAGTGGAATTTTCGCATCTACATCTAATTCCAGGCGACTCTCTCCTGTTTAAAGCAGTTTATTTGCAAAGACATCTGTTCCATGGCCAATCGCAGATTTTTGGTGATGTTGCAAGTTGGGGTAAGATTCGACGGCAATTTGTAAACGGAAAGTGCAATCTGGCCATTGTTAAGCAAAGTTGCGGCAATGCCCAAGGCAGCCACTGCCGATAAGACGGCACGGTTGGCGCAGTGCCTCGGCGTTTGACTGTGGCGCTGCATGTCCTGTATTCGATTTCCACAATGAACAAATATATTTACGTCGCGGGTCTCATCTAATTTTAATTATGTTTTTATTTTAAAGTTTTTACAGCTGTTTTTCTTACTGTGTACCTGTCAATTTGTATTTGTTGACTATTCACGACAAATATTAACACCGCAATTCTGAAAATGGTGTCAAATGAACAATGCCATCTGTCGAAGACGAAGTTAAACTGCCAAAATTTAATGCATGGGAAGCAAACACACACTATAGGGTTTAGGCTATGTAGTTTCCTGTATGAATGGTGCGCGGAGGCACTACACTGGGGGATAACTCCGCTGCCGCCGTATATTGCCGCATGGCGGACAGACCCCACTGGTGTGATTTCATGGCGACATGGAGAGAGCGACTGTCGCAACCCCGTGCAGGGCACAGTGGTGGTAAGTCTCCTCTTTGAGGAGTGGCTTGAGAGGCGCCACGGCGCCCTCACCTTTCGTCTGGCGCAGGTCCTCACCGGACACGGTTGTTTCGGGATTCGGGAGGCACCTGCACCGAATCAGGCGGAAGGAAACGCCCAAATGCTACTATTGCAAGGATCAGCCGGAGGACACGGTGGAGCACACCGTGGAGGTCTGCCTTGCTTGGGCGGAGCCCCACTTGGGTTGAGCCCCGTCGTGTTCTCTTAGCGACGATCGGCGGCGGCGACCTCTCGCGTCCGGCCCTGGTTCAAGCCATGTTGCGGGGCGAGAGGGAATGGGACGCCGTCGCCTCCTTCGGCGAAGCAGTGATGCTAGCGAAGGAGGTGGCGTGGTGAGAGAGAGAACCTCTCGTCCCAGCCGGAATAGGAGACGCTCTGGGCGTCGGGGGTCACGTGATGGCTTCCGGCCACCGTAGGTGCGGGCCTGTGGACGGTAAGTAGTGGGCTAGCTTGCCGTCCGCCCGTCGTAAGACGACGACAGGTCGTGTCGACGGCGCGTTCGGTTCCACGCGAGTCTCAAAGAGATGTCAGCAATATGGTTGAGGCCCGCAAGGGCCTCCGCTTGTCGGGGCTACGGGTTGTTCGAAAGAAATATCGCGGCCACAGCACAAAAGGCAAAAGAGGAACATGGGTGGTTTTTAGTCAGTAGAAGTCTAACATTCCCTACCGCTCTGCCCAGAGCGGGAGGAGTCAAATGTTGATTTCCCACCCTCCAAAAAAAAACCCTATGTAGATTTTCAAAGCAGCGTCATTTAAACTAATCAAGGGTACATTTTGTTATCGTAACTGTTTGAAAAATACGATTTAAAAGTTATCTTGTGAACACACTTATTAATTAGTACCGTTTTGATGCAATAGATGTCGTTGCATGTATGTTTCTAAATGATGATAAGTTTTCTTAAATACCTTAAATTCGTATATCTTTTGATAGAGAGCACCAATTCCAATGAAACAAAAACTAAAACCCTAATCTTATTAGTTTTAAAATGTACACGTGATAATACTATAATAAACTATACACCCAAGACACACAGACACAACAAAAGAAAACATTATTTTTTCTAAATAATTATGTTCAATATACAGAAACTCTACGTCTACAGATTTATAATATTGTATTTACAATTAAAAGTAGATTATATAAATTTACTCTGAATTGATTTGAAAATCATATAGCATCGAAATGAAAACAAATACGTGGAACTTACAAAAAGTGAAAACCGATTGGGGATCGAACTCGCGAACACGTTTCAACATTTTTGGAAATCTTATAAAAAATCACAAAAAGTGAATACTGACTGTGATTTGAACTTGCGTACCTTTGTTTACAGGTAAGTCTCTGTACCGTTAGGCTACGTACACCAGTGACAAACAGTTTGAAATAGACCTTCTGTTTTAATATAGTATGACAGTTGACAATTCGATTGTGTACGATACCGGAAATTTGAAATGACGTAAGGGACTTCAGCTTTCTCTTGGATTTGCAACGCTCGCACCAGGTGCTTAAAGTGAAAAATTGCACAGCACGCTCGATATCCCTTGCGTTATTTCGTATTTCCAGTATCAAGCTGTAAAACAGTTGCGGATTATGGATAATGCAATACTGCTCACCCCCTTAAGTTATTATGGGGATAATTTATAGCCCATGTGTTATTCCAGACTATAATCTACCTCTGTGCCAAATTTCATCCAGATCCGATCAGCCGTTCTCGCGTGAAAGAGCAACAAACATCCATACATCCATCCATCCATCCATCCATCCATCCATCCATCCATCCTCACAAACTTTCGCATTTATAATATTAGTAGGATTGCACGTGTTTTTATTTTAATATTTAGAAAATTACTGTAGTATGTAGGACCAAGTTCGACACAACATAGCAATTCCACCAGGGCTGACCCCCGGAGCTTAACTTGAGTCAGTTTCTCATAAAGCTGACTCCAGTTTCCATTTGTAATCTTGTCAGCTCTAGTGTTCCGCTCAATTGGTTGTGCCAAACTAACCTTATGTCTGTACGTGGAAGTGGGCGCATCGACAACTTTAGCAGTAGGCTATTAAATAAATAAATAAAATTCCTTTATTTCAGGTCATTGACCCATATTAATACAACACATATAATAATTTTACGGCACAACTGATTAATTGATGAAATGATGATAAATTAACTGACAAAAATAATGAAATAATTAAAACAAAAATGAAAACATTAAAACAGAAAATGTCAGATCAAAAGATAAAAATAAATTAAATAAAACAATGAATTAAATTAAAAACATGTCAAAAGCAATCAAATAAATTGTTATAATAAATAAGCATAAAATTACAAATTAAGCACCAGCAATATGCCTGCTACAACAATCATGCCCAACGTAGGGGCAATCCAGTCGCTGAGCAACCATCGCCAGGACAGTGTTGGAGCTAGCCCGCACCCTGCGCACCAAGGACGCGCACCACTTGCGCATGGTGGCGTGGAAACAGTCGGTGCGCGCTTCCGCAAACATGCCCGAGGCACTGCAGAAGCGGGGTAGCCGCAACACTGCCCTGAACGCGTTGTTGTATTGGAAGCGAAGGGCACTGTAAGCAGCTTGTGAGTAAGATGCCCATAGGCTGCACGTGTATAAGGAGGTGCAGAAGGCTTTGAAAAGCGTGATTTTAACCTGATTTGAACAACGTGCAAACCTACGGGCTATCATATTTGCTCTCTTAGACATTGCCCTCCGCTCCCGCTCAATGTCGACATGGTCTTTCAGATCTGCTGTTACCTAGTGCCCCAGGTATTTAAATTGTTCCACCCGTTCCAACGGTACACCATTCAAGCGAATAGGGGGCACTTGCTGAGGGCATTTGGCGCTTCCCTGAAATACCATGAATTGACTTTTCGCGACATTATACATTAGACCATGGCTGCCCGCGTACTCCTCACAGATATTCAGCAGCTTGCGTAATCCACAAACCGACGCGCTCAGCAGCACCATGTCATCTGCATAACTTAGATTGTTTACACAAACGTCATCAACATGGCAGCCCACATGCCGACTACTGAGCGCGACGATGAGTGCGTCCATGTAGAGATTGAAAAGTGTGGGTGAAGTTAACCCACCTTGTCTCACTCCACATTCAAGCCTGTATGGCTCCGATAATGTACCCGCCCATCTGACACTGTTAACCTGGTGTTCGTACCAATACTTGAAGATGTTAACCAGTTCATGCGGCATGTTTATGCCCTCAAGTTTATGCCACAACAAATCATACGAAACCAGGTCAAAGGCCTTGGACAGGTCGAGGAAGCACGCGTACACTGGTGTTTTACGATCAGTGTAGTATCTGACGGCATGCTTGAGACACACCGCCGCTCTTGCGAATGCGTCCGACTTCCTACGCACTGGGCATTCATTACTGAATGCATCGTGTGAGTGCGTCTCCAGCTTGGCTCTGGTGCAGTTTATGCACACCGCCGCCCCGCCGTTGAGCTTATCTGGGCAGTCCACCCTGAGGTGCGGACCGCCACAGTGGCTGCATAGGTCAGCTGGCTCTGTACAGAGACGCTTGCCGTGACCGTATGCTAGGCAGCGGGTGCACTGCACCAGAGGCGTCTGATCTTCGACACGCACTCTCTGGAGGTCAATTCTTACCTTGCCCCCATCGAGTGCCCTTCTCCAGACTGCTGGGGACACACCCAGCACAATGCTATTGGCATGAGGGTTTCGCGTCTTCCGCCTGAATTTAATAGCAACTCTTTGCTCCTCGTCGCCGAGGCCGTGAAAAATCTCCCGGTTCTGGTTCTTAGGGGCTTTTAGAATGTCGTCGTCACTGTGTACTGACAACACGTCCCTAAGAACTAGAAGCGGGTTCCGGTTTGCCACATCCTCGATGACGAGGATGTGGTTCTCTCCGGCTGTTTTCAGTCGATCTTTCAACTTTTTTCTCTCCTCTTTTGATTCGCACCCCATAATTATCCTCGAGTCTTTGGCTTTCCTCACTCTCTCGACCCGCACCCATCCCTCCTTCGCTTCCACCGCTTTTCTGATCCTTTCTAAGATTTTCTCCCCGGTATCCGCTTCTTTGGTCGAGGAGACAACCACGGAGTGCAGCGTCGTGCGCTCCAGGGCTGGTGCCCCAGTATGACACTTACTCACGGACGCGACACTCGCGTATGTTTTCTCCCCAACACATTCCTTGATAGCCAGACTGGCCCGCAGTTTGACCAATTTGTCGGAGTTTTCCTTTATTAAGGTCATGTGCTCCTTCATAGTTTTGGTGAGCTCAGTCTGGCTCGCAAGGTTTTCAAGATTGGACCGGGGGTCACAGTCAGCGGTGGGCGCTGTTTTCGGCACAGGTACAGGCGCGAGAGGGGCCCTATCTCGTTCGGACTCCTTCACCAGCTCAAGAAGCCTGTTTATGGCTTCAAGTACCGCAGCCTTTATATCTGTCCTGAGGTTGCGAGAGTTGCCCAAACTCAGCTTGGCTTTGTTCAGGCAAGCTCTCGTCTCGTCAGTGTGACTGCGATATCCAGCCACAGGCTTTTTGAGCTGGGTTTCGGCATCAACGGCGGCTCGGCGCGTCCCCGGTGTGGCAAGGTCCCCCTGAGAATCGGAAGAAGTGGCCTCTCCGAAGGAGATTCTCCTCCGCGCATTCGCAGGGGAGAGCCTCGCCTTCTCCGCGGATCGCGGCGAGCCACTGGAGCCTTGAGCCCTCACGGTGCTAGATGGGGTGCGGAACATTTTTCGGTCTTGGTACGGTAAGTAAGAACAGACCCCTGTAAAGAGGGGATCAGAACCACTGTAACCGTTTGAGAGGAGAGAAAGGTGGACACCGGGAAACTTAAATTATGTGTCCCTGTAAAGAGGGGAGCACATAAATAAAATAAACAATGAAATCAAATAAATATGGATAAAATCGTCAAATAATTAATTATAGTCGTTCACTTGGAACGACTGTCACAAACACAATTTTAGTCAATTTCTCACCTCCAAAACACGAACAAAACGAATCACGAGGTTAGGTTAGCTTAGGTTTTTTTTTTTTTTTTTTTGGTTAGTTTAGGTTAGGTTAGGTTAGGTTAGGTTAGGTTAGGTTAGGTTAGGTTAGGTTAGGTTTTTTTTTTTTTTTTTTTTTTTTTTGTTTTGGCAGGAGTGGGAAATCCCCACGGACACCTCGACTACCTCACAGGCTGTGAGATAGTCGAGGTAGTGCCGGACTCGAACCGGCTAAAACCACACTCCTGCCCCACCAGTGTACCTCTGACTTTCCTCAGAGCCCTTGTTTGCGGAGGTTATTCTTTATTCACTGTTTGGTTGGTTGGCGGCCGAAGAGACCTTTCTATATGCTGTCGTTCCTAATTGTGATATTCTTACTGTTTTATATACTGAGTACTTTTATACTAGATTTAATTTAACTTATCATTTTGTCAACGCTACGTTTTACTTTAGTATTTTTACTTTTACCTTTGTTTTAACTGTTTTCGTTATAATTATACTATTTTAGAGCATTTTATGAATTTCTTTATTTATTTTTGTTTACAAACTAATCATTAAAAGCCAAATTGAATTTACTATTTTGCCACTATTTTAGGATCATTTTTAAATGAATGCCCGGAAATGTTTTCTACGCTTGCCTTTTTGTAACACTAATTGTTTTTATGATACTTAATCCATATATTCAATATATAATTTAATATCATAGTATGATAGGTTAGATGATGCTTTTGGCTGCGGGCTTTAACACCCAGTTTGACACAACTTGACGATTCCACTAGAGCTGACTCACGGTCCAGTATAATTTCAGCCACTTTCCTATGAAAGTGGCTCCAATTACCTCCCTCCATCGAGCCAACCCTAGTGGTCCGCTCAATGCTTCTGCGATCTGGTTGTGTCGAACTGGTCATTTCAGTGTACGCGGAAGTGGGCGCATCGACAACTTTAGCAGTATGCAATGTTTGCTCGTGCGAATGCGTCCCACTTCCTGCGCAACGGGCATTCCTCGCTGAAGGCATTGTGCGAGTGCTCCCCCAGCCCGGCTCTGGTGCAGTTGATGCACACCGCTGCCTCTCCTTTGTGCTTGACTGGGCAGTCCACCCTAAGGTGTGGACCACCACAGTGACTGCATAGGTCAGTCGGCTCCGCGCAGAAACGCTTGCCATGGCCATATGCCAAGCAGCGGGTGCACTGCACCAGAGGCGTCTGGTCTTCGACGCGCACTCGCTGGAGGTCAATCCGTAGCTTGCCTCCAGCGAGTGCCCGCCTCCAGATTGCTGGGGTAACACTCAGCACAATGCTGCATGTATGAGGGTTACGGGACTTCTTCCGAAACTTTACGGACATCCTATTTTCCCTGTCGCCGAGGTCGTGAAAAATCTCCTGGTTCTGGTTCCTAAGGGCTTTCAGTACTTCGTCGTCGGTATGTACCGACAGCACGTCCCTAAGAACCAGAAGCGGGTCCCGGTTTGTCACTTCCTCGACGACAAGGTTCTCTCCGGCCGCTTCTAATCGCTCCTTAATTTTCCTCCTCTCTTCTTTTGTGGCACAACCCATTATTACTTTCCCATCTTTCCCTTTCCGAACTTTCTCAACCCGCACCCAGCCTTCCTTCGCATCCACCGCTTTCCTTATCCTCTCCAGTACTTTGTCCCCCGTATCCGCCTCCACCATCGAGGAAACAACCACGGAGTGCAGCGTCGTTCGCTCCGGGGCTTGTGCCCCAGTGTGGCTCTTGTGTTCGGACGCAACACTCGCGTAGGTTCTTCCCTCGACGGGAGCAGCACACTCCTTGCTAGCCAGACCGGCTCGCAGTTTGACCAATTCGTCAGAGTTTTGTCGTATTAAAACCATGTGCTCCTTCATTGTCTTGGCGAGCTCAGTCTGGCCAGCAAGAGCCTCTGGATTGGACCGGGGAACACAGTCAGTGGTGGGCACTGTTTCCGTCACGGTTGCAGGCGCGGGAAGAGCCCCGTCTTGCTCCGACTCCTTCACCAGCTCATAGAGCCGGTTTATGGCCTCTAGCACCGCAGCCTTGATGTCCGTCCTAAGGTTGCGCGAGTTGCCCAAATTAAGCTTGGCTTTATTCAGGCAAGCTCGCGCCTCCGCAGTGCGACTGCGGCTCCCGGCCTCCGGCTTCTTGAGCTGTGTTGCAGCGCTCACGGAAGCTTGGCGCGTCACCGACGTGGCGGGGCCCTCCTGACGCGCGGAAGGAGTGTCGTCTCCAAAGGAGATTCTCCTCCTCGCATCAGAAGTCCCCGCCTTCTCCTTCGAACGCGGCGAACTTCCGGAGCCCATTGTCCTCAAGATGGCGGAAGGAGTACGGAACATGTTCGGACTTGCAGCAATGACTGTACGAATGGAGCCCTGTAAAGAGGGGCTCAATAAAACAAAAATTTGCTACGGAGAAAGCAGGCTATTTTTAGAGGACACCGGACAATAATTCTATGTCCCTGTAAAGAGGGGAACACAGAATAAAACAATATATATAAATCAAATTAAAGTAGGGACTATAATTGAAATAAAAAGAATATACACCTTATAATAAAAATAAAATACGTTTTAGTAAAATGTTAAAACGACTGTCCCCTTAAATAAGCGTCAAAAAAAAATTGTCAAAAAAATAAATTATTGTGATTTTCCCCTCCCACGACTCAAAACAAACTCGAATATAAAATAAGAAATTTTGCCGACCTCTCTCCGTTTCCTTCTACCTATAGCTATAGAACAGAGGGTGGGAGGGTGGGCAAAATTTTTTGCGAGCTAGCCGCACGTGCCGCACGTCCAGAGAACGGGCTCCGCGCGGGCTAGCCGAATATCGAATAAAAAGTAGGTGGTCGGGAAGAAAAATTTTGGGTTTTCCTTAAAAAACCAGTTTTTAAGGTAAAAAATTTGGAAAAAAACCCCCAATCTGAACCCAGGACCACGGAACGCGGCCAAAAGCGCAGGGATGGAGGGTAAATATGCCTGAAACTATTTAAAATTATTAAAGCAGGTAAAACTTTTGATTTGAATTAAATATGGAATAAATTGATGTAAAATTTTGAAAAATTTTCTAAGTGTAGGAGGGAGAAAATTTTTTCGGGCGTCAGGTCAATTTGATATGTTCAGGGAGCAGGCGGAGCACCACTCCTGTCGATTTACGCTGAAAACAGCTTGAAAAAAGCTTGTATACAACTAAAAATATCAACGTTTTGCTAAAATTTTTCGTTCCGGTTAGGTTAGGTTAGGTTAGGTTAGGTTAGGTTAGGTTAGGTTAGGTTCCAGCCCCAGATGAAGTATCTGGGCCTGGTGCTGGACGACAGGTGGCGCTTCGGCCCGCATTTCAGTGGGCTGTCGACGCGCCTGTTAAAAGCCGCGGACGCTCTCTCATGGCTCCTCCCGAACCTGGGGGGGCCCAAGGCGAAATGCCGGCGCCTATATGCCGGCATCCTGCGGAGCATGGCCCTATACGGGGCCCCCATCTGGGCAGACTCCCTTCACAGGAGGGAGAATGCGACCGCCATCCGCAAGCCCCAAAGGGCCATTGCACAGCGGGTGGCAAGGGCCTACCGCTCGGTGGGCTTCTCGGCGGCGTGCGCTCTGGCCGGCACTCCTCCTTGGGAGTTGGAGGCCTGGGTGCTCGCCAGAGTGTACGAGTGGACTGCGCAACGGAAGGCGCTCGGGGAGCGCCCCGTCACCGAGGAGCGGGAGGCCGTGCGGCGGGAGGCGAAGGAAGCCATCGTCCTCCACTGGACGGAGGACCTCGCCGCAGCCGCTTTTGGCCGCCGGACGTTAGACGCGCTCGGTCCGGTCCTACAGGGCTGGCTCGAGCGGTCCCACGGTTTCCTCTCGTTCCGTCTGGTGCAGGTGTTGTCCGGCCATGGCTGTTTCGGATCGTACCTGCACCGGTTAGGGAGGGAGGAGACCCCGGCGTGCCACGACTGTGGCGCGGCGGAGGACACGGCACAGCACACCCTCGAGGTGTGCCCGGCTTGGTCCGAGCTGCGCCGCGGTCTGACCGCGGTAGTTGGACAGGACCTCTCACTTCCCGGCGTAGTCAACGCCATGCTGGGGAGCGAGGAGGCCTGGGCAGCGGTTGCCTCCTTTTGCGAGGATGTAATCTCGCAAAAGGAGGAGGCGGAGCGCGCGCGGGAAGACGACCCTCTCGCTTTGCCACTCCGCAGACGAAGAAGGGGTCGGAGAAGGCGCCGTCCTCTCCCTCCTCATGGTGGCGATGGGCGGGTGGCAGGCACGGGGGTGCCTGCGCCCGCATTGCACCCATCACCACCTTCGTCAGTCACTCCCGGACCCGTCCTCCCCCCCCCTACGGGCGTGGGGTGAGGGCGTGAGGGGTCCGCTCTGAAGGGCAATCGTCGGCGGAGGACTGGTCGTTAAGGCTGTGCCAGTTTCCCAGTCCCCCGCCACTCAGACGAAGCGGGAGTGCCGCTGGGTCTTTTTAGTGGGTATACCGGGTCAGACCGGGGAGTCCCACATAGCCCCCCCATCCCCCGATGGGAGGGTATGCGTAATGCATTTTTTCCCAGCGCAAAAAAAAAAAAAAAAAAAAAAAAAAAAAAAAAAAAAAAAAAAAAAAGGTTAGGTTAGGTTAGGTTAGGTTAGGTTAGGTTAGGTTAGGTTAGGTTAGGTTAGGTTAGGTTAGGTTAGGTTAGGTTAGGTTAGGTTGGGGGACCCCCCACAGTGCTTGCGTCCACGTCGCGTCCCCTGGAAACGACCCAGTTCTGACCACCGTAACGGAGTGGCAGACTGGGTTGGCCAAAGTGCACTGTGCTTTCGTAGCTATCATTTTATCTTTTTTGCCTTGCTTACTACGAACCTGCGGAAATGTCGAGCTCTACGCGGGACGCCTCCGGGCGGTTTTTAAAACAAAAAAAGGCCCTTCTCAGGGCCAACCCAAAGGCCCTTCTCAGGGCCAACCCAAAGGCCCTTCTCAGGGCCAGCCAAAAGGCCCTTCTCAGGGCCCACCCAAAGGCCCTTCTCAGGGCCAGCCAAAAGGCCCTTCTCAGGGCCAACCCAAAGGCCCTTCTCAGGGCCAACCCAAAGGCCCTTCTCAGGGCCAACCCAAAGGCCCTTCTCAGGGCCAGCCAAAAGGCCCTTCTCAGGGCCACTCCGACGCTTCGGCGTCAGAGACTAGCCGCGCGCCGTCTGCGGCTAGTTTCTTTGAAGGGATGGACGAGTTGTCTGACAACGACTCGCTCATTAGTTTGTCGGACGCGGACGACTCTCGGTCGCGTAAGCGAGTCCGCAAGAGCGGTGGGTCCGAGGGCTCCTCAGCCTCAGGGTCTACGAGGTTGCCGAAGGCTAAAAAAGCCGACGGTAGCCGCGGAGCCCCATGTCGTTGGGCTCGCGGATGCCCAACGCCAGTTGGACCTGGCTCGGCGGGCGCAGCTCCAGCAAGAGCTGGAGGAGCGGGTTGCCGCTAAAGAAAAACGGGCGCACGCAGCCCGGGAAAAGTCCGGGTACGGTGCGTCCCGTGTAATTTATGCGGACCACTCTCTGGCCGAGCTGGAGAGAATGGCGGAGGAGGATGAGGAGGAGATTGTGGAGGTTGCCTCTAAGTCCTCCAACCTTAAGGGGACCTTCCAGAAGGCCCTCAAGAGTAGGGCCGCGAGCTTGCGCGGTGTCGTCGCGGAGCTCGTCAAGCGGAAGGCCACCGACGAGACGCGGCAACTGCAGGCGAAAATTGACCGCCTACAGTCGGAGGTCAGCCAGCTTCATCTGAAGTTGGCTGAAGCAACGGCCCGGCCAGAACAGGCCCACACAAGCCCTGCGGCAGAGGGCTCCGCCTCCAACCTTGAGGATATCATCCGCAAGGTTGTAATGGAGGAGAGGGCCTTCACAAGAGCCTGCTTAGCAGGCATCGAGGACCGGCTCTTGCCAGAGAAACGCCTCCGGCCGCCGCTTGCTGCGGATAACAGGCAGTGCGAGCCGGAGCCGTCCTCCTCCCAGACGGAAGACGCCCTTCTCCCCTCGAACACCCAGTCCAACGAGTGGACAGAAGTGGTCCGTAAGGGGAAGGGCAAGGGGAAAAAGTCGACGACCGCCGCCAACAACCCTCCCAGCCAATCGCAGACGGCCGGCAAGGGTAAGGGGAAAGAAAAAGGGAGGGGAAAGGGGCAGCTAGTCGCCCCTAAAACCGCGGCCGTCGTGGTGACACTCACCGCGGAGGCTGCGGACCGAGGGGAGACTTACGAGTCGATTTTGGTGCGGGCGCGTCCCAATGCCGATCCAACCAAACTGGGGATCGGCACTGTGACTTGCCGGCGGACCCAAGCCGGGGCTCGAATATTCGAGTTCCCGGGGGCCGAGGGGAGTGCGCATGCGGACCTCTTTGCAGCGAAACTCCAGGAGGTCATCGCGGATTCGGCCAAGGTGGCCCGACCGGTCAAGTCGGCAGCCATAGAGGTGACGGACCTTGATGACTCCGTCACCAAGGAGGAGGTGGTGGCGGCGGTCGCAGCGATAGGGGGCTGTGGCGTCGCGGCGGTCCAAGGCCGGGACATAAGGCCCGGCCGCGGCGGCATGGGCACCATTCGCCTCGAGTGCCCAATCGCCGCTGCCAAAGCCGTCCTTGCCAAGGGACGGCTCACGGTTGGATTCAGCTCGGGTGCAGTCCGGGCACTCGAGAACCAGCCTCTGCGGTGTTTCCGGTGCCTCGGCATCGGACACACCCGGCCCCTGTGTCCGTCCACGGTAGACAGGACGGACACATGCTACCGCTGCGGTAAGGAGGGCCACAAAGCCACCTCCTGCGAGGTCGCCAAGCCGCACTGCGCGGTGTGTGCCGCGAGTGGCTGCCCGGCAGACCACGTCATGAAGGGGAGGAACTGCAATCCTCCCCCTAAGCGGGGCAAAGCGCCGACGTGGTCTGCTGCTGCAGCAGCTAGCACCGTCGTTCCTGCGGCGGCTGCGGAGGGAGGTGCGATGTCCGACTGATGGATAGAGTCAAACATCGCATCGTCTTACCCGGTCCCAGGCCGTTGGCTGGGCGACCGGGACGGCTTAGTGCCGTTGGCGTCGCGGTCTTTCACAGACTCCCCTCTCCTCTCGCTCTTAGAGAGGGGACCGGGATACGTGGCCGCCGCGTGGGAGACATGGCCCTGGTTGGGGTCACTCCGCAGATGAAGAAGGGGTTGGAGAAGGCACCGTCCTCTCCCTCCTCTTGGTGGCGATGGGCGGGCGACAGGCGCGGGGGTGCCTGCGCCCGCATTGCACCCATCACCACTTTCGTCGATCATTCCCGGGCCCGTCCACCTCCCCACGGGGAAGGCGTGAGGGGTCCGCCCTGAAGGGTAATCGTCGGCGGAGGACTGGTAGTTGAGGCTGTGCCAGTTTCCCGGTCCCTCGCCACCCAGACGAAGCGGGAGTGCCGCTGGGTCGTTTTAGTGGGTATACCGGGTCAGACCGGGGAGTCCCACATAGCCCCCCATCCCCCGATGGGAGGGTATGCGTAATGCATTTTTTTTTTTTCCCAGCGCAAAAAAAAAAAAAAAAAAAAAAAGGTTAGGTTAGGTTAGGTTAGGTTTTTTTTTTTTTTTTTTTTTTTTTTTTTTTTGTTTTGGCAGGAGTGGGAAATCCCCACGGACACCTCGACTACCTCACAGGCTGTGAGATAGTCGAGGTAGTGCCGGACTCGAACCGGCTAAAACCCACTCCTGCCCCACCAGTGTACCTCTGACGTTCCGCAGAGCCCTTTACATCTGTCATGCTTTTCTTTGGTGCGTTTTGAGGTGGCCGGAGAGACCACATTTTGTGCATTTTATTTTACTTTTGTTTATTTTTAACAATTTTAAGAAAGCCAAAGTTGTTACTATTTTATTAATGTCTATTTCATTTATTAACAATGTTTTATTTTAGCTAATAATATATTTTAGATGCTGTTTCTATACTATTTATGAAAATGATATGCCTGACTATTTTTACGAATTTGACTGCTTTTTATATTTATGCCCTTAGACCACAACAATGTGTATAATCTTACTTAATCTTCTTGTTCTGTTATTTAAATTATTTATCTGTTTTATGTTATTATCGTTTTATTTCTTGTTATTCATTATTTTAATATCTAAGCTATATATTCAATATATACTTATATATTAACAACTATTTCTGACTAATGATCTGACTATTATATTACTTTTGTAAGTTGTTTTTATTTTCTTATTATACACATTGTTGCTGGCTATCGGAGTTCGTTTGACACAATATGACAATTCCGCCAGGGCTGTCCCCTGGATCACCTTAACCAGAGCCAGTTTCTCACGAAACCAACTCCAGTTGCCCTTTTTTGTATGACCAACCCTAGCAGTTCTTTCAATTTGTCGGTTTATTAGTTGTGCCAAACTAGTCTTCATTCTGTACTTGGAAGTGGGCGCATGGACAACTTTAGCAATACGCTATGGATGCCCTAGCAAACGCGTCCCACTTCCTTCGTACTGGGCATTCGTTGCTGAATGCACTGTGCTCAGTGGCCCCTAGTTTATCTCTGGTACAGTTCACGCAGGCCGCTGCTTTGCCGACCTGTCTATCCGGGCAGTCCGCTCTGACGTGCAGTCCACCACAGTGGCTACACAGGTCGGCAGGCTCCGTGCACAGGCGTTTGCCGTGCCCGTATGCCAGGCAGCGGGTGCACTGCACCAGTGGCGTCTGGTCTTCGACGCGAATTCGTTGGAGGTCGATGCGGACCTTCCCCTCTGCAATTGCCCGCCTCCAGACCGTAGGGGACACACCAAGCACAATGTGATTCGCATGCGGGTTGCGCGTTTTGCGTCTATATTTAATTACAATTTTTTGATCCTCGGCGTCGAGGCCGTGAAATATCTCCTGGTTCTGATTCTTAAGGGCTTTCAGCACGTCCTCGTCACTGTGCATCAGCAACACGTCCCTAAGAATCAGAAGCGGGTTCCGATTTTTCACGTCCTCGACGACGAGATTCTCTCCGGCCGCCTCCAATCGCGCCTTGAGTTTGTCCCTCTCCTCTTTTGTCGCGCACCCCATTATAACCCTCTGGTCTTTAGCCTTCCTTACCCTCTCGACACGCACCCAGCCCTCCTTCGCGTCCACCGCTTTCCTCACTCTTTCGAGTACCTTGCCCGCCGAATCCGCCGCCTGTGTAGAGGAGACGACCACGGAGTGCAGCGTCGTTCGCTCCGGGGCTTGTGCCCCAGTGTGGCACTTATTGACGGCCGCTACACTCGCGTAGGTCGTCCCCTCCACACTTTCCCTACTGGCCAGACTGGCTCGGAGTCTCTCGAGTTTCTCGGAGTTGTCTTTCAACTCCGAGATGTGCTCCTTTAAGGTGTTTAGGAGCTCAGTCTGGCCAGCTACAACCTCGACAGAGGAGGACGGGGGACAACAGTCAGCAGTGGGTGCGGGTACTGGTATGGCTACGGGTGCTGGTATGGCTACAGGTGCGGCAGGGGTCTTGTCCAGCTCTGACTCCTTGACCAACTCATAGAGCCGGTTTATGGCTTCGAGTACCGCAGTCTTAATTTCTGCCTTGAGGTTGCGCGAGTTGCCCAAATTAAGCTTAGCCTTATTTAGGCAAGCTCGCGCCTCCGCAATGCGACTGCGGTGCTCGCCCTCCGGTTTCTTGAGCGGTCTTGGAGCATTAACAGGGGCTCGGCGCGTCGACGGGGTAGCAAGGCTCTCCTTGAACGCGAGGGGTGTTTCGTCGCCGAAATCAATTTGCCTCCTCGCGTCAAGAGTCGTGGGCCCCGCTTTCTCCACCGATCGCGGCGAGCCACTGGAGCACTGGGACTTCACGGTGCTAGACGGGGTGCGAAACATAATGACAGTCTGGGCAGATAGAGTTAACACTGACCTCTGTAAAGTGGAGGTCGGGAAAACTAAACCTGCTCGAGAAGAAAAATACTAAAGTAATCAGAATGGACACTGGGTATTGTGATCCTGTAAAGGGGGACCACACCAAATAACACACAATAAATCAAAACGATAATACAATTAAACAAGTAATAAATTTTTGTAAAGCTAAAATGTCATAAACGACTGTCAAAATACTAAAATTTTTAAAACTTCAATTAATTACAATAAAATTATGCAAGATTTCTCACACTTTGTCGATAACAACTAAATAAATTCGGTTAAAAAGACCCTGGGTACCTGAGTCCCTGTAAAAGGGGGAACACAGTTACAATAAAAATCAAATTTAAACTTAAATTAAAATGCGTTTTATAATAATATTTAAAACGGCTGTCCTGCAAAATTTTATGTGCTAAAATTTGTCAAATAAATAGAGCTATGCTATTTTCTCCTCCTAAGGCCAAAATAAACTAAACTAGAAAATAAAAATTTTTGCCGACCTCTCTCCGTTTCCTTCTACCTATAGCTATAGAACAGAGGGTGGGAGGGTGGACAAAATTTTTTGCGAGCTAGACGCACGTGCCGCACGTCCAGAGAACGGGCTCCGCGCGGGCTAGCCGAATATCGAATAAAAAGTAGGTGGTCGGGAAGAAAAATTTTGGGTTTTCCTTAAAAAAACAGTTTTTAAGGTAAAAAATTTGGAAAAAAAAAACCCCCAATCTGAACCCACGACCACGGAACGCGGCCAAAAGCGCAGGGATGGAGGGTAAATATGCCTGAAACTATTTAAAATTATTAAAGCAGATAAAACTATTGATTTGAATTAAATATGGAATAAACTGATGTAAAATTTTGAAAATTTTTCTAAGTGTAGGAGGGAGAAAATTTTTTCGGGCGTCAGGTCAATTTGATATGTTCAGGGAGCAGGCGGAGCACCACTCCTGTCGATTTACGCTGAAAACAGCTTGAAAAAAGCTTGTATACAACTAAAAATATCAACGTTTTGCTAAAATTTTCGTTGGGTTAGGTTAGGTTAGGTTAGGTTAGGTTTTTTTTTTTTTTTTTTTTTTTTTTTTTTGTTTTGGCAGGAGTGGGAAATCCCCACGGACACCTCGACTACCTCACAGGCTGTGAGATAGTCGAGGTAGTGCCGGACTCGAACCGGCTAAAACCACACTCCTGCCCCACCAGTGTTCCTCTGACAGGGTCAGAGCCGCTTCTTGGGCTTTTTCGTATATTGGTGACTTCTTATTTTTGACAAACATGATTATAAAAGTAAATGATTCCGGAGAGACCACATTCTCTCAGTACAACAGCTTTACTTATTTTTAGAGACTTATTCGCTATACTTATAATAATGCTATTCTAGCTACAGCAACACTCCCGTTTTTTTTTTTTTTTTTTTTTTTTTTCCTTTTCTTTTCTTTTTGGTTTATTAGTTACTTATTATTATTATTATTTTTTTTTTTCTTTTCTTTTTGGTTTCTTTGTTTTTTTTTTTTTTTTTTTTTTTTTTTTTTTTTTTTTTTTTTTATTCATATTTTTTATTTACTTTTTCTGTGCTTTGTTTCACAATACTTAAAACTATATACTTATTATATAATTAAGTATTATTTTTACTTACGCTACTTATTTCTATTTATTACTATGTTTCCTATTTCTATACAATATTTTATAAATTTCTCACGGGTTTTGTTTGTCGACATTATAGTTGGGAGATTATTTGCCACTAACGCAACACCAAGGTGTTGCTCTACCTCGAATCTAACTTTTGCGGTTATAGGGCACTCCAGCAGTATATGGAGCACCGTTTCCTCCTTACCAGGCTCGCAGGCGCACGATGGGCTCTCTTTACTCTTGAAACGACTCAAGTATGCAGAGAACCCACCGTGCCCCGTTAGTATTTGCGTAGTGACGCTAGAGGGGACCATTTTGCGCACTGTTTTGTACGCCGCAACAGCGTCCGGGAAAAAGATTTTCGTGCCCGAGGCAGTTTCACCCGATCCGTACCTCCCGTTCCATTCGTCGAGCGTCTCTGACCGGATTCTTCGCTTGACGAATGAAACGGGGCACAGATCGTAGTCCGGCTTCTTCTTCGACCTCAGTGCGGCCTCCTTCGCGAGCTGGTCGGCTCTTTCATTCCCCTCCAACCCGGCGTGGGCCTTTATCCAGAACAAGGAGACACTCTTGTTCTGGATCTTACAGCGTCGTATGGTGTCCCTGGTTTCCACAGCCAGGGGATGGGGGGAGCTCACGTTCGCGACCGACTGCAGGGCAGCCATGGAGTCGCTGAAGATGCCGAACGTGGTTTCACCGCTTTTGAGCACTTCTCCGGCCGCCCTTTGTAGGGCCAAAAGTTCCGCCTGGTAGACGGTGCAGTAGGACGGCAAAGCAAGCTTGAGGGCCTTAGTTTCATTAGCACCCTTCCACAGGGATAGCGCCGCCCCAACCTTGCCCTCAATCTTGCTGCCATCCGTAAATATCCGCACAGCGAAATCGCTGTGGTTGTGGTATTGTTCCTCGTCTACCAGGCTTCCGAACTCCAGATTGATTTGGTCCGCAGGGTGTGGAGCCTTTATCGCTGGAGCCATCCGCTCGATCTCCCTGCCTCCCAGCACTGGCTGGGGCACCCCCCTCTTGGCTTCGTACAATGCAGCCGCTTCTCGGATGCGAAGGTCGAGTGGGAGTATCCCAGCCAGCACTAGTGCCGAGTTTAGCGAGACCGTGCGGTAGGCTCTACAAAGCTTTTGGGCGAACCCCCTCTGGACCACGTTCAGCTGCTTTTTGATCCCCAGCTTGTTGACGGCAGGTGCCCATGCGCTTGCGGCGTACAAAACAGTAGGCTCTATTGCTGCTGTGTATATTGCCCTTATCACTTCCGGATGTAAGCCCCAACTGACCCGGGCCGCTCTAGCCAGCTGTTTATACATAGCTATCGCCTTTTTACAGACAATAGCTACGTGACTGTTGAAGGTGAGTTTGGCGTCGATTGTCAGCCCTAATATCTTTACATCTTGGGACAACCCAATGTCGATCCCACCCATGCTCAAGCGCGGCGTGTCATACTTCAGCCTTCGCGTTAGTACCATCGCACAGGTTTTGTGCGGTGCGAAGTTCAGTCGATTTCTGACACCCCACGCCCGAACATGTTCGAGAGCGGCATTGGCCTGTCCCTCGATTTCCAGCGCTGTGTCCCCGTCAAATACCAGCACCACATCGTCCGCGAATGCCTGGCAGTGGTCACCCCTGCTCTCCAGCTGCTTAAGGAGTGGGTCCAGTATAAGGTTCCAAAAGATGGGACCTCCTATCGAACCCTGGACGCATCCTTTGCTAGTTTTTCTGCGGCATTCTTCACCGGCGTATCTCACTGTGACCTCCCGGTCACTGAGGTAGCTGTCGACTACCCGTCTCAAGTTCACAGGACACTTTTCCTCAGCCAATCGTACTTTAATAACAGGCCACCATGCACTGTCGAAGGCTCCCTCTATGTCTAGCGACACAAGCGTGACAATTTTCTTTGCCGCCAGCTTAGTGCGGATGTGCTGCACAAGAGTATAAAGGGAGTCTTCCGTGCATTTTTGGGGCATAAAGCCGTATTGACGAGTACTAATCCTGGGTAATAAGTAAAACTTGAGACGGGCAATCAACATCTTCTCGTACACTTTCCCTAGGACAGGCAATAGCCCAATCGGCCTGTACGACTTGGGTACGGTGTACGAGTCTTTGCCCGGCTTTCTAAGCACCACCACTGTCGCTTCCTTCCAGATCTTTGGAAAGTGGTGCAGTGCCAGGCACTTATTCAACAGTGCCAGGAAGTATTCGCGGTCACAATTTACCGCCCAGCTGCAGATGTCAGCCGTGAAGCCGTCTGCACCCGGGGCCTTTTTAGGGTTGAAAGATCCCATGGACCTATCAAGCTCGCTTAGGGTAAACGGTGGGTCATGTTTTTCACCATGGCTCCACTCGTTTACCATTTTTGCCCGTTCCCTTATTTGGCGATGGTCCATGGTATCCTCTTCCTCTCGGTCCTCGGGATAGAACGTCTCGGCCAACAGCTCTACGGAACCCTTCGCGTCCAGCGGTTTCCCTCCCATCTGAAGTGGCAGATCCTCCTCTCTTTTTCCTACCCTTCCCATCAACCTATAAATACCTTCCCAGACCCCCTCTCGATCCTGTTTCCCGCAAAACTCAATCCAGCTATCTGTTGCTGCTTTTATCACTGCTGTCTCATAATTATCTTTCTCTTTCAGATACAGGTCTACAACCATCGCTCTCCGGACAGGCGCGGCATTCCTGACTCTGCGCCTCCTAGTGGCGACCAGCTTCTTCATCTCTGCGAGTTCCTCAGACCACCACGGCAAGGTAAGTGTTTCTGTGTGTTTTTTTGAAGGGATTGTGTGTTGGCATGTGTGTGTAATAGCTTGTGTGTATGTGTTTATTATGTCTTCCAAACTGTGTACGTCAGTAACATTTGAGAGGTCCACCAGGGTCAACCCCTTGTCCTGCATAATTTGTTTAAGCTTCTCACGAAACTTGCCCCAATTAGCCTTTTTCGTATTGTAGACCCTAGTGGTTCTCTCAATGCTAATGCCTTTTGATTTTTTAAGTTTAATGTCGAATGTAATGCCGTTATGGTCGGAACCCGTAAGACCCTCGTCGACCTGCCAGCCGTCCACCAGGTCCAGCATGTCCACCGAACAAGCCGTCACGTCCACGTGGCTGCAAAACCTGACACCTCCCCGAATGGTGTCAAAGGTGGGGATATCCCCAGTATTAAGGATCTGTAGCCCCAGCTCCCCCAGCGCTCCGCACATTTGCCCCCCTCTCACGTCTTCACTGCTGCTACCCCACCAGGTACTTTTCGCATTCGCGTCTCCTCCAATAACCATCCTGCTAGAGCCCAGCTCTCGCTCTATGCGACGGAGGTGCTCCAGGTATGGCTCCATGGGCTTGTCGGGCTCGAAGTAGAGGGACACCAGCGTGATCGTCCAGGCTCTGGTCCGGACTCTCACCGCAACGATGTTGTTTGTGGTGAGTTGCGGGTACTGTAGGACATCTAAGTCTTGGTCAAAGACAGCTATTGCCGCCTTTACAGTCCCTTCTCCTTCCTCAGAGCTCTGGAAGACCCTTACGCCCCGATGACCTCTCATCCTTCTCACCCCACCCACGTAGGGCTCCTGGAGCAACGCTATGGCAAGTTTGCGCTTTGTCGCCTCCAGCAGCAGCTCATTTGTGGCTAGCTGGCTCCGTTGCAGGTTGGCCTGGACCATTTTGTACCTAGTGGTGGTTTCGGGGGCGCCCTTAGCAGTACGCTATGGAAGCTCGGGCTAGTGCGTCCCACCTCCTACGCACGGGGCAATCGTCACTGAACGCGTTGTGCCCACTGTTCCCCAGCTTGGACCTGGTGCAGTTTATGCACACCGCTGTTTCACCGGTCAAACGGTCAGGGCAGTCCGCTCTGAGATGTGGGCCACCGCAGTGGCTACACAGATCGGCGGGTTCTTTACAGAGGCGTTTCCCATGGCCGTAACCCAAACAGCGGGTGCACTGCACCAGTGGCGTTTGGTCCTCAACGCGTATCCTCTGGAGGTCAATGCGGAGTCTCTCGGCGTCAATTGCCCGCTTCCAGATTGCTGGGGACACACTGAGCACAACGTGGTTCGTGTGCGGATTGCGTGTCCTTCTCCTGTATTTGACTGACATCCGTTGGTCCGAGCCGCCAAGGTCGTGAAAGTGCTCCCGGTTCTGGTTCTTAAAGGCTTTTAGTATTTCGTCGTCGGTATGTACCGACAACACGTCCCTAAGGACCAGAAGCGGGTCCCGGTTCGTCACTTCCTCGACGACGAGGCTTCCTCCGGCTGCCGTCAATCGCTCCTTTAGTTTGGTGCGTTCTTCTTTTGTCTCGCATCCCATTATAATTTTTCTGTCTTTGGCCTTCCGCACTTTCTCGACCCGCACCCAGCCCTCCTTCGCGTCCACCACTTTTCTGATTCTTTCCAGGACCTCGTCCCCTGTATCCGCAACTTCCGTCGAGGAGACAACCACGGAGTGCAGTGTTCTTCGCTCCGGGGCTTGTGCCCCAGTGTGGCTTATATTCACAGACGCGGCACTCGCGTAGGTCTTCTCCCCGACGACGGGAGCGGTACACTCTTTGCTAGCCAGACTGTCTCGCAGCCTCACCAACTCTTCGGAGTTCTCCTTAATAAGAGTGATGTGCTCCTTCATGGTCTGTACGAGCTCAGTCTGGCTAACAAGGGCATCCAGGTGAGACTGGGGACCACAGTCAGCAGCGGACGCGGGTTCCGGTACGGGTACAGGTGCGGGAGGAGCCTTATCCTGCTCCGACTCCTTCACCAACTCAAAGAGACGGTTTATAGCCTCGAGCACCGCAGCCTTGATGTCGGTTCTGAGGTTGCGCGAGTTGCCCAAATTGACCTTGGCCTTGTTTAGGCAAGCTCGCGCCTCCACAGTACGACTGCGGTACCCGGGCCCCGGTTTCTTGAGCGGTGTGGTGGCGCTCGCAGGAACTCGACGCGTCGCCGAAGCGGCAGGGTCCTCTTGAAGCGCGGACGGAGTTTCGTCTCCGAAGGAAATTCTCCTCCTAGCGCCATCTGGCGTAGTTCCCGACTTCTCCGTCGATCGCGGCGAGCTTCCGGAGCCCGGCTTCATCATGGTAGCGGAGGGAGTGCAGAACATTTTAATTTTATGATTTAATAAATATTCTAAATTGACCCCTGTCTTGAGGTGGTCAGAAAAGCCAATATTTGGGAGAGGCTAAATTTGTCAGAGGACACCAGGTAATTCTGCGTCCCTGTAAAGGGGGGAACACAGAAAGTATAATAATAGAATAAATCGGACTACAATTAAAATAGTCAACAGTCACTTTGATAATGTGAAACTAAGTGAGCCTTTGCAGACTCAGTCAAATAAATAAAATAAAGTAAAATAAAATATCAAAATAAAGAAAAATGTGACGTTCTAAGATTAAAAAATCTTAAGCTTGTCTCTAATATTGTCTAGATAGAGTCTATCCTTTGTTCAACGAACGGTTCAAGCACTGAAAACAGTAGCGAGAAAGCTTCTAAAGTCAAAAAAATGTGTTAAATAGAGTGACTCCTGGAAAGACTCTATGTAGAGTCGTTCTGTTAAGTCCAGTGGATAGCTCCCACCGAGCCCTCTCAGATGAACCCAAACTCGGTATGGTTACACCAAGGGGTTTCGGAGATATCCCAACCTGAAAAATCTGGTTTTTTGCCAAAATAAAAAACCGAAAACGGTTACAAGAGGATATCTCCGGAACCACCGGTCCTAAAACCCCGGTGCTTGGGCTTTCCGAGCTTGGCTCGACGAGACCGATCCACCAGAACGGTTTTCAGGCTGAAAAATCCTAATGTCCTGAAAACGCCTGAAAGTAGTCTTACTCAGTGCACTATGCACTGTCTACACACCCAGCGAAAATCCCGGCCCTCTACGGCCCACCGTTCGGAAGTTATGGGCGTTACAAGATTGACCAAAATGGCCGCAGTCCTGTCAAAGGCGAAGTTCAACAGTGGATAACTTCCTCTGGGTAAGTCGCAGACCCCTCGAGTTTGGGCTCTCCCAACTCGGCCTGAGTTCCCCTGTCCGCTAAAATTGTTTTCAGGACCCCGAATTTTTTCAGCTTCAAACCGCCTGAAAGTGCGGTACAAACAGGATAGTATGTCTCTGAATACAGAAGTGGAAACCGCTACTTCCTGCGACCATCGGTTCAGGAGTTATTGCGGTTTGAAACCAAACAAGATGGCCGCCGAGCTGTCAAAAGTCAAATTGATTGGTTCGTAACTTCGGAACCCTTTGTCGGAGAGCGTCGGGGTTTTGAATATACAGCTCAGCGTCACTTCGGGTATGTCCTAAGAGCAATTTCAGCGACAAAAAATTTGATTGCCTGAAATGGCCTGAAAACCTACTACACTTAAAATAAACAGTAAAACACAGGTGTTACTGGAAATCCGAGAATAATCGGCTCAGTGGTTTCCAAGATATCGAATGTTGAAATTTAAAACCAAAAAACCAAGATGGCGCGAAATGTACAAAAAACTTAAACAAAGAGGTAAATAGCCCGTGTTTGGGCTTATTTAGGTCACAAAAGGTGTATTGGACCCAGTCCAGGTGTCAAAAAACGCGATTTTCTAATAAATTTTGAATTAAAGCCAAAAAACAGTAAAAAATTGATATCTTTGGAGCCACCGGCCAAAAAATTCTGGAAAAAATGTTAAAAATAAGGTAAAATAAGGCGCTACAATGTACAATAATAAAATATTAAAATAATATCAACCACGTCAAAATAAAATTAAAAATGTGGTTTCCTTACAAATTTCCTTGTAATTTAAAAACTATTCGCTTTAAAAATCTAAAACTTAAGATCTCTATTAGCCTGGTGAGCGCGCCAAAGGCTGCAGTTGAATATCTTGAAAATCTTGATTAGGGTCGAAGATATAGAAGTATGAAATTTGAAACTTCTAAGTCGGTTTAAAAATCGGGTGTTTTAGGTTTATAAAAAATCTTAACGGTTACCGTCTATGTATATAAAGAAGTTGACGGCTGCAAAGTTTCAGGCGTCTGGCTCCGCGTCTTCACTGTTTTCAGCACCACGTGTTTTTCAATTTTCCTGAATAACTCCTGGAACTTTAGGTTTTCGGAGCTTCTGGGTGGTCGAGGAGATGTGCGCAGGCAATCCCCACCTTTTCCTTCAATAAAAAAGGGGGGTCGTCGATCTGGTTTCGGCAGTGTGTGCAGTCGAAGTTTTTTCTTCACTGTTTAACCTCAAAAAAAGAAGGTTTTTCAGTTGTAGCTGTTACTGCACTGAAATCCGGGTTAAAACTTTCACTTGGGCTTGTAGCCAGCACTTAGCCCCACACTTGGACACCAAATTTGTCGAAATCGGACCACTTTTTACCACTTTTTCGAATTTTTATAGCCGGAGACGAGTGAAAAACGTGGCGTTCACGGCGGTGGTTCGTTAGGTTAGGTTAGGTTAGGTTAGGTTAGGTTAGGTTAGGTTAGGTTAGGTTAGGTTAGGTTAGGTTAGGTTAGGTTAGGTTAGGTTAGGTTAGGTTAGGTTAGGTTAGGTTAGGTTAGGTTAGGTTAGGTTAGGTTAGGTTAGGTTAGGTTAGGTTTTTAATGGCGGAATCTACGGCACCTGCGGAGGCTATGTCAAAACCCTCGAGGGACGCCTCCGGGCGTTTTCGAAAAGGCCCTTATCAGGGCCAACCAAAAGGCCCTTCTCAGGGCCAACTAAAAGGCCCTTCTCAGGGCCAACCAAAAGGCCCTTCTCAGGGCCAACTAAAAGGCCCTTCTCAGGGCCAACCAAAAGGCCCTTCTCAGGGCCAATCTGAGGGCGCATCGGCGTCGGAGGCTAGCCGCGCGGTGTCTGCGGCTAGCATCTATAGCTTAGCGGGCGAGTTGTTGGACTCCGACAACGAGTCCATTATTTGCGAGTCGGACGCAAGTTCGGGGATTGGTCGCCGGGAGCCGGAGAAGCGGGCCCGTGACAGAAATGGGTCCGGGGGTTCCTCGGACTCGAGGCGGCCATCCTACGCGAAGGCCAGGAAGCCGGTGACGGACACCCACGACGTGGGTCTGGCAGAGGCCCAACACCAGTTGGACCTGTCTCGGCGGGCGCAGCTCCAGCAAGACCTGGAGGAGCGGGTTGCGGCCAAGGAGCAACGGACGCGCGCCGCCCGGGCCAAGTCCGGATACGGCGCGTCCCGCGTTCTCTATGCGGACCACTCACTGGTGGAGCTGGAGCGGATGGCTGAGGAGGACGAAGAGGAGATAGTGGAAGTCGCCTCTAAGTCCTCTAATTTAAAAGGGACTTTTCAAAAGTCCCTTAAATGCAGGGCCGCGAGCATGCGCGGCATCGTCGGGGAGCTGGTGCAGCGGAAGGCGACCGACGAAACGCGGCAACTGCAGGCGAAAGTTGATCGCCTGCAGTCAGAGGTCAGCCAGCTGCACCAGAAGCTGGCTGATGCCACGGCCCGGCCAAACCAAGCCGAGCCGACACCAGCGGCTGAGGTCCCCCCCTCCAACTCCCTTGAGGATATAATCCGCAAGGTCATCATGGAGGAGAGGGCCTTCACGAGAGCCTGTCTTGCGGGCATAGAGGACAGGCTCTTGCCTGAAAAGCGCCTCCGACCGCCGCTCGCGGCGGACAATAGGCCACGCGAGCTGGAGCCGGAACCTGCGCCTTTGGGAGGCCCGGCATCGGGTGCGCAGCCCCAGGCCTCGAAGCCCTCCAAGGGCAAAGGGAAGGGCAAGGGCAAGAGGACCAAGGGGGCCTCTCAAACGCCCTCCACGAGCGCGGAGGCAACGTCTGCCGCCCCAGCCGACCCCCAGAACTCGCAAGGGGAAGACGCCCTTCTTCCCTCCACCACCCCGTCCAACCAGCCCTGGACAAAAGTGGTCAAGGGGGGAAAGGGGAAAAAGCCCAAGCCCGCTGCGACTGCTCCAGCAGGCAAAAAGGCTCCAGCCGGCGGCAGGAAACTGGTTCCTCCCAAAACCGCGGCCGTCGTAGTGACCATCACCCCGGAGGCCGTGGAACGGGGGGAGACGTACGCGTCCGTAATGATGCGGGCGCGTACCAACGCCAATCCTACCCAACTGGGGATCGGTACAATCTCGTGCCGCCGGACCCAGGCCGGGGCTCGAATCTTCGAGTTCCCAGGGGCTCAGGGCAGCGCCAACGCGGACCTCTTCGCAACCAAGTTGCAAGAGGTTATTGCGGACGTGGCAAAAGTCGCCAGGCCCGAGAAGTCTGTAGCCTTGGAGGTGACCGACCTCGACGACTCGGTCACAAAGGAGGAGGTGGTGGCGGCGGTCGCAGCTATGGGGGGCTGTGGCGTCACAGCGGTGCAAGGTCGGGCTATCAGGCCCGGCCGCGGCGGCATGGGCACCATTCGCCTTGAGTGCCCAGTCGCCGCAGCTATAGCCGTCCTCGCCAAGGGACGGCTTGCTGTCGGATTCAGCTCGGGTGTAGTCCGGGCACTCGCAGCCAAGCCCTTGCGCTGCTATAAGTGCTTAGGAGTCGGACACACTCGGGCCCTTTGTCCGTCCGAGGTCGACAGGGCGGAAAATTGTTTCCGATGTGGCAAGGACGGGCACAAGTCCGCCTCCTGCGAGGCCGCCACGCCGCACTGCGCGGTGTGTGCCGCCAGTGGCTGCCCGGCGGGCCACGTGACGACGGGGAGGAAGTGCAATCCCCCCCCAAAGAAGGGCAAAGTGCAGGCGTCGATCCGGCCTGCCGCTGCCGCCGCCATCCCTGAGGCTGGGACTTTGGCGGCCGTGGAGGGTGATGCAATGTCTGATTGATGGATAGGGTCAGACATCGCATCCTCCAGGCGAACACCAACCACTGCAGAGCAGCCCAGGATCTGCTGATGCAGACCATGGCTGAGTGGTTGGTGGACGTGGCGGTGGTTGCCGAGCCGTACTCGGTCCCTGGCCGTTGGCTGGGTGACCGGGATGGCTCGGTGGCATTGGTTTCGCGGTCTTCCACGGACTCCCCTCCCCTCTCGCTCTTAGAGAAGGGACCGGGATACGTGGCCGCCGCGTGGGGAGACATGGCCCTGGTGGGGGTCTATTTCTCTCCAAACCGCCCTCTCTCTGACTTTGAGGATTTCCTGGAGATCATCACTGCAGTCGTAGGGAGGGCGGCGCCGCGCCAGGTCGTGGTGTTGGGTGACCTGAACGCCAAGTCCGCGGCCTGGGGCAACCCGGCCGCCGGTTGCAACGTCCGGGGACGCGCCGTCGAGTTTTGGGCGGCCTCATGCGGTGTGTCCCTCCTCAACAGGGGGGCGGTCCACACGTGTGTGCGGCAACAGGGTGGGTCGGTGGTGGACGTCGCGTTTGCCACCCCCGCGCTGGCCGCCCGCGTCGTCAACTGGCGGGTAGAGACGGTGGAGACCTTGTCGGACCACCGATATGTGCGGTTCGACATCTCCACCCGGGGAGGGGGAATGGCCCGAGCTGTGCAATCTCCCTTCCCGCGGTGGGCACTCACCCGCCTGGACCGGGAGGCAGCTAAGGAGGCGGCCTTTCTTCAGGACTGGCTGTCGCCCCCCGTCGAGGTCCTGGACGTGGACGCCGCAGCGGTCCGGATCAGGGGATCCCTGACAGAGGTGTGCAACTCCAGCATGCCTCGGTCTCGCCGTCCGCCTCCCCGTCGTGCCGTCTATTGGTGGACGGAGGAGCTGGCGGGGCTCAGGGCCGCCTGCGTGGCAGCCAGAAGGGCCTACACGCGGAGCCGACGGCGCAGCGCCCAAAACCGAGTCCGGGCAGAAGAGGACCTCCTATACGCCTCTTACCGAGAGGCGACGACGGTCCTCAAAGCTGCAATGGGCGCTGCAAAAGACTCGGCTAGGGCCGAGATGATGGAGGGTCTCGACAGGGATCCTTATGGAAGACCATACAGGGCGGCGCGGAACCAGCTACGCCCTCATGGTCCCCCACTGACGGAGACCCTCGAGCCAGCGTTGCTGGACGGGGTGGTCCGGTCCCTGTTTCCGCGCAGGGCCGACTTCACCCCACCAACGATGGATCCCCCGCAAGGGGCGGCTTCGCCGGATGAGGAGGTCCCCCAGGTGACGGCGGCGGAGTTCTACGCGGGGGTTCTTAGCCTCCGCGCGAAGAAGACGGCCCCTGGACCAGACGGCGTCCCCGCACGGGTGGTGGCGATCGCCGCCTCCCAAATGGAGGACAGGTTTCGGGACCTCTTCAGCGCGTGCTTTACGGCTGGGAGGTTCCCGAAACTGTGGAAGGAGGGGCAGCTATGCCTCCTCCGAAAGGAGGGACGCCCGGTGGACTCCCCATCGGCATACCGGCCCATCGTCCTGCTCGATGAGGTCGGTAAATTGTTCGAGGGGATTGTCGCCTCCCGGCTTGATAGCCTTTTGCGGGGGGTAGGGCCGGACCTGTCGGATGCCCAATTTGGTTTCCGTCGTGGGCGTTCGACAATCGACGCGCTGGCCCTACTCAAGGGCCAAGTGAAGGAGGCGGTGGAGGCGGGGGACGGAGTGCTGGCGGTGTCATTCGACATTGCAAACGCCTTCAACTCCGTCCCCCACTCGACGATATTGGAGGCGCTCCGGTATCACGGAGTGCCCCAATACCTGCGGAACCTCCTGGCCAGCTACTTGGAGGGCCGAGAGGTCCTCCTCGTGGACAAGACGGCCACAGTGAGGCGGTACGGCGCAGAGTCCGGTGTTCCGCAGGGGTCAGTGCTGGGGCCCCCCCTGTGGAACATCGGGTTCGACTGGCTCCTACGGGGAGCCCTCCTCCAGGGCACGAGTGTCATCTGCTACGCGGATGACACTCTCCTCACTGCCCGGGGGAGGAACTTTGGAGATGCGGCCTGTCTGGCCTCGGCTGGCGGGTCCTTGGTGGCAGAGAGGATCCGCCACCTGGGATTGAAGGTGGCGCTGCACAAGACCGAGGCCGTGTTCTTTCGCGGGCCTCGGCAGCGCTGCCCTCCCGACGCTCACATTGTCGTAGATGGCGTCAGAATAGTGGTCCAGCCCCAGATGAAGTATCTGGGCCTGGTGCTGGACGACAGGTGGCGCTTCGGCCCGCATTTCAGTGGGCTGTCGACGCGCCTGTTAAAAGCCGCGGACGCTCTCTCATGGCTCCTCCCGAACCTGGGGGGGCCCAAGGCGAAATGCCGGCGCCTATATGCCGGCATCCTGCGGAGCATGGCCCTATACGGGGCCCCCATCTGGGCAGACTCCCTTCACAGGAGGGAGAATGCGACCGCCATCCGCAAGCCCCAAAGGGCCATTGCACAGCGGGTGGCAAGGGCCTACCGCTCGGTGGGCTTCTCGGCGGCGTGCGCTCTGGCCGGCACTCCTCCTTGGGAGTTGGAGGCCTGGGTGCTCGCCAGAGTGTACGAGTGGACTGCGCAACGGAAGGCGCTCGGGGAACGCCCCGTCACCGAGGAGCGGGAGGCCGTGCGGCGGGAGGCGAAGGAAGCCATCGTCCTCCACTGGACGGAGGACCTCGCCGCAGCCGCTTTTGGCCGCCGGACGTTAGACGCGCTCGGTCCGGTCCTGCAGGGCTGGCTCGAGCGGTCCCACGGTTTCCTCTCGTTCCGTCTGGTGCAGGTGTTGTCCGGCCATGGCTGTTTCGGATCGTATCTGCACCGGTTAGGGAGGGAGGAGACCCCGGCGTGCCACGACTGTGGCGCGGCGGAGGACACGGCACAGCACACCCTCGAGGTGTGCCCGGCTTGGTCCGAGCTGCGCCACGGTCTGACCGCTGTAGTTGGACAGGACCTCTCACTTCCCGGCGTAGTCAACGCCATGCTGGGGAGCGAGGAGGCCTGGGCAGCGGTTGCCTCCTTTTGCGAGGATGTAATCTCGCAAAAGGAGGAGGCGGAGCGCGCGCGGGAGGACGACCCTCTCGCTGCGCCACTCCGCAGACGAAGAAGGGGTCGGAGAAGGCGCCGTCCTCTCCCTCCTCATGGTGGCGATGGGCGGGTGGCAGGCACGGGGGTGCCTGCGCCCGCATTGCACCCATCACCACCTTCGTCAGTCACTCCCGGACCCGTCCTCCCCCCCCCTACGGGTGTGGGGTGAGGGCGTGAGGGGTCCGCCCTGAGGGGCAATCGTCGGCGGAGGACTGGTCGTTAAGGCTGTGCCAGTTTCCCAGTCCCTCGCCACTCAGACGAAGCGGGAGTGCCGCTGGGTCGTTTTAGTGGGTATACCGGGTCAGACCGGGGAGTCCCACATAGCCCCCCATCCCCCGATGGGAGGGTATGCGTAATGCATTTTTTCCCAGCGCAAAAAAAAAAAAAAAAAAAAAAAAAAAAAAAAAAAAAAAAAAAAAAAAAAAAAAAAAAAAAAAAAAAAAAGGTTAGGTTAGGTTAGGTTAGGTTAGGTTAGGTTAGGTTAGGTTAGGTTAGGTTAGGTTAGGTTAGGTTAGGTTAGGTTAGGTTAGGTTAGGTTAGGTTAGGTTAGGTTAGGTTAGGTTAGGTTAGGTTAGGTTAGGTTAGGTTAGGTTAGGTTAGGTTAGGTTAGGTTAGGTTAGGTTAGGTTAGGTTAGGTTAGGTTAGGTTAGGTTAGGTTAGGTTAGGTTAGGTTAGGTTAGGTTAGGTTAGGTTAGGTTAGGTTAGGTTTTTTTTTTTTTTTTTTTTTTTTTTGTTTTGGCAGGAGTGGGAAATCCCCACGGACACCTTGACTACCTCACAGGCTGTGAGATAGTCGAGGTAGTGCCGGACTCGAACCGGCTAAAACCACACTCCTGCCCCACCAGTGTTCCTCTGACAGGGTCAGAGCCGCTTCTTGGGCTTTTTCGTATATTGGTGACTTCTTATATTTGACAAACATGATTGTAAGTAAATGATTCCGGAGAGACCACATTCTCTCAGTACAACAGCTTTACTCATTTTTAGAGACTTATTCGCTATACTTATAATAATGCTATTCTAGCTACAGCAACACTCCCGTGTTTTTTTTTTTTTTTTTTTTTTTTTTTTTTTTTTTTTCCTTTTCTTTTCTTTTTGGTTTATTAGTTACTTATTAATTTTTTTTTTTTTTTTTTTTTTTTTTTTTTTTTTTCTTTTTGGTTTATTTTTTTTTTTATTCATATTTTTTATTTTCTTTTTCTGTGCTTTGTTTCACAATACTTAAAACTATATACTTATTATATAATTAAGTATTATTTTTACTTACGCTACTTATTTCTATTTATTACTATTTTTCCTATTTCTATACAATATTTTATAAATTTCTCACGGGTTTTGTTTGTCGACATTATAGTTGGGAGATTATTTGCCACTAACGCAACACCAAGGTGTTGCTCTACCTCGAATCTAACTTTTGCGGTTATAGGGCACTCCAGCAGTATATGGAGCACCGTTTCCTCCTTACCAGGCTCGCAGGCGCACGATGGGCTCTCTTTACACTTGAAACGACTCAAGTATGCAGAGAACCCACCGTGCCCCGTTAGTATTTGCGTAGTGACGCTAGAGGGGACCATTTTGCGCACTGTTTTGTACGCCGCAACAGCGTCCGGGAAAAAGATTTTCGTGCCCGAGGCAGTTTCACCCGATCCGTACCTCCCGTTCCATTCGTCGAGCGTCTCTGACCGGATTCTTCGCTTGACGAATGAAACGGGGCACAGATCGTAGTCCGGCTTCTTCTTCGACCTCAGTGCGGCCTCCTTCGCGAGCTGGTCGGCTCTTTCATTCCCCTCCAACCCGGCGTGGGCCTTTATCCAGAACAAGGAGACACTCTTGTTCTGGATCTTACAGCGTCGTATGGTGTCCCTGGTTTCCACAGCCAGGGGGTGGGGGGAGCTCACGTTCGCGACCGACTGCAGGGCAGCCATGGAGTCGCTGAAGATGCCGAACGTGGTTTCACCGCTTTTGAGCACTTCTCCGGCCGCCCTTTGTAGGGCCAAAAGTTCCGCCTGGTAGACGGTGCAGTAGGACGGCAAAGCAAGCTTGAGGGCCTTAGTTTCATTAGCACCCTTCCACAGGGATAGCGCCGCCCCAACCTTGCCCTCAATCTTGCTGCCATCCGTGAATATCCGCACAGCGAAATCGCTGTGGTTGTGGTATTGTTCCTCGTCTACCAGGCTTCCGAACTCCAGATTGATTTGGTCCGCAGGGTGTGGAGCCTTTATCGCTGGAGCCATCCGCTCGATCTCCCTGCCTCCCAGTACTGGCTGGGGCACCCCCCTCTTGGCTTCGTACAATGCAGCCGCTTCTCGGATGCGAAGGTCGAGTGGGAGTATCCCAGCCAGCACTAGTGCCGAGTTTAGCGAGACCGTGCGGTAGGCTCTACAAAGCTTTTGGGCGAACCCCCTCTGGACCACGTTCAGCTGCTTTTTGATCCCCAGCTTGTTGACGGCAGGTGCCCATGCGCTTGCGGCGTACAAAATAGTAGGCTCTATTGCTGCTGTGTATATTGCCCTTATCACTTCCGGATGCAAGCCCCAACTGACCCGGGCCGCTCTAGCCAGCTGTTTATACATAGCTATCGCCTTTTTACAGACAATAGCTACGTGACTGTTAAAGGTGAGTTTGGCGTCGATTGTCAGCCCTAATATCTTTACATCTTGGGACAACCCAATGTCAATCCCACCCATGCTCAAGCGCGGCGTGTCATACTTCAGCCTTCGCGTTAGTACCATCGCACAGGTTTTGTGCGGTGCGAAGTTCAGTCGATTTCTGACACCCCACGCCCGAACATGTTCGAGAGCGGCATTGGCCTGTCCCTCGATTTCCAGCGCTGTGTCCCGGTTAGGTTAGGTTAGGTTAGGTTAGGTTAGGTTAGGTTAGGTTAGGTTAGGTTAGGTTAGGTTAGGTTAGGTTAGGTTAGGTTAGGTTAGGTTAGGTTAGGTTAGGTTAGGTTAGGTTAGGTTAGGTTAGGTTAGGTTAGGTTAGGTTAGGTTAGGTTAGGTTAGGTTAGGTTAGGTTAGGTTAGGTTAGGTTAGGTTAGGTTAGGTTAGGTTAGGTTAGGTTAGGTTAGGTTAGGTTAGGTTAGGTTAGGTTAGGTTAGGTTAGGTTAGGTTAGGTTAGGTTAGGTTAGGTTAGGTTAGGTTAGGTTAGGTTAGGTTAGGTTAGGTTAGGTTAGGTTAGGTTAGGTTAGGTTAGGTTAGGTTAGGTTAGGTTAGGTTAGGTTAGGTTAGGTTAGGTTAGGTTAGGTTAGGTTAGGTTAGGTTAGGTTAGGTTAGGTTAGGTTAGGTTAGGTTAGGTTAGGTTAGGTTAGGTTAGGTTAGGTTAGGTTAGGTTAGGTTAGGTTAGGTTAGGTTAGGTTAGGTTAGGTTAGGTTAGGTTAGGTTAGGTTAGGTTAGGTTAGGTTAGGTTAGGTTAGGTTAGGTTAGGTTAGGTTAGGTTAGGTTAGGTTAGGTTAGGTTAGGTTAGGTTAGGTTAGGTTAGGTTAGGTTAGGTTAGGTTAGGTTAGGTTAGTTAGGTTAGGTTAGGTTAGGTTAGGTTAGGTTAGGTTAGGTTAGGTTAGGTTAGGTTAGGTTAGGTTAGGTTAGGTTAGGTTAGGTTAGGTTAGGTTAGGTTAGGTTAGGTTAGGTTAGGTTAGGTTAGGTTAGGTTAGGTTAGGTTAGGTTAGGTTAGGTTAGGTTAGGTTAGGTTAGGTTAGGTTAGGTTAGGTTAGGTTAGGTTAGGTTAGGTTAGGTTAGGTTAGGTTAGGTTAGGTTAGGTTAGGTTAGGTTAGGTTAGGTTAGGTTAGGTTAGGTTAGGTTAGGTTAGGTTAGGTTAGGTTAGGTTAGGTTAGGTTAGGTTAGGTTAGGTTAGGTTAGGTTAGGTTAGGTTAGGTTAGGTTAGGTTAGGTTAGGTTAGGTTAGGTTAGGTTAGGTTAGGTTAGGTTAGGTTAGGTTAGGTTAGGTTAGGTTAGGTTAGGTTAGGTTAGGTTAGGTTAGGTTAGGTTAGGTTAGGTTAGGTTAGGTTAGGTTAGGTTAGGTTAGGTTAGGTTAGGTTAGGTTAGGTTAGGTTAGGTTAGGTTAGGTTAGGTTAGGTTAGGTTAGGTTAGGTTAGGTTAGGTTAGGTTAGGTTAGGTTAGGTTAGGTTAGGTTAGGTTAGGTTAGGTTAGGTTAGGTTAGGTTAGGTTAGGTTAGGTTAGGTTAGGTTAGGTTAGGTTAGGTTAGGTTAGGTTAGGTTAGGTTAGGTTAGGTTAGGTTAGGTTAGGTTAGGTTAGGTTAGGTTAGGTTAGGTTAGGTTAGGTTAGGTTAGGTTAGGTTAGGTTAGGTTAGGTTAGGTTAGGTTAGGTTAGGTTAGGTTAGGTTAGGTTAGGTTAGGTTAGGTTAGGTTAGGTTAGGTTAGGTTAGGTTAGGTTAGGTTAGGTTAGGTTAGGTTAGGTTAGGTTAGGTTAGGTTAGGTTAGGTTAGGTTAGGTTAGGTTAGGTTAGGTTAGGTTAGGTTAGGTTAGGTTAGGTTAGGTTAGGTTAGGTTAGGTTAGGTTAGGTTAGGTTAGGTTAGGTTAGGTTAGGTTAGGTTAGGTTAGGTTAGGTTAGGTTAGGTTAGGTTAGGTTAGGTTAGGTTAGGTTAGGTTAGGTTAGGTTAGGTTAGGTTAGGTTAGGTTAGGTTAGGTTAGGTTAGGTTAGGTTAGGTTAGGTTAGGTTAGGTTAGGTTAGGTTAGGTTAGGTTAGGTTAGGTTAGGTTAGGTTAGGTTAGGTTAGGTTAGGTTAGGTTAGGTTAGGTTAGGTTAGGTTAGGTTAGGTTAGGTTAGGTTAGGTTAGGTTAGGTTAGGTTAGGTTAGGTTAGGTTAGGTTAGGTTAGGTTAGGTTAGGTTAGGTTAGGTTAGGTTAGGTTAGGTTAGGTTAGGTTAGGTTAGGTTAGGTTAGGTTAGGTTAGGTTAGGTTAGGTTAGGTTAGGTTAGGTTAGGTTAGGTTAGGTTAGGTTAGGTTAGGTTAGGTTAGGTTAGGTTAGGTTAGGTTAGGTTAGGTTAGGTTAGGTTAGGTTAGGTTAGGTTAGGTTAGGTTAGGTTAGGTTAGGTTAGGTTAGGTTAGGTTAGGTTAGGTTAGGTTAGGTTAGGTTAGGTTAGGTTAGGTTAGGTTAGGTTAGGTTAGGTTAGGTTAGGTTAGGTTAGGTTAGGTTAGGTTAGGTTAGGTTAGGTTAGGTTAGGTTAGGTTAGGTTAGGTTAGGTTAGGTTAGGTTAGGTTAGGTTAGGTTAGGTTAGGTTAGGTTAGGTTAGGTTAGGTTAGGTTAGGTTAGGTTAGGTTAGGTTAGGTTAGGTTAGGTTAGGTTAGGTTAGGTTAGGTTAGGTTAGGTTAGGTTAGGTTAGGTTAGGTTAGGTTAGGTTAGGTTAGGTTAGGTTAGGTTAGGTTAGGTTAGGTTAGGTTAGGTTAGGTTAGGTTAGGTTAGGTTAGGTTAGGTTAGGTTAGGTTAGGTTAGGTTAGGTTAGGTTAGGTTAGGTTAGGTTAGGTTAGGTTAGGTTAGGTTAGGTTAGGTTAGGTTAGGTTAGGTTAGGTTAGGTTAGGTTAGGTTAGGTTAGGTTAGGTTAGGTTAGGTTAGGTTAGGTTAGGTTAGGTTAGGTTAGGTTAGGTTAGGTTAGGTTAGGTTAGGTTAGGTTAGGTTAGGTTAGGTTAGGTTAGGTTAGGTTAGGTTAGGTTAGGTTAGGTTAGGTTAGGTTAGGTTAGGTTAGGTTAGGTTAGGTTAGGTTAGGTTAGGTTAGGTTAGGTTAGGTTAGGTTAGGTTAGGTTAGGTTAGGTTAGGTTAGGTTAGGTTAGGTTAGGTTAGGTTAGGTTAGGTTAGGTTAGGTTAGGTTAGGTTAGGTTAGGTTAGGTTAGGTTAGGTTAGGTTAGGTTAGGTTAGGTTAGGTTAGGTTAGGTTAGGTTAGGTTAGGTTAGGTTAGGTTAGGTTAGGTTAGGTTAGGTTAGGTTAGGTTAGGTTAGGTTAGGTTAGGTTAGGTTAGGTTAGGTTAGGTTAGGTTAGGTTAGGTTAGGTTAGGTTAGGTTAGGTTAGGTTAGGTTAGGTTAGGTTAGGTTAGGTTAGGTTAGGTTAGGTTAGGTTAGGTTAGGTTAGGTTAGGTTAGGTTAGGTTAGGTTAGGTTAGGTTAGGTTAGGTTAGGTTAGGTTAGGTTAGGTTAGGTTAGGTTAGGTTAGGTTAGGTTAGGTTAGGTTAGGTTAGGTTAGGTTAGGTTAGGTTAGGTTAGGTTAGGTTAGGTTAGGTTAGGTTAGGTTAGGTTAGGTTAGGTTAGGTTAGGTTAGGTTAGGTTAGGTTAGGTTAGGTTAGGTTAGGTTAGGTTAGGTTAGGTTAGGTTAGGTTAGGTTAGGTTAGGTTAGGTTAGGTTAGGTTAGGTTAGGTTAGGTTAGGTTAGGTTAGGTTAGGTTAGGTTAGGTTAGGTTAGGTTAGGTTAGGTTAGGTTAGGTTAGGTTAGGTTAGGTTAGGTTAGGTTAGGTTAGGTTAGGTTAGGTTAGGTTAGGTTAGGTTAGGTTAGGTTAGGTTAGGTTAGGTTAGGTTAGGTTAGGTTAGGTTAGGTTAGGTTAGGTTAGGTTAGGTTAGGTTAGGTTAGGTTAGGTTAGGTTAGGTTAGGTTAGGTTAGGTTAGGTTAGGTTAGGTTAGGTTAGGTTAGGTTAGGTTAGGTTAGGTTAGGTTAGGTTAGGTTAGGTTAGGTTAGGTTAGGTTAGGTTAGGTTAGGTTAGGTTAGGTTAGGTTAGGTTAGGTTAGGTTAGGTTAGGTTAGGTTAGGTTAGGTTAGGTTAGGTTAGGTTAGGTTAGGTTAGGTTAGGTTAGGTTAGGTTAGGTTAGGTTAGGTTAGGTTAGGTTAGGTTAGGTTAGGTTAGGTTAGGTTAGGTTAGGTTAGGTTAGGTTAGGTTAGGTTAGGTTAGGTTAGGTTAGGTTAGGTTAGGTTAGGTTAGGTTAGGTTAGGTTAGGTTAGGTTAGGTTAGGTTAGGTTAGGTTAGGTTAGGTTAGGTTAGGTTAGGTTAGGTTAGGTTAGGTTAGGTTAGGTTAGGTTAGGTTAGGTTAGGTTAGGTTAGGTTAGGTTAGGTTAGGTTAGGTTAGGTTAGGTTAGGTTAGGTTAGGTTAGGTTAGGTTAGGTTAGGTTAGGTTAGGTTAGGTTAGGTTAGGT